>OX940877.1:72828545-75328545 GCA_954870665.1 Stratiomys singularior
ACGCTCTCAGCACGAAGTTACACCGGAAGTGGTTGGCACAGGTGCAGAGACAAGGAGCGTTGCGAATCTCATGTGCATATCAAAGTGCTGGTAATCACAGGGGTGATACCCATCATCCTCCTAGCGAGAGAGCGCAGAAGTATTTACCTGTGCAGAGACGAAGACCGAAGAAAAGAGATCACCAGAGAAGAGAGACGTCGCTCTCTCAGCGATTGGCAACAGTCCTGGGAGCAAGAAACAAGTGGAATTGGGACTGTACGTCTGATCCCTGACTTGAGCCCATGGCTCAGTCGAGTGCATGGTGTGACCGTTTTCTACTTGAACCAGCTCTTAGACGGGCATGGTTGTATTCTGTCCTACCTACACAAAATTGACAGAGCACGGTCTCTTAACTGTGTGTTTTGTGCAGGAGAGTTGGATGACGCCTGTCACACATTCTTTTACTGTAAAAAATCCAAAGGAGCCAGGACCGAGGGACCTCTTCAGCGAAATCGGAGAGCTCTGTCCGGAAACTATGGTTGGATAAATGATGAAAACGGTTGACAATTGGCATCACGTGGCACAATATGCTCGGGCAGTGCTGATACTGATAAAGCTTTATTGGAGCGCTTGGAGGCATTGGGGATCGAGGGATCTCTTTTCTAGCACTTCCTTCCTCTCCCTTCCATCCCGTTGGAGAAAAGATTCTCATAGTCCGAAGGCGTCTCTAGGCGTAGGAACACGAGGCCTAGCACGAAGTAATGTCTCAAACGGTTACGGCTAGGTTCTCAGGTTGACAGGGGAGGTGTTTAGTGGGTAGTCCAAAATCATTGTGCTTTTGGGAGTCCCATACTCAGGGCGTAAACAGCCTTCACCTCTATCCCACAAAACAAACCTCTGTGATTAACAGAAGTGAGCGTGCAACTTCGTATTTTACAGTTTTATCTCAGCTGCCGGCCGTATATCGTCATTTGTGTATCCCCTCTCCGTTTGATACCGGTTTTATTCTTTTATCATTCTTTCGACTCTCTTATAGATTCATGGTGTTGAAAATTGCAGGCTGAAAAACAGACCACAAGAAAATTTCAAGAGTTCGGTGGTAATCAGCGTACAACTGGAAAGTCTACTTCATTTACTTCATCTGCGAACCTTGCAGTTCATCTGCGAAACTAATACCTATTTTAATACTAATACTGATTTTAAAGTTAAAATTGAAGAGGATTACAGATATTGAATCCTCGTGTTCTCAACTGTTTTGACCGTGGCGCCGAGCATATGATAGTGTAAAACATGTGACAAAGATGTCAAAGTTAATAGGACAAATATTCATGGAATTGGTTTCAAAAACAAAATTAAATATTAGTATGGTGAAAGACAGATCAATTAATGCGATTTCAGCCACACTCGCTGTAAAATAAATCACGACTGCCCGGACATAATGTGCCACACTATTTCCATTTGTCAACCAATCCAAACATCTCAATGATAAAATTATCCGGGTTGAGCTCTCCTGTTCAGGTCATGCCGCATTCTATCCCATCTTTGGTATGCAAAACATGTGTGGCGAGCGTCATCCTCCCCTCCTGGGTAAAATCTACACTTGAGGGTTGTTGATTTACAGATCTTGTGCAGATAAGACTGAAAACACGCATGCTCAACAGCTGCGACAGGTAAAAGTCAATCTGATCATTCTCTCGATTCTGCCATGGCCTCAGATCTGGGATGAGCCGCGGACACCACCTTTCCTTGGTACAATTCACCCAAGACTGCTGCTAATCGTTGAGTGAGTGTTGCCTCTCTCCACGGATAATTGTCTCCCTCGAATCTTCGTCTCAACGCAGGTAAATGGCGCGGCACTTCATAGCTGGGAAGGCGATATGGATCCCACCTGCAATTCCTCTCATTCCCGATTCAATCACTGTCGGATATGGCGATACAATCATTACTGCTCCTCTTCTCTTCATCTGAGCCAGGCGCTTTCGATACGTCTTCTTATTGAGAGCATCGCCCCATATTTCTGCTCCACACAGAAGCACCCACCCTATAGTATTTATCAAGAGACGTCTTCGTCATGGGTTGGGCCCCCTACATTAGTCATAAGTTGACTCAGAGCCGATGCGCCCGATGCGCCCGATGCAGCCTTCTTAACTGTTATGCTGATTTGATCAGAGAAACTCATCTTCGAGTCGATCAGCCCCAGGTACCTCACCATTGGCTTCTATTCAGCGAGTATATCGCCAACACCTCCCATCCTTACTCGAGAGATTCTTTTTGTCAAGATGAACACTTCAGTTTTCTCCAGTGATAAACTGAACCCGCGAATGGTCAGCCAGTCGCTCACTCGGCACATTATCTAACCTAGTTCAAATTGCGCTTGTTCGACATCGCGTCCAGCAACTAGAACAGCAACACCATCCGAGAAGCTGATGAAGCACGACTCATCTGGCATGATAAGTGATAACCTGAACCCACGACACCAAAATGGTGTCGTGGTATGGCTATATGCATATCCCTTTGGAACCGCGCCTACCACTTCTGCCATCGAATCGATGGTGAAGCGACTTGCTCTAAAACGGTACTACCGGGGAAGCAGGTTCCGAGAGAGTCTTCCCTTGATGAAAATCTCTAGCACTTTCCCAGCTGTGTCCAGCATGCATAAACGGCTGTATGTGGACGGTTATTCCAGATTTCTTTTTCCTCATCAGCACGTGCCTCGTCACTTTCCATTGATCTGGGAAAACCTTTTCCTGTAGACAGGTGTTGTATGTGCATAGCAGCAATTCAAGAAAATTGTGATACACGTGCTACAAATATCTCAGTTATAATACCATCTGGGCCAGCAGCCTTTCCCGTTTTAATGAAAGGACTAGACTTTCCATTCTGACTTTATGACCTGGGCATTCAATTGCTGTTGCACGGGGAAAAGTAACCGCACTATCTAGTGCATCTATTCCGCAAGGCTTCCGTGGGTACCAAACTTCCGAAAAACTACCGCTGTTGATCAGTTTACGAAGACATTTTCTTGCCGACTTATATGCTTCCATTGTTGAGCACAATGTGTCTTTTCCTACACAATGTACGACGTTTGGACGGATGCGAATTATCAGACGTGGTACAGAGAGCAAACGGGGTGCAAAAACTATCGAATTGATTGAATTGATATGTTTAAACGAATTAATTGTTCTGATTGACGATTATGTCTGCAACTTAACTGATGTAATGCGCGATGAGTGTCTCCAACAGAACCATTTTTCAAAATAAATCTGCACAATTTGTAGACGTTGCTCAGATGTCAATGACAGCTGTCACAGAATACGTAGCCTTAAAATGTATTACTAACTTTAAGTTCTATGCCTTTTAAAAGCACTCTACATAAAAAACGCTGATCAAAAGCGAAGAAAAATTACACGAGCATTAACTCGCTGTTGCGGGATACAGCACTTGGTCGAAATGCTCACCCTGCACTCGACTGAGCCACGGCCTCAGGTCAGGGATCAGACGTGCAGTCCTCCTTCCCCTTGTGTCTTCCTCCTAGGATTTCTACCAATCACTGAGAGAGGGACGTCACTCTTCCCCGGTGATCTCTTCTCTTCGGTCTTCGTCTCTGCACAGGTAAATACTTCTGCGCTCTCTCGCAAGGAGGGTGATGGGTATCACCTCTGCGATTAAGAGAACTGCCGCCCCGGAGACCGTTCGATATGCGCATGAGATTCGCAATGATCGTTGTCTCTGCACCTGTGCCAACCGCTTCCGGTGTAACTCCTTGCTGAGAGCATCACCCCACAGTTCTGATCCGTAGAGTAGGGACTGCACAACTCTCATTAAGAGTCGTCTCCTTGATGTGGTGGGTCCCCCATTTTTGGCCATTAATCGGGTGAGTGCCGTCACACGCGCTGCAGCCTTGTCAGCTGTTGCCCTGATCTTTTGTGTGTCAGAATACAATTGCCTCTTCTCCGAGAACCTTTTTGACTGCGTCACGGAACGCGTCTTTATTTTTTGCATCTGGTTCGAACTCAAAAACTAGATCCGCTGACCGAGTTGGCCGTACAGATTTTATTACAGTTTGGATGTCTTCCAGTTTTATCTCTCTCTTAATTTCTCGCAGGATATCTGCAAAGGATCTACCGTCGCTAAGTTTAACCAGCCATGCCTGCCCAATGGAGTTTTCACGCTTTTTAATCTTTGTTTCTTGGTTTTATCTGCGATGATTCATGGCATTTCAGTTCCTGTGGATTTTTATCGATTTTGAACTTTAGGGTCGCTTTTTTAAGCTGCTTTCTTGGCAACTTTGGGTAATGCCGTCCGAAAACCCTACTCCATTGCGATTTCATCATTCGGCGCCCTGTCTTCGTACTTCCTCCGTTTATCTCGATCCCCTTTAATTGGGCTGCAGGCCAACCTTTTGATGGCAATAAAAATCGGGACGACTACTGTGCTGTCGCATGAATTAGCCTGTTGCTCTTCCTCTGCCTTTAGCCACCCGCGTCTATAGAGACCCATTCGGTTTACGAGGTCTTCCAACTCCAGGACTCCTTGCACATTGACATATCACATATTGAACTAGAAAAGTTCACATTCATTTTTTTCCACAAAAATCGTAACTAAACTTATATGTAGGATCCCTTCATCCTGACAAATGGAGGATTATTTTTTCCTCATTTATTCATGTGGCGAGTCAATTATTGCCCAAATAAATATTATTTATAAATAATTATTACAATTGATAAATCTTCTTTAGACTACTGCAGTTAAAAAACACAAAATAGTAGCTAACTTCCAACAAAAAAATATGAGCTGAGATTCCATTGCTATCCTGACTGTGCAATTTTTCCATTTCCCCGGAGAACTTTCGAGTACCCTGGAACTAACTCATATATTAACAGATGCGTTAAAAATGAAATACATAAATTAAATAGAAATTCAAATACTTTTAAAATAATTTATAAGGGTATGTTAAAATGAGAAAAGGAAAGAGGTGAACTTGAAATAATTTCTACTATTCAGCTGGATAACGAACAATTGCAAAAAAAATTCCAACTCCATGGTATAAAGTCCTGCATTAAAACGGAATACAACCTGATGGTTGACGGTAGCGAAACTTATTCCGCCGCTGCCTATATAAAAGATTCGAAATTTCATTGACCCAATTCGCTCACCGATTCCAATGAAGGCCTTTCTGTCATTTCATTCATGTAAAACCGCGCCGTTTTGAATGCGTGCAGAACACGATGCAGCCACACATACAAACATATCATGATACATACGTGCATGCGAGGCCGACATGCAATATTGCACTATGCATGCAGGTACGGAAATTTGCTGAATGAGCGCAAAATTCTATTTGATAAGTTGCGCATTGTATGACGTCAGTCTAAGACGCAACTGACGTCATCGAAAATTGATAATTCCCGTTACGTTGACTTTTTCAAACAAATTAACGGCAAACATGCATGCAAATCATCCCCTTTGTATTGTAACAAGGGCAAATTCTACTATCAACAGACGCATAATAATGAAAAACGCTCGGTCAAAGCTGTTCCAACTTCAGCAATATCGTAAGTTTCCATTGCGGAACCTGTCAAATATTTCACTGGCAAATTTATTTTTTCACAAAAATAATAATCTAACATCTCCCAGCAACATAGAATACACAAAAATTGCAAATACGGGATTCAATAATGATTCCTGGGGATGAACGAATATCCCTTGGCTGAAACGAGCGGGAATAACGACAACAACAACACTAAAAGGGAGCAGGATAAAAACATCTGTGTGCACGTGACTGACGTCATTGCCGATGGAAACTAGGTCAGTGGGGAAAACTCCCTCTCAAACCAACTCCTGTGCTGGGAGTTGAGCGCCCAACTCCCCCCACATAGCGAGGTTATGTACCTCTTCGAATCAACTTTTTGCACCCATGTCCATGCGTACAGAGTGCCATATTAAGCATGCGATCTATTTCAGGAACTGTGAAGCGGGAGATGCAAGACGCAACGATGACGTCAGAAAGGACAGTGAATAACAAGGAACCATTTATTTTCCCGAGGCCAAACTGTTCCTCGCGATTGTGGTTGTTTATCCTTATCGCAAACATCTTCGCCCGAATATGCAATCCGCCAACTGTATGACAATTTTCACTTCGTATGTTTCCCATATTTCCCACCTAGAATGGAAATGGATAAAATCAAAGCGAACTTGACGGCCAATTTCCTTCATTGACGTCACCATGATTATGTTTTCTCTATTGCACCCATATCCTAGACAGGGGAGAGTGATGAGGATGGTACTGCGAGAGCAAGTGGCAACCGAAAAGAATTTTCCTCTATGGCGAGTGTTTGGATGTATGGAAAATATTTAAAACTTTATTTAACCGAAAATTCCATGTAGACGATTTTCTTCTCCTCATTCTAAAAATAGCTTCAACTCCGTATTCCACTGCTTCGTATTTGTGCAAAAATACACTTGACGGAACGTTGGCTGATGGTCATATTCGATTCCACGAGAAAGCGAGTCTCCGTCTCATAGCAATGGGTGGAGACTAGATTCAACTCGGCTGAATTTATTAACAATTTGCTACAAATTCCTTAAATTCAGTTGGTCGTTAAACATTTCTGTAAAGAATTGCATACAACGATAATCTTTCGGCTTGAATTTCGACGAGACTATTTTAATTTTGGAAGATCAATGGAAAATTCAAGTTGAATTTATTCTGAATCTCTAACCGAAATTTCAGGACACTTCAACGCATAGAAACCTAAATGTCTATATGGGTTGTTTAGAAAAAATTTAAATAAATAACATTTCGGCCTTCCCATCCAACCTTCCTTGACTGTGTCTGCAAATAAAATTTACACAAAACTTAATTATTACATTGAAAGAAAAAAATTACATCTAAAAGCGATTTTCGCATAAGTGAAAACCAAAGAAAAAATATTTATAAAATTAGTAACAGGCACTAAAATTTTAAGGATTCAACAACATATTAACCATGCCTTAAATATATGATTTAATGATTTAATAAAGAAGTAAACTTTGCTAATAACAAAAAAAAATCTTTTTAAATGGCGCCACCATCGAGGAAAACTGAATCTCACAACTATGCGCTCAGAGCGTGTTGTGCTGCTTGTGACATAAGACGTAAGGAACGCTTTCAATGCCGTAAGATGGATGGATTTTATTCATGCTCTCAAACTACTTTACTCTTCAGAGTATTTGACTCTCTGCTGAGAATTATGAGAACGTGATGTCACTTCTCATCACTCATCGTGACACCAGAAAGAACACAAATTTCAATTCTGAGCCTCATATCATGAGCTTTTGAGGCTTCAACTACCCACAAAGGCGCAACTCATTGGCTACGCGTTGATCGCTGGGTGAAAAAAATGCAGCTCAAATATTGTGACAAGTAGATTGTAGATAGACCAGCGGTGGGTTCAGCCTGGTACTGAAAGATACCGAAATATCTTCCCTCTGAAAATGTCCAGTTTCGTTGGAACCGGAAATTTCCCTTACAGCCTTGATGTATTCCTCTGTTTAGGGAAGCCTTCCATCACCACCAACAACAACATGCTTATAACATACCTGAACTATCTCAACTATTGCATTTAGGAATAATCTGTTCTGACATTTATTTTTTAGTACCTACGCTTTGGCAGTAACGTTTTAGATTTAGATGTTGATCAACAGAGGCACAACATTATGCCGTTATTTTGTTGTAATTCACCTTTCAAGTGTGGCAATTCGAGAAAGACTGCATACTCGATAGGTCAAACGCACCCGAGACAGATCACATTTAATGTGGAACGTGGTGATGTGACTCCCACTAGCGGTCTGGTGATTAAGGCAGACGAAAAAAGGAGGTAGCGTGGGATGGCCGTGGTGTTTCCAACATTGCACTTGCGGGAAAATGAAGAATATAAAATTTGAAACTTGTAGAATTTCAGTATTTGCGTGTCTTTTTGAGTTTTCATCCCCGAGTGTTTTCCATCCAAATCTATTACAAAGAAAGAAATGAAAATAACTGAGAAAATAAGAGAAAAACTTGTTACATGTTTGCGGGTCAATTGGCGTGATAAATTTTGAAAAAACAAACAAAATTTAAATTGAATTTAAATTTAAAGTTAGTAAAAACTTCACCTTGAGCCTAAACGATAAATATACAGTGCAAAGTCGCAGGAAATTGATTAAAATGTCAACATTTTAGAGCCCAATGTACTGCAAGGGCTGTTCTCTCGGTACTGTTTTCATTAGAATTATTGACAAATTTTCCCCACGCACCCGAATGAGTCAACTGCTGAAAAAATATCAAAGACACAAATTCTATAAAGACATTGATAAAAATATTTCTTTTGCTTAACTCAGCGGAACAAATTGAGCAAAAAATAGAGGAACTAAAAAATACCTTTTGGAAAACATTAGTGCACCAAAATGCACCAACAAATACTATGCCATGGAACCCAACAAAGAAGCTTCTAAGCTGATTCGAGCACTTAAATCTCTATGGTGGCAGTGGCAAAGAAAGCTGGTGTAAAAATCCTAACGAGACCTATCAAGGTTAATTTCATGAACCTCGGAAACAACCATTGGGCCAATCTTTTTAGTTAATTTGACCACAACGCACGGAAAGTCTAGAAGCTGTCAAAAATTGTCACGGAAAGACCACGATCTTCCATATTCTCTGAAAGACGACAATGGTATCCAGACTCATTCTTATGAAGTGAAAACAGAGATATTTGCTGTAAGTTCCACGAGCACTACATTATACCCCGTTGAATCAACACCAAAAGAGTAGTGATAATAGTAGCTCAAACAATGCAAACTGACGCAAATACCGCTAATTTATCTACCGGAGCCGTAAAAATCATCGAAGAAAAGAGATAATGTTAATCTGCTTCATATTTCATGCCTGTATGAAATCTTCGCACTTTCCAAACTGCTGGAAATATGCCAGGAAAATACCTTCCCTGAAGCCTGATAAAAGTCCACGAGATCTTAGCAGCTACATGCCAATCAGTTTACTACCGGCGCTTGGTTAAAAAAAATTGAGATGCTTTCCTTGAAAATGTTGACTGATTACATTAAAAGTAATAACACTCTCCATAATTTGTAGTTTGACTTCAAGCATGATTACAAAACAGAGCACTGGCAACTGCTTGTCTCCAAAAACATAAAAACAGCGCTGAATACAAACAATTCGTTGTGCCTACTGACTGTCAATATTGAAAAGGTCTACGATACCGTTTGCCATGACGGCCATAGTGGGGTCACTATACCTTCAAAAACTGGTTTACTCATTCCTGAGAACCAGAACATACCAACATCAAAAACTGATTTCATCATTCCGGAGAGACAGAACGTAAGTTAAACTTCATATTGATTATGAAAACCGCACTGCTGGTGACCCGCAAGGTTCATATCTGATGCCAATACTTTTCAATACACCTCTGACATGCCCATTAGCTGAAACTGCCAACTTGCTTCTACACAACGACACTTGCTTCTACACTTCGGGCATCAACCTAAACCAGATTATGTCCAGCCTACAGGAAATACTGGAAAAAATCGAATAAATCTGCGGTTGGAAAATGAAAATCAACGTTAAAAAAATCATGCCAATATTCTTTAACAAAAAACGTATACCTACCTTCCTTCCACTTCCTTGGCTGATTCTCTGGTCCGAAGATCTGATCTTTCTACGTCTAAGACTTGTTCGAAAGCTAACGTTTAAACCCCATATTGAATACACAAGTTGTAAGGCATTCAAGTCTGCCCTGTACCTGTACCCATTATTCAACCAAAAGTCGCCAAAGAGTCTCCGTAATAAAATCCTCGTCTTTAAAATAATCATTTAACTAATAATATCGAAGAAGCCTTAATACCTTAAAGCGAAGCTCGAAGTCACGTAGAATACTCTTTTAAAATCACCTTAAACAAACCCTACGACTTATCATGCAGATTGCTACACAATATAGCTTATATTAACGCTATTGACAAACTTGCGGTTTTGAGCTCAGAAAAGCTAAAATCTCCTTGAATTTCCTTCCATTATATCACTTAGTGGTATGCAGAGTCAATAAAAAATCATGATCATGTGTCCTCCCCTATAGATCTACTAATTGGTTTATAACTGAGTCAATAGTAAATAAAAGAAAATTAGTTTTTAATTAAATGTAAGCCTAGAAGAAGTTTTTGTCAAAATTTTCCTCCTGATCCAATCATTAGTATCCTGTCAAAGAATTATGAATTAAGTAAAGAGTTGTTTTAGAGTATAATGTGATGGTATAATTTATATATGATTTTGAGTATGCGAGCGCCACGACCGGCGCGGAAGAAGTCCAACAAAAGGTCAAATTTTTGACTACTCCAACCAATAATTTGGGCCGTATTTCACCATTAACGTGATTATTTCGTAATTCACCATTGGTTTCCAAATATGTAGTTAAGCGTCTCGAGCTTGTCGGCGTAGATGCCTGATTTGACATATACCCACGAATGGTGTTAAATCACAAGAACTTGCAGATCAGTTTAAAACGCAAAATTATGCGCTTATCGAATGCTTCTCACAATAAGTAAATGGTTGCTTGTGCTGTATGGGATCTCATCCCCTCCCGTTGAAAACAGAGATCCCTTGTATTAAAGTCATGATCATAGTTCTCCAGGGGTCATCATTGACTGCAATGGTATGCCCAGCATTTTTGAAGGGGACCAACGATTCCAACGGCCACCAAAGTACACGAAACAGTGACTTTCACAGGATTTTATAGTGTTTGGACAACTCGTGGTACCCTGTGGTTGCTCATGACTCCAAATGTGGCATTTTTGTTTATTGACGTAGCCATTCAACCAGAAATGAGCCACAAATTTTCTGATGAAATTGTTTTTGTAAGCCCGCAAAACGTAATTCTTCCGGAAAATCTTCCATAATGTGGATGCGCACACGTCTGAGCAAAATGTCAAACGGAACCACAAGGGTCTTTATCGATACTAGGCTCTACAGCTGGTACAGTGTCTTCATTACGCACTGTACTTCGTCCAGATGGATGGACATTATCAACAAATGTAAAAATGGTGCGGAAACGATCCATGGTTTTTGAAAATAATTGTGTTGAAGAACCATTATGTCCTCCATAATGCCCGAATGTGCGATGAGTTTTTTTTTTTGAAGGAAATCTTCCAACAAACGAAACTGACCAAAAAACGCATGACAGCTGTCACACCGGACGTAGCACTGAAAAGTGCTGCCAACTTAATGTTTTTTTTTGGTTTTGTTTTTAAATGCCTCTAAAACACGCTTTATGATTTTCAATAGCCATAACTGTAATGATTTAAATCTCTAACTGTACAAATCTAATGCCGACCAAAAATTATTTTCATAGAAATCATCTTTAAAAATGTGCCTAAAGTTTCTCAATTTTTTATTTCTAAAGTCGGAATATGTCAGGGTAATTATCAATTAATTAGCATTACACATAATTAAATATGTCTGTATCATTAAGCTCCAAGTCTTCAGGACTCCGTCTTAGAAATCCATACCCCCCTTCCCCTACATCTTTTTTAACTCTAATCTACCTAATTATTTCCCTGAATTAATGTTGCAAGTCTTGTCAAGAGTTCAAGAAAAATATTGCCCGTCAAACTAACGGTAGGTTCGCGTATTTTTAGAATCGGTGAAAACATTTTTGAGCATTTATCGGAATGCTTCATTGGCAAATCTATATAAATTCCTTAAATTGCGCCAAGGCAACAATTACTTGGTTTGCCAAAAGAGCAAATTATGAAAGGCGGTAGTATCGCTGGCTTTATTTCAATCCTGTAATATGGAGTCCTTATAAAAAAAACATTAACCATCAAAAGAACGCTAATTTATTGAGAAAAACTTTAAAGTCCTTATCATTTGTCCTCAAGACTAAACTAAATACATGAAGGGCTTTCCATCTTGCTTGTCTCGCTAGGATGCATTACCAGGCGACTCAACTGAACTTATCAACCAAATTCCAGTACTAATTTTGTCCTCCGTCCCGAATCAATTTTATATTTATATGCAAATTTATTCTCTATTTTTACATTCCACTCACCCACTCTCCGCCATCGCATACGCACGATTTTTCGGTTGGCGCTGTGAAAGATTTTGGGTGATTTCGCTTGAAATATGAAAAGATAGATTCATGTATCTTCATCGTTTTCACACCAAAGGCTCCGTCGTATGGTATGTGTATACGAAGATATCTATTTCAGCTTTCAACAATCCATTTTTAGACCGTTCCTATCCGAGCAAATTTTGAATTTTTCCTTGCGATCAAACGCGATCCCGTCCAAAGTAGTCAGCCGTTAGTTGTCGGACCGATCAGTCTTTGCTTGAAAAAGTCTGACCGTTGGCGCGTTTTGTTCCACTTTTATTCTTTCCTTGAGGTGAGTTTTCAAAAAAGAGGAAAATCAGCGAAAATCTATAGAGTGGATTAATTGAAAGCATATGATACAAAAAAAAACACCTTTTGATATCAAGGGTCCTTCGATGCAATTCGATAGTGCGTTATGATACGTAGCTGTGTTTAAGATATTTTGTTGTGTGTATTATGTAATTAGTGGTTTCAAGTGCAAAAGTGCCAGGATCACCTCATTTATGGATTATTACTTAAATTTCTTTGATGTCTTTCGTATGTGGATTACGCAACTTTTAGTTTTGGATATGCGACCAGTTTGGAAATTCTTCCAGCTTCCAGATATGTGATGCAGTGTGGTGAAGTTATTTTAAGATATTGTGCGACGAGCAGGGAGACTTTAAAGCGAACTTCCTTTATTGGATGCAACGAATTTCATTCAAGCACTAGAGGCTATTTATTTGACGCCTACAGCATTAAATATATTTATTTTTTTTCAAGCTTGTACAGTTCAAATCACACTTTTATGAGCTAGATTTGAATATCTTAAACTGTACCGAGAATGGGTAAATTAAACTGTATCACCGCGGCGAAAATTATGAAGAAATCATAAATGTAAATCATACCGAAAGGATGTCTTTTCAACCTAAAGAATTTAGTGTACATGAAAAAACGTCCAATGCTCATAAATAAATTTCACTCATAGTATCCTGCGCATGCGTATCACGTTTGGGCTGAAATTAGATATGCAAAATGGCGCACTCCACGCACACTCACACATTTCTTGAATCCCGATCCCAAATACGGCTGCACGTCTAGCAATACTTCTATTTTTACATATTTTGCAACAGACAGTTGCTAGTGGAGACAATTCGAAATATTTATAGGACCTGTTTGATTTAATCTGAGGCGTTCACGTCATTAGTCATCTAATTTTTTCAAAACGTTTATTTTCGTAGTGTCCCAGATTTTATCAGATTTTTAAATTGTTCTCTATGTGCCCTGGATAAAAAAGCTACACCCACACACACGATAATATTTTGTAATTTTAATCTTTTTATTCGCAGCTGTTACCAGTAAAAACCTAATAAAATGGCTGATGATGAGGTGAGGTAAGTATCACTATACAATTTCTTGCACATCTTATTCGTTATAATAATGTATTTTTATATTTGTTTATTTTTCATTCGATCGAAATTCAATACTTTCTACCTTTCCTTCGATTCTGCCACGACGATCAACCAACAAACACCAAACAAACAGTGAAAAAGGATGAAAATGGAGTACCCTCTAACAGACGCAAGGTAAATGTCTAGCACGCATCTATGTATTAAAATAATTTTTTAATTTTGGATTGAAGGTAGAATTTGACTTTTTTTGAGCATTGTTTCGGGATTTTTTATTAACGTTAGAAATGAAGTCTTCCAAAAATCATCTGGACGATTTATTTGATTGGAAGAACTTTCATGAATGCTACTTTTGGTTATTCAGTTTTCTTCTTCTATTTCTATCTATTTCTATTTATTTATTGAAAACTTCAACTACGAATCGCTCTTTTCGGTTCATTGATTAACGCCGAATCTCATTTTGAATTGCATTTATTCTTAGTAATTCCAATTTTGTAGATTGATCAGTATAGTCGATCTACCAAATGAAATCCTAATCCTAATGTCTAACAACAACTAAATTAGAAAGAAAAAAGGATTAACGTAACGACTAACGACTTAATTTAACAAAGAATTAAAAAAGGACTATCTCGCTAACAAAAATTACCTGGAATTTATTGCGTAATTTTGTGAATTAAAGGCGGTAGATATTCGAACAAGAGGTAAATGTTGAAACGAAAGTCGGTAGATAATTACAAGAGAAGAAAAAGAAGTCTGTATCGAGGTCACTGATGACTATTGGTGACGACTGGGACTTAGATGATGCAATTTTGCAGTACAGATGATCTAATTGAGTTTGTTTTCTATATTTCAATACAGTTTTAATTACCATTTTCAATAAAAAAAACTGTCGCAATGGTGTTGAAAACGTATTAAAATTACGTTCTCGAACCTGAAGTAGACAAACTTCACGGTGGGATTCACATTGGTATACCATTTACTGGAGTTAACCTAAGTCAAAAATCACTCATAGAAATGTAGACAACCTGGCACCCACTTAGCCATCGATCGCAATAAAGGCCCCAAGAATTGATGCATTGTTAGTAGGCACAGAATGACAATTATAATTGTTATTCTGTGGTTATTCGCTGATCGGAACTGATCGGGTTTGAGTATATAAACTTTTTCAGCGTATATCTCTTGCTAAGTAAGCCAAGATTATCCTTTCAAAGTCAACTAAATGAAATGCGGGAAGCTATTTTGAACACATTAAGGCTGAACTTTATGCCAGTGACAGCAATGTCAAGGCTATCTTATCAGGAACCCTTCATTCCGAACCTAGAGTGAAAGAATCAGAGATATCATGATTGAAACTAGACATGTCTTCACGAACCTTGGCCACACAACTTTCTATTACAGGAGTGGTTGAGGACCCGTCGCCCATGTAACATCCACTTTGAAGTCCTTTGTGCCCATGATACACAAATATCGAGTACTGGAGGACCATTCTTTTGCGTTCGTTATTGCTGAACGCTCGTAATTGCTCAATACAAAGCTACCCTTTCTCCGACTAGAGATTAAAATACTCCATAAAATCACTCTTACATTACCAATATTCAGCAGTACGTATTCCCAAAATACTTAAAGGAGACCATGCTTGTGATGATCGGTGAGGAAGAAGGGAAGGGGGAGCGGGTTGGTATCTGCATATCAATCCTTATATTTGCTAAATGTTGTTGGAAAATACCTGGATAAGCTTTTTAACAAGGAATTCTGTTGGGCGCCCCTAGCTGTAGAGGACTTATCGTCGTTTCGACCAAAAAGCAGATCCTGAGAGTTACACTCATCTGGTTCCAATTCAAGAAGAAGATAAAATTCCGTGGCTTTATGATAGCTTTGATAACAGCTTCTCAAATCCGCACGCTAGGTCAAGAAGGTAGGTTGCCAAATCTGTGGCCGGTAGTAATGACTCTACCGAAAACACAGTGAGACTGGTTACTACCTAATGCATTTCCTCTGTGAACACGGACATTAAAAGTCAAACTTTCACAAAATGGTGAAGCCACGTTATCGTGACTACAATTTACGCTCGGGGATCACGGATTAACCTTGCCATAGGTTCTGCACATACGATAAATAGGTGAGGCATCGTGTACATTCTGTAGAGATAAAAAGTGAGCTCTCCTTTAGATGGAAGCGCTGCTAAGATCAAAGGATGAAGGAAACAGTGCATAACACTACGCTTGGGTGGTTCTTTTTATAAAAATCATGGATCGCTTGTGAGCTTAGAGGGAACGGGCCTCTCTTTCTGTTTCAAAATCTCTTTTTATCCTATCCGTCTCTGCTGAAAAAGGAAAATTTATAACCTTGACCTTTAACATGTCGAACTTATGAGCCCATGCTAGCTTTTCGGTGTGACGCGGGAGGCGATAAGGCCGTAGTCCACTTCCTGTGTACAATCGAGATTCGGAAAGCCGAAAAAGCCTTCACCTCGAACATCAAAAAAAGTATTGTATTTTTCGAAGCAGAGTGGGGCTGCTTTTTAACGAACACAGCTGCTCTGTGGGCATGGGCATTTCCAGTCAAAGTCACCCCCCCCCCCCATTTTTCACGACAGCTCCTAAGTCCAGCTCCTAGAAATCTACTATACCTGCCCTCATGCGAAACTTATGTGAAACCCCTGATAAGCCATTACCTCCGGATAATTTCGCAGATGAGATGTTAGCATCAAAGGAAAAATTGAAGTGAGCAAAAGCCAATTATGCAGCAGTCCTCATCCTCAACATTCGACGAAAAAAGGCCCATCTCTTAGAAGTCTTAGAAATAACTTTAGGACATGAAATGGAAAGTTGAAATGGCTAGTCCGAGAACTTTTTGGCTCTTCGAAAATGGAACTTTTACGTTCTGCTGTCTGGTCTCTGGTTCATTTGGATAAGTTAACGCTTTAATATGCGTTACGTCTTCTGGTAAAGACTTAAGTTTGAATATTTTTTTGAAATTCAAAACCATCTCGGAAAAATAATCTTCCAAAAAGGAAGAATGGCATCAAAAAAAAATTAGCCCGCGCAACGAACAAAAAAACCTTCAATTGTTTTGTTGTTTTTTTAATTTAGAATATGTTTTGTCTAGCATATTTTACTTCATTCAATATTTCAAAGACTTTCCGAGACGAAATAAAAATTTAAAAAGATTTGAACTCACCATTTTCAGGTTAATCTGAAATCGACAAGTTAAATCCTTTTTAGAACATATAAAATCGCCAAGTTGATAAAAGCGAACGTGGATAAAACCACAATACGGGGTTTAGCTTGTTATTGGTGGTATCAGTTGTTATTGGTATTGTATAGTAGATTCTTCCATGCAACTGAAAAACAATTCGAAGCCAAGCAACCCCGATTTACTTGTACTTGGCAGAACTCTCGGTGAGTGATGAGTGAGTGAGTGATGCAAATAGGAAAACACTCACTCCCGTGAGTGCGTCCTTTAGCTCGAAGTCTATTAAAACTACCTTAGAACCTGAGTTGAAATTTGTCTTCTGGAAATTCAGTCCTACTTACATGAATACGAAAAACATGTGATAGTACTGAATAAAGCAGGCATTATTTTATGCAATTTTCGATAAAACGGATATGTGTGTACTCTCGTAATTACAATAAACTAACCCTACCGGGAAATTTAGTGCAACAGCTTAAAATAATTCACACAAGCAGAGCCTTACTAACACAGAATTCATCAAAAGGTAAACTTTTAAGATCTGAAAAGAGCTATTCGTACAGTTTTCACAGCCTTTATATAAAAAAAAATTACTAGTAGAGTTTTCTTATTGATACGTCAAAAGGATTTCAAGTTTTCATTGATTCAGTTTTATAGTAAGTTTAGTTGAATGCAAAACAATCACACAAAAGTGATGATTTTACAATAATTGGGTTTACGAAATACAAATACAGATGCCTGCGTGAGTACCTAACGGTAAAGTTTTCATATTAATATGTTTGGTGTGTTAAATTTGTGTTTGTGGAAAAACATTGAATATTTTCTACTAAAACTCAAAGAAAATTTCTGCAAAGATATAACGAATTAACACTTTTTTCTCTGAGTTAAATTTTTTGGTCCTTACATACTCATTACGTGAATGTGGTCCTTACAGACTCTAACTTTAGCCGCATAGGTTTGAACGTGATATAACGACTCTTATCATGAATTAAACAGATTTTGCAATTGAGTCTATTGTTTGATTAACTTCTCTATAAGCCTAAGCATTTTCTACGGAAAAAAATTTGTTTGTCACATTAACCCTTCAAATATATGTTTAATATGGGAACAAGGAGCAGCTTTTGAATAGAATCATTTTCCATTCGTGAAAACTCAGGTTTGAAGCTAAAACAAAAAAGTGCATGCTTGGTGGATATTTTCTTCGCGTGGCATTAAAATTAAGAGAAATTTTCCAAAAGCTGCTCTTATCAAATGGTTATAACCAAATGATAACACTGAATGTGTTCCTAAAGTACAAAATATTTTTTGGATCAAAAAATCACTGGTGTAAAGACTTCGCTTTTTGATTGCAGAAGATATTTTGTACTCCTCGACAGCCTAAAGCATTTTTTTTAATTATTCCTCTCTCATTTTCTTATTTCCAGAAAAAGCGTCTCGAGGAGGTATACGACGTCGATCAAAGTGAAAACTTCAGCAGCAAAATACTTTGATGCTTTGCTCTGGAGGATCAGTGTTGGATTTTAGATATTTTTCGCCAATATCATTCGTTTACTTAAAATTTCAATTTCATCCAGAAGTAAAATCCGTGAAAAAGTTTCAATTTTAGTTTTTATTTCTTTTAAAATCTTAATACTCAGCACTGATCCTCCGTAACAATAAAAATGTTAACCATAAACTAACTCAATTCGGTTGTTCCATCAAATAGGCAAAGAAGGCTAAACAAGCCGAAATTGAACGCAAGCGTGCTGAGGTGCGCAAGCGTATGGAGGAAGCTTCCAAGGCTAAGAAGGCCAAGAAAGGTTTCATGACACCTGAAAGAAAGAAGAAACTCAGGGTGAGTACAAGCTGAAAATGTTCAATGCACATCTATTGTAACTAACACCTTTCCCATTCACCTGCAGTTGTTGTTGCGTAAGAAAGCCGCTGAAGAATTGAAGAAAGAACAAGAACGTAAAGCCGCTGAACGTAGACGCATCATTGAAGAACGATGTGGCAGCGCGAAGGACCTCAGCAATGCCAGTGAAGGTATTTTCAATCATGTTATGTTTCACACAATCATACGTAGACTAGTACGAAATTCTGCTCGCAGAACTTTTAATAAACAATTTGACAATCTATAGTATTAACAATACAACAAGAACGTAAATATTTCGATTATAATTCTTTATATCTTCGCCCACATTTCAAATCTAACAAATCCTTTCTAAAAATCAACAAATTTTGCGGTTGACTGCGAAATTTGGAAAAACGATAAATTTTGTAGACACAATTAGGAAAATCGTCAAGTCATATCATGACAGGATTTGCAAATTGGAGGACAACAAATATGACCTCGAATATATCGTTAAGAGGAAGGAAATAGAGGTACACATAAACACATGCTAATGTTTACTTTTTACATTTTTTTTTCTCTCTCTCTCTCTCTCTAAACAACAACGCAATTAAACAAACAAAACCCTAATCAAACCGATGTTGTTCTGCCCACTCTGATCTTTTTTAGTGAACATTGATATTTGATAATTAATTTTATTTAAAACATCTGATCAATAATAATATAAGTATGGGAGAATCTATTTTAATACACACTCACATTTTTAACACAGAAGCTATTCAAATAAATTCACTGCTTCTAGCTTGAATTTAAAGCAAACTTAATTTTTTTTAAATAGCAACAGCTTGTTGTACGTCTTCGTCGTCCGTAGTCGTTTATTGCTTTATTCTTTATAACTTAATTTTAAAGGTTTCAGCTTGTTACCGTTCACACTATATTTATTTGCATCTTGGAATCAAACATATCACACACTCACAAATACACACATCACTATCAAACAAATCAATCGTTAAAAATTATTTAAAAAAGAGAGTTTGTAGAAAAAATGAGTCCAGCCGCCCGTTTTTTCTGCATTCATCAATTTATGTATATTATCTATACACAATTATTTCGACACACATACACACACCTATCAAACATATATGTACACGTGCTGTTCTTATCTTCAAAGCTATTTATCCAAACAATAACATATAGGTTCAGGGAAGGAGAACTAAGGCGAATATATCAACAAATTGTGTTTACTGGGATTTATCCAAAGATCGTTACAAGTTTTCCAAATCCAAGAACATGATTAAAATTAAAATAATTCATAATTGAAACGATTTCAATTCGAATCACTTGAAAATTTATTATTATGTATTTTGTAGAGAGTCTTAGATCGATCGCCAATCAATATCATCAAAGAATTTCTCGAATTGAAGATCAAAAATATGATCTTGAGTTAGAAGTGGCGCGCAAAGAAATGGAGGCAAGCGTTTTTCTTTTAAAACGGATTTTTCCTTTCTTTATTTACGCTGTAGTCATTTGATTTCTTCTAATTTCCATTTATATATACATAAATATTTATTTATCATTGCTTCGTATTAAATATGTTTATTACTTTATAGATAATCTACTACTTAATGTAGCTCTAAAAATAAATAATGTCCACAGCGAAGCCTTCTTCAAGTTTATATAATAATGTTCTTTTAACAAATGTTTTGTTCGGCTTTTAATTTTTACATTTTGTTCCAACAAAATGTTTAAACGTTTCTCAAATTAATTTTTTTTTTCTACTTTGCAATAATAACGATCGTAATCTAACGATGTAATAATTTGAATCAAAAAGTGACTCTTCGAAATGTGCTGAATGCAGTTGAACTGGAGGTTTCACCAATCATTTTCCCCGAATTGAAAGTGTTGCTAAAATAAATATCCTCAAGAATTTGTGTCCTCGATTTGTTTAAGTTGTTCTTACCAAAATCACCCACGACTCCCTTTTCAAAAGATCAAAGACGTCTTAAGTCTGAAGAGTCGAATCGTTAAACTTTTCATTTGCTTAAGATACTTCCTGGAATACTTACATGCATTCTACGAATACGACTGAATTTTTTATGTCCTTGCCATTAGACACAATAATTTCTGACATGCCAAATTAACATTTTTCCGCGAACCCACAAGTAAGCATTAGAATAACATATTCAATTTTCTCAACGAAAATCATTTCTTCAAAATCAAACTTTCATGTTTTAGATCTTTCTAACCATGGAAAGAACTAAAATAAACAATAGTTCTGAATGTTCTAATTTTTCCTATGTTCTAAATTTTCCTGTCTCAAATTTTATACTCGGCATGACATAAAGTTCAAAGCAAAGATACCTCGGATTTAATTTTATGATAGCTCGGTTTCAACTTCTTTGCAATATCAATAATTTCTGTCAGAAAACTCTTGAGGTACCTAACATGTAATTCAGGGCACTTCCCTATCTTTTAATTCCACTGCTCCATTATTTTTGATATTTGTGGCCTTGTAAGATACACCGTCTTCATGTTAAAGGCAAATGTCAATTAAAGTCGCATCATCAATTTGCTATATCTATATATAATTTGCTATGGTGATGCTATACCAGTCAATTAATGATTTCTATCAGTCACCCTGTAAGACACAGCGTCTTCATCTTGAACCCATGGGTCAATTGAGTCTGCATCATCTAGTTGAGACAATAAAACAATTCTCTTTTTTTTTCAGCGCATAAGCGAGCTTAAGCATAGTAACATTTTTCCTTATTGCAACTGAGTCTTCATGAGCAGATTCTTCACAACTTCCTAATTTAATTTATAACATATGAAAAACGGTCACCTTAAAATAGGCATCAATTGATTAAGCAATTTTTTCAAACCCAAAGTACATCATTTGACACATGGAGAGCTGTCAAAAAACGTCACCATTTTCAAGAGTTGCCAAAAACATTTGAATAATGTGATGGTTGGCGCTCTAGCTTCGGTGTAGCAGACCCAAAATGGACCTCACATTGTTGTGTATGCTTTTTTGGTGCTGTTATTCCACCCACAAAACTAACTAAAGTTCAACGTACTGAGTATCAGTCGTCAATCGACCAATTGGGTTTACTCGGATTTTTTTTTGTCCTCGGAACGTTCTGTCGTTCCCCATAACTTCCTTTTATTCGTCCACAGACGCGTTTCGGCGGCGCATCATCATCGGTATGATGTTCCATACTCAGATATACCTAAGGATCTTTACAGAATTTGAAAATCCAGGATGCCATTTAAAAAACAACATGGCAGATTCTTTGTTATTCACTTTCAGTCTGCCAGTTGTATGATCTTGATTACTTTTTCAAGTTCTATCATACTTTCTAGATGAAAAAAGAGTGCAGCTCCATCAAGTATTGCTATTCACATAAGCTTTCCAATTTCGTCACGAACCCAACAAATCATTTGAAAATTTTGTATCAACGATAGCCTGAATGCGCAACTTGCGAGCATGGTCAGCTGTTGAAATTTGCAATAAAATTGCAATAAACATTTTGACAGTTTTACATGTGGTATCCAGAAGTTTTGAAACGATTTTTTATTTGGAACAAGCTTTATTTAGCTCAAATTCAATTATTACATATACCGATGGTACACAATAAATACGTAAATTCAAAGTAAAGTTCAAAGTATCCTTAACGGAAAAACGCTTTATTAACCGAACCGATTGTTCAGGATTTGGTAGAGAAATTCGAAATAAATTTGACTATCATTTTCACTTTATACTCCATGTTTTGTCCGACAGGGATGTAAATATTTTTTGTTTTTTTTCCTGTTTCCTTTTATCGCTCACATACCCGTTTCAGTGCAGTGTGCCATCTTCGATGCGTGGTTTCATTCTCCTTACTACATTCCTTATTACAGAATTCTCAGAAAGAAAGCCCCTGCAAATGCTCAATTCATTTGTCATTGACATCCTTACATCCATTCCGCTTTATCCCTGCATTCAGTAGTTCTTACCACTGGCTTTATCCACGATTTGTTTGTTTGTATACTACAAACGTTGGTAAAGTGATTTTGAGGATTCTTCTGGGTTCTAGCTATTATAAAATAGCCTAATGGGAAGAATTTTATCCTGGGAAACTCCGCAAAAAATCCAATTGTATGTTGCTATCTAAGAAAAAAAGCTATTAGCTGGGGTTTGAGTTTAGTGATTGTCCAAAATATTATTGGTATTTTTCATAATGTATCCACGATACATCACGGCATGAATTATCCAAGCGTAGTTTCTACTTATTCTAGCACAGTTTTTCATAAAGGCAACCACATCACTTGAAGGAGCCATTTTTTGAATGATTAAGTTTTCTTGAAAGTGCTGTCATCGCGCTATAAACAGCGCTAACACTTCGAACAAACTCCTGGTCTAACGGTATTTGGCTTAAAAAAAGTGGAATTTAATTAGGTTTGATGAATTTCCTCGAATATTCCTTTCTCCTCATTCATCTCTAAAAACAAACAAACCCCTCCCGAAGGTTTTGCGTGAAAACACAATACAAATATAAATCTACTTGTGCATGTTCTGTCTCTGTCTGAGCGAAGTTACCTGTAAGTGTAAGCGCTATAGGTATCTGCGCTGCGGTAAGGGTTTCTATTTACCAACGCGAGCTGGCAAGCTGGTCCTTTTAAAAACGTTCACACATTTCAATGAGTCACTGTAATTTCAATGTATATTAAAGATCTTCGATCTAAAAACTTGCCATTGTGAATCGAAAATATACTTTTATGCAAAAAGAAAATTAACTACAGCGAGTAGTTAAATGACGTTTTTTTTTGTACAAAAATCGTAAATAATTGAATCATTTTGTAAAAACTCGCAGAAATTCGTTGTAATTATTACTCAGTTAAATTAATCCATTCAATTTTTTTCTATTCATATTTTTTTCGTTAATTTATTAACACAGCGTCAATGTGGAGATTAAAAGTAGCCGTTCCAGTAGCAATAATTACTATTTACTAAATAACTTTGAAGCGTTCCAAGATTTTACATAGTTTTTGAGTAGTTCGGCCGTATATAAAATATAACGAGGTCGTAGGTAATAACTCATTTTTGTATGTAGTGAAGTAGTATTCAGTACTTATTTAGTGGTACCTAAAAGTCATACTAAAATCAAACCAATAATATTATAAAATAAATAATTAAATAAAACAAAAAACACTAAATGACACTGGTACAAAATTGAGAACTAAACAGTGGGATTAAATAATACATTCGAAAAATACAAACCCTACATTTTGATTTCTGACCAATGCCTCAAAGGATACGAATATAGTTTAAGTCACAAACGACATATCTAAAGTTAAGACATTAAGCCGTAATGAACTCTCATAGTTTTGATTTATTGTAATTTCTTCAAAAATATATATCATATTTTTCACGTATGAATTTCATCTATATATCCAAAACTCTGTTGTGTATATTTAGCGGAACTGCAAACATTATGTAAACAATATTGGCAACGGATATTTAATTTGGAGGGTGACAAATATGATTTAGACTACACTTTCAGAATAAAACAATTCGAGGTAAACAAATAAAATATTTTTTTGGTACTCAAATCAAAGCAAAAGCAAGCAAGCAAATTTTAGTCAAGCATCAGATAGTGTAATATTTTTCCGTTTTTTTTTTTTATTGTTTTTCGCCATTCTTTTGAATTTGTTGCAAGTCAACGTGATTATTATGAATGTATATCAGTGCTAGACATGAAAATATCTTACGAACTATTACGTCTGAATGTTGCAGATTCAGTTTTTTTCTTTTTGAAAATTTTTTTATTTTTCTGGACATTATTGAAATAATCATTCTGTATTTTGGAAGTGAACGAAATTGCGATTTTGACACCTTACTTTTTACTATAAATATTTATGTCTGTTACCTTATCGAAAATACTCAATTATTGACTTGACTATCTGTCGATTTAATTTTTTTTTTTTTCATTTTCTTTTTCTAATTTGAATTCAATTTTCATTGATGTTAATAAATGGAAAAATATCATTCGATATTCTCTAATATGTGCCTATCAAATTTTTTTTATTACATACATAAATAACGAATTTCATTTGATTTTTATGAATTAATAACCAAACGTTGCCTTTTCTTCGCACTATGATTTAATTGATTAATCGATAAGTTTTCGTGCAAACGGTTTCAATGGAATAAAATCAACGTTTGCACATCGATTTGATGGTGAATGTCTGTTTGTTTATAAAATTTTCGCTATTTGCTCGTGGTTTAATATCAATTCAAATGCCTATTCTTTCTACCAAAAAGTGCAAAAACTGATCTGAAAAAAAAGATACAATGACACATAACACTAGACAGAATCCCTAAATTTTCTGTATAATTCAAAAACTGTATTTTGAGGTTAAGGATTATTTGCCAATCGATCGAAATTGATTCAGTTCCAACGAAAGAGATTTGAGCTTGTGAATATTTACTCAGCAACGAGTCATTCCTTGGAAACTTCGAGTTCGAAAATGACTCCATACTGTGAAACGGACAAGTATGGGAAAGTCAACGATTTTATTCTGAGATGGAATTTGATAATTCTCTGATTAAATTTGGAGGGAAAAAATTTTTCCCCAACCTCAGTAACATGCTTGCTTTACAAGAATTTTCTCAAAATAAGTTCAGTGGACACTGAAAATATTTCATTAATAAAACTCAAATATTTTTTCTTGCAACCGACGACTTTTCCCAATTTCACAGCTCAGATCTTTTTCCTCACCTACATGCTACACAAATAATTCACTATAACATAGAAGGTTTCAGACTGCGTCACCAAGTTCCCCGTTGCATCGCGCCACAAAAAAATTTTCAAATTCGGCATTGAATACGAAAATAAAATGAAACAAACCACCACCAAAAAATATCTATCAAATAGCTAACTAGGCGTTAACGATGCGTTTAAAAATAATTCGTAAATGTTTTTACAGACGAATTACGAGAAATTTGTGAAGAATATTACGAACGCATGTATACGTGTGAAAGTCAGAAATGGGATCTGGAATACGAAGTCAGGAAAAGAGATTGGGAGGTACTGCAAAATGATATGATTATACAAATCAATAAAAGAAATGTTGTACGTCTCCAACACACACAAACACACATGAATACATCAACAGCTCCCAAAAAACACACGATCCTTTTTTTGTTGAGACACTCAAACTCCCACATACACTTACGCATTATTATGATGCGAAACCATTGCACTTACACATCCAAACGTACCGAACATAGGGTATTTAAATGTTTTTTTTTGGTTTTTGTCCAGAACAATTGTCCTTTTTTGAATAATTTTTGTGTCAAGTTCCGTAAAGTGGAGACCTCTGTGATATTACGAACATTGAAAGTTTTCGGATTTTTTTTTGTCAGTTTCATATTTGCATTCCCACACGAATTACAATTATATATACTGCAAAAATGTGTAAATAATCACTTGAATGAGATATGGCGTGCCGATTTCGATTTCGATTTGGCTCCAACTGATATGAAACGTTTACGATATGAAAATAAAACGACATCGTGACCATTTTGCATATGAATCGAATAGTACGAGTTTTGCAATCATCAAAACAAAATGAATGAATTTCAGTATTTTTTAGTTGCCCATCGAAGACAACCTCAAAATGCACAACCATTTCACACCCAGTGGAAAATTGGTGTCAAACAGAGAACTGTGAAACGTTTTGATGCCAATATCGAAATTCCTGATCTCATATCCTTCATTTCTTAGTTTTGATTTGTTTTGACAAGAGAAATATGTTTCTTTGCTATCGTAGAGCTTTGTTTCCTCGAACAGTACTTCAATTGTTAAAGTTTCTTCGATAAATGAACCACAACTGAAAAACAGAAATCGAAACTTGAACGAGAATTTAGGAAAATTAAATTAAATAAACACGATAAATTGGGAAACGCCATTCCAGCAATCGGCGTTTGATTGAAATAATTTGCACTACAACCAGTTGTGATTCATTTACGTGCAGTTTTCACCTTTAATTTCTTTGCATGTATCTGAAATCCACACCTGCCTACCTTCTACAAAAGAGTTTAACAATAACTATTTGAAAATTCCATTAATCGCTCCTGATTTCAATCACTTTTATTCTCAGTCAACTAGTCTACAAAAAATTTCGTTCACACAAAATGATAAATAAAGTCGTTGAAAAGATATGAAAAAAGAATGATCAAAACCAAAATTTGTGGGAAATTTTATGTTAAATACTAAAATCAGGCAATTCTAAGCTGAATTATTACTTTAAATTAATGCTGAACAGTTTGTTATTAAGGTTTTATCATAAACTCTATTTATTACAATATTAATAATGTACCCCAAGCAAGTAGCAGCAGTATGGCACATAAGAATTACAACTAACACCGTAATATTAGAGAAAAAGATAAATTATGATTATTTAATGTAAATGAAGTGTTTAGTAATTATTCTCCCAAAAGTATGTATGCCTCCCAAAACAACAAAATATCTTCATCCAAAACACGCGGCAACGTTTTTGCTATGATCAAATTCTCAGAATTTTTCTTAGAATTCGCGCCAATGAAAAACAATCTGGTAGTGTTGATGCAGGAAAATCTAAATGACAAATGTGTGTAGACATTTGACTTGCAAAAAGTTCAAATGCTAAACACCGAATCTCGTATTGTTATATCGTATCTGCTACTCGTGATTTCTAGTCAAAAATTCTGAATTTCTCGAATTTTTCTTTACGCATTCTGTTGCAATCCCAAAATTAAATGACAAAATGGCATCCAACATGACAGCATCACAATTGAATTGCTTGTCACATTAAACTTAGTCAGTGCTGACAGTTAGGAAAAACACAAGAGAGGTTATCAAGATCTTCAGGAGACGTTGACGATGGATAAGCTCCGATAGAGAAGAATTTTTCGTAATCTGAAGGCACCTGCATGCATAGGGACACAAAATTTAGCTCAAAGTAATGTGTCAAACGCGTCCTTCCAACCTACTGAAGGTGCCCTTTTGCTCAGGTTGATAGACGTGCAGTTTAGTTGGTATTCCAGAAGCATTGCGCGTCTGTGAGTTCCACACACATTGTGTAAATAACCTCTACCTCAGTGTCATAACTTTGCAAGGGTCTAGGATTGAGAGGTCCAAACAACTGAAACGAATAAAAAAAAAATCGAAAAATAAGCCAACCTAAAATATGGTATGAATTATGTGTCTGAAGGTGTACAATAAATACCATGTTTTTTTCCAATTTCATTCTATTCGATTTTTGTCGATTTGTATCAATATTTTTAAAATTTACTAAAATCCTTGAAAGTATAGGAATCCTTTCTCAAATCGGCGTTGATTGTTGCAGTGTTTCGTGAGATAATAACGTGAATTTACCTCTGCATATCTCAAGAAATCAGAGCGAATTAAGACCCCACAACTCATTCTATGTTATATTGTAACGCTCTTACCAGATTTCAATCATCTTAATATAACAAATACCGTGATTTGAACTGTTCGCAAACGTCAACATATGAATGAGTTATCGCCAAGTCTCACCACTGAATTAGAAAACAATTTGTACTCTTTTTACCCTCGAGATAGCACCGTTAACATTGGGAATCAATTTTGAAAATACGTGATTTCATCCTCTGCAGTTTCAACGAAACAACTACCAATACTGTTCGAAAAAAAAATCCTTTTAATAACAAATATATGTGCACTTTGAAAATTTACTGTCAACGTATGTACATCATTTTGCAAAAGCTCTCTCCCAGCAGAAGATCTAATCACAAAGCCAATTTCGAATACTTTCATAAGAATTGAACCGTTTTCTCTGAAGGTCTTACCAAAAAGTCCTCATGGCAGACCTTAATTTAATTTGACAGGGATCTCTACTTTAAGAACTTTTTATCTGTTTCACAACTTCATTGGATGGTAAACTGAAGGAAAAGTATTTTGTACAGTGTGCAGGCACTTTCACATATTCCAATTCTGCCCTTCTAAGTACTTCTTAATCCCATTGTTCTGATTTACATATTCACTTTCTGGTCTGACTTTATGTTCAGCGTCTTTATTTTCGTAAAAACCAGTGCATTGCTTGAATTCGAATAGCACAAAACTAGCAATGTTCAATCAAACAAAAATAAATGCTGTAAAAAACTTTAACCAATTGACAGATATTAAGACATGTCAAACCACAGATTCGTTTGACAACCAATCAGAAAAGTATATGGACAATACCTAACTTGTCAAATCCTAAAACAACATCTAACCCGCATTTAAGCTGAGTATTGTGAATTTAAGTTGTATTTGGCCTGGTTGTAGCATTTACTTTTCAATAACCTTTGATCTCTCTACATGCGTTATATTAATGCTACAAAATGGAAACAAATCAGAAAACAACATTGAGCAACAGCTTTGTTCTTATCTACGCAAACCACAACGCAACCAAAAAAAACACAACACTTCGAACAAACTCCCGATCTAACCGATCCAAATTTTGAAAAATTCCGCTGATTCAACAATTTTGAAAAGTCAACTTTGGTCGCTAAGCGAAAAATTTTCTCGAGAAAGATATGAGCAAATACATTGCGATTCTGCTGAGGGCATATTTGTCTTTCTTACGTTTTGAAATCCGTTCCCTATTAGTCTCCAGATGACATGCATACAAGGATAGTCTTTCGCAAACTTACCATTCAATCTAATCGGACAGCGACGATCAACTATGGAAAACTTACAACAATATGCAAAATTTCAATTAATTTATCAATTTTATCTGCTTTCAAGTTGATAATCAGTAAATTTTGCATACTAACGTACTTTTGTGTGAAACCCTAGTTTTATGGCTTGAATGGATACAAGCAATGGGCGTGTCATTTCAATACAAACAGCAACTAAATTAGTGACAACTTTTGACTGTCTAATAATAACAGCTAGAACATAAGACGAAGGTTAGTCGAATGTTAGCTGAACTTTCATTTTAATTTTTTGATAATTTTTTAAATAAAACCAAAACACATGATAAACTCACCGTTTTTTTGTATATCCTCCTGCAATGTTTATGCATTTTCTTCAAACGGGTCCTGAGCATCCTGATTTTATGAAAACTTGAACAAATTCAGGGCGGTTTTTAACTATTTTATCAATGTCTTGAGAGTTCTAAAACGTTTTCCGCCTAGTCCATAACTCACGTCCTTAAGCTCATATGAGCTCTGACGTCAACATCTTTCGAATCACATCTGTGATCGCTTTAATTGCATAATTTGTTCCTGTAGACAGCTCTTGCACTATTTAGGAACTAAATGCATTAATCAACACTTCATTCCAATGTTCGTTACGGAACCTGACGAACAACACTCGTTTCTATTATGTTGGTAAGGCTGGACGAAACTTACTACATCACTTTCGAGGTCATGTTTTGGCTTTATGCAGCCATCTGTAGACCGTATTCCCTCGATGTCTACAGTCAAACCACGTCTTTGAGGGTCCACTCAAAAGTAAAGCAACATCCAGCCAACCCAAAATACAACGGACAAAATTTTGGACTGCGACAACGAACAAAGGAACTTCAACATTCGTTTCCCGAAATCTTATCGTAGCCAAGTTTTATTCACCTGAAAGTTGTTATTTTCTGTTATCAGCAGTTTTTCGCCAGTTCTTTGGTTTTTTTAGAGTGAAGTAAAGTAATGAATCTGCGTCACTACCGTTTGCAGGAAATTGGGTTCCCCGCATTAATGGATCCTTTTTTCAAAACAGAAAATCTTAAGATTTGATTCTTTCATCTTCCTGAATCTGTATATAATCACAAAATAGTGCATATGTTGTTAGGGTCCCTGAGCACTTCGTTCTATTCGATTGCCCATTTTAGTTTTTCTTCCATTTCGCTTTCCGCACACAGCTCTCTCAAATATTCAGCAAGATAAGTATGCTGTCCGCTCCATTTTTAGCATAACAAGAAAGTAAGACAGAAGTTTTCGTTCCTTCAAATGCTGAATAAGCTATCTGAAGGTTGAAGGCTTACTGATTGTATACAGGTAAAATTCAAAACAACCATGGTCGGTTAGTCGATCTGACAGAAGTCACTCCCTATTGACAGATCGCTGGATTCTAATGTTCGATCGAACGCGCTGCCCGCCTTCCTTTTAATTCCCAATTCCAGGATTCCTGTCACTCGTAGAGAGCGCACAGAGACTTCTTACTTGGTATCCCCATTCATCCTGTTATCGTACCGTCTTCAGAGTTGGTCGGTTTGGACAGAAGTCACTCTCAATTGGCATACACCCGGCTTCTAATCATTGATGAACCGCATTTTCTTTTGGTACCCCACCTCCAACGTTTTTGTCACTCACCGAGAGTGCGCCGAGACTGCTTTCTTGACAACCCCGTTCCTCCTGTTACCTTACCGTCCTCAGAGTAGGAGACTTTTACTGTCTCAGTGGATGAAAGTCGACGGGTATTACCACTACGATAACCAGCGCCGTCAACTTGAAGTCTATTCGGTCTGATAATTCAATCCGTAGGACGTCACACCTGGCTTAAGCGCACTTCTACTAGCCACTTTCCGTGCAACTCCTTGTTGAGAGCTTCACTTCATCGACACCTGATCAGAGCTTACGAAACCCATGAGGAGTCGCTTTTTTATTAAACTAGTTCTCTCTATTTAGTTCTCACTAGTTTTCTTTATTTATTAATTGGTCAAAAGTAGACCAGCACCCGAAACTCCCCGAGTGGTGTTTTCAACTGTTGTGCTGATTCACGAAAAACTTTACTGATTCCGGGAAACGTACTTCAGTATTTATCAGCAAGCTCAGGTATTTAACTGATTGCTTCGATTGTACTTATCTAACTACGAAACTGAACGTACTGCAGCGATCGTCTTTTTGGTCCGGTTGACAAGTTATATTTTCTCTAGCGCTAGGTTTAAGCAATAACTGGCCTTCTAGCATGCTATCCGTCTCATATGGATCAGAATTTTAAATTTTTTCGTCATAGATATTTCAATGTGATTCTTGTGTAATGAAGCGGACTAAAAGCTAGAGATTGGATGTATGGCATCCGCTTTTTCTTCACATTTAAATATATATGTATATATGTCTTTAATATAGAATTAATCGATCCTCTGTAGAAACTTTTTATTTCATAAAACTGTTTCAACATTCTCTTTTGCAACTAGAAGAACCTGAAATTTACTCCTGTTCATGCATACGGCGAAATAAGTACCCTGAAGCACATAATTTTCGTTTGCTTTTAATTTTTTCTGAAAATTTCCTTTTATTTTGGTAGAATTATCTCGAATGGAATTTGTGAATAACGTTTTTGAAGTAGTCTGGATCTACATCTGCTTAACGTCATTTTGACGTCTACTTTTGCGTATAGTTCCTAGAACCCTGTTGAATTCTTTGGTTCTGCCAAAAAAAATCTCGTCTAACTTTTACATATTTAATTTTGTACAATATATGTATTGTCGCGTGAATTAGTTAAGTTAGTCCAGTATTATTCCATTATAAGATTGTAAAGGAGATCAGACTTGCATACTATAACCAAAGGCAATCGTGTCAATTTTTTAAAATTAAAGCTCTTTTTAACAGTAACAAAACTGCCATAATTCATCAATGGAGCTACGTGTTTTGGATGAAGATATAAAAATTATCGTGAAACATGCATAGAAACGCTTCTTACCCCCTTAGAAACCTGCTATAAATAATTTTGTTTTTTTTTAATTGTTCAAAATGTCAAACTTGCACTGTGGTTTCGAAATACCAACATGGTACGTTCACCCTGTTCACAATAAAACAATTAAATAATTTAAAACAATTTGAACTAATTTGAATTGCTCAATATGAATAACGATTTATTTTCCGATTCAATCATGAAATTTGTAGAAAAAAAAATAAATAAATACCCTATCATATACCCTCGTCAAACACATTGTACAACATTACACATAGTTAAACACCAGTAATTTGATCCTTGTGTATTCACTGTAGTTTGCCAAAAACACATGAAAAATGAAATCCAAAACTAGAAAACATCAAATTAAACTCCCGAGAAAGGGAGACACATAGTACTATAATGAATTTTTTGTGCCATACTGTGCAGTACCTCGAATCCAAAAGTATTAAGTATCTTTGTAGGTAGTTTCGTTTTAGCATTCATTTATGTAGAATACCAGTTCGTACAAAGTCAAATGCCAAAACCCCAACATTATCAAAATATCCTTTTAAGTTCAGAACTCGTGTAATTTGTGTCTTATTTTGTGTTCAAACAAAGCAGCGTAAAGTATCTGCCATCCGTTCACCTCTGTTCGATTTAAGTAAATTTATTGTTATATGTTGGTAAAAACTCAATATACTTTTGAAAATCTAAATGTAGTCAGTTCGCATGTTTAAGGATGAATATGTTGATTATGAATTTCATATATCCTTCCTTGTCTACATGCCAAGTATTTTTGGATCCCGAATGTTTCACTCGTATCGTCATTTGTATTTACACGACATCAGGACCTTTAGAAAGTGTTGAATGGAAATACATTTTGTAACGGTATTCGCAAATGCAAGAAAGCAAATGTTAACAATAGTTCATCAATAGTAGAATGAACAACAGATTTAAATTTAAAATAACGTTCAACTCGTTTCGTAAGCTCCAGAAAAAGTCATTTGTAGAAAATCGAAAAAGATATAAAAATATTCAAATATTTCGACGAAAGATTACGTTAAAATTTTATACGTCCAATACAAACGCAAATGGAAAACAAAAAAAAGGAAACCTCATTGAATTTTATAAAATAATATCAAAAACTATAGAAAATTCCATCTGGATGTTATGTGGTCTGCATTGGTGAATCCCATTTCAGTTCACTCCACTTCCACCAATCTTTATGTACTATACTGTATCATATAATGTGCCAATTAATACCACCGAAAAAAAGTGATGACACTTTTCATTGTTTTCGTTCTCCAAGCGACAAAGAAAGAAAAATGCTGCTCTGCATCAGCACATTCTCTGTACTTCCTTATTCATGGTTTACTATCGACACAAATACTTTTATTTGTCATATGGAGAAAGCAAAAATCATTGATTTGTTTCGATTTTCGGCTTTTTTCTGAATTTCTGTATTGAACAAATATATTTAAAACGATTCCTGTTTCAAATCATCCTAAAATGCGATACGGAAAATTCATGAAAAGAGGAATCATACAATTTCGTTAACATGTTTATGATACTCACTCTGTATGTTTGCAATTTTACTCTACACACTTTCGTGTCTTGTGTGTTTGTTTGTTTGTTCCTACTAACTTTATGCTTTGTATGTGTTTTGTGGAAAGTCTTGTAAATATTTGCTTAAACTTTAAAAACATGAAACTTATGGTTTTTGCAGTATGAAATACAATGAAAATTTTAAGAAATTTTACTAATTTTCACTCGTACTTCCATTTAGATCACCGACCTCAACGCACAAGTCAACGATCTCCGCGGCAAATTGTAAGTTTTATTTTATATCTTATTATAATGCCATTATTCACCGAGCGACGTCATCATTTTCAATATTTCCAACTAAATTTTATATTTTGAATAGAAGTCGTATGAGCGTTAGTGCTACGAAGTTTGTCCGAAAACTTCGATCCTGACTCTGCATCAGAATGTTTTAATGGCGTCCGTAGGGTAATCAGTGATTCATTCAGAGCGTAATCAGTGATTCATCACGAACTTACTGGCTGTCAACGGGAAATGTTACTTTCCACTCAGCGTGTATTTACTGCGCCTTTTTATACTTTTATTACTAGCATTCATCAAGCAATGTACAAGCATACTTAAAAAACATTTCACAATTTCGACAGCCCTCGTATAGTCCCATAGAGGTATAAGATATAGGGAGGTCCTATCCGTGTACATGAGCGTATGCGAGCAACCGAAGTTGTAAACTTATCTTTTTCCCCTCATCAGCTGTTCAATTCGGCTCTATTTGTGTCATATGCAGCATTGTACCCAAAATTCTATCGAAACTTCCAAGTTTTTCGCTTAATTAGAAGCACATTTACTTAGCATTCACAATGTATTGTCCAATCATAGGCAAAAATACGAAAACTGCATTGATGAATCATTAATAACAGCTGAAAAATGCAAAACTTTTACGTTGTGAACATTAAAAATTATCCATCAATATTACTGCCGACAATTTTACATACAAGTTAACTTACCAATTACAGCATATAAATAGCAAACCAAATGCATTTTCATTCATTAAATTTAAAAATAATACAATATTTACATTTTCCAAAATCTTCAGCTATCTTCGGTTTGAAATTTGACAGTGGAGTTGACATTACAGTTAGAAAAGTAATTTCTGTAAAGGAAAGGTCACACAAATCGATCGCTGAATCATGCACTTTAATCAATCACATTAATTGAAAATGCGCAAACACTCATATTGAGCATTTCTAAATCTCATTAAGAATAGGGAGCATATGGATATGCTCATGCTCACGGAATCATGGATTTGAACATATTTGATTAGCTTAGGGTAGCCTTGAGACCAGCTTCAGATTGCAATTTCCCCATATTTAATCGGCTCGAGCTTATTAAATCCGAAGTCGATCAGCTGTTGAACGGGAATTGACATGCCCGTTAAGTCGATTCTCCTGTGTGCATGGGCCGTCAAAATTTGGTTGTGATGGGGCACTTAATTTGATGATATTATTTCATAATTTTTTGATTAATGGATAAAATATTGTTTGTGAGTATTCGGATGAAAAAATGCGAATGAAAACGTAATATGTGCTTGAATTATAGCAAGCAAATATGGTGATGTTTGTGATGGTTCAGATCGTGAAATTTTTGACGACTCATTTATACTACCTCTGATTATTTTCAAGTAAGTGTTAGTGGGTTTGTGTTAATATGCGTTCCTTTGGGTGATTTCGGACAGAAATGAGAACTCTCTATATCTACTTCCTCTATGTATAGTCCCAACCACTTACAACTGTTCCAAAGGTTGAAAATTCGACGACACAAAGCCAAAAACTTTCTTGATCGTTTTTAGATGTATTCGTCTAAGCCTTTGTACAATGATCACGTTACGAGCATGCGAGAAGAGAAATATTAGGGAAATCAGAAATTTTCCGCAGGGAGACCTTCTAACGTATATATTTTGCCAGTTTTGAATGGAATATCCTTACCTAGTTGGAATTGGAATATCCTTATCTACCAGTTGTTTTTTTTTAAACAAAGTTTTTCGTAATATTGATTTCAATTTCTGAGAGTCCGCTTTATTATTAGGGTTAAAATTTAATAGAATCCAAAGCAACCGCAGTAATATGGCTTTATAAAGGATCTTGATCAAAAGTAAAGATAGTCAAATATGTTACAGTTATACTAGACCATTTTTGTTACTTAAATACGTCTAAATAGCATTTCGATTGTTTCTCTTTCAACATTATCACCGGTTCGAATGTGGCTGTTTTGTACCATTTCTCTTACTCGTATATGGAAGGAATAAAGGCCTATTTATTTTTTTGGGGGTCTTATCTGTCTTATCGGTCTTATCTATCTACTGCCATTTGTTTCCTTTCTAAACATTCAATCTCGTTTGAAATTCATTAGGATACTGATACTTTTTAGGGAATCATTTGATAATTTTTCAAAGGCACTCATCTCATCCCTCTTTGCATTAAACGCTACCTTTACAAAATAAGAAATTAAAAAATCCAAAAGAAGGTGGCTTGGATACTTCCTGTTTTTAATTTGAAAGTCAATATGACTTTCTACTTTTATTGCCTCAGTTGTGACATGCTTGTTGGTATAAATCTGTACCTTGACCATTGATGTTGATAAAAAATATCGAAAAGTCTTATGGGATTCACTCATACTATTGTTTCGTTCAATGCTCCGAACCCCGAAAATAAGGTCACATGGCCAAGAAATCAGCAATCAAGTCAAAAAAAAACAGGAATATTTCAAAGGATATGTTTAATGTGACGGCATTTTATAGATGATGAAGTAGTTTATGACTGGAATATAGTCCACAATACTACCATGAAAAAATATTTTAATATATTTTCTAAAATATCAACGCTCATTAATTTTGTAAGAATCTCAAATAACTCAATTTCCGAATGCTACCCTTAAATAAAATCCTTATTTCTTAATACTAGAATTCGACAATATGTGAGCATAATTTCCCATCGGCAGTTGTCTGGTCTCTGAAGAGTTGGCTGCGTTTTCTGCTGTACTTTAAGTGAACCTGGTCAATGTCCGTTTACGCAGGATTGGCACCATGGATGGAAACTCGATTATTTTCGGAGGTGATATACGTTGCCCAATCCAATCCTGGTTGCAGCGATCATACAAAAGTCGTTTACACAGAGAAATCAACCATTTTATGAAGTATTAGGAGAAATCGGTCACCTGACAACTCGACTTAGTAGGTGAAATCTCCTGGCATTTCAGTATCCTCCCCAATCATTTCCAGATTGTGGATGGCTCGCAATAAGATGATTTTAAGGAACTTATTGTTTTTAGAAACATATACGGAAATGAAGGTAATATAGGAAATCGTTTAAAGATTTGGAACGTTGACTTCTGATACTTTTTTCTCTCCCTGAATCTGGTCTGGACTCATTTCCTATTCTCTGAATCGATCTGATCTTTCAGTCCTTTAAAGATCATTTTGTTACGTCGAGCCGCTTTTAACCCCATGAAGCAAATCTCATTTTGGAACGTTTAGGAAAAGGTTTCCTGCCCTGAAAAAAAACTGAATACCTCCTGAACCCTTTTTAAAAAATTTTACAAAATTGGCTGGAATTGAAATTGTGAATCTTGATGCGATTGTCTGACCATCAGTACAGGAATTTCTGGTTCTCTATCACGACATCGTAGTGATTTCTCATGTCACCTGCTTCCTTAGAAGAACATTATTGTCCTCTCTTCTGCCTTACAGACGAGTTTTCGAATTTCATTTCACTCCTTTCTACATTGTGTTAACAAATCAAACATTTGGACTGTGACAGGATTTTCCAATTTTATGATGGGCCTTGAAGTGAGTTTCCTGACCAGGCTTAGGTTTGTTTGGAGGTCTTGTTAAGATTACATATAAGCAAACAACATGTCCTCCGTAACAATATCCAACATCTATTTTTTTTTTTTTTTTCATTTTAAGGATTTCAGGCATTTTTAACGTCCTCTTGTGGCTGAATGTGCTTCCGTAGACATGGTTACGTAAGTTAAAACGGATATTTTTTCACTGTTTCCTTGACTTTCATTTATTTCACCTTTCCACAAGATTTTATTCCAAAAAAAGGAAGAATCTAAGGTGTACGTGAGAAAGTCAAGTCGACGGTTTCATTTCCCATTTCCCAACATTTCCCGATTCTAACCATGCAAAATGAGCTATTTATATTCTTCTACTATCAAATAACCTTCCATTGGGATTGCTTTGCCTTCAAAATATTAATGAAAGAGGTTCACAGACGTCAAAATTGCTGGCATTTATTAAACCTTTACACAACAATAGACTTTACAATCTCAAAATTTGTTAAAAGCCGGTTGTTTAATGTATCGATTTTTAATTGAAATTAAAATATATTTTCAACAATGTTTATTCTTCCTTTTTAAGTCCAGGATAATTCTATTGTCGTGATGATTAAAACATATTATTCTATTAAAATAGATGATAGAGGAAATAATCTGTAGAATGGCGGTGTGAACATCTTTTTGTCCGGCGAACTTCTTACCAGTGAAATTGCTTACAAAGGAATACAAAAAAAGTTTATCCTTTATTGCGAGGTTCGGGGAGAGTACTAGATGCGCCAAAGTGTTAATTAATAATTTTTTACATAATCATAGAGTTATCTTGACAACATACTACGTCTGTATAATCCCTGCGTTTTACTGTGCGATTCCAGCTCGATGAATCCTTTGTTCGATCCGATGACAGCTAATTAAATATCGTTTGCTGCCAATCTTTTCTTTTTTTTACCGGTCAACTTGAATTCCAAAAAAAATTACCTTCGATTATCCCAGTCTTGAAATCCTAAATGAAAAGCCTTTTTTTTTCAATGTTTATGATGTAGACCCTCCACTCTTACAGACAATCGTTCTGCAATATTGTGTTCATGAAGAGTCAATTTCTCATCTTATTTCAGAATTTAGTCCGAAATTTCTCCGTTTTAAAGTGTGACAGGAGAAAAACGCTTTCTCTTGCATGATTCACTTTTTTGTTACTTTTCCACGAAGGGTACGGAACATACTGATTGAAGCCTATCACATAATTTAATCAATATTTCCTCCTACTATTGGGCAGTACATGTCCTATGGAAATCAATGTGGTAAAATTTCACAGACGTTCAGACCCATTTTACCCTACAGCTTCGGTTGTTACCTTAAACATTTTTGAAACCAAGCCGTGACCTGTGCTTTGGCTTATGTCACTGGGATCGTAAACAACGCATAAACAGCGAGAGGTTTCGTTGGTTGATATAGTTGGATCAGCTTAAAATGATAACCAATACCTTAGACGCACTATGTCACTGTGTTAACCCAAGTAAACTCAAAAAAATCGGCATGGTAGTTGAAAGTGGTTCAAAAGAACTTTTTCCTGATGTTAGATTTGAATTCCCACTTTAGATCACCTATAGAGAATAGGCGTCTCACGCCATTTTGACATTTAGTTAAAAAATACTAGAACTAGGATCTTTCTTCTGCAAATAATGAACCACTCTGCGTAGAATGTATCACCTGGTTTCTCACGGCTTCTTCGGCGAGTATCATAATCACAAGTGGTGTACCGTGGGTAGCATTGTCCTACAGCATCAGGAATACCTAGATTTCGCATTTACAAGTATGTAAATTGAAATTACTCGTTGAAAATTTGCACTTCGTTACTAAGTTAAAGGAAGGTTCACCGTTTCCACTCAAGTCTAAGAGGCTGTCAGGTTAAGTTGACTCATGACAGGAACTCATGATAATCATTTTGAAATTCTAAACATAATTATTATGTGGCAGTCCTGTTTATCCTTCAGACCAACCTTCGCTTAACCTCCGTCTGCTGACTATCACTCAGTAAATAGAAAAAAAAATCGCAAGTTAATAAGTAGGGCTCCAAAATCTGGAATAGACTCACCTGTCACTTGACATATGCAATAATCAACATATTGTGAAGTTGATGAACACTAGGTAATACGAGATGTTAATCCGAGTTTGCGTTAAAATCTTACAAACCGAGCTCTTTAAATCACTTTATGAATTCAAATGTTCAAAAAGTCAATTTCAGGAACAATGTCAGTTCTTCACGTAATATCATTGTCTTCTGGAATTCCCAAATAGAACGCAATAAAGACTTTTAATGATTGGTTTGTTCGACGAATTCATCAAACAATTAGTAATAATTCGTTGCTATTATTAAGCCAATTATTTTCAACTACAAAACAGAATAAGGTGAAACACATCATCCCAGAATAAGTCTTTCTATCAACTTAGGAAACTAAGCACAATAAAGTTCAGTATAAGAGATTCAGTCCCGAAATTAATCTTCAAAACGTATCCGCTCGCTTGAAACTTAAGTTAGTTATAGTTTTCGAAACCATAGAACACAAGATCTATACCGGCACGACTAATTGACTTTAAAAAAATAAGGACAAAGCCAGCTTAAAAAACAGAAAATTTATTTTAGTAGTCCACAATCAAAATAATGCACCATATTTATTCGTAAAAGAAGTTAAATTTGAGGAAGAAAAGAGAATCAAATAAGTTTTTCGTTGCATAAACTGCTTGTTATCTCAGATTATTTATTTTTAGCAAAGAAATGATGACTGAACTCTGTCTTTGACATTTGTAATTTTTCACTTTGTGGCTCAATTTCCAAACATTCTTATAATTATTTTTCTTTTCGTTAACAGCGTCAAACCAACATTGAAAAAAGTATCCAAATATGAAAACAAGTTCGCCAAGCTTCAAAAGAAGGCCGCTGAATTCAACTTCCGTAACCAATTGAAGGTTGTCAAAAAGAAGGAATTCACCATGGAAGAGGAGGAGAAAGAGGTAAAAATATCTAGAATAAATTAACATTTTCAAGATCATTCGACTGGCGAAATCAGTCATCCATTATAATATTAATTAATATATAAAGGATATGCGACAAATTCTTAGATAATCTTCAGATTTGAGGTTATGCAATAAGGGGGAGAACTGTCAATTTATGATACTGGGTGCCGGTTCATTATAATATGCAAGATATCTTTTTTTTTAACTATCTGTAAACATATCGTTATTATGATTTTATGTTTTACATTAAAATTTTTACTTTCAAAAGAGAAAAGAGAAAGAGAAGAAAGTGAGCGCTGAAGTTAAAGCTGAAGTTAAACCATCTGCAATTAAAGCTGCTCAAGCCGCTCAAGCGGCTGCAGACAAAGCGGCGGCAGAAGCCAAAGCTGCTGCAGCGGCACCTAAAGCATGTAAGACTCAATGTAAAGGTGTCCTCCAAAAAAGTTTAGTTCAAGCCAACCTTTCGTATAACATTCGTGTATATGTAATAACGAGAAGGACTTTTGAATGTATTACCATCATTTTATTAACTAACTTGTCTGTTTCGGACCTTTGCTCCGTTGTTGCCGTCATAATGGAAGATATGTAAGCTTGCATTCAGCAAGCTAAGATATATTTTGAATGTTCGTTCCAGGACTCACATTTGTGATTTACCTCACTGTTGAAAATATAAACTGGGATCTCCCATGCTCACTCCTTTCAAATATTTATCAAAGTGAAAATTTGTCCGTTGTCTACCCTATCTATTTGTACTGATATAATCAATTGAGAATGCAAACTAATATTTTTCCACTACGTTCCGTTTTTTTGCAGAAGAAACCCGACTGGTCCAAGGGCAAACCCGGTGATGCCAAGGTAAAGGAAGAAGTTGACGCTGAAGCATAATTGTATAAACTTAAAACAAAAATAAAGAAAATCCTGTATAAAAGATAATACAACAATACAAACATTTTAAGTTAACTTTTTCGCACGTACGACTTTTTTCATTATTGCTACATGACACATTCGAAAACAAACATTTAAAAAAGAAAATTTTTAACACGAAACAATGAAATTTGCTGAAAGAACATCAAAATGAAATGTTAACACAAGCGATAAAAAAAATATTCTGTTTTCCATGTTATAAGCACGTTAGGCAATTCAATACCAATGCTACATAAATTTCATATTTAAGATAAGATGATTGGTTTGGTTTTGTAGTTCCAGTTTGAAAGGAAACAACCCTTACGTCGATAATGGCTTTTCATTGTATTGAAGATTATAGTGAATGACTTTGGTTGCATGTTGTTTTAATTTTTTAATTTATTTTATTTTGATTTTGACTTCTTCATAAGTTTGAGCAGTATTGAAAATATGAGCATAGAACTCAAAGATCTATTGAAATGGAAAAGATTTCTATGCTAAAGATAAGGACAGGACTATCCATGGTCCAAATGAAAGATGTTCGGAAATTTGACGAATTAGACGCATGGTGAACTCGTGACAGAATCTTAGAAAGCTGGAAGCCTTTCTGTGGTTGCATTGGCAAGCTTTTGATTGGCTTGAACATTTTTTATTATTTTGAGTTTGGTTTTCATTTGAATTTATTCCGTTTATTAGGAAATATTAAGATTTATTATTTTTTCATTGAGTTTTGTAAAAGAATGAGTAATGCCGGTTTAGGTCAACTGAAGCTTTTTGCAAAAAATTTGAACGAGCTTTAGCTGTTGAATTATCCATATAAAAAACCAATTAAGGCAAAGGTGCAACTTTGTTAATTATGAATCATATTTTATTATATCGCTTTCTTTACAGCTTTAAAGTAAAATAGCAAATAAATTTAATGAAATAAAATTTCAACTAGAATAATTTTGAAGGAATCCAATATTGCGAATGATAGGAAGGTCGCCGAACTATATTTTGAACAATCGTCGAACATAGCCAACTCCTGGAAGATGGTGCCAACGTGCCAGCACTATTAACTGAAAAAAAACAGGAAACAGATAAGATATATCTTCCCATTTATTTTAGTCGTCCTTCAGAGTCCGGCTTTCTTTTTCAACGCGTATATACTACAAAATAAATCTAACCTAGAATTCAAATCATCCGATCTAGTAATAGTTAGTTAATGAAACATCGTTTACTGTCAATGCTTCTCCTGCGTTCGCCGCTGAATATAATTTCAAAAGCATGTACCTCCAATTTAATTTCAAAAACATGTACATCCAATAGTCCGAGCTAAATCGTATGCTATATACTATTTTAAATATTTCTGAAAAATTATTAATTCGGGCATTCCAGTGGTTCTTTCATAGATTTTGAGCCTTTGTAATACCGATAACCGCAGAAGATTGTTCATTAATGGATGCAATGGAATTTTGTAATTTAATCCTTAATAGGGCTGCATATTCAAGGCTAGACCCCGAAAAATATATTTTTACGTCTCAATTCTGGAGAAGTCCTGGAAGAAGTCCTCCAGAAGAAGTTCTGGAGAAATTTACGTCTCAGTTCTGGAGAAATAAATTCATCCATCTTTTCTATTGTATTTATAGCGGACTAGTAGGGTTATATGAATATCTCTCAGAGAAACTATAAGTATGTCCTTTATTTCAAACAATTAAATCATCATATTCAGATCTCCCTTCAGATCATCCCTTATTAGCAAGAAAAGCGTCCAGTTTAAGGTCTCACTTTAACCAAGTGTGTTCATCTGCGTATCGTATTACATAGAAGTTTAAATTCACTCCCCATCCTTACCTTTAAACATATTGTCACGCGTATCAGATGCGTGGTTTTTCATTTCTAGTTTTTCAAAGTGAAATTGAATAATTCAAATAATTTATTTCGCACTTCTTTGCTCACTTAGTAGCACCCTTCATTTATCCCTAATTATTTTCATGACGGTCCCTCTCTGATTCGCTGATTACTTTCTTCGATTCGGATTCAACTGATTTTAACCTTTCAACTAAAGCCGTGTGCATTCACTTTCGCTACCAACTTTTTTTAATTGAACTATACTCCTTCTGATGTCACTACTTGTAATTGATTTTGACAATCAAACAACTTTATCAAACAACAGTTCCAAATTTTCCCCATCCATTCCCATGTTGACTTGTTCTTATTTTCTTTGCAAAAAGTTAATACTTTAGAAAGAAAAGCGAAAGACTTCAAGTTTTATTTCGCACATGCGTCCCTACCGATTCTTCAATCCTAAAAAAATCCTGACTGAACTTTCGCCTCCGTGAGTCTTCGCTAAGTTAGCTTTGCAAAAGGTATAATTCAGCAGGGAGTTCTATGTAAGAATGAAAAAAATTGGTATATGTATATTGATATTACCAATATTTGTTGGTGAGTGAATTAAGGGAATACCAAATGGTTCCTATGAACTTTTTGCAATGCGCGTCATGATTGCTTATTTCTATTGTTTATTGGTCGACAAGAGGAGGAAGTGCCAGAAGTTTCTTGTACCTCCATCATGTTTATGTGCATTATTGCTTGCCCACTCCCATTGTTTGACTTGCTCTCCCAGCTCCTCGAAAAAAGTTGTAAGACCGTGTACTTAATTTTTGAATCGCGCAGCTAATAGAACATTGCATTATTGACTCTCCTTTTGCTGTTTATAAAGTAATATTACAACAAAACGAAAACAAAACACGCAAGTGAGAAAATTGAGTTTCAGGGGCACTCGTAGAATTTTGTTTAGCACGACGAGCCTTAAACAACTTTTGTTTTATTTTTGGAAGAAAATGCAAGCTTCGTATAAAACCATTGTCTACCGTTCTCTCATGAAAAGCTTGTTATTTTAGGTGTAGCCTTAGAGGCATGCAATTGACATTATTCCTTTGATTATATGTTTATGCAAATTTAGACATTATATCCCTTTGGTTCCTCCTTTTCGACTTCACTCTGGACATTTACATCAACTCCTTCTGTCTATGCCAGGGCTGATTTTAGAATTTACGTTGAATCTGGAATCGGCAGTATTCGGAAATGGAATATTAGTTTCGTTTAGTTTATTAATTTAGATATTTACCTATATCCTCGTAAGATTTTCAATCATCTCATTTTATCCTGCATCACGTCTTATTATATCCTGCCGTCCTATATATTTTATTTTTAATATGCTGCTTTGTATTTGGATGAAGTAGCATAGTGATACTATTTTCTAACATGATTCTGACCGGACCGCCCTCTCATGTACCTTTAGTTTCAAAATAAGGTTGCTCTAACACGCTTCACAGTTCAAGTTCTGTAGTGATCTGTTGCCCAATAGTAACATGGAAAAGAGATATTTCCAAATTCAAATCAAAGATACATCCATCTCCATAAAACGGACCAATGTTTAAAAATTTGTCCATTTTTTGTGGTAGGGAATATCTGAATATTGAATATCCCAGGTAACCAATTCGACAATTTCCACCCTACCGTCATAATTTTGGTGCGATCATATACTCCTTTTATCCAATCTTAGTTCCCTGTACAATGAATTACTTGGACCATATGCTCAAAAGCTGTCCTACATGTCTGACGAAGAAGGAAGTTCTTAGGTACTAACTTGTGCTTACTCGTCTAATTCCCTCCAAAATCATGGTATTTAAGTATGATCGCATGAGCTCAATTAGTTAAAAAAAAGTTGTATGTTCGCACAAATTCATTTCACGGAAGCAAATTTTGACTCGTCCGCATGGAGCGAAATCTTTTCTCTTTGAAGTCTACCTGGTTTTTGCTTCTAGTTATCCAAATTTCAAATCAGCTAAATTTACGCGTTCCATTTCATTGTCATCTTCGAACTAATTTTCGGTTTGAATGTTTTCAAAATCTTTTTGGCATTTCACTGCATGAAACCAAAGGATGAAAACCAAATATACTTCCTTGAGAATTAAACTGGCTTTCTCTATGACACGGATATTTCGCAACATACCCACTTGTCACTACGGTTTTTTTATCTATTCCGGTCTGAACTTATCCATTGAAGAAAAGATGAAAGAATACTTGTACAACAACTTCTTTTAAACGATCCAATTTCGAAAACTTCCCTCAAACTCTTTGGTCATGTCTCTATAAAAACCAGAAAATTCTGAATAACATGTCTCCTTAAAAAATTATATTAAAATCTAATACAAAGACATACGTTTTTATTGCCTTGTAATGGGTTCATCGGGTTCCATTGTTGGAGGTAGTATGTACCAGCATCTACCCGTAGCTCCCTGCCTCATGTCATAACGTTCACATATGTTCTATATTGTTGTTCTACAAGAAACGATGAAACCAGCATATGGTCGACAACCATTTCATATTGCTTTCCAAGTTAAATATATAATTCTTATATACATATAATTCTTATATACATATCTTGAATATATAGTTCTTATATATTTACTTCTAACACGTTTATTCCCCTCAACTAAGTGACACCATACATACTGTTCCATAGAAAACCAAATTTTATTTTGACATTTTGTCAACCGAAGAACCATCAAATTGACTAGACTTTATTTTTTTGTTGGCCTTACTCAAGAAAATATTCGTAACATTTCTTTGTATTCCTGCTAAAATATGAGAATTGTTAGAATTATAAAATATGAGAACCCATATTGATCGTTACGACCCATTTTTACAAGTGGCATCGAAAAAATTAACATTAACAAAAGCATCTACTTATTATGAATATGATAATCGGATATACGATGGCGGCCTGATAAGTACTTAGCCTACAAATAGAAAAACAAAAATTTTGGAAAAAATGCAAGTCATTTTTCAATAAAATATCCTTTTCATTCGATACACTTGACCCAGCGATGCTCCAACTTCTTAAATGCGTCTGAAAAAAAGTTTTCTCGAGGTCCACAAAATAGGCCTTCGTGGCGTAGATGATTTCCTTATTCGAGTGAAATTTCTGCTCGGCGAGTAACTTTTACAAGTTGAAAAACAAAAATAAGTCACACGAAGCCATATCTCGAGAATGCGGTGGATGGGGCAGCAGTTCGTAGCCCAATTTGATCAATTTAGCCGTGGCGAGTGCAGAGGTGTGAGCCGGAGCATTGTCGTGGTGGAGGAGCAATTTTTTCTTCGCCAAATAGGGCCGTTTTTTTTAATTCGGCCTAATATTTCGACATAGTACTGCCCTGAGACCGTTTTGTTCTTCTCCAGGTAGTCCATGTCTATCACAGCTTGCGAATCCTTGAAAACGATAGCTATCTCCTTTCTGGCCGATGGGACAGTCTTCGCCTTCTTCTGAGCAAGTTCACCGGGTAAAATCCACTGTTTCGGCTTTCCATAGTGTCTGGTGTGTACCAGTGGGTCCATATTTCGTCGGCGGTCACGTAACGGCCAAAAACTCCTCTGGATTGTGCTTCAACAGCGCCAAACACTGCTCTGAAGTGGTCACACGGTTGAACTTGTTATGCGGAAGGAGCAAACGCACCAACCATCTGGCCAACGGCTTTCTCATACCCAAAATTTTATGTAGGAAATGCTCTACGCGGTCTTTTGAGATGCCTACTATTTCAACTGTCTCGCGCAACTTCAATCGACGGCCTGCCAAAACGAGATCGTGGAATTTCTCCATAGTATCGTCCGTGGTTGCTGTTTTCGGGACACCTGGGCGTGCCTCATCAAAATCAATCATCAAAATTTTTGACGGTCACCATCGAAGGAGAAGCGTCCCCCTACACTGCATCCAAGCGCTCCATGATTTCGATGAGCGATTTCCCTTCCAAAAACAAGAATCGAATCACCTACCTATATTGCTCCTTTTCCATTTTTTTTTTTCAAATCAATAGACACGCTTGCTTTCTCAAAACAGAACTACAAGTCCGATCTGGCTGAAATTTCGTCAGTAGCCGTCTACAGTAAGGTACTACACTATAGTGTATCGCACTATCTCTTGCGATAGTGACACCATCGGGCAGAGAGACTAAGTACTTATCGGGACGCCCTCATAAATACATATATCTTGAAAATTTGAGACACCTCATCAATCACAGGACAAAGAATTCTAATTTATGGCCACTTTTTCAATCTTCCAGTAATTAAGTTGCTGAGTTGATATATCTAAAATCTCAAACAAAATTTACGACTAACCATTGTTTAAAAAGTACCTACCTGTTACACTGTTCTGCATGATCCTTTTAAAGAGAATTTCTTCAGTCAATTTTTAATATAAGCTCAAAAGCCATGCGATGGGGCTCCAAAATATTTAGGAATTGTTTTCATCCTACATTCAACAACCTACGTTTGCCTTATTGTGGTTCACTACAAAAATAAGATGAACCGGGAAAAGTTTGTCAATATTATTTTACAACACACGATTTTACATAAGAGGAGCGCGAACCTGATGGCAATCCGCGGACAAAACTATGCTCAAAACCAACTTAGATTATTCCACCAAACTATGTATGCCATTAGGGGGTTTCAGAGCGCAGACACGTCTCCTATACCCTCATTTTTAATAAATTTTCATAAATTGTTCTATACCTTAGATGTGCGAATAACATGAGCCATTTTTATGTGAGCTCGGGGTCCCAAAAATGAAATCAACAACTGCAAACCTAGTATAATTTAAAACTCTCCACGGATCAAGTGTATTATGTTTCAAAATTTAAGTAAAATTTGGAATTTTTATGAAGTTATTTTATGAAAACTGTGTGAACTTATCTCCACAAAATTTATTGATCGTAGCAGTACGTTTCAGGTCGCCTACAAGTCCTCAAATATGCAACGAAAGTTTTCTTGGTGCACACAAGTTCATTGAAATAAAACAGAGTTTATGCATACGCTTGTTAAGGTCTTGTTAGGTCCGATCTTGTTAGGTCCACCTGAAAAGTTGATACTTTCAAAAAATTTGGAATTTTCTAAATACGTTTCAACGTGATCGCCAATTGTTTCACAGAAAGAAAATAGACATTCAAACCTAAGCAAATACTAGATTTTATCGACTTTTCAAGGATGTTATAAAATAATGTCTGATGTGCTTTTGGTAGAAATTTAGGATTTTCGTATTTATAATAGTCAGATCGGACAAGGACTAGGAATGTTTATTCACTTTCAGTCATAAGCAAGGGATTTTCGCTATTGTAGACGTTAGTAGATCGTGGGAAGGCATTGCCTTCTGCCAAAGCTCTCGAGGTTTTTTTTTTTCATTTTTGTAGACATTTATTGGGATATCGTAATCTGCATCGAAGATTTGTGTTGGTGTTATCAATTGGCTCCTCATAATGTTTTCTAACATAACCAGCTCGTATTCAGAAAGAACAAAATTAGCCCTAGAATGGAGTCCTGCGGAATCCTCGTCAGTTTTTTCTAACTTGTTGTTTTATTCGTATACCTTATGGGTTTTTGTTTACACCTGTATTTATTGGCAAATCTTTTTTTATTGAGTATGATATGGAACTTACCAATGCATTTCATTTTTATATCCTTGCAATAACAACTAAAGATGATCAGCCATATTTTTGAAAATACATTCAACTTTATTTCCCCCTTTTTTTCATTGAAAATTAATGACAAGATGAAATGAAGCCGTCTATGTAATTTATCAAATATGACCCGCGTTTTTGATCACGAGATTTATTCAAAGAATAAACATTTACCAGGTCTATTCAGCTATGATTTAATGGTTTATGCAGCAAACTGAAAATCTGTAAGAACCAAACTGTTCGAAAAATCAATCGATCCGCTATCGATTATCATTGTACGTAAATCAGGTATATGCATTCTGATTTTGTGTTATGTCTCTAGAATTTATATTTGATTATTCTATTTGCAAAATGTAACGTCATGAATGCAGGGTGTTTATTTTGATACGCGTTTCTACCTTCAAATCGTATTTACATAACAATAGAATATCTTATACACCACGATCGCCCAAAGGGTCCATGCAAACGACGTCACATAATCAGTTTATGATGGTAAGGTCATTATAAAACGACATTACAATGGTAAGATTCTGATTCAGATTGTAGATGATCAGATTATGATGCCTGGTACTTTTGGGATATGATTCTGAGGTGGTTTAAGCTCTTAAAAACAAATAGTTTAATCCTGCTAATCTTTCCAAACTTCTACTTTGGTTTACTTATATGACCGCTCAGTCCTTTATCTATTCAATGAGTAACGTATTCAACTAAAATTTGATACAGTGATATTTCGATGTTTCAAATTGAATTAATCACTAATTCATTTAAACTTAATCTAATATGTATTCACCATATTATAGATGACTTGTCTCCAACGTTCTTACATTTGATCTATCCCTCTCCTATTGAAATCTTCCCCTTTAACCATCGAAAAAGATTGCTGATCCTGTACAAAGATCGTCTTCAGTTTTGTAACCGTTTCCTGCAGGTAATTGTCCAGGGACCGACACAAGTGATGATCCGAGAATATATAAAGTATAGGCTTAAAGTTCCCAGAAAATTTCCATCAATTTGCCTGTCACGAATTGCTTGTTGAAGCCGCTCAAACTGTCAACAGCAGCATTGCGCATTTAACGCGTTTGATCTTCCAACAAATGATTCCTCCAGAGTTCTACCGACTAGAAAATACGACCTTACGTGCATGCAAGGCGGGTTCGAAGTGGATGCTGGTGATTCACCTCTTTTGCAAATTGTCCAGCGCCGTTTCATGTTCTTAAAGATAATTTCCAGTAACCATCCGTCATTGAAAAGTTTCATTAGTTTGTCGAGCAAAATGCGTAGCAAAGCAGGCCATTCTGTCTATCTTGTTTCTTTGTGAAAGTTCGTGGAGTATCCAAGCAGCCTTACGTATGGATGTCCCTCCTTAGAGTCGTTCTATGCAACTGAAACCTATCTGATAACTCTGCGATGTTCATCTTATCAACCCCATATGAAACTTATGATAGATCACCATTTGTCACCTCGTTGAGCGGTTCTTCTCCATTACGAAAGTGCTGAAAACACTGTTGACATTCTCGTCATTCTGACATTCTTGTGTCAACAAGTTGTCTCCATAATTTTTTAATATACCGATGAGCCTCCGCTGCGCGGTGTCCAAGATCAAACTGGTATAGTAAATAACGCCTAATATGCACCTTATTAGCCTAAATGCTTATCTTACCACTTTTGCTTGAAAACTTAGCTACAAATGATTTCTTGATTTTCTTTTACGTCCCAATTTTGGGATCTCTAAAACGCTTCCTGCAACCAATATGTGACCAAGTAGTTATGATTTACAAATCTTAAAAAATCCATATCGAGAAAACAAAGAAATAAAGCTTTTCAACCAGACCCAAAAGGTTTCTTGTCTGTGTAATAACAGCACACCGAAGTGTAATATTAATGTAACATAACAATTGGGACAAAGCTTGGTAATGTCCAAATCGTCTCCTCGTATACTTCTGTCACGGAATGTGCTGGCTCTAATGCACATTATGCCCCATATATTGAGACTTAACTATTCCTCCATGGGTTGTAATTATTACAAGTATAATTTTTTGAACGTTAGTATCAATAAAAAATCTAAATCTAAAATATAGATAAATAACTTTTGAATTTAAATGAGTAAATAGAAAGTTGATAGTAAATATATATTAATTAATAAAAAAGTAGTCTGGACAGACAAATTCATATTTTCTGTTCAGATTTCTTCTTATATTGAAACCATTTATAAAATCACTCCAGTAATATGTCGGAACGCGTTTGCTTTCAGTTGTCCTCAATATTTCCATGTAGGAATTGTTTGAAAAAAAATTCCTCTATTAAGAATTGTGTTTTTAATGTTCATATTGGCAAGCTAAACATTTTAAATCTCGAAATGTGACTTGCTCATCTATTTTCGTTGAAAGATAGTCAACGATAGCTTCCATCATTGAATCTTCAGCCTCTCTACGGTTCCGTTCATTCTTATTTTAATTCTTTTTCTCTAGAGCAGTGCCCACGCATTCAAGATATGTTCCTGTTGTCTATGAAGACATTTTTAGAATTGTCTTCCTATTTAAATTAAAAATACGTGCGTATTATTCAAACTGCATATTCGAAAGGTTGGGCAAATTTAAATCGTCCTTAATGTTATGTCTTTCCCGAACGGAAAAGTACATTTTTTACATTTGCATTGGTGGATCCAACATTTTTCTATCGATTGCCACACTCGATAAGTATTTGCAAATGAACTCACGGATGGCTATTGAACTCATCTTCTGTACCAGTCCTCCAGGTGCGTCTACGTGCTATGTTAAGGGTAGCTGAACATGAATCAGCCATTTTATGATTTTTATAGAAATTGTTCATGTGGTCATGTAGCACCCCTGCAATGGTAAGGAATATCTAGTGTTTCTAACAATTCGTCATCTTAGACCTAAACGCAATTTTATCAGAGATCCACGATTTCAATTTTAAATTCAAAATCTCCTAAACATATTTCGTAAACGGGCAAAATTTTCACACCGACAATCGGCTACGTCAAATTTTTGAATAAAAATTCCCATATTTGCAATTCGAAATTTATCAAAAATTTATTTGTGGGGAGGCTTTATTAATTTTATTTTTATAATGTAACTTTCGAACAGTTTACATGATTCAATAAGATGTCACTAAATGCGGTCTCCGTTTGAGATTAAAGTCGATTGTCTTTAATCTAAATTTATTAATTAGAAATTAAATATTATCTAATTCGAACTGCGCCCAAACATTACAATTTTCGTTTGAAAAATTCCCATAGTAGTGAGCCAACATATGTATATTGATCTCCTATTTTATGATCATGTTCAACACCTGGATTTTCATTATACATTTACCATTGCATTACCGTCCAAGAATTTCTTCGAATGAATCATATCTAGAAACTAAACGTTTTAATTATCCACAACTTGATAATATTATGAGTTGTATCGAATTGTTCGGAGAAGTCCGAGAAAAGAAAAAAACACTGCACAATTTCTTTTATATGTCAAGAACTATAATTTCAACCCCGCACGCTATGAGAAAATATTAAATGCCAAACGATTCGAGCTCCAATCTTGTTCAGATAAACACATCATTCAATTAAATTGTTTACAAATGTGCTGCTTACAATAGGTGGTGAACGAAATGATAGTTACCCTTCAGGCATGCAATAATAATGAAACACTCTCTGTCAGAATCTGGGTCACCCCTATGACCTCTACAATCATCATAAAAGAGGTGAAACTACTTAACATATCTTGCAAAAAGTCTTGAGATCTTTTAATTCGTCCAAGGATAATAGCTTGAAACAAATTTTGGAAAATTCTTACCCTGAAATTATTTGTTTGGTCCAAGGATAAAAGCTTAAAGTAAATTTTTATGTCCCAATTTTTAAGTTGAAGTTTTCTGTTTCTAACTTTCCTCTCGAGCAGAATTTTTATTCGTCTCAAACAGTAGGCTCTGGGAGAGCCCTCACTTTCCACTATGACTTCATCAGTTTGCTGCATGTTATATCACTGCCATTCACACAGCCCTATTGGAAACAAACTTCCTCCCAAACTCTAGGTGTACAGTCTTCACTGACTCCAAAAATGCTCTTACAAACCTAAATTTCAATAAAAATAACAAAAGAATAATTCAGGATATATGGGAACAAATCAATAAACACAATGAGGTCTTTTTCACTTTTATATGGGCTCCAGGGCACAAGGACATAGAGCTACTCCAAAAAACTGACTCACTAGCCAAAGAAGGCATACTAAAAACAAATCCCCTACACACCTACAAGAACCTGGATGATGTCCTTAATGAAATACATGAAATAATATATGACAAGTGGTTAGATAATACGGACAAGCTACTAAAAAATTTCAAACCTAGCCCATGGAGCAAAGCCCCGCATCTAAGACACCTCACCAAACCCTGGTTCCACAACAAAAATATAAACCCTATTGTTATAAAATCAATAAATAGAGCTATGGTAAACCGAACATACAACAGGGAAAGACTATTTAAGATTAAAAAAGCGCCCTCGGAGGAATGCCATCACTGCAATGAGACAGATACACCGAGCCACAAAACTTTCAGATGCACCAGATATGAAGCTTTCAGAGCCAATTTCAATTTCTTTACTAAATATAATAACATAGAAAATTTATTACGCAAAAACGATGAGTTTTTGCTAGAACAACTATGCAGCTTCCTTGATTCCACAAATATCATCCTTTAAATACAAAGTCCGTATAAACCTAGGAAAATCCTAATTAACCACTCCCACCTTTACCTAATTTCCTACCCCCCGTGTTCCAACGGGTAAAATATCACAATAAATAAGCGAATACGCTGGCCAGTGCCTAGAGAGCCAGGGCCAATTTTTGGTTTTTCGGCTCTGCCGAAAACGGAAGGGGAAAAAAAAATTGCTGCACGTTGGCCATGGGCTGTCAATTAATTTATTGCATTCATATCAAATATTTTCACAATTAAGTTTTTGCTAAATGTTACGTTTTCAATAACGATCTTCAGTTTCGAGGATTCGATTTAAATATTAAGTTAAAAGTGTATAAACTTTGAACTTAATGGAATCGGACTGTAAAAGCTGCATAAAATGGACCTCATAAGCATGTACCTAATTATACAATAATTCAATCTATATAAAACTGAATGAATTTAAACTATAAATATAAAACTAACTTTTTTAAACATTCATGTTTCAAGTACAAAATGTGTGTACCAAATACAAAATGTAGTTTTTTGGAAACATTGAAATTGCTTAATTCTTACAAAATTGGTTATTTACAAAACAGGATTTTCTTTATCATTTATAAAAAAATAATTTTGAACTAATTCTGAATCCTGAATTCATCAACAACTAAAAATCAATCAATTTCAATTGCAGGAAGCCGCTCCAGAGACTCCAGCTTAAACATCGTAGCGAACTTTGTCACCGAGATATACATATAAAGCTTCATATATTATTTTCTGTGTAAATTATGTAAGACGAGAAGAAATGAGAAAACATATTCCCAATGTCATTTCTGTTTCAATTTAAAGATAAAAAGAAAAGAAAACAAACCAAAGGAAATATAAATGTCATAATTTTTATTTGAAAACATATAAAAATGTAGTTTTCATTCTAGTTTTTATTTATTGAATATGCGAATAAATATAACAACAAAACATTTAAATAACGCGGTCACTATAACTAACTATGAGATGTTATAAAATCTATACCAAACAATGTTATATTTTTTTAAGGCACTTTTCCACACTGCTTCGAATTGCAACAATGCCGTGTTGGTACTTACTTTAATTAACTTAGGAATAAAGCTTTCACCAGACAATTATCTTTCACCACAAACATTGTAACAAAATTCATATCATAACAATAATTACACCAAGCTTTATCAGAATCACCACATAAGCAAAAGCAGTTGTATAAATCAGCAGATGGGTTGTGAATTCATTTCCGTTTTTTGGGCATACCGGCTTCATCAAGAAGGGATTCCTCTGGGTTCCGATTTTGCGGACCTTCACCTGCTTTTGTGTGAATTATGTACTTGAATAGATTGTTTCCGACAGGTACAATCTCTCGGTTGTATAGTTCCGTCTGTAAAGAATGAAACAAATACATTTAATAAATGGTCTAAGACAGGGGTGTCCAAACTAGACGGGACCCAGGGCCAATCAAAATGACTAAATACATTGTTGGGCCGCAAAATATTTATAAAAATAAAATACTGGTAATAATAATATCGTTATTTATTATCTACTTTTTCATTAATTTGTCTTTTACAATTCTGTCAACATCAACCTCAATATTAGTAGTAGCTAGGCGCAGTGCATGTTTAAGTGAAGTATCTGTCAATGAAGACCTGTATTTCGATTTAATAAGCTTCATTGTTGAATATGCACTCTCACAAAGGTAGAGACTGCCCATCATCGAGCCCATTTTTTGCCCGAAATTCGCCAGTTTCGGGAAACGTTCAGCGAGGAGCTTAAAAAAATCAAGTCCTGTTTCAGTTCTGCCCTTGTAAAAGGGGTCTGATTGCAGATCACACAGTTCCAGTTGATAATCAATCTTCACACTCTCAACTGCGATCGTTAATGGATGAGTGCTATATCACTCTCAATTTTTTTAAAATCTGCAAAACGCCGTTCAAATTCGACGATTATTTCGTCCATGTATTTGAGGTGCTCCAAAAAATTACATGCTTCAAAATTTTTCAAGTCTAAATAATGTTCTTTACAACTTGGAAAAAAAGAAAAATCATTTTGTTGTAGAGACGTTTTGAACAATTTTAGTTTACTTCTGAATCCATTCGCATTTCCGTACATGTTGGCTATATTGTGGTTTTTGCCTTGCAATTTTAAATTTAATTCATTCAAGTGTTGCGTCATATCAGTTAAAAACACAAGATCAGCCAGAAACTGAAGATCTTGCATTTTATCTTGTAGTTCGGAAGTGCCAGATGATATTTCATTTTTTAGAAATAAAGGTATTTCTTCTCGTAAAGCGAAAAAGCGTTGCAAGCACTGTCCAGCACTTAGCCATCTGATTTCTGAATGCAATAGTAAATCTCCATAGGTTGCATCGATTTCACTTAAAAAGGCCCTAAATTTTCTATGTGTCAATGCCCTGTTTCCACCTCTAATCAAATTGGTTATCCTTATAACAAGTTTCATAGCATTCATTTGACGCAAAGATTTTCCACACAAGGCTTCTTGATGTATGATACAATGCAACAACGGGCAATGAATGTCATTTTGTATTAGAAGTCCCGCGAATCCTCTCACTGTCCCGGTCATAGCTTTTGCCCCATCGGTCACAATACAAGAACACTTACGAAATCCTCCATATTCTACTACAGTTTTGTTAACTGCTTCAAATATATCACTGCCTTTAGTTGTTCCATGAAATGGTATTAAATCCAGCATTTCTTCCGTGATTGTAAAATCTTTCGAAATGCAACGTATGAAGATTATTAATTGACTGACGTCGGTCTGGTCGGTATTTTCATCCAAACATATTGAATATCACTCGCAATCTACAAAGCAATCACATAAACTTTTCGAAATATAATTACCCATGTCCTCTATTCGTCGCGCCACCGTTTGATGAGATAATGCAACAGATTCAAACTTTTCCGCTAACTTCGGCTGCATGAAGCGTTTAGCCATTTCAACTGCGCATTTTTTTATTAAAACTCCATCACTAAATGGTTTTTTAGCTCTGGCTAATTGTAATGAAACTTCATATGAGGCAGCCAAGCTTTGTTCATTCTCAGTACTTACTTTTGAAAACATACTTGTTTGCTGTATTAGTTTTTTTTTGTACTCAGCCACCATAACTTTTCTTGCTTCACCGACATGTTTTTTATACTTTTCTTCATGTAAAGAAGTATAGTGTCGTTTAAGATTATATTCTTTACTTACAGATAAAACTTGCATACAAATCAAACACTGAATTTTATTGTTATTGTTGGAGATAAAGTAGTCCAACTCCCATTTCGCATTGAATGTACGGTTTTCTTCACTTAACTTCCTCTTCTTTGCAGACATGATGAGATTAAAAGTTCAATATACTAAAACACAAAGCGAAAAATGTAATAACAAACTTTAAAATAACGTAAAAGTCTTTAATAACTTGAGAGTAACCTTGCGTAATCAAAACTTTCGTCGCGTTGAATGGCAAATGACTAACAATGTCCAATGAAGGATGCGCGGTAGGTACCTATTTTGCGTTGGGGGAATTCCCCGAATTCTCGAGTGAATAGTGATGTGTGCGACGTGATCGAACATACCCAAAACATTTGAATTTCGTCGCGATAAAAATAATTTGCTAATTAATGTATTTAAACAAAGAAGATAAAGAGGATTCTACGGGCCGCAATAATCCAAACCGCAGGCCGCACGCGGTCCACGGGCCATGGTTTGGACAGCCCTGGTCTAAGATATATCCAAATATGAGGAATGATCTTTGGTGATGATAATCGGTTATTTTAAGTTGCATATAAACCCGAATATTGTTTAACTACTTGAACGGCATGCAAAAACTACGATCCGTAGAAGGTGAAATCATCAAAATACAAAAAGTTGGAGAGATGACAAAACAATAAAGAAAATCAAAATTAACACTCCGTCGGGCGCAACTGATCTGCTAGGCACTGCGCGAGCTCATTGGCTCGGTCCATAATTTGCCTTTGTTTCTTCCGCCCAGCAGCTGCCTCTCTACCAGTGCCACTGACAGTGGCAAGTTCAGTTGGTGATTATTAGTTATCAGTGCTGGTTGACAATCGGAAAGATCTATTAGACACATTGCGCCTAGTACTAGTAAATACTAGTACTAGTAAATAACCAGTCGACATCCACCTAAGGTGGTAGTGCCAATCGACGCGTCCCAGCCTGTGAGTTGGCACCTGATGAGAAGCGGCAGGGACGCGTGTTCGAAACCAGCTTGAGCTCTTTCCACATTTCTTTATAAAATATTAAATTCACTATCGAGGTACTCGAAATATTTAATCAGAACTTCCGCGACCATGAGTCTTCGCTGAGTTAGCTTAGCAAGGGTATAAATCACTTATAAGTTCTAAGTGAAAATGGAAAAATTAATCTACCAAAACTTCTGAAATTGACATTGCGCCCGATTGTGCAATGGGTAGTATTTTAATATATAGTTTTTTATTTACTGTGAAGTCATTTTCATAACTATTGTAAATGTTGGTTTGTTCCACACATCAATATGTCAAAAAAAGTCTACTCTATGAGCAAACTTGAAGACGTTGCAGAAAGACGCCGTTTCTTAGAAGCAGCCGACGCAGATGATGAATTCAGGGATAAACATTTTTTATACGAAAACGATATTAATCCTGAAGACAATTTAGAGGAGCGTCAAGAAAGATCAGAAACGGAACAAGAATGTAGCGATAATGATGAAGACCAAATTACAGAGGATAGCGATTTTTATGTTGGGAGACCAAACAACAAAGTGGTAGAAGACTCCTCGGCGAAATAATATCCGTAGGAGGGCTCATAACATCTTAACACATTCAGCCGGAAATATTGGTGCAGCGAAATTATTAAAAACTCTTGTCGAATCTTGGAACGCCTTATTTACAGAGGATATTTTAAATGATATCATATAGTTTACTAGCCAGTGTATAAATACCATCAAAGAATCATTTTCCCGAGAACGAGATGCAAAACATACAGACTTGGTCGCAATACAAGCTTTGATAGGATTACTTTACTTAACTGGAGTTTACAAAGCGAACAGACTCTCTCTTGAGGAACTATGGGGAACGGATGGCGACGCATTGCTATGCTTGGTCTGATAATGAGCATCAAAAGATTTGAATTTCTAATCTGGTGTCTCAGATTTGTTGATCAAGAAACAAGATCTGCTAGGAAAGAACTGGATGGGCTTGCTGCAATACGAGATGAACTAACAAAATTTGTAAAAAATTGTCAAGCAAGTTACTGTATTGGAGGTAACGTTACAATCGACGAAATGCTGCCTGCTTTCCATGGCAATTGTCCTTTCAGGCAATATATCCCGTCCAAACCCAGTAAATAAGAGTTAAAAAATTTCTTCCTTGTAGATACCAGAATGTTCTTTTCCTTCAATTTGGAAATATATGCTGGAAAGCAAAACGAAGGACCATTTTCTGTAAGCAACAAGGCGCCCAATGTGGTTAAAAGGTTGGCGGAGCCATTGTTTTGTTCGGGAAGAAAAACAACTGCCGACAATTGGTTCACACAAGTGAGTCTTCTAAATGAGCTGAAAAAAAAACTATCTTACGTTAACACGATCAGAAAAAATAGAAAAGAGCTACCAAAGGTAGAACACGACACTCCAGTTTTTTTTGGTTTCAGTAGTGATGAGAATAATTTGGTATCATACGTGCCAAAAAAAACCAAAAATGTCCTCCTTGTATCATCATTACAAGAAGACCAAACCATTGATATTTCCACCGGCGTAAACAGAAACCGGAAATATTCAGTTTTGACGATTCGACTAAGTTAGGAGTGGACATTGTTGACAAAATGTGTGGAGCATATGATGTGTCTCGCAATATGAGACGATGGCCCATGGTAATCTTTTTTACAATGTTGAACATTGGTTCAATAAACTGGCAAATCATTTATGTCTGTTTATGTAAGATTGAGTCAGTATGAATGCAAAAACTGCCACACTGCTACTTGCCTCTCTCATGTTGTTTTCATGTGTCCTCTTTGTTGTAAAAAAGAGGTAGAAGGATCGATCACTCGTTTCAACAATAAGATAAAATAATTTTGTATACCCTTTCATGCATACAATAAAGATTTATTTATTAGATTCAAGACATATAAAGATTTTACAAATAAGATTTATATCTTTAATATTTGTAGAACTTGAGGGTTTAAAATAATAGTAGTTAACTAATTGTGTTCTTTATGAAAATGTTTCTATATTTACAAAAGGTTAGCAGTGCGTCACAGGCTCAATGCGCGCGACGCTGTTTCAAAACATATTGCGCCCGACGGAGTGTTAAAGATATTCTCATATACCACTGTTCGAAAAAAAATTCTACCAACCACATGCACAGGGGCTTACTGGAAATATTATGGGGTTTTGCTTCTCTATACGCTGCAGTTGCACACTGGGTTAAGGAATTTAAATTGGACAGAACGTCTACTAAAGACGATCATCGCTAAGATCGCGAAAGAAGATAACCCGAACATTGAACATTTGAAGTTATCGCGGTGGCTATTGGAAGAGTGACCATAAGGTCATCAGACAATCATCTCATATGGAAGCCTTTGAAAAATCTTTGCAATGAATCGCACATGGGGCCTCTCGACCCCGGAGTCGCAGAATACTAACCGATGGACAAAAAACTGTAAAATGTAAAATGTGGACTATCAGACGGAGCGTGCTGATAATACCCAAGACACTATCTATAGAGTGCACTATTCGTAGGGCCTCAATTCATTCCTTCGGTTATCAGAGTATTATCGCCGCTTCCTTCTACGCTCATTTGGCTAATCCGCTTACATTCCTTCTCAGGGGGGAAAGCAAGCGAGTGTCCAAAACTCTTACTTAGAACAAATTAATATATCTTAATGACGCAGCTTTGGACGTTTTCAACAAATTAAAAGATCCCTTGAGTCTGATGAAATTCAAACTTTGAAAAAGAGTTTGAGCTTAGCACTGATGCCTCAAATTATACAATTGGTGTTTTACTGTCCGTGGACGGGGTACCTCGAACGTTTCTGTCAAGAAAATTTAGCAGTACAGAAGATAACTACGCTTCAAATGAGAAATAGATGTCCACTATTATCTGAGCACTGAATTCTTTAAGAAATTGCAAGAAATCCTGCAAGGTCAAGATATTCACTGAACCTCAGCGCTTGACTTATGCCCTTTCCAGTAAAACCACGAACTCGGAGATGAACAGATTGAAAGCGATTTTAGAGTAACATAACTAAGAACAGCATTAAAAATCAAGCACATATCAGTTACATAGAAGCGGATTTTTATCAAGATCTTCTCAGATAGCTGCGATTCACTATATGAATCCAAGAGACCATAGTGACGAAAGTTAGTCCCACAAGTGTATCAGAAATGAATTAGTCCTCAAGATAGGCAACGAGGATAGCTATCAGATTCTCAGATCAGATTCTTTTCAAGAACACCAGACATGTCTTCATCGAATAAACTTACAACGAATAAGATACCATTTATATATTTAAAAGATATCGTAACCCAAACACAATCAATGGGGTATATCCTATTTACTTTGAAAATTACAGGATAAGATTTAATAACAAGCAAAATTTAGCAAGAGTGCAGGATTCTGCAAATACATTCCAAAGCCCACCGCAATGTCTCCTCACCATCCAACTGAAACTGGAAACATCTATTTTCCGAAGATTTCTTCCGAAATTAAGTCTGAAAAACCGACGCGTGGTATAAAGTCGAAGAGTTTTACGTGAGTAACTCCCTCGAGGGCCCAACCTCACGGTCACCATTGACGGGGTTAAATTAAGCGTCAATTAACACCCCTCCTCACATGGAGAAGGTCTCAAGTCGAAGCTGATTATACAAGCTCAGACAACACATACCTGATGCATGTTAAACCACTTCCTAGTAAACTCAAAAACCGCAACCACCACGTTACAGCCAAAATTAGCCTCCTCACCTTTGTGGAGGATAACAGTAATATGTCATGGGCCCCCACGCCCCGTGGTACAGATCAAACCTCTGCACAGGTTTTCGTCACTCTACAGCCTGGGAGTAACTTCAACTTCAGCCCCTGCAAGCTAGGCGTTGGTCGGCCTCCACCACTTTAAGCCCAACACAAAAGTCAACAAAATTCCGAAACAAAAAAAAAACACTTTTAATAAATTATACATTAACTATACTACCTTACCCTACCCATCACCTAAGGACAATATAGAACCCTACAGCAGTACTCGCAGAAAACACAACCTACACCACCTCGAGCGGCCGCAGTCTCATTCAACCTCCTAACAGACTCTTCACAACATAACACATCAGCAGGGCATTTTAACGAATCCACAAAATATCGACACCGTACAGTATTATATGCGGAACACCCAAACCAAACATGTCGCCAAGTGTCAAAATTTGCCCCACACAATACACAACTCGCAACAGACGACAACCAAGCATTAAGGCTACTATATCCGGTTAAAAGGAAGCCCAACTCCAAACAAAAATCAAGATACGGATTTAATTTAGCATTCATTACGTCAGGCACAAAGACATACGTTACCCTTCCCTTAGAGCTCTCATTCCACCTATCTTACCAGGCAGAAACCATCCCCTCAATCAAGATATTGTCTAGTTCTTTTTTACTGAAGCTAGCAGGACTAGATTCCCTAAGCCACTCATGCTCTCCCGCAGGGATACCTCTACGCAATCTTTAGGCTATCCCTCTTCGTATTATCTCCAAGTCCAGCGGTGGAACACCCATAAGAGCCTGCATGGCGCCGGTTGAAACCGTACGGCATACAGGAAAACAACATAACAAAACCACTCTCTTACACGACCCTACAAGACGCCGACCGATAACTTGACCCATTGAACAACACAGGCGATCCATATGTTGCACAAGCAACAAATAGGCCATCATAAATAGCTCTAAGCGCACGTTTGCCAAGCTCCCACTCACTCCTAGACACACGTCGAATCATACATGCGAGCTGAGACAATCTTTCCTTCAGCACTTTAAAGTGCTTCCAGAGAGAAAGTCTCTCACCAACCCATATGCCCAAATATTTTACAGAGGCTCTATACCCAAGGCTTCTATCATCCAACACGATCTTAAGGGGATGATTACCACTAAGGCTACTCTTAAGCAACATCATTGCGGTTTTCTCTGTGAAAACTGAGACACCCACCTTATTACACCATACAGACACAACCTGCATAAACTGAGTCCCCTTCACCTCTAACTCAAAACGACTCCGACCCTCAACAAGCAGCAAGAGATCATCAGCATATGCACACACTTGACATGACCTAGAAAGCTGAACCAACAGTTCATCCATAACAAGGTTCCATATATATGGACCCGCTATGGAGCCCTGCGGACAACCGCTACTAACACTTACTTCCACATAATCCCACAAACCTTGCACAAAAGCACTTCTACCAGCGAAGTAGCTCCTCCAAAGCCCAATATCCCTACAACCAACCTCTGTTAATTTTTTAATACCGCGGACCAATTTAAAAAAAACAAATGAACCTTTAAAATCAACAAAGATGCCAAGAAAATATCTATTACTACTTTTAACAACAGCATCTGAGACATACAGCCACGCATCATAAGTGCAACGTTCCGCTCGGAAACCGTACTGCCGATCACATAACGGTTCAGGATGTACCTGCTCAAGTCGTTGTATCATCAACCTCTCCAACACTTTACCAAGCGTTGGAAGAAGTGATATACCCCTGTAAGACCGCAAAGATCCCCTATCCCTATCAGGTGACTTCAACAGCACAACCACTTGGCACGCCTAAAAGCCTCGATAAAGGAACCAAGCTGAAAACACTTCCGCATCAAAAACACATCAGCGTTATCACTTACAAAACGTTTCCAATGCTCTATCTTGGATTTTGTGAGCAACCCTCGATATTCCTTCATTAATCAAAAATATTCTACTCTACACGCATCAACAGAGGTTGCTTGTCGATATCGAGCCTTCTGAAATCTTCTTCTAGCACGACTAAGATCCCGTCGTTTGAACGCTAGCTCACTAGTCCACCACCTAACATACTTACAAGATCTCCGCTGAGATCTCCCAGACATACCAGAACAAGCAGCACTACAACAACCATTTATAAAAGAATACATCGAACCAACATCTAAACTTTGAAACTCAGACAATGACATACTCTCAACTTGCAATTGCACTAAGGACTCAAACACACATTCATCCCAATCTAGTCTCCTATAGCACATAGCCTGGGTTGTTCGCTGAGGAACAACCCGCTCATTAGACCACACTAACCTCAATGAGGCTATGATCACTCGTCCCCCAACCCGAAACTATCTTCCGATTGAAATCCAAGGAAAGGGCAGCGTTGTTAACACATGTCACATCTATATTACTACGACCCATTGGCCCCTCAAACGTACAACATTCAGACGGATTATTCAAAACATGCAATCCCTGCACATTAAAACACTCCAACAGCTTATCACCCCTCTGTCTAGCTCGGGAACGAGCCCCCTGAGATAGAGTTCGTGCTATACCAGACAGGTGAATCAGCGTTGGCGTCCATCCGAATAATAAAAGCTCTACCTCCTATCTGCGGTAGAACCCTATCCAAATATATAAGGTAAGGCTCAATGGGCTTACTAAACTCACAATACATACTTATCAAGAATAATTCCCCAAAGACACCCTTCACCCAGATACAAACACCAAATTCATCGGTGAGTTCATGCATCGGCACGCATTCAACCGCATCATCATTGATTACCACCGCAGCCCCAGAAAGCCCGTCTGACGCAAAAACTCTCATACTAGATGGAAGTCCCCTAACAGAACCAAAGGCCCTATAGGGCTCCTGCAACAGCGCAAAGCTGATACGTCGCTCACATAAATAAACACCCAACTCATGCATTACTGCTGCCGTTCTTGCACAATTCAATTGCACTAATCTGTGGAGCAACACATTTTATGCCTTGAATTCACACTCATGGCTTGCTTCGCATAAACTGGACAGGCGGGGGACTTAATCACATGCCTGCAGGTAAACCATGCAGAGTATAGCTTCTGCAATGTGGTGAATTTCCATAACGCGAAGCAACATGGCCAGGCTGTGAACATCGTGAACAAATGGCCCCTGTGGCCCTACAATCGACCACACGATAGTTGAAACCAAGACACCTATAACATGTCGCTACCGGGTACTGCTGTCTGATTCCCTCAAGGTTCCCTCAAGGACAACATTAGCAACGGTCGATACAGGCCGCGCACGTCGAGAAACAATCCGAAGCCCTCTTTTGTATCTGTCCTCCGATACCTTTCTGATCAAGTTATTACGATAAATATCGCCTAAAAGGTCTTAATCGGAAATGTCCTGCTCTACTCCAAAAAGGACTACACTCGGCCCTCATTTCTGCCTCACTTCTACATCGAGTCCCTGCTGCGTAAAGTGCTCGCTAGCAACAGCTAATCTTCGCTCTCTCACTCTAGGGACTCCAATAGCAACCCCTTCCGATTTAAGCTTATTCACCTCGTGAACCCTCACCCCCAGTTTAGGAACTACCAAAAGTTCAGCAACAAGTTCAGGAGGAACGGGTAAAGGGACGGGTACAGGAACTCTGTTCACTCTCCTGCATTCATCAACCCTGCCTTGCAGTTTGCACCTACCAAGCCAGTCACTACCGTTCAACACAACTTCAAAAATGGGCTCTAAACTTAAACGCAGTCAATGCGAATTAATATGCTTGCGAAATGCCACGGAAAAGGCAATCGGGCTACTCCTGCAGAGAGTAAAGAAATATCTTTATCTATAAATGGAGTCAACGTCACTTTAAAAAACTCACTCGGGCGCGTCCAAAATCTTTAACCATATAATCCTTTATCGTAATCCAAAAGCATATTCGCGCTGGCGTCGTACCGACAAGTAGTTATAAAATATGATTTATGCATATGTTGTTCGATAAACGTAAGAAGAACAAGAAGTTGAAATTAGAAAGTCCAGAAACAAACAGTATTTTCAAAAAAAATACTTACTATTGGAAGCGCGTTTTTGACATCAACAGGAATTCCTTTTATATATTCAACACTTGTTGAGTTGTCGTTAGGAAACACTCTATTCAATACAGATAAAAGGTTTGGAACTTCATCTTCCAAAAGATACAAGCATGCATTTGGACCGGCATCGAATGTATAAGCAACCTTAATATCGCCTCGTGATTCGTTGTACTGATGAACAAAGTTGACAATAGCATGGGAAGTATCGTTCATATACACACAAGGAGGAAAAGTATCAAGACAGATAGCATGAAACTGATTGCTGTCGCGCATCGTTATTTCTCCAAACGTCTTAAAATCTTTCCGTTCGATGGCCTGAAATCAATGTTGCAATCAATTTTCTTTGAAAAACGCAAAATTTACTCTAAACTTACTTCCCTAATTTGGATAACTCTTTTTGGTACACAAGCTTCGGCTCTATATTTGATAAGATCAGAGGTATTAACACTATCCAACATTCCTCTCGTTGAACTTGTCTTCTTGCGAGCGTCGTTTACAACCAGTATAATTACTCTCATTTGTGGCCAGTGGGACGCTGGTTGAACTTGTATCGCTATGGAGTCGTGGCCATTACTTTGATTACCAGCTATCCATTGAACGAACCCTCCATACATACTCCTGCAAGCTGAGCCGCTTCCTTGCCGGGCTATCGACGATAGTTCGAATTTTTCGACTCCATACAGGCTAGCTAATGTGTAAACTGTAAAAATACATTCAGTTGGGTAAAAATGTTGAAAATTTTTTGTTTTTTAGTACCATCATGAATATTAACTTCTTGTTATGTTGAACTATACTATAAACAATATTAAATAATGAAAATCAAACCACACTAAGGAGCGATGATTCACGATTTCCCGTCAACACTCTACTACTGACTTGCACGCGCCTATTCGTCTTTTTCGTTGTTTTCGTTTTCATCCTGATTTGTCTAGATCTCACTGTCCTAATTCACAGTTTTCGCTGTTTATGCAAACAAGTGGTCTTTTTGTGAAAGCCTAGTTGTTTATTGGATAGTTTTCGTTTCGAAATATTGTGACATGTACGAAATGACCGAAATAATAACTGCGCTGGGCGAGCAAAGTGAAAAACTAGCAGTAAGCCATGGCGGGCATTGCAAACAGCACATTCAGAATTTTCTAGTAATTTCAAGTAATAAGAAAAAGTATACAACCAATTATTAATTGGAAATGATAGAAATCGTCTTGAATGAATGATTGGCAAGTTTTCAATTATCGGAATAAGTACTTAGGCATCAACTGGACTACGCGATAGTCGAAAAACAAATCAGACATAATGGGTAGTTCGCGAATCATTCAGTGCGAATTGAGGCATTAATTAATTCATTCAAGTTTTAAAAGTCCGATTCTAAGATCAACGCATTCACGAATTATGTTTATATTAAGAAAAATATACAATTTTACAATGACGTTCTAAACTTGAATATATTTTGTAATCGTAATCGAAACATTGACTGGCATTGACAAGACATGGACATTGTAGCATGTTGTAAACTTTATTTAAAATATTGAAGTATTATTAAAATTCGTATCGGTGTTCGAACCATTGTTGATAGTGATTGATTGTAAACACCTTCTTACTTCCTTAACTTATTTATTTAGTTGAATAGGGGCACGTTAACACTGCATTCTCATAACCTGTATTTCATGAAAAGCAACCTGACCCCGCCAAGTAACTCTCATCGGAACTCCATCTGTGGGAACATATAGCGACGATGATCATTTGGTCACGCGGCAACAGACAATATAAATATTGTAAATTGGAGATGGCACTTGATGCTAAATTAGATGGTCAATGCAATTTAAAGAACTTTTTTTTTATTAATGAAATTATCGATGATTTTTAGTCCTTTGCGGTCGTATTGTATTATGACATGAGTATCGTACTGGTCGGAATTAATTTCCATCGAAAGAGCAGCGATACATAATACACAAGATACGATGGATAAACAAGATTTAGTAATTCTTTGTGAATTTTAGATATATCTTTATTCAAAACAGTCCTCTAATGACTTGTTTTTGGATAAAAAATATGTTTTATAATTCTCCACCGTGATGTTTTTTCAAAACACTCTCCAACATGCAGGCTTGGTTTTCGAGTGTAGGTATCGCAAAAATAATTGGTTTGGTGCCTTCCACCCTTAATCGTTCTGTTTGACCATAGACAACAATCTTTACTTTTTGCATTTTCACAATGCCGCAATAATTGTAGGCAAAAAATAGTAAGACTTTTTAATTTAAATTTCACGCGGAAACTCATTCGTCGAAATATTTTTTTTTCTAGGTGGGCAAGACTGTCAATGACATCTGGGCCAAATGTCACATCAAAATAATCATTAGTGTTTAGTATACGCTTGTCTTTTTGAAGTACCAAAAGTGCATTCGGTGTTTTTTACAATGAGTGAAATTATTCAACAAAGAAGTGCCATTAAATTTTGTGTGCGGAATCAAATTTCTGGTGGCGAAACGTTCAAAATGTTGCAAAAGGCCTTCGATGATGATTGTATGTTGCGAGCGAGTGCTTTTGATTGGTACAAATTATTCAAAGAGGGTCGAGAACGCGTTGATGAGTAACGCGTCCAGGACGGCCATCAACATCAACTGATGATGAACACGTCAATAAAGTTAAGGAATTGGTGCTCGAGAATCGACGATTAACATTAAGGCACCTTACTGGCATCGTTGGAATATCGGAAAGATCAATGAAAACCTTTTTAAAAGATCATTTGGGCCTAAGAAAAGTGAAAGCACGATTTGTTCCAAAATTACAAGCGTCGCGTTGACGTCTGTGAAACAATGCTTTCCGACTACCAGGATGTCATGAAACGTATTATAACTGGCGATTAGTCTTGGATCTATGCTTACGACCTGGAAACAGACGATCAATCGGTCGAATATCGTGCCAAAAGTGAGCCGAAACCGAAAAAATCACGTCAAAGCAAGTCAAAAATCATGGTCATGTTGACGATTTCTTCAAGTATCGAGTTGTGGTTCACCCCGAATTCCTTCCGACCGGCCAAACAGTCAACAAGGAATACTATTTGCGTATTACGCGTCGTTTGCGCGAAGCTATTCGTAGAAAGAGGCCGGAATTATGGGCCCACTAGTCTTGGTTTTTGCACCACAAGAATGCACCGTTGCATACTGAATTAATTCTTCGTGAGTTTTTTGCCAAAAATTCAACCAATACCATTCCACAACCACCGTATTCGCCTGATTTAGCTTAATGTGCCTTCTGGCTTTTCAGCAAACTCAAATCACAGGTCCGGGGAACCGGTTTGAGTCAATTGAAGACATTAACAGGCCGTTACGCGGATGTCGTCTATAGGCGACACTCATACACACAGATCGTCGTGCGGATGTCATCTATAGACGACGCTCGTGGCGAAAGGGTTAAACGTGAATCGCTACGCGCATTGAAGGCTATTCCGGAAATTGACTTTAACAACTGTTTCGAGGATTGGAAAAAATGTTGATACAAATATACTGGGGCGGGGCGGGATTACTTTGAGGGGGACGAAATATATTTGGAAGAATAAATAAAGAATTTGAATATTCTGAACAAAGTCTTACTATTTCTGCCCACAGTAGTATATGCAGTTTTCCACTGAATCTTTCTTCCTTATCGGGGGTCGATGGCCTTCCTGGTTTTGATTTTGCTTCATCACGAAAATCACATACCAGTTTTGCCACCAATTTTCGTAAGAACATAAAATGTGTCATAGGTGTCCTGTTTTATCTGCTAGCTGACAACTTATATAAAATGTTACTATTTATTGCACAAACCTCTAGTCCCCAGAAAAATTTTCGCCACAATTTGCACGATTTTCTCTGAAAACAATATGAACTTGCTAATTAGTCAGCCTTATCGACATCCCCCATATTCATATTATAATTTGTAATAACGTTTGGTTGGATAATGTTGACGATTCCACCTGGTTTTATCCTAACTGCTTAGTATGGTGCTTTCTCTTTCCACGCTAATAATAGAATATCGCCTGATCGGTAGGGAGCGACAGAATTATTTTTTGTTACAGCTGGTTTTTAAATCACAGCTGGTACGTATTTTCTGTTTGTCTTAATTGTACCAGTTAAATAACAGTTAAAATACTTTAGTTAAATAACTTTAGAAGTTCCTGCACTAATGGGATCCCTGTAAAATATCTGTCCTTTTCCTCAGGATTTGCGGTCAACAGCCTGTGATACAATTGTAAGACAATCCTTGAACTGACAGAGAGGTCCGAATGTATGAGAGTGTCTGTACTAACGCTTCTATAGTAGGGAAGCAGAGTATACATGTACCCTGTACATGCGTCGGACTCTTTGATATACTCTTGGAATTTGCCATCAATATAACCCTTAAAGTTGCTCATCTTTTGATCCTCGGTTTTACATTTGTATTTGTGGAAACATTTTCATTCAGATGTAACATCCAAAATATTTGGAGAAATCTTTCCCTCCGAATTATATTTCTAGAAATTGGTATGTTTCCAATATGATCCTTAGTCCAATAATATTTCATGTTGGTATAGTACCATGTTCAGGCTTACACCCAAGAAAACTGTTAACGCCTCCTTCGTCACATCGATCCAGTTATTCCACGTTGATCGAGCAAATAAGACCTGCTGTTCTATTTTATTTTGGGCGTAGTTTTCTGTTTCTAGTACAATTTTTTAAAGCACTGTGTCTGTGAAAAAGAGTGGGTACATTCGGTCCAACAGTCTTCGACCCCGTCAACCCCGATTTCGTTACATTCAAAAGACGACTACAGAAAAGACGACGAACTTTTGTTTAGATTTGATTTCGTTATCTCCAATCGATGGAGAACCCTATTGGTTCGTGAATAGGTCCAATTGAGGTTCGCTTAGAAAAAGTGTGAAAAGATACATGAATGCATACAGTATAGGGTTCGTATAGTTCCTTGCTGTGGTGGCTGAGAGCAGACATACGACCGGAACGGTACAAGGACTTGGTGGTTGAGAGCAGACCGCAAAGAGTTCATTGGCGCACGTGAAGGGCTTTCAATGCAAAAGTATCCGCAAAAGTTGTCCGAAAGTTTGAGTACGAAGTGAACGTGAGGAAACAACAAATACGGAACGAACGCATCCCGGGTCTACAAAAATATACATAAAACGAAAAATCGTGATTTTGGTAGTACTGGACGAAATGAAGCTTCTTTGTACCTCAAACGTTGGGAAAAAGAGTCAGTGCTACTTACAACCGCTCCAGTCATAACACCATGATAAGGATTCTATTTATTTTACAAGTCATATAAAGAACGAAAAACTTTCAGTTTGAAATTCGATTAATCAAGAAGACAACCCCATGCTAGTTAAGGTGATAAAGAAATTTATTTAAAGATCTATTGATTTTCGCTAGATCGATCCTCGTCAAAATGTCCCGTAATGAAAACTTGATTCGATCAATTCGACTGACTTAACGGCTAATATTCTCGACGCTGCATCTCCTACCGCGGAGCTCGGCGCAGGAGCCTATGTTGTCGGTATAGATCTTTACCTACAAATTGAAGCCCATATTTCGAGCATACTGTCTAAAAATTGTCAGCGGAAGCCCATATTTTCTATAATCAAATCTTTTCAACTCTATTTTAAATCCCAACACAAGTTTTCCCCTGGAGAACGCTCAGAGTTATCCTTTGCGATTAATCAGATAATTGTATCGATTGGGCAATGTGATTTGGAAAAGGTTCCCGAAACTGTAGTTTGCGTGAATATTCTGGAGCTCGAGGAGACTTGAGCCCTTGGACGAATTGCGTGGAAGGCATGTTAAGGGAAAGGTCTAAGATCTAAGCTCGTTGCTAAGTGTTTAAAGTTATATTACTACGTCGTTTATAAGCTTATGTCACTCATCCTGAATAAAAAATCGTGCATGGAAATGAAAGCCGAGGCAATGAAAATAATAGTTAATTCAAATCGCGATAAATCCTTCGACAATTTCATCCGGGGTCCTAAAAGAGATCTCTCGAAATAATGTAGATTCTGGGGCACCTATTTTTGGAGAATACTGTAACTTTTTCATCCCAGCTCGACGACAATGCAGACACTACCCTAAACATCCAGGAATTAGAGAGCGAAGACTAACAGGGAACATACACTTTTAGGTTCTGCTCTTCGTTTCCATATTTCGAAGACAGAACGGAGAGCAACGCTTTCGTGAGTTTCTTATCTATACCGCATCCAGCAAGAACTATCTACAATCGAACTGCCTAAAATACTCAACTTTGTTGGTGAAAATGTTGGAATACTAAATCGTACAAACGATAAAGTATTCGGCCCATCAGTGCAAAGCCTAAGATTTTTCATCCTGTCCCCCCTAAAGTCCTTTCACGTGATTATTGAAAACGAAATTGCATGCAGTCATCTACACTGCTGAGAAATTTACAAAGTTCTCTGCATGGGTACATGCATATCCTTAATAAGCAACGAACTTCGGAGCCTATTCATAACATCAAAGTCGAATGTTCGTATTTTGACACCTTGCTCAAAAACAGGCAACAAAATTCCCGACTATTTTAAAATCCGATTCTAACTTATTTGTCGAACCGGAAGCTTTACTCCCAAAAGTAACAATGGTCAAAGATTGAATCCGGACACTTTACAACCCTGTATATTCGAACCATACTCTCGTCTGTTGGTACTCAAGCATGTTGTCGAAAGTGAAGTCAACAAGTTACCAGCAGACGGTATCAGACGTTCTAAATCTACATAGACGATTTTTTTAGTTGGAAGATGAAGGGTGTTTACGCCCTGATTGAGGGGCTCCCAGTAGCGGAAGGCTACTAGACTACCCTTGAAACACCTTCCCTACCCTCTCACAGAGAACCCAGCCTGGAACTGTTTCTCACATAACTTCGGGCTAAACCTCTATTTGCTCGTCAATTGGCGCCTTCGTTTAGAGGAGTTCCTTTTTCAGCCGGAGAGAACGGGCGGGGTAGAGGTTACTGTAAGTCACCCCCCTCTCTGCGTCAGCCAGCGGTCCAAGATGCCTTTCTTCTTCAGAAGAACCGCCACACATACACACGTAATTTTACACCGTTTACACCGCGTCTCATGTTCCGAGTTGTTCTGCCAGAGAGCGAGAGTCCGTTGCCTTTTCGCGCGTGAGGTAGCCTCTCTCTCTTGTTCGTCCCTCTGAAGATAGACCTTCTTACGCTCTCCCGCTAGGAGGGCGATGAGCACCACTCCTGTAATAACCCTCACCGCTGGTTCTGAGACGGTGCGATTCATAAGGCTCCTCCTCTTTGCACCTGGATCAAACGCTTCCGGTACGTCTGCTTGTTGAGGGCGTCAACGCAGACTTCGGATCCGTATAAAAGTATGGACTACATCGTGTTCATTAATAGTCATTAATAGGCGTCTTCTACTTGAGGAAGGTCTACCTATGTAAGCCATGAGCCGGTTACGTGCTGACACTCTCGCTGCAGCCTTGTCTGCAGCCGTCATGATTTGTCCAAGCAAGCTTACCTTAGAATCTATTATCAAGCCCAAGTAATTGACTCCGTCCTTGGACTCGATAATAGTCGCTCCTACTTGCAGGGGAAGGACGCTAGGGATCCGTTTTTTCGCCAGGCTGAAACTACGGCTGGTCATCCACCCATCCACTTGTCGCATAACCGCACCCAGTTTGAGTTGCGCCTGTTCGTTCGAGCGCCCAGCTGGAACCTTGTGCGACTCCTGATGTCACCTCCATCACTCGACGTCCTTCCTGCGTGTCATATAGCAACCTGCGATCCCTCAGATAATCCTACAGCATCCTCATCAAATATTTCGGTACTCCGAAGATATATTCAAGAGCGCTAATGACATTCGTCCATCTTTCGGAGTTGAAAGCATTCTTCAATCTCCAGCGGCTTTGATTGCGTCGGTGTGTCTTCTCTTGATAAGCTTCTCAAGCACTTTCCCAGCTAGGTCTAGCATGCACAGCGGGCGGTATGAGAATGGTAGCTTAGGGTCTCCATTCCCTTTGTTGATTAACACCAGCCTCGTTTCCTTCCAGCGTAGCGGAAACACACCGTCTTCCAAGCAGGTGTTGAAGGTGCGAAGCAAAAAATCAGGGCAACAATAGTGGACCAGTTGCTGTACCTCTGCCGGAATGCCACCCCGTCCCGTAGCCTTCCGCTTTTTCATCGACGCCATGACTAATTCTAGTTCTGCAGTGAAGTGTGGGCAGTCAAGCAGGGCATTTTCGGGTCGTGTATCGTAATGATGAGGATGGGCCGGAAAGTCCCATTTTGCTGTCATTGATCATTTCACGAAAGAGTTTTCTTGCACATTTATAGGCTACCATACGAGTGCACGCTACTTCGCGTCTCCTCGAACGCTGAGCTTCTCGCCGGAGCTTGTGACACTCCCTTCCTTTTTCGGCAATGTATGCTGGCCACTAGTATGCGGCAGGCTTGTCATGTCGTGGTCGTCGCCGTTCATATAAGAGCTGCAGGCAGTCGTGATGAGGTTCATGGTAGAGCTCATCACGTCTTCAGCTGCACCTCCGTCGGACCCCGCCGACGATCTCCCTGGTAGAGAATCCCATCGCTTAGAATCTTTGCGCGATGTGAAATTACCGCCATTTTGGGAGTCACAAGTCGAACTTTGGTTTTCGCAAACAGAAGCGACATTTTGACACTATCGAATTTATTCGGACACAGCCAAATTCAAGTGGATGGTGGCGTCCCTAGACATAACTATTCTGAAACAAGTCACGGAAGTAGTACAAAATCCACCGTCAAGAAATAAGTACGAAGAGCTGAAAACGCTGCTGATTGCTCGATTCGCTGAGTCTCCTCAGCAGCAGCTAACGCAAGTTCTAACGGAGCTAGAATTGCGCGACCAAAAGCCGCCACATCTATTCCGACAGATGCAGAACTTGGCAGGCTCACAGTTTCCGGAGGATGCACTACGCGCTTTGTGGATACGGCGTCTACCAGTCCACGTTCGAACCATCATGTCCGTTTTGACTGAAAAGGAAATAACGAAACTTCTGGAAATGGCTGACAAAATCATAGAGGAGTTAAATGCGTCTCCAGCAGTAACTACATCTGCATTGCAGGTTCCTGCTCCAAATTCTGACCCACTTCTCATAGAAACTTTAAATCAACTCGATCGATTAGAATCAAGCACAGGAAGCCAAGTTCGCGCTCCAGAAATAGATCTTCTTCACGCAATTGCCAGCACTTAAGATTGCAATCAAAAATTAAAAAGCAAGGTAAGGTTAATAACTTTTGTTATTACCACCGCATATTTGGAAAAAAGGCGAAAAACTGCTGCCCGCCATGTCTATTTTCTCAACAGGTAAACTAAAGCTGTCATCGTCAAATGCGGTCAGCGATGACGTCTTCTGGCAAAAGAGCCGCTTATTAATTACCGACAAGTCAACAGGGCTACGATTTCTGGTAGATATAGGAACAGAGGTATCTGTTATCCCAAACCAAGGCAAAAAACACCAAGAGTATAAATTATATGCAATAATAATATGCAGCGAATTGAACAACCATTGCCACGTTCGGAGAGCAGATTTTTTCACTCGACTTCGGATTGTAACGAAATTTTAAGTTGCGTTTTTGTATAGCAGCAGTAGACCATCCCATACTTGGAGCTGATTTCCTACAGCATTTTAATTTACTCGTCGATCTCAAGCGGAAACGGCTTGTGGATGGAAAGACGAACCTCAAAGCGATCGGAACACTGACGGATAAATCTGCCAAACTAACAACGGTAAATCGGCAATTACCATATCACGATATCCTCGATAAATATCCAGAATTAACGAATTCTGGCACGTCACCAGCAGCAAGAAAAGTGACACTTCAACATCATATACTAACCAACGGTCCTCAGATCACGGAGCGAGTACGAAGATTAACACAGGGTAGATACCAATCCGCAAAGGCCGAGTTTGGTTGGTTGATTTTTGTTTGTGTTTGATTTTTGACCACAGGGGGAATATTGAGCGACAGGAGTACTCCTGGAAGCCAGTATTCTTTGGGGAGTGCAGCCCCCACGTACCCGAGGACCTGGCGGTCTCTGTAAGCCCCCTCCAGTGGAAGACGACCCTGCAACAACTCTGGAAAACGAACCGACCAACGAATTCCAATTGGCGCACTTGGACTGGCGGACACAATATTTGGACCAAGTACCACCGAGGTGAAACTCGTGCGCGAACGGTTCCAACATAAGTATCGTACCGTCCCAGTCCCGGTAAAACCTTGGCAGCCCTCGGAGTACGTTCGAAGCCCGCACCATTAAGTTGGTGGTGTAGGTTAGGTTGAAACGAATTCCGATTAGCGCTGGTCTGGGTCTGAGCACCTGCACCCATTAGGGCTGGTGCCAACCCTCGCATGGCCTCCTTGCTTTGCACAGACACCCATGGGACCATTTAGGTGACTACACACACGAGTGGAGATAGCGGCTCCGAGGGGGACATTTTAAGCATGATGCCTTATAAATTAATATCAAATGCAACAAAATCAAAAACAACGAACAAACAACCAAACCCAGACGACAAACGGACGAATGTACACAAAAAGTCAGAGAGCATCTACCAACTAGAGATATTGACGGCATTCGGACGCAGCAAAAAAACAATACGCACGCCGGAACGTCCCGTAAGACAAAAGGAAAAGTTTGAACAACAGATGCCTGGGAAACACACGGAGGGAGAAACCACCGATGATATTCAAAACATGATACGACACGATGCTGCCACTGGCATTGCATATGATGCCATCAGAGCTCTAGATCCTGACGCAAACAGAAAAAGCCCGCCTCAAAACAAGGCGCAGGACAATCTTATCGTATTGGATCGTCATGAAGAAGAACGCTTCATGCGTCAGGCAGGAACACAGTGAAAAAGATCAAAGCTTCCTCCAATACTCAGAAAAACAAGGACATTAGGGATGGTATTTTAGAGCTGGAAGAGCTCTTAGACCGAATCGGGCACTACAGACGCAAATGGCTTAAAGCGGAGGAAGAGCAAAAGGCCAGTACCTCGGTCGAAAGTATCAGTACCTCGGTCTACCAAAAGAGTTACCAGCAGCGGAATCCAAGGAGACTGAAACAAAAGGAGGAAGAACGAAGCAGCGAACAGAGAGGTTACGTCCACCACCAAGGCCACCAAAAGACGTCTAGTCGACTCCTTTTCCAAAAAGTGATCAATGATAAGCTCCTTCCTTCCAAACCGACAGATGGGAGAACTTTCGCAGATGTTTTGTGGAGAATCAAGGGAGCTGAGACCCGATGAGACTCAAACTGCCATCAGAACAGTGCGGCCAACCAGATCTGGTGGTCTCCTTGTAGAATTTTGATCTGAGACAGCAAATAACTTCTCATTCCGTGACGCAGTTAAAAAGGCTCTTGGGGAAAAGGCAACGGTGACCTCACTTGAACCAATGGCCACCCTCGTAATCAAGGACATTGGCTGCGTTACGGCATGATAGTGTGAACACTGTCTATAACATTCTTTAATAACATTTACATCTATAACATTTGGAGGACGCCGTCTTGAGCACAGAGGGTCATGTTCTTATCGGGGGAGACTTTAACGCCAAGGCGAATCGAATGGGCCATGCCTCAGTCAGATCCTATGGGGAATCGAATCCTGGAGATGGCAGCCAGAGTAGGGCTAGCCGTGATGAACACTGGTAACACTCCTACTTTCCGCCGCTTGGGCTGCGTGGGTACCATTCCGGACGTGACATTGGCCTCGGAGTCCCTCTCCTCTATGACACACAATACTACTACTCGGCCAGCGATCATCAGTACATAGCATTCGAAATCCGTGGCAATGTTCCTACACTCCCAGGCACTCCGCCTTCGTGTGGAATATTGAGAGGATGGACGTGGGGAAGTTTGTCGCCACGCTCATGAGGTGTTCACCGCCGTTGGCTCATCGCCGGGGACCAGAGGACTGACTGCTGAAGACAGAACTCAGAACAGAAGACAGTGAACTCCACAATGCGTACCATCAACTCTGCTTGTAAGTCATGGGAGTATCATAAACTCCGGCGAGAAGCTCAACGTGCGCGAAGCCAGAACGAGGCATGCACCTGAACGGCAGTATATCGGTCGGCCAGGAAATGCCTTCGCGGACTGATCAACAGGAGTAAGGCCCGTTGCTGGCAGAACCCCGTCGAAGACGTGAACAAGGACCCGTGGGGCCTGGGCTATAAACTAGTTATGCGGAAGCTTCGGGCTCTACGGGCCCCCTGCGTACTTGAAGCGGACATAATTACGGGACACAATAGTAGAGCCGAAACTATCAGTTAAATATCTGAGCTTGCTGATAGATTCTAAGCTGAGTTTCTCGGAGCAAATCAAGGCAACGGCTAACAAGGCCGCAACACGGGTCTCAGCAATTAGTCGACTAATCGCCAATCATGGGGGACCAAGTCCAACAAAAAGGCGACTGCTGATGAGTGTCGTGTAATCTACGCTTCTATATGGAGTAGAGATGTGGAGTGATGCTCTCAACAAGGAACTGCACCGAAAACGGCTGGCACAGGTGCAGAGACGAGGAGCACTACGGATTTCATCAGCATACCGTACAGTCTCTGAGTCAGCGGTGTTGGTAATTGCATGGGTGATACCCATCGCTCTCCTTGCTAGAGAGCGTAAAAGAATCTACCTCCGAAGGCACGAGGGTAATAAAGAAAAAGTTGCTCGCGATGAAAGATGATGCACACTCGACGAATGGCAACAACCATGGGAACGTGAGCTAAAAGGAAGCTGGCCTGCGCGGCTCCTCAACGACTTGAGATCGTGGCTCAGTCGGACGCATGGTGAGACTGATTTCTACCTAACCCAGCTACTGAGCGGACACGGTTGTTTTCGTCTTACCTGCACAATATAGGTAAATCACGGTCTCCAGATTGCATATTCTGCATTGGTGTGAAGGATGACGCCTGTCATACTTTCTTTTCATGCAGAAGATTAGACAAACAGCGCGGTGATGTTGCCGAAAAGTGGGAGCGCTCCATCCAGATAGCCTAATCGCAGAGATGCTGAAATCATTTGACAAATGGAATCAAGTGGCACATTAGGCTCGGGCAGTTCTAGCCACGAAAAAAGGCATACTTGATCGGTTGGAGGCGTCGAGAGTGGAGAGTTTCCTTCTCTAGCTATCCTCCTCCTCTTCTGTGCCTCCCCGCTGGAGAAGGAATCCCTGTAACGCGAAGGCGCCAAAAGACGTAAAATTGGGAGGCCTAGTCCGAAGTAATGTGTCGAATGGTTCCAGGCTAGACGCTCCGGTTGACAGGGGAGGTGTTTAGTCGGTGGTCCAGTAGGTCCGTTGTGCCACTGGGAGTCCAACATTCAGGGCGTAAAAAGCCTTCACCTCCCCACCCAAAAAAAAACACTCAGAGCGTAAACAACCTTGAACTCCCTATTACAAAAAAAAATTTATTGCTTTGAAAAAATTTTAACTTGCAACTTAGATTCAAAAAATCAAATCATGTACTATTGGTAATAGCTGTGTTAATGTGGCCAATCGCTATGTAACTTATAATTACATTTTAAAAAATGACTGCATATCGTTGTTCTGCCAAAGCAATGCATACAAAATACTTTTCTCGATAAAAACATTCCAATGATTCAATTTTCCAACATTTTCACTTTAATTGCTCAAGCCCATTTTTTATTAGCTGTAGATAAGTAAACAATGGTTGCCTCTCTGGCCGGTAACTAAAGCAATTCCTGCTAACCAGGCGAATATGCTTCCTAATATAGATTCTAAAGAAAACGGATGTCGACTTGGCGTTGAGATTAAAAGGGGAGAACTACTAACACACTCAGTCAACGATTGCGAGCATTTAGCGTCGAGTTAAAACGCCGACAGTGACGAAAAGTTTTAGTGTTTACTTTAGTGTTTCACAAAAGAGTGAGGAGAAATTATGGGCTCTCTCCCGTCGGAAGCAAGTTTTAATCTTAGTATGCAATACACCGGGAGAAATTTACAACCGTGCATTGTTCAATGTTATAGTCGACATTACAATCGCCCATAGTTTCCGCATCATGAAAATAAAACAATGTTTCATATAAAACTCGACGTGTGTCGAAGGCATGAAGAGCAACCACAAGCAGGCAAACTACATTACGATAATTCGTTGAGTGATTTGTATGCTACTGACTATAAACTTTCGAGCTATTTAGGAACAAATTTGTCATACCTAGGCATGCATACCCGGCGGCACTTGAAGCCAACCCGGCTGCGGTTGGGAAGTTGTTCTCCGAGCAAATGTGCAGCTTCCAACCGAGCGGGATCCTGCTCGTCTTTTTCTCTTCCGCCAGCCGCTTCACTAGCAATACAATGAGCAAAATTAGTAATATTCAGTGATAACATCGACCAAGCTTACAGGCTTCCAAGCACTTCTTCATGCGCGGGTTGCCTTCAAACGGAACCTCCTCTCCATTCAACCACATGCGATCGGCTTTGAAAGTAGGGCTGGCTGCTGCCGTCGTTTTAGCACACATCTGAAAAAATAACCATTGAAAACATTAACAAACAAAGCAGTGACCAAAATATGCATAAAGCGTAAAATCATCCCAAATGGGATCAATGGGCCTGGCTAAAATTAGAGTTTTTTCAATGCAAATGCTCACCTGATCAGTGCTAAGGGTCATGCTGAGCGAGTCGTTAATAGGCAAAATAAGTTCTTCATCGCGTTTCCCCCCTGAAATCGTAAAACACATCACGTAAAACCACACGCTTGCAAATGAAAGTACAACTGCGAGCACTTACAATACTTTATGACGGCAATGTTGACTGGAGCCACGCACGTTTCCGATATCATCTTGTTGCTGGTCGTGCTACGAACTAGTATCGCACTGATGGAGCCAAACTCTGCTACCTTTGCAAAACGCCAACCGTTCGAGTTCCACTTCTCGACACTTGTAAATGGACTCTCGGCCCCATTCAGAGTGTTTTCACTTCCCAGATGTCAGTCACCAGAGATGTCAATTTCTGGCATGTTGTCCCAAACATCTTTGCCAACAGCTGACTGAGAGTGGTACTAGATGTTGGGATGTATCACCCCTTGCAGTCTACTACAGAGGAAAAGCAAGGCGGGAGTTCAAATCTAGCAGCGAATTTTACCGCATCGGCTGGCTGTCATTCGATAGAGTTTTGTGAATTAAACTAAAAATTGCCCAAAATTTTGCAAAACACAACAACCGGCTTCAAACAAAACGTACTTTCGTAGCCGGTAAATGGATCCCACGGCTCGTCCACACAGCTGTGCCAACATGGCGACGAGTCCTTGTAGGACTTCAAGTTTATCGATCGCGGTTCTCGGCCGCGACTAGACTTCATATCGTTGTTTGGAAAAATCAAAAATTCGAATACTGTGCGGTGAAGTTAAATAATCCAAATACTACCATTGGATCAGTGAAACGTTCCCGAATTGACTGTGCAAGTGCAAGTGATGCGAAAAAGCAGAGTTATTGTGAAAATTTGATTTTGGTGTGTTGTGCTATCAGCGAAGGACCTTCTGCCAGGATGGGTCTTACGGAACCATTGAAATATGGCGAATATTTTCACGAGCTGTATACGAGTCGTGGCGACAGCAGGTAAAGTCCATTCTCAAGTACGAAAATGCTGTGCCAAGCATCAGACTATAAGCGATAGAAAATATGAAAAATTAGACAGGCGAAGTCATCGATTCAATTTGTTGCAAAAACAGTCCCTCCCGCAGTCCAACCGCCTCTTTCCCGCAGCTGCGCCATGAACCCACGGTGTCAGTTCAGGACATCTGTGAAATGTCAGGTTTGTTGTTTGGATCGAGGAATTGACGCGCCTGGCAAACAAAATCGGCAACAGCTGAGAAGTATAAACAAACATTTCCGCCGAAAAACCACGTGACGTCGGACCAGCTGTGACGCTTTCCGTTTTGGAACAAAAGAACGCGCGCAACAGCTGGTTCCAAACTGCTGAATCTGCCCATTGTTGGCTATTTGTTATTATTTACTATTATTCATTCTACAAGTGCGAATCCGCTGCCCCGAAAAGAACGTACACAAAGTAAACTACATATTCATTAACTTCAAACCAATATTGAAAATTAAGTTAAAGAATTTTGCTTGTTCTTGAATTGTTGCTTGCACAAAACGAAAGCATTCTGACAATGATTATCCTTGCAGCATTCTATTTCACTTTTGTCTTCCTTTCAAGTGCTTCAAACACCTTAGATAGATAGATATCTTTATTTATAGACTTGGTCGTACATTGTGTTGTTATTTGACATGTAGCATTGTTATTTAACAGCGACTCTGTTGTCAAGAACCTTATTTGTCTAAATTCGACCGTGGTCGATGCTGACGTTCCTGAAAGTTTCATCGCTTCGCGTAAGCGTTTTCGTTCTTTCAGTCGTTCTCGTTCTTTTCGTTTTTCAGGGAACGAAAACCTTTTCGTTATTTTCAGGCATTATCGTTTTTCGGAACGCTATCACGTTTTGTCCCTGAGACCTTCTCTGGTTCTGTGTAACGTTTTGCAACTTTCGTACATGCTTGGTTCTACGCGCAACGAACGTGGGAAATGTGTATTTCGTTTGGTTTGGTCTTTGATGATCGGGTCGGATTGTGCTTTTTATGTTTTCATATGTTTATGTTATTTTTCTATGTTAGGTAGAATTATGATATGGTAGATAGAGTTCGGAAAGAAAAAATTATCGATACCTACATGGAAGGGTTCATTTAAGTTGAGGTTGTGATGCATTTTCAAAAAAATATAATAATAAATATATAATTAATAAAACAAATCCTGGGCCCCCCTTGGGCGCCATGTGGTGTATTTTCAAAAAATAATAATATATAATTAAGAATAAATAAATTAAATAATATTGGGGCAACCGATAGCTCGCACCTGCAGCGGAAGAAAGGAACAAGGTTGATTGATTACTGTCGGGGATAGTGCACGTCAACCCTTACAGGTTTATTGTGCCCCCGCTTCCGGTGCGCCTAGAGCGCCTCAAGCAGATCGATCTTCCTCAAAAAGTCAATGATTTGCTTCGGCCTCAGGCGTCCCAATTCCCCCTCGACAAGGAAGCAACTTCCCAGACTGTCTCTTCTCCTGCGGGACAGCGCGTCGCAGTGTGCCAGCAGATGCGCCGGTGTCTCCTCCGCAAGATCACAAAATCTGCACTCATCATTCGCTGTCAAGCCCATCTTTTTGAGATGCCCTCCGAGTGTGCAGTGCCCCGTGAACATCCCAGTCAGGACCCTTAGCTTTCTTTTATTCATTTCGATGAACGCTCGAAACTTTTTCTCGTCATAAACGTCGAGGAACAGCTTCGACATTCGAAGCCCTGGAAGTCCATTCCAGAGCCTATTGCATTCTCTTTCCTCATTTTCCTTTAGGATCCTGTGAATGAGATTCATTTCAATTGCGCTAAAGGGTTGAGGGCCGATGAATGCTGTCGATGCTCCTTTCCTCGCCAATTGGTCCGCTTGCTCATTACCCTCGATACCTGCGTGCCCTGGCACCCAGTATAGGGTAACTCTATTGTCCGCACTCAATTCGTTAAGTGCATTGCAACAATCTGGAACCATTCTCGATGTAATCACCGGGGATTCTAGTGCTTTTAGTGCTGCTTGGCTATCGGATATTATAGCTATAGTTATGCCTTTGTATCCTCTGTCTATGCTGAGTCGTGCGCTTACAGCAATGGCATAAACCTCAGCCAGAAAGATACTTGGCATACTTCCCAACGGTTGGTAGTATTTGGTGCCAGGCCCAAATACTCCAATTCCCGTTCCCTCAGATGTCTTGGAACCATCCGTATACCACTTGATCGCATTCCGTCTTATGAGGTGTATATTGGATTCAACGCTCCATTCCCTCTTGTCACTCAGCACTACACGAAAACTGTTGTGAAAGTTGAAAGTCGACGTCATGCGATCCGACGGTGCATATATGAAAGGGGACACCTTCGCTAGTTTAGCGTGGTCCTTGTGCCCAATTATGAGGCCATTTTCTCTTCCTTCATGGAAGATTCTTGCCATTGTAGATGTCGCTACTGTTTCTATCACCAAATGAAGTGGCTGAAACGCTGAACTCGATCGAGTGCAAGCCTCGTCTTGTGTTCTTTGATTTTGTCTGCCCAGACTACCGCTCCATAGGTGATGATTGATCTCACCATCATGGTGTACATCCACCGCAGGATTCCCGGGTTACCCCAGAACTTGCCTGTCATGTTTCTGCACACCATCAGAGCCCTGACAGCCTTTGCAGACACTGCCTTAATGTGTCCGTTCCACCCGAGCTTGCCGTCCAACAGCAATCCGAGATACTTGATTTCATTTTTATACTCAATCTCCGTTCCATTTAGATATATGGTGCGGGTTTGGTTTATATTTCTTCTTCTTGTGAACGGCACCAGTGTGGTTTTATCGGGGTTAAGCCTTCGACCTATCTCTTTGCACCAGCTGTTCACAATTCGAAGTGCCCCCTGCATTATATCACACAGTGTCCCTTCGAATTTTCCTCTTGCTATATCATCCGCATACGCGTGACATATCACCCCAGCTTCTGACAGTCTGACTAAGACTTTATCTGCCACAAGAGTCCATAGTAGTGGTGAAAGAACACCTCCTTGTGGGCATCCACGATCCGTACGTACGTTGATGGTGCTTGATCCCACTTTGCATACGACGGTTCGCCCCGCCAGTGCCCGAGTCAGCCAGCGAGTAAGGGTAGGATTAACCTCCCATTTCACTAGCGCCCTCTTTACCGCATCATGGTTAGTATTGTCAAAGGACCCTTCAATATCGAGAAATGTACCTAGTGCTACCTCTTTGTATTCTAAGGATTCCTTGATTTTGCTAGTCAACTCGTACAGTGCGGTGTCTGTTGATTTTCCCGTCCTGTATGCGTGTTGATTTGAATCTAGTGGGTATTTTGATAGGTGAGTTGTCCTAATATAATTATCCACCACTTTCTCCATCGTTTTGAAAATAAACGACGTTAAAATAATCGGTCGGAACGCCTTTGGATTAGTTTTATCAGTTCTGCCCACTTTGGGTATAAATACCGCTTTCGCCTGCCTTCATGGCTTTGGTATTCATCCCAATGTCAGGCTACTTCTAAAGAGGCGTATCAGGTGCGATATAAGCAGATTCTGTCCCTTCTGAATAAAGGCTGGATACACCCCATCTACTCCCGGTAATTTAAAGGCCTGGAAAGAGTTTAAAGCCCACCTTATACGTTTTTCCGTACAGATGGTCGCAACCTCCTTCCATTCCGAGCTGTTTGGTCTTCGTTCTTGTACCATCTCGTCAATTCCTTCATTTATTATAGTGCTTCCCGGGAAATGAGTTTCTATGAGCAACAGAGTGCGCTCCTTTTCGTTTTTCGTGAAACTGCCGTCACTTTTTCTTAGTGCAATGTTAAAGTTACTACCCTGCTTAGCCATGGCTTTGTGTAGTCTAGCTGCCACAGGTGTTTCTTTAACATTCTCGCAAAAGAATCTGAAACTGTGGCGCTTTGCCCTTCGGATTTCTTTCCCATAGTGTGTTAGAATTCTATGGTATTCGTCCCAATCGTTGGTACGTTTTGCCTTATTGTGAAGTTACCGCACCTCCACTCTAATTTTGGCTAGTCCTTCATTCCACCATATGGGTTCTTTGCTCCCCATTATGACGCGTTCAGGACAGCTTTCCTCAAAGGCATTCACAATAGCGTTGTTAACTTCGTCTACAGCATACTCAAGTTCAAGAGGGTTTTTGGGCGTCCTTTTGACAGAGACATGCTGGAGATTTTCCAGTAAACGGGTGGTGTACAATGCCCAATCAGTGCGTCTTGGGTTTCTGGTGATGATGGGCTCCATCCTCAGCCCCTCCAGGTCAAACCTCAAAATTTTATGGTCCGACATGGAGGTTTCCTCGGATACATGCCATCTTTTAACCAAGGAGTCCAGAGTCATACTACTGATAGTAATATCGAGTACCTCCTTGCGTATTCTAGTGACAAACGTAGGTGTATTCCCTACGTTGTGGATAATCATGTTTGATTTCATTATGAACTCGTATAGTTCACAACCTCTTTGATTCGTGTCACTGCTTCCCCAAAGCTCATTATGGGCATTAGCATCGCATCCGATCAAAAGTGGAATATTTTTTCTCTCACAATGTGCTACTAGCCTTTGTACTTCAAGTGGTGAAATGTTTTCCGCATCTCCTGGAAAATAGGCTGATGCAATAACTATATCACGGGTGTTACCCTTGACCATAATAGAGGTCTTCAGAGGTACTAAGTCCCGTGTTAAGTATTCTGAAAGACATATATAGTTAATGTTGTTCCTTATCATAGCACCCGCTCTGGGAGGATCCGGCCCCTCTGCACAGACTACAATGGTATCGCGAGTGTTTAGGCCTCTGATACGATTCTCATATGTCCAGGGTTCTTGGATCAGTGCTAGTCCTATTTTTTGTTTTGTGAACATTCGTACCAAAACAGCCGAAGCCGCCTTGGCATGATGAACGTTCACCTGCGCTACACGAGTTACATCCTCGTTCATTATCCTTTGGAAAAAGCGGGTGCAAGCCCCGTTTCTTCTTCTGTGGGGTCCTTGTCAGAGCTTATTTCCAGAACTGAGAGATCCAGCTCATTCGGCGAGGTGGCCTGATAAGCTTAAGGAACAAGGTTAAAGAGACAGGGTTATTTTGAAATACAAAGGCCGCATAATGGCGGCCGAAGGAAGTTACTTTTAACCGACTAGCTCACCGCGCGGGCGTGGGGGTTTCAGGACATTATTAAGCCCTGATCTTTCCATGTCACATACACACACACACACACAGAAAGAGCTTACTCCTTCATATTAGATTAATAAATAAATAAAATGGATCAAATACCAAAGGATTAAACCACCTGTGAATTGTGCTGCACTGATTCTGACCACCTGTAAATTGTGCAGCGCTGATTCTGACCACCTGTGAATTGTGCTGCGCTGATTCTGACCACCTGTCAATTGTGCTGCGCTGATTCTGAACACCTGTCAATTGTGCTGCGCTGACTCTGAACACCTCTTCTTCCTCTAGCACGAATCTCCACCTCAGCTTGGTTTCAGGACTTGAATGAATTCCAATACGCAACCTCGGATCGTGCTTCCTCTAGCACGAATCTGCACCTCAGCTGGTTTCGGGACTTCACTTGTTCTGCTGCGCTACCTCTAATCGTACTTCCTCTATTGATTGAAAGTCCTATTGATTGATTCTTCTATTGATCCTCTATTGATTGATAGTCGATTGATCCTCTATTGATTGATATTTCGATTGATTGATACTTCTATCGAAATTCCGATTGATACTTTACTGATACTTCTATCCATTGACCGTCTATTATTTGATACTTCTATTATTTGAAATTCTTTATATAGCGATATGTACACAACAACCCAGTGAATCCTATCAATAGAAAATTTTATCGCAAATAACTTCCAAGAAATTTTTTTGGTTTTCTTTTGCTACTGAGAATATTTTTTTCTGACATTTTATTTTAAATGAAACTTAATTTTATTTAATTTTTTGTTTTGTTTGTTACTAATATTATTTAACTAAATATTACTTAATACCTAAATCTAACTATAAATGTTTTTATTTTAATTTTATTCTTACTTTTATTTCATCTCGTATGATTTTCTTTTAACTTAAAAATATGGATACATATAAAAAAACTTAACCAAAAAAATTATTGATATATTCAAATTAATTGTAATTTTATTTATTTATTCATTTATTTATGAATATATATTTGTTTGTTTGTTTAATGTCGCCTACACATCGGAATACGTAACACGTGGGGACGACCTACCCCTTGAGCAGGGTCTCACTCCAAAAGCCGGGCTGCTATCCGTGTAGGATTACGAAACTAGATTCTAGACATTTGGTATACGGTAAAATTTCAGGTGTATGTAGTTTGCATCGTTGAAATTTCAACGGTCCGAAATTTTTCACATTTTTAATTTTTTTGATAATTGAGCTGGGACTTCATTTTTATGGATAATCAGCACTAGTAGAGTGCAAATAAGTGAAAAGTGCGAAAAAAAATTTTTAGTGGTCCCCACCCTTTTTCATATTCGCGTACCATAAGTGGTCTAAAACGTAGAAAACCGCGATTTTTACCCAAAATCATCTTCGTTAGCTTAATTCCACTGCAAAAAAAGAAATTCAACTCACTCACTACAACCATAAATGAAAAATTACGAAATATATGAAAGAAAATTAACCAACAGCGTATAACGACAACGTAATTTCTATGTTTACATCGAAAAAGTTAAACTATTGGCAGCCAACTTTGATGATTATATTGTTGTGAAGATACTCGGATGAATTCTTGTGCGATTGCATTCGTAACTGAGTTTCATATATTCGAGAGCTGTTTATAAGCCACTGACGGACCAGGACGCCTATAAGAGACGTCGCAGAAGGACACAGAGTCATTCTGTATTGCGATTTTCATGCATTTGTATGGCTCCAATCGGCGATGATGATATTCCTGTGAAGATACTCATACGCGAACTCTCTAACAGTCTTCCTGGTCCGTCAGTGGTCTATAAATAGCTCCAGAAAATGTAAAACTCAGTTACGAATGCAGTCGCACAAGAATTCATCTGAGTATCTTCACAGGAGGTGTCTGAAGTTTGCATCGTTGCAAATGCACAGCTGTCAATTTTCTTCACTATTCAACATCAGTAAATAATAAAACTGAAATAAAAACTTATTAGGATGCAAACATTTCAAAGATGCGAATGAAATTTAAGAAAATTTAAATGCATATTATCTATAAAAAAAAAAACCTATAAAAAGTGAAAAAAATTTGAGATCGTGGTGCAACGGTGCAATGATACAAACTTCAAAGATCTGCTTTCAACAGACACAGAAACAAAGTAAGAAATTCCTAAGACGGGTGATACATCAAATTTCACTAAGGAGAAATCGATTTTCGATTCTTTTAAATCGAAATTGGTAAAACAGAATTTTAACCGTACAACTGGATTCAATCCAACGTGTACTTGTCCTTTCTAAACATGATAAGGACAGACTGAAAAAAAGAACAAGAAGGACCCACCAAATCAACTGAAGTGAAAAACTACAAAAAAAAACAGAAATGGCCAGTGTTAAAGGTTTCTGGGTGTTCATCAACAACATCAGAAACCTTTCAGAATCAAACAGGCTGCTTTCTGGAAATTATATATTAAAAACAGCGACCCAATGTTCTCACCCAATGAAGTTTTTCAAAACAAGAAAACGAAACAGCTGAACTTGGTAAAAAAAATAACTTCAAGGGCTCCTAATGGAACAAAATGAATAAAAAACCGAAGCTCCAGACAGAATCAATCATGAAAATGTAAAACTCTTCTTTATATCATTTGTGATGCCCACTTTAGGCAATTAATCTAGCGGTGAATAAATGCTTAATACAAGAAGCGGGAAGACATTAACCGATTAAATTGCAGGTTTTAAAGTTGATTTCGTCTCATGACATAGTACATTTACTCAACATTTGACGGGAATCCACGTTATCGCTAGCGTCGAGCAACAAAAATTAGATAAGCATTCCTTAGTGACTTCGCGACACTTCATTGGTTAAAATCCTCAAAGTTGCCATTGATATTGAAATTATCGTGATCTATTTATCGAAGAAGCATTTGATGAGTTCATAATTCCTCGTTTTGTACCTGTGAATTAGCCTTCAAAATCTTGTGATTTAACACCGCTATACTATTGCTTGTGGGGATATTTCAAATCACTCGTCTATCGGACAAGCCCAAGACGCCTGACCATTTAAAGGACAACATTTGCAGCGTTATTGGCGACATACGTTTCAATTATTGGTTAGAGTAGTCAAAAATTGGACGTCTCGGGTGGTCTTCCTCCGCGCCAGTCATGGCGCTTACAAACTCGAAATCATAATCAAATAAATAATGCAAAAAATTATTATCTTTCAATCGAACAAGTTTTATAGCAATGAAAACCATTTGTCCGTATTTAATTTCATTCCAAAATTCTATACGCCTAAAAAAACACACTTAATAATCTTTCACTTCAATGTTACTTAGTAATATACAAAGACTTGAACACACAAACATTTCAATACCTACAAAAATATGATAAACAAGGTTTAAGTAACCAATTACCCCTAAGTACTTGATCTCAATCGCCGAAAAATTTAAATCGGACGAAACTCCAAACCCCTACGCAAGATCAATGCGTCCTAAAGTCAACTACAAAAAACGCGACAATTTTAATAATTATTAAAACTATGATTTGCTTACGACAAAGAACCTACACTTTCTTTTATATCTTTTAGGAAACATTTCAATGAAAAACGATTAAAAGAAAAACAGAATCGAAAGGACGAGAAGCGTAACGAGAATTTCCAAACAGAACAAATATATCCAATTTATTCGGTCGCTCAAATCGAGCTGGAACCGAATGTCTCAAAATTTGGGATATTCTCAGCAATTAGATCGGCTGTTTTGGAAACAGACACAAAGTATGCATTGTTCCAAACGAAAACAACAAAAAAGTCAATCCACAACTGTTGCTATATATGTGTATCAACTTGTAAAGGAAGTGAATTAGTGGAATGCCCGTGTCATGCGGGCGACAAAAAAGCCAGGGAAGAGGGTAATAGTGATGCAGAATCGGAAACAGAAGAAGTTACCGAAAAAGAGGTGGTCATTAAAGTACCACAAATTGTTGAAGCTGGTCTGAGAAGTTTATTTGAGTTAATAGCAGATGCGCGTAATGTGCAACCAAACCTGTGTACGAAAGCGTTGAAGGCGTTATTTGATGTTATACAAGGTATGTATTTTCCATATGTTACCTTTTATCTTCATACAATTATTTAGCACAGTCAATCAACGAGCCAATATTTGCATGCCAATATTAGGCGCATTTGAAAAGTCTCGTGGTAAAAATAACCCCACGCTGTATGCCGAAGGTTATACGCGTAAAATATTTCATTTTCTATTATTTCAATTCAAGAAAACGACTTCGATCTTAGTTCTGAAGAACTTCCCACTGACGTCAAATTAAGTTGAATAAAAGACCGAAATTGAAACTAGTTTCTTCCTAAGAAATAATATGATATTTATTTTCGAATACTGAGAAGGAATTTCACAACTTTAGACCAAAATCAATCCGTCATCAAAATAGGAATTTGAAAGTAAGTTTAATTTATCGTATTTCGCGCTATGTCCTGTTTTCCAGAAATGCGGTGTTTTTTGAAAATTCTTAGAAACCTTCTCTGCTTGAACTTATTGGTGCGTTTACGATGGAATTCGAGACATCACATTCCTTTTGAATATTGGTTACCGTATCCAACATAACTACTCCCCGCTAGAGCGGAGATTCTCGCGAACCCTTTGTACGATATTGAATTTGAAATACTCCTCTTTACAAGAAAGTATACAAACAATATTATTCCAATAACAAAAATGGTTGAAAAGAATCCGACTCCCATTTTCACATTCCTTTGATATTTAAGTTCTTTGATTTCTTGATTTCTTTTACATTCTTTTGTTGTGTTAAAACTATATCTTCAAAAGTTAGCATTGCTTTATTCCAATCGAAGATATTATTTACTGGTGGCTTTTGAATGTCTTTATATAATTCGTAAATTCTTTTTTACTCTTCGTTAAAGTACGATTTAGAAAGCTTATATTTGCCCGTGCAAGTGAACTTTCTTTCCCCGCGAGAACTACTAATTAATACTAATTAGTACTAAAAAGTTACTTAGCAACTACTTAATACTACTAACTATTATTTATTTCATTCAAACAGCCATCATTTTACACGGTTTGTATTTTAAGTAATAATAATAAATCCAGAAAACAAAATTTATTGCATATATCGCTACATTTCTCTAGTATTCTTCAAAGTATTCTCCTTGAGCATCTACCCACTTTCAGGGGCGTGCTATCCATGCTTTGTACGCTCTCTGGAAGTCCGAAATCGAAACATTTTTCAGAGCACACATTCAAACCGCTTTACCAGCATCCAGAGTCCCATGGTGGCATCCTTTGAGACCGGTTTTCACTTTGGGAAGGGGGAAAAAGTCAGCAGGGGCTGTAGGGAGGCTGGGGAATTGTATTATTGAGTATTGCTTTGATCCTGGACTTGGACATGCGAGCTTTTTTTGTCGAGGTGATTGCGGAGTGTGCCATTCGGAGCTCTGCCGCTTTGTTTCCGGGTCGTATTCGAAGAACCAACTTTCGTCCCCGGTAATGATGTCGAAACACTGAGGGTCCTCTTCAACGCGTTCCAAAAGAAATTTCGACATGGCTTCACGGCTTTGCTTTTGCTCCTCCGTCAAAACTTTCGGGGCGAGCTTGCCACAAATCTTCCTCATCTCAAGGTCCTCGCTGATAATTTTGTATACCACCATTTTATCAATTCCAAAGTTATTCGCAATCATGCGAACACTTAAACGCCTGTCAGAGTTCAGTAGAACTCGCACACGTTGTTTGTTGTCTCCAGTTCTTGAGGTGGACGGATGACCTGCGCGCGGTTCGTCCTCTACACTTTCCTGACCTTCTTCAAACATTTTGTGCCACCTATAAACTTGAGCTTGTGATAAGCTTTCACTGCCGTACGCATGTCGAATCATTTCCAGCGTCAATGCGCCTGATTTTCCAAGGCGAACACAAAATTTAATTGTGTAACGCTGTTCCGCAGTTCGCTGCATTTTGAGCTTGCACACACTTTTTTGAAGACGCCAGTGTCGCGAGTATCATCCCTCAACGTAAGCCAGCAGGCGACCACCGCTTGTACCGTGTTGAAGGTTAAACCCCCCACAACTCGCCGGTCCAATCGCGTTTTGATGCAAAGTCGCCTCAGGACAAAAATATTCTCATTACTTAAAATACAGACCCTTTATATTTCTATATATTCTTTATCGTAGTTTGTAACATAATTGCTGCGTTTTAGAATACAATCTTATCAGGACTTTTCGCCTATCTTAAGATCTTTGAGATTTTTATTATTTTCATACGTCTCGGTTATAACAAACCTCTATGGATCATGAGATTTGGTTCGTTACATCCAAATATTAAACCAGAAATCAAAACTTTTTTTTTCGTAATTTTATATAAAGCAAAATTATATTTGCATTATTGAACAAGGAATATTTGTATGTGTTCATTTTGTATTGACTTTGTATTGACTTCCATGACAGAGTTCCTTAAACGAGAAACTCTCCGAGAATAGGTGTGATAGTTTTCGACATGACTGTAGTTACACCATTCATAGTAGAGGTTTATCTAGTTTTAATTCTTGATTCCTGTTTAAATCTTTTGGCTTCAGAATACAATCTTCTGAACCGGTGTCGATAAGACAGAATAATTCATGCGGTAGCGGGGGGCTACTATTGGTAGTCCGGTGTCCGAGGCTCCATTCTTGTTGTTGGATGATGTACACTCGTTCCATTCGTACGACACGATTGTTCTTTGAAGAGCGTTGCTTGAACTGCACCGAATTTTATAAGTTTATTGTTATTATTATATCTATTGAAAGTGCAATGTTATTGGGATTATATCCATAATTATAGTTACAGTTGTTTGCAAAACGGTTTCGCAATTGTCCAAAATTGTTAGGGTGACTTTTTTGATACCCATATTCTTCCGAATCATTATTATTAGAATGAATTTCTGTTGAAAAGTGGTTCTTATGGTTATTATGAAAATTAGCCTTTACGATTTGATTTAAAATTTTGACGTTGATTGTTTTGATTTCGAATAGACTCTACCTACGAAATGGTATGAATGAACCATTTAGCATATCATTAATTGTATCCACTAAATTATTGTTCATAATATACAATACCACATTGATTCCACCAGACACAGAGCATGGTCTTCTTACCAAAGCAATTTGGCATCAGTTTTAAAGGACTGGCTTCGTGAGGGAAAGCCACGATTTTTTCCGCTTCGGGGATTTAAAGTAAGTCTTTTTTTGTCACGCGTCACAATTCGATGCGAAAATGATTTCCTTTCGTTGCGCCGAAACAGCATTTCACAAGTAATTTGGCGATTTTCCATTCAATTCATGTGGGAACCATTTACCGAGTTTATTAATCTTAACCACTGCTCGAAAATGTCTGCTGATCGTTTCCTGTGACACATTTAATGCTTTTGCTAATTGCCGTTAAGTTTGAGTTGGGTCACCATCCAATAACTCCTACTATTCCTCCTCTTCGCATTTTTGTGGTCTTTCAGAGAGCTCACCGTCTTTCACATTGAAATTACCACGTTTGAATTGACGAAACCATGTCTCACATAACCTATTTGATGATTTGTTGTGTTTTATGTTTAGATATGTACTTTCAATTGCCTTTTTCACTTTGTTAAACAAGTAAAGCAATGCGTGTCGCAAATGTCCTTTTTCAGGCACAAAATTCAATAAATCACCACAATAAAACAAACATACACACTAGTTCTAGCGGACTCAACTTGTGAGTGTTTGTACCTAAATGTCAGACTATCGATTAGAATATTAATACTAATTATTATTATAATATTAATACAAATGTTAGGGTCGTATAACGCAGGATGCTGGGATAGGTCGCCACTAATGACAAGAAACAATATATTTTTTTAATAAGTAATTATATTGTAAAGATTCTCATAGTACACGGCACGTCTGCCCTATTCTAATAATGCTGGAATACTCTATTGTCAGCGCCCGCCGGCTTCTTATATATATATATGTGTGTATACTTCGAGTATCGGTCGAGATGGTGCATACAGCGCCATCTCTCGGTCGTGTACCTAACATGTGTACATGGGAGTATGCAATGTGGGTGTATGTGTATTGTAGTTATATGAAATTGGTCTATAACTTTTGGCCATCCTTTCGAGGACCTTGGCCCCCAAGTTCATGTTTACATATAGTTAGATAGTTATCAATATACACGATAGTACTTGAAATAATGCTTATTCTAAAAATTAAGATACAGATTCATGAATATAAATGGTCAAAATATTATCACAGCATGATACATATTTCATGGAACAGAAATACAATTGTGTAACAGTAATATTCTTCTTACATTAAATTGTCATCACATCTTTTTGGCTTATTTCTAACTCTTTCAGTGTCCACATCATTTGCTTTTTAAGGATTGTCAGGAATATCATTTTGTAATTTTCCTGTTCCAAGCCATAATTCTAGCTAACTAACATGTGCAGTTGTTTATTGCGATGTAATTCCAATAATAATTCGTAGAAATTTCTGAGGAAAGTTATTTATCAGGTACATAATAGGTAATGATGTTTAAATGACATTCCTAGAAGATTATAGATACCCGTAACTTACGCTCAGTTGCAGTGTGATATTTACTCTATTAACGTCGTGAGCGAAATATCGAGAGATAGTTTTTTGAAAATCCCTCCGCGAAAAGAATTGAGTACAAAAATGTGTGCGAATATAATAGCGGACCATAAAAGTGGCATAATTAATCGAGAAATTGCCAAAAAAATGACAATGAATCACGCTACGGTCGATTATAACGTAAAAAATATCGGGAAAGTGGCAGTTATCTGACGGAGTGGGAGACCGAAAACAATAACATCCGCAGATGATCGCAGAATAGTAGTTATCAGCAAATCAAATAGGCGTAAAATAGCCCCAGAAATCATCGCAGAATTGAACAACGACCGCATTGCGATGAAAAATCATTACTTCGCAAACAAAATAAGCTAAAGTGACTTAAATGGGCTCGTGAACATCAACATTGGACCATATAAGAGAGGAACAACGTATTATGGACAGATGAGTCCAAATTTGAACTGTTCGCAACACGAAGGCGAATATTCGTAAGGACTAGTACCGTGAAGCAAGAAGGTGGTTCAGTGATAGTGTGGGGCTGTTTTGCTGGTAATGGTGTGGGGCACGTTGTGAAAATTGACGGTGTATTAAAAAAAAGAACGCTACCGTGAAGTTTTGGAGTTTCAAAATTGTATCTTCCAGCAAGATAATGGCGCAAAACATACCTCCAACTTATGCAAAGGCTATTTACGCTGCAAAGAAGAGGAAGGAACTGTAAAAATTAAGGAATGACCTCCCCAGAGCCCCGACTTGAATCCGATCGTGTTACTATGGAAAGAACTGGATCGGGAAGTGCGGAAATCGACACCAACATCAGCTATTGACATGTGGATCAAATTGCAGTCATGTTGGTCTTTGATAGATTCATTGTTTGCTGCAATTATTAAGTCAAAAGAAGATCACATAGATGAAGGCAATATTTAAATTAAACGTTTTTATTTTCGCATTTATTTAGTGTATTTTTATGAACATATGTATGTGTGTACATAAAAAATAAATTTTATCACATTATTGTTGAATTTTCATATATTGTTGCTGCTAAGCCAAGTGCCCAAATACTTTTGAGCGATAGTGTATATTTAAATAAAATAACTGTGCTTTGTGTGTATTCTAATATGTTTTGAGATTTGTTATAAACTTTGATATTACCCTAACATGCTAGATTACTTTTATATTCTTAACGCTGCCATTAGATTCTGGGTTCCGGACATAGCAGGGTACTGACCTTTTCTTTTTTGTGTGGTAGGGAAGTGAAGGCTGTTTACGCCCTGAGTGTGGGACTCCCAGACGCAAAATGCATTTGGACTACCCACTAAACACGTCCCCTGTCAACCTGAGAACCTAGCCTGGAACCGTTTGAACATTACTTCGGGCTAGGCCTCGTGTTCCTACGCCTAGAGGCGCCTTCGCATTATGGGTGTCTCTTCTCTAACGGGAAGGACGGTAGAGAAAGGAAGTGCTAGAAAAGAGATCCATCCATTGCCGATGCCTCCAAGCGCTCCAATAAAGCTTTTTTTAATGTAAGCACTGCCCGAGCATATTGCGCCACGCGATTCCAATTGTCAACTGTTTCCAGCATTACTCCGACGAAAGTTTCCGGACAGAGCTCTCCGATTTCGCTGAGTAGGACCCCTCACTGCTGGCTCCACCTTTTGCAGTAGAAGAATGTGTGACAGGCGTCATCCAACTCTCCTGCACAAAACATACAGTTAGGAGACCTTACTTTGTCAATTTTGTACAGGTAGGACCGAAAACAACCGTGCCCGCTTAAGAGCTGGGTCAAGTAGAAATCGGTCTCACCATGCACTCGACTGAACCACGGCCTCAGGTCAGGGATCAGGCGTGCAGTCCACCTTCCCCTTGTTTCTTGCTCCCAGGACTGAATCGTTGAGAGAGCGACGTCTTTCTTCCTTGGTGATCTCTTCTCTTCGATCTTCGCCTCTGCGCAGGTAAATACTTCTGAGCTCTCTCGCAAGGAGGGTGATGGGTATTTCCCCTGCGATTACCAGCACTGCCGCCCCGGAGACCGTTCGGTATGCGCATGGGATTCGCAATGCTCCTTGTCTCGGAAGCCAACCGCTTCCGGTGTAACTCCTTGCTGAGAGCGTTGCCCCAAAGTTCTGATCCGTAGAGTAGAAGCGACTGCACAACACTCATTAAGAGCCGTCTCCTTGATGTAGTGGGCCCCCTATGTTGGACATTAATCGGGTGAGTGCCGTCACACGCGCTGCAGCCTTGTCAGCTGTTGCCCTGATTTGTTGGGAAAAACTCATCTTCGAATCTATCAGAACGCCCAGGTACTTTACTGCTGATTTCGATTCGACCAGCTCGTCCCCTATACTGATAGGCCGTATTCTGGGGATTCTCTTCTTCGTTAGGATGACCACTTCGGTTTTTTCCAGTGCCAGCTTTAATCCGTGAGCGGTCATCCAGTCCATTACCCTCCGCATTAACGTATTGAGTCTGAGCTGCGCATGGTCTACTGTGCGTCCAGCGACCACCGCCGCGACATCGTCCGCATAGCCGATCAAACGTGACTCATCCGGCAGTTCAAGCTGCAGGAGTCCATCGTAGGAGATGTTCCACAGGTCCGGGCCAAGAATAAAGCCCTGAGCGACACCTAAAGTAAGATTTGTACTTCACGTTCCGCAGACTCCGCACGTTGGACCGCGCTCACTACTTCTCCAATTGCATCAATGGTGGAGCGGCCTGCTCTGAAGCCATACTGCCGTGGAGATAGATCCCCGGCAATACGAATCACGTCAGCGAGTCTTCCCCTAATAAGTTTTTCAAAAACTTTTCCGACCGTGTCAAGCATACACAGTGGGCGGTATGCAGCTGGCGACTCGGGATCCCCTTTTCCCTTCGTAATGAGCACAAGTCTCGCTACCTTCCAGCACTCCGGGAACAGCCCTTCGCGCAGGCATGCGTTGAACATGTGGAGGAGCAGGTCAGGGGAAAAGTGGAAGACCATTTGTAGCACCTCTGCTGGAACCCCATCTGGTCCTGGAGCCTTTCTGGCCTTCATAGACAAGACTGCTTTCTCCAATTCCATCTTCGTGAAAAATGGAATTTCCATTGGTGTTTCATAGTGAACGGCTTCAACGATGGCGAGATGGATGGGGAAGAGAGCCCGCACGATTTCGTCCATCTTTTCTGCCTCGTATGAGTGAGGTGACCTTTGGACACCGAGCTTCCGCATTACTATTTTGTAGCCCAGGCCCCATGGGTCTCTGTTCACGTCGTCCACCAATTCGTGCTGCCATTTCGAGGATCCGTTTGCCCCGAGCATCTGACTGGGCATGCTCCAACCGATTCCCTTGGCGTTGAAGTCACCTCCGACGAGCACATGGCCCTCAATTTTCGAAACAGCGTCCTCCAAAGCATTGAGGCTAAGTTGAAAGGACGACAACGATTCGTTCGGAGTTAGGTTTACACTGAAGAGTGTAGTTCTCGAACACCGAACTCACACGAAACCATCTCCTCGCCCCCGATCCTGCACTTGTAGGTGAGCACTGTTCCGAACAACAACCTGTTGGTGAATTTCTGGTGTGATGTTGCTCGCTCAGCAGTAGTAAGTCAGCTTGCCTGTTTCTCGCGAACAGTTCCAGTAGATCTTGGGCGATGATACTTCGATGTAGATTGATTTGGAGTATACGAATCATTGCAGGAGCGCTTTTGCCTTGGTTAGGGCTTCTTGGAAGACCCGAAACTTCCCTGTGCCTGGAATATGTTTCAAATCATCTGGTCTCGGGTTATACTCCTGGCAAAGAACACAGTGTGACTCGTCTGTGCATTCCTTCTTTTTATGCCCTGTCTTACCGCAATTGTAGCACGAGGAGCTTTGGTCAGTTCCATTACATGTCTGTGCGGTATGACCGTATCCGAGGCACTTGAAACACCGAAGGGGAATGGCCCTTCGCCGTATCCGACAAATAACCCACCCTATTCTTATTTTGCCCTGCTTCAGAAGCTGTTCTGCTTCCCTCTCTGTGAGGTCGATTATGGCCATGCGTTAACCCCTGTTGTTCGGTTTGGCCAGCCTGACTTTCGTCTCGCCTAGTACGGGGAAGTCGCGTTTTAAGGCGTCTTCTATTTCGGGCAGATCCGTAACGCAGTCAATGTCTCTAATTTCCAGTGTGGCCTTAGGCTCGAGTGAGGCTACAGTTGCCATCTCTCCAAGGACTCTTCTGACTGCGTCACGGAACGCGTCTTTATTGCTTGCATCTGATCCGAACTCAACAAGTAAATCCCCCGAGCGAGTTGGCCGTACAGCTTTTATTGCAGTTTGTATGTCTTCGGGTTTTACCGCTCCCTTGATTTCTCGCAGAACATCCGCATAGGATCTACCGTCAGTGGGTTTAACCAGCAGTGCCTGCCCAATGGGTTTTCGACGCTTCTTAATCTTAGTTTCCTGGGTTATCTGCGATGATTCACTGCATTACGGTTCCTGTGGATGTTTATCGATTTTGGACTTCAGGGCCGCTTTTTTAGCTGCCTTTATGGCAGCTTTGGATAGTGCCGTCTGAAAACCCTCCTCAATCGCGATTTGATCGTTCGGCGTCCTGTCCTCGTCCTTCCTCCGTTTATCCCGATCCCCTTTGATTGGACTGCAGGCCAATCTTTTGGTGGCAGTAGAAATCGGGACGGCTACTGGCCTGTCGAATGTATTAGCCTGTTGCTCTTCCTCTGCCTTTAGCCACCTTTAGCCACCAGAACTCCGTTTTTACCTTTTTGCTAAGGTTCGTTTGTGCGTTGCATGTGGCAGTGATGCGTTTAATAACCCTTTTCGCTTTACGGTATAGCCGCTCTTCCTCTGCGCGATCCATGATCATCGAAGTGCTCCGTGTCTGACGTGCAGGGATTTCTTTATTTGTGTCCCGTGCTTCAGTTGCTTCGGTGGTGATGGCAACAATCATAGGTTTCTCAACCGTTTCGCATTTCTCCACCGTGTGTTCGTCTCTTCCAGGTTGCAAGAGGCTCTGTTCTTCTTGTTTTGGTCGCTCTGGTGTGCGCATGGTTTTCTTACTGCGCCCAAATGCTGTTAAAATATCTGGTTGTACCAGATTTCCTACTTTTCGTCCATCCGTTTTCGAATGTTTCTGTTCTGACATATTTTCTTTTGTGTATAATTTGTTTGTTATCATTTCTTATGGGTCCCCCCTCAGAGCCGCTATCTCCACTCGTATGTGTAGTCGCCTTATTGGTCCCATGGTTATCTTTGCTAAGCAGCGAGGCCATGCGAGGGTTGGCACCAGGTATCATTAATCATCGGGTAGCGGTGCCTACTGTTTAAGAGAAATCCCTCCTTCAGCACGGATGGAGAGGATGAAGAGGATTGCCGCCAGAGAGATCCGCCTTCCGTCTGCGCCGCCAAGCGATCCATGATATGAACCTTCCGTACGTAATGCGACACCCAGTTCCACTTGTCTTTTGACGTTATCCTTTTCCTCGTTACGTTTTCTGAAGGGACTGCACCTTTTTCTCCGAGAGGTGTGAAGAGAATCTTGTCCATATAACGCACACAAAGAACGTATGATAGGCGTCATTTGTCATCCCCCGGGCAGAACAAGCAAGGTGGGACCGGTGACTTTCTCATTTTATACAGCTAAGACTGTAAATATCCGTGCCCATTGAGTAGTTGCGTTAGATAATAATCAGTCTCACTATGCGTTCTGCGGAACCACGGCCCAAAGTCACTAATGAACCGTGCGGTCCAACTGCCTCGCGTTTCGTTTACCCATGATTGCTGCCACAAAGCTAGGGTCCTTCTCCTTTCCTCTCGGCAGACAACTTCTCTCGCCGACTCCCCTTACGTAAGTAAACTCGCTTTTGTTCTTCCGCAAGTAGCAGAAGCGGGACCACCCTCGTGATAACCAGCACTGCCGGTTCAGAGATAGTGCGGTATGCAACTACAATTCGCAGAGCTCCTCGCCTCTGTACCTGTGCAAGACGCCAAGACGGTACGACTCCTTGTTAAGAGCGTCAGCCCAACCTTCGGAGACATACAAGAACACTGACTCCATTGCACTCATATATAGCCGTCTCCAGGTTGGTCCCCTGTGTTGGCCATAAGGCGACTGAGAGCTGACACTCCCGCATCAGCCAATGCTTGTGACCTTAGATGAAAAAATATTTAAAATTTTCACGATGGGCGACGATCTAAACATCTAATGTGATTTTCCAACGATTATCTAACAGACAGTTATCTTCTGTATGACACACAAAATGAACAGGAGAACATGAAAGGAATCTCATATGCAGCGCATGTATCTATGATTGGTTGACTTGATTTGTGGAATGAAAAATGGATATTTATTGTAAGACATCGCCTTGATAAGACAAGATTTCAGTCTCTTTTCGCCATTTTAGATTTGTCAACTACCGTTACCTATTACTTCGTATAGAGATACTATTTTACATTGAGGAGCTTCAACTTTTGTATTGGTTGATACGAAACCCAATAATTCCTGACGTTGCAAAAAACAACCCAACCCTAATGCCATATTAGCCACCACGTTACGCCCCGAAAAACCATCACCCAATAATCTGAACCTCCCATATCAGTAACCCGTAGTACCTCAACCTACATCCTAAGTTAAAGTTTGCGGAACGAGTCACAATGTTACGGTATGGAGTATCCATACCTTACATACATGGTACGGTACGGAGTATCCATAGCTATCATACGATAGTATTTAGCCAGCTCGGTGCCTTTGCTTTGAACTAAGATCCTACTTCTAGTGTTTTTACTAAGCGTTTACCGAATTTAATAAAAGAAAAATAAACCTAGACATAGAATGGAATGGCACTGGATCACCACAACTATGGATTCTGACAGCTAATCAAGACCAGCGAGATAATGGCGTCATTATACTGATAAACGAATAGTTTGCAGAGACCATGCTATGTTTAATAGAGATAGCGCTCACACTGTTACATAATGAGTCTATTAATGCCGAGGAAACGTAGCCACGCACTGTACCCGTATATATACTATATATATGTAGTATACCACGCACTATACCCGGCAAACTACAAAAGTTTTTCTCTATAATAGACGGAAGTTAAATAAGTTATGTGAAATATGAAATACTTAGGAATAATATTGGGTAGTAAACTACCGAAGTTTTAACATGTGGAAACCAGAAAAAAGTGACCGTGACACTTTTTACTTAAAAAAAAAAAACGTGTAGGAAATGGGAACTAAAATTCAAGTTATTAGTTGTAAGTCTAATAAATATACAACTTCTCGCAACTACGGTGAAGATAATCCTAAACTAGATCGACTAAACCTTGAAGGAAATTACCAGCTGTCCTAGAAAATTTAAATGCGTGTAGGTATCCGCATTGAACAGTTAGGAAACGGACAGAGACCAATCAGTGGTATACGCAAGCGTCCTTCGCAGGGTCATGCTTGTGAAAAGAGAAGAGTTAGAAACGATGTTGGTCTTCACTGCAGAAAAGAGTGAAACAAACTGACGCATGGCAGATGAAATTTGCTTCCGTTGCCATAAACAATCCATTTGAAACTACCAAATAGAAGGTCATACCACAAAAGTTTCACAATTAACACACAATTAATCTCGAACACAGGTGTCTGCAGTTTGTATCGTTGAAAATGTAACAGTCTCCATTATATGACTGTTCTTTTAATAATTTGACTTACAATTTGTGTAAATTTTATTCGCACTTTGGAATTTTTTGCACTCTGCTAGTTTATATCTTATTTTAATAATCTACTGAAAACAGATAGTGAAATAAAACCCAACATGATGAAGGGTTTTAAACTCTATGTAAGGCGATAGACTCAGCTTAGGATGTCAAAAATGATTGCAGGATGAGACAAAGACTTTCATCACTCAAGCGAAGTCTACTACAAGAATGGAGGTAGCGTGAGCACTTTCTCGTATACTGCCAAAAGCAAATGAACACGATGAACTCCAAATGTCTCAAAGAACCCGAATACGTGGCAATTAGCGATTTTAAAGGTCCGTTGTTTCAAAATAAATCATATGCAGGAAACTAAGGGTTCATACTAACTTATGCTATGTTCAAACGTGAAACCCGAAAAAAAATCAAAAAAAAATCTAAAGCTTTTCGTTTTTTTGAAAAATTTAAGAATAGTAACATCCAGAAATCTGAAAAGTCTTTACCAAAGTCTGGTAAAGTTTACTTTATAATACAACATAAACATAGAATTACGTAGTTTGTTTTAGAAATCCTTTTCAAATATCCCAAAGAAAACGAAAATTTTGTAATTTTCTCTCATTACAGGGCAGCAACCAGAGAGTTTCAAATACGAACCAGATGACCTAATCAATCCGTTATATGATTTGCTGCTTGACTTGGCCAGTGTCCATGGTCCCGTGGTGTCTGAAAAGTCTACCATAGGAGGATATTGGTCATCGATCTCCTGTTCGGCACTAATTGGTCTATGTGTAGCGCGCGGAGATACCGGGAAAATTCTCAAAGCAATTGCAGCATTACTGATGTCGCCGAAATTGCTATCATTACAAACAATACAATTGCCGTTAGTCTTGTCATCGCTCCAGCGGACTGTTATCTGTGCAATTTTAAATAAACCGATAAAGCCTGAGTTTCACACTCATGGAATCCCTAAAAATGCACTTGTTGATGAATTCTCTTTGCGATCAGCTTTAGGATCCTATATCAACTACAACACTCAGCCAGCGATTGCTTCAGATGGAAAATTTATTTACTTACTAGTCGAGAATTGTCTTTTGAAAGTTGGTACCGGCTTCAATGGTACATTTAAAGGACACGTTTACAAAATGAACAACGGTTTTGGGAAAGACAAATCTGGTTGGCTTGGTTACTGTGGTGTAAGTCCTTGCATCATGAATATCTAGAACATTATGTTTACGAGACTATTTCAGGGTAAATTGTACTATAAAAGACTGTCGAAGAGAAACAACGATTCACTATTGATTGTCAACACTGACACGTTAGCAGTGATTGGTTCTATTACTATCACAAGTCTACCAATAAGGGAAGGACAAAACTACGTGCTATTTGCAGATGAGGAATCAATAAATGCGCTCTGTACAAATAAAGATGTATGTTGGTTCATAAATTGAGTACTGTAAGATTCCTTGATAAATGCTCTATTCTAGGATACTCTTGTGGTCAAACAATTGTTCCCTATTGGAATTCCAGCAAGTGAACTGCAACTGAAATTAGCTCGAAAAAAGTTTCGAACTTTGGGATATGCAGCATTTGAAGATGAAGTTTTGAATCAAAATCAAATCCAAAAGGTAGATATTTTTGAAATAGTTCTTCAAATGTGGCTTTTCCCCACATGTATTAAACACTAATCGCTTGTGTGGAACAGATACAGTCCTCATACAACATGTTTGAGCCAAAACTGCCAAACGACGTGGAAATTCAAAATATCGTTTGCGGCAAAGAGTTTGGATTGGTACGCGCTTCAAATGGGAAAATCTATTATTACGGAAAGTCATCGTCGCTAGGCTTAAAATCAGTTGGACGTACACCTACCATGAAAATGACAGAATTAATTATTTCAAAAGTATCTAACATTATTCAAATCGCTATTGGTCATGATGGAGTTCACGCTCTTCTTGTGAATGACGATGGAACGGTTTATTTCGCCGGCACAGCACGTCGCGGAGAAGATGGTGATAGTTCAAAGAACCGACGTCAGCCGAAAGCAACAAAACCGAAGAAACTTAGCAGGATTGACGGGCACGTCGTCATACAAGCAGCTTGTAACAATGGAACATCTGCTTTTGTGACAAAAACTGGCAAACTAATAATGTTTGGAAAAGATACGGCACACTGTGACTCGCTGGGGTTTGTAACTGATCTCCAGAGTCAGCATATTACGAAAGTGTCGCTGGGAAAGGCACACTGCGTAGCCTTAAATAGCAAAGGTCAGTTATTCACGTTTGGTTTGAACAACAAAGGACAATGTGGTAGAGCATTTCCTAAAGAGAAAGAATCGAATGCTTGTGATAATGAAGCGATTTCAAATGGATGCAAATCCAAGCTTGATTTTACGAATATGTGCGATGTAGATGATCATGTTCTTGTGCAAGGACAATGTAGGGTAAGTTAATTGGCACATATTTGAAGGCAGTCCGATTTTGATTTGCTTTCCTACTAGGTATGTTCTGTTTGTAAAGAATGCACGGGCTACAATATTTCGTGCGTGTCTTCGTTGAATGTTTCCATGGAGGACCGAATAGCAGGATCGTAAGCATTAAATTGAACACTCTATTTGACATATGAATGAGATTCTTCTTTCAGTCTTTGTCCTTGTGGTCATGGAGACGCCGGATGTTCTAAATGTGGTGCGTGTTCATCATGCATTTCGTTACAAGAAAGTGAAATAAACGGTGAGCATCGATTAGAAAACAATTCAGTATGACTTAAAAGTAAATTTATTGGCAGGTGTAAAAGATACAAAACAAATAACACTACTCAATCGCCAGCGTTCGAAAAGTTTAATACTTCGAAAGAAGGACAAAAAGACAGAAGAAAATAATCCACCCTCAGACGTTGAGCGTGATACTCCTCGAGTTGCACCGCTCTCTCCACAAAAAGTTTCTCTAGCCAGCTCAAGCCCGGTGGTGCAGATAGCATGTGGTTTACATCACACGGTTGTCCTGACTTTAGCAGGCGAAGTTTTCACTTTTGGCAGTAATCAATATGGTCAGTTGGGAACGGGCGATCTACAACCAATCATGGGACCATTTCAAGTAAAAGTTCAAGGGCAAATCAGTCAAATTGCAGCAGGAAGCAATCATACAGTGTTGTTAACATCAAAAGGTGTAGTTTATACGTTTGGAAACTACCAGGTATTATTTGTTTACGTTAATCCATTACCGTGCTCTATTCGCTATTGTGATGTTTCCAGAAAGGACAGCTCGGTCGTTTACCAAATGATTTTCATAAGAATACACTGCAAGAGGACAATTCCAAAGACGAGGCATCAACAAAAGATATTGCTGCTAACATCCTTGCCCAAAGGCAAAAATTCTTGTGGAATTGTGCTCCCGGATCAGTTTTGTAAGGCCAACTTATGTTCATATATAAAATAGGTGTGATCAAATAACCAAAGGTGATCAAGCAATTTCGCTTTAGCACCTTTGCTTCTTTCCTAATAGGGACCGTAGGCTCTGAACTCTCAGATGAAAAAATTAATTAGCCTACGGTCGGATTAACCTGATATTCTTATATTCACATATAATCTATCCGCAGATCAATGATTTTTTTTCATAGAATTGTTCAGTCTGGTTTGTGAGTAAATGTCAGTCTCAAACATATTTTATTGCTAAGCTTTATGGTATATGCCTGATTATATGGAATGTGTCTACCAAAAAATGTCGATAGTATGTCTAAGTCCCTGTGCTTCAAACATAATCCTTCCCTCTTCGCCAAAAATCTCAAGTGGGTCCACATTTTCCTGGGGTCTTCCGTGAAATTTTGGGAGAGTTGAATGAATCTTTAAAAGTCTCTTTCTTCTTTGACACTATAAGTACATTTTATTCAAATTTTATTATTACATTTTAATAATAATGTTACTACATTTTATTAAAATATAATAATAGTGTCATATAGTGTCAATGTTATTTATATCAGCCGAGCTTTATTTATTTATAATGCCAAACAATCTACGAGCAAATTTAATAAATCCAGAGTATATAAAATTATATGTGGAGAATGTAATTGTCGGTATATTGGCCAAACAGGTAGATCCTTTAAAGCCAGATTTAATGAGCATTTCAAATCCTACATTCACCAAAAATCCAATTCTAACGTAGCAAACCATGAATTTCCTTCAATTGAAAATTTACAGATCCTCCATAATTTATCTAAGTCCCATAAACTCAATATTTTAGAAGCACTAGAAATTCATAAACAGCTTAGAATTAATGAGTTTACTGTCCTTAATGACCAAACCAACACATTTAAATCTTCCCTCTTTGATGCATTAGCATAATTACCTTCTTACTTTTTTCAATCATAATTTTAAGGGATATAAAAGGTAGACTTATGTCCAAAATTGTTCATGCACTTGATAATGCTGACTAGTTCAGTGAAACGCATAATGTGATAAAAAAGATAAATATATTGATCTAAATAACAGCAAAGTAAGTGTAAAAGTAAACCAACGTTACATCGATCTCTTACATTACGATCGTACGCGAATTTATTCTTAGTCGCACTTATCCTAAGCAAAAACAAATTCATTTTATCTATACTAAACAATATTTATCATGATATTTTCAATTTTTTGTTCGATATTACTGAATATATTTCATTTATACATTGCAATGTATTTCATACTAGCGTCGTGGATGAAATATATCAAATAATCGACTCAATCCTCGTGAGTCTGAGATCGAAAAAGGAGTGAATATGCACGACTTTCCCAGTGTCTGTCATTGATTCAATGTTCAATTTTCCTTGGTGAGTTTTCCAGGTAATATAACGGTAAAAATCACAAAGCCGATGTGTTTGATGACAAGCACAGCTGTATCAGTTGTGACCGTCACGAAACATTCTCGGCGTTTCTTTCACGATAAACACTGTGACGATCACAGAAATTCGCTCAATGTGTTACGTGACCGTCACGAAACTTTCTATATGTTTCCAGACAAAATATAATGTGAGCTGTTGTGCAACCTCGAGATTAAATGTCCGTTGATCCCGCCACGAAAAATTCTCTGTGTTTTTCCCACGACAAACACTATGTGACGATCACCTGACTTCTAAACTCATTTGACCAAATCGCGTATTACCTCCTCGCTGTAATCCACGATCCGTTCTTTACGAGAGTCTTGAACAGACTCCCCATGATCTTAGGCACCCTATGGGTTTTTAAACAAAAACAGAAGAGAGCAAAAGAAGCGATTTCGGCTAAGATTGTGAATAACAAAAAAAGATGATAAGCTCAACATCAGGCAAAAGGGACTTCCGATTGAACAAAGGATACGAGAAAAGGCAAGCGCTTCAGTAACAATCAATGGAATGTTTATGATTCACAAACTAATGCGAACAGCGGCTTGTCAACCTTCAAAGATTTACGCAAAACAATGTTGATTGTTTTTCTGCGCACAGACCCGAACGAACATGCTGTTTGGGTTATTTCAAAGGATAAAGTCTATTTTCTTGATCCTTAACCCATTATTAACAAGTAATAAACTGTGCACATGTGGTACATTATCTCTACCTTTACTTACCAATTTTAATGCTTCACGATGTGAGGAAAGAAAAAAACTGAAACATGATGAGTATGTTTGTTTATTCAACACGATTCAATCTCCGTCTCACGCAAACACATTAATGCACATAAAAGGGACGGCCTCGACGACACAGGCTCAAATACTGTAATAATATGTCTGCATATTTTGTTACCACTGTGAAAAGGGACGAGTTAGCATGCGTTGGATCAGTCGCTGAAAATGCAATTAGAAGTGACATGCTCAATGTGCCACTATAAACGGTAAAAAGATAAATAAATGAAATCCCTCTCCAAAGAAAAATGTACAGCTGCAAACGCTTAGAACGACTGCAAGCAGAGCCAAGACAAAACGTCGATAAAATATTGCACAAAAAGAACAATAAAAGATTGGTGGAAATATTACGGGCCACAATTTTCTGCATCCACACGCTGAACATATTTGAATCCAAATGGATGACACGTACGGAGCTTGCCAGGGGAGGAAGTTAAGAGCATACTTCATACTTCCTTCCAAACTGCTTGAATCTGGCCAGCAATTACCTCACATGGGTGAGGACCCCTATCTTAACATAACGGAAACACTTGACGACCATAAACCTACGGGTTCTCCCTGGTTTCTGTTGGACTGTTAGAGGAACCATTTCTAAACAATAGAGTTTACCTGCGGTAAACCGATAAACATTTCGTAGGCTGCTGTTGGATTACCGAATGTGACGAACTATAATCCATCACATTCGATAATCCGGCCAAACCCTTATAATCCGGAAAAATCTCATCTTTGTAGTCCGATTAATTATGAAAATGGTAAAGTGGAATAGAATTGATTTCCTTCTGACAAACTTCTAGATAGGGTGCACCACTTTCCTCAGTCCATTGCATACTTACTTCAGATGCGTTGACTGCACTTTTTACCGTAATCTTTGGACGTCTTACCTCAAATTCGTCATCATGGTTTTGATTTATCATCAGATATGTGTGGAAAACAATTTTACCTACGTTCATGCAGCATCAGATTTCTAAATATTCTGAGACGATTTCCGTTTCGGCAGTGATCTGCTCCATGATTTCGGAAGAAAGACTGGCTAGAAGAGAGCTGGATGTTGCGAGGGTTTCTGTCCATAAGTTCTTCCGTGATGATACAATCGCTGATATCGGCAATAAATTCCATGACTCACATACAACGAAGACCAAGTCTTTGAGGTTAAACTCTTACAAGGTCTTTTGCTATGGCTCCCAGCAGCCTTTTTTTTCAGTTTCATTTGACGAATTAGAAGACTTGCTGGTACATCAATTCGATGAGTGCGATGCAGTTCGGTGAAAGAAACATTACGATAATGCATTTATTGTCAGTTGTTATTTCTTCTTCAGAGGGATGACTAGGATCAGAATGGAGAAGTAGCAATGGCTTTTGAGTAATATTCGATTCGTCAAACATGACACAAACTGTGACAATATTCCACTAAGGAATATTGTCACAGGTTCTTTGCTTACTTTACCTGCAGGTGCAAATTATACATCACACGAAACAAATTTTTTTTTGTGTATAACATCGCCAAATCTGGAATGTACACTTGTGAAGGGCAAAGATTTGCGTCTTTCTGGTGAAATTTCAATTTGAAAGTTTAAATATGTATTCATATTTAGGCATTGAGCATAAATTATTTCGAGACAAGATAAAACTAGTAGCATATGCGGGAAGCCAAGGGGCGAAGTTGGTCTAAGCTTGTTTTCAAGATTGGACTCCAGTTAAAAAATAATAGCAGAAATGATTATCTTTAAGCCATATTTACAAAAGCATTCATAATTGATTCAAAGAATATTCCTTAATAAGTTTAAGGAAGTTGATGAAAAAGGGCACTTGCAAAAATGTGCGGTATGAATAACTAAAGGTCCAATAACTTCAACTCAAATTCTGCACAAATCTTTGGAAAATGTATCAAACGACAAATTAGAATTCTTTATTATAAATGGTTTTATAAACAGCAGGCAGTTGGATTTAAGAGGAGATGTACGGCCATAAGAGATACATGTTAATTTTATAAATTACATGTACCTTTTTCTCAGGAACTGTTTTTCTTTTTTTTTTTGAGTTGGGGGTGAAGACAATTTACGCCCGGAGTGTGGGACTCCTAGGAGCGCATGCTACCAGACTACCCACTAAACATCCCCCCCCCTGTCAAGAGATCCTAGCCTGGAACCGTTTGACACATTACTTCGGGCTAGGCCTCTTTTTACTTCGCCCTAGGGCGCCGTCAGTCTAGAGAAATCTCCCTCCAGCGGGAGGGGGTAGGATGGAGGAGGACTGCTGGAAAGGAGACCTCCCTAGACCCCGCGCCCAAGGTTATCTATCGTATATTTTTTGGCAATAAGTATTGCCCGAGAGTAATGTGCCACGCAGGTCCATTTGTCGAAACTTTTCAGCATTTCTCCGACCAGATTGTCTGGAGAAAGCTCTCCCATCACCTCCCACAAGTCCTGCCGCATCCTGTTCCACCTTCTACAGTTGAAAAAGGTGTGACATTCGTCATCCCTTTCCCCTGGGCAGAAAATGCAGTCTGGGGACCGTGATTTACCAATCTTGTGCAGGTAAGACTGAAAATACCCATGCCCGCTAAGAAGCTGGGTAAGGTAATAATCAGTCTCACCGTGCCTTCGAATTAGCCACGATCCCACGTCCCCTATAAGGCGGGCAGTCCAGCGGCCATTGGAGTCGCCTTCCCATGACTGTTGCCACTCGAGTATTGTGCGCTGCCTCTCCTCTCGGTTGACAGCATATCTTGAACCCTCCACGGTTATTAATTCTCTGTCGCTCTCTAGTAAGAAAGGCGATGGGTATCACTCCTGCGATCACCAACACCGCCGACTCAGAGACAGTGCCGTATGCAGACGCAACCCGCAAAGCTCCTCGTCTCTATAACTGGGCCAAGCGCTTTCGGTACAGCTCCTTACTGAGAGCTCCGGCCCAAACCTCAGAGCCGTACAGTAGCACTGACTGTACAGCACTCATAAGAAGTCGGCGTTTGCTTGGTGTGGGCCCATCGATGTTGCACATTAGTCGACTCAAAGCTGAGACGCTTATCGCAGCCTTTTTCGCCGTTGCCCTGATCTGTCCAAATATTTTATTGCAAGTTTAGACTCAAAAGTCGCATCTCCGATCTGCAATGAATTACCGTGGGAATTCGTTTCTTCGTGAGAATGACCACCTCGGTTTTCTCTAGTGCCAAACTGAACCCGCGGGTGGTCATCCATTCCCTCACTTGACGCATTAGCACTCCCAGTCTGCGCTGCGCATGTTCGACTGTACGTCCGGCGACCAGTGCTGCTATATCATCTGCATAGCCGACCATGTACGACTCATCTGGCAGCTCAAGCCTCAATAGTCCGTCATATGTGGCGTTCCACAAGTCTGGTCCCAGTACGGAGCCTTGCGCTACACCAGACGTTATCTCCATACTGCGCCGCCCATCTTGTGTGTCATAGAGCAGACTGCGGTCCTTTAAGTAACCCCTCAAAATTCGCATCAGATACCCTGGCGATCGGAAAAAATTTTCCAATGTGCCAAGAATATCCGACCATCTGGCGGAGTTGAAGGCATTTCTGACGTCAAGCGTCACTAGCAAGACAACTCGTTTTTCAGTTTTGTGCGCTTCGGCTCGACGGACTGCATTCACCACTTCCATGATGGCATCGGAAGTAGATCGCCCTGCTCTAAAGCCATACTGCCGAGGAGATAGGTCCCCTGCAGCACGAATTGCGTCTGTGAGTCTTCTTTTGATGAGCTTTTCGAACACTTTCCCGGCTGTGTCCAGCATACAAAGCGGACGGTATGTAGAAGCCCGGGGTCCCCTTTCCCCTTGCTGATCAATGTGAGCCTCGCCACCTTCGAGCGAGATGGGAACACACCTTCTCTCAGGCAAGCGTTGAACACATTGAGTAGCAAGTCAGGACAAACGTGGAAGACCATTTGTAGCACCTCGGATGGAATGCCATCTGGTCCTGGTGCCTTTCGAGCTTTCATAGAAAGCACCGCATCCCCCAGCTCATTTTTAGTGAACGATGGACATTCGCCTGAGTCGACCTCGTGGGCAGCATCAACACGGACAGGGTGAGTTGGAAAAAGCGCCTGCACTATGCCGTCCATCTTATCTGCTTGAAGTAAATACGGCTTCCGTGAGGTACCGAGCTTGCGCCACACTACCTTGTAGCCGAGCCCCCATGGATCCCTGTTCATATTGTCCACAAGTTCTCGCCAGCAGCGTGCCTTACTCTCATTGATGAGTCTTCGGAGTTCTTTCCTCGCTGACCTGTATACTGCCGTCCTATTGGATGCTTCCTATTTGCTTCTCGAGCGCTGAGCTGCCCGTCGAAATCTGTGACACTCGCCTCGTTTGTCTGGGATATCTTTTGACCACCAATGTACAGCAGGCCTGTCATGTCGAGGCCTCAGTCGAGGCATAGATGAGCTACAGGGAGCAGTGATGAGGCTCGTTGTTGACTCCACCATTCCTTCGACTCCAGCCCTTCCGTTCCCCGAAGGGCTCCCCGATGTCGTTCCGCCTTTTAGAATCACATTGGCGAAAGTCTTCACGTCCATTTTTCCGATATTCCACCCGGGAGTGAAAGATCGTTGAGACGAGCGAGGAGTGGTATCGCCGATCTCAAACGCGATGTATTGGTGGTCACTCGCTGAGTAATCCTCGAGTACTCTTCAGTTCAACGTCGTCGAAGCGAGGGACTCCGAGGCGAATGTCACATCTGGGATTGTTCCTTCGCAGCCCCAGCGCCGGAAGGTCGGTACATTAGTGGTATTTAAAACCACCAACCCAGTCCTCGCCGACATGTCCAGAATGCGTTGCCCTCTGGAATTGGTTTGAGACATGCCCCACTCAACGGCTCTGGCGTTGAAGTCTCCTGCTACGAGTACTTTGCCATCTGTGTTCAGAACAGCATCCTCTAGCGCGTCCAGTCTATTTTGAAAAGATGGCATTGACTCATTCGGCGTCAGGTATACGCTGAAAATCGCTATACCCGAGCTCCGAATCCACACGAAACCGTCTCCTCGGCCGTGACCTTGGATCTGGAGTCGCATGCTGCCACGAACCCAAACGGCAGCAGTATGGGAGTCATCGGAGAACCAGGCTGGTGAGGCCTTATTTCGATGTTTTTCGCTCAGCAGCAGCAGATCAGCTCCCTTTTCTCTGGCGAACTGCTCTAACAAATCTTGTGCATTGATGCTACGGTGCAAGTTAATTTGAAGGGCCCTGATCATCACCTTAGAGCTGCTTTTACTTTTGCTAGTGCCTCTCTAAAGATTGGGCACGCGCCTGTTCCTGCAACGTGAAGGTGCTCTGTTGGTTGAGAGTTAAGATGATTACATAGCAAACAGCGCGGAGTCTCAACGCACTCTTTTTTCTTATGCCCAGACGCTCCACACTTAAAACAAAGCATACTACGGTCAGGGCCCTTGCAGTTCGAAGTGGTGTGCCCGTATCCAAGGCACCTGTAGCATCGTACTGGGATGGCACGGCGGCGAATTCTGCACACCACCCAGCCGATTTTTATTTTTCCTTTTGCCAGGAGTTGTGTAGCATCTTTCTCCGTTACGTCGAGTATGGCCAGCCTTTGCCCTCGGCGATTCTCTGGAGAAAGCTTTACTTTTAAAACAGTTATTCCAGGGAACTCTTTTTGAATGGCTTCTTCGACCTCAGCCGGATCGGCGATGCAGTCCAGGTCCCTTACTTCCAATGAAGCTCTTGGCTCCAAGGTAGAGACGGTGGCTTTTGCCCCAAGGACATCCTTTATTTTGTCGCGGAATATCGATTTATCGGAGGAGTCCGCTCCAAACTCGACGAGTAGCCCTCCGGACCTCGTCGATCGTAGAGTTTTAATAATCGTCCCTGTTTCCTCCGGCTTGACGTTCTTGCGGATATCGCGTAGAACGTCAGAATAGCTCCTTCCGTCGGTGGGCTTCACAAGAATGGCGTCCCCGAGGACTCTTCGCTTTTTTCTTGCTGGTTTGTCCACGGTCTTTGTCGTTGTTTGAACAGGCACTGTTTTTTGGCTAAGCGTATGTTCGCGTTTTGCAGATTTTTTTGCCGCCTTAGATAACACGAGTTGGAAGGCGTCTTTTCTTTGTGGCGTTTCTTTTTCTGGCTCAACGTTCTCTTTACGCCTTTTCTCCTGTTCGCTCTCGAGAGGGCTAGCAGCAGTCCTGATGATACTGGGAAGGAAAGGTTGGGTGACTTTAACGGGCACCGTTTGATCTGGATGTTCTTCTTTCAACTTTTTCCAGAGTCTCCTGTAGTGGCAAACTCGATCCAAGAGGTCTTCGAGCTCAAACAATCCATTTTTTACATCTTTACTGATTGTTTTTTGGTTTATGCACGCTCCTTGCATACGTTTGAGGATCGCATAACATTTTTTAGTCAACCGTTCTTCCTCGGAACGGTTCTCCGCGATAACCTCCTTAACAATCAGGTCTTTTTTTCGCCGACTTTCTCCTCCGGGGGCTTATGTTCTATGGTCTGCGTTCCTCCTACTGAGGGGAACTGTTAAAGTTAGGTAAATGAAATTTTTACCATATGTTTTAGGCATGTTTATAAAGATGCAGAGAAATAAAGAAAGAAGATATTTAGAAAGAAAGAGATATTTAGAAAAATTTGTACAAAAAAAACTTTTTCTAAATTTCTAATAAAACAAGTTTTTTTTCTCTTAATTTTTTTGGAAAATATTTGTTAATTTTTTAGATATGATTCTGGTAGGGAGTATGTAACAATGTATTCTAATCGTGTGTTAAAAATTTGGAAGAGTTTCCTTGCATACATTCTAAGATTTTTTCGGTAAACCGTGGAACAAAAAAAAGTTTACTTACAATCAATACATGCCAGCTTCATAATCCTTTTCTTGTTCTTTTTCTGCATCCCGTAGGTTTTTCTTTACCATTCTTAACCTTTTTCTTTTTAACTTGGTCTTTGGTAAAGCTACATAGTCCGCTTCCTCCACTCAAACACTGTCAATGTTTCGGAAAGTATTGACACTGTTAATTCCAACTTTTACACATAGTTCATTGAGCAAACTATTGAACAAACAAACTAATTTACAAACTAGGCCTTGTCTGTTCCTCTAGTAGGCCTAAAGTGTTTTCACTTTTGCACTGCTTGCAACATGTAGCATTCAATAAAAATAAAATTTAATTTTTTTCAATAAATAAAATTAAACAGACGAATAATTTATTTAATCCTCTCCTGACGCCCCAACAATCTTTCTTCTTGATGCAAATGGAGGAGTAGGCTTAGCTGCAACATCTGTCCTAGACTCACTACTTTCACAATTACTATCACTATCACTATGTATAACTAATTGAACTGAAGTACTGAATTGAACTATACAGTTGAACTGTATAAACTAATAACTTGTGGTTTATTTTTTTATGCTGGTTACCACGGAAACCGCTTTTCTTACATAATTTTGTGGATCTAGGCATGATAAAATGAACACTAAAATTAACAATCACAACTTATAATTCCCAAACATAAACAACTTCAAACATTGTACTGTAAACATTGTATTGTATTGCACATAGCAAAGCATCTGCAGTATTACATTGACAATATCCTAGAAAACAGGTTAGCCAGTCTGAATAGTAAAATTACAGATAGATTGGATATAAGTACTACATATAAACATAATTAGCAGGTGTAGAGTTCAGGGCCAGTGTAGGGCATTGATACAAGTGTGATTTTGTGGGTGGAATGTGAAAGCATAACTTTAGGGTTTTTTTCAACCAGAAGTAAACCTCGACTGCCTAAGTGTTATATATCAATGTAATCAATTCAGAATTCAATGTAATAATTCAGAATCAATCATATCCTAAAAATTGATTTTTTTCCATTTAAAGGCGTACATCTCTCCTTAAGGACAAGGCAAGCACAGGGTACAGTGTATATAATGTGACTCAATTAATAGTGTAATTAATTAATATGCCTATTGATACTATTCGCTGTTCTTAGACCTTCAAATGCTTTCAGTTCGACAAGCTACAATGCTGGCAAAGCTAGCTGGTATGAAAATTTCGCGTCTGGTGAAGGTTTCTTACCTTTTTTTCATTACTTTTCATCTAAATTAGACATACACTTTATATCACACCTCTAACCCTATAATAAGAAAATAGTGGGGGGGGGGCAAACCTGAACTACTCGGTATTTAACTCATTCACACTCGGTTTTAATACTCGGCCTACATACCATATATTTAATTTGTTCGAGTTTTAAACGTTTACTTTTACGTTTTAACTTTATTTGAACCTTTTTTGATAGCAGTGACGATCTCTTTGCATTTGTTACTAGATTTCGAACCTTCGTTCTGGCTCGGAGAATACGCTCAGATTAGTATGCATGTCTAGGCGATGGCAAAAAGAAAACTAAGTTAAAACTTTGATTCAATACATTTAAAAAAAATTATTATCAATTGTAGGTTCACCTTAAGACTCAATTAGGGCAGCAACCTTTTAAGGCATTGAAACATTCTGCTCGTCATATTTCTCCCATTCTTCTTTTAAAGCTTGGTGTAGCGATTGTTTGCTTGATAATGAGTGCTACTGTATATTTTTCATTAAAATGTAGCACAAATAAATTCGGGCTTTAATCCGGTATCTGTTGGGGCCATTCCATTTTCCTGACACCCCGTCTTTGTGGATGCCAATTCGTGGCATAGAGCATTACAACATTGGCATTTGTATCGCCAAAAACAAGTGACATTGATGTTTTCACTAATTTCAAGCACATCAATATATTTTTGGCTATTTAGGCGCCCTTCACAGCGGACCATTTTTCCTATCCCACAAGCAGCCATACTACCCCAGATAATAACATTGCTTCCGCCATGCTTCACTGTCGGTACGACGCATTTTGAGTTGTGTTCTTAACCTATTTACCGTCTCACATACGTGACACCAGATGTATAAAACGATTGTTTATTTCTATTTAATTATTTCATATTTTATTTTAATGATATAATTGCATACTGAGATGAAATAAGTATACTTCAAAGCTACACTCAACAGACCATAATATGTTGGAGCAGTCTTGAACAGCTCAATGACAGTATTTAAGAAAACATTCCAAGCATTTTTTTATTGTTCTGCAGTAGCCAGAATTCCTTCCTTGCTTTGCATTCTTTAAGACCAGTGTTAAGAAATCTAGTTCACACCGCACACGCACTAACAGCAACGAGCTTAGCAGCAGTTTTTTCCTATATTTGGGGGAATCCCAGAGTGATTGAACCTCGCGTTCTGTTGTTGATTTTTTTCATCCTATTTCAGACCTATTCTGAGAACACCACTTTCTTCGAACCGTTTTAATAAGTATTGAATAGCACAAGCACTTCACTTCCCGGGCTATATTCGCTTGCTGCATTCATTTTTCAGCAAACAATTTAATTCTTTATTGCTTTTATGCCCTCAGTTAAGATTTAGGCTTTGTCCATTCATGTAATCTTCCAAAATGTCGTAGCAGTTAGTTATATAGTAGTTAGTTAGTTCTCGCTACGAACACTGGAAAAACACTAAATATTCAAATCACAAACAAACCAAAGGATAAAAAAACACGTCTTGTATCACAAAGCATACATTTAATTCCGATCTATTGTTCGTATTTTTCGATTTAGCCTGCTACCGATGCAATCATGAAGCAATAACGAAAATCCTTCTAACTGATTTAGAGGTTATGTTAAATAATTGAGCATTATTAAAAAGGTCACAAAGGGACATTGTTGCAATTAGAAAAACTTTTTGATCCATCAGAGCTACCAAGACCCGTGTTAGTTGAAGCCAAAAAACCTGCGCGATCGTTATGGAAAGCTGATATAACTTTGGATGAATCAATTCCACTAGAAAAACACACTGCACGGAATCATATAAAAGATCAACTTTTGCTATTGAGCATTCAAAAATTCCATGGATAAATGCTCGCATTTTCTAAATGAAGAATGCTTTTCTAAATACAGAATTTTCTAAAATTTCATCTGCACGGTTTTTATGATGCAAGCGAAAGGGCGTATCGCGATAGCTTCTACCTCCGGTCTGGTGATACATGCAACGAAATTCGAATAAATTTAACTCTCATAATTTTAATTATTTAAAATTTTCATGAAACTCGCCTAGTGTACAAGATATGTGCTGCAGCTCTCCTATCACACCTTTACAAGGCTATTAAAAAAAAATTTACAATGAAATTCAACACGGTTTATCTATGACACCACTTCATTTGTTTGTGCCAATGTGTGATTAGCAACATGCGTCGTCATTGGACAAGACAGCACATCTTGTTTCCCATGGTCAGTACCCTGTCGGATTTCTTCACAGAACTAATCGAAAAATTCCGTCCGACTTAACTAGTTAAAGACAAAACCGATTGGCCTAAAGAAAAAAACTTTGCCTGAAGATTTACTGGAGCTTAAATCAGTCCCAAAGTCAGAGCAATGTTTAAAACTACTCATCACGGACGACAGTCTTTTAACTTTCAAGGGCAATATGAATGAAATAAATTGATTAGAACAATCGAACCACAGTACACAACGGCTTGAGACGGAAGTGCTCATATAGTAAAAAAAATATCGTGGAGTTTCATATCACTTAGAGCTCCACACCATAGGGAAAACACTATTGAAATACACGTAATAGAAATCGAGCTATCGTCAATTCTCAGTCCTTGTCGCCTGTGCCCTCTGATCCCAACGACATACGCCCTTTAACTCCTGACTTTTTCTTACTGGTGGTCCATTAACAAGCATTTCACTGATAGACCCAATTGACTTTGTGCCATATCGATTTGTGTCTGTACGCAGTCTGGCTTAGAGATGGGAAAATCGGTTCCTCTGTTGGAACCTTCCATCCAGTAACGTTCCAGAAAAATAACGTTCCAAAATAACGTTACCTTGGAACGGTTTTTATCATGTTTTTTTTTTTTTTTGAATCAATCGTATCACACCCGCATACCATAGATACATAAATTTCTCGAGAGAAATATGCCCTGTACATACATATATAACAAATAAGTGACGCTGCGCCGGGGGAGGTCACAATTTCGCTTTGATTTGCATCAAATTTCCAGGAAAAGGGTATCCAGTGAAAGTATCGATGCCTGGCAATGCTAGATTGTAATTACTTTATATGCTTTAGACCCTTTGTGGAAAATGTTCCAAATGAAAAAGTAAAAGCGTTACTCAGTACCTATCATTGTCAATTTACCTCTCTAGCTGGTCATAAAAATGGGAATCTTTATCTTGTATACTTAAGGCGTAGTCCCCACTGAAAGTGTTATTATAGGCAAATTTTACCTTCGTCCATCTCTGTTTGATCACAAGCACACTTGCTTCAAGCTCTGAAAAATTAAATAAATGTAAATGATTCTTTGGTTAGTTGGTTGGGTCAAGTCCTTTACTTAACCCACAGAAATGTTGCGATACTCGCTAAGGATTGAAGTAATCTCCTGGCAATCGCTTAGGAGTGAGGTTCTCTGTGACCGTCACGAAACGTTCCATATGTTTTCAAAGAAAACATCATGTGACGACCACGGGAGCCTTTTGGTTGGAAAAATGTTATGTCCGTTGTGACCGTCACGAAACTTTCTCGGTGTTTATCTTACGATAAACACCATGTGACGATCACTGGACCTCTATATTGTTTCGAACAGATTGCCCATTACCTTTTCGTTGTGATACGCGATCCGCTCGTAATGAGAGTCTTAAGCAGACACCCCTTGTCTCAGACACTTCATGAGTTTTAAAACAAAAACCGAAAAGAGCAAAAGAAGCGACTTGGGTTGAGATTGTTAATAACAAAAAAAAAGGATGATGAGTTCAACATCTGGCAAAAGGGACTTCAGATTGACAAAAGGATGCGAGAAAAGGCAAACACTTCAGCAAAAACCGATGAAATATTTATATTTCACACATTAATGCGAACGAGCGGCTTGTGAACCTTCAAAGGTTTACGGAAAACAATGTTGATTGTTTTTGTGCGCACAAACTCGAACGCATGTGCTGTTTGGATTATCTCAAAGGATAAAGTTTAGTGTCTTGATCCTTAACCCATTAGCGAGCAGTGATTGTGCACGCGTTGTGCATTTTCTCAACGTTTATTTCTTAACGATGTAAAGAAAGAAAAAACTGTAGCAGTTGTTGATTTGACTGTTTGTTTATTCAACAATCTCCTATATCTATCCTATCATCTCCGTATATAAGAAGAAAACCTTTTCTAGTGAATGGTTACATTTTGGCAAAAAGGGTTTCAGGAAAATGATATAATTCAAACAAGGTGATAAGGTTTTATTGATAAAAAGGATAAAAATGTAGTGACTCTCAGAAACTACTTCTCGTACCGAGTTGATTTCAGCAATGTTTGTTAGATACAAATCATTTACATTTAATTAATTCATCAAAAATTTAAAAAAAAATTTGCAAAAATTTTCTAGAACAAAATGTGGGAATTTTATACAAATAAATATGCATGCATGATATTAAAATAATGTATATATATAAATTGCTCTCCGCAATAGACAAATTCTTCTCGAGGAATTTACCTAATAAATTACTCTCCATCTCCACAATAGGTAAACTTCTATCGTGAAATTCACATTAAAAATTCAAATACTATCCATCATTATGTTGCCTTTACGTAAAGCCAATTTGCTATTTAACGTTAACTTATTTACCAAAGAATCGAATTCAAACCTCAACTTAAATCAACCCATCCATTTAGGTATCGATAATTTTTTCTTCCCATCATAATCCTACCTATTATAGAAAAGTAATATAAACATATGAAAACATAAAAAGCACAATAGCTTGATCCGACCCGATCATCAAAGACCAAACCAAACAGAATACACATTTCCCACGTTCGTTGCACGTAGAACCAAGCATGTACGAAAGTTGCAAAACGTTACACGGAACGAGACAAAGTCTCGAGAGAGATTTCTGTTCCCTGAAAAACGAAAAGAACGAAAACGCTTACGCGAAGCGATGAAACTTTCAGGAACTTTATTCGTTGTCGTTCCAAAGTAACGCGTTCCACCTTCGTTTTAGAACGTAATGATACGTTCCGAGAAAATAACGTTCCAAAATGACGTCACCTAAGGAAAGTCTCATCTCTAGTCTGGTTGGCAGTACTCGCAACAAATGAAACGGCAGTTTTTGGTTCCATGGCATAAGCAGTATCTCAACCAACTATTGACCAGAAATAATCACTATTTGAAAATTTTTGAGCTAGTTGAGATCCGAAATGAAAACTTGCCGTCATTTCAATGGCCTCTCGGAAGAGTCGCCGTGACCCATCCAGGACACGCTGACGTCGTACGAATGGTTAAGCTGAGGAACTGCATCAAGCAACTACTTTTTGCAACCTGAGGACCTCCACACAATATTTTCAGATTACGCATACACCACACGCAACATTCATTTTTGCTTCGTCGAATTGACGGGGAGGGAAACAATGTTCTAAGAACGGAACAACTGGGCTATTGTTAGTAATTTAAGTAAAAATACAAAGTACTTAAGTACTTTATATTTTTAAATTACCTTACTTTCCCACAATAAAATGTTATGCCTTTGGTATCAGAAAAGTATATGGTAAAAATCTAACTTTGAAGTAACAATGCAAAAGTTGAAAAGCATTTTTCTAACGGTGTATAAGTAATTACTTCAAACCTCAGCACTCTTATCAAGCTAAAATAGATACAATCTTCAAAAAGGACTAACAAGACTGGGTTCAAATTCAAATCTTCTAATCTTCGTTCCCTTACATTGATCCTTTATGGAATAAAAATGATGTTAAATCAAATTTTCATTTGAGAAAGATTTTGAGCTATGGAGCTCCAATGAAAGAAATAGTATTTTAAGCAACCAACCTAACAAAATCTCTTTTATATACACAGTGGACTAGGCCCCAGCTTTGGTAAAAAGGCGACGTGGATAGGTGCTAGTGGAGACCAAACATTCATTAAAATTGACGAATCCCTAATAACTCCACAAATGTTAACGAAAGTCAATATTGTCGCCGACAACAAGACTATTTGTAAGATAGAGCCTTTCAAAAGCAAGTGCTTCAGTTTGTAATCGTATTTTGTATTTATTTTTTTTAGTGCTGATTCCAACAATATCACTATCATTCCATGTTCTAACCATAAACCGTCGAGATGGGACATGCACAGCTCACAACAGCAACCAAATGAACTTTGTTCGAATTATACAGAGAATCCAGAGGAAACGACGAATACAAGAGCATAAATCGCCATCGGAAAAAACGTGCCCACAAACTGCATTTGCATTGGACTCATATTTTAATGTTCTCTGGGTATTTGACGGTGGTGCAAGGGAAATGTTATGTTATAATGTCATTGCTAGTCAAATTCAAGATTGCACTGTACGTACCATGTAGCTAGTTACTTGCGAAGCCACTCAAATTATTGATAAATTTGTTTTTTGTGTGTTTATTTCAGGACTCAAACTTCCGTGCTATATTGTCACCCGAATTAGCCCTTTCCCAGAAGAGTGAAAGCAGTGTAACGCGTCTGCAAGCATCCTTAAACTTATTATCGTGCTTAGACATATTAACGTCGACACAAGATGCTATGTAAAGTCAATTGAAGATTCTATAAAAATCTTATGAAATAAATATTATTTTTAGACCTAACTGCTTTGAGCAATCAACCCCTCAACAAACAAATCTCGCCAAAGAGTCACAAACCAGTGAATACCAAATTGTAAATCGGTTTGAAAATTTCGGCGGCGGCTGGGGATATTCTGGCCACAGCGTCGAAGCAATACGCTTCATGGTCGATACTGATGTGATGATATGTATGTAAATGATGATAGATGGAGTCTTTTGAAAATTAATCAATTTAATTCAAAGGTGGATTTGGCATGTTTGGAGGACGAGGAGAATATACCTGTAAGCTGAAGCTCTATGATCTCGGCATGGATGGTGGCAACTATGAAAAAGACGGGATACTAATTTCCGAAACAAAAGACATTCCCTATGAATGTCCTGCTCGAAATAAGTATCACATTATGCTCCCGAAACCGGTGTGTGCAACAGCTCTGCACTGGTATTTAGTGTGGGCACGAATCGCTGGGCCCTCGTCTGATTGTGGTTCATCAGGACAGGGTATGGTTACGACAGAAGATCAGATTGTTTTCAACTTCAAGTCTTCGAAAAAAGCCAACAATGGCACCGATGTAAACTCTGGTCAAATACCTTCAATCATATATCGATTAATAACCCCAGAAGCGAAACAAACTCCTTTGCCAGTAGACATTGATCCTGTGCACAAAATATCCAAGTCATTTGCTAATAGTGTTACCAAGGAATGCTTTGAAAGTTTGGTCGTATTATTAAATTGGTCGTGGGAGACATTCAAATGCAACTTGAGGGAGCAGCGCGATCCAACAAAATTGTTGCAAGTCAAGAATACGTTAGACCATCTTGTATATGTTAACAAGTCATCACTGAGGCTTTTAAGAAAATACAGCAATGAAATTTATCCTCAAAAGCTTGTGAAATCTTCTACGAAAAAGTCGAATGAAGGAAATACTCAAACTTGTAATTCATGTGTTAAATAGTTGAATTAGTATTAATTTAATTTTTCTTTACTGTAGACAATGTTACTAAAAACTTACCAACTGCTCCGCGAGTTTTTATTGGTCCAAATGATCAACCAGTGCCGACTCGTAAGTCAAATATGGAAAATATCCAACTGGCAGAATGCATTGGCAATGTGAGAGCGTTGTTAATTCAAATTTTATGCGATGATGTATTCAAGGACGTCACTACGGAGGATGGTGAGATAAAATTTATAAACGCAATTGTTAATATTGAAAATGTTGTCTGAAATAGGGTATAAAATGACAGTGGAAATTCTTGACGAATGCCATACAAGCTTCGTTGCTTGTTTTGATGCTTTTTATCCGACATCGTCTCTTAAATGGAATTGCCTTTGTGATTTGCTCTCGCAAATGGATAAGGTAACTCTAGTAAAATAAAGATGAAGCTTCGAATATAAACATTTCCTAATTACATTGAGCAGGGTATCATGCACTGCAGATTACTTAGCGCAATTCTCGCCGGACTTTGCAATCCTACAGTCAAGCTTCGTTCAACATTTTCCTTGTTGACACCTGGAAATGAACGACAATCAATTATTAGTCCGAGTGATAACGCTGGGCTTCCAATGCTTTCTAGTACAGAAAATCACCAGTATCCTATTCTCGTAGAGCAAATGATATATCGCACCCAACAAGAGAAAATTGACTTTCTTAGTAACTCGTGGACGTTCAAAGATGTCCTGATTCGTCTTTTGGACATCATTTCTAGTCCTATAAAAGTGCGAATCGAGAATATTTACAACCGTAGTTGTAATTTTAATGAGACAAAGTTGGAAAGGGACATAAATCAGGGATTGATTGACAATTGCTCCCAACTTCTTGCGAAAGTGCTAGCAGAAATTGTTTACTATACTTCGTCGGATGATGTAAGCTTACTACTATAAATAAGTCTCTAAAATAAAATTGAATGCAATTATTTCCCATATAGTTCGATGCCACGTTCATGCCGCCGCGAATATTACATTCGACAGGGAGTAGATTTGCACGTTGTGATACAAGTCGCACTTGGAATACGGGAAATTTTGGACCGGATGCAATTGCTTTTTCCGTAGATAGACCGGGGATTGCTATTGCTGGCGCCATGGCTTACTCCGGATCCGGTAGCTATGAGTACCAACTAGAACTGCTATATGACAATACAGTGGATCCTCAGTCACATCACAAATGGGAAACATTAGAGTCGGTATCCGGTTCTTACGATCAAGACGTTGTGCAGAACGAAATGGCTGAAATAAAGTTCGAAAGACCCATTCACATTAAGGTATATTAGAGTATTTAATGAAATTTCTGTTTGTAATGTGAGTATCATTCGAAGGAAAATGCACGATACGCCCTGAGACTTTGCTCTCAAGGTGCTCGAACCTGCTCCGGCGATGGCGGATTACCCTCGATTCGAGGGCCATGCGGAACAATTTTCTCTTTTCATACATGTGATTTGAGCTTTAATGGTACAACGCCAACGAGAGGTCAAATACCTTGCATCCTATACTACAGGTAAGCATTTTTAAGCATATTTATTCATTTCCCTAGTTAATATTTCGTCTTTAATTAGTGGTGAGATAACTTACCTGAACATTATATCGTGTTTGTGTGAACTACGTTTTTTTTAATTCATATGATATAGTAATTAAAGGATTCTGCTAGTGACAGTGAAATTTGAATTAGTGTTTCTGGTTTTAAATCATTAACATAACTTCGGGGAAATCATCATGGTCAAACGTGGTTTTGGCCAGATCACTTGATCGTGTACCTTTTGTCTAAAATTTGTCCAGTGGCGGCTCAAAACTGACCTGCTCTTGAATTTTGTCCGTCCAAGCATTCGCAGGTGACGATTAGTCTCACTATCATGGTATACACCCACAGCAGTATTCTCGGTTTTCCCAAGACTGCCGGTTCACCAGCACTCCGAGATACTTTATTTTATTTTAGAATTTATTTATTTATTTCTGTCCTATTTAGATATATGATGTAAAGTGGGTAAAAGGTCCCAGTGTGGTTTTACCAAAATTGGGCCTTAAACCTATTTCCTGGCACCGATTGTTCACAATTTGAAGTGTCCCCTCCATTATACCACAAAAAGTCGTATTTCTGGTTAAAATTACGATATTATACGTATACGCGTGACATATCAAGCTTCTGACAGACTAACTATTACTTTGTCTGCAATAAGAGTTCATAGGAGCAGTACAAGAATACCTCGTTGTTTGACATCTACGATGCGCGAGATTAGTAAGCTCGCGTTTATAAAAGAAAAATAAGAAACAATGTTTTACTTTAATTAATTTTTAATGACTACTTTGCTTTCGAACATTGAACCAACAACTTAAACTTCTTAATATAACTTTATTTATAACCTAAGGTCTACATTTATTAAATTTTGTTAAATCGATTGATCGGCATAAATTCATATTGCAAGTGTTTGCAATATTTGCAATTTTGAAAGTGTTACAATGACCGAAAAGAATTTATGTTGCAAACACCTTTGTAAGCAGATTGCAACATGTAAAAATGAATATCGAAAAGTGTTACAATGAATCTCTTATGGAATTTGTGCCGGCCAGTTTACACAAAGTCCATTGAAATTGCTGTTATTAACTATTGGAGGTTTTGATGACGTAACTCTCGCGTATGTTGATGGTGCTTGATCCCACTTTACATAGCACGGTCCGCCCTGAAGGGTTTAGCTAACCAGCGGTTGGTATTGTCAAACGCTCCTTCAATTTCATGTAATGTACACAGTACTCCTTCTTTCAATTCCAGATATTCTTTGATTTTTCCATACAACTTGTGCAAAGCGTATACATGCTGATTAAGATGCAATGGATATCTTTATGTTTTGTAGTTATTCGTTACTTTCTTCATTGTTTTTAAAATAAACGACGTTAGATTAATTGGTCGGCACACCCTTGACTTAAATTTTATCATTCCTACCGACTTTGGATATAAGTACTGCGTCCATCTCTCTTCCTAAACTCCATGCCTTCGATTTACTTCCGAATGACAAGCTGCTTCAAAAAAGTTGTATCGGTGCGAAATGAGCAGATTCTGACCTTACTAAATAAGAGCCGGATATAGCTCATCTACGCCTGGTGAGTTGAAGGGTTGGAATGATCTTAAACCCCAGCACACATGTTTGGCTTCCTATCTAGAGTCGTCTCGTCAGTCCCTTCGGTCTATATAACGCTTCCCGGGAAATGGATTTCTAGGATGAGTAGAGTTACTTATTCTTTTCAGTTTTCGCAAAGCTACAGTTGCTTTTCCTTGATGCAATGTTAAAGTTATTCTTCTGCTTCGCCTTTGACTTTGTGTAGTCTAGCTGTCACAGGTGCTTTCTAAAAATAATCGAAAAAAGCTCTTAAACTGTGACGTTTCGGTCTTCTGATGTCTTTCTCATGGTATTTCGTCCTATATTTTTGGCAAGGCAGTCGAAGCTTTTGATTTCAAAGGTTCACTTGAGCTTTACGAGTAACATCCTCGTTCATTTCTCTTTTGGGATCGCGATTTAGAGTCTCGTTTCCTCTGTGGGATACTCCGAGCACATTTCCAGTTCTGTGAGATCCAGATTATCGGGGAGGGTAGCCTGATCTATTTTTAACTCGCATACTGGAGCCATTTCTATCGTTCGTTTTTTACGCCGCATGAGAGCTCTTTTGGGGAGTCTTACCGATAACGCACCCTTTGTTAGCACTTCTATGTAGCACTACAACCCCTCTCGGGCGTTGCCTTCTTGCAGCACGAGCCTCTAATTGTCCCGGTCCATTTACGGTGTCAGAGTCAGACCAGAGTTTCCTCGGTTTGCCCACTTATATTCCCCACCTTTAAGTTATCCCAACGAATACCTTTTTGAGTAGCTTTTGTTCGTTCATACGATTTATATCGGCAGCCTATTGCAGCTTCCACCGTCTTACATTCGTTGTGAATTGCAGCTCGTCGAAAAGCGTCTCTCAAAAGCGTTCAATATATTTGCGGATGCTTGGTTTAAGATCATTGTGTCATTCCCATAGCATAGCACAGGCGTTATTACATATTTTTATACTTGGAGCTTTGTTTTCCAGTGTATGCAGCTGATTTTTATAATCCTCAGAACTGAATAAAAGGTTTTATTTGTGATCTGAATTCTTCGGCGTATTACGTCTCTTTCACTCGTCGTTCTTGTTATTTTGTTAATCCAACCCCATGTTCGACACTGTGCTCATCAACTTTGATATTTTAGGTATTTGGACGCTTTGTTTGCTGACCGCCAGGATTAATTGAGTCCTTGATTCGTTTCTTCTTCTCGTCAGCCAGATAAGATGTCGTTTTCGATAACCCTTCCCTCGTTGTAATTACCTTTTACAAAGATAACTTTTTAATTAAAATTGGTGCGAATTTTAATTTTCCACCACGTTAAACAGGGGCATTTGGTCTTCCTTGTCTCGACTTCCGATTTTCTGCCTCCTTCCTGGCCATTACACGTGCATTCCGAAACCTTTGCTCAATGTATGATTTCATCCTCCTAGATCTCTTTGGGCGAAAGTGACACTTTCCGTGAATATATCCATGGGCCGATATTGTGATGTGTGCTCCCCCCCCCCATATTTCATGCGAAGGGAAAGAATTGCCTGAAGATGGGGACATTTCCTCCATTTCTCCTGGAAAGTAATATACGCGAGCTATCTTCTTCTATTTAGTTCAGTTGATTCATTGCCATCTCTCATATGTTTTACACCGAGGTATAAAAAAACTTCAATTTTTTCTCGATATTATCGTGAAAATATTATTTTAATAATATTAAAACATAAAAATATTATCGTATTATATTCGGCTAGTTTATCTTCTTTTGTCCTGTTTGGACCATGCACTCTGTTTTCGTTTTGAAATCCCACCTATTTTGCTTCACGGTGCATGATAAGATTTAATGTTATCTGCTTAGGATACAATTTTGTTCGATTTATAGAGTAGCGTTCCTATCATATCAATGAGATGTTTTAATTTCACATGTGCTTCAACGGATGTGGGATCAGCCACTTCCGTGTCAAAGATATCAGGCAGCTAGTTGTTTGTACGAACTAATAATGTCGACATTAATGTAATTTTGATCAGGCGGACTTGTTTGCTAAAAACAATCAACATTGTTTTCCGTAAACCTTTGAAGTTTCACAAACCGCTCGATGGCATTAATGTGTGAATTATAAACATTTCATTTGTTACTGAAGCGTTTGCCTTTTCTCGCATCCCTTGTTCAATGTGAAGTCTCTTTTGCTAGATGTTGAACTCACCATCTTTTTTTGTTATTAACAAACTCAGCCGAAATCGCTTTTTTTGCTTTCTTCGGTTTTTGTTTAAAAACCCATAAGTGTCTGAGTTTTGAGGAGTCTGCTCAAGACTCTCGTTACGAGCGGATCGCGAATTACAGCGAGGAGGTAATGAGCGATCTGTTCGAATCAGTTTAGAGGTCCAGTGATAAACACCGAGAAAGTTGCGTGACGGTCACAACGGACATAGCATTTCGAATCCAACCAAAAGGCTCCTGTGGTCGTCACATGATGCTTTCTTCGAAAACGAACAGAAAGTTTCATGACGGTCACAAGAGCACATTGAGCAAATTTCTGTAATCGCCACAGAGTGTTTATCGTCCGATACACACAGAGATAGTTTCGTGACAGTTACAACGGACATTTCATCTCGAGGTTGCACAACAGCTCCCGTGGTCGTCACATGATGTTTTCTTCGAGAACATATGGAAAGTTTCGTGACGGTCACAGAGAACCTCACTCCTAAGCGATCGACGGGAGAAGTCGGTAATTATCACATACTCTTGACTTATTAAACACAGAAAGTTTCATGATGATTGCCGATTACTTCAATCCTAAGCGAGTATCGCAACATTTCTGTGGATTAAGTTAAGGACTTGACCAATCCAACAAACCAAAGAACCATTTATATTTATTTATTGTTTTCAACTGATACAGCTATGCTTGTCATCAATCACGTTTGTTATTAGAACGCAGATTCTACTGATTTTACCTTATTTTATTTTGTTGCCAATTAGAAGTAAATATCGTTTGATTTCAGTACTCCAGTTAAAAGTGAAGGTCAGGCAGCGACATATGTAAGTGAAATTACTGCCCGAGACACAGCCCTTCAAATCGCTACGGACATTACCAAAAAATGCACGGAACTCCTCATTTTAGCACGTAACGCCCTGGCAGCATCGCTATCACCAAGTGATAAGAGCCCGAATTCCTCTAATCATACTCAAACAATCGACTCGGAACATAACATTACACCTATCGAGGAACATATTGATATGACTTGGGCCAATAACTCTCGCAATTCAGTTACACAAGATGGAAATCTTTCAACTGCACGCGATATTACCAAAAGAATTGAGTCCTTTTCGAAAGGTATTATTGAAACATTGAAATTTGACAAGCGTTCGACAAATCCTTTTGACTTTGAAATTGAAATTGGTGCGACGGAGATTCATCCAAAGGATTTAATTGACGAAAGTGATTTAAATGAAAAGATTTTCAAGAACGGTAGGATTTCAAATTACAATGGAAATGATCGCATGGATAATAACCAGGAAAATCAAAGTTATTTGAAAGAAATGGGAAAGAGTGACTCCGAGGAAAGCACGCAATTAACGATAATTCAGCTTTTAGAGTTGTTTAACATGGACTCATCGAACATGTTTCACACTCTGTTGCCTTCAGTTTATGCTCACATTGGTGCACTTGCTTGCAATGATCCGAAGGCAAGTTTCCCGAAAATGAATCAGAATTTACATATTATATGCTTAACTGACGAAAATTGAATAAAATTTCAGAGCTCTGTTCAAGTGTTGACGTTGATCAAAGAAATCTTGCCCCATGTGGCGGCTTTGAATCAGTTGTATGCTTCTAAGGAAACCAATTATCCGACTAAGGACGATAATCATGATTCTAGAGAAGGCAACATCGATGTCGTAAAGAAAAAAACGGAAGATAACGAACGGACCAGTTACGATATGTGCACAACGAGCAATCATTATTGTATAGTTGAGAGCGAACATCCATACAGAAGCGCATCTCTAAATACTTTCCGGTAATTTGTGTTAAATATTTACTACTCTTAATTGTAAATGCTTCGTTCGTTGTTAGCGTTGAATTCCCCCCTTGTGTCCAATGGATGACGATTGAATTCGACGGTCAATGTGGAACGGCGCAAATGGAGGACTATTTATTGCTTGCCATTCCTTTGAAACCACAAGCAGTTGTACCGTACACAGACGATGAAGATTATTCGGACGTTCTGGACAACAATATGTGCTCATCAAGGCAAAGTTGCAAACACGCCAGTATTTTCAGTAGTTACACTGAAAAGTCTTCAGAGGACGGCAAAGATGGAAACGAGAAATATTTGGACTCCGAATGGATAATCATAAAAAAATACAATGCGTATGGATGGCCAAATTTTCTGTAAACAAATTACTCAAATTTTATTTATTTTAAAACCCAGATCATCGAATTGGTCCCAGAAAGCTTTGATACTGCCCGGAAATCGCATTGAGTTTTCTTTGGAAACAGCATCATTCTACTCCCAAGATCAACAGGCTAATAAGTTCGGATTCAAGGCTTTGGTGATTGGATATGATAACCCTATAGCGGTACTAAAACAATTTTTAGTTGTTGTAATGTGTTGCATAGTTCTGTTTTAAGGTGCAGCTTTCAAATTCTTGCCTGATTCGACTAGAATATGAATTAGCTTATTTGGGCGGTATGTGTAGTGCAAATTTAATGAGGAAGGATTTAAATTTACCAGGTACGTAAATTTGACGTACATTTTGAGGCATTTCTTCGAAAAACAATTAAATTTTGGCAGATGATAAATCGTTTGAGGACTTGAGCAGCATCGAAGATACGGTTGCATCACATTCATCGTTACTATCAAAGGGCCTTGCACTATCCGACTCAATGTTGACCGTAAACCAAGCATTAGAATCTTATCTACCGGTTGGGTAAGTACAAAATTTTCAATCTCTCTAAATTAAGCTCCGGCGAAAGTAAACGCTAGAAGTACAATTATTTGCAGAACTGACATATTCAAACGATTAGAAAGGGATACTCAAATGTATTCTTTGTAGTTTTAATCAATTATATATTACAACTCTATATGATACATCGTAAATGTTTATAACTTTATAAATTCTAACGAGTGTTATGACGTTACATTTGTGGTCAATGATCTCTTAATTTAAATATCTACTGTATAAATCTGTTTATAAAATTTATTACATTTATATCAGGCATGTGCAAGAGTTATTCCGGTTGAAGGGATCAAAAGACGAACTCTTATTTATTCTTATTTATTCTTATATATTTTTAATTCTTTATTGATATTTTCATTTGTACAGAGTTCTAACTGTTGTTTGCTTATGTCTAGAGATTTGAAAGAAACTTCATTACAACTATGTTAACATAAAATTTATACTATATAAATACTTACTTACTATATATACTTATATAAAATTTATTTATATTCATGATAACTTATATGAGGAAGGGTACTAGTAACTTGATCGCGACGAAAATTTAACAAAAACCTCTACTAGGCTTACATCTAACTTTAAACTACTTTTCTTATAATAACTATGATCTGAGATATAATCTTATTACTCTAAGCAGATCCATGGCTGAGGACACTTGGTCTTGATTTTTCATATCAGTGAGACATTTGAGGAGGAGATTCGGGGAGTATTTAGGTTTTTTGAGCAGATTAGCTCTACGCGACTCCGCAAGCTTGCTGGTAAGGGTAATATTAGCTATTTGGTGTAGTTATCTGGAGGAGTAATAGTAAGGGTTTTTTAGGGCCATTTTTAAATAACGATTTTGGGTACCTTGAAGCTTAGCCTTAAGATATTTAGCGCATTGGTTCCAAGTGGGAGCTTCATAGATTATTATAGGTTGGATACTCATTTTGAGAGTAAGGATTTTATTGCGTAGACTCATATACGACTTTCGATTGAGCAATGGATATAAAGACAGAACCGACTTAATGCCTTACAACTCGATGTGACTTTCAAATGTTTTTTATGAACACGTTTTAGACCCAAATAGGTCAGTTCTTCGTACCAGGGCCTAAAAAGTTTACGGGTCTGTTTGGCAGCATGGCGGGCTTCCGTTTTCTGCTGAAGAATATTGCCGCGATCTTCTTAATATTGATTTTGATTTCCAACCTGTAGAAAAATTGGTAGACTTTTCCAACATTTCTTCTAGGTTGGAGATGATCTGGTTAGGTTAGGATGGCTCCCAGAGATGAAGAGACAAATGTCGTCCGCATAACCAGCATATTGGTAGTTTTGACTTATGGGAATTTAAGACGTGTATACATTGAAAAGTTTCGGACTAAGACAAGACCCTTGTGGAACACCAACAAGAGCGGTTTTGGTAGTGGATGTTGGACTTTCGAACTTTCACGTGGTATGTTCTATCATCCAAGAAGGATGCGATTGGTTTCAGGCCAGGCGGTATCAAACGCCTTTTCAATATCAATGGTCAGTAGACCCACCGACTGTTTTGTATTTAGTGCTGCTTTTATGTCCTTCGAAACACATAGTAGGTGGTGTTCTGTTGAGTGCTCATGTCTGAAGCCAAACTGGATGTTAGGGAAGATGTTATTGTTGAAAGCGCAATCCGTCAACCTTTTCAACCTTTTTTTAATGCTACAGAACGCAGTTGTTGTTGGAAACCAATTCGTATAATTGTCCTATCTATTCTTTCTTTTGTTTTCCGCTTTCTACCGAAATTCTTTAGTCAAAGTTGAGTTTAGAAGCCAAGCTAATCTATCGACTCTTTAAGCTGACTCTTCTGCGATGCATTAATCGATATACACAGTATGTCGGAAAAGTTCCCGAACTTTTGAAATAAAAAATCGAAAATTACATCTAAAGAAATTTTTTCCAGTTAACTTTCAACATAATCCCCTTCCCTAGATATACACTCATATGAGCAATCCATGAGTGATTCGAAGGCTCTCTGGTATTCCTCTGAAGTTATCGCTGTCAGACGCTCGGTGCAAGCCGCTTGAATGCTCGGTACATCTTCAAAAAGTCGTCCTTTCAAGGCCATTTTTAGCTTGGGAAATAGGAAAAAGTCGACTGGAGACAGATCTGGCGAGTATGGGGCGTGATTGATGCGTGGGATCTGATTTTTGGCGAGATAACGCTTCGCAATGTTCGAAGAATGAGCAGGCGCATTGTCATCCAGCAAACTCCACGATCTCGGTTCCTTGTACTCGGGCCTGATGCGATTAGATGCATCGTCTGTACCCGTGATTTTTGTTGGCGCACTTTTTGAGGCCTCGCACGGCTCGAACTGAGCCAAGCGGATGACTGGCGCTTCGTATTACACCTTCACCGTAAGCCGAATCGATCATTTTTTTCGTTTCGGCGAAAGTTTTTTTTAAGTTTGTAGCAGAATTTAATTGCGGCACAATGCACCGGGGTATTAAACACACATTCACTCAAGCACGTCTATCTCGGCATCTAATGAACGGATACTGGTGAAAAAATTCTCAGACACTCCAGAGGGATGTAGAAACATAGTACCGGTGTCGTCCAAAAGGTGGAGCCACTCGTACACGCGCTACAAAATAAGTTCGGGAACTTTTCCGACATACTGTGTATAAATCAATTTTTTCAAACTATTAATTCATTGGTTTTATTGATAAATTTTCAATTTGATAACTTTCATATTTGAGCTTTTATCCACTCAACTCACTCTTTTTGAAAATAATCTTAAGAACCGGTATTTAAAGTAATCAAAACTGTCTTTGAATACCCGAAAATATTTTTTGGATAAATCTTTACCTTTAATTTTCCTTTCATTGCATCTGAGAAATCTACAAAAAAGTAATCAAACAAATGCCTTTATATTTATTAAAAATACATTGACTAGATGCATTGTTTCTAAGAAGTTTTGAATTACATATGAGTACGTTTTATTATAAGAGTGGGTACTTTGTGTTTGACCCTTGTAACTGGAATGCGACGGCACGCATATGATTCTCCAGTCCCTGGTCAAAAAATTACAAAAATTCTGAAAATTCACAATTATTTATTTAATTAAATATAGTTTTTCCAGAACATTTTACACTAGATTAAGGGTGTGTATACTTATTATAAATTTTCATTAATATTTAATGTTACCACCCGTTCATCGAAATCGCTCCCCATACCATAACAGAAGGAGTATGTACGACTAGGAGTATTTCTCTGTAAGCATGACGAATCGAATTTCTCCTGTTGACGACTTCTCACATATCCGCCAGGTTCTGTGAGGCGATTGATGCCAGATTGATTGAAATATTCGTACAATATAAAAAATCAAAGTGGTTAAAATGGGTGAACTCTGCAGCAATACCGGTAGATACCTTTTTCCAGTATTCTATGAAGACATGTGAATACTCGTTAGTCGATGCAAGTCTTGCATTTTCATCTTTCGCGATCGCAGTTTTTTCACTGGCCATGTACATTTCATTTCCACGTTTGGCTCGAAATTTCTACACGAGCCAGAAGAACAATTTTCCCCAATTTTTCAAGTTCCCGCAAAGGCGCCCTCCGGTTTTCATCAGCGATTGACACAAATTTATTATCTGTTCGAGGTGTGGTCTTCTTTTTACGTTCACAATTGCCACGTTTTGAGCAAGTAAGCAGTGTATTTTACTTAATTTCTTAGAAATTTGCACCCTAAAATACGGTGAAACTCCCTGAAAGCGACAAACTACTCGTACTGTGTTATTTCCCGTCTTGGAAAGCCCCGCAATAGCTTTTTTGTATCTGCAAAATCAAGTTTAAGTTCCACTCCAAACTCAGAAAAAATTCAATATTCATTAATATTGCCTCGCAGGCATCGTAGTAATGTTGAATGGTTCCACAATTTGACGACTTATACAATCATTTAGAGTCAACTTTCACAAAACTTTAAGAATTGAACAAAATTCGCGCAAATATTCCACGTAACACACGAAAAGAACACAGTTCATCAATCACATGGACTTTAGCACCTAGCACTTCTCATACCACTTGTCCATCTTTTTATGTTTTCTGCCTGGAAAAAGGGTGGCATCATCGTTGTTTTATGGTAAACTGATTGGTATGCGGTATTTGTTTTAATGAGAATGGGTCAACGGCAATTGTAGAAACTGATGAAATTCGCAAGTGCTTGTAGTTTTTTGGCCAGGTTCTGTAACAAATCTTTGCCAAAGTGTGGGTTGGGTTAATAAAGCATAATTTGGTGGTTATGATTGGTTCTTTTTTTCATTTTCTGGTTCGTTTATATTCCTTAATAATATGTTATCGGTGATGGTCATCAATCAATCGATAATAATTGTTTTTTTTGGGTCTTAAATATGTCTACCCTTTCCTGATTTTTGTTTATGTAGTATTGTTATCGAATTAGCCAACATATCTTATAACTGTTTGTTGCTCTCTATGCATGTTACGTAATTTGAGTCAGTTTTATTACGTAAGAATAAACTTAAATGTTTTTCTATGTATATCGTGCCACAGTGCGTAGATGGCTATTAATATATACCGCTTTCTGCTTTGATGTCATAGCATGTTGTCAAGTTTTAATGGAAGATCTTTTCTTTTATTACTGATGGCTTTTAACGCGGTTTGATATGTGTATTCATTGAAGAAATTCATCAATTTATATATATATGCCTTCTTCCCTGGAAATGGAAATATGGTCCATTTTTGAGCGTCCTGTTGTTATGATCTTGCTGTTGTTTTTCTGTTTATTTGGTGGGGTCAGTTTGTTAATATCGTCGTGTCAACTATCCTTTATATATTATTGAGAACGCTACAGTAGTTCATGGAATTCATGGAAAAGGAGTAGCGTGTCTGCTGCTCCATTGATATGCACAATGCCAATTTATACAAGCCGAAGTGATTCGATGTTTTGGGTATAGTGTAGTCTTAGAAGTTAGTTTCCTGTATAACATTGTTTTCCGAGTGTGGTTCTGAGTAGTTGCGTTCTTCGTTTGTCTTATGCTCCATGGTTAATTTGATTTTCTGTTAGATTTTATTCATTATTTGTATTCTGTATTTTGTGTTCCTTATTTGCTGTTGATTCCATCGTAGTAAAGCTATCTTCCACACTTTGTAGTAGTATACACTGTTATGCTTATCTACTATTATTGACATTTGTATTTCATACATTTTTTCTAAGACCCTTGACAAGACAGATGATAGAGGATATTCCATACTTAGCCCGTTCAGCAATGCGTATGTTGTTTGCAAACTAGAAGTAGTTTTGTATGTTACTGTCTTCACAAGATCTACCAATTTTTCTTTGAACTCTCGATTGTTGTTTAATGCTATTTTGTCTTTTGATTGATTGGTTTTATCTAATATACGTCGACTTTTAAAAGTCGATTGTGCCCTCGTTTCCTGTGCACCTTAGGCGCCTCTTCCAGATCGGTCATTATAAGAAAGTCAATAATTTGTTTTACCTTCAAGCGCCTTAATTTCTATTCTATTACACTAGAAAGTAATTTGCTGGGCTCGCCGTTATGATTGTAAGTCTCTTTCGTACCACTAGAGAATGTGCATTCACTGTTTGTTTTCAAGCCAATTGTTGAATTATCCTTATGGATCCCCATAAGGATCCCAGTCCCATCGCAGATCCCATCCCACAGTCAAAACTTTTTTTCGTCATAAACGTCGAGGAAAATCTTCATCATTCGAATCTCTAGAAATCATTCCAAAGCCTATAACATTCTCCATTATAATTTTATTCTGGGGAATGCTGTCAAAGCTCCTTATCGCGCTGACTGATCCGCTTGCTTATTGCTCTCGATATCTACGTATTCTGGCATCCAGCATAGGATAACCCTATTGTTCGTACCCAACTTGTTGAATGCAAAACAGCGATCTAGAAGCATTCTCAATGTAATAACTGGAGGCGATTTTGACGCTGATGGGATATTTATTATGATTCAGGTATAAGCGCACATATTTAATATGTAAGCTTACAGCTATTTCATTGACCTAAACCAGAAAGATTCCTGGCGTACTTGCCATCGGTTGGGAGTATTCCGTGCCAGGCCTAAATGATCCAACCACTGTTCCCTTGAAATGATCCTTATACCCTAAATTATATCATACATCGTCCCAATAATGCCTACACATAGTCTATCTAATCCCGGTTATTTTAATGGTTGGAATGAGTTTTAAGTCCACTTTATATGGTTCTCGGTAAAAATATTTGCATTATCCTTCCAGCCCTAGCTGATTAGTTTTTTTTCTTGTCTTATCTTGTCAATTTCTTAGTATAAAGCTCTCCGGGAAATGTTTTTTTTCTTAGTGCCATGTTAAAGTAATGTCCCAGCATAGCCATGCTATATTTATGCCGTCTAGATGGCACATTTAGTTTTTTCTTATTAGTTTTAGATTCTAAGATCTTTTTTTTTGGCCAGAAGTTGAGATTGCATCGGATACGTGTCATCTTCTAAGGATTAAGTCCAGAGTCATACTACTGACAGAAATATCTGCTACCTCCTTACGTAGTCTTGTGACAAACCTTTTTGTGTTTCTTACTTTATGGATAATCACATTTGTTTTCATTATGAACGCCTATAGATCCTCCCCCGAAGCTCATTATGGACATTGGCTTGGCGTCGCAACCAATCAAATGTGGTATGTTTTTCCTCTCACAATATGCTGCCAGCTTTTGTATTTGCAGTAGTTAAATGTGTTCCGTATTTTCTGGCAAATAGGCCATTCTGATGCAATAAATAAGCCGCGGGTTTGCACTTAAACATAGAGGTCTTAAGAGGTAGTTAGTGCCGTATCAAGTATTGTGCAAGGCATAAATATTTAATGTTTTTCCTGATCAAAGTATCAGCTCTGGGTAATCTGGCCACCCTGCCCAAACTACAGTGCAATAGCAAGTACTTAGACCTCTGATACTTTCTCTCCGCTGCGGGAGGAACAGGCTCCGTCGCAAACTTCCAAGGAGATGCAACCTGCATCGCACCTGCAAATCTGGAAACTGTCTCCGTGTTCTTCGGTTTTCATGTATTTACACTTCGCCACAACTTTTTGACAGAAGTTGACTTAACGTGTTGATAGTATGCTGGTAAAGTTATTTTGCAATGTTCGAAGTTCCGTGTTAATTGAACCCTGCTACGTTACGACGAGTTTACTTGTTACTTGCTCACACACGTAGTATAGGATTAAGACATTTAGAGAGACACTTTTTTCGAATTTTAAAGTAACTTAATCTCGGCTTGACACTGTAAAGCTGAGAAGCTATGCAAAATAAGTTCAAAATCAGAGATCACTGTGTAAGTTGTTAGTTTTTGCAATGTGTTGTAAAAAAAGTAAAAATGATATCAATCTTCATCCTGGTCTTGAAAATATAGAAAAGCTTAGCGGAATTCATTAAAGAACGAAAAATTATACGGGATCCGTTTTTGCTATAGAGGTACAGACTTTACATTCATTTATGCTATTAATTGAGAAGCACTTCAGGTTGCACTTCCATTGCACCCTGGAGTATGCAACTTTATTTTTTACTACATCCAGAGGTGGAAATGTCAAAAGATTACTTTTATTATGGATAAACAAGCAGCTATAGCAATGGGATTTTATTTCGCAAAATATAAGTTGAGAGAAGGCGAAAAAGCTCTTCGCTGGTATTACTTCCAACCAACAATAGCAATAGGGCAACCGCAATAGAAGAATTTGAACCCAGCAAAGGATGGTTAGAAAAATTTAAAAAAAACGAAAGGGCATCCACTGCGTCGTGAGACATGGGGAGACGGCAAGTTCAGATGCTAATCCAGCAGAGACATTCATTCAAGAATTTAAGAGACTTGATTACGATGAAAATTACCTGCCTTAACAGGTTTTGAATTGTGACAAAACGGACCTTTATTTGGAAAAAGATGCCTAAACAGACCTACATGACAGCAGAGAAGGAAGCAATGCCTGGCCGCAAGCCAATGAAAGAGTGTCTTACGCTGCTTTTTGTGCTAATGCCAGCGGCGATCTTCAAGTAAACCTTTTACTCGTGTATCATTCTGAGCATCCACGTGCCTTCATAAAGCATCTTATAGATAAGAGTAAACTGAACGTTATTTGGGGGTCCAAAACTTAAGCTTGGATCACACGTGACCTATTTGCTGATTGTGACAATGAAGTTTTTGGACCTACCGTTAATAAATATTTGACGGATACGAATTTGGCACTCGGCGCCTTCTTTATTATGGAAAGCGCTCCTTTGCATCATCCGAAGCTGGAAAATGAGTTAAAAGAAGTGTTTAAGTTTATAAAAGTAAAGTTTTTACCTCCGAATTGCTACCAATGGACCAACAACTAATCGCCAATTTCAAGAAATTATACACTAAAGAACTCTAACCATTGCTTTGCAGTCGTTGAAGGAAGTAATTTATCTTAAACTGAGTCTTAGAAAAATCACTTCATTATTGTTGCATATCTGAAAATTATTGAAAAAGCAAGGCATGGTGTGACAGAAAGGACGTTTGAATCTTCCTGGGGCAAACTTTGAACATAACGCTTTGTCTTGTACTTTGTACTTTGAATGTGACATTGAAGTACAAATATTAGATGATGTTGAATTATATCTATCTTATATATATCTTTCGAGCTCGAAGTCGTTTAACCGGACATTAATGAGCTTATAGACTGACGACTGAAGAATCACAAAGTTACAGTCAGCTGTAGAAGAAGATTTATTATGCGACGAAGACTCATTGCGTGGGAGTCGGTGTCGTCAAAAATAACAGACTGTAATTAAGCGGGCAATTGACTTGTTCAATGACAATGCCGTGTCTCACTTTCAACGAGTTTTGAAGCGCGGATTAAAACAAACCACTTTAGATAGCTTCTTCTCAAAGCAGAGTTAGGTATACACTTAAAACATACTTTCTTAACCGATTTTGTTCTCTTCCACCTTAGATTTCCTTAAGTAATTCGATTTTGAATTCTTGAAAATATTGGGTGTGTTTATATTATGTATTATTATAACGTTCCTTTAAAAAATACTTAGAAATAAAAATATGTAGTCAGTATGTACTTGATTTTGTCTCAAATGCATACATTATTTTCACTTCGGGAAGAATGGTTTCGCTTAACGAACGTGACTCCGGAAAAGGGTGCACTGTAATATGAATTGTAGTTGCTAAACTATAGTTTCAATAAAAAAAATTTATTGAGAGTTAGGGGCTCAGAGAGAAAGATAACGTAAATATATAAAGAAAAAAGGATTAAAATTATAACAGGAACGGTGGAAAATATGGAGTCAACATGACGGACAAAATCAACAACGACATGGCATAGTTCTATGGATGATCTAGACGGTGAAATACAGATTCAATTGAAGACGTGAAATACATGTGAAAATGGCGGCAAATTGTAAGCTTTCTTAGTCTCATCAGGATAACCCACTAAACACACCAAAAGTCCGAGGTTCTATCGATTTAACTAAGAATTTTTAACCTGGTCGATCGAGGCGAAACCACAATGGATCTCTGAATTCATCGATTAGGACTTTCGCTCTTAAACCTTTCAACTCTGGCGCCAAGATGGCTGGATTTTAGGGATTTATATAATTATTGCCAATACTAGGATGTTCAATCGGATTTGAAGGACATGCTTGCTTGATTATGCAAAACGACCCGTGAGTGATCTCGACAAGGCAGAATTGAAGCAAGAGCAGAACACGCAACCGTAATGGATTCCCGATTATGAGTGGTTAGCGCCGGTGAATTACAGTGAGTTAGATTTTGAAATTAAATCCTACTTAAATTTTGAAACGTGTTTTTATCAAACTGGGTTTTTTATTATTTCTTCTCAAGAAATCTCAAAAATGGTATGTCCGATTGCATTGAAATTAATTAGTAGATTCGGCGCATGTATAAGCGTAGAATGAACTAGAATCACTTTCTACCTCTGAGCGTTTCCATTGTTTTCGAAGCAATATTATCATAAATAACGATGAAATTTTCAAATTGATTTTAAAAGCTTCTCAGTAATTCAAATTTCAATATTTTCTATCAACTCTAATTAATTTTGATCACAGGCTTATCGATAAAAATGCCATTTGATTTTTTGGGTTCCAAAAATCTAAAATTAGGTGCATCTCATATTCTTATGGGGATTGATGTTATTTAATACGTTATTAGTCTAGAGTTTTCACTGTTTTATTGGTGGTCAAAAATATCCTAAGAAATGCTTAAAATTCGAACAACTCACTAAGTGACCCCTTTAAATTTTATTTGAGTCGACTCTCTTATGCGACTTTTTAATGTTTTCACTCTACTTAGAGCATTCCAAGCTATTAGATGTTAAGGATTAAAGGATTATTCCTTCTCTCATGGAGTGCTCATAGACAAAGTTTAATCATGCCACATTCTTGTGTTAGCCCCGAAACGTTATCCTAAAAAAATTGGATATTTTCTATTACTCAAGTTTTCTTTTATAGTAAATACGACGAAACAAAAGTCGACATTGTAATAATTTTACTTTACTTTAACTTGTACATTGTAATAATTTTAACTTAAGCGATTAGTTATAATTCTGGATTCAATATTGCTTAACAATACTCATTCAAACATTCGAGTAAAACTGCTTCAGTGCTTCAACGTATTATATATTAAGTTTTAAATAGATCAATCACTACACTCAAATGCTGTACATCTTAAAAATTTACGTTCACATATCAGTCTTTAACAATCCAGCATTTTCTATTTGCAACACAATTTGTGTTTCTCTATATGTTCGTGCCTCTGGCATGATAACTTCTAATTTAGTTTTCCGTCTCTTACGGATAACAACGAATGCAATTGCAGCTAAAATAATAACAAGTAAAAGCAAGCACCCTAAACCGATTAGTATGTAAAGCCAATGCGAATTTTGTTTACAACTCGAATGTAGTGCGTGATTAAATGTTTCATATTCATTGTTTTCCCATAATTTCAAATAAATAAAATCTTCGTTGGCAGTAAAAAATGAATGTTGAGCTAGTTCATGCATTTTATCACAATTTGCACTTCCGGTATAGTATAATTTTCTTAAAACTATCTGAAAGCTATCACTTAAATATAAAGGAACAGGACTACCAGGTTGTTGAATAACGTTGTCCAACAAGCGAAACTCCACCTTCTCGCTTCGTGTCAACGATTCCGGTGATACTCGAATTTCTAAAAGTGAGAGAAATTTGATTTGTTTAAAACTTATGATACTTTATCAATGAATCGCACCTCGAAACAAAGCTGGATGGATACTTGTGAATGTATTGTTTCGAATAATGGCGTTCTCTACAATTTTTATTTCAAAACATTCGCCATCAAAGTTTTTAAATTCGTTTCCGGTAAACGAAAGCATTGATAGGCCTGAAATGGGCAAAATGAGTGTTAGCTATCAATTCAAATTGATCGTTTTCAAGCGAAACTTACTACTGAAAGAAAATGCCCTGGAAAACGCTCCGTTAAAACTTGAATTATAAATTTTAAGAAAGTCCTTGACATCGACATCATAAAATGCTCTGGTAGGAAGCGTTGTAAGGAAAACACAATCAGCTATTTCCAACTGGTCAACACTAAATTTTTTAAAAGCCTGCAAATTAAAAAATATATATTTTGAAATACATTCGTCCTTTCAACTAAAAACGGCAATTGTCTTACTTGAGGCTCGATCACATTGAATACTGTTCCGATAAACTTTATAAAATACGCTTTATCCCTGAATGCAGTGAAGGCGAATGGCCTAAGTATTTCGATTCTACTCGAAACAAATGTTATTTCATCGATGTTGCCATTGAAAACATGCGATTGTATTTCCTGTGCCGTTACGTTGTTGAATTCGATTATTAGGCGGGTACTGCTCAGCAGTTGAGGAAATTTTAGAGCGTTTTGTTGCAAAGTTAAATTCTCTATGTTCGTAAAGCTTATGCTCCTTAAGCCAAATGTACTTGATAAAAAGTTACTAACTATTGAAATGTTTTTGCAGTTCGCAATAGAAATATGGATCACGTTGCCTCCTAAAGCCGGAAGTTCCATAGGCTGAAATAAAAATAAAATCTATGTAAAATATCATCAACAAACTTATAATGTTAATTATTTTAAGGTAAAAAATATAAAATTGCTATGTAGATGCAAAGATTATTCTCAGAGGAAAAAAGTAACGTTTAGAGGTTTAAAACTTTCTATGTGTAAATGAACTGTAATGTAAATGTGATGGTTAAAGCTTCCTTAGGAGTGAGATGCTTGTTGATCGTTATAAAACTTCCCATGCCTTTCCCAATATAACGATCACCGGCATTCACTCATTCCCCTTCTTTGTGACGGTCACGAATCTGTCTTTATTTTAAACAAACTCATGCGAAGAGCACAGAATTATTCATTTTTTCCTCTCCCTACTCTCTAGTAAGGGTATTAGCTATGGTGCTGTGCACATTAGCCAGCGTTCTCGAGCTCAGTCTGGTTTTCTGTTCGTGCCTCTTTGGAGTCGCTGTTATATGGTCAAATATGGTCTTGGTAACCTATTTAGCTTGGTAATATAGAAATTGTTTGATTGGTTAGTGGGATTATCCGTTTTGGAATGTTGTTTAGGTTGGAGTGAGCTATTAGGTGGGGATTAAGTTGTGGACGCTCACAGCTCTGCCTTGGCTTCCTCTAGGAATTTGCCCAGTTGCCAGAGATGGTTATTGAGAACACTTCTTTAAACAGTGACAATTTATTTCTTGAATTATCAAAGTACGAGCATTTGAATGTTTGATGTTCTAGTGCAACATCTACTTCATCGCTTTCTTCAGTCTAGTCTTGTTGTATGCTCCGTTTGTCAGTATCCTGTTTATTTGTTTAGTGGCATTGCTGTCAAGTGCATGTAATGGAACCAGGGTTTTGTATCCAACCAAAGATTGCTTTTTAGCCAAGGGCAATATTTGAAATTCTTCGTGCTTTCCTTGTACTCCATTGTCCATTCTGTGTATTTGGAGGCATAGTTTCCCTCATTAATATCTTTTTGGCCGCTTTATCAGTACGACTGAAAGTTGTCCATTCATAGTTTCCTGGAATCCAGTATAAAACGAATTTCGTGTTGCTATTTTCCTTGAAGAATTTCCTCATTTTGGAGGGGATGTATTTAATGTTTTATTTCTATTGTAGGCTACTTATTGGATGTAGGGTTGTAAGTCTTTGAAAATGATGATATCCTTAGCATTCTTTGTGGTGGAGTCCGTAATGGTTAGATATGTTGCAATGATTTCTGCATTGCTTATTGAGGAGTTTATGTTCAGTTTGTAGGAGTTAGTTGTTTCTGTGTTGACGTGATAAATGGCGCATTCTGTGCCAAGGGGGGTTCAAGGTGCATCCGCGTAAAAGATTTTACGGGTGTCAATTAATGAGTCTACTATTGCGAGTATGGAAGTTGTAAGTACGTTGTAAGTGACTAGGTGCATGTCGTGTGTGAAATTTTTATCGGATTCGTTCAGTTGAAAAACAAAGTTCTTGGAGATGTGTTCATTTCTTCTCAGTAGTCGTTGTTCAATAGATCTAGGAGTTCTCCGTGTGTTGGAAGATAGTTGGACCTGATACTTTCTATGAGCAGTTTTCTGTATGCGCTGTCATGGAGGTTTTCCAGTATTTCTTTGGCCGTAAGTAGGCAAGCTCTTCATTTGGATTTGGGTTCTTTGGCCATGGCTTAAGGGCGACTTATTAGGGCTTATTAGGGGGACTCCAAGACATATTTTCAGTGTGCCCGCTTTGTTAGAGTCAATCTTCTTGAAAAGGTACTGCGGCATGCGGTACATGCGGTACATGTTCGCTACATTGGACCTAAGATCTGGTCTTATTATTGCTCTGAAAGTGTTTATTGCTTTAGAAGGTATTAAATCATGTATGGGGCTTAAAATTTTCTTGTTTGTAAATTTTGGCTTTACTTTCAATATTCTCAAGCTTGTTTCGGAAATTTCCGTTGTTATTGATTGCTCTGCCTAAGAAGGTGAATTTGTAACCGATATTTTGTGGAGTAGGCAACGCTTTTGTCACGTTGTAGTTTCCTTTCTTCGATGAAAGTGTTGATTCTGATTTTAATGATATTGTTGATGATCTTAAATGGTCCGTGAAATGGAGAGATTGGTAGGTAGGTTTCAATAATGTATGGTGGTTTGTCTTATACTTTGGTAAGGAGATAATGTTATCTTTCTAAGGGACAGCGGTATTTGATTGATTTCGAAATTTCGGTTGATTGATACTACAAAAGCATCCTTATTTGCCTTGTTCAGACATTTGATGGTGCTATACTCAACTTTATCTGCGCCTAGTGATGTTTTAGTAAAATGTGTTTTATGATTTTTCTCATATTCAGTATCGTGAAGTCCTTTGGAAAAATAGTGGCTTGGTCCAAAATGGGGCGGGTTAGAACTGCTGGGGCGAAGCGTTTGTTTTTGATCATTTCCTAAAATTTTCCACGTTGTGTCCTCGCTGTGAAAATCGTATTTGAATATGTTATTATTGAGTTTCCAGGAATCTTTGTTGCTCAGGTTTTGGTTCAGTTCATTGAAAATGTATTCACATTATCTCTTTTTCTAATTTTACAGCTTCTTTCCATTTCAAGTTTGTTTCCTAAAGCTTTTGATAGTTTTTGGAGTTCCTAAGTTTAATAAAGTTTTTCCAACATTTTGGTTTAGCCATTCATTGTTTTCTCAGTTCCTTTTCCCACCATAGTTTGGGTGTGTGTTTCAAATTTGAGTCATTGATTGTATTGTTCTTGATAATCCGATTGATATGGATAAGGGTTTCATCAAAGTTTTCCGGTAAGACAGTGTCGTCTAGCTGTTCCTTTAACTTTTTTCTGTTGACGATGTAGAAATTATTTAGGTTTAAGTGGCTTATGTTAATTTCGCAAATGAGTGGACTGTGGTCATTTTTTGAAACTTTAAATTCTCCTGCTCTCAAAATTGTTAAAGGTGATGTCAATATTCAATCTGTGTATTCTCCCGATTGAGTCTAGCCTGTGGAAAGTTGGAGATCCGGAGTTTAGATTATGTACTTTTTGGTTGTAGATGATGTCTTTCAGTATTTTACCCTTGGGACAGCAGAAGGTATCTCCCCACATCCTGTTTCTTGCGTTCATATCACCTCCTATGATTAGCGGTTTGTTTCTGTTAGTGCATCGCAAAAGCAAACTTGTTGGATATATACTGAGGCTGCTACGAGGTTAGAAAGAATGTTAGTTGTTTGAATGGCTATAATTTCGGCCTGTTTGTCTGTGGGGATTGTTTTCATTTTATGTTTTTCTATAAAGCTATGACAACTCCTCCTCAGTTCTCGTTCAGTCTGTGTTTATATTGAAGGTTATGATGATTTACGTTACGGATATTTTTGTCCTCTGAGGTCCGCATCTCTTGGAGGAGCACTATGTCCGTGTTTAAGAGATTTAGAGCCATTTCTATGTTAGATTTATTTTTAATGATAGTTTAATTATTTAAAAAATTTAAATTTATGGTATTGGCGTTAATGTGTAATCAGATGCATTATTCCATTCTGTTTTGATTATCTGCTGGTAGTTGTGGTTAGGGTTCGAAGAAGTTGAATTAACTCTTTTAGAGATTTAGATCCTTTTTGGATTTAATTATTTTTCATAGGGAAGTTTTTATAGTGTTTAACAGCTGTGTTATGAGTTTTCCAGGCCCCCAATTTTTCGGACAGACGGGTGACTATACTGGGGTGTTGTTTTTACTGCTGAATGTTTGTTATTTTTGGGGAAACGACTGAGGTTTCGCTGCGTGCTAGGTTTTTTTTTTTGATTCTACCTTCTTTAGGGTTGGTCGCTACCATGTTGGCATACGAGTTCCTGAGAATTGTACCTGAGTTCCTGAGAAATATTAATTTCAGCATTGTTGTTTCTGAAGTTGGCACTCACTTTGCTGTTGAGCAATGGGAACGCTTCAGCTATCGATTCATTGTCTTTCAGAAGGTGAAAATTGTTGTTGTAGAGAACAGTCTTCGCTTCTTCTAGAGAAATATTCTTTATTGAGCCTATTTTTAGTTTCTCTTCATATTTAGTCTATTCAGAGCAGCTCTTCTTGATCGCAGTGTGCTCATTAGATTCTCATAAGAAGCATACTACTTCGAAGCATGTGTTGTCACATTCTAATTTGGCACACTTCTTGCAATTTGGGAAATTCTTTCTGCAGTAGGTTGGCGTGTGACCTAGTCTGAGACATTTGCTGCACTATCTGAGTCTGTGGAATTGTAAACTTGTATTGTTTGTAGCCGAACCAAATTGCACCGGGTAGTACATCTCCAGAGAAAGTGATTTTCATGGATTTAGTTAGCACTAGTTTGTCTGGATTCTCTGTTTACCTTCGTTTTAGCCTATTTGCTTCTGGTAGTTTTATTTTATCGCTTTGGCTCCAATCTTATTGCACGCAAATGCTTGGTTTTGATTTCTTCCTCACTTATTTCATATGGAATGTTTTGCATGACGCCATATCTTACAAGAAAATTATTAGAAATAAGTAGGTTTAACTAGCATTTTGCTGTTTTTTCATTTTCAATTGCATTGTTCGGATCTGCAGCTGATTGAAAATTAAGTTTAATGTTGTTTCCTGTACATCTAAGATTATTAATATTAGTCTTATTTTTAATTTCGAATTGTTTTTTAATTGAAAAGAAATCAGGTAATTTTCATTTAATTCAGGTTTATTTTCCTTTGTTTTAATCAAACCTCTAGTAAATGAATGAGAAAATTTTTCTGAGGTCATCTAGCGAATGTTTGTTGATTGCTCTTTGGGGGGGGGGGGGGTTATGCTAATGTTCGTGATTTGTCCTGCTTATAAAGTTGATAGATTGACCACTCTGCTGTTGTTAACCTCGTCAATATCTAAATTGGTTGATATGAACTTTTCCACGTCGTCGAATAAAAATGTTATGTTACCTGTGGAACTCGTTTGCCGCCATGTGGATGTGCTAACCTCACTTTTGTTGGAAGTTGATTGTTCCTCTGTTTGGTTCCAGAGCTGGGATTTGTATTATGCTGTTTGTTGTTTTTCGTTATATTGTCTGGGTCTCGGCTGGTTTTCTTCGTTGATCCTCGCGCTTTTACAGTTTATTGTCTTCTCCTTTTTGTCCTTATACACTCAGTAAATTCGTCCGCGTCTACGTCGCCGGAGTCAGGCGGTACATTCATGTATTGTATTTCGTCCATGTTAAAATCAACGCTTCTAACTACCTTGTCTAAATTGAGCTATCTGCTTTAACAAAATAGCTACTTGCGTCATCTCTTTGTTGTTTGTCACCAAAAATTATACTTCACTGCTCACTAACTTTGTCAACTGTATTTCCTTAGATCACCTTTAGCAAAACCGATGTACTTCCTTACTCTTCCGAGGTTGGTTGTCGAAACTGTATCGCAATATCGAGAGTTATTCTAATGTTACTGAGAAGATCGCTTGTAATTCTATAACCATCACGAAACATTCTGTGTGTTTTCAAGAAAATATAATGAAACGGCCACATGAGTTCATGTAACTTTCTAAATATTTTGAAGAAAATATCATGTGAGAACCACAAGAGTTCAGATCGCTTGCGCCATTGTGACCAAGGTGTCTGAAGTTTGCATCGTTGCAAACGTAACGATCTTCCGTTTTGTCAATTTTCGATTTTTTTTGGATACTATGACTTAAAATTTTGGAACGATTTATTCGCACTTTCAACTTCTCGCTCTACTAGATTTTCATTACAGTTCAATCATCTACCAACAATAAATTATGAAAAATTCTGACAGTGTTGCGTTTGCAAACTTCACAAACTTTGCAAAACTTTGCAATCTTTGTTGCGATACAAACTGTAGACACCTTTGTGTCTCATATGTATCGATAAAACATGTGAGTGCAGCTTTTGTTGTTATCAAAGTGCTGGTTTGATACGATCGGCAAATAACGCGAAAGGAGGCCATAATAATTTGAGTTGGAAATGCTATTGGATTAACACTCATAACAAACTGGAAAGAAGCTCCTGAAAGATTGAAAGTGGCTCAACAAGCGATTTGAAACTCTGTAAAGGCCGTTGCTTTAATAAGGAATGTTGTTTTAATTTTCCCCTGGAGTAGGGACGTGAAGGCACCATTTACACTGCAAATGTTAAATGATCTAACCTAATAGACTACCGACAAAAATACTCCCCTCAGATTAATCAGAATGTCTAGGAAGACACCTTTCAACATGATACTTTGAGCTAGGCTTCCATATTGTGCGCCTTATGGTTTCAGTGAAATGACAAAGAAAAGGAGAATTGTTACTAAATACTGCTAAAGTCATCCAACTCACCAAAAAGCTTAGGACAGAATTTTTAAGGGCTATGAAAAAAACATTCTCTTCGATTTCAACCACGAACGCAACATAGTTATTAACGCAGCTGATAATTTTAACTTCTTTAGATAGTTACTCCAGAAATTTATGTAAAGGGACGTGAAATACAAGCCTGAATTATAGGGTCGACCAGTCCGCACAGCTTCAGTATCGAAAACTACTTTAACCTTCCTAGACTGGTGCATTGGTCTCTTGGGCCGACTAATGTCAGTTCCTTTTAATTTTCTTTTTCAATACACAGAGTTTGAAGACAGTTTTTACCACGTAAAGGTAACATTCTAATAGTTTTCTGCTGATTTTATTTCATTATCCTTTCTCCTATGTGCAAAAGAGAGAGAGAAGCTAACGAGATTAAACCGTTAGTTACATCTCGGTTACATACCTAAGAGTGTAAAAAATACTAAAAATCAGTTCGATTTCAAGCATCGGTTTGTTTATCAGTTGTTTGTTATTCGCAATGAGTGGTAGAACAGGAAGCAAATCCGGGAATATTTACCCGGTTGGTAAAAAAAGAAAGTTTCGTGGAAAACAACATAAAGTGGAAAGTGATGCGGAATTGATATCAGCTTCGGCGTAACATGGAGGTGCCCGTCACTTCAAAATTCGTTTATTGCATTCTAAAGTTTGTCACGGCTTTTTCGGCCATTTCTGCGAATGTGAATTGTAAAGATTGCAAAAGTGATGTGTCGTCCGTACAATCACACTTATAAGGCTTGGGTTATAAAATAATTCCATCGTACGAATGTGAAAGACAGCAGGCCATGACTTCGTGCTCCATAATACAGAACTCATTTGAAATTAATCGCCGATTGGTTTTTGTAATGCGTGTTTTAGGAATTAGTCACGAAAGAGTGAATCTTTGTTTTTTTCATTCTTATGGACATAGCGGAGGTATTGGGAATTCGACCTATTACTCGCTCCTGGAAAATATTCGTTCGGCTGTATCTTCAATTTTTGATTCTGTGCTATCTTTTGTTGCCTTCCAAGAGCAAAACTTGAACGAAGGAGCCGAGAAGCCATGGAATGAGTTACAGGCAGGCAAACAGGCGGCGACACTACTCATCACTGTTCGGTGTCTCTTTCTTTATTAAAAAATACTTCGGAAAGGTTCTTGAAGCGGTGGTTATGAGCAATTATTGTGATGGATGTAATATTTGGACGATCAAAAAAAAACAAACTAATCCAACTGCTATTTCGTAAGCAGTTGGATCAGTTTCTTTTTGGAATGAAGGTATGGTATGGTATGAAGCTTACCAAAATGAATGAAGCGTGAATTATTCTGTAAGTAAGATAGTAAGATGGAAATAAATGCTATTGCGCAAATGTTTAGAAGATTGGTGGAAAAACATGGTGTAAAGTATTTAAAGTATGTTGTTGATGGAGATAGTGAAACTTTCGCTGGAATTTTAAATACCCATTCATACGGAGAATCCTCAGTTTAGAAAAAAGTTATGTTAGAAAGAGTAAGAAAGGAATTGATGGAAAAGGCGACGGCAACCTGATTGACAGCATCTTTAACGAAGTTACAAAATTCAATGGGTTGGCAATCCGTCGGGATCCAGATTCTGTAGAAGAAATGAAGAAGGAAGGTTAGGCAACTTTCTTTCATATATCATGAGATGAAAAACCACGGCTTCAAAACTGTCCAGAGGGCGCACCGAGCTGGTGCAAATGCAAAAGTGAACTAAGTAACTTATATCACAAGCCACCTTTCATCGCAGAAGTTCAAGCACCCATTATACCTGCCTTCGAAGACTTATCAAGAAAAGACCTGCTGACCCGATGTTTAGGAGCGGAGACGAAGAACTTGAATTAATTTTTGAACTCTTTGATCGGGACTTCCGCTCTGAAACATCTACACGATGGTGGTTATTGAAATTGCAACTTTTTTGGTTGTAATCGAGGGATTACAATAATAAACCAGGGATTTCAAGGAATAATCAAAACATTGGCAACGATCCCATCGCTCATTTGGTTGCGAAGCATATGTTGATTTGCACCGTCGTAATGATGCGTGCATTGCTCAATCTGATCGGAGCATGAGGGATAGGATGATTCAAGCCAGGATTGAAGCAAGAGCAGAGCATGCAGCTTCAAGAGACATCCAAGAGGAAGAAGAAGGAATACTCTAGGAACCTGGCGAAAATTATTCATACTTTAAACCATATTTGAATTTTTAAACACGTTTTATTTGAAATTTTTTGTTCCTACTTGTCTTTACAATATCTTAAAAACGGGTTGACTAATAGCTTTGAAATTTCATTGGCAAAATAAGCACATATAACGCCATAAATTAAACTAGAATAATGCAAAAATTCCGTCCAATTTTTTTATGACCAAATAACAAAAAAAATAATTCATCATAAAATTTGAATATTCTATTCAAAAGTGCCAATCATTCAGTTCTATTCTATTCAATGCTAATCATTCAGTTTTCAAAATTGTCAACTGATTCTAGTTGATTCGATAGCCCTCGTTTTACAATTGAACCGAATGGCATGATTTTTTGAATTTTGATAAGTAAATCCGCTGGAACCATTTTCAAGCTTTTTATGGATATTAGTCCTTTTGCACTCCTGTAACTCATATCGTGATGAAAATTCTAATGGGCTAAAATTTTGAATTATTGCTGGAATATCAATAAATATATATTAATGTTTCAAATTGAACTTTTCTTTTTTGCTTCAATTTTCACTTTTTAACAAAAATAAAATCCGAAAAAAGCGTAAAATATGGGCTATCACCCGGGGTTTCCTTAAAGAGTTTTGTCGCTCCACTTGTAGACCTGACAGGGGGCGGTAGGACTTATTTTTATTTTCAAAATTCAAATTGGATAGCATATATTGACTGTGAAGAAACTACCCAAACTGTGCACGACTATTCTGACAGCACGGATTCGGCATCTATTGTGCAGAAATTTCTTCAAATACAGAAAGAATATTGAAAAAAGTTTTAAAGGTCTTTGGTTTTTATTTATTCCTCTCGGTATTGAGCGCTGGAAAATTTGCTCATAAACTTTCTTACTTCCCCGTACAGTTCTCGTGTATCATTATTGTTTTCATCTTGGTTTTGCGGCGTTATTTCCATATCTTTTGTAATTGGAATGAGGCTATCGATTAAAATGGTTTCATTGTTTTTTTTTCGATTTCCTTCGATATAGGTTGTTCGTCTTTCTCCGTAATTTCTCATAATGTTGGAATGTGTTTTATTAATAGTTGCAACCTAATTGCGCCTTTAAATAGATTCATTGAAAGAAAGATTTTGCCATACTTCCTTCTCAGTCGAATGAGAAAACAACATTTGATCTCTAAGAAAGAAAAAAAATAGATCATGTTGCGCAAACATATGACCCGCTAAAAGTTTAAGTAAACAAACTAAACGTTTTCTGACAAAAATCCTTAGATTCGAATGTCGACGCTATAGTTTAGTTTAAACATTAGAAGTTGTGTAAACAACTTTTCCCCATTTTTGTATTAGATTTTCAAATATTTAAACGAATTGTGTTGTGAAAATGTAAAATGTTTGGCTCCGTCGATGGTGTTTGTATTCTGAACTCCTCTGAATTTACTCGTAGGTGATCAAACATCTAGAGAATATGTACATTAACCGGGTGTGAGAAGTCATATTAATGACTTCATAATGAATACATTTGTTTGATTAGCTAGTTCATATGCGTTCTGGGAATGTTAAATATCGTCGACAGGAAATTAAGATTGAATTGGGTAATATTTCACAGCACGTGGCTTATATGCGTTTCCATTACAAATGTAAATGTGAATCGACTAAAAAAATTATTGGATTAATTGATCTGATATTGGACACTGACCAGAAATTTACAATTCCTATTATGCATGATAAAAACACATGTCATTGAAATCAAATAGCAGAAACATTGGAATTATTGGATAATTAGCCTCGATCCCTCATTAGTTTACACGTATTCATTGTTATGAATAATAAAAAATAATGCTCAAAATGCATTTGTGTATGTCATGGCTAAGACCCTGACATAAGCAGAAGACAGTCAGAAAACTATTGGCTAGCTTCTAGCAGAAAGAGTTAGAGCGAGCAATAATAGATTTTCGGTTGTATGGCATTTCTTACGAAAGCATTTCAAGAGTGTTATTGTCTTCACGAAAAATTAGAATGTAATGAAAAAATATTTACCAACACAAATAGAACTCTACTTTCTTGGTTGAATCTCGATGGATCGGGAGTTTCTTTGGAGTCTTATCGCGTTTGCTGTTACGCTAGGTTTCACAACAAATGTTCTGAGATCCTTAGATTTGAATTTTGAAATCCTACATTATCTTATTTCCTTCGTTATTGGTGAAGGGAGAAATAACTCATAATTATCAACCCCTTTAGTCTCACCAAGCAGCGGCTCCTTGTTAAAGATAGCTTTCTTTCTGTAGATTGGAAAAGAGAGTGATTACTAAAAAGAGATGTGCCGGCATCCATTTGCGTCTGCAAGCGATAAAAGATGTTTCAAACAGCTTCTTCTGTCCTTTGATGCTACCATATTTTCCATCCAGTTATCTGGGGCGGAATTTCGTATTTTCTCCCCAAGATGTGATCGATCCCATTCCACATCTGAAGAAGATGTGGATCAATGCCACACTCAGGATCAGCTTTGTAGTCAAATTTACTACCACAATCATTTCCAGCGCAGCCTGAACCCAGGGTCTATTAGTTTAATAATAAATTATGCACGTAATGTGACACACAGTTCCAATTGTCTTTAGATGTCAACATCTTTCCCATTATATTCCCTGGAATGAGCATGCCTATTCTCTCGGCGAGGTGCATATTAAAAGCATACAGTGGTGGAAAAAAGTATTCGCGGTCTCGATATAAACATAAATTATGACTTGTTTGTTCCTTGTGTTATTCAAACAACTTAAAATGTTTTACGAAATTTATTTCTATGTTCAAACAGAACTTAGAAAAAGTTCTGAAATAGTTCTTAGATTTTAAATAAAATCTGCAAAATAAGAAAAACAGGAGGGAAAAAAGGAAGTAAACTTAACAAGAACTTCATGAAATTATTGCATGGAAAAAACTATTTGCGGAACGTTAAACTTCGACATTGTATTTTATTTATTATTTAGTATAAAGACCCTTTGCATTAAAAACCGCTTTCAAGCGATTGGACATAGAACGAACCAACTTTTTTGTATAATCAGTTGAAGTTTTTTCGCATTCCATATGTAAAATATCTTTAAGTTGCGCTGTATTTTTGATTGTATGCTGTCTTGTATGTAATCTTTTAGTCGAGATCATTCCAGAGGTGCTCGATGGGGTTAAGGTCTGGACACTGTGAGGGCGTATTAAGCATATGGGGACAATTATAAACGATCCAGTGACGCACATAATAAGCCATGTTTCTGGGATCAATATCCTGTTGAAAATAATATCTGCTACCAAGATCCGACTTATTGCTGCTGGTTTTTAAAGCATCTTTCAGGGTATTTAAGTAAAAATCCTTATTAGTTATGCCGATACCCGATGATGCCATACATCCCCAGACCAAAACTCCGCCGCTACCGTGTTTAATCGTCTGCCGCAGAAGTTTTGTGGGCTATTCGGTGCATGGTTTCCTGCATACTATACGTCTCCCATCGGAAGAAATTGAATATAATTCCATCTGAGAACAGTACTGTATCCTAGAATGTAACATTTTTATTGCAATACTCCTTTGCAAAAGTTTTTCTCTTCTTTTGGTTTGTTTTTGATCTTAAAGTTTTCATTCTAGTAATCCTCGCATTATAACCTGTACTTTTCAGAATTTTGCGAATTGTCCGCGCACTTGCTTCCTTACCATAAGTTGGCCGGATATAAGCCCGAGGAAGTTATTGTTGGATTTCTTGAAGCAGCACTGACGATTTTCTGACATTCAGGTTGTATTAGTACTCGAGGCCGGCCACTTTTGTAATCCTGCGTTGATTCGTACCGTCTGCAATACTTCGCATTGTAGATTCACTCCTGTTTAGAACTTTGGAAATGTCAATAAACATTCATTGTTTTCTCAACTTTATTATTATTCTCCTTTCCTCTGGAGTAGTTTCCGAACCTTTACGGCCCATGTTTTTAATAAAAATAATATTGCTACTAACGTTTTCCAAAATGCACACGACATGTATTGACGTTTTTAATATCTGATGGCTTTCTGTTGACATCATTAGAATGTGATACCCCGAAAAATGTAATTGAAACATGTTGTGCTATAACTTCCTTGCATACGTTCAGGCAATCGCAAATACTTTTTTCCAGATGATTGGGCGTCAATAGATGTATAGATATTCTCAGAAATTGCGTTTACATTCCAGAAGGCATTGTGAAAGAGAACAATTTAAGCAAAGAATTTAACTTATTTCTCTATATATTTTCAACAAAATTCAATTAATTTCTTTTATTCGGTACCCACGAATATTGTTTTTCGTCACTGTATGTTATTAGAATATGGGATAACTAGTCCCTATTTCTGATTAGTTTACACGTATTGATTGTTATGAATAACAACAAATAACAACGGGTCCATCATCCCCATGCAAAAGAGAAGATACCCGTACAAAACAAGCAATATGGGTTGGCTTTCCCATCTTGCGCAGGTAAGACTGAAAATATTCGTACCCTCTGAGTAATTGCTTCAGGTATGAATCAGTCCGACCAGACTTTCTACAGGATGATAGTCCCACGTTACTAATGAGTCGTGTGGTCCATCTGCCTCGCGCCGCCTGTACCTACATTTCTTGCCACAAAGCTAGGGTCCTTTTCCTTTCTCTCGACTAACAACTTCTATCTTAGACTCCCTCTGACATTTATATACTCGTCTTTGCCCTTCATGGAGTAGCACTGTGGGGACCACACTCGTGATAATCAGCATTGCCGGCTCAGAGACAGTGCGTATGCAGCTTTTAGCCGTAAAGCTCGTTGCCTCTATACTTGAGTGAGATACGATTTCTAACTAAGAGCGTTAGTCCAGACTTCGGAGCTGTAAAAGAGCAGTGACTCTATCGCACTCATAATTAGACTTCTTTGCTCGAGGTCGGCCTCCCTTGCCATCGAGGGTTGGCCATAAGGCGTCTGATAGCCGAAACCATGTTATTGCACCAATCGTGGATCGTCCAGAAGCACTGAAGCCGTATTGTTAAGGTGGCAGACCCCAAAAGGTCATATGGTCGAAGATATAGATGAAATAGACTTATTTTTATAGTACTCGACCCGAAGAAAAGCAAGCAAAGCGATCAAAAACAAGTTGAACCTGAATGGGGACCAAGTTGTGGTTTGTTCAGCTCCGTCTCTGCTCTCTCACTACTCTGTTTTTGTTCAATTGTATTGTAATCCAATTGAATGTTCTTAAAACAAGGTTACAATTACAATTATCTTAAGGCTACAAGGCTACAATTCTCTTGACTGTCTTTTCTTTGTATTAGTTTGGTGATGTCCTCCCGTTCAGTGGGCTAAAGTTTCCTCATCGCTTTTTTCTAGCGGCATAGTTTAATATCAGTGCAATTATATCCAATGAAAATAAACTTTCGATTGTTATTCTTGTGAAAATTGTCTCTTGTTTTGGAGGGAATCTTTTAGTTGATATATATTTGCAGGGGTTTAATGGAGTTAACTGGTTGTCAGCAATAAAATGTTTGGATTCAGTAAAGTTTATAATGTTTTTTCGTCATCTGCATGTTCTGCGATAGCTGCATATATACCAATGATTCCTGAGCATTGATGGAGGTTTTGGTGAGTTTGTAGAGCTCTTTGTTTCTGTGTTGAAATTTTGGTTGGTACATTCAGCATCAGTGCAGAAAATCTCATTAGAAAAATCTCATTTCGCTATGCGAAAAGTTTTTTGTTATGACCGTTGAGATTTAAAAAGATGTGTCGTAGGTTTGTTTCTTTCCAATTGATACCATTGAAAAGGTCCAGGAACTTCTTGATCCCAATTCTGCTGTTGTCTCTTTCTGATTGTTCTTGTTTATTTTTGGGAACAAATATTGTAATGCATTCGTCATTTTTGCTGAATTGGTTTTAAAATAAGGTATTATTATTGTTTTGAATGTTTGAATCGCTCCAAAAGGACTTAGGCTATGTCTGGAGCTTGACAATATCTCAGAGATGTTATTGTTGGCTTTCGATTTGGCACAAATTGGTTTTTCATATCATCTCTTGTTGTTGAAGTTTTTGTCAAAGACAATTAAATCGTTGATTCATTTGATATTGATGTAATTGCATTTCTGCGATGATTGCGCCTATAAATAATTAAGTTTTTCCTTATGTGGAAACATATGAGATGAAGGTGTATTGCAGAACAATCCATCGGTGTTTGTTTAACGTTTCTTCAATATATGATAATTTCTGATGATAATACGGAACATTTCCATATTATTCAATAGCCTTAATAATAACTCATAAAGTGCACAGCACAACAGATAGAATGTCAATATACGAAGCATAAATATTTGCAGTTTTTGTTGATAGCATTTCAATTTCCACTGAAGTCGATCCAATGTAATTTATATGTGACTAACATATTCAGATCTTATATACTGATAAATATATTTACAAAAGAACACAATATTATTATTATAATATTACAATATTACATCTGTTTGTCAGAATTAATAATATTTGTGTTCAGTCCACATGTTAGTAAGTCTTTTTGAACGTCGTTTCAAGTTAAGGGAACACGTCATCTACAATTTTTGGAGTATTCTTTCATGGCTCTATGCAATTTATGAAACCAAAAATCCCAAAAACAGTATGCATAAAAGTCTGAGAAAATCAAGGGGTTCAATCAACCCCTGGTTGTTCACACTATTTCAAATCACCATGCAAGCAATTACACCAGCTGCCTCAGCCCTACGCCGGCTACAACTAGATTTTTTCCCAATTGAATATTTCGAGCGTTGAGGCTCCACTCTCTACAGAAATTTCTTGTTACGATTCTACCCATTTTTTCGGTTATTTGGCTCTATGATGATTTGTTTTTCAAACCGTTTTTTTCTCGATTGAAAATCACCATATCCAATAAAGTTTTAAAATCCTCATCCTCAATTCTCATTTCATGAGAAGTTTTTTTTTTCTTTTATTTATACGTTTGCTTTCTTTTACAACAACCCTAGGTACAGTCTCAACACCAATATTTATGTTTTCGGGTCGCTTGCAATATGTTTGTTACCCTAAAGCCATGAGATCTCAAATGTTACCAATACCTCTGTAACCAAAACTAACAATTCTCATACAAATACAAAGCATCGATTCAATCCGAACGCACGGACAGTTTCCGGAGAGGAATAAATAAATTGATCATTGTACTCACAAGTGATGCACAGTTCGAACCCGAAACCTCTTTCATCCGTTAAAGAAAATTTAACATAATTGCATCATTGTAAGAAAATAATACACTGCCTTAACTATACCGTACTGAAAATCTATATACTAAAACATTGAGTTTATCTCTTCTTTTCAACTTAGCTTAGTTGGACGTGCACTCAAGAACTAGATGTTTTACCTTTTGTTCGGAGCTACAATTCGTGAAAGAACTAACATCTAATCCAACAAAAGTACAAAACGTTAAAGAAGAAACTAAAAGGAATAATCGAAAGAAAAGAAAAAAATAACCAAAAATTCCCAAGTAAGGAATAAGCCAAAATTCCATGCCAGATTCGTCAACCTAACGGGAATTGATATCGATAAACAGGAAGCCTTGACACTGCAAAAAGGCCTCAAACACAACTTCCAGAACTAAAACAGGAAATAGGACATCGAAGACACCATTGTGGATGCAGAAGTTGCTATATTAGTGGTCTCAGTCGAGGAACAAAACCAAGTCAGTTACGAATGTAGACGGATTATTAAAAAAGATATAAATTCAAAGAAAGAATCAAGGAAAGAAACAAAAACAATAAAAAGCCTTAAAAAGAAACTGAAAACAAATAATGTCATAACAAGAAAAAAGACAAGGGGAACACAACAGTACTAATAAACAAGGAAGAATACATCGGAAAAACAGAGAAACTCATTGAGGAAATGAATTGCAGGAAAATTAGACAAGATCCTAACGACGAATATCAAGCGGAAATGAAGAGGCAATGAGGAAGGCAACGAAAATAATAGACCCCAAAGTTGCGCACACGCTGACAACAATGAACCCTTCGGCACCACCACTTATTGCGCTACCAAAGCTGAACAAACCAGACACACCAATGAGATCCATAATTAATTACAAATCTGCCCCAGGATACAAACTATCCAAACACTTGGCAATAATGTCAAGGGACAACCTCGAACTCTCTTAACAAATTTGTGATATCCAACACCACTTTAGCTTTATTGGAGCGCTGGGAGGCATCGGGGATGGATGGATCTCTTTTTCTAGCACTTCCTTACTCTCCCGTCCTTCCCGTTAGAGAAGAGATTCCCATAATCCGAAGGCGCCTTTAGGCGTAGAAGACCTACGAAACCTAGCCCGAAGTAATGTGTCAAACGGTTCCAGGCTAGGTTCTCAGGTTGACAGGGGAGGTGTTTAGTGGGTAGTCCAAAAGCAGAGTCCCACACTCAAGGCGTAAACAGTCTTCACCTCCCTACCACAAAAAAAAACACCACGGAGCTCATTGATAAATTAAGCAACATGAAACCAGCAGAAAACACCCAACTAATATCATTCGATATCAAAGATATAGATCCATCAATACCGTTGACAGAAGCAATCAATACACTGCAAGGAGCACTACTAGGCAAAAGAAGAATAAAGACTTCTAGACACAGCTCACAAACCTCCTCAAAACGACGTTACAACAAAACTACTTCCGGTTCAACAACAATATCAATTCATGGAGGAACTCACTTCTAACTTGAGAGTGATATTTTATGCATGATATGTGAATGACATATCATGAATATGGAACAACCAAAAATATTGAAGGACAAATTCTGGAATACCGCAACAAACAACACAAAAATCGAAAATTCACAATGTAGACAGAAAAAGAAGAAAAATAGATATTGGCGTAACAACAAAGAACAATGAAACTTGAAAACAATTCAATTATGAGATATAAAGGGAACCCACTGACGCGATAATACACAACTCGCCTAACCACCCCTAACTTTTTAAAAACGAAGTTAAAAGACAACTAATAACAAGAGTGGAGCGCACGCTTCTAAGTGATGAACTATACAACAAGGAGTTAAACTCAACACAATGCAAACTTCTAAACAACCAAAAAGCATAGAAAAGAAGAAGAAAGTGACAAGAAAGATGGACAAAACATACATATATCAGAAAACCAACATACAAATCAGCAAAACTTTTCAAAAAAAAAAAAAAATTCAAGGTAACCTACAAAACAAGCGGTTTTACGAAAATACTACGCACAAACACAAATAAAAAAGACCCGCCGAACAAACAAGACGTATATAAAAAAACTCGTGCATGGCAATGTAGGCACATCGGTCATTCAGGACGTAAGTCGAAGCAAGATATGGCGAACACAGACAAGACTCGAATAAAAGAAACTAAAAGCCGGACGCAACAACTGAATCCAACTTTCAAACAAAATGGCTAACAAAAAACGTACACAAACTCACATTAAGCAGACAATGAAAATACTACATGGACAAGATAAAGAACAGCGTTTAAACGTATTCGAAAACATAGAAATGTACAAGCAAAAAACCTTCGAAGGACGATTTCTCAAGGAATAGACAAAGTCCATTCAGACATAATCGTCGAGCCGCTAAAACAACTTTACAGAAAATAAAGACACACCGCACATTGACAACATCAAAGGAACGCAGGACCAAATGAAGGGACTTCGTCAAAATAGAGTCATTACAGACTTTTTTCCACCCGCATAAAAAGGACTCATAAATAAGGACATCTAAAGTCGACGAACTCAGAACGATACCACATCCCGAAAATGATAAACCGCCGAAACGCATGTGTGTACGATGCTAGGAGTACGAAGGAACTTCGTTCGTAGGACAAAAAACATCTATTACTTCTCGGTTGGAAAAAATCGCGAAAAAAAGGAAATAGCCCAACCTTGTACACGGCAACATCAATATATCCGTGTATAAGGGACTTTTCTTGAGTTTTGTTTAATCGCTTCGTAAAATCCCGCTTTAATTGTTCTATGAGAAGACTTTGGGAATGCCATCTATGAAAATGGACTTTCCCCACGTACCGTAGTAAACGGTCCCCCATTGAGGTTTCCGCGGGTACATGCCAACCTTCAACCAAGAAGTCCAGTCTAGATACAAGTCTAGATACAAACGAAGGTGTGCTCCCTATGTTGTGGATAATCATATTTGATTTCATTATGAACTCGTATGGTTCGCTACCTCTTTGGTGCATTTTGGACGTTAGCATCGCATCCGATCAAGAGTGGAATATTTTTTCTCTCACAATGTGCTACTACCCTTTGTACATCCAGTGGTTGAATGTTTTAATCACCTGGATAATAGGCTGATGCAATAACTATGTGACGGGTTTTACCCTTGACCATAATAGAAGTCTTCAGAGGCACTCAAGTATTGTGAAAGACATACATAATTAATGTTTTTCCTTATTATAGCACCCGGTCTGGGAGGATCCAGCCCCTCTGCGCAGACTTCAATGGAATCGCGAGTGTTGAGGCCCCTTATACGATTCTTATGTGCCGAGGGTTCTTGGATCAGTGCTAGTTCTATTTTTCGTTTTGTGAACATTCGTACCAAGACAGCCACATGATGAAGGTTCACCTGTGCTAAACGAGTTATATTCTTGTTCATTTCTCTTTGAAAACCGTGAGCGAAACTCCCGTTTCTTCCTACGTGAGATCCTTGTCAGAGCTTATTTCCAGGACTGAGAGATCCAGCTCATCCGGCAAGGTGGCCTGATAAGCCTCTTTCTGCTATCCTGGAACTGCTACTGTACCCCGTTTTATTCTGCCTAAGAGCTTCGTTGATGCTACAGGGGTCACAGTCCCCCGGTGACGCTTGCGCCAACCGCTGCCGGATGAATAGGCCTCACCGTAATAGCCCCATGAGATGCAACCCGCCTCGCATCCACCGAAGCCGTTTAGATTATCTCCACTTTCTTTAGCCCGCATACATTTACTCTGCCCCACCTATATCGTAGGGAGCCATTTTGCTTATTGATGAAGTTGGCTGAACTCGCATCAACTCCAGCGGTCAGCAATTGAACGTTTCCCTCAGCTTGTACCTTCCATTGCCTCGTACTGAGGCCTTTGTTCGAGGCTGCCAGCACTCTGAGTAAAGCCTCTGCTGGCCACCCTTCACTTTTTGGGAGATACATGTGTATTATGTGGGCTTTAGGGATCTTCTCCCTTTTTCACAAATGAACTTAAAATTGCACAAAATGCAGAATTTTTAAACTGGTTTAAAATTATTACACATAAAATTCCAATACGCAACATAAAATTCCTTTTTTCATATTCTGTAATCATGTTCGTTCAATTTTCTGATCAAGTTTTCTAACAAATACTGCAGAATGGAGGAATATTTTTGTTGTTGTTATTTTTGTCATTCTAAATTTAGATTATGATCTGTAAATTGACTTTTAAGTTTAAAAAATAAATATTACAATTTATGACTGCGATTTGCATATCCAAAATTTGCATTTCGAAACTTTGCATTTACATGTCCAAAAGTTTATTGTACGTACAATTTTTTGATTATGTGTTTGTGTTCCGATTCCTGGAAATCGCATTATTGATTTTTCGTTGCGTTATCTATGTATAACATAGGTGGAGTTGCGTAGATACGGAAGCGATAAAAGATAAGGAGTATATTAGTCACGAAACTTTGTGTTGAGAATGTGAGCCATTTCTTAAATATTTACTTTGAACCATGCAAAAATTGCGAGGACAAAGCTCCAGTCGACCTTGCATCTTGAGATTCGCAGAACCGGTCCAGTTGGTTTTTCTAACGTTCTATAATGATTAACAAGCGAAATTCAAATCAAAGCCTCAGACCGGTTGGGACCTTTATTGTTGTTAGCCTCGCATGAAAATCACGATAGAAGCGTTATCAAGTTAATAATATTGACAGAGTTTGATGACTTAGCTAGAATTAATCGACTCGCATTTTGCTGCGGCATTTGTTTACCAGACCCCACACTCGACTTTGTTTTCGAACTGCATGCCTGCGGATATCATATAGTAACTTACTCATCGCATTAAACGTTAATAAATCCACGGGCACGCTTTGCAGCTTTATGCAACAATAAATGCTAATAGAAAATCTTATGGCTCTACTCACTTCATTTGCATAGGCGCAGTCACAGGTGAATTTCGTGTCATGGTAAATGCAAACAGATTTATCGGTTCCAGGGTAAGAGGCGTACACCGGCCACAAACTCGTAAAGGAGCAAAATACAAAAAGCACTTTGAGGTATTCGGCACTCATAATTACACGCATCAATTACTACAGTTAGCACAAACTTTGAGCACATGTGTGAAGGTCACGGAGGTACCACAACACTAAATTCAGTCTATCATTGCCAATTATTACTAATCGCGTTAATTTTCGGTAGGCTCATTATCCTTGTACAGTAAGCGCATCACAAACCTGGCGTAGGTATGAAATTTTCCGTGATAGCGAGCGCGATCGCGACAATCGATTCATGTGTTGTTCGGTTCAAACTGTATGCGCGCGCACTTTCTTATCACTTAAGTGATTTCGTTTCTGATTAGATAAATGAAATTGCAAGACTTGACGGCATACCACCCAAACCACAAACAATTGGATCACTCGTGATAAAGCCGCGCAACTGCTTTCGTAACATTGCAAAACTTTTTTGGAGCGAATCCCATTTGAATATTGATAACGTAGAATGCTGTTCACATATGGGTCCGCGGAACGTGGTCTCATCTTCAATGCAACGTTGGGTGTGATTTGTTGCTCTGGCGAAGGCCGTTCTGAAATAAATTAATATTTTGCCATTCAGTCGAGAGATTTTTTTTTTTTTTGCTAACAACAACAAAAAAAAAACAAATATATTAATAATTGGCGCGAATAATCATTGAAATTATATAAGTGTCGCATTGGGCAGTTTCCCTGTTGTGTTGTTTTAAGCAATGTTAATCTAAATATTCCGTTGATTGATTTAATTTTGATTTTTATTGGTTTGAACATGCGCTTTAATTAGTTCCTGCTTCAATTTCAATTGTGTGTGTTGGAATGATGGACATTTTAAAAAACTAAAAGGCAGCAACAACAAATTGGAACAAAATTAGAGCTTTATTCAAGCTACACTCGGATGGTATATCTGTTCGATGTGATGTCCTGAAATCGACTGACTTTTTCCTTAAGGGGTTATACCTATGTGAAGGTTAAAAAACAAGCCTTTTTTCAGGATTTTTGTTTCAAGGATTTTGAAAAAAAGCTTTTATAAATAATATATCAATATAAAGGGCAACTTTTCGGGAGTGAAAAAAATTTTCTTTATTTAAAATTCAATACAAAATGGCGGCTGTAGTGCACGTCAAAGTCACTAGTATTTACAAAAGACGTTCTGCGGCCGGACAAGTTTCTCAGCCCCATCTGCATCTGGAACAATAAAAAAAATGTTTTTCATAAACTCCATGAGTTTTACTAGTGAAGTACACACGATAATAGTTTAATATCGATTTTTCGCAAAATGGCGACCATTTAACAAAAAAATTGCATTTTCGACCCAAAAAATGACTTCAATTATTTATAACTTTTTTAAACGAAACCAATCGCTCAAATCGTGTGTATTTCAGTAGATAATCATATCAAGAAGCTACAGTTATAACGGCAAGTCAATCGGATGAAAACTGAAAGAGTTTCGTTTCCGGCAAATTTAAAAAAAAAAACACTTTCGAGATAAACGCGTTCAAAGTTTCAAAACCTTATAAATTTGTAAATTTTCAAAATTTACTACATACAAATTTTTTCACCTTTACTCTGCTATTCCAGCACCATACAGTTGGTCTTCCAAGACCGTGGATTTCTCCTCCTCTTCCTTTCTTGATGCTAAAAGGCTGCGTCTCGCCTCTTTTAAAACGTCGGAAATTGAGCGCTCAGCAGCCTTTATGCGCTCGGCGTCTGTTTCTAAGCAGAAATTGTAAAAATTAGGTCCTGCCCGGGAGAAGGCCCGGTAGTCCATCATTTAAAAAGATAACAGCGATATCCGCCGCGATATCGAGCACCGCCTTGCTTCTCGACACATGTTTCGGCGAGATGAACCACACGACTGCATTGAACGATTCATTTGTATTTTGTGTGTATCCACTCAAGCAGCGCGAAAGAAGGTCATCGGAGCTGAGTTCCTCGTAAATTGGTTTTACGGCCTTGAAGACATCCTTATGCATGGCAGGCTTGTGTTGGTAAGTTGCCAGGGAACCCACTCCGGCGCTGACGCTGCTCGGCCGGGCACTACTCGTGTTGCGGCTTTTTGTCCGTAGAAATTTTATGAAATAAGGTAGCCCAAATTCCATCTCTCATTTTTTCTACAGATCCTGTGTTTCTCCTGATTGCTAGTCCGTAATAAATAGTGAGCTCATCGATAAGCTTACCTGTTAATTTACCGCGACCGCCGAGACCTTTCGTATTTTTTTTTTTAAATTGCGAAACGACTGCCAATCCTTTTTTGCACGTGTCCAATACACTCTTTTTTTGAAACCGTACAATCTCCATAGGGCTTTGCGTCAACAATACCTTTGCATGTTTTCGAATCTCCATCGCCAATATAATTGATGTATTTAATGTTATGCAATTTTTTCGGAGCGGCGAAATATTTCAACTACTGCATCGACTTCCATCTTACCGGCAGATCCTTGATGATTAGCATCGCAGTTGGGCTCGTGAGCGGCATATACTTCCTCGTATTCGGCGGTACCCTCTTTTTTCTTCCAGTACTCACACACTTTGCAATACTTAGATTTGACACAGACATCTAGTACCTTGCCGGTGTACCAGCCGATCAATGTCACTAAACCGAATAGCGATGAAAAGCCTCGGTTTCTCCATGAATCGTCGCCAGAAACTGTGAGCCCATTAACTTCATTGTGCTCCATAGATTTCTGCTTCTCCTCTGCAGCTGCTTTTTTTATGCAGAGTTCTCGTACACGTGCATAAAAATAATTGAAATGAAATATTGTGCTAATAGTGCTTGAAATATTTGAAATAATATTATCATACGTCGCTTGAAAGACTGGCTTCGGGAGATCCATAAACGCGCAGAACCTTTTAATGCCATTGATCCCTATGCCTAACATTCGCATGGCTAAAGTAATGCGAGTGTTGATCTCATAAGCTCGATCGTTTATTACTGGGCAGCTATTGATTGAGACATCACCGCAATTCGAGCAGCTAACAATAATTTTTGAGCCAAGTCCGCATCTGCTTCCCTCCGAAAATCGCACTACACCATGACACTGTTGACATGAAACTGCGTCAGACAGAGCGGTAAAAATAGTAAACAAGTTAATAAGTCTGTAGCCAAAATGACTATTTACATCTCTTTCATTATTCAAATCGCTCAATTTTAATTTCTTTGATGACGCGCACACGTACTCCGAATCGTTCTCAAACGAATGGCGGTTAGGCGGACGCCTTTTGCTGATCTTGCTGCGCTTCTGCGATGAACTACTTGCTTTAATGCCTTTACGGCCACTGTAAAGTTTACTACTCATTTCTAACAAAACAACAGTAAAAATATCAATCTCTTTCTCTTTATACAAAACAACAATAAAAATATCAATCAAAACACAGTACTTTAACCTCAAATGCAGCGTGTAGTCGATCGAGTAAACAGAAGCTCTCCTAACGTCGTTTACGAAGGAACGTGCCCTATACAGTGTATATTAATTACTATATAGTATAAAGCGATCAAATTTCACGTTTTTCGAGCATTGGAGTTGCTTCAGAAAATTGATTCTCAAAAATTTTCTGATGTATATTAGTATTTGGACCTTTTTGATTTGAATTCTAGGGATGTGTTAGTATACTTTTAGCCAATAGGAAAAAAATCGAAAAAAAATTCACATAGGTATAACCCCTTAACTGAAAATCTTTCTCGTCACCATAAGGGGCAACATCCTTGCGAAGGATTTTAGAAAATTCAGAAAAACCTTATCAGACAATTTCACTTAAAATTTGATAAAACAAATCACAATAATTATAATTTCATTTCACGCTCATTCCAGTCCTGTATTTGATAAATTTGATCAGCATACGGTTTAAAATCAGTGAGAAAAACCTTCAGTGTCAACGTCATATTTGTTTAATTGAATGGTTTCAAAGCCGCAAATCAAATAGTTTGAAGCGTACTTAACTCCTGAGCGCAATGTATCCTTTCTTCCCATATTATTTACCCCAAGTTCAAAATGCTTGCTTGGGGTAAGGCTTACGTGGAGATAGTACCATTCAGCACTTGTGCTCCTTTCTTGTCTCAAAACGAGTATACTTATTACCTATTAACCACAAAAATTCATCTTGTCTTGTGTGGCCAATCGGAGGCTTCGATATTTTTTTTTGACATTCATTAGCCAGAACTTTAGGTCCCGGTTCGGAATATAGTCAAATGTCAATGATCGTGTCAAATAGTTTCAGCGCACAGTCTCATATGTCCTACGACACAGAGCGCTGTTTCAAGTTTTTTCCGATACTTTCTTGTCGTAAGTCTTTGTGTTTGTCCGCGTTCCTATTCTACCATGGAATTCAAAAAAATCACTGTAGGGCTATATTCTGCAGCAATTTGAATTCTTTTTTGTGAGTTATGGCTGTCTGACAGAAAGCGATACCTCAATAGAGCAGTAGCGTCGGAATTATTTCATTTGTAATATTTGTTGATGAGCATTGTGTTTTAATGATTAGGCGACCAAAACTAAAAAGAGACTGTAAGGAGGAGAGTATTTCTAGGCAGTGGGCTCGTTCATTATTAATGTGGTCATTCCAGGTAATTTGACGATCCATGTTCTGTTCCATAGTATTTCGTCAATGTCTATGTTTAAAGCCATTGTTAGTTCTGCTCAACATTTGGCGATGAAAATGGGTTGGGTGTTTTTTAATAATTCACAATGTTCCCTTCAATGAAGTATTCTTGAATAATGTTTCGACTGAGAATTGCAGTTTCGATTTGATTAATTTTGCTTGTCTTGAAATATACAATATGAAGCTGTTATCTGCATAAAGTCATACTTGAACATTTTTCGGAAGGATGATGTGTTTTTTGACTGTAACTGCATTCAGTCTCATAAGCCTCTATACAAGGTCCTTGTTGCTTGTACGTCTAGTGGCCGTATCGCATACTCTACCCATGGCTCAGTTCTGATGAACTTAATTAATTTTCTTCATATGTAATCTTCCTCGGCCAGGACCTCCTATCGAAAGGTATTTTCCTGAAATTGTAGGTCCATCGAATCTCCAAAAGCTTCCGCTGTTCCAAATTTGTCATACTTTATACCGTTCGGATTCCGTATGTGTAGAACATCAATCTTATTCCATATACGGAATACTTTGACATCCTCCCGAAGGCGTTCTCGCCAGGCTTGAGGGTCTGCATAAAACTCTGCCATTGATCATTTCGAAACTGACGAACCCGGTCTCGAATTTCGTTTGTCCACCGGTAAGTTTTCGTTCTTAGCTTAGGATCAGCCGTGCTCCTGGCCCATCCCGAATATTGATTCTTCCTTCTTATCAGCGTTTTAATTTCACGCGGGATTTAATAGGGATTGTATTCCCTTATTGCAGTTGTCCCTGTATTATCCTCATTCGTCTGCTTGACATAATTCGTTCGGTGAAATTTTTAATGGCCTATCGATCATGCAAAGCTTATCAGCCGGGTTTTTTCCTGGCTTTTCATATATTCGCCAATAAGTATTCACTTAAGAAGTGAATAACTAAACTAACTAACTAAAATTCATTGGACTTTTGGTAGATGCTGGTTTGAAGCCCTGCTGCTGATGACTCCGTTTAGTTTAGTTCCAGCTTGACTACTTTTGACAGCATCCCAATGTCTATGATGGGCATGAAAGTCTCTAATAACCAACACCGGCCCTTCTATCTCGATGGTAGAAGTCTTCTTCAAAGTATTTGTTGTTTCGTGGGTTGTATACGAAATAACTACAAACTCAAATGAATTAATTTGCACTTTGATGGCTGTTGCTTCTCTTGTGTGTAGTTCTAGTATTTGAATCAGGTGAAATCTCACATTTCTCCTCATGAGAAAGGTTGTTTCTTTCCCTGCCTGTTAATCTGTCATTTCATTATAGATTTCATTATAGGTTGGGGAGGTGGAGCCACGTTCCGGGCTTCAAGAAAGTTTCTTAGATGAGAATTATTTTATTTATTTATTTTAGGGATGTTGGAAGTTTTCCTGTTGTTTTTGTGGTTTTTAATGGGTTACGGGTATTTTCGGGCAACCTCCATAGCCATAGGAGTGTTCTCCGCTCCAGTTAACACATGCTCGTTTAGCTCATGATGTTTTGACATTGTATAAAGTGGTGCATATCATATTTATACCTCATTTCATACCTCAAGCCTGTGCATGGCGATTGCCTATGAAGTGTCCACTTGGCAGCCATGGCAAATCGATTGTCCGTTTTGGGGATTCATGGCTTCCACCTTTCTTACCAGATGACATACCGCAGTTATGTTTGATATTGATGTTTGACGATTTTCGAGACACCGGTGTGTTTTTACCCAGAAAACTTTAATGAGACGGAAGCGCTGTGGTTTCAGATCCACCTGAATATCTATGGCCAGGACATGAAGTCCTCGTATTATTATGTTGAGGGTTTTTTAGTAGTTAGTAGATGTAGTATTGTCATTGTTCGTTTTGTTTTGTATTTTGGCGGGAAAGGACGGCACTCCCTGTCTTCACTCCTCTCCATATCTTTTAGTTCCATCTTTTGCTTTTCTACCACTGTTTCTGAAAAAGAGCCCAAATTATTAAAGAAAGTCGAGGAGTCCGTGATTCTCTGTTTCTTATTTTAGATTCTATTCTTTTCAGTTGCTGGCACTTCCTCAATATTTTCCGTTCGATTTTGTCATTTTGCAGCTCATTTGGCATTCGGTGGGGATAATAGTGAACCAGACTGGGAGTAGCTAACCATGAGTCTCATGATTGTTTTGTACATAAAAAAATTAAGTGTTTGCCAGAAGTGACTCTTTAGAGATCAGGGGGGGGATGGGAACCCGAGAAGTTTTTGTTAGAAGTTAAAGAAGTTAAAATTTTCATAATCCAAAAACTACGAGAATACTTTTATATTTCATTATATAACCCGATGGCTATACACAAGTGCATTTGCAGCTACCAAGCTAGTAATGCTAAAATTTATCTCACGTGCTCAAACCAGACCGAAAAGGATTATCTCAAAGAGTTATAAAGTGTCTTATTGTATCTTTATGTGTTTTATGAATGTGTTTTCCTAGTGACCAGAAATTGACTGCGTTAAACAAAGCAAAAGAATTTATTTTAAACCATTTTTCTGTCTGAACTTTAGAAAATTTTTGACAGGGAAATTAAGAGATAAGTTTACTATGCCAGCGCCACTCAAATGACAAACATACAAACAGAAGAAATATTGGACGTGCAATTAAATTGAATTCATGCTAATATGAAAGGACGTAACGTCATGCCATTATGTAAACCAACGGCGAGAGAAAAACGGATAACATGTAATTATTTTAATATTTGTAATTTAAAAAACTGGCGTTTCCCAGCTTTGTAGTTGACAGAGTTTCAGTTCTATTATGTTAATGCTCCTTAGCCAAGTCGGGGGCTTGCTTGGTTTGCAGGATCAGGCAATAAACAGAGAACTGTTTTGTATTTCCTTTTTCCTCGTCACCAGCTCAGTCCGTGCTATTTTTTGGTTTAATATTCGTTTGTTGTCTTGGTCAAAGAGATTATCATCTATTAGTAATGCCAACACTTTCTTTGCGCAATTCATGATATTCCATACGAGTTATTTTGTCCCGATTTGCAAGGGCGAGCTCCAAAAACTCAGCTTATCCCGCAGTCGTTCGTGTTATTCCAAGATGTATATAGCTCTTTCCAGGAGTTTTCTCTAGTTCTCCATTAACTGTTCCAAATAGCACTTTTACCGTTCCTATTCTTGATGAGTTTCTGTCGGCAGCTCCTGCTCTCACTAGATCTTCCGGTTTTTCGTTTCCCTATACACCTCTGTGTCCAGCGACTCATGTCGATTTCACATTCACTCGGGTTGTTGCGGCTTCTAGGTTGAGCACCTCAGATGTTGAGGACCTGCCCAACGTCCTGCGCCAGTTGTGAAGCCGCGCGGTGAGGGGCAAGCGATCGCAATTGTTTTTGTGACCTCAAATACTTTCGACTGGAAAACTGTAGTAGGGCCTTCAAGTTTGTAATTTCGATCGAAATGCGGATGATCTCCGTGGAAGATGCCGTTTCATCTTGTTCTCTTTATTCAGGAGTTGACCTATTAGCTATAATTTCTTTCCAATGTTTAGTCAAAAGGTGCGCTAGACTATACTCAATAGCCCAGATGTGAAACAACACAAATAACATAAAATATTTATCCAAGATGCACATGTGTGATGCATGATTGCATCCTTTGCTTGTAGTGCATAAATTAGCGAGCATGTGTGAAGATTCATACGCAAAGAACAACGAAGCATTTGGCGGCGCCGTTTAAAGATATGCACGGAATTTAGTATATAACGTATAATTAATATTAGTCATCGGATGAGGAAAATTTTGAAAATGAGAACCAAATTCACTCCTCGGCTGACAGGCTTCCGACAGACAGCAATCGAACTCAGACAGTATACAACCAACGGACTTAGATGAAATTCGGAATATCATAAGAATATTGAACAAAAATAAAACACCTGGACATGACACAATAACAAACATCATGATCTCATGGCTACCGACCAACATTCTAAAAGTACTTACGGACGTTATTAATACAATAATTCGGCTGCGACAGTATTCCAAAGCATGAAAATCAGCAGTAATTATTGTTTTTCCGAAACCTCATAGGGACCTCACATTTCCTCAAAATTGGAGACCTATTAGCTTCCTATCCTCTCTGTCGAAAATAGCAGAAATAGTGATTTTACATCGACTCAATTAGGTAATATCCGAAAAATATATAATGCCGGAAGAACAATTTGGCTTTAGAGCTATGCAATACTGAATTCCAGCTAGTAAGAGTAGTCCAACACGTAAGGTCATGCTTAAACCGTAAAAATTCAACTGGCTTAGTTATGTTTGACATAGTCAAGACCTTCGACTAAGTCTGGCATGCATGACTTATTTTCAAAATGCAGCAATTCAATATGCCATTGCAGCTCACTCAAATTATCGACTCCTTCTTGGAAGGTTGAACTTTTCGCTTCAGAATCGACAAACATCTCTCAAGCCTAAGAGCCATTAAAGCTGGAGTCCCCGAGGGATCTCCTCTCTCACCGGCCCTTTATAATATATTTATTGCTGACCACCCTTCTCTGCATTCAAGAGTTAAATTATCTTTATATGCTGACGATACATGTATATTCTCTACATCACGACAAACAACAGTCATCACTTCAATGACTTCATCACTAGGTCAATATTATCAGGAGAAGACCAAAGCGCTGATTGCCGGAGAATGTAAATACAACGAATGAAACGTTGTATATACATTCTCAGGCAATCAGCGCTTAATGTCTAACGAATGAAAAACGAAATTATAACAAATTGAAAACATATTCTTTTCATTTTTTCGGCTAATCAAAAATTTCCGTGAGCCACATTTTACTAAACTATACTTAAATAAATTTTCTTTTTTATCTAAGTGATACAACTACTACTAAAATATTGAAAAATGCTTTGTAATTTCTCGAAAATTTCAAATGATTTCAGAAATTTTTTTTTAATCGAGTATTAGTTAATAATTATTTGGTAGCCAGTCAAACTACCTCGGACGGAACCTTGGAACTAGAAGGTTAAGAACCCAAGCATTTAAGGATCCATCGTGCTCATAACGAATTTCTATAGTCTCGATCGATGGATTAGAGCTGAATTACAACAAAGCAAATGTTACCATGGTAATTTTTACCGTTTTACAGTCGCTGAACCGCGGAAGGATTTCGAATGAAATAAAATTATCTGAATTCCATACCATTGATCTGTTAATAGCAAACAACGAATTCCCTTAATGGACCTCAGTTTGTTTCTGCTATTCTTTTTTGTATTCGGTATTAGGTATCTTTAGCACTTTTCGCGTGTAAAATATTCACATGGTTCAATATTTCTGAATAAGTATGAAGTAATCCGGATTTCGTAAATTGAAACGTAACCCAATAAGCTAGCTCTATTGCGTCTTACTTTTGGAGAAGAACTCTTGAGATATACAAAAAAAATTTGACATTCTATCTGCGCGAATATCTTGTTCATATGTTTTTCGACATGTTCAAATTTAACTTGTACACGCAAACAGGAGCTGATATTTGATATCGACATCATACCAGCACCAAATAGCATGCACGCGTGCGTAGTTTTTCAAGCTTATCTAAAGTCTATTTCAATATCAAATCGTAGCAACGTTCTTTTGATATATCAATGGCCAGTGCATAACATTAAATCAAAGCCCACTCAAAGAATTTATTTGGACGAGGAACAATAAATTCCAGACGTTCTACAATGGCCCGCAGCCAGTCCGCCGTCATTATTGGCAATCACATCATCCTATTGAATGATTGAGCAAAACGCTATTTAGAATTTGGAAGTACCACTTTGCGTGGGAAGACCTAACATTGAGGAACACTCCATAATGCGCTACTAATAACAAACAGCCTAGGGTGCTCCATGTGGAGCACTTGTATTGTTAAGATTTTAGAACAAATAAATAACTTCTCCAGATTTATCTTCTGTATCGAGTTTTTAATATTTAATGCGTGGAAAAAATATCTGGGATGAGTATTTGTCAGCCTAATCCTTCAAAATATTCGAATCAAGTAGCATCCAAATATTTAGTAGCATGTATAACTTCATCGTTTAATTGGCGCGAAAAATTGCTGATGGCATTTTGTTTCATTGTCTTCGGCGTCATATGTGACTCTTCAAAATTTGAAGTCAGCCGAACGACACATCAAATTTAACACAAAATTTAAGAAATAATCCAATAATTAAGTATTTTTAAAGCTTGGATATTCTTGAATTCCTAATTTGTTCTTATGATAGCAATAAAAGGAGTTGCAGTATTAATCTTACTAATCAATTTTTGAAAGAATTCTAAAAATTTATCAATGCCGAAAACTGACTTTCGTTGTCGTTGCAATACTGCAGCCTTCACGCCCTTTGACTCCCCGCTAAAAGCGCATTCGGAGACTTACCCGTATATCCAATTTCTGGGCAAACACAAAGCGAAGAACTTTTTTTTACCCAATGTCCTACTAGTGCTTATCAAGTCTCTCACTCGTCTTAGGCCGGCTTAGGAGTAAGGTTAGGTTTCAGACAACCGTTGCTCAGCCAGATGGGTCATAAGGAGAGGCCATCGTAGCTTAAGCACTCTTTTTATTTTATAAACTTCAGTTTCCTTAAAAGCATCATACAATTCATGATCTTACATCATTCGTCACCACTCTCCTTCTCGAAACGCTCTCATAAGGTGCTTCAGAGCACCATGCACGAATGGGTCTTTGCATTAAAGCTGTAGCATACTCTTTATTTCATCATAGATTTTTATACTTGGGCCTTTGATCTCCAGAGTTTGCAGTTCGCTTCAAAACCGACAAAACTGAAGAAAAAGTTGTCTACACGAGCTGCACTCTCCTGTATGCATGGTGTGTAAATAAAAATTCAAGACTCGTCTCAGGACGAACAGTTTATAGAATCGATCGTACATTGAAAAGAAACAGCTACAAACGAGATTTCTATTGCTGTAAACTCATTGCATCTCCTCACTCGGAATAGTCTCTAAACTCATCGTTGGACCTTTTGAGACCCTGGAACGCTGCTTCCTTTACCGGTCTTTCTTGTTTCGAGCGTACTAAAGGAAGTCTTGGACACGGTGTTACTGCGCCAGATTTGCCACATTGAACGTGGTCACAAATGCAATGACGGCGAAGTAGGTTTGAACGTTTAAATTCAGACAGAAGCAATCCAACGTAATTCAGACCATTGACGTGTTTCCAGCAGGTACAAATTCATGAATTGTTCTTTATTCCTCAAAGAAAACAATGTATATGCTTTTCATAAGTGACTTCTTCATGTGGTCTGTTTTCGTCTTTTTCGTTATAGAGGTGCGCTATTCAAAGTTTTTCCATGATAAGAACCACGTCTCATAACAATTTACTACTATGTTTATGAATCGTGGTCGGATTGCAAACCTACGATCGTTTCATGTCAAACGGTGAGGTGCCACTCCTTCTGTTCATCCGAGAGAGCTCCCGGAATCAATTTCATGAAACCTTTTCGCATCATTTATTCTTGTGTTACTAGTTAAAATACAGTTTAGTGATTTATAAATACTTCATCTGCAATCATTCAGGAGCGAAAACCTTTCAAAACTTGACCCACTTTGGACAGGTTTTCATCAATTCTGCTCCTTAGAAGTCTTTCAGAGCGTTCATCCTACTCCTTGTTGAATTCGTGTGAACGCCACATGCCATGAATACCATGGCATATTCTTTCTCGGCCGCTTGACTCATTTTGAACGCTTCTGCACCTATCTTGTTCAGTTTGACACAAAATTTGATCGCATATCGCAGCTCCAACAATCGCCAGACGCCTTTTGAACGCTCCAATTTCTCGACGGCGTTTTAAAACAGACAATAATTACTGTACTCGCAATGTTCTCGCAAGTGCGTCTCGTTAGTGGAGGCCCAGATACAATACTGCGTGACGGCGATGCGATTCTCGCACATCGCGGCGCAACGCATTCAATTCATAATGTTCATATGACAAATGTCAAATTGGTGACGTTTTAAATGAAATTTGCTTGAAAAGTTTTGAATTTGGAATTTTCCTGTGTTTGCAAATAATAGCCTCAACAAGGATGTACGAAATTTTCATTCAAAATTCATTCAGAATAACCTTAGTACTTAAAAAGTAATTAAGGCGATTGAATTTCAAACGTCAACGCATCTCGTTGCGAGGAATTTTCGATTTACCGAAAATTTCTCGCCTCGCGTTGACGCATCGCAATCATTGTACGATGTCGTGAACAAATGCATGTTACGAAAACGGGTTCACATTTGCTGGGAGACTCTCGTCGCACTCTCGCATCGCAGTCTCGCACTATTGTATTTCGGCCGTGAATGTCGATATTTCGATCGCTGAACTAACAGACCCGACCACCTCGCGCACACGAGGAGTCTAAAGTTTGCATCGTTGCAACCGCAACGGTGTTAAAAATTTTCACTTTTCGAATGTTTTTGGTAAATTTCAGTTGCATATCGGTATTTTTTACATACAACTAGATTTTCATTTCCGTTTAAGCATCTACTAAAAAGAAATATTGAAAGGAAATGGCAGCGATTCGCTTGCAACGATACAAACTTCGGACGTCTCACACACGTCGTAACTGATCTCCACACGCTCCGTTACTCTTCCTTGAAGTTTTATTTACACCTTGTATTTCCTCGTCTTTAATTCATTTGGCGCCAAATAAACATGCTGACATTTCGATGGTGCGCTGATTAAATTTTAATTGTGAGTTCTTCGGTGACGGCATTCTCGCCTCGTTAATTTATAGCCTTACTTGTTTTATTTCTCAGCTCTACTAGTTTTATATTTACATAGAGTTTCTGAAGAATTTCTTCAGCGGTTGGATAAGATCTTAACTCTAGAACCCCACTCTGTGGTGTCCAAACCACACAAAAATTTTTGAACCCTGCAACGTCTTAAGTGTTCAACACAGAACATTGGCGTACACCGTATCAACGGAAGAAAATAAGTGAAAAATACTATCTAGTATATTAGAAAAATAATATTGTCTTATGCCTTAATCGGGAAAAGGCAAGGATACCATCAAGGTCAGAATTTCCTTTAGATTTTCAAAAAATCGTTGTTTTTTCTTTTTACATATTACGAATATATAATACCCAAAAAATATACTGACCAAGGGAAAACCCGAAATAATCAATATTTGCGTTGTTTGTGTTATCGCATATAGCGTCAAGCGGAGGGACAGCTTGCGGTCAGATAAATAGTGAGTAGGGCGCTCGGACCGTTAGAGGTAGAGGAACCCTTGCTTTACTCTCTTTGCTGTACTCTCCTAGCAAACTTTGCTTTCTGATTTACATTTTTTTGACCAGGCAAATGTTTCGGGAAATTTTCTATGGGGGACATTATCACTACAATTAATAGTTTTCACATGTTGAAACTTTAAACGAGATTATCTCGAAACTACGTTTTCAAATACTGCTCGTGTTGTAGCTCAAAAAGTTAACGACTGGTTTCGATGAAATTTTAGGAGATTACTTTCAGTAATATTTTCGAAAGGATACACCTAATGTTTGAAAGGTAGCGTGTAAATAAATTTTTTTTTTGGGAACAAATATGTTGAAAAACTTTCTAGTAAAAAGGTTCTCCAATTTTCGATTTTGTACTTTTTCATAAGTTTTTAGGTATATCCTTCCCCTTTATATGTCAGTAAACGAAAAACACTTGTTAAATCTTTTTCAGATCAACAGTAAAAGAGTGGCAACTGCAGCACTTTTCGATGTCACGGAAAACAGGCGTCCGAAAACCCTTAATAACGCAGCCATTTTTTTGGTACTCTTAAAAAAAGTGTCTCGAACTTGAATGTCATAATGTCAAAATTTGAAAATGATTAGCTTATTTTATCCTCTCTAAAAAAAACAGGAAAAGAAACTATTTTTCACGCTTCTGAGAATTCTGGCTTTCATGAATACATGTCGCGATCTTTAAATGCATGAAATATCTGATGCTGCAAACAGAAAAGAATGTAAAAGAATGTTCCAAGGACTCTTCAAGTGATTGATGTAAAGTAGATGTTTAAGGAAAGGGGAAAGGTGATGTTTCTGGAATTCAAGTTGAATCAAGCTGGTCAAATAATGTGGTCTGTAGTCCATGTAAATAGGTAGTCTCAAATTTCTTTACCCCACGCTCTCGTAGTAGGGATTATGTTTGAGATGATTTTTGTGTCAAATTAAGTCCAGGCATGGTCGTTTTGATTACCTCAAGAAAGCCTCTCCTTTAGTCATGACTAAGACATAGCATGAGCACAGAAAATGGAGATCACTCCATACAAAATATTGAGCCAACGGGATTCAAACAAAGTAAGAAGAATTTCATTTGTGTTCGTTTATGTTGTCTCATTATTTTGTTTAACCAAAACAATACTCAACACTCAACATATTTTTGAGTAAGACGGAATACACATATAAATCAATTATTGCATTTTCTGTCTCTTTTTGGAGGAGAACGCCCGGAATTGTTCTTACTGTTTTGTACTTACCCTATGACTTAGATATAATGAAATTGAATGCATTGCTTGTTCCTCTACATTTTACTCTACAAAGAGTAGCTCGTAGGAACAAAACGGATACGTACTAAATTTCGAATTAAAAGCGAATATCCGTGAATGTCCAATGTCCGGCAATTGAGTAAATCGATAAACACTCCTCAAAAGCAATATTACATGCGATTATTATTTATTCAATTGGTTTGGTTTCATTAAATGCTTAAGTTTAGTGTTCTAAATTATTATTCATTTCACCTATAATTATCCTTTTATTTATTTTATACAGATGAGCATTGATTTTTAATGATGACATTGGTGGAAGAGGAAACTTCTAGCAAACCTCTTCTAAAGTAAAGTTTATTATAGTATTATATAGTATTGTTTATTATAGTAAAGAAGATTATTTTTAAATATTTGGCATATCAATCCCAGCTGGGGGCGTCGTATAATATAATGGGTTGTACCATCATTCTGATGATGAGGACTACATTTTTTGGTGCTTAAATGTGACCTTTTGTTTAGCAGTGTTGGTACGAAAATAAAACTGGATTGAAGGTCTTCGCGCCGATGTGTTCAATATGCTTCCTAAAGATTAACTTTTGGTCTGGTATGAGTCCAAGGTAGGATAATTCGTCAGACCACGACATGTTTTGTCCAATAAAATCTAGTGTTGTACTCGGGAGCAGTGTAAGTTTTCGTTTTCTGCTGAAATATATGCATTTAGTTTTGCTGATCTTTATTTAGATCTGCCACTTATGGTAAAACTGAAATAGTTTCTCCAACATTTGTTCAAAATTTTGAACAATGTTGTTGGGATTGACGCTAGCGTTGCTTATACATGTATCGTTAGTAAACGTCGCTATTTTGCAGTTCATATTAGAAGAGATTTCATAGGTGTGGATGTAAATAAGATTGGGCTCAGACAAGAACATTGAGGGACACCTGTAGACATAATTTTCGTAGAAGAGGCGCATTCTCGAACTTTGACTTGGTACTTTGTACCTTTCAGAAATGATTTGATCAGATTGACCAGGTATAATGGGTAGAATGTATAATGTAACGTATCGTTTTGTATGGAAGTCTTTCGTGCCAGACAGTATCGAATACTTTCTCTACATCGACGAGGATTTGATGACATGTAGCACTCAATGATGGCCACTAGAATTTTGTTGGAATATAAGACTAGGAATCAGTTGGTTCCTATATATTCTTTCATTTCCCGAATTTCGTTCTTAAAGGCATACAGTTTACAGGAAATATTCTAAATTATTCAGTAATTCCATTTCTACATCGCCTGAAAAAAATCTCAATTCGCGTTGGTGTACATCAATCGATAAAATGTTGATTATAGACTTCATAACGTAAATACCAACAGCTATTGTAGAGCTTAACCAAGTTCATTATACATTTTATCCAAGAAATGCAGATGAAAATTTATGAACGCATGTGTTCTAAATATATGTATCCACGTTGTAAAAGCCAAAGTTCAATGCAATATACTTAATTTGTTTCTGTTATTTTATTATATAACTCGGATTAATATATCTCAGGGCTAACAAGCACGTTGTTGCTTATTTTGCAAAGTTAAACTGTATCCATAAATCCATTCCAATTCATTTATTCTTTCTTTTTTATAAATGTCGATGCCGTGCTTATAGAACAATCTCTTTATTGGCTCAAAAAAGGCATTCCATTTATTTTCAACATATTTTTGAGAATTTTTGAAAATATGTGAATCGATGAAAATCCCAGGGAACCAGATTTTGCGCATATATGGTCTGAAACGCAATTCGAATAGTTCTACTTCACCATCACTCTAATCAAATTGTGTATTGTCTTGGTAAAACAATAGTTTATTTTCACCATTTGGGACTCTTTCCGCTGCATTGCGTCATCTAAACAATGCAGTACACTGTTGAATGCTTAGCGTACCTCATAATACAGAAGCCACGAGCCGCGAGATGCTTTCGTCCTCTTCTCTTTCATTAGTCATACTGAATCTCAAATCTTCATACAGTATCTCAAAAAAGGAGGAGCTTACAACTAGCTCGAGAGTGACATCTTATGCAAGGTACGTGAACGACATAATGTGTGTTATAATCGAAAATAACAAGGACACATCCCCTGAATGTCTAAAGGACCACACCAATTCATATCTTGTTTATACAGTGGCTCAATAAAAAAGTCGGACACACTCCCATTTACATTTCAAAAGGAAATAAACGTTTGAAGAATGTATTTCAGAAAGAAAAGCAAATGGGTTTCTTATATCCCTACACTATTTTTTGCTGAAAATATAAACATTGAAAACATAACTCATTTTCGTGGTTATTAAAAAAACCAAGCGTTGCCACTGTTTCTGCACCACAGGAAGATCTCCAGCATTTTTGAATGACCTGGGATTCTCGGCTTTTCCTATCACTAGGATCATAACTTTATGCTTTCCGGTTGCATTTGTATATGCTACAAAAGGTATCCTCTCCTTATTAGTTTTCCGTCCAATTGCTGAAGTTTCCCGAAAATTCATTGAAGTTTTTTCTGGAAGAAGCTCCCAGAACAGGCCAGACTCATCTGCGTTGTATATGTATTCCGGCTTCAATTGCAATTCCTTGACTTTGATCCAAAAACCACTTATACAGCGCAGCCTCCATTTTCGGAAATTCAAACTGTCGCATCGTTTTCCGTTTATCAGATTCAAATTCTGCATTGGCCACAAATGTTTTGAATTTGTTTTGTTTTTTAAAATACGGATGTCGATTTGTTGAGGCCGTATTTGATAGATAAAACGGCAATAAATGAAATCTGTTATAACTTGCACTTTATCTTTGAATGATAAAAACTTATGTGCTTTTGTACCCGACATTTTCAAAAAAACCACACGAGCGATGTAAGAAAACGAAATTTAAACGAAAATCACATAAACATACCACTTGACAAGCACGCGTGTTGGGGGATGTACCATAGATAGAGATATATAAATCTTTATTGAGTCTTTTTTATACATTTGAAAGTTAGATGCTACAGTGGTTGTGAATTTCTTTGACAGCGGCACTAATGTCAAATAGCTACTTAAATTGGTCATAATTCGACCTTAGCCAATACTTTTGATTGAAGCAGTTCATGACAATTATGAAAGTTGTATTTTGTTATTTACCATTTGCTCGCATGGTTTCTTCTTGTAAATTTATTGTAACTTGGCCTAATATTTTGATTTTATACTTTTTTGTATTTTACCCGCCATTTAAGAGTGTAAAATAAGTTTTATTTACAATATTTATTGATTTGCTTTGATTTAAATAGTATAAAGTAGAATTTTAAGTTAGTTGTTTCAGGATGCAGAAGAGTTTCTGCTGGGACGCAGGCAGAATTCTTAAATTTTTTTTAGCCTCTGTCAGTTCCTTCTTCGGCGCAAGAATAAAAGGGTGGTTTAAAGAAAGGATGTGTTGCATTGGTTTTGAGGCATGGTGTGGCTGTGCACAAGAACTTGATGGGAGAAAGGTAAAAAGCTTGGTTTTGAGATATATTGCGGTGGAAAAGATTGTTTATTAGTGGTTCCGGATGTATGTCCCAATTCGCAAGGCGTTTTTGGCTGCTTTGAATGAGGTAATGTAAAATTGGGGTCACTTTAGAATCTTTGTATAATCCTTCATTCCGAAAATGCTTTTTATCTGGCCTTCTATATATAGATAGGCATTTCCTAATGATTTTTCTTTCAAAAATCTGAGTTTCTTCAGCTACGGTGGGGAAAGCGTCATCCAAACAGGGAAACAATATGCTAGGATAGGCCGAAGGAGGCTTTTGTACATAATAAAGTTTCGTATCTGCATTAAGACATTTTTTGGAAAATAGAGGAGCAAGTATCGCAGCGGCGGTTTTAGCTTTCTGTAAAGCAGCTCTAGCATGAGGATTGAATTTCAGTCGGTGGTGGAAAAGGACGCCGCAAGTACTTTATTGAGTTTTTTTAAGAGGAACCACTTGCTGGTTTATTGAGAGCGCTAGTTCTCTGCTTCGGAGCGTTTTTATGTCCTTTTCCACTAGCGTAACCGAAACATATTATGTCACATTTGCTAGTGTTTATGCTAAGAGCCCATTTTTCCAGATATTTTTGTGCTCTATCCATGTGCTGCTTAATTGCCGAGAGAGCGTTACTCGGATGGATATCGCTAGCCAGTAACAAGATATCATCTGCATAAAACATTGCTTTGGATTTAGGCGTAGCCATTTCTATAGACGATGTTATGGGAGGGTTACAAGTGGTTTCAAGATTAAGCGGAAAAGTGTGTATAAAGAAATTGAATAAAGTCGGTCCTAATATGGAGCTTTGCGGCACTCCTGACTGCACTTGTATGCTATCAGAGCTCTCGTTTGCGTTTCTCATGACCAATGTCCGCTCGTTTAAGTAGTCGGCAATAATTCGACTCAGTGCTATTGAGCAATTGTGGTGAACTAGCTTGTGTAGAAGCCCATTTGACCACACCGAGTCGAAGGCCTTGTTTAGGTCAACTGCGCAAGCCACCGTGGTTTCTTTTTTCCTGAAAGCTACAGAAATCGTATCTTGAAGGTATAAGACTGCGTGCTCAGTGTAGGTTTTCCGTTTAAAACCAAATTGGGTTGCTGAAATAAAATGGGAGGTGAGTTCTTTAAGCGACCTGTGGATGACCTTTTCGAGGATTTTACCTATATTTGATAAAAGAGATATAGGTCTGAGCTTTGAAGTTTCTCCCCAGCGCTTCTCTTGGGGATAGGGATTAGGCAGGCTGACTTCCATGCCTTCGGAAAGTAGCCATTGTTTATACAGTTGTTGATAATTATGCTGAGGGGTTTACTTAGTGTACTACTGCATTTGCGTAGTAAAAAATTAGGTATGCCATCCGGGCCGAACGATTTTTTCCTGTTCAGTTTGCAGAGTTACACTACAATTTCTTCTGGTGAAAGGTGGAGGTGAAAAAATTTTGATGTTGCTGAGGATTTGGATTGACTGCTATGTTGTTTCAATCGAAAACAGTTAGAAGAGTTTTGTAGCCGTTCCGAAACTCTTGAGTTATTTTGGTTATCTGTGTATTAGTCGATGTTTCTTTAGAAGATTTAGGGTTATAAAGGTCGCTAAACAATTTTGCACAAGCTGATAGTTTTTCTTTATTGGTGTTAATAGCTTGGTTTCCATTTCTTAATGGGTCTGTTTTTAGGTTGTAGTCAGCCTCCTGTCGCCCAGTTATTTTATTTATTTCCTTAAAAACTGAGGATGAGGGGTTCATTGTTACTAAACGTTGCTTGAGGTTTCTATTCAGCTCAAGGCGCAACTCTTCGCGAATAATGGTGTCTAGGCAGTTTATTTATGCTCTGAAAGATATATACTCTGGTTTGATTCGGTTAAGGTTTCGATGGTAGATTCTTTTGAGTTTTTGCAACCATCGAGACTTAGAGTGGATTAGCCCGTTTATTTCGTTAGAAATATCCCCATACGCAGTTTGATTTTTTTTTGTATTGGTGCATAAAAATCCATACAATATATGATGCTGCCTGTCATTTTACCAATTTCTCCTTCGATTTCTTCGTTTAAGAGGATGCGGTCAGTTGGTGTTGTTTCGAGGTTTTATTGCAATGTGTCGTTAAATAGATCTCAATCTTTCTTTGAATAGGATTGGAATATTGTTGGTTTTGGCAACGAAGAGGCTAGTTCGTGGATTGGAAGGCGTAAAAGCAGAGCGTGATGATCGGAAGGGGCAGAGACTGTTATACACTCGAAACCAGTCAGCCCACTATTTAAAAGTGATGCTGATACAATAAAGTTATCAATAAATGAACTCTTTCTAGGGAACGAAGGGATTCCTGCATTAGTGATTGCAAGAGAAAGATGATGGTCGGACGAAAGCCATTGGGAAATGCAGTTGCCGTTTAAATTAATAGAACGATCTCCTCATGCATGGTGTCTTGCATTCAGGTCCCATCCTAATATGACTTCATCATGGCTTTCTGCTAAGCTCATAATATGGTCTAAGTCTGATGTAAGTGGGGCGCCTATTCCACATGGTATATAGAGCGCGCCTATGAAAAAATTTTTCATACATGCACCAGGACCACGTATTTGCACAGAAATTATGGTTGTGGTAATTTCAGCAATGTCATGTTGCAATTGGTATACAGTAAGGGTGGATTTGACTAGTATAGCAGTACCACGTCCTTGGTCACAACGGAACATGAAGTAATTGCTGAATCTTGGTTTGTGTATGCTTTGCAGACGAGTTTCGCTTATAATCGCAAAGCCTGGGGAGATACCTATCTAGCATGTGCTGCAGTGCGATTCTCTTGTATTGACATTGCAATGAGTTAATCTTAATCACCAAGAAAGTGAACTTGGTTTTAATCTGATCCATTAGGAAAACAGTTTGAGGTGAAGTTCATGAGCGCCTCTGCTTTATCTTGTGTTGGAAGGAGCGGTTATGTAATTACGAATTCCCTCGCCTTCTTAAAAAGCGTGGTAAATGAGAGTCCTAAGTGAACTTGGCTTTCTTGATCGATGAACACCAATGGGTTTTCTTCTACTCTGTTCTGACTAACGGCTGGTGAAGATTTAGGTTTTGAGGCATATGAGTTATGCCTCTTTTTCTGCTGTTCAGCAGATGTTGGGTTGTGTACAGCTAGCAAGCTTGGAAAATCCATTTGATTTGCCTTTGAAATTTGCAGGGTGGCTTCCTGAACCGCATAGTGCACAGCTGACAGCAGGAATAGATGAGTTCGTTGGTGTTAACTTTTCCTTAGGATTAGGGGGATTTTTGCGAGGATTTTCTTTATTTTCGTAGTTTTTTCCACACCTACAGTTTGCTGGTGCATGGCCGAACTTTTGACATTGGAAACATTGGGTTATGTCTCCTTTTTTTGGTTTTTCCCACGAAACTTTATGGTTGAGTACATATCTCAACCGGATAATCTTATTCAGATCTTCCTCTGTTTCTAGAGTTACCCTGAATAGGTTTAAAGATATGCCATTATTACGTGACCAAGCTGTCGAGAAATTATTAATTAGAAATTTTGCTGACGGCAGTTCCTGTTCTATGTCATCTTGAATTGTTTGAAGGGAGAAGAGTGAACTTAAACCTTTCAAAATAGCTACAGGTTTCCGCTGTCGCGTTGGGGTAAACGAGAGCTTTCCAAGTTTTTTTTTTTCATTAATTTTATAATGCTGTCGTAAGCGGTACATTGTACCATTGTACCTTGTACATTTTTTTAGCAACTAGCTTACCGGAAGCCAACTGAAATCTATGTTGATCTCGTTGCATGGCCGCATCGAATGCTTCTATATCTTTTGAATTTTCCATCTCCACATCAAATCTCGTTCCGTTGAATGTTTCTTCGCTTGTCTGACCTGTAGAAGCTGCTTGCGTTGCTAATATTTTGGCTCGACAGCTGCTTTGGAGTTGAGTTTTTTTTTTTGCAGTTGATTCCTTACCCTTCGATTGGACGATTAGCTCTTTCAGTCTTTTTGGTGCTATTGCTTTCATTTGCTCGCTGTCTTGTGGCGTCGTTCTTGTGTTTTTCGGGATTTCCAATATCTCAGTCTGAGAGGAGACTATTACACATAGCTCCTTTTCAATGACATCGCGAACTCCAGATGATAGAAAGACATTTTTAGTCGATTTTCGGATAATTTGGGCGCTAGATGACGCCTTCGGTGGCGTACAATTTTGCAGCCCCTTTCGTTTGTTTTGGGGGGAATTTTTCTACTCCTTCAGCACTTTAGTTCCTCACTTGTTATTTAGTTGTTTGTCTTTTTATCTTGCCGAAAAAAAAGTTGCTAATGACGCTTAACCTTTTTCACGCGTCTGAAAGTTTTTAAGTAAATATTGGATATTTTTTAAGTCCTGAGCTGACAAAGCACTTCTCAACGAAAAAAACTATTCAAATAACCACTGGTTCGCACTTTGCACTCCGAATATAATTTTCATTTTCAATTTCCGCTATTTTTTTATAGAAAAACGATTTGGTAACTCGGTAGATCGTAAGCTAACGATTTACCGCACACGTCGGACTCCGCGAACGACTCGAACCGGTCCTTCTTGGGGGATGTACCGGAAAATACTATTCTGCCACTCGACTTCCAATAAATATCTTGTGAGTGCATACAACAGGGTATGCAATTTTAAAGAAACGGCCTTGATTTGATTTCAATAGAAAATACAATAGAAAAATATTGGCTTTTGCAAATTTCGAGTATTGCAATTATCGGGGGTTGCAATTATGGAAGTTACATTGTAATAATATTTCATACCCTGTCCTGTCATTAGAAGACCCGGTTTTTGCGCGGGAAGAATAAGTTTTAATGTTCAAAGATATCCCTAAACATCCATTAATTGGAAGTTCTTGCATTGTATATAAATCACTTGTAAATGCATTTTGGAATCATAGGACGGAGTATTTTCACATAATTTTTTCCAGCGACTACCTTTTCCATGGTCTACCCGTTTTAAGCCGAGATCATAATTTAAAATGTTTAGCCGCATGCTTCTTGGATTGAAAGTAAAATGCAATATTTTCGCAAGCACAAACCCAACACCAGAAACATACGTGCTTGCGTATTAATACAGCATAACCATCATGTTTTGCAAGAGAATTTGATGGTCATTCAATCAGGAAGAAAATTGTTGGAGCTCATTAAATTATATAGAGCTCGTCGTAATAGAAACGTAAAAGAATTTATTGTTAGAAATGAAAAGAAAAACAATTTATTTCATATGCACAACCTCCACTTACCGTAATGAAGTCCATTATATGATTTACTTATTCAATGGGGCTTAATCGTGGTGTCCATCAATGGAAAGTTCTTGCCATATTCCATACTTCAGCGTGCCATATTGCTGCTGTGAATATTCATGGCCGCATTGCCAACAGCTGCATTCTGCTTTCATATCCAATATCATAGTGGGTTCTGAGTGCACTTACTGTAATTGTTAATCTGATAATAAGATCCTCGGAATTTAAAGATAGCAAATAAAATATCCTCGGCTAATCATCTTTCAGATAAATTGGTGAAGAGGGTTTTGATCTGCGAATAACATACGAGGCGGAACATCGACACTCTCTTAAAAACATTAAAACACATTAAGCTCGATTAAACAATGCGATGTTTAACTGATTATCACATGAACATGGTGCGTATCTAAGCGACCAACAATAACACTTTCACTCTTGCTGGAGTAACTTACAAGTGCGCTGATTGTAACCGATAGATAACACATGGTACATCGGCTAATGTTAACATTACGCAAATCCAACGCTAATGGTAACTACAACAAAGTGGTTCTTGCCTCCACTTACGGCTCGCGTGCTAACCAGCCGCGATCTATTCGCGTCGCGTTCTTATCTCTGACTAAGGCAGTATCTTTGATATATTCTACGTACTATGTTTTGAGTTTATTGTTTGGCTTTTGAATTGAGATCTTACTTAAAATCTCGCGAGAATCTTAAAGCGGTTGTCTAAGACTGCTCACTAAGGCGCGGTTTGATTTTTCTACTGAATTTCGTAGAAGATTGTTTACATATTGCACGTGTTTAACCCTTTGAGTACACACCTTTTTTCCGATCAACGAGAACATATGGCGTCAAATGGACCCCACACACGTTTGAACATATACAGAATCGCCTTCACTAAAGATTTTTATGTGAGAAAATTTGGGATATAGTTTGAAACCTCTTTTAGTAGTTCTTATACAGTATATTTGCTTTAAATGTATATTTGTATACATAATACAGTATATTTGCTTAACAAACGTAAAACATTCGCAAAAATCAGTTTAGATGCAAATCAGTTTTTTTTAACAAAAATGTTCGTAACTTTTTCAATTTTCAATTTTTTTTGCTAAAAATTTAGGCGGATACTCTCAAGACATGATAGAATAAAGAAAAATGAGCCCCACAGTGATCCTTGAAAAAAAGGTATTTATTTTACATATTTTACATGAATATGTCTAAAGAAGCTATCAAAGAAGAACAAGAGCAAAATGTAGAAAATGGGCGACCAGCCAGATTGTTTAAAAGTGTCCGGTAACAGATCGTGGAAGAAACGGGGTTACACTTCCTTATTCGGTCTAAAAACGCTGATTGGATATTACTCTGGCTAAATGGTCGATCTCATCGTTAAAAGTGGGTACTGTCAATTATGTACTCAAATGAAAAATAAATTAGACACTGACGACTTTGCCGAATGGTATGATAATGGTAAGATCATAAAGAATCATGCTCCGCGAACCACGACGGATCAGCAGGAAAGATGGAGATGGATTCAATCATTCAGATGTTTTTAAGATCCATTGAAAAATTCCGAGTAATGTACAGGAATTATATCGGCAACGGCGATTTTAAAACTTTTGCTGGTATTCTCAATAGAGAAGAGTTCCCTGTTAGTAAAAATGAATGCGTAGGACACGTTCAAAAACGGATGGGCAATCGACTAAGAAATAAAAGGAAGAGACAGAAACTCTGAGGTAAAAGCCGATTGACGGAAACTTTTATTCAAATGTTAACCATTTATTATGGTTCGGCAATCAGAAAAAAATATTAATTCTGTTCCGGACATGAAGAAAGCCGTGATGTAACATTGGATCATTATTGTTCGAACAATAAATCTCCTCGCCACGAGTCGTCTGAATACACAGCTTGGACACCCTTTTATATGCAAATATATTTGTAACGCAATTTTTATGCTAATCATATGTTATGTCTTAGGTTACACATATTCATACACAAAAAACAGGGCAAGAGTAGCATTCATATCAATGTAGACATCATTTATGTATATAATATAGCCAATATAAATAATGTTTGATTGTTGAACTTTGATCTAATTTTTTTTTAAAGTTACCCGTTTATAATTTTGTAACTTTTTTTTGGGTCGGGTGGTGAAGACAATTTACGCCCGGAGTGTGCGACTCCTAGGAGCGCATGCTACCAGACTACCCACTAAACATCCCCCCTGTCAAGAGACCCTAGCCTGGAACTGTTTGACACATTACTTCGGGCTAGGCCTCTTTTTACTTCGCCCTAGGGCGCCGTCAGCGTAGAGAAATCTCCCTCCAGCGGGAGCGGGCAGGCTGGAGGAGGACTGCTGGAAAGGAGACCCCCTTAGACCCCGCGCCCAAGGTTATCCATGGTCACTTGTTTTGCTGTAAGTGTTGCCCGAGAATAATGTCCCACACAGGTCCATTTGTCGAAAGTTTTCAGCATTTCTTCGAATAGATTGTCTGGAGAAAGCTCTCCCATTATCTCACACAAGTCCTGCCGCATCCTGTTCCACCTTCTACTGTTGAAGAAGGTGTGACATGCGTCGTCCCTTTCCCCGGGGTAGAAAATGCAGCCTGGGGACCGTGATTTACCAATCTTGTGCAGATAAGACTGAAAACACCCATGCCCGCTAAGAAGCTGGGTAAGGTAATAATCAGTCTCACCGTGCCTTCGATTTAGCCACGATCTCACGTCCCCTATAAGGCGGGCAGTCCAGCGGCTATTGAAGTCGCCTTCCCAGGACTGTTGCCACTCGAGTATTATGTGCTGCCCCTCCTCTCGGTTGAAAGCATATCTTGAACCCTCCACTTTTTGGTAATAAATTCTCCGTCGCTCTCTAGCAAGAAGGGCGACGGGTATCACTCCTGCGATTACCAGCACCGCCGACTCAGAGACAGTGCGGTATGCTGACGCAACCCGCAAAGCTCGTCTCTGGACCTGCGCCAAGCGCTTTCGGTACAGCTCCTTGCTGAGATTTCCGGGCCAAACCTCAGAGCCATAGAGTAGCACTGAGTGTACAGCACTCACGAGGATTCGGCGTTTGCTTGGTGTGGGCCCACCGATGTTGGACTTAAAACCGAAACGCTTATCGCGGCCTTTTTCCCCGTTGCCCTGATCTGTCCCAAATATTTTATTGCAAGTTTAGACTCAACAGTCGCATCTCCGATCTGCAAAGGAATTACCGTGGGAATTCGTTTCTTCGTGAGAATGAACACCTCGATTTTCTCTAGTGCCAAACTGAACCCGCGGGTGGTCATCCACTCCTTCACTCGACGCATTAGCATTCCCAGTCTGCGCTGCGCAGGTTCGACTGTGCGCCCCGCGACTAGTGCTGCTATATCATCTGCATACCCGACCAAGCGCGACTCATCTGGCAACTCAAGCCTCAATAGCCCGTCATATGAGGCGTTCCACAAGTCTGGTCCCAGTATGGAGCCTTGCGCTACACCAGACGTTATCTCCATACTGCGTCGCCCATCTTGTGTGTCATAGAGCAGTCTGCGGTCCTTTAAATAATCCCTCAAAATCCGCATCAGATACCCTGACAATCGGAAAAAATTTTCCAATGTGCCAAGAATATCCGACCATCGGGCGGAGTTGAAGGCATTTCTGACGTCAAGCGTCACTAGCAAGACAACTCGTTTTTCAGTTTTGTGCGCTTCGGCTCGACGGACTGCATTCACCACTTCCATGATGGCATCGGAAGTGGATCGCCCTGCTCTAAAGCCATACTGCCGAGGAGATAGGTCCCCTGCATCACTAATTGCGTCAGTGCACCTTCCCTTGATGAGCCTTTCGAACACTTTCCCGGCTGTGTCCAGCATACAAAGTGGACGGTATGTAGAAGGAAGCCCGGGGTCCCGTTTCCCCTTGCTGATCAATACGAGCCTCGCCACCTTCCAGCGGGATGGAAATACACCTTCTCTCAGGCAAGCGTTAAACACATTAAGTAGCAAGTCAGGACAAACGTGGAAGACCATTTGTAGCACCTCGATTGGAATGCCGTCTGGTCCTGGTGCCTTTCGAGCTTTCATAGAAAGCATCGCATCCTCCAGCTTAGCTTTTGTGAACAATGGACCTCCCACTGAAGCAATCTCGTGGGCAGCATCAACCCGGACAGGATGAGTTGGGAAAAGCGCCTGCACTATGCCGTCCATCTTATCTGCTTGAAGTAAACACGTATTGGATTCTTCCTATTTGCTTCTCGAGCGCTGAGCTGCCCGTCGAAATCTGTGACACTCGCCTCGTTTGTCTGCGATATCTTTTGACCACCAATGTACAGCAGGCCTGTCATGTCGAGGCATAGATGAGCTACAGGGATCAGTGATGAGGCTCGTTGTTGACTCCACCATTCCCTCGACTGGAGCCCTTCCCCTCCCCGAAGGGCTCCCCGATGTCGTTGCGCCATTCAGAATCACATTGGTGAAAGTCTCCACGTCCATTTTTCTGATGTTCCACCCGGGAGTGAAAGATCGTTGAGACGAGCGAGGAGTGGTATCGACGATCTCGAACGCGATGTATTGGTGGTCACTCGCTGAATAATCCTCGAGTACTCTCCAGTTCAACGTCGTCGGAGCGAGGGACTCCGAGGCGAGTATCACATCTGGAATTGTTACTTCGCAGCCCCAGCGCCGGAAGGTAGGTACATTACCGGTATTCAATACCACCAACCCGGTCCTCGCCGACATGTCCAGAATGCATTGCCCTCTGGGATCGGTTTGAGACATGCCCCACTCAATTGCTCTCGCGTTGAAGTCTCCTGCTACGAGTGCTTTGCCATCTGTATTCAGAACAACATCCTCCAGCGCGTCCAGTCTAGTTTGAAAAGATGGCATTGACTCATTCGGCGTCAGGTATACGCTGAAAAACATTATACCCGGGCACCGAATCCACACAAAACCATCTCCTCGGCCGTGACCCTGGATCTGGAGTCGCATGCTGCCCCGAACCCAAACGGCAGCAGTATGGGAGTCATCGGAGAACCAAGCTGGTGAGGTCTTGTTTCGATGTTGTTCGCTCAGCAGCAGCAGATCAGCCCCCTTTTCTCTGGCGAACTGCTCTAACAAATCTTGTGCATTGATGCTACGGTTCAAGTTAATTTGAAGGGCCCTGATCATCACCTCAAAGCTGCTTTTGCTTTTGCTGATGCCTCTCTAAAGATTGGGTACGCGCCTGTACCTGCAACGTGAGGGTGCTCTGTCGGTTGAGAGTTAAGATGATTACATAACAAACAGCGCGGAGTCTCAGCGCACTCTTTTATCTTATGCCCAGACGCTCCACACTTAAAGCAAAGCATACTAAGATCAGGGCCCTTGCAATTCGAAGTGGTGTGCTCGTATCCAAGGCACCTGTAGCATCGTACTGGGATGGCACGGCGGCGAATTCTGCGCACCACCCAGCCAATTTTTAGCTTTCCTTTGGTCAGGAGTTGTGTAGCATATTTCTCCGTTACGTCGAGTATGGCCAGCCTTTGCCCTCGGCGATTCTCTGGAGTAAGCTTAACTTTTAATAGAGTTATTTCAGGGAAGTCCTTTTGAATGGCTTCTTCAACCTCAGCCGGGTGACTTCCAATGAAGCCCTTGGCTCCAAGGTAGACCGGTCCAAACTCGACGAGTAGCCCTCCGGACCTCGTGGATCGTAGAGTTTTAATAATCATCCCTGTTTCCTCCGGCTTGACGTTCTTGCGGATATCGCGTAGAACGTCAGAATAGCTCCTTCCGTCGGTGGGCTTCACAAGAATGGCGTCCCCAAGGACTCTTCGCTTTTTTCTTGCTGGTTTGTCCACGGTCTTTGTCGTTGTTTGAACCGGCACTGTTTGTTGGCTAAGCCTATGTTCGCGTTTTACGAATTTTCTTGCTGCCTTAGATATCACGAGTTGGAAGGCGCCTTTTCTTTGTGGTGTTTCTCTTTCTGGCTCAGCGTTCTCTTTACGCCTTTTCTCCTGTTCGCTCTCAAAAGAGCTAGCAGCAGTCCTCTTGATACTGGGAAGGAAAGGTTGGGTGACTTTAACGTACACCGTTTAGTCTGGATGTTCTTCTTCCAACTTTTTCCAGAGTCTCCTGTAGTGGCCAACTCGATCCAAGAAGTCCTCGAGCTCAAACACTCCATTTTTTACATCCTTACTGATTGTTTTTTGATTTATGCACTTTCCTTGCATACGTTTGAGAATCGTATAACATTTTTTAGTCAACCGTTCTTCCTCAGAACGGTTCTCCGCCAATAATTTTGTAACATAGCTTAGAAATATAATAACAATAGAAACTGAATTCATAAAAAATGAATTTATTTAATGCTTTCAAAAATATAGGGAAAATTAATAATCTTCATTTGTATGGTATCGTTCGAAGTATATTGGTCATTATAATGCAATTTTACATATTTTGCAGTTCCACCTTGTTTCGCTACGTTTTTTATTTTAACACACCTTGCAGGCTTTTGTTGTCTTTAATTTCGATGGCGTTGGGTCTATATACTTGGAAAAATGGCTCCAACTTTCCCCTGCAGGCTCCCTGGTATATCTTCGTTTGATAATCGTCCCGTCTGTTATTTTGGTGTCGATAAAATTTATAACATTGATTCCGCTTATTGAATCCTTTATTCTAAATAACATTGTTCTTTCATAGGATTAAGTTTATTGACCAAAAATATAGGAGTTATACGAGGGCTGCTATATATATTTCTGGCCTAATAATGAAAATGCGAATATTTATCATCTAAAATGGTTTTATTGTCTTTCAAAGTATTCTCCATGAAGATCTATACACTTTTGCATGCGCTCATACCAATTTTCGAAGCACTTTTTCCACTCCGATTGAGACACCTCCAAAACATGGGTTTTGAACGCTTCAACAGCATCTTCTGGCGACGAAAATCGTTGACCACGCATTTTTTTCTTGATGTGTAGGAATAAAAAGAAGTCGTTGGGGGCCAAATCGGGGCTATACGGCGGATGACCCATCAATTCGATGTTTTGAGTGCTCAAATAATCACGTATTTGATGAGATGTGTGAGAGCTTGCATTGTCATGATGGAGGATGATCCGTCTTCTCTTGTTCGTTTTCCGAATTTTCCGAAGACTTCTGGCAAACAAATGGTCATGTACCACTCAGAATTGACCGTCCTACGTTGCTCAAGCGGAACAGTGGCCACATGGCCCATTCGGCCGAAGAAACAAGCGATCATTTGCTTTGCAGTGCTTCATGCGCGAGCAACTTTTGTTGGATTGGCCTCGTTTTAGAAGACCCACATGGTTGATTGCTGCTTTGTTTCGGGCTCATACGCATCTATCCATGATTCGTCACCTGTGACGATCTTATAAACGTCTTTTAAAGCACCGCGATTGTATTTTTTCAGCATTTCCTTACACCAATCCACACGAGCCATTTTCTGAGCGATTGTCAAATTGTGCGGGATCCAACGAGAACAAATCTTTTTTTACGGCCAGGTGTTCATGCAATATCGTATGTATACTGGTGAGAGAAATGTCTAAGGATGCCTCTATCTCACGGTATGTCACATGACGATCTTGCATTATCATTTCACGCACGGCATCGATGTTTTCTGGCACAACAGCTTTTTTTGGACGTCCTTCACGAAATTCGTCTTTGAACGAGTGTCGGCCACGATTGAATTCGTTGTACCAGTTTTTCACAGTGCTATAGGATGGTGTTTCATAGCCATACAAAGATTCAAGTTCATCGATGCACTCTTGTGATGATAATCCACGTCGAAAGTTGTGAAAAATGATCGCACGAAAATGTTCACGAGTTAATTCCATTTTTTTGCCAAATTGATTTTTTCAAGTCACTGTAAACAACACAAATGATAGTCGTACGTCGAAACGTTCTGAGTACGTTTATGCTAAAAAATGTCAAACTTTCCAATGGAAATGTCAGATTGCACCTGGCAACACTTAGTGTTGCCTAGGCCAGAAATATGTGTATATAGCAGCCTACGTACAATGCAATATCAAAAAGATAAAATAAGATTTTCCGGTGTCCCTTCATATATTTTCTCATAATAGGGTAGCAAGCTAGCATTTGGTCTTGGTGATCAATTCCGTTCATTCCTTTAAATTGCACATGATTTCGAAGTAGGTCCAAATTGATTTTTGCTTTGATCAATTATTTCTTCTGTTAATTCTGTCTTTTAAAAAAAACTTTTGGCATATTTATCCGGTTCGCACGTATTATTCAAATAGCCAATACCAAGTAAAGTTGTAAAAAGTTTAGGTGAATAGTACCAATTGTCCAAATACAAAGGATGCCCTTTATGTAACACTGACTGTGCTAACTCCTTGACAACATTTTCAGGTGCACCCTCATTAGGATTTGTCATATCCCTACCTGTATATATTTTTAATTCATAGCAATAACCGGATTCTTATTCACATTATTTTTCATACTTTATGCTAAATCTCACCCTTTTAGATAGATTAAATTGTTTATAAGATATGCGCACGTTAAGCTTCATCAAAGATTCATCGGTAACAATGTCCTCTTTCATTGTATACACTTCCTTAAATTTTTGGTTAAAAAACATTATTACGGCTTTTATTTTATGGAATTTACACTTATTATCAAGGGCATCGTTATTTGATAAATGCAGAAATCTGGTTTTTTGCGTAAATCTTTTCAGTGGCATGATTTTCGCGAATTTAGGAGTTTCAATAACGGTCCTCGTAGACCAGTTTATTTGTATTTTTGATTTTTTCACTTGAGGCATTATAACTCACAATGTAAAGTAAATTTTTATTTCAACACAATCCACAGTAAACCACAATCCATCTTTTTTTCTCCTTTTGTTTTCATCTATAATTATTGCATCTGCATACCGATTCGTTTCTGTTACTATATTTTGCCAGAAAGTATCATCAAATATTGTATTAACCCTTTGCGGACGAGTGTCGGCAAATAGCCGCCCAAGCCTTTTTACCGTTGCGGACGCGTGTCGGCATATAGCCGCCCAATTCTCGCGCTGCGGCTGGCGTACATCTGTCATCCTTAACGATAAGATGCACATGGGTATACGAGCGTAAGAAGTCAAGTTGCCTCCCAATGAAATCAGAAATTTTGTAGTGATGCAGTCTTATCTTCCGTATAATGTAAACTAACGATGCGAGACCATGGTAGGGTCCGAACGAATTTCAATTTGTCGAGTAAGTCTTTCAGTGTCACTACCAAAGGAAAGAAGCAAAGTTTTCCACATATTTAATACCTTATGTGGCGGTAACGCTACACAAACTCCCGGCCATAAAATAATAAAAAGGCAGACGGAAACACACAAGCGTCACTGCATTTATTTATCCCGGGCAAATCCTTTCCAACAAAAACCCAATCCAATTTTCCCCGAAAATACCATAAACAATCCTTCGCACATTTCCGACTAACGACACAACGCCTTTCAACCCTACTTATGCCAGGATATATAAACGTTGGAAACCACACGTTCATCATCACATCCGTGTCGTCCGCGGACTCAAGCGGTTGAAGACAATTTTTTTTTTCGTAGCGACCACCCGTACTTAGACCATTTTATCCACGATGGCTAAAAGATCCAGAGATGATACGTTCAATAGTGACAGTACTGATGAGTTCCCGTTTGAATCTGATAACACAGAAGTTTACGACATTTTTTCATCCAGTGGAAGTGAAATCCTTGCAACAAGGAACGCATCCAGGCGTTTCAATGTGGGCAGTGGTAGTAGCAGTAGCGAAGAAACAAATATTCAGGAACGCGATAGCTGCAGTAGTAATAAGTAGACGAATGTTACAAATCACGATACCATTCCACAAAAAATACAATTTTGATCTGGATCACGAACGCCTGGTTCACAACTAAATTCAACTTACAAAGAATTGTTCGATTTCTTCAACTCGTTCTTCACCGATGAATTGATCAGGAAAATAGTTGAAGAGACTAATCGGTACGCAAATCACATGATACAAGGAGAACATCTCAAACAGCGGTCCATGGCATATATGGACTAATGTTACACCAAAGGAAATGCGAGCATTTCTCGGTATAATATTGCTTATGGGGACAATACCACTTCCGAGCCTGAAGTATTATTGGACCACAGACAAGAAAAGTAAGCTCCCATACTTCGCTGAAATATGCAGAAGAGATCGATTCCTACAAATATTTATTCCATACAAACGAAAATATTGAAGGTACACGAAACATGACAACAAGAACGCAAAAAATTAGCAATTTTTTAGATTACATTGATGGTAAATGTCGTGAAAATTTTGTGCCCGCGGCGGAGTTATCCGTAGATGAATCAATCATCAAATTCAAAGGGCGAATAAGTTTTATTACGTACAATCCACAGAAACCTACCAAGTGGGGTATCCGTGTTTATGTTCTTGCAGACGCCAATATTGGTTATATACAGACGTTTTTACCGTATTATGGCACTTTTACTACAGAGAAATTACTCAGACCAGACCTGCCAATGAGCACAAGAATGGTTCTGCAACTATATCACAATTTATTGCAATCCAATCCTGGCGCTGTAGGATACCACATCTTCAACGACCGGTACTTCACAAGCATTTCCTTGGCAGATGCCCTACTGAAAATGAAATGTTATCTAATTGGAATTACCCACATAAATAGGAAATTTATTCCACCTCAAATAAAAAATCCAAAGATTGCCAAAAATGAAATCATTGCCTACAGACGTAAACATTTACTATTATTGGCTTGGAGAGACAAGCGTATTGTAACCATGCTCAGCATCTGTGCTACCACGTCTTCAACAACCATTACTAAAAGGTCACGCAAAGAAGGAAGAACTGATATTGTAAAACCAGATGTGATTATAAACTATAATAAATATATGGGCGGGGTAGATAAAGCAGACCAGTACACAGGCACGTATTGTTTCATGCGAAAGTCTGAAAAATGGTGGCGAAAATTATTTTTTTGGGGATTGGAAGTTTCAGTCATAAATTCCTATCTATTATATCAGGAGCACCACAAAAAATACAATATAAAAAAGTTAAAACATATAGCATTCATGCGCCTGTTGGTAGATCAATTGATTGGAGATTTTCGAGACGCTAATCCCAAACCTCCTTCGACATCTGGAACAGCAGAAAGACTCAATGGCCTTCTACATATAATTCGGCGGGACGAGACAGGAAGAAGTACAGACTGCGTTCGAAAAGTAAAACATGGAAGGAGAGAATCCAGATACTATTGTGCTACTTGTTCAGCACGAATTCTACCTCAGGGGCTCGTGCCCGAGCTAGACAAAGAGGTGATAAGCTGTTGGAATGTTTTAGTGTGCACGGATTGCATGTGTTAAACAATCCGTCTGAATGTTGTACGTTTGAGGGGCCAATGGACCATAGTAACATAGATGTAACTTGTGTTAACAATGCCGCCCTTTCCTTGGACTTTGATTGGAAGATAGTTTCGGGTTGGGGGATGAGTGATCACAGTCTCATTGAGGTTAGCGTGATCTCTAATGAGTGTGTTGTTCCTCGGCAAACAATATATAGAAGACCAGACTGGGATGAGGGTGTGTTCGAGTCCTTAGTCCGATTGCATGTTGAGAGCATGTCACTGTCCGAATTTCAAGGTCTAGATGTTGGTTCGATGTATTCTTTTATAAATGGTTGTTGTAGTGCTGCTTGTTCTAATATGTCTGGAAGACTTAAGCGTAGATCCTGTAAATATGTTAGATGGTGGAATAGTGATTTAACAGACAAACGACGAGATCTTCGTCGTGCTAGGAAGAAATTTCAGAAAGCTAGATATCAACAAGCAACTTCTGCTAACGCATGTAAAGTAGAATATTTACGATTAATGAAAGAATATCGAGGATTGCTCACAAAATCCAAGATAGAGCATTGGAAACGTTTCGTAAGTAATGACGCTGATGATAAGCTATATCGGGATAGGAATCGCAGGGACTGTATTTCGGGGCTTCGCATTGGTGAGAATGCGACTCCGACATGGTCGGATTGTGCTGAAGCCTTACTTAAGGAATTCTTTCCTAGAGCAGAAGAACTAATGCCGCATTTGGAGGATGCCGTGGGGCAAAGTTCGTCTTCGCCCTCACAGCGTTCGGAGATAGATGCGAGTGTTAAAAGATTACACATTCGTAAGTCGCCTGGATGGGATGGTATAACCAGCGAGATGCTTAAGGGTATTTGGAAGGCTGTACCAGACTATGTAGAATTTTTCTTGAGGAAGTGCTTTCAACTTGGTTCTTTTCCCGAGGCTTTTAAGCGTGCAAAGGTAGTTGTTTTGTTGAAGTCGCCTGATAGGGGTAGAGGATCCTTGCGGTCTTACAGGGGTATCTCACTTCTCCCAACGCTTGGTAAAGTGTTGAAGAGAATGATGATACAAAGACTTGAACAGGAACTTCCTGAACCTTTATGTGATCGGCAGTACGGTTTCCGTGCGGGGCGTTGTACTTATGATGCGTGGCTTTATGTCTCAGATGTTATTGATAGATGTAGTAATAAATATGTTCTTGGCATCTTTGTAGATTTCAAAGGTGCTTTTGATTATTTGAATTGGTCCGCGATAATAGAGAAATCAGCAGAGGTTGGTTGTAGCGATCTTGGGCTTTGGAGGAGCTATTTCTTCGGTAGGGTTGCTTCTATGCAGGGTTTGTTTGATTATGTGGAAATTAATGTTGGTAGGGGTTGTCCGCAGGGGTCCATAGCTGGTCCGTATATATGGAACCTTGTTATGGATGAACTGTTGACTCAGTTGTCTAAAGTGTGTCAAGTGTGTGCATATACTGACGATCTACTGTTGCTCGTTGAGGGTCGGAGTCGTCGCGAGTTAGAGGTAAAAGGATCTCAGTGTATGCAGGTTGTGTCTGCATGGTGTGATAAGGTGGGTGTCACAGTATCCACAGAGAAGACCGCTATGGTGTTATTAAAGGGTAGTCTTAGCGGTAATAGGCCCCCTAAGATCATGTTTAAGGAAAGGACCCTTGGGTATAGGACCTCTGTGAGATATCTAGGCAAATGGGTTGGTGAGAGACTTTCTTTCTGGAAGCACTTTAAAGTGCTGAAGGAAAGACTGTCTCAGCTTGCGTGCATGATTCGTCGCGTGTCTAGGTGTGAGTGGGGGCTTGGCAAACGTGAACTATTTATGACGGTCTATTTGTTGTTTGTGCAACATATGGAGCACCCGTGTTGTTCAGGTCATGAGTCAGGCTATTGGTCGACGTCTTGTAGAGTCGTGTCAGAGAGTGGTTTTGTTGTGCTGTATCCCTGTTTGTCGTACTGTCTCAACTAATGCCATGCAGGTTCATATGGGGGTTCCACCTTTGGACCTCGAAATTATACGTAGAGGACTATCCTTTTATTTGCGGAGAGGTATGCCCGTGGGGCATCATGAGTGGTTTAGGGGATCCAGTCCATCGAGACTGACTAAAAGAGAACTAAATGATATCCTAGTTGAGGGGATGGTTTCTACCTGGCAAGATAGGTGGAACGAGAGTTCCAAGGGAAGGGTAACATATGTTTTCGTGCCTGATGTTATGTTTGCTAAGTTAAATCCGTGTCTTGACTTTTGTTTGGAGTTGGGTTTCCTGCTAACCGGCCATGACATCCTTAAACGCGTGGCTGTTTCGACGTGAACTGTCGTCTGTTTCAAGCTGTATGTTGTGTGGGGCTAATTTTGAGTCTTGGCGACATGTTCTATTCGAGTGTTCTGCGTATAATTCCTTACGGTGTCATTATAGAGTTAGTTCGTTAAAATGTCCTGCTGATGTACGTGACGTGAGTTTGCTCGTGCTGCGTTCAGAATGAGACTACGGTCGTTCGAGGTAGTATAGGTTGCATTTTCTGCGAGTCCTGCTGCAAAACTCTATATTGTCCTTAAATGTTCAGTAAGATAGGGTAGTATAGTTGATGTTTATTTTTATTATAGTTTTTTGTTTATTATTTATTTAAACATTTATTTATTTATGTACTTATTTATTTATTTTTATTTTTCTGTCTATAATTTATTGAAGGTAGTAGTTTCTAATTATTATGATTATTATGTATTCATAATTCGAAATGTTGTTGCTATTCTGTGTGGGCTGTAGGTGGAGGAGGCCGACCAACGCCTAGCTTGCAGGGGCTAAAGTTGGAGTTGCTCTCGGGCTGTAGAGTGACGAAAACCTGAGCAGAGGTTTGATCTGTACCACAGGGTGGGGGAGCCCATGAAAGGTTCCTGTTATCCCCCACAAAGGTGAGGAGCCTAATTTTGGCTGTAACGTGGTGGTTGTGGTTTTTGAGAGTACTAGGAAGTAGTTTTAACATGTACCAGGTATGTGTTGTCTAAGCCTGTATAATCAGCTTCAACTTGGGACCTTCTCCATGTGAGAAGGGGCGCTGGTTAACGCTTAGTTTACCCCCGTCAATGGTGACCGTGAGTTAGGGCCCCCGAGGCAGGTACTCACGTAAAGCTTTCCGACTTTACTTGTGCTACTATGTGCTACTTGTTCGGCTAAACCGGCCTTGCACATACGTGATTGCTTCGAAATATACCATACAAAGGTCGAATACAAAACGTCTCATGCGTAACAAGGACTAACTTTGTTTGTTTATGATTTTGTTGGATTTTATGAAAAATTTATTCAAATAAAGCTTTGGTTTTTATAACGCAACCGTGCGACGTGAACATTTTCTTTATTGCGCGCTCCAATACCTGTCGTCCACAGCGACGCTCGTCCGTCGGGCGTCTCCATCAGCAAAGGATTAAAAATACCTAGTTCCATTTTTTTCGGTCTAACTGACATAATATTTGCGCTTTTATCCCAGAGGTTTCCGTATAGTTCCCAATATTTGCGTTATTCTGGCTGTTGGTTATCTATCTGATCTTCATCGTCGGTGAAACTTTCTACAACCATTTGCCATAAATCTTTTCGCGTAACATATATATCACTACTGGTACTTTCATAATCAAAAGTATCCACCAAATCATTAGTATTAGCAAAACATTCATTGATCTCATTATTGCAAAGCTGTCTTTCTCCAGAAATTTTTCAGGGTTATGGTCATTAACAAAATATGATAGGGTGCGCATACGGCTAATAGAAAATTTGACTAAATATCAATGTATCAGGAAATATAACAACATGGGAACGAAACAGGATATGCTTCTTTCCTTGCTGTCCCACGTGCAGTACACGCCAATTTTCTTATCACGCTCCATACTCCATTTTTTTAGTTTGGCTTAATGGCCTCATTACGATCAAGGTTCGAACCTTGATCGTGATGAGTCATGTTCTCATTTTGAGCCCAACCGACTTACCACGAGCAGGGCTCGGCGTATTTATTTTTGGCCCAGTCAACAGACCACGAGCGAGGCTCGATATTTTTCAAGGGATTAATAAGTGAGAAGGATTACAAACAGCAAATACGATTTGCGCTTATAACTTTTTAACACACGATACCTATTTCTTTCTTCCAAAAGTTAGAGGGTTAACATATTTGAAAATTCATTGGTACATTAGAGTATACCAGAACGATTTTCCAGACTATGGTTCCTTCGAATGCCAAGAGACGCACCGATGCTTCTTGGGTCACACACTAGCCTTACCAAGGACTTCGAAAACCAAAAATGATATAATGGATTTTATTTATATTTGCATAATCTTGCACTTGGCGAAGCGTACCATTCTGATCACAAAGCTTACACATTAATAAATACAAAATAATTTACAAATACGGATGGATGTTCACCAAATGACAATATTAGTTTGCAAATTAACTCAATTTTTTTTATCTTCGAAGGAGATTTGTTTAAGTTATGCGTCTGCATAGTCGATATCGTCGATTTTAACAGTTGCATCACTTCCTCCCGAGTGATTCGAGCTAGTCTCCTGGGAAGTTAGACTGGTTTCAGTCCGCGTTTGACTTGGTCCCGGAGGAAACTTTGTTTTGGTGGAAATCGTATACTGAGGTATCCGCCGCTCAGTATTTGGTGACCTATTAATATGGAATTTCGGATTACTCGCAAAATTCCCTGGCATTTCCTGGATCTTCGTCATCTGCATTTGATTTGAGGTAGATGATTGTTGTGGGACATAATTTTTGTTGTTGTTATTAGCAGTTGTTGCAGCATACGGTTGAATGGGAGAATTTTCTTAAAGAAAACATTTAAATAGGTTAGACAGAGTCGCTTAAAAACTAAGTCAATTGATAATTGAACTGCTTACCTTTGTTTGAAACTGGTTCCGCGTAAACAGCTGGAATAAAGTTTTTGTCGGCGGGCGTTGCGTACTCATTAGTAAGTAATGGTTGCTGCACATTATTGGGCTCGCTGTAAATGTGTTCTATTTCTGTTTGACTCGTAGGGACATGGGGAGCGTAAGCTGGTTCCGCATAAACATGGGTTTCTTGCACATTTTCGGGGGAACCAAGAAGTTTGCGCAAAATTCCAATGAACGGTCCAAAACGATTGTGTCGATCCTCGCAGCGTATAATAATTTCTAAAATAAGTCTTATTCTCTCCACACATTGCCTTTCATCAATATCCACGCGTAAGATGTCATGTATATGCGCGTTCAGTTGTTCGTAAATATCCGCATAATTCTTCTTTGTCATTTCTAGGGTTTCATTTATGATTCGCTTATCTTCCTTTGAGAAGCGATCACGACCATCAAGCGTTTGGTTTGCTGCAAAACTTTGAGCCATCGGGGAACTTGTTTTTCGTTTATAGCAGGAAATCGCGATGCCAAGCGAAGAAAAAAAAATAATGGCAGATAAAACAACAATAATAACAATTACGCTAATTCTACTGCCAGTCGACTCCAACTCTTCGTGACTTATGAAACGACCATCAATGACTTTCAAATTATTTTGTTTCATACAATCTAATGTTTCCGACGATTCGCTGCATACTTCGTACTCATATTTCAGTACATTCAGTTGTGTCCTATTGAAGCAGAATTGCAACTGCTCATCAACCCTGCAATAGCTCTCGGATCTTATATCGCGTGAAGACAACTCGTCCAACCAATTGTCATATTGCAGACATTTACAAAGGTGATCGAAGGCAACTTCGCGTATCATACAGTTCTTGTTCGTGAAATTTAACGATCCTGGCAGAGCTCGTGTGATCAAATTCTTCTCGAAAATGCATTGCATTGATTTATTGTTCTTTGTATCCAACAACATTAAATTATATTCGCCAAAAGTATTGTTCGAAACTATCACACTGTCCCAATCGCTTATTCGGAGCCATTCCAAACCGACACGCAATATTCGATTATTTGTAATTGAAGCATTTGCTGCCGTTACTTTTATAGCATTCGACTGGATAACGTCGATGCTGCAAAAAATCAAGGACGATTGTCAGTTTGAGAAAGACATTATGCTAATTGACTTAACTTAAGACTTAACATTGTCAGATACTGTAACGAAATTCTGTGATTTTACTTAGTGTCGAATAGTTCTTTGTAGGAAAAAATACAAAATCGACACATCAATACATTTACACACACGAACATAAATAGTACGCAAAATCCATATTCCTCATAACTTTATGTGAACGAGATCCACTATATTTTAAAACAATTTGCCACAGTTGACAAGAAAATATGATATATTAAACAAAGTATGTGTATTGAATAAAAAAAAGGGTAGATTTCACAAGTTTTGTAAAATATTTTGATTCTAAATAAACGAAATTCGTATTCGTACGCTTAAAGATACTAAATATAAAACGCTTTCTCTTAAATTTCAATATTCGGTCGTATAACCCTTTAATTTTAACCTTTAACTGGTGACAAGCGGTCTCTCAGGGCGAGCGGTGTCAGTGAAACGTCATTTCACCCCCTTCCCCGCGCTTCCTTTGTTTCAACGTCTGAGTAGCTGCAAGTTTAGTTGCGTCCACGCCGCAGATAGTGACAGTTGCGTCGTATTGTCCTATATTGGTAAATTACAACAACATAAAATTCGGCAGCGGTCTCTCAGACCGTACATCACCACTGACGTTACTTTTTAACGTAATTTTTCTATATTGTTTTTTCGTGTTTTTACGGTAATAACTAAAAATGAGTAATTCTGCACCTCCAAAAAAGAAGCGTAGGGAATCGGAAGTTGGAAATGTACTGTCAAATACTCAAATTGAAGCGTGTCTGGCACAGGAAGATTCAAGTGGGTCGGAAGCAGAAAATGTTCCCGAAAATTTCATCCCGGAGCAAAGTGATCACGACTCGAATAGCGAAGAAAGTGCTTCTGAAGATGAAGAACCAATTCAAGAAAATCAGCAATCAGAAAGCGACAGTGATGATCAACCTTTATCAAGGTTAGTTAGATGTTTCGTTGGCAAAAATAGGTTCAAGTGGGCAAAAGATCCGCCAAACAGAGCTGTGCGAACAAGCCATCATAATATTACAGCTCGAATGCCAGAGACAAGATTAGATGTACATGACGAAAGAAATCCTTTTTCTCTATGGCAGAAAATAATGAGTCTGGATATCTTAGAAGAAATATTGAAGTGGACACATGAGAAAATTCGTGAACTCAAATTGAAGTACAGCAGAGACAATCGTCAGCAGAGACGATCGAACTGCATGCATTCCTTGGTCTTCTTATGTATACAGCTGTGTTCAAATCAAATCACGAAAATTGTGAATACTTATTTGCAACTGATGGGACAGGGAGAAACATTTTTAGATCTGTAATGTCACAAAAAAGGTTTCTCAATTTGTTTTTATGCTTGCGGTTTGATAATGGAGTAGACCGACAAGAAAGAAAAGAGAATGATAAGCTAGCAGCAATTTCCAACATATTCCGAATATTTGTGCATAACTGCCAATCCCTATACAACATTGGAGAGTGTGCAACTATCGATGAAATGTTGATAGCTTTCAGAGGTCGCTCTTATTTTGTTGTGTATATGCCAAATAAACCATCGAAGTACGGTTTGAAGATGACGTGTATGTGCGATGCCAAGACTAATTATTTTTGTAATGGCTATATTTACTGTGGTAAGGCGTCTGATGGTGAAACGTTGACAAACGAAGAAAAGAAGTTTTTAGTTCCATCACAAGCAGTGATTCGTTTGACAAAACCTATACACGGTAGTAACCGCAATGTAACGTTCGACTATTCGATTCGATTCACATCGATTGAATTGGTTGACGCTCTAAAAAAAACGAGGTCTGACATGTGTATTTACTCTAAAAAAAAACAAAAGAGAAATTTCCAAAGAGTGCTTGCCATCTAAATCAAGAGATGTAGGATCGACACTCTAGGGATTTACCAATCAAATGACTTCGATTTCACACGTGCCAAAGAAAAATAAAGGTGTGTGTTTAGTTTCTTCAATGCATCATTGTGAGTCTATTGATGAAAATACAGGCAAACCTGAAATTATCGCCTATTACAATTCAACAAAAGGAGGATAGATACGAGATATGACGAGATAGATAGAAAATGCTCCATCTACACCTGCAGTCACCGAACGCGAAGGTGGCCCATGGTGATATTTTATCGAATGTTGGACATAAGTACGGTGAATGCACATGTTTTATATCAAGCTGATGGTGTCAATGCTATTGATCAAGGACAATTCATTAAAATTTTAGCTACAACCGCGGTATTATCACACATGCAGCGCAGAGTTTATAATACTCACATTCCACGCGATATACGCGTCAACTTAGCACGTATTTTGGGTTCTGATTTGCCACCTGAACCACAAAATTTAGAGGATAGGCCGAAAACATGGAAAACCTGTGCCAGTTGTCCTCCTAAATTAAATCGCAAATCAAATTACCAATGTAATACATATAAAAAAACATGTGTGCTTGCAATGTGCCAAACAATTATGCCCCGACTGTCAATATAAATAACCAAAGTTTGACCAACGCCAGTTTTTTTAAATGATACCTGTGATTAAAAGAATATTTTTTTTGTTGATTAGAGTATCGTAACTGTAAGGAAAAAAGTATTTTTGTTATAATTATGTTGATTTAATTTTTTTTTTTGTATGATTATTGATCTCATCTTTAGATTTTTGATTTTTGTTCCTACTTACATTAGAATAGCATGTTAATAATTAGAAATTACATTCAGTCTATTGGGTGGTTTTATTTTATCCTTTTATACATTAATCAACTGTTTTTAAAAACTGAGGTAAGCTAGCATAAATACTTTCGATGCTATAGACCATTTAACAGCAGCGGCTTCTCAGGCCGCGCGTCACCAGTTACGTTACACAAAAACCATGTCACCAGTCAAAGGTTAAGATAGCGTTTGGCCTTGATGGCACCGATTCTGCGAGTTTTTTAATTACATCTCTTGGAGTGAAGATTGAAGATGAAGAAGATTCTGAACGTCATGTTTGTGCAGATTCCTCTTAACAATCGGCCACAAATTTTCGATGGAGTTTTTTCTATTGACTGTGCACCCGAACGGTTCCCTTACTGGAACTCTTGAAATCCAGATTTCTTATGGGATTTCTTAGAAGTTTGTGGAGGAACTTTGTTGTCATGATATTCCTCGACTAATGCTGTTTTGAATTGAATGACTGAGTTTGAAGGGAATGATTGGGACTGAATGAGTTTTGAATGACTTACTCTTAGATCCTGCGAAATTTGTCGTCGTAAGAGGGAAAGATGGGTTTTGGTTTTGCTGTTATTTAGTAATTCGGCTACACGTGCTGTAGTTATTTACGACATTGCATGCTATTTGAGTTTCGCAAGGATGGTAAGCGTTCAAAAATCCAAGTGACTTAAACGTACGTAGATGCCTAAGGTGAGCTAAGTTTCCAAGTCCGTATCCGGACGAGGAAGATTAGACAACGACATGTTGTGAGCAGAAGTGGAAGCAAATCCATGACAAGAGAGAAACAGTCAAACACCTTTAACTAACTTTTGTCAAATCTCCAGGAGTATTTATAGCAGATTGGAAAAATAAGTAGAGTAAGTATTTTGGTTGTCCCATAATCAGCATGGTATCGAAGCGGTAGGACCTAGTAAAAGGAACAAATCAGAACCCGTCTGTGCTCCGAAAAAGACAAAAAAGTGTGATATATCATATTACGTGGCCGATATGCAAAAAAATGCTACCTTGGACAGACGAAACGTTTGGTATCAATCCGATTCAAGGAACACATGAAGGAGGCGGAGTCAATTCGAAGAAATGACAAAAAATTGATAAGATCGCCAGACGCAGAACATGTAAATAAAGAGTAAACCGCACAAACTTCGATGATTTAGAGGTCATTAAGGAGGTCAAATATGCAAATTAGGTTAAAAGTATCGAAATTAGAAAGGTACCCGTCGGAAAAAGACTTAATAAGAATTCTTGAAACAATTGTAATAACCTAGTTGATATGAGTTTTGAAAGTAGGGAAAATTTCTGTATACAGTAAGACCCCGTTTAACGCGGGGGATACGATCTATCAAAGTAGAGCGTAATGAGCGTAATGCGAAACAGCGCTAAACGAGGCAATCTTAACATGTCAATACATATGTATGCAATAAGGTTAGGGGAAGATGGATAGAAAATTGGTTAGGTATTAAATTTAATATCCTCGAGTAGCAACGAAAGTTTCACCTATGTCACTTGCCTCAGTCTGAATGTAATTAAAAATTCCTCTAGATTTTTCTATTATGATAGATTGGCTTAATGGCATATTGCGATCAATGTGTCGTCAATCCAGACAGACGTCGTTTTTCCATTTCCTCTATAATGTTAATTCTAGAACGGGAAATTCTAATTGCAGAGCTTGACGTAATTGCAGTTGCCGATGAAAGTATTTTTTCTTTATGCTTAAGAATTGTACTTATTGTTTAAATTGCAAAATTCAATGCAGCACTAATTTGAGATTGACGTTCGCCAGAATCTAATTTTCTAATCACTTGCATTTTAGTTTCCAGTGAAATGTTTTTTCTGGTTGCTTTCTTTTCTTGTTTTTCACTATCACCCATGATAAAAACTAAAGATCATAATATTCGTCACTGTATTAATCGTTATAGATAAGTTTATACTTACAATAATGTCAATAAATGTTTCAAATGATAAAAAACAGCACCGCAGTAAACAAGCAACACAACTACACTGTTTCGGCTATGTCATATCCATATTTGGAAACCTAGCGCTGTGCAAAATTTCGGGGAATCGCCATAGTGCTTCGTCCAATTTCGGGGAATCCCCGAGTTAAAATAAAAGAGCGCTAAACCGAAACAGCGCTAAACGATATAGCGTTAAGGGGAGTCTTATTCTATAAATAGACAAAGACCTTTTACTAATAAGTTAGTTGTACTGAAGAAAGTGGTATGTCACCATCGAAAAACGTATTTACTCGAAATCAATATAATTTTGAGTCGGAAAAGAACCACTTTTTGTTTTCTAAATATTACTTCGGACTATAAAACATTCCAAAAACAAGGAAGAAATATTCTTGCATCAAATGGCAACCATGGTGTACCCGGAATTCAAAACTTATTAAGATGTAAGCAGAGAATGACAGGCCTTAGCCAAATTAGACATTCTCTTAAACAATTCTTAAAAACCAAGCTTACACCGGAATTGCTTAAATCACACATAATCAAGATAATAGCAGGGATTTTAAAAGCTAAATATTTCCCTAATGAAATTAAATGAAAACTAATTTAACACAGCATAAACCATTCATACAAAAAATTAGATCACATAAAACTTTTAGCCTTGAATACACATCTAAAACTAGCAAATGCTATCACACAATTGGGCCGACGAAAGGAGGAATTAATGTTGAAAAGAGCAGCAAAGAGCAACCAAACTGTGGTAATGCAAAGTTACTTGTACGCTCAAATAGTTGCGGAAATGTATGAGGCGGCAATTTTTTTTTAATTAACAACCCACCCTTTAGATCAGTAAGTTAAAAGGGTCGACAAAGCATTAAAAGAACGTTATGATTAAAGTGAGGATTCAAAAGCCATCATTATCTAGCATGAGATGTCAACCTAAAACCCACAAGCTAAATCTAGAATTACGAGAGATCATTGCGGAAAACTATTCCCCGATCTACAAAGTTGCAAATCGGCTAAACTTAGAGTGCAAAATGCACTCGAAGTGCTTCGATAGAAGGTGAAAGATCTGTCAAAAAATACGCTCGAATTAATTGATAAGCTACGGAACGTTACAATAAATGAAAACCAAATTTTAGTATCTTATGATGTTGAATCAATATTCCCGAGTACATCGACAAAACAGGCAACTTATGAGCTCGTAAAGTGGTTGGCAAAATGGGACACTACACCCCAGTAGAGGAAATAAGTTGAACAATATTGAAAGTTAGCACAACTATTCATGCGAGAATACTATTTTCTCTTTCAAAATAAGTAAAGTTTTTGTTTTATAAATATGTTGATAATCTTTCCGAAGAGAACAAACCTAACCAAGACGTAAACGGCAGTGACGCTGTTTAAATGAATCACCACGAAAAGTGCTGCGGAAGTATCAGGTTTACATCCCAAACAACCCCTTTCTTTGTTGATGGAGGATTCGCAGAATTCTTCATTTTGTAGTGCTGCAGCCGGGCTGCAACCTTATTATGAAGAATTGAATCGAGTGAACCAATCTTAAATCGAAAAGTATATGGTGATTGTCAAAAGCAAGGGTTATTTTCTGCAATACAAAAATTCAAGACTACACTGTCGCCAAGGCGATCACTGGAAACTCAATTGGAGTGGGGCATCGTTCGACATCGCGCTTTCTATTTTTTCCGAGCGCTATAAAATTGTTAGTGGCAAAATGTGATCTTGAATAATTTTTCTCAAAACCAAATATTTTCAAAGATCCTGAAATGAAAACTTGTACGCTTGACGATAAAGGGTTATTGATAACTGAGATGATGCTTATATTGTTGATCATATAAATACTTATTAAAAATAAATTCGTTTAAATTTAAAGTAAGAATTTCCCCGATATTTCCCCACAATATCCGTCTATAGAATAGAAAAGCTATGAAACAAAAGGCGTTTTTGCCACAGTCGAGAAATGCGAGACGAGTTTCCTCATCAAACTGGCAATAAATGTACCAACTGCTGCCTTTGCAAGTTCATATACGAGGGGCGTTTTTAAGTTCGCGGAATAGCGGGTAAGGAGTGAGAATAAAAATATATTCACCTTCTACTCTAAAACATTTTTCAGATCTTTCAATCAGCTTATGTAAACGATAATAATAACTGTTTTGTCTTTGTCGAAATGCAAGCTGAATCAGTGTCTTTCATCGCTTAAAAACTTATCCCCAACATATTTTTTATAAGGTTTAGAAAAAGATAATCATTGATAGCCCGGTAAGGACTGTTTGGTAGATGATCCAAAATATAAACCTTGTTCAGAGCGGCCAAAGCCAAATGGCAATGTCGTGCCGAAGGAGGAGACTTTTCCTATACTCTTTTCCCTCTTTGATTGAAGCGTAGTATTCTCTGGTTGTAGAGATGCCTTTGTCTTTGTAATCTGTCAACAGGATCCCTCCTGAGTTCCAAAATATTGTCGTCATGATTTTACCAGCCAATTGTAACACCATAAACCATCTGCCCATTTTGTATTAATGCATAGAGTCTTGCTTGGTCTCAGATTCATAATGATGAACCCAATCTTCGCGTCCAGTAACAATTCGATTCAAAACGCCATCCTTGTCTTCAAGGCCTACTATGCCTAAAAACGCGCGGGAATACAACGCGTTGTTGTTTCTGAGGCGTCTCGAGCATTTTCGGCATTCATCTAGCACTGAACTTTGTCATGCCGAGAATTGATCGTGAAAAAGTTGGACACGTCGACCAGAGCTGGTCATGTTGAGCGGAATTTTTTGGTTCGCGAGTTCGAAATTGGAAAATCAGTTTGATGTGAAGATTCTTTCGAGGAAATCACCACAAAGGACCAACAGTGTGGTCTAGTCTGGACCAACAGTCTAGTCTGTGATTAGTGGTTCGAAGTCTAATCAATAAATAGCTACGAATATGTCGCGGCTTCTGTCCAATTTAGTTCCGTCTCTTTTTACTTTATACGCATGAGTGTCCCTTGCGTCCCCGAAGATTGTACGAACATTTAGTGCGCTTGCAGCTGCAATTACCACGAATAACTATTTGTAATCAGCTTGGACTTGTTGCAATTCGATTTATTCGTTTGATTGTTCTTCCTGCGGTGAACAAGGATGGTAAACTTTGAAGTATTGGAGGGATCATTGAACGTTATAATCCTGACGACGAACCGTCGAGAAGGCAACCAATTATCTTCGCACTGCAGTTAAGGCTTTTTTGGACTCCTACTACATCGGAACTTGAATTTGGAGCAAAATTCAGACAGTTATTGAAATTTTTTACTAAATTACTTCCAATTGGTTATGTTGCGACGCAGCATTATCATCTTTTAGATCATAAGTATTTATTGACCATGAAAAATACTGTTAAGTTTGATATTTGAAGATAAATTTTAACTGTCTTCACATATTAGTTGGAAGTTTTTATAAATCACAATAATAATTGTACCACAAGTTACATGTATGATGCGTTGCAATTTTAGCATTTGCCAAGGAGACATTTGAATGACTAAATTATGCAATCTCGAGTCGGTTCATTGGTTCAATTTTGACGATCTACTTAATTCCTAGCGTAAGTCCCACTGTTGAGATGTTTAAAATAGTTTTCAACTTCACAAAATACTCAATCTGAGCATAGAAATAAAATGCTTCCTTTTAATTTTATAATTCTTTTCTTCTACTCGATCCCGGTTTTCGATTGTACTCGTTCAGGTTTTCTTTAGCGACATAGTGGTCATTCAAGCGACCGAACAGTTGTTCGAAGGCTACAGTTCAATGCCACACTCTTCGGATTTCACGTCCTGATGTCGGTGCGGGATCGGCTTGTCGTGATCGACATGTCACGATGAGTGCCGCGTTTCCTAACAACTGACCACAAATCAAAACATGTTTGTCTTTCAAAGAAACGTTTGGAGCTTTTTCGCCTTAGTAAAAACGAATTATTCAGACAATTTGTGATATGAACGAAGATGGATTCATAATAACACGCCTGGGACCATTAGGAATAAGCATTCGGCGGGAGGTACATTGCCTAGTGTAAGCCGTAGAAAGTGCTCCAACACGGCTAGAAAGGTTCTAGTAAATGGTTTTTGGAATGCACATACAATCTTTATACACTATATTCAAAAAGTAAAAATAATCAACTGATATTACTGTGCGTTATTTGATCAATTGGACAATGAAGAGGCACGTAGTTTATAAAAGAAAAATGAAAATTTTGGGAAAGTGGCGATTTATTTTTCGCTATAGTCTTTCAGTTCGATATATTTAACTCAGCGATCCTCCAATTTTTTCAAGCCGTTTTCTCGAGTTCTGCAAAATAGGTCTCCATATTGGCGATAGCCTCCTGATTCGACTCGAATTTCGGTCCGACGAGTGACTTTTTCAAGTTTGGAAAGGAGAAGTCACACGGGGTGAAATCTGAAAAATAGAGTGGATGGGGTAGCACTTAAAACAATCGATGACGGGGTTTTGAGCCGTTGCGTTCTTATGGTGGAAGAGCACTTCATTCTTTGTCAAATGGGGCCTTTTTTCTGCAAACTTGGAACGGCCTAATAATTAAGTATGATAAAGCGTTGTGACCGTTTCGCCTTTTCTCAGTTAGTCGATGCAAATCACACCTTGTGAATTCTAGAGAACGTTGACGATCACCTTTGCGAGCGATAGAACAGTCCTCGCCTTCTTCAGATTATGTATGCGGACGAAGTCCACTGCATCAACTGTTCATTTGTCTCTGGTATATACCAGTGGACCCATTTTTTATCGACTCAACTCAAACAGCGTCAAACACTAGTTTGAAGTGGTCTCACGATTGTGCTTGTACTCCGCACAGAGCAAACGTGGCATCCATCGCGCCCGCAGCGTTGTGATTCCCATAATTTCATTTAGGATACGACACACGCAGTCGTTTGAGATGCCTATTGTCTCAGCTATAATCGGCGGTCCGCTAATACGAGCTCGTGGATTTATTTACGTTACGCTCGGTCGTGGTCGTTTTCGGAGCACCTGCGCGTGGCTCACAAAAAAAAACGACATGCGACCATTTTGAAACTCTTTGAACCAATTTTTGAATGTCGCTGTCCATGAGCTCTTCGATTTCGCTGCGCTATTCCCCTTCCAAAAGCAAGAATCGAATAACCAGCTGAAATTGGCCGGATACGCTCACTACAAACAAAGCTAAGATTTCGATTCGGCTAACATTTTGACAGTAGCTGTTCACGGTAAAGTTTTTAACGATACTTATCTTGCGATAGTAGCTCCATCGAGCGGTGATGCTAAGTAAATACTTTATTATAAATAATACCGTCCTCGTACTCCCCAGCGAATATTTCCTGTTTTCCACTGATCACGAGAAGAAAAGCATCGTAATAATGAAAGATCATAACTCGTAAGTCCATTACTCTACATGGAGATTATGTCAAAGATTAAAATTGTGTTTGTATTTAAGAAATATCCGAGTTGTCATTGCTGGGCGAAAGACGTTGTAGCACGTTTTCCCGATACTACATAACTTCGGTTCGAAGAGAACCCACGTAAAATTGTTTTCATTCTGGCTTTGCACGATGGCTCTCTATTTATTCAATTGTTGACAAGGGTTGTAAACATTTGCTTTCAACAAGTAGGGGAACAAGAAGTCAAGTGAGTTAGGACTAAATAAATTTACTATACTGAGAAAATACAATTTAAATATGTATATCTGAATGTACTCACTGGTTGTTGGACAAAACTAATTCTCTTATCCCAACACCATATATTGCTTGGTTTTCTATGGTTCCAATGTATCCACCCGTAATCTTTAAATGATTACTCAGAAGCTGCAAATGGTAAAATAATCAAATATATGATTTAAATGTACAAAAGAAATTTACCTTTTCACTCATTGCTTCGGTATTTATTACTTTTATTCGACAATTATCAAATATTATTGCAGTTATTTCGATAACATCAAATGTTTTTCCAGTTATATTGCCTATAGTACAATTATAAAAGCAAATTTGACTGAAAAATGCATCAAACCGATACAAGTTCTCTATGTTTGACCTGAATATTCGAAGCTGAAAAAAATCAAAAATTACCAAAGATTTTTTCGAATAAATAATTAAAAAATACTAACATTCCCATGGGCCTTATAGAAGGCGTGCTTGGCTATTCTAAGATCGCGAACCTCATCTATAACACCAACAAATTTTGTCGCGTAGAGAGCATTTTCGAAAATAATCACTTCGTTGCAGTTCCTTATATTTAATTTAATATCCCCTGCAATAGAACAATACCAAAGAGTTTTTGTTATTCATTTATTTGAAATTTTAGTCAGTCGGTTCTTTTGCTTTTACTTTAGTCGTTTTAAAAAAAAAAAAAACAAGTAACAATAGGCACAACGGTTTATCTTAAATAGTATCATCGGGAAAATTAAGATAAAGTTATCAACCACACTAGCGAATGAAATAGATAGCGTAGCGTCCCTTCATGAGTCTCTTCAGTTTCGGGAGCAAGGAAAAGTCACGGGGGTCAGGACAGGTCGAGAGAATATGGTGGCCGCGTCATCATTCGTGTGTCGTTTTGACCAAAAATTCACGATCAAGCAACAATGTGTAAGCAGGGGCGGTTCGGACGGATTGCTTCGCGTATATTGCACATACCTTGCTGGTAATATACCTTATTGACCGTTCTACTCTGTAGCAAGGACTTATGACGCATCGCGACCCTGGAATCGACGAAAACTGGAAGCAACAACTTCAAATTCGACCGAACTTGGAGCGAAGCGTGGAACTTTTTTTGGTATTAGCTCGAGCGGTAGCTTCAATTTAAATGATTGAGCTTTGGTTTACACATCGGAACCATTAACATATGATTCGCCATCGGTTCACCCTGAGCAAACCTTGTGGAGCAAATTTTGACTTTTTGTGTTAGTTTTTGTTCGAAATTGTGCAATTTTGGTACGAATTTCATCGACGATCTGTTTCAAGCCAAAATTATGGGATCCTGAGTGTCTTCTCTAACTCTCTAAATTTGAATCCTGAGTAACTCCTCTAACATTGATTCTATAATTGGCAAATATTTTCTTCACTTTATAAATGTTTTCCTCTGTTGTTATCGTATTTGGTCGTCTCAAACACAGGTACATTTTGCATATCCTGTTTTTCCCATATGCTTAACCTTTTGCCACGGTCAACATTCAAAATGCCTCCTCGCACTCAAAGTGTTGTTTTTTGCACAAATTTTGGTGGATTCTTTGATTAATATTTTGCATACACAAGCCAAAATACACCCAAGCAAAGTAGCTGTGAAAAATTAATCGAAGATTCAAAATGGCCGAACTTGTTAGGTTAAGTGAGGGAGATGAGTATTGAAATAATGCCAGAAAAGATCAAAGATTGAATATCGCACGAAAAACCCGCGGAATTTCAAAATTCGCGAATCTTTTTGAACAGACTTTGTCCATCAGTCGCAGTTAAGGGGTCATTCCTTTTCACAACTTTCAAGAAATTTTATCTATTTTTGTTTCATTCGAAAGTACTTTGTTTCGGAAGTAGTGTTCAGCAAAAACTTGCTGAAAATATAAAATGGATTTTCGTGGGTAAGTATAGGAGCAAACTAGTGGTCGTGTAAGGCGCTCCGTCCATTCAAAGCTCGCTCAGGAATATTCATCTGATATTATAGAACTTGGTTTTGCAACTAATTCCGTTAAAGAAAATGCTAATTCCGTAGCAGAAAATCCTCCAGATACATTTTCCGCTTCTTGAGATTGCTCATGGGAAAAGGAGGTTTTTCTTCGCTTATTGGCGTCTTACTAACTTTCATGGGAAATTTTGCAGCAAAGTTATACACAAAAATACATGGTCCCTTATTGTGAAAACTGTGAGTAATGGAAAAACAAAAACGAAACATTTATGTTTTCGATGTGGTATAGAATTGCGTACCCTGAAGGTAGTGTCGGAAGATAGAGGTAGATGATGTTGTAGAAACGTTTGACAGGCTGTAGGAACGTATGCAATATGATTTTAAATTGGCGATGGTGACTCTTAAACTCCTTAAAAGTTTTTTACACGTTTTCACTCATTGTAAAAATCGCCGAATGCACTTTTTGTACTTCAGAAAGACAAACGGATACTAAACACTAATGATTATTTTGATGTGACATTTGGCACAGATGTCACTGACAGTCATGCCCACCCAGAAAAAAAATTATTTCGATGAATGGGTTTCCGCGGGAAATTTAAATTAAAAAGTCTTACTATTTTTTGCGCACAGTAGTACACCTCCATTTCGCTAACTTAACAGCGCGCCCTTATATATAAAGGTGAGCAGACACCGGCGTTTCGGCCACGAACTACTCAGTTCATCAGTGGAACTTTCTTAAAAACTGACATGTCTCGATATCCTCAAAGAATCAGAAGGTAAATCAAAAACCCGTATTAAGGAACTATTTAAAAATGCAAGTGTTGCCACAGGAATAGTCAGGGACTCGATAAAGTCGGCAGTGATCAAGGAAGGACACAACATCACGTGAGAACAGTAACTGTTTTACATATATGAAACGAGTGCAAAAGTCTGGATGTAGTCAAAATCTTCCAGATTTCTGCGACCTCGAACGAGAAGCGATTAAGGAGAGGTATTAGAATTGGGTAAAGCGAATTTCCGGCGAAAGTAACATATAAGTGAGAAGGAATAGGTCAAAATTTATAATAAGATAAATCATATAATGTAAATCACCTTCGGGAAAAGACAAATCAATTATTTTGTAATGCTAATGTAATTCAGCGGCGGTTGGCTCTGTCAAACTCCTAATACCCCTACTACCATATCTGTCGTGCCGTTCTTTCTCCTCATCCAACCCTGTTATCTTTCCAATAGCGCACTCGTCTATGCACTTCCTAGACAGAACCATTGCTATCCGCTACCTGACGCGTCCCCGGGTGGTGGATTGGGGGACCCGTGGATCCAAAACTGTTGACCATAAGGATGACTACGGGCTGCTGGTTTATAAGGAGGTACTGGGCAGAGTGTCAAATGACAGCATTCAGAACTGCGAAGTCAGGCTGCTGCTGTGTAGGAAACTGCGTAGCACGGCCAGGCGTGGCGGCAGTAAGTTACAGGAGTTCAACCCTAGGAGATGCGGGGTGTACAGGTACACTCACATCAACGTGGGTTGAACACACCGGTAACTTGGGAAAACATTTAATTTTTGCGATACTCACATAGCCAACTACCTCACGAAAGCCAGTCGCGAACCAAAATAGCATGTCTGATGTGAGTGTTTGTCCGTCCTGGTGATATCGAGAAAAAAAAAAAAAAAGCCCAACAGCAAACCTGTTTCCTCGTCCCTACGCCACGTCCATTTAGTAGAACTCTATCCCGCTCCTCGGGCTTTTGTGTAATAATTTTATCCTCACATCCTCCTGTTTTGCAAACCTCTTCCCCAACAAAATGGTCCTACCTTAACGGTGGACAAGTCCACGCATTAAAAAATAAATGCGTGGGCCGAGCCGGTAAGTAGTTTAAGTATTTTAAGTAGTTTAAGTAGTTCAAGGGGCTAACCCATGTGGAACCCTGAATAGTAACAAAATTTAAAAAAATACTCGGTTCTGACCGGGGCTGGCTTGTCTGTTGATCCGAAGGGACATGAGCTCAATCACTTACGACGGCGGGTAGGCCTGTGAGGGTCGACCAGTCTGCCCAGGCGAGACATGTCGGGGCGGCGCCATGGGTGAGTTAATATGCAATCCCGGAGAGCGACCCAAGGTGTGTCGGTGTGAGCTCTATGCTTGAACGATCGGCAGTAAGAGTCAGTGGATAAAGTGTTAGAATTGAGGGGCGGAAGTGAACCGCCATGCTAAGGAATTATTCTTCCTCTCTCACGTCGAGCCGATAACGCGAGACTTTCAGTTGAGCCGAAGGCGATACCGTGATGACGATATACGGACGAAGTGGTTTTAGGAGTATTCAAAGAAGTTATTTCGGCATTACCGAAGTCGGTATAATTGCGGACGGATGACGAAGGTCCGTAATGGGATAAGATCTGGCTCATGGCGTGAATCAACCTCCCCTCAGCCTGTTGAGCCGGAGATGCGGCCGTCAGGTCTGCTGAAGGAAAACAGCAGGCAGGGCTGAAACAGGGTAATAGTTAAGGTAAACCCGGCCACACCTCATCGGGCAGCCGTTAGTGTCTCACAGCCCTGTGTTCCTTTCTTTTTCTTTTGTTAATGGTGGCAACTTACGAGAGTTTTGTATGCGCTTGGAAAATTTTTAAATTGATTTTTTCAAAACCATGGACACAGGAACGATGGATGCGAAGAAAAAACAACCAAACAACGAAAAACGAACAATTGAAACACCGGGGAGATGTGAACTCGTGTCTGAAAGCAGACATGAGAGCGCAGCGAAGGGAATGCAGAGAGGACGCCAACCCGACATCGCGGCGGCTTTTGCCCGTAGTCGGAAGATTGCGCGCACGCCGGACCGGCCCGTGGCAGACGAAAAAGCGCGAGAGACACCCATGTCCAGCACAAGGGCCGAGGAGGCAAAAGAGCCGAATACGCCTAAATTTTCGCTGACGGAAAAGGAACAGAACTCAAAGAGTTGTTCCAGAGAAGGGGACGAAGAGACAGCGGACATGAGTTCCTTCACAAGGAAGCAGAAGTTACTTCGGACTCCGCCAGCAGGGCCAGCACAGATGGACAGCCCCAAGTCCCTTTCGGGCGTCTCTGCCCCGCTCATCGCAGGTAAAATACCTCGCAACTGTGACCCGAGCTCTGAGAGCATACCTCCGGTAGCTGCTCTCGGGCGGTCGGCCGCAACAAACCACCATTGCGAACCTGACGGGACGATTTGTGGCGGAAAGGGGAACGAGGAGAGAGCTCAGATGAGTGCCTTTACTCGAAGGACGAAGGTGCTCCGAACTCCTAATCCTGCTCAAATGGTACGCTCGAATTCCCTTGCGAGCACAACAGCGCCACTCACTGGCATTGACGGAGCACGCCGCGATCTCGAACCGAGCCTCAAAAGCATGCCCCTGGGAGATGCTGTTGAGAACTCGATCGCAATGGACCGGCTGGATGAGCAGGAACGGCTGCAAGAACTTGGAAAGGTTCTGAAGCAGACAATAGCAGCGAACGGCCAAAAGACCGTTAACAAGGGGGTTACGAACGGCCTCTTAGAGATGGAGGAACTCCTGGACCAAATCGGCCACTTTCGACGCAGGTGGCTGAAAGCTGAGGCGGACCAAAATGCGAGAATGAGTACGGTGCTGCGAGCTGCAGAAACACCGGTTGCTCCCAAACGGGTGGCCAGCAGCCCTATCGAAAGGGAGGCTGAGAAAAAGAAAAAGGAAGAGCCGACCGATGATGGCTTCAAGACAGTCCTCAGCAAGGCCGCAAAAAGAGCCGCAAAAAGGCTAACCCTCGACGAAAAGACCCTCACTAAACCTGAGACGTCTCGCAACCCTGGTGCAACCCAAATGGTTGCGCGTCCTGCTAGGCTTTACCCTCAGAAGGAGCAGCCGGCTGATTCTGATACGAACTGCGTCCCTGGCAACCCGCAGATCGCTAGCCAGCCGAAGGCGAAACGGCAGCGTCGCAAGAGGAGAAGAAAGAAAAAAGGGCCAGCAATACTAATCAAACCGATGGATGGCAATTCGTACGCAGAGGTACTACGCCAAATCAAACAGGCGGTCAGACCTGAGGAGATGGATACATCCATAAAAGCAGAACGACAAACGCGAGCTGGTGGCCTCCTGGTTGAATTTGGGCCAGACGCAGCCAACAAAGACTCTTTTCGCGACGCAGTCCAGAAAGCAGTCGGTGAAAAGGCCAGCGTGTCCGCGCTCGAGCCAAGGGTGACCCTCGAAATCAGGGATATCGACTGCGTTACGGACGTGGCCGAGGTGGAGGAGGCACTGCGGAAGGAGTTCCGTACAGCCGGCGAAATGAAAGTGGAGGTTACCTCCGAAAACAGCAGGGGACAGCGAGTAGCTATAGTTGACCTCATCGAAAGGGACGCGAAACCAATGCTAGACAAAGGAAAGGTCAAGGTCGGATGGGTTGTGTGCATAATCCGGAAGAGGGCAGATCCCATCCGATGCTTTAAGTGCCTCGGTTTCGGCCATAAGGCGCTGGGCTGCAAAGGACCGGATAGAAGAGGCATGTGCTACAGGTGCGGAGAAACTGGGCACAACGCCAAGGCGTGCACCGACACAGCATGTTGTGTGTTATGTAAAGCAGCAGGAAAGGAGACTAAAGACCTGACTCATAAGTTGGGAACCGGGAAGTGTTCTGTCTTCAGGGAGGCTCTAAAAGACGCGAAATCGAAACTACGATGACCCGAGTATTGCAAGTTAACCTGCACCGGAGTGTGGTCGCCCAGGACTTGCTGGATCAGACCGTGAGGGAAAAATCGATTGACCTGTTACTGCTCTGCGAGCAGCACCACAACAGGGACTCTCCAGATTGGTTCCAAGACGAATCTGGCACCGCTGCCATCTGGGTGCGAAACGGAGCCCGACTGTGTGTTGAGAGCCACCGCAAAGGGGATGGTTTTGTGTGGATTCGTTGCGCAGCTTCGACTTTCTTCAGTGTCTATTTTACACCGAACGAACCCTTCGCATCCTTTTTGAGCCGACTCGATGCGCTGGAAGATGCTGTTATGAGTACCCGAGGGCCCATTCTTGTTGGAGGTGACTTTAACGGAAAGGCAATTGAGTGGGGCATGCACCGGACTGATCCTAGGGGAGCGAAAATCCTCGAAATGGCATCCAGAACTGGACTCGTGGTCGTGAACACTGGAAACACACCCACCTTTCGCCGCAGTGGTTGCCAGGGAACGATCCCGGACGTGACATTCGCATCCGAGAGTTTTGTACCTACGGTACGAAACTGGAGGGTTCTTGAAGATTATTCGGCAAGCGACCACCAGTATATTTCATTCGAGATTGGAGCTTCTACCTCGCGTCGGCCATCGACCCGACCAGCACCCAAGGGGTGGAATCTCGGAAAAATGGACACCGAGAAGTTCGATCACGCGCTTTCAAGGGGCATATCTACCCCAATGGCTCCGGTGGGACCCGACCAGGCCTCGGCTGAAGATGTGGTAGACCACACTATGAACGTAATCACCTCTGCCTGCGGCGCTTCTATGCCCCGACGACGTCCACGACATGGTAAACCTGCTGTGTATTGGTGGTCTCCGGAAATTGCTGCAAAACGAAGGGAATGTCACAAGCTCCGACGTATGGTGCAGCGCTCTAAAAGCCGAGAAGAGGCATGCGCTCGCGAGGTTGAGTACAAGTCCGCAAGAAAACTCCTTCGTAGCCTGATTAAGAAGAGCAAAGCGCGTCGTTGGCAGGAGCTCATTGAGGACGTGAACAGAGATCCGTGGGGACTGGGCTACAAACTCGTAATAAGAAAGCTTGGTTCGCTACGAGCACCTTGCATTCTTGAAGCTGAAAAAATGGACGGCATAGTCAGAGCGCTGTTTCCAACCCACCCCCTACGCCAAGAAGCAGGTACGGAAGAAGTGCAATTCGATGGCCCTCCATTCACTGCCGAAGAACTGGATGTAGCCATGGCGTCGATGAAAAAGAGGAAGGCTGCGGGACCGGACGGAATCCCAGCTGAGGTGCTACAGATGGTACATCAGCGTGACCCTAACCTGCTGCTCCGCGCTTTCAACTGCTGCCTGAAGGAGGGTGTATTTCCTCATCGGTGGAAGGAGGCGAGGCTTGTTCTGATTAGCAAAGGAAAGGGGGACCCAGCGCTGCCGTCGTCATACCGTCCGCTGTGTATGTTGGACGTCGCTGGAAAGGTTCTAGAGAAACTCATCAGGGGGAGGCTCACCGACGCAATCAGAGCTGCTGGAGACCTATCCCCTCACCAACATGGCTTCCGACCAGGTAGATCCACGATCGACGCCATTATGGAGGTGACGAGTGTGGTCCGGAGAGCAGAGGCGGACCAACGATCAAAGCGAATCGTGCTGCTGGTGACACTGGATGTTAAGAACGCTTTCAACTCTGCGAGGTGGTCGGATATCATAAGCGCCCTGGAAAACACCTTCAGAGTTCCCGAATATTTGTTGCGGATACTAAAAGACTATCTGAAGGACCGCAGATTGCAATACGCTACACTGGAGGGGCAACGGGTGGTAGACGTTACATCAGGAGTCGCGCAAGGGTCCATCCTGGGACCGGACCTTTGGAATGCCTCGTACGACGGGCTGTTGAGGCTAAGACTTCCGGAAGAGGCGCGACTTGTGGGGTACGCGGACGACGTGGCGGCTTTGGTCACTGGACGGTCGGTCGAACAGGTTCAGCTCAAACTAGGCACGGTGATGAGACAAGTGCGCGAATGGATGACAAACCGTGGGTTCACCCTCGCGCTCGAAAAGACAGAGGTGGTAATACTAACGAAAAAACGAATTCCCAGAGTTCTTCCTGTGGTGGTGGGCGATACAACTGTTGAGTCCAAGAACGCACTCAAATACCTTGGTCTGATAATCGACTGCAACATGAGGTTCTTGCAGCAGATCACGGAGGCCGCGAGCAAAGCTTCAGCGAGGGTGTCGGCTCTAAGTCGACTAATGGCCAATGTTAGGGGTCCGGCTCCAAGTAGAAGACGCCTGTTGATGAACACCACGGAGTCTATACTCCTGTACGGATGTGAGGTGTGGGCTGACGCGCTTGACAAGCGCACGTACCGGAAGCACTTGGTCCAGGTACAAAGGAGAGGAGCATTACGAGTCGCTTGTGCGTACCGTACGGTCTCGGAGCCGGCAGTGATGGTCATTGCGGGCTCAATTCCCATCGTTCTCCTGGCGAAGGAGCGCAGCAGGATCTACCTTCGGAGGGCGGAGCAAGGAAGGGAAACTATTGCGCGCGAAGAGAGGCAAAGAACCCTGGATATGTGGCAGAGCACCTGGGAAAGTGAGACAAGGGGAAGGTGGACGGCACGTCTCATCGGCGACGTGAGAAAGTGGTTCAACCGGTGTAATGGTGAGACAGATTACTTCCTCACCCAATTCCTCAGCGGCCACGGATACTTTCGATCATACCTCCATAAGATGGGAAAAGCACGATCTCCTGAGTGCTTGTTCTGTCCAGGATGTGAGGACGACGCGTTCCACACCTTTTTTATATGTGGGAGGTGGGCTGGCGAACGAGGGTTGCTCTTCGAGAGAGTCGGAGAGCTCTCGCCAGAGGCTGTGCTGGATGTGATGCTAGCCTCAATTGACAAATGGAACTGTGTGGCACATTACGTGCGGGTGGTCCTTCTCACGAAGAAGGAAATCTTAGACCGGAGGCAGGCACGGGGAGAGGAAGGGCTGCGTTCGCAGTAATCCTATCCTGCCTCCAGCTGAGAAGCAGGAAGGACAAACAAAAAAAAAAAAAAAAAAAAAAAAAAAAAAAAAAAATGAAACAAAAAACTGTCCTCCCAGTCCCCTCAGCTGCGATCCGAAGGCGCCATCAGGCGATGGAAGGGGGGGCCTAACCCGAAGTAATGTGACAAACAGTTCCAGGCTAGGTTCCCTGACAGGGGCGGTGTTTAGAGGGTATTCTGGTAGACAGGTCGGTACTGCTGCCAGCGAGTCCCTCACTGCGGATGTAAATGTCTTCATCGCCCGCCAAAAAAAAAAAAAAAAAAAAAAAAAAAAAAAAAAAAAAAAAAAAAAAAAATGCTAATGTAATGATGAGAACAATCAAAGGACATGTAAAATTTTCAGCTTGAGAAGCGAAAAACAATTTTGAGATGTTAAGTTCATTTTTAAAGCACGAATTTAATTGATTTTCGTTGCACGATGTAATGTTTTCCACACACCATATCATATTAGATGATCGTTTTTCTGTTTGACATATTTGCGCTCGTATTAATCTTAATCCTACCAGTACTTACCACTTATTGACCTTTCTCGCAATATCAACGTATGACAGTTTCGAATTTCAATCTCCGGATTTGGCGCCAGACTGTTCGCAGTTGCATTTGGACGAAACTCAACATGAATCTTGTTTATTTGGCTGTCTCCAATAATCGATATTCGATTGACTTTAGTTTGTTTCAAAAAATCAGTTTCTATTCTCAAACTTCCTTTAGATGATAATTGAACAACTAAGGATGTGGCTTCCTTAGGAATATAATTTTTCGTTCCAAATATGTATTGCTGAAAAGAACAAGAAAAGAGTCAATTTAGTATAGCATTACGTTGCATTCGTATGGGATACTTTGGCAAAAAGCATAACCTAATAGACTGGGTAGGAAAACCAATCACGGATTTGAAGAATTTTGCTCCGCTCGTACATGAAACACAGAAACAATAAGCAGCCAAAGGTGAATCAAATCTGGCTCTGAAATGTTTCTCTACTTTGTTCTCTGATGACGTTGATTTTCTTCACATTGACTTTGTGTCAATGTGAAGAAAGAAGTGAGGTCGTTGGAAGGCGTGAAGTCCACGCCTGCCAACGCGTGGACTTGGATTGATATTTATAGATCCACACTTACACATCAAAACAAGTTTTCAATCAAGACTTCGGACAACAGTTTCTTCGTACACCACATTGCACTAACAATTTCGACAAATCAGTTTTTCCGATAATGTAATAAAAAGCATGACAAATTCGATGATCCGATAAAAATGTAACGTTCGCGGTCACATTTTAACTCCCTGAATTGTCGAGTTTTTTTACAATAGGTCTTTGATCTTTATTATTGTTCAACTGTTTTCGTCGTGCTAGTTCCCATAGAATTTTTCTTAACGCGTTACACACTTAACACATTAACGCTTGCTGCGACGTCTGGAGTTCTCAGGATCACCTTTCGAACAGGAAGACATTTGTCAGTCTCGATTTCGACGCGCCTACAAGCGGCTATTTCAAAACTGACCGTAAGGAAGAGCGAGCGTACCCAGTGCTAATCTCTCACGTGTTGATGCTATAAGCACATTCTATACCGTTATTTGGAAAGAATGACAGTTCCACCGTAAGACTACGTAAGTACAGGAAGCGACTGTCATAAAATGTTCCGCCCTACCGGCTGTAAAATAAGCCGGTAGCATCTACTCGATGAGTTCTCGGTTTAAAGCTCATAAAATCTAAACAAATATGAATTTTGGTGTGAAATTTTGATAAAATATTTTAAGGTAATTTAGTTATCAAATTTAACAACAAAAATGTCGATCTTTTATATTTCCTTACTTTGGTTTTCATTTTAAGCAAGTAAAAGGCTGTTGAAACTAAAATTTGAATAGTTCAGCGCAGTATACATCACTAGAAAGTCTTTCTCCATATACCACCATCGAACGTTTTCCTTCACGGTATTTAATTTAATTTATTTTATCTTTGCTAGCTATGAAGTCATCTTTTTTGTTATATATACTGTTATATATTATGTTATATATACTGTCATATACATATATATGTGTTATATGTTATATATACTGTCAAAGTATTTCGCTTTCGTCGCAAGTATGTGCCCAGAAATGAACGTACCACCTTGATCAAAAAGTTCCCGGAATTTATTCAAGACATTAAGAATACAAGATTATAAATCAAAATCGATATTGTCCCCCTCAAAATTTTTTTCTATGATTTCGATGTTTCTATGATCTCATCTCGGGTGCGGAATTCATGATACACATCACCCTTGTAATCCATGAAAGCTGTGAGCATCGCCTTCTTTATCGACTGAAAACGACGTGATTTTTCGGTTACTGCTCATTCGGTGCACTTGCTTGATGTCTGGATTGCGTGTCATACTCATAAATCCACGTCTCATCTCGAGTAATGATCCGTTTGATGAATTTTGGGTCGTATTCGATCTTGAAAATCATGGCTTTTGCTTTTTTGCATGAAATTCGCAGCGAAACGTCTGAGGTCCAAATCATTGAATAAAATGTCTTGAACAGATTCAAAAGTAATGCCCAACTCCTCTGCCATCTCTCTAATGGTTACTTTGCGGTCAACGGTCTTCCATTCTTTGATTTTGTTGATGTTTTCGTTGGCTTTCATTGTCGATCGCTTGCCACTGCGTTCATCATCGTTCACAGACTCACAATCAGTTCTGAAGTGTTCGTGCCAATGATAAACGAAACCGAAACACTTTCCCATCATTTGGAATGTCGTCGCACCATTGAAACTGTTATCAACGCAAAAAATTAATACAAATCCATTGCTGCAAATTCAATTCCATTTTTAAAGTTTTATAAGATCTAAAACAAACACAATCGCACATGAACTCAATACGGCGTCACTTTTACAAATAGCAACATATCAAGCTGAAAATTTCATAGAATGTCAATGACATATGTGGCAACCTAAAAAGAGAATTCAAATCGGGCGACAGAGTGCCACACGGTGGCGATTCTGAGAACTTTCAATTTTTCTTTCAAGATTCTGAGAATCAAGGTAGTATATCTATTTTATTGCTGAAGGAACAAAGATACAAAGTTTGCTCGACCTCTGGATGTTCATCTTTAATAAGAGTTGCCGGGCCTGCAGTCAAGAGCTTGTATCGTAAATTGTATACTGTCATAGTCCGCACTCAGTTGCCTATTTTGATTAATGAAAATTTATGATAATTATAATTTAATTTTTTTCACGCTTCATCGACACAATCGAATCAGAATAGTCACGCTCATAGTGGAGGTATTTTGTAAAGAATTTCCGCTGCGTTGTTTTTCTTCGGGGGAAATCAGTTAACCTAATGTCCTTTACATCCTCATAATATTGGTAAGTCTAAAAAGTATTGAGCCTTTTTTGTCATTTTTCGATTGAATATTTTATTTAAAATGGATTTTATTTAAGTACATATAGTCCATTATTATCTATGACTTTTTGCGGTTTTTTGGGTAGAGCCATTATTCCATCTGCGTAGAACTTCTGTCGTTTATCAGCGAAAAATTTGGCCAAGTAATTTTCATAATCCCTTTTCGAAGTGAATTTCTTTTCATTGAGGAAGTTTAGAAGAGACCGACACAAATGGTAGTCTAATGGTGGAAGGATGCATCAAAACTCCCTAGCCAAGCTTTGTCAATTTTTGCCGGGTCATCAAAGATGTGTGGTCTGGCATTGTCATGATGGAAGACAACGCCCTTTCCATTGATCAATTCTGGCTGTTTTTTGGATAGCTTGTTGCAATCTGGTTCATTGCTGACCGTACAGAGTCGAATTGAGTGTTTAGCCAGGTTCTCGCACCACATGATAAACAATTCCCTTCCAACCCCACCATACACACAGCATAACCCTATTTGGTGTCATTCCTGGCTTCGAAGTCATTTGTGAAGATTCACCTTATTTTATCATGATATTTTTCGAACGACATTTCCGTATTTTACCTATTTCTAATCGCCCGTAATGATTTGCGTCAAAAATGGCTCGATTTCGTTGCGTTTTATTAGCATTTCGCAAATGGAAATTCGGTCGCTCAGTTTTTTTTTGTGTTAATTCATAATGCAGCCAAACGTCGAGCTCCTTTTTGTATACCACCTAACGCAAATGGTTCAAAACTGTTTGGTGATGGGCATTCAGTTCCTTAGCAATGTCATGGCTGTCATAGCATTTCACCGACTTTTTCAGTGATTGGTCGACCTAAGCAAGGTGCATCTTTGATACCAAAATTTCCCGAATGAAAGCGAGCGAACATACTCTTGTTTGTGGCTTTTGCTAAAGTATCTTGACCGTAGACACCAAAAAAATTTTCACGAGCCTGCGATGTATTCTCGACTTGATCGTTGTGATATTGTAAAATATAACGAATTTTTTCAGAAATTTCACTCATTTTTGAATGAATATAACTTTTGACACGAATGACGAATTAAAAAACTGCCCACATGTAAATTGTAGACTGGAATGTCACCTTTCAAAAGCATGTCAGTTTGACTCAATCTGATTAGTATTGCCCGATATGTAACAACGAACACCATCTAGTGACAAAAAGGCTCAATACTTTTTCGACTATCCAATATTTTGAACTGTTCCCACCACAATAGTTTTCTAAATTTCATAGTTGTACCTTCCAGTTATTTGTAATGACTCTTGAAATGTTTTCGTAACAATTTTGATTAAAGGTAGATAAATTTCGAGTTTTGTGACAATATAATTTTCCTAAACATAAACCAGTGGATCTAGATCATATTGGGAATTAATTTTTATTATAAAATTTAAAAGTTTTTATTATGAAAAAAAATAAATTATACAGATCTTAAGGTTTCATTAATTTCGTGTCCGCTATTTTTTAAGCTGCAACGTAAGTCTGCTTTAAACCATACTCAGGAAGCAATAGTTCAGTCATAATAACATTTTGTTGCTCACCTCTAAGAATAATTGCAAGATATCATGGCAATGCTGATTGCTATTCAGCGCGAGTATCTTTTTCTTTTCGTACTTACAAATGTGGTTCTTTCTTCTTTCTTCTCGGCATAACCGCAACAGTCTCCAAGTGGCCTCAAATATTATTGAAATGCATATCATGTCAACAAGAGCTACCACGGTTACTGAAGATGGAAAGTGAATGTGTCACATGATATATTATTTCTTTTATCTTTAAACTTGGTCGTCTACGCTTACTGCATGGTTGTTAACCTTTGGTACTTCTCAATGCGTATTTAGTTGCATTATCGTTAGCACTAACAGGAATAAGGTTGACTGTCGTTTTATTTAATTTCTGATTGTAATTGAAATGCTCTCAACCTAGAAACTCGAAACAATATATTGCGCCTTTTACTTACGCTTATGATGCATTTGTATTAATTCGAGTCTAAACAAATATATGTAAAGTTTTGAAATCAGTGAACAAATAAATTAATATTAAATTTCAACAAAACCCTCCAACGCCGTGTACTTTGGTTTTGAAGTCATTTTACTGCCATCAATTCACGTCATGTTGATATCACGGATCTGTATCTTCAGTATAGATTTAAACCGTCAGAATTTATTATTTCCACCATCGATACAATGAAAAATTCTCTTTATTATCCTGTGTAAGTTGACGTTCATTTCACAGAACGGATAGCAGTTTTAAAGCTGATCTGATTCTTTCTGCAGTGTCCTGCCTTCTTTCCTCCAATATACAGGACCATACTTTCTTCAGGAAAAGGTAGCTTTCAACAACTGATTTAAATTTTAACGGCTTAGTAGTTGGCGTGAGCAAGGGAAGTCAGGTAGCCACTAATTAAGGTGAACACTGAAAGCAACCACCAAAATTATTGACAAAATCATCGGTATATGATCAATGATTCAAAGTGCACAAAATGTTTAGGTTACAGGACTTCGCAAGCGTAAGGTGTCCGAAGTTTGCATCGATGCACATACGACGGTCTCCGAATTTTTCATTTTTTGACTGTTTTGTCGATAATTTGACGTAAAATTTTGATCAATTTTATTCACATATTTGAATATTTGGATAAAACTTCAATACGACAGGCGTGGTCGCGCGAAGCAAATAAAGTGGTATGAGCTTAACACAAGGAAACGAAACGAGGTACTCGGTTGCAGAAGGAAGAGAAAACCGCGTACCAAGATGGCTCCTAAATGGTAAAAACACTGGGAGATAGTGCGGTACTGCGCCCGCCTAGGCTGATGTCTACCACCAGCGTTAAGTGGCCTGACGTTTATAACATGTTTCAAGCGGAGACCTTCACGGTACAAATAGCTGCGGAACTATCGGGCTCAGTGAAGACACAAAAAAGTTGCGATATACTCAGCAAGTCTGTCATTAATTAAAACAGTGATTCCTTGCAACATGGACCAAAAGCGGTACAATATTTTCTCTTGTTCGTTCTGTTCTCGATTCTCTAGTTTCTTGGGCTCGGCAAATCAAAGAAACAGTGAGTCATCGAAAGGGCTGTTTTGCTGATAATTGCAACTTAAATGAGATAAATTTGCTCAACAACGTCGATGATTAAAAAAAAATCCTATGGAAAAGTTACGATAGGAAGAATGCTTTTTATCTTATGAAACTGTCAAGATTACTGCATGCATTGCTAATAAGAAACAGAATTGGCCATTGCAGCGCATGTTTGTCACCCGACTGGCAATTCCAACAAGTGCCTTGTGCAGAAACTTTGAGTAACCAAGCAGGACGGAGACTCTTTCACGTCTCCGTCTCTGAATCTCCAATGCAACTTTCTGAACCTCCCTATGCAACCTAAGCTTTGATCATCAACCAAATTTCAGTAGACAGGAGAAATCACTGCAAATTGACGCAACCACCGCCAATTTACCACCTGAAGCTTGAATAATATTGTGAAATGGAAACGCCCTTGAATTCGACGGAATATTACAAATCTCCCGAAATAGACAAAAGTGTTTACTTGCTTCATATTCAACGCCTGTCTAAAACTTCGCTTATTTCAAATCACAAGAAAAATGCCACATAGTACATGTTCTGCAGCCTGGACATTATTTGCAAGATCCTAAAGGCTGCAGTGTAATAAGCTTACGACATGCACTTTCGAAGCTTATCTTGAAAAGGCTGACTGATCACCTAGAGAACAATAACACCCTCCTTAAATTTTCAGTTTGGCTTCAGGCAAGAAAATTCAACAGAGCACTGGCTACGACCTCGTCTCCAAAGAACAGTAGAGCATAAGTAGGGCACTAAACACAAAACAGTCGGCGGGCCTGCTAAGGATTCATATTGAAAAAGTCGTTGATATCGTTTACTATAAAGGTCTTCTTCATAAGCTCAGAGTGGAGTACACTTCCATACTTGTATAGTCAGGTTATTCTTCTTGAGAGATAATAAATACTAGGTTAACGTTCGAGAGTCCCCTAATGGTGTTCCACAAGGTTCATTTCTGGATCCCTTGCTTTTCAATATATCCACGCGTTTGGGGATGATACTTTACACTTCTAAAAACAGAAGTAAAATCTGATCATACTACACCTAGGAAAAAAGCCGGGAAAAATCGATGAGTTCTTCAATGGGTAGAAAGTTAAAATCAACATTAAGAAAACAAGGAAATATTTTTTAGCAGGAAAGATAAATTTCATGCAGAATATGATCCACACGGTTTTTTAAGATTCCTACTGCCTCAGCTATCTCGCGTATCTTCAATCGGGGGTCTGCCAATACGAGATCGTAGATTTTTTTCCACGTTATTTTGCCTAGTAGCCGTTTTTCGGACACCTGGGTGTGGCTCATACAAAACGACGTTACAACTTTTTAAACTCTCAAAGACAAGACAAAAACAAGAATCGAATCATCCACCGATATTGCTCTTTCTCCATTTTTCTAAGATCCGCAAACTCGCCTACTTCCACACGTGGTCAAAGCGAAACTACGAGTTCGTAATTGCTGACATTTTACCAGAAGCCGTCTACGAGAATTTGTTGAGTAGTGTTGCCATCAGCCGGTCGGGCTAAGTACTTATCGGTACTATAAGATCGAAAACGATTTAATACAAAAGAGAGCCGCTGCTGGCCTAGGCGTACTTCATTCAGTCAGTCCAATATCTAAGCATATTTTGGATTGCGTGCGAAGCTATTCCGGCAATAACTACGAAAGAAAGAATAACACCAATGCTGCCAGTGCCAAACTAACAGGTTCTGTCAAATCTAAACCGGTTATTAGAACTCACTGTGTAAATACATTTATAAGTGTAAGAAGTTATTTAATTTGATTCACATTTGTGCTGCGTTTTGACTAAAAAGGTTGCAAAGGGAGAAATTCAAAAAAATTATCGACCCATATATTACTCACCCGACCCATATTCTATTTATTTTGGTTGAATCCCGTTAGATCGAAGGCTTGTTCGAAGATTTATTGCTATTTTAAGCTTACGCTGGGATTAAAAAATCTTTGCCGTCTATAATAAAACCACCGGTCAGGTTCGGTTTCATCAGTTTTTGTAAGGTTCTGCGAAATGACAACTTATATAACTATGTTCATCGTCGTGAAAAATCCACGAGTAGTTTGCCCATAATTCCGGCCGTTTCTCCCGATTTCATTCACGTAAACGCCTTAGTACACTCAAATAAATTCTCCTTATTCACCATCTGACCCTGTGGAACGAACTCATGGTGAACCAGACTACGAATTTGAAAGAAAATAATGAGTATCACCTTGATTTCTGGCCGAGTTTGACTTGCTTTTTTCAGTTGCGACTCGTTTTTAGCGCGCCATTCGGAAGCCTTTTGACTGGTGAGAGTGTCAGATTCATACACCCATGTCTTATGATCCGCTCCATGAATGTTTAATCAGAATTTGAGCGTTCAATCATGTCTAAAGTGACTTGTTCACGGTACTGTATGATGAAAATTGAGCTCTTTTGGAATAAGCCGTGCAGCGATGCGTCTCATACCCAAATGCTCAATCAAAATGGTACCAACAGACTCGTGAGAAATGTTGAGGGTGGTGACTATCTCTTTTAAACTAGCATGACGATTTTCGACCACATTTCCCTTCGCAACATCGACGTTTATTTCTGTTAGTGAGGTTTTACCACTCATATGCACGGGTTTTGGATAAAATTGAATCACCATAAGCCTTTCTCAACATTTTCAATGCGTCAGCACAAGAAATTTATTTCTTGTAATTTAAAATAATTTCGTTCGTGTTAAAAATTGGCACGCACTAACGAGGTTGACTGACCTAACCAGCTGCTGTAAACAAACTGGATGACAGATCGCGCTCAAACTTGGCATAATGATGAATAACAGTCCTGCCAACCTAAGAAAAAAGTTTCGAAATCCATTAAGCGTGGGCTTTTTAAATAACAAATTTGCAGTACTTTCTTAACTGAAGGCAAAGCAGGCAATAATTGGTTCAGCGCCGGAAAAATAAGTCAATTACACGTCGTATTTATCACATAATTCATAGCTTGTAGTGTGTTTCCTCTGAATATTTATTAAAATCGAATTCATGCTTAATTGCCGTACCAAATTTGTTCTAAGTTTGGGTTGATGGTCAAATATTAAAAATTTATGGTTAATTGCTCTTAAAAGTGACTTCAGGGTAAGATCTATAGAAATTCGGACCTGCATTCTCTATGCAATGGTTTCAGGATAATTTATCTGCACAAAATGTTATTTTTCACTTTGTATTCAAAATTTTGAACTGCTCTAAGCAAAGAATCAAAAATCATCTTACAGGGTGTGTTTCTGAGCAAAATATTCCCTAGATTTCATTTGTAACAATATCAAAAACATTCTCGAACAACATATCGTGGTCGTTTTTATCCTAGTTGCATGTATTTCACAATTCGTTCTGAAAATTTGATATGCATATAAAGATTATATTTATTTTCTATACGATTGTGTTTATCATCTTACATGCATAACAGAAAGATTAATATGTTGACTTGCAAGAGCAAGACTGAATGATTCACATTTAATGGAAAGGCGCGACCTAAATATATCATCGACTCAGAACCAGCACTTGGAACTGGCCGATAATGGCAACTTATGTGCGCATTCGCAACTTTCGAAACAGATGAGTTTCTGGATTGGAACCGTTGAGCACTTCATAAACCAAACATTCCGGCTGATGGCCGTGAAAATGCTTTTCATGCTAGCCGGAAAATGAAACATTTATTCAGGTTCACACATGAACGGAAGCCTTGATCCACCAACTCAGCGCACCCCAGCGCAATCTAAAAAGCATTTCCCGCAGCACTTCTCGGAATCACTGAAAACAAAGGAGAACAAAAGATTGAGAAGTTGTCGGGAGCAACCATTTTACAGGCAGTCCCGTCGCGTTAGACATATTTGTCAAACTATCGATGAAGTAGATTTAAGCGCTTCCATAAATTTGCTAAAAATAAAATTTACTTTAAGACTAAAATACAACCACAATTCGTTCGTTGGCAGTTGGATTCATTCATTATTCTCCCAGTAAACGATTTACCAAAAGGAAATTCCTGAGGAAATTTAAAAGCGGGCAGCGCAGTTCGGGAAAGCGACGCGTCAAGATACAAATATATAAATAAATATGTGTATCTTTCATACATATGTGGCTGGCGAGAATGTCGAGTGATTCTTTGTTTGTATATGATTATCTTTATTTTTGGAGCCATGTAACGTGATGGCATATAATGAAAAGAAGCCAACGATTTTTCTGAATTATGATACAGTTTTATGAACGAAGAAAAACTCAAAAAATTACAAAATAAACAAAATATCTTCAATGAACCAGAGACCAATATTCTTTTTGGATTGTCGCGCCATGGATGATGATCATCAACGAATGGAGCTGCTGCGAGAACTTTTGAGAGAGAAAATTCACGTCCACTACACTTTCAACAAAAAGGACAACAAAAGAATGGTAGGAATAATGTATGAAACAACTTTTTTCAACAACCCAATTTCAAAATACAAAAACGTTGTTTGGTTTCATATATCCGCAACTCATATTTTGTTTGCACCGAATAGAAACTCAAAAAAAAATTAAAATGTAATGGCGTTTCCCTTGAAGCATTGACACAAAGGTGCATTGTTTTTTGGAAATGTTTACTAGTATACTACTTCACTCATGAATACCCAGCACTCAGTACTTGATCGTATTTGAAAAGACGCGAAAATGTCACTTGGTTGCGTTGATTCCATTTATGGCAGCCATTTGTCGTACTTTGTATTGAGTGGTTGCATTGAAATTTTCGGTTTTGGACACAGTAAAATATGTAAAAATTTCAAATAAAAGGAAATATATCTAATCTTGAAAATGATTACCATTGGCATCTAGGACTCGTTGCCAACGCGATAATAAACAATATAAGTCTCTGTCTCGCCCACCGAAGAAATTTCGTAATGCTATTTCTAAGTCCTCCCGGTTGGTGAATTATAGTCCTCGTATGATGTTATCCATCGCCCGGAAAAGGTGAAAATCTGATGGCGAAATGTCGGGCGAATATGGTGGCTATGGTAAAGTTGAGGAACAAGACTCCCCTCCTACTCACGAGTGCTGTATGCGTACGTCGCAATTTCCGATGAACTTCTATTAATTGCTGACTGTACACTTCAGCTGTACTGCTTTGGCAAGGTTCCAATAGTTGAAACCACACGATGCCTGTGTGATGCCACCATACTCACAACAAGGTTTTCCGCTGATGAAGGCTTGGTCTTGGAATAATTCTAGGAGGGTCGTCTGGCGATAACCACTCATACGTGCGCCGGCTATTCTCATACATAATCCTTTTGTCATCGCACGTAATCACTCGATTCAAAAACGCCTCCCGTTTGTTGCACAACAACAGCGAAGTACGGATCCCTATACGCTGCCTTTTCCATCCACTGATCAAGCGGTCGTTTCTTTCCTAGACGTCGAAGATGGCGACTAATGGTGCTTTTGTCAACGTCGAACTTTACGCTTAATTCGTGCGAAGTTATCCGAGCTAGTACCTTAAAGGACTTGATCGTTCTCAGGGTTTCACCGTCCGGAGGGTGTCTAATTTTTCACAAGGAGATACAGTAAAATATGTTGTTCGCGCCAAAGTACCTTCTCACAGTTCTAGTTTTCATATGTGACAGGAACTACACTGACAAAATGATAAAGTTATATCTCTAACTCTCTCTACATCACGATATGTAGATTTGTAGAAACATTGGAAAGACCTGGGGAAACACAGTTTTTTTCCTAAATGACGCTGATGATGATGGTCGTCTTTGCCCTGTTAAAGTTCTGAAAGCTCTGAAGTCGCGTACTGACGCGTTTCAACTACTGTTGGAACTTCATTTGTAGGTGCACAAGTCTTTGAAACCAAAGCCAGCCTTCTAGCGTACACCTTCAGCGTATAATTTATCGTTCTGGACCTGTGAATTGGCCTGCAAGATCTTGTTATTTAAGGCCAGAATATTTATTGTGGAGATACGTCAAATCACTCATTTATGACGAGAAACCCGAGACGCTTGGCCATTTGGAAGACAACATTCGCCACGTTATTGGGAGGTACGGCCCTATTTATTGATCAAAGTAGTCGAAAATTGGACCTATCGTGTGGACTTCAACCGCGCTAGTCCAAACGAGAAATCATGCCCAAACTCATATTCAAATAAAAATGGCAGAGAATTAGCTTTCCATTTAAACCAATCCCATGGCAATCGAAGCGCTTTAGCAGTATTTTATATCATTTGAAAGTTTTATAGTATCATTTGATCTAACATTATAACTACACGAATAAAACGTTTCCTTCGTTTTCTAACACTCTAAAAGTCGTATTTTGGTATTCTGACATGTTAGTTATGTAGATTTTATTCTGTATGTTATTCTGTAGAAATTAAACTTTCTAAAAAGAAAATTGTACACGCCCATGTAGCTGCTGTTTGGTATTTTGTCAGACACCCTCCATTAATTTGGAAGGCATATTTGTGATGCGGCTTGAATCAGAACAATCCAACCATTAACCGGACTTATTAATCCACACATTAGAAAAATACTTAGAAGTTGCCCCAAAAATGTTGATTGGATATTGACGATAGTTGAATCTTGTCAGTGAAAGTCTTGGCTTGTTAGTGAAAAGGATGTGGGCATGCAGCCTTTTACCATGAACATTGTCATAAGCGAAGTCGAGGTTTTTTTAAGATTTTGCAGAAATTCAACAGGGCTCGAATTTCTCAGAAAAAAGAGGTTTCTTGCATGGTCTTTTAGTTTGCCAGCCTCAGTTGGTTAGCCGAATGTACCGCTGAACGTTCGTCTTATCACGTATTTAGCGGCCTCCAGAGAGCTGTTAAGTCGTTTCACTCCATCGAATTTTTCTTCTGCTGGAAGTACCGATGGTCGGTCACTTCGCATATTCTCCATTTTTACTTCCTCGGTATTGCCCAATGTTTTCTTGGTTTTTTTTTGTGAACCTAAGTATTTTGCATTTTTCGCTACGGCAAAGAAAAATCGAGTCTTTTGTTTCTGAATGCGTGATAGGCGAAGCGTCGCGAATGGCTAAAGGAGGGGTCCCCTTTAAATACTCGAGGCCAAACTGACGGCTCAACCGGTTTCTTTAGTTATCCCCAAAATAAGCGAAAAAGAAGTTCATCCTTTGGTTGCGCAACGCATCATAATAACGCACGAAGGAAGCCGCAATTCGGTTTCGGCTGGAATTCGGGATTTTGAAACGCATTGACATGTGACAAAACGTAATTTCACCGAATCGAAGAGGGCTAGTGGGTTCGCTATAGAGTGGAGAAGAAAGAGAGAGCGAAGTTCATCAAAAAGCCAAAACATGCTTGTCAATCGGGAAGATTATATCAATGGTTTTTTGGTTTTGATTTTCCTCACGATTATCTTTCAATAAATGAATCGCTGCCTCCTTTTGTGGTCTTCGTGACCCTGTTCGAGTCGCATTTCGATTAAAATAACGCTGTCACCCCGTCCGAGACGTCGTTTTTCTGCATGACAATGCAAAACCGTAAACTGGAATAATAACTCAAAAATTGACTGAAATGCAATGGACTGTGTATGAACACCTTCCCTACACCCCTAGCCCTTCATCGTCTTATATCCCTATGTTTAGAGGCTCTCAAGAAACACTTGGAGAAGAGCGTTTTGTAAATAATCAACTGGTTGAACAATTTGTGCGCAATTGGGTGGATAAGAACCTGAAGTCATTCTTCGAAAACGGCCTGAAAAATCCTACCTGTTCGATGGGAAAAATGTATTACTAAGGACGTATACACTAAGTACGTTTTTTGGCCGATTAATTTATTCGCGTTGATTTATCATGTCGAAGGTCAGAAACTTTTGGGCCACCCTGAAGATAACTGAACAAAATAACTTTTTCAGGGCCCTTTAATTAAATGTGTATTGAAAATTTTTGCAGAAGAAGGCTACATATCGGTGGTGCTACGCAGAAGTCCCCACAAAAAAGCTACAAAATGGGCAAAATCTACTTTTTGAGAAAACATTCATCAAACATTGTGAGCTATCTGAAAAATCGTACTTTCATTTTATTGGTTCATATTATTATCAGATACCCCTAAAGGATCTTCGTTCTCCATTCTTAAATATTGGATTGAGGTGAGTTTGGCAAAGTGTGGTTTTGTTTGAAGTCACAAACAAATACGGAAACGACAGGCTGAATGTGAAAATTGTCTTCTATGAAACATTTTAAATAAATATCAAAATCAGAGTTTGAATTTTTCCTCGATAATTTATGGTCGGCTTAATCCTTATTTTAGTTCTTATTCATTTTCGTAGCTGGGTTCCACACTTTCATGGGCTCAGCCCTCATGCCACATGGACATGCGATACCAGAATGGTACATGGCTTCATGATGGCGTCTTCAAACAGTCTTTAGAATTACAGGTACAAATCAATTTTTTTACTCTTCTTCTCTTCATCGATATTCTTCTTCTACTCACGGAACAGTCCTTTTTTTGCTAAGTCGGTGAAATCAAAAAATCGTCATATCACATTGTTGTCGGATGGAATAGTGTAATGTTTCGGATCATAATCCACCTCAGAGTGTCCTAGCTCGAAGAATGAACTTTTTTCTTTACTTACTTCCTGTGCATAATAGAGATGTTCAATGGTGCATCTAGATATTTTTTACCAGTAGATTTGCGGCAATATTGCGACTCCATTGTTGGAAAGGAAGAAATGAATTCCCGAATGCATTTTTCAGCTTAAGAGGATAGATTGTTGGAGGGCGTGTGACGCCCTTTTATATCTGGTTCACTATTCCCGTGTCCATAATTTTTTCAATGTGGTATTTATTAAGGCTTCGATAGTGTTCAGGATGGTTAGAAAGTACCCAGCATTCGTGAATTTTATCATTGGTAAAAGACAGCTTCTAGGCTGTTTGGATGATAAAGATGATGAGAAAGGGTCTCTGATGATCTATCGATGGTGACATTCCAAAACTATCATTGATTTTTCGCCTATGTTCCTCACTTGGTAATTATTCTTACCAAAGTAAGTAGATGGTATTATCCGACGGGCAGCATGTTTCATACCTCTAAATCCAGAATATGACTCAGTGTTCAATATCCTCTCTGGATGAATTTGCTTCTTCTATTTTCATTTAACCTGGTTTTCAGCCAAAACACCATCGATTTAAACCTGAGTCATGGTTGAGGTGAATTCCGAAAAAAACTCATCGTCGTCATTCATGTGCAATGGTGAAGAAAACATATCGATTAAATAGATGCAGAACTCAATGATTATTCCTCAAAATAATCTAAATGAAAAAGGATTTATGAATGGAAAAAAGTGTTTTTATTGAGATCACCTTATGTGAGGTGGCTTCTGTAGAGTTCTGGTGATGTAGTTCAGGAATCAAGTTACTGCTGTCATTGTCAGATGATTTCTTTTCGATCAGTTACCTTGGCAAAATATAAAATGACAATTGGCATCGGTTTATACCAGTGAGTATTTGGCCCTAGATTTTCGGCAGCAGCGTTTTCGACCCTGTGTTTTTTTAAGGGTTATAGTCTTTCTTTTAATTTGGTTTATATTGAGAAAGATGGAAAGAGCTCAAGCTGGTTTCGAACACGCGTCCCATAAGTCTTTGCTGAGTTAGCTTAACAAGGGTATAAATCACTTACAATGTTGTAAGTGTAAATGGAAAAATTGTACTACCAAATACTTCTGAAATTGGTTTTTATATTTTAAATCAGCTTACCCAATAAATAATCTCAATAAATGAAAAGTTGGCAAGAGGCGTGTAATCACTTTTAAGAATTAAGACTATTATATTTTTAAATCTGTGGAAGAAATTGTATTTTACCCTGATCCTTTGAAATTCTGTGCAATGAAACAAAAGGTGATCTATTGTCCCTATGTTGTGATAATATGTGCATTTATCTGAATTACTTTTTTGCATTGGAAGAGCCTCAGTTTATTGTAGGCTCTGTTTCGCAGTTATCGAGTTATGTTATCGAGTTTATTGATAACAACATGTCCTGGGGTCCAGATAAGTCGGAACGTTATCTCTGGGTATTTGTTTACAGTATCACATATATCAAACGTTACTTTATTTTTTTCTAGGTTCTATCTAGGCTTCTGTAAAAATTTGTTGCTTTTAAAGGCTACTGGTATTGCACACTGGTATCTGTTTCGGTGAATTTTTGGTTTGGAATTATCTGTGCTTTCACTATTGAGCTTCACGATTCCAGCTCCAATTTGGTTTTTTTTTTGGGTTGAGAGGTGAAGGCTGTTTCCGCCCTGAGTGAAGGCTCACCAGCAGCGGAAGGCTGATGCACTCGAAAAAGGTGTTGTACGCGTCGTCCACGCTTCCCGGGTAGAACAAGCAGGCGAGGGACCGTGTCTTTCCTATCTTGTGCAGGTAAGCAAGGAAATACCCATGTCCACTGAGGAGCTGTGTCAGGTAGTATTCGATCTCATCATGACCCCGACTAAACCATGGCTTCGCGTCGCTACTGAGTCGCACCGTCCATCTACCCCGCGTCTCATGTTCCCAGTTGTTCAGTGCACAGAGCGAGAGTTCTTGCTCAGTTGTTCTCCTCTCCACGCTCTCCCGGTAGAAGGGCGATAGGTATCACCCCTGCAATAACCCTCACCGCTGGCTCTGAGACGGTGCGATATGTCGATGCGATTCGTAAGGCTCCTCGCCTTTGCACCTGAATCAAACGCTTCCGGTACGTCTGCTTGTTGGGGGCGTCAGCCCAGACTCCGGATCCGTATAAAAGTACGGTCTCCATCGTGTTCATTAATAGGCGTTTTTTGCTTGAGGATGGTCCGCCTATGTTAGCCATGAGCCTGCTATGTGCTGACACTCTCGCTGCAGCCGCCATAATTTATGCTTAGCATCTATTATCAAGCCCATGTACTTGACAGCGTTCTTTGACTTGATAATAGTCGCTCCTCAAAAGATCGTTGTATGAGGCGTTCAACAGATCAGGGCCCAGGATTCAATTTGGTTTTGAGCCGCATTTGTGACAAGGATCATGGTTTTATATTACGATATATGTTCAGTTTACTTCTTAAATATGTCGTTGTACTCAACTTTGCAAATCAACTTAGGTAAAATGGAAAAATGGCATTTATGTCACTTTGGCGTAAGTAGGGGTTACATCTTTGCGAATTGCTTTTTTATTGGAAAAAAAATTTATAGAGCAGAAATTAGTTAAAATTATGAAAAATTGATAAATATTTCTGTCCGCTTTTCAAAAAGAAGTGCAAAATTTTCGGACTGTCGCATTTGCATCGATGCAAGCTTCAGACATCAAATGATGTCACTTGCATAAAAAAATGTAGCTGAGTTCGTTGCATTCTTTCGATAATGCATATTTTCATTTCATTTATTTATAACACAACAAATTCCTACAAATTTTGGTTGAGGGATGGGGAGGGGGGTTTATGGGTTAGCACCGATGATTAATCAGAGCCTAAGATTGCTGTGAAATAAATAAACATTTAACTTCAAGCCACGGTATAATGTGCCATTGTAATAGTTAAGATAATGCTCGTCCAATTATCGACGAGTTAACATGAATAGATGTATTCCATTAACCTTGAAAATTCTATGGCAAAAGTTTTCATTTAAATTTATTCTGCAATTTGAATGCGTAATGGCTCACATGAATAGTCACGTAAGTTTTATTCGATTCCCATCAATACCATATGGGCAAAGAAAATAGAATACGCTATTCTTTTTATTAGCCCGCCATATGGTCGATGTGTATTGAATAATTTTGAATTATTAACTCACGTAAATTCAATATGTAGTTTGGGCTGCTCAAGAAGAAGTCATTAAAATTTTTAAGCAATTTTCACACAAGCGCAGATCTGATCGTGAACATAATATGAAAAGATTGTGCAATATTTCATAGACTAACATAAATTCTTGTCGTCGTGTATTGTATCTTCGTTGAGCAGCGACAATCAATTCCTGGAAGCTAATAAACAATTGATCATGCCTTCAATGTAACATGGAAGATGTAGATTGTTCGATATTATTTGTAATTACAGAATTATAGATCGTGAGATCCATATCTTCTAATTAGCTTCTAAAATTAATAAATATAATAAATTATTTTTTTGACAAGAATAAGTCGCTCACACACATATTCACACTGACAAACTTTCTTTGACTGACTGGGCTTTGCTAAGTCATCTATTTTCAAAAATGACGCCATGCGATGTTTACAATATTATTGAAATACCAGTTTTACCTTTTTTTCAAAATTAATAAAATTAAGTTTTAATCGTTGTTAATTAAACGGAGTCGATTTGTATCGTTTTATCTACGTTTTGCAGCTTTATGTTTAAAACAAAAGACAGATTTTTTCGAGATGGGTTCATCCCCTGCTGTTGTAACTGGAATCAACTATCGGAAAACTGAAGCAAGGACTACGGACAAATCACTTTATTTGTGACTTTTTTCCCCACATAACTACTATATAATTATTTGCTTATCGGCCGAAAAAATATCGATATCTGAATAATTATTAATTTTATTGGCCGGCTATTTTCTAAATAATATGTTAGAGTTAAAAAATGTTTGGCAAAAAGAAAAGTAAACACTTTCCCACGTTCAATTAAAAAAAGTGACAGAGTGACTCAATGGATCTCCCCATTGAAACAATAGCGTAACTACAAAAAAAGCTCTAACACTACGGACTGACATCGCAAAGAAAGAGATAACAATACCCCATGCAGCAAATAAAGCAGCCTTTGAGTCGACAGGCAACTTAATTGTATGCGAGGGTGTTTTTTCAGTTGTAGTATTATATGTGAGTCATCTCACATGATTCTAAATTTAAGGGGATTTTACGGTGTAACTCGTCTCTTAGTCCCAAAAAATTAGCTTAGCACTAGTTTGTAGTTAAAAAAAACAGAATTAAATAAGTTAATCCACAAAACACGTATTCTAACCCTCTCCGTATAATGTAGTAGTTACGAGTGCATACGCTCCCACTAAGCAACAAAAATCGAGGACGAATTTGGCAATGAATATGACGTTTTGGCTGTGAAGTTGATGGTTGGCCGGGACCAACATACAATGCTTAACGTTTAATGTTATTGTAATAAACCTATTTTTCATCGACAGAAAGGATTCGACTCAAAAAACTATGGTTTTGTGATCTTCAAAATGTTTTCGATGATTCAGCTATTGAGTTGACTTTCGTTCAGTTGATGTGAGACCCATTTTCCATTTTTTCGAATCTTTTCCATTGCTTGTAAACGTTCATAAATGGTTGATCGGGCGACACCCAGTTTCTTTTTGCGTTCGACACGAATTTTCATTCAATAGTGCTTGCAATTCAGCATCTTCAAATTCTATTCGTTGACCTGGCTGTTCTTTGTCTTCCAAGTCAAAATCACCACTTCGGAAGCGTGCAAACCATCGTTCAAAAGTTTTTTGAATTCGAGCATGTTCACCGTAATCTTGATTGTCTACCAACAATCTATAACTATCAGCAGCGTTTTTCTTCAAATGAAAGAACGTTATTACACTTCCCCGCAATACAACTTTTTCAGACACAAATTTGACATTTTCGAGGCAAGAAAAATTTGTTATTTACGGTATTTCGTTCAATGATTAAGTGAGAATTAATGACAGATGTTTAGCTTTCAAAGTACTATATAAGTTATTATAGACAGAAACCATATGTAAAAGCTCCGCCATCTGTTATCAAAATCGACATTATTAACCGACACTCCCAATATTCACCCATAAAAACAACAGCATGGAATATCTATGCCTTAAGAAAGTCACAAAACACAATGTTTGTAAATACTAGAAATTCAGCGATATCTGTTGGTTAGAGCAAACTTTGAGGCCAACAACAAATTCCGGAATCCAAGTCTCCCTGGTTTATATGTAAACCCCTTTTCATAGTTTTCAATTATTTCTCCCATAATGTTCAGTAGATTTCAGGGTAAAAAAATGCATACGGGATAGCATTTCGTACAGAGAAAATATGTTTTGTGATGCCATATTAGAAATGTCATATACAAAAAAGGGTTTATCATTGTATTAACTATCAGGCCAAAGATAATTTTGGATGTCGAACACTTTAACTTATGCTGCTTTTGTAGACAGTTTTTGTTTATCATAGAACTAAATCACCGAGGAGAAATTGCTTCATATCAGAAAATTCAACCTGACGATGCGTTTTGGTCAAAGTAAAGCCGAAAAAAATAAAACCAAGAAGTCCCTTTTAGTGGGATGCAGCATATCCTCGCATGCTAGTTACATTTAGTTATGTTTTTTTTCTAGTTAAGTCCAAAAATAGGTCATTAAAAAGAAACAAGTGATAAAAAACAAGAATAACTCTTTTGTGGTATGTGAAAGCTGTTTACACCCTGAATGCGCCAGACGCCGAATGATTTTGGACCACCCGCTAAACATCTCGCTTGTCAAACTGAGAACCTACATTCAACCTGAGAAATTTACTTTAGGGTAGGCCCCGTTCTCCTATGCCTATAAGCGTCATCAGATTCCGCGGAATCGAGCAGGAAATAAGCAAGGGGAAGGAAGTGCTAGAAAAGTGATCCCTCTAACCCCATCGCCTGCTTTTTCAAGTGGCAGAACTGCCCAAGCATATTATGCCACCCGATTTCAGAATTTGCGGGCAGAGCTCTCCAATTTCACTGAAAAGGTCTTCGCGGTGCTTACTCCATTGTTCGCAAGGGAAAATTGCTTTACAGACGTCATCCACCTCTCTCGCAAAAAACACGCATTTAAAAACCCTGACCTGTCAATATTGCGCAGAGAAGAATGGAATCCTCCATGCCCGTTTAAAAGCTGGATCAAGTAGAAATCAGTCTCAACATGCATTCCATTGAGCCACGGCCTCAGGTCAGGGACCACCTTTCTTTTGCGATTTGCTCCGAGGACTGTTGACAATCGCTGAGAGCGCGTTGTGTCTCTTCCCTGGTAATCTCTTCTCTGTTGTCTAAATATGTCTGCCTTCTCTTGCAAGAAGGGCGGTGGATTTCATCTCTGCGATTATCAGCATTGCCGTCCCGCATACTGTTGGAAAGGGATGTCTCTGCGAAGATTGACTAATGCAGAACGCTTACCACGCATTGCTTGTTGAAGGTCATCCAATAGGTGACAGTACGAGTTCGCATTCACGATGGAAAACAAAGCAACCTGTCTTCCTTGTTTTTTTTTGCGAAAGCAGAGAATTACCCAAGCACCCAGCCTTACCTCATATTCTGGCGCCTCAATTCTTCTCTTTATAATAGTTCTGTGCACCTGGAACTTATCCGACAATTCTGTGATTGCAATTTTTTTACTTCCTTGTATAACTTTCAATAGATCACCATCTGATCGTGGCTAATCTTCTAACTGTTGGTCCCCATTACGATGGCGTTGAAATCACTGTTTACATGTTATGTTAGTTATGTTAGCACGTTTTCCCCATAAATTCTACTTATAGTCCGATGTGCCTCCGCGGCCTGGTGTCCTAGACCTCATAAAAAATGCTTGAAATTAACTTTACCAACTTCCAATGATGTCTCAACGCGTTTTCTTGAAAACTCAAATTCATATGCAATTGTTATTATTTTATAGTCGCGATAATGAGATTTCCAAAATGGTACCTTCTGGCGAAATAGGATTAGAGATTGATGATTTACGGTTCATAAGAAAATCGTATCGAAAATCACTATTATTTTTCACTATGATGGATTCAATAAGTTTTTTTGGGCTGATTTTTCGCAATTAAGGCTGGGGAGCTACGTTCAGGTTCTATTTATTTTTAATTGAAAAACTTTTCCGTTCGTTTTTCTAAATAAGCTCATAGATTCGCAATAGTATTGGTATCTGAAGATTGTGAAGGAGTTCCAGTATATGTAACAATTGTCGTTATCCCTTATTCTTACTAAGTTTTCTTTCAGAACGGTTAATTATTTTGTTTGGTCCATAATTCCATCGATAGCAGGATGTTTACCTGGATCAGTATCGAACATGAAGTCTTAGACCATTATCCAGCTACCTCCATGTCTCACGGCAGATCGTAGATTGCACTCTTTGAGCTCCACCCTTCAATTTTGTTTCGACCGAATACCACAGTTTCCCAAAATAATGCGTCCTCATTGTCATATGTGGCTAACTTGAATCTCTTTGATCCTATTTCGCTTACTGAAGATCGGTTTTTCGTGGATATCTGCCTGTCAAAACAGTTATCGTTTCAGGCATTTCGGGCACTCTTAAGAAGATGTTTCAATGCATGTTGTCCTCATTTCGGAGTACTTGACTTTGTATTTTCTAATATTTTTTGTTAATTTTCGGCTGACCTGGATGATTTACATCGTTTAATTATACCATGAACAATCAAATGTGATCTATTTACTTTTTCCCATATATTACTGGCCGGTAATAATTCAAAATGATTTCTCTTCCTTCTTAAAAAAAAAAAGTTTCACCATGTTGCCTTACTCAAATGCTAAAAGCCGCCATCTGCATAAAATCGGGGGACTCCCCAATTTATTAAACTCAAAAACAGAGTGCTGCCGCGTATCGAAGCATACTTTTGATACGGATTTTCCCCAATCTCGACTTTTAGTTTTAGAAGAGTTAGAATCAAAATTTTGTTGTTCTCTCAAATACATTCACACACTTTTCAAGTGTCCAATTTCTTTATTGCGCCACTGTAACATGTGTTATCAAAGCCACAAAATTAAATGCTAGTTTTATCTGGGATGCAAATTCGTAAAGCTCTTTTTGATTAAATGCTGCTCATTCTTCGAGGAAACTTTTGGTACTAAGAAAAACGATAAAAGATGTTGAATTTTTCCGAGGGTTCGCAGCTCGATCAATAATTCATATTCAACTGCGATCGACATTAGGAAGCCTCGCACCGTTGATAAGATAATTCAATGTTTGATTTTATCATTAAACAAAACAATTATTTACAAACAAAACTTACCTGGTTTTTCGTCAGATGACATTCAACAGTAAGGAAGTGGGTTTTCCTTTTACATTCACATTCCCGCTCGCATAAGTTGTGCTCTGTGGTTCGTTTTTCACGGCTCCGCGTCGACGATGAAAGTGTATTGTGCATATCATTGACATTTTCCACATTTTCATCGCGACGAGGAGTATCCGGCTGCGAAAATGGTGCCTCAGGCCCGAATGTGTCGTCTGCGGCCAATGATGAGTAATATTCTATATATGCACCGCTAGAGTCCAATGTGCAGGAAAAGACAAAGAAGAGGAGAATCATCATTGCAAAGGATAGTCCACAACGCGCGTCAGGATGCCCGGCCAAGAATCTTATGCTATTTTTCTCTAGCCACCACATTTCACATTACACCTCTACACTTGCTTCTAACAAACACTATTTCCACTCATGGCTCATTTGTATTTTAAATCACTTCTTGGAATGCCCGCGCGATCGCGCCGTTTCCACTGTAAGGTCAAATAAGCACGAGGAAATTCATGTCCGAGCGCTGGAAAGCGCAAGGGAAATGCCCTTCGTCGATCGCACACGCGTGAAAGATGCACACCCTTCGCTGCCACAAGTGCGTTCACAGTTGCCACCACAGCCCGGACAAATCGCGTGTGTAAGGTCTGCTCAGGAGCAAAGTCGACTTCGCCTGCTACTGTCGCTTAGCTGCATTCCCGCATGTGTACGTTCACATGAGTGTATAGGATGACAATTGCCAGAATCTAATTATCTTTTTAAATGATTTATCTTTTCCGATGCGGAAAACTATCGGAGTTGCTACTGCGATCGGCCCGAGTTGTCTTCAGCTCACATCGCTGTTGGTTTTATCAATCCACCAATGGGTCACGTCTGTAATGAGGACGAGAGAAAAGTGTAGGTTGAGGATTTCGTAGTTGGTTGCGGATTTCAAAACAAAGGAAAAATATAGCGATAAGCGTGAATAATATTGACAAATTGACTCATTCGAAGCGTAGAGACTCAATGGCGAGTAATTATCAGACAAATTAGGAGCAACTTGTTAACCCCTGAAACTTGCCTCCACCAATGGCCGCAAAGCCGAAATTGATCGCCTTTCGGCTGATAAAAGATCGCTTTGCCGTTTGTTTTTTTTTATTTATTATTAATAGCTGTTGATAAAGTACTTTGAGTGCCCGAAAAAAACGTACTTTTCCAAAACGTTGTTACATGATTGATTCCATCGAACTTAGACCTACTGTTACTATTATTTCAACACATATCGATATATGTTTTTGGTGGCAGAGACTGCATTGAATCCGGCGAGTACTGGCCGTGGTCGTTCCTTCAAACCCAAAAGGATTCATTCTAAATTTAGGAACACGCTGAAAATGAAGAAACTGCCAGCAATATAACTTAAATACTTATCAATAATAATGATAAATCTCCACTATTGTTATTAGTTTATTTTCTTTAAAAGATTGCGAATTTTCTATAGTAAAGTAAAGCACGAACTGACTGGGGGACATGTAGAGTAAAAGAACCTAATATGTGACCCTGCCCTTATATGAAACCCTTTTATATTAGGCAAACAACAACATATTATTCATCGCTTTAAGTCGGGATATATCGGCCCTATTCGCAACAATTAATTGTGTTTAGTAGTCTTTAGTCATTGGCGTTGTGCGGTGGAAGTGTCTTTTGATTTGTGGAACAAAGAAAGTTTTTTTTCGTGACATATTATAAAGCCATATTTTCTACACAGGGAAGCTTATTTTTATGATACAGCTCACATTTTAGGAAGATGTTATATCCAATTATCGTACTTTAACAATGCTGTGCTTCATAGCTGTACCATAGCTGAACGTTATCTCGATCAATATTTAAAATATTTGAGAGTACCTAAAATAAGACCCTTTGGACTTCCCAATATGAGTTAGGGTCTCATATTCGGGCTGTATGATTATAGTTGTTTCGAAGAAGATCCATTCTTTTCATAGATTACAATGTCTCGAAAGCGGAAAAAGTCGGATAAAAGTGCAATGGTATTACCTGTTAAAGCTGTCTTAAATAAAAAAAAGGGATACAAACGTGCAGCAAAACTATATAACGTACCGAGGGGAACTTTGGAATAGAACGTAAAAAATATGTCTGTCTTTCCTGAAGATCTTGTGTCAACTTGTCTCGGTCGCAAACCTATACTTGGCCTAGAGCTAGAAAATCAATTAATCAATTATTATTGCATTGAAATGGGTCAGAGATATTGGGGATTCAGATGAGTGGATATCAGACGTAAGGCCTTCTAATTGGCCATTCGTAATGGGAGATGTAGTAACTTTTCTGTTAGCAAGGGTACCGCAGGAAACAAATGACTACGAGGATTTTTACGTACACATTTATATTTATCTGTACGATCTCCACAAGACATAACGTCGGCGAGAATATAGGGTTTAAATCCAGAGATTATCGCAGAATTCTTTAAAAATTCTTCAAAATTCAAAAAACCGAGCTTTGACAATTTTCAGCATCGCTCACAAAGACTTAATAACATTAATGAAACCGGCTTAACCATTATTAAGCATAAACACAACAAGGTAATTTCCACGAATGGCAGAAAACAAGTACAGAACGTTATTTCTAGGAGCGAGCCAAAAATGAGGTAGGGTCTGCCCTATCTCATTTTGTCTTCAACTGCCTTCGTTCTGCCTTCTACAACGGCCTTCGTTAGCGAATATCTTTTTTGGTATCCGTTGTTTGTCCATACGATTCATATGGCCAGCCCATTACAGCTTCCGCAGTCTTACAATTGTTGAGACCTCCTGCTCGGCAAAGCTCATGGTTGTATCGAATCCGCCATTGGTGTCCGTTTAGCTTCGCTCCATTTGTCCGCCTTAAGACCCGTCGCTCAAAAGCGCTCACTTTTTTTGTGAATTCTTGGGTTAGGGTCCATGTTTTACACCCATACAATAACACAGGTCTATTCACAGATTCGTATGGAGCTTTGTTTTCTGGTCTGGTCTGGCTGGTCTTCATAATCGCCAGAACCGAAGATTCGGCGTATTTCGCCTCTTTCATTCACCATCCTTGTTATTTTGGCACCTAGATACACAAATTTGCCCACATTTTCAATATTGTATTCGCCTACTGTGATATTTTGATAATTTGTGCTATTTTTTCCCAACCGCGTCATGAAATTTGTATCCTACTCATTGATTTGGAGCCCTACTAGTATTGCTTGGATGTCGTGTTTGAGGAAAAGTTCTTTCGCGGTTATTGGCGACCGTAACAAAATGTTGATGACATCCACATAGGCCACCACTTGGCTTAATTTGTATAATAGTGTGCCTCTTGTATCGTCAGGTAGCTTTCTTTTAATATATTTCAGAGCCAGATGTAATAGCAAAGGGGCGAGCCCATCTCGCTGCTTCAGTCCGGTATTTCTGTCAAAGACGTCGGTGAGTCGGTTATTAGTACGGACATGGGAGATTCTCGACGGCATTGTCATTATGGTAAGCCGAACTAATTTGACTGAGATAACAAAGCGAAGCATTATTTGATACAGAATGTTACGATCAATACTGTCGTATGCTTCCTTAAAGTCAACAAAAATCTAGCAAAAGTCCATGTTGAATTCCCAGCATTTCTCATGTACCCACTTGCCAGTAAAAAATTTAATACAGCTCATGGTTGTACCAAATTCGCCATTGGTTCCCGTCTAGGTTCGCTCCAATTGTCCGCTTCAAGGCCCGTCGCTCAAAGGCGTTCAATATTTTTGGGGATACTTGGGTCAATATATAACTACCTGCTGGACACTAAACAATTGGTCTATCGTCGATCTATCAGCTCTGAAGCCACTTTGATACTCCCAAATAATTGTGTTTGCGTGCAATCTGATTTTATTGTGTAACTCTTGAAAAATATTTTGTACGCCGTACAAAGAAGTAATATGCCTCTTTAGGTTCCTACACTGTCGCTTGTCACCTTTTTTTGTGAATTTACGCTATGCTGCATGTTTTGGTACTCCGGAATCGACTTCGTCGATATCCATCCAATGTTGAGCCTCTTTTTCATCAAATTCCTAGCAATCGAGTTTTTTTCAGGTTTCACAGTATGCACTGAATTTATCACGCTTTTCAAAAGTTCTGCACTTTAACTCTGTCACGTGCTTTTCTGATCATTTAGGACGCGTCTCTCAAATCAATCATTCAAATGATTTACATTGTATATATTTATTACTCTCTTTTTCCTTCTTTTTTAAAAAGTAACATATGTAAAAATTCTTATTTAAAATAACTTTTGGACATCTCAATACGGTTGTTCACAATTTTTCAACTTTTGGCTTTTACAGAGGTTATAAAGTTTCTACAAATAACTTCATGAAAACTACGCTACCCATCCAAGCACTTCTTTATAGAGTAAACGAGAGCCACCGCAAACATACGAAAGGTGTTCAAAAAGTAATGAGAACGAAGCACTTACTGAGGGTAATTTGAGAAAATAACGATAACTTATACAATAGCTTAGCTTCAATAGCAATAGTTTCCATAGGAATCTATACATTTTTCCCACCTCTGTGGCAGATTACGAATGCCACGCCCAAAAATGCAGTTCTTCCTTTGAAGGGGGCATTATCACGAAGGAAAACGCCTTTATGTTGCCTTTTGATTCAAATCGATCATTTTTTATCGGTGGCCGATCAGTGTTAACGGTTTCGCCAGGTTTTTGCTGCTCATAATATATTACACCCTATTGATCCCACCAAACGAGAAGCATTATCTTCTTTCCATAACGATTTGGTCTTGGAAATATATCCATTTTTCATCATCTGTCACTATTCGCCGAAATAATTATTTCCTTTTCTACCTGGCGGGCAGCATTTAACAATTGCTTTTTCGATTTTCTTCCTGTCTATTCTTCAGTTCACGTGGGAATCATTTCCACAATTTCTGAGTCTTTCCCATAGCTTTCAATCGAAGAGATTACTGCTTATTTTTGCCTACTGGATTACTGCTAATCCGCGAGTTCTTGTTCAGTATGAGTATCGTCTTCATCCAATAAGATTTGCAAGTCCTTGCCTTCAAAATTTTGGTGGTTTCGCACTCTCATCGCTCTTCTCACTAGAAATCGCCATTTTTAAATTCTTGAAACCCCCGAAGCACTGACTTTCGCCAAAAGCATGTTCACCATATGCTTTAGTTAGCATGTGGTGCGTCTATGCACCACTTTTCAGGAAACGAATGCTGTCCGCAAGTTACAGCTCATTCCCATTTCTTTTTGAACACCCCTATTATAAACCTGTTTCAAAGAACGTGGTTTTTTGCTTTTACCAAAGGCAAGTAGAGCGGATCAGGGGCTGTTTATCAAGCTTAATGCCTATTTTAGACCCGGTCCTAAAATAGGCTGGTAGTTCATGACGTGAAGCAAGAGTTTTCTGGCAACCATTCCAAATGAGCCCAGTTGCGTCTGCTCTGTAAACATTTTCGAAGGATTAATTTTCATCTATTAGTATATTCCGTCGCATAATTTGGGATGAAATCAGTGGGTAGTCTTTCTCCAAGCTTACGGAGGCAATATTTTGACACAAAACGTTTCGAAAATCCAGTTCTCCCAGTTTCTCGTTGAATTAAATTGCTTTTCCACACAAAATTCGACTAGAAATATTGCCTGCTTGGGATATGTGTTGTTGTCTATATACAGTATCATCTGAATTCATATTTGAGGTTAATTTCATTATTTTACGAATCTAAAATCCATCAGAAGAAGAAGAAGAAGCAGTGAGGATATCAATTTATTCATGCTCGTATTTTTTAATATGCTAAATAGTAGGTAGACATACGAAATTGGCATTCATTCGATAACTTTGTTTGATAACTCCTTTATCGCTTTTTAATCTCGTGTTATTTTCACAGAAAGAACAACACGTTTCCGTTTAGGCAGAGATAAAATTTAGTTTATCGACTATCTACTACTAAGAAGTGACATAGGATCACATATAACTAACATAGATAGGCGAGTTGGATTTTGTAGTTCGTAGTAAAAGATAAGTGGTTTTTAATTTGATCAACGTTCAGATAATCGACGCACCACATTATATAGGATTTTTTCTAGAGGTGTACAACTTTACATCGGAAACAAATTTCCCACGTATGGTGTGACAGCTATCATCGATGGTTAGTTTGGTTTTTTATTGAAGAATCATTAATAGGTTGACGCCTGAGCAACGTCTGCAAATTGCAGATTTACTTCGAATAAACAAAATTCTGTTCGAGAAACTCATCACGCATTCCGTCAATTTTATGGCTGACATTATCGTCCTTCAGAACAATCAATTCGAATAAACATGGATCGTTTCTGCACCACGTTTACTCCCACTGATAATACGAATCCAACCAAACGTCATATAGTGCGTAATGAAGAAACCATAACAGCTGTAGAACGTTGTATCGATGAAGACCCAAGTGAATCATTCAACATCCCGATCTATAATGTCCATTCACATTATAGAAGGCTTCACAGAAGGATCTTGCCTTGTGATTTTGTTAATCGATGAAGGTCATCTCGATAAGGTCAAGGGGCTACGTCAATAAATGAACTGCTGCATTTGGGGTGATGAGTAATGATTGGGGTTCTCGACAAACCGTTACATCCTGAAAAAGACACTTTTTGATGTGCTGAATGGGCCGGGGGAACTATTGGTTTATATATCTTCAAAAATGCTGCTCGGAATAACATTCAGTCAATGTTGACTGCTATAGAACCACAATCAATTACTTTCTCGTTCCCGTAATGACTCGCAGTAATACAAAGGACCTCCGGTTCAGCTGGATGGCACGAGTTGCTATCCAGCTCACGCAAACCTGGACTTATTGAAAGAAGCATTTGGTTAGAGCATAATTTCTCGTTTGGGACCTGTGTACAAGCCTGGAAGACCTTGGGTGAATCCCGAGACGCTTGAACATTTAAAAGAAAACATTTATCGCGTTACTGGCGAAATACGGTCCCACTTATTGGCTAGAGTAGTCGAAAATTCCACGTCTGGTTTGGACTTGATCCACGCCAGCCGTGGCGCCCGCATGTCGGAAGTGATATTCAAATAACAATGGCAAAGAATCATATTTTCTATTACACGAATTTTCTGCCAATAAAAACAACTGATCCAGATATCATTTAATTTCTAACTCTAATGCCTCTTAAAAAACGCCCTATAGAAAGTGACAGCCAAAACCCTTTTCCGAGAAACATCTCAAACAAGGATCTGAGAGATCCTTGAGAACATAGAAGAGCGCTGAAGCGATTCGTGGTCACATGTTGCCCATGCACATAATAGGGAGGGAAACGCCCAAAATTAGGACTTGTCACACAATCCAACGTCATTGTGATCAAATATTTACAATTTGACAATGTATTGGAAACAGCTGAATTTTGTCAGAAGCAGACTCAGACAGGCAAACTTATCAGAAATGTTGCGAATGAAATTTTTCAACACATATATTTTGTATTGTTGCGAATTCGTTCCTGTAAATTGGCTACAAATGCTCTGCAGAAATATACTTTTGACATTGCACACACTTGTGCGGTCGGAAAGCTTATGCGCTGATCTTCTACGTTGACGTGTAATTTAAAGCAAACGGTAGAATAAGCAACTTTTTTCGTCCTTTTGCTTACTTGACAACGTTCCGTATGCTTCTCGTTACTTTTGATTGGATCTGTCAAATAATTTGACATCATGCTTTGATAAAAATAACATCCCTTCATACTATTCCACTGGTTTCCTTTCGGTTACATTTAATCTTGCAATACGTTAAGTATTTCATTATTTCAAAAAATAAATGCAAAGAAAAATTTAAAGCGAAAAATGTGTTCATTAATCCTCTTTTTGAAGTTGTGTAGTTATTGATTTCTCCCAGACGTCACATTATTAGAAATTTACGGACACGGGGATCACGGGACATTTTTACTGCAGGTGAATTTTTTTCTTTAGTGTACCCTATCTTTTCAACTAATGTCTTCTAACAAATTTTAAAAATTTGGCTAACCTTATATTCGCTGGAGAAAAAATCGAAGTGGTCACGTGGAGTAGAAGATAATTCATAGAACATCTTTTGGGCAAAATCTAGCCGAAGCTATTTGGAAGACTAGATGATGAGATTTTTCAAGCAAATTACGACAAAAGCTGATAAACGAATATAAGGAGAATATAAGGGTTCTCACTGTGGTGACTAACATAGAGGGATCCTCCTCCTCGAAGAGACGACTCCAAATGAGCGCTCTACATTTTGTACTACTCGGGGGGGGGGGGTCATATATATGAGGCAATGCTTTCAGGAAGGAGCTCCACTGCATTTCATAAGACGAAGAGCGCTGCAAATTCGGTGCTCCTTTAGTTTGGTGTCCATCGCCTATCTTTCCAAAACACACAAAAATCATCTGCATCAATCTGTTCAGAATAAAAGACGTAAGGGAGAGCAGATGGCTGCCAGTGAAGAGGAACAAAGCTCTCTAAATGATCGGCAATAGTCCTCCGCCGATGGATTGGTCACGATTTCCTGACTTCATTGTTTGCACAGGAGTGGTAGATGACGCCTGATATTTGCTTTTTGATAAGATGAAAAAAGCAACATGGTGTCCTGTTAAGTGAAATAAGAGCGTTCTTTGTATTATATGTAATCAGAGAGTACCATAGTTTAACTTTTAACAAACGCAAATAAGTCAAACAAAGTCCTAATGTAATGGTCTTTGTCTCCAATTTCCTGATGCATTGGACTCAATCGAAAGTTTAACCAGTGAAATGGTCACAAGGGAGCGAAAAAAATGGTTAGTCGATGATGCTAGGTCAGAACTATAGGGTTGATGTGGCATCAATACCCAATTGAGCCCCATTAGAATCTAGGAGGAGGGTCTAACGTTATCATGATGTAACATCACGTCTTTGTAATTGGCCAGTTTAAGGCGTTTTTCTTCGTTCTATTTCGATACTTGACGACAGTAGACTACACCCTGAAAGTAGACTACACGCTGAAAGTAGACTACACCCTTGTAATCCCGCCGAACAGAAAGCATATATAATATACTATATCTTCTCTTGGTGCATATTGGCTTTGAATGTCGTCGATTGTGGGAGCTCAGCTTGCTTGGTCCATGATCATTTTCGGACTATATTATTGGAAACCATCATATTTTCATCACCCGTCACTATTTTTTTTAGAAATGGGTCGTTTTGGTTACAATTCAGCATAGAGACGAATATGTAATTGCTTTTGGTGAGGTGGATTTGCTTTAATTCGTGAGCGTCCCAAACATCCACCAAGCTGTTGTATGCTATATATTGAGCCTCTTAACTATCCCTCGACCCATCTTACGCCAGTTAATTTCGAAAAACGCCTTTGTTTTTTCGTCATCAGTAATGATTGGGAGACCAGTATTAGGTCATTAAGACTTGCGCATTAAAACATCCCGAACGAAAGCGAGCAAGCCAACTCTGTCACTGGCATTCAGTATGGCAGTCCTAACTTCCCATATTTCCTTTCAATCTTGCACTGCATTTCGGATGCAAACGTGAAAAAACGACCAGAATTATCGAGCAACCCAATATTACACCGGTAAACTTTTTTCGCAGACGTTTAAGAAAACTTTCGAAACTTAGCCATCGCAATCTCTCCACTCATCGACGTCGTTTAATTTGTAGATCTTGCGCAGTTCTGTTAATTTGCTACATGCGGTGTACGTATATTTCTTTCTTTGTAATGCCCCACCCAGACTGTTTGCGCTTTTAAGTTGTTACGCTATGCTGAGAAGAGTTGACAACTTGACAACGTGTGGCACTTTATGATGGGGTAGTCCTGACAGTTAAAAAATGCATACGCAGGACGCGTTACACAGTTACAGAAAGGGAACTTTTTGCGCGAGGTTGGGTATTTTGTTTAAATTTTTTGCAATGCTTATTACTTGCATATGCCTTAGAAATATCTTTGTTGGTATTTTCTCTTCTTTTCTGAAGTTTTCGTTGAATTGGTTTAGAATTATCAAAGTCGTGCACAACAAGCCTCTAGTAAAAGTCCAATTTCTTTCTAGCTTAGTGATAAGATATGTACTTCACTTGAATAATTTACTTAATAGCCTATTTGATTCTTTTATAAAAGCTAGAACGAATGTCATTTTTATTCATGAAGTTTTCATATGGTCTCGATTGAAAACCTGCTTGTAAGGGGACTCGTCTACGAGAACAATCTGGATCTGTGCAAGTATCTTAGGACAAATCAACTAAGAGATATCCCTTCAATACGATGTCAAACAGTGCAACAGCTTCTGGCCTCTATTTCATTTGCAAAGCAATTGCACATTTATCTTGTTTGTTTCCTTATCTTTATCAAAAGCAAACAATGCAGTAACAGTGCAAGAATCTTACTCATATCTTATGTTCGGGCGATCATTTTCATATATGTAGAACTTGATTCAATCTGTCAGTAAATAAAAATAATTTATAAGCGCTCTTTATCTTTGACTATTTCCGGCCAAACCAAATTTAGCTAACAAAAGTTGGAAGCTACGATTTTAATTAAACATTGCGGTCAATAAATGTTTGCACTGAATTCGGTTAGTACACATGTGTGGCCTCACTTTACCGACTATAATAAACAGAAAATTGAAAATATCTATCATTGCGGTATTATCTGATTTTTACAAAATGTAGAATCTTGTTCGAAGCTACAAGTTAATTAATTTTTCCCTATTAGATCAACTAAATAATCGTCTTTAAGCCATTGTACATTTTAAGCCGACAAATCATATAAGTAAACCATACAGTAAACAAGTGCCGTGATCGGTCGAATTTTTTTAAATGGCTCATTATTGGGGCTCTGAAAAATCTGAGAAAAATTCATACATAATTTACGCATTTAACAATGATCAAGGAGAAGGGAGCCAAAATCTAAAAAAAATGCCTGATAAACACTTTTCTTTTGATAGTTTTAGTAATCATACCTCAAGTTAATTATATAATAGTATACTCCACTGAAATTATTATTAAAAATCAAAATATCTAAATTTAGAATCTTAAAATCTAAACTTCTACTAATCAATAAGCTTCGTATAAGAATACTCCAGAAAGTATTATCAGTTAATATCTTCAAGGTAGACTTCCATCAACTTATACGGACTTCTATATCTTAACAAGACTTTTTCTCACTTCAGCGTTCTTGTTTTAAGGTACACTCATGCATTTTTGATAAATTGTCAACAAAAACACATCTAATGCGTCTATCGAGTCCAGGGGAAGGAGCAGGATCTAAGCTTCGTTATTCTACATCAGAAATGTCAAAAGTTTGGTTAATCTCTGTAGTATCTGTAAATCCCAAAGACGTGGTTGAAACAATGCGTCAAACATTAAAATTTGAATTCCATTTCAAGTAAATTTTGTAGAAGTGACACGGAACGGCTAGGTTTAACCACTTCGGTACAGCGCCCATCGGCCACGAAACCTTGAAAAGACATGCACAACTACTAACAAATCTTAGAGCGACACGGCTCATCAAGAGATCCCAGAACTTCTATGTTCTCGGGCTCTAATGAGACCATATTCTATAACTACAAAATTACTGAGCCCAATCTTATAACATACACCTAACAAATAAAGTGAGACAAACGCAAAAGTCATAATTGAATCAGAAAAACCTCTACGGAAGTAATTTTCTTAATCTCTTCTTTTCTTCTAATCCTTAACGCCGAAATGATTGCGATCCACACTGTTCTAAGGGAAACAAACTTTCCCCTAAACACCTGTTGCACAATCTTGTCGTTGACTTAAGAAGCACCCTAGACGTCAGGTTAAATAACATCAATAAAGGAATAGTGGAGGATATTATGGGAATTCATGAATGAACATGTAAACACCGTCTTTAACAAATGGGTTGCGAGACATGGTGGAAACGAAATATTTCAAGAAGTTGATATACTGGCCAAAGAAGGCATTCTCAAACACCAAAAACTACACACGCTCACAGAACAAGGTGATGTCCTAAACAGCATCAAACTTTAGATTAAAAATGATTGGCAGGAAAAACATTCAAGTATTATCAAAAATTTCGAACCAATCCCCTGGGCTATTGTACAACATTTGAGGAACTCTATAAAAACATGGTTTTACAGAAAAACGTAACACTAATATATTGCGAAACAATAATAGGCTCCTTGTTAACAGAATATATAACAAAGAAAGACTATCCAAACTAAAGGTAACAACGTCCGACAAATGTCACCACTATAAGATAATAGACACCTCAAGCCTTACTTTGAATGCTCAAGGTATGATGAATTCAGGACAATTTTAGATACTTTTTAAAATAAAAAAACCTAAACTATTTTTTAATTTAGGATGACAAACACCTCCTAGCCCTACCATGCTGCTTCCTTGATATAGCAAAAATCATGACATGGTACATCCCAAGTCCAATATAACAAGGTTCTACAACCATAACTTCTACACCAATCCTCAAAGACCCATACCCGTAGGAAATCTAACACACCACAAGTGAGAGCGATAACGCCGCCCAATACATGGTGAACCAGGGGCAATTAATCTTCGGCTGCATACCGAAGAACCCGATAACAATAAGTTTTTCAACAGTTTATAAAAACATTTCTCATCGCCAAAATAATCACGACGACCACCACACATAATCAGGTGCTTTCAATAAAGTTTATTGCATTAAAAAACCTTCCCTGTTGGCCAGATTGTCACTTTAAGGGAATCTTTCATCAGTCATCAAACACATTCAAGTTTCATCAAACCACTCTTGCTCACTTTCCCGCCAGTTGTGCGAGTTTGACGTTTTTCAATCCTCTCTCACGCTCTCTCTCATATTCTCGCGCACTTGCTTCGTCTTACTTCCGCATTTCGGGCTACTTAGTTTACAAACATGCATCACCCACCATGGAGGAACAAGATATAGAGAGGCCCTAAGCCCAAATTTTTGTTCGGAATTACCAATATTTATGCATCTTAACCCAAATCCACTAAAACTTATTTAAACATAACCAAAGGAAGTATAAATGAGTGGTCAGAATTTCGTAATCTCAACTATGATCACAAATATAAAATATTCGTAAACAATATTTGGTCCTTAAATCGATAAAATTACGAAAAATATCATCACATTAAATGTCCTTTCGTCAACCAATTTTTCCTGCCCATGAACATAGGAGACTCTACTTAACGGGAATTTTAACTTCAGACGAACATTTCCCGAAGAACCAAGCCCCGCCCATTTCATACGATTTTTTCAGATGCTCGACTTCGGATTTAGATTGCTCGAGCCGAATGAACATGAGGAAATTGCAATCTGAAGCTAATATCAAGGCTACACTATGCTAATCATATACGTTCAAATCAATAATTCCGTTGTTAATGTCATTATTGCTCAGAAATGCTCAATATAAGCGTTTTCACATTTTTAATTAATGTTTACTGAGAAAATTGCATGATTCAGCTACCGATTACATAATAATTTCAAGGTTCAAGTAAAGTATGCGTTTATCCCCAAACAGAAATTGTTTTTCCAACTGTTACCTTAACTCACTCTAACTGTACTGTTAGCTTACCGTCAAATTTAAAGCGGAAGATAGCCGAAGAAGAAGATAGCCAAAGACAAAAAAGTCATGGGACAGAAAAAATTAGCAGGATCTTCAGCAGACTTTATTACAACGCATAATTAATATGTCAAATGTTTTTTTTTTTCCAGAACAAAGATCAGAATATCATGGTCAAATAGATGGGCCAGATGGTTAATCTTTTTTTAAGATTCCCAGGATTCCAAGCTTCAAGTCATTTCGGAGAGTTGGCAAAGGGAGCTGTTTTTCCAGCTCCGGTCTTACTTGTGCTAGCTCAAGTGAACAATCCTGAGCAGTTATTCTCTTGTCCAAACCATTGGCATTGGCATTGGGCCAAAATGCGTGGATTCACGGCCGCTTGATATAGCATGCCGAAAAATATCCGCACCGCTCATCGGTTTGTTCTTCGGGAAACAGTGAAGCCGTGACAGAGCATGTTGAAGCAGTCAGTTCCACCTTTAGTGGCGTTGTAATAGTGGATTATGTCAGGCTTCCCAATTTCAATATTTGTTGAGCGTGAATAAGTAGAAGCCACCAACACAATCTTGTTATTTTTCCTCTCAACTTCGATCCAGCTCTGCCACATGTTTGTGATTAAAGTGTGCGAGCATAGGCTGATGCATCCTCTACCTCCATTTCTATGTCTGAATCCATACCTCCATCGGATTCTCCATGCTCAGAACATTCTTCTTCTTCGTCAGAAACGTGGTCGAATTCATCATCGGAAGGCTCTCCATCAATAGCTTCAGGCTCTGGTTCCTCCAAAAGCAAACCCCGAACACGCCGTGAACGGAGCCTGTACGCCGTTTGTACACTGGACAGAAAATATAGATGAAACTTATACGGAAAAATCCTGGCACTTCCAATTTACATTCAAGACTTTAAGACTTATTTTAACCGAGTAGAAGCCAAGAATAACACAAATTGAATCCCCAAAGCGCACTCTAGTCACATTGGGTGAATTTCACCCAACGATTTTAGAAGTTTTGATTATTTTGGACGCTACGTGAAGACTTTTAGGCGTCAAGCCCTTTCGACTCCGAAAATGTCAAGTATAGTTTCCCAACTAACACCAGGTGGCGCCGTGAAGCCAGTCTCATACATTCAGGTACTCTCCAAGGGTATCAAAGTTTTTTCTGGATGAATTTTACCCAGTGTGACCCTAGAGAGTTAAGATGTCAGAAGTTTGCATCGTTTCAAACGCAACGCTGTCAAATTTTTCCACTATTTCTTTTTAGTAGATGGTCAAACTGAAATGATAACCTATAGGAGTGCGAACAACTCAAATTGACTAAAATATTACGTCAAATCATCCAAAAAACAGTCAGAAGGTAAAAAAAAATGGAGACCGTTGCATTTGCAACGATGCAAACTTCAGACACCTGACGGTTATCCGAATTTTTATTCAGGTGTGTTAAGACTGGTCCTGATACAGCGAAGGCAAGAAAACCCATGCTTATATCTAGCTTATGATAGTGTAAGAGATTTTTCCAGACACTGGTGTGCAGATTCGTAAAAATATGTTTTGTAGAAAGTTGTAAAACCAAAGAGGAATTTGAGTTTTTCAATGATCATAAAATATCCAACGAATATTGAATAAAACATTGGATTTATAACGCGACAAATATGAATCTGCTTTCTAAAGGTGGTATCACGCAAAGTCAAGTCGACAATTTTTTGAAGGGGTTAATTGATTTTTTCCAAAGCTGTGGAATGTTTTATTCGAAATTTTCCAATCGATGATGAAATTATAAGTTCTTCTCGAATCGTCAATTTTACTGGCTGGACCTCATTTAATGTTACCCAACTGAGTAAACTTGGAAACAAACAATCGTCCTTATGCCAGACGTTTACGAAAGAATTTTTAAATTATCAATTTTCTGAAGAGATTTGGATAAAGACTAATCATGATGATAACCATATAAGAAAGGATGCAATTTGGGGTTTCATATTATAAAAAAAATCTTGATAGGACCGACGCTTTTGAATATCTTCAAAAATTTACCAGTCACTGCGCAAAAGCGCAAAACCAGCAACTTACGAATACAATATATTGCACATTAAAAACACCACCAGCTAAATTTGCAATTTGAATTTTAATTAACTTTTATTATACCTTCAGTTGAATTGACATTTTAGTTAACTTAATATATCATTTATTACGTCATTAACATTATCATGTGACGTGATTAGACATCTCCCGCGCATTTTCCGTATTTTAACCTATCACTTCCTGCAAGAGGATTTTTAAAAGTATGTGAGACAAAAGTAAGAAAATTGGAGGATGTGTGAAGTTTGCATCATTCCAAACGCAATGCTCTTGTTTTTTTCTCAATTTTTTGTATTGTTTTTGGTAATTTAAACAAATTTTTGTAATATCTTTTCGTAATTAGACTCTACTGGCACTGTACTAGGTTTTTACTTCTGTCAAATCGTCGGCAACGGTAAAAAGTGAGAAAATTCGAGAGCTTTACGTTTGCAATGATTCAAACTTCAGACACCTAAAATAAGAAGTATGGTGTTAAAGACAAGAAAACGACATTTTGTCCACAAATCGATTTCGGGACAATTTCGTAAACTTTTCCTATCTGGTCTGCAAACAAAGAAATCACGGAACCAGGCTTTTTGGCAAAGTCAAAAATGCAGCCTAAAGAACATTAATAAGATGTTTCTTGGAACCATCAGTGAATCAAAATAAGAGGAAAGTTGCAAAGTTGCGAATTGACAGGACAAGGATAATTTTCTTCTGATTTAATAATAATTTAAAATCTAAACTAGGCAAACTATTAAACATAAAACCCCAATGAATTGATTTCTACAGAATCTCGAATGGGGAGTGTTCGAGATCCGAGCAACTATTTGTTCATTGCTCAAAAATTAATAACAATTTGAAACATTGGTGTAACCTGCTTCCCTCAAGCCGCTCACTCGCGAGTTCGCTTGAACGCCATCCTACATGTTTATTACTGCAATTAAGCTCGACATGAGATTTTATGAATATTTACATTTAGAGACTTCTGTTGCTAAACCGGTTCTGCTGCCATCCACTGTTCGATCATAGTCCACTGCCGCGCTCTCTGCCCTGCACTTGCACCGCGAAAGCGCACTTACACTGCAACTAATTAGAATTCGACCCGTTCGAGATCACTTTCTTTCAGAATTTTAATTGGAGCACAAGGGAGGAGCCACCTTTGAACCGACAAGTGCACTTATAAAGTCCGTACATGCATTTATCATAGCCCATATGAGTTTCACGCGGTCTAGTGAGGATAATTCTAACAAAAGATGGAAATCATGAGATGCATTGCACTCGTTGCAAGACAAGGCTTGGAAAATGTGGAAATTGGTGAATAAAATGATTTAGTTTAAAAATAAATATGAGGCCTGACACTGACGAGACACAACCGTACCCGCGACAACAAATGCTTTCTGCCACGAAAAAACGATCTTTACTGAACGTATGTTTACAATTCTCTACGAATCTGCACCCGACATGAGCCAAGCTAAAGTTTAGACTGCGAGCCAGTGCTCTCATGTTATATTTTTATTTGTATCTCACAAAAAGATATTTGTTGCTATCGCATGAAATTCAGAGTGCCGACTCGAACTGAATCATAGCCAAGATCAGTCGCGAAGATTTCTGTTCTGTTTTGTCACGTTAATTTTTTCCACATGTGTTCGTGTAATTTATCTTTGCGTTACTGCATGCACTTTCCATCGCCCGGAATTTGATTAATTTCGATAAGCCGGGTATTGAAATCGAGCCAGAATTTATGCTTCGCCGTGATTTGCTCAAAATATAAATTTGCTTGTAAGATATCAATATCAATTTTTCTTTCAAATTTTCTTTCTTTTTCAAAAAACAACTCAAATTTATGACAAATACTTGTCAAATTTATGACAAATGGTTGTACGTTTTGCACAAGATGCAGTGACATAAAGCACATCGCTCAACAATGTCGATTCGTCAATTGGGAGATTCAGCGACTCGAAAAGGGTTTGAAGGAGAGTTTCCTATTTTTAGTAATCTAATTGGTATATTGTTTAGCACACAGTGTTAAAAGATAGCGCTTACACTTCGAACAAACTCCTAACCGACCGGTGTTCAGCTAGAATAAGCGGAATTTTATCAGGATTGATAAATTTCCTCCCGTTTTTGCACAAAACTAGTAGACCCCACCCAAAATAAATATAAATCTACTTACACTTTTTCTATCTCTGTCCGACAGGAGATGCCTGCCAGTGTTAACGCTGTATATAGCTACACTGTGGTTAGATTGTCAGGTCTTCCCTCTTGATCTGTACATGATATACTCGTGCATGTGAGACTGAAGCCTTGCCATAGGTTTAATCAGAGACATTCTCAAGAAAACTGATATTCTTGGCCAACGAGAGAAATGGGAAGATAAGCAACACAACATTTAAATCCATGAGAAAAGTTATTTTGTTGTGGGAAAACTTTAAAACTGAAATCTTTAAAAACTTAACTTTAATTTTAATTGAACTATGAAAAAGAGAAACTTTGAATTCACGGTTAAATTATAAACTTAAGGAGAAAAAATATTTTAAACATTAATCCTGAATCTGGTGACCGCAAAAAGGGGAGTTTCGTCGATGTTTCTGCTTTGCATTTTTTGCCGGCCACGTTTCTTCAACGCTCTTAATAAGGATAATGGAATACTGTGGTTCCATCACAGCTTCCGAGTTGTGAGTTGTTTTTCTATTTTTGTATTGAATATATACATTAAAAATGTCACCATCAGCAATTCAACTTCATTTAATCGACAATATTCATAAATTGCATCAGTCTGAATCCAATTTAAAAAGCAGTTTCTTCCAAAGCAGCCACTTCTAAACGATTTTAGTACATATTTTACAGACCGTGAACCATCGACGTATTACAAACAAAGGTGATGGCAAATCCCTCCGTACTAGCTTGATGGAAGGAAAACTTGACCAGTAAAAATCAAATGAATATTTTATTGATTGCAATATTTTAAGGGGTGGATAAGAACTGTAGTTGATGATTGTACTTACTTATGTGAAGTTTTCCGGCCATAATTGTTATTTCTGTTGCGTGATTGGGCTGTCAGTACTGTCACATTTCTAATTGAAAAATGATCAAAAATATTTCCAATAGTTTTCAAAAAAATGTTGACTTCATAGCCAAGTTGTGGTTGATAACGCAGCCCGGAGAACATCTCAATAAACAATGACTACAATATCAATTAAAATATTAATACAAAAATATGAAAATACGAAGTTCAAAGAGTCTACGTTTTGGCCCTTTGAAAAAATGACATTTCAAAAACGCGTTTAGTGTTTTCCAGTTTTATAATATTGCATTAGAACCTGTTATGTGTGAAGGAAATCGTTGTGCTTCATAGAAAGACGCCGACCAGTAGCTGGTATTTGATCGGCCGCTGTTTGCCTGCAAAGAGAAAAATGTCGCGTGCTTACACGATTGTAACAATTTTCAAATTTCTCAGCAATAATTTAATAAAGAATTTCTGAAGATGATGTGAAACTGAGAAATGAATTAAAAAACATTAATCGAGTTTTTGAGAATCGACACCCTCAAGAGTACTTCAAAAATACTTTTAATCTTAATCGAGTTATTCTAGAATGTACTGTCTTTTCCCGCTTGACGTTCTTCTTCGAGAATTGGAGCGACGCCGCATTAAATTGAACTAAACAGAAATCGTTTGATAGTGAAGTAAACTAGTTTTTCTAAATCACATTCAGAAAATCGACCCAACTTTGGAAGAGGATTAAAGCTGTAACATTGTAGGTCCAGTGAAAGAAAGGCCACCAGGCCCTTAAAACCCCTCTCACAATGCGCTAAAGAAAAGAAGATTGGTGGAACAAAAAGAACTGCAAGTAAAGAAGAGCACAAGAGCTTTCCAATGGAAATATGTATCGCCTAGTATACTTCAAACCTCCGCCCCACAATAAAACCTTACCTCTATTCATTTGTCAAAAAGTTTTAGATAGAGGTTCTAGTTTGGGATCCACATATTTACAATGCATTGGCAATTTTATAAATTGCTATACAGCACTGCGTTCCCTCATTTCGGCAAGTTGAAAGTGCAGAAATTATACCACTCTGGATGCTAGTTCTAATATTCCAACATGTACTGAATGTTAATTCTAATATGAAATCTGAAGTTACTTGTCCTTAAGCACGTGATGCAGAATACAAGCATGATAGTGGGGGTTCCAATGGACAATTTAAATGGGATGGAAACCCAGGCTTTAGTCTATATGAATGACTATATATGTAACAGTTGGTACATGCTTGAGAGTTCTCCTTGTCGCAGGGGTATAGCAGCTATAGCAGATGAGTCAGATAGACTTTTCTAAATATGTAATATTTTTAGTGAGAAAATATAACAAAATACATAACTAGTGCAGGAAAGTAATGGATAAAACATAAAAAAATTATCGAGCCTTACGTATTCGCAACAGAACACACTATCTTAAGAGAATAATGAATAAATTCATAAATATTCATAAATTCATAAAAAAAATCCAGTTGTTATTAAGTTCCGTTGCTGTTTCGGTTACGGTGCATTTTTTGGTGTTACTAAATATTATCGCTAATCAAACACATTCAAGTGTGCGAACAGGTTCAACACAGACTTATCATTTGACATTTGATTCAAACTATAAAATAATGAAAAAATTTTCTGAATTAACATACATATTTACTTATATATATAGTTCTAGTTACAATACGAATTCGCCTGGGAGTATAAAAGTTTAGACAAGACGGAGAATAATATAAATCTTGACTGATATGTCAAGAACCATGTAGTTTGAATGTACTCTGCGAATTTCGCGCAACTAGTTGAAATATTGGTACTTCAATAGCTTTAGTCATTTTGTGTCTGTTGACAGTTTGACTATTTGTTTTTCATCAAAGCATCATTTTTGAAACAAATTTTCAAGCGTAAAATTCGGTGATTAGTTGATTGAACAAACGCCGAACATCGATAGCCATTATTCGTTGTAGAATGTCAGATGTCACATTTACATTGCAGAAGTGACTAACCTGCACCTATGGAAAAGTTTTGAAGCCTAATCTACGGTTTTGATATGTTTGCGAATTTGAATTGTACACATGGGAAGTGCTTATTCATCAAATTTTCAGTTTGAAAATTGAGTACAGATAAGCATCGACTTTGAAAAATTTGAAATGAAAGTCCCGATATTGCGGTATGCAATCATTTATATGAACAGCTGAGCTTAAATTTATAAAACTTTTTCAAATTTCAGCAGTCAGAGTTGAATCAGCTAGGAATGTTATCCAATTTTCCAATCAATTATTCTGATGTCCGTAAAACTTTAATTACGTTATCTAATGGACAACTGGATATTTCATAGGAGTTTATGTCAAATTGAATATAACAAGAGTTTAATGTTTTTTAATGCTATTAGGTTGTTCGAAAATTAATGTCATTATTTCACGTTTTTCAATATAAATTTATTTATATTGATAACAAAAATTAATCAGTTATATGATGCCTACTTTTTTGGTTGACCTTTTGATAACTTTCGATTTTTTGAAGAATACCACGTTCAAAGATTTTCAGAAGCGAACAACAGGTGAAACTCTTTTTAACAGTCTAATCTGAATCGAAAGTTTCCCAATTCAAATAGTTTGAAAGAGAGCGAAATATGATGGTGCTTAGTCAAGGCTATATGGTAGATGTGGCGTCAGTTCCCAATTGTGCTCCATTGGTTTTTGACGGGATATCAAAGTATCGGGTCTGGCGTTATCATTATGGAACATCTTTCTTTTGTGGTTGGCCGTTGCAGGGCGATATTTCTGAATTTCTTTATTTAATTTCGACAGTTGACGAAAGTATACATTCGAATCAATAGTTTGGATTCTTGAAAGCAGCTCAAAGTAGACTACACCCTTGCAATCCCACCACACAGAAAGTTTAATCTTCTTTTGTTGAATATTGGCTTTGAATGTCGATTGTGGGAGCTCAGCTTGCTTGGTCCATGATCGTTTTTGGACAACGTTATCTTAAGCAATCGTTTTTAATCACCTTACTGGAAACGGGTCGTTTTGGTTACGATTCAGCGAGGAGTCGCATATGGTAACGCATTTGGTGAGTTGGATTTCCTTTCCTTTGGTAAGGAACCCAAACATTCAGTTTGTTTACGTAGCCAAACTGTTGTAGGTGCAAGAAAGAGGTTGAATTTGATATGTCTCTGGTATCTCTCGTGTTGTCATACGCTGGTTTGTTTCGATAAACGTCTTGATTTTGTCGTCATTAGCAGTGATTGGACGACAGGCATCGAGAAAACCAACGCTGACACGGGCGTTCAGTAGGGCAGTTCTCACCACAAACTTCACAAAATTTCATTCACACTTGCCAAATGCTTTTATTTTTTCCCGTTTCAAAAGTAAAACAATAACAAATGCCGATAATGCTCTCTTTGATTGTCGATTTTCAAGTTTATTTTTAACCAACTTGTTGTCCACAATTGACGCTTTGTTTTTGACTGAAGATATTCTTCAGTCTAATTTTTGAATTAGTATATGATAAAACAAGCCACCAAATCACTATTACATGAAATATGTAGTTCACGTCATCCATGAGGAAAAAAACGACATGAACTATCGAGCAATCCAGAGGTAAATTACTCTACATGGTCTTGTGCTGACTACTAAGCGTGGTCTTTGAAGTATGATAGGTAACTGTAATACCCCTTTTCCTGGGAAGGCACCCTACATCGAAAAATTAAACAACCTTACATAATTATTACTTAATCATGTGATAGTGATGTGATAGTAGTCATTTTCCGATAGCAACTTCTTGGACAGAATGTATGCAATTTGAATTCAATACTTTTTGAATGCAATTTGAATAATGAATACTTTTATTCATTATATTCGATTTCCCGTTGGTTTTGGAAGTTATACAATTTTTTCACATGCGATGAGAATCTTATGGAAGAATTTGTCACGTTTATAGTATTATATATTCCTAGTTTGCAGGATAAAAAAGGTAAATGCGGAAGGTCGATAGAATTGGTATCATTGGAGCGAAAACTTCGAAAAATAATTTCGAACTTGGAAATATTTCCATGTTGAACAGCAAAAAGAACTTCGTCAAGTAAAATATTAGATTTTGCTTTAGTTTTCATACATTGATGATATTTGAGAACACTGTTACATGATCCAGACTACCCATTTGTTCCAAGATAAAGACACGATACAGTGAGTGTATCTATAACGGCTTTCTTGCGAGGCGTACTGTGTATTAGCGGCAGCGGCTACCAGCGCCCCAAGCGAAATGCAAGTGTTACGTCCGCGGCACCCTTCACTCTGCAGACTGCTTCGGACAGGAATAATATCTTTATTGCTGCTTGCATCCAGCACAAAAGATTTTGTATTTTGAGTTTTTCCAGACTGCCGATTGGAACATACATACGTAAGCCAGGAACGTGATCTGCAACAGGTAGGAAATGTTATCACGAGTATGGTCATGGAAATGGTATGATGACTAGTTGAAAGTGATTCGCGATGCATGAAAGATGCAGAGTTCATACGTACGTTGTGTAATATCCCATTTCACCGAACACGTGAACCCACTCGGATGCATTCACCGCACTATCGATGGCGATCGTTCCTCTAATACAAGCCCCCACTTACATTGGAGGTCAATGTTTCACACATGTGATATGTTCTAGCATGGAGAATGTAAACATCTAAACCGGTAAGATCATCACTAACCACATTGACAGGAATTTGGAAGGGAAATTACATGTAAATTGTTCATTTAAGCGCTATAAAAAATTAATGGTAGTGAAACTTCTTTTGAATCGTGAAGAGGAAGTTGGACAATGAATTTAGTAAAATTTAACGCGGGGGTTGTCCGGCTACGATTACAAGAATTGCAATCCTAATCTCAGACATTGACATGTTGCTCCTTCTTGCTTTGTTTTGCGGACATCGTTTAGTGTCTAATATGTTGTGAAGCGAGGATTGTTCTTGAAAGTCTGGTATTTTCTCAGTTGTTGACGAATTATAATTAAAAAAATAATTTACAACACCATCATATGGCGTGCTCTGTGTAATAGTTTTTTGGTGGCTGGACGGTGAATACATGCACGGAGTGTGGGGCTCCTTTACTTGTGAGTGATTGGACTATCCACTAAACACCTCCCATGTTGCCCTGGGAACTTAACCTCAAACCGTTTAACACATTTCTATGGGCCAGGGCTTATTTTGCTTTGCCTTCCAGCTGTGGCGAAGGGGGAGGTAGGAAGAGGGATTCATCAATTGGTCTCCTAATCCGACGCTCTCGGCTGCTGTGAGTCCGTTTTATATTTAACAACTGACCGAACATAATTTACCACGTGTTTCTATTTGTCAACCCATCCAAGGATCACCGCGTTTAGACTATCCAGGGTGAGCTAGAGGTCCTGTCGCAGCCTGTCCTGAAATATTTGTCATATGACATCTCTCTCCCCTGGAAAAATCTTCAATCGAGGGTTCGTGAATCATCAATCTCGTCAGTTGGGTCAGTTTGAAGTCACTCACATCATGCCCTCGATTTAGCAACGGTCACAAAGCCGGAACACGCTGCAATTCACCTTCTCTTGATGCAATTCATCTAAGACTGCTGCCAACCGTTGGCAATTACAGTGGCGGCCAAAAGTCTACATACAGCACCTTATACTGAGTTTCTGACTGATTGGAATCTTTAATCAAAAAACCATCGATGCAGTTTTTTTCATTATCGAAAATATATATTTTTAAAAAACAAAAATTTTAAATAACAAACTTAAAAAGAAATTCATAAAAACGAAAAAAAAAAATGAGATGAAAAAAGTCTACGTACAGTCAGTGCACTGGGAAACATTACAGAATTTTTCACTGGCCTTGTGTCGTGTCATAAAGCAGACGTTGATACTTGACGTAGCATAAACAATTCTCGAACTTGAAAATGGGTTTTCTAAGCGTTACTAAAGGAACGAGCCGTCGTTGAGTGCGGATATATGCTTCTGTATTTAGGACCGCTCTCACCAACCCCCGCAATCGCATCGATGGTGCAATCGTGTCAATGACCCCTCACTTGATGTGTTTTTCAGACATTTTCCCTAACAAGAAGATCGAGAGCATCTACGTTGAGAGTCAGTATTACGCATCTCAAGCAGAATGAATTGATAGAAACTGCCTGCCAAGTCCTTTGATACTCTCGAATTGTACACCTTGCATACTAACGACTCCGAGGCGAATGTCACAACCGGTGTACTTCATTCTCAGCCTTATTTACCTGGGATTTTTCTTATCCAAAGACATGCACAAAACCCAGATTGTACCCGGGGAAAGTGTCTCTTCAAAGGATGCAACGTGCCTTCTTCGTACACTCTTTTCTTTCATGCCAATATCCACATATTTGTGACATAGCCAACTCTTATCTGGTCCTTTGCATCTCTGGGTTGTGTGCGCGTAGGCTAGGCTAGACATTGAAAAGGCGCTACCTTTCGCCGTATCCTATAAAAGACCCTGCCTCTTCCTATTTTGCGGATACTCAGAATTTTAATCTGGTCGACGATGGCCATACATTGTCACCTATTGTTTTCTGGTGTAAGCCTCGTTTTAGTCCTTTCCTCGCTAGAGAGCTCTCTTTTCGTGGCCTCTTCTACCTTGGGGGGGGGGGTGTTTGGTTCGTCATACAGACACAGACCGTCCCTACTTTCTTTCGCTGCCATCGGCTCGAATGAGGCCACAGAAACGCTTTTGCCGAGGACCATCTTGATTGCGTTACAGAAGCTTCATTGTTGTTGGCCTTTTCTCCAAATGTGTCCCGACCGAGATTGTCGTACTGTTTTGATGCCTTCCGTTTCTGACCGCGTTGTGCAGTTCAATTTGTGAAGATGTCGGTGGTATCGCTCACCGGCATATAGTATGTCTGATCATTTCTTTGTACTTTTGCCTTGTTCGTCTTATCGCCTTGTCGCCTGCAGATTGTTTTGCTGTTATTTCGATCCTCGCTTCAGTCGCCTCGGTCGCGGTTGCCGCTGTGATTTTCGAAGTTTCGATTTCGATTTGGGCAAGGCTATTCTTTGTTCTCCGTTTATCGTAAGTCTTCACTGTCGTATTCATTGTCATTTTTATCGCCGTTGGTACCATCTTGGTGTTACAATCATGACTGTGACTGTATTTTTTGGGGTTTTCTGATCATTTTTAACGATTTAATTTGGCTAAATTGAGAGTGCTCCAGTGAGAGTACTTTTATTGGATTCTCCTTGGAACCGCTATCACTATTCGTATATATAGTAACCTTTTTGGTTTCTTGGTTATCTTTGCAAACTGGGAGGTCATTGGAGGGTTGGAACAAGTCCTTATGGGGATCTGTGCTCAGAGCCAGATCAGCACTAATCAAGTTTCCGTCTCAACCGAAACCATACCACCAACCGAATGCTGCGAACTTCGAAGGTACTCCGATACCTGCCAAGGTTTTACCAGGACGTTGGACTGGAGCTGTGCAAAAACGAGTATCATCTTAGCGCTACCGTGCAAAGCAACTAGATCCAATTGTTACAAAACATTCATCATATCCAACGGCCTAAAGCGTCAATTCCAGTTCTTTATCTAAACCGTGGTCCAAGGTGAGGCAATATCGTTACTGGTTATCCCTAAAGAAGTCTTTCGGCGGCCCAAATCCGCAGGTACCCGTATTTGCGGAACAATACTGGCCTTCACGAGTATTCTTGTCGACCTACTTTTCCTATTATTCCATCGCCCGTCCGCTGGGAAAAGTCAGAAATAAACCACATTAACTCTGAATTCATTAAGTTGCCCTAAATGAAAAGCCTTGAATAAGTCCAAACTTATATTTCAATAACGTTGTTCTATGTTTACGAATCGTTCTGTGCCTAAACGGAAGCAAGAAATATTTTTGGATACTCAAATTAGAAAAATTTCGAATGATGAAATTTCGAGACTTGACTAATTGAAGTAGAAAAAGCAGTCCAGGATTCTTTTAAAAGTGTCAAAACAGTTTAAAGATTTATTAAACTTACACAATTCAAAAGAAAGTTGTTGAAAATTAATTACAAAATTACAAGCGTCTGGATGAGGGTATGTTGCTAAAAATTCATTTTTTGGATTTCTATTTAGGAATTTTCGCTAGAAAATCCTGGTGATATGAGTGAAGAACATGGTGAGTGATTTCATCAATGTTTCAAGTCGATTAAGAAAAATTACAAGATTTTTAGGAGCAAAACGTGCTATGCGACTCTTGTTGGTCTATTTTAAGGGCTGCAGATGGAAATATTTATTAACAAAGCCAACATAAGCCGTTTGTATTTAGGTGTATGCAACGGCCCCAATTTTTCAGATTTTGAATGTTTTTTTTCGGAAATTTTGATAAATTTTATTCGCATATTTGAATATTTTGCACTCTTCTTTTCTCTTCTATCATTTCAGTTGAAACATCTACTAAAAAAATGTGGAAAAATTTGACAGCGTTAACTAGCATAATTTGATTTTCTTTGCTTACGATTCTCTAAATCACCTACGGAGTATTTTGTTCAGATGTAGTTGTTTAACCAGAATCAAAAATTGATAGAACTAATTAACAAATGGTCTTTCGTTTTGTACTGGAATTTTGTATAGCCCTGTGCTGGCAATCACTTGACATTTCTGTTATCTAAACCATCATATGTTTAGTCAATGTTTGCCATTTACAATATAGATCATTTTAATACCGCTCAACGCGTTAACTTTGTGAAAAAATACTACCAACGTAGTGACAGTTTGACGCAAACCCAATTTGCATTAAGAAGCGATTTCGGTCGTCATGGACGTCCTGTTGTGCAAAAAATCGTGCTGGTACGTACTGGGTCTGTATTAGACATTGCCAGGCCTGCAAATCATCGTAAAGTGCATACAGCTGAAAATATCGCTGCTGTTGCTGCAAGTTTGGAGGATGGCCCGAATTTGTCGATTTCGGGGAATCGGGCCTGTCTGCGACTTCGTTGTGGCGAGTTTTATACTTGGACTTGCTCTTACATCCATGTAATGTCAAACTTGTTCAAAAATTACAGCCTGGTGACCATGGAATGCGTCAGGCATACGCCGATTTGGTGCGACAAAATGCTGATTTTTCGCATCAAACTTTGTGACTAGATGGTTAACGTGACCATTTATTTATTTTGTAAGACCAGGACACATCTGCGGAAATATATAATAAAAAAATTGTTTAGTGTTTTACAAATATTTTATTATAGAAGGTAGAATAACACAAAATAATCAAAGCTGTAAACACAAAATAGTTAAGTTGGCATGATTTATTAACAAAACCCCCAGTAGTGGCGTGACTTCTAAGTCAAATTTTTGTATTTGTCGGCTGACTTTTTTTTAAATATCGGGTCTTGTTTTTAGATACGTGTGTAACTCAGTACATGATTTATTTATATTTATTTTCGTAATCAGAATAACTTTCGGTACTGCGACACTTAACTGTGTTTTATCACTGGTCCATATTTTGTTCATTTGGGAACAAACTCTTTCGACTGGTACGTTACTACCAGGCAGACACATAACGTACTCAATAATTATGGAAAAGTTTTTAAATGAAGGTTGTTAGTACGGCAGTGCTGGAATACTTCGATCCAACGGTTTTCAGTTGATACATTCGCGGCATTCCAGCCAGAGATTTTTTCATCTGGCGCATAATTGGAAATAAATGTAAACTTATCAAAGACTTTCGTATCTTGGCTGCTGCTAATTAACCCTTGCGTGATCAGTAAATCCACTACTTTCTGCACCTCTTCCCACGTAGGCACCCATGTTAAGTTTGCAGATTCAAACACTTCCAGTTCTGTGTTGAATTGACACAACTACGCCAAGTACTCTTTACTTTTTTTATAAAACTCGGCTGCCGCCGTTTTTACATTCGGCTGGTCAACAGCAGCTTCGCTTTCTTGTAATTTTACAAGTAGGTTACGGACGATGTGGGGAAGGAAAATCGTATTCTCTTTTAGTGAAAGGTTACCTCGGACACGATTAATTTCCTTGGCTGACTCTATGGACGACACATTTTGCCCTTCGATTTTCAACACAGCTTCATGAAAGGTCGCTGCTTGTGCGTGCAAAATATATAACCATAATTCTGAGCTGGGATTATTGAAAAACTTTTTCAATTTTATAACTCTCTCAAGCGCGGGCATCAACGCAGGCCACCTTGTTTTACTGTAGCCCAGCAGTTTGTGATACTCTGTCTCAGTAGAATCACAGAACTCTTTGAAAGCTTCCACTTGAACTCTATAAATGTATAAAAATTAGTAACTTTTCACCATGGTATATTCGTAGTCAACAGTTAGTCAATCAGCGGCAGTTTTGATCGCGTGGTGGACTATGTTTGCTCCACATCCAATTCCAATAAGCTGTCTGCCGAGTGATATGTTCAATTTTTGAGTGAAAATTATTACTTCCTTTCCTTTTAATTTCCCTGGAATTACAGTTCGTGTTTTCCCCACAAAATGCCACATTTTTTTTATTCAATTCATTGACACACAATACTTCTTTCAAATAATTGTGATTATGTTGCACGGTGTGAAAGGCCCAAGTACCCTCAGCTGCAGCTATATCCAAGTCCTTGGATGTCGGCAAATCGGTTCTCTTGAAAAAACTAAATATTGACGAGTTTGAAGTAGCAGCTTGATTGGCAAGCCTGTGTTTCTCTGATTTTAAATGGTGTTCTATATCACTGGCACCACCATGTTCAACACTAAAATCAGTACAACACTTTTCACACGTAACGTCTGCGGTGCAATCCGTTCTTTGTTTTATAAATGGATACTTTTGTTGCAAACTAATATTGAAAGAACACTTCCGTTGGGACATTATTGTTGTTTTACAAGTCACTGTGTTGCGTTGCGTACGATACTCGTTTGGTCTGACTTGAACTAACCTAAAACTATACATTGCAGTCGTTGACGGAACATCAGTAAGCGCGGGCTGAAGGGGTTGATGTGTTATGCTCACACATGTTGTCGTAGCATCACGCGGGCGGGTGGGGCGCTCTGTCGTCAATAGTTTTCCACATCGCATAATTTCGCGATTTCGTCACGTCAATTGACCATCAAGATCATGTTATGCGAAAGACCGTGTCTATGCAGGTCATCTTTACTCTTGAGCAATTAAGGGACAATATTCGTGAGGTTTTGGCATCGGTAAAGCCTGCTATGTGCAGAAAAGTCGTCGAAAATTACATTCAATCAAAGTCTGCAAGGAAGCCTTAGGTGGCTTCCTTGCAGAGGAAAAATGAAAATGAAAGACCCTGTTTTAACCATGAATGGTATGATGCAATTTCCTGAATAATTTTGAATTTGGATTAATTCATAATTCTTCACAGTATGTAATTTTTCTTGAATCCAGGAACTCTGGGTTTTGAATAGTGTTATAAAAAATTAACAATATCTCTTGAAATATAATGTGATATTCTAAACGTTTTATTAGTCTTTTAATATTCAATGAAAGACCCGAAAAGCACTTGCCCAAGTCGGATCCAATTGAAAGCAGCAAACTAAGCCTCTGGACAAAACTGGAAATGGGACAGATGATTGCTGATAAATATTTTCCTTGAATTTTCGTTTGAACGTTAACATATTATCATTCTTGAGATGTCTCATTCCAAATTCCTCCTGAGGAAGTTACCAATAGCGATAACCTGTTAAGATAAAACTTAAAAGGCGCTCAAAATATTTGGCACACTTTCGGGTTACAACTCAACTACAGTTCGCTGGAAAGTCGCACTGTAATCTAAGGCCCAATCTCAACATAACATGAGCTGCATAATTAGCCTTGCATCCTTTTCCGGTGCACCAAATCATTGCCAGAAATCTAATCAAACCTTGCTATGCAATAGACGCTTAGTGAAGACACCACTCAACCACAGTTAGTTGGCGCGCGGCCTATGAATTTCATAAATTATTCGAGCTGCTTATTAAAATGCAAGCCGCTAGTGCAGTATGGTAAATTGAGTTAGTTGGAAGCAGAAACCCTTGAAGCATCGTAAAAGTGCTATTCCACGAGCATACATCATGGGAACAAATGCGGGACTTGGTTAGTGTGTTCGCCACTTACATAAGTGACCCTCGGAATATGCATCACAACAACCACGAGCATGTTAACTTGATGGCATTCCATTGAGATATTATCAATTCATTTAAAATGATTTTTTAGAGAAGGGTCCAGGGAATGCGTTTGTGGTAATACCACTCAATAGAACATTCGTTAGACATGTGTATCTCTGATTTGAACCAGTAGCTCTTACTCATTACTTAAGGAGGAATAAGAGGTCGACGAAGATGGAAGAAAGACGTAGAAATAAAACTATTTGATTTAGTTTTAACTATTTGATTTGCTTTCGAACTTACTGTAGGATAGGAAAAACTTGGAAGTGTTTGTGTGAAATACTAAAGGCGTCCAATACATAAATCTTATATATTTGCCTTTCAAATCGTCCCAGCAGCACTTCATTACCCATCGAACTCTTGCAGAAATTAAGCGACTACCTAGTAAATACAGAAGACTTACAACTAAAGGTCCTAGTCTGAGGTAATAAAACAATTCATTACGATGTGTTTTAATTATTGGTAATAAAAATTGATAATTATTGGTTATAAACATCCGATAATTGTGAGGAGGAATGGATGGTGAAGTTTTTCATCATCTCTTTTCTTTTGTGCTGAGTCCGAGGACCAGCCTTCAGGGAAATTATTAGGATGAAGCGTGATTTTGACCAAGTCACCTGCGCCTGTGCCTTTGGGCTTAAAATGAGGTGGCGCCAACACATCTTACAGACCAAGTTCTGTAGTGAATTGTTGCAGCACAATAACAAATATTGGGTGGATACAAAAGTTTTTTCGGCTCCGAGGAATTAAATGATTTTTTTAATCACTTATTTTAAAAAAAGAAAAAGTTTTTTTAAATTGCAACAAATTACATTTGCTTATAACAAACTATACAATTTTCAGAAAATATAGAAATGTTAATTTGATTTGATGTAAAGTAACAAAATTTATATAATTTACAATGGTTTTTAATAAGTTAAACGGCTTAAACTTAAAGGCCTATCAGTATAGGGGACGAGCTGGTTGAATCGAAATCAGCAGTAAGGTACCTGGGCGTCCTGATAGACTCGAAGATAAGTTTTTCCCAACAAATCAGGGCAGCAGCTGACAAGGCTGTAGCGCGTGTGATGGCACTCACCCGATTAATGGCCAACAATGGGGGAGCCCACCACATCAAGGAGACGACTCTTAATGAGCGTTGCGCAGTCGCTTCTACTCTATGGGTCAGAACTGTGGGGCGACGCTCTCATCAAGGAGTTACACCGGAATCGGTTGGCACAGAGGTCACCAGGGAAGAGAGACGTCGCTCTCTCAGCGATTGGCAACAGTCCTGGGAGCAAGAAACAAGGGGAAGGTGAATTGCACGTCTGATCCCTGATCTGAGGCCGTGGTTCAGTTGAGTGCATGGTGAGACCGATTTCTACTTGACCCAGCTCTTAAGCGGGTACTGTTGTTTTCGGTCCTATCTGTACAAAATTGACAGAGCATGGTCTCCTAACTGTGTGTTTTGTGCAGGGGAACTGGATGACGCCTGTCACACATTCTTCTACTGCAAAAGGTGGAGTCAGCAACGAGGGGTCCTCCTCAGCGAAATTCGAGAGCACTGTCCGGAAACTATCGTCGGAGTAATGCTGAAAACAGTTGACAATCGGAATGGATAATTGGAAAAAGAAAAAAGCTTTATTGGAGCGCTGGGAGGCATCTGGGATGGATGGATCTCTTTTGTAGCACTTCCTTCCTCTCCCTTCCTTCCCGTAAAAGAAGAGATTCCCATAATCCGAAGGTGCCTCTAGGCGTAGGAACAGGAACAGGAACGGCTAGGCCTCGGCCTAGCCGAAATTATGTGTCAAACGGTTCCAGGCTAGGTTCTTAGGTTGACAGGGGAGGTGTTTAGTGGCTAGTCCAAAAGCATTTTGCGCCTGGGAGTCCCAAACTCAGGGCGTAAACAGCCTTCACCCTTCCTACCACAAAAAAAAAAAAACAAAAAAAAAGTAACTTAAACGGTAATTTATGTCGATTTGTTATCCTTAGAATTATAGAAAATTAAAATGTAAATGTATTATTTTTACATGTAAATTTGCATAATTAATTTATCGAATAAGTCCACTTAACTGCCTTAATCGTACTTGATTGTACGCATTTTGCCCGAGCCTTTGTACAAAAAACTGAACTTTAAACGTGTCTGGCATTTGGAAACAATTGTTGCCCAGATCTACATCCTCGTTTTATGAGGATCAATTGTACGCCTGAGCGTCTTGCCTAAAAGGATTATGGAAGTAGTAGTTTTCGTTATTCCTCTCATCTTTTAGTTAATTCTATACTCGGAATGTTTTGATGTTTTGGTTAATTTATCTTATCAATGAATCTTGGTTAATTATCTGTGCCATGTAGTAAGGTCCTTTATTTTATGTTTGATAGTTACAGTCTCAGCTTTGAGCCTTCCTTGGAATGTGTGGCGTATGAAGATGGTGCGATTTAACACCTTGACTCTCTCTTGGCTGTGAGCACCTTTAGTACTTACCTATCTTATTGGGCCAATTTTGGATTTTCAATATGTCAATTCAGTTATAAAAATGAAGTTTCAAGTTGAAAGTTAGGGTTATTTGCCGTATGGTGGAATATTTGAGGTCATCTTTGTTTCGCAAAGTTTGCAGAAACGCCAGCGTAGTGTTAGTGTGGTTGTCGATTGTGTCGAAGAGTTTCAGTGTTCGTCACATACAGTTGCCAGAAAAAGTATCCGTACATGTAAGAAAGTTATCGTTGTATTAAAAAGGATATGTCCGCTTAATTTGAATCCTTTCTTTTATAATATCATAAAATCTACACTTTTGCATGATTCTCAGTATGTTTCATAATACTAACTATTTAAAACGACTTGAAACTCAAACAAAATCAATTTATGGCAATAGACCAGAAAAAGTATCCGCATAGAACAAACCGGGGGATTCCCCGTGTTACGCGATGCCATGCAGATGCATATTAATGTTTTAAGGTCCGATAATAATTCTACTTTAAGTTGTGATAGGGTTTGGAGTGCATGTTTTTAAAATTTATTGTGCACCAGAATACATGATGACGCCCAAAATTAGCGAAATCAGTGCTGAGGAGAGGAGAATAACGCTTAAACTTAAATGTGAAGGGAATACTTACCGCGAAATTGGTCAAATAGTAGGCAGAACTCATTCTGCTGTCCAGTATATGGTGAAAAAATTTAATACAACCGGCTCGATTATGTCAACACCTCGATGTGGTTGACCCTTCATACTGACTGAACGCGAAAAAAGAAACGTCTTGCAAGCAGTTAAAAAGAATTCTCGAGTAACTGCTTCCCAGATTGTAACAAATATAACAGACTCTTTTGCCAAGATTCTCCACGAAGATACCATACGAAAAATACTTAAGAAAGATGAATATTGCTCACGCAAAAGCTTACTGTTCGAAAGCGAACAGGAAGATACATGTGGATTTCGCAAAAATATATAAACAAGCCACCAGAGTTTCAGGAACAGGTCTTATTCTCTTACAAAAGCAAATTTTGTATATTTGGCATTAAAGGAAGAAGTTAGTGTGGCGGCAGAGCGGTACTGCCTTCAAAAAAGAAAATCTAATACCAACTGTGAAACATGGTAGAGGTTGTGTTATTGTCTGGAGGTGTATGGCGGCAGAAGGAGTTGGCCAACTTGTGTTTATAGAATCAACTATGGATCAATACGGTTACCTTGATATTTTGGAGGCGAATTTGAAGCAAAGCGTTCGCTGAGGCTTGGTGACGATTTCTGGTTCCAGCAAGATAATGATCCCAAGCATACAGCACACAATGTGCAGCTTTGGTTGCTCTACAACACAAAACATCAACTGTGCACGCCGCCCCAAACCCCAGGCCTTAATTCCATTGAGCATTTGTGGCGCTTGTTGGAGCACAGCATCCATCAGGGCAGCATAACCTCGAAGGAAACGCTGAAAAACGTCATCGTCGATGAATGGCGCAAAAATAACAGGCAGGACAAAGCCAAATTGGTTCACTCCACCCCAAATCGACTTAAGGAAGTCCTTAAGAGAAAAGGATATGTTATCTTTAGCATGATTTTCGTAATATGTTGCATTCTTTTGATGTTGTACGAATAATTTTTCTGGCAAGTTTACGTATTTTTAAACAGTCTCTGTTCTTAGGTCCTAATGTGTGTCAGTATTCCTAGCTTAACATAGTGATCCTGCGACACTTCTGGCAACTCTATTTTGTGACGACTAGCGTGGTATTTTGTTTGTTTTTGTCCTCTGGTAGAAAGCGGAACTACCGTAGATTAGCAGTGGTCGTATGACTTGTTTGTCTATGAGCACTCAGTTCTTGAAGCCAAGCCTTCTGGATTTGAGGATTTGGTATTTGGGAGGAGAGAAGTCCATTGGTGTCGAGCGTAAGTCTACGATATTTTGCCGTTGGGGTCCAAGCTATAGTTTTGTTGTTCACTATATGGGTCTGTGGGAATTGGGGTTTTTTCTTTGTAATAAATAGGGCCCGAGTTTTGTCGGTATTTATCATGATTTTCCATTTGCCAAAGTATTTCGACAGCGCATCAATTGATATTTGCACTCTAGCAGTGATGACTCTTACTTGTCGTGGTGTAGTGAATATGAAAGTATCATCAGCATATAAAGATAACTTAACTCTTGGATGCACAGAGGGGAAGCCTGCAGTAAAAATATTAAAAAAAACGATGAGAGAGGAGAGCCCTAGGGTACCACAGCTTCAATGGGTCTCAGGCTTGAGAGATCAGGCTTTCCGCTATTTTCGACAGAAAATACAGGAGGCTAATAGGTCTACAATTTTCACGAATTGTGAGGTCCTTGTGAGGTTTCGGAAAAGCAATAATAATTGTCGATTTCGCAGCCGGCTTATTGTATTGATTACGTCCGTGAGTACTTTTAGAATCAGTAGCCATGAGATCATGTTGATCGTTATTGTTTCATGTCCAGGAAAATTTGTCGTGTTTTTTCGTAATATTTTGTAAAAAATTTTTTCAAATACTCAAGAGATTTTTACAAGTTGAAGTTGAAAATGTGTTGCAAAGTTGTGACGATGAAATGATAGATTGGATAGTGGTAATATCAGTGAAGAAACTTACTCTAGTAGTGGTAGTGATATTTTAATTATTAAAAGACAGAGAACCATACCTTTACCATTAAGTTCAAGCAGCAGTGAAGAATACCAGAATATAACACAACCTAGTCATTTAGGATCATGTATCACATAGGAGTCAATTTACTTCTGGGGATAAAATGGTAGGGCAACAAATTCCAGATACCTGTATAAAAGTTTTAGATTTTTTCAAGCTCTTTTTAACCGATGAACTAATAACAAAAATATTAGAACAAACAAATATCTACGCTAGACATAAAGTAGCTCAGAAGAGGTTGTCGAAACGTTCTACATTGTACACGTGGGTAGATACTACTGTAGAAAAGTTTAATGCATTTAGTTGGGATTTCCTAAATATGGGTGCGATAACCGTATCTATTATCCAAGAGCATTGATCACAACAGTTTAACGCCAACATACCTTTCTTCAGTAGCATACTTAGAAGAGAACGATTCTTACAAACTTGTTGGATGCTCCACGCGCATCAAAACGATCCAAATGACTGGATACTTCGGGCTCGAACTCAGAAAGTCAGCAACTATTTAGATCATTTGGACAAACAGTTCAAAGAACATTTTGTTCCGTCGAGAGAGATATCAGTAGACGAATCAATTGTTGGATTTAAGGGTAATATTAGTTTCTTAACTTACAACCCTAACAAGCCTAAGAAATGGGAGATTAGAATATATGTAATGGTGGATGCTATGTTGTACCGGGTATGTTTATTCAATTTTGCCGTACTACGGAAGCTTGACTTCTGAAGATTTAGTGAGACCTTACCTACCCGTAATTGCAAGGATTGTGTTGAATCTTTGCCAAAATTTATTGGACAACAACCAAAGATGTAAAGGATATCCTTTTTATATTGATAGATACTATTTAAGCTTGCCACTTCCAGAAGAGTTGTTAAAACGAAATATTCATTTGACAGGCACTATTCAAATCAACAGCAAATTTATACCTAATTCAATCAAAAAACCAAGATAACACTTTTGCATGCAACTCAGGTAATTTGATGTTATTGGCATGGAAAGATAAAAGGGTCGTTACTACATTTACTTCGTGGGATACTTCAGCCTATCAATAGAAGAGACCGTGGAGGTAACTTACAAGTTGTAAATAAGTCAAATGTAGTGGTCAATTACAATAAATTTATGGGAGATGTCGACCGCGCAGACTCTTATTCAGCGCCATAATGTTTCCTGAGGAAGTTATTGAAATGGTGGCGAAAGTTATTTTTCTGGGGATTCGGAATGTCCACTGTCAATGCTTATTTATTACATAAAATTTCACAACAGGGCCAAAACAAAAAACCAATGACACATCTAAAGTTTTTTCGGGAATTCGTTGATGAGCTGACAAAAAACTTTTGACGGGGGTCCAAAACTTCTGGCAGCCCATCATCTGTAGATACAGAAGAGCGGCTAAATGGGAAACCACATATATTACGCCAAAATGATGGGAAAAGAAAAGACCGTGCGGTATGTTCTAACCGCAAGGTACAAGGTGCAGTACAGGTACATTTTTGACACTTGCACCCGTAAGCCTGGACGGCTTATTCGTGACTGCTTTGAATGGTACCATACACTACAACATTATAAAGGAATTCGCAATTCATGTCAGGATTGAAACATGACTCTTAAAGCCATTAGTCTTTAGGATTTATTACTTTTTGTGATGCAGCAAACATGGTTTGGATTATATTCACCATCAAATCCTGCATCATATTTAGAAATTAGACTTTATGTTTGCTGAATATAGAGGCAATGTCTGGTGATTGGGTATTATTTGTTTGTGCAGAAGTTGGAGTATTTTTATGTGTAGGTTGCTTTTGAATTGGTTGTGTTGATTGGGCCGCTGCTACTTGCGCGAACGGCCTTCTAATATTCTGGGATTTCGAGGGGCATTGCTCGTAGCTATCTGGGTGTTCTCCACTGCAGTAAACGCACTGGAAATTTTAAGAAATGGTGGAGGGCATTGCATCTGACGCATCGGGGCTGTGCGCGGCAGTTACTGGTTGAATGGCCGGGAATGAACGCTTCCGTGGTCTCTGCGCTCGGTTTCCTGACCAGTTTTTTGATTTTCTATTTCATTACTTCATACTTGTCCTTTAGTTCGACATCTAGTCGTTCCTTTAAGTTTTCGTGTAGAAGCAAAAAGTTTCTCGTCTATATTATATCCTAATGACTGTGTATTTATTTTCTTTCTCTTGATGAACAGTACTTTGATCTTTTTCCTAATCCTTATTACTTCAGCGTTGCGTTGTGTCCTGTTTCGCCTTCATTTTGGCGTACGCTGGTGTCACGCCTTTCTGAAGGTATTGCCTATGAAGCTAAATATCGGCTTTGTTTCGATAGAGTCGTATCGTAACACTGATGAATTTTCTACACATTTTTGTCTAGCTGGCAGTGCCTGAGTTCGTTCTTTCGTTGTCGCAAGCCAAAATTTGTTGTTTGCGGCTTAGGTCCGCCTGGCCTTGCTTTTTTCTTATTGAGGACGCGTTTCAGCTGCAATCAGCCATCTTCAGCGCGTTCCAACGTTCGTGTAGCGACGTGCATCTTTTTATAGATGCCATTTTTATGTTTAAGTCTGGAGTCTGTTATCCAGCAATATCGAAGTGATAAAGAAGATATTTTGAAAAAGGAACCGCACTTGGACAAGTTTCTCTAAAAAAAGTAATCCTGAGTATATGAACGGGAACCGGCGAATTGCATAGGATCATGTAAAAGAAAGTCTATATTATGAAAACATGTAAATCATGTAAAAGAAAGGCTGTATTATGAAAACAAGAAATAAAAAACATGATACAAAAATTATGGGTAGATGTGAGAATAGTTTTTATATAAAATTAAGACGCTCCAAACTCAAGGACTACAGACCTATCAACATAATTCATTTTACGTTGCAAATGCGTCCCAATCAGCACGCATACCTTCCAGCAAATGCAACAGAGCCGGTACTTTAAGAAGTGCAGTGTAAGTTAGAAAAAGGACTGGCCGTCAAATATACCCCTAGGTAACTTCCATTAAAGCAACCTTCAACAATGGTAAAACGAGAAGTTTAGTAGCAGCCATTCATTTGCTCGTTAAATATATCTAAATGATATAATTAATTCGTTTCGAATGAAAGATTTAACGAAGGACTAATTTCTCATAAGAATATGTCAGTAGCCACTTTCTCGATAGATTAAATGCGTGGAATGTTTCTCTCTTTTCCAAACTTTATAATAAAATTTAAACATTGCTATAGCGAACATGTAATACTCGTTTCATTTCAACTTTATTGTTTTAAAAATAATAAAGATTTTAAATAAATTTCATGTATTTCTTTCAGATCCCAGTCGAACGAGAGGCAATTCCTTAAAGATTTTATTAGTGGTGCACCTGGTTCATCTGGAGCTAGATTAGCAGCATGGCTTCAACCGGAACCTCGATTAGATCCAAACAAGTAATTTGCAGATAACTTTAAATTGATAAGGGGCTAATGATCATAAATGAAAATTTCAGATGCGAACTGAACCCAATTTCAGAACCTATACGATATGGATGGCCAACGCAGTTAACAGTTACGATTCGCGATCAGTATGGTGACGTAGTAATTGTACCTGAATTAAAGGTTCTAGTTTTTATCTTTAAAATCTTCATTAGTTGACTTCTATTGTTCATTTTTAAGGTTGAAATCAACGCAATTCCGGCTGGCGCTGTGGTTAATGGCGGGAGAAAAGTGAAGCGCATATCTTGTATAGAACCGTATTCTCTTTTAGGTGTTGCTGCACCGCCGCGAATTAGTTATGAGCCAACTTTCAAGGAAAAAATGTGCTTCAAAGCCATTACTTTTATGAAGGTGCCCCGTTAAAACACTTCAAAAACCTTTTTCATTTGCATTAATTTTCTTTTATTTTTTGAATCCCTTACAACACAGGCGTATGGACAATATTCTTTCGAAGAGCTTCGCTACTTCAGTCCTATCCAAACCCGAATAACTGAAACACTACAAGCACAAGATATGGACGATGGCACATTTGGTGTAGCGTGGATCCCGAGTTCAGTTGGCAGTTACTGTCTTACCATTAACATTGACGGAATTCCATTAGAAGAACTTTATAGAGTGGAAGTTAAAGAAGGAGGCATTCCGCCACCTTCACAAAAAGCCTCGGCGAAGAAGCCACAGCCTCCGAACAAATTAAGGAAATTTGTGGCGAAAAATTCAGCAGGTCTACGAATTCGTTCACATCCAACCTTGCAGTCCGAGCAGATTGGAATAATTAAGATGAATGGAGTGATATCATTTATAGATGAAGTGAAATTGCTGCTCATTTTTAGTTGAACTATTTATTGATCTAATGAATGTTTAGATTGAGAACGATGATGGAGTCTGGGTTCGATTATCTACGGAATCAATAAGACAACACTGTACCGCAGGCTGGTATCCAACGGAGGCCTGGTGCTTGCAATATAACCAACACCTTGGAAAGACTCTTCTCCACCCAATAGTTGAACACTCAACGACCAAAGTGGTGACAGCTAAATCGAAGCAGAAATGGTAACACCATATTCATAGTTAATAGAGTCTCAAGAATTATAAAGCCATTTACTAATTTCCAGCTTGGCAGAAAACACAGAAGGAACATTCGTTCCCGAACCACAATTAAAAGCAAAAATCGCATCGCCCAAAAAAGGATACGACTTTTCATCAGCCAAGGTATATGCTGTAACGAGTTACTTAGAAAGTTCTTAAATTAAACTCATTACTTTATAGTTTACTCCACCATTATCATCTGACTCTGGCCAGTCTTCTACAACAAATCCGTTCGTTTTCACCTCATTAAGCAATTCAAAAGTAAACGAAGAGAAGCAATCGTCGTCTGAAAAGTTAAGTGAATTCAATCTTGAACGAAGCAATGAATCAATGAACCAATTGTTCGATACACAATCATCAGATGAAGGATCTCGCCAAGCGCAGGACATTTCAACTCAAGCTCAAACTTCTAGCCAGTCAAATATTGGTTCGGCATTTGCTGGTGTTGTGGGAGGAGGTGCTATCAAATTGCAAGCTTTGCAAAAATGGTTTAAGGGCGACAATGTAGAAAATAAAGAAGGGAATCGTAAGCGCAGGTATGGATAGTGGATATGGATCTTCTTCTATTTGACTTCAATTGATTATTTTTAGCGATTTGGCTGATATTGCATCGGTATCAGTGCGAGATTTGGTGCGAGCTATTGGAACACAAGAAGCTAAAAGTAATGGTAATAGTGGAACACCGCCTCCGATTAGCAGAAGTTCAAGCCCTGTCTTTATTCCTCCAGGTAATTAGTTATTAGATCTGTGAATTGTTAGTTTATTTTGGAGAAATTCAACGATACCTATTCAATTACCAACTAACTATTCAATTACTATGTTGGATGTGAAAACGATCATTCAAATTATGACCATTGCTGGAAGGCATTGTTGAGTGGTACAATATGTTGAAATGCTTAGAACTACATACTGAAAAAAACATTTTTGTATACATGTGTAAATTCTCTTGGTATAGTTACGTAGGTACAATTTGTTCCTAAAACTCTATAATTGTTTTGATCGTTTGTAGCTGCGCCACTTTAAGGTCAATTTCTTCCCGAAATTATTACTCATAAGTTTTCATCATGTGTACTATACAGAAGTCTGGGAACAGTGTTTAGTTTCAATAATTATGCTAAACAACTGTTCCTTCACAGGCTTTTGACCCGATAAAGCGTTGAATGCAAATCAAAAAAAGTTAACAGAAATGGTTGAAATAAAGATAATACACTCTTTATGCTAAATAAAGTCTGGGAACACTTGTGTAAACATAACGTAATAAGCATTAAATTAGTGACACTTTATTATCCTCGCTACGGACTAGAAGAACAAATTAGAAACATAAAGTCTTATGAATAAATAAATAGTTTGTAAATCTCTGATTAGCTTTAGGACTGTTTATCAAAATTTAGGTACAGTTTTCGATTTATATGTATACAGAATTGGGCTGTGGGTTCAACAGACTACGATATTTACGCTACGAATATTGATTACCAACTTGTCACGTTATCGCCCCCCCCCTAATTGTGGGAAATAAGAGTCCGGAAAGTAGTTGTTGCCTCCAGTTGCGAAAAAGGAATTAAACATTACAAAATAAGTCGTTAGCGCTGTTAGGAATTTGCAAGAAAATTTGTACAAAACCATCGATATGGAAATTCTCGTTTGCATCATCCTTATGGAAATTTTCTTAGAAAGAAAGCGAAGGAGCCGATTTCATACTTTTGAGTTACGTTAGAAAAAAATGTAGCGTAAAGAGAATGAAGCAATACAAATTGAAAACGAGGTCCACATTCCAACGTGGCCGATGTGGTATTGCGGTCTGGGGCTGTTGGAGTGCGAAGGTGGTGGGTGCCCTATATATTGTGAATAGCATAATGGATCAACATGTTTACATGGCTATTCTGACAAATTTTCTACTACAAAGTGCCAATGTATTGGGCCTACAGCTATGAAAAGAAAGGGATCAACTCAATCGGGTATTCATGAAATGAACTTAATTGAAGAGTATAGGTATGAAAGCTAACAAACAAAGAAGCGCCGCAACCATCTTTACTGGAAAATGGGAAGAGGTATCCATTGAAGTTACGCAAAATTTAGTAGGATAAAGCTAAAATAGACGTGGTAATGAATAATGCAGATTAAAATATCTGTAAAATGTATACCAAAAGTGCTTAATATTTATAAGTTATGACTGTTGCAGACTTTTTAATGAAAGTGTTGCAGTTTCTTACGTTTGGTATTGTATCCCTTATTATCGTTTCCGGAAACCGGAAACTCATTTTTTTTTGTTGGTTCAAGTTAGCTGATTTTTATTGCTTTGATGTAATTGATTGTTTAATAACTTCATCTTTTAATCACGATTACTACATTGATTTTGTTGGTTCAATCAAGCCCCCTTTAAATACAGTCTTATCATATTACAGACAAATGGGGCTTCGATTCTGCGATTGATTTTTTTAGATCCACGAGCAGTCAAAAGCAGTGGCTCTACTTTTTAATCGATAATGGCATGAAATGGGATTTTACTTTTTAAGCTGATAAAGACATTGCGATATCTTGGAATTTGTTTCTTTCTCGGCACTCATTTAAATAACTGTTCGTAATGAAAACATAATCAATGATTCCACGAAACCGTAAAATTATAATATACAATTCAAAATCTCAATGTACCAACTCATCTTGTTTGCTATTAAATACTTCGTAAAGAAAGGCAATTTCTTTTAAATGGCCGAATATAATGAAACAAATTATAGAAAAATTATGAAAGTATCGTAGCGTTGTCGTATTTTGAAAACAGATCCGTTTTGAAAAATTCTTATAATACATTTTATTCTGCATTAGTGAACAAAAATGGCTGTAGGTAATATATAAAGATCGATTTGCGATAAGATGTGCATTATGCTTCTCTTAGTTTTTATAAAATGCCCGTAAAATTGCTGTTGGAAATATATTTAAATTCATAAAGCTGGCTCGATTTTCCCTCACTCAGTCATACATGAGCTCGCTTTAATCGCTACTAAGGGTATTCGTTTCTCTTCTCTTCCTATCGGTAATTTGTAGTTACACTATGTCTAAATTACTTTTATAAATGTAATAGTGGAATAAATATATCCTCAGATATTTACGGTGCCTTTCTAAGGACGCATGCGGTTTTATTACGCGGTAGTAATTGTTCCTAGAGCGATCAATATAGTAGAAAATCGGAGATTTTCTTTGAAGAAAAAATATCTAAGATCAAGAAATAATTTTTTTAATAAGGAATTGATGAGTATTTCCGCCTCGAGCGTCAGAGTGTTAGTGACATAAAGCATCTGAACGGCTGGCCAAACACCTTCACTCTTAACCAGAGAACCTAGAATGTATTACTTCCAAGCACGTTTCTTCACACTTCGCCTTATGGTACCTTCGGGTTACAGGAATCGTTTTTCTAGCGAGAGGCAAGAAAGAAAGAAATACTATCGTAGCAACTCTTTCGCTCTCGATGTCGCTAATCAATCAAATATACCCTTTTTTGCCATTATAGACTGAGTGTAATGCAGCAGATTATTCTATTTTCTCCCTGATTTCATCATCCGGATGTGTTGTTCGGTCGTAGTTCTTCCATTCTATCGGCAAGCTCTCTGCGGTTGCGGTCACATCTTGTGCATAAACGAAGCAAGAGGCGTCATCCTTATCTTTAGTGAATAATGTTCAATATAAAGACTTCAGATTACAGGTCGCGTGCAGGTGACATTCAAAACATACTTGTTTGGTCAATATTTGGGTCAGGTAGAAGTCTGCCGCGTCATGTCTTCAACCGTTCCACGGTCCCAAATCATGAGCCATGCAGTCCATCTTCGTTTTCACTTATACCTCAGAATTGTTGCCACTCGTCGAAAGTGCTTCGTCCTTCTTCGCTAGCAACTCCTTCTGCCTTAGTTGTGTGTCTCATTTACGCTCTCTTGCAGGGAGTGAGCGATGAGTATCATCTCTGCGATTGCAAACATCTTTTACAAGACTGTCAGAAAAATTGGTACAATTCGTAGTGCTGCCAATCTCTGTAGCGTCGCCAACCGACAATCAGCGTTCTTACTTTATGGATCCTCTACTTCGTCAAGATGACTTCATGGTTCTTTAGTTTCAGATTAAATCTATGAGCGCACATCCCCTCTTTTTTTTTCATTTCATTTTCTCTTTTTGTTAATCGTGTTTGAACGACTGCGTAGTGCCGGTAAATCGGTTGCCCGGCCGGAACTCTTTCGGTATGAGTCACAACAGCGCACTTTAAGAGAGGAGCCAATGTTCTGGGCAAAGAGTCATGTGTTTCATCTGACGCGACTAGTATATTTAATTAATCTTGCTTGGTATCATAGTTCAAACTGCGGTTCTTGGGGCGGAATGCATTTCTAATGTCCAAAGTCATATGGAGGGCTACCTGTTATTCAATCGACTGTGTGCCACAGCTCCATCTGCGATAATCGATCGCAGGTGCTACCTGTGCAACAGTATTGATAATGGAGGAGACTGCTCCAAAAGCATACTGCCGTGGAGAAAAGTCCTCAGCGGAAATGATGACACAGTGAGTGCCATTTTTCGAGCACTGTCCTGCCTGTTTCTTCAGCATGTTTAGTGAGTGGCACACCAATGGCAATTTCTTAGTAGGGATACTGTTTAGTTGTCGAGTCTATATCGACTTCATAGCAAGAATTATTAGTTCCGATTCCTTTCTCCTTCCAGTCCTATGTTGGCAGCAGCGCCACGCGCAAGATGTGCTAGAAAAAGAGCAAGGAAAAAATTAAAATATTCAAAAAAAAATAGTTCTCATTTCACAAAGTGCTCAAATTTCCCTGGGAATTTTTTTTTATTTACGAAATCCATTACGGTCGAAAATTAAAAATATTGCTTATAAAGAGATGTTTCTTTAAGTAAAACATTACAGAAATACAGGACACAAGACTACAGATCAGGTATAAAACCTGTATTACTAATTTTCATAACAATGTTATCAAAAAAGAGGCAACGTTCTCTTCTTTGTCATTTATGTCATGTCTTTGGAGACGTTGTATAATACTTTCCACCAACCATATATATTTTTTTCGATAATGTCGACCTGTTAATTAAAACTGAAATTTATATGCTGTCTCATTTCCGGAACAGCCAAACAACTAGAGGGTGCAATTTCGATGTACAGCAGCAGTTCAAAATCAGTAGAAGTTTCCGATACATCAAATCTTGCGAGTTCACTTACAAGAGACTTAAGTCAATCGCCAAGCCAAGGGAGCATGAAAGAGGTATATTTTGTAATATTGTAAACTAGCCTTAAGTAAATGTAAATATCTTTAGGATATGCCAACCTCACCGAAAATAATAAGTGATAGTCAGACAACACAGTCTGATGGTAATCCTACAGCAATACGCCTGAGTGGATTCTCTTTAGGTCCTGGTTGCTCTAACATAGGGTCACCAAAACATGGTCCCCGTAAATTGCGATCTAAAAGGGCAATGTCTCCAGCCAGCTTTGGACAAATGAGAGATCAGAAGCAGAATGAACAGCTTCCTGACTTAAATGTAAAAATTGATCAGACCAGCATGAATGTAACAACTAATGTTTTTGACTCGCGGAGCTCAAGTGCTAGCACAGACAATTTGAGTCCGCCAGTTTGGCCAACTTCTTCAACACAGTTTATGCACCAAAAAATGACTAATATCAGTGAGGAGAAGCCAAATCGATTGGAACCAGCAAAAAGGGCAATGCCTCCATCGTTGGCGGAAAGCCTTCGAGCTGTATTTGCTGCATTCCTGTGGCACGAAGGCCTTGTACACGATGCAATGGCTTGCGCATCATTTTTGAAATTTTACCCTTCATTGCCGAAAGAGGGTGCACTCGTAGTAACACGGCGAGATGCTGCTGAAGGTAAGGTGCATTTGTCACGCGAACAAAAAGCGCAGCAAAGACATTCTGTCGAGGTAGCTAATGCTGGCAACTACTTGAATATTCGCCCATCAACTCTGGAGACTTTGACCAAATCAGGAAACTCAAGCATTAACAACCGACGGTACAGGAAGAATACAGGCGAGGTAAACGACTTAAATACAAGTACTATTAGATTATTAATATTAAACAATATTTCACTAGGGTGAAAACTCAGATAAACCCAAACTACAAACATTGCCGGAAGTAGTCGCAGTTTTGCCACCAGCTTTGCGATGTCTTGTTTACTTATGGGAGCAACTTTGCAGCAATTGCATACAAATCGTACATTCGAATGCAATCGACCAACAGAAATTGTAAAATCAATATCATGAGAAAAGTGCTCAGTTTTTTGATTCTAACATTATTCTAGGTCATCACCGCGACACTTGCAACTTGGAAAGGATAAGATTGACATTCTAGACAAAGATGGTAAAAAATCCAGAAAAAAGAAGAAGGGTCAGTAGTTTGCACACAATGAAGTCATTGAAATATATTTTGAAACAATTGTAGACGATGGCACATGGTGTGAACTTTGCGAAGTGTTTTTGCCAATACCTGTGACGTATCATATGCGCATTGTACATCCTGGTTGTGGCAAGTCGGCTAAGGGTAACTATTTATATATCCGTGATTTTATCAACTAAAAAACGCTTATTAGGAAAAGGATATAACTCAGTTGGTATCTTTTGCGAAGGCTGGGCCGGAAATTGCGGAGAAGGTGGAAAAGGGGCGTCAAGTTGGTTTCTTATGTGCGATGCTTGCCGTGAAAAGTACTGTTCGAGAAGCCAGTAAACATACATTTTGTAATCAAAATTTTCATTACAGGTATATGGCTCTTGGTAAGAATACGAATACCAATCATTCATCAAATGGAACATCACCAGCTGAACTCAATTTATTTGGAATTAAAGCGACGAGCTTACTTGCAAACTCAGAGGTCTACACCACGATGCGTGATAATGCAATTTTTCTCCTTGAACTTTCATCAACCACATCAAGCTTGCTCACAAACCAAAAACGATCACCGCAACAAATGCCTGTTGTAACTGAAGATCAACTTAACATGTTCACAGATATGAATCGTCCTTCGACCAGTCGCGGTGACTCAGTGCCAAATTCAAACCGGAATAGCCGCATCGGATTGAAAATCAATGGAAAATTTAATGGTTGTAAGTAATACAGTCTTATAAGGAAATAAATACAAACTCCTCTCACAGTTTCGTCAACGCCTCATCGCAAAAGTTCTTGCTTCCCATCGTGCATCTCACCTGAACTGATGTGGCAAGCACCAGATGCATTTTCATGTTTGGAATCATTAGGAGCATCTATGAATGATGATTTACCATATGAGATATTTGGGCTAAACTCTGCAGAGAACTGTTTCGATAGGGTAAGGTTTTAAAATAAAATCGATTTGTTCATCTCATATGTATTTATTAGCCGCTCTCTGAAATGTCGTTTGATTCGTGTGACCCAAACAATTCGGATGTGATGACACAATCAGCAACGCATGCGACCAACACGCTTTCCCGCTTCCACCGAAGCTTTTCAATGGGTCAAGGTTGGTCTGGCCAGCAAAATTTTGGTGCAAAAGGTTACTTCCAACAATTTGACGATCAACAGCAAATCAAAGTCATATTGCGTCGCAGAAATAATTCGTCGAGCGATAGTGGTACAGACAAAATACTTTTTATTTGCTTTGAATTTTAGCAAATTGTTTCCGTATTTGCAGATTGTTCTTTATTACTTTGCTATCCATCGGAAAATCTTAGAAAGTTAGTTCCAGAAAATATTTTGAGTGCGTCATGCGTTGTTCAACCGACAGCAAAACATCACGTGGCAGAAAATAAGTCCAATGAAACACAGCTAGACGTCGTCAATCAGCCTTTGCTCCAAGCAAGTGGCCTGAAAGATGCTAAGGATGCTCTCTACACTGATAACCAGCAAAAACCAGAAGAAATGGCCCAAAACGAAATTTCGAAGTCTAAAGATAGTGGAATTAGCCGGGAAATGGAAATAAATGCCAATTGTTTAGTATCTCGTCCTGTGATGGCATTTATAACGCAACAGCATGACTTGGACAAATTGCGTTTTTATATGAAACGGACCCTTCGAACTGCTACTTGCCGAATTTATTCACTACAAGCATTGAATTGGTTGATTAGATCTGTAACCCAACCAGTATGCTTGCATGACTTGATGTGGTGGTTTGTTGCATCTCTAAGCATCCCGAATAGTGATGATGGATGTAAATTTGATGAGACTGTAAGTAATTTGCAGCGAAACCTCATTTTATGTTTTGCGATGTATTTTAAGTATGATTTCCATTCATTGATAAAGCAATTGCGATGAATCTCGGTACAAAAAAGCAAGTAGGCCTGAATTCTACGTTCAGTGAATCTGTTGTTTTTATTCCAAACATTGAATCCTGTCAATACATTTCTATTAATTGAAAGAAATTAATTGGCAGGAGATGAATGAACGTAGAATTAACCCCGAAAGCGACAAACAGGTCGCAAAGTAGATGAAGTCTCAGAAAATCTGTTACTTCACTGCTTCCATAAGCAGTCCCTGGCAAATGAAGAGAAAGTGTTGAAATTTCCGCATTGGAACTAGATGCGATATCAAATACACCGGACTCCTTTTACACTAACATAACAGACGCTACAGTGTTTTTTTTTTGTGTAGCATCCCAAGAAGCGGATTTTTTCCACGATGACCACTAAACGCCACCTCTGGTTAGCATAGAACTTACCCTGGGACGCTAAGACTGTTACTTTGGGTTAGGCCTCATATTTGTATTACCTAGAGTCATGCTTAGGTTACAGGAATCCGTTCTCTAGCCGGAAGGAAAAAAGAGAAAAAAGTGCTGGAAAAGATGTCCCTCCATCCCCGATTTACACGCTTTAGATTGCCTCTTCTAACAGTGAGGACTCCCGGGACATAACAGGAAATGCGATTACATTTGTCAAATATTCTAAGCGTCCCTCAAACTTTAGTTTCCGGGGAAAAAAACTCTCCAATTTCGCTGATGAGTTCTCTGTTTCTTAATCTTCCTTTTGCAGGCAAACAATGAGTGGCACATCCACCTCTCCCGTACACACCGCGCAGTTGGGAGATAACATATTAACTTTTTGCAGGCAAGATCGAAAACATCCGTGCCCGCTTCATTGCTAGATCATGTGGAAATTAGTCTCAACATGAGGTCGATTAAGTCACGATCTCAAGAAAGGGTTAGGGGCTTGCAGTCCACATTCCCTATGTATCTCCCTTAGAAATGCCGATCGCCGAAATATTGTTCTCCTATTCTCTTTTGTCTTTTCTACTGTGCCGGTAAATTTTTCTTGGATTTCTATGATTTCTTCCTTTTCTATGATTTCCTTCGCTTGACTGCAGGCACTTTTAACATATCAATCCATCAAGTGTAGTTATTTGCATTTCTGACTTCCGAAATAACCAGCATTAGATAAACAAGTTGCATTCATTCAACTTGAGCTGCAAGTTGTCCGCGCTTCTTGGAATATTCTGCCAGCGCGATCGTTTCATGAACACTCTAACCAACCTCCGATAGTCCGCTTTTCTATTTTTCCACCAGGGCATACCAGAGCCCTTAGTACTAGGGCGTCCGAAGCAAATGTCTTGTTCAATATGCTTGTGTTCAACAGGACAGTTGTGGCTACCTTGTCAAGGATCCGTTAGACCCGAGCATCTGATTGAGGAATGCCCCATTAGAGTAGCCTCCAGCCTAGATCTCAAACAGCGAATCCAAATGAAACTACTACTACTACTGGTACTACTACTACTACTACTACTACTACTACGACTACTTCTTCCGCAAGTCGGTTTGCCTTTCTATCGCAAAATTATCCATAAGATTTTTGACGGTTTTGCTTTGATTCAGATTAATTGTGGTTCATAATTTGATCGCTTCTCACAGCACCTGAGAGGCCGTTATGAGCATTGAAGTCTCCAATGGTCGGAGAAGACTTGTCTAAAAAGAAAAATTTATGGAGGTGAAACATCAGTTGAAATTGAAGTTTGCATGTTAACGAAGACTTGCCCCATGTCAGGTGGTCTGAATGTGGTGGTTTTGTGATTTTTCCACTCATATTTAGCAAATTTTCTTCTATTATCACAGTACACTTATATTTTTTGATTAAATGTTTATATTATTTGTATACATAAAAAGATGAATATATTTTCCTCGAAGTTCAACAACATAATGTTTTAGGAACCCGCATTAGAGCATCCAGTTTCAACAACACAAATGAGTGGTCGAATATCTCAAGTCCTATCGCAGAGTTTACACACATTCCTACAGTCTGTCGCCGATTTGACTTTGCTTTTGCCTGCGGGATCGTCTTTACAGCGCATTGCAATCGAATGTTTTGGTATAAAATTCCGTCAAGCAGATCATCAATTCCTTCACAGGTAATTTCGGATTAAAATATACTACTTATTTACATTGTAGCAACTGGCACTACAAACGCTGGTGTCGGAAACACAAACGTGCTCATACTGAAAAATCCAACATGATTAATCACTTATTTATTGTAAGTTATTATTAGCTAGTTCTTCACTATTTTCACATCGTTTGCTTTAACGATAATTTACCTCACGCCTAACCAAAAAATGGTTAGCGCAACACTTTGGTATCATTTCTCGTCCTGAGTGTGCAGTTACGTTGTGTGTCGATGTGCCTATGTTTTTTTTTATTTGTTTGTTGATAATATGTTCAATAATTAAAATAAATAGCATATTGTTGCACTTATTCAGGTGTGTGTTATCCGGAATCTTCTACGTAGATCATTCTCGAGTTTACGCGCTTGCACGCAATGTGTTTACGTCATCCCAGCAAAATATATAATCATTATATAAGGCTTATTTCGGTGCAGTTTATTCCTTATCACTTGTAAGGGAAAACAGACTGCATATACTTTCCCTTATCTTATCCCTGCTTTTAACATGGGTTAAGTCATTGACAATCAGGTATACAGCTTGTATCATTATATATGATAAAAATCGGCTGGGTGGTGTGCAGAATTCGCCGCCGCGCCATCCCAGTACGATGCTACAGGTGCCTTGGATACGGGCACACCACTTCGAACTGCAAGGGCCCTGACCGTAGTATGCTTTGCTTTAAGTGTGGAGCGCCTGGGCATAAGAAAAAAGAGTGCGTTGAGACTCCGCGCTGTTTGCTATGTAATCATCTTAACTCTCAACCGACAGAGCACTTTCACGTTGCAGGAACAGGCGCGTGCCCAATCTTTAGAGAGGCACTAGCAAAAGTAAAAGCAGCTCTAAGGTGATGATCAGGGCCCTTCAAATTAACTTGCACCGTAGCGTCAATGCACAAGATCTGTTAGAGCAGTTCGCCAGAGAAAAGGGAGCTGATCTGCTGCTGCTGAGCGAACAACATCGAAATAAGGCCTCACCAGCCTGGTTCTCCGATGACTCCCATACTGCTGCCGTTTGGGTTCGTGGCAGCATGCGACTCCAGATCCAAGGTCACGGCCGAGGAGACGGTTTCGTGTGGATTCGGTGCTCGGGTATAACGATTTTCAGCGTATACCTGACGCCGAATGAGTCAATGCCATCTTTTCAAAATAGACTGGACGCGCTAGAGGATGCTGTTCTGAACACAGATGGCAAAGTACTCGTAGCAGGAGACTTCAACGCCAGAGCCGTTGAGTGGGGCATGTCTCAAACCGATCCCAGAGGGCAACGCATTCTGGACATGTCGTCGAAGACTGGGTTGGTAGTTTTAAATACCAGTAATGTACCGACCTTCCGGCGCTGGGGCTGCGAAGGAACAATCCCAGATGTGACATTCGCCTCGGGGTCCCTCGCTTCGACGACGTTGAACTGGAGAGTACTCGAGGATTACTCAGCGAGTGACCACCAATACATCGCGTTTGAGATCGGCGATACCGCTCCTCGCTCGTCTCAACGATCTTTCACTCCCGGGTGGAATATCGGAAAAATGGACGTGGAGACTTTCGCCAATGTGATTCGAAAAGGCGGAACGACATCGGGATGCCCTTCGGGGAACGGAAGGGCTGGAGTCGAGGGAATGGTGGAGTCAACGATGAACCTTATCACTTCTGCCTGTAGCTCATCTATGCCTCGACGGAGGCCTCGACACGACAGGCCTGCTGTACATTGGTGGTCAAAAGATATCGCAGACAAACGAGGCGAGTGTCACAGACTTCGACGGGCAGCTCAGCGGTCGAGAAACGTAGAGGAAGCATCCGATAGGACAGCAGCATACAGTAAGGCACGCTGCTGGCGAGAACTTGTGGACGATGTGAACAGGGACCCATGGGGGCTCGGCTACAAGGTAGTGTGGCGCAAGCTCGGTACCTCACGGAAGCCATATTTACTTCAAGCAGATAAGATGAACGGCATAGTGCAGGCGCTTTTTCCAACTCACCCTGTCCGTGTTGATGCTGCCCACGAGGTCGACTCAGGCGAATGTCCATCGTTCACTAAAAATGAGCTGGGGGAAGCGGTGCTTTCTATGAAAGCTCGAAAGGCACCAGGACCAGATGGCATTCCATCCGAGGTGCTACAAATGGTCTTCCACGTTTGTCCTGACTTGCTGCTCAATGTGTTCAACGCTTGCCTGAGAGAAGGTGTGTTCCCATCTCGCTGGAAGGTGGCGAGGCTCACATTGATTAGCAAGGGAAAAGGGGACCCCGGGCTGCCATCTACATACCGGCCGCTTTGTATGCTAGACACAGCCGGGAAAGTGTTCGAAAAGCTCATCAAAAGAAGACTCACAGACGCAATTCGTGCTGCAGGGGACCTATCTCCTCGGCAGTATGGCTTTAGAGCAGGGCGATCTACTTCCGATGCCATCATGGAAGTGGTGAATGCAGTCCGTCGAGCCGAAGCGCACAAAACTGAAAAACGAGTTGTCTTGCTAGTGACGCTTGACGTCAGAAATGCCTTCAACTCCGCCAGATGGTCGGATATTCTTGGCACATTGGAAAATTTTTTCCGATTGGATTTTGAGGGATTATTTAAAGGACCGCAGACTGCTCTATGACACACAAGATGGGCGACGCAGTATGGAGATAACGTCTGGTGTAGCGCAAGACTCCATACTGGGACCAGACTTGTGGAACGCCACATATGACGGGCTATTGAGGCTTGAGCTGCCAGATGAGTCGCGCTTAGTCGGCTATGCAGATGATATAGCAGCACTGGTCGCTGGACGTACAGTCGAACATGCGCAGCGCAGACTGGGAGTGCTAATGCGTCAAGTGAGGGAATGGATGACCACCCGTGGGTTCAGTTTGGCACTAGAGAAAACCGAGGTGGTCATTCTCACGAAGAAAAGAATTCCCACGGTAATTCCTTTGCGGATCGGAGATGCGACTGTTGAGTCTAAAGTCCAAAATGTCCAAAATGAGTCCAAAATGAGCTTTTCGGAACAGATCAGGGCAACGGCGAAAAAGGCCGCGATAGGCGTCTCAGCTGTGAGTCAACTAATGTGCAACATCGGTGGGCCCACACCGAGCAAACGCCGACTTCTCATGAGTGCTGTACAGTCAGTGCTACTGTACGGCTCTGAGGTTTGGGCCGGAGCTCTCAGTAAGGAGCTGTACCGAAAGCGCTTGGCCCAGGTACAGAGACGAGGAGCTTTGTGGGTTGCGTCTGCATACCGCACTGTCTCTGAGTCGGCGGTGTTGGTGATCGCAGGAGTGATACCCATCGCCCTCCTTGCTAGAGAACGACGGAGAATTTATGACCGAAAAGTGGAGGGCTCAAGATATGCTGTCAACCGAGAAGAGAGGCAGCGCACAATACTCGAGTGGCAACAGTCATGGGAAGGCGACTCCAATGGCCGCTGGAGTGCCCGCCTTATAGGGGACGTGGGATCGTGGCTAAATCGAAGGCACGATGAGACTGATTATTACCTTACCCAGCTTCTTTGCGGGCATGGGTATTTTCAGTCTTACTTGCACAAGATTGGTAAATCACGGTCCCCAGACTGCATTTTCTGCCCAGGGGAAAGGGATGACGCATGTCACACCTTCTTCAACTGTAGAAGGTGGAACAGGATGCGGCAAGACTTGTGGGAGGTGATGGGAGAGCTTTCTCCAGACAATCTGGTCGGAGAAATGCCGAAAAGTTTCGACAAATGGACCTGCGTGGCACATTACTCTCGGGCAATACTTATTGCCAAAAAATATTCGATAGGTAACCTTGGGCGCGGGGTCTAGGGAGGTCTCCTTTCCAGCAGCCCTCCTCCATTTCTCTAGACTGACGGCGCCCTAGCGCGAAGTAAAAAGAGGCCTAGCCCGAAGTAATGTGTCAAACGGTTCCAGGCTAGGATCTCTTGACAGGGGGGGTGTTTAGTGGGTAGTCTGGTAGCATGCGCTACTAGGAGTCCCACACTCCGGGCGTAAATTGCCTTCACCCCCCAACCCAAAAAAAAAAAAATCATTATATATGATAAGGCATCAACAATGATATAATAGAAGTGGTGATTGCACTTACCCAAGAATTATCGCTCACTCGAGATAGTTGTCACCCACTTTTCACTATCACACTCTTCACATTCACCGTCCCAGTACAATTCGCACATACACAGATAATCCTTGGTGACGCTTACACTAACATTCCTATTGACATATTAATAGTGACCTTCACAACTTTAAACTGAGTATTTCATGGGAATGCCAATGAAGACGGAATATTGTGAAAGAACAGTTCAAAACTAGTATAATCATTAGAATAATGCTAAGCTAAGGCCTGTACTAATCCTTAGTTAAGCATTAGCCTGATATGCCTCATCGTTCTTTTGCTGGGATGGCTATTTCCCCTTCGAGAATGATCCATGTATTTGTTATTGATACTTGTTTACAAATTTGCTTTTTGGGCAAAGTACAGTACAGTACAGTACAGTACAGTTTTGCGAAATAGTATTTCGCAAAATCTCACCCAATATTTCGCAAACATTTTTACAATTTCAATCATATGCTGATTTAGACTCGTTGGGAAGCTTAAGAGTAATTACTTTCAATTGTTTCCATTTATCGAATTTGAAATAAATTTATGCCGGGATAAATTATTGGAAAGCTCAAAATCAGCCGAAATCTAGTAACAAAAATGTTATTTCTAGCCAATATATTGTCTTCATTTATCCTCTTCGAATGTTGATACAGGGAACGGGGGTCGTATACTTTATTCTGTTGTAAAGCATTCGACTTTCAGTGAAAAAATATAACATCTCGCGTTTAAAATGTTCTCTAATAAAAAAGAGAGCATTTAGTAAGCGAAAGAAGCAAAGATTCTCTACTAATATGTATAGTGCTATTGAATTTTCTTATTTAAAAAGTACTTTTGCAAAAAAAAAAAACTAGTATAGATCCAGTAACATCTTACAGTATTCTAAACTTTGCTCTCGTATTCGAAATTTATTACAATGCGAAAAAAGTTCACCGCGAGGCCCCAGTTCCAATATTGTGTTTCAAGACAAGTGCTCTATATATTTGGAAGTGAGCAGTTTTGCTTTTTTTGTATTCGGAACATTCCGTTCTTCCCCGTCACTTTCTTCGATTCGTTCACGGACGCGTTTTGGCGGGGCGCCATCATCGTTGTGATGTTCCGTTCTGAGTTTTTTCGAGGAAACAAGTCAAGCAAGTAGGTGTCCTTTTGGGCAGGTAAGAAAAATGCCGCGATCTTGTAATCTATGATCTTGAAAAAGTCCGGCCACAAGATCTCGACAGAAGATCTTAAAGTGGTCAAACAGGTAAAACATTGGGAAAAATTAGACGTCATTGAAAGCTTGGACATATTCAATATACGCAAAATCAACAGGATGAATCAAGAACAAGGTAACGGCTATTCATCCCTCTTCAAATTCATACAACAATAATGAATATAACCTCATGAGGGAATTAATCCTTTCGGTTATACAGGTTAGATAGAGGTATAACCAGGGAACAGCTGTCAATATAAGTAATTTATAACCTCATGGTATGTGAATGTTTCTTTTTGTTAATTAGGGTTATTAATTAATTAACTAATTAAGGTTAATTAGTATAGGTATACACATAAGGTGATCTTTTTTTTTATTGGTCAAGAGGGACGCCGCAAACTTAATTCCTTCAAAACCGAAATAAAAGTATATAATGAAGTTGTAATATCTTTAATGATAAACATCGAAATGACAATTCATTTTAACAAAGTCTAGTGTGCTTCTCTATTATATTTTTCAGATGAACAAATTTGCTTTAGAATATCAGGTTTCGTCTTCAAATGTGAATGTAGCTGATGGCATGACATATTTAAGGCTTTAAGTACTGCGACTCCCAGCTGTGTTTTCTCACTTGTCCAGATTTACCCGTATATATACCCGTTCAACTGGAGCGTTGCTGCCTGGAAGGCACAAAATATACTCAACTATGATGCGGAATGTATTATATTCCAGCAGGTTCGCCTGGAAGTGCCTAAATACGTTCATCCAACGATTTTCAGTATTAATATTGTTGGTGTTCCACTCTATTACTTTTTGACTTGTAATATATTTACAAATCAAAGAAAATGCATTAAAAACGTTTACGTCTTGACTGCTACTCATTAATCTCTTTTCTATGAGCAAATCCATCACGTTTTGAACTTGTCCCACATGGGGACCGAAATTAGGTTCGCCCATTCAAACACCTCTAATTCTGTATTAAGTTGGCCCCACTGCTCTAAGTATTCCTTACACCTTTTTTAAAATTCTGCTGCCACTGATTTCACACTTTCTCCTTCAACAACACCGGTCTCCTGTAATTTCAATAACATGTTACGGGCAACGTGAGGCAAAAAGCATGAGTTTAATTTAAATGCCAAGTTCTACTGTAGACACAGATTGCCTCTCAATTTTTAACACGGCTTGATGAAAAACAGCTGACTGCGCGTGGATAAAAAACAACCTCAGCTCAGAGGTAGGGCTTTCAAAGAAAACTTTGATTATGTTGGGGCATTTATCGATACTCAGAAAGTAATTTTTCAATGGTTGAAACATTTTTAATATTCTCTCCAGTGCAGGCAGCAGCGTTAGCCATTTAGTTTTACTATAGCCTAAAACTTTTTGATATTCTGTGCCAGCTGCTTCACAGAATTCTTCACTTCAGCACTTCAACATGGACGCTATAAATGTAGAAAAATTAATAAATTTTAACAATTATGAACTCAAAATCAACAGGAAGACAATCTGCTGCTGTTTTGATCGCATTATGGATTATGTGTGCTCCACATCCAATTAAGCTTTTTTCCAAGAGATTGATTCAATTTTGAGTAAACATTATTAACTGCTTTTCTGTTTTTTCCTCCGAAATTGGTGTTTGTAATGTCTCTACAAAATGCTACAACTTTCGATTCCAATTCATTTTCTTTAATTACCAGCATCAAATAATCCACAACGATATCTGAAATTCTCCTGGTTGCTCTGCAAACTCTAAAATTTTCACTTTTATTCCTTCCTGTGGCAAAAAATAGCGTACTAAAATTGGAAAAAGCTTTGTAGATCCATGGTTTGAAGAATCTGTCAGCAACGTTATGCAAGCAGCTCCACGAAGTTGCTGTTTTAGTTCGTGTGTTGCCATGGGCGCCAAAACATTTAAGACAATAGCTTCGGATTTCGTACGAGCACATCTAAATTTTCGTTCGAAGCATGTTTGTATTAAATGTGATGTACAATCATTGGATCGAAAGCTGTGATTTTTTTGCACGGTGTGGTAGGCCCAGGCACCTTCTGCTGCGGCAACATCAAAATCTTTGGTAGACGGTGGTTCCGTTTTCTTAAAGAAATTCAACATTGAACAGCTAGAAGCGGCAGCATGTTCAGATTGTCTGTGTTTTTCTGAACGTAAATGTTTTTCAATGTCACTAGCACCACCGTGTGTAATACTAAAATCTGTATGACACTTTTCACATGTGACGTCGGTGGGAACACTTCTTTGTTTAATAAATGGATACTTAGCTTGTAAATTAAAATTAAAAGAACGCTTTCGTTTAGGCATTCTAAAAACTATTGTGATCACAAAAGAATGGACATAAATAACTCATTTCACCCAGCAAAAATGTCAAAGACTTATAAGTTGCAGTCAAATTATAGCCTAGATCCAGGAAAACCCAACGGTGTTTACTTCCAATAACACATCCAAAAATATTAAGAGGTCTTCATAGCTTATGAAAATGTAAGTAAACAAAAGCAAATTTTGTCGCTATCAATAGAATAGTATGGAGATACAATATGCCCACATAACATCAAAAGAGCAATCCCAATTGTTTACATAAGAGCAAAAAATGGTTGACTCTTTAACTACCTACGACTCATCAGCCAAATGATCGTCCCGGTCAACTCCGTGTTACCCTTGTCGTAGTTCATGATATCCATGCTAATTTTCTATTAGAACAATGCAGGCGCGGTAATTATCACGAGCTGAACAACACGACGTGGTAGGACGAGTTTGTCTGCTTGCTAATAGGGCAGTATCTATTTGTATATATTAAGGGCAATATCCGAAGCATACTCTCCCCTTGTTAACAGAGAGAAATAAGAGATGCATGTTTGCAACGTAAAAACCAGAATCTTCGTTGCCACATAGACATATATGATGTTATTCAAGCAACGATTTTTGAGTACCTCTTAAAGGCCGTGTTTAGACGTGGAGTGAAAAACCAGCGTCAAACAGGTTATGTAGAAGAGAAGAGTGAGAGGCAATGAAGTAACTTGGAGTTGAAAACACTCCAAAATGTTTGTGTTGAGCGCCAAAATGCTTTTGTCATGCCAAAGCGGGACATTTTCATGCATGTTGGGGACCACGGGACAGAGAGCTCCAAAGCGGGACGTATGGTCACATTATATATATATATATAGAGTTGATTTCTAAGTTTTATGAATTAATTGGCACTGCGGAAGGAAGCAACTAGCTTTCGAAATACTAGTATATGTCAAAAAACAAATCAAATCTATAGTCTAAGGAAAATTGTTTGTTCTTCACTATTTATTAAAATTAACCCCAGCGAAGAATTCAGAACTTAAGTTCAATAATTTCACCAATTTTTATGTTTTTTTTCTCGTGTATGTTTATGTTGTCCAAATTTTCTTGTCGCTTTGTTCTTCCTTTCTGTGCTTTTTGAGTATTTTTAGGTTCCTTCTGATCTTGTTTGCCAGATTTCTCTTGTATCCATTCATTTCTGCTATCGTGTATATCGTGTTTAATTCTTTGCTGTAGGCTTGGTCTGTTAGGGGTGTCCGCCACAGGTTTGTTACTAATTGTCTTATGGCTGCGTTTTGATACTGTAGGGGGTGGTTCGACGAGTTGTGTATTATTGCGTCTGGAGCTGTGAGTATTCAATTTATCTCGTATTCGAATTCGTTTGATGTTCTTTATCGTGATGTCAAGGTAATTTATTTACCCTTCCTTCTCTATTTCCATTATTAAGATTTTTGTGTTGTTTGTTGAGATTCTCCAGAATTTGTTCTTCGTTGTTCTTGGCCGTTATACACATTATCGCCGTTCACGTATTTTGCGTAAAATATCATTCTTAAGTTATATGTCAGTTCCTTCATGTATGTTGTTCTAGGTTTTGTTTCCATGAGGATGGCTGACGTTGAACTTCCTATTCCTAGTCCGGTTGTTCTGTTGTAATGTCGTTTTGAATAGGTTTGTGAGCTGTGTCGAGAAGTCTTTATCCTTCTTTTTGTCTCCTTGCAGTGTACTGATTGTTTCGAATTATACTAGTTGGATGCTTTCTACGGGTTTCATGTTGCTTAATTCAATCAGCTCCGTGTTGTTGGATATCGGAAATTTGTTAGGGAGTTCGAGATTGTTCCTTAACATTATTGCCAATTGTTTGAATAGTTTGTATCCAGGGGCCTCATTGGAGTGTCCGGTTTATGCAGCTTTGGTAGCGCAATTAGTGCTGGTGCCGAAGGGTAAATTGTTGTCAGCATTTGCGCAACTTCGTGGTCTATTATTTTCGTTGCCTTCTTTATTACCTTTTTATCTTCATTTCCTCAATGAGCTACTCTGTTTTTCCGATGTATTCTACCTCGTTTATTAGTACTGTTGTGTTCCACTTGTCTGCTTTTGTTATTATGACATTGTTTGTTTTCAGTTGCGTTATACGGCTTTTTATTGTCTTTTCCTCTTTGTTTGGTTCTTTCTTTAAATTTATATCTTTTTCAATAATCCGTCAACATTCGAAACTAGCATGATTTTGTTCCTTGACTGGGAGCGCTGATATAGCAATTTCTGCATCCACAATGCTGTCTTCGGTGTCCTTCTTCTTGTAGTTGTTGAAGTTGTGTTTGAGTCTTTTTTCCAGTATCAAGGCTTCCTGTATATCAATTTTCGTTAGGTTGACGTATCTGGCATGGAATTTTGGTCTATCGTTTACTAGGGAGCCCTTGTTGTTTTTTATTTTCTCCCGCCACGGCCTTACAGTTTTTTTTAACGTTTTGTATTTTTGTTCCATGGCTTTTGCAATTTCTCGCCTCATACGGCCAAATAATTCCATTAGACGAGTTTCCCGCTTATTGAAGGTAGATGGCTATCAATTCTTAGTTTGTGTTGTTTTTCTTCGCGTGTAAACTCTTGATCTCGTTGATAAGGTAGTCCTTTCCCTTTTTCATGTTATTGTGCTTACTTTTGCGGTCGTTTTTAGTCGTGTTGCGCAAATTTTGGTATAATCTGCAACGTCAGGCTTTCTTTGTTGAACCAAATATTCGCTTTCGCGTTATGAATTTTTAGTAGTCGTCTTCTGTAGATTGTTAATAGCTTGATCGTCTCTGAATAATACGCTTGACAGGTGTTGGTTGTTTCGATTTCACAGATTACTTAAAATGTTTTTCTGGGGTCATCTATTTGGTATTGACTAATAATACTTTTGAGAACATTATCGCTATAAGGTGTTGTGTTGTTGTACTGGCAGAATTGCCGTTTAGGAGGTTATGTTTTAAACTATCATTTTCTTTTCCTATTTCAGCATTATTTGCAAGTAACTTTTCTGGTGCTACCGTTAAGTTGTCAGTAATTCTCCATTGAAGCCTTGTGGTGGCATTAACTCTAATTTGATGAGGTTAACGTTTGGGCTGAATGTTTTCCTTATCTGTCGTTATGTTAGTGATGTTAGTCATCTTTTTGTATCTGTCGGATGTTGTTTTCATCTTTTTAATCGGTGGATGTAGTTTATTTGTCTATGTTGTCAATTGGTTGTCTCATTCGTTTTTGTTTGTTTGGGAGGTGAAGGCTATTTACGCCCTGAGTGACCGACTCCTCCGCTACCGGGACTACCGACTAAACACCTCCCCTGTCACACCGAGAACCTAGCCTGGAACTGTTTTTCACATTACTTCGGACTAGGCCTCATTAATCATCGCTTAGCGGTGCCTTCAGGCTAAGGGAAATCTCTCTTTCTCCACGGATGGATAGGAAGGAATTGCGATTAGAGAGAATTGCGTTACAGAGATGTCCCCTCCCTCGCCAAGCGATCCATCATGCCCTTCTTTATAATAAGTACTGTCCGTGCGTAATGTTATATTTTCTGGTGAGAGCACGCCAATTTTCTCCGAGAGATGCGAACGGAGTCTTGTGAATCTATTACACGTAAAGAACGTATGGCAGGCGTCATCCGTCATCCCTGGACAGAACACGCAAGTTGGGGATGGTGTCTTTCCCATCTTATACAGGTAAGACTGAAAATACCCGTGACCACTGAGTAGTTGCGTCAGATAATAATCAGTCTCACCATGCATTCTGTAGAACCACGGCACCAAGTCACTTATCAGCCGTGCGGTCCACCTGCCTCGCGTTTCGTTTTCCCATGTTTGCTGCCATAAGATAAGGGTTCTTCTCCGTTCCTCTCGGCTGACGGTTTTTCTCGCCGACTCCCCCCTACGTAAGTAAACACGTTTCCGTTCGTCTGCAAGTAACTTAATAGAAACCACCCTCGAGATTACCAGCACTGGAGGTTCAGAGACAGTGCGGTATGCAGCCGCTATCCGCGAAGCTCCTTGCCTCTGCACCTGTGCCAGACGCCTTCGGTGCGTCTCTTTACTAAGAGCGTCAGTCCAAACCTCGGAGCCATACAAGAGCACTGACTCCATTGCACTCATCAGTAGACGTCTTTTGCTCGAGGTTGGGCCCTGCGTGTTGGCCATAATGCGATTGAGCGCCGATACTCGCACGGAACCCTTGTCCGCTGACGCTCGAACCTGCTCGAAAAAACTCATCTTCGAGTCAATCATCAAGCCAAGGTATCTGATTGATTCTTTTGACTCGATGATAATTTCCCCCACCCGAACGGGGATAACACGAGGGATCCGCTTCTTGTTGAGGACGACAACCTCGGTCTTTTCCAGCGCTAGGCTAAGCCCATGGTCTGTCATCCACTCGCTCACTCGGCGTATTACGGCACCCAGTTTGAGCTGCGACTGTCCGACAGTACGGGTGGCGACTAGTACTGCTACGTCATCTGCGTAGCCAACTAGGCGCGACTCCCCCGGTAACTCGTTTCGGTAATTCGTATGGGCCTTGTGATTTCAATTAATTCAGCTTCCACTTTGTCTCGCGGGTCAGGCGAGAAATCCATTTTAGTGTTTCGTCCATTTGTCACAGATCTTCCAATTAGCTCATTGCGATTGTGCCTGCGGCGCGGTGCCCTGAAATATATCCGAGATACTTGGGATTGCCTTGAACGATTAGTTATCTTTCACTCTGATCGCAAATGGAGAAATTGCTACGTGTTCATTCTAACAAATTGTTCTTTCCTTGCTTCGCTGTGGCAAGCGCTACTTCGTGACATTACGCTGTCAGAGTTGGTAGAGGGATGACAAATTATCATTTATTTTTCTAATTCCGTGTTTTATTCAACGAAATCTTGTCATTGTGGAGTCAGGAATTCTATATTCGCGAACCAATTTATTTGTTTTTTGTTCATGAGAAAGTAAAAAGGTCCTCAAAACACTCCAGAAAAACTCTTCCAAAATAATTCAAATGCCTAGATCACCATATCGAATTGATTGTTCTGGATGGTCTACACTGATGTCCTGTAATAAAAAACGTTAGGCATCTATAATTAGGTCAACGAAACTTTTCAACCAATGTAACTCTTCTTTTCTCCTTACAACATTTTCCCAAATCGTCCAATTCAAATCATGCAAAACACAAAATAATTGGCGAAATATAAGCAACCATAACAAATGTGTAATCAAAATTTTTTCTTTAAACATTTATGTATCCTAAAAAAAACAGCATATTATAGCAAATATTTATGCATGTCTGCAGCAAAGTTAGTTGTTGACTCTTTTATAATAATATGTATAGAAATGAATATAAATTATTTTCCAGTTCACACGTTTTTGGCAATATCTCAAAAATTTTATCAAAATCGGATGAACAAAATGAAGCCATGCTCATATCTTCTTCGTTAGCCATGGGTGAGTCAAACTCCCATGTCCTTGAACATAATTTTAACACCCAAATTGGGCATATTGGTGCAAAACTTTGGAACTACATTGAACTGAATGGCATGTTTGAGGTGAGTAAGATCATTTTATTGAAAAGCTGAAAAACTAATTCAATGTTAAACCCAGATAACAGTATCATCCAGACAAGCTATGGCCGATTCCCTTGTTGATAATTCGACGGAAACTTTTTGGGAAAGTGACGAAGAAGATCGTAATAAATGCAAAATAATTGAAATTTCAATGAATAAATTAAATTATACTTGCAAATATATTTTCGTGCACATTGACAATAGCCGTGACGTTCAAGTAAGAGTTTTAATGTGGTATGTGATTGATACTTGACTGTTATTAACAATTGGGTATTTCAGAACAAAGTCCTTAATGTTGTGTTCTTCGCTGGCCAATCACTGGGAGATACTAACTTAATTCGAACAGTTGACATAGATCCAAAAGCGTGTACTTGGATATCAGCGAAAATTCCAGGTGACCTGAAAGCTGATTTCTTTTTCACTTGATGGGTCTTGACGGTTTTGTTGTTTTTTGCAGATGAGTCTTTTACACATTTCCGTCTTGAATTTCGTGGGCCTGAAAATACACTGCGAGTCCGACAGATAAAGTTACTAGGGCTTCCCAGTAGCATGGATGAGCTGCATATTAATCCAAAATCAAATTCAAAGGTTACTAATCCGACGCAAATACAACAGATGTTCTGTGAATCGGAAACCCTTCGAGTATTCCGTTTAATCACTGCTCAGGTGTTTGGAAAGTTGATATCCAACGCAGACAACATGTTAAGCGAAAACGCAAACCTGCTCAATCATCCATCTATTATGGAATCAAGTGCCAATTCCTTGCTTGCCGATTCGTTGGATTTGCGCGAGCACATGGTTGGAATTTTATTCAGTCGCAGCAAATTGAGTCATTTGCAAAAGCAGGTTATCGTGCATATTGTGCATGCAATTAAAAAGGAAGCACAACGTGCCAAGGAAGAATGGGAAGTTGTTAATGCTACTGCTAATTTAAAGGACGTTCAGTTTGCGAATGACCAAAAAAGTGATGCGGGTAGTGATCGCTTTCGCCCGCCAGATACTTATTGTTTTGAAATGTTGAGCATGGTAAATATGATAAATTCGTTGATTTAATTCGGTTCTAAAGATTCACTTTGTTATTTAGGTTCTTGCTTTATCTGGAAGTGCGGTCGGTAGATCGTACTTGTCGCACCAGCATGGACTTTTGAAAGACCTTTTAAGTCTTCTCCACACTGGCAGTGATCGCGTACAGCGCCAAGTAACTGCTCTTTTGCGTCGAATATTACCAGAAATAACACCAGAAGGACTGGGCGACTTATTAGGCGTACAGAAAATGCCCCCAACCGACTTCAACATTGTCAATCAAAATGCCCTTGATTTCGATATGAATCGCTTAGGAATTCTCGACATTTTCTTGGCTGTTATTGCAAAGTCGTTACAACTACAGATAAAAGTTAAGACAACTACGAAAACTAATTTGGACAAATCACCGACGTTTGTGAGACTTTGTACTTCGATTGATTTTTGCGTTCATCTTTTAAAACCTGGAAAGAAATCAACAGAGGGACCTCCTGCAGTATTAATCGCGCGACAAAATGTATTTGAGCCCGATTCGCGTACGATTAATGGAAATAACAATGGATTTGAAATTGCCAGGAAGAAGCCAAAAGAGACGGCCGCTAAGAATTTGAACCAACGCTGGTTCATGAAAGGCGTTATATCTGTTAAACAGGCTGAAAGCATTATAAGTCTGATAAAAGACATGACAAACGTGAGTAATTTAATCAATTTTTTTTAATCAAGATAATGTATTAGTTTGGTAAGAGTTATGTATTCTATTCTATATCGGTATCTTGTGTGGACATTACGCTTAAAAATTACTGTATTGGGGATTAATGTAACGTACAAATTTCCATTGCGATCGAACAAAACGTTTTTACATTTTTGGCTTTATACTTTTCAATCAAACATGCAGGGTTTTACAGTGAATTATTTTCCAAGTTTCCACCCTGATCTTGAACAACATAAATTCAGGGGGCTAAACAGGGGGATAAACTATTCAGGAATCCTTTAGTTCGTATTGTGCTGCTGTTGTTCATTGCAGAACCGCTAGTTGATACTTTGGGTGCTATGTAACTTTGTTACCACTTTGCAGTGTTAATATATTGTTTTTTTCGGGAACTTCGTGTTGATAGGCTTTTAGTTGTTTAAGTATTTCTTTTAACTTTTTCAGTATAATGCTAAAGTATTGTTATGATTAATTGAAAAATATTTTTCACTTAAATCAGTTATTTTTTTTTCTGGTATTGAATTTCGAATTTTACTCCAGGACCTTTTGCTGGAGTCTGGGCTGAACCGTTCCTTTGTTTAATAATGTTTACAGCTGCGTGAATCATTTTAAAGTATATGGCAAATGTTTAAAAGATGTCACTGGCCTATAAATGGTTGACATATTTGTCCTCAGTGAAACATAAATGCAATAACGTCGGCGGCGCTTATAGTAATTGTGCGCTACTGAATCGCAATCAAGCTACGATTCTGTCAAAATAGTGTGATTTGGAAGAACTGCGAACTCCAACAAAGGTTAAGATGATGAACGTTCGTCATGGTGATGCCACTGTAATTTTCGAAGAACACTGATTCTGTGTGCTTCGAGTATTGAAATATGTGTGTTGCATTAAACCGTGCAAGCACGTAGTATGCGTCGTTCGAATATTAAGCCTGTTCTATTTTGAGGAAAACAGCCGTATTGGTCGGATCAGTTTTTCGTTCGCCAGTGCCTTGACTCTCGTTTTTGCGGATGAAAAATTACAGAAAATACCGTTTAGCAGATGGTATGCACTTGATACTTTGTGTAATGCTTCTTTTATCTGACTCGTAAAGTGCAAAACGGATCGAATTTTATTCACTATTTGTAGCTCCAATCTGTTGTCCAATTTTTGATAATTTTCAAGATTTTATTGCTGCAATTCTTGGTCGAAATTATCGATGTGGGGTTTAGTAGAACACCATCTCATATTTCAGAACAATGGCACTTAATTCCCATCGGTTTGTTATATGACAGAAGCCATGTAGCCGAGATTCGTAACGTTGTAGTTTAGTTACAAAATGCTGTTTATTAAAAATAAACAGTGAGATTGTCAGTGTCGAGATTAATCTGAGGGTACCTATTGTATTTTCAATATCACTGATGTCAGCAGTGAAAAAGATGAATAGAGTTGGGTTCGGAATTGATCAATGCAAGATGCAAGAGCCGACTGGGGATCTCTCAGAGCTTAGCCGATTGAGACCTTTACACACGTATCCCTGTCATTACATACTAGAAAAATTTGTGACCAAATAATTGGTTATCTCGATTCGAACAAGTTTCGAAATAAGGTCATAAATGCAGATAGTATCAAAAGTTTTGCGCACATCTATCATGCACATCCCCAAAACTGAGTGAGCGTCTATTGTTGAGTGCTTGAACTACATTATTTTCCTCAATCAAAAAGGGTCTACTTTCTACTTAAGAGTAATTTCTTTTCCTCAATTATAGGAAAGAGTGCAACTTCAACAGGAGCTGCCCGAAATTGGACAGACAATTTGTTGAGGACGGTCTCTGTAGGTGATGTTATGAGTGTAAGATGTTACTTAAAGTCTCCTTAATCTCAGGAATAGTGAGGTTGCGATGATAATATATAATAAAATAATGCTAATGGAAAATAATTTCTGATCACCACAGCATGGTCCTAATTAACTCACTTTTATAATATTCAATATTAGAGAACAGACATAGAACCGTATGCCATTTGTTTTTCGAGGCTTAGATGCATTATTATGTGGTCGGGCACAGCGGCAAAGACCTTGTATGAAAAGCTCCGATGTAGTAAAAAATTCAATGAAGGACCCTTTACTTAAGATCAATGAAGCAGTCAATGAAAGAGTTATATCCTTATGAAATGAAGTTTTATTCAAGAGTCAGTTCAGTAGCACTGATCCATAATTATTGGATTGGGTGTCACCCCAAGATGAATGGCGCCTCTGCTGGCGTTACCGCCAATTATGTTAGGGTCACAAGCAGAAGTTACTTTGAAAATGATGTCGAACTCATTTCCGATGTCACAAGTAGGGTGGTTGTGGTTGACGTATGCAAATGCGATGGTTTCTCCATTAATGGGGGCACTTAGGAGGATTGAGGCATTGCCTCAATATTGGGCAATCCAAAAATGCAATGACCTTGAGTTTTTATCCACTGTTTGGCCATGACTGCAACGCGAGACCACTTAATACTTAATGATAGAGTTTAAGCTTTGATAAACTTTGTTACTTAGAAAAAAGATGTCTGGGTTTTCGATTTCCAGTGTTTAAATCGTGTTTAAATTGACTTTCGTAAAGATTGAACATTTTGAGGTATACATACTTTCCGTTTTTCTTGTGAGTTCTCTAGTAAATCAAACACTGGAGCAAAGTCTTCTGAATGCTTCACTGAAGTAATCAGATCGCACTCAGGAATTTTCGTTAATTCGCCATAACGTTGAGTGTCCAGTGATTGTGGTTTCAGGGTATTTGTGAATGTAGGGTGGGACACGGGTAAAGGTAATTTTACCATGGTGGTTTTTGACTAATTAAAATGGCTTTGATACGATTCATCAGACCGTATTATTTAGAGATGCGACTTCCCGCTTGCTCCTCTGCTTCTTCATCAACTTACCCTTCTGCTCCAGTTAAGCCACGGCACAACATCGCTGGATACCCTCCTCACATGTCCAAAGCTTAGGCCATTGGGATATTGTGTGACGAAGCGTTTTTGTGACTTTTCGTATGTGATTTCATGGTTATAATATACATTTGATATCTAGAATATCTTTCTTTTCAATTAACGAACAAATCTTAACGATAAAAATGTGTAACGTTCGCTCTTCCTTCTGCGAATTAGGCCAGACAGGTAGCTTGACTGAAACTACTTTGTCTCGTAATGGCAGTTATTGTTCGTTTATTGCACATAATAGGACTTATGAGGCTCTTTCAGAAGCATTGCGTTTGTTCCCTGGTTAATGTGAAGGATGGGGCATAGAGTGGTTTTAGGTGTTCAAAAAGAACGACAAATCCTTCAAGGGTTCTGGGAAGAGTGAAATGAAATTGAATTTAATTCGACATTTTAACAACAAATCAAGACGCAGTTTCCACATGTCTGTATCTTAGGGTGACTCTCGATTTATACTTTAGTAGCGTTTCCAGCAGCTTGTTGAAAAAATTCGAGGCAAACATCATGCGTTAAACAATTTTACGCTATTTAGACAATAATAGAAGACCACACAGATCTGTAGTTGGCTTGCAAATACGAGAGGATAAAGACGAATATTTAATATAAGCCTTTACTCAAATCTCTGCATTCAAAGATATTAATAATACTACAAAGAACTTCAACATAAATAATCAAAACAAATATTCCACCCACTTTTTTAACAACTTTTTTGGGAGGTGATCGGCAATATAGACTAATGTTTATATCAAGCAATCGACTTTTTCGTGCCTATTTTTGTGGACTGAATTCTTCTTATCAGCAGACTTAATTTTACTTCATTTGAGTAATCCTTGGCTCAACGATTGTTTCATTGCGTTGCCGCAGACTTTCTTACTCCTGTTATAGTTATTATGAAATGAAGTTAATTCGTTGTTAAAAGGTGTTACACGGAAGCACCTGGACCTGTAATTGATTTAACGTCGCTGAACATGTTAAATTGCTATTAAAAACGTTATTGATGTTAATTTTCCCTTACCAAGCGACTTTGGTTGGAACCACGAACGCTATTCTTTCTATTGTTAATAGATCTTTCATTGGGAGAACAAAACTTCATTGGAAATTGTGGTGTGGTTAAAAAAAAATAAACTAGAATTTAATTTGAAGGGGGTTGTCTCATGTACGAGATTAAATTTTAAAAGTTGTTTTCAAAGGTTTTGTTTTTACGGAAAAAGAAATATAATCTTTTTGTGACAATTACTTAACTGAAAATATACGCTGCTGTGAGGTCTATTTCCAAAAATTTGGCCATTAACCTTTCATTAATTATTTAGAATGTTTCCACTCAAACATTTTCTCAAAATACTGTCGTCCGGCAAATCTTTGTAGATTAAAAATTTAATAACTTCATTCATTTATATTCAACTATACTCAACACATTCAACTATACTCATACCTCAGATTACACCATACATACGTGCTTGGTAAATTCGTGCAAAACAAAACTCTGTAAAACGAGACACAAATTTCATGCAAAGTAGACGGATATGTTTAATTATCCTGAAAACCGTGTAAATCAATCTAAAGAAGACAAAGGAAAGTCGAAGATATGCTCAATATAATCGCGTAAAACAAGAGAAAGGTTGACGAATAAAAGGTGCATTGGTTCATTCAATTTATTTTAGAAAATTCAAAAAGGGAAAACATTAATTAACAATAAGTGTTGAAACGTGAATGTACAAGTTTTTTTTTCAAAATCCTTATGTCATTGCACGCGGTTTTTGAAATTTAGGTTTCAGCAAACCATCTCCTGATGCGTTACTACAAAGAAGTAAAGTCAATTGATTCTTAACTGCTTTAAGTCCTCCTAAGAAGTTCTCGTGGACATTTTTACCGGAATGACCCCGTCGCATCGACATTAAATACTGATAAAGGACGTAACAATTTTCTTCAATAATTTTGGCCAGTTCTGCTGATTATTAATTTGCAGATTTTTCATCATCCGAAGCGATTTACCCTTTAAGTTGAATGCTATGCAGATTATATCTTTTTTAGTGTTTTCAAACCAGCCCTTATATTTCTGCACTGGAGTTTGCTGTTTTTCTTTAAAAGAGCTAAACATGTTAAGCGCTTTGTGTTTTATCGAATGAAAATCCACCGGTACTTGATTTTATTATTATTATTATTGTACTGGGGTCCACTTGCTGGAAATTAGCATTGGCCAGAAATCGGCCCTTAGCTCCCCATATGTAGTACTATTCTTTACAGATGGTCCATCCTGTCGTCCTACAGAAGCCAAGGAGTTCCCCCAGTTCTGTGTTCGCCAAGTGTTCCAATTCTGTTACGCCAGTACACCTCAGCCAAGTAAGGCCTTTGATGGCCAGACTCGGGCAATCTAGGAGGAAGTGTTCTGTACACCGGTACTTGATTTACTTTTGTCATTTTTCTATCCAAATTACTACAGCTTTCTTCTTTGCTTCTATCAAATCATTTTGATGATACATATGTGGAAATGGTAGCGCTTACAGAAGTTCTCCTGGCTACACTTTTTCGAATAGAATCTTCTATTTGCTTTAGTATAACTGTTGCTCCATTCATTCCATATTCTTTTGCTACGGATGTTAAACCTTACCCAGAATTTAGTTTGTCTAAAATTTCGATTTTTCTTCCAAACTGATTGTTTCCTCTCCTTGGGTTTTCTTTATGTTGACATTATAGGGGTCAAATTAAGTTGAAACACATTACGAAATAAATTTTCAACACTAAAAAATTACATTTTTCAAATGTTATTAGAATTCATTCAGAACAAATGACTCTGAAGTTACTTCTTCTTCTTCCTCTTGCTCCAAAAAAAGGTTGATGTAAGCAAGAACGATTGAAATTTTAGAAAAGGGTACTTTGGTAACGGAACGAGCTTTTAAAAGAGTACGTTCATCGATATGATACTGATAAACGGCATAATGCAAAAATATCAGAACAAGACTAAACATTTTTTTTTGTTATGATATAAAAAGTAAAAGCGTAGTCGTGTAATTCGAGTACCGTGCAAATCGAGTGACTGTTGTAATTCGTTTTTTGGTCTAAAATTCGATTTTTCGAAGATCGACATGAGACTACTGAATGTGAAAAACTTTTATCGAAAAAATATTTCCAATCAAATAAATAAATAGCTGTTTCAACGTAATCTGGATTCAAGTACATATTTGCGTTATTTTTTTCATTTTGTTAGGGAAAATTAAATGAAAAATGGTCGGTTGTCACAAAGGCAGCTATTGCAGAGGCTGTACTTAATTTGACCAGATTAGACGAGATATTTAGGACACCTGAAAATTGCATTAAAACTGCAACATTGTGGCTGGCACTAGCAAGTCTTTGCGTCTTGGATAAAGAACATGTGGAGAAACTATCTTCCGGACAATGGTCAAAAGTATCAGACACACGCCCTCTTTGCAGCAATCATGACGATGGGGAAACACCAGCCGTTATACAATGTGAATTTTGTGGATCATTATGTGGAGACTGTGATCGATTCCTGCATTTGAACCGAAAAACGAGGAATCATCGAAGAACGGTAAGAATAAACTTATTCAAAAGTCTTATTAAACATTCAATTAAAATTGTCTGCTTGTGGAATATGCTTTTATAGGTTTGCAAAGAGGAAGAAGAGGCGATCCGAGTAGAGTTGCATGAGAGTTGCGGACGAACGAAATTATTTTGGTTGCTGGCATTAGCTGATTCACGGACTTTAAAGGGAATGGTAGAGTTTAGGGACGGTAGTAATACCGTCATCTCCGGCCCACAGGAAACAGTGGGCCGATGCCGCTTCTGTGGAGTAACGGGAAATTCAGGACTATTAGAGATCGGCAATGTGTGTGCCGAAACTCAATGCCAAGAGCACGCGGCTAATGCATGTGCAAAAATTAAAGTTTGTGGTCATATTTGTGGTGGAGTGGCTGGCGAGCAAAAATGCTTACCATGTCTACAACTCTCTTGTCATGAACGTGAGAATCAAAATGCGGAAAATTTGAAGGAACCGAAACTTACTCAAGATGCGGATGATTGGTGCATGATTTGTTTTGCTGAAGCTTTATCGTGCGCTCCATCGATTCAGGTATGAAACAGCTTATATTATTATTAAATTGGCAGTGTTAACGCACTATTTCTTATTTACAGCTCGACTGTGGACATGTTTTTCATTACCATTGTTGCAAAATGGTATTAGAAAAACGTTGGACTGGTCCACGCATAACATTCAGATTTTCTCAATGCCCGTTTTGCGAGGTAAGATGCATTTCTATTCAAAACGAGCGTTTTCCGATACTCTGGTCAGTTTTAACATTAATTTCGAACAATATTTTATTTAATGTTTGCAATATTTAAGGGGTTATATCTTGTTGTGGCAAGGAAAGTAACAGTTTCTGAATTTTCCTAATCATTGTCAATGAAAAATATAAAACTCCTTCATTCATTCAAGTCATTCCTTTTAATTCTGCGTTTTTAGAAAATTTAGAATTTTTCAATAACCGATTTTCGACCGTTATTGTCCGATCTCCCTCAGCGATTGTTTTGCTCAACCTTGAAACTCAGCTAATATACTAAATTATAAATTACATTGAGTGGTGTTTTCTCAAGGGGTTAATGGAAGTGTACTTTGTTAAAACTCCTATAACTCCTATAACTCCTTACATTCGGGGAAACTGCTTAACTAATTACTTTAAAAACCAGGATTTACGATTACTGGCAACTTCGTTCATTAGCACGACAGCTCTTAAAATGGCGAGACTTTCCATTGCATCTGATTCTCTCGGATCTCTTGCCTATCTTATTGGTGTTATGTCTTCCATTGTGATTTCATGACCTTTATTTCTGTTGTGTTCCGCTACTGCTGATCTAAAATTATTCTTCTTTCCTTTTGCTTCTGCTGAGCTTGCTTTGCTTAAATTTTCACGCATCCTCATGTTGATTTTTGTACTTAGTCGTCCGATGTAAACTACCTGCCGGTCATTCGATCCGGTTACCTGATTTCTCGTATGGTTTTTTTTTGGTTGATCATAAGTTTTTCACCTGACTTTTACTGCTTGGCTCTTTTTTAATTTATCGGTGATACCTTCGCAGTAATTAACTGCTTCTGATACACCTTTCAAGAATCCGGGTTGCGTTGTTGAACATTCCTGGTTTTAACGAGTTCTTCTGATTTTATCCGCAATTCTTCGATCGTTGAGGGATTGAATTCATTCAACTTGGTAGTGTCTTTCCCTTCTCCCTGAAATGCAGTTATTTCTGCCAGTTTATTGAAAATTACAATATGTTGACAATTTTATCAAAAAGTTATATTTTCAAGATATCAAATTTTGAGTCTTATACCTTCGTGCATGCCAGCTTTTATCATAACAATAAAGCCGTGCCAACTGGGAGTTGTTCGGGTTGATCGGTGAAAAAACCGGAGAAGTGTTTCTCAAAAATCATGATTTTGAGATATTTACTTTTATTCTTCTTTAGTCATATGTATTCTCCCCAATTTAAAATAAAACTTAATAAAGCTCAACTTACATGTAGTCAACGATTTCAGAGCCATGAAGTATTCCTTCTGTATATTCTGTAGCCTACGAAACATTGATTTATTCTAGAAACTTATTTGGTAGATTAATTTATCCATTCTCACTTTTAAGCCGTAAGTGACTTATAACATTGCTATGCTGATTTTAGCGAAGACTCAGAGGTGCGGAAGTGTAGATCAATTTTGTCGAATAGCTCGAAAGTCAAATTATATTGAAAGGTAGGTGGGAAAAGCTCAAGCCGGTTTCGAACACGCGCCCCTGCCGTTTCAGCTATATACAGCTGCAGCTAAGAATGGATAAGTTTATCTACCAAATAAGTTTCTAGAATTGATAAGCTCGCCAAAAGCTAATTTGGTAAAATAGGACAAGTTCAAGCTGAGAACAACATAGCAAAAAAAAAAATAACCAGACGGTAGTACCAATCGATGCGTCCCGACCTGTGAGTTCGCACGTGACGAGAAGCGGCAGAGGCGCGTGTTCGAAACCAGCTTGAGATCTTTTCACCTCCCTTACAATATTGATTTATTGTTGTATTCGAGTCATCCTACTTTCAATTGCGGCTGCGGACGCGCTTTTCTCGGAAAGCGTCAAACGCGCATTGTCCTCTCGTGCGCCGTAAGCCTGGACATGAGGACCACATAGCACTCCGGCACTCGAAAATTTTGAGTAGAACTACGTTACCTTCATTTTGTATGCAAGCAGGTGTATATGCTGCAACTTGAATGGGCACCGCGCCACCCGGGAGATACTTCAGTAAAATCTTCCAGATTAACTAATTGCAACTGCTTCTGGGTAAATTCTCCAAAGTATCTCTTAAACAGCTTCGACAAGTTTTCATAAATCAACTCGATTTCATTAAAAACGTCTGCAGGAAGAGCTGCGTTAGTCAACATTATTATCTTTCGTGTTGTAGATAAGAATCTGTCGAGTTGTTGTGAAAGTACGTAGCCCGAATTGTCTAATTTAATTGATTAATTTTCTCAGGTAACCTGGATTTTGAAACCAAGTCCAAACGTATTGGTTGCTACAAATTTAATGTCAGTACAACACAACATACAAATTAAACGAAGTAGCGAAAACCTCGTCATAAAACTTAATATTCTATATTCTATAGGAGGAACTATCGCCACGATAACTTCTTCTCAATTTTTTTTCCGAGACGCACTAAACCTTTTTTCGTTAGTCTCGATGGTTGCCGGGTTGAAGGCTTGTGTTTACGTTGTCCTCTAGAAGATCTTTTTTTGCATGCGAACCGACCATCGTGAGAGATTCTTATACAACAACGCATAACCAAAAATGTCTGAGTACACTTGCCGGTAGTAGCAAACACATCAATATAAAAACCTTTACAATTCGTTTATAACAAGAATGTTTCCATTGTCTCATGAAGAGTATATGGTGGTAGATTATGACACAACTGATTTTCCAATCGATGGTTAGAATAACGATAAAATAACTCTATTTTGCAAGTGGTTATAAAAATTAATTCAAAAAAGTCTGCGTACACCTGAAAAAATTCGTTCATTATATATCAGATTAAATATCTAGATAGCTAGTCATTATTAATTAATCCTTTAGCTTATTTTGCATTAAATGTACTAGATTTATGGTTTCTTCGGCCAGTATTCTGCTCCACCTATTTAAAAAAATATTTTTTAATAACTCTTTACTTGTTATTTTCTTTCTGTATTTTTCTTTTGAATTTTTCTTTCAAGTAAATTCCAAAGATGTTCAATTTGATTTCGGTCTGTACGTTATAGTCCAATCAAAGTTTCTTTACTTCAGCAGTACGTTAGGGGTCATTATTGTGAATGATTGAAAGTGACGAACGAAACCATCATACCACTATCACCGTGTTTTACAGTGGGAATCAAATTTTAATCATTGGATACGGTGAAAAGAGGTCTCCACACTATTTTACGTCCATTTATCCTAAAAGCCAAATCTTACTTCCGTCCGAAAACGGACACCTTGCCAAAATTGTTTTGGTTTATTAGCGTAAGTTTTGGCCGTCATTCTCTTTTGGTGATTTCGTTCCGCTACGAACAGCTTTTTACGTGCAACACGACTAGGTTAATCGGCTTTCCTGAGAAATATTCGAACTGCTTTTCGCAATCAGTTTGATCATATGTTTTCTTCTGCGCAAGTTGGAACGCCGTTAATCAGAGATTTCACAGCATGATACAAACAAACAACTAAATGAAACACTTCCCTTCTTTCAACTAACTTTGCCATTTCATCAAATTTTTTCTTATTTCACGCAATTTTATTATCACTTCACGCTCACTAGCACTTCTTTTTGTAATGATAGTTTTGCATGTATCAATTAAAAACATCTACTAATGTTAATGAGAGGACAACTATTGAGGTCATTTGGTCTTTTGTGTCTATTGTGTTCTGTATTTAGTCTACTGTTGCTTTGTAGGTGTCGAGTTCTACCTCGGAGGACAAAACGACCTTTTATCAACAATTTGTTTTTCACATGAAAAATAAAATATTTCGTTCAAATTTTTCATTGTCTTAAAGACAAACATTTGACAAATAATTCCTGAAATTAACATTAAATAATATTCAAAACTTGTGATTCAAAGCTCACCGTGACGTCATTTCCGGTGAACTTTCGGGAAAAAGTGCGTCCGCGTTGTCAGCAGAACTCCTTAGCAGATTATTTCAAGTGGAAAAAATATCAGTTTTGGTTAATTTCGGCGAAGGAAATAATGAGAAAGAGAAATTTGGATTTTTGGCGAACTTTTTAGAAAAAAAATTATAAAAATTTCTTTAAAATCTATACATTTTTTTCGTTAGAAATAGTTGTAATCGGAAAAAACAAAAATCCTTTGTACAACTATGAAATTGTATTTGGAACGCCTGCGTTTATTTTTCTCAAGAGTTGAGTAGTTCTCGAGAAATATTGACAGCTTCAAAAAAAAAATCGTTTTGGAAGTTTTTTGTGACAATAAAACTGTGAAATTTTTGTGTCCAACTTAAAAATAAGTTCAAGCAGCGATCAATACAGCAATATCACCGCTCTTTGCACCGGCAGGAAGTATTTCAGGAGTAATTTTTCAGATTAACTGGTTGAAACCCTGTTTTTTTTTTGTGTGAAACCACCATCACTGCTCTACAAGCTCATTCATATATTTTTTTTTTTGGTGAAGAGGGAGGTGAAGGCTATTTACGCCCTGAGTGTCGGACTCCCCCGCTACCGGACTATCGACTAAACACCTCCCCTGTCACACCGAGAACCTAGCCTGGAACTGTTTGTCACATTACTTCGGACTAGGCCTCATTAATCATCGCTTAGCGATGTCTTCAGGCTAAGGGAAATCTCTCTTTCTTCACGGATGGATAGGAAGGAATTGCGGTTAGTTACTATAATATTGCGTTACAGAGATGTTCCCTTCCTCGCCAAGCGATCCATTATGTCCTTCTTTATAATGAGTACTGTCCGTACGTAATGCGACCCACAGTTCCAATTGTCCTTTGATTTCATCATTTTTCCCGTTAAATTTTCTGGGGAAATTACGCCAATTTTCTCCGAGAGATGCGAACGGAGTCTTGTAAATCTATTACACGTAAAGAACGTGTGGCAGGCGTCATCCGTTATCCCCGGGCAGAACACGCAAGTTGGGGATGGTGTCTTTCCCATCTTATACAGGTAAGACTGAAAATACCCGTGACCACTGAGTAGTTACGTCAGATAATAATCAGTCTCACCATGCATTCTGTCAATCCACGGCCCCAAGCCACTTATCAGCCGTGCGGTCCACCTGCCTCGCGTTTCGTTTTCCCATGTTTGCTGCCATAAGATAAGGGTTCTTCTCCGTTCCTCTCGGCTGACGGTTTCTCTCGCCGACTCCCCCCTACGTGAGTATACACGTTTCCGTTCGTCTGCAAGTAACTTAATTGGAACCACCCTCGAGATTACCAGCACTGCAGGTTCAGAGACAGTGCGGTATGCAGCGGCTATCCGCAAAGCTCCTTGCCTCTGCACCTGTTCCAGACGCCTTCGGTACGTCTCTTTACTAAGAGCGTCAGCCCAAACCTCGGAGCCATACAAGAGCACTGACTTCATTGTACTCATCAGTAGTCGTCTTTTGCTCGAGGTTGGCCCCTGCGTGTTGGCCATAATGCGGTTTAGCGCCGATACCCGCACGGAAGCCTTATCCGATGACGCTCGTATCTGCTCGAAAAAACTCATCTTCAAGTCAATCATCAAGCCAAGGTGTCTGATTGATTCTTTTGACTCGATGATCATTTCCCCCACCCGAACTGGCATAACACGAGGGATTCGCTTCTTTGTGAGGACGACAACCTCGGTCTTTTCCAGCGCTAGGCTAAGCCCACGGTCTGTCATCCACTCGCTCACTCGGCGTATTACCGCATCCAGTTTTAGCTGCGTCTGTCCGACAGTACGTCTGGCGACTAGTACTGCTACGTCATCTGCGTAGCCAACTAGGCGCGACTCCCCCGGTAACAGCAGCCTCAAAAGCTCATCGTACGAGACATTCCAGAGGTCCGGGCCCAGAACGGAACCTTGCGCGACCCCTGATGTCAAATCAATTCTTCGCTGGCCTCCCAACGAGTCATAGATGAGTTTCCAACTTTTGAGGTAGTCTTTCAATATCCGCATCAGATACCTCGGCACCCTGAAATATTCCAGAGCACCAAGAATATCTGTCCATCTAGCAGAGTTGAAGGCATTTCTCACATCTAGAGTTATGAGCAGTACTATTCGTCTCGAGTAATGATTGTGGGCTTCTGCCTGCTGGACCGCGCTCACTACCTCTGCTATTGCACCAATTGTGGATCGACCAGCCCGGAAGCCGTGCTGCCGAGGAGACAGATCCGCGGCAGTTCGAATGGCTTCTCCAAGTCTTTCTCTAATGAGCCTCTCGAGTACCTTCCCAGCGGCGTTCAGCATACATAGGGCCCGATATGTAGATGGTTGCTCCGCGATCCCCTTCCCCTTGTGGATCAGCACGAGCCTCGCCTCTTTCCAGCAATTTGGAAACACGCCCTGCCACAAACAGGCATTGAAAGTGGTGAGCAGCTTTTCAGGACAAAGTTGATGTGCAAGCTGTATCACTTCCGCTGGTATACCGTCTGGCCCTGGGGCCTTTTTCGATTTTAAAGCTTTTACCGCATCATCCAGCTCGATGGCGGTAAGAAGTGGGCATTCTCCGAGACATTCAACATCTGCATCATCGGGACGAATAGGATGCGTAGGGAAGAGCGCTCTAACAATCTGGTCCATTTTTTCCGTTTCAGGAAAAAAGGGCCTCCTTGCAGCTCCTAGTTTCCGCATGGCAAGCTTGTAACCCAGCCCCCACGGGTCTCTGTCGATGTCCTCAACTAGGTTGCGCCAGCAGCGAGCCTTGCTTTCGTTAATTAACCTACGGAGAACTTTTCTAGCCGACCTGTATGCCAGCGTTCGGGAGTGTGACTCGTCTCGATTTCTTAAACGTTCATATTGCAATCTTCAATCCTCTTTATTAAAATCTAAACATCATCTGGTAATTAATTGTAATCGTAATATGCTTCCGTTAAGGGGTTACATGGGTTTACTCGGGCGAAAAAAGGTCTATTTTCAACAATTTTTTTTATACATAAAAAATAAAATATTTTATTCAAACTTTTAACTGTCTTAAAGATATACATTTGAAGAATAATTTTTTTATTTTGCAAAGAAAAATATTTTAAACTCCGCCTTCGGGACTTCATTTCCGATGACGCCTCGGGAAAAAGGTTGTCAGCAGAACTCATGACAGGATCATCTAAAGTGAAAAAATTCTTGTTTTAGTTAAGAGCATAAACTAGAACTTGGATGAAGGAAAAAAAAGAAGTGAAAATTGCATTTTTGGCAGACATTTTTACAAAAAAATTCAAATTTTGGTCAAATTTTCTCTACATTTTTAGTTTTTTTAAATAGTTGTAATTGAAAGAAAAAAGAATCCTTCGTCTAAGTTCTTGAGAATTGTATCTCAAAGACCAGTGTAAAATTTCATTAAGATCAGTTGAGTAGGTTTCGAGAACTTTTGACAACCGATTTCGAAAACACAGTTTCGAGAAAAAACGTGTTTAAAGTTTTGAGTAACAATAAATCTGGGGAAAAATTTTTTTTTTAACCTACATTGAATCGTAAAAAAAATCATAAATCGTGAAAAACAACCTGCAGCAGCTGCAATGTCCAGCAATGTTGCTTCATCCAATGTCCAGCAATGCCCAGCAATGTTGCTGCAATGTTCCTTCATGCTTCACTTCAAAGTGCACGCAGCGAATAATGCAGCAATATTAACGATTTTTGAACCAGCAAGAAGTATTTTTGGAGTAATATTCCAGATTTACTGGTTCAAGCTTTCATTATTATTTTGTGTGAAACCACCAACACACCGCGCCAGAAGCTCATCCTTGCTGAGATCTTCATAGATAGGTTTCATTGCAGTCAAAACATCACCTGTGAATGCAATATAATCATGTTTGAATGATGAAATAGTTTTTGTAGCCGATGCTCGCTGCCAGACGCACCAGGAGTCTGGACCTTTTGGGCAATTTCCGTGCTGAGGATTTTGGTCTGTAGAGCTGTAGTGGTAATAAGTAGTCCATATAGTATCTTTTTCTTTTTTTCAACTGACTCACAATTTCTTCTTATTGCCAAACCATAATAAGTAGTCAATTTATCAATTAATTTACCAGTCAGTTTACTTTTGCCGGAAAGAATTTTTTTTTAGTTTTTTTTTTTTGTTACCATTGACTAGTTTTTTCTCAACTGTTTTGTTGACTAAATCACGTAAACGGGTACCCATCCTTTTCTGTACATGTCCAACGCATTCTTTTTTGTTGATAATAAAATCTTCACCATAAGGTTGGGCTTTGAGAATACCAGAGTATGTTTTTGCATTCCCCTCTCCTATATAGATGACGTACCTCAGGCCATATTTTACAACAGAGCGTTTAAACATTTCAACAAACGAAGATACTTCCATGTCCCCAGATGCTCCACTGTGATTGGCGCTGCATAGATTTATTGCGATATTGTGACGTCTTCAGGTCACGCGTACTGTAGTCGGCCTAAACAAAAAGTCGTAAACATGTTTACAACTACCAACCCATCGATTGTTCTCCAATGCGTAAGCATAAACATGTCGCGCACATCAAGTACAACAGATCCCGGTGCAAGCGACTCGACGCGTACACGCGAGAACAATCCGCATGGAAGGTTCTGGGATGGTTGGTAGCTGTATATAAGCGACTACGGCGAGCGACGAGACTAGCAGTTGTGAATGAAAACGCGACAGTGAGCGACAGTGCGCGCAAGAAAGGTGCGGTGAAACGATTAGATTTGAAAAGTGTCGGATAAGTAAATAAGTGTTTGCTTACGTTTGATAAAGTGCGAAATTAATTAATTTAGAGTCGGATTAATTAAAGTTATAAGTGATTTTAATAAAACAATTGTAAAGCGTAGAGAAAACTTTAAATAAAACTTTTATAATTAATTTTAAATAATACGCGAGTGTTTAATTTTCACTATTGGCAATATTTGCGAATAGCAAACAGGTCGCGCGCCTGCCCAAAGCGCAACAATATGTTCTTCTTTCCACTCTTCATACTCTGTCGTGTTCAATTTTTCTAAGACACATAATTTACAGTATGAGCATTTTACGAGAACATCCAACACTTTTACCGAATAATATCCGATAAGTGAATTCACACCAAATAGTGATGTGAAACACTCACTTGTTAATTACTTTTCTTGAGCAGCAGACGAGAACATTGTTTGAGCAATTGTCATACAATGCATGTCAATACATTCATGTATTTTATGAATATAAAAATCGTATATTGATTGATTTAAAAATGAACTGCTGAGATCCATCAAACCACAAAATTTCTTGCATCCGCCAAGCCCGAAGCCCAATATTCGCGTAACAAAAATGAACCGGCGATAGATTTCCTACATTTTTCCGATTTTTCTACATGATAAAATATATTTAGGATCACATCGTTCACATGCTACCACAATTTTGAACCCCAGACCGAATTTCGAGCATTGTTTAAAATCCAATTTTCCACTACACAGTTTTTCTTCATCATTATTTTTAATAATGTTAGAACACCGCACAAAAGACGAGAGTGTTGAAAAAACTAAGGCAAAGTCTATAATTGAATATTAGAGCGTATCTTTCTGTTGCACGTGCTCTTTATCGTCACTTTTCAATTTTTTTGCCGACGTGCTCGCGAAGGAATCATCATCAATTTTCGGATTTTTAGGATTGAATGACTGTTTCCTTTTCCTTGGTCTATCTTTTCTACGAGCGCCGTCTGTTAACCGAGTTCTCGAAAGTTTAGGCATTTTTAAATAAATTTCACAACAGACACTTTGGATAACCTCAAATGAACCTCGTGATTCAAGAAGTAATCACCAACTGAAGTATTTCAAACTAGTTGCCCTTAGTAAGTCAAAATAATAGACAATAAAAACAGACAAACAATAGATGAGCAGCTACGGCGCTCGGTGCCTAGCTAACCTCGAGCGCGCATCTTCACAAGGCTGTATCACCGAAACTATTATTCGGATCGACCTGAAAATTTATGACAAAAAATCGATTTTTTTGAAACTGTGAAACCTGTGTAACCCTTTAAGGTAGAGTGTAGTTTCTCGCCAAATTCTCTGATTGGCGACTATGTACTTATGAATAGCGTGAAGTGAAAAGAAATGTCTTAGGCTTTTAGCCATGCCGAGGCTATTTCTTGCGTTAAGAATACAAGCAGTAGCGAATTTTGAAAGCTGTGTTTAGTTTAAATGTCATAGATGTTGATATAAATGTAATCAAGAGGTTTGCGAGGGGTTTCAGTTTGTTGAAATTTTACTTTAGGCGGATTATTTGAATATCGTTTAGACTTGGTAATTATTGATTATTTTTGTGATTTTACTTTGAGGTGGGGTAAAGTTTTTCCTCTTGAGATAAAGAAAAGTTTCGTTTATGCTACTGTAGTTGCTTTTTTATGGTAGTCTTGAATAACTTTGTCTTGTCCGTCTTCTCCTACTACTACTATGAGGGCGGTTCAATAAGCACATCTGTGTTAGAATTTAAGACACAATATTTTCAAAAAATTGTTTTTTTTTTACTTATACACATAGTTATCTTTTAGAAAAATACACTTCTCCCAAAGTTCCTGCTATTTTTCAACCCCTCTTAAAAAAGGGTTTGTTAAACTCTCCAAAATAAGCCTCTGTCTCGGCTATGATTTCCTCGTTTGAGCTAAATTTTTTCCCGCGAGCCTTCATGTTAGGGAGCAAGAAAAAGTCGCAGGGAGCCAGATCGGATGAATGCGTCTGCGATTCGTAACGCAATCCATAGAGTTTAGTGGCGCCAACTCCGGATGAATGTGCTCTTGCGTTATCTTAGTGAAATAGCACCTTCTTCTTCGCCAATTGCGGCCGTGTCTCCTTCCATTTTTTTGTAGAAGGGTTCCAATAACTCCCTGTTGCATTGTCCAGCGATCGTTCTTCCTTTATCTAAAAAATCCATACAGATGACGCCGTTCGTATCTCATAAAATTGTCGCCATGATCTTCCGTCCCATGGGACTGCAGATTCACCGGGAGAAATCCATTGTTTTGATTTTTGCTTAATTTCTGGTGTGTAATGATGAATCCAGGTTTCATCAACGGTAACATATCGATGCGAAAACCCTTAACGATCTCGCTTAAATTGCTGCCAAACACTGCTTCGCACTGCATCCGCTTGTTGTCCACCGTGAGCAATCGCGGCATCCATCGGGTCGAAAATTTTGCCACACTATTAATTGTCATTCCAACTTTTTGATAGCTTTGATCTTGCCTGGGTTAGGTTTCAGTTAGGGTTAGGTTTTAGGTAACCCTTCCGCGGTTACAATGTAACCGAGAAATTCGGAGTTAAGTTTTCGTTTTGGAACATTTCGAGATGATTGAACTTCACACAAAACTCACAGGGGAGAAAAGGAGTGTACTTACTCAGTACTATTGTCTGTCGCCACACTTGCTATTATGTTTTTAAAAATGTCTTTCTAATTTGAAATGAACCATAGATTCCTCTTTGATTTTTCATGGTTACGTATTTCATATTTACAATGCATGTTTCCATTTTCCATTTTAGAAAGTCTTTTTCTATTTCTTTTCTCTAACTTCAAGCGGCTTTCACTTGACATTAGTTTGTAGGACTCTTACTTTGCCTTCATTGTCTAACAGAATCCTCTTCCTTAAAAATCCTCGTAACTTTATCTTCATCTTTTATTAGTTATACAAATACAAATTACACAAATGTAATTATTTACATTTACATTTAATTTTACATTAAAAATTTACACTTACACAAATTTTAAATGTAATTATTTCTTATACAAACATAACTGTGTTTATCATGGTCAAACGGCTGCAATCTTGATCAACTCCTTGTCGATCCTATTACCTATTGCTTCGTTGAAAGTTGCTACACTATAAGAAATGCTCGGCTCGCTGTTGTGTCCTGTTGTTGCTCGGCTCCTGTGTTATGTCCTTATTTAGATTATTCTATTGATACTCTTGGAGGAATTCAAAATGTCGTACTCCATCGTTGTAAAAAAATGCGTAAAGTAGTTTACAATTGAAGTCCTGCTTGTTTACAGAGAATCTAAGTGTTTAAATTTAGGTTGGAAAACGCTAAAAAAATAAAATATAGAATTAACATTCTTATATCCTCTACATGTTATCTTTTTTTCACATGTATACAGTCCGATATTCAACATCCACTGTTAAGTGATATTTTGGAGCCAATAAATGCTTTGAAAGCTGACGTCAGACGGAAGGCAGTTATGCGGTAAGTCTCAAAAATGGCTCAAAAATCCTCTTTACATCAATATCCCGATTTCAGTCTAAAGTATGATGGTATTGCTCAGTCCGAAGACCACAAGGACCTACCGGCATATGCAATGGCTCGTTATGCGTATTATGTGTGTTTCAAGTGCCAGAAGGTATATTTTACATTTTACATTGCAGTAATTCTAATTTTTCATTTAAATCAAATTCCATATTCTTCCAGGCATATTATGGTGGCGAGGCCAGATGTGATGCTGAAGTTGGCGAGAACTTTGATCCACAGGAGCTAGTGTGTGGAGGATGCAGCGACGTTGCACGAGCTCAGATGTGTGCAAAGCACGGCACCGATTTCTTGGAATATAAGTGTCGTTATTGTTGTTCGGTGGCAGTATTCTTTTGTTTTGGCACAACGCACTTTTGTGACACGTGTCACGATGATTTCCAACGATTAACAAACATACCAAAGAATAAATTGCCCCAATGTCCAGCAGGACCAAAAGCAAAGCAGTTGCTGGGCGAAGAGTGCCCTTTGCATATTGTTCATCCTCCGACTGGTGAAGAGTTTGCTCTTGGCTGTGGTATTTGCCGGAATGCGCAAACTTTTTAGCATTAAAATTGACGCGAGAGATGGGATAAACAATATTAAAAGATTGGTTTGATATGCCATATTAATACTCGAACGCTTTCATTATAATCTTGAAACTTAATCTCAATTTTACGCTTAATATTTATACGCGAAACAACTCATTATTTATTGAATATTGATAATAAATATATCAGCTTGCAAATATTGAACAATTTATTGACTTTAATATTAATATTTTAATATTTTTAACGTTTCCGATATTAAAGGCTGTTCGTTTATCTTCGCCATAAAAACTGTTAATCTAAATTATGATGGTTCGAAAACGTGAGAATTCTCAGGATTTTTTCAGTAACGCACATTAATTTCAACAAGATAAGTAGACATCTTCAGATTAATTTACCAGGAAGTGTTTCGTAGATAGTTCAGAAGTTCTGTGCTATTATAAGTTGTAAAACAGGTGACACACAAACGGATGACACATGCCCAGCTTGTGAAGGGGGGAAAAATTAGGAACATTTCCTTCTAATTTGTCCGAGCCTGAGTACGTACATAACATAACCGAGACATTCAGGGACCTGAAACACTTGGCGAGCCAGGGAACCTCCTTAGTTTGTGTAGGATGACAGGATGGGGATCTAATGGCTATTTTTTGCTAACAGTGTCCCCCTAGTTAATAACAGTACCAATATAATAAGTGAAAAATTCTTTTTTTTTGGTTGGGAGGTGAAGGTTATATACACTCCGGGTGTCGAATTCCGAGTGGCAATCGATCTATCGATATGACACCTCCTCTGTCACACTGAAAACCTAGCATAGAACTGTTTTACACATTTCTTCGGACTTAGCCTCTTTATTCTCGCCTAGTAACGCTTTTAGGTTGGGGAAATCCTTCTTTCTGCATGAGTGGATGCACCGGAGTAGGGTCGACCTCTCTGCACTCTGCGCGGTGAAGCGATTCATGATCCCCTTTAAATGTCAACTTAATTCCCATTATCTTTTTGGAAAGAGCACTCTTATTTTCTCTGAGAGACGCAAACGGAGGGTGCTCCATCTTCCGCATGGGAAGAAGATGAGACAGGGATCATTTACCGTCCCATCTTATTCAGATAAGACTTAGAATGCCCGTTGCCATTGAGTAGTTGTGTCAGATTTCTGCATGCTTTCTTCAAAACCAAGGCCCCCCACCAACCAAATCTGGTGGCCTCCTTGTAGAATTTGGACCTGAGACAACAAATAACGACTCATTCCGGGATGTAGTCAAAAAGGCTCTAGGGGAAAAGGCAACAGTAGCTTCACTTGAACCAATGGGCACCCTCGAAATCAGGGACATTGACTGCGTTACGGACAAGACGGAGGTGGAAGAGTGCCTCAAAAGGGTTTAACCCGGATTAACTGGGATCAAATTACGACTAACCCCTGAAAATAATAGAGGGCAGCGCATGGCCATTGTCGACTTAACCGAGAAACATGCCAAAAAACTCCTCTGCATGGGCAAAATAAAAATAGGTTGTGTGGAATACTGAGAGGATGGACGTGGAGAAGTTTGTCGACACGCTCATGACATGCTTACCACCGCTTGGCTCATCGCCCGGGGAGCAGAGAACTGACTGCTGGAGACATGGTGAACTCCACAATGAGTACCATCATCTCCGCTTGTAAGTCATCTATGCCCCGCCGGAGACGTAGACACGGAAAGCCTCCAGTGTACTGGTGGTCCACTGAAATAGCTGAGCAACGAAGGGAGTGTCACAAACTCCGGCGAGAAGCTCAACGAGCGCGAAGCCAGGACGAGGCATGCACCAGAATTACAGTATATCGGTCGGCCAGAAAATGCGTTCGCAATCTGATTAACAGGAGTAAGGGCCGTTGCTGGCAGAACCTCGTCGAAGACGTGAACAGGGAACCGTGGGGATTGGGCTATAAACTAGTTATGCGGAAGCTCGGCGCTCTACGGGCCCCCCTGCGTACTTGAAGCGGACATGATGGACGAGATAGTACGGGCACTTTTTCCCCAACATCCCGTCCACGTTGATGCCGCCAACAGGGAAACAACATCAGACTGTCCACTCTTCACGAGAAACGAACTGGAACTAGCAGTTCTCTCCATGAAGGCGAAGAAGGCTCCGGGCCCAGACGGTATTCCAGCCGAGGTACTGCAACTGGCCTATCACTCTTGTCCTGACTTGCTACTCAGTACGTTTAATGCCTGCTTGCGGGAAGGCATTTTCCCTGAGCGTTGGAAGTCGGCAAGGCTCGTGCTGATCAGCAAGGGGAAGGGAAATCCCGTTATGCATGCTAGACACGGCCGGGAAAGTGCTCGAGAAACTGATAAAGAGAAGACTCGCTAACGTTATCCACGTCACTGGGGATCTTTCTCCAAGGCAGTATGGTTTCAGAACGGGACGTTCCACTATAGATGCAGTCGCGGAAGTTGTAAGTGCGGTCGAACAGGCGGAGGCACGCAGTCTATCCAACCTTCGGGTAGTCCTTCTAGTGACGCTGGACATAAAGAATGCTTTCAACTCCGCTAGATGGACGGATATTCTGGAAGCCCTGGAAAACTTTTTCCAAGTTCCAGAATATCTGATGCGGATAGTCCGAAACTACCTGAAGGATCGCAGCCTGATCTACAACACGGTGCAGTGTTGTCGGAGTATGCTAGTCACATCAGGTGTGGCTCAAGACTCCATCCTCGGTCCGGACTTGTGGAACGTCTCCTACGACGGACTGCTCAGACTTGAACTGCCGGAAGAGCCGCGACTAATCATCATTCATCATGTGGTCATCATGACCAAGAAGAGGATCCCCAGAGTAAGAATTTTCCAAGTCGGAGACACATTAGTAGAGTCCAAACTATCAGTCAAGTATCTGGGCTTGCTGATAGACTCTAAACTGAGTTTCTCAGAGCAAATTAAGGCAACGACAAACAAGGCCGCAGCAGGGGTCTCGGCAATTAGTCGACTAATGGCCAATCATGGGGGACCAAGTCCAACAAAAAGGCGTCTGCTAATGAGAGTAGTGCAATCTACGCTCCTTTATGGAGCAGAGATATGGAGTGAAGCTCTCAACAAGGAACTGCACCGAAAACGGCTGGCACAGGTGCAGAGACGAGGAGCACAGCGGATTGCATCAGCATACCGTATAGTCTCTAAGTCAGTGGTGTTGGTAGTTGCCGGGGTGATACCAACCGCTCTCCTTGCTAGAGAGCGCAATAGAGTCTACCTCCGAAGGCACGAGGGTAATAAAGAAAAAGTTGCTCGCGATGAAAGACAATGCACTCTCGACGAATGGCAACAATCATGGGAACGTGAGCTAAAAGGAAGGTGGACCGCTCGGCTCATCAAAGACTTGAGATCGTGGCTCAGTCGAACGCATGGTGAGACTGATTTCTACCTGACCCAGGTACTGAGTGGACACGGTTGTTTTCAGTCTTACCTGCACAAGATAGGTAAGTCACGGTCTCCAGACTGCATATTCTGCATTGGTGTGAAGGATGACGCCTGTCATACTTTCTTTTCATGCAGAAGATGGGACAAAGAGTGCGGTGATCTTGCCGAAAAAGTGGGAGAGCTCTATCCAGATAGCCTAGTCGATGAGATGCTGAAATCATTTGACAAATGGAATCAAGTGGCACATTACCTTCGGGTAATCTTAGTAATGAAAAAAGGCATAGTTGATCGGCTGGAGGCGTCGAGGGTTTCCTTCTCTAGCGATCCTCCTCCTCCTCTTTTCCATCCAACTGGAGAAGGAATCCCTGTAACCCGATGGCGCCAAAAGGTGTAAAATTGGGAGGCCTAGCCCGAAGTAATGTGTTAAAGGGTTCCAGGCTAGGCTCTCCGGTTGACAGGGGAGGTGTTTAGTCGGTAGTCCACTGGAAGTCCGACACTCAGGGTGTAAACAGCCTTCACCTCCGTACCCAAAAAAAAGGTCCCCGGTCGCTGATGCGAACCATGCTTCATGTACGCACTTTTCCTAGAAAGAAGAAAGCTAGCGTCTTTCTTGCCTGTTGGCCAACGCTTTCTCGTTCAAGCTCCCGCCTATGTGTCCCTCCCGACACACTCTACACACGACTCTTAAACGTTTGGCTTCGCGGCGTAGTCTGTGACATTTTCTTCGGTTTGCCGTCGTTTCCGTTAAGCAGTATACAACAGGCTTATGGTGTTTCGGCCGTCGCCAGGGCTTAGAGACGCACACAGAAGTGATGTGACTCATAATGGAGTTAATAATGTTTCCCCCTAAGATTACCCAGGTTCCCGTCATGGTTTCACGTCCCCCTCCTCTCCATGAGAACTCCATCGAAATCCTCTACATCTATTTTGGCAATGTTCTAACCTATGGTTGAGGGTCAGCTTGCTGCGCGTCGATTCGAGCGCAATGTATTGGTGTTTACTCGTCGGGTATTTCTGTAGTACCCTCCGTTTGTGTATCATAGGCACTAAGGACTCTGCGGCAAACGTCACTTCCGACAGCCTTTATGGCAAAAGGTTAGTGTTTTGTGAAGATTCATGGCGAAAAATTTCGCCCTTGCCGTCATTCTTTGGGTACGTTTTTCTCTAAAATCTGAACGAGTCATAGAAGTCACTGCCAACAAGGATATGCCTATCCGTGTTCGAGACAGCTTCTTTCAGTTCATCGAACTTGCCCTGGAAGGGTGACATTGACTCATTTCGCGTGAGATTGACGTTGATAAATGTATGTCCGCACATATGATCATCTACCACTGCCCATGTACCTTCAAATTCGGAGCAGATCGCTATCTCGCAACAAATGACTCTGGCGCCAGATCGGTCGCAGTAAAATTCAGCATTTTCCCTATTGTATATAGTATGTATAGTATAGTATTGTATATATTGTATAGTATATACCACTGTATATTTTATGACTTGTGAAAGGAAACAGAAAGCCAAAAAAATCGCATATTGTGCAACTTAAAAGACATACATAATGTTCCTAACTAGTTTCATTTTCGAAAAATATTTCTGAAAAAGTAAAAGAAAGTTTTCGTCATCGACCGTAATCGTTCCGCCTTCCTCAGCGATCGTTCTTTCGTGTTTTTACTTTCTCCTCGTTCGTTGCAAGTTCCTTGGCCAACTGAAAAAGTCAGTTCTTTTTGAAAAATTTTGACCCAGTACACTCTGTGTATAAACTCAAAACAAACTATTGTTTCTGGGGTATATTATTGATTATGTTTTACTTTTATCAAAATTATTATTAGATTTGGCTTTTTTTATTTATAGCTAATATGCATTTTTCTGATTCATAATGTTCTGATGAATACAACTTCATTTTATCTTTCTTAGTTTTTCCTGGCTTTGGAAGTTATCACTGGTTTGCTCAAATAGTTCCAACTAAACAAGTTCTTTTTGCAACTTATTTTTCAGCTAGAGGAAAATTGGTGGATAAATTATACGAGATCATATATCCGGTTTGATGAAGACATGGTTCGACTAACTTTTAAACTATAAATTTACCCAAAATTGTTGAAGTTCACGTTCCATCCTTATCAATAGGGCCACCCACTCATAACGTATTTACATTGAAAATCTCCTGCCGACCAAAACTATGTTCCAAATTTGTGCGGCTTATTTGTCATATATTGTGCGAATTTGTAGCTGCTCCTCAAGCGAATTATTTTCCTGACGTTTAAAGAAACATTGGCTATTATGTGCAAATGTTTAGATCGTTCCGGTTTTCCATCAAATTGGACAAATCGGAGAATTTTTATCTCTGAGTATTGTATTCTAAAAAATGATTATTTCGCGTTCTAACTAACTAACAACTAATCCACTAAACGCAAGTAACTTCGGGGTTAAAATCCTCTAATCTCCTTTCAAAACACGATGTACTTCTTCTTCAGTACAGCTCTTAATATGTTCTATCATATTTACAAAGAAAGATGGAAAGAGCTCAAGCTGGTTTCGAACACGTGTACGGGACGTGTATGGGACTCACATGGTTCCTGGAATCCAGTAAGAATGTATTTCCTGTTGCTGAAGTCAATGAAGTGTTTTCTCATTTTGGAAGGTAGGTATTTAACGTTTTTATTGTAGGCTATTTCTTGGATACAGTGTTGTGAGTCTGTGAAGATGATGATATTTTTAGCATTGTCAGTGGTGTGTTCCATAATGGCTAGGTATGTTGCCATAATTTCTGCATTATTAGCTGAAGATATGTTGTTAAGTTTGTAGAGATTAGTTGTTCCAGAGTTTACGTGATGAATAGCGTATCCTGTGCCAAAGGGATTTTTGACTGCATCCGTGCAGAAGACTTCATAGGTGTTTATTAATGAGTCCACTATTGCGGGTAATGTAGTTGTAAGATTGTTATAATCGATAAGGGGCATGTTGTGAGTGAAGTTATTGTCGGAGTTGTTGAGTTGAAAAAATAAATTTTTTTGGAGACGTGCTAATTTCTGCCCAACACGTGTTGTTTATGAGATCTTGGAATTTTCTATGTGTTAATGCATAGTTAGAATTGACATTTTCAGAAAGTAGATTTCTGAATTCGCTGTCGTGGTGGTTTTTAAGTATTTCTTTCGCTATAAGAAGGCAAGCTCTCAATTTAGATGTGGGTTCTTTGGATACAGCTAGCGTGATTGTGTTAGATGCTGTTAGGGGGACTCCCAGACATCTTTTTAGTGTGGCGGCTTTGTTAGAGTCAATCTTCTTAAACAGGTATTGCGGAGCATCTGCCATGTTCCCTAAACTGGCATCGAGCTGTGGTCTTATTATTGCTCTGAATGTGTTAATTGCCTTAGGGGGACTTAAGCTATGTTTGGGGCTTGACAGTTTCTTGATAATCTGTTTGTAGATTTTCGCTTTAGTTTGAGTTTTCGTTATCTGGTCTCTTATATTACCTTTATTGTTGATTGCACGCCCTAAAAAGGTGAAGTTATTTACCCACTTGATATTGATTCCATTGAGTTGGAAGTGTTGTTGAGGTTGATTATTCGCATAGAAATGAATGGCCGAGGTTTTATTTATATTTAGTTCCAGGTGTAGTTCTTTTAAAATGTTCTGGAAGTACAAAAAGCAATTTTGTAAGTTGAGGAAGGTTTCTGAAGTGTTTCGCCCTTTGCCAATTAGTATGAAGTCGTCCGCATACTGAAGCAGCGTTTTTTTTTCGTTGGTGATGTTGTGTAGTTTATGCGTGTAAATGTTGAACAGGATTGGGCTTAAGACGTTCCCTTGTGGTAGTCCGTTTTCCAATTCGATTGCACTGCCATCTATTGTTAGGATTCTCAATTTCAAGAAGTTATGTATCCAATTGATGTAGTGAGTGTCAATGTTGAAATTATTAAGAGCTTTGACTAGGGAGTTGATGTGTACTTTTTCATATGCATTGGCAATGTCGCATGTTATGGCCATGAATTTGTTTTGTCTACTTCTTGAAGTTATATGGAGTAGTTTATTTATGCATAGATTGACTGATTTACCTTGCCTGTATGCAAAGCTGTTGTCACTTAGTAGTTTCCTTTCTTCAATGAAAGTTTTGATTCTGATTTTAATAAGATTATTGACGATTTTCAGTGGAACGCTGAGGAGAGAAATTGGACGGTAGCTCTCCATAAGGTATGGCGGCTTGTCTCTTTTTGGTACAGGAACGATTCTGATTCTTCTGAGGGAGGACGGTATTAGGTTATTTTTGAAATTTTTGTTGATTGATGCTAGAAGAGCTTCTTTATTTTCCTTGTTGAAACATTGGATAGTGCTGTACTCTATTTTATCTGGACCTGGTGCTGTTTTTGTGGAGTGAGTTTTTAGGATTTGTTCAAGTTCCTGTAACGTGAAGACTTTTGGAGACACAGTGGTCGAGTTCGAACAGGGGTTGGATGGATTCGTAGTTGTGGTGTGTTTATTTTTAATCATTTCTAGGAATTTAAAGTTGTTGTTGGGATGTTGATGAATTTCCAAAAGTTTTTGTTACTTGGATTTTGGTTAAGCTCATTGAATTTGTTTTCCCACATTTTATTTTTTTCCAATTTTACAGCTTCTTTCCATTTCATGTTAATTTCCCATAGCCTTTCATAGTTCTTGGAATTCTTCAGTTTGACAAAGTTTCTCCAACATTTTTGTTTGGCTTCCCATAGTTTTTTAAGTTCGTTGTTCCACCATGGTTTAGGAGTGTATTTGAACGATGCATTGTTGATCGTGTTGTTTATGATGACCCGGTTTATGTGGTGAAGGGTTTTATCAAGATCTTCCGATAGGACAGTGCTATCGAGTTGTTCTTTTACTTTTTTCCTGTTGGTGGAGGAGAAGTTGTTTGAGATTAGGTGGCTTACGTTGATTTCGAAGATGATGGAACTATGCTCGCTTTTTGAGATTTTCATTTTAGCGTCTCTCCAATTGCTGTTCTCATTCTTGAAATTTGTAAGGGTGATGTCAATACTAGATTTGTGCGTCTTTCCGTTTGAGTGTATCCTGTAGAGGGTTGGGATTCCAGAACTAAGAATATGTAACCTGTGGTTGTAGATGATGTCTTTGAGTGTTTTGCCCTTGGGGCAACAGAAGGAGTCTCCCCACATGCTGTGTCTGGCATTCATATCAGCTCCAATGATCAGAGGTTTATTCTTGTTATTGAGTCGCAAAAGCTGCTCCACTTGTTGTTTAAGTTCTAATTTGCTAGCATCCGGAGGGGTGTATGCTGAGGCTATTACGAGGTTGGGGATGATGTTTGTAGTTTCAATCATTGTAATTTCTGCTTCTCTATCTGTCGGTATTGTTTTGTATTTAATGCATTTCTTTAAAGCTATGGCTACGCCACCTCCATTCTTGTTGTTCCTATGTTTATATTCAATGTTGTAGTTTTCTAGGCTACGGATGTATTTGTCTTTTGATGTCCAGGTCTCTTGGATGAGCGCTATGTCAATATTTAAAAGGTTTAGAGCAAGTTCTAGGTTGTGTTTGTTTTTAATGATGCTTTGGATATTTGATTGTAAAAATTTTAATTTTTTAGTAATGTTGGTCTTCATGTGTGAATTAATGAGTTAAATTATTTCAATTTGATTTCCTACTGGTCTTATGTTCGTTGTGGATAGGGTTGTCAGAAGCTGAATAAGCTCGGCTACAGATGTAGATTGTTCCTGGAATGAGTAGTTTCCTGTAGGTGCGTTTTTGATTGTTTTTAATAGCTGAGTTATCAGCCTTTCCACATCGCTGGTTTTATGGCAGATGGATGATTGTATACTTGAGAATCTTTTTTGTAACTTGATGTCTGTTCTTTATAAGAACCTGAATTGTTCCATTGTTCCTAAAATTAGCATTTAATTTGCTGTTGAGCAATGGAAATGCATCATCCATTGACTCATTATCTTTAAGAAGGTGAAATTGATTGTTGTATAGGACAGTTTTGGCCTCTTTAAGAGAAATATTTTTGATAGAGCTAATTCTTAATTCCACTTCGTATCTTATCCATTTGGGACAAATCTTATTTATTGCCGTATGATCATTTGATCCACATAGAAAACATAGAATCTCAGTGCAAGTGTTGTTACATTCTGGTTTGGCACACTTATTGCATCTTGGCAAGTTCTCTCTGCAGTGAGTTTGCGTGAGGCCTAGTCTCAGACATTTACTGCATTGCCTTGGTCTGTAATAAAAGTATTAGACCTGAATAGTTGTGTAGCCGAACCAGATTGCATCAGGCAAAACGTCTCCAGAGAAGGTGATTTCGATGGATTTGGTGGGTACGAGCTTATCAGGGTTTTCTGTGTCCCTGCGTTTTAATCTATAAGCTTCTATTATTTTAGTTTTGTCAATTTGGTTACCTTTCTTATTATACGCAAATGCTTTCGTTTTTATTTCTTCCTCAGCAATTTCATGTGGAATGTTTCGTATGACGCCGTACCTTACAAGAAAGTTATTGGATATGAAAAGATTTAAATGACATTTAGTTTTATTTTCATTTTCAATGGCACTGTTCGCGTCTTCTGCTGTTTTAAAGTTGAGTTTGATTTTATTGTATCCTAGATTATTGATGTTCGTAATGTTTTTGATTCCTTGTTGTTTGTTGATAGAATAGAATATCGGAGCATTTAATCTTTTCCTTTCTTTGTTTTCATCCAATCTTTCACAAATCACTGAGAAAACTTTCCTGGGGTCGTCCAGCAGATACTTATTGACTGCTCTGTTTGGGGGGATGCTCCTGTATTGTTCTGTCGTGTTGATGCTTTGGTTGATTTTATGACCACTCTGTTTGCTGTTGTTATCCACATTGCTAGAAATGAATTTTTCTATGTCTTCAAATGAGACTGTTACGCTATCTGTGGTATCCGTTTGTCTTCTTGTGGACGTACTTGCTTCACTTTTTTTGGGGGTTGACTGCTCTCCTAGTTGATTTGTTCCAGAGTTGGAATTTGTATTATGTTTTCTGTTGTTTTTTGATAGATTGTCTAAGTCTTGTCTCGTTTTTACTGTAGGTTCCCGGGACTTGTCAGTTAACTGTCTTCTCCTTTTTTTTCTTGTAAATTCTGTAAATTCGTGTATGTCTCCAGGGTCAGGAGGAATGTTCATGTTTTGTAATTCGTCCATATCATCAAATCTACAAATTACCTTGGTTAGATTAGCTGTAAGTTAGCTATCGGCGTCGTCTCTTTGTTGTTTGTCACTGACAGTTATATTACACTACTCACTAATTACAGTTTTCTGTTTTCTTGAAAAAACACGGAATGAGTGGCAAAGAAACGTCTGGCAAATGTATTTCCTATTTTTCACCTTGGTATAGAACTGATACACTTCTACACTCTAGCGAGGTTGGACGAGGAATGAATTACACTTCTACGCCTGCCACTCAGACCACTTTGCGCTATTCTCGTCATACACCTACTCAGTCAATGTTTTGCAGACCTAGACTGGTCGGCATTCATCTACGAGCTTTCAGATCAATTCTCAGCAATTCAGAAATAGACAACTTCATCCAGAATCTCGCCGCTAGCATATTAAATATCCTGAACAACTACGCTCCGACCAAACCACCCTCGTATGTATGGAAAATTATTTCTTTGTATTACTAATCTCTTAACTCTCTAAACCAAAGCTAGGGTGCCAACAACACCTAAAGAGATTTTTTCATAAGAACGTAAATCGCATTAACGTCTACCAATGTCTCGCAACAAAAGTCAAGCAGTTTTCTTAACATGCATTGTATATGACAACGTACAATGATTGCGATACGTCGATGCGAGGCGAGAAATATTCGGAAAAAAGGCTCAAGGCCCATTTACAATACTGCGTGACGGCGATGCGATTCTCGCTCGTCGTCGCGCAACGCAATCAATTTACAATGCACGCGATGCGAGGAAGAATAATGTTCATATGGCAAATGTCAAATTGGTGACGTTTCAAATGAAATTTGCTTGCAATTGTTTTTGATTTTTTACAAATTTTGAATTTGGAATTTTCCTTCGTTTGGCAAATAATAGCCTCAAGGAATTTTCATCCAAAATTCATTCAGAATAACCCCAGTACTTGAAAAGTAGTTAAGGCGTTTGAATTTCAAATTTCATTTAAGCGCCATAGAGCATCTGACAAACGTCACGCACCTCGTTGCGAGCAATTTTCGTTTTTCCGAATATTTCTCGCCTCGCATCGGCGCATCGCAATCATTGTATCATGTCGTATACAAATGCATGTTACGAAAACTGCTTGACATTTGCTGCGAGACTCGTCACGCTCTCGCATCGCCGTCTCGCAGTATTATATTTTTTGGCCTTGATTCTTTCGACGATAAAGACTTGGACGAGTTGATTGAGGACCAAACTGTCGATGATTGTGACATTATCAAAAGTTTGATATTGAAATATATGTAGGGTCCAGATTTTGAAAAAATTAGAAAGCATTTTCTTAAAATAGATACTAATGCTGAAAGACGCTTAAAATTCCAAAAAGAGCTGAGATCATGCATGTCTCACTATCGTGACGTTAACAAACAATTGACCAGTCGACCGTCGTCACAAAAACTGATCACTGAGTTTATGGTACCAAAAAACAAATGAATTGAAATCTTATCTTCAAGCGACGAAAGCGATTTTAAACCAGTTCATCACAAGATGATGCGCGTTTTCGATTACGACGAGTAGTAGTTAACTGCTTAATGTACAATTTGAAAACTTCTCCTATATGTAAAATGAAGAATTAAATATTTTTGCAACTTCTTTAGGTCTAATGTAATTGAAAGCATTATCTCATCTTTTTCATAAACCGTTGATGTAATTTCTAAGTCCGACTTTTTTTATTGTCCTATCCACCGCATGAAAAAAATTTTAGGTAGTATATTGTAAAAAATTGTTTATTATATGTAAGAATTTATAAAATTAAAAAAAAAATTTTTTTAGTATTTCTTTTAAACGGGTCCTATCCATCACACAAAAACAGGTTTTATTTCATTGTCAACAACGTTTACATTATTTAATATTTTATACCAAGCCTTATAAGATATTGTTATTTAGACAATGCTTAAATTTATTTTATAAGGGATTCATTTTTGAGGGGATGTGTTGAATTCTTCATACAAAAATGAATCCGTCAATATTCAATATTTATTCCAGATTGTTAGATTTTTCAAATATGATATTCACATTTAGATGTCTGTGTGAAATCAACACCTGGTTTGGAACAAACAATAAATACGAGGAAAGGATACTAATCCTAGTTTATGATCAAAATACTTGGATTATTAAAAGAGTCCTTTTTCTTTTGTTATATATTTTACACATGTATTTATTTGTTAAGAATTTGTTAGGCAATCTGTTAATTTTTGGAAACCTTCAGAAAAAGGGTATAGGATTTTATGGCTTGATATTATTTGTGCTTTGGATTAGTTGTACAGTTGCGAGACGGCTCTCAAAGTAGATGGAACAATTTTTCTCCCGATTAGTTCATTAAAATAAAGAACAAGTGTTTAAAAGTTAGTTTTCTTTTATTTTTTGTACCCTTTCCATGACCTCCGATAATAAGAATAATTTATTTGCGGCATAACGGGGCTATTAAATTTTAAATTAAAGACGTACTATGGCTGCCAAAAGTCTAAATACCACACCTTATACTGAGTTTCCGAGTGATTGGAAGCTTAAATAAAAAAAAAAAAAACTATTGATGTGGTTTGTTTCATTCTTTAAAAAACAAAAACAACTTTTCATAACGAACTTAAAATGAAATTCATAAAAACGAAAAAAATGACCTGACAAAAGTCTACATATAGTCAGTGTACTGGGAAACATAACAGCATTTTTCTAGAACCTATTCGTTTATTTGTTGTGGAAGTGCAGCTGCAACGCTTTTATAGTTTTTTAACTGTAAGTTCGAAAAAAAGTTGTTCGGGAAAGAAATTTGCAGTGACGTGCGAATATTGTTTGTTCAATATAGAAAAGACAATAAGTTGTATGGTGAAATAGCGAAACTATTGAAGTTAAAACGTGGCTTAGAGCAAACAATATTAGAAAACTTTGAAAACAAACCACGAGCTGGTCGACCGAAAAAACTTTCCGGAGAGACCTCAGTCTAATTTTAAAGGAAGTGGGCGATAATCCCAAATCAATTGCTGCAAATTTAGCGGAACATATCGCTGCGGTGAGTAAAAAGATTTTCCATCCAAGGTCTATTAGGCCGGAGTTGAATGCAAATGGTTTTCGAAGCAGAGCTCCCCGTAAAAAACTACTAATATCAGCTAAAAACTGACAAACCCCCTTTTGAATCGTCTGCCATTGAAAACATAGAGCTAATGTGTTGAGATTTAATCAATTAACAGCTGATCTAACCCAACTTAACCTCGACCCTATCCTTACATTACACTAATCATTTGTTTGACCAAGCTAAGTTGGCAGTAGTTAAGTTGTTAGTTGACAACTTCATGTGCTAGTGTACAAAAGAAAAAAAAGCGAAATTAAAATCAGTGACAAGAAAACGTGCTCAAGAGTTGTACCTTTTTAATTAGTTTAATAAAGTGAACTTTCTGTAAACTCTGGACTCGACCTTTGTAGACTTTGAGAAGCCCAAATCCACTCAATCATAACCAACATAATGTTAGATGAATCTGAAATCAAATTAAACGCAGTTTACTTTCCTGGGACAAACCCTACGAAGGAAAAATTAACTGATTTCAAAAACGACTTAAAAGGTTTACGCGTCGAAACCAAAACTACTTGCTCTGTGGGGATCTTAACGCGCGTCATAGGCTTTGGAACTGTGTTCGAGCCAATAAAATAGGTCAATGTGTGTATGAAATGTTGAGTGTAGTGAATATATTTATTCACTTCCCGACCGAACCCACATTCTATTCGCCTTGAGGTGCCGGATCTACCCTTGATATTATATTAGGTGATGATAATATTGGCCCTTCAGACATTAGAGTATTACAAGCGCTATCATTTCCTCATTTACCAGTGCTTTTCACACTAGATTCAAAGGGATTTTATCGCTATAAACCACATCAAGCCTTATATATAACTTATTATATAACGAAAATATATCGATTTCGCAAAATACACTTAATTCTTTGAACACAGCGCAAGCGTTTGATGAAAAAATCAACGAATTTAAGAACACTACTTGGAAGGGTCTAGAATGCAGTGTACCCAAATCTAATGCCAAATATCTAAGCTCGGAATTAGATCAGGAAGCTCTGAAGCTTATTCGTACCCGAAATAACCTTAGAAGACAGTGGCAAAAATCTAGGGGTCCGGCTAGAAGTTAGGCGTGATCTCACTCACTACAGCAATCCGGGAAAAAATCTCAAACCTACGGAATCAGTACTGGAATCAAATGTTCCAGAGCTTAGATTTTAACTCAAGGGGACTTTGGCGCTTAAATAAAATTTTCAAAAGCAAATCCCACAACCTGCCCTACCCACTTAAAGAGTCAAGTGGCCAGCAGAATTACTCTTGTAAAGAAAAATCAGAAATTCTTGCTGATAAGTTTCATAATTACCATAAAATCTCAAACAAAAGGCGCAGATATCATAGAAACGATGATAGATAACTCTGTGCAAAGTATATCTAACAAATCTAACTTGCCCCCTGGCGCCTACATGAAGACCAGAAAAATAGTTAGGCAACTAAAAAAACTTAAGAATCGCACAGCTCCCGGGACCGATTTTCTGAATTTTTTCTCGAATTCTCCGAATTCTGAAAAATCTGACAAAGAAAAGGATTGTGCTCACTTGCCTCTTATTTAATGCGTGCCTCAAACTATCTTATTTTCCACTCGCCTGTAAACAAGCTGTTGTAGTACTACTGCTAAAGCCTGGGAAGGTTCCAAATGAGTCAGAAAGCTACAGGCCAATAAGCCTATTGCCAGCCTTTGGTAAATTTTTCGAAAAGCTTATTCTCAAAAGACTTACAGACTTCGTGGAAAATGCCAACATACTTCCTAACTTTCAGTTCGGTTTCAGACACGGCTATTCAACGGAACCCCAGCTGTATCGCGTCCCAAAGGACATTTAGGCAGCTCTAATAGAAAACAATCTGTTGGAATGGTCACCATTGATTTTGAGAAAGCATTCGATAGAGTCTGGCACGAAGGTTTACTTTATAAGCTCCAAGAGTACAAAACTCCAACATACTTACGTAATTTGATAGCTTCCTACCTCAAAGACAGGTCATTTCAGGTAAAGGTCCGAGATAGCACCTCTACTGTAAGAAGTATCCTTGCTGGTGTTCCCTAAGGCTCATGTCTGTCACATCTGTACTTCCGATCTCCCTACAAGCGAGCACTGTCAAATAGCTGGCTTTGCGGACGATACCTGTTTTATTCTTCGAGAATTCATCCAAGTACAATACCAGCTAACAGAGAAAATGCTTAAATAGGTATATCAGTTCTTCTACAGGTGGAAAATAAGCAGCAATATTGACAAAACCAAGGCAATATTTTTCACTTAAAAAACGTAAACGTTCCTTGCTGCTTTATCGACCGATTAACTTTTAACGACAAGCCATACCATGGTCCGAAAATCTGCAGTACCTTGGGCTAACGTTGGACAAGAAACTTCTGAAGAAACTCAGAAGATGGTAATTCAGCCTATAATAATATACGGAGCGCCTACTTGGAGCCAATGCGCAAAATATTTGAAATTAAAGCTTCAAGCCACTCAAAACCGGTAGGGGAGCGAGGGGCTTGTTGTAACAGGGGTAAGTAGTAACAGGCCCTTTTCACTAGGATCTTAAACGCTATTAACGTATTTATTTGACTCGATTTAACCTATAAACCGCGCCGCACCGTGTTGCCATAGCCAATGTCCCGCCTGCCGGCGCAGTGAGCGGAAGTGTGCACGTGCTTCATTTCTGTGAGGTAATATAAAATTGTACTGTCGTAAAATTTCGGTTTGCGTATTTAATATCGACTAATTTCAAATTTTCTATATCTTATTTCCATTCAAATTTATCTATCTCTGATAATGTGTAACAGTTTTTATGATTGCTAAATTGTTTAAATAGTTATCTTGATAAATGTTGAAAATCATACCATAGGGTTAGTTGTAACATAATCCCGGGGCTTGTTGTAATGTGTTACAACATGCCCCAAGTTATGATGTAGATACCTACTTTTTTCTTTTGTTTTAGAATGAGTGTATAAAAGAAAGTCAGAGCGGGCAACACAAAGCCAAGAAGTGTACGAGTTAGCGGCAGCTGAAGTTTTAGAAAACAAATGCAGTATTCGGAAAGCTAGTCAGACTTTCGGATTATGTCACGTCTCTCTTTATAGATACATAAAGAAAAAGAAGAATAATGAAAGATTAAGAGTTGGTTATGTTAAGCCTAGACAAGTATTTACTGCAGAAGAGGAAGATAAGATAGCTTCGTACCTACTCAAGTGCGCCGATATATATTTTGGACTACTTCCTATAGAAGTAAGGAAACTAGCTTACCAATGCGGTGTGCAGCTTAGTGCTAAAAACATTCCTCCTTCTTGGCATCAAAATAACATGGCTGGTATTGACTGATTCCAAAATTTTATGCGCAGAAATTCACATTTATCTTTAAGGACACCAGAAGCGACGTCTTTCAATAAGACTAACGTTAATTCATTCTTTGAAATATATCAACGACTTCTCCAAAAATATCAGTTTAATGCTTCTCGAATATGGAACATTGATGAAACAGGGGTCACAACGGGTCAAAAACCTAAGAAAATAGTACCTGCTCGTGGCCAAAAGCAAATTGGAGCTATCACATCGGCTGAGAGGGGAACTCTTGTAACACTTGCTTGTGCCTCTAACGCTGTGGGTAATTTTATTCCACCGATGTTCGTTTTTCCCAGGCTTAAATATTCTGAAATGTTTATTCGTGGTGGACCTCCAGATTGCATTGGTGCTGGTAATTCCTCTGGATGGATGACCGAAACAGAATTTTCAATTTTTATGGATCATTTTATCAAACACGCAAAACCCACCAAGGAAGAGCCAGTTCTGTTGCTACTTGATAACCATAGCTCACACGTGAATATTGGAGTAGTTGAAAAAGCCAAAGAAAATAATGTCATCATGTTATCGTTTCCCCCGCACTGCTCCCACAATTTGCAACCTTTAGACGTAGGAGTGTACGGTCCTTTTAAAAATTACACAAATAGGGCACAGACAGCATGGATGCCCAACAATCCGGGGAAAACGATGACAATATATGACATCCCAGGTATTGTGAAAGAGTGGTTACCGCTTGCCCTGAACCCTACTAATATTATGAGTGGATTTAAAGCTTCTGGTTTATGGCCTTTGAATGCTGATATTTTCCAAGACTCCGACTTTGCGCCATCTTATGTTACTGATCGTCCAGATCCTACACAAGAGCCAGATGACGTAAATGTCACAGATAATATATCTTTGAATCTTGAAAATCCAGAACTATTAGATTCTGTCCCTGAATTAGATATAAGCACCACGGAAATTATAAGCCAAATCGAAACTGCAAACGAACCAACTCCGAGTTGCTCCGGTCTACAAAAAACTTTCTCGCCATCGAAGATTAGACCTTTACCAAAGGCACCACCAAGAAAAACTAATACAAATAGCAGACGCAAAAGAAAATCTACAGTATTGACGGACACTCCTGAAAAGGAAGCTCTACAAAAAGAATATGAGGAAAAGATGAAGAAAAAACAGAAAAAAGATGACAAAATTAAAGGAAATATAAGTAATAAAATATAATTAATGATTATAAGTAGTGTTTAACTAAATAAAACTGTTAATTACTTAATTTTTAAGTGTTGATTACTAAAAAAATGTATTTGAGTTGATTTTTGATAAGAATTACGTAATACTTACTTTAGAAAGATGTCAATTTTTTTTAAAAAAAAAAACAAAGAATAAATAATTAGGGGTATTATTGTCGTTTTTTTTGTCGTTACTAGTTGCCCCGGTAGATGTTACAACTTGCCCCAAGCACGAGGTAAGTTGTAACACCACACTTCTTCTAGAAAATAATTGATTGTAAAATAATGACCAATAGTTATGGTATTATTTTTACTTGATTTGGTAGAGGAAGAGTTACAGTATTTATCCATCTTTATTTAGTAGAAATTTAATCAATAGATTTCAAGATATATTAGTTTTAATGAAAACTGTTACAACAAGCCCCTCGCTCCCCTACTTAAAAATGGCGCTGAATAAGCCTTTTTATTTCTCATCACGCAAATTAAATGAGCTTGCTAATATTAGCCTTACCAATAAACTCGCGCTCTCACGCAGAGATAATCTACTAGCTAAGCTAGAACACACTTCGAATCCATACATTCAAGCACTCAGGATTTAAGTTAATAGATTAACCTTAGAGATCATGCGTCCTCAACCGAGTATTGATAGTTATTACTAAGATCCAAAATAGTATGTAAAAAGGTTTTAACATAGATAGTAGTAGTTTAAGTTAGAGTTAGGTTTAAAAGAGGTTTTTGATGAATTTTCCTCTACTATTATAAATATATCATATGAATAAGAAACATTTGTGTTACAAACAGAAAAAATACTGTAGATGCAATGAACACCAAATTCAGAACTCTCACTTTAAGTTATTAATTTAGTCCTGCAAATTTTTAGAAACAATAAAGAACTTATTAAATAATAGAATTCGCAAAGGCTCATATTAACAAGTGCATGGATTTATGGAAGCAAGTCCTTTTTACTGATGAGTCCAAATTAAATATTTTTGGATGTTATGGTCGCGCTAAAATCTAGATAAAGGACAACACTGCCTTAGATCCTAAAAACTTGGTATCTACAGTCAAGCATGGTGGAGGCAATGTCATGGTTTTGGGAGCCGTCGCAGCATCTGGAGTCGGAAAATTATCATTTATTGAATCCAACATGGATCGCTTTGTAGATAAAAGCATGTGGGAAAAATATTTATAGCCATCCGTGAAGTTGTGCCTTGGAAGAAGTTGGATTTTTCAACAAGACAACGATCCAAAGCACACAGCTCATATCGTTAGGGACTGGTTGTTATATTACGCTCCCAAACAGCTTAATCATCCTCCCCAAAGCCGGATTTAAATCCGATAGAGCATGTATGGGAGCTTCTTGAGCAAAAAAATTCGGAAGTACTCCAAAAAGACAAAGATTCGCTGAAGGATGCATTCCTAGCAGAATAGGATTAAAGAACGCCGGAGGAAACCAGTAATTTAGTCGACTCTATGCGCCGAAGACTGCAAGCAGTACTTGATGCTCAAGCGGGCCCAACAAAATACTAAAGCAAATTATATTTCGAAAAATTATGCTAACATTTGTACAAACAAATTGACTGTTCGTTGACTTTTGTCACGTTATTTTTTTCATTTTTATGCATTTCTTTTTAAGTTTGTTATGAAAAGTTTTTGTTTTTTAAAAATATATGTTTTCGATAATGAAAAAAACTGCATCAAAGGTTTTTTCATTATAGCTTCAAATCACAAAGAACTTCGGTATAAGGTTCTGTATGTTGACTTTTGGCCGCCACTGTGGTTCTAGTTGTATGAAGTGTAATTTAGGAAAAATAAAAGATTGGTTATATATTTTTCATATAACAAGTCTCGTGCGTCACCGGTCCTCATCGATCATTTGTCAAACCACAGTCGATATCTTTCTTTCACTTTCCGGCAAATCAGTAGGTAAAGATTTCAACGATGAATTAAACAAATCAATATTTGAAAGAGTTGAAAAACCAAACGTAATACCATCAACACGAATGGTGATTGTTAATACAAATCAATTAGCTATACCACACAGAAAAAACACTTGAGAATCAATATAAAGTATCCAAAAAACGCAATGTGTACAATTTTAACAGTTTATTTCCCATAAGACTATTGTATGACAATAAGTTGCAGACTGCGACGTATTTTAATTTTGTGATTGGTTGGAACCTGAAAAAATGATAAATATTAGTATTTGCTGTGTACTAATGGAAAAAGGCTAAAGAAAACATGAAGTATGAATAAAAACTACAGCGAAATGCATTGTTAGAGGGATATCATTCGGGGCTGAACAGGGAGAAGACCCAATCGAGAATTTTATTAGTCAGAGTTGCACATTTCTTTTGATAAATTCTAATAGAGGGCAATGTAGGGTTACTCGACTCACTGAGAGACTTTGCCAGTCCCATGAACTTACATACGCATTTATCGTAGTTGCTTTGGACCGTTTTCAGTTACTTTTCATCTTTAGTAAAATAAAATTTATTCATGAATGAGAATCGAATATAGCAATAAAGTCTTTAATATTTATACTTACGGGCTGGTTTACCATCGGCCCATGGAGTGAATTTGACGTGGGATTCATTTCGGCGGATAGCATCTGCGCGCAGATTGGGCTTCAACGCTTCTCGCAACACGCGTGCGGCAATGTTGGAATAGTTAATGTAGCTGGAAGGAGACCGAATTGAGATTAGTTTAACAATTATTGGCTAATATCTGTATAAAACTTATTTTATGAAGCATTTATAATTCGATATTCAATGAAAATTGTATTTTGAATGGGTTCGACGAAAATCGTCCCTACATGTAATGGCAATAGAAATGTATTGAAATTTGATGCCTCCGGAAATCAACAGTACCACAGGCGGCAGAAGAATCTTTAGGTCTTTACTATAATTGATACCCGCAGCCTAATGTGGCCAAGCAATGTCGGTAAGATTTTTTAGTCCTGGTAACGAGTTTAGAGGTTACGCACAATCAAATAAATCAAAGATAAAGTAATGAAGCCGCTGCACTGATGGTGTCCTTCTTTTTACAATTAGAAATAAGTACTTTTAATAGAATAAAGGAATCTTCACAGTTTATCTTAATACACTAGAAAACTCCCCGCGGACTGGATGGAGAAGTTACGTAATGTTAACTTGCGGAAAAATATATGCAACGAGGATATGTATTCAGTGAGAACTTACGTCAATCCGGCTGCTCTCCAAGATGACATTTTGTATAGTTTTTATGGGAAAGTTACAAATTTTACAGATATTAAAAATTTGCCAGTCTACTTGTCACACACACTTGACATGCGAAGATTTCCACTGAACCGCAGGTGATTTGATGACGACTGTCGTTACAAATAGATATTTCAGACGGTAATGCAGTTCGTTTCCGATTTTTAATAAACGTTATTTCAATTATATTTAAATTTTTCAAATTGATAAATAACAAAATGTTGGGAGCAACAAGTTGCTTACTAACATACGAAAATTCCAGTACAGGTTACGAATGACACATGTTTAACATCCGACATAGTTCGATGATTTTTCTTTTCTTCCGCTTTGATATTCGAAGTACAACAAGCGGTGAACTTATGGTAGCGCAAAAAATTCCAACAAGAATTTAATTAAACATTCAAATATATCCTTTCCCTTGTGATTTGCGTTGACTATTAGTCCTGTACTCATTGCATTATTAATAAAAGGATAAAAGTACTTCTCTTTGGACAAACCAGAAACCAGTATTTGCTTTAGAACTTTAATTTAACAGTGAGTGACAAGTGTATTGCAATACGAGGCAAAAGTATTGCAACAAAATAATAATTTGAGAACATATAATCTCAAAAATAATTATAAAATATAAAAACTGGAAATATTCTCAGAACGTGATATGTTAGCACTCCGTATTGCTTTCTTTTGCATCGATAACTACCTGCAACCTGCGCGGGACGGAGTCTATTAGTCGTTGTATGTAATCCAATGGCACCGACTTTCCAAGTCCTTTACTCTCTCTGATTGTCTCTTCTCGTCTACTTTTCATATTAATTTGACGACAACGCTTCAAGAAGGACCAAACATTCTCAATTTTGTTCATACCGCGTCTTTGAGGTGGCCACTTTATAACTTTGATACTAACGTTATTGAGAAAGTTTGTAACATTTCTTCAGTCATGTCACGGTGCGTTGTCGTGTTGGAGAGTCCAGTCCATAGATTTATGCAGAGTATCGCCAGAAGGGCATGTTTTATCGTGTGATAATAAAGGGTAAGGAACTTGCGTTAATGATAAAATTGAAAGCGAAACTAACCATATTACGAAAAACAGCTGTCACAATGTACGTAGTATTAAAAAGCCTTGCCATCTCACAGTACTATACCTTTCAAAAAAGCACCTCTTATCTGTGAAGATAAAAGCACATATTTCAGATGTCCTTGCGATTTTATCCTAGGTTACGGTCTCTGCTGCTTTAATATTTTCCTATTAGATTATATTTTTTTCGACCACTCCCACTAGGAATATAAGGTGGAGATCGATATGGTCAAAAATATGGAAAATGACGCTTTATAGTATCGTTTCGCGGCCCAACTTTGGTTAACCAATGGTTCTATTTATTTAGGTTTTTTTTTTTATTTGCCAGCATGTAGTTGTGTTCCCTTTTTATCTGCCTTCACGCACTGCAGTTACTTCTAATTATTTTTTGGCTTCTACGACGTGAACTTCATTCGCTGTAGTTCGCGCTTATCATTTTGAATAATTGTTGACACTCCAGCGAGCCGATTGAGTCTCATTTGAGTCACCTAGGTTGAAAATTACTTGAATATGTTAAGACTTTTTATGTCATAAGAAAAATAGTGCATGTCTTTTGAAAACCCCAAAAGCAGTATTTGCTTTGGAAATGCAATTTAATGGTCAACTGCATTCTGCCAAAAGCATTGCAAGCTGCGGCAAAAGTACTGCAACATTAATATTGTCGCCCAAAACCTGTATGGATGTACCTGTAATACCAATTGTTTTCGTAGACTAGTTTTCATTTCTAGAAAATGTTTCGCTATACTTTTGTTCAGTATAAAAATTATTTTTCTTGAAAATACAATAAATGGTTAAAACAAGGGGATTCTAGGAGCGAATTGAAATGGTTGAAAAATACAGAAAGAGTGTTTCAGTGGCTGATAACGATTTAGCCTATAAAATCAGCCGATGTACTTTTATAAGGCGCTTCAATAAAAAGATAATGAAACGAACGGAGCGGACGAAAAAGTATGTTGTTCAACATACTCTTACGTTCCTCGAAGCAAACAATAGCCCTGATATTAACGTACGTCTAGCCATGAAATTTGCAAGGAGGGCATTGTTCAAAGAATGTGATGTTACTATCAAAAACTGGTCAGCACAGATAAACAAGAATTTTTACGAGAAGATAATGAAGTTGAAACTGAACCTAGCAATGAGGACTGGATCAAGCTTGTGTGTTACGAATCTACTAGTGTCAACCTTCGACGATTTCGTATAATTTGACGACGACCTGGCTACCGTTGAAGAATTTACCGATGACGATATCGTGCAGAGCTTGGTGACAACGTGTACTGACGGAAATGACTGTGAAGATGAAGTCGACTGATCGCAGATTTTGGATACAGAAATAGAGAACATTCCAAGAAAATATAAATAAGAAAATATTTGATAAAACTTACGAATTAGGAAAGTATGTACAAAATGTAAGTACAGAAAAGAAAGAAAAAAATAACAGATTTTTAAAATAGATATGAAGATTTACTGTTGCGTGTAAAATTCATGTACTTGTAAATTCATGTCCGTACTTATACCTCTATGATAATTATATATAATGTTAATATCCGTAATAATATAATGTTAATATCCGTACCTCTATAAGGCAGAACCTTGGGCTAGTGATAAGCCTCCGTAAGCGAAAAAGAGATTGTCATCCCTTGAATTCTCACTTATCCAGGTTCGACTGTAATTAGATTTCCAATGGATCGTTTTCGCACCACGTTTACTCTCACCCATGACGCAAAATCAAGAAATCATAGTAGTTCAAATCCAACTTGTGTAGGAATCGAAGCCACCATTACTAATAATTGCGGTTTTCCTAAAATTCCGAGAAATTTAATAATTCCATTAAGTATGTCTTGCCATGTTCTGGATGTAATTTTAGTGATTGCAGCAATTTTGCTAAATTTATCAATCACTGTTAAATAAAAGTTTTTCATGTCTTTAAACCAAATATCCATGTGTATTATCTCTCTGGGTTTTGTTGGTGTGGGTGTAATTTGAAAAGGTTCTTTGATTGGGTTTCTATCATATTTAGCTTGTCTACAGATTTCACAATCGTTAATAATTCTCTGTGTGGTAACTTTAAGTTCGGATAGTATATTGATCCTTTCAGTACATCGTATGTTTTATCCACTCCGTCATGTTGTGACCTTCGATGTGCTTTCAATACTTCGTTCATGATATCTTCGTCCTTAATGTTAAACAATTTAATCCTGCACTTTACGCATTTCACTCGGTTCTCTGTATCTTCTTTCCATTTTCTAAAAGCTTCTTGGAATTGTAAGAACAATTTTGTATCTTCCATGTATACGACTAGTGTTCCTGACTGAGGAAAGTTGTTAGTTATTACGTATTTCATAAATTTCTCAATTGGTTCTTTTGTCTGAAAGTTTAGTATTACATTTCCTTTATATTTTTCTTTTTTTATACTATTATGTTTCGACTTCTGAATGCATATTTGTGTTTTATAAAAATTTATTGGTTTTTCCGATAGTCCAATATGGTTAGTGCCGTCTTCTTTTGCACTTTGTATCGTTGCTGCTGAAGAATTCATTTCATCATTTATTTCGCGATTAGTATTTATTTCGATTCTACTAAGGGCATCCGCCACGACATTGTCCTTTCCTTTCACGTACACTATTTTAAAATCGAACTCTTCCAGCCGTAGTTTCCAACGGAGTAGCTTTTGATTGGATTCTTTTATGTTAGCGAGCCACTTAAGGGGCTTATGATCAGTTCTCACCACAAATTCACGTCCGTACAAATATGGTCTAAAATATTGAGTAGACCACACGATAGCCAGAAGCTCCTTTTCAATGGTGCTATAGTCAACCTCGTGTCTATTGAGGGTTCGCGATGCAAAGCATATTGCGTGGTTGCCTTGGGAAAGAACTGCGCCTAATGCGTATTTAGATGCAGCGGTGGTAAGAATGAAGGTTTTTTCAAAATCCGGTTAACCGATTATGGGATCATTTGTTATAAGTGTTTTAAGAGTTTCGAATGATTTTTGATAATCTTCGTGTAGGACATTAATTCGGGATCCATGTCTTAGTCTTTCTGACATAGGTTTTTCAATTTTAGCAAAGTCCTTTATAAAGTTCCGGTAGTAACCGGTGAGACCCAGGAATGATTTAATTTGTTTTTGGGTACGTGGTATTGGATAGTTCACTATTGCTTTTACTTTACTTGGATTGGGTTTAATGCCCTTTTCTGTAATAATATGACCGAGAAAATCGGTTTCCCGTTTAAAGAATTCGCTTTTGCTGTTCTACCTTTAAGTTTGCCTGCCGCAAAGTGTCAAGGATACTTTTAATGGCCTTAACATGCTCGTCAAGTGACACCGAAAAAATAACGATGTCGTCAAGATACACAAAGCATATTTTACCAATAAATGGTTTAAGTATTTTATTCATTAATCTTTGGAACGTTGATAGTGCGTTTTTTAAGCCGAACGGCATGCGTTCGAACTCGAAATGACCCTGCTTTGTTGAGAAAGCGGTTTTTTGTTTGCTCTCAGGGTCCATTTCCACCTGATAAAATCCTTTTGTTAGATCTAAGGTGGTGAAATATAGTGATTTACCTAATTTAGCGAGTATATCGTCCATGTTGGGCAACAGATATTTATCAGTTACAGTATTTTCGTTAAGTTTGCGAAAATCTATCACGAGTCTCCACTGTTTTCGACCTAATTTATCTGCCTTCTTTGGCACAACACAGAGCGGTGCGTTATAGGGTGAGTTGGAATGCGTAATAATTCCCTGTGCTAACATGTCAGCCATTTGTCGTTCTACCTCCGCCTCATGAATTTGAGCGTATTTGTAAGGATGAACGTAAATAGGATCTTCGGTAGTGGTTTTAATCACATGACGAATTTCGTGTGTGAATGTGAGATCTTTATTGCTATCAAAAAGATCTGCATAAAGTCTCAATAATTCTTGTTTTTCAAACTGTTCCTTCTTGTTCAAATAAGTTTCAATTTTTAGTGGTTTTTCTACAATACCTAAATCTTCTTCTAAATGATGGATCTGCTGTAAGTAAAGATTTTCATCGTCCTCCTCAATCTTAGATAAATACATTTTAAGCTCCCTATTTCCCATTTGTAGTGTTTTTGTTTCAAAATTTATTACACCATTTAAGTTTTTTAATATATCGGTCCCTATAAGGCCATCAAAAAAATCATGAAGTTTGGTCATTACAAGAAATGACAATTCGGTGTTATTGCCGAATTCCGAAAATGGTTTGGTTTTCATAACCTTGGATATGGTTATAACACAATTTATGGATGATAATTTAATTGGGGAATCCAAACTTTTGATACCTTTAGGTTCACAAATTGCTTCATTCACCAAACTACGTGTAGCACCCAAATCGATCAAGAATCTTAACGGTCTTGAACATCCTTTCACTATTATGTAGGGGAGTGCTCTGTTGAGGCTACTAATTGAAAATTTTGTTCGTTATGTAAAGAAGTGTCGTGTGAATTAACTGTTCTCATTGAAACGTCCGTATCCAAATGTTGGTTATGTATTTGGTTAGAATTAGAATTCTGTCTGAAGTTGTTATTAGTATTTGATCGTTGCGTAGTGTAATTGGGATTTAAATTACGATTTAAATTTTGATTGGTATTAAAATTGTTATTGGAATGATTATTTTGCAAATTATTATGCCGATAATTATTGTTGCGATTATTTCTTTGATTATTATTACTCTGAGCATAAGAATTACTCTAAGCATTATTTGTTTGAGAGTTACCGTTTTGATATTTGAGTTTTCATAAAACAAATTATTTGATATTAAAATATTTTGGGCTTCTGTTAAAGAAGTTACCCCATTTGAAATAAGTAAGCATGCCTTATAACTAGGTATAAAATTCAAAAAAGCATTAAGCACTAATTTTTCATTACGCGATGTTGTAAATTCTGCATTCGCCACGCTTAAAGGTTCCAACAAATATTTGTAGTTTAATATAAGTAAACATTTCGACATTATGGTGTAGATTACGCTAATCTGTAGTATAAATTTCAGCTGCGATGCTCTGGAAAGATTGTTTGATTCCGAAAGCCTTAATAAGTGCTGATTTTGAATCGGTCCAGGATCTATTTGTCAGTTTGTTTAATTCGTCGAGCGCTCTGCCAGTTACCCTTCTTAAGATGGTTCTACTAATTACCAGCTTTTGGGGTTCCGATATGACTGAGTCAATCAATTCCTCCGCTTCCTGGATAAATAACCGAAACTCAGCTTGCGATTTTGGAGCCCCGTCGTAAGGAGTGAGACGACGAGCAAAACGTACAACATCCTCAAATGAGAACGCCGTATTTACTCTTTCCTCGTTTGCCATAATTATAGATAACCAATTACCTTGAACTTTTGATAAAAAAACACAATCGTGTGTGATTGGTAATTGAAAGTCAATACTCGGCACTAGCTTCACTTTTTGAACACTAGCAATAACTTTTGAGTCAAGTGTAATTGTAAACACAAATACTGTCAGTTTTTTCGAAAAGGAACTTATTACACGCACTGCTCGTAAGCGGCTGCGCCAGTTAAACAAGTTGAAGTTATATGTAAAGTTTAACGAGTTTATTTTATTCAAGTAGGTATGATCTATAATGATGTTTGATCTCGACTGGTTATGCTTCTGAGTATTTCATAACTTAATGCTTCTGAGTTTACATATCTTAATGCTTTGTAAGCAATAAATTCAAATGTGCTTGTGAACAAATATGCGAGCACAATCGCCAAACTGATAAACAAATTTTAAATGTGCTTGCGAACGAAAATGCGAGCACAATCCGCAAAATTAATAAACATTAATATTTGGTGGAAAATAGTATTCGGTGGTCCTTATCTAAATGTAATTATGCCGGATGGGCTTAATGTGGAGTCGCCGGATGCGCCTAATGTGGAGTCTGACGTAACTATGATTACAACACTCCAGCCGATAGCAGAAAAACCGACAGATTTGCTCCTATAAGAGAAGTTTGGGATATCTTTATTGCTGAGTGTTGAGGTTCTTACAAACACTGTTCTTTCTTTACAATCGATACACAATTACTTGCATTTCGTAGGCGTTATAATTTGAGAATGTAAATCCCAAACATTCCGTATAAATACGGACTGAAGTAAGTTTTAATGTGTGATAATGCTATCAAATATATGGCTAATGCGATTCCTTAAACAGGTAAAACGTTGGATACTGAGGATATTTTCGAGAAAAAGCTCTTAACAACTTGCCATGGATTCAACCGTAAGCGCAGATAATTGAATCGCTTTAATTCTATCGGCAAATTCACTTTCGGAAGTCTCATACAAACTTAAAATTGTGTGTACATAGAAAAAAACAAAAGTATGTTATGTTGTGTTACGGGTCGACTCCTCTCCTCAGTCAACTCGCTAGCCGACACGACGCAACCATATTTTGTCTTGTTGTTCTTGGCGAAATTATAAATTTAACGATGAGTTATTGCTCATCCCGCGAGCTGTTCTCCACAAAAAAAAAAAAAAAAAAAAAAAATATGGTATTATAGTATAAATATATGTTTATATATATATAGTATATGACAATATAGTTTTAATGAGCTAATTGATTTGAAGACATCGGCGAGAAGGAGATATTTGTTTGTGAAGAAACCCAAAGTGCTCAAAAGCACTGACGACGAAATGAATTTTTGCTAGATAATATCATTAAACACATCACCTCATTTCGATTTACTGAAGAAGATGAAGAAATCAGAATAAGTTAAAATTAATTCCATTTGTATAAACATTCTTTATACGCATAAATAAACCTAGCAGGCATGATATAATCGCAAGCATAACGCTCGCGACGCCGGACGGTACAGTGTGCATACCGCGGCGGTACAGTGCGCCAAGCCATGCGAAGGCGAGGCGGAGTCTGAGAAACCCAGCGATATTTCGCCGGCTAATTAAGCACTGGGAAAAAATTTTGTTCCGCCGCAGCAACAACGTCGCCGTGAAAGCTCGGGAAAGGGTTTGTGGCTATACTAAGTGCGGAGTACGGAACCCGGGAATTTCCTCCTTGCGGGCGATCACCTCACCGGGCAATCACCTTAGCGGGCATTGATCTTAGCGGGCATTGATCTTAGCGGGCGACCGTTGGGCAAAAGGGATAAAATCCTGACGAGCCGGAGCTGAGCCCTTCTTTTCTTCTTCTGGATCCCATCCGTCGAGTCGTAGCCGCGACAATATATCGTGCAGGCAGCAAAAAGTATTAATCTTTCGAGTCTGCTCAAAATTCGGTGTGTAATTAGGTGCGAGCATAAGCAGGGACTGCAGTCATTGATATAGAACCGCGAAAAGCAAATTGCCCGGAGGTGGAAGAGTTGCAGTGGAAAATTCGAATTTGCGAAGCTCTAGACAGCAAAAGTGGTCAACGACAACCGAACGAAGAGGGCCAGAATATGGAAGTGCAAAGCAGCAAAGCCGAAGCAGTGCGTGGAGTGACAACGGAAGGCCAGTCGTCCAGGCTAGAATTTTCGCAGCCATCGCAGCCATCGCAGCCGAACACGATTCGTCTGGGGACCCCCGCCGTATTTAGTGTAAGTAGGGGTAGTATTTAGTATTAGTGTAGTAGGATAATAATAGTTTAAATATTAAGTCCGATTCATTAATAAGTAATAAATTTATGAGTTAGTCAAGTTATTAGCAAATAAATTGAATTTTAAATCACTCCTAGAATTTGTAAAATTTTAACGAAATTCATTTAGGCCTAGGTGAGAACAGCTCGCGACATTGGGCTCGCGGCATATTCATCGCGAGAGAAACGTTTAAAACGTTTGCAGCAAGGTGGTGGCAAAATATCCACCAGAGGTTGGAAGTGTCGGCTTCCGAGGACAGTCCATCTCCTCTAAGGGCTGGGGGTCTCTTATTGGGGTAGAGGAGTGGCGCCCACGCCCGTCTCCGACGGAGCTTCCGGGACCCAAATAACCCCACCTCGGAGGTGGATTCCTTAAGCCCTCTTGTCGGGCATTGGAACAGATTGCCAGGGGGTAATAGTTGGTATCCACTTATCACGAAAAGCTGGTCGTCTATTAAATCTCCAAGAAACATCAAATATTAGAAAAACAATTACAGTGCCACCAATCGAGTAGTCTACTCGTTGGACTAATGTGTCATTAAATTTCATGTAACCGCAAGACTAAACGTAGGTATTTATGCATACTTTTGGGGTATCCTGAATATCATAGTAGTAAACGCATATTTTATTCACGTCAACGTTATTTTCGAACAGGTGAGCTTTCTACCGTTAGAAACTGAAACTGACGGACAGTTTAAGATGGTGTTTTTGGTCCTATATATCCTTTAGTAATTTTTTGCTCATGTCCTTGTTTTAAGGCAAGATTTTCGAAATCTGATCATTTTCTAATTTTTCAGATTGTATTTAGCAACATATGCAGGTTAGAAGCGCAAATAGAGAGTCATTCGGAGGTGACCATACGAGTGAAACAGTAATATGTTGTAAGGACCGTCAAGCATCCGCAAGCCTAATGGGTATTATAACGAAAAGGGTCTTGCATTTCGGCAAATGGATGTGGACCGTTGTTTTTTGGCTATGGAAGACATATTATTTCCACATTTCATTTTTGCGAAACAAACTAACTTGCAGCACCTCATCATGGTGTTGCTCAATGTCATCTTGTCCAGTATAGGTCAGATACATTGATCGCGTCGAAGTTGATGTTTTTCCATGAGCTGGCAAGTCGCTTGACCTGAACTCTATTGAAAATATAGTGAGTCTGATAAATACAGAAGTTTATGCCTCTACTAGTCCCTTTGTTTATGTATTAAAGAAAAATATTTGTAATATACGGAAAAACAGTGAAAAATAAAGCACATGAATGCTTCACATCCTTCAATAAGTAAAATAGTGCAATGTTTTCTGATGTCCTGGACGAAATAAGCAGTTGATAGTATGAGCGAAAAAGTCTCCATCAAGCGTAGACAAGACAGGGAAATTTATTACCGTCATGTATTACCGTGTTCACCATATCATCGACAGAGTTGGGGCTGCAAGTCGCTTATGAGTGACCTTATCCACCCACCCCGAATGTCACGTTCCCTGTTTTTCTGCCACAAAAGAAGGTTCTTTATCATCTCCTTGCATGCGACGACCTCTCTCTCATACTCTCTCCTGTAGATTCCACCGAAGATAGATCCTCCGAAGCCTTTCTGCTAGTATGGCGAGTCTCATCCCCACAGAATCTATCACTTCTGGTCCTGTACCTTAATTGAACTTTTCCAGTAAGTTTGCTTATTGAGTACGTCAGCCCTGATTTCCGGAGGAATAAATAGGACAACCTAGAGGAATAGTACTATTTATTCCTCTGTAAGATGCTTTCTAGTGGCGGGTTGAACTCATTCCCTATGATTCAAGCATCTAATGGTCGCATCATTGCGCTCAATTTGAGTTGCAGCTGTTTGATGAAGCGCCTAGCAATCAAGATCGCCACGTCAGCTGTATATTCAATAAGTCACGACACATCCAGCCTTCTAGCTTTAGAAACCATCATGTGAAGCATTTCATAGATTGGAATGGAACCTCTCTCGGCTTCCCATGTAATGGCCATCAGTTGCCATCCTTTTTGCTTGTCGTATAGCACAATTTTTTAAAGTCAAGCATGAATTCCTCAGGTGGTGAATCGTAATGAAGGAGATTGTTGTCAAATCGCTGATTCAAGAATACACAGGGCTCATTAGCTTCCGCAGTAACAGTCAATAGTCCAGTGTTCTTTTTCAAATCGTAGAAGAGCTTCTGTCAGCATCGCTCTTTGTTTTCCTTAATCATGTGAAAGAAAGGATTTTCCTTACGAATCTTCATACTACGAACACACACCTTTTTCGTCTTTTAGAATTATGCGTGTCACCCAGAAGATTGTGACATCCTTTTCTTTTTGCGGCAATGTCTGCTGATCACTAATATGCAGTACGCTCTTCATGTCGTGGTCTTTGTCAGAGCATGGATGAGTTACTGTCATTGGATTTCCGATAATTCTCTCTATTTAACCCTCCAGTTTTTACCGCGTGACGAACTCCACTCCAGGATAGCTGGTGTATTGCCAACGCTTATCAATACTACTATCTCAGTTCTTGCCGGTAAATCCAGGAACTGCCTCCCTCTGTGGTCAGTTCAAGTCATTTTGTATTCAATACTTTTGTGCTCGATACAGCGGGCCCCGGCCAACCTCTGGGAGTGGCTCATTTGGCGTGAAGAAGACACTGGAAATTGTTCATATCACGACCGAACCCGAACCCCACTCATGACTTTGATCTCGTATGTCCTCACTATCTTACACTGGCATTACCCAGGCAGGAATGCCAGTTTGATCTTCGAACTATTCTGTCTAGTCGCTATTGTGGTCTTGCAATCTCCTTCAGAAAACCTTGATTAACTACACTGAGGCACAAATATATCTGTAGATCATCTTAGCTTTGACTTTTGCCTTGACTGGTTCCATTGGATAGATCGAGAATTCGCCAGTGCTCGAGGTATGCGTTGAGTTTGCGGTCTTCAAATCTGCTACCTTCCAAAGCACGCAGCATGGTGCCTTTGTAAATATATTTTTCTTAAGTGCAATGGTTCCAGCTAAGGGTGGCCCTCCCGAATACTCAGCAGACAGCTCATCCAGTTCCGATTTTATCTACGGCCTAGATTTGTGCTGCTGCTTTTTCTGGGAGGTCTACAATGGCCATCTTCTGTTCTTTGGGGTTCGTTGATAAAAGCTTTGCTACTCGTTATTTCTTCTTCGAATTCTCAGAACTGACAGCTGTATAGCTAATTTTATGTTTTGGTTTACTTTTTTGATGTTTGTGCTCAGGCGATGGTACGTGCTACTTCCATCAAGAGCGTGTCCCGTTGGTTTTGCTGCTTCATGGTGTTTTTTGAGTATGGTGTGGGTGTCTTCGAGCTCTCCGATAGAAATTTTGATATCCTAGTTAATGTATTTCTTTGGTTTGTTTTCACATTATTTAAGCTTTTTTGACAAATTTTTTAAGGCAATTGCGATGGTATTTCGCGTCAAGTGCCCACCAGCAGAAATACCCTGGAAAAGCGCAAATTTGGGTTGTAGTTTTGGTTTCACAGACTGAAAATAGCCAGGCTCACAACTTCTATCTGCCCCACCTTCTTCGAACCGTGTCTTGATGTTGTCTGCTTGTGAGAGATTTTCCGCTCTGGCTTGTTCAACGCATTTGGTGGAGTTCTTCGAATCGTTGGTTGTCGAAAATCCCGGCCCATCTCTCGTACAGCTCTCTCCTGAACTTAAGGCGGTTCCAGATAATGTAGTTCACCAGTTTATCACAATTTTGGTCGTCTATCAGTCCAAGTATAAGTGATGCTGGTCCTTGAGAAGCGGTTGGCAGGATTTTCGAGCGATCTTTCTCGTCTCCTCAGCTCTTTCGCTTGCAGCATGCGACTTTTCAGTAGGCAAAAAATTGAGATTGCGTCTCAGTACTCTCAGTGTGTCTAATTTCGTAATTCATCATAGGTTGTTCGGAACTTTTTTCTAGGTTCCATTTCTATAGGTTCGCTTCCTTTTGACGGCTGAGTGATACGCGTGGGAGATGACTTTTTATTAATTTTAAAATTGATTAAATCTGATTTATCAAATTGAGAAGTTTCTTTGTGGTGTATACTTTTTATAAGAAATTATTTGAATTTCCGGGGAAAGTGTTTTCAAATATTTGAAGATGTGCAACATTAAATACTGTCAGTTATAATAATATTCACGAGTTTTTCATAGAATCAGTTCAAAAACTAGAAAAATTTATTTGGGCACGTTTTCGTAATATATTGCCTTCTGGTATTATCTTTGCATTTTACTTCTTCTTATTTCGTTAGAATAACTTGATGCATGTTGGTTTTTTTTCGTGCCATTTTTTCGCTAAACTGTTCATCAAAAGAAATATAATCATAATGGAAATTTAATGATGCGTTATCTTCGTAACGAAAATACGGACTATAGGTGAAAAGCTATGGTTAGAGAAATTAATCACTAATATTTGCGTACTTGTCAAGTTGACACGTTGATAATATTACGGGCTCTTGGCATCCAAATGTATGTGGAATAAGTTGGTTTCGTCTAGTTAAATCTGAGCATTCGTAAATTGAGAAGGACAAATCAAGTTAAAAACAGTTTAATGTACACAGAAGAAATCACAATTTAACTAATAGTTTCATTAACGATTATTTAACGATTTTTAATATATTTTTTTATAAAGCCGAGACTTAATACGTAAAAGACAGGCACATCATTTCGCCAAGTTTTTATGACAATAATTGAAATTAAGTATTTAATAAGAAATGATTAAGATATATAAGAAGAATGAAATAAGAGAAATTTTGAAACTAAGAAATTTTTGTTTAAACAATTGAATTAAAAAAAAAAATGAAAATTTTCACATTATGTTTTTATTATATTTTATATTTTGCATCATATGAAAATCTGAAAAAAGGACTATATCACGGAAAAAAACTTTATTTCATATTTAGGTGTGAATTTGTTTAAAAGCAGAAAAGAAATCATTTTTAGCATTATTTTTTAGAAATTTTGTTCAGTGTGGTAATATTTGAAATGTGGGATGCATATACGCACTTCACAATTTCCACACTGGTAAATAGTTTCCCCCCATTTGTTTTCTTTTCTTGTAAGGCAACGCTTTTGAGCTTGTTTTGACGAAGGTGATGGTATGACCATTGGAAAATGTCCAGAAAATCTTGGTGGGAATGATGCGGACGTTGCAACTGTTCGTTTTTTTGTTGATGTCATGTCTAGTTATGTTAGATAAGGAATTCACTCCTGGATCATTGCAGTTTTTTTTAGTCTTTTGAGCTGATTCCTTATTTACCTGGATTGAATGAAAGCACTTGGAAGTAAATCAATGGAGCGAGATATGATGTTATGTGCTTCCTTTACCAAAAGTTCTGTAACCTTGTTGATGGTTTAAATTATTAGAGATGTGTTGGGTACGGGACTTATCAGTGATAATTTCCTAGAGAGCTTTTGTTTAAAATTTGCAAATATTTTATATTTGTGATGGGCTTGTGATGCCCTTATTTGACGGTCACTATTTTGACAGCTTCTGTGACATGTCAAAATTGTGACTCTTTACTTATAGAATACCATTGATCGCTCTGTGATCGTTCTCAGAATAAAGGCGTTAGAGGCTAGAAGTTTTGTTTTACAAGGGCGGTCCGATAGGTGTTTAGCGTCATCGCCCGATGGCTCCACTACCGTAAAAAAATATATATTCTCTAGTACATTCTCGTAGATTGCTACTGCCTGAATTTCAGGCGAATCGGATTGGGAATTTTGTTTTGATCGCGTATGGGAGCGGTAATGTCCGCAGGTTTTCCAAAAATGGAAAAAGTGGAAAATATCCGTTGGTATTTCGATTTTTGGAAGCCATGCAGCGAAATCAAAGAGCTATGTACGATAGCTCCGCTCCTGCGATGGTCACCTTGAAAAAGTTGTTGTAAAGAGTTTCAACGTGGTCGCATATCGATTTTCGTCCAGGTGCCTCGAAACCGGTTTTGTCACAACATTGTGACAAAAAACTACGATCGCAGATTGGCAGACCACCAATTAAAGGTGTGCGAGATAGCTGAAACAGTAGGGTATCTCTAAAGAACTCTTGTAATATATTCTGCATGAAATTTTGGGCATGAAACCGCTTCAGAGCAATTTTTGAGAAGTGAATTTATTCTGACAAAGAACCGTCTCTGCAGTTGCATGTGGGAAGGACTATTTTGGCATTTAAGATTGCATGTAAACAAGCGTTTCATAATAGGTTTTAAAGTGGGCTTTCTTGGACAAACAAACAATGGCGCCACGCCAGACAAGTCTGCAGCGGACAGTTAACCTTTCACCATTTTTTCAACATTCATCATAATTCACGATTTTTTCTAACTGTCAAAGATTTTTTTAGATGTGCCAAAGATTTCCTTAGATGAGCCCGCTGATCTCAAAAATGCACTCGCAATGATATTTAAGGTATTCTATTCTATTCACACCTGGCAGATGCGCAATTGTTTTTGAATCAAAACACCCTTATTTAATTTCAGAAGTTTTTGGTAGATCAATTTTTCCATTTTCACTTACAACTTATAAGTGATTTATACCCTTGCTAAGCTAACTCAGCGAAGACTCATGGGTGCGGAAGTTCTGATCAAATGTTTCGAGTACCTCGATAGTGAATTTAATATTTATAAAGAATTGTGGAAAGAGCTCAATTGTGGAAGAGCTCAACCCTTATTTAGTTATTAGTTCAAATTTTTTATTTAATCAAAATGACGAATAATGCTGAAAAGAGTAATATAATGATGAAAAAAAGAGTAATATAATAAAATGTCAAAAAAAAAAGAAATTAAATGGAACGGAAATTCACCTCGTTTGATGAAAGTCATGAAAAGAATTTTTGTTTTTTTTTTCAAGCAAAGTATGAGTTTATTCTTCTTGCAAATAATAAAGGACTTTTGGTTACATCCATCATTTTTACATTTGCTGGCATTTTTCAATTTGACAAATATGGGAAAATGCAGAATATTGTCTGTTCGCTCCTCTTCCTCTGGAACGGTTTGATGAGGTGTTCATTGAGGATGTTGGACGACTTAGGCGTTGCTTCTGTGGTTCGCCATCGCTGCGTCCGTGAGTTGCGCCAGATATGGCATTTCATTCCCATTCTGCTACTTCCGTGTAGAATGCCACCAAAAGAATAAACTTACTGCTTGCAGTGAAAAATCGATTTGATAGTGTTGGATCATTTGATTGAGTTAATCGACCCCACACATACTCTCGTTGTACAAACGAACTGCTTCAGGACGATTGACTTCGAAGTACCATGTATCTGTTTGTCCCATTGTGACGCCTTGTCTTCGAGGCCGATTCCATCTAAATTAAAAGCCAAGCAGACCACCAATTGAAGGTGCACGAGATAGCTGAGACAATAGGGCATCTCAAAAGACCTCGTGTGACATATTCTGCACGCTTAGCGTAATCCGTAAGAGGTCCTGCGTTGTTTGGGGACCGTTGATGAAACATGGGTCAACTATTATATACCGGAGACCAAGGGACTGGCCAAACAATGGACTTCATTCGCTCCGTAGATTCGCTCTGAAGAAGGTTCAGAATGTCCTTTCGGCCGAAAAGACGATGGCCACCATTTTCTGGGATTCACAAAGTGTGATATGCATCGGAGATGAGCAAACAGTTTCAGGATTCTACTATGCCGCTTTATTGGACAAATTCGACGCCGAATTGCAAAAAAAGGCCCCATTTGGCGAAGAAGAAAGTGCTCTTCCACCATGACAACGCAACGGCTCACATATCCTCCGTCGCCATGGCCAAATTGGTCGAATTGGGTTAGGAGCTGTTATCCCATCCACCGTATCTCGTAGATTTAGTCCAGTGCGACATCTTTTTGTTTCCAAACTTGAAAATGTCATTCATTGGGCAGAAATTTAAATTCAATAAGGAAGTCGTCGCCGCCATGAAGGCCTACTTTTCAGATCTCAAGAAAGTGCATTTTTCGGGTTAAAGAAGTTGGAGCATCGTTGGGTCAAGTGTATCGAGCTAAGAGACAGCCATTTTTCCAAAATTTTCGTTTTTCTTTTTTAGGCCAAGCGCATATCGGAACGTCCTCGTAGATTTTGGACTTGTTTTTAAACTTAAAGCATATTATATTTTTATTTATCCCGTGTGATTTTATTTATTTATTTTTATTGCCAAGTATTTTGTATAATGTTTAATATATTAGGAGTTCAGGACTTAGAACCATTAGGAATGGCATTAAATTATTTTGATGCTATTCCTCATTCCCAGGAATTGTTTCTGCTAAATCATTAAGTACAAATATCAATTGTTATTCGGAAACTCTCCATCGAGAAGTATGTGTATCTGTTTCCTGTTCCATCTAAGATAAATAAATACCCGTAAAAGTCTTTTGTTTGGAGCGTTTATTACCATCAAATCAAGTTCATTGCGTTCAGCTAAGGAGGAATTTACTTCGGTATATAGCAAGCAAACTGCCAACAAGTTCTAATCTAATATTTTCGTTGGAATAGAAGTTTCAATATTTGCCTACGGCTCCAAGTTTCAGCTTTCCAGGGAATTGGCCTTATCTGAATCTAATCTGCTTTGCGCTACCGCCAACGACATGGTAAACAATCAAAATTTGTTATGGCACTCATCAAATATTGTAGATCTTGAGTGAATCTCCTCGCGCTTAAATTTGCCAACGGTTTTGATAAGGTAGGTAAGTTAACATGGAACGGAACCACGAGTTACCTATCATAACGATTCTTTATGACAGCGAATGGTTGCTACATTGAATTGGAGTTAGCCCCTACCGCGTAGTATAGCGTCGCCATTCCGTAGAAAGCTGATCGTCAAAGAAGATAAACGGGAACGCAGAAAAATCTGATACGGATAAGTGGATCTTGGACGACAAAGAGCAAATAAAGCATGTGACATGGACATAAATCTCGTCTTCTTTGGGATGAGACACAAAGACAAACGGGGTCGCCCAGTCGCCTTGCTCTAGATAAGTGTTTCTTGGCAGCTTCTTTCAAACTGCAAGGGAAGAAAAAATCACCAGCTCACTGCAACCTAGATTCCATTAATTTGTTTGACTCTTTTCTGCGTAGTCGACCTTGTGACAGAACCCTGATTAATTTAACACACAACTTCTTCATTTCATAAATATGTCACCAAAGATGAAGCACATGATGCTGGAATCAGAACGCATCTTTGTTTCCTTGATCCGCGCAATCTGGTCTCATTTTGGACTTGAACTCGGTAATGGAGATGTAGGAGCATTTCTTTGCTAATCGATGGTATTTTCCCAAAATATTATGAGTAAAATATAGAAACGTTATCCGAAATCTCTGTAATTTTGCAAAGTAAGAAAAGCAACTTAGCTTTTGAGGACAGAAAATCGTATACGAATATTTTCGTTTGACTCAGGAAATATATATATAATAAATTATAATTTAGCAAATGTTGGTCGTCTATCGCGCACCATAAAAAGCTTGCAAAATGAAGAAAAATGTTGCAGGAATTCAAATTTCAAATCACATAACAAGAATTAAAAACATAGTAGTCTTCCCAATACGATGTTCGTCCTTAGTAACGAAATAAAATGCCTCCTTTTAATTTTGTGATTCTTTTGTTTTCGAAATCGATTGCCAGCCATAACCGTTCGATCTTTTTCAGCGACTTGAGTCGCGTTTAATTTCTTTGCACAGGTTAGTATTTTGTGAAATGAAAGTTAATACAAGTATTGTTCGTCCGTATCCAGATGCAGTTCCTAATAATTTTGAAAGATTTGACGCTCGAAAATTCGTTCAAGGGATGCTTCTGTCAAAATATTGTCAAATTATACAATACTTTACACTTTTCTCTTATAAAGTCACGTATAATGCGAACTATCTTCTTCATTTCTAGGAGTTTTTTGGTAGATCAATTTATCCATTTCCACTTACAATTTGTAAGTGATTTATACCCTTGCTAAACTAACTCAGCGAAGATTCACGCGTGTTCGAAACCAGCTTGAGCTCTTTCCACCTTTCTTCTAAACATATCTTCTTCATGCTTGATAACAAAAATTTCTGCGAAACATTAACACCGATTTCCCAACCGAAACGGGATTGCTATTTTCTTGGGACGAAATTGGCATTGCCATGTCTTTTTAGCTACAGCACTTTGCAAATCTGTGAGCTATGACAGTTAGAGTGACAGACAAATTATTGAGATATTGTCAGGGGTAAAGTGTGTAATTCTCTCATCTCTTGCAATTGTATGCAAGTATGTATGGCTTTATCTTTACAGTCGAATATCTAAATTTCTTCCTTCCCAAGTAAGAAGCTGTGGATAGAAATCAAGCTGGAATCGAGCTAAATAGATTTATCACAAAGAAAAATTTGAAACAGCACATCCCCGAACTTTATTGAATATATTGAAAGGATCGTCTTCCACTAGGCTAGATTGAGGTGAGGCTAGTGTTAATTAACAAACGGTAGGGAGCTCCAGAGCTACCATCCTCATACCTCGAGAAACATATCAAGACAATATTTGAAGACGACTTTGAGACTTCTGGCCTGGGAGATTCACTCTAGGCTCCATCGTGAAGGTAATGGGTCTAGATCGGAGAGCCAAAGCTCACAAACAACGAGCAGGTTGTGCATGCTGGTGCAATTTGAGGTAAAGAATGCTGGCAGTTGCACACGGTTAGTGTTCTCGAACATGTCTTGAGAAGGCTTTAACATCTAATCAGAATTTAGAACCATTATTCAAAGTACGGATGTTACTTTTTGGCATGAAGGAAAGATGTGACAACAGGAGTTGCACAAGGCTTGATTTATGGCCTTGAATTATAGAACGCCCCAAACAGTGAGCTCTTGAGCCCTTGTGACTGACGGAAGTAACGTGACTGATTGGCTCTCTGAAGGAATGGTTGCTTTGATCGCTTGGTCAAATTACTGCAGGCCAAATTGGGCGCATTGATGCGACAAGTCGGTGGCCAGCCGCGAGTTCAGCCTGCAAGTGACCTTAAATGCGCTTATTCAGTCAAAAAACCGTCTCCTCAAGTGTATATGGGTGAGACTATTTTCGCATTGCAGATCGCATGAAAAAACGAGCTTCATAATATGTTTAAAGTGGGCTTCGTTTGTTACACAATAATGCGTCAGACAAGTCTGCAGCGGACTGTTAACCATTAAATTCACCATTTTTTTTATAAACTGACACAATTTTTTTAGATATGTTAGAGAAATTTGTTGAGATGAACCCACTGAGCTCGAAAATGCGCCCACAATTGATTTTAAGGTAGCTTTTCACATGATAGATGCGCATTTGTTTTTGAATCAAAATACCACGATTTCACATTTTTTAAGTTATTTTCAAATTTTTTGATTTAATCAAATTAATGAAAATCAGTAAGATTATGCTAGAATGTCAAAAAAGAGCAAAAAAAAAAAAAAATGAAATGGAAATTTACAAATTTACTTTGTTAATATAAGTTAAGAAAAGAATTTTCATCTTTCTTAAAGCAAGGTGTGACGAATCTTGTACTTCTTGGAATCGATGAAGGATTTTTTGTCACATCGATAATTTTTAATCTGCTAACATTTTTGGATTTTGGATTTGAAACATAGGAAAGTGCGAAAGCTTGTCTGTTCGCTACTCTTCCTGGCATGGTTTGAAGCGCTCATATTTCCCGAGATGTTCGTTTAAGGACTTGTTCAGGTTGTTGGATGACCACGCTTCTGTGGTTCACCTTCGCTGCAATCTTTGGTTTTTCGCTTGACATGAGCTACTTCCATGCGGAATGCCATCGAATTGAAAATAAGCTTCTGGATAAGGAGGCCTTCATGATGTTACTTCTGCACTCCATCCAAGCACCAATGATAGCCAGATCGAGACAAAGGATAATCACTCGGACGGAGCATTTAAGAGTTCGCTTGTTGATTCGATAGTAATGGATCATTTGATTGAGTAAATCGACCCCACACATACACTCGTTGTAAAAATGAACTACTTCAGGACGATTGAATTTGATGTATTCATGCATCTGTTTGTCCCATCGTAATTTCTTGTCTTCGACGCCAAATCCAACGATATTAAAAGCCAGATTGACAACATTGCTCTCTGATCAATGAGTGAAAATGGCTTTCCCGTCAGAATTGAAGCATTGTTCGCTAGGGCCACGCCCGAAGGCAGCCATCGTTTTGGCGTCTGAAAAACATTCTTACTCGTAGATTTTTGTAAACACTCATCTACAAGAGCAAATAAAGAAAGTTCATTTAACTTCATTTGAATCGCATGGTGAGAATTGCAGAAAGAATTGCACTTACCTATATTAATGAAAGTCAGAATAGACATAATGAACTAAGCTTGTTGAATTGCATCCAATATGGTGTAGAATACTATTTAAGTCACTAGTACGCCGTCACTAGTGCTCTCAATCGACTCCTCGTAAACTACGTAAGCTAATCCATCAGGGTGCATGGCTGCTGTTGGTCGCTTGATGTCTTCCTTTTTTGTGCAATTGATTGGAAACTGTTGCGGTGGGATATCATCGAGGATCCCATTCAGATCGATACCAATCTCTTCCAAATGGAAATCCGGCAATTCGCATTTATCCTCCGCGGGCTTAATGTTAAATAAGTCGATTTTATGGCAACGTCCGTGAGTTGCACGATTCAACTGATTAGGAGCACGAATGTCTGCCGTGTTCGGTTCCTGCTCAAAGACTGCGCCATCCCCTTCGCCGTGCACGAAAGGCATTCTGTCGAGCTCACTCAGAATTTCTTCTTCGCTCAGGCATCGTGCGAGATTCATTTTGACTTTGAAGGCCGAGATACAACACTGCGAGAATGCGATACGAGAGCCCGACGCGAACCTCACAGCAAATGCCAACCAGTTTTCGTAAGATGCATTTGTATACGACATCGTACAATGATTGAGATGTGTCGATGCGAGGCGAGAAATATTCGGAAAATCAAAAATTCCTCACAACGTTGTGGATTGACGTTTGTCAGATGCTATACGGCGCTTAAATGAAATTTGAAATTCAAACGCCTTAATTATTTTTTAAGTACTAAGATTATTCTGGCTATTATTTGCCAAACGATGCATATAAATTTAAAACGTCACTAATTTGACATATGTCATTTGAACATTATTCTTCCTCGCATCGCGTGCATTGTAAATTGAATTGCCAATTTAGGAGGACTTTCCTCAAGAAAATTGCTTAATGAACACAATGGAGTCCGAAAATCGCCCTAAGAAAGTTTACATTTCGCATACCCTTTATTCAGGCACCGTGACGATGAGTCCTACGAATCGCACTGGCAGTGGAGATTTTATTCCTTGCAGGAGAGTGAACGTCTGTTCATCTCTTTGAAGAGATGAACAGACGAAGCTGGCTATCGCTCATGTGGAGAGGCCTGCAAGTCCGTCGTAGAACAACTGGGAACGTGATATTGTGGTAGGTGGATGGCTCAACTCATAAACGATGCGAAGCCACAGCTTAGTCAAGAAAACGATGAGACCAATTACTACCTAACTCAGGTCCTCAGCGGGCATGGTATTTTCCTATTTTGCCTGTACTACAAGGATATTATGCAGTCCCTCGCCCGCTTGCTCCACCTGATGAGCGTCAACAACGCCTCCTTCACCTTTTTCCAGGATCCTATTTATATCTCTCCGCAAATTATGATGGTAATGTGGTCTTGTCACTTAACTCATTGAACTATGTGGCATCGGGTGGTCATTCTTCCGAACCAATAACCGAAATAATAATAACCGAAAGTGTCAATTGGAAAGGAAGGAGAAGCCTAGCCCTAAGTGATTTGACAAACAGTTGCAGGACTAATTCTCAGAAATAAATAATTTGTATTCTCACCAATTTCCTGCGGATTGCTGACTGGTACTCTTTCCAATACAAAGCATATGCTTGGGTGAGCCCAAGGAATTCAAATGGAGAAAAGAAATAATTGGTAAGCACAAGAAATTGTAATGAACGATAAAATTACAAACCCAACACCGCGGAAAACAAAATTCAACCATCAATATTGAAACGCTTCATCATTGTAATGTTAAACAACCTTTGTCAATGATTAAAAAATGAGTCCAGATTCGGCAAAGAGGATTTTTATTAAAAGTCACAAAAAATGGGAAACAACAGTCAACAATACTGATACAGGTAGCCAAATGTTTATGACTAATTTGACGACAGAGTTATTGAAGCGGATATATACACAATGATCGAGGACACTGTTGTTGTCTCTCCTTAAAACCAGGAGTTTTCGCACCATAAGAACGTTATAAAATATAGTTTGCTGTAGTTCTACTGCCAATTAAACGGCACTGATTGTCAAATAAAACACATCTCTCTGTACAGAACAGAGAAATAGAAAATTAGAAGATTCTTAGAGATGTTTTGTCTAAGAATGTTAGAATTACAGATATTAACATCGACTTTACTTGATATCGAAATTGTTAAGAAATACATGTGGGACAAATCTCTTATGATTTTTGATATAATAGGTGTATAAATATGAAATGCGGATTTTTTCTGCTTGAAATATGCATTTATTTGAATAACAGAACGCATAAATTCAATAATCAAAGTATTTGTCATCGTTAGCGACGACTTTTTCCCATCTTTCTGTCAATTGATGGATTCCGTCCCAGTACCACTTCTCATTTTTTGAGGCTAACCACTCATCAAGCCAATTTTTAACTTCTTCGTAAGAATGGAAGTGCTATTCCGAAAGTCCGTGCTACATTGATCCAAACAAGTAGTAGTCAGAAGGAGCCAAGTCTGGTGAATACGACGGGTGGGGCAGAACTTCCCAATTAATGTTTCCCAAGTAGTTCTGGACAGGTATTGCAACATGCGGCCGAGCATTGTTATGTTGAAAAATGACTTTATTATGTCTTTGAGTTTTTCCTTAAGTGCGCGGTTCAATTCGATCAGTTGTTGTCGGTAACGTTCGCCAGTAATAGTCTCACCAAGATTCAGCAGTTCGTAATACAAAGGTCCCTTACTATCCCACCAAATGCACAGCAAAGTCTTCTTTCCATGAATATTTCGGACTGGTTGTGATGTTGATGGCTGGTCTGGGTCTACCGATGATTTTTTCCGCTTGGGATTGTCGAAATTAATCCACTTTTTATCGCCAGTAACAATCCGATGCAAAAAACCTTTTCTTTTCTGTCTGGCAAGCAAAATTTCACAAATGGTTTTTCGCCTTTCGATGTCTGTTTCTTTCAATTGATACGGCACCCATTTTCCAGCTTTTTGGATCTTTCCCATGGCTTTTAAACGTTGTGAAATGGCTGCCTGAGTAACTTCCAACGCCTCAGCCAACTGTTTTTCAGTTTGTGTGTTGTCTTCATCCAATAATGCTTGCAAATCTATATCTTCGAATTTTTTGGTGGCTTTCCACGGTCTTTGTTGCGGACATCGAAATCGCCACTTTTAAATCTTTTGAACCATCGTTCATAAGTGTCTTGGCTTGGAGTATGTTCACCATATGCTTCCACTAACAATCGATAAGTTTCTGCTGCTGTTTTCTTCAAATGAAAGAAGGTTATTAGATTTCCCCGCAAAATCTCTTTTTCTGGCACGTAATTTGACATTTTCGAAGCGCAAAAAGCTATGTTGTTTGTACAATCAAGACCTATGACATATTGAAATTTGTTGACAGATGTTTACCTTCCAAAATACCATATTAGTTATCCCCGAAACAAACCATATGTAATGGTTAGGCCATCTGTTAGTAAATTTGTGTCATAAATGCAGTCATGGGTTACCTCTGGAGGCGTCTGCTGAGCTCTTTGGCTCTAGTTATAAGCTTTAAGCTTTTTTATCTCGTAATGTACTGGATGAGGTACCGTTCAAGGAGTGCTTGATGCTTCGTCCTCAATATAGACGCGAAGTGCTCGATAGAGAACAGAATTACAAATGTACAGTTGTCGGTAATTTAGCTTAATTTAATATTAAATTTAATAATAAATTTAGTTTCACAACAAATTTTGTTGTTGTCTGTGGTGTGGCATATATCACAGTATTATATATATATTATTCTCTCAACTGTTTTATTAAAGATTTTCTTAACTTATAAAACCATGCATACAAAAATAACTTTCATACGCGAAAATGTTTCCTGTTTTCGGCTTTTTTGGCATGCTTCTATTTTAACAAGGTGAAACTAATATTTTCTCTTTAATTTTCTGCCGAAAAGTGAAGATTTTGCAGATGTTCCAGCTAATTTAAATTAATTTCTGCTCAATTAGCGTAAATTCACATGTCTTATATTGGCAAAAGGCAATAGTGCATAAATTTTGGCTAACGTACTGGTTATTTGGGCAATTTACGAGCAATTAGCACCAATTAGATACTTCATCGTTATATGAGTACGAAATCAGATGAAGCTTGAAGTCCTTTTATTTGATTTGCATTTGTCAAGTTCAACTTGTTCCAAAATTACTTGGTAAAAAATTAATTTATGAATGTATGTTAATGAAATGATATCTACTTGATTGATCTAGCAAACATTTCAGTTTGCTCTGATTGTCTTTCGTTGAGGGAATTGCATAAAAAGGAAAATAATTAACTGTATTTTCCATGTGAAATGATAGATCGATTTGTCAATTAAAATCCTTAAAAATGAAAGAAGAGTTGATGTTTTTTCTCCATGAACTCTTCTTTTATTTATGTGAGAATCTATTATAGAATACAAAATCTATAATTTCTCAAGAGTTTGGACCGGGAATGGAGCTTTGAAACGCACGTGAGTAGCATCTTCTGATGATTTAACAGGCAATATATGATGCGGATACTTCGGAGAATTTGTCTACATTAGAATCCGAAGAGAAAGGTTCCCAGCGGCATGGATGGCTTCAGTGAGTGTTACTTTTATGAGTATCTCGAAAGAAATCTCTAGTTTCCGTTCTCTACTTGTCTGCAAGAGTCTTGCCATCTTTCTCGCAAGCAGGCATTAAAAGTACTGCGTAGCTAATCAGGGCAAAAAAGATAGACCAATGGCAACATTTGATCCAAAATACCATCTAGTCCTGAAGGCTTCTTCCACTTCATAAAAAGTGCTAATAGTAAAGTTTTTTGCTCCTAAAGCGTGAACAGTACACTGCCCTCTCCCTGTGGGCAGCTTCAACATGGACAGAATGTGTAGGAAAGAGGGCCGGCCACCGTTGCTTTTTCCCGAAGGTTCTTTTCAATTGCTTGACGGAATGAGTCGTTAAATGTTATCTAAGGTCCATACTCTTCAAGGAGTCTACTGCATCGGGTTGGACGAACTGTTCTTATGGCAGTTTGAGTGTCATCAGGTTTCTCAACTAAACTTGATTTATGAAAAGGTCTGCGTACGTTTACCATCCTTCGGTTTGACGAGCAGTACTTTCCTTACAGCTTTGGGGTGTAGCTTACTTCGCGGTTCTTGTTTGGTGGTTCGTGGTTCTGTGTCATTTGTGGGAAGCCGTATCAACACAACTCCGCTGGCGGAAGGAAATCGTGATCCTATTAAAACCATATGAAGAACAGTGTGAGATTAGGTAACGAAAAAGCCCGAAAAATGCGATGTGTAAAAGAAATTAACGTACAAGAGTACATTCAGCGTCTAACATGGCGTGATGTAACATCAATTCCCAACCTATTTCCATCAATTTTTGCCGAGTGGTAAAAGACGTGAGCGACCTGCCATTGTCCTGGCTGCTAGTGACACTTTACGATTGACCCATTTTGGTGGATTTTCTTTGACATTCAACTTGTCCTGTTGCCGAAAGGAGACAGTAGTAATTATTATTACTATTAAATAATTATTATTACTATTAAATAATAATTATTAAATAATTATTTCCACGGAAGCAGTTCAAAACACATCGGCTCTTTCAAATCCTGCCAAATTGAGAGCAAAATATTCTTTTGTTGGATACGTGCCTTTGTAATGGTTTGCGATGCCTCATTAGGTATGCCCAATGGTCGTTATCGATTGACATTGTTGTACACATTCCACTTTTCATCTCCAGTGACGGTTTGTTTTAAAAACGAAGCGAATTCATTGCGTTTAAGCGAAAATACGCAAGCGCTGATGCGTCAGATGAATTTCTTTCAAATCGTGCAGAACCTAAATATCCAGTTTTTACCGAGACTGACACGTTCCAAATGCTTCTCAACGGTTGTATTCGAAACATTCAACTTCTCCGCAATCTGTCGTGTAGTTACGATTTCGTCAACCCAATATAACACCCTACCATGAAAAGCTAAGATAGTGTGCCGATGAAGAAGCGGTTGACCATCAACTTCAAGACCCGACTCTTAAACGAAAACAAGACCCTACATGTACACAGATCAGCGTATGTCTCTGAAACAACGAAAAAAAGCTTCGATGCGGCCCCGGGTCTTTACAAAAGTGCCCAAGAACAAACCATACGTTCGCCAGTCGAAATCTAAAACAGATGGTTTCAAAATTTTAATAAGCTATTTACAGCGTCTTGAGCAGCAATTGAAGCCTTAAAACTTCCAAAAGTAGATCAATTTGCCAAAGTTTAAACACCAATCAAATAAAGTACAAGCAGCAGTACTTGACTTCGAAAACAATAAGACTCCTGGGATAGATGGAATCACAGCAGAACAGAACAAGATTGGGTCTCCCATCTATGTCAAAGGAGCCGGTACCAGAGAAAAAGTAATCTTTGTCTTGTGCTCAAAAAGGGAAATAAGTTAATGTGTGAAAATTGCAGAGGCATCGCGTAACTATGTAATTCATTATAAAGTGCTCTTCAAAATCGTAGAAAGAAAACTGAGCCCCTCCTGCGGAAGTATTATATGTTAGTATGAGGGAGGTTTTCGAAGTAGATGGTGTAGAATGGATCAATCTCAAATATCCCCAATAATGCAGGTGCTCGAAAAAGGCAGGGAATATAACTTTGACGTGCACCAACTCTTTGGAAACTTCAAGTAAGTGGACAAAGAAATGCGGTATACAATATAAAGCTTCGCTCTGAGGGCCCAACACAACTAGTTCACATGGTCAAAAATATAAAGAGCCTAAGGTCAAAATGCTTCAAAGTGGAATGAAGTTTTACACAAGGGTATGTCTCAAGTACTCTTTTATGTTGCGCTAGAATACGCCATCTGGAGAACGAAAGCTGAATCCTCTAGAACATTGATGTTCAAGTAGTGTATGCTGATAATATCAAAAATAATCATGCTATCGTGCCATTTTGATTTTGTCCAAGAATCTTTTGGATCTAGAATCTGAAGTGTACCGAATTGGCCTACGAGTTTATGAAGGGAAATTTAACTCATGACTGAAATGGAGCAGAATCCTCCAACTCGACAAAAACTTTGACTATGTGAAACTATGTGTAGCTTGGAGCCAACCTGAATAAAAACGGCGCTGAAAAGGACGAGATTGGAAACCCCATAATTGCCAAAAATAGTGCCTATCTCTCCCATTTTCCATTCTCAGGTCCAAATATTTGCACCACCCAAATAAATTTCATATCTACTAGTACTACTATACTGCAAAGTATGTATGTAATGTATGTAAAATGTATATATTATGTAAAATATGTAAGTATGTAAAATAATGCAAAGGGTTCAGGATAATATACGGGCAATTGAAGGAATGTCCATTAAAGAGCGGAAATTCCGTTATAACGATGAGTTTACGAATTGTTTGACGAACCACCTGCATTCCTTGCGTACATATAATGGATGGGCCATTTACAAAGATTGAAAGAAAATCGGCTGCCCGACGGGACATTGAAGGATCGAAACCAAATTCCAAGTTTTCTGACCAGGAAGAACGAAGTTTTGTTGGGTAGATACGATAAACACTGACTGCCGGTGTGGATCGGTGGAGTGACCGATCAGAGAACGAGGTAACAGAACGGTGACAATTGGAGGTTAATAGTGAAGGTTTAGGCTCCAGGTGGGATGTCTTCCCATGGATGATGATAAATTTATGATTTGGGCTCCGGAATGAAAGCAGTGACTCTAACCCAACGCAGATCTATGTAAAGATTGAAAGGAGGCTGGAAAAATTATGAAAAAATTTCTAACAGAAACATGTATTCTTGTCATAGCAAAAAGGATGAACAATGGACGCTCTTCAAAAATTTTCCACGTAGTTGTGAATGCAAATCAGTTAATTCTAGGACACATTTCTTGGATTTTATTTTTGTAGAAATGTGACTTCAGTATTGTAGTTTTAGCTTCTTCTGTATCAATTCATGCGTCCGATAATTTTTAATAGCGAAAAATCTTCTGAGCTTTCCTTTCGAATCTTTTGGTTTCGGTAGAATAAATTTGTACAAAGTTCGGTTGAAAAGTTATTAATAAACAACTCAAACGGCAGAGAATAAGATTTTGGGCTGAAGGATATGCATTTTATTTAGTTTTATCTCTATTTCAGGAATGAGTGACCTATGTCCATGAAAAAACGAGTTTTAATATCTTTGGATCATCTTCGAAACAACATAATCGGGAGCCTTCATGATCTCCCCACTTTCTCATGTGTCTAGCTTTGAGATTCTTGTCACCTGGCTCATAACTTCTTCGTTGTCCCATTCGATATTATGTTCGTGTTCGACGATATGAGCCGTGATTGATTCCCTAATTGTGGAATTCTCTTTTCTTGGTTGCATTTCGCGCTTATCTGATGTGCTCCTTGAATCAACGCCTAAACGAAGCTGCACGGACCTTCCAATCGAGTTTAATAAAACTGATAAGTAAGTCTACGAAGCAATATCAATTGAAATGATAATATCAATTGAAAAGTAATTAAGGGTTGACAAGCATTTTTTTATGGTTGGGAGGTGAACGCTATTTACGCCCTGAGTGACCGACTACCAGTGGCAATCGGACCTACAAACATGGAACTGTTTGTCACATTACTTCGGACTATTCCTCATCATCGCATATCGGCGCCTTCTGGTTAAAGGATATTCTTCTTTCAGCACGGGTGGATTGGAAGGAAGAGGCTGATTGAGCCTTCAGCCTTCAAACTAAGGCTGATTGAGAATGCCATAAAAGCCGACATTTTAAAGCTAGACACCATCACATCGAAGGCATATTGCACCCATCTGAAATTCGAAAAATACTACCAAAGTAGGAGCACCAAAAAAGAATGCGACCCATAAAATCAAATGAGGATACAACATTGAGAAGTTACGAAAAAGAAAGATAATGCGTAAGAAATTAAAATTAAACGAAGAAATTCGACTCAAACAAAATCTTTCAGACTGAAGACTCTGCTATCAACAAATCCTCAATCACATACTCAATCGATGAGTTGATAATGCTTAACAACGGATTAGCGTGCGCGCTACTCCCTCAATAGCCCGATGAAGAAGCCAAAATTAAGTGGAAGTCAATGCACGAAAAGGAAGCAATAAGTAGAGCTATAGGAAAAGACTTCAAAGGAGAACGGAGGGAGTGCGGTTTAAAAAATGGTAAAACAAGACAAAACGAAAAGCCTGAAGAACAAGCCAGCATATTATCTTAAGGCAGATAAAGGAAATAAAATAGTCATTATGGACAAGACCAATTATGGGGGAACCACCGTTTATGACCATTTATTTGACCACATTTGACCACCAATTATTATCAATTATTATCACAATTATCCACCCGTTACCTAAGTGCATCAATCGAGTAGATAGAGTTGCCTAGGATACGGTGCCAACCAAAAATGCACAAAGAACGGAGTGAAGTAAGAGAGATAATTGCCGAAACCAATTCACCCACATTTAAGATTTCGAAATGGTTATATATAGGATATAAGGAGAGGATATAAGAGAGCTTGAAAGAAAAAATTCTTAGGAAAACTCAACAGAACTCATGGAGAAATTGCAGAAAATTGACCTGAAATTTACAGAAATTGAAAATTACTCAAAAGTAATGGCAGCGAAACAAGCGAAATTTGAATTGGAAAAATACCTGTAAAAATTCGATTCAACCCCGTTTTGGCGCAAAAAACCAGACAGTACATCAAACTAGCAATACTGGACATAAGCAAAAATTATGTTTTGTTGCGACGAATTTTTCGAAACCACTGCAGGAGTAGCAATAGGTAACCTGCTTTCACCTTTATTAACAGAACTGTTTATGACATATATAAAACAGTTAATCGAAGACAAACAAATAATGCCAATAATATGGTCCAGATGTGTCGATGACGTATTAGCCATTGTGCAAAGGACAAGCTCGGAAACTTCAAAACACGTATCAATAAAGTCCACAGCACAAATTCACCATACCAATGGAAAAAAATGGAGCGGTACCCTTCCTGGATATAAGAATTATTCGATTAATCAAAAATTTCCGCAAAATTATCGAATATCTATTATCACCTGGAAGTTATGAACGTGAAAAACCATTTCTATTGAATACCGAGAAGATAATAAAATAAGAGTGAGCCTCTCCATGTCAAATGAGTTCCATAGGCTCAAAAACTGTTTGAAAAAGTTAAACATAGAACTTTTGGGGACCAGCTAGAGCTCCTGCGCCAACCCTTTGCGTCCGGATTTAATTGAATTTTTTTATTAATAATGATTTATAGTTTCAAAGTGAACAATTAACTACGAAATAAGTTCAAATAAATTTGGGCTACCAGATTTTCTACTACTTCAGATCGCTGTTGAAATTATTCGAAATGGCGATATGAATTCACATCGTCAGCAATCGTTTTGTTTGCTGTAATTTGACATTGTCATCAATACGAACTGACTTCCGTGGTGGAATTGTACCTGAACTGAATAAGAAACATTTTTGATTTGAACACATTTTAGAGAAAAATAATTGATTACACATAATTGTGATCGTCTCGAGCTTTCATAAGTACTAGATTAGATTATTGTTTTTTAAAAAGAAATCTATAAGATTCTTACAGACTGCACGTTAACAAAATAGGAATACAAAGAGGCTGTAAAGTAAGTCTTTTCTTCATCAAAGAAATTGAATAGTAGAATTAATTCTGTTTATATAAAGTCACAGAGAATCTGTAAACCATCGAAACATGGAGAATACAATCAAGCTTATGGAAAAAAAATCATGTGTTGTACATCTTAGTAAAAACAGGAAAAGGAAAACTGACGAGCCCTGAAAATCTGCAGTTTATCAATAAAATTGGGAGACAGTCAAGTTCGGATAATTCTACTAGTTTGGCGACCTGCCTATCCGTCAGTACGGCTTCCTGTCTGTCCACTTGTTTCTTATGTTTTCTCAGTAACTGCGGATGATCCTATCTTGAAATACTGTAAACAAGTGAAAAGAGATGACTTCTTTTAAGTAGGATATAAATCAGTCGAGTACACAGTCGAATGTTTCTGTCAGAGGGACTTTGATAATATGTAGTCCATTAATGGATAGCGCCAACATGACGTCACTTTGAACGGTCGCCATTTTTTTGCGTGGCTGCCAATATTAGTGAATGTATGAGATCTCAATGATATATATGTCACACAACAAAACCAGCTGAAATGCTTATTACTCATTTATTCAGTATCCTAATCAGCATAACAGCTGTTTCTTTTGTTGTCCAATGTACACGTCATTACATGCACCTACAGCAGAGCACCGAGAATCCATGTATCCATATTGTGATTGATTTTAAAATTGATATCAGCGGCTTCTGGATCTGGGAAGTTCATACATTCAACATGCAAAAATCGTTAATATCGGATTATATAAAAAAATATTTATTTATTTGAATGAAATTCTCTTAGGATCACAATATCTAAAATGTTAATGCAACAAGATAAAAAAACACTTAACTGACCAATTTCCTGTAAAATATTGTAAAAAAGGGGGACAAGGCTTCGGCATTTAAAAAGTATGTTGTTTGTAGTTTACTTGGCGTCCCGAAAGTTGGTCGAGAATCCGTGGGTAGCGAAATGCTCGTAACGGTTCGGAATTCAAAGAGTGGTAAAGTACAACTCTTTCGAACCTTAAACTAAATTATTTTTTTAAACACACCACACAATTAACACATTACTCGCGCAGTCGGAAAAAAAATCAAGAAGCCGAAAGGGATAAACCTTGGTTGCGTATAAAACTAATCATAAAGAACGCACAAAGGATTAGTTTTGATCGCGTAACTAATCTATTGTGAAAATGCTGCACAAGGTAATGCGTGAGCGAAATAATCGCAAATTCCGCGATGTAAATTAGTAATTTAAAATGGTCCGAAAACGGATAACCAAAAATGTCACTCAGAACTGACGAACAAATGATGAACAAAAATGTGACTTAGAAGACTGACAACAGCAAACTGATCAACAACCCATCAAAATAAAATTGGATCCAGAAAATAGGAAAAAGAAATGTTTTCTTGTTCGCTCTGTCCATAGCTTGATGCGCCCCATATATTATTTTCCGACTTTTGTTCGCTCTGGCGAAGAAAAGACGATTTGCCATAGCTTTACGTGCCGCATATGCTCTTTTCCGACTTTTGTTTGTTCTGGTGGAGAAAGTTCGCCTAAGCGAAATTCCGACAAAATGTTTGCTGGGTAGTCACGTCATTGCATGTGTTTAGATGTGCGTATTACCTTATCTTCTACACTCTCCCTTAATACGTACACGTACACGCGTGGTTATTGGGTGTCTCTCAATCCTATTTGCATGGCGAGCTCTTCATGTCTTCCTCTGGCTAATGACTTCGTGAAGATGTCGGCGATCATGTCGCCCGTTTGCGTATGTATAACGGTAACTTCCCCGTCGTGCACGGCTTCTCTGACGAAGTTAAAACGGTCGATGATGACAGGTGTACTGCGCCTTGGTTATCGCAGTATATCAATCCATCTGATAAGCTTGGGAGCCCAATCTCGTCTAGAAGTCCCCTCAGGTACATTGACTTCTTCGTTCCCTAGGTGAATGCCTTGTATTCGGACTCTGCTTTTTTTCGCTTTCCAGCTTATGACCGCTCTTCCTAGGATAAATACGTATCCCGAATATGATCTCGAGTCATCTTCGTCGTTTTCCCAGTCGGCGTCTGCGTAGTCGATAATTTTCTCGACCTTTCCGTTAAAGGTAAGACCCAGGTCTGGCGTTCCTTTGAGGTATCTCAGCACTCTCTTCGCAGCTCCCCAGTGTTCCTCCGTAGGCTTTTCGTTGAATCGGCTCAGCACGCTTACACTGTGCGCGATGTCTGACCTCGTGGCTACCGATAGGTGTGCGATGCGGGGTGCAGTAACTCATGCCAAATTTCTTCACTAATTCTTCCACTATCGCCGTTGACTTAGACATATTTGTACCTTTTGCTGCTTGAATTCTATTCCTAAGCAGTATTTGGCTTCTCCAAGATTCTTAATTTTTAGTTCTCGACTTAGCGCCTGCTGTAACTCTTCTATTATCTTGGGATTATTCGACGTCACTAATGCGTCGTCCACATATATTCCTACCATCAAAATTTGCGTCACCAGTTCACCGTGTAAATAGGCATGGGTCTGATATACTCTGAGCGTCAAAAGAAAGTTTACACCTATGTGTAGCATATTCAAAACGTCATAAAATGAGTTCTAGACGTCGGATTTTAAAAATGTTTTGTGTTTTGAAAAGGGTTTTCTACTTTCTAATAATAAAATAAAAAATTTGATGATATAACATTGCAGTAAAAGTTCAACAACAGTTCAATGATCCAGTTTCTATATTATCTAAAATTGGTAAGCAAAGTGCAATTGAAACGCGAAAACTTATTGTAAAATTAAGAACGGAAGGAAAGTCGTTACGGGAGATATCACAAGTGGTGTATAGAAGCCATAACACAATGAAAAAACTTTTGGACAAATTCGAGAAGTTCAAAGACGTAAGTGATCGTCCTCGTTCCGGTAGGCCAAAAAAGTTGTCCGTATGTGAAGAACGATTTATTGTGAGGAAAGTGCGAGAAAATCCAGCAGTGAGTGCAGTTAAAATCGCGGAAAACATAACAGTGGATTCTCGGGTCAGTGTCAATGCAAGTACTGTCCGCCGAATACTTAATAGGAATGTGTTACATGGCAGAGTACCCCGTAAAAAACCAAACTTTTCTGAAAAGAAACAGAAACTCCGAGTGCTGTATGCCAAAAAGTATAAAAAAGAGTATGTGTCATTCTGGGAAAACGTACTTTTCAGTGATGAAAGTAAATTTGAAATATTTGGACATAAGTTCAACAGAAGAACATAAGTTCAACCTTGAAGCATGGTGGTGGTTCGGTTATGGTCTGGGGGTGTATGGTGGCATCAGGCGTTGGAAATCTGGTCTGTATTGACACTACGATGAATAATAATGATTACTTGAACATTTTGAAAGAAAATTCACTACCTAGTGTTGCAAAAGTAGGGTTAAATACATCATGGGTCTTCCATCAGGCCAACGACCCAAAGCAAAAGTCAAGGGTAGTGCAGAAATGGTTATTGTATCGAACACCCAAGCAGCTGGATCATCCTCCGCAATACCCAGACCTTAACCTTAATAGAGACCTTAATAGTCGAATCGACTCTTGTCTTGCGACTGGAGCAAATGGTTCGTCGCAATCAAATTCTGGCCTCTGCGTGAATCCTCTGGCTACGATTCTAGTCTTCCTGCGTTCGATTTTTCCGTCAGCGTTGACTTTCCCAGGTTCCGTGCTCTAGGTGTGTGCGTACTTCTTCGTTTAATGCACGCTTCCATTCAAATTCAGATTCAGTTCCACGCATTGCCTCTTCTAGTGTAACGTCAGCCATCATCGCCATTTCTTCGACGAATTCTGTCTCCATGCACTCCTGTTCATTTTCTCGTGTCTCAGCATACTCCAGTAATTTCTCAGGTTCACTGTTGGCTTCATATCTTGTACGTTTGCCATCCAGAAATATTGATGTCGCGTGATTTCTCTTCTCGCCGCGACTCTCTCCATCTACGTCTTGACCGAATACGTCGTCTTATAGCTATACTGCTTCCTCGTGGTCCGGCGTTTCTCCGTGTGTTCTCCCGGCTTGATGGATGGCTGGGTGCTACGCTCGACATACTGACGTATCTGTACATTGGTCTTTCCCTCTTCCCAGTTTTCGCTTTTGCGGGTCTTCCCAGCGCACGTCTCATAACATTCTCCTCGTGTAGTCTCTCATTTCCCAGAACTCTCCCTGGCTCTGGAGTCTCTTTTTGTGGATGTGCGTATTCCATATCCACCGGTACTGAGCTCCACGGCGTCGTAATTGTTTCTTATATTATTCGCAGGTCTCTCGTGTTGATAATTTTTCCACTGCCGTTTCGCCGAACTCTGTATGCTTTAGCCGTTTGCGAATATCCTACTAATTTTCCTTCGATTGCCTTGTCATCTAGCTTCCGTCGTCTGGGTCCTTTCTCCAATATGAAAACTTTCGATCCAAATACTCTCGGATGTCTCAGGAGTGGCGTTTTGCCAGTCCATAATTCATATGGCGTCACCCCTTGGTGGCTTCTACTTTGACATCTGTCCCTCAGGTAGTTTGCTGTGTTGAGTGCTTTTCCCCAGTACGTCGACGGCAGTCCTGATTGTATCAGCAGGCATCTGGCCATGTCGACCAATGTTCTATTCATACGTTCAGCTACTCCATTTTGCTGAGGCGTGTACGGTGTCGTCAAGCGGCTTTGAATGCCCTCGCGCTTCAGGAACTCGTCGAACTGCTTATTACAATATTTTCGACCGTTATATGACTGTAATTTACGTATTTTATTCCCGGTTTGACACTCTACGCAGCTTTTGTACTGCTTCGAATGTCTGGTCCTTACTCTTTAGTAAATACAGCTCGCACCAGGCGCTGTAATCATCTATAAATGTCACGCAGTACCTGTTTGCTCCTTCTGACTTGGTACTGGACGGTTGAACAAATCGGAGTGAATTATATCGAGTAACTCAGTGCTTCTCTACGTTCTTGGTTCATATGATTTTTCAGTCATGTTTCCTCGATGACATACGTCACACGACATTTTTCCCGACGTTAATCTCTTGGTACCAGTTGCTTGTCCTCTTGACAAGTCGATAACAGCATCCATATGCAGGTGTCCGAGTCTTGCATGCCATAACTGCGCATCGATTATTGGCGGTTCCTGTGACGCCACAGCTTGAGCTTGTTCTGCGACCTCCTGTAGGTAATACAGGTCTCTAATGCGATCCGCTATCATCTTTATTTCTCCGTTGAGGTCTTTGATGATAGCATCATCCTTCCTAAATAAAATCTCTCGATCATTGCGGGTGAGAGACGGAAACTAAATTAGTTCGTTGGTCCTTTACAAGTAACGTATTACTTAAACTCAACTGTACCTTACTGTCATCTGTCGCTGTAGTGACGTGCGCGGTGCCCTTGGCGCGCGCCGTCGCCGATACCAAATTTGCCATGTTCAATGTCGCTGTACACTCCTGCAGGTCTGTCATCATTTCCTCGTCGGTACACATGTGCTGGTGCATCCGGTGTCCAAACAGCATCTCGTCGTGGTTGAAACGTTTTTCACCTCCTCGCGTCTCGATTTTCCATCTTCTCCGCTGCTCTCTCAACTTTCTTCGCCGAATTTTTATCTTGTTCCCAGCAATTTGCGGCCCAATGTCCAATTTTTCTGCAAATGAAACACGGTTGTGTCGGTTTTGGCCGTTTTGACTTGGGTTTGTTTTGTCGATTTCTGTTTGATCGATCTCCGGCATACAATGCGTGATTGGTGTCCTCCTCAGTCTCGGCTGAACTGCGGCTCCTTTTCTCGTCCAGAATTTTTCCAATCAGCGTATCAGTGTTGGGTAATTCGTGTTTGGATTTAATTGCGCATCGAAAGTTTTCAAAACTTTGAGGTAACCCTTTGAGAATCAGCACTACTAACATGTCGTTGGGTACTTCAATCTTCATGCTTTCCAATTGCTCCACGGCACTGGCGAAGCTGTCCAGGCATTATCGGAAGTTGTCATCCTCGTCAATTTTGAAAGATGTCCGTCAGTAACTCAATATTTCTGACAGAACCTTTGGCTGCATGAATAGACTGTAATTTATCCCATACCTCTTTCGACGTTTTACTTCTTGAAACTGTTTTCAACTCCGCGTTTTGAATGGATAGAATGAGATCTGCCTTCGCCTTCTCGTCCTTGGTCTTGCATTTCGCCAACTCACGCGGCGCGGCATCAGTCCCGGTTGGGATCTTGATATCACCGTTACCGTAGTCCCATCGGTCGTGTTTCACTAGAATGGATCTCATCCGCACCTGCCAGACGTCATAATTCTTCTTGTCTAGCATATCAATCCGTGATGATCCGTCGTGACTCATCTTGTAGGTTTGGTTTTCCACGCATTCACAATTTTCTACGTCGAAACTCTACTCACTTTGTCAATTCTTTTATTTTAATTTTCAATTGCACTTGCTATTTACTCACCACTGGGCCCGTAACCTGTGGGAAGTAAGTGGGTGTGCAAGGATTGATTATTTAAAGATAGATTTCGTGGTTATTATTTAGTTTATTCAAAACTTAACTCTATGTACACTTGTGCGTCTGCTGCACTGTATATCTGTATATCAACTGTGCCGGCTGGCTATTTCCACTTACCTCGCCAAGCGCATGCGCCTAGTCACGTCGTTGTATGTGTGTATGTGTGTGTATTACCTTATCTCCTACACAAACAGTACAACTCCACATACTTCTATGCACTATTTTCTTACAGCACAACGCCTAGATGTACCATATATAGGCATATGGGCTGACTTGTTAGTTCTTCTCTTGATTGGCAGTTTCATTTTCTAATGATTTATGCTTTCCACTGACTTCTGTTTCTTTTTTTTGGGTATATTTCCACTGCCAATCAATCCTGAAGCAACATCGATTCTAAATTGCTTCAAGCAAAGCACCGCTCCACTGCAATTTTTTTCAATTAAACCATATGCGCTTACCACAGTAGTATCAAGAAAGTCCCAAACTATTCTATGGTACAATTTTTTGGTTTTCCGATCAATGGTGTAACATTTTTCGAGCGTGTCAGTCTTATCAGCAGCACCCATATGGTTATTGTAGTCGACAACTACTTTTGGGCAATTTCCCACTTCCAACATACCATCTTTGTTTCTTCGATTTGTCGTAATAGCGTCTTGAGGATCATGGTAATGTGATAAAAAATACATAGGTTTTTGATCTTTTCATTTTAGACAGCCTGTCACCCGCCAATCATACTGTCCTCTGGCAAGACTCTTGCCAATCGAAAAGTCATTTGGTAGATATTTCTTTCCTTCTTTAGAGTTCCGCAGCCATGTATTTGATTCTGTCTCAAATCTCACAGGAGAGGAACATCAGTAAGTAAATTATCAAATATTACTCTATGGTTTCTCTCTGTCAGGTCCCTCACTACTATCCTTCCAAATTTTTTTTCGGGTAGATCTCCCATTATTCCAGTATATATTTGGATTGCGCAAAAGTAAGCTGAATAATCTGCAGGTACCTATACCTTGTTTCCACGCTTAGTAGGTGTTGCAGGCATAAACTGTTTCATACATGATCTGCCTTTATATTTGATCATACTTTCGTCAATTGCTTGACATTCTCCCGGAGAAAAGTACTCCTTGTGTGTTTGAGAAAGGGTAGACGAAAGCGGTCCAACTTTATAGAGTTTATTATAATTTGGTTCCCCTTTTTCGACTGAAATGTATTACAACAACGACAACCAATAAAATCTCTCACGAGAAATAATTTTGCTAATGTAGGCATCTCTGACCTCTTCTTGTGAAGACCAATAGCCCTTCAAGCTGGGAAGCTTTTTTACACCCATAAGTGGATTCACTCCCAAAAATAGTGTGAATCCGTCAGATGTAGTTGGTTGGATAGTTGTATTTACTTTATTGGTATTTTGTGAGTAGCGTATAAATTCATCTTCGTCCCCTGATCTGTGATATGCCAAGGATTTGGCATCTGACGGAATTTCAGCCATCAAGTCATTTATTTCTCTAGAATCCATTGCTTCAAGCTCTACAAAAGAACATCTTTGTCCCTCCTTGAGGTTTTTTAAAGACCCACAAAATATTTTACTGGTGGTTATTACACGTAGCCACCTCTAATTACAAGATATCAAATGGAGTAAAATTTAAAAAAATTTACATTCGTGATGTAAAATATGAAACTATACACTTTTTAGGGCTATTTCTTACGTGCCATTTCAAACAATCCTGTTTTTTTTTCAAATTCATAAACAAAAACAAATTATCTGTCACTAATCACTCGAATATAGGCAGAACTCTTGACCACATACAATGTATAACGTAACCATTAGCATTATATTTGTAGCGACAGCAATTTAAAACAAGGTGACATGTGATTAAGTTCACTACTTCACCACATGAACAACAGACCGTTGCTATCACTTAAGGTTCATTTAACAGTAGTTTTAGTCAGTCGTTGTTAAGGTTGTGTTTGGAATAGATAAATTAAATATTTGTGTGGTTTTTCATCAATCACTTTCTTTTGTCATACATATTTAAGCAGTGGCAGTGGGCGTCGGCTGATAAATTATTAGATTGGTGGTTGCATGGAGTGATCAGTGGGACAAAAAGGGTTAAATTTCCACTGGCAAGTGAAAAAGACCGCAAAATGAAATACGTAGGACAAAGACACAAGACTCATAAAGATACGATTCAGGGAGCACATCAGAGAAGCCCAAAATGCAAAAAGAAAAGGAAATTCGACAATGAAGTTATCAATCACAGCTAATATAATTCGATATTATGATATTATATAAATATCATATATAAAGATAGAAACAACGTAGAAGTAATGAAGCAGGTGACAAGAATTCTAAGCAAGACGCAAGGGAAAGTTTAGAGATCATGAAGGGTGCCGATAATGAACGTCTATAGGAAGATGCAGGGAACTGCCCATCGAATATAATAAGACTGCTAAGTAAGTCTAGCAGGTGAAGCTGCAAACCGCCCTGAAACCGCCCTGAAGAAGGACCTCTTCAAGCACCTACGCAGTAAACCAGAAAAAATCCCAACATTCAGAGGAATGAAACCGACAGCAGGCCATCTGACTGTAACCTGTAGCGACGAGCAGTCACTAGAATATCTAAAGACTGCAGTTACCAAGGTAAACACCACCCTGAACTAAGAGTTTAGAGTCGTCCCCATAAAGGAGGTACCGCGGTTATGCACCGTCAAGGTATTTATACCCAAAACGGAGCAGACACCCCAGGAAGCCTTCGAGACGCTTAAACTACAGAATACGGAGTATGAAACGGAAAGGTGGCATCTCTTCGCGGAGAAAGAAGTCGCCAACAGAGGCATGGTTCTGGTACTGGCATGCGAAAAGAAGACGTCAACACTCTAAGGGACAAAAACGGACGACTGAGTTTTGGCTTCACCCAGGTGACTGTCAGAGCTAAGGCGACCGAACCCTTAGAGCAAAAGCGAAAAACCATTGCGGCTCACCCAAGCACATCTCCATTACAGCAGGGCGGCAACAACCAACCTGCTTAAACATCTAGCAGATGGGAACACCGACATAGCACTGATACAAGAACCTTACCAACTTAATGGAAAGATACTTGGAATCAGTGCAAAACAATTCAATACCTTTGCCACAAGCGGGGTAAATAAAATCCGTAGCTGCATTATATGTCGGAAGGAAATTAATTTAATTTTTCTAGCGCAGTTCAGCAATATGGACCTTACATCAGCAGGGTTCGACGGAAGGGATGGGCAGGTAACGCTGGCATCGGCATACCTACCGTTTGACGCTCCGATGCCGACCACCGAATTCCGAACCCTATCGGAGCATATACGGGGGAAGCGGGCCATCATCGGATGCGGTGCGAACGCGCAACACGAACTCTGGGGAAGCACTAAGTGCAACGAAAGAGGTGAGCAGTTAGTCAATTACTTAATAACTGTTAACCTCAACTTAGCAAATAAGGGTAACACACCGACCTTTAAAACGAAAAATAGAGTGAAAGTGATTGACGTCACTCTAATCACAACAGAGGCGTTGGAGAACCTGCATGGCTGGAGAGTATGTGACTCACGTAGCTTCTCATCATCGACATCGACATTGAAGTGCGATATATCACAAGTATACTGGTCGATAGTTTCAGTGAAATGTGTCCAACCACTACCGCCAAACAAAACAAGGTAAGCTGGTGGAACAAAGAACTGGAGGAGATCAGAAAAAATACTCAAAGATTATTCAGAATAGCTCGCCTCACAAACCGAGATACGGATTGGGAGGACCATAAACGAAATCTGAAAATTTTTAAAACAGCTGTAAGAAGAGAGGAAAGGAAATCCTGGAATCTTTTTTGCAGCAATATTAAGGGAGGAAACGAGACATTAGGCTAAGCAGAGCACTGAAAAGAGAACCACATGTGGACACGATGCTTCAAAAGCAGGATAGTTAGTGGACAACAAACAGCATAGAACGTTTCAAGCTCCTACTAAACCTACACTTTCCGGGCTCAACGGATGAGGAGACAGAACAAGCAAACAATGTGACTCCTTACCGTGCCCCCTCCCTTCCTCTCCTAAAAGAAATAGTAACCGAAGAAAAGGTTCTTTGGGCCATTAATACCTTCGAACCTTAAAAATTACAGAAACTGACAATGTGTATCCGATCATGCTCATGAAAGCGGATGTCACAATAATACGGATTTTGGTGAAAATATATAGAGCCTCCATATCCAAAGGCTACATTCCTTTGGACTGGACAGAAGCGAAAGTACTTTTTATACCCAAGCCGGCAAAAGCTAGCCACTACAGAGCAACGGATTACGGACCTGTCAGCTTAACGTCTTTCATGCTGAAGATCCTGGAACGCCTGGTGGATGGGTACATAAAAAGCACCGTGAACATAACGGGGTTTTGCGCCAAACAACACGCTTGCCTTCCAGGGCACTCAACAGAGACGGCACTACAAGAAGTCGTACGCAGAATATAGAGGAACCTTGCCATCAAAGGTTACACTGTGGCGGCCTTCATTGATATGGAGGGAGCCCTCAACAATGTGAAAACTGAGAGCATAGGAGCAGCCATCCAAAGATATGCAATAGACCCATATCTTACTAAATGGATGACGGAACTACTAGCTAAAAGGAAGATTATAGCCGAAGAAAATGGCGTAACCTTGAATAAATGGACTAACAGGGGAACACCACAAGGCGCCATAGTATCACCACTTGCCTGGGTACTCACAGTTAACCAAATAGTGGAAGACCTCAACGGGAAGGGTTTCAAAACGATAGCGTACGCTGACGATATCGTTATACTGATAAGTGGAAAGTTCCCGGAAACCATTTCGGAATTGATGCAGACCGCACTCTCACATCTTTTTGAGTGGGCGAAGCTAAACGGACTGCGCATCAATGCCAACAAAACGGAGTATTGTGTATGCTTTACAAAAGCGTCGTAAACCGGAGACATTTACATCCCCCACCATTGACGGAAAACATATCAGCTTAGTAAACAAGGTGAAATACTAAGGAGTAACCTTGGATAGTAAGCTAACTTGGACTCCACACATAAGAGCAGTCAGACAGAGAGCTACAGCGGCGCTTTTCACAATGAAAAGTCTAGTGGGGAAAACCTGGGGAATAAAACCCAAAATTGCCCACTGGATCTACACAACAGTAGTAAGCCTATAACCACCTATGGGGCATTGGTTTAGTAGCAGGCAACGAAAGAAAACAATTGCAAAAGAGCTAGAGAAAATCCAGCGAATGGCGTGTCTTGGCATCACGGATGCCATTAGGACTACGCAAACTGCTGCAGTGGAGATAATGCTTAATCTCATGCCACTCGACAAATTCATCTTCAGAGAGGCATCACTTGCGAGCATCAGATTAAAATCCACTTATGGGTTATCTACCCACACTCAAACGGGGCACGTTTGCATTTAGGAAACCATGGAGAGCATGGCCCCGTCAAGTAAAAGAGAGCTGGATAGAATTTAACCAATATTGGACACAACAATTCCATACAAAATCAACATTCCGACCAGACAAGCGTGGAAAACGGTGCAGGATTTCACATCTGGAAGTGAGATCATGATCTACACCAATGGTTCCAAAACGGACGAGGGAAGCGGCGCCGGAATCTTTTTCCCAGATCACCTGCAACTCAACCGAAGTTATAAACTGGGGAGCCATACCACAGTTTTCCAGTCGGAAGTGTTTGCAATAAAAGCGGCTATAGAAGCGGAAACAAACAACCTTGATGGAAGTATACAAATACTCTCGGACAGTAAGTTGGCACTGCAGGCGCTTCCCTCTAACTGCGTAGTTTCACAACTGGTGCAGGATTGTAGGCAGGCTCTCAAAACCGCAACTACCCGAGTAAATGTAAAACTGACATGGGTCCCTGGACACAGTGGTGTATAGGGAAACGAAAGGGTTGGTGTGCTAGCGAGAGCTGGATCTGCCAATTAAAATGCCACTAGAATAGACACAATTAAAGTGCCACTAGCAACGGTGAAAAGGGAACTAAAAGGAATCCTCTGGAAAGAGACAGATACGGCTTGAAATGGCAGGAACGACTGCTGGATCAGCCGAGCTCTTTGGCCTCATCCTAATCAAATGAGGACAAAATAACTCCTAAAAACCCGATATGGCGTTAGAACATTGGTGGCAGTATTAACGGGCCATAATCTTCTAGGTCAACACGCCAAACGAATAGGATACGTGCCGAGCTTGCGGCGAGGAGGAAGAAAGTACAGAACACTTCCTCCTAGATTGTCCGAGAATGGCCAACAAACGCCTTACTTGGCTGAGATGTACTGGCGCAACAGAATTGGATCACTTGGCGACCACAGAGTTGGGGGAACTCCTTGGCTATTGTAGGACGACAGGATGGACCATCTGTAAACAATAGTACTACACATGGGGAGCTAAAAGCCGAGTTCTGGCCTATGCTAAATTGTGGACCCCAGTGAAATAATAATAATAATAAAGTCTAGCAGGTAATAGTATAAATTGAAAATGAATTAAGGGTTTACAAGTAGTTTCAAAGTAGACAAAGTGTCATTATTGTATAAGGTTATGTTAGTCTTTGGGATTTCATTATGTTTGGGTCCAATCAGTACGAATATCAGTTCGGCGAGCCTTTGATTCATTTGTTGATCAGCGCTAAAGTTTACAACCTACCACACCTCACCAACTTAATCATTGAAGAACATGCATCAACCGATTAATCAATGTGTGTTCAGTAATAAATGCGGTTTTGTGACAATTTAATACGCTCTTCGCCTTTACATTGCAAATAAACACCGTTTCACGTGCATTGTATACATATGGTGTAATTTGTTTAACTCATGTTGCATAATAGATGATGAAGTAACAATTTTCATATTAGTAGAGGAGTCATTGGAAAAATGCAATTAGCAAACGTGTTGGTGTAAATGAAATCGATAGGAACGAATTAATTTACTTCAGGATGGAAATTTTTCGTAATTACTATGAGAAATATTAATGTTCCTGAAATTATTAGCTCAACACCTTTACTGCACGTTTTATGGGAGTCAAAGTTTGTAACAGTTGGCTTGGAAAGATTGTTATACCAAAAAGAATATTATAACCGTGTGCTATTATTAATGGAAATAAACACTTCGATAAAAGTTAATTCGAAAATTATCGAATCAGCAATCGACAGCGCGGTGAGATATGTGAAAAATGTTATTATCGTTGAAATGGCGCTTGGCCTCCCGATTGTGTCCTCCAAAAAGGTACGAGTGGCGATTCGCCACCCATATGAGAAATAAGAGTAATAATAAATTTTAAGAAAATTTTACTATTTTCGTATAGATTTCCACGTTTTTATTTGGTATTACTCAAAACATATATACATATTGTATTATACACTAAGCGACTAAATTCATCGTACGACATATTAAAACATAATAGATAAGAAAAATAATCCATTTATTAAAAAAAAATTTACATAAACTTTAGATTAAAACAAACATAGCAACAAGAAAATTCAAATAAAACAATTATTCATTTAAATCTTTTTAAAGATTTGGAAATATCAATTGATTATTTCTAAAAATTAAAATTTTCAAGCGACAAAAGTCATCGTACGATTACCTTTACTTAAGGATATTTATTCACAGTAAGGCGTTAGTACCTGGTTGGGCCTCCTTTAGCCTCCAGGACCGCTTGCGTACGCGATGGCATGGATTCGACAAGTTTCTGGGTAATATGTTGAGGAATACTATTCCATTAATCTTGCAAAGCCTTCTTTAGAGAAGACTTTGAAGAAATGCGATGTTTATGCAACTGTTTTTCGAGGTAGTCCTATAAATGCTCGATAGGGTTTTCGTCTGGGCTCTGCGGTGGAGAATGCAATTGGCTAGGGGTATTATATAGTAGCCAGTCACGTACAATACGAGTTGTATGCTTGGGGTCGTTATTTTGTTGGAAAATATAGTTGGGACCCAAATTCATTTTACTCACAGATTGGCGTAGGTTGTTTTTTAAAATATTTAAGTACAATATTTAATATTAAAATATTTAAGTTTCCGACTCCTGACCAACTCATGCACCCCCAAACAAGTACGTTACCTCCACTATGTTTCACGGTGCTTCGCAAGTTTTTAGCATCTAGCGCAGTGCTTTTCTTCCGCCAAACTTTTGCTGGAGCATCGTGACCAAATATGTTAAACTTGCTTCCATCTGAACTCGTTTCGAAAAATGAAAGGTCGTCATTTTTGTGAAGGAGAGCAAATTCTTTTCTTTTAAGCTTATTAGCTTCACTAATAAATGGTTTCTTCCTTGCAATTCACGAAGAATATCAGTTTCTTCTCAAAGTTCTCTGTACTGTTCTAGCACTTATCTCTACATTGAACTTATCTGAAAACTCTTCTTTTATTTTCACACCACTAGTTCTAGGATTTTTGCGTACTGCACTCACTATTACCCTTTCGCTTCTTTGAGATAGCTTACGCGGACGACGTTGCCTTTTCTTGGATTCCACTGGTCCTGAACTGAAGACTGAACTAATTTCCATGCAGTACATCCCTAATTTTGGGTACGGAAAACGATTAAAATAGCCGTACGATGATTTTTGTCGCCGGTAATAAACGGTGTTCTAGTCTTTTTTTGCTCTTATGAGAGAAAAATGTCAGGTAGAAATTGTAATCAAGCATGGTAGTAACACTTGTAATAAAATAAATAAGATATGTTAAAACGAGAATGATCTGAAAGTTCATCAATTGTTTATGCTTGAAAATGTCATCGTACGATGAATTATGTCGCCTAGTGTATATGCATATATGTTATATTAGGAAAGTGCTGTTTTAATTTAGGATTGTGGAACCCTGTAATATTTAATTTCTTTGATTTTAATTTTAATGAATTTTCTCAGCTCCATAGTAGGTAAGAATTCCATGTTGGTATTTGTATTGTTTATACTTCACGAATATTTGTTTGTGAAATTAAAGAGACAAGTTCTTTTATTTTCTTCTTCTATTTGCTCTTTGGTTTCGTCATCGTATAGCTTCTACCTTAAAAGGATATCACTCACTAGTTATTTGTGTAGTATTTGAAATTGTTTAGGGAATTAGCTTTAATAGCTGAAACTTGCAATTGTTTGCAATGTTATTATTCACAGCGTTATTTTCTTTAATGTCTCTGGGCTTTGTAAAGAGGCCAATCGATGTATAGTCCCTTGCACAGCATAAAACACAGTACACAAAACAGCGAGAATACATCCAAAAAGCTACCAGAAAATAGGTCCTGGTTTGTTGGTCCCGGTATGTCCGTCGGAAACAGGCGTAGGCACCAGTCGCTTTGAACGAGCCCCGATACGTTGACAAGCGAGAATGCTACGGAGCCGATACGTCTTCCTCGAACTTCCGCACCCACGAAACCGTTTGGTTCCGTAGCACCGACCGTTGTTAGGGTTCGCGACCTGAAAAAATTCACTCACCGTCCGTTTTGCTCATATTAGCCGAGAGAAACTCGCGGTGCTTTGTTCCTTAACCTTTATTTCCAGTTTCTATTAATGATTCTTACACAGCTACTTAGATCCCAAATACCTTACGACCTAAACGTCGAATGCTCGTACGTCACCGGTTCAGCATGGAACATGAAAGACATGGAACGGTCCACCAACTGATGGTAAGTTTCAGCCGCCGTCGACCTTCGAGAGCACACCTATTTAGCATACGATTTTCCATACCAGCACCAATTGCACTACAATTATGTCTTCAGTTTTTCCACCTTTCACCTTTCCAGCACTATTCAAAATGCTGGTTCAGGCCATGCAATTAAACTTAGTTAAGGTGTTTGTTGCAGGACCACTGTTTCCACAAAGACAACCGGCCGTTTAGCATCGGACGCACTACTTCCAGTCAAAAAGTTGATATCTACTGTTCATACACTTGTATGTGAAATGATAGTCTGTCGTTTTTCCTCGAGCACTGCACAGAACCTTTTCACGCACGATTTCGCGAAGTTCAAAAGCTGAGGACAGGACATACTACGCGCAAACAAGTTCTTCAACAACGCGGTTTCCGATAATCCAAGTGCCAATTGAATTGCATCGATGTTCACCTATTCTCGAATTGATTGTTGTTCACCTATTTCACACAAACCTGGAATCGTAAAAAAATGGCCGTAACGTACACACGACGTTTCGCCTGATGATTAGTCATCAAAAAAGCGTAGCGGTTCTTGCCGCTTCCTTTTAAACCCTGCCATTTAGTGGATTGATTATCCTCCATGCGTCCGTTCACCCTCCGGGCGGTAAAAAACTGAGGTAGCTACTGTGTGGTGAGTTTTGCAAACCGCACCAGACTTCACCACACTTCGCCTCGACCCTTGACCGCTGATAGTGTTTGCTTCAGTTCGAGTCGCAGAAGTGGCTCGAATTCGCCACTGCTCGCCGGCTTCCATAATCGAGTGTGTTACGTATTCCGATGTGTAGCGGACACTATAGAAACAAAAAAAATATATATAAATAAATGAATAAATAAATAAAATAACAATTAATTTTGAATATAACAATTAATTGTTTTGGTTAAGTTTTTTTATATGTACCCATATTTTTTAGTTAAAAGAAAATCATACGAGATGAAATAGAAGTAAGAATAAAATTAAAATAAAAACATTTATAGTTAAATTTAGGTATTAAATACGATTTAGTTAAATAATAATAGTTACAAACAAAATAAATAAAAATCTCAGTAAAAATAAAATGTCAGAAAAAACAGTCTCAGGAAAAAATATTCCCAGTAGCAAAAAAAACAAACCAAAAAAATTTCTTGGAAGTTATTTGCGATAAAATTTTCTATTGATATGCTTCACTGGGTTGTTGTGTACATATTGCTATAAAAAGAATAGAAATTGTCAGGGATGGGACACTCAATCAATAGAGGAATCAGTCAATTGAAGTATCGGTAAAGGTATCAAGAAATATCAATAGAGTATCAATTGAAGTATCAATTGGAGTATCAATAGAGGTATCAAGAAAGTATCAATCGACTATCAATCAATAGACGATCAATAGAAGTATCAATCGAGGATCATTAGAAGAATCAATCAATAGGACTATCAATCAATAGAGGAAGCACGATCCGAGGTAGCGCAGCATAACAAGTGAAGTCCCGAAACCAGCTGAGGTGCAGATTCGTGCTAGAGGAAGCACGATCAGAGGTAACGCAGCAGAACAAGTGAAGTCCCGAAACCAGATGAGGTGGAGATTCGTGCTAGAGGAAGCACGATCCGAGGTAGCGCAGCAGAACAAGTGAAGTTCCGAAACCAGCTGAGGTGGAGATTCGTGCTAGAGAAAGTAGAGGTATTCAGAGTGAGCGCAGCACAATTGACAGATGCTCATAATCAGCGCAGCACAATTCACAGGTGGTCAGAATAACCGCAGCACAATTCACAGGTGGTTTGATCCTTTGATATTTGATCCTTTTTTATTCATTTATTAATCTAATATGAAGGAGTCAGCTCCTTCTCTGCGTGTGTGTGTATGTGACATGGAAGGATCAGGGCTCAAATAATGTCCTAGTCCCCATGCGGTGAGCTAGTTGGTTATAAGTAACTTTCTTCGGCCGCCATTATGCGGCCTTTGTGTTTACAAATAACCCTGTCTCTATAACCTTGTTCCTTTCTTTCGCTGCAGGTGCGACCTATCGCATTATTTTAATTTTATCATTATTAATTATACATTTGTTATGCCCCATTATTTTAATTTTATCATTATTAATTATATATTTATTATTTTTTTGAAAATACATCACAAGTGTTATAATTAATTCTAAATTCTAATCTAATTAACTCTATAATTACAAATACCACATTCTATTGTTACAATTTACGCCAAAAGATTCTCTCCGTGAAAATTCCCTTATCATTTATTGAGCAACAAATCGAACTCCTAGTATCGCGGATCACTAGAGGGTAGTGATTTACTTGTTTTCTTCATTCATTCGCATGACTCGTTGGCCAGGCTCTTTCCGTGGGAGAAGCTCCCCCGAGAGTTGTGAAACAATACCGTAACAAGCACCTGTAAAGTTAGCAAGATCACAGACCGGAATGCTAACAAGCATTATTCACCTTACAAGAACCCGTGCATGATAGCATATCAAAATGAGGACTGAACACATTCAGTACCGAACCAGTCAAGAAAGACCGATTCTTGATTCGCTGAGGGTTGCATACGTCAATTTAATTAATGTTGGTCGTGACAACCCCACAATCACCCGCATTCAAACCCGCGTAGAAGCTTTCCAGGATCAGTGGCAGCAGTTCTCCACTAATCACCAAGCCATCAACCTGGCGTTAGCTGTAGCCAACTCGGACACGCGACGGGAAGTGAAGCATCGTCCATATTTCTCCAGGGACGACTATGTCAAGACATGTGAAGACTACTTGGAAGCAACTGAGATAATGAGAGAGCGTCTAAACGAGAAGCTTCCACCACCAGTGTCATCATCATCGGCGCCTGAGCGAGAATCCTGTCAACGATATCTAGTTCATCGAGGAGGTCAGTCTTCTTCTAGCACCTCAGAATCATTAACGGTACGTCATTCAATCTTCATCTGCCCACCCAAATCCATCTACCGCTCAAGCTCCACCAATAAACACGACATCAAATTATCAATTTCCCCGGCAAAAAGGCTTGAACTACCTACGTTCAGAGGGAAACTCTCAGAATGGTTATCTCTCAAAAGTCTTTTTATCTCAATGGTGTATGAGAATCCATCGATGCTTCCGGTTGAAAAGTTAACCTATTTGAAGACTCATCCAGAAAGGCTAGTTGCCTTGCTAATTAAAAACTCAGCCACTACAAACGAGAACTTTCAAAAGGCTTAGGAGACGGTGCTCGAATTTAATGAAAACAAACGGCGTCATTTCAGTTCTGCACTTAGGAAGCTCTTTTCGTCGAAGATAAGGACTACCGATTTAGCAACTGAACTCTAGAACTTATACATTTCAATTTCAGAAGTTTTGGTAGATCAATTTTTCCATTTTCACTTACAACTTATAAGTGGTTTATACCCTTGCTAAACTAACTCAGCGAAGACTCATGGGTGCGGAAGTTCTGATCAAATATTTCGAGTACCTCGATAATGAATTTAATATTTATAAATATCATTTGGTGACGTAGAATCCCTAGGAAGACCCATTCAGGATTGTAATGACATTCTAGTCTTTTTGGCTGTTCAACGCTTGGACTTACACTCATTGAAAGCCTGGGAACTTCATCTAGGAGCGTCAAGAGCTGCACCAACTTAGAATGTGTTGAAGAAATTCATGCAATCACCACTTCCGTGGTTACAATCATTTGAAATCTCGCAATCAGACACTCCGAGATCTAAGCCAAAACAAGCATCAGCTCGAGATTACCTTTTTTGATTTATTACCCGCATGTGCGATTTGCTCCACTAATTCTCAAGGAACGACAAAAGTTATTTGGGCACTCTTGGATGCAGGAGCAGAAGTCTCTTTAATCTCTGAAAAACTAGTACAAGAACTGAGTTTACCTCCAAAGAAATCATTATTATCTATCATAAGTATCGGATCCAATCAAGTGGGGAAGAGTAGGGGTGACGTAACTGTTGTGATCCAATCGCACTTCAATTCACACGTCACGGTCGAAATAAATGCTCACGTTCTTTCAAAGTTAACATCGCACCTACCCACCTCACAACATCAACCTATCAACCAATGGAATCATTTAGAAAACCGGTAACTCGCTGATCCTCAATTCCTCATTCAGAAATGCAGAAACCTCATTATCGGCGTGGATTTTAACGTCCAGTTATTGGAAGGCTCTATTAATGATGCTCCAGTGGCTCAACTAACAAAACTTGGTTGAGTTATCTCTGGCCCAGTAAATGGTAACACCCAACAAGCAATTGTTCAGCGCATCATTATTTGATTGACCAAGACCTCAACGACTTACTTGAAAAATTTGGATGCAAGAAGAACTTCCAACAACTGACACATCCAGCTTATCCACTGAAGACGAACAATGTGAACAACATTTCATCGACACTCATCACCGAGACTCAACTGCAAAGTATATTGTGATGCTACTCTTCAAGATATCTCTAAGTCAACTTGGCAATTCCTTTTTACCAGCCCTCAAGGCCCAAAATCACTTGAATACAAGATTTGAGACGAATAATGAGTTTGCAGTAGCATATTCGTCATTCATGCAAGAGTATAAAAGTCTCTTCCTGAGGCTCTAGTTCCACCTCAAGAGAAAGATCCTTAATTAACATTCTATCTCCCACATCACGGAGTTGTTCGGGAATCTAGCACAACAATAAAGTTGCAAGTCGTATTCAATGGATCTTGTCGGACACTACGAGGGCAATGTCTCAACAATATCCTGCTCGCTGGAGCCAAATTAAAAGTGAGTCGGTCTATTCGACATCCTTTTATGGTTTTGTCAGTTTCGATATATGTTCTCAGTAGAGTTCTCAGTCAGTTCCACAAATCAACGTTCATCCAGATGATTGGAAATATCAAAGGATATTCTGGGGAGAAAACAACGAATTAGTGAAGTACCAGCTCACAACTGTAACATACGGGCTTGCATGTGACCTATTCTTGGCACGAGAGCCTTCTCACAACTAATCACAGAGGAAAGACCTCATTACAAGGCAAGCTATTGATATTATGAAACATGGGAGATACGTGGATGTCAATTTCGGCTGATATGACACGCTCGAGGATATTCAAGAGAAAATACTTCAAGTCAACAGGATGTGTAAGGTGGGTGGCCTCTTCTATTATTATTATTGTACTGGGGTCCACTTGTTGAAATTTAACATAGGCCAGAACTCGGCCCTTAACTCCCCATGTGTAGAACTATTGTTTACAGATGGTCCATCCTGTCGTCCTACAGAAGCCAAGGAGTTCCCCTAGGTCTGTGGTCGCCAAGTGTTCCAATTCCGTTGCGCCAGTACATCTCAGCCAAGTAAGGCGTTTGTTGGCCAGACTCGGGCAATCTAGGAGGAAGTGTTCTGTACTTTCTTCCTCCTCGCCGCAAGCTCGGCAAGACCTAGAAAATTATGGCCCGTTAATACTGCAACCAACGTTCTAACGCCATTTCGGTTTTTCCCTAGAAGTTGTTTTGTCATCATTTGATTAGGCTGAGGCCAAAGAGCTCGGCTTATTCTGCAGTCGTTCCTGTCATTCCAAGCCGTATCTATCTCTTTCCGGAGGATTTCATCTAGTTCCCTTTTTACCGTTGCTAGTGGCATTTTAATTGTGTCTATTCTAATGGCCTCTTCTAAGAAAGGGGTGAGTAATCATCCAAATGTTCTTCAATATTTCCCACCAGAACACTGCTTAGTATCTACTTCAATCCAGCTATAAGACAACACAATCAAGGCCCTAGGTTAATTTTGGAACTTATTATCTGACGAAATGCTTTTCAAGTTTTTATCAGTGCCACATACTTAAATCATCAAACGCGCAGTTTTGTCGAAAATTGCTCAATTTTCATTTCAGTCTTTATACACCTTAAGATCTGCATGCAAGAACTTCGGGCAGTCAAATTACAATGAGATGATGAGCTTCCACCAGCTGAATTGAACACCTGGAAAAGACGTGAATCACTGTTCCACGGACTAGACACTATTCGAATCCAAGATGGATTGGGCTGCATTCTATTGAAAGCATTGAACTTCATTCGATACAAGCAGCCATGACAGCAGAAATTTTTACAAGAATATCGACAGACTCGTCGATTAAAGTTCACTTACGTTGTTCAAAAACTAAATTCGCCTCTATTAAACGGATAAAAATACCAAGATTAGAGTTCTCAGTTGCAGTAATGGCTGCCAAAATCAGCTAAACATTGCCAGGAAGTCCTTCGTTTGAGTAACTCCCCTATCCAGTTCTGGATAGATTCAATTATAGCACTAACTTGGATCAACAATCACCCTTCACGATGGAAGGACTTCGGCCATAATAAAGTATGCTATATCAGAGAACCCATTATAAGAGCACAATGGCATCACATAGCATTAAAAATAAATCTCCAATCTCCGAAATTCCAATCTTAGCAATTGGAATAAGCACTCATGCATTTTACCACGAAACTCACATATCTCAACGCTGGTAATCAGAGCAGCTTACTTCAAATCATTACATGGATCAACTCAAAAAATATTAACAGTCCTCAGGCAACAATTTTGGGTCATCGGTGGTCAAACTCAAGTCAAATCCTTAATCTTGAAATGTGTGACTTGCACACGATATAGATAACAGCAATACTTGATGGGTCAGTTGCCACCTACGCCGGTCCATTTACCTAAAAATCTGAAAAGAAAAAGCGAGACTTTATGAAATATGGATGGCAGTCTTCGGCTGCTTTTCAACCATCTTGAAATTGCAACTGATATTACCACAACGAGGTAATTGTGATTCCTTGACAAGTGATTGCGGGACTCATTCCAAGGGAAGCGATGCAGAAATTAAGAATCTCTTTTGACAGTAATCGGAGCTGTTAGGAAAACTCGCATCTCTGATAGCATCTGATGGAACGACATGGAAGTTAAAACTTCCATCAGCACCTCATTTCGGAGGGAAATTTGAAGTTGCTGTTAAATCTAATCTAAGTATCATCTTCGACAGATTGTTGGAGAGGCAAAGCTCACTTGCAAACGACTCAACATCATCCTGACTCAAATTGAAGTTATCCTTAATTCCCGACCACTTCGCGCTTACCGATGAACCTGACGACCTCGATGTTCTTACTCCAAGACACTTTTCAATTGGGCAGCCTGACTACAGAGCCAAACATAGAGGCAATTAAGACAATAAGACTTTTTCAATGGCAGCACCTGACCCAACTCATTCAGAGCTTCTGGAATCAGCGGTCGAAAGAATATCTCTAGTGCCATCAAGTTATGTACAAATGGAATAAGAGCTTCCAATCACTCAAAAAAGGAGACGTGGTGCTAATAATTCACGACCAGTTATCACCACCTGAATGGCCATTAGGATGAATAACAGACGTTCATCCTGGCGCTGATACCATAGTCCGTGTCGCAACAGTAAAAACCAGTATCTCAACATACACTCGACCAGTTGTCATGCTAGTTTCACTCCACATTTCATCAGAGACAGTAAATTTGTCGCTGGGATCAACGAATGTGGGCGTGAAATAGCGCATTTAAGGGTACGTAGCAGTACTAGTCACCGGACGTACTGTCGGACAGGCGCAACTCAAACTGGGTGCGGTAATACGTCGAGTGAGCGAGTGGATGACAGACCGTGGGCTTAGCCTAGCGTTGGAAAAGACCGAGATCGTCGTCCTGACCAAGAAGCGGATCCCTCGTGTTATTCCCGTTCAGGTGGGGGAAATGATCATCGAGTCGAAAGAATCAATCAGATATCTTGGCTTGATGATTGCCTCGAAGATCAGTTTTTTCGAGCAGGTTCGAGCGTCAGCAGATAAGGCTTCTGTGCGAGTATCGACTCTCAGTCGCCTTATGGCCAACACGCAGGGGCCAACCTCGAGCAAAAGACGTCTACTGATGAGTGCAATGGAGTGAGTGATATTGTATGGCTCCGGGGTTTGGGCTGGCGCTCATAGTAAAGAGACGCACCGAAGGTGTCTGGCATAGGTGCAGAGGCAAGGAGCTTTGCGGATAGCGGCTGCATATCGCACTGTCTCTGAACCTGCAGTGCTGGTAATCTCGAGGATGGTTCCAATTAAGTTACTTGCAGACGAACGGAAACGTGTTTACTTACGTAGGGGGGAGTCGGCGAGAGAAACCGTCAGCCGAGAGGAACGGAGAAGAACCCTTATCTTATGGCAGCAAACATGGGAAAACGAGACGCAAGGCAGGGGGACCGCACGGCTGATAAGTGACTTGGGGCCGTGGTTCTACAGAATGCACGGTGAGACTGATTATTATCTGACGCAACTACTCAGTGGTCACGGGTATTTTCAGTCTTACCTGTATAAAGTGGGAAAGACACCATCCCCAACTTGCGTGTTTTGCCCGAGGATGACGGATGACGCCTGCCATACGTTCTTTACGTGTACCAGATTTACAAGACTCCGTTCGCATCTCTCGGAGAAAATTGGCGTAATTTCCCCAGAAAATGTAATGGGGAAAATGATGCAATCAAAAGACAACTGGAACTGTGTGTCACATCACGTACGGACAGTACTTATTATAAAGAAGGGCATGATGGATCGCTTGGCGAGGGAGGGGGGATCTCTGTAACGCAATTCTTTAATAATAACAATTCTCTCTAATCGCAATGCCTTCCTATCCATCCGTGCAGAAAGAGGGATTTCCCTTACCTGAAGGCTCCGCTAAGCGATGATTAATGAGGCCTAGTCCGAAGTAATATGACAATCAGTTCCAGGGTGACAGGGGAGGTGTTTAGTTGGTAGTCCGGCAGTGGGAGTCCGACACTCAGGGCGTAAATAGCCTTCACCTCCCAAACAAAAAAAAAACGGTCGCATGTGAAAGAAAGCAACAAATCCAGAGCCTGTGCAAACACTAAAAATTTTATTACTTGGGTTTCACATACTCATCACATCCTTACATATCACGGCGCATGGTCCATTCGCTAGAAAACCGTCGCACATGAGGCGCATCCACGTCGAACTCTCTAGATTTTGCCCGAACCTTTTTTGGGTTTCGTTCATCACTCATTCTCCAGTTCAGTCGTCTCTGATATATCAAAGTATGCACATCGTTACAACGCAAGTGACCTGTAGTTTTGTTTTGTGTCGTGATAGCCAACGAAAAACTTTGTAGCTTCGCGTACTGTACACATTAAATCTTAACAAATTGATTGCCGAATTGATTTACACAATGACCGAAGTGGATTACCACAGAAATAGTTTAGAAATGGATCAAATATTATCAAAACATAGGTCACCCGTCAATTGGGGATAAGGTCACGCCAGCCGTAAAGGAACTGAATATCTGTAATATGCAAAATTAAGTGATCTTGTCATGAGTTGTTTGCCCCTCAATTGCCCTCATCGGATGCAGCCGCTTGATGCTTCTTGTCATGGTTGGTGGTTTAAAGCACATCCTGGCCGCGTTGCTACGCAGTTCCAAGTGGAAGGTTTGTTCTACGCAGGATACGGCAAATCAGCTACTGTGCCAAATGGCAGTCATAGGTATACAACGACTGGTTTTTGGCCTCTAAGCTCTGGAATATTTCCTGCCTGCATGCACGAGTCTGCGGGGACCACAAATATATACCCCTGGATAACAGTTTTAACAAATGTCACTATCAAACAACAATATCTGGTGCCATTCCAGAAGCCATCTACATAGCATCAAAATGGTATTGCGAATAAAGAGCACCTTATCAAGCACTGCTATTTAGTCTCCTGTGGAGGAAATTACTCAAGCTCCGAATGGACGCTTCATTAGTGGGCAAGGAAGACGCAAACTTTCCTTTTTCGCAATTCAAGGAATTGCGTCTTCCTTTCCCAAAGAAGACGCATTGCAAGTTCCTTGACTACCGTAAAGCATCTTTCATGACAATATTTCTGCGGAGATTGTTTTAGTTTTAATGTAAGTTGGTTTGAAAATTTTCCATTGGGTCCTTGGGCTGTGAGATGATATATTTCATTCGTTTAGCATGCCGTCGTTTAGTACTTTGCAGCAGCATGGTAATTATTAAGTTTAAATGAACATTATTCAGCAGTGCAAGATAAATATTATTTGAGTCAAATGTTAGATGAAAATTGCCGCAAACATTTCTTTGTAAGAGCATTCACACATTTTCTAATATTCTTGTTGTTAGTTTGCTATTAGCAAATGGATATTGTTTACATTTTGGTAAAAGCGGCAACTTTTAATATATGTTGCTCATGTGGTCGATTATACGTAAACTATTGGGTTTCCAATGAATTTCACCCACATATGATAATTCTATGTTAATTTAAGGTAAACGGTAGCCAAGGTTGGACAATGAATAAGATTGGAAAATGCATCAAAATGTAACACTTCAATTTTTTCTGTTTTTTCTCGCATTGTTTGACTTACATAAAGGATTTATTTTTAATGGCAAATACATTTCTCTCATCATAAGTTATTACACTCATCTAGCTTGAGTCGATTCGCAATAGGTTACAACAACATTGGATGAACGGGAAGCATGAGTTACTATGCGATTGTCAACAGCCGTTTCGACCCTGGCTAGATTTATTTTAACTGTAATAAAGGAGTTAAGGGACCCATACTAATACTTGCCTCCTGTCATCATGGCTACTACGATGAAAAACGTCCTTTAGCCTTCAGCGATATGACCAGTAGGGAGAGCTTTCGCAAATTACTGTAGAAAACTTAGGTTTACATTACGATCAGGATTTATTCGAAAATTCATGAGGACAAACAATTATATGCCAAATTTCAGACAGCTCATTTAGCACCTGAAACTCCTAAATCAGCCAAATTATTTTCTGCAGTCAACAAAAATGTGGAATTTGTCAAATTATCATTTATCAATTATCACTTCATTGACTGACATATTTATTTATGATTTATTTACAATAAATTTACGAAAATTAGCCTCTCAATGTCTGACAATAAATAGAGAAAATTAGATGCAATTCGTACAAATAAGCTTGACAAATACTCAAATTTTAAAATTTCTTTATTTTTATTTATGTTTAAATTTTATTAATATTCCGCTTCACGAAACATTAATATGCAAAAAAATTCCAAATAAAGATTGCATATAAATTTCACTTTACGAGGTTACCTTCGTGAGTCCGTGATTTATTGAATTTCCCGCGCGGTAATTTTAACGACAAAACTGCTCCCGGCAACTGCAGTGTACCGGTAGCTACTGTAAAATGTTGAGCATGCTGCGTCATTAATTTTTGTTTGACAGCCGTTGAAAGCGTACTCGTAAATTTTCACAAAAACGAAAAAAAAATAAAATGGTAGAGACGATTCAGCATTACTTTTAGTGGCAGGTTTTTATTCCGTTTCTAATCGAAAACTTTAAGAAACGAAAAACGGGAGGAAATTCACTCATCCAAATATAATTTCAATTATTAGGTGTGTAGTGACTACTGACCTGAAGAAGGCGCCACCATCTTTTCCCGCAGTCGAAAGTTCAGCGGACAGGTCGAAAGTCAGCTGACCTACGACCTGGCGACAACTTCAGGTCAGAAGAGAAGACAGTTTTTCGACTTCCGGAACGGAGGAGTTCGTCGAGGGCCGCGAAAAGAGAAGCACGCGCTTAGAGAAAAAACAAATATATATAAAAAAAAAAGAGTGAACGAAAAGACGAACTGATAATTCGAAATAACATCGCGTTACTTGTTACGATAATTTGAAGTGTTTAAAGTGAAAAACTAAGGAACTATAGAGAACGATGGAAAAAAAATACATATTTACAGATCGATCGTAAACAGTTTAGTGCATTGAGGCGCGCTTTAACTAGCGATCAGTGTTAATATAAAAGAGTTTCAAACAAATGCATGCACTAGAGACGTTTGACGGTTCTAAATACAAATAAAAGTTTTTTCCGACATTTTATTAAACCCACAAGAAAAAAAAGCCTGCATACAAATTCAATAATGAACCGGAAAACTAACGGGTATATTTCGCCTAACACAGTAATTACATCTCGAATGTGTAAACGTGGTTGCAATAAGTTTTTATGATAAACAAAGTGCTATGTTACAAAAGTGAAAGCGCAGCACTTATGGAAAAGAATAATACCAAAACGAGGAGAAGTGCTAGCACTCAGTTTAGCCTGGAGTCAAACACATATTGGGTAAATAACTAATCGCGAAACACTTGTTAAATACAAAACGAAAGGAAGGTAGTTTCTCATCTCCGCGTATCAGCAAATTCTCTTCCGCACCGCCACACCGAACTTGCAGATTTTTTCTTTCTTCCCTGAATAATTGAAACTTAAGGATCGCAGCGTGTATTGTAAAATCAGGAAAACGAAAACGAAGGAAAGTAATCATTGTAAAGATAAAAAAAAAGAATAATTGAAAAAAAAAAAAATATTTCCATATTGAAAAGTTCGTTGATTTTAAGTTTAATGCGCATGAACCTTTTAATAAACCGTATATCTGTTAGTATGAAAATAATTCTTTTAAGTTTCCATCCGTTTATATTGTATATTGTTATGATTTTGGTGATGAGAATAATTTTTTAAACAAATTTTGCCAATTTAAAAAAAAAAATTTAGATTGCAATCGTAAATTTTTTTTTATTTGTATCATAATTACAAACAAAGGAAGAAATGACAATAGTTAATTTTAGGACCTTCATAAGACTTGGATTATTTCTTACACATTTAAAATTACTATAATCTACCACTTGGACAATTTAGTTTTAAAAAGGTTTATCGTTCTATTTCTCACATGCGTGTTCCGTGACGCGCACTCAAAGTTATAGAACGTATTTAATTTTGATTATCTAACTCGCTTTTCTATATATATTTTTTATTTCTTTCATTCGATTGAAGCCATTTCTTTTGTAAAGAGCGTTAAGAATTGCAAGGATAAGATGTTGTATTTGAAAAAAAAAACATATAAAATGAAGTGCTGAAAAAAATCACATTCTTTCCTTCCAGCAACCTTTTTCTTTCAGGAGGAAATGGCGCGAAGGTAAGTGCATGAGGATGTAGGGCCAAAATTGTGTTTCGTCGCTCGGGTTCCGCGGTGCTGTAGGTTTGAATCGGGAGTAAGTGGTAGTCGTGTCGCGGACTACTTGTTCGGTTTTCAATTCTTTGACGGTCGCAAAAATAAAGTAGTTTGTTGTTAGGCACCGTGGTATATCGGTTCGCGAATGCGCGTTTGTCGTCGGGTGTATTTGGATTTTGAATGATAGATCAAAAAAATAACTTAAAGTAAAGTAGAATATTTCGAAACGTCGCACAGGAAAATCGGGTTTTTCGGTGGCTGGTTCAAAATGGAAACCAAGAGCGGAAGTTCACTTGGGTCCGACCCACGACCGTAATCCTCGCCGCACTGGGCTAGTCCGCCAGCAGCCACCAACGCGAGTGAATTTCCGAGTGGCCGAAAGGTTGACCCGCTGGGGTATATTTCGTTGCCACGTCTCGAGGACTGCACGTCCAAGTGTCGGTGCGAGGCCGACTTCAGTCCTTAGTCGTCGTCGTGACGGCTGGGACCAAAACCATTACAGGTGTATGCTTAAGTTTTAGAGAAAAGTACGCAGCGTATTAATTCGTCACATACGCCATGTCGATAATCTGACATTTGGCTACAAACACACACACAAGTTGAGGCCGCAATAACTAGCGTGTTTGTCTTATCATGTTGATAAATTATAGTTATTATGTTTATATTTAATAACAAAAAAAAGGAAGAAAAAACTAGAATCTCCCGAGGTAAATATTTTATTTTCTTACACGTGTTTAAATTTTTACGTTTTAATTCTTACTTCCTACTTCGTTGAAATCTAAACTCTTTCTTTTTTATTTACATGTAATATTCTTCTATTTATGCTATCCTAAATTTATTTACATCTTAATTTGTACTTTCCTTATTTATCTAAGTAACAATAATCTATAATATTTTACAACCGCCGACAAATGCAAATTGAACCATAAATATTCGTTGGCCCTTCACCATGTAGCGCATATCCTTTTGAGATCTATCGAAGCCGACAACATCCTCAATTGTCGTAAAGCAATAAAAAAGGGATCGCTCGTCCAAATGAGGATGGTCGGTCGAGACAAAGGATTATTGCGCTTGAGGTGTTATGTGATGGTCGATCATCACATTTGTAGTTTTATTATATCAGACACTGATATAACATTACGTCGAATTTTGTGTCTGAAGAGCATTTGCGGCACAAATTGCTTTTCTTGTTGAACCAAAAGAAAAAGGCTGTTGAAAATAATCGTTTGCTGGTAAAATAGGCGAAGACTGTTACCCTTCGTACGCGGGGCACATTTATACAATCAAAATAAAACTTAAACGAATCAACGTACGGTTTTGCTTTTGTATGTGTGCGTGAGTCGAGTTATCAACTTTACGTCAACGTAGTATCGCGCCATTCGCACCGGCGAGAGTGAAGTGACAGGCGCTCTGTAAGTAATTTTTTGATCAATGTTTTTGTCGATTGTTACCGTAGATAAAATAGGTTTTCGTGTAGAGTATTCTATCGGTAAGTAGCAAAATATACTTAAGATACGTTTTCAATACTTAATTTATGACATTTTACTATTAATATTAGAAGAGGTTATTAATATTAGGTAAGATTAATATTAAATTTTGTTGTTATTTAGTTAGTCGGGGTTTTTCGGACAGAACTACATGGGGAACGTTTGAACGCGTACGAATGTGCCCCAACTTGTAGGTAGGTACGATTTAGTGTGTTAGTGTGCTAATTGCTAATTTTTGCATTGACTTCGTCCTGTGTTTTGCTATCGCCGATGTACGTAAATAGATTTTAAATACCTATTTTTTATTATTTTTTCACAGAAACTTGGTGTGGACTTACAAACCAAAAAAGACAAGTAGACAAGCTGTGGATGAAGAATCCGTGCAGTCAGCAATACAGGATGTTATGCAAGGAGTAGTGTCATATAGAAAATCTGCGGACAAGTATAATTTGAAATTGTCAACATTAGAAAGACGAGTAAAAAATTCAACAATAGCAATACTGCTGAAGGGTCAAGCAACCGTACGTTTGGCTCTTTATATACAAGTTTCCAAGTCTCCGCGAGACGTGACCCATCTCTTAAGAGGGCTCGGTTGTTTTCGGTCCTACCTGTACAAAATTGACAGAGCACCGTATCCTAACTGTGTGTTTTGTGCAGGGGAGTCGGATGACGCCTGTCACACATTCTTCTACTGCAATGTGGAGTACTATTTCTACTAAGGTGGAGCCAGCAGCGAGGGGTCCTACTCAGCGAAATTGGAGAGCTCTGTCTGGAAACTTTCGTCGGAGTAATGCTGAAAACAGTTGACAATTGGAATCGCGTGGCGCGATATGCTGATATTGAAAAAAGTTTTATTGGAGCGCTGGGAGGCATCGGGGATGGATGGACCTCTTTTGTAGCACTTCCTTCCTCACCCGTCCTTCCCGTTAGAGAAGAGATACCCATAATACGAAGGCGCCTCTAGGCGTAGGAACACGAGGCCTAGCCCGAAGTAATGTGTCAAACAGTTCAAGGCTAGGTTTTCAGGGTGACAGGGGAGGTGTTTAGTGGGTAGTCCAAAAGCATTCTGCGTCTGGGAGTCCCAAACTCTGGGCGTAATCAGCCTTCACCTACCTACCACAAAACAAAAGTCTCCGCGAGAGATTTGGCTCCAAATATACAAGTTTCCAAGTCTTTTCTATGGAAGAAGAAAAACTGCTACATGATTATATTATCAAATGTTGGCAGATGCATTATGGACTTACAACGATTCAAGCAAGAAAGCTAGCATATGAGTATACCAAATCTTTGAGTTTGAAATATCCAGCAAAGTGGGATGAAAATAAGATGGCTGGGAAAGAATGGATGTATGGTTTTTGCAGAAAATACCCGGAACTCAGTTTACGCAAACCCGAAAACGCAAGCGCTGCCAGATCTTTTGCGTTTCACAAGATTTCGGTTACCGAGTTTCATACTAACTTGAAGACAGTGTTGGAGCGACATCCATTATACCATTATATACAATATATACCATTCCTCCACTTTTTGTGTTTCCACGCGTTTATGATAAAGATAATTTTCTCGAAGGAGCGCCAGAAGGAAGCCTCGACGCTGCAAATAAAAGTGGTTAGATAAATAGCGATAAATTCGTCTCTGTTTTAAAACATATCCAGAAGCACATACTCAGCACAAAAGATAACGCCATATTATTGTTGTATGAAAATCATGAAAGCCATGTTTCTCTCGAAGCCAACAACTACGCCAAAGAAAATGGCATAATTTTCCAATCTTTTCCTCTACAGACATCTCACCGCCTATAACCACTTAATGTGGGAGTCTTTGGACCAAAGTTGAAAATTGCTTTTAATAATTAGAAATATAATGAACCCAGGCAAAGCATTGACAATTTACAATATTCCAAAGCTTGTGAAAATTGCATTTTTCGAATCATTCACGGCAAAAAATATCACAAGCAAGTTTAACAAACCCGGAATATGGTCTCTTAATGAATGAGCCTTTAGTTACGAAGATTTGGCTCCAAGTGAGGTGTATAAATCCGGTAACTTAGAACATGTTCCTGCTACTCAAAACGTCGTTGAAGATTTGTCAGCGCCTACTCCACAGCCAAGTGTCTCTGATATCTGCCAACCCTCTACTTCTGGAACGTAGGTTTTTTTGGAGGCTCAAAAAAGTTTTATTTTTGGAACAAATTATTGATAACTCACCATTGATAACTTATGAAAGGTTTTATTTAGATCCTTGTGAACCAGATGTTTTTTTAATAATTCACCAATCCATCAAATAATAGCTCCTTTGAATACAGTTTTGACACCAGAGGCAACTTGACCCTTTCCGACTGTTGTAAGAAGTAATAAAACATACAAAGGACGACGGCCAGGAAAATCACGTATTTATACTAACACACCAGAAAAAAAGCAAATTGAAGAGAAACACAATGAAAAGCAGTTGAAAAAGCTAGAACAGGAAAGAAGGGCTAGGGCAAGACAAATGAAACGTAGTTTAGCTGATGATATCACAGATAAAGATGAAACCGAGCATGAAAATTTTGAAATGAACAGTAGCCAATTGACAGTTGATGTAATACCAGAAAATATTAAGGACGGTTCTTTTATTTTAGTGAGTTTACCTTAGAAAAAAATTACAGGGTGGACCATCTGTTAGGTTTTTTTATTATGATAGAAAGCACACTTTTTGTAAGAGAAGATCGGAAATCTTTATTCACTATAAAAGGTTGGTCTATGGCAATTATGTATGGAACATAAAATCGAATATATGCCCCAGAGGTAGCGTTGCAATGGCCGCAGTTTTAGCGCGAATGTTCCGCTTAAGGTCTTGAATTGTGCGGGGGACATTTGCGTATACTTTACTTTTCAAAAAACCCCAAAGATAATAATCAAGAGGTGTTAAATTACACGATCTTGGCGGCCAATTCACGTCAGAATTCATCGAAATTATGCGGTCCAGAATTTTTTCGTGCAATAAGTTGATGGTTTGGGGAGATGTGTAAGATGTGGCTCCGTCTTATTGAAACCAAAGATTGTTAGCACCCATACGATTAATTTCCGGTCACAAAAAGTCCTTTAACATAGCCCGATAACGTTCGCCATTGATGATAACAGCCTTTTCTTCAGGGTTTTCGAAAAAAACGACCCAGTGATACCGCCAGACCAAAGACCACATCACACAGTCACTTTTTCGGGATGCAATTGTTGTTCATGATACTCATGAGTATTTTCAGCCCCCCAGATCCAACAGTTTTGCTTATTAACATGGCCACTCAGATAAAAATGAGCTTCATCCGAAAAGATGATTTTGGCTGAAAAACCCTCGCTTGTTTCAAGCATCCAATTAACGAAATTTCGACGCTGCTGATGGTCTGCTTGCTTCAGTTCTTGAGTTAATTAAATCTTGTATGGATATAGGTGAAGATCAACATGCAAAATGCTCAATAATGTGGTCCGAGCAATGCCTAATTCCTGTGAACGATATCTTGTGGATGCGGATGGCTGTTGACGGACACTTTCACTTACTGCGGGAATATTTTCAGGAGTACGAACCGGATAAGGGAAAAGTAGGAAAAATTGTCGGTCACTATAGTCAGACTGAATTTAAAGTACCTTATCTAAGAAAGAAACCAGGCAGGTCATACTGTTTATATAACTGATGTTGAAATGAATGAAATGAATGAAAGAATGATGAATGAAATGAAAGCCTCCAACACTTTGTACTTCTGGAACATCAAAACTTTTCACTTTATCAGTAAACTTCACTTTATTTTTGTTGACTATAAGAAAAGTATTTTGTTTTTGTTTGATAGAAGTTAAATATTTATTTTTGTGTTTAATTTCATTGCTAATACAAGAACCTTGACTTATATGTGTCATTAATCGCACGTACGGAACTACCCCACAGCGTACGAAGGTACCCCAATACTGTATATAGGTGCCCCTTTGTTTGGGCAGATTCGCACATATTCCAGATTTAGTTTAAATCATAATTATGATTGAAACATCAGATTAAATCATCTGTCATTTTTTGTATGAATCTCAGATAGTTGGACTATAAATCTAAGCTGTCAGGGGATTGATTCATGAAAAAATAAAAAATAAACGAACCCATACGAAGGGTCCCCACCTTCCCCTATATGGTGGACACGGCGATGAACACGGCGATATGATAATTTCAATGTGAAAGACAGTGAGCGATCTGGTAGACCACAAAGTTAAGAGAGGGAAGAATTGCAAGAGTTATTTGATGGTCACCCAACTCAAACTCAACGGTAATTTTCAGAATATCCTTTGTTTTACCATTGTAAATGTTTTGTTGTTATTTTGACCATTTCAAATACAATATGACAATATTGTCGAAGTAACAACAGAACAAAGCATTCTGCAATGGAAAATCTAAAACTAAAGGGTTAATTGGAAGTGCTAAACACGGGAAAATTAACACAGTATAAATTACCAAAAGTATTAAATGTGGCACGACCCCGGTAAATAGGTCCCATATGATTTGAATGAGTGTCAAATGGAGAATCGAAAGGTTACTTTCGAAATGCTGATTCGGCATCATGAAAGGAATTCTTTTACATCGAATCGTGATGGCTGACGACAAATGGATTCATTTTGATAACTCGAACCGGAAAAAGCGTGGTTTTCTCCTGGCGAAGTCGGTCCTTCAAGACCGAGGCCAAATCGCTGCGGCAAGAAGACCATGTTCTGTGTCTGGTAGGACCAGTGTTCATTGTATACAATCAAAGTTCGATTCATCCAACCATACAATATTCGATCAGTCTTCCACGGTGTAGCATTCGTACTTTAAGGCCCATGCATAGCGAGCCCTTTTGTTCCTCGCAGAGGGCAATGGCTTCTTCCTGGCTTGCATGCTTTCAGGCCAGCTTTTTTAAAGTCTTCGACGAATTGTTCTGGTGGAAACTGTTTTCCCAACTTTCACTGAGCATTCAGCAGCGAACTCAAATGAATTTCGCTTCCTATTTTGCAGAGACCATCTCACTAATTTTCGAACGTCTCGTGGATTTTTAAACGTTTTCGGCCTGACCTAGGCACACTGATATGTTACGGCGAATCGTTTTAATGTCAGTTGTACTGCTTGGCGTGAGCATTTTACGGTTCTCAGTATTTCTACTTGAGATTTGCCTTGTTCGGGTAAAACTTGTACGTTTACAGGTTTTTCAAGAGACAGTTCGGCTATTTTAGACATAGCGTACTGTAATCTATGCCACTTATCACAAAATAATGAAAAAAGTTCACTAGAACACGATTTTATAATGTATGCCATATTATCTTTCGGTACACAAAAATGTCAGATACTGAAATTGTATTGAAATATACAAAACCAGGTAGAAATGAGATTAAATTTGAGATTCTTAATTACTTTCCTAAAACCGAATTCCCTCAAAGTTGGGATACATTAGAGAAAACAGGAAAATATTGGTTAACCTTATTTCTAAAGAGGAATAATAAACTCTCCATAAGAAAACCCGAGCCTACTTGTTTAGGTAGGGCAACATCATTCAATAAAACTAATGTCGAATTATTGGCCACTATATTAGACAAGTATAAATTTCCGCCTTCCGACATATGGAACATCGATGAAACCGTAAAAATGAAAAATCTAACATTGCTTTATTTAATTTAAGAAAACGGGGCACTAGTATAACTTTAATTGGAACTGCTTCTGTCACTGGCAATAAGGTTCCTGTGATATTCAACGCCGGTAAAACTATTTCTATTTATAAAATATCAAAATAAAGGGCCAGATACAATACTGCGTGACGGCGAAGCGTGACCACGATGCTTTTCTGGCTCGTCGTCACGCAACGTATTCAATTTACAATGCACGTGATGCGAGGAAGAATAATGTTCATATGACAAATGTCAAATTGGTGACGTTTATAAATGAAATTAATTTTTTGATATTTTAAAAGTTTTGAATTTGGAATTTTTCTTCGTTTGGCAAATAATAGCCTCAATAAGGATGCATGGAATTTGCCCTAAAAATTCATTCAGAAAAACCCCAGTACTTAAAATGCGGTTAAAACGTTTGTTTTTCAAATTTCATATAAGCTCCGTAAAGCATCTGACAAAAGTCAGAACGCCTCGTTGACAGAAATTTTCGATTTTCTGCATACTTCTCATCTCGCATCGACGCATCGCAAACATTGTACGCTGTCGTATACAAATGCATGTTACGAAAACTGGTTGACATTTGCTGTGAGATTCTCGTTGCGCTCTCGTACCGCAGTCTCGCAGTATTGTATCTTGGCTTTCAGTAGCATCTGCTTTACGAATTGAAAAGACTTAAATGAATATAATTAGTGGTTTTTAGAAAATTGGCATTTAGCCGTTTAATAGTAACGTTTTCGCCGTAGTAAATTTTATGTCATCATTTGTCACGGACCTTGCACAGTCAGAGTCACGGTGGCAAGAACAGCCTACCAACGAAACAAATGCAAATTTTCCATCTCGAGAATCTGAAACAATAGCATCTACCCCAAGTGCGGGCATGGGGGTACAAATCTCGTTACTGCGTGAATAATTCGAGTCTCTAAAATTTAAAGAAAATCGTGAGCCAAACTGACGTTGGGCTTTTCATTTTCGCCGAGCTATGTGAAACGAATAGTGAAAGCTGGGCCCAGAAATCAACAAAAAAAAAACGGGGAAAAAGAAAAATTGTGCTGTGTTGATTTACACATCAGAGAAAGATGCGCTTGTTGCCGAACCAAATAGAAAAACAATAAAATTAGTACAAAAATAGAAAGAACAAAGAAAAGGCCTGCGAGAAATGTTACTTTGAATAGTTTCCCAGAGTCTGAATAGGGACCACATGCATTAAGAAAAAAAAATGGCCTTAAAACGAAAATTATAACAATCGTCCGACAACGAAAGCGAAAATTCCACAATATCATATCTGACAATTCTCACATAAAAGTTCACTTTTATGTTGTGCTCACTTTTATGTTATGCTCACTTATGTTGCGGATGCCAAAGAAGTCGAAGAGTCCATTAGACAAACTCTTCCTACAGCAGACAACTTTCGGGTAAGGCTGAAGCCCAGCAATCCTAGAGGGCAGAAGGGTGGTAGAAGTAGACATCGCAGAAAGAGACGCTGTGCAACTCCTGGGGAAGGAGAAAATTAAAATCGGCTGGGTCTTGTGCAGAATGCGCCGGAGCGTAGTCCTTACTCGATGCTATAAGTGCCTTAGCTTGTAGTGACTACCGACCTGAAGATGGTGTCACCATCTTTTCCCCGCAGGCGAAAGTTCAGCGGACAGGTCGAAAGTCAGCTGACCTACGACCTGGCGACCACTTCAGGTCGGAAGACAGTTTTTTTTTTGATTTCCGGGAGAGAGAGGTGCAGGCATGGCTGAATAAATGACAATTTTGCGTCTTTGTTAAATAAAATCGGTAAATTCAGTGCCAAAATATCAAGTGAGGAACGTAAACTCAAGTTAAATACCGGCGTTCAGTTTCCCGTGCGTTGTAACATCATTTTTCCGCGAAGAACGTGATGCATCAACAAGTTGTCAACAGGTTTCGAAGGTCCAACTCGCTAATCACTTCCTAGATTGATTCACACCTAAAAGTAGGGTTATTCGACCTTTTTAGCGTGTAGGGATCAGTTTTAAACATCTCAAGAAGGCGCCGCCCGAATGAAGACAAGGCGAATGAACATCTTTCAACCAATTGGAATTTTTATCGTGAACATTAACAACTGGTGCACGGGACGGTTCAGCTTATGTTTTACGGACGTATTGCTTGCTGCTATCAATTTGGTTGATCGATTCCGCAATCGGATGACGGGGAAACCGAGACATATAGCCTGCATCAGTGTGACACCATTTCATTCGGCCATTAAACAATTACAATTGGAGCGATCCATTTCGATGGTGTAGCAACAATATCACAGGTTGGCTGCACTGCTCGCGATTTGGAACGTATGGCCGGTGTTTTGAGAATAAACTTGGTGTCCAATTCGGTCATTCACCAGAAACAGTTCTCAACTTTGTACGTGTCTACTATATTCTATTCAGACGTCTGCCAATGGAAATGGGAGGGTGTTCATTGATCAATTCGATAAAGTCAGTAAGTTGGCAGATTTTAATTTAGCATTAGTTTGTAATCATATTGAAATGCATTTGGGCAAAAGCTATTCAATGCAAAGTCCAGAGATTAAAAGACTTGCTGATTATGCTGTATACATGTATCTACCATTGAAATACACCGTGGAAGCATGATTGATGAAAATATTACTCGCCTAAGAACAGAAAGCTCAAGTTCCACAAATATCAAGAAGCAGCCGTTTAGTGCAAATAATTTAGGTTATAAGCCATATAATCTCAATTAAGGACAGGTTTTAATCAATAGCTGAAAAATAAAAAAAAAATAAAAATAAAAAGTTAATTGTGCTACATAAAGTTTGGACACCATTCGAAAACGGGAAAAGTATAATTTCGAAGAAGACAGAAAAGATTGCGAACTATTAGTATTTCTTCGGTTATTTATGTTAGCGTTTTTAAATATTTTTCGGACATAATGTCTGCTTTCTCTGTTTAAATCAATTTGACCTGTGCATAGTTATTTATCTATATCAAAAGTTTTGGCAAAATTTTGTGGCCTATCGAAAATGTTATTGATCACATAAAAGCAAGATACCAGAATCAAGCATCCAACATAGTTAGACAATATTAAACGCTTGCGGTTCATTATAGTGTGTTGGAAAGCACAAGTCTAAATCAATTTCTTAGCAATCTGCTAAGATAAATTTGAAATATATTGAAGAGGAATTATTGTGAGATTTAAAAAAAAAAAAAGTAGAGTTAAGCAGTTGAAAATATATTTGATGGTAAAATATTTTAAATTTAAAATGGATCGCTTCCTCCTTGATTTGAACTCATTGGAGATTTCGACACATCAATGAGAATCAATTTAAGAACTTGTAAAAATTTTTGAATACTTATATTGATAGTGGAAAAGAAATATTCATTTGTGTAAGAATAATGTGCAATTCAAAAGTTTGTTATAAACCCAATGAATGATTAAGAATAATTTTTTAGTAGGTTAAGCAAGTATGTGTACACATATAATAGTATTTCGATGTTTCTGCTTCACTATCGTGCTTTCTTTTAATTTGATTTAATCAACAGTGGACTTAATCTAGCGCGATTCTGGTACGTTTGTCTGACTTGTATGAATTGACCTATAAAGCGTTAAAATTTTACATAAATTTTTAAGAACCAGAATTAAAATGAAGTGCTAAAAGAAAAACCACATTCTTTCCTTCCAACAACCTTTTCTTTCAGGTGGAAATGGTAGTGCAGAAGGTAAGTGCAGGATGATGTAGGGTCAACAATGTGTTTCGTCGCTCGGGTTCCGCGGTGCTGTAGTTTTGTTCCGGTAATAATTTGTAGTCGTGTCGCGGACTACTAGTTCGGTTTTTGGGGTTCGCGTGTTTTACGGTCGCAAAATTAAAGTAGTTTGTTTTTAGGCACCGCGGTATATCGGTTCGCGAATGCGCGTTAGTCGGGGAGTTTGATTCTTTGATTGTATCTTGATGGTAAAAATTAGAGTAAAGTAACGTAATTTGTTTAGAAACGTCGCGTAGTAAATCGGGCTTTTCGGTGGCTGGTTCAAATGGAACCAAGAGCGGAAGTTCACTTGGGTCCGACCCACGTCCGCAATCCTCGCCGCACTGAGCTAGCTAGCCAGCAGCCACCACGCGAGGGAACTTCCGAGTGGCCGAGTTGTTGACCCACGGGGTACGACTCGTTGCCACGTCTCCAGGACTGCACGTCCAATTGTCGGTGCGAGGCCGACTTTCATCCCGAGTCGTCGCCGTGACGACCTGGGGATTTAAATCCATTACAAGCTTCGGACAGATTTCATTGAACTGCAAGGGAAACTGTCCTACAAGTGTGGCACTCCCGGCCATAAGGCGAAGGAGTGCCCAAACAAACATATTTGCGGCTTGTGCAAAGCTAAGGGACTGAAGCCTGAAGACCTGGCTCATGTACCAGGAAGTGGTAGATGCCAGTTCAAAGAGGCACATAGCAAAAGAATAGTGAAAACATGATCCAAGTCTTGCAGATCAACCTCAACCGTAGCTCAAACGCACAAGACTTACTCGACCAAGGTTGCGAGGGAGAAAAAAGTCGACTTGTTGCTGATATCTGAGCAACACAACAACAAGGTGGAGGCTAGATAGTATTGCGACTGATCTGGCCCGTCGCCATCTGGGCGCGGGATAGTGCTCTACTCTCAGTTCAGACTTGTTTCAGCGGGAATGGCTTTGTGCTGATTGGGTGCGCGGATATGACATTTGTAAGCGTCTATCTCACGCCAATTTCATTCTTTCAGAGCAGGCTTGAAGAACTGGAGGGAGCTGTCTCGAGCATGGAAGGCCGAATTCTTGTGGGCGGTGACCTGAATGCAAAGACGGTAGAATTGGAAATTCCTCATCCAGATCCAAGAGGAAAGTGAATCCTAGAAATGGCTGCGAGGAGGTAACTGGTCGTCAGCCGAGAGGTTGGAGAAGGACCCTAGCTTTGTGGCAGTAATTGTGGGTTAACGAAACGCGAGGAGGGTGGACCGCACTGCTTATCAGTGACTTGGGGTCGTGGTTCTGCAGAACATGTGGTGAAACTGCTCAGTGGATATTTCCAGTCTTATTTTCGGATATTTACAGTCTTACCTGCATAAGATCGAAAAGTCACCGTCCCCAGCTTACCTGTTTTGTTCGGGGATGACAGATGACGCCTGCCACACGTTCTTTGCATGCGGAAGTTGGACAAGACTCCGTTTGCATCTCTTGGAGAAAATAGGCACGCTCACTCAAGAAAGCATAACGGGGAAGATGATGGAGTCAAGAGACTGCGTGACACGCATTGGAACTCATTACTCGTGTCGCATTACGTACGGACGATTCTTCTTATGAAGAATGGTATCCTGAATTGCTGGTGGCGCAGAAAGAAGGAGGGGTCTCTCTGACAGCAATCCTTTTCCATCCCATCCATCCGTGCTAAAGTAGAGATTTCCCTTAACCAGAAGGTGCCACTAGGCAATGATTAATGAGGCCTAGTCTGAAGTAATGTGACAAACAGTTCTAGGCTACGTTCTTGGTGTGACAAGAGAGTCCTGTTGACACTGAGAGTCTGACAGTCAGGGTGTAAATAACCTTCACCCCTCAACCGATCATGATATTCTCAGATCTTGATATTTTCGTTACTTCAATTATACTACCAATGGAGATTTTTTATTTTTTAGTGATTTTATGTCACTAATATTGATTGAGTCCGAAATTGTTGACTAAGGACCTCGTAATAACTTATACCTATATGGGTGAAATAGTGACTATCTTATTTTTTTTTGTTGCCGCACCAGCCAAGAGAAGTTGTTACGCTAGTAATCATTGATGGAATCCATGGTACAATGTTAGACAATAAAAGATTAAAATGCGTATGGTAGCAGAGGCTGCGGGTATGTAAAATGAAAGGTGCATGATTTTTTTTCATGCAAATGAGGAAGTATAAAAGCTTTCCGTGCGATCGGTGCCACAATTTATGTAATTAATAAAATTAAAAATTAAATTGAAATGAGGACGAAATTTGAACGAAAATGAGGACGTCCAAACAAAACTTTTACAAAGACCTCAAAGAAGCAACAGGGTTGAAGGCAGTTTGGATCACGTAATGAAAAAGACAGACAAACGTTAATGTGGGTGAAATTGAAAACTTTGGGATGAAATATCTGGGAAAAGCAGCGTTCTACTTTGCGGATTCCCAGGAGCCTCAAGCAACCACACTGAACATATTTTCTTTTACACCGAAATCGTGGCCTATTGTCACCTCATTTTCAGCTAGGTTTCATCTTCTCATAGAGCGGTGCCTTAGGGATAACCCTTTGGGTACGGATTTATGAAATGGAGAGAAATTTTTTAAGAGTGTGATCCACTTGCTTCTGCATCCAAAAGCTTTTATTAATTATTATAATAACTCATGAGACCCCATTTGCTGTCAGTAAGTTAGGCGCGTTTCTGTCTTCCTGGGTTAAGTCTCACTCTCGTTTCAATTTATGAAAATATGCTCTCTTTTGCTCTTTAATCAGAAGCCCTATCGAAATCACATTCGCGATAATAAGCCCTCAGTAACGGCTAGAATCACAAAAAGCTTCTAAATTGTGAAAGACACTTGCAGTATGAGTCGTTACTAAGATCGTGAGCCCAAGATTCCGAACTATAGAAGACCATTGACCCCACCGTACTCCTAACTTGATAGTTCAATTAAAATTTTTCCTGATTGGATGGGAATATTCAGGTGATACGCTACTGGTTCACCTCAGTTTTTTTAAACCTAGACTTGCTAACTCACTTGAGGCAGTATCTTACCTAGTTTGAGTTTCGCTTACTTGACGGCGAGTCCATTGGCTGACCACAACGATATCTGCATAATCAATCAAGCATGACTCGTGAAAAAATTTCAGCATCAGAACTCGTTGAAGGACACATTCCAATCGGCTGGGCCAAGAATTGTTGGATTATACAAGAAGATTGTTGGCCGTTTACCAGACGTAGACAATTATTTTTGTGCACACTACTTTTTGCTTTTATACTTTGTGCCCAGTAAATCTTCCGCATAGACTGCTTCAGTCTTTGTACACTTTGTACTTTTTTCTCTGGAAGGCCAATTGTTACTACCTCCTGACCTTTAAAATTTGCAAGAGTCGGTCTTGGCCTGAAGTTGTTTACCACCGAAAGAAGTTACCTGATAGGCTCTTTTTTTTGGTGGCCTTTGTCCCTTTCTTTCAAAGAGGCCACTGGGAATAGAGTTGATACCTATGCTTTTCCAAGCAGAGCGTCCGGAATCGGATTTTCAAACCAGCCCTTGTTTGTGGGTGCTTACCGAATTCCACGAGGATTTCTTTAAAGAATTAATACTTGTTCTGGCTTCTGTTTCATCTGGTTCTACATATTGCTTTGAGAGTGTTAACATAAGTCCCTACGGTAATTGACGTAGGCCATCGCTGTGAAGGTTATGTCTGTACTTCTCCAGCATCTTCTCCTCGATTCAACACCTTAAATTTTGTTGAATGTGGAAGTTGTTGGTTTTCCCGACATTGAAGTTGTACATTCAGGTTGTATTGCGTTGCCTTTTGAACGCTTTGTGTGGAAATCACATTTATCCTCACTTCAAATGCTGAAATCTTTAGATGCGGAACAATTGCAAACTGATACGTGAAATACAGTACAGACTTTTTCAGCGTTTTTAACTTGGATGATATTTGTTACAACATGTTTTCAGTATGTTTTCAAAAATGAAATTCTCGGCATCCAATGATTTCCATCGCGGATGTAGCTTTCAGGAAAAGCTTGGAAAATTTGCTTTTTTCAAACTCTCATTTGCTTTACCGATGTTTTCTTTTTCAATTTCTCAATAATTTTACAACACTAATTTTTGAGCCTCCAGAATCGATGAGGGTCATGAAATACCTGGGCAATGAGCATGTTGAAAAATTGCAGTCACAGTTAATGATGTGAGGGGTAGGCTTTTATTTTGAACCCAGTCTCAGTCCTTCTTCAACTGGAAGGAGGAAGGTGCACGATCCCTTCAATGGTGGAGGTGGTAGCGCGGTAAGACAATGCAGGATACAACTTAAAAGTCAGAAAAACGCTTGAAAATAGGCTGAGATCTCTGCATTGGTGCTTAATTCAATCATTTTTCTTGGATAACCATTTAAGGAATGATGGATGTGCTTGTATTGGCTTGGTATTGATATGTACAAAATCTCACTAAACAAAAATTTCGTTTCCTCTGAAATCCAAACTGAAATGGCTGAGCAGTTACAGAAGATAGATAGAATAAAGATTGTTCACCAGAATCCCATCAGCAAACGTTATATGTACATCCAGTGTGCCCAAATAAGCGGTCCAAAATCACAAGAAAACGCTGTAGAAAATTTGGTGGCCCACACCCCACACTGTCAAGAAATTGGTGCAAAAAGTGCGTCATACGGGCTGCATAGTTGATCCATCGCGTTTCCGTATTTGTTGTGTTCCCTTAGCCGTAAGTGTGGCCACCATAAAGAAAAAAGACACAGAGAGGCTTTACACCCTTATTTTTGTCTGAAATCACCAAATTTTACGCATATTAACACAAATTCACCAGATTTACTAAAAAAAAACTCATAGGTAGTATAAATGAGTGGGCGATAATTTCAAGACCCGAACTATGCTCACAAACATTACAATATTTGCTTGCTATAATTCAAGCACAGGCTTAATTTTCATTCGAATCTTATTATCCAAATACTGTACAATAATAAACAATATTTCGTCCTTAACTCAATAAAATAACTAACAAATATGATCACGTTAAGTACTAAATCATCAAAAAATTTGTGCTGCCCATGATCACAGTAGATTCGACTTAACGGGAATGTTAACTCCCCTTGATGATCTTTTCCTAAGGGATTAAGTCCCACCCATGCCATTCAATTTTGAAAGATGCTTGGATTCGGATTCAATTTGCTCGTGCCGAATGGACTTGTGAAATGACAATCTGAAGCTAATATCAAGTCTACGCTAAGCTAATCAAATACGTTCAAATCTATAATTCCGTTGTGAATGTAATTAATGAGCATTGAAAATGCCCAATATAAGCTTTTGTAAGTTTTCATTTAACGTTGACTGATTACCGTACATGATTGAGCGACCGATTTGATAATATTTCCAACATTCGAGTGGTATGTGTGACCACTCGTTTACAGACAATGCTTTCCTAACTGTAATGTTAACTCCACTGTCAAATTTGAAACTGAGGGTAGCCGAAGATTTTGGAAAATGTAGATATTGTATTATTTTTACATTTCATGAATGAAAATTTTTCCGATTTGCTAATTATATTCTCTGATGGGTTAGTTAATTTTTATGTGAAATTTTCGGTAATAATACTGACAAATAATTTCAAATTTCAAGGCAGATATATACCATTAAAACATATAGAAGTAGTGCACTTTTTTCAGTTGTTATTTGTGATTTTTGAATGTATTTTTCGTATTTTTGCATATGATTGGATAGCATATTGGGAATGTGAAGCATATTTAACTATATACACATACTCAAATAAGTCTGCGTACACTTGCTGGTCGTAGCAAACATATCAATATAAAAACCTTTGCCATTTGTTTATAACTTAAAAAATTTTGTTTATTACTTCCATTAAACTATATGCTAGATAAATATATAACTGAATACTCGTTCGTTGCTTAGAATAACCAAAATAAAAAAGTTTCTCCCAAGAAGTCATCGAAATTCATCCAAAAAAGTCTGCGTACAACTAAAAAAATTTAATCATTTTATTTGAAAAGCACTATATTAACTTATCAGATTAAGAACCTTAATATATAGTAGCATAGCCTTTCCTATAAATGACTTGAATTGAACAATTTTTGATGTTTCTTCGGCCGTTATTTTGTTCCACTCGTTCAAAATAACATTTTTTAATGACTCTTTGCTTGTTATGTCATGCTCTCGAATTTTCCTTTCAAGTAAATCCCACAAATGTTCGATTGGGTTTAAATCTGGTGATTGAGGAGGTGCATCTAAGACTTTTGGGACGTTGTAGGCCAACCAAAGCTTATTTATTTCAGCAGTATGTTTGGGGTCATTATTGTGTTGAAAGAAAAATGCGTTCCCCAGCTGCGATTTCTCGGCACTTTGCTTAATATTATTTTTTTAAATATTAAGGTACCCGTATTTATCCATTGTGGATTCTATAAAAACTAATTGCCCCACTCCACTGTCTGCCATACACCCCCAAACCATCACACCACCTCCACCATGCTTTACAGTGGGAATCAAATTTTCTTTATTGAATTCTGTCGAGCGTTTTCTCCATACTAATTTGCGTCTTTTTATCCCAAATATACAAAACTTACTTTCGTCCGAAAAAAGAACACTTTCCCAAAATTCGTTTGGCATATTCACATAAGTTTTGGAGAATTCCATCCTCTTTCGGCGATTTCGGTTCGATATGAACGGCTTCTTAAGTGCGACTCGACCATGGTAACCGCCTTTTCTGAGAATTATGCGCACTGTTTGCGAATGTATGTCCTTGCCAAATATGTCCTGCGAAATTTGGAACGCCGTTAATCGGGGATTTTGTTTCACAGCACTAATAATACTCCTACGTTCACGTGTTGTAAGTTTAGGAGGATGTCCTGATCGATGCCGTGAAATATTCAAACCGGTTTCTTCGTAATTAGCAACAACCCTTTAGACCGTGGAATGGGTTCTCCCAACTAATTTTGCGATTTCACGAAAACTTTTCCCGTTTTCACGCAATTTTATTATTACTTTACGCTCACTGACACTGATTTCCTTATTTTTAGCTTCCATATTAAAGAATAGTCTTTTATTCAAGCAAAACTCACAAGCAATTTTCCAATGAAGTATCTCCACGCAGATCAATGAAAACATGTAGGCATTCCCACTGCACATTTCGGGGAATCCCCAAAATTTGTGATCTGTACGCAGACTTTTTTGGGGCCGCTCACAGACTTCCAACTATTGAAATTACTATATCTTCGTTAATTTTGGGAATTTTTTAATCAAACCTGCTTCAATACGTTTCCTGCAGATTAGGCTTTTTTATCAAAATGATTAAATCAAGGTCATGCTATTGATTCATACAATTCCAACATCATTCAGTATTTACTAATGAGATGTACGCAGATTTTTTTGAGTATATGTATGTTTCGAATTGCGCGAAAAACATTAAAATTTCGACAACATTTCGGATATCATGTTTCATATGATACCAATGTAAGGAATGATATGAGCCGAACAATTGAACAAATAATAAGGGACAACGAGGGCCACCATAAAAGTGTGTGCGAACTGCACAGAACAGTGAGTTGGCATCGTGCATCGGAAATAAACATAGCCACTCTTCCATGCATCGAATTCCGGGTAATTTTCAAGGTTCTTCCCCCTATAAAATTCAATTGATCCAGCGACTCCAGGCCTATGACCAGGTCGGGACTGGCCATAAGGAAACGGGAGAGTTCCCGGTGGGCTGCGCCACTGCAGGGCCGGTCGGTATAGCAACCTAGAGACATCTGCCGGGAACGATTGACGTAGATAGCGGAAATTTTTGAACTCTTACTAACACTCTTAATAATAAATATTTTAAATATAAATATTTTTTAAAATTGTAAAAATTGGGTAATCTGTGTTTCTAGAATATTAGATAGAGATAGGCTCCTTTTGAACATATTCTCTAGAAGCTTGGCATACAAGAATATACTTACGTTATCGTTCACCCAAGTGGCTTGCGAATAATGTTTCAGTCACCATTTTAACTGATAAAAGTGTATGAGCATTCATGCTCATGGCTGTAGAAAAAGACTTTTTGCAAAGCACAACACCCGACAAAATCATTGACAAAGTAGCTGAGAAAAGTTCACTACTCCAAAAACTCCGAATCGGGTGATACGCGATATGCGAATCTTCGAGTGAAAATGTGATATATATTATTCATATTATTACGATTATATTAATTTGGTTTGTGATCGTGAGAATGTGATACAAATTCTTATGTAGAGATATTACCATAAAATAAATCTAGTTTGTCATTGTTACACTATATTTTTCTCTTTCCTTCCATTTATGAGGCTGGACTGGCCATAAAAGAGTTCGGGAGAGTCCCCGGTGGGGCAGACCTATTCAGGCCGGTAAAATGTCAGAAATGGGCCGGTTCAAGTCATATTCCCGGGCCCCCCATCCGCTTTGGCATCGATTCGTGACCGATTGAAATTAATGCGAATTTGCTAAACAATTTTTCGGAGAAGGCACACTATCACCTCGTTGGACACGTAAACAAGCAATTCGATCATATTTGAGGATCGGAAAATTCACAAAAATGTCTTAATCGCGTGTTACAGTTTGGTACGGATTGGAGTCTGACGGCGTTACTGCGCCGTATTCTTCGAAAAGTAACTACCGCTTAATGTTGACATTTTTTGTGGTCATATCTTGAAGATATTGACTTGGATGACATTTGGAACCAGGAAGATGGAACCAGAATTTAGTTTTTGAGATACTTTAAACTTGTAAAAATAGATCATCAGGCCCTTTCCGTGGTTAATAATTGTATTTATTTACACAGCTTCTTCCTTGAAGCTTACAACGTGCACTGTAACAAAGTAACTGAATAACCGAGTATGTAAGTTAATCCTACCAGTCTCTGAGATCTCTAAGCTTGCACAAATCATCTAAATATGTTCCCAGCCCCTTAGATTGTTTAATCTGCAAAAATTGTAATTTAATATATCAAACATCGATAAGTTATTTAAACTGATTCGTATTGAACATCTGCGAAATGAACGTATCAAGTTACACTTCTTTCTTTATTCATTTATTACTCGGACATCCGATTTGCTGAAGTCAGCATGTTCGCAGGTGTTCATATTCTTTGTTTTTGATATCATAACTTGTGCCATGTCACATATCAGGCGTTACAACAGCCGAAGTGCATTGTAATTCGGTGACCGCATTATCAGTCGAAATAGTGATGTAAGTTGGTCGCCACGGAGCTGATTTTAGCATGATCTTATGCCTTTGGACTTTTATTAGTGGGCATCCGTGAAGTACAAGTGTTATGTGGACAATCCAAAAACGATTGCCGAAATAAAGCCGCAACCAGTGCAAAATGTGCTCCGAAAAAAGAACAACGGAATGAGGTATACCAAGGGCGGCGGGAACTCCCATTTGAATGAAATCATTTTCCATGCATTACCAGAAGGTACTGCCAAACAGAAAAATAAATTTGCCAACATTTAAGCCGTGTTTGTTTTCTTAAATTTTTAGCGCTGAACTTCTTATTGCACCGCACTATATTATATAAATAATTACACAGAGCTAATATATATATAAAATTTTATTAGAAGCCATTGAAGTGGTAACTCTAACTCAATCGGAATTTTTCTTTCGCGCTAGATAGTTATTTGGACCTGTTAACATTATCATAAAGATTACCATTCTACAATGTAGAGTTCATACGTGAATATCGCGCAATCAAAATATTCATTTGTAGATTGATCAGGTGGGAGAACCATGATTTTGCCAATTCATTGGATGGGGGTTACTTTTTAGCAGTGTAGTGAAGGAGCTAATTCACAAAAAGCAGAAATTTTCCATGCTAGTTCTTCATAGTCATTAGCACCTGACGCTGTATTCTGTCATAACGACCAATTAGAAGGGCATTGTGAATAAATTTGCATTTTAAGTAATGTTTGCGTTTATTCAATCATTTAATATGAAATGTTTAATTGATGCACGACTGTATCAAGTTCTTTGCTTCCATTCAATTGGATATTCATAATTTGTTATCAATTTATTCATTTTGACGCAAACGTTTCCTGTAAAATTTCGTTTTAATTTAAGAATTTGGTATGTTAGTTACGCATTCTATATAAACGAATAATAACTACAAGTTTTCAGGGCTACAAGTTTTCAGAGTTTAATATTTGTATACAAATTGTGTAAATTTTTGTAGCCATGAGTCGGTCCTTGAAGTAGCTCCGGTGACTTACATAAGTCTTTTTTCTAAAAATAGTATTTGAAAATTTCGTACACCGGCCAACAATTCTCTTGGTGTACAATATTCATAGCGACTCTCGATTCAATTCGCCGTACTTTCGGAGTCATCATTGTCAAAAGTTGAACTTTGATATTGTATTGGGATCAATGTACGTAAACCATTGAAGGTTTCTTCTTACCCCACTTCTGGTGTAAACGGAAGAAAGTAAAAGATCGGATTTGACTTCAAGGGTCTTCATTCTTCCACGACAAGGAAGCTGCTTTCTAGGTTGCCTCTTCTCTTGCTTTGCAATGTGTTTGCAGATGACGTGGAGTCTCTGCTTCTTCTTCTACTTAGCAGTAGAGCTCCTCTCACGCCTTCGCTTCCGGCAACAAGCGCCTCCAATTGTTTTGGGCCATTGACCGCGTCCTCCAATTTTGAAATCCAAGCAGCGATGAATTGTCTTTGTCAACAGAGTCAGACTAGTTTGGCTTACCCACTGGTCTCCGCCCTTCAGTTCTCCCAACGAATACCCTTTTGGGTATCCGTTCTTTGTCTATATCGTTGGTCGTCTATAATTCATATGACCCGCCCATTGCATGTTCCGCAGTCTCACAAGCGTTGAGACTTCGGGCTCTTCGAAAATTTCATACAACTCAAGGTTGCATTGAAATCACCATTGGTGCTCGTCTAGCTTCACTCCAATTTTCCGCCTCAGGGCCTGTCGTTTTATGCACTTGCGGAAGCTTGGAACCATGGAATTATATACAGCAAAATCTCTCTTAAGGGGGGAAGTTCATATAGAATTTTCAAAAAATCGATTTTTTTTTTCGATAATCTAAAAATATACTATGTTGAGCGTGTACTGACGAGACGAAAAAAAATCTCGAATATTTACGAAGTTACAGCTAATATAATGGAGCGGGCCGGAGTACGTGTTGTAAAGTAGCGAGCCAGGTAGTCGGAGCGCTTCAGACAAAAGGGCTCTCTCCATTATAATAACTTGAAAAACTTCTTTGGTCCCATACCCGGAAATAATACTTTATATTATAGTATATATATCGACATTTACGTTCCTGTACACGTGTAATATTGCTATACGAATAAAGGTTAGTCGAGAAATATAGGTAGTTTAGCCGGAGAATTCATCGTGTTAAGTTGATTTCGGAACGTAAAAATGCCGAATTATAAAAAAGGTACGCGAGGCGATATTGCACGAAATAACCCCAGAAAACGAAAATATCTGGACAATCAGTTAACCGATAAAGAATGTGAAAAATTTGAAGCCAGTACAAGCCATAATGACAGTGCCAGTGGAAAAAAATTGTATACGCGTGATAGTGAAGATATAATAACTAATCCTTTGCACGGGTACAGAATAATTGCATTTTTTACAGCTTTGTCTGAAATTGTAAAGTGCTCGGTATGTAATCAGAAGATAAAATTCAGTGAGTGTGGCTCTAGAGGTCATAGTTTTAAAATTGTTGTCACGTGTCCATGTGGTTTTAAAAAAAATAAATTCAGGAGCTTTTATCAACAACGGATTTGAAATAAATCGAAAATTAGTGTTTGTCATGAGACTTTTAGGTGTTGCAAGAGAAGGAATAAATGTCTTTTGTAACCTGATGGGCTTATGCACTGGTTTGAGTAAACATTGTTACGCTAACATCGTGGAACACATTTATAATGCAGCTAAATCATCTTTTGAATTACTATCGCAGAAGGCAGTGGAAGAATAGATAAAAAATGTCGAGCTGGGAAGAGAAAGAAATATTTTAAAAGTATCTGGAGATGGCACTAGGAAAAAACGTGGTTTCAAATCAAAGTACGGTGTTGCAACGCTCATAGGTTATTATTCAGGTAAAGTCATTGATTTGAAAACAAAAAGTAGTTACTGTCAAGGCTGTAATTACTGGAAAAACAAGACTCATACAGAAGAACTCCGTAAGTGGTTTGAGTATCACGAGAATAAGTGTCAAAAAAATCACGAAGGTTCGTTAGGAAAGATGGAAGTCGATGCCATGAAAGAAATGTTCTCGACCTCAGGAGAAAAGTTCGGAGTAAAATATGGTAACTACATTGGCGACCGAGATTCGAAAACATTCAAGGCTATTCTAGATTTAGAACCTTACGGTAATGAGTTACCAGTTGTGAAGAGTGAATGTATTGGTCATGTAGAAAAAAGAATGGGTTCTCGACTTAGAAATATAAAAAGAAAAGAAACTTTCAGGAAGTGGAAAACTAACTGATAAAGTTGTGAAAAAATTAACAAAATACTATGGTTTGAGTATTCAGAGAAATATCAACAGTATTGGCGAGATGAAAAACGCCATAACGGCAACTTACATATAATCATATTTTTCTACTAAAGAAAAACCTCAACATGAAAACTGCCCAATAGGCGTTGATAGCTGGTGCAAGTGGCAGAAGGCTATTGCTCTAAATCAAGATCCTCTAAACGAAGATTTAGCTCCATTACTTGGTGAAGAAATAAAAAAACATCTTTTACCAATATACGAAGATTTGTCCAAAGATGATTTGCTTGAGCGATGCCTTGGTGGTCATACACAGAACGGGAATGAAAGTTTTAACGCGACAGGTTGGCGATTATCACCAAAACATCTGCATTCTGGACTAAAAGTAGTTGAAATCTCGGCATACATTGCTGCTGGGATATTTAATGAAGGTTTTAGTTCAGTATTAATAATAATGAACCTTCTGAATTTGACTATTGGCACTTATGCTAAAGTATTTGCTTATAATACAGACGAGGCGCGAATAACCCGACAGAATCGTAAGAGCCTTTCAGAAACCAAAGATGCTCGTACAGCTCGCAGGCAACAATAAATGGAAGAAAATCAGCTTTTCGAGGAGGAGGAAGGACTGTTGTATGGACCTGGGATTGCCGATTAATCGGTAAGTAATTAAAACTGGCCATTTTCCTGTACTTAAACTTTAAATGCGATTATCTCGAAACTATATTTTTCAAAACTGCTCATATTGTAACTCAAAAAGTTATTGACCGATTTGGCTGAAATTTTTCGAGGCCTTTCTTTACATTAATATCGGAAGGACAAACTTAAAATTTCAGATATTTCGCGTTGATAAAATATTTTTTTGGAGTCAAAGATGTCAAAAAATAGCCCTAAATTCTGACTTTTTTTTAAAGGTTTATTTTATATTGAATTTTATATTTTTTTTTTATTTTATAGGTTCACCCATTTTGTTGATATTTCTTTAAAAAAAAAAACCTTCATTTTTGTGTTTCAGATCAACAGTTAATGAGTGACAACTGGAGCAGTTTGGGACCTCGCGTCGGAGGCAGCAGACAACAAATCATACTGAGCCACCATTTCGAATTGCAAAAAAAAAAAAAAATTATTTTTGTGTTCTAAAAAGATTCATTAAAGTTGTGTTAAAATTTAAAAACAATAAAATTATTTTATCAACTTTGAAAATATTATTAAAAAATTACCGATTTTGGGGCTTCTACATGGATTTTCCCCCTTAAGCGGACCCCACGTGACCGAAAACATTTTCCGTTAAAGAAGGGTAGCAGTAACTCCTAGTAGTAGTAGCAGTAGTAGCAGTAGCTAGTAGCAGTTAACTCCTCGAAAAAAAAGTTTTCTTTTGTACACAAATGTGTTTATTTAATATAACATAGGAATAATAATTTGTTTCCTTCCAAAAACAAAAAAAACTCAGTTCAAAATTAACAAAAACATGTAAAGACAAATTCAACATTAGCAACCATGGACTTGTATGTACATATACATAAATTATTTTGGAGAAAAAAAACTCATTTAATCTGGATTGACGAACGGTTTCACGAATTCCAACATCTTGATAATGGGATTTTAAATTTGAAAAAAGATTGTATGCATAATAGTCCCGTTGATTTCTCGCAAAATTTTGCAATTTATGTAAAATTTTGCACGCTTCGCTATATGTCCCAACATTTGGAACTGGTGGTTGTTGGTCTGACTCATCTGAAACTTGTAATTCCTCGAAGGCGTCTGCATGTTCCTCTACATCTTCACAAGACGATTCACTGTCAATTTCGAAATGAGTTTCGATGCTTGAATTGTTTAAAATTTCTGGTGCAAGTGCTTTACCAATTTTAGCCTGTACAGCTAGTGGTATATCGTCTTCTGTAGAAAACTGTTCAGAACAAGAATTCTCAGTATTGTCTTGAAAGAAGCCTGCTTTGCGGAAACAGTTATGAATTGTGTCCTTTGTAACACTTTCCCGAGCATTTTTTATGAAATATATCGCATCTAGCAAGTTTATGCTTTTTGAAAGATCATGTACCGAACTAGCGATGTCTAGATTCAGCAAAATTTGCTTAACTTTTTGTATCCAGTCAAAAACTTTCAGCGATTTTATAACACCTTGGTCTAATCGCTGGCAGATTGATGTGCGGTTTTGGGGTAGAAAATTTAGCATAATATTTTTAAACTGTAAATACGTCGGATGTGATGCGGCATTGTCCAAAAAAAAAATAATATGTTTCTATTCTCTCATCCCATTTTTTGACCTAAAATCTTAAGCCAATTTGTCATTATTTCACCAGTCATCCATTCTTTGCTGTTGGTCCAAAAGGATCCTGGCAAATCATTGATGTTAATGTTTTTAAATGGTCTTGGCCTGGCCCATTTATCGATTATAAGAATCTTTTCCTTTTCAACAGCCATAACCAGACAAAGTAGTATCGTTATTCTTTCCTTCGATAACTTCCCCCAAAACAGCGCCCGTTTGTAAGCGTTAGGATTTTGAAAGGCAATGAATGGAAGAACAATCCCATTTCATCGGCATTGTATATGTCTCGGGCTGAAAAGCCCTGAATAATCGGTGGAAGCCTTTGTAAAAATGATTCGACATCAACAGGATTAACGCTAGATGCTTCCCCTGAAATTGCCTTAAAGCTAATATTGTGTCGAGTACGGAACCGTTCTAGCCACCCTGCAGATGCCGAAAAGGTTTCCAAGCCAAGGTTCGTAGCAATTAACTTTGCTTCATCGCAAACAATTGGTCCTGAAAAGCAAAATCAGAGAAATCGCTGTAAGCTATGAATTTCATTATACCTGAGAAAGGAATTCCTTTGTTTCTAGCTTTGAGGAACCATTCATAGCATCTCTTATCGATTTGTAACCCGTCATCTTATAAAAAACTTCTCTTTTCATTGATGTCAAAATTTGAGTGAAATTTTTCTTCTAACCTGCCACGATTCTTTAAAATATCTGCAGCATGAGTTTTACCGATATGAAACATTTTTGAAAATTCGCGGACACTAAGTTTGTCTTAATTATTTCAACTTTTTCTTTTAGTGTCAACCGATTCCGTTTCGTCGTCATTTTATACTAACCAAACGCGAAAACTACACTGTAGTTAACACTAGTTAACACAAAACCCTGAGCAATTTAATAAGCAAACTGTTAAATATGCACTGATATGAAAAGCAATGTGCTTCGTGCTTTCTTCTTTGTTGTCAGCAACAAATTGCATTGACTTTGCTGCGTATATTGATTGCATCATCTTCTTGGTGTCTGTTTAAGAGAGGTTTTAGCTCATAGAAATTGTTCTAAGAGCACTGTCCGTGTTCGTTCAAGATGCTAAATTCAAAGTGATTTTTGAAGGGACTCAGCAAAATGTACGTTTAAGAGGGACGTCGGCTTAAGAGAGGTGTCCGTTAGGTTAGCTTTGTTTTCCTGTGTATAAGTTAACACGACTTTACCTGGTCACACGGGAAAATACAGTATGAGTCACCAGACGGCCGCATCAGCAGAATTCCATACATTTGCAACGTGATGCAAATTAACACAAATTTACCCGGGCACACGGGAAAATTCAACATGAGTCACCAGACAGCCGTATCTGCGGAATTCCACACATCTGCAACGTGATGCAAGCTAAGACGAACTTTACCTGGTCACACGAGAATGCATGTGAAAATAGGATAATAGAAAATAGGATAATAGGAAATAGGATAGAAAATAGGAATTTAGGAAAATGAATTGTCACAATTTTAGTTCAGTCTGTAATCAGCTATCGAAGAATAAACTTTGTTTTTTCTAAGGAACCGTTTCCTTCATTTAAATTAACTGGCGCCCAACGTAAGGGGCTCTACTACCGTCGCGTTGGTTAAAAGTATCTTGGAAGGAAAGCCTTTATAACTTTAATTTGGTCGCTGAGGCTGGCGATCAATCCACGGTACTTTAACCAAATTTTCAATCGGCAAAAACCAAGTCGAAGTCAAAACGCGCACAATACCACGCGAAAACCAAGCGGTTGGTTTGAGTTAAAGCGGAAGTTTCTCGTGCGTGAGTGTTCCTGTTAACCAGACAAGGAAGAAACGTGGCGGATATACCGAGGAAGGCCCCCAGTAGCGGAATAAGCAAAAAGGATACGCCTAGCGGTATTTTGTAAGAGCACAGAACCCAACCATGGAAGCAGTGTTCCGGATAATGTAAGATTAGCTTTAAGACTCAATAAAACTAAATTATATTGAACTTAAATTCATTTCCGTAACGTAACGTAACAAAATAAAAAAAAAATAAAAAAACAAAAAAGAGATAATAATAACAATAATTTATTTTAAAAATGAACCTATTGTAAAAGTGGAATATTTCAAGAGTGAAAATTTGCGTGAAGAAATTTTACCTTTGGTGTGCAGGAAATTTTAATAGCCTTGAAGTTCTTGTTCGATTCAATTAGTATTTCTATTTTCTGTGTCCAAAAGCGTGAGAATAGTTTTCAAAATAGAAGAAGTTTTTCAGAAGCTTTTACTTTTTAATTTTAAATTGTTTTTGACTATCAGTGGTATTCGTTTTTCGAATTTGGGCTGGAATATTACTGCTCCCTGCGTGAAATTGTTGTCTATCGTTGTTCAATTGAATTCCTTCAGCTTCTTTCCTAGCTGTAATGTCGAATCCTAGCAATCTTATTCGTCCTGCCAGACTCGGTGGAATGCCGGATGATAACATCCCGCCACCTGCGGCACAACCACCCACAGCACAGCCATCTGCGGCACAGCCACCTGCGGCATCGCCAGCAGGTCAGATTATTCAGCTAAACAATCAAGATCTGGTCCTTTTAATTTCTAGGTTAGTGACTGAGACCCTTCAAGCCCAGGGGAGGCAGTTGTTCAATTCCATGATGAATCCTGCCTCAGACATTAATAATGATGTCGATGTTCCCATAAACTGCGGGACAGATATTAACCTTTCGGAAATGGACAAAATACCGGACGTTGTGAAAAGCCTAAGGTGCTTCTCCGGCGAGCCCGGCGAATTTGGTTCATGGCGGAAAAGCGTTGAAAGGATCCTCAAGTTGTACGAACATCTAAGAGGAAGCCCCAAATATTACGGAATCCTCTCCGTTATAAGAAACAAAGTTGTTGGACAGGCAGATGTGGCACTCGAGTCCTACAACACTCCACTAAATTGGGAGAAGATCTCAAAATGTCTGACGTTGCACTACGCAGATAAGAGAGATCTGAGCACCCTCGAGTATCAGATGACTACTCTGGTCCAGGGTCCCAATAGTATACCCCAATTTTACCAGGAGGTATACCATCATCTGTCCTTAATCTTAAATAAATTATCATCCATGGAATTGGGTCAAGAGTCACTCAATATAATGACGCAATCATACCGCGATAAGGCCCTTGATACATTTGTCAGAGGCCTTAAAGGAGACTTACCTAGACTTTTAAGCATACGAGAACCTGCAGACTTACCTCAAGCCCTACATTTGTGCTTAAAGTTGCAGAATATGGATTATCGCACACAACATGCGAACAATATGCAAGGAGCAACCCAAAAAATATACCGATCTGCTCCACCTCCTGTTCCTGCCAGAAGGAATATGCTTGCGTCCTTGCAACCACGCCCAATACCAGCCCCCAGAAATAATTTCTACCCGGAACTACTCCATAACCCCCGAAATTCTTACCCCTTTCAGGCATTTAATCGGAACTACCAGCAACCCGTTCCTCCTGCAGCCCGACAGCTTCAATACAACTACACGCCCCCTGTTCCTCCCAAGCCTCAACCACGGCCGGAACCCATGGATGTGGACGAAACTATCCGATCAAGAGCCATTAACTACGTGAATAGACCCCGAAATCAAAATTTCCCTAGCAAACGAAACCAATCAGGCCAATTTCATCGACCCAACAAGGCTCAGAGACTATTCAATACAGAAACACAAAATTATCCCGGAACAGAAGAAAATCAAGTTACAATAGATGAGTATGAAGAGAAAATAACTAACGAGGACCCAAATCACGAAGAATCCTTGACGGAGTATATTGAATGTTCAGAAAATCCTAATACCGACCACTCCGAAGAATTAGAGGACATTTATTTTTTAGCTTAAGGTCCTCTTCGCTCCCCTACTTTGAATATACTTTAGGAAGCGGAGAGGTACTGAAATTCCTAATTGACACCGGCTCCAATAAAAATTATATCCAACCCCGGCATTTAAAAAGTCCACTTCCAAACCAAAAAAATTTTCTCGCTAATTCTGTTGGCGGAAGCATCGAGATTACACATCATGCCTTTGTGAATCTGTTTGGCTCCAATACCCCAAAACTTAAATTTTTCATCCTGCCAACCCTAATTGCTTTCGATGGGATAATTGGAAACGATTCATTGAAGAATCTCAATGCAGTTATATTCACTAAAGAAAACTGCATGGTGATACTTTCTAATATCGTTATTCCTCTGAAACAACAAAAATCCGAAAACGTTAGCAACATCAACATAAGAGCATCTCATTTAAATCAAGAGCAGTCTGAAAAGTTGTACCAAATAATTAAGCAACATCGAAACCTCCTTTCCGAACCAGACGAGAAACTGACTTTCACCACCAAAGTAAAGGGGACAATTCGCACCACAACTGAAGACCTGGTATACTCAAGGTCTTATCCCTATCCTATGGCATTAAGGGCAGAAGTCGAAAAACAAGTCGGAAAACTGCTCAGGGACGGAGTAATTAGACCATCGCGCTCCCCATACAACTCCCCGGTTTGGATAGTACCTAAGAAGGAAGATGCATCTGGTGAAAAAAAGTATCGGTTGGTAATTGACTACCGAAAGCTAAACTCAGTCACCATTCCTGACAGGTACCCTATTCCGGAAATTAACGAAGTTCTCGCCAATCTAGGGAAAAATAAATGGTTCTCGATCATTGATCTCAAAAGTGGGTTTCATCAAATCCCGCTACGAGAATCAGATGTAGAAAAAACGGCCTTTTCCATCAACAATGGCAAGTTCGAATTCACTCGTCTGCCCTTTGGACTCAAGAATGCCCCAGCCATTTTTCAAAGAGCGTTAGATGACATCTTAAGGGACGAGATAGGAAAAAGTTGCTACGTCTACATAGACGACATAATTATATTCGGGAAAACCGAAAGCGAACATCTTCAGAATCTAGAGAAAATTTTTAAAACTCTAGATTCTGTCCACATGAAAATTCAACTTGATAAATGTGAATTCCTGCAGCAAGAGATTGAGTTTTTGGGCTATGTCGTCAGTAGAGAAGGCATAAAAACCAACAAGAAAAAAGTCGAAGCGATCGCTAACTTTCCAGCCCCTAGATCCCTCAAGGACCTTCGCTCCTTTCTCGGTATGTCTGGGTACTATCGCCGCTTTATCCGCGATTATGCAAAGCTAGCGAAACCCCTGACATCCCTCTTAAGGGGGGATGATGGACGTGCGTCCAAATTACAGTCGAAGAACAAAATCATTCATATGAACAGGGCCGCCTTGGATGCCTTCGACAAACTCAAGCGATCCTTAATGTCCCAAGAGATTGTTCTAGCATACCCAGACTTCAACAAGGATTTTGAGCTGACAACTGATGCCTCGAGTTATGCTATTGGAGCAGTACTATCACAAGGCGGCAAGCCGATAACATTTCTTTCGAGAACTCTTTCAAAAACTGAAGAGCACTACGCTACAAACGAGAAGGAGATGTTGGCAATTATATGGTCCTTAAATTCTTTGAGAAGCTACCTCTACGGTGCAAAGAAAGTGAAAATATTCACGGACCACCAACCTCTCACATATGCTCTCAGTAATAAAAACAATAATAGCAAGATGAAACGGTGGAAGGCCATATTAGAGGAATATAATTACGAGCTAAAATATAAACCGGGTAAGACCAACATGGTCGCCGACTCCCTTTCCAGACCCCCCATAGTATCAACACTAAATTCTATGACTGTCACCCAGCATAGCGATGAAAGCTCGTCACAAAATTTAATTCCTACTGTTGAAATACCGGTTAACGTCTTCCGAAACCAAATAATTCTACAGATAGGAGAAGAAGATAGTTACCAAATAATAACACCTTTCGATAATTACACAAGACACATATTTATCAAACCACACTACAGTGCAGAATCTATCATAAACATATTCAAAAGATATCTGAACCCGAACATTATCAATGGAATTTCAACAAGCGAACAGATAATGGGGAAGGTTCAAGAGGTCTATCCAATTCACTTCGCCAACTATAGAATCAGATATACACAAAAAGTAGTTGAGGACATAACAAGTGAAGTAGAACAGGAGGAAAAGATCATCAAAATTCATAAAAGAGCCCACCGTAATAGTGAAGAAAACCGGCTTCAGATTCTGGAGAATTTTTACTTCCCTAAGATGTCCGCGAAAGTCAAAGCCATTGTAAATCGGTGTACCACGTGCAAGGAAAGTAAGTACGACCGACATCCTCCAAAAGTCCTCCTAAACCCGACTCCTATCCCACGGTATTCAGGCCACATTCTCCATGTAGACCTCTTCCTAACAGAGAAGAAACATGTACTGACCGCAGTCGATAAATTTTCAAAATACGCGGTAGCCAAAATAATCCCCTCAAAATCGGTTGAAGACATGAAGCAACCACTGCGTGATATCCTCTTCCTGTTTTGTATCCCTGAAAGTGTCGTAATAGACAACGAAGGAGCACTAAGATCCATCTCCCTTACCTCTATGATGGAAGACGAACTCCAAATCAAGACATATAAGACACCTGCGTATAAAAGCGAGGCTAACGGTCAAGTGGAACGCTTCCACTCGACCCTTGCAGAGATTATGAGGTGTCTTAAGAAGGAGCAGCCAAATTCGTCCTTTCAGGAGCTCCTCGAGAAGGCTGTTTTGGAGTACAACAATACTATCCACTCCACAACACGAAAGAAACCTTCTGAGATCTTCCTAGGGAGAACAACAAACAACGACCCAGTTGATCCACATGCATTACGACTCGCGAATATTGAAAAGCTCAAATTGAAGCAGGAGAAAGATATTAAGCAGCACAACAAATTTAGGAAACCACCCAAGGACTATAACCCAGGAGATGTTGTCTATGTGAAGCAAAATAAACGAAGGGGTTCTAAACTCTCCTCCCGCTACAAGCCGGAGATTGTTAAGGAAAACAAAAACACAACAATTATTACTGAATCAGGCAAAACAATTCACAAAGACAAAATTAAAACCTAGGTTCTTGTTTTAGGTTCGTCGCCGGTACCGCTTTTGCAAGTGTACAAATTCTTGACTTCTCCAATTCGCAAATTGTGTCACTCCACTCCGGATACGCAAAAATTCATAATGGCAATTTTTCCACATTATTGACATGGACCAATACAGGCAGTTTCTGGCAAATATACAATCAATTTTGAATCTGTCCCACTTTGGATCTAACCCCAACTCCCGCTATCTAAGGTTCGAGATTGATCAAATTGAGAATCTCATCGAAAACCTGAAGCCTCGCAGGACCAAGAGATCTTTTAATTTTTTTTTTTTTTGAGGACAGCTTGGAAATATTTAGCAGGAAATCCAGACCATGAGGATTTCATTACCAACAAGGCAAAAATGAATAACTTACTAGACAATAACAACAAACAAGTGATAATAAACCAGCTATATAACGATAGAATCAATAAGATAACCAAAACTGCAAACCAAATTCAAGATATGCTCAAAAACAATTGAAGAAGCTTTAGATTTTTCAGAGATTAAAATCATTACCAATGGTTCTTCTATCTTATAAATTGTAAATATTCCACTTACAAGAAGCGAATCATTTCAAAAATTGCTAATAAAACCTGTAAAGCAATTTAATTATGTAAACGTTTTTGAAATATAATAATATCTTAACAAATGATGAAAAAATATACGCCATTAAAGATCAATGTAAAGAAATTAACAGCCTACCAATATGTAAACTTCCAAATTTATTCGATATAAGTAATAGCACATGCATTCCACGACTCCTGCGAAGCACGACCGCCCAATGCAACAAAGTTAACAACCATCAGTAATAGCACCGGTTGGGGCAACCGTATCTGAAGGGGGAAGAGTTAACACGACTTTACCTGGTCACACGGGAAAATACAGTATGAGTCACCAGACGGCCGCATCAGCAGAATTCCATACATTTGCAACGTGATGTAAATTAACACAAATTTACCCGGGCACACGGGAAAACACAACATGAGTCACCAGACAGCCGTATCTGCGGAATTCCACACATCTGCAACGTGATGCAAGCTAAGACGAACTTTACCTGGTCACATGAGAATGCATGTGAAAATAGGATAATAGAAAATAGGATAATAGGAAATAGGATAGAAAATAGGAATTTAGGAAAATGAATTGTCACAATTTTAGTTCAGTCTGTAATCAGCTATCGAAGAATAAACTTTGTTTTTTCTAAGGAACCGTTTCCTTCATTTAAATTAACTTATACAGTTGATCTTCATAACCGTATGAATGAATTAAAGGTTTTATTTGCGAGCTGTACTCTTGGGCGTATTTCGTCTCTTTCACTCCGTTTTTGTTATTGTGGCACCTAGATACACATATCCGCCCACATTTCTAATACTGTATTCGCTATAAGTTTCAAGAAGAGTTCGTAAAGAGTTATGTAGTTTCAATAAGAGTTTTATGGCGGTTATTAGCGACCGTGACAAAATGTTGATTTGATGTCATCCGTATAGGTTACCTAAATTATACTTTCCAAGTTTTCTTTATACGCTATAAAAAGTAGTCATATAAATATATTATAAAAATTTTACTTTAATGCATAAAATTGATTTGGTAGTGAAGGTTCGGTTGAGACGAACTCTCGATTAGCGTGAGTTCACCTGCGGCTCTACCATATAGTGGAAAGATCTATGAAACGCATACATAAACGGTACACAAATGAACCTTAGCTAGGAGGCAAGAAACGGCCACCAGGAGTTAGAAGACCTCCTTACACATATATGTTACTACAGACACAGGTGGCACAAGAGTAAAACGCTAAACCCTTCAGCAGCGTGGTTATCGTCCCGATTTCTACTGCCGCCAAAAGGTTGGCCTGCAGCCCGATAAAAGGGGATCGGGATAAACGGAGGAAAGAATAGGACATAGCACCATACGATCGAAGTGCAACGGAAAAGGGGTTTTAGAGGGCACTATACATGGGCGCCAAGAAAGCAGCTAAAAATGTGGCCCTAAGGTTGAAAATCGAGAAACAAACATGAACTGAAATGCAATGAACCATTACATGTAAGATTAAGAAGCAAAGATTACGGAACGAAAATTGAGAAGCTGCGAAAACTAATTCGGCAGGCACTGCTGGCTAAACCCACCGACAGTAGATCCTATGCGGATGTCTTGCGAAAAATCAAGGGAGCGGTAAAACTGAAAGACATCGAAACTGCAATCAAAGCTGTACGGCTAATTCGGTGAGGTGATCTACTTGTTGAGGTCAACACAGATAACAGAGATGTGTTCCATGACGCTGTCATACGTGCCCTCGGAGAAAAATCAACTGTAGCCTCTCTCGAGCCTATAGCTAGACTCGAAATCAAAAACGTTGACTGCGTTACGGATCTTCCCGAAATAGAAGGCGCCGTAAAACGCGATTTCTCTGTATTAAGCCAGATGAAAGACAGGTTAATCAAACCAAACAGTAGCGACCACACAAAGAGGGAAACAGAACCTTAAAGGAAGGCAAAGCTAGAATAGGATGGGTTTTATACCGTGACATCAACCAAATAAGGCATTTGTTGGCCAGTTTGTTTGGCGTGTTGCCCTAGAAGATTATGACCCTTTAATACTGCCACCAATGTTCTAACGCAATTTTTGTTTTCCCCAGGAGTTGTTTTGTCCTCGCTTTATTAGGGTGAGGCCAAAGAGCTCGGCTTATTCTGCAGTCGTTCTTGTCATTCCAAGCCGTATTTGTCTCTTTCCCGAGGATTTCGTCTAGTTCCCTTTTTACCGTTACTAATGGCACTTTACTAGTGTCTATCCTAGTGGCATCCTAGTTCATCGGCTGACCCAGCTCTCGCTAGCACACCCGCTCTTTCGTTTCCCTCTACACCAATGTGTCCAGCGACCCATGTCAGTTTTACATTTACTCGCGTTGTTGCGGCTTTGAGAGCCTACCTACAATCCTGCACCAGTTGTGAAACTACGCGGTTAGAGGGAAGCGCCTGCAGTGCCAACTTACTGTCCGAGAGTATTTGTATACTTCCACTAAGGTTGTTTGTTGCCGCTTCTATAGCCGGTTTTATTGCAAACACTTCCGACTGGAAAACTGTGGTGTGGGTCTCCAGTTTATAACTTCGGTTGAGCTGCGGGTGATCTGCGAGAAACAATCCGGCGCCGCTTCCCTCATCCGTTTTGGAATCATCGGTGTAGATCATGATTTCACTTGCAGATGTGAAGTCCTGCACCGTTTTCCACGCTTCTCTGGTCGGAATGCTAATTTGGTATGGAATTGTTGTGTCCAATATTGGCTGGATTCTATCCAGCTTTCTTATACTTGACGGGGCCATTCTCTCCATTTTTTTCGAAAATGCATACGTGCCCCGTTTGTGGGTGGGTAGATAACCCATATGTGGATTTTAATCTGATGCTTGCAAGTGATGCCTCTCTGAAGATGAATTTGTCGAATGACATGAGATTAAGCATTATCTCCATTGCAGCAGTTGGCGTAGTCCTAAGGGCACCTGTGATGCCAAGGCAGGCCATTCGCTGGACCTTTTCTAGCTCTTTTGCAATGGTTTTCTTTTGTAATGCCTGCCACCAAACCAATGCCCCGTAGGTGGTTATTGGCCGCACTACTGTTGTGTAGATCCAGTGGGCAATTTTGGGTTTTATTCCCCAGGTTTCCCCCACTAGTCTTTTCATTGTAAAGAGCACCGCTGTAGCTCTCCTTCTGACTGCTCCTATGTGTGGAGTTCAAGTTAGCTTACTATCCTAGGTTACTTCTAAGTATTTCACCTTGTTTACTAAACTGATATGTTTTCCGTCAATGGTCGGGGATGAAAATTTTTCCGGTTTACGGCGCTTTGTGTAAAGCATAAGCTCCGTTTTGTCGGCATTGATGCGCAGTCCGTTTAGCTTCGCCCACTCAAAAAGATGTGAGAGTGCGGTCTGCATCAATTCCGACATGGTTTACGGGAAATTTCCACTTATTAGTATAACGATATCGTCAGAGTACGCTATCGTTTTCAAACCCTTCCCGTTGCGGTCTACCACTATTTGGTTAACTGTGAGTATCTAGGCAAGTGGCGCCTTGTGGTGTACACTTGTTGGTCCATTTATACAAGGTTACGTCGTTTTCTTCGGCTGTAATCTTGCTTTTAGTTAGTAGTTCCGTCATCCATTTAGTTAGATATTACATTATTTACATTATTGAACGCTGCCTCGATGTCAATAAAGGAGTAACGTTGTTTACTTGTTCTGTCTCTTCATTCGTTTAGCCCGGAAAGTGTTGGTTTAGTAGAAGCTTGAGACGTTTTGTTTTTTTTTGTTGTCCACCATCCGTCCACCTTTTGAAGCATCGTATCCAAATGTGGTTCTCTTTTCAGAGCTCTTCTTAGCCTAGATGTCTCGTTTCCTCCCTCAATATTGCTGCAAAAAACATTCCAGGGTTTCCTTTTCTCTCTTCTTACAGCTGTTTTGGTTCACCTGGGTGAAACCAAAACTCAGTCGTCCGTTTTTGTCCCTTAGAGTGCTAACGTCTCCCTTTCGCATGGCCAGTACCAGGACCATGCTTTTGTTGGCGACTTCCTCATGGGGAAGAGATGCCACCTTTCTGTTTCGTACCCCGTGTTTAAGCTTCTCGAAGGCTTCCTGCGGTGTCTGCTCCGTTTCAGGTATAAATACCTTGACGGTGCATAACTGCGGTACCTCCTTTATGGGGACGACGCTAAACTCCTCGTTATGGGTGGTGTTTACCTTGGCAACTGCAGTTTTTAGATATTCTAGAGACTGCTCGTCGCTAAAGGTTACAATCAGGTGGCCTGCTGTCGGTTTTATTCCTCTGAATATTGGAATTATTTCTGGTTTGCTACGTAGGTGCTCAAAGAGGTCCTTCTGGTTTGCAGCTTCGCGAGTTGATTCTCCTGGATCTTACCAGTTTCATTGAGGTAGTCTATCACCGCTACCGTTAGTGCACCGGTTGCTGCGTCCTGGTAGGACTTCGTCGCCAGAGTTTGGGGTTCGGGGCTTACCCTCTGTTTCTTTTTACCAGTGCTTAGGTTGCTGTTGTCCGATCTCATCCGCTTAGGTCCAGTTTTACCCTTTTCTTTTGCGGTTGGTGGTACAGCTTCGTTGGCAGCAGCAGCCAATTTCCTAGTTTTTCCTTAGTTGGCTGCCGCTTTTGGGCTGGTGCCAGGGTTCGTTGGGAAGCTCTTCTCCCCGATTGTGTTTTGACACTTCACTTTCCTTTGCGCCTTTCTTCTTAGCGTTTTGGCTGATGCTTCCGTCTTACCAGTGGGCATGGTAGAGAGGCAGGCTAGCCGACTTGTTACTGCTGGGTGAGCAACATCACACCAGAAGGTCACCAGAATGGTATCCTGATGAATCCGGTACAGCCGCCATCTCGGTTCGGAACAATGCAAACCTACAAGTGCAGGCCCGGGGGCGGGGAGATGGTTTCGTTTGAATTCGGTGTTCGGGAACTACACTCTCCAGTGTAAACCTAACTCCGAACGAATCGTTGTCGTCCTTTCAACTTAGACTCAATGCTTTGGAGGACGCTGTTTCGAGTATTGAGGATCATGTGCTCCTCGGAGGTGACTTCAACGCAAAGGGTATCGATTGGGGCATGCGCCAATCAGACGCTCGGGGCAAACGGATGGTTGACATGGCAGCACAAACCGGGCTCGTCGTACTGAACACAGGCCACACAAGTCTACTTTCCGTCGATGGGGTTGCGTCAGCAGCATACCTGATGTGGCATTCGCTTCGGAATGCCTAGCACAATCAGTCAAAAATTGGAGAGTGCTAAAGAATTATTCGGCCAATGATCACCAGCAAATAGCTCTGGAGATCCATCACGGTGCTTCCCGAAGACCAAGCGCTTGTTCTTCTGCGCTCCGATGGAATACTGGGAAAGAGAACATTGAGAAGTTTGTTGAGGTGCTTGTGGCACGATCACCGCTGCCGGAAGCATCACTGGAGAGCGGAAAACTTGCGGCAAGAGATGCCGTTAACTCAACTATGAGAATCATTACATCTGCCTGCAGGTCTTCAATGTTCCTACGAAGACCCCGGCACAGCAGTGTACTGGTGGTCACTTGAAATTGCCGAAAAACGAAGGGAGTGTCACAAACTTCGACGCAGGACACAGCAAGCTCGAACCCGGGAAGAGGCATGTATACGATTACCAGCTAGTTCTAGAAGTCCCTAGAAGTTTTAGAAGAAAATGCCTCCGCAGACTTATCAACACCAGCAAGGCCAGCCGCTGGCAAAACCTGGTGGACGACGTGAACAGAGACCCAAGCTCGGTGTCCAAAGGTCGCCTCACTCATACGAGGCAGAAAAGATGGACGAAATTGTGCGGATTCCTTTTCCTATCCACTCCGCCATTCTTGAGGCCGTCTACGATGAAATACAAAAGGAAATCCCATCTTTCACTAAAATAGAATTGGAGAATGCAATCTTGTCTATGAAGGCAAGAAAGGCTTTAGGACCAGATGCGATTGAGTGCTACAAATGGTTTTCCACTATTGCTCTGATCTGCTTCCAGCCCGTTAAACGCATGGCGGCCCAAGGTTGTGTTCTCGGAATGCTGGAATGTTGCGAGACTTGTATTGATAAGAAGAGGGAAAGGGAATTCCGATCCCGATATTCAGGAAGCGCTTAAAAGGCGTTCACAAGTACCAGTATATCTGATGTGGATTCTGAGGGACTACCTGAAGGACCGCTGTTTGCTCTTTGACTAGAAGGAAAGTAGCCGAAAGACGATTCTCGAAGACGAGTTTTTCCCAAAAAATCAAAGCAACAGCTGACAAGGATGCAGCGCGTGTAACGATACTCACTCGATTAATGGCCAACATTGGGTGGCCCACCACATCATGAAGACGACTTATAATTTGTGCTGTGAAGTGGATTATATTATATTATAGTGGATGGGTCAGAGCTGTGGAGCGACGCGATTGACACCAATGGCGACAAAAGACACATGGGAAAGATGGATTACACTTCTGATGTCTGAGATGAGCCCGTTTCTCAGTCGAGTACATGGTGAGACTAACTGCATGTTTTGTGCAGGAGAAATGGATGACGAGCGCCACACATTCTTTTATTGCTAAAGATGGAGTATGCAGCTCGGGCACCTCTTCACCGAAATTGGAGAGCTCTGACAGGAATCTGTGGTCGGAGAAATGCTGGAAATGGTTGACAAATTGAATTTTGTCGCACGATATGCCTGAGCAAAGTGTCCCACGCGAAAATAGCTATACTGGAGCGTCAGGAAGCGTCGGGGATGGAGAATCTCTTCGGACCCATCACTACGAAGTTATGTTAAACGGATGCAGGTTAGGTTGTTGCGCAATTTTTCCTCAAGAGTAAAAGAATATATTAATCTAACTTTGTTTGCGAATGATTTGCTTAATGATAATATGAATAGAGAAAACTGCTTCCAGTCTTAAATTATAGCGGGATCCGCTTTTTCTATTGCCTTGGATTAACCTTGCTTGCAACTCGTATTTTTGCAGAAATACAAAAGAAAAAGAAATTCATCTGAATTATTCATGAAAAACTTAAATTAAATAGTTAAAAATAAATTAAATAGCTTTTCCTGCTACTACTGAGCACAACTAAACGTTGTAACACGACTAAATCTCACAACTAAACGTTACCGCTGCTAGAATTCGCAATTATTTGCAACAGCTGATTTATATTTTGTCGTATTGATAGCGTCCCGTTGGATATAATGGTACTGTTTTTTTTACTAAAAATATGATTTATCTCGAAGAATAAGGGAATTGTTCAGAAATTCCGTGACACAATATATCTTTTTTTCAAATCCGCATTCAATAAGTATTTACTAAGAACCACTTTATATACAGTAAAACCCGCTTAAGACGATTTCTCAGGGACCCTACCAAAAACGCGTCTTAAGCGAGAAAGTGTATTATGCGGGATAGGGAAAATAATACGTACTACATATTATTATGTATTATGCTCTAATTTTGGTATATAAAGGTATTAAATTATACATTTATGAATTACATTAAATACGTAGGGTAATTATAATTACATTATTTAAAATAATCACTTATTTTGGTTTGACAGAAAGATGTTGATGCATTAGAAAATTAAAAGATTTTCAACATACATAATTCAACTTTTGCAGTGCGTCTTCGCTTTGATCCAAAGAAGCTACATAGCGTCTTAAATCATTAACAGCTGATAATGCCTGGGCGTTTGACAAAACCGGAGTTGACTCATCTTCGTTTTCATCATTATGACTTAGGGCCTCGTTTTGTGTGTTATTCACATTCTCAATAAGATCTTCAATTGATTGAATTTCGTACGGTGCTACATTATCATCAATGGAAGAATATCCAGGAAAACCCTGCAGTATCTCGGGTTCTTCTTCTTCCAACATGACGTCAACCACGTTATTTCTGAAACCTGCTTTCTTGTAACAATTTTGAATGGTTTTAGGCTTAATTGCTTCCCATGACACTGCAATGTTTAGAATCGCATCATGCACAGTCAAGGGTCGTTTGCTGTCAGGGTCTTCCATTTCTTGAAGATAGCGATGTATCAGTCTTGTCCTGTAACCTTACTTTAGGACCTTTATAATTCCCTGATCCATCGGTTGTAATTTGCTTGTCGCATTTGGAGGTAAGTAAACAAGCTTGATATTCTTGAATTCAACACCTTTAGGGTGAGCGGGGCAGTTGTCAATGAATAGAATGATGCGTCTAAATTTAATCTGGAAGTGATAATCTAAAGCTTTTAACCAGTCAATGAAACGAATGCCTGTCATCCAAGCTCTAGATTGTGCATCATATGTTACGGGGAGCGATCTTACATTTTTGAAACAACGCGGATTTTTTGCTTAGCCAATCACTAGCAAACGTAACTTTTCTGACCCATCAGAATTGGCACAGGCCAGGACAGTCAGTCTCTCTTTACTTACTTTATCACCATGACAAGTTTCTCCCTTGAAAACATAGGATTTATCTGGCATCAATTTAAAAAATAAACCAAAAAATGTCTCGCGGTTCGTAATTTTGCAACAATTCGGGAAGTGTTGCCATCCATGTATCAACATCTTGTTGTGCCACTGTCTCCGATTCCCCACTTATTTGACGGTACACAATGCCGTTGTGATTTTTAAAACGATCTATCCAGCATTTGAAGCGTTCGAATCAGTGATCTGTAAGCCTTCAGCAATTTTACGCGCTTTCTCTCATATTATGGGGCCACTTATTGGGAGTTTTAAAGCTCGCGTTTGATGAAGCCATTCCACTAAAACTTTTTCCAATTTATCAAACTTTCCTACCTTTTGCTGTTTTCTCTGCACACCTCCCAATCTGTATTTTTCTTTAATTTCTTCTCTTTTCTTTAAAATGGTACGTAACGTAGAAACTGGTAAGTGAAGCTCAGCAGCTAACTGAGTTTGATTTGTTGTTTGTGATTTTTTATCGAAAACTTTCAATATCTCAATTTTTTCTTGAAGTGACAATGCCTTTCGCTTAATTGTAGTCATATTGTAACAAACAAATGATGCACTATTACAAAAGAATCAGAGCGCGCGCGAGTTACGTCCACCTTTACTCAACCGGTGAAAAAAAACAAAGTTTTTGCTTATACTGAACTTTATTCTTTAATTTCCAAATAACGACTGACTTATATGTTCAGATTTACTGAACTCCTAACTTATACATTCTAAAAGTGCATGTATGAATCAATTTTCGTGCGAAATGCAAAATAATCAGAAAAGGTGCATGTGAAATGTAAAGTAGCAGAAAAGTGATGAAATTGGGTACGATGAATTAAGGTCGCAGGTGTCGGGTGAATGTCTGGTGTTCAGGAATGTGAGTTGGTCGTATGGTCGTATGTAACTCCTCCCTCCTTAAGATGAGCGACATTTAGAGAAACTGTAATGTTGGAGTTTCTCTAATGTGGAGCGAGGGCGGATGTTGTTGTTGATCGTGGTTTCTTCCTTTAAACTGTAGGTATAGGCTTATTGTTGTAATAACGGCTAACAGGATGGTGAGTGGTTGTAAGATGGATTCGTTGATGATGTTGAAGTTTTTAAAGAATTCGCTGAAGTCGGTGTTTGGCAACTCGGTTTTCCTTAAGGTAGGTAGAATGATGGTGTCGTTGAAGGTCGAGTTATTGTTGAGGGTGACAGGAAGTATGTTGATTTCGTCCCAGAAAACGCTGGTCTGGCTGATGTAGGTTATCCCATTTATGTCGACCTGACAGTCCTGATGGTGGATTAATAAGGTTCCGGATATGGATCTGTTCGACAATCCGCAGGTCGAACTTAGCATGGTTTCGGGTATATTGATGGTGAGTATGTAGTTTGTTTCAGGTTGGATTATCTCTGATGGCTCTGTGGTATTCTTGAATTGGCATGATGCTGGTGTACCATTCATGATGTTGAGGATACACCTAGAATTACTCGAATCTATTTGGTTATTCATTTCTTCGCAGTAGTATATCCCTTCGATTTTTGGGCATCTTTTGTCGAAAAATTGGATACTATTATGGTTGAAGGTCATATAAGGTTTTGAGGATATTAGCTGGGTTTTTTGTATGGGAAGAGGTATTATGTGGAAAAAGGAGAAGTTTTCTGTGGATAAAATTGGTATTTGAATATTGAATATGATGGAGCTGGAGCCATTATAATAGGCTTGAAGATTTAATAGTTCATAAACATGCTCATCAGATTGAATTTTTATCGACTGTTTTTCAAGAATGCTCGAGATTTCAGTTAGTTCAAGTGGACTTAGAATCTGTTTGGATATTATATTTAGTTTAGCAAGTAGAACAGCTTCTGCTATTCCTGACAGATGATCATTTAATAAGTCAATATTGTAGTGCAATTCGTTGAGGTACTGTATGCGTACCATGGAATCAAGCTCTCTGTTAATTTTGTTCTGTGAGTGCTCTAAGTACTTCCTGATGGTATCGCTTTGGTTGTTGATGTGATTTGTTATGTTATCGAATCGCTCTATCATGAAGTGGTTTAGTCTAGTTTGTTTATTTATTACGTTTTTAATATTGGATTGATTCGACAAAAGCGTTTCGACATCCTTGTTTATGCGTGAAGCATCATTCGCATCCATATTGCCTGTAATGCCCTTGATGAGTGTCCCAAGTCCGTTAATTAAACCTCTTTTGGTTCGTAGTCTTGGTTTTAGTATTTGTAACTTATGGATCAGCTCTTTAACTTTCACTTTTGTAATTTGGATAGTATTTGTCGTGTCCTTAATTTTATCAAATTCTGAAAGCGAGTCTTTTATCTTCTGTACAGCGTGGTCGTACTTGTCTAGGTTTACAATGTGAACTAGATTTTCGTAGGTTCGTATTATTCTGCTCGTCCCAAGTTGTAATGGTAGTAGGCCGTGGTTTTCAGTCATGTCCTGTATCTCTATCTTCTGTCCTTGTGTCATGATGATCATTCTGAAATTTGCGTTTTTTCTTTATTTTGGATTTGTGCAATTTTTGGTTTTTGTCAGTAATTACAGTAACTTTGTTGTCTTTTTTATTTTATGTTTGGTAAACCTAGGTGTAATTTTGTTTCTTCTACATTCTTTTCGGTATATAGTTTCGTCTGGCTGTAATGTTTGGGGGCTTTCTTGAGTTCTGTTCAATTTTTCTATATTCCTGCTTACTAGCTCGTCTACTCTGTTTTTTATGCTTGGGTATAGTTTAGCCCTAAATTCGTTAAGTTTTTGTAGGTATTCATGTTCATTACTGCAACTAAAATTTTTACTGAATACGTGCGTTCTACCTGAAAATAGTTCATAAGGAGTGAGTTTCGTTGTCGAGTGTATGGCGTTGTTGTAAGTTATTATGGCTTCGTTAAGTATGTCGTCATGGTCAGTATTGAGTTTGCTCTTTTTCCGTTTTTCCAGAACAATTCTGTAGATTTCGGTCAAGGTTGAGTGCCATCTTTCTACGTATGTGTTGCTACTAGTTTGTTGGAATGATGTGAAATGTGTTGTGATACCGTATTGTGCACAGAAATCTTTGAATATTGAGGCAGACATTTCGGTACCTTGGTCGGCTACTAATATTTTAGGAGTACCATGAAGGCAAATGAAGTGTCTCAACGCCTTAAGAATATTCAAGCTATTTTTTGTCTCTAGGGTGTAAGCAGCTGCGAATTTGGAGAATCTGTCAATAATGGTTAGGATTGATTTGCCATTAATAGTGTATACGTCAATGTACATGCTGTCTAATGCTTCTTTTGGGTTTTCCGAGATTTGAAATTGTGGTTTGTGTGGACTACGGTCGTACTTTTGGGTTTGGCAGGTTTCGCACTGGTTTATTACTTTAGTAACTTTATCTTTTAAGCAGGGGAAGTAGTAATTTCTTCTTAGGTGTAGCACCGTTTCACATATACCTCTATGATTATTGTTTAGATGGTATTCGTTGATGAGTCGATCTTGTTCGTCAGATTCAATGATGTCTTGTAGGACTTCCATGCAGCGGATTATTTTGAAAGTTTTAGATTGAGAAAAGAATTTGGAGTAAACGGATTGAATGGTTTTGAAGATTTCGTCAGAGGTGTAGACTGCATTGAGCTTATTCGGGGCAGAAATTTTTTTAAGAGATTTAATAAGGTGTTTTCGGTATAATCAAACATACGAATTGTTCGTCTCTGCCGGTTTTTGAATGGCATTTGCAACAAGGTTTGAGGAGTGCTTGTAGATTTCTCTAGAATGATTTGAAGTGTAAACTCGTTTAACGGTCTCTCAGATATTGGGATACCGTCATTTAAATTTTCCTCGGCAGAGTGGATAGTAGAGCCGTTTTCGGCTACCTGCGATGTATTGTCGATCCCTGGGAGTGACTCGTTAGCGTTCAATTCGACAAGTTTGTTGGAGGTATTATCGGGAAGTTTTATCCTGCTGAGAGCATCTGCGTTTAAATTTTGGCGCCCTTTTTTATATACAACTTCATAATCAAATTCTTCAAGTCTTAATCGCCATCTCACTAGCTTGGAGTTCGGGTCTTTGAGACTCATAAGCCAAGTAAGAGGTTTATGGTCGGTTATGATTTGAAACTTGCGCCCGAATAGATAGGGCCTGAAATATTTTACTGCCCAGACTATCGCCAGGAGCTCCTTCTCGATTGTGGAGTAATTTATTTCGGAATCTGTCAGCGTCCTACTGGCATAGCAAATGGGTTTGTCATTTCCGACAGTACCTTGTGATAATATTGCGCCGACTGCAAAATTGCTGGCGTCGGTAGTTAAAATGAATGGTTTACTGAAATCTGGATACTGCAAGATCGGGTCATTCATCAACAGGTCTTTACATGTTTCGAACGTTCTTATGTACTCTTCCGTGAACTTAATGCTTCTACCCTTTTTCAGACATTCCGTCAGTGGTTTTGTAAGTTTGGCGAAATCCCTAATGAATTTTCGATAATAACCCAACAATCCCAAGAAGGATTTAATTTCCCGTTGGGTTTGGGGGATTGGAAAATCTTTTATCGCTCTAATTTTTTCCGGGTTCGGTTTCACTCCGTTTGTTGTAACTATGTGGCCTAAGAAGGCTAATTCTTTGTGGAGAAATTCCGATTTGTCAAGCTGCACCTTGAGGTTGGCATCGCGCAGCTTATCGAAAACCTTTCTCAAGTTCTCTCCATGTTCTTGGAGCGAGGTAGAGTACACGATGATATCGTCCAGGTAGACTAGGCATATTTTGCCTTGTAAATCCTGGAGTACATTGTCCATCACTCGTTGGAAGGTGGATGGCGCGTTTTTTAGTCCAAACGGCATCCGGACGTACTCGTAGTGTCCTCCCTCCACCGTGAATGCGGTTTTTGGAACGTCTTTCGGGTTCATCTCAATTTGGTAAAAACCGCTAGCAAGATCTATAGTTGAAAAGTATAAACTTTTGCCTAATTTATCTAATATATCCGAGATGTTAGGGATAGGGTAGCGATCGGTTATTGTTTTCTCGTTGACCTTACGGTAATCGATCACTAGTCTCCATTTCTTTTTCCCACTTGCGTCTGCTTTCTTGGGGACGATCCAAACTGGAGAACTCCATGGCGAGTAGCTTGGTCTGATGATATGTTGGTCTAACATATCATTAATTTGTTTCCTAACCTCTTCCTTATGCACATGAGGATACCGATAAGATTTTGTATATATCGGTACGTCGTCTTTAGTTGGGATGTTGTGTTTGATTTTACTTGTGAATGTGAGGTTTTGCCCCTCGCGGTAGAAGACATCGTCATATTCACGGCAGATGCGAAATATCAGGTCCTTTTCCTCTTTAGTAAGATGGGAAACTCGAATTAATTTAGTGACATCCTCAGGCGGGATGAAGGTGTCGGGTTCGCAATTATAATCAATATTAAAATTATTGGTTTCCGTGAATTCGTATGATGAGAATGTGGAAACTCTTAAGGGTTGTTCGAGGAAAAGCGTTTGCTCCTTATCGGATACGTTTGTGACGGTAATTAAGCTGTGCCAGTTGTTAGCGGTGTAAATGCCTTCGGGGATGAGTAGTGCCTGTGAAATTTCGGTATGGCCGATAAATATGTCTCCATTCTGAACATCAACTGGGAGTTTGGCGATAAGTTTTGATTTTGGGGGAATTGTATATTGCGAAGAAGTAAGGTTTGGTTTGAAAAACAAAGGGATTTTTGCGTTATTAGTAATTAAAACCCTTTGGGCTAAGTCTACTTTAGCATTAAATACTGTTAAGGTGTCGAGTCCCAATAGTCCGTCGAAATATTTATGGAACTTAAATATTAAGAATCTTAATTTTCCTGGCTGCATAAATTCATTAAATGTTGGCAAGAAGACCTGTTTGTTCGATGCATATTTATTAAGGATAGTTTTAATGTAGATGGGTTTGGTTTCTATTATATCTTTTGGGTGGACGAATTCAGGATCAATGAATGAAGAGGATGCTCCCGTATCAATGAGGAACCTGAGGTTTCGTCCAAATGGAGAAGATATTTCTACAAAAGGAAGATTTGAACCGTGGGTATTGATATCTATGTATCCGGTAGGGTTGTTGAGGCGGGTGGCATAAAATTTCCGTCATCGATTTCATGTGTATCGAGCTGATTTTGGGTATCTTGCCCATTATTATTATACTGGTCTTGATAGTTTTCTGTGTTCTGCTCACTGAGGTTATTTTGGAAGTGATCAGGTTCTGTATTGTAGTAGTAGTTGTCAAGGTTTTGTCTATAGGAGTCGTTTGGGGAAGGTTGGAAGTATGAGGGCGTATTAGTGTAATTTGTTCTGTCGGTTGGTTCTGTTTCCGTGACGTTGAATAATTCTTTGCTTATAACTCTAGGTGGTCCTGTTGATCTAAAGAAGTTGTGATTTGGGGGGTTGGTGACTCTAAGTTGTCCGGTGGGTCTGAAGAAGTTACTCTGTTGTTGGGGTTGTGGGCCATTTCTGTAGCGGAGATGGGTGTAGCCCGAACTGGTGTCCATGGGAACGGGTTTCGGAAAAGATGGTCCGTTAAATTGATTATTTGATGTATTATTCGGGGGGTAAAGCCTGTTGTTTGCAGTATGAGATGGAATGAATCTTTGTGGGTAAATATTCGGTGCCTGAAAGTTTGGTTTTGGAAAAATGTTTGATGTTGTTAGGTTACCCGTATAGTTCATTTGTCGACCGATCGTTTGTGTCGCGGGGTTTCTTTGTGTAACAGTTGAAGGAGCCTGAGTTTTACTATGAGAGTTCGAGTTGTTGTACTTTGCGTAAAATGTGTTCTGCTCCTTAATGCAATATGAGAATGCTATTGCTAAGGAGTCTGGTCTCATGGCACGTATAGTTGCCCCAAGTGGTTCTTGGAGTCCTGCCAGAAATGTGTTAAGGCACATTTCGGAATATAATTCACGTTTCGCAGTGATTACACTTGTATTAGATTCATGAAGTTGGATGTGGTTAATCATCGTCGATAAGGTTTCTATAACTTCGCTATAGAACTTCTCAACTGTCTTGCCTCGTTGGTTGAGATTGTGCAAATCTCTAATCAGCGAAGTCTCGTTTCTTTTATCGCTGTAATGAAGGACGAGATTTCTTTTTATTTCTTCCCAGTCCAATGATGTACCATACATGTTAAGTACCTCATTGGCGGGACCTTCGATCTTGTTGCGTATAGCACGGAGTATCATTTTGTTATAAGCAGGCGAAACGGGTGGAATAATGGAGATTATTTCTTCGATATTTTCAATGAAATCATGCAGCAATCGCGGATTGCCGTTGAATTTTGGCAGATCCTTGACGGCATCAGGGATTCTCAAGGAATTAAAAATCTCAACAATGTTTGCCATGTTACTATTTGTCGAATAAATCTCAATATTTCCCGATATTTGAGATTCTTCGTTAGAGCGATTCGACTGATTATCGTTTAGTACTTCGCGACTATCTTCCGACACCCTACAGGAGGCACTTGCACTTTCACTCTCTAACACTGGAGTTAAGGGGATCACTTTTAGGTTGCTCCTTGTTCTTGGGTATGGCCACTTCTTAATCTTAGTGTTTATATATGGCATAGGAATATATATATATATGTGAATAGAAGGAAAGTATCCAAATTATTTTGACTTACGTAATTATAATTAGCATCATTTTAATTCGTCCTTTGCAATAAGCCGTCGCAAGGGATCTCGTAAATATCGATCAGCCGTCGATGGGTTGAGTTCCGTCCCGATGATCCTTCGAGGGCTGACAAAAATTGAGCCGTCGCTATTCAGCTTGTTGTATCTTAAATCGATAATCCTTCGATTCTCACTACACAAGTATCCTATTCGACTGCGCCAGTTACGTCCACCTTTACTCAACCGGTGAAAAAAAACAAAGTTTTTGCTTATACTGAACTTTATTCTTTAATTTCCAAATAACGACTGACTTATATGTTCAGATTTACTGAACTCCTAACTTATACATTCTAAAAGTGCATGTATGAATCAATTTTCGTGCGAAATGCAAAATAATCAGAAAAGGTGCATGTGAAATGTAAAGTAGCAGAAAAGTGATGAAATTGGGTACGGTGAATTAATGTCGCAGGTGTCGGGTGAATGTCTGGTGTTCAGGAATGTGAGTTGGTCGTATGGTCGTATGTAACTCGCGCGACACAACATGTCAAGTCAACAAATGACGAAAGTCAAACGTGCGGGCGTGGGGCCTTTCTGGAGGCTCGCGTTAGAGCGCTCGGTTAGACCTCTCGGCTCGGGCGTATTAAACGGGATGACGAATCGTATTAAGGGTTAAGAAATGTATGAAAATATGTCTCAAGTTGCAGAGACTGGCGTAAAGTGGCGTATTATGCAAGAAATCGTATTAAGCGTGATCGTCTTAAACGGGTTCTACTGTATATGGACTGTTTTTCGTTCCGCGATCCCGTCACTCTTCACTTCTTTATGGTACACGGAAATTGCAGGGCGATGTATTATCAATGAGAACTTTGCAAGTGAATTTCAGGCATTATGTAAAATGGAACTGTAATTAATTAACAGTGACAGCCACTTATGTCTCTTTTTTCTAGTGTCGCTTGACTAGTTCTAAAACATTCTCCACTTTTTCTACGCTCACGGACAGTATACGTGAGCGGTATAGCTCGTCCTTTAATGATCAGTTCATTGCCCTAAATAGATTTCAACGCAACGCCGACTAAGTACGTATCAAAATGTTGTACCCACGTTTTATTATGCACCGTTTTATGGTAATATTTAAAATGTTTTAGTAAATACCGTTATCTGATAGTACGTGAAAAGAAAATGTATAGAGACGAATACATTTTCGGTGTGCAGTGATGACGTTTATTTTATAACTTTGTTTTTTCCATATAATAATGTAGTGAAGGACTTATTTTTATTTAATTTTTTAAGAATAGATAGTAAAGAAAAATTGAGAAGTTGAAGTGGATATTATCTTTTTTATTTAGTCATGAAAACTCTAACTTAATCCTAGAAAAGGTAAGCAGAGGAATATTTCTTGTATTGTGTTCCACCTAAGTTAATTAGAGCCATGAAAATAAGTCATACCATCCCATTGGTTAATATTAAATAGCATTATTCGAAGTAAGCTGAGAATGTTGATGGTGTGTTGCTTACATCAACATTGACAACATGATGAACTGCTGACATACCTACAACTGAATATTTTTTTCAATCTGTCACAGGATTATTTGATTTTGAAGCCCTCCTTTGAATTTTGTAATGACCAGCACGTTGGTGTTGTTCAATAAAAGTTCAAATAATTAGCATGCAATATAAGCTACAAAATTTATATGCTTATACGCTTGGTTACTTTCATACATGCCAGTATCTGCTTCCTGTGCAAAGAAAATAACGCTCTAATTGGATAATATGTCTTTCACAGATGTAACAATTGCACGTGACAAATTATTGCAATAAATTACCTACGTACGTGCCGGCCATTGAGGCTTTATCTTCACGAGCTGAGCGGAAATTTGCAATTTTTTCTTATTTTGCACGATTTCAATTGATGTGTCAACAGGTTAATGTGACAAACTGTTAATAATCTTACTGGAGGGTTTTCCCATTGTTTACGGTTGAGATCCACATGGCGGGTGTACCATAGTAAGAAAGGATTAAACTGACTACAGTAAACATAATACAAACATTAAATGCTTTTGTTACAAGCAACCTTGTCGCTATTTTCTCACATTGTGTTGTATTTTCACTGCTGCTGGCCTTGATTTGATCGCTTTTCCGAGGAAAGTATCCATAAACAAAAGTTCGTAACGTTATTTTCTTCTTGAACTTCATCCTTGAAGCAATACACAACCTCCGTTTTACAAATGGCTGAACTTGTTGCTGGCCATTCTCCATGTCTCCCGATAAATCCAAAATTATTGACTGCTTATTGTTGCAAATGCCAGTGACCAAGGGATCAGCTACATGGAAGCATGCACCCTCAGTATTGGTTCAACGACCAAAAACAATGTTCGTCATTTTATTCTCAATAATTTATTTTGGGGAGTTTAGCAAACGTTTAACAATGGAACTGAACATCTGATAGTTGATTCAACTGTATCTTTGTGCTTGGGAAAGTTTTGTTATTTCGATAATAGAATTGTTCTCCGGCTGGTTTTCAAGAAGGCATTTATTCGCTATTCTAAAGCTACTATTCAAGTCCGTGCTAAAAATGCATTAGCAGTCAGTAGAGCATTAATTTCAATATATTCCAACGCAGCCATGCCAATTGCTATTTCCAAAGCAGACAATATGAATAATATTCAAACTTTTATCCAAAGAATAGACTACAGGCGAATTTTTTGGTTTCTAAGGACGTTTGACAATAAATCATAATTTCCGGTGAACCAAGATTAATTGTTTATTTCTTGCAAAACTTCATAAAATGAAATTTGAATTTTTACCATGTTTGTAGATATTCTCTAGCAATCGATGTGGTGTTTGTTGACCCATTCTAGAACAAAAAGTACCTTTCCAGATACGATTTTTGTAGTTGTAATTTTTATACAAAGCAGTAAAATACCAATTTTTATTTTTTATTAAGACGCGTTTCTCTGAACTTTCAGCACTGTCATAAGAAATTCGTTTATCTGCATGGTGATCGCACGAGTTATGTAAACGTTATATGGTGGGCCATATAACGTTTGCATTCTGAATCGGCTATAAAAAAAGACTAATGGTTATTCTTCGAAACTTTTTTTTTTATTGGAAAGCTTGAACTTTGTTATTTATGAATGAAAAACGATATCGTTCATATGACTGCCACGACTGGCTTTACAGTACGCCATTCGGTCAACCCAATTTTCAAGCACTTTTTCGATTGTTTCGGCTCGAATTTCATTAATGACAACTTCGATTTCGTGTTTCAAGGCATCAATCGTCTCTGGATGATTAGCGTAACACTTGTCCTTGACAGCTCCCCACAAAAAATAGTCCAACGGGGTTAAATCGCAGCTCCGGGGCGGCCAATTGACTTCAGAATTTCGGCTGATTATTCGATTTTCGAAAACGGTGCGCAAAAGTACGACTGTCATGTTGGCTGTGTGGCATGTTGCGCCATCCTGTTGAAAACAAATGTCGTGCATGTCATACTCTTCAACTTTTGGAAACAAATATTCGTTGAGCATGTCACGGTAACGCTCGCCATTGACCGTAACAGCGGTTCCTTGCTCATTTTCGAAGAAAAGTGGCCCAATGATGCCGCCGGACCAAAACCCACACCAAACCGTAACTCTTTGTGTAACTCTTTGTCTCTTGTGCATTGGCTTCTCAATGGTGACGTTTGGATTTTCCGACTCCCAGATGCGACAATTTTGCCTATTGACATAGCCTCCGAGGTGAAAATGGGCTTCATCTGAAAAGACGATTTTTCGGTGAAAATGCTCATCTTCGGCCAAATGATCTTCTGCCCATTGGGCGAACCGAAAACACAACGGATGGTCATTATGCTTAAGTTCTTGGACTAATTGAACTTTGTAAGCCTTCATACCGAGGTCTTTATGCAAAAGTCTCCTCAGGGAGGTGCGTGAAATGTTCAATTCGTGAGAACGATGACGAGTTGAAGTTGTTCACGGACATTTTCAGCTACAGCAGCAATGTTTTCGGTTGTGCGCACTACACGAGAACAGGAACGGGTTGTTTTGTCCACCAACGATCCAGTTCCTCGAACACGATCCACAAATTGATCCATAAACTGCCTTAAAGGCCACTCATTTTTATGGAATTTTTTTTTCAAATTTCTTACAGTTTGCACTGAAGACTCACCGCTTTGAAAGTAAGTTTTCAATATTTCCCAATTTTATTCAAGCGTATAGCGTCCCATTTCGTAAATTTCAAACCTTTAACTAAATTATGAACACATATTGAATGACGTTTGAGCTGTCATTCTCTAAATAAACAGTAGTTCAAAATGCAAACGTTAGATGGCCCACCCTGTATAACCTAACGCCCCGTCTCATAAGTTCCCACGATTTGCAAGTTCTCATAGAACAAGCAAATCGTCAAAGGTCAAAAATTTAAAATAAACAATAAATGCAAGTGTAAAGTGCAGACGCTTGTGTCACCACTTTACGCCCATAAATACGGTTGGTTATGCATTTCCATAGTAGTCGTTAATTCCCATTTTTGTCGAAACGCTGTCCGTCGAATAACTATAATCCGTTGGTTTGATTAAGTGGATAAAGTTCGATTAAGTAAATAATTTGACCGAAAGAGTAGTGATTTTCATTTCCAGCCTGGAGCTGTAGACTTTTTATTTTTAATTTTAAATTTATCTTTTGTTGCTCGGCTCCTTTCATTCCTGCCATTTGTGTCATATACAACATTATATCTGAAATCCTGTTTACGGTAACTTGTGTCCATAATTTTCAACAATAAAAAATTGGTCTACCTTGTTTCGAAGGTGACGCGAATCATTAGAAGATGACCCACGTGCAGGAGGTCCTGCGATAGTGACTACTCCAGAAAACATCAAATAAGTGGAAGAAATTCTTGAAAGTGACCGACACATAAAAACAAAAGAAATTGCAGCACATATTGGCATTTCCAAAACTAGTGTTCTAAATTAGTGCAAAAGCAGCGTCGAGTAGAATGTTGTAAGCTATTTTAAAAGCTTTGTCACGAAGGCCAAGAAAGAGTGATTCAATAGATCGTAACGGGTGATGAAATCATGGTCTTATACTATGGTCCTATACTATACTATCCAAAATCCAAAAGAGATTTCATAGAGTGGCAGCGGAAAGGAGAACCCGTGCCAAAAAAGCAGAGATCAATCCGAGCGCCAAAACAGTAATGGCTACAATCTTTTGGGCCTGCGAGGGAATCCCTTTGATGGACTTTAAAGAATCAAAAACCACTATAAACGCGGCATATTACTCGAACTTAATAAGGCAGTTGCGTCAAATAAATATCGAGAAACGGCTCGGAAAAATCATTCGAGGTATGCGTTCGCTTCATGATAATGCTCCAGTATACACTTCTTCGCTTTCCAATGCTACTATTAGCGAATGTGGCTTCACAGAGATTGAAAACTCACTGATAGTTCTGATATAGCCCCATGCGACTATTTTGTGCTCTGAAAGCTGAAAGCAGAGTTAAGGGGTAGAACATTGACCAGCGACGATGAAATTAGACAGGCTGTGTACGACCTTTTTGACTCTAAAGGTGTGTTATATTTTTATAGTGGGTTAGAAGCTTTAGCCAAACGTTCTAAAAAGTGTGTGAAAATAAAGGGAGAAAATATTGAAAAATAATCACAGTTTTTCTATTTATGACCTTTCTTTCTATGTTCTATGAACTCGAGGACCGTACTACGTATTATCAAATGGGTCGCTGAATCATGCACTTTAATCAGTTAACGTTAGTTAAACATGTGAAAACGTTCATTCTGAGCAGCTCAAATTCTGATAAAGCATAGGAATGTGCTCTTTAATGACATTAACAACAGAATTATAGATTTGAACATATTTAATTAGCTCAATATAGCTTTAATATCAGCTTTAGATTGCAATTTCCCCATGTTTATTCGGCTCGAGCAAACTAAATTCCAAGTCGAGCATCTGTCATAATCTTATGGAATGAGCGGGGCTTTATTCTTTGGGAAATGATGTTCGTGTGGAGTTATCATTCCCGTTAAGTCGATTCTCCTGTGTTGATTGGCTGTATAAATTTTTTAATGATGGGACACTTAATGTGATGATATTTTTCGTAATTTTATTGAATTATGGTCGAAGTATTGTTTATGAGTATCTGGATAATAAAATGCGAATGAATACACAATATGTGCTTGAATAATAACAATCAAATATTGTAATGTTTGTGACTATAGTCAAATTTTCGCACCCTCATATATACTACCTATGAGTATTTTTAACTAAGTGTTGGTGAATTTGTGTGAAGATGCGTAAATTTGGTGAATGCGGACAAAAATGTGCGCTTAGTGCCTCTCTATATTTCATTCTTTTATGAGGCTACCATGGAGCTCTACCGATCTGTGCAATTTTCCAGCTCAAGACACAACTACCAGGCTCTCGGAAAAGGTTACCGGCACTCTACTCAGCGGACATCATCGGCAATACCTCGGAGAACTCCGGCTCCGAGATGGAGTCCGGCTAGGGATGGGTATCAACCAACAAGTAATGGATTAACGCGGTTGAATATAATTTTTTACTAATTAATCGATGCCGCAAATTATCGGGATTTCACTAATCTATGATTCGACTATTTCGAAATGGTTGGGGAGAAAAATAAAGATTTAGTACAATGAAAGCAACAAACTCCAACTTAAAAAAAGTCCTTATTTATTCAGAAGAAAACGGAAAAAGATAATCAAACAGAGAAATAATAATAATAACACCTACTAGGAGCAGATGCCTGAGACGTTTCCAGTATGTGACATTTGCTTCGGAGTCCTTAGTGCCTCGGATACACAAATGGAGGGTACTGGAGGACTACTCGGTGAGCGATCATTAGCATATTTCTCTCGAATTTGGTGAGTGTGCTACTCGAGCGTAGCAACCAAACTTCAACTGTAGGCTGGATTATTATTAAAAAAGATGTCGACGCGCTTGCTGCTGTTCTAATGAGTGGTGAAAACATGACTAAAACGAGAGGAGTTTCAGCTGAAAGCATAGTCATAGCGTAACAACAAACAGTGCTAACACTCCGAACCATAGCGTAACAACAAACAGCGATAACACTCCGACCATCGACCAATCTAACGGATTTTGCAGAATTGTATGAGTGTTAGTAAAAATATTTATTTTATGCTCGTTTTGTTTACAAGCACAATGTAAACAGATGGACAAAATAGAGAAAAATAAACATTTTTACGAACACCAATGCAATTCTCCAGAATTTTTTGAATACCGTTAGATCGGTCGTTTGTTCGGAGTGTTAGCGCTGTTTGTTGTTACGCCATGGTACCACCAACAAGCTAACGGCATGGTACAAAGTTGCACTTTTGGATATGTAATAGGTGGATGTTTGGTTAATTTGGTTCACGATCGAAAGGACGGGTGTTTACATAAAGCAAACATGAATGTTTGTTTCAATTAAAACTTGAGAGGAATTTCATGATACAATTGAATTTGGTGCATTTGTTGACTTAGCAAAAATTCAGTTAAGAAGTGAACGTCGTTGTTATGATTGACTCGTCATTATTTTTTGATGACTCAGCTATTGTAACTAGCGCAACGTTCAAAGCGGACTTGCAAACATCGCCAGTGGAGATGGTCTTCGGAACGTCACTACGGCGTTAAGGCCGAAACTGCTAACGCAGCAGGCAGCTGGATTCAAAGATCATTGGGGAGGGATTGAATGTAGCTCTTGACAATAACACAGTCAATTACACCTCTGTTCAAGCTCTTTTCCAGTGATCATTTTAGTTCTTCCTTGATGCAGATTCATCAAGCTATACACTTTCTTGCTATACGCTGATACGAATTGTCAATTTTTGCAAATTTATTTCATCGGCAACCCAGTCCATGAAGTCAATCAGCGGTGAACAGTTTTTTCAAATGGGCAAGGAGAAATAGTGCCAGAGTTGCAACAACTACTACATTAACACAATCAATTAGTTCGTTTGTTCAAAACTGCACGGGAGAAAATACCGTTAGAAGATCATAGAGAGGTTCAAGTAATGCTAGCCCGAAGTAATGTGTCAAACGGTTCCAGGTTAGGCGCTCCGGTTGACAGGGGAGATGTTTAGTCGGTAGTTCAGTAGGTTCGTTGGGTGAAAAAGCCTTCACCTCCCTACCCAAAAAAAATAGTAACGTGTAGTCCATCGAAACTAGCTAAAAAGTGGGTGAATTACAGATATTTTATGATGGAGGACATTGGAATCGAGTGCGCAAAACTATTTTCCCGTTTGCTAATAACACCGGAAACTGATGATTGAACACATTTGTGGTTAAAGTCGGCAAATATGCGTTTCCACAAGGCTGCCAATGTATTGGTGATACATATGTGATAAATTACGCGGTGTATGGTGGCTGCCTCCCCAGAGTGCACTCTGGGTAGCTCTAAATTCAACTATCGGTCCGACTAGGCTCCCATTTGGCTTCACAACTTTTTGATTTTCGTTTATGTTTGTTACTGGCTTGGTATGATTTTTGACAGGCCCTATGTATGACTTAGGTACACGACTGGACTCGCGATCAGTAAATTGTGTTAGGCTGGCAGTTATGACATTCTGGGCATTCTAGACCAAGCTTAAACCTGATAAGTCTCTGAGATCGTTCAAAACTCATACTATTGATGGTGGTACAGCTTCGGTTGATATTGTTTCCGATTAGCGCTGTCCTAGCTCTAAGCACCAGACACCATTAAGGCTGAAGCATGGCCTTGCATAGATCATCACGGGGTCATTGAAGCGATTGCAAATGTGAGTGGAGATAGCGGCTCTGAGTTGGGACCTAACCGCAATGACTTCAAATAATAATCCAATAAAAAAGAATTTTGACACCAATAGATACGCTTGGACATCCTGTTCCAACAAGCATGTAAACCAACAAAAGCTATATCTCTACTGAGCACCCTGAGGGGGCAAGTGCCTTTATTCGGACACCTAGGTTTCTCCGTTCTCCTTCCTAAGATAGGCCGGGAGGACTCACAAATTGGTGCGGTACCTGTGGTGGACTTGCGCGCTCCTGTCGTCTTTCGCCTCCCTGGTAGTAAACATTATTTACCAAAGCGGGAGTACATTAAAAACGAAAGGCGATCCGAAAACGAAATACCGAATAACTCTAAAGGACATGCTGCAGTTTTTCGCGGTCCAGAAAGATATTTCGAAGCATGACAGGCAAGGACTCCTGAAAATCGAGAAAGCTTTTCACGTGATCTGCGCATGCCGTAGGAATTGGCAAAAAGCCGAGAGGGAAAAAAGATGGGCAAGCAAAACGTAACAAGCTGTGGCAGCCACCACCGTTGATACTCTTTATGTTTGAGCTCTCCCAAAGAACAAGAGACAGAGGGAAGAAAATAATGCCAGTGGAAGCATAAGTTGTCCGCATCAGGGCGGAAATACCAGTCGAAAATCAAGAAGAATAGAAGAATGTTTCAAAGCAGAAACAAAAGAAGAAAGCCTCGAAAGATGCTATAGAGGAAGCCAAATCTGTAAATCTAGTTTCCAAAGTTATGTCGTGCAGACAGCTGTGGTAACGGGGAAAACTTAAGCGGATTCTTGGGAAACATTCGGAGGGGCGTCCAACGCGAGGATATTCCAATAAAAGTTCGTAGCATATGGAAAACTGCGCGATGCTCAACCCAGAATTCGATAGACAGTGGTAAAGGCGTGAAAGTGCAGGCCTCTCTTTAGGGCCCAAAGTAACCCAACCAGCTTCGAGCTGTGGTGGAGCTAGATGAGAACCATGCACAAATGATAGGATTAAGATTAATCCCACGATTCGAATTGATCAATGCCTTGGATTTGGTCACGTCCAACTAAATTTTCAATAGGGAGTTGCTTGGGATCCGCAAAAACCGGATAACTCGGGGCTGTCTACACTTCGGATCCGTACTGTAATTGCTGTGCTGAGAAGTTTGGAGAAGACCTGCAAAGTTTACAGAGACTTGCTCTCAGAGCAAAAAAAGAAAGAGGGGCTGGATGATAGTACTGCAGGGCAATCTTTAGTACATAAGGATCGCTACTGATTTTCTTCTGCAAATTGTGGCTGAAAATTAAGTCAACATGGCACTCATCAGTGTACCATCCCCTTACATGCTGGCTTTACGACACTTCGGGCTGCACGGGACTATGGGCTGCAGATGCCCGGAGTGTCATTCCAAAAATAGCTCCGGAACTCCAAAAGTCGTCTTACAACACCATCAGCAACGTCAACACTTACTTATAGCAGATTGTGTTTGGTGAATCCATTCCTGACGGGAGCGTGGTTTCAGAAGAGCTAGCAAGCTTTTTTCAGGGCTGGAGGGTGATGGGTGGCTACACTACTAGTGATCACAACTACATCTTCTTCAACATTCAATAAAGTCGCCGAAAATAATGCCTCTTGAATCAAGTATTCAAGTATTTTGAATACTTTTAAACTGTGAATACTTGCATTCAACTTTGTTCCTGAGCCAGTGGGACTTCTTCTAATGCAGCTGACGCTGAAGCCGTAGTGAGAAAACTATGAAGTGGATTTATCTAGTCTGCGACGCGTCAATGAGTCAGAAAGCCTCACAACTCTTGGTAGTCGTACGGTACAACTCTGCGAAAAGGATTAAATCGGGCCATTGAGTGAAGCAAACGAGCGAAATGGCAGATAAGCAGGACAACAGCGATCCTTAGAGCGGGGATTACCAGCGCATTTCCCGAAGGCTTGGTATTATTCGACCGAAATTGATACATGGGATTGATGCATGGTCCGTGCGCTGTTCCTATGATAGATGGCTATCTGAGATTCTAGAAGCAATGGCAGAAGGGCATTTGCATGTTAAAAAAGATGTTTAACTTCTGGTGTGGTTCTTTCACGCTTGAAGGTGGCTTGGCTAGTACTGATAAGAGGATACAGAATGCCAGCTACTGTGTATGGTAGACAAATTGGAAAGGACATGAGGTCAATGTTCAGACCTCGACTTTTGAATTGCATTACAGAGATTATTCGAGATTATCTCTGAGACAGCAAAGATTTCCGAAATTACCTTCGAGGTAATTGAGACTGTTGCGAGAACTGACGCGGCTTGTACTGATGTTGTACAGTTTATTTCGCTTTACGTGCCTAATGTATTCAATTTTGCAGGATGGATTGATATGTGGAATGCAGTCATGCAGGACTTCCGAGTACAGGATTGCATTTTGCGCATCTTCCAAAGCTACTTGCATGATTGCGAGTTCTAGTTGTTTCCGAACCATTTTTCTCACTGCAGGAGCAGCGCAGGGATCTATCCTTGGCCCCGGACTGTGATACTTTGCATATGATGGAGTTTTTGCGAATCGTCATGCCATCAGATGTACTTCTGATAGGTTGCGCTGATGATGTGGCAGTGGTGATAAATTTCAGGTGACCGGAGGGAGCTTAACTAATGCTGAACCAGCCTAAATGAACACAGTGATGCTGACTGAAAGGAGAATTCCAACCAACGTCTTGATGATGTTTGGCTCTGAGGCAGTACAAACTAAGAGTTCAGTCCAAAATCTGCGTGTAACACTCGATCCAAAGTTGACCTATTGGGAGCATATTTGCGAGGCATGCGAGAAAGCAACTACGTTAGTCCAATCACTGAGCAGACTGATGGCATATATTGGTGGTGTTAGGGACCTGCTGGATCTTGAGTGAAAGGAAAGATATAGTTAATAGATAGATATAGATATAGATAGCTGAAGCTCAAACCCGCCCCTGAACCATATATAAGTTACAGCAACGCTGGATCCTAAGTTGCTCATACTGTTGAACTTATTTAACTTCATAGGACATGGAACAACCGGAAATACGGTAGATACAGTTAAGACAGCCTCTTTCCGTGAAAACATAATGCGAAAAGTCAAAACACATTTTTGCTGATTTTGCCAAGACCAGAGGGACGACGCAATTCACATATTTTTTGCTTGCAGGCATTTTTCTAAAGGGAGAAGTTCGCATGCCTCTACGAGTATAGTTGGCCAGATTACCCTGACACGATAGTGGAGACAACGATACGAACAGAATATGCGTGCGAAGCGACAGCTCACTTTGCTAAGTCTTTCCTCAAAACGAAGAGGGATGAAGCTGTTACGTATTCCTTTGTGTAGGCGAAATAAAAACAAATAAAAATAAAATAAAAAAAAATCGCAATAATAATAAAATCTCAGAAAAAAATTCTCAGTAGAAAAAAAAAAAAAACAAAAACCTTCTTGGAACACTTCTGAGAAAAATTTTTAGTCAATATGATTCACTTGTTTGTTGTGAAAAACGAGCTATAAGAAGGAGGGTGTTGAGTAATTAAACTAAACCAGAATTGTGATGTATCGTTAAATGGAGAAAGATCCAGAATTGTGAAGTTTCAATAAATAGAGAATAATGCAGAACTGTGAAGTAAAGAATAATGTAGAATAATCTAGAATTGTGAAGTATCGAGTAATATGTATAATCCACAATTGTGAAGTTTCGATAAATAGGAGAACAATCCAGAATTATGAAAATCAGCGCAGCAGAATTCATACGCTCAAGGGAAGTCCTGAAATCAAGCAGATGCGTTCAGAATCATTTTTACTTGTTTTTTTTTATTTATTAAATTTGATTTTACTTTTTAAATTATTGCTTTTTTATTTACTATTCTTCCATTAAATTTTTTTTCATGAATCAATAAGTATTTTCCGTTTGTATGTGTGACTTGGAAGGATCAGAGCTTTCATAATGTCCTTATTCCTTCAGCCTCGCTCGGTGAGCTAGTCGGTTAAAAGTAACTTCCTTCGGCTGCCATTATGCGGCCTTTGTTTTTTTCAAAAAAAAAACCTGTCTTTCAAACTTGTTCTTTTTTTCGCTGCAGGTGCGACCTATCGGTTGCGACAATTAATTATATTATTATTAATTATGTAGATATTTTTTGTGTTTTGGATTTTGGATTAACTCATCACCTAGAAACCGGTGCTTAGACGCAGGCTGATTTGAGGATGTCTTAATGATAGATTGGAGATTTCAACTAGAAAGTTATGCGTAAGCAGTCCCAGGTTTAATTCTGGTTCCAAGAGGAGATATGAGGGATTTTCAGTTAGTGCGAAAGGGATGTTTAACCTCCAATACCATTACAAAAAATGTCGCTGATACAATCAAAGGTAGGGCGAAGGCGGCCTTTTATATACGTACGGTCGCAGAAGAAAAAACGTGGATCGGATACATAATTAATACGACAAAAGTTTTCAAATTTCAGCAAAAAGTGTTTAGTGGGAAAATTGAAGGACACAGGTAGCTTGACAAACGTTAAAAGCGCTGTAATTCAATTTACAACGATAGTGTGAAACAATTTAGGCTACGAAATTTGAGGGCGCTGAAAAAAAGGTCAAGAAATTTTAAGATAAGACATTTCGGTGACGTCGGTCCGAGAAAGGCATTTGAGCTTTGGCGATGACAAGTATTTGAAAAGGAATATCAACATATTATATAAAATGTTCATGCTTATGACAACGCTATGTTAGCTTGATTCAAATAATCGCTAACGTCTATTGAACAGGAAACAATTTAGTTTTGGTGTCTCTAATTTTTTCACATATAAATAATGCATTTGAATCTACATATGTAATAAATCAAAGCGGAAACTGACAAAGCTAGTTAAGCATCAGATGCAATTGAAATTTTGGCGCATGTTATTCATTTCCGGGAAAATTTTCTCAACATAAAAAGCATAAACATTCGTTGACGATAAGGAAGGATACACGAATCGAGTCCTGCTCTAGCGGTGAAACACTATAACTTGGTTTCCAAATTAGTTCTGAGGGGAACCCTACAATATTATTTCCCATTGGAAAATTTTTGAGACCCAAACAGTTGACACTCTCATACCTGTACAGAAGGACCCACATAAATGCACGTTCATTGTTATTTTGTGCCCAAATCTGTAAGACGTTTGGACTCCTGACCTGATCACCTACTTCAATGATTATAATTTCTAACAAAACCTGATGTTCATAGCAACAAAAGCTGTCATGCTGTTCATCACTACAAGGTCCTGCAAACATTTTTTTTTTGAAAACCGACAAAACATACGCCGCACTCAAAATCGTTAATCTTTAAAAATCATAAAACATAATAAACAGTTTACCCAAAACTATAAAAATATCTGTAATTAATTACTATGCTTTATTTAACTCGACACCATTTTGTTGATTGAAGAACAATGAGTTTATTTGGTTAAAAAAGATTGTTGACACGAGTGATAGCTTATTTGCTTTGACAAGTTGTACTTGCTACCGGTGATGAGGCGAGGATAGTTACAACTCTTGGAGCATTGCTGATATGTTCACGCTGTGTTTTCGACAAACACTGGAAAAATGTGTCAACAGACCAAACTCTAAATTGCTGAACGCTATTTTTGCTAATATCTCGCGATAATGAAGCAATTTCGGAAGTGATCATGACGTATAGCTTCATTGTAAGCGTGTAAATAAATGATTAGCATTTCTTTTGTTTTTTTCTTGGAATAAGGTTAAAACGTTCATGCTTTTTAAATGAGATTTTCAATTGAGTTTTGTAGGAAATTGTAGGAATAACAAGTAGTTTCTGACCTCCCTTTCGAGGTGAAATGCTTCAGGAAGCAGATATCTCCACGAAATATTGGCATTGAAATAATTTTCAACACTAAATCGCATAATGAAGTTCTCCAACATAAACGTATAAGGAAAATTTCTTACATTACTTTATTGCTTATTTTATGATGCCCGTAATGAGGTGAAGACAGGTCTCAAAAACGATTAATTTTAAAGTGAAAGAAGCATGAACGTCATCAATAAAAAATTGCGGCGTCTCGGACTTCTTACTTTGAAAACGCTCCTCCTGGTGCTTTATGCAACTGGCATTCTCGTAATCTGGGTCTCAGACTGCGCTCTGGTACGATTCCAGAGCCATGACCGGGGAGCATGGCTTTGTACGAATTCGGTGACTAGAAACGACAGTCTTCAGTGTGTGCTTCTCGCCAAACGAGCCAATTCCATCCATCTGGAACAGACTGGATGTGTGGGCGAAAGCTCACAACCAGTACAAGGTGAATTGGATGTAAGAAACGGTTTTCATATCATTGGATACCATTGGAGCTCTGGAACATACCATCAGAGTATTAGAATATCTGATGGGGATTTTGAAGTACTACCTTAGAGACTGCAGCGTGGAGTCCGTGTGTCGTACAACACGCTGCAGTGTCCAACACGCTATCCAGCTCCTTCAATGTTCCATTCTAGGCCCTAACATACTCACTCAAGAAATAAGCACTACTGATCATCTTCCCAGCCGATGTGGTGGCTTCGATCACAGGACGCTTGGTCGTAGAGACACAACGCAAACTACCATAAGTAGATGAGTAGATAACTAGCTTGTTATTTTTTTTTGTGGTAGGGAGGTCAAGGCTGTTTACGTCCTGAGTGTGGGACTCCCGGACGCAAAATGCTTTTGGACTACCCACTTAACACTTCCCCTGTCAACCTGAGAACCTAGCCTGGAACCGTTTGACACATTACTTCGGGCTAGGCCTCGTGTTCCTACGCCTAGAGGCGCCTTCAGATTATGGGAATCTCTTCTCTAACGGGAAGGACGGGAGAGGAAGCCAGTGCTGGAAAAGAGATCCATCCATCCCCGATGCCTCCCAGCGTTCCAATAAAGCTTTTTTCAATATCAGCACAGCCCGAGCATATTGCGCCACGCGATTCCAATTGTCAACTATTTTCAGTATTACTCCGGTGATAGTTTCTGGACAGAGCTCTCCTATTTCGCTGAGTAGGATCCCTCGCTGCTGGCTCCACATTTTGCAGTAGAAGAATGTGTGACAGACGTCATCCAATTCCCCAGCACAAAACACACAGTTAGGAGACCGTGCTCTGTCAATTTTGTACTGGTAGGACCGAAAACAACCGTGCCCGCTTAAGAGCTGGGTCAAGTAGAAATTGGTCTCACCATGCACTCGACTGAACCACGGCCTCAGGTCAGGGATCAGACGTGAAGTCCACCTTCCCCTGTTCTGGGAGTTTCTTGCTCCCAGAACTGTTGTCAATCACTGAACGAGCGACGTCTCTCTTCCCTGGTGATATCTTCTCTTCGATCTTCGCCTCTGCAAAGGTAAATACTTCTGCGCTATCTCGCAAGGAGGGTGATGGGTATCACCCCTGCGATTACCAGCACTGCCCCCCGGAGACCGTTTGATATGCGCATGAGATTCGGAATGCTCCTTATCTCCGCACCTGTGCCAACCACTTCCGGTGTAACTTCTTGCTGAGAGCATCGCCCCACAGTTCTGATCCGTAGAGTAGAGGCGACTGCACAACGCTCATTAAGAGTCGTCGAATTGATGTGGTGAGCCCCCCTATGTTGGCCATTAATCGGGTGAGTGCCGTCACATGCACTGCAGCTTTGTCAGCTACTGTCCCTTCAGCCTGTTATTGGAAATAAACCAAAGTAAGATTCCGATAGAAACGGAATCCCAAGGATTTTTCTCTGCAAGAAGGAGAGACTACTATTAACACCAAAAGAGCAGCCAAATACTTGGGCTTAATAAAAGATCTCAAGGTGAGTTTCCTGAGAGAAATAAGGGTGGCAGCTGACAATGCTGTTTTGTGATTATTAGCACTCAACCGGCTCATGACTAACGTATGTGGACCAATCCCAAGCAAAAGACGCCTTTGACTGAATACCATGAAGTTCATACTTTAGTTCATACATTGAAGTTCATTTTTTCCTGTCGTTTGAGTGGGGCAAATTATTAAGCGCTGAGTTCCATGAGCATCGTGGAGTACATACTTTGCTGTCATCAACAAGCAAACGGACAGAGGCGAGGAATCCTCCGGTTTGCATCAGCATACCGTAGCGTTTCAGAAGCGACGGTGAAAGTTATTGCGCCCTACTAGGAGGGAAATCTATCTTCAGTGGTATGAATTGAAATGGGAAGTCGTCACATTTGAGGAGAGGCAACGGACTCTTGCCTTGTGGCGGAGTAATTGGGTATGACTATATGGATATACCAGAGACTATATGGATATACCAGACTCATTAGAGACCTAGAGACATGGCTTAGTAGAGGATGTGATGGACTCGTCAAGACTGACTTCCTGACGCAGCTGCTCAGCAGTCATCCTTTTTTATCTGCAAACGATGCTAAAGATGAAGTGCTTGCTGTTCTTACTGCCCGAAGAATGTGGCCCATAGCTACTATACCTTTTTGAATACCAGAGGATAGGTCAATGAGCGCTCTTTCTTTTGCAAAGGAGTTTGTGAAATCTGATCCAGTGGCCTTAAAGTGGTCTGGTGGATGGGGTCAACTATTCTTTTAGAAAATTGAACTGTATGGCACTTTATGCTCCGTTCGTCCTTCTGATGCAGAAAGAAATTTTCGATTCTGATAGAAGTAGAGGGAAGGGAAGTAGTTTAAGTAATTTTTACCCTTTAGTATAAAAAAAAAAATATATTTTCCAGAGTTTATTAGCATATCAGATTCAGATATTAGAATAAACTTAAATACATGCTTCAATAAATCTTCACAATTTTTGTTGGCTCAATATTTTTCACGGAAAGAAAATTAATGAAATCCATCAAAGTACGTCTGTAAAGTAGTGTATACTGTAACCCTAATCCACTTACCACTTGTTTTGCTTCCATAACAACTTACCACCGGTCAGGGAGACCGCGCGCATTAAGTTGCTTGAATATTATAAATAGTTAAAGATAAAGGATTTATTGTAATAAAATAGACATTTCTAAAGTATAAACTATTTATTAAAAGAAAAAAAAAACACGAAATAAAAAAAAAACATAACTATAACATAACACCCTTTTGAAAAAAAAAAACATAATTTCTAGTCAGACTTTAAATTTTAACAAAAATTAACGACTTATTTGGTAACGGAGATCGTAAATAATAGAACTACTTAATAATTTTTTTTTACTTATTTCCTGAAGTTTAATAATAAAATAACACAGGAAAATTATCTTTGGATCATTATTGCCCTTTTTTCTGTAAAATCGCAACCTACATATTTATAGTTTTTCTCGGCAGTTACTGCATAGTTTATTTGAGCATTCGAGGCATATTGGGGCTTCACATTCAAAACACAGGTACTGTGTCTTGCACTTTTTCTTTGCGCCACAAGTGGAGGAATCCCTTACGTACTTCTAGCTTATCAGAGCTACCACCTGCAACTGCCGGAGTGTCTGTTCCATTGATTTTCAGGATCCGACGAAGAGCAATTCTGATATCACGTTGAAGATTGATATTTTTTTCTCTTCGCTCCATATTTGGTATTGTGAGTTCTTCTGCGAGCTGCTTAATGAAGGGGAATCGAGTTTCTTTCTTTTGGGCGTTGATTGATAAGCTAACGACATAAGCATTCGAAATTGACACGTTAAGTAATCTATTGAATATGGCCAACGGCGTGTACGACGGGCCGTAGAATAGTTCGAGCATCTCTGTTCCAGTAAATCTAAACCAAATTTAGTACTGTTACAAAATAAAACAATCTCTGGCTTCTTTGTACATTCATCGACCTCTGGAGAGTGGTGCATACTTGAGAGCATAATGACTGCTTTGTTTGGCTTTGGAACAAACGATGCTATTGTTACATCTTTTGTAAATCCAAACTCACATGTGTCAGGTTTTCGGTGACGATTCGGCAAGAACTCTGGGGTTATGTCACGCTGATTTTTTCTGAGAGTACCCACTAATTTAAGATGTTTCTCTTTTAGTAAATTCACGAATTCTAGAGACGTAAACCAGTTATCTGTGGTTACATTCCTGTTAGACCCTCCTATTGGAGAAACAAGTCTCATTACTGCCTGTATGGGTTTTTTCAGTCGAATGTATTGTGAAGGCAAATTTACCCCATCAGAGTTTTTACCTAAGTTAATATAGGCATTGAGAAGGTAGCCAGAGCTTGCATCTGTAATGCATAATATTTTTATATTATGCAATAAATGGCGGTATATAATAGTATTCCAATGAATGCTTTAAGTTCTATCAAATCCGTATCTTGAACATTCGTTTGCTTATTGTACTTAGGTCTTATTTTGCGAATTTACAATTATTTGTAGAATTTCGTCGGTTAAAAAACAGACTACAGATTTCGAGAGGAGTAGAAGAAGCATTTAAAAGCGATTTGTACTCTAGCTTTATACCTTCTCTTTCTTGTACAATGTTATGTTGTCATGTCCTTGAACGAATAAATGGAGGCTCAGACGACGAACGAAATCGATTTTTACCAAAAAAATTCTTTTTTCTGGGACGAGATCGCATCTCTGACAGCGGCATATCCTCATCTGATGAAGATTGAACAGACGATATAGGAGGCGATTTTCTATTTTGGAGATTAGTGGTTCCGCTTGCACACGTAGATTCCTCCTCGCATTTAATTTCAGAATCGGATCCACTAGCTTCTTCTAGGACGTGGTCGTCATTAATATCGACTTCAACATTACTAAAATCTCTATCTATTATGTCCTCTTCATTTGACAGGTCTTCTTCTAACCATCTAGCAATAAATTCGTCATTATTCACTGCAAACGAAAAAAAACAATGATAAAAAAAATAACGCAACCACTTACCATCGGTATCATAGACCGCTGACGATGTTTGGGACCTTACCGTGGACAAACGCGGGCACGTACGACTTCGTTGGTGGCTCGCGCGACACTGTCAAGAGCGGCAGGAAGGTACACGGACGCACGAAACTCAACAATGCGCTAACGCCGAAATATAAACAAAAAACACTTCGAGAGGTGTCAGAGAGACCGGTGGTAAGTGGTTGAGGACTAAGAAAAGTAATAATTTTAATTAAATTGCAATTGTTATTGTTTTGTTTTTCTTTTCATTAGTAAATAGTAATGTTTAAATTTAGAGAGCCATTGGGGGCCATTACGTTTTTTCGTATTTTCATTGTTTAGAATCAGGTTTATATTCTTGAAAAATTTACAATGATGAATATTAAATAAAGCGCTTTTGACTTTGACTTTGATTGAAACAAATCGAATAATTTTTAAATTTGTTATTCTTTTTAAAACTAAAACTTAAAAATGCTAACTAACCTTAAATTTAACCTACCATCTTCACCCCAAGGGATGTGAAAAACTATGAGCGATATAAGCTAATTCGTTTCAATTGTACTAAGTCTACCGAATACTGTGAATAAAAACAAATAGTTCCTGAAGCAGCAGTTTATCAAAAATTTATTGAGGTTGAGGGTTAAATTGACGTTATCGTTAAACTAGAGCTACTCCTTTCCAGAGTAAGTACCTACCTAAAGAACAGAGAGATATCAGCTGGAAAGCAAACAGCTCTGCTACTGAACCCTGTTTGTTCTTTTTCGTGGAAATCGCTAGTCCGAGTAGCCAAACTAATACGAGACACGTCCAGAAATTAAGTGTACTCAATTTATGTAGGGTTCAAAAAAAAATTAATTAAACAAAAACATACTTGGTTACACTTGTACATATGTAAGTTATTTTTCGACGTAGTCACCATCCCTCTCGATGCAAGTGGTGAGCCGCGGGATCAATTTTTTTATGCCTGCCTCGAAGAAGTCTCCCGCCAGCTCTTTCGCCCACTTCTCCACCTCCCCCTTCATCTCCTCGTCCGTTGAAAACTTGTTCCCACCCATGTGCACCTTAAGGGAAGTGAAGAGATGGAAATCTGAAGGAGCCAAGTCAGAGGAATACGAGGGGTGGTTCAAAACGTTCCATCCAAAAGAGTCCAGGAGTTGCTTCGTGGCGTTGGCCGTGTGAAGTTTGGCATTGTCGTGCAGCAGGCAGACTCCCTTCGTTAGCATGCCCCTCCTTTTATTCTGAATCGCCCTTTTCAGTTATTTTGGCGTCTCACAGTATCTTGCCGCGTTGATGGTCTCCCCGTGAGGCAGATATTCAATCAAAATTATGCCTTTATGGTCCCAAAACACGGATGCCATCATTTTTTGGCTGAAATTGTGGTTTTGAATTTCTTGGCGGAGGGCGACAAGGTGTGACGCCATTGTTGAGACTGCCTCTTAGTTTCAGGCGTGTAGTGGGCAACCCAAGTTTCGTCTCCAGTAACAATAGAGTAGAGAAAATCATCGCCTTCAAGTTCGTAGCGTTCCAAAAACTCTTTGGAGCTCTGTACTCGATTCAACTTGGCTGTTCTGTCAGCTGTTTTGGGACCCACCTCGCAGACAATTTCCGATATCCGAGAGTTCTGTCATTGTTTCGTGTATCAGGGATCTGGAGATTTGCGGCAACATCGCAGAAAGTTCATCTAACGTCAATCTGCGATCGTCACGGACCGCAATCTCGTTTTTTTTCCAAAAGTTTGTCAGTCACAATTGAAGGTCTTCCGCTCCTCTGATCGTCATGCACGGAAGTACGGCCATTTTTAAACTCGCAACACTACTTGTACACACTCGTACGATTCATAGCTTTATTATCGTAAAAGTTTTTCACCCCATTATAAATTTCAACCGGAGCTTTTCCCTTCGCAACGAGGTAGCGAATGACGGCGCGAATTTCGCACTTGGCGGGAGATGCGATCGACATTTTTCGCTAGAGATGCTACTGCGTCAAGAGTTTTCAACACACTAACCTCGGATTGGTCTCGTTTAGAAGGGGAGGTTTCAGGCTACGCGGCAGTGTTGCCAACATGTCGAAAAAGTATTCCCTACAACTGTGAGTGTACCAGTACACTTACTTTCGGGACGTGCCTCGTAGGAAGAAATATAAAATCGCAGAGAAATTGATAGAAAGCAAAAATCACTTCATCGTAAATCATTCAGTAAAAAAAGTGTTTTTTTCACAATTTGTTTTTTTCTAAATGGCAGCCCGTTGCTGTACCGAATTTCGGGAAATTTTCAGCTCTATTTATAAGACTATCTTACACAATTGCCGACCACAATATAGCTTAAATCGAAAAAGAAATTTGCAATATGGAACATGACGAAGAAATAGAAAATTTGAATTCAATTCACCAGTAAGCCCCCATTTTTCCATGGGAAATTTTTATCATCGATGGTGGAATCCATTGCGACAGACATTCCTCTTCAAAGTCCCAGTGGGATTCTTTCCCACCTATGCTATTACGAAGATAAAGCTGAAGGCTATTTAAGTCTTGAGTGTGTGACTCTCAGATGTGAAAATTTTCCAAACAACCCATTAACTACCTTTTAATTAATTATAGAACCATGAATATAAAATTTCGACTCATTATTTCGGGAGTTTTCTCGTGTTGCTATGTCTAAGGAGACCTACAGATCATAGACGCCGAAGGAACGGAGTAATAGAAAAGAGATTCCTACATCGCCGACGCCTCCTGACACTCCTGGATTCCTTCAACTGTCAGTACTACCTGAGCATAGTACGTCACGTAATTTTATTTGTCAATCGTTGTCAGCGTTTCTACGACTGCAAAGAACTCTCCAATTTCAATGAAGGGGCCACCACTCTGCTCACTGTATCTTTTGCCAGTTAGTAATTATGTGAATACTTAATTCCCTATGCAAAATATACAGTATGAAACAGCTCAGGTATTTTCCTGCATGAATGCGCGAAAATTTCGCGACTTGAATTATGGTAACAAACAATTCATTGTACATGGTTCATTACGATATTTGCTGGATGCATTAAATGCCCCATTATCAATAAATTATTGCCTTTTTGATACAGCAAAATTGACTTAACGGGAATGTTATCGTTGTCTCAACAGAAATTGCTTTGCTGACTGTAATGTCAACTCACTGTCAAATTCAAATCCGAAAGTGGCCGAAAATTCTGGAAAATGTAAATATTGATATTATTTTTTCATTTCATGTATGCTAATGTTTGGAAATTATACGGTTTAATTAATCAGGGAACTTTTATGTGAAATGGTCCGTAATGATATTGGTGAATAGTTTCCCAATGCAAAGCAACTATATGCCTTCTAAAATAACATATGAAAGCAATACATTTTTCGGTTGTGTTTAGTAGTTCTTATACTTTCCATGTTTTTTTCCCTATGCGTGGACAGTATATTGTGAATTTTAAGTACATATAGTTTAATTTGGTCGAAAAATATTGAATTTTCGAAAGAAATTCGGATATCATGTTGGATATTACGCTATTTTAGGAACGAATGGAGCCGAACATTTGAACGGCTGACAACGGGAAAAACTCTTTAAAACATCGGAAATTCACGTACGCACATTTACACGGGTTGGGCCTCTCTTTATCTCTCTTTATGATACTACTGCCAGCTTCCATAGTGCCGTAAGGTATAAAGATGAGTCATTAGTTTCTTTCAAGCCACGCAATGAATGACAGTAACTGGCTTTGTTTATTTAAACATGTAGGTTATTCTTTTAGCCATGTATGGCATCCTCTTCCTTTCCCTTAGAGCTTTTTTGAAGTACGTTTCATTTGTTACAATGTTCAATACGAGAGAGCAACGAGAATTCATTCCCAGCAACGTTTCATACGGATTTTATTTAAGCTATGGTTGGTTGGTTGAAAATCCACGATACGATGTCAATGAGATAGTTGATTATATGTATTTATATTGCCAAGAAAATGGTACATAATTATTAAATCAAGATGGAATATGCAAATCGATATGATGTTTCCTCACGTTTTGACGATGACTAGCTGTATGAAGGGAGCCCCTACCTACGATTTGATTCTTCAGGGACATGAAATAAATCCTTTAAGGAAGGATTCTTGCTCCTGCTGCCGAGGCTTGGATTTTTCAACAAAATGTGCGTCTAAATCACACTCCGTCTAAGGAAAATAGTTCTTCAACTGTCGCGAACCCTGGACTTCATCATAAGAAGTTTCTTTTGCGTTTGGTGGGACTGGAAGGGTGTCGCTTCGGAAAATTCGCGAGCCGACGAGGCATCGTTTTCCACCACGACAATGCGAGACCTCATATTGCATTGTCCCTAAGGCAAAAAGTAATACAGTTTAATTACAAACTTAGACTTCGTCCATCTTGCTCCTTCCGAATATTGTTATATATTATATATGAATATTTTCCAAGTAAGATAAGAATTTGGAAAAGCGGGCATAATGAGGCTTCTTGGGAGATGGAAGCAGATTATAGAACAGAATGCTTTTATATAATGACGCATAAATAAATAAAAAAAACTATTTATGTTTTCGAGAAACTTGTGAGAGACTTTTATAGGTAATGTGTATTACAGAATTTACAAAAATAAATTTTAAAAACATAATAATTCTAAATTTCTTCTGTTGAATGATCTCGCAACCTGCACCAAAGCAATAATGCCCTGGAGAAAGTTACACGGTCTCGTGAATCATGTTTTTGGCGGTGGTTAGGTGAAGGATATTTACGCCTTGAATGTGGGACTCCCAGAAGTGCATTGCTTTTGGGCTACACTTGCCCTGTCAACCTGATTATAAGAATCTCTTTTCCAGTTGTAAGGAAGAGAGGAAAAGAGATCCCTTCATTCTCGATACCTTCCGGGGCTGAAATATGAATTTTTTTAGTGTCAGCACTGCGCGAGCATATAAGGCCACGCGATTTCATTTGTCACCCGTTTTTGAGCAATTCTCTGACCTTAGCTTATGTGAATTAGGACAGAGCTCTCAAAATCCGCGCTGCTTACTCCACTCCAATCCGCTGCATGAATCATGTTAGCGGGTCTTCCCCTGATTAGTTAGTAGATTAGTATTAGTAGTAGATGATTAGTAGTAGATGACGGGTCTGGATTGGCTCACGTCATTTTCCAGTTTTCTACAAACACACTGTTACGTAGGCATGCACTTAACGTGCTCACATGCTGGTAAGAAAAGCGGAATGCCACATGCAGCAACTCATCTGTAGTCCCGTCGGCTCTTGCAGCCTTTGTGGGCTTCATAACCAAAACTTCTTCCTCCGGGTTCTAGATGGTTAGGAAAAGGAGACCGGGCTATTTGATCCATGTTTCTGCATCATATTTTTTTTTTATAGCCCAGGCGTTATGGAACTCTGTTGAGGACACCCACTAGACTTTGCCACCAACTGGCTTTGCTGGCGTTGATTAGCTGGCGAAGATCTTTCCTTTCAGATACATGCTCGCGGGGTTCACGGCAAATTTTGTTACATTTTCTTCACAAATCAGTGATTTTCAGGTGACCATTAAACTCTTGGTTTTGGCTGCAAAGGGCTTCGAGGACTTGCAGGGAGAAGAAAACATCTTCATAGTTGACTTCATAACATCTTAAGCTGCTGATCCTCCGGTCTACAGCGGAAATTCCGTCTTCTGATATCGAGTCATAAGTACTTCAATATATCTTTCAATGTATATTTTCTCAGTGTTACACCAGAGCGCGGAGACTGAACTAGTAGGAGTACGTTCAAAGATCTCAAGTGCCATATTTTGTTTATCAATGGCTCAGTAATCTTGTAGCACTCTCCAATTTGCAACCCTAGGTACTGGGAACCTGGAAGCGAGTTTCACTTCAAGTGTGATTCCAGCGCCGCCCCATCGGCCAAAAATAGGGCATCGGTTCAACTTGAAGAGACCAGATCTGGCTACTTTATTCAGGATACTTTTCCTTAGAGCATCCAATTATGGCATTTCCAATTCAAACGCTCCAACGATGAAGTCATCTTCGACGAGCAAAAAGTCCTTTGTATTCGGAATAGCGTCCACCAAGGCAGTGAGCCTACATTGAAAACAGGATGAAGATTCGTTCGGCGATAGAATATAAATTCTGTACAATGTCCATTTCGTTGCACTATGAAGTAACCACTGTTCCATACCTATATTGCGGATGTTTTAGACTTTTCAGTATGCCGTATTGATAAACTTTTGGCGTGAAGTTGCTCGATGGATGGATTCATCAGAGTACTGGAAGTTTTACTGTCTTACGACATTTCTGTGCAACAGACTCGGAGCAAAGTGGATTCACTATATCAATTGTAAACAGAGGGCTCACGAAAATCTCATGGGGGAGGTCTTAACTATTAGATATGTGCATAAGCTTTCCATTGTGTCCATGTGGGCATTTTTTTGAACGTTGGACCCTAAACCCTTGATCCCATTGCGGCAACTAGTCATATTTTGGAAATCTTCTTATCAATTACAGTTGCACTTGCATTTCCGTTTAAGTTAAGTTAAGGTTAATATGGAAGCTAATCAGGTTCATATAAGCCTTTTTTGCTATTAGAGGTTAGAGCGGAGGGTCATCGGTAAATTAGCAGAATTTATGGATAAAATGTGCTAACAGAATCAACATGAAAACTGTGGTTTCATTGATTTCGTATTCGGTATCGAAAGTATAGAGATCAGAACGGCCCAAGGGGGTCGCACATGATGAACTATTGAAATCATACTAGGAGGTGATAGGATAATCACCGCAAGTCTTTCGAAGAGGCTTCAGTTCAAAGAGCCAATGCAGAGAAAACAATGCATGAGCTAGGATATGTGGTAAAGTTGGATACTTAGGCACCCCATGAATTTTTCCAAAAAAAAAAGAAGATTGGCCTGGTGTTTCCCATCTTGTTCATTAAACTAATGAAGGGTTTACCAGGTGAATGACAACTGTAGGTGAAAACAGATCTTTGTACAACGACGTGAAATTGCCGCAGCATTGTTAGTAAAAGATCTGAATCCACTACATCCAGATTTCACCCAGAGAAGGTCTTATTGTCTGTTTGGTGGGAATCTCGAGGATTCAATTATTGAGACCTTCTGGAACGATATGAAATATTAAATGCTGAGATGCACTGTCAGCAATTGGAGCGGGTTCAACAAGGAATGTATAATAAGCGTCCTGTATTAGTCAATCGATGCGGAGTCATCTTCCACCACGACAATGCGAGATCGCACATAGCTGCAATTATCCAGCGCAACGAAACTGATATTTGCTAGGACTGAAACTCACCCACCATATTCTCCCGATCTTGCTACTACGTATGATCTCTTATTTTGGTACCTGGACAACTACCTGCAGGGAAAGGTACACAGCACTGAAAACGATCTTCATGCAACACTAGCAAACTTTTTCGATGGTTAGCCGAAAATTTCTACAGGAGAGGGAGACAATTACTTTCAGGGCGTTAGATACAAGTAAAACATAATAATAATCATTAGATTTTAGGTTAAATTTAAATAAATACGGGATTAAATAATCATAAATTGATTAATTTGAAAACCTATACCACACCCAATCTGTTAGCCAAAATTGTGACTCGGATTTGTCAATCCCAGTCGCTGTGGGGTCACAACCGTCGACTGTTGTGGTTTTCAAAATATGAAATACAAATAAATAATAATAATATCATTGATTGGGGCGGCAACCGATAGGTTGCGCCTGCAGCGACCAAACTCTAACTCGATTTTCTTCGTGATCACATTTTCTATTCAACGGGATCGACATGGTGAAAAATGAACATTTCCTTGTTGTCCCTTCGGAATGTCGCAGAAAACTGATATCATCATTCCGCGCATTTTCTCAAATATTTCACCGACGAGGGGTAGATACGGTCGAAATCTGCAATTTCGCGTGTTTTCCTATGTTTACATTTGCGTATTCTTTTGTGTGGACATGTGTGCGCAGGTGAATGCGTGTGTGTGTTTACGTTTGTGCGTCTGTATACGCCCGTATGTATACATGCGCGACTCTCCCCATTTGAATTCACCGTGCATTCTACACCCTCAGGTTGAAATTCAGTTTTCAACCGTAAGTATAAAAAATAAGCGGTCCCATACTCAGATTTTGGTGCCATTCTTGGCTAACTTTCACTCCCTTCAAAGACACCGTGCACGGTCCCTCGAAGATCTATTCAACACAATGGATGTAGAGACTACATAGACCCGCAACCGCAACAGGAAATAAATTAAGTCACAAAGGCAAAGAAGAATGCGAAACAAACTATACCAGAAAAATCCTAAGTGCTGGAGGCACAAACGACAGCAAACAATATGATTATGCAACGCTGGACGGATTGAAAGAGGAAATGGAAGTTGAAAGTTTTAAAGGTATTTTTAATAATGACAACATTAATTTCATTCAATATTTAAAGACGAAAAATAAGGAGAAGAAACCAACTGATAGATCTGCTGGTTTTTCTGAAAAATCACCCAATAAAATTCACACAGAAAAGGTTCCGCTAATTACTGTTTTCAGACAGAGCGGGAGAGATATGGTGCGATTATTGTCAGCCGAAAAAAACTAACGAATTTTGAAATAAAAAGAATTAACGCACAAAAGTTAACTTTATAAACTAAATCGATTGTTGATTTCAAGTCAGTAAAAGATGCGCTGAATTCTGGGGAAGTTCCACACTTCACTTATACTCCAAAAAGTGAAAACATCGGATCGTTTCTTGAAGGGTTTGGACTGTGGAGAGGATACGGTTGATCTTCTTCAAGTGCTCAAAGAAGTTTCACCAGAAATTGGATTCATTTCCGTCACAACCTTGGCGACAAGAAGATCGAAGAGAATACATGTTTCCGGTGAGTGCGAATTGGCTGAGGCGGAGCCTAAGGAAAAATTATGTTTTTTGTTTGTTTGTTTATGTTTTTGGTCATCCAGCATCATATCGAGGATGCTCGCGATATCAAGATGCAAAAGTCAAATTTATTCCAAAGAAAACTTATGTACACCACAGTGTCTGACTTCCAACTTCAAGCCCGAAATATCATTTGCATTTGCTGCGAGAGGACCAGCAGATAATGTTGCAAACAATAAATGTGGAAACCATGAGCCCTTCGTGAAAATTTACCAGCAACTTAATTCTTTATTGGAGAGAATCGATAAACAAGATTCAAAATTAACTTTGTTTTTCATCGTTTAGATCTTTCAAATGTCTCAAAATAATTTGTCATCAAGGCACATTGCATTGGATAAGCTTCGTCTCATCTCGATCAACGTCAACTACATTGTTACCTTACATCGACGTGACTTTCTCCTTGAATTCATTACTAAGCAAAAACCAGACATCATGCTTCTCACTGAAACCCACCTTAATTCATGACACAGCTTGACATTAAAAAGTTTTGAGTTCGTAAGAAACGAAAGGCTAAACGGTAATGGGGAAGGAGGTAAGAAGGCCCTTTCGCTTCCAAAATATTGTAAAACTCAAATTTAAAAACTTTGAACTTCTAGAACTGACTGTTTTCTAAATTTCGCTGATAGGTAGGGATACCTGTCAGTGAGGACCTCTTTGTTATCTCTGTCTATGCAACTGGTTGAAATGTCTCAAAGTTCAAGGAGGAGCTTAATTCCTCGTTTAAAATACTTGAATTGAACAGGCTGCATAACTATTATGTTCAACAATAATCCAAAAGGAGTGTTCCTAGAATCGTGGATAACAGAGAACCAAATTGAATACAGATGAAATATTTATGGGTCTGGCGAAAGACTTGAATTCAGCTTTAATAGTGCGTAACGTAATCATAATGGAAATCAAAATAACAGAGATGATGTCTTCCTGATTTCAATTCAACATGAAAATCATCGGTTGAATGTCAAAAAAAGGATTGGGGAAAGTTTCAAAAAATTTTTATTCGGGATTACCGAAAGCATTACCCTCTTTTTGATGATGGCAACCCTTTCTCAATGGTTATTAATAACAGAAATCTAACTTATAATGAAATAGATCCCTATTTGTCGTAGTTAGAAAAACTCACGTTGGTAACGGTTGCGAAAGTAGTACCCAAGATTTAACATTGAAACAATATGGAAAGATATGAAACACCAACCATCGCAAGGTTAAAAAGATTGAAAAGATTTTTGGACTACAACCATCCCTCGTTGACCTTGCTGAAATTACACCGAAAAAATGTCCGGAACTTAATCCGTTCATACTTGAGACGTGAGGTCAGCAATCAATGGGCGGAAAAACTGAGGGGTATTAGCCCACAGGACTCAGATGGCGTTTTTACGAAAGCAAATAGTTTATTCCGTAAGAGGTCTCGAGTGAAGATACCGAATCTTGGAGTTACTAGTGATGCAATAAATCTTTTTGATAGGGCTGGTATGAAAATTGATAGTACGACTTCGGATAAAACAGAAACATGATTATATGTGATGGATTGCAGAAACTTGCCCTGATTGGAACACATTTCGAATTGGTTTATTTACCAAATCCTGCGAGAGGAAATCACATATTTTCAGGATCGTTGAAGCAAAATTTTTAGACTTTAAATCAAGACAACACGGGGAGCCAATTCTTCATTTCAATGGGGCATTACCATCTGACCTCATACTGAGCATAAATCTTATTGAATATTTTGTCAGCTATGAAGCCTTGGGCTTCATATTTGGCAGGATAAACAAGAAGAAATCATCGGGCATTGACGGTATTCCGAATATAGTTTCCGACATTTGCCTGAGGTTGCGATTAGAACTTATTGCATATTGTTCAACAACATGTTGAGAAATTTATATTTCCCAAATGAGTGGAAAATGGCTAAGGTTTTTCCGATCTTAAAGTAAGGAAAAGAATCTTCGTGCCCTAAAAGCTATCGCCCAATCAGCTTGCTGCCTAACATCAGCAAAGTGTTCGAAGTAATACTAAACAAAGCTTTAAACGGTCTCATTGAGAAATATGAGTTGATGCTGAATTGCCAATTTGGTTTCCGTGCCAGACATTCGACATGCGATAGCGAAAGTGATCTCAGACATCTGTTGGAAGCTAAATGATAGAGAATGTGTTGGAGCGTGTCTCATTAACGTGGCGAAAGCCTTTGATACAGTATGGTTAGATGGACTAACTTTTAAACTCTTTCAGGACAGGATCCCCATACACATTGTTGCCATGATGTGTAATATGTTATACGGCAAATCATTTGTTAAAACTGATGGAAATCTGACGACAATGCGCGACTTCAAGGTCTTGAATGGTCTACAACCGGATACAATTACTGCGCCTCTGCTATTTTCAATATTCGTTCGCAAACTACTGAATGGCTTTGATTTTAATGTATCACCAACGCGATCATTGGTTGCGTTTGCTGATGATCTGCTCGTCTATACAGCAGACCGAAAAGCTTCAATAGTCCAGAGCAACCTTCAAAGAATGTTTAACTATGTGCAGCTCTATACCGATAGTTGGCGAATGGAAATTAATGCGCAAAAGTGCGAACAATTTTGTTTCTGACCATGGGCCAGCCAGAACTTGAAACGTAATTGGAAGGATTTCCATATTATGGCTGGCGACGGTAGTTCAGAGAGGGATCCACATAAATCCTGTGTTCAATACCTCGGTGTTCATCTCGATAAATACCTGTACTATACAGATCATGTCAAAATGATGATGAGTAAGGCATAAAATGTAGTCATGGCCCTTCGTCGACTGTTTCATTCTAAATACACTCTTCAAAAGGTCAAAGTTATCTGTTTTGACATATGGATGTCAGATCTGGTACAATCAGAGTGATAGTACTATGGAAATATTAAGAGTTTTCGAGAGGAAATGTCTTCGTGCATGTACTGGTTTATACAGGAAGCGTAAGACAGTTTGGAAACATCAAATGACGAAAATGTAGCTTTATCAAACTGCTTAAGTGACGAGAGTCGATATCTTCATGTTGAGACTTTTTCGCAATCATATCGCAAGATCTGGAACTGTGCCTGAAAATCCCTGGATTTCACAGCCATTCCATCATACAGATGAGTATATTGCGACTTGCCTCGCTACTGACTTTGTTCCTACAGAAGCATTCATGTATTTAGACATGAATCGAGATATCTTTGATTCCGACGGTGCACATTGGGGTATTTTGCTGATCTAGCCGGTCAAAATTATTTACTTAGTTTTTTTAATTCCAGGGACTTGCCCTGGTTAACTATAAGCCATATTTTTCTTTCAATGAATAATGACTTAAAATATTGGGAAAAATATAATAGAAATATATTTTAGTAATTTATATCTTCGATATTTATTATTTTCTTAAACTAAATGTTATAAAATTTATGTAACTAAAATAATGATGAGCCTCATGGTTCTTCGTCACCCTCATCACTTACAGTGCCTCCAGAAACGTCCTCCAAATCAGAATCTGAGTCTCTTTCAGAGTCAGGTACAGCAGGAATCACCAAAGCAATTGCTTCTTTCGTGAATGGCAACGTTTTTTTTTGGGTTGGTGTCATTCCAGTAATCAGTGGGTCAGAAATGAGTAATAATCTAGTCATGTCAGTGTTGCACTTGACCCTTACAAATTTCCTCGCGAAATACTGCCTGTACAGCGGGAAATGTTTATTCCGTGCCTCAGCAGCTTGTTCCAAGAGCAATCCAATTGACAACAATGCTTTGTCTATGACAGTAGTCTCATGCACCGGGATCTTGTGCATCGTAGGTGCCACGGATACAAACTTATATAAAGTTTCGCAGTGTCTATGCGCAGTGTCTTGTGACCACTTGATAAGACTTCAAGGATGACTTTGAGTCGGTAACTGAAATTATAATCAACTCCAGTTATTTCTGCAGCTAAGTCAGGATAGGAAAAAAATCTTCGACTTGTGTTATCATCATTGGTATTTATAAACCCAGCTTTCGGTACATCCCTTATTAGACCATTTTCACGTCTAAATTTCTCTTGAATGTTTTTTTTTCCTCTCCTTAACAACAGTTTTGTCAATGTTAGATCTTAACTGCCACTTTTTTACAGCGAGTTTGTATGAGTGGTGCAATATGCTCTCAAACAGACGAATTCTGGCGTGTAAAGTGTGTTATCCCAATGAAAGTGCGTCTGCATCAACATCTCTTTTGATAGTTAAAGGGTTGAGTTCTTTTGATGGCTCTCCACAAATGTAGTTCCTCATTGTTGACGTGTTCTGTTTGGCAGCATTACATACTTTTGCGTCTACCATTGAAAGCATCATAGTATGTTTTACAGAATATGACTTTTCCTCTATTAAAAATGTTTTTTGTAGGGGGTTAATGACATTTTCCAAATACTCAATTTCTTCTTGGGTTATATCCTCCGTTTCTTTAACGAATCTGAGTCTAATAGGACGGTGAGGAATGGGTTGGATTTTGCCATATTGGTTTGATACCACATAAAAAACAAAATGGTACAAAGCTACTTTGAAAAATGTGACTTTCTTTGGCGTCCTTTTCCACCTTTTGTTTTAATTGTGTCTGCTGTGATCCATCACAGCTCACTTGCAAAACAGCTCTAATCATTCCGATTCATCTGGTCTGAGATCATGAAGAACATCCTTTAAATACGTTAGTATTCTTGTTGCAGTGTGGTTTAATACATCTTGAAGATTTACTTGTGTGCATGTTTCAGTCAATTCGTATGACTCTTTGGGCGGATAGCAGTCACTTTTTGCTTTTTGTAGGATGCTGCAATTAGGAAACAACTTTTTACTGGCACTTCTTATTATTTCATGTTGTCGCCGAGTGAGATGAGCTTCCACGAATACAAAAAGTGCCGATAAAGGTGTTAGCTGTTTTTCTATGTCATCTTGTACTGTTTTTCCCAGATGTTTGTAAATTTGTTTGTGCAGAATGTATCAGTTGTCCTTCTCTTACTTCTTTCACTTAGCTCATTAAATGGATTTGATGGTCGACCTGAACTTTTAGGCTGTCTAACTTCCGTTTTAACAGCTTTTTCCAGCTTTGTGTAAATTCTGACTTAATATGCAAAAATTTGTGCTTCAACGCCTTTAATTCACCTTCAGAATTGTTTTCGCTAGACAAAATCTCATTTTCCAAGTAATTTAATTTTTCTTCAAAATTAAGCAAATTTTGTTCTTTGATTTTATCAAAAAGTGATCTACGGGTCACCACTCTAAGACCTGAGTGACCAGGTCACCCTGAAATCAAGTAAACTATGGTAACATTCTGTGTGTTCCAAGCAAAATTTTTATATTTATTTTCACTGTCTTGTTCTCTCACCGCCGGCAAAAAAGCGGGTGGGTATGGACGGCCATATTAATTTTATATAAACTATAACCTGTCGTTATCAATTAACATTTTAACCGGGAAGAAACCGGAAATACAACAAAAGCCTTTTCAAACCTAAAATTGGGTTGGAAAGTTTAAGAATCTTAAACTAGATTTTCAAACGTCAAATAACAACATCCTATCAAAAAAAAATACAGCATATTATTTTACAACATCCGTTCTTACCTCCTTAATCCATATCCATAACAATATTTTAAAAGATGTCAGTAGTCACGAAAATTTTTCACTTTTTGTCATATACTATCCCACTGAGGAAACGCATAAGATACGTGCAGTTGAAGCGATGACTAACTTCCGACAAAGCAAGCGCGCAGGTGCATCCGATAAGAGACTGGAACGGGTTATCTATTGTTCTGTAGTCATTCGATAACTATGGGAACCCGTTGTTTTTGCCTGCGACAACCTCTTATAAATTTGCTTATGACCGACTAGATCAGCAAAATATCCGTGTGTGCATTGTCCCAATTATACATCACATATATAGATGGGCCACCGATAAAAAGATAAAATATCCTCCGAATTTGAGTACACGAGACCAGCAATTCCAATGGAGATACTCATTTGCTAAATTCATTGAGACTGGTCAGGCTGAGATGGAGCAGTCTAGGTATTGGTGGCCGAATGACAATGCCTAAATTATTCGTTGTTTTTATTTTCTGTTTTTGTACTCTTTGGATTTTGAGTTTCAGCTCATAGTAGCAACATTTAGTGTTTTTTTTTGTGTTAAAAATTAGGCATAGATTTCAATATTAAGGATAGGTATATGGTGTTATATTAGGCTTTAGACATGATGTTTAACATTTAGGCTAGGAATATTGCTAGCATTACAATAGTATATGATAAATTGTTTTGATTAGAAGCAGGTTATAAAATATTAGTCGTAGGATAAAAGTTCACTGTTGTGTTAGCATTTTAATTGATTTTTGAATAGTGTTGGTTGGTTTTTTTCTCCCTTTTCCAATTAAATCTTAAAATAAGTAATAATTGTAATTAAATTGCATATGATATTGTTTTGTTTTTCGTTTCATTAGTAAATGAAAATGTTTAAATTGAAAGAGCCATGTGGGCCATTATGTTTTTTCGTTTTTTTATTTTTGAGAATCAGCTTTATATTCTTGAAAAGATTATAACGATGAATATTTAATACAGCGCTTTTGACTTGACTTGACTCACAAGTAATACCGAAGAAACAAGGAGAAGAAAATTCCGTCAGTATAAAAGACGATGTCGCGAAAAGAGCAAGAACAATGGAATATCAACATGATGGCTGATGACTGACCGCGACAAACTAAATCCATTTGACAGTGACTTCCTACTCAGCACAGGTTTGCCGAAAAAACGGTGGTTGAAAAACGTTTTCAGGGCTTTGTAAACGATGAATTATCCAGGTTAAACAAGGTTACTCCCTTCCTCATTAATTTTCTTTCCTCCGCGTGCTTTTTGATTGAAGACCTTATTTTTTTCATGATTTTCAGAAGATTTTATTGTGGGTAATTCTGATGTGACGGAGAAGAGCAGATTGTAGACTTAAAATAAATGGGTTCGAACTCAATATTAAAATCAGCATTAAAATCAAAAAAGTGAAGCAAGAATTTTAATTTGTAGGCCAATCTGATAAATTGGCAGTACCCGCACCATGATGGCAATGAAAAATTAAAATTTTAAAATACCATTCGCTGTATATTTAGAAAAAAATGTCCGTTGTATCAAAGTAAATGAAAAAATTCCTCCATTTTATAAATTGCAAAAATTTATGCATATGTACTTGATATTAATTAGTTAAGAATAATGAAACGAGAAGTTCAAGATTGCACCGCGGTGATCGTGTGAGCAAGGACCATCGTTTAATTGAAAGTAATGCTCGTTGGACCATGTTGGTTGCTGTTAACAGCAACACACATGCAGATTGTTAACGACATTACTAGACTGGTGAACGCTATAGTTCGATTCTGCTACTCGACGAAACAAGTGAATTCCGGCCATAACTGCTTCACACCAGTATGGTGCAGAATCACAAATGAAAGTTGGTATTTGACTACTTTTGTTGTCGCTACCTCCATGGTAAAGTAAGCAAGCAACCAACCAGCAATCCAAATTTTTCAACGAAGATATAATTTTTGCTTTTCCTACGCACTTGTCCTCGGCGTCTTAGGTGTGGTTAAAATAAGAGCAAATCCAAATAGTTAACATGAACCAGTTCGGTAAAAGTCAATAAGAAGTTGTTAAGATGCTCAATTATATAATCCAATCACTAGCGCTGCAGCGCTACGCACCAACTAATAAACAAGAGTCGCTACCAAAATTTTCCGATTGCTTTAAATGCAGCGGAAAATTTTCAACGAAAGTAGCAACAACATGATGTTATCGATTTGAGGTTGGGTAATGTGACAAACTTTCATGTTTTCACGCGAAAGCTTTCCCGCTGAGACACATTAATCATGATTAATGTGTTTAAACGATCACAAGTTAATGTGAAATGAGGGGGTTGGAATTCGCCAGATGATGTTCAGGACGGAAAATTAGTCTAAGTAACCATTGCGAAATGTACTTAAAGTTGTATTCCAGATTGGAAATTTGGGCAAGTTACATTTAACGTTTTAAACATATGTATATACATAAACAAGTCTAAATAACTTTTTTCTATTAATCGAGTCAAAAGGTTGTTACTTCAATGAAAAGCGCTCAATTCGATTCCGATAAGCAGTCTTAGGCATTGTTTTGGGAACGCCTGTAAGCCTGGGAAACCGAAAAGCTGAAGAAATATTCCGGAAAAATTCACAAATCGCTCTCTCCAATATGTGCCCGAGGGTAAGCCTATATATTTATATATATATATATATATATATATATATATATATTGCATATATATATATATATATATATATATATGCAACTTCCATTAAGAATTTTTTAATCCAAACAGCGCCCATATCTATCAGAGGAGAAAATTTTCTTTTCAAAAGAAAATGGGTCATGGTCATCGGTCGTCGATCATGGTACGAACCAATCCATTAATTTTTGGTCGAGTGTGGTCAAAAAGTTGTTTATTGCACCCCATATCACCTCTCCAATCTTTCAAGTCCACGGTGAAAGGATGTATAAGGTTAAGGGGTATATTTTTATAGGTATAAGCTTAACTCGGCAACACGTTTATTTACTCCAAATTCTGAGTAATCTAATCTCTTATGAGCTAATAGAAATCTTTAAAGGATAAATGTTAGTTGATTAAAAATCGTAACGTGATGAAGTTCTTTAAATATTTTTCCCGTAATCAAACTGAAAGGCAAAAACATTATAGCCAGGATTTCTCTAACAACCTCAACCGTGGTCTTTATTGTTTAATACAACAAGAAGCAAAATTAGATCTAACAATTTCTTTTGAGTGCGGACTAAGTCGAACTGTTTACGATAATAAGGCCTAGTTTCAAAAGACAAGACTGAAAAAAACCGCTTCTCTTCAAAATAGAATGAGGTTCCAGTTCACCCACGCTAACAGACGAAATCCAGCTCCCGTTTGATTAGTGCTTAGCTCTACTTTCTAGTCAGAAAGATCTTCATCCCTCGGAATTCTAGTCAGACAAGTCATACTACCCAGACTTGGTTTTTGAATATAATCATTGCCATATGCGAGACGGAGGCCACTGACACTTCTTCCCGCAGTAAATTAAGTTAAGTCCTCAGATAATGAATACCTAGCCATACATTTCAGTTCCTATCACCGGTCCGTAGAGAGTGTTTTTTCCGGGTATATAATTTTAACTTGGCAACACTTTTTAATGCTACGTTTGGTGTGACAGCTGTAATGCTTTTTATGGTTAGTTTGGTTTGCCATTTTGTCATAAATAGATTAAACCTGGAGAACCTCCGCGAATTGTGCAGATTTGATACACATCGCTCACTAAACCAATTTAATGCCCGACATAATCGTCCATCATAATAATTAATTCGATTAACCATGGGTAGTTTGCTGAGGACGTTTGCTGTCGTATAAAAACGCCTCCGGCCAGATAGATGTCGTACCTACAGTGCGTAATCTAGAAATCATAGAAGAGAGAGCTTCTCATTATCGATGAAGACGGAAGCGAGTCCGTTTGATTGTTTCGTTGACATAGTGTATTCCGACGGGGATGAAACAATTTTTTTGTATTCGGAACATTACATCGTTCCCCGTCCCTTCGTTTGATTCGTTAAGAAACACGTTTTGTCGCTGCTCCATCATCGGTGTGATGTTCAGTTCCGTGTCATGTTCAGAACGGAACATCACACCGATAATGGCGCACCGCCGAAACGCGTCTGTAGACGAATCGAAGGAAATGAAAGGGGCGAAGGGAATATTCCGAAAACAAAAAAAGTCCGCTTGAGATAATGCTTAACAACTAAGGCTGTGCCGATCCAGGCTTTGCAAGATTTTACACAAGGATATTGGTTTGCAGGCTTACGAAATAAAACTCGTGCGAGAATCGAAGCAACAACCAGGCATGGCATTGACTCGGTATTAGGCCGAAGAAGAAATTTCTGCACATTCTGACAAGAAAATTCTGTTTACCGTTTATGATGAGCAACCACAGGCCACCACAAGTGTCCAAACACCATTGCATACTGAAAAAATGATTGTTTGGTCAGTGTTTGTTTATGGGCCAGTAGATCAATAAGTTCATATATCTTCAGAAATATTTGTTCCGCTGTGAAAAACATTATATTTGATGCTGAGCGCTATAGAGCCATTACTAATGAGTTTCTCGTTCTGGGTATGGCTCTTCGTAATGTGTGGAACCCCTTGTTTGAACAGGATGACATGGCACGCCAAACAGCTCGTGATACCATCGACTGAAGTATGTCAACGATATTTCCCTCGTCAGGGTCCATGTTTCACTTCCATGCCGCTTCTGTTTACTTCAGATTCTAGGCCCAAAAGAATTCATTTTGCATCATGGATTGTCCATACCGTCCGTCTCATAAAAGCAAACACTACCAATTGGGCAGACTTTAATCAAAGTGTGCAGGAGGTTTCAATCGTTGTCCTTCTGAAGACGTGTTATGGCGCAATATTAAGGAGCATTGAGGCAAATCCATCCACTTATTTCAAGCAAGATTCCATCTTGAAGCTGTCAGTAAGTTCTCTGTTTACCTTAACCTTTGACTCAGTGTTGAGCACTGTAACTTTTATCATGCGGACTTGTTGTGTTGGGACACCAAAGTCAAGCATTATTTTCTAATAAAAATTTATGATGTATTGAAGACCATCTACTTAGAAAGCCTTCCTGATACTCTCCTACAATGCTTTCACACTGCACCCTCAATTTAACTTCTATAATTTTGGAGAGAATCCACTATAATATAACGTGGACAGCAAAGTGATGTCCTAATAATTCACTGTCATAAACTTGTTACCGTTTTTATACATAGGATTAATAATAATCTCTCGACAATACCCTAGTAACTAGTCCTCCATAATATACAAGTCAAGCTGTACAGAAGGGTACTTAGATGAAGGTTCCCTCTCTTTCTGCAGCAGTTCTGCTGGAATTCCCTCTATAAAACGAGCTTTCTTTTTCGGAAGGCCAAGTGCTGTTACTTGTACTTTGTCTTTGGTTTGCGGTGAGACTGCTCATGAGACGTTCACTTGTTGTTGAAAGCCTTGTGAATGTTGCCGCCATTTACTATTGATTTCGATCCTTAAGTCCTTGCGCACTTCTGCAAAGACTCGTTCGCAGATTGGAGCCTTTTATGATGCTATAGCTCTAGTTGAGATATAGGCCGATCTGAGTTGGTACAGCTGATGATATGTCGTTTCTGCTCTCAGCACTCTTCCTTAACTGGTCTTCATGGGGTATTATCCTCGTCTTCTTCTGGGTTGCTCACTGAATATACTCTTTGTAGACCTGATTTTCTAGTTTTTAGCTCTTGGAAATGCGGCATTGTTACTTCACCCTTATAAGCTAGTGGTCCAAATCAAAGACAGCGCGGCAGAGCGAACATATGTCAGGAATGTTGGTGGTCTCTCAATTTGGTATGCAAACATTTTGACTGGATTGATTGCAATTTGGGGATTCCCATAATCTCTTCGAAATATCTCGGTGTGAAAATTGTGTTGGACTTATTAAAAAGCTTCTGTTGGTTACGAAGTCTTCCAGACGTTGTTAATTGTCGCTTGGCTCTGCATGGAAGCTATGCCCTCCAGTTATAATTCTATGCACCCATTCTCAACCGATTGAACTTCCTGAACAATTTTAATGTCGATTGATGGTAAATCACCCACCATCCGTTCTAGGATGCTGCCAAAAGCGTCCTTGATTTTCTTTTCTTTGTATTTAGTAGACGCATGAGAGTTGAGTTGGAAAACTTCATTAAATGTTTTCTTGATGCAATTTGCACAGATCCTCCTCTTAATAGACTTAATTTGGCCACAGTGTATTTGAAAATATTCTTCGCAACATTGAGACACTGGAATTGTCCATGTAATAGCCAATCAAGCAAAACCATTTTCAAAAACAACCAAGTCCTACACCACTCCCACGAACCAACTTTTCACTGTCCTCAAGGTATCAGCTCTTCTCTCAATTTTGCAGGACGGAAAGAAAATTTATATTTAATCGCTATCCTCACCTCATCTATTGGTATTTTTTTTATACAACATAAAATCAAATGAGTATCAGCTCAAACGATTTCAAAGCCTCAAAATAGCGAATTGGCTCAAATTCGCAGAATGAAAAGAAATGTTCAACATAAAAAGATCTATGGCTCAGGGCACACTTGATTGCATTGAAAGCAATGAAAAGAAAAATAGACAATCAAGAGAAACACCATTTGGAGGGCGAAAGACAATAGTGCACAAAAGGAATTCTGCAGCCTCAAGATCTTGGAACTTGAGAAGAACTCAAGGAATCACAGTGTTAATGGCAAAAGGTCCATTTTTAAGGCTTGTTTAAATTCTGTCAAAATCAAATTGCCAAATTTACAAAACTGGTACAATCTCTTTAGAAGCATTCACCGCAACACACGGAATGTCGGCAAGCTTACTTGCTGTTATTTGCTAACAAGTTCCACGAATACCGTGACATGTAATCATGCGCCACAATATCACAGAAACCATGGTGCCCAATTTCCTGAAAAGTGTTCCAGACACTGCCCATGTACTTCCTAGAAACTTAAAAATAGGAAAGCCTAGACTTGGCAGCATGCAAAACACAGCTTTCAAAATATGCCGAAAATAGCAATTGTGTTGAATTGTGTTATGTCTTGCATTAACCTTGTCATGTATCTCTCTCTTTAAGTAAGAAAAATGCCGGCGTGAAAATAATTGTGAAGCAAGCTTCAACCTACAAAGATCATTAAAGCTTTAGGCCAACAAGCCTATTGTCACCGCGTTGACAACTTTCATTCTTTCTTTGAACTTTCTTTCGTTTTGGCAGGCTGACAGATTTCGTGGGAAACCATTAAATCTTCCCTGGTTTTCAGTTTGACCTTAAACAAAATGAATCAACAGAGGCCTAGCTATTTTGTGTTTGTCAGGATGTCAAAACAGTGCTTAATACAAAACAGTCGGTGAGCATGTTGACCATTGATATTGAAAAAACTTTGACATCGTTTGGTGTGAATCCCTTGTTAATAAGCACATAGAATCCAGTAACGCACCATACTTGAATAATCTAAGTTCATCCCAACTGAGAGAAATAACTTACCAGTTTTCAATATGTGCAGATCTGATTGTAGACCAGCCAAAATTGCCACTTGACAGCGAAGAATAAGACATCTACTTTGACAATTCTATCACCAACCCTTGTGATCACGGTGATGATAAACACCAACCTAGAGGCAATCCTGAAAAAATGCATTAAAGGTGTTTAACTATAATAAACCTAATTAAAACCATGCCAAAATTCTTATGCAAAATGTCCAAAGGGATAGCTTTTGGCTTTGACCGATAAATTGTCTGGGCCAAATGATTACAGGATTCAAAGGAATGACTTCTAGAAGTGTACAACTTCATAGAAATCTGTACTCTAAAAATCATTACAAGCCTAAAAGAACGAAGGCATTCAGTTAAGTCCTGTAATTGCAATCATTATTTAATAATCCATTTGCCACTCATGGTTATCCGCCTTGACATGGCGAGGTGGCTTACAAACTCCACAGCGGCTACACTGCAGGAGACCTTCGGATCCAACCTAGCAGGTAGGCAAAGGGCGAGAAGTGAAGCGAAGAGGTAACCAAATTCAACAAATATGGAAGTACAAGAAGAAGAAGTACCCTCAGTCCCCGGCATACGAGGGGGTGAAACCTCCGGGACAACTGGCGTGACGACACCAAGCACCAGTTGCCCAGAGCTATTGGGCCAGAAATGTACGCTGAGGGAGAAGGGCGTGCATTTGACTAGTGACTGCAATAAAACAAGCGCAATGGCAGCTACCGCACCCACTGGGAAGACGGGAGCATCAGCTAGAACGCTAAGAAGAAAGGCGAAAATGAATCTGAAGCAACAAAACACAATCGCGGAGAAGAGCTTCCCAACGAACCCTGGCACCAGACAAAAAGCGGCAGCCAACCAAGGGAAACGTAGGAAATTGGCTGCTGCTGCCATGGAAGCTGTACCACCAACCGTGAAGGAAAAGGGTAGAACCGGACGTAAGTGAATGAGATCGGATGACAGCAACCAAGGCACTGGTAAAAAGGAACGGAGGATGAGCTCCGAACGCCAAACTCTAGAGAAAAAGCCCTATCGGAACAGCACAACCGATACAATAACGGTAGCGGTGATAGACTACCTCAATGAGACTGGTAAGATCTAAGACGATCAACTCGCGAAGCTGCAAACCACCCTGAAGAAGGACCTCTTCGAGCACTTACGCAGCAAACCAGAAAACATTCCAACATTCCGAGGAATGATGAGCAGTCTCTAGAATATCTAAAGACTGCAGTTGCCAAAGTAAACACCACCCTGAACGAGGAGTTTAGAGTCGTCTCCGTAAAGGAGGTACCGCGGTTATGCACCGTTAACATATTTATACCCGAAAAGGAGCAGACACCGCAGGAAGCCTTCGAGACGCTTAAACTATAAAACACGGGTTATGAAACAGAAAGCTGGCATCTCTTCGTGGAGAAAGAAGTGGCCAACAAAGGCATGGTCCTGGTACTGGGCATGCGAAAAGAATGCGTCAGCACTCTAAGGGACAAAAACGGACGACTGAGTCACTAAGGCGACAGAACCCTTGGAGCAATAGCGAAAAACCACTGCGGGTGACCCACAGCAGGGTGGCAACAGCCAACCCGTTTAAACATCTAGGAGATGGGAACACCAACATAGCACTGATACAAGAGCCTTACCAACTTAATGGAAAGATACTTGGAATCAGTGCAAAACAATTTAAAATCTTTGCCACAAGCGGGGTAAATAAAATCCGTAGCCGCATTATCTGTCGGAACGAAATTAATTTAATTTTTCTACCACAGCTCAGCAACATGGACCTAACATAAGTGGTGTTCGACGGAAGGAACGGGCAGGTGACGCTGGCCTCGGGATACCTACTGTTTGACGCTTCGATGCCGACCACCGGATTCCGCACCCCATCGGAGCATATACGGGGGAAGCGAGCCATCATCGTATACGATGCGAACGCGCAACACGAACTCTGGGGAAGCACCAAGTGCAACGAAAGAGGTGAGCAGTTAGTCAATTACTTAATAACTACTAACCTCAACGTAGCAAATAAGGGTAACACAACGACATTTATAACGAAAAACAGAGCGAAAGTGATTGACGTCACTCTGATCACAACAGAGGCATTGGCGGATCTGCACGGCTGGAGAGTATGTGACTCATCTAGCCTGTCGGACCACCAATTTCAAGTGAGAAGAGGCGAGAAGATCCCATTGGTGTACTGCAATCCTAGGAAAGCGGATTGGGACGGCTACACCACCGCTACTAAAAGATATATAGGTTCACACCAGTCGAACCCATTGAGAAGTCGAAAGGACATCGACAATGAAGTGCGATATATCACAAGTATACTGGTCGGTAGTTTCAGTGAAATATGTCCAACCGCTACCGTCAAACAAAATAATGTAAGCTGGTGGAACAAAGAACTGGAAGAGATCAGGAAAAATACTCAAATACCATTCAGAAAAGCTCGCTTCACAAACCTGGGTACGGATTGGGAGGACTATAAGCGAAGTCTGAAAATTTTTAAAACAGATGTAAGAAGAGAGAAAAGGAAATCCAGGAATCTTTTTTGCAGCAATATTGAGGGAGGAAACGAGACATTAGGCTAAGCAGAGTCCTGAAAAGAGAACCACATGTGGAGACGATGCTTCAAAAGCAGGGTGGTTAGGGGACAACAAACAGCATAGAACGTCTCAAGCTCCTACTAAACCAACACTTTCCGGGCTCAACGGATGAGGAGACAGAACAAGTAAGCAACGTGACTCCTTACCGTGCCTCCACCCCCTAATAGAAATAGTGAACGAAGTAAAGGTCCTTTGGGCCATTAATACCTTCGAACCTTACAAATCACCAGGAACCGACAAAGTGTATCCGATCATGCTTATGAACGCGGGTATCACAATAATACGGATTTTGGTGAAAATATATAGAGCCTCCATATCCAAAGACTGTCTTCCTTTGGCCTGGAGAGAAGCTAACTAAAGTTTTTATACCCAGGCCGGGAAAAGCTAGCCACTACAGAGCAAGGGAATACCGACCTGTCAGCTTAAGGTCTTTCATGCTAAAGATCCTGGAACGTCTGGTGGATGGGTACATAAAAAGCACCGTGAACATAACGGGGCTTTGACCCAACCAACACGTATGCCTCCCAGGGCGCTCAACAGAGACAGCACTACAAGAAGTCGTACGCAGAATAGAGAGGAACCTTGCCATCAAAGATTACACTGTAGCGACCTTCATTGATATGGAGGTGGCTTTTAACAATGTAAAAACTGAGAGCATAGTAGCAGCCATCCAAAGATATGCAATAGACCCATATCTTACTAAATGGATGACGGAACTACCAGCTAAAAGGAAGATTATAGCCGAAGAAAACGACGTAACCTTGAATAAATGGACTAACAGGGGAACACCACAAGGCGCGATAGTATCACCAGTTACCTGGGTACTCACAGTTAACCAAATAGTGGAAGACCTCAACGGGAAGGGTATCAAAACGATAGCGTACGCTGACAATATCGTTATACTGATAAGTGGAAAGTTCCCGGAAACCATGTCGGAATTGATGCAGACCGCACTCTCACATCTTTCTCAGTGGGCGAAGCTAAATGGACTGAGCATCAAAGCCAACAAAACGGAGCTTACGCTTTAGACAAAGCGCCGTAAGCCGGAGACATTTTCACCCTCGACCATTGACGGAAAACATATCAGTTTAGAAAACAAGGTGCAATACTTAGGAGTAACCTTGGATAGTAAACTAACTTGGGCTCCACAGTTAGGAGCATTCAGACGGATAGTTACAGTGGCACTGTTCACAATGAAAAGACTAGTGGGGAAAACCTGGGGAATAAAACCCAAAATTGCCCAATGGATCTACACAACAGTAGTGAGGCCAATAACCACCTACGGGACATTGGTTTGTTGGCAGGCATTACAAAAGAAAACCATTGCAAAAGAGCTAGAGAAAATCCAGCGAATGGCCTGCCTTGGCATCACAGGTGCCATTAGGACTACACCAACTGCTGCAATGAAGATAGTGCTTAATCTCATGACACTCGACAAATTCATCTTCAAAGAGGCATCATTTGCAAGCATCACATTAAAATCCACATATGGGTTATCTAACCACACTCAAACGGGGCACGTATGCATTTTGGAAAACATGGAGAGAATGGCCCCGTCAAGTAAAAGGGAGCTGGATAGAATCCAACCGATAGTGGACACAACGATTCCATACTAAATCAGCGTTCCGACCAGACAAGCGTGGGAAACGGTGCGGGGTTTCACATCTGGAAGTGAGGACATGATCTACACCGATGGTTCCGAAACGGATGAGGGAAGATCACCTGCAACTCAACCGAAGTTATAAACTGGAGAGCCACACCACAGTTTTCCAGTTGGAAGTGTTTGCAATAAAACCGGCTATAGAAGCGGCAACAAACAACCTGAATGGAAGAATACAAATACTCTCCGACAGTAAGTCGGCACGCAGGCGCTTGTCTCTAACCGCGTAGTTTCACAACTGGTGCAGGATTGTAGGCAGGCTCTCAAAACCGAAACAACCCGAGTAAATGTAAAACTGACGTGGGTCCCTGGACACAGCGATGAAAAGGGAAACGAAAGAGCGGATGAGCTAGCGAAAGGTGGATCAGCCGACCAAAATGCCACTAGAATAGACACAATTGCAGTGCCACTAGCAACGGTAAAAAGGGAACTAGACGGAATCCTCTGATACCGACAGATATGGCTTGGAATGACAGGAACGACTGCAGGATAAGCCGGGCTCTTTGGCCTCACCCTAATCAAATGAGGACAAAACAACTCCTATGAAAAAACCGAAATGGCGTTAGAACATTGGTGGCAGTATTAACGGGCCATAATCTTCTAGGTCAGCACACCAAACGAATAGGAATCCAAACGGGTGACACCTGCCGAGCTTGCGGCGAGGAGGAAGAAAGTACAGAACACATTGGCTCTAACTTGCGGATTCGCGCGGACCCATCTCTTTTGTACAATGGCCAAAAACTGCTCGAGTCCCTATACACAATAACTCCGTGCTACATGAAAACCATAAGAACTTTTATCATATGTTCGTTTCAACTGTGGATCAAGTTAGAGTAGTAAGCTTAGAATGTAGGATGTCGAAATAAGGAAAACAGTTTTAAGTTACATGCAAGCCTTGTGGAGGTGTTTGATGAAAAATTTCCTCTTTGAGGTAATCAATATGACAAGAAATTCAGTTATGGGTTCAAAAACTAATACATTTGATATTTTATTCACTTAACTCCGGACTCGAGACGTGAACAAGAAATCAAGATAAATGTTAAGTATCTTTAAAATTTAATACGAAGAAGTATATGTATGAAAAAATACATTGTAATAATACTACGTTAAACGAGGACAACGTTGCATGTTTCCTTAATTAAGGATGATTCTGTTTTTCTGTAGATTCATTCTTCTCAGTATCTTCACTTCAGGCTAGGACACTTGAGAACCTGGGTCGTTTCCTAGCAATTTAAAATTTTGTTGATTAATGATAGTGCTTTTTGGTCAAGGCTATTAATGCCTTTAGTGGGGGACCCTCAGTGACCAACCATACTGACCTTTCTACAAAAATCTCCTATTTTTATTCGAAACTGTAAACTCGGAACTGTATGACACAATACTTTGGACCAAACCTTCGTACTCCACGCTTATGGCGCCTCAGATCACAGGAACCAGCGCTCTAGCGGGAAAGGTAAGAGTAGGAGAATTTCTGAGTCACTCACTCAATGCTCCCAGACGATCAAGTATGCCATCTGTGACGTTAGGATCGGCCGGGTGTAATGTACTATCGTGTTCCATTTCTCAGCCGTTTTCAGCATCTCTCATTCATCCCAGACTGAATCTCCTAATTTTTTGAAAAATCACCGCGTTGTTTGTCCTTTCTCCTGAAATGAAAATATGAAAGCCTTAATTGCTTCTTCCAATTCGTGATCTGCAATCCGAAAGCGGTAACTCACTGATCTTGTGCCGTTAGTTCGGAAAACAACCATGTCCGCGCAATAACTGTGACAGGTGGAACTCAGTCTCACCATGCTTCCGATCGCTACCGACCAACAGTTTTGACTACTTCGGAGTCGATGCCCACTTAGGTCTTTTGCCTTTGCAGACATTTTTTCAGACACAATATAAGTCACCCGTTGAAAGTGCGACATCTTTCGACATTTTTGAAGGTTGATGCTTTTACGCGCTCTTGTAAAGAGAACGATGATTATCACTCCTGAGCTTACCGACAGCGCTGGTTCAAAAACGATCAATATACTGATACAATCCGCAGCGCTCCCCAATTCTGTAACTGCACACTGCCAGCTAGTTCCAATGCCGTTTCTTGCTGAGGCTTTGCGTTATTTCTTGGCTCCGTATAGAGATATAGGCTGTGTGAAACAAATCAATACATGCCGTTTTGTAAAACTTAGTACCACTAAATTGGTACCAATTTATGATACGATACCAGCCTTTGTCCTGATGCACACTGTGAAATTCACCTTAAATGCTACCAGCAAGCCGAGATATTTAACTGATAGTGTGAACTCTGATAATTTTAGCCGATTTTCTACTGAAGTAGGTTTTCTCGATGATTGGTCATCCCATCACCCATTGCCGTGTCAGCGCTACTTCTTTCTAAGTATCTGAACCAAGGACAGAGCCTTAAATCATACCTGATGTGATTAACGTCTTTGATTGAGCTTAATGCATGTCATAGGTCAAATCCTGATCCTTCTTGTAATTATGAAGTATCAGTATCTGATATTTTGTTACTTCGTATTTAGCATGCATAGCGAGCAATTAAGAAACACTCGGGAATCCAGGCTGCTTCGCTGGTCAACACAAAGTTTGTCAGTTTTCATTGGTCGCAGTACATCAAGGGAAAATTTGTGTACTACTTGGCAGATAACCATTTGACCCTTAAGCCTAATTCAATTTGATAGGAAGAACCGCTAGTAATTATTTCCTCGTGAAGAGTTAGCAGTTGACTTGTGTTTACCTAGTAAGTAGCTTCTACGAGTCCTTTGTTTTAAGCTGGCTTTTTTTACATAATTAGCTTCTAGTTCAGACTATCATGAGTTCCTCCTCAGGATTTTTGTCAAGGTTTTGACTTGAACTGACTTTCCTCCTGTTGATAATTTCACAAAATCCTGTAGATCTTTTCGCAAAAATCGGCTGACCAATGCACTACCGTTCGGGTTCATGCCACTTCCTCGCTTCGCACCGGTTGACCATCTCGCCGGATTATCTGATCCCAACTAGAAAGAATTCAGTTGATCGCTGAAGAAAGTCTTGCCCGTTTGAGTATCCGACAGTGCATGCAGGACATACGCGGGTGCGTGTCAAACCGACATTGGTTCTGCTCAACCGATTAAGCCAGTCGTTTTCTACAGTCAATGGATAACTCCAATTAATTTCCTTTTTTAACACGAACCTTCACCGTGAACAGAGCCCAAAATAGTGAAAACACATGAAATAATTTCCTCTGTGAAAGCGAGTAACATAGGCTACCAGGTTTGATATTTAAACAAAATTGACGAGATCTTAGCCAAAATGAATAACAAACCCTCCGCTGGCCTGGGCTACATAATAAACAAAGTTTTGAGGAAGTGTGGAACAGTTCCAAGCCTGGAAACTTGGCAACCTTGTCCTCATCCGAAAGCCACATTGCGATGGTAATATTGAAAATTTCAGACCTATTTCGCTACTATCTAATACGAGAACAGTCCTGGAAACAAACAAAATCATCCTACGTTGCTTTAAAGTGTTCACTCAAAGCCTGATTCCTGAATTTCAGTTTGGATCCCAACAAAGGAAATCAACGGACCAAGCAATAATGCTGATGCACGATACAGTAACTAACACTTGCACAAGAAACAATGCACGATTGCATGCGCACTGGATCTACAAACTGGTCTGAGCCTCAGTTTGGACTGACGGTCTCCAATTCAAGCTCATCTCTACAAATTGCCCTCTTCCCCTTGCAAGAAACATCGATAAGTTTGTACTAAACAGAAACTTAACTTTTAAAATCGCTTATCAAACTGCAACACAAATACCCATTCTATCAGGCTTGCCACAAGGTACCTTTTTAATTTGTTTCTCGACAAACCCCAGACAGCAGACCCCGATATTCTGAACTTCAGCAACTCTGCAAGTAGAAACCAAACCCCCCTTTTGCAACCCGAAAGTTATTATGCTTGCAGACGACATACTTATACCAGCCCGTCATGCTCTTCCCATTTGCGCTGTTGAAAAAGTGCAAAGAACAGTGCAAAGAACGACGAAATAGCAAGCTACTTGAAAGATTGTAAGTAAATGGCTCGAAATTGGAGTTAATATGCTTCCGTAACGCCAGTGGGAAAGGACACAGACTTGCAGTCCAACAAAGCATGTCGATACGAGTGGCTATTGATGGCGAGATAGTACCTCCTAAGGAGACCATTAAGTATTTAGGCGTGAATTTCACCAATAGATTCAAAATCAACTCCCACGCAAAGAAAGCTGTAAACAAAGCTAAGGAAGCAGCAGCATTATTTTCACCTCTCCTTTCATCCAATTCCGTTTTCCCAAATGTAAAGTTCTTTATGTATAAGACGTTAATCCGGCCAATGATCACCTACTCCTACTAAGCTTGCATGACTATCTCACCGGCTGCGGGAGAAGAGATAAAAATATTCGAAAGAAGAATACTTCGAAAATGTGTTTCGAAATACCAACGCTCTAACAAAAAATATTATAAAATTCGAAGAAAGCGACAAACACTATTCTCATTTTGCAATTTATGATCAAAAAAAGTAAGATTAGCCAAATTGCAGAATCATGACTTACCACAAATTCGAAACCTCTGCAACAATTCTTGCTTCCAAACCCCTTATTAAATCTCACAGTTGGATTGTTTTAACGCTTAGAAGAGAGCACACGGCCAGCCCGAACAAACGTTGAACCGTGAATAAATTTAAGTAGATAAGTTCTTAGGTTTAAAATAGGTTAAGTGTTGTTTGTTTTAAGTTTTACGTTGTTAAGCAGTAAAGAACGAAACCGTATGAGCAAACAGTAGAAAAATGTACATTTGAAGGAAGAAAAACTTGCACGTATGAATTCTGGTTGCGTATCCATCAAAAATGACATGTGACTATAAACCCAGTGTCAAATGAACTGTAAATAATTACAGTAGGTTAAGATAAATATGTGCAGCAGAAGTCTCAATAAAGTACTACTACTACTACTACTACTACTACTACTACTACTACTACTACTACTACTACTACTACTACTACTTCTACTAGTATCTTAGTGCACAATTTGCAACAAAAACGGTTAAGGCCGACGCTTAATAATAAACACAGAATAAAACCTACTATCGATAAATCTGTCTTGACTTAGAACTTTTAGTTTGAAGTGATCAAACAGCAAGGAGCTGCATATAAATGGAGCTTCAAATTTTATGGAAAAGAATTCGTACATTTCAGACAATTCCATGGGACAGCCATGATGTATGGCTATCAGGACAAATACCTGTAAAAAGTTGATGCAGACATTCAAGGTGTAATAAATCTCTCTTTTACATGGACATACTTAAGTTCGAAGCCAACCCTAGCCCCGACTAAGTGATAAGTCTTTCCTTGTAAATATTTTACCTTAAACCTCAAAACAACTCTACAAATCGATCCTTATCACACGTCATCTTACAATTTCAAATAAATAGCCGTGAAATGGCGCCTGAATTTTTCAACTTAAAGTTCAGACAAACACATGACTGGTGCTTTTTAGGCCAGCAGCAGTCGCATTTTACCATCGTTCATATTAATCATTGTCCCAGCAACGTTTGCTCCTGCTAAAAATGCTATAATATTTGCATGCCATTTCGTGGACTTCTTTGTTGGGAATAAGTATGGAAACAGGATAAGAATCTTTGAAAACAGTGCGTCCATGCAATCAATCCTTTATTGGTCTAATTGAAATTCCAGTCGGAAGGGCTTACAAGAATATTGTTACAAATTATCCAACGAGTTGTCTTGGACGTCGTCGCGCCAGTCGTGAGTTGCTAAAAATAAATTTTCAGGTTTGCAATGAAATATTACAGCATCGTGCATTAACTTTACCTCGAACGCTCAAAGATGCACCCGCGAAGAAGTAGCATTGGCAATTACATGTTATTATGCAGGCTTGCGATCTTGGATATGATGGCGAAACATGTGAGAACACCGGAGAATCTTATCTTGGACTTGTTTCTGCTTGAGATGGATAAAATGATAAATCAAAGCATGCCATGCAACCGGTTGCTTACCTGAACTGCTCATCCTGACCCTAATTGTTTAACCCTTTGTTGGGAGGAGGACACTTTTCATAACTTTGCATTTATGCAAATGCCATTTTGCGCTCACTTAAAAAGTTAACGTATACCAGGAAGTTTGCAGGCGATAAATATAGTCATATTCTCTCTACTTTACTATCCTCATTCAACGTCGAAAAAGTGAAAACCCTTCAAACGTCAAGTTCTACTGTAAGGATTTGGAAACTGGATAATGGTTTGCATAGAGTTAGTGCGATTTAGCACTTTAACTACCTCTTATCTGTAAGTATTATATGCGCACTCTCTACTGTATTATTAGGTGGATATTTGAGTATCTGGAATTGTCCTTATTCCGTAAGTTTCTTACGAACGCCAAGGTACTGATTTCGTGGTTGTCTTTTGTGTCCAAAAGCTTTAGAGCCCTGTTCCGTACGTATTTTTGTATGACATCTATTTAACGTGTTTGCATACGTCCGTGTTTAAGTGAAAAGCACCGTCTCCAGCTTGCTTGTTCTGTCCGGGGATGACAGATAACGCCTGCCACACGTTCTTTGCATGTGGAAGGTGCATAAGACTTCGTTCGCATCTCTCTGAGAAAATAGGCTTGTTCTCTCCAGAAAACGTAACGGGGAAAATGATTGAGTCAAAAGACAATTGTAACTGCGAGTCTCATTACGTACGAACGGTTTGTGACATATTCCGATGTGTAGGCGACATAAAAAAACGGCAAAAAAATATACAAATAAATTAATAAATAGAATAACAATAAATCGTGAACATAATAAATTGTTTTGGTTAAGTTTTTAATTTGTACTCATATTTTTAAGTTAAAAGAAAATCATACGAGATAAAATAGAACTGAGAATAAAATTAAAATATAATCATTTACAATTCGATTTAGGTATAAAGTTATATTTAGTTAAGTAATATTAGTAACAAACAAAATAAAAATAAAAATAAAAATAAAAGTCAAGTAAAAAAAAACAGTATCAGAAAACAAAGTAACAGAAAAAAAATTCTCAGTAAGAAAAAAAAATGTTGGAACGCTTTTGGGAAAAAGTTTTCCATTGATATGATTCACTTGTTTGGTGTGAATATATAAGGAGGAGAGGAATTGTGACTTATGTATTGAGTATATAGAAATTCTGAATTAAGTATTGAGGATTACACAAATTTTGACTTGAGTATTGAGGATATAGAAAAAGTGAATAATGTATTAGCAGCTGCGTGGTGTTTAACCCCAGAAGTCCTCGAGTCGCAAAATCTCTGAATTACAAAGCCCAAGAGAACATTTTGATTAAGATCGAGACCAAGAAGAAAGTAAGCAGGCAGCAGAGGTAGTCAGGACATAGCGCAGCGGAATTAATTGCAGTCCTGAAACCAAGCTGAGGTGGAGATTCGTGTTGGAGGAAGCAGAGGTGGTCAGAATCACCGCAGCAGAACTCATACACTCAAGAGAAGTCCGCGAATCAAGCAGAGGTGGTCAGAATCAGCGCAGCACAATTCATGTAAATTAAATATTTTATATTTACTTACTTTCATTTCATCATTTCTGTTTATTTATTTATTTTGTCTAATATGAAAGAGTAAGCTCGTTCTGTGTGAGTGTGTGTATGTCACATGGAAGGATCAGGGCTTAAATAATGTCCTATAGCCCCCACGCCCGCGCGGTGAGTTAGTCGGTTAAAAGTAACTTCCTTCGGCCGCAAGTATGCGTCCTTTGTATTTTCAAATAACCCTGTCTATTAAACCTTGTTCCGTTTTTTCGCTGCAGGTGGGACCTATCGGTTGCGACAATTTTATCATTATGATTTTTAGATTATTTCTTATTTTTTATTTGAAAATGTATCATAGCTTAATCTTATGAAGAAGGACGTCATGGACCGCTTGGTGGCGCAGACGGAAGGCGGATCTCTCTGACGGCAATCCTCTTCCTTCCCATCCATCCGTGCTGAAAGTGGGATTTCCCATAATTAGAAGGCGCCGCTAGGCGACGATTAATGAGGCTTAGTCCGAAGTAATGTGGGAAACACTTCCAGGCTAGGTTCTCGGTATGACAGGGGAGGTGTTTACTCGGTAGTCTGGTTGCCACCGGGAGTCCGACACTCAGGGGGTACATAAGACCTCACCTCCCAACCTCCCATGCAAGTTCAAAGACTCACCTTATCACTCGGTTTTAGTAATGCTGTAACGTTATTTGTTGGTTTTTGTCATCTGGTAGAAAGCGGAAGTACCGTAGAGCATCGGCCGTATGATCTGTTTGTTGATTGGCATCCTTTTTTCAAGCTAAGTCTTCTTGAATCAAGATTTTCGTGGACTTTGGATAGGAACAAATGCAGTATTCTTGTTTGTTTTCTATGTGGTGTCTCCAGGCAATTCTGTCGACAAGGGAAAGTCCAAGGTATTTGGCTGTTCTTATAAATCGTATGGGCTCGTTGTCGATTTTGATTTTCAGATCTGCGAAAATATTCTAAGATAATATTCCTTGAACCTTGTAATTTCAAAGTTATGAATTTTGCTTCTGGACATATAGTGAAGATACAGATATTACCAGCGTACAGCAAAATTTTTACTGCCGGGGCAAGTTGGGAAGATCCACCTTGTGTATATTATAGAGGACCGGTGAGATTGGTGTTCCTTAAGGATCTCCAGCTTCGAATGCTCTGCGCTGTAAGAAGGAGCCAGTGATTTGGGTTGGCTGTAGTCATCTTGATTTCATACATTTTGAATATAGGTCATGCATGCCAGACTTTTTCAAAGGCCTTAACTACATCAAAAATAACAAGCCCTGTTGGTTCTTTGCCCTCCAGACCTGTTCTTTTCACTGGACCTCTTTTGATTCATTGAGCTGAATTGCTGAGAGTGATTGGTTTTGAAGCCAAATCGTTCTTCCGGTATGATATTTCTTTCAGTTAAGGCTTTGAGGAGACGATGCAGAATCACCCTTTCTAGAATTTTGCCGTCGATGAGAGTAGGCTGATTGGCCTGCGATTTCGTGAAACGTTGCGGCATTTCAGGCTTCAGGAAAACAAAAATGGTCGCTGATTGCCATAATTTGGGATATTTTCATAACTAGAAGATTGTATTGGTTATATCCGCTAGTGTTTGTAGTATTTTATCTGGCACCCATGTTATTGCGCCATACCCCGGCACAGCTCTTTAGTTTCATGTATGTCTGACGGCTGTATTGTATGCCCATTGTTTAGTTATTTTTTTCAAGAGCCTATCTGCAGAGTCCAGTGCTCCATCCACAAAGTGGTGGTCCTCCTCGTTAGATAAGTTTTCCCTGAGTTGCATTTCGAGGGAGTCTGTGAATGTTTCAGCTTTACTGCACTATCGTATTGCTTTCTGTTCAGGCCATGTATTCGTGGTATTTGAACTTTGTCTTGCAACCGGAAGTATTTGGACACACTTCAAAAGACATCGGAACCTGGATCAACAATTTGCAGAAAACTCTCCAGTTGCTCATTTTTAAATTTGTTTACTTTCTCAGCCGTTTCTTAGCTGATCGGCTTTCACTTTCACTAAGCTTTTCTCTGAACTTTTTTAATGTTTTCTGGGAGTTCGTAGGGATTCGTTTCTCTTCTCAGAGTTGTGATCGTGTTTTCCCTTTTTGCCTGTGTAATATTTTTTGTTACAGATTCTATGGTTTTCACTGTGGTTGTCAATTGTCCGATGGTTTCGTTCTTCGGCCAATGCGACTTAGAAAGCTTTCCAATCCGTCATTCTTTTTCTCATATGGAAACTTCTAAGAAGATGTTTCCTTTAACGAAAAGCACTGGCTTTTGGTCTGATAATTGCTCGTCGAGTACTTCTGGGTGAACTTGATTTGCAATATTACGTGATATAGCAATATCTAACGCGTGCTCATATGTTATCCCGTAATGAGTTGGTTCCTTCGGGATATACAAGCACAATTGATTTGCTGTGATTTTCTTGTGTAGCTCGATCTGTGGTTGCTTCTCACAGCTCCCCGTGAGCAGTTCGCACTTTGATAATGGTAGCCATCATGTGTTGGAGGCGAAGTGTTTTAATAAAATTGTTACTTACGTTCCCCCTCACAAGAATAGCTGTTGCTGTGACACCCATCGTTTTTCGAGGTTTCGCGGCCACTATTTATGCATTTTGAGTTTTCTCCTACCTTCAAATGACACGTAGAGAAATGATGGAGCTGATTGCACTTGACGCAGCGCCATTGTGCATAGCACCCTAATGCAGAATGTCCGAATCACTAGCTGCTGTGTCACATGGCTTCACCGATGCGAGAGTGTTGCACGGCAACGGTGCAGATTATCTGGCAAATGCCCTTGACACAATAAATTTCTGTTTCAATTTTTGGGACGAGAACATTGACCAGTTTGAATATGTTGTTTCGCACTTTCAGGAAGAATGCTTCAGTCAAGTTGATCCGTTTGGCTTTCAGGTCTTCTTTTTTTTCGATCTCTAAGCCGTGCGGACCCCAGATAACCACGTTGAAATGTTTGTTTTCCGGCAACATGTAAGTATGGTATTCTATGGTATTCTATCCTGTCAATCATTTTGTGAGATATCTATGGTTATTCTAGGTGTTGGGTACAAGTTGTAGCTGAGGTGTACAATAGATTGCACTGTTTCATTAGGATCAACACTTTGAACATCTTGCCTGGTTTTCTAAATATAATTTAAATCGTTCTGTTCACCCATCGCGTAGTTTTTTGGGTAATGGATTGGAAGAGTCCTTGGGCGGCGGTCATCTTCGGCGAAGAAGCTGAGGCTTTTGAGGGTGGGATGGCTGAATACTCTTTTACTCTTCTTCTTTTCCGAAGAGTTTACTAATTTCGTACTGGAATCGTTGCTGTCTTCAGTTTGCGATTTCCGCATTTTTTTTTGAATTATGTCGCGAGTTTGAATGTTTATTTTAGATTTTTAATTGCATGCCAAGTTCCTTGTGAACACGTCCCTTCTCGCACAGATCAGCACTTGTTTCGGCCAGCTCATTTGATAAAGTATTGATTTTCCCTACGCTAATTCTAATTTCGTGGTTATCCTGTTGAGCTGACCGAGCAGAGACGTGATCTGCTCGTCTTTTGTTAAATAGGGTGAGACTTTTGCCACCGTCTATGGCCAGCTTTTGACCGTAAATTAAATAAATTAAATTAAATTTTCCGCCAGATTATAACACAATTTACCAGGGCAATATAACAGACAACGTTTTCGTCAGTGAATCACTCAGTTTTGGTCCCCTTTTAGCTTCGGGTCTTTCCTAGCAGTGTTTCTTCATGTTGTATTTTCTGTCGATCTTGCTTCTCACATTCTAATGTTATAGTTGGCTTGTGCCGCGCTTTAAGCTCTCCAAGGGCTGGTATTCCTTTTGCGCACTAAATCTTTTGGACTTTAAACTGATATTTTTAACACTACGGCGGGTAAATACGTGACGCAGTCATCTTCATAGGTATTTAATTTAACTGAATTTAATTGAACGTTAACGGAACATAACTCGCGACCACTCTGATGGTATTCACTGTCCTCGGGATTCGGGTAGTACTAATAAACTTAATGGACATAATATTTTTCACTATTGAAATGCTTACTATAACAGCTAGAAGCATATCCTTTTCATACCATTCCCTCATCTAGTAACATATAACGCCATCGATGATTCTGACGTTTTGGGTAAGCGGTTCTGAGCCTTATTATCAACACAAAGGTGACAAAACAATTAAAAAGGATATCAGAGACTAAAACAATAGGACAGATATTATATGTATGCATTATATGTTGGAAGGAAATTAATTTAATTTTTCTACCGCAGTTCAGCAATATGGACCTTACATCAGCAGTGTTCGACGGAAGGGACGGGCAGGTAACGCTGGCCTCGGCATACCTACCGTTTGACGCTTCGATGCCGACCAGCGAATTCCGCACCGTATCAGATCACCTTTCAAGTGAGAAGAGGCGAGAAGATCCCATTGGTCTACTGCAATCCTAGGAAAGCGGAGTGGGACGGCTACACCAACGCTACTAAAAGATATATAGACTCACACCAGTCGAACCCATTGAGAAGTCGAAAGGTCATCGACATTGAAGTGAGATATATAACAAGTATACTGGTCGATAGTTTCAATGAAATGTGTCCTACCACTACCGTCAAACAAAACAAGGTAAGCTGGTGGAACAAAGAACTGGAGGAGATCAGAAAAAATACTCAAAGATTATTCAGAATAGCTCGCTTCACAACCCGAGATACGGATTGGGAGGACTATAAGCGAAATCTGAAAATTTTTAAAACAGCTGTAAGAAGAGAGAAAAGGAAATCCTGGAATCTTTTTTGCAGCAATATTGAGGGAGGAAACGAGACATCTAGGCTAAGCAGGGCTCTGAAAAGAGAACCACACTTGGACATGATGCTTCAAAAGGAGGACGGATCGTGGACAAAAAATAGCATAGAACGTCTCAAGCTCCTACTAAACCAACACTTTCCGGACTCAAAGGATGAGGAGTCAGAACAAGCAACCAACGTGACTCCTTACCATGCCCCCTCCAAAAAGAAATAGTAAATGAAGAAATGGTCCTTTGGGCCATTAATACCTTCCAACCTTACAAATAACCAGGAACCGACAAAGTGTATCCGATCTTGCTCATGAAAGCGGATATCACAATAAAACGGATTTTGGTGAAAACATATAGAGGCTCCATATCCAAAGGCTACATTCCTTTGGACTGGAGAGAAGCAAAATTTGTTTTAATACCCAAGCTGGCAAAAGCCAGCCACTTCAAAGCAAGGGAATACCGACCTATCAGCTTAACGTCTTTCATGTTGAAAACCCTGGAACGCCTGATGGATGGGTACATAAAAAGCACCGTGAACATAACGGAGCTTTGCCCCAACCAAGACGCATATCTCCAAGGGCGCTCAACAAAGACGGCACTACACGAAGTAGTAAGCAAAATAGAGAGGAACCTTGCCATCAAAGATTACACTTTGGCTGCCTTCGTGGATATCGAAGGAGCCTTAAACAATGTAAAAACTGAGAGCATAGTAGCAGCCATCCAATGATATGCAATGACCCATATCTTACTAAGTTGATGACGGAACTACGGAGCTAAAAGGAAGATTACAGTCGAAGAAAACGGAGCAACCTTGAACAAATGGACTAACAGGGGTACACGACAAGGCGGCAAAGTATCACCACTTGCCTGGTGATAAGTGGAAAGTTCCCGGAAACCATGTCGGGATTGATGTATACCGGACTCTCACATCTTTTTGATTGGGCGAATCTAAACGGACTGCGTATCAATGCCGACAAAACGGAGCTTATGCTTTACACAAAGCGCGGTGAACCGGAGACATTTTCACCCCTGACCACTGACGGAAAACATGTCAGTTTAGTAAACAAGGTGAAATACTTAGGAGTAACCTTGGGCGGTAAACTAATTTGGACTCCACACGTAGGAGCAGTAAGACGGAGAGTCACAGCGGCGCTCTTCACAATGAAAAGACTAGTGGGGAAAACCTGGGGAATAAAACCCAAAATTGCCCACTGGATCTACGCAACAGTAGTGAGGCCAATAACCACCTACGGGATACTGGTTTGGTGGCAGGCATTACAAAAGCAATTCATTGCAAAAGAGCTAGAGAAAATCCAGCGAATGGCCTGCCTTGGTATCCAGGTGCCATTAGGACTACGCCAACTGCTGCAATGGAGATAATGCTTAATCTCATGCCACTCGACAAATTCATCTTCAGAGAGGCATCACTTGCGAGCATCAGATTAAAATCCACATATGGGTTATCTAACCACACTCAAACGGGCGCGTATGCATTTTGAAAGAAATGGAGAGAATGGCGCCGTCAAGTAAAAGAGATCTGGATAGAATTCAGCCAATATTGATACACAACAAAACTGACATGGGTCCCTGGACACAGTGGTGTAGAGGCAAACGAAAGAGCGGATGAGCTAGCGAAAGCTGGATCTGCCAACCAAAATGCCACTAGAATAGACACAATTAAAGTGCCACTAGCAACGGTAAATAGGGAACTAGACGTAATCCTTCTGGAAAGAGACAGATACGGCTTGGAATGACAGGAACGACTGCGGGATCAGCCGAGCTCTTTGGCCTCACCCTAATAAAATGAGGACAAAACAACTCCTGGGGAAAACCGAAATGGCAGTATGAAGGGGCCATAATCTTCTAGGTCAACACGCCAAACCAATAGGACACTTGCCGAGCTTGCGGCGAGGAGGAAGAAAGTATAGAACACTTCCTCCTAGATTGTCCGAGTCTGGCCAACAAACGCCTTACTTAGCTGAGATGTACTGGCCCAACAGAATTGGAACACTTGGCGACCACAGAGCTGGGAGAACTCCTTGGCTTCTGTAGGACGACAGGATGGACCATCTGTAAACAATAGTACTACACATGGCGAGGTAAGGGCCGAGTTCTGGCCTTTGCAAAATTCCAACAAGTGGACCCCAGTACAATAATAATAATATAATAATAGGGGAGGTAAGAAGGGAGATAGGGGAGATAAGAAGACACGGAAAAGGGAGCCAAAGAACAGTATGAAGAATCACCTGTCTTTTGTTCTATAATATGTAAATTGACTTCATTGAGGACAAATTTTACTATATTTTTAATTTCAAGGTGGCAATTATAGCCTCTGTGGAGACATACCTGTATATTTGGCTGAGTATCAGCTCCCGACCTAAACGAGCTAGGAACCTATTATTTGCCACCCCTTATTTAGGAGCAACACTAGCACTGCTAATCTAAGGAGGATTGAGCCTGTCTGTGAACTGGTCAGTCAATTTATCAAGGCTACATAATTTTCAATTTAATAAACACCGTTTCCAGGATTATGCCACTGGTCTTCATCCCTTAGCTTTACGGACGATCATATAGTAATAAATATATATTTTAGGTTTGGCGTCGAAACTCCTGTTAGATTACCAACAAATTTACTTATGTTGACAAAAATTAAGCAATACTGAACTAAAGATACCAATAAGGTAGTCCAATGAATGGACAAAAATTTTGTGATTTGGACTATGGGAACAAAGTCCATTTGATATAACCAAGATCATATCAAATTCTCATGTCAAATTTGTCATTGAATCAATAAAATTACGAAAAAAATACCATTATGTTGAGCGACCTTAAATCAGCAACTTTGTACTGCCCATGAAAACAGGAGAATTGATTTAACGAGAATTTAAATTTAAGCCCTGCCCATCCCATACAATTTTGACAAATGCTCGACTTCGGATTCATTTCCTTGAACGGGATGAACATGGGGCTTTGCTTTGGCTTTGAATGAATGTTTGGCCTTGCCTTAATCCCAAAACGAGTCAAAAACTAATCTGAGAGCAAAACAAAAATGCTGTGAGTATGTTAATGGTAACATAACCTTTCAATCAATCACACTCTTCGTTTGTTACGTATTCCGAGGTGTAGGCGACATTAAGCAAACATTTAAATAATAAATGAATAAATAAATAAAATAACAATTAATTTTGAATATAATAATTAATTGTTTTGGTTAAGTTTTTTATATGTGCCAATATTTTTAAGTTAAAAGAAAATCATACGAGATGAAATAGAAGTAAGAATAAAATTTAAATAGAAACATTTACAGTTAGATTTAGGTATTCAGTTAAATAATATTGATAACAAACAAAAATAATAAAATAAAAGTTTCAGTAAAATTAAATGTCAAAAAAGTCTCAAAACAAAAAAAAAATTTTCTCAGTCGCAAAAATAACCCAGAAAAAAATTCTTGGAAGTAATTTGCGATAAGTTTTCTATGGATATGATTCACTTGGTTGTTGTGTACGTATCGGTATAAATACAATAGAAATTGTGAAGCGAGATAACCAATAGCGGAATCAATTCAAGTATAAATAAAAGTATCGAGACATATAGTCAATAGTAGAATCAATTCAATATCGAGTAAAGTATCGAGACATACAACAAATAGAGAAATCAGTATAGAGGATCAATAGAGGAAGTATAAATAAAGTATCAATTGAAATATCAATCGGAGTTTAAATAGAAGTATCGATCAATTGAAGAATCAACCAATAGGACTAAATAGGACTGTCAATCAATAGAGGGAGCTCGATCCAAGGTAGCGCAGCGGAACATGTGAATCCTGAAACCAGTTACGGTGCATATTTTGCTACAGGATGCACGATCCGAGGAAACCAGTTAAGGTGCAGATTCGTGCTACAGGAAGCACGATTAGAGGCAGCGCAGCAGAACAAGTGAAGTCCCGAAACCAGCTGAAGTGGAGGTTCGTGCTACAGGAAGCACGATCAGAATCAGCGCAGCACAATTCAGAGGCGTTCAGAGTCAGGGCAGCACAATTGACAGATGGTCAGAATCAGCGCAGCACAATTCACATCTTTTGATTTTTGATCCTTTTATTTTAATCTAATATGAAGGAGTAAGCTTCTTCCTCTTTGTGTGTGTGTATGTAACATGGAAGGATCAGGACTTAAATAATGTCCTAACCCCCACGCTCACGCGGTGATCTAGTCGGTTTAAAGTAACTTTTTTCGGCCACCATTATGCGGCCTTTGTATTTTAAAATAACCCTGTCTTTTTAAACTTGTTCCTTTCTTTCGCTGCAGGTGCGACCGATCGGTTGTCCCCCCGATTATTATTTATTCATTATTAATTATATATTTGTTTTTTTTTTTTGAAAATACATAACAAGTTCACACTCTTTTCAATGGTTTTCTGTTGTTTTCAAAGAAGAAATAACAAAAAGACTTTTATTTAATTAAAATTTTAATTCAATTTCAATTTAACACTACTATTTTCGTGATTTATGAATAAATTAAAGTGACACTTGTTGTGAATGGGGGTGGGATGGGAATGTGACAATAATTACATTCATGTTGTATTTCTATAAAGCCTTCCTCAATCATTTTGTGAATCGCATGATGATTTATATCTATTTGTTTCGTTCTATTATAAAAATTTGATTTTCTGCCAATTTGAGAGCACCGAGATTATCTCCAAAATCCTTAACCTTTTAAAATTTATTAAATCCAAGATTTTCCAAGGAACGAAGTAAATATATGCATTCTTTAGCAGCCTCGTTTAGCACAATGTATTCGACTTCTGTCGTGGATTGTGCTACAGTACTTTGTTTCTTAGCCTTCCAAGATGCAACATTTCCTATACCCTGTATAGAATCGTCGATCATAAGGACAATTTGCATAGTCTGCATCAACATGACCATTCAATGAGCCATGTTGATTCCCAAAAATCAAACTTACATTCATAGTTCGCTTCGGATATCTCAAGATTCTCTTTACAGTTGTCCAATGTTCAAGATCATAACAAGAATTCTACTGACTCAGATAACTCTTAGCGTAAGCAATATCTGGTCTCGTAGATGTCGCCAAATACATAAGTGAACCCACTAATTCTCTAAATGGAAGTTTTTCAATCGCTTTGCTTACAGAAACTGCCTTCATTAATTTCGTTCCTGAATCCAAAAGTGTAGAAACTGAATTACATTCTACCATGCCAAAACCAGCAAGCACCCCGCGAATATATCCTCGTTGAGACATTTTGATTATCTGCTTGTCGCGTGTAAATTCGATTCCCGAGCAATAGTTGATGTCCCGAAATTCTTTGATCTGCAAATATTGGTATAAAATATTCTTGATTTCATCAATTCTTTGTTGTATTTTACAGAAAACAAGTATGCCATCAACATATAGTATGACAATTAATGCGTATTCTCCTTTTCCTGTAAAGAATACACATGGATCATCTTTGTTTTGATGTAAACCAAAATTTTTCAGAACTTGAGTTATGGTTTCATGCCGTCGTCGCCCAGCTTGACGCAATCCATAAAGACCTTTTTGTAAAATACAAACTTTATTCCCCATTTCAAGAGTACATATTTTCAGCCTTTTTCCTCATTTCTGTGCCTTGTTTCTCAATCAAAATAATGTGTTCAAGAACTATTTCCGTATATTTCGGGATTCCCATGAAATTTTTTCTTCCAAAACTCCATTGAGGTAAGCAGTTGTCACATCAAACTGCTTAATTTTCATGTTTTATTTAGGTGCTAGAGCTAAAGCCATTCTAATTGATCCAATACGTACGACGGGAGCAAAAGTATCTGTGAAATCTATTTCTGGCCTTTGAGAAAACATTTGGGCCACGATTCTCGCTTTACGTTTATCTATGTTTCCATTTTTGTCATATTTATTCTTTAAGATCACGCGACTTCCGACAACCTTTCGGTTTTCTGGAGGCTCAACAAGGTTCCAAGTATAATTTTTTATAATTGACTGCAATTCAGAAGCCATTACATCTAGCCATTCGTTTGCTACTGGAACATTCATCGCTTGACGTACAGGAATATCAGCTGTACCCTCTATTTCCTGAATATCTTCTGTATTTTCAACATTCAGTTGATACTGTTTGGTTGGTCTGCCAACTCGACCTGTTCTATGTATACGTGGACGACCTTCACCCCTACGTGATGGGGGAATTTGATCATCTTCCTGTTCTGCAGGTTCTTTATCTAATTTATTTGGAAGATGTTCATCGAGTAACTCTACTTCTATTGTTTTATCTGGGCGTGGCATTATCTGCTCTGCAAATGGCAATGATTTTGGACTTTCCATAATACATCACGAGCAGTGTCTACACGTTTGTCTTCGGTAATCTGAATTCTATACGCTTTTGGTTGCCCCGAATATCCGAGAAAAATACCGCGTTTTGATTTTTCATCAAATTTCCATATTTCAGGTTCGCGAACAAGAAAAAAGACTTCACAGCCAAATTCTTGAAAATAACTGACATCAGGTACTTCCTCTCTCCATATGTAGAATGGAGTACTTCCATCAAGAGAACTTGAATGACATCTATTCCGATTATAATTTGCTGTATTAACTGCTTCAGCCCAAAAAGTCGGAGGAAGCCCCGATTGTATCATTAGGCATCTGGCCATTTCTACTGAGGTTCTATTTTTCCTCTCAGCGATGCCATTTTGCTGTGGAGTATTAGCAACAGTTAACCATGGAATCATTAAGGCGCTTACACATCCGAGCGAAGATAGCGGCTCTGAGGGGGGACCCTTAAGAAAAAATGATGCAAAACAACAACAACAACAAACAGAACAAACAAAATAATGCAGAGGACACGAACAAACGAGCCGATGGACATAATTCATACAACCATAACGATTATTTTGGCATAGAAGCTTAGAACCTAGCATAGAATCTAAGCTCCCGGAGGAGAAAGTCGGAGAAAAAGACCTGATGATTAACGATGTTATCGCGGAGAACCGTTCCGAGGAAGAACGGTTGACTGAAAAATGTTATGCGATCCTCAAAAGATTTAAAAAATGGAGTGTTTGAGCTCGAGGACCCCTTGGATCGAGTTTGCCACTACAGGAGACTCTGGAAAAAGTTGGAAGAAGAACATCCACACTAAACGGTGTACGTTAAAGTCACCCAACCTTTCCTCCCCAGTATTAAGAGGACTGCTGCTAGCCCTCTTGAAAGCGAACAGGAGAAAAGGCGTAGAGAGAACGCTGAGCCAGAAACACAAACGCCACAAAGAAAAGGCGCCTTCCAGCTCGTGATATCTAAGGCGGCAAAAAAATCGAAAAACGTAAACATAGGCTTAGCCAGTAAACAGTGCCTGTTCAAACAACGACAAATACCGTGGATAAACCAGGAAGAAAAAAGCGAAGAATCCTTGGGGACGCCATTTTTGTGAAGCCCACTGACGGAAGGAGCTACTCTGACGTTCTACCCAGTATCAGCAAGAATGTCAAACCGGAGGAAGATTATTGAAACTCTACGATCGACGGGGTCCGGAGGGCTACTCGTCGAGTTTGGAGCGGACTCCTCCGATAAATCGATATTCCGCGATAAAATAAAAGATGTCCTTGGGGCAAAAGCCACTGTCTGTACCTTGGAGCCAGGGGCTTCATTCGAAGTAAGGGATCTTGATTGCATCGCCGATCCGGCTGAGGTTGAAGTTGACATTCAAAAGGAGTTCCCTGAAAAAACTCTAGTAAACGTAAAGTTTTCTCCAGAGAATCGGCGAGGGCAAAGGCTTGCCATACTCGACGTAACGGAGAACGATGCTGCACAACTCCTGGCCAAAGGAAAACTAAAAATCGGCTGGGTGGTGTGCGAAATTCGCCATCGAGCCATCCCAGTTCGATGCTACAGGTGCCTTGGATAAGGTCACACCACTTCGAATTGCGAGAGCCGTTGAATGGTGCATGTCTCAAACCGATTCCAGGGGGCAATGCATTCTTAACATTGAATACCGGTAAGGTACCTACATTCCGGCGCTGAGGCTGCGAAGGAACAATCTCAGATGTGACATTCGCCTCGAAGTCCCTCGCTTCGACGACGCTGAACTGGAGAGTACTTGAGGATTACTCAGCGAGTGACCACCAATAATCGCGTTCGAGATCGGCGATACCACTCCTCCCTCGTCTCAACGATCTTTCACTCCGGGGTGGAACATCAGAAAAATGGACGTGGAGACTTTCGTCGATGTGATCTTGAAAGGCGTAACGACATCGGGGAGCTCTTCGGGGAGGGAAGGGCTCCAGTCGAGGGAATGGTGGAGTCAACGATGAGCCTAATCACTTCTGCCTGTAGCTCATGTCTGCCCCGACGGATGCCTCGGCACGACAGGCCTGCTGTACATTGGTGGTCAAAAGATATCGCAGACATACGAGGCGAGTGTCACAGACTTCGACGGGCAGCTCAGCACTCGAGAAGCGTAGAGGAAGTATCCAATAGGATAACAGCATACAGGTCAGCGAGGAAAGAACTCCGAAGACTCATCAACGAGAGTAAGGCACGCTGCTGGCGAGAACTTGTGGACGATGTGAACAGGGATCCATGGGGGCTCGGCTACAAGGTAGTGTGGCGCAAGCTCGGTATCTCACGAAAGCTGTGTTTACTTCAAGCAGACAAGATGGACGGCATAGTGCAGGCGCTTTTCTCAACTCATCCTGTCCGGGTTCATGCTGCCCACGAGGTCGATTCAGTGAAATGTTCATTGTTCACAAAAGCTGAGCTGGAAGATGCGGTGCTTTTTATGAAAGCTCGAGAGGCACCAGGACCAGCCGGCATTCCAACCGAGGTGCTACAAATGGTCTTCAACGTTTGTTCTGACTTGCTACTCAATGTGTTTAACGCTTGCCTGAGAGAAGGTGTATTTCCATCTCGTTGGAAGGTGGCGAGGCTCACATTGATTAGCGAGGGGAAAGGGGACCCCGGGCTGCCTTCTACATACCGTCCGCTTTGTATGCTGGACACAGCCAGGAAAGTGTTCGAAAAGTTCATATAGGGAAGACTCACTAACGCAATTGGTGCTGCAGGGGACCTTTCTTCTCGGCAGTATGACTTTAGAGCAGGGCGCTCCACTTCCGATGCCATGGAAGTGGATCGCATGGATCGCAGTGGAAGTCATGTGAAAGTGGTGAATGCAATCCGTTGAGCCGAAGCGCACAAAACTGACTCCAAACGAGTTGTCTTGCTAGTGACGCTTCACGTCAGGAATGCTTTCAACTCCGCCAGGTGGTCGGATATTCTTGGCACATTGGAAAATTTTTTCCGATTGCCAGGGTATCTGATGTGGATTTTGAGGGATTACTTAAAGGACCGCAGTCTGCTCTATGACACACAAGATGGGCGGCGCAGTATGGAGATAACGTCTGGTGTAGCGCAAGGCTCCATATTAGGACCAGACTTGTGGAACGCCTCATATGACGGACTATTGAGGCTTGAGCTACCAGATGAGTCGCGCTTGGTCGGCTATGCAGATGATATAGCAGCACTGGTCGCCGGACGCACAGTCGAACATGCGCAGCACAGACTGGGAATGCTTATGCGTCAAGTGAGGGAGTGAATGACCACCCGCGGGTTCAGGTTGGCTCTAGAGAAAACCGAGGTGGTCATTCTCACGAAGAAAAGAGATCCCACGGTAGTTCCTTTGCGGATCGAAGATGCGACTGTTAAGTTGAAACTTGCAATAAAATATTTGGGACTATTGATCCATTCGAAAATGAGCTTTTCGGAACAGATCAGGGCAACGGGTAAAAGGCCGCGATAGGCGTCTCGGCTTTAAGTCGACTAATGCGCAACATCGGTGGGCCCACATCGAGGAAATGCTGACTCCTCATGAGTGCTGTACAGTCATTGCTTCTGTACGGCTCGGAGGTTTGGGCGGGAGCTCTCAGTGAGGAGCATTACCGAAAGCGCTTGCCCAGGTACAGAGACGAGGAGCTTTGCGGGTTGCGTCTGCATACCGCACTGTCTCTGAGTCGTCAGTGCTGGCGATCGCAGGAGTGATACCCATTGCCTTCCTTGTTAGGGAGCGAAGGAGAATTTATGACCGAAATGTGGAGGGCTCAAGATACGCTGTCAACCGAGAAGAGAAGCAGCGCACAATACTCGAGTGGCAACAGTCCTAGGAAGGCGACTCTAATGGCCGCTGGACTAAACGTGGCTAAATCGAAGGCACGGTGAGACTGATTATTACCTTACCCAGCTTCTTAGCGGGCATGGGTATTTTCAATGTTACCTGCACAATATTGGTAAATCACGGTCCCCAGACTGCATTTTCTGCCCAGGGGAAAGGGACGACACATGCCACGCCTTCTTCAACTGTAGAAGGTGGAACAGGATGCGGCAGGATTTATAGGAGGTAATGGGAGAGCTTTCTCCAGACAACCTGGTCGGAGAAATGCTGAAAATTTTCGACAAATGTATCTGTGCGGCACATTACTCTCGGGCAATACTTGCAGCAAAAAAGGGAACATGTGTAACCTTGAGCGCGGGGTATAGAGGGGTCTCCTTTCGTGCAGTCCCCCTCTATCCTGCCCCTTCCCACTGGGGGGAGATTTCTCTACGTTGACGGCGCCCTAGGGCGAAGTCAAAAGAGGCCTAGCCCGAATTAATGTCGCAAAGAGTTCCAGGCTAGGATCTCTTGACAGGAGAGGTGTTTAGTGGGTAGTCTGGTAGCATGCGCTCCTAGGAGTCCCACAATGCGGGCGTAAATTGCCTTCACCCCTAACCCAAAAAAAAATACTGGTTCGTACCCAACATGATGTTGTACCCAACAATCACAAACACCACGATTCATCTAGGATAGGTTCGCCATCGTGTGAGGACTAACCTGTAACCTGTCATGGGCGTTCCCCCAACCAGTGGTTCAGATTAACCTCTGATCAGGTTGCGCTTTTTACAGTCCGGAAAACACTCAAAGTTTTTGCTATAAGCATACAGGACTGATTGTTCTCCCCCAGAACCTTGAGTACGTGGCGAACGACACCCCTTAAAACTGAAGAGACTGAGCGGCAGCTCAAACTCATCAGCCCCCTGTATCATCGGAGTCCTACAGCACAAGTCTATAGAGTCCGATTTAACATCAGTCACGACAAAACTTTCAACATATATGCACATTTGAATACGACATTCTTTTCTCCACTTTTAGCAAGTGAAGTAGTCTAGCATCCACCCCATCAGCGAAATTGATGTTGCAACGCGAGCTTTGAGTAACAGCTTGTCTGCGCTGAATTCCCGAGTCCTTTAAATAAGCATCAAGTGCTTTGTTATTTGTCTTTCTTGTCGCTCTTCCATTATCAGTTTGAAAATATATTATCTTTCTCCCCGACCAATTTTCGGTCACCGCCTTGTTTTCTTTAAAAACAGTTAATGCGTGGTCCTTTTTATTTAAGAATCTTACTTCGCAACATCTAGAACTATCATCAATAAAAATGATAAAGTACTTTGACCTTGCAAGTGATTCTACTCAAAACAGACCGCAAATATCAGAATATATTTTATACAACAGTTCTGCGTTTCGTTTTTCACTTTTGGGGAACGGTCTTCTGGTCATCTTTCCTAGAGTAAAAATTTCACATTCAATATTGGCCTCAACGTTGCGTACACTCAGACCTTTTATTGACTGTTTCTGATAATATTGAATTAAATCTCTTTTCCAAACACATTTATTTTGTTTTCATCTACTTTACGTATATAATTTAATCCATCGATACGATTTACAGCTTATATTGAATTTCCTTTTTCTCGAAAATAACTTTAAAACCTTTATCAGTTATTTTTCCGACTGATATCAGGTTGGTTCGTAATTCCGGAACATGTAAAATATTCTCAAATTCAACCCTTGCTTCTGTATCCCCATATTCGGTTGCAAACGTTACATCACCTACAGAACCTCAGAACTAACCTCAGAACTTGCATTATTGGCTGAATTTATCTTGGCACTTGTTTCAGACGAATCGCTAGAAGGTTCTTCCCTTTTACACATGTGAGTACTAAAACCGCTGTCTAGACACAATTTTTTGTTATTTTTATTCATGACCACCATCGCTTCGTTTGAGGTTAGCTGTGAAGTTGTAGTATTTGATAGATTATTTGATGATAGATTTGATATAATTCTTCAAAATTTTGCTAATAAACTTACACGTCCCGACTGAAGAAAAGGACAAAGAAACGAAGGAAACGTTCTACAATTACCTGGAAAGACTAGTGGACGCATTGCTTAAAAACGATGCAAGTTGGCAATAATCATCCGATCGGGGAACAACTGGAGAATACAGGCCCCACGATGAAGCAAAAGAGAACGGACAACGCCTGTTGACATTGCATGTAGCAGAAATCTAGTTATAAGTTCGATGTTCCCACGTCGACGCATTCGTAAAACGACCTGGGTATCCTCGGATGGCAACACAAAAAATCAGATCGACCATGTTATGATTACACAAAGTTTGGACCTCGAGCATACTTGATTTTCGCACATACCGAGGAGGCAATTGTAACTCGGATGACTATTTGATTAAACTAATGCATCGATATCGCATGTCAAAAAGGCGTATTCGACGAAGATCAGCCCTATACGAAAATTTGACATCGAAAGGCCCAAAACGGCGTCTGTGCCCGAAAATTTCACGGAGACCCTCAACAACGGGCAAGTCCCATTCTATCAGATACCTCGCTGAAAACAAGCAACAAGCTATAGGGTGAAATAAAAGGGACAATTAAGACCATTGTAGAATAGACGAGCGGACATCAAGCCCGGCGTAGAGAAAACGATTGCTTTAATCACGAATGCAGGGATGCGATAAATAAAAAGAATCAGGTGTTTAAAAAGTATTTTGCTAGGAAAGGACGAAGGATTAAGGGAAGAGGGCGAAAATGGAAGAGTAGCGAATAAGATAATTATAAATAAGAATAGAAAATATTATGACGACCAATTGAGGAGCATCGATGTACATCTAGCAAGCAAATTAAGACAAGAATACAAAGGAGTGAAATGTTAGAAGTAAGTTTATCATCCTAAGACCCCCCTTTACACGGACGTCACCAGCAACATCATCCCTATTAAAAACAGAATCAAAGAAAGACACGATTCTTATTTCAAGAAAATCCCTAATACTCTACACAGCTCCAGAGCATCGGAGCCCATCGATAAAGATATTGCTGGACAGCTTCCATCAGCCCAACTAAATCTGGATAAAGTCTATTCCGCCATCAAAGCCCAGAAGAATAATAAAGCGCCGGGCATCAATGAGATTCCAATGGAACTCAAGCAAGTACATTACAAATGTTGGGAAAATCTGAAAAACATAGACGTTTGCCAGATTTTCGTTGACTATAAGGAAGCATACGACAGTATTGACCGTATTTATTATTATTATTATTGTACTGGGGTCCACTTGTTGGAATTTAGCATAGGCCAGAACTCGGCCCTTAGCTCCCCATGTGTAGTACTGTTGTTTACAGATGGTCCATCCTGTCGTCCTACAGAAGCCAAGGAGTTCTCCCAGCTCTGTGGTCGCTAACTGTTCCAATTCTGTTACGCCGGTACACCTAAGCCAAGTAAGGCTTTTGTTGGCTAGATTCGGGTAATCTAGGAGGAAGTGTTCTGTACTTTCTTCCTCCTAGCCGCAAGTTCGGCAGGTGTCATCCGCTTGAACTCCTATTCCTTTGGCGTGTTGACCTAGAAGATTATCGCCCGTTAATACTGCCACAAATGTTCTAACGTCTTTTCGGTTTTTCCCTAGGGGTTGTTTTGTTCTCATTTGATTAGGGTCAGTCCAAAGAGCTCGGCTTTGGTCGGCTGATCCAGCTCTCGCTAGCACACCCACTCTTTCGTTTCCCTCTACACCACTATGTCCAGGGACCCATGTCAGTTTTACATTTACTCGGGTTGTTGCGGCTTTGAGAGCCTGCCTACAATCCTGCACCAGTTGTGAAACTACGCGGTTAGAGGCAAGCGCCTGCAGTGCCGACTTACTGTCCGAGAGTATTTGTATACTTCCATCAAGGTTGTTTGTTGCCGCTTCTATAGCCGCTTTTATTGCAAACACTTCCGACTGAAAAACGGTGGTATGGCTCTCCAGTTTATGACTTCGGTTGAGTTACGGGTGATCTGGCAAAAAGATTCCAGCGTCGCTTCCCTCATCCATTTTGGAACCATCGGTGTAGATCATGATCACACTTCCAGATGTGAAATCCACCGTTTTCCACGCTTCTCTGGTCGGAATGTTGATTTTGTATGGAATTGTTGTGTCCAATATTGGTTGAATTCTATCCAGATCTCTTTTACTTGACGGGGCAATTCTCTCCATTTTTTCCAAAATGCATACGTGCCCCGTTTGTGGGTGGTTAGATAACCCATATGTGGATTTTAATCTGATGCTCGTAAGTACCTCTCTGCCTCTCTGAAGATGAATTTGTCGAGTGGCATGAGATTAAGCATTATCTCCATTGCAGCAGTTGGCGTAGTCCTAATGGCATCTGTGATGCCAAGGCATACCATTCGCTGGATCTTCTCTAGCTCTTTTGCAATGGTTTTCTTTTGTAATGCCTGCCACCAAACCAGTGTCCCGTAGGTGGTTATAGGCTTACTACTGTTGTGTAGATCCAGTGGGCAATTTTGGGTTTAAGTCCCCAGGTTTTCCCCACTAGTCTTTTCATTGTGAAGAGTGCCACTGTAGCTCTCCGTCTGACTGCTCCTATGTGTGGAGTCAAAGTTAGTTTACTGTCCAAGGTTACTCCTAAGTATTTCACCTTGTTTACTAAACTGATATATCGTCAGCATACGCTATCGTTTTGAAACCCTTCCCGTTCAGGTCTTCCACTATTTGGTTAACTGTGAGTACCCAGGCAAGTGGTGATACTATGCTCCTTTGTGATGTACCCCTGTTAGTCCATTTATTCAAGGTTACGCCGTTTTCTTCGGCTCTAATCTTGCGTTTAGCTAGTAGTTCCGTCATCCATTTAGTAAGATATGGGTCTATTGCATATCTTTGGATGGCTGATATCTGATCTGATACCAATGTTGATCGATATCAATGAAGGCCGCCAAGGTGTAATCTTCGATGGCAAGGTTCCTCTCTATTCTGCTTACTACTTCATTTAGTGCCGTCTCTGTTGAGCGCCCTGGGCAAAGCTCCGTTATGTTCACGGTGCTTTTTATGTACGCATCCATCTGGCGTTCCAGGCTATTCAAAATGAAAGACGTTAAGCTGATAGGTCGGTAATCCGTTGCTTTGTAGTGGCTAGCTTTTGCCCGCTTGGGTATAAAAACTACTTTAGCTTCTCTCCAGTCCAGAGGAATATAGCCTTTGGATATGGAGGCTCTATATATTTTCACCAGATTCCGTATTATACATAATACAACTGGTGCCTGGTGCCGTCACGCCAGGTGTCCGATCTCCGGAGATTTATCCCCCTCGTATGCCGGGTACTGAGTGTACTTCTTCTGCTTGTACTTCCATATTTTCAGAAGTTGGTTACTTCTTCGCTTCACTTCTCGCCCTTTGCCTACCTGCTTGGTTGGATCCGAAGGTTTCCTGCAGTGTAGCCGCTGGGTTCGTTGGAGTTAGTGGGCCCCTCGCCACGTCAAGGCGGGTAACCGTGAGGGAGAGTATTGACCGTAACGTACCGTACCAAATAATGCTCTGAATTGACCGTAACGTACCGTACCAAATAATGCTTCGCTTTGGTATCCCAGCCAAATTAATCCGTCTTACCAAAATGGCGGTAACGGCAACAACCTCGCATATCGTCATCAATAACCAACCCTTAGTTGCCTTTGACCAAATAACGGGAGGAATCTTTAAGCAGGGAGATGGGCTGGCCCCTTAGTTATTCAGTTTGGCTCTGGAATATGACATAACACAGCTACCTTGTCGATATGAGCTAATAACCGCCAAAGAACTTTTCCTCAAGCTCGACAGCGAACCAAACTATTAGGTCTACAAGGCGGTATGGCTTCAGAGTAAGGCCTCTAAGTGTTGGGGAAGCGTTGGTTGAATCGCAATCATGAGTTTTCCGCAGCAAATCAGGGCAACAGTGGACAATGCTACAGCGTGGGTAAAGACACTCACTCCATTAATTCCCACCATAGGGGCCCGCCACAGCAAGGAGACGTCTCCTGATGAGCGCTGTGCAGTCCATTCTACTGTATGGTTCAGAACTATGTGGCGTCGCTCTCAGCAAGGGGTCACATCGAAAGCGGCTGTATAGCCTTAAATGGTATAAAATATTATTACCTTTAATCGTTACGTAAGGAATGCTCAGCTCAGGAACATAACTGGTGGCTTCTCAAAAATTATAATTTACTTAACATGAATGATCCGAAGACAAGTGGTCAAAGAGATAACAGAAAGTGGTGGAATTCCCCATTTGCATAGGCCATAAAAGAAATACGAAGGAAACTATAAATACATCAGTTACACATGTGAATTTTGTTATATGAACAAGGGAATTATTTGCAAGTTTATAGTAGTCGTTTTCAATTCCAACGAGCTTAGCCGCGAATCTCTTCCTCCTTACCAATTAAGGTAACTTAGTGCGACGTGACCTGCATCCAATGAGACAGAATCAAAGCCCAGGTGCTAATCTAAATTACTAAACTTTTTCCCAAACGTTCACTTCGACGAAGTTGAAGAGTGTGCAACAATTGGCAGTTACTGCATTTTCGCGAAATTATCAAAAGCCTTCTTCCGCTACACCTACATAACAATTACTCCAATCTAATGTGCACCAAATAGCTGCGGGCTCGCAACAGTCGACGTGCGCCTCGCAGACATTATCTGAGCAATTTCTTCGGCACAGGTGAGGTGCACAAGCGCCACAGGTAACACAGGTCGCAACTTTAAATTCGCGAGTAAAATTTCGAGCGGCACTCGACCATTGCAATGAGGCCTAAATGTAGCGCAGTTGCTGTCTTAAGAAATTTCAAGTACATAAATGTGTGTAATGAGTTCAATTGGAGCTGCTGGATTGCCTCGCGAGTGTTTACCAGCAAGGTACAAGGTGTTATTTTTTACTGCTATTTCTGCGAAAAAAAATTATCTTCGTGAGGTTACTGTCCACTTGTTTTTAAAAGAATGCCATTAAGTTTTCGAGTTGATTACGTATTATCGTACACATGCAATTTCTTAGAACCTTTCGCCTTCATTTTAGGTTAGAAGATATTGTTAGCCAGCGGCGATTATTAAATATTTGGTTGACTGATGATCTTAAATATTAAATTTAATTGTCTTTATTAATTGTCTGCTTTATTTCGAAGGGAATCAATTTCAATAGAAGTCTATCCGGAAATCGGTAGTAAAATTCAAAGCTATTGATTCTTATTCTCTGTCTCAATATTTTGATATTTACTGTGGTCGAATCTCCTTCAATTCATTTCTTCTTTCCTCTCTTCAGGGCTTTGTGATTGTAGGATCAAATTTTAATGCCTAGAATTCGATTAAAACTTTTCTTAAATGAGATTATGTCCACATATGAAGAATGTATATTAAATGTCCAAAATGAAAAACCAATTTAGTATTAAGGTTTGCATATTAAATGGCACACTTGCTGCTTTCTTTGTGAGCTGAAGCTCATTTTAATTTTGTATCTCTATAGCAGAACCTCCCATGTTTTTGTTTGGGAAAAAGTCCTCCAATTGATTTGGTACCTCTGGTGTGCTTCAAGGCTCAAATACTGGACCAGTGTTGTATTGGGTTGTTCGGAGAGTAATTTTATTTTTTCTCGACAGAGGAATTAACTGTATTTTTTGCACCCAACTTCACACCCCAACCGCATAATCACTTTATGTTTTGAAAGCTGATACAGCAGTGCTTGTGTGTGAAAAAGTCCAATTAATTGTACGCAATAGTTTTTGGCAGGGGCTCCCTTTAATATGGAGAGCAATAAGCAGCATTGCCGTCCTATTTTGCTCTGATAATATAAAACGGGTAAAGAAAGAAAGTCAGAAAGAAATTAACTGTTAAGTATGGAGAAGATGTTTTGACAGTACGCAGTGTCAGAACTGGTTTACAAAATTTCGATACGTTAATTTTGATGTCGAAGATGCAACACGTTCTGGAAGGCGGGGTGAAGCTGATAAAGACAGGATGACCGCATTAGTACATGCAAACCGGCGAATAACAACACGTGATATCAGTAGCAGGCTAAGTTAAGGCCTGGGTTTAATCTAGAAGCTCGATCTATGGGTTCCCCATGTTCTCACAGAGAGAAAATTGTGTCGTCGCTTTGACGTCTGTGATTTGCTTCTCAAACGTCATGAAAACGATTAATATTTGAAGCACATCATTACTTGGGACGAAAAATAGGTTGAGTATAACAATTTTAAACGCAAGAGATCATGCAGCAAAATCCGGCTTGAAGCATTTCTATAGCCGATATCCACCAAAAAAGGTGATGCTGTCTTTTCAGTGGAAATTTAAAGGAATCGTTTTTTTTTTAACTTTTACTGAATAACACAACTTTTGATTTGAAAGTCTGCTGTCAACAGCTGGGCAAACTGAATGATGCACTTCAAAAGAAAAGACCAGTATTAATCAACATAAAAAGTGTTATATTCCACCAAGGTAATGCGAGACCTCATACAAGTTTGATCACACGCCAAAAGCTTTTACAGCTTAAATGGGATACAATGTTATACCCAACATATTTTCTGGATGTGGCATCTTCGGATTATTATTTTTTCCGGTTACTAAAAAATTTTTAAGACGGTTAAACCTTAACTTCAAATGAGGAAGTCAAAAACCTCCTCTATCAGTTTTTGCCAGCAAAGACCAAAAATTTCATTAGCGTGGAATCATGCTTCTACCAGAAAGATGGCAAAAGGTATTAGACCAGAATGGCCAATATCTAATTTAATAAAATATTTGTTCATTATTCAAAAATTGTCTTTCATTTTCACAAAAAAAAACGAAATTATTTTCCGAACAACCTAATACGATAGAAACAGAGCAGATATTCTAATTCTTTTGTGAAACATTCAAAACCAACCCCTTTAAAAGCTAGCAAATAGATTGCAAATTACCTTGAAGCCCTACAAAGCACTTCGCTGGATGGAATACAAAAATAAATTTTCTGAAAAGCAAATAACTATTAAAAAATCTGAACAAGCACTTTGGACACAAGGTAATTAAATTAAATTGGAAGAAAACTACCATAAATGAAAGAATCAATACCCTGTCCCTCTTTAAACCGGAGTTTAAACGGGTGGCCCTTCAATCTGTGTGAGCAAGTGAGGCCTCTACCAACGCTAAGTCAAATCACCATAATACAGTGATTACTGAATTCATGTTCCAAAGGAGCTATGTAAAGAACTAAAAAGCAGAAGCAAAAAGTGCTTCTTGCTTGCACTAGATTCTGTTTCAATCCTTGAACATAATAGCGTATGTACAGCGCCATATTACAGAGCGCACCAAAAGTTAAATTTTGTTTAATTATGCAAATCAGAATATCGGTTTCCGGAAGGTTTTGAAGTTTCTATTCGTTTAATACCTTTGAATACCTTTTACCACAATAAGGTGGTACCATTAACACAAATAAATCTTGTAACTGGTTAAGCTGAGAAGCAATGACCTAAATAAATTGCTCAAGAGTCAGGTGTTTTCCGCAATGTCAATACCCTCAGCAGCTGCTCATAAGGACAATAAATGATTAACTTAACCCTTTGTAAGCAAGAGTTAGAATAAGTGTTGAGAAAATACAAATTTACGGAATTTTTTTGAAGGATTAGTGATTTGAAATGAAATAAAATATTCATTAAATGTTTTCAAACGGATCGTCCTATTTTGTTCCTCAGCACATTCACATCTACTTGTCACATGCCTAGTACCATAACTGTGCCTTTATTGGTGACTTCCTTCTCCGCGAAGCGATTCGAATTTTGTGGTTCGTATTCCGGATTCCGTATATGTAGCGTACGAAAGTATTCTCCTGCGGTTTTGGCTCCGTTTTGGATGTGGATACGTTTTAAGATGACGACACTAGACTTATCTTTTGTGGTAGTGTTAACATCAGCGACACATACTCTAGAGACTGCTGGTTATTACAATTCACCACTAGATGGCCCGTTTTCAGACACTTTTATGGCAGGGTTTTTTTCAGCCCCGCTGCGTAACTGAAGGTCCTTCTTGGGGGCAGTCAACAGTTTCATTAGTTACGCCCCTTGGATGTTGCCTGTTTAATGAAAGTAGTCTATTACTGCTTTCGTAAGTGTATCAATTGCGGGTGTCAATAAGATCCCTTCGCATGAGTTTCGAGTTTGTAGCTGATGTACATTACCTTTTACCAGTGCCTTGATTACCGTCCTCGGATATCACTCGTTAAGGTGCGATGTACCATGTATCGATGTACCAGTACCATTTCGTAGGAAATTTCCCAGGTTTTCCTTGGTTAGCTCTCAGTATTTATCTGGTATCAGGGGTCGTCTGGGTGCTTCGTTGCCCAATTTTGTTTTGACGCTTCTATTTTCTTTGCTCATTGGTTATTAGCATTTTGGCTGATGGCACCGTTTTCCCAGTAGGAGCGATAGCTGCCATTGTTATTGTTTTATTGCAAACACTCGGCAAATTCACAACCACCCCCGCCAAGCTCAACCACTGAGGGCTTAGTTCCATTAAGCCAGTTGTATGGTCGCCGCAAAGTTTCTCCCTCTTATGCCGGGTACTGAGAGTATTTTATTACTTTTGTTTTTTATTTGCCTTTGCCTTACTTGTAGTAGTTTTAAATATGCGTTACCTTAGATCATCGTTGAGTTTTATTTTGTTTCTAGCTATATCACATTGTTTTCAGTTAAGGCTGAAGGCTGCTGGGAATCAGCTCAGTATTTACTTCATACAATATTTAAATCCCATCTCGACAATATTAGACAATGCACTATAAATAAATACGAGGTCTGGCTATTAAATAACGAGACTGCGCGCCTAGAGGGTGCCGTAGAGGGGTGGGGAAAAAACGAGTAGTGCGTTGGGTATCTAAATATCTTGTCTATGCACGTACCAAAACACGTTCTCGTCACTATTATTGTATTTGTGCAGTAGCGGTTTGAAACGAAAGTGTTTTTTTTCTCGTGCCGAAAACCATGTGTGACGAAAAACAGGAGCAACGTATCAATCTCAAATTTCTCGTTAAATTAAAAAAAAAACTCCGACTGAGTGCTATAAATTGTTGCAAGAGGCCTATGGGGACAACTCTCTATCTCGTGCGCGTGTTTTTGAGTGGTGAAAGCGTTTCAGTGAGGGCCCAGAGAGCACTGAAGATGACCAATGCCCAAGTCATCCCGTCACTATTTCAACTCCGGAAACGCTGACCAAAATCAACCAAATTGTGCGTGAAGATCGTCGAATGAGCATCCGGAGGCATTGCCGAGGCTGTAAACGCCGATAAAGAAACGGTTAGACAAATTTTACACGAGAGATTACACATGACAAAAGTCTATGCGAAGTTGGTGCCAAAAAAACCTGACAAACCTCAACAGGTCTGCTCAGAGTTCCTTGTAGGGTTAAAAAAAAGATTCCGGACTGATGAAAAACATATTACTTGCGACGAAACGTGGATTTTTCAATACGATGTTGAAACAAAGTGGCAATCGATGTATTGGAAGACGCCTGAATCGCCCAGAATCAAAAAAGCAAGGATGCCAAAATCAAAATCCAAGGCAATGTTGATCGTTTTTTTCGACATTAACGGTATCGTGACGACTGAATGGGTTCCAGAGGGTCACACTGTCAACCAGACTTACTATTTGTCAGTTTTGGTAACACTACCAGAACAAGTTCGTAAGAAACGGCCCGAGTTGTGGAAGAACAATTTGTGGATTTTGCACCAGGACAACGCACCTGCCCATAACGCGCCATCTGTGAAGCAGTATTTGGCCGGTAAGCGCACTTCAATGCCCGAACACGTGCCGTACTTGCCAGATTTGGCACTGTGCGACTTTTTTTGGTTTCCGAAGATAAAATCTGCTTTGAAAGGGGCCCGATTTGAGTCGATGGAAGCGGTAAAGCAAAAAACGGCAGAGCTCCTAAAGGCCCTCACCAAAGAAGACTTCCAGTACTGCTTCGATCAATGGAAAAAACGTATGGAAAGGTGTGTGGCGAGGAAAGGGGAGTATATTGAAGGGGAGCATTCGAATTTGGAATAATATTTATAATAAAACCCTTTTTCGTAACCAGTATCGTTATTTATTAGCCAGACCTCGTAGAAAAGGGAAGACCAAAACAGCTTCCAAAAAAGCACAAAAGTTGCGAAGAAGCATAGCGAGCAAACTGTTTGATTGGTTTTTCGTTTTATGAGTCCTAGTCTTTATCTTGGCTTAAAAAATTGCAACTCTTTTATGCAACTGAATCAACCATAAGTTTCACCAATGCAAACGTTATGTGAGTTTGCTTGGAAAGAAAATTTTCTTCTCGATTTCTTTGTTTCCATCTAGTAATGCTTTGAATGTGGAAATGAATTTCACTTTCGCGGCGTCCGAAATAATGAAGTAAAATGTGAAAATTTGGTCGAAAATTTTTATAAATGCATTTAATTAATACCCGCTTTGCAATCATTCTCTACTCAAGAAATAGTCTAGCAGTGTTAAACCACATTATCTTGCAGGCCAGTTCACAAGTCTAAAACTAGAAATTATGTGCTCTTCATATGCTCCTCTCAATAAGTTGATGCTTGCACGAGCTTAGCATATCACACCATCCTGCTAAAAACACAGGCTACCTGCTTAACAGAGAATCAACTCCAGAATGATAAAGCCATTGATTATGGCTCTGAAGCGATCAACTGTCAAGTTGCTCCCAGCATAAGAAACCTTTTTGAAGATATATGGACCAACGATTCCAACGGCTCTTAAAGCACACCATACATGGACTTTCTCCGGATGTAACGGTGTGTGGACAACCGCGCGCGGTTGCTCATCACTCCCCATGTGGCAGTTTTGTTTACTGACGATTCGACTCGAAATGAGCATCCTCGCTAAACAAAATTTTCGTATGAAATTCGAGGTCTTTTTTTTCTAGGGGATTTATCTTAGGGCCCATATATCGAATCTACGCCGTGCCAGTGGCCGTTCGGCTTGAATTTCTGCATCAGCGAGAGTAAACGTGCTACGGGAACGGTCCATGGTTAATCAAATTGATTGTTCTGTTAAACGATTATGTCGGCCATAAAATTTACGGATTGGGCGATGAGTTTGGCAAACAGAAGCGTTTTTTTCGAAATAAATCTGCACAACTTGCAGATGTTGCACAGAAATCAACCTTTTTATAATAAAATGGCGTACCAATCCCGCCATAAAACGCATGTCAGGTGTCACAACATACTAAGCATTAAAAATGTTTGTAGCTTAAAGTTCTATGCTTTCAAAAACCACCTTATACAACAGTATTTTTTTAATTTTTACTAAGCTTTGTTTGATTCGAGCAACAAACCACACCTTGGTGTGAGTTCGCTTTGCGGCTCAATCATAAGAGTCCCAAGCCTGTGTAATGTGGGAGGGAAGAAGGAAAAAAGCTTGTTGTTCAACGAAGTCGAAATGAAGCCAATTAGGGTAATTGAAAGGTGGATTTGAAGCTGAATTGAAGCGTTGTATTAGTTTGCTCCTTTGTTAAGTGAACACGTTGAAACGAAGACAGATGTACTGATGAACTTATTTGATGTTGTATGATGTTTGGTTGAACTGGTGAAAACCGATGTAAACCGAAAAACTGATGTGTGAAGGAGGATGTTACGAGGTGGCAGTCGGAAGGATTGACTTAAAGCTATACCAATGATGTCGCCAATGCGGGCTATTTTGGTTTTGGAGCCTGTGGAGTACCGTGGAAAGCTCGAAGGAAGCCAGACGAGTCGGACGAGTTGACCGAAATGTTTCTGGACTGTTGAACCAATGACTAGAAGGCACAAAGAAAATGATGAAGGTAGGCATGCAGATTTAAAGAAGTGTAAATTGTTGCTAAGAAGGATCGATGCAAAATAGACATGGCGACAACGAAAGACATGAGGAATATAATGAAGAGAGGCATGCAAAACTGGAGGAGTGACTTCGTTGATGTCAACAAGAGAGGTTCTATAGTGTTGACAACCTGGGACATACAGAGGAAAAATTAAAGACAGCGGAATCAATGGCTGATTGTTGCTAAGATGATTTGATGCAAAGAAGATATGATACTGACTGGGGACTAGACTTGACAAAGTAAGGATAGGAGTATATAACAGACAGATTGGATATAGACAGATGTGCAAGTGAATTGAAGAAAAAGTAGCCTTAAGAAAATGATGCATGTGAAAGCCGATATCTGTTTTGTACCGTTGCAAAACCGACAGATAACTTGAGATACTAAATTTGACGGTCTGATTATCTTGTTACATGTAGACGATGTGATATTAAACGTAGTAAGCTGGTCAAAAAGCTCACAATGCAACATCAACTTTGTTGACGGTTTCGATGCGAGACAAGTACACTTGCTAAAAGTGGAAGTCGAAAATGACGTAATGAAATGCACTCTTAAAGTTTTTTTTGGGTAGGGAGGTGAAGGCTATTTACGCCCTGAGTGTCGGACTCCCAGTGGACCTACTCGACTACCGACTAAACACCTCCCCTGTCAACTGGAGAGCCTAGCCTGGGACCGTTTGACACATTACTTCGGGCTAGGCCTCCCAATTTTACGCCTTTTGGCGCCTTCGGGTTACAGGGATTCCTTCTCAAGTTGGATGGAAAAGAGGAGGAGGATTGCTAGAGAAGGAAACCCTCCACCCTCGACGCCTCCAGCCGATCAAGTATGCCTTTTTTTATTACTAAGATTACCCGAGCGAAATGTGCCACTTGATTCCATTTGTCAAATGATTTCAGCATCTCTTCGATTAGGCTATCTGGATAGAGCTCTCTCACTTTTTCGGCGAGATCACCGCGCTGTTTTTCCCATCTTCTGCATGAAATGAAAGTATGACAGGCGTCATTCTTCACACCAATGCAGAATATGCGATCTGAAGACCGTGACTTACCTATCTTGTGCAGGTAAGACTGAAAAGAACTGTGTCCGCTCAGTAGCTGGGTCAGGTAGGAATCAGTCTCACCATGCGTTCGACGGAACCACGATCTCAAGTCGTTGATGAGTCCCGTGGTCCATCTTCCTTATAGCTCACGTTCCCATGAATGTTGCCATTCGTCGAGAGTGCATCGTCTTTCATCGCGAGCAACTTTTTCTTTATTACCCTAGTGCCTTCGAAGGTAGATCATTTTACGCTCTCTAGCAAGGAGAGCGATGGGTAAAACCTCTGCAATTACCAACAGCACTGACTTAGAGACTTTCCGGTCTACTGATGCAATCCGCAGTGCTCCTCGTCTCTGCACCTGTGCCAGCCGTTTTCGTTGCAGTTCCTTGTTGAGAGCTTCACTCCATATCTCTGCTCCATAAAGAAGCGTAGATTGCACTACACTCATTAGCAGACGCCTTTTTGTTGCACTTGGTCCCCCATGATTAGCCATTAGTCGCCTAATTGCCGAGACCCCTGCTGCGGCCTTATTTGCCATTGCCTTAATTTGCTCCGTGAAACTAAGTTTAGAGTCTATCAGCAAGCCCAGATACTTGACTGATAGTTTCGACTTTACTAATGCGTCCCCGACGCGGACCATTCTTACTCTGGGGATCCTCTTCTTGGTCAGGATGACCACTTTGGTTTTCTCTAACGCTAGGTTAAGCCCATGAGTGGTCATCCAGCTCGCCACCCGGCGCATTAGTACATTCAGCATTAATTGCGCTTGATCGACCGTGCGCACAGCCACTAGTGCCGCAACGACATCTGCAAAGCCGATCAGTCACGACTCTTCCGGCAGTTCAAGTCTGAGCAGTCCGTCGTAGGAGACGTTCCACAAGTCCGGACCGAGGATGGAGCCTTGGGCCACACCTGATGTGACTAGCATACTCCGACAACCTTGCATCGTGTTGTAGATCAGGCTGCGATCCTTCAGGTAGTTTCGGACTATCCGCATCAGATATTCTGGAACTTGGAAAGAGTTTTCCAGGGCTTCCAGAATATCTGTGCATCTAGCGGAGTTGAATGCATTCTTTATGTCCAGCGTAACTAGAAGGACTACCCGACAGTTGGATCGACTGTGTGGCTCCACCTGTTAGACCGCATTTACGACTTCCGCGACTGCATCTATAGTGGAACGTCTCGTTCTGAAACCGTACTGCCTTGGAGAAAGATCCCCAGTGGCGTGAATAATGTCAGCGAGTCTTGTCTTTATCGGCTTTTCGAGCACTTTCCCGGCCGTATCTAGCATGCATAACGGTTGGTATGCTGACGGCGACTCGGGATTTTCCCTCCCCATTCATGATTAGCACGAGTCTTGCCGTTTTCCAACGCTGAGAGAAAACGGCTTTCCGCAAGTAAACATTGAACGTATTGAGCAGCAAGTCAGGGCAAGATTGATAGGCCAGTTGCGGTACCTCGGCTGGAATACCGCCTGCGCTCGCAGCCTTCTTCGCCTTCATGGAGAGAACTGCTAGTTCCAGTTCATTTCTCGTGAAGTGTGGACAGTCTGATGCTGTTTCCCTGTTGGCGGCATCAACGCGGACGGGATGTTGGGGAAAAAGTGCCCGTACTATCTCGTCTATCATGTCCGCTTCAAGTAAGCAGGGGGCCCGTAGGGCACTGAGCTTCCGCATAAACTGTTTACAGCCCCCGCCCCACGGATCCTTGTTCACGTTTTCGACGAGGTTCTGCCAGCAACGGGCCTTACTCCTGTTGATCAGTTTGGGAAGGCATTTTCTGGCCGATGGATATAATGCCATTCTGGGTCATGCCTCGTCCTGGCTTCGCGCTACATGAGCTTCTCGCCGGAGTTTGTGACACTCCCTTCGTTGCTCAGTTATTTCAGTGAACCACGAGTACATCGTAGGCTTTCCGTGTCTAGGTCTCCGACGGGGCATAGATGACTTACAAGCGGAGATGATGGTACTCATTGTGGAGTTCACCTTGTCTTCAGCAGTCAGTTCTCTGCTCCCCGGCGATCAGCCAAGCGGTAGTAAGCATGTCATGAGCGTGTCGACAAACTTCTCCACGTCCATCCTCTCAGTATTCCACACGACGGTGGAGCGCTGAGTGTCTGGGAGTGTAGGAACGTTGTCGCGGATCTCGGATGATATGTACTGATGATCACTGGCCGAATAGTCCTCTAGAACTCTCCAATTGTGTGTTATAGAGGAGAGGGACTCCAAGGCGAATGTTACCTCCAGGATGGTGCCCACGCAGCCCAAGTGGCGGAATGTGGGAGTGGTACCAGTGTTCATAACGGCTAGCCCTACTCTGACTGCCATCTCCAGGATTCTGTACCCCCGGGGATCTGACTGAGGCATGCCCCATTCCATAGCCTTGGTCCTGATAAGATCATGACCTTCTGTGCTCAAGACGGTGTTCTCCAAAGTGTTGAGTTTCGCCTGGAAATATGTTATTGGTTCGTTCGGTGTCAAGTTTACACTAAAGAATGTTATTCCTGGGCAAGGAACCCACACGAAACCATCTTTTCGCCCATGGCCCCGAACTCTCGGTTGGGTGCTGTTTCTTTTTCTTGCATTCTGCATTCTGCATTCTTTTATGTCCTGCGTTGCCGCATTTATACACAAGGAGCTTCTTTCAGGCCCTTTGCAGCCTGGTGATGTATGGCCGTAGCTTTGGTATTTGAACAGCGGAGAGGAACTGCTCTTCTCCGTATTCTACAGACTACCTAACCTATTTTTATTTTGCCCATGCAAAGGAGTTTTTTTGGCATGTTTCTCGATTAAGTCGACTATGGCCATGCGCTGCCCTCTATTATTTTCAGGGGTTAGTCGTAATTTGATCCCAGTTAATTCGGGTGAAACCCTTTTGAGGCACTCTTCCACCTCTGTTCTGTCTGTAACGCAGTCAATGTCCCTGATTTCGAGGGTGGCCATTGGTTCAAGTGAAGCTACTGTTGCCTTCTCCCCAAGAGCCTTCTTGACTGCATCCCACAATGAGTCGTTATTTGTTGTCTCAGGTCCAAATTCTACAAGGAGGCCACCAGATTTGGTTAGCCGGTAGTAGCTGTAAGACCTTGATTTCCCTCAAAACTTCTGCGTAAATTCTTCAATCCGTTGGTTTGACCAGTAGTGCATGCCTTAGGGTTTTGCGGCGTGGTTTGCTTCGTGGTTCTTGTTTCTTGTTTGGGGTATCTTCTCCTTTGTTCCCGGGAAGGAGCTTATCATTGGTGACTTTTTCGAAGAGGAGCCTTCTGGATGCTTTTTTGGTGGCCTTGGTTGACACCACCTGGAATCCATCATTCGACGTAGCCTGTCTGTTCGCTGCTTCGTCCTTCCTCCTTTTGCCCCGGTCCCCTTGGAATGGGCTACGGGCAACTCTTTTGGTAGCGCTATGCGCGGGAATCACTTGCGTTTCGACCGAGGTACTGGCCTTTTGCTCTTTCGCCGCTTTAAGCCATTTGCGTCTGTAGTACCCGATTCGGTCTAAGAGCTCTTCCAACTCTTAAATACTGTCCCTAATGTCCTTGCTTATGTTTTTCTGGGTATTGCAGGAGGCTTTGATCTTTTTAACTATGTTTCCTGCCTTACGCATGAGGCACTCTTCTTCGTGCGGATCCAATGCAATTAGATTGTCCTGTGCCTGGTTTTGTGGCGGGCTTTCTTTGTTTGCATTAGGATCTAGAGCTCTGATGGCATCAGAAGCAGTGTCAGTGGCAGCATCGCGTCGAATCATGATCCGAATATCATCGGTGGTTTCTCCTTCCGTGTGTTTTCCAGGCATTAGTTTATCATGCTTTTCCCCTTGTCTTACGGGACGTTCCGGCGTGCGCATTGTTTTTTTGCTGCGTCCGAATGCCGCCAGTATTTCTGGTTGGTAGAGGCTCTCTGCCTTTTTATGTTCGTTCGTCTGTTTGTCGTCTGGGTTTGGTAATTTGCTCGATGTTGTTGATTTTGTGTCTGTTGGTATTCATTTGTAAGGCATCATGCTAAAAGGGTCCTTCCTCGGAGCCGCTATCTCAACTCGTATGTGTAGTCACCTAAATGGTACCATGGGTGACTCTGCAAATCAGGGAGGCCATGCAAGGGTTGGCACCAGCCCTTATGGGGACAGGTGCTCAGAGCCAGACCAGCGCTAATCGGGAGTTCGTCTCACCTGAACCTACACCACCAAGTTAATGGTACGAGCTTCAAACGTACTCCGAGGCCTGCCAAGGTTTTGCCGCGACGGAGCCGGTACGATACTTATATTGGAGCCGTTCGCGCACGAGGTTCACCTCGGTAGTACTTGGTCCAAAATATCGTGTCCACCAGCCCAAGTGCGCCGATTGGAATTCGTTGGTCGGTTCGTTTTTCCAGAGTCGTTGCAGGGTCGTTTTCCGCTGGAGAGGGCTTGCAGTGACCTTCAGGTCCTCGGGTACTTGGGGGTGACACTCACCAAAGAATACTAGCTTCTAGGAGTACTCCTGTTGACCAGCAACTCTAAAAGTTGATATTCATGTTAGACTGTTGTTAAACTGGATCTTATAGACTTGTGCTATAGGATTCCGAGTGACGCGGGGAGGGCGCAAATGAATCTGAGCTATAGGCTTAGACTATTCAGTCTGTGGAGGATGCTGTCCCCACGTACCCGAGGTTTGAGGAAGGGCAATCAGTCCTGTGTACCTGCAGTAAAAACTGAGACTTTTTCAAGGAAGAAGTCAACCATATCAGAGATTTATCTGACGCCCATGACAGATTACTGTCACCCCCACCCGGTGAGGAGCCTATCTTTGGCTGGAACAAGCATCAAGCATTAAGTCTAAAAAATTTGGACTTTTGACACAATGTTACTAAGGGATGAGTTCTATATTCCATAAAAGCAAATTTTTAAAATAATTTTTAAAAGTGTTTCATAGGTCGACTGTAGAAGAATACTTGTCATTAAAACACTTGCTTCTCTTAAATGGTGTGATGAATCCTGCTTCCATCAATCTGCACCACACAGGATTTTCGGTAATTTGATGGAGGCTCTTTTCCGCATAAGTGGCGGGCTAAGTTCCATCCATGATTTATAGAGCCATACTATCATAATTCCATCCTTTTTCGGATGGAAAGGAAAAGTTTTTCTTCGCTAGAAATTGAACCTTTGTTATTCTCACGTCTTTCGAGAAAGATTATTCAACATTTTCTAAGGCACAAGGGAGTTGGGTATCATTCAACCAACTGTCAATAACGCTTGCTCTATTGGTTAGGCTGATTACATGCCTTTACCTACTCTAACCGTTTACGTTGCAGCTTCTCGTTGGGATCCTCGCTCTATATCCCTCCAGCAGATAGAAGCGTAAATATTGCGACATTCATAAAGAGTCACTTTTTGTTGGTACTCACAACAGCGGGTTCGGAGTTTTCTTATCAACCTACATTGATCAGGAGAATTCAAATTAGTCTCTCAGGTAGCCTAACTACATATGAAGTAAGTCAGTCAGTAAGCCCAACTACAAGCCAATACTGATAGCTTAAACTGCACTTAATTATCCTCCAAATCATTCGGCCTATCTATTAGGATTCTTTTTGTCAGGATTACCACTTCGATTTGCATTTTTTTGCATTCCTGAGTTGTGATCCAGATTCTTACCTGCCATGTTAGCGCATTTGGTCTTAATTAGTTTAGATCAACCAAATAACAAGCGACAGGTGTCGCAACCGCGGCTCCTTCGTTGGTTTAAGTTTGAGATTGTACAAGACGTTCTGTAGGTCTGAACCGAGGATAGAATCAGGGACCACTCCTAATATGAAATCGAACTTTCTTCGTATCGTAGATCAAATTAGAATCCTTCTCGTTATTCTGAACTACCCACATAAGACATCCAGGTACTTGGATCCAAAGCATTCGTGTCATCTAGTAGCGTTAAATGCATCCTTGATGTCAAGCGACACTAAGAGGACTTGATGTTAGTTAAAGTAATTACATTCCCTCTTCTGTTGAACAAAAGTCGAAAGCCCTGAAAGAGCATCTTTAGTGGTATGGCTTGCTTTCTTTTTTATGGACAAGAGGTGTGGACAAAGACAGTTATTCTTCCTTTTATGGGTTTGTTGAGCACTTTTTCCGTTGTATTTAACATGCTTAGTGGACGGTATACTGACGGGGGCTCGGAATTTTCCTTTCCTTTCCTTCGCCAATCAGCACGTCCTCTGATTTTGTATTGCTAGGGGAAAACGACTTCTCACAAGCAAGTTTTAAGGCACCGAGAAGCAAGACAGAATGCAAAGGCTCCGGAGGCTCCTTCAATTATATAAAAAAGCTTAAAGCTCCAGTTCCCTCCTGATGTAGACTGGACAGTCGATGGAGCTTCCCCGTTGGTAGTTGCAATACGGACAGGATTTGTGGTGAAAAAGGCTCGTATTATCTCTTCCAACCTGGCATTTTCGTGTAAATTGAGTACCCGTAGAGAATACAGCTTCCGTATCTTTTGACATGTTCGAGAAGATCCGGCCGGCGTTGCGGCATACTTCCGAAAATTCTTGGGTGACCGATACACTGCCATTTTGGTACATGCTTCGAGATGGCTTCGCGCTCTTTGGACTTCTTGCACCAATTTGTGAAATTCGAACAGTGACCAGTACGAGAAAGTATAAATTTCATAAAGTCAAGTTTAGAAATTTATAGGTTTAGAGAAAGTGGATTTCAAAAGAATTCATTAGTTGGACATTGACAATAAATTAGCGCTAGCAAAAGAAACAGTGCAAATTAAAAACTGGAAACCTTCTATATCAGACGAAGATGATAGCGAAGATATGGTTAGCTTCGGGAAATATTCGGTGCGGAAGTCTGAAAGAATTAATTGAACTTAGAGGAGAGATTGATCTCTCTGAGGATCTTTTATAAAATATTTGAACTTAGCATTAATATGCCACAACTGCAAATACTATAAATACTTAGGTCATATCAATAAAACATAATTCCGCGATTATTTAATAATCGTGAGAGCTACCTAGCTTTATTTCTTCAGTATCATTTTGAATGAATACAAGCCAAATTCGAGTACTGAAATGAGATATCTGAGTGGAATGAACCTCGATGCTCCAGTCGCACATTTGTCTAGATATTATACAGCCGCAGAACCACTATGAGAGTTCGGAAAGCATTAAATGCTTATAAAATATGAATGCCATTCATGCCCATGGAACAACCTCCACCTTCATATTTGTTATTAACCAAGGCGAATGCAGTTCGCGGTCATGAAGGCGAAATAAAACCAAACCGCATTCATTAATAAAATCAAACATTCAAGAACACTTGTCACCATGCATATTAAAATTTTCTCCTGAATGTGGTCCATTAAAGACGTTTGGCGAGAAGTACTTTAATGCACGGGTATTGCTATTAAATTAAATGTTGAATCCACTCAAAGCTTCCAAAATTATTTATGGGGGCAGGTGAACGATTCGAAAAGTAATGGAAAAATTGGTGGTTTCGATGGAAAACAACTGAAACTTAATTACCATAATGATCTTCATGAACTGTGTTGTTAGCTTATAAACAAAAATTGAACCTTACTAGCATCATTAATTTCATATCATTTAAATATACATCCAGCGACAAAAAAATTCATTATGCTAATTTCATGTTAGTATGTATAATAGCAATATAGTTGATTCTGTTCCAGAAACGTTCACTATGTTCTCCAAATAATCGTTTAAAAGTTAGGAAATTGTTCAAAGAACTTCATCCAATAAAAGAGATAGTTGTAAGAAAATATTTACTTTACATATTTTAAAAATTCTCGTATAATAGGCACTAGGGACTCGGACGCGAACGTCACGTCCTGATTGTGTTGCTTACACTCATGGCAACAAGTTCCGTCCTAGCCGCCATTAATTAGGTTATTTTTCCTTTGGGATGTGGATGAAGTATTCCCCATCTCGCCTTGGCATTGAAGTCACCGCCAACAAGGAGTTGTCTTACCGTGCTCGAAGCAGCTTCCTGCAGGTGATCGAGCTTGCTCTGAAAGGACAAAATTTGCTAATTTGGCCTGAGATAAAGACTGGTGAAAGCCATATCGTGATCACCTGAAAGCCATCCTTAATGCAGCTCTGAACTGGGAGTAGAACACTATCCCGCACGACAATCTGGCACCACTGCCATTATCGATCACAGCAAACATTCAACCCTGCTGTGATGTTGTTCAAACTTTATCAGCAAGTCAGCTTCGTTCTCCCTCGCAATCTGGTCATGCAAGTTCTGTGCGGTTGCACTACGATTTAAGTTTATCTGCAGGACTTAAGTCATGTTTCTTTGCTTAGTATCCCTTTTAACTTCTGGCAACATTAGCTTCATGGAATGAAAGGGCCTGAGCCCTGAAGGTCTTGGCTTTGCACTAGATGCAGCTTCGTTTATTTGTGCCCTGTCTCGCCTTATTGCCGAAGGTGCCACACATAGCACCAGTTTCTTCGATCTGATCCCTTGCAGTTCAGACAAATGTGTCCGAAACTAAGGTTAAGCAATGGGTTAAAACCACCCTTCAGCAAATGATACACACTACCCAGCTACTATTACTACTTACTACTTCCAGCTACTAATAGCTATTAGCTACTACCTGTGATTACTACACACTACTATTTAGAACTTTCTTTGGCCAGGAATTGCAATTCATCTTTCTCTGAATTTTGGCGGCTTCGGGTTACAGGGATTCCTTCTCCAGTGGGGAGGGAAAAAGGAAGAGGATTGCTTGAGAAGGAAATCCTCCACCCTCGACGCCTCACTCAAAGGTTGAAGGTTTGACCGACTGCGTGCCTCGGCCTGTTGGACTGCAGTCATCACCTCCGTGATTGCATCTTCTGTGAAACGTCCCGTTCTGAAGCCGTACTGCCTTGGAGTAAGGTCCCAGTGGAATGGATAACGTCATTGAGTCTTCTCCTTATCAGTTTCTCGAGCACATGGATAACGTTTCTCATGCATAACGGTTAGTATGCTGACGGCGATTCGGGATTTCCCTCCCCTTGCTGATCAGCACCAGTCTTGCCGTCTTCAAACGCTCAGGGAAAACGCCTTTCCGCAAGCAGGCATTGAACATACTGAGCAGCAAGTCAGGGCAAGAGTGATAGGCCAGTTGCAGTATCTCGCCTGGAATACCGTCTGGGCCCGGAGCCTTCTTCGCCTTCATGGAGAGAACTGCTAGTTCTTGATCATTTCTCGTGAAGAGTGGACAGTCCGATGTTGTTTCCCTGTTGCTGGCATCAACACGGACGGGATGTTGGGGAAAAAGTGCCCGTACTGTCTCGTCTATCATGTCCGCTTCAAGTACGTAGAGGGCCCGTAGAGCACCGAGCTTCCGCATAACTGGTTTATAGCACAATCCCCAAGAGTCCTTGTTCACGTCTTCGACGAGGTTCTGCCAGCAACGGGCCTTACTCCTGTTGATCAGTTTGCGAAGGCATTTTGTGGCCGACCAATATACTGCCATTCTGGTGCATGCCTTGTCCTGGCTGCGCGTTCGCTGAGCTTCTCGCCGGAGTTTGTGACACTCCCTTCGTTGCTCAGCTATTTCAGTGGACCACCAGTACACTGGAGGCTTTCCGTGTCCAGGTCTCCGGCGGGCCATAGATGACTTACAAGTGGAGATGATTGTACTCATTGTGGAATTCACCATGTCTTCAGCAGTCAGTCTTCTGGTCCCCGGCGATGAGCCAAACGGTGGTAAGCATGTAATGAGCGTGTCGACGAACTTCTCCACGTCCATCCTCTCAGTATTCCACGCGAAGGCGGAGCACTGAGTGTCTGGGAGTGTAGGAACGTTGTCGCGGATCTCGAATGCTATGTACTGATGATCACTGGCCGAATAGTCCTCTAGAACTCTCCAATTATGTGTCAGAGTGGAGAGGGACGGACGAATGTCACGGCCGGGATGGCCCACGCAGCCCAAGCGGCGGAAAGTGGGAGTGTTACCAGTGTTCACCACGGCTAGCCCTACTCTGGCTGCTATCTCCAGGATTCGATTCCCCCTGGGATCTGACTGAGGCATGGCCCATTCAATGGCCTTGGCTTTAAAGTTTCCCCCGATAAGAACATGACCTTCTGTGCTCAAGACGGTGTCCTCCAAAGAGGCGAGCGTTGCCTGAAAAGATGTTATTGGTTCGTTCGGTGTCAAGTACACACTAAAGAATGTTTTTCCTGGGTACCGCAACAGCCCTGAACTCTCAGTCGGGTGCCGTCTCGAACCCATATGGCACAAGTACCAGATTCTCTCTCGGTGTTGTTCGCTAAGCAGCAATAGGTCGGCTTTCATATCCCTCGCGAAGTGGTCAAGCAGGTCTTGGGCGTTTGAGCTCCGTTGTAAGTTTATCTATAGGACGCGTGTCATTGCAGAGCTGCTTTGTCTTTGGTTAGGACTTTTTTGAATACCCAGCACTTCTCTGTCCCTGGAATATTTTTCAGGTCATCAGGACTAGGGTCAGCGTTCTCGCAGAGGGTACAATGCCTCTTTAGTACCTGTTTAATACCTCTTTTGGTCGCCTTACCATTCGTATGCAGGCCGCTAAATGCCCCTGACTGCCGGCTTCATTGGTAGAGCATTCTTATTCTGCTTGTGCTGAAATTTGCGCCTTCGTGCTTCGTTCAATATTGACTGACATCTCCCCTTGACTGGTGTTTGTTCTTTACCTTGTTCCTGTGATTTGGATTCAGTACGCTACATGCCAAGTTTTCCCCTTTTAAGCAGGTAGTGATATGTTCTTTGAAGGCAGTTATTTATTATTTCTGCCCTTAGCCACCTGCGGCGGTAATGCTGAAGTCTATCAACGATGTTGTCCAGTTTGCTGATTCCGTGTTTCTGTCCTTACTCACATGCTTTTGTAGGGTAGTTGCGTTTCTCATAACTTTTGAACCGCGATTATACAGATTATACGGGGTCCAGTATGTAACTATCAACATTCCCTGGAGAACGTCAACCTGTGGTTGACGGGTTCCAAGACCTCCGCTGCGGTTTTTGTAGGTTTACCATCGCCTTGAGTAGTAGAAATCAGAGCAAAAGAATTGGTTTCCACAAGCATTTGCGTCGCAAATTTAAAGTAATCAATGTAAGATCGCTTACCCTTTGTCTTCTTGCAGCTCTGCGCCGATTTGGTTACTTTTTATCGCAAACTCCGTAGCATGCTGAGTCCGAACATGCAGGCGAAGATGCTTGCCTCGACGGTCTGTTGTAGCTGTTCTTCAGTGGTCAAGTGTTCCAGAACTGAAAATGTCCTGGCGGCTTATCTCTAGCCTGATCCTAGCAAGCTCTTAGTTCTTACCTTATACCATCATAATTGTAAAATGGGTACTCAGTTATTACTCGGTCACGTTTCAGGATAACGAGAAACCTCGCACCACATCAACGTAATGCCCTTGGGAGAAGGGAGGAGATGATAACAAGGATGAAAATAATAGTAATGGGTACTATATGTTTTAAAGAGATTACAAAGTGATTCTGGCAATTTTGCCAGAGAAGAAAGTTCTTCACTTCTATTTGTGAACCAAAGCCATTGCCGCCAAAAATCAAAATTCGCTACACCAATGAAAGGTTGGTTCTGTTTCCTCGCACTTAAATTTAATGGTTTTTCTACATTTAGGCCCAGTTTACTCCAGTTAAAATTTACTTATAGTTTTGATCCTATAAGGTATGTTTTCACTGTGTAGTGAATATTTTCCTGTGCCCCAGGAAGTTTGAATATTGAAACGAACAAAGGTGAAACCACTATCAAAAGTATGAAACACCATCCTTCAAATCAATCCCAGCCTTACATTCAATTCTTCGTTCGGTTATCGATACGGTGATGAATCAACTTTCTTAAAATTGCAAATGCTGAGTTAAACAAACTTTACAGAGAAAGCCACTCAATGCCCACTCAAGAGTAGAGGCGTGAGTAGTGCTTGTTCAGATAACGAAACGTTTATTTTGGACGCTACTTAAATTTGATATTGATGTTTAGATTTTATCAACCTCATTTTTAACAAAATGAAACCGTGCAATCTTTATCTCAAACACATGCACTGAAAGCGCTGACGGAATTTTAGGTTTCGCCGTGCAAATTGGTCACATAAGTTACCTCGTCAACCTGCTGCTGATAGGTGAAGGTGCTCGTTGGAGCTTCTTATCACAGTTTAATTTTTGTCAAACATTTTAGGGCTACACACTATGTTAACATTGATAGTGTAGACGAGTATCTCATACAATAAAAACAACGTTCATAGAGATAAATACTAATAACTTCACTTTTTTTCTAGATTACCAGCAGACCAACACAAAGATGCTTGTAAAATTTCATTTTTAGAGGAAAGTTCTTGTATTTCACCAAATAAATTTTGGATAAACTACTGCTTCGGGAACTATTTGTTTTTAATTCACAGTATTCGGTAGACTTAGTGCAGTTGAAACGAATTAGCTTATATCGCTCATAGTTTTTCATATCCCTTGGGGTGACGATGGTAGGTTAAATTTAAGGGAACGTTGCTTAATTGTTATGAGGGTTGCCCCGTTATTTACTAGTTAGCAGTTTTGAGTTTTAGAATAAAAGAATAAATAAAAAGAATAACAAATTTAAAAATTATGCGATTTGTTTCAACCAACGTCAAAGCCAAAAGCGCTTTATTTAATATTCATCTTTATAAATTTTTCAAGAATATAAAGCTGATTCTAAACAATAAAAATACGAAAAAACTTAATGGCCTCCAATGGTTCTCTAAATTTAAACGTTATCATTTACTAATGACACGAAAAACAAAACAATAGCAATTTAATTAAAATTATTACTTATTTTAAGATTCACTTGGAAAAAGGAGAAAAAAAACCAACCAACACTATTCAAAAATCAATTAAAATGTTAACACAACAGCGAACTTTTATCTTACGACTAATATATTATAACTTAATTTTAATCAAAACAAAATGCTAGCAATATCCCTAGCCTAAATGTTAAACAGTTCTAAAGTCTAATATAATACCAAATACCTATGCTAAACATTGAAATCTATGCCTAATTTTTAACACAACAGCAACACTAAATGTAGCTACCATGAGCTGAAACTCAAAAACAGAAAATAAAAACAACGAATAATTTAGGGATTGTCATTTAGTCACCAATACCTAGCCTGCTCCATTTCAGTCCAACCAGTCTCAACGAATTTAGCAAATGATTATCTCCATCGGAATCGCTAGTCTCGTGTTCTCAAGTTCGGAGGATATTTGATCTTTTTCTCGGTGGCACGTCTATACATGTGATATATAGTTGGGACACCGAATACAGGGGTATTTTGCTGATCTAGTCGGCCATAAACCAATTTATAAGAATTTGTCGCAGGCAAAAACAACGGGCTCCTATAGTTATCGAATGACTACAGAACAATAGACAACGCGTCCCGGTCTCTTATCGGATGCACCTGCGCGCTTGTTTTGTCAGAAGTTAGTCATCGCTTCAACTGCATGTATCTTATGCGTTTCGTAGGTTTGAAAGTATATGACAAAAAGTTAAATATTTTCGTGACTACTGACTTCTTTGAAAATATTGTTATGGATATGGATCAAGGAGGTCAGAGCGCATATTGTTATAGTATTATACTGTGTTTTTTTTGATAGGATATTGTGATATGACGTTTCAAAATACAGCTTAAAATTTTTAAAATTCCCAACGTAATTTTAGGTTTGAAAAGGCTTTTGTTGTTTTTCCGGTTTCTTTCCCGGTAATTGATAACGACAGCTTATAGTTTATATACCATAAACCATACCCATACCATCCATACCCGCCATCTTTTTTGCCGGCGGTGACAGACCAAGACAGTGAAATAAATATAAAAATTTTGTTTGGAATTCATACAATGTTACCTTAGTAATTACTTGATTTCAGGGTCACCTGGTCACTCGGGTCTTGGAGTGGTGACCCGAAGATCACTTTTTGATAAAATGAAAGAAAATTTGCCTAGTTTTGAAGAAAAATTAAATTACTTGGAAAATTAGATTTTGTCTAACGAAAGCTTTTCTGAAGGTTAAATTAAAGGATTTGAAGCACAAGTTTTCGCATATTAAGTTAGAATTTACACAAAGGTGGAAAAAAGCTGAAAAAACGGAAGCTAGACAGCCTAAAAGTTCGGGTCGACCATCAAATCCATTTAATGAGCTAAGCGAAAGAAGTAAGGGAAGGAAAACTGAAACCTTACGTATTACAGCGGATAATGATACTTGATACATGCTGCACAAACAAATTTACAAAAATCTGGGAAAAAATGCTTCAAGTATACTAAAGTAGATAATGAATTCTCCAACGAAAGCTACAAAGTTGAAAAATGCTACAAAACAGTACAAGATGACAAAGAAAAACAGCTACCACCTTTATCGACACCTTCTGTATTTGGAAGCCGATCTCACTAGGCGACAATAAGAAATTAGAAGAAGTGCCCGTAAAAAGTTGTTTCCTAGTTACAGCATCATACAAAAAGCAAAAATTGACTTCTATCCGCCCAAAGAGTCATACGAATTGACTGAAACATGCGCAAAGTCAATCTTCAAGATGTATTAAACCATACTGCAACAAGATTACTGACGTATTTGAAGGATGTTCTGCGTGATCTAAGACCAAATGAATTCTCAACTCATTCGAGCTGATTTGCAAGCGTGGTGGATAACAGCAGGCACAATTCGAACAAAAGATGGAACAGGACGCCACAGATAGTAACATTTTTCAAAGTAGCTTTGTACCACTTCGTTTGGCATGTGGTACCGAAACAGTATGGCGAAATCCAACCCCATCCTCACCGTGATATTGTCATCCTAGGAGAATCAGATTCGTTAAAAAAACTGTGGATATAACGCAAGAAGAAAATGATTATGTGGAAAATGTCATTAACGTCCTGCAAAAAACAACATTTTTACTAGAGGAAAAGTCATATTCTGTAAAACATACTATGATGCTTTCAATGGTAGACGCAAAAGTATGAAATGCTGCCAAACAGACCGCGTCAACAATGAGGTGCTACATTTGTAGAGAACCATCGAAAGAACTCAATGCTTTCACTATCAAAAGAGATGTTGATGTAGATGCACTTTCATTGGGATAACACACTTTGCATGCCAGAATTCGTCTGTTTGAGAGCATATTGCACCACTCATACAAACTCACAGTAAAAAAGTGGCAGTTGAGGTCTAACGTTGACAAAGCTTTTGTTAAGGAGAGGAAAAAAACATACAAGAGAAATTTAGACGTGAAACTGGTCTAAAAGTGGATGTACCGAAAGCTGGGCTTGGAAATACCGATGGTGGTAACACAAGTCGAAGATTTTTTTCCAATCCGGACTTAGCTGCAGAAATAACTGGAGTTGATTATAATTTCACTTACCGACTCAAAGTCATCCTCGAAGTCAAATCAAATGATCACAAAGTCCATTTGGACAAGTTTGCAGATTATTGCATAGATATTGCGAAACTTTATATAAGTTTGAATCCTTGGCATCCTATGACACCTACGATGCACAAGATCCTGGTGCATGGTGCTACTGTCATAGATAAGGCATTGATGCCTATTCGATTACTCTCGAAACAAGCCGCTGAGGCACGGAATAAACATTTCCAACTGTACAGGCAGAATTTCGCGAGGAAATTTGTAAGGGTCAAGTGCAACACTGACATTATTAGATTATTACTCATTTCTGACCCACTGATTTCTGGAATGACACCGACCCCCAAAAACACAATGTTGCCATTCACGAAAGAAGTAATTGCTTTGATGATTCCTGCTGTACCTGACTCTGAAAGAGACTCAGATTCTGATTTGGAGGACATTTCTGGAGGCACTGTAAGTGATGAGGATGATGAAACACCATGAAGCTCATCATTATTTTATTTACATAAATTTTATAACATTTCGTTTAAGAAAATAATAAATATCGAAGATATAAATTACTAAAATATATTTCTATTATACTTTTTCCCAATATTTTATGTCATTATTCATTGAAAGAAAAATATGGCTTATAGTTAACCAGGGCAAGTCCCTGGAGGAAAAAAAAAACTAAATAAATAATTTTGACCGGCTAGATCAGCAGAATAGCCCAATGTGCGCCTTCGGATTCAAAGATATATCGATTCATGTCTAAATATTTGAATGCTTCTGTAGGAACAAAGTCAGTAGCGTGGCAAGTCGCAATATACTCATCATTTCAAGGGTTGTGAAATCCAGGGATTTTCAGGCCCAGTTACAGATCTTGCGACATGATTGCGAAAAAGTCTCAATATGAAGATATCAACTCTCGTCGCTTTAGCAGTTTGATAAACCTTGCTATTCAATATATGGTGTTTCCAATCCGTCTAAACCAGTACATGCACGAAGACATTTCCTTTCAAAAACTCTAAACCTTTCCATCGTCCTAGCACTGTGATTGTACCAGATCTGACATCCATATGTCAAAATTGGTCTAACCAGGGTTTTGTAACAAATAACTTTGACCTTTTCAAGAATGTATTAAGAATGAAAGAGCCGACGAACGGTCATGACTATTTTTTGTGCTTTACTCAGCATCATTTTGATATGATCTGTATAGTACAGTTATTGATGGAGATGATTACCAAGGTATCAAATGGATTCCGAAGACCGAGGATTTATGTGGAACCCTCTCTAAACTACCCTCGCCAGACATAATATAGAAATTCTTCCAATTAAGCTTCAAATCTTAACTGGCCCCTTGCAGCGTGGTCCGAAACAATATTGTTTCGCACTTCTGTGCATTAATTTTCATTCGCTTACTATCGGTTTAGAGCTAATGCTAACAAATCAGAACTAATCTGCTTCCGGAACAGTGGTAAGACTATTGGTATAGGTCACCGTTTAGCAGTGTCCAGTGCATCTTTAAATCGAAAGGAAACCAATTTCTCACAAAGACAATGTTAAATATCTTGGAGTTCATTTCAATAACAGGCTGGAGCTGCCGCTCTCATCTACTTGCTTCGAAAGCTGTAGGTTCAAACGTGAAAGTACTGATGTACAAAACATTTGGCAAACCGATCATCATCTACACATTCCCAACCTGGTTAACATTTTCACAAACGGCAGCCAAAGAACACCAAGTCTTTCACAGAAAAATTCTAAGGAAATACCTCCCAAAATATCGACGACCCAACAAAAAATACTTCAAGAACAAAGTGCCGTACAAAGAAACAGGGGTCATTTGCATGCTAACTATGAGTTAAAACCTCATACTAAGTGCATGCAAATGAAAGTGCCTTTTTTTCTTCAAAAAACAGTGTTTATTTCGAAAAAATGGTTACAAACTCAATCTTCGAAGTAATTGCCATCGCTAGCTACACATCTTTTCCATCTCTCAGGAAATTTATGGATGCCTCGCCAAAAAAATTGTTGGTTTTTTGATAAAATCCAGTCATCGAGCCATTTTTGGACTTCTTCGTAGGAATTGAACCGTGAATCGTTCAGTGCGTGTCCCATCGATGAAAACAAATAGTAATCGGAAGGCACCAAGTCTGGTGAGTAAGGCGGGTGGGTAAGCGGTTCCCAGCCGAAAGCGTTTACCAAATTTTTATTGACCAATGTTCGATGTAGCGATGCGTTGTCATCTTGGAAAATAATTTTGTCGTGCCTCAATGGATATTCTGGCCGTTTATCGCGTATGGCATTGTTAAAATCGGTCAATTGTTAATTGTGACAGTTTCACCAGTTTTTAAGAGGTCATACCAGAAAACGCCACGCTGATCCCAGAAAATCCCAGCCTTCTTTCCGAAGCGATCCGGCTTTGGAGTCGATGTGGACGCTTGGCCTGGGCTGACATATGATTTTTTACGTTTGGGAGTTTTGAAATAAATCCATTTTTCATCGCCAGAGATGATTCGATACACAAAACCCTTTATTTGTTGCCTGGCCAGCAGCACGGATTTTCGGTTTTCTTGCTGCCTTTCATTCAACTCGTGTGGCACCCATCTACCGACTTTTAAAATCTTCCCCATGGCTTTTAAACGGCGAGAAATGGTTGATTGGTCAACATTTAATTCTTCTGCGATCTGTTGCTGCGTTTGGTCATCGTCTTCATCCAACAATGCTCATACCAGAGGTCATACCAGAAAACGCCACGCTGATCCCAGAAAATCCCAGCCTTCTTTCCGAAGCGATCCGGCTTTGGAGTCGATGTGGACGCTTGGCCTGGGCTGACATTTGATTTTTTACGTTTGGGAGTTTTGAAATAAATCCATTTTTCATCGCCAGAGATGATTCGATACACAAAACCCTTTATTTGTTGCCTGGCCAGCAGCACGGATTTTCGGTTTTCTTGCTGCCTTTCATTCAACTCGTGTGGCACCCATCTACCGACTTTTAAAATCTTCCCCATGGCTTTTAAACGGCGAGAAATGGTTGATTGGTCAACATTTAATTCTTCTGCGATCTGTTGCTGCGTTTGGTCATCGTCTTCATCCAACAATGCTTGCAATTCGGTATCCACAAATTTTGACGGAGCGTGGCCGCATTCTTCGTTTCTCAGATCAAAATCACCATCATGGAACTTTCGGAACCACTTTTTGCAATTGGATTCACTAAATGCATGGTCCCCATAAGCTTCTACAAGCATTCGATGAGATTCAGCCACAGATTTTGCATACATTTGCATACTTCCCGCAAATGAGCTCTTTGTGGCACAAAAATCGACATTTTTAATACCAAAAAAATATGCGTTGGTGTTTGAAACTTGTAATGTTATGAATTGGATATTGTTGACAGATGCCAAAAACATAAAAAATGACAGTCGATACGGTTCGATACGGTTCATACATGTGTAGATTTAGCTATTGGAACACAGAGGGCACTTTCATTTGCATACACCTAGTAGTAAAGTGGAGAGTTCACACACTCCGGAGTATCCGTACACTCTTCGAATTCCCTACTACAAGTCTTTCATATTACCTTTGTCCCCTCAGTGTCCTCATCAAATACCACCCAGGCTGCTGTAATCCAAACGCCCCTAATAAACCACAAATTTTACATTTCATCCCAACCTAGTACATACCGGGACTGAGATCACAAATGTTAATAACATAAAATCTTCTGTAAATTCTTGTAACGTTAAAAGTAAGCCAGTCAAACAAAATAGAAAAACAAAACCATTCTTTCATCCAAATTAGTTATAAGAATAGACATAGCTTTACATTTAATTGTATTTAGGAATATAACTAGTTTTAGATGTAATTTATCATAAGTTTGAAAGTAATTTATAATATAAGCTTTGTCATCAAATAACTCATAAGAGCGAATGGCATCTAATAATTATCTCAAACAACTATCTTCTATACAATGTCAAATGTTAAATAGTCATTAAGTTCTCACCGTCAATTTCTTTAAAGCTTCAATAAAGTTTACTTACTTACTTTTTCAAAATGAACAGTTTTACTTTTTCTGTCAAGTTCAGTAGAAGTTTCTCTTAATATTCCCCACAATATAGTATCCTATCATGCTTGCAGTGTACTGGCCTTGGTAACGTCTCTCCAATTCCATTATATCTTAATGGAAGCATTGTTACCAAAAAATATATGATGAGTGAGAACAAAAATAATAAATAAGGGGTGGGGATATACACCCCGACGTGTGAGGGAGCCTCGACCTCATGCGGGCTTCTCTCCAGCATTCATGCTGGGGATAAGTCGCCAGGGCATTTTTCAGTCGTGGAACACTTGGTCACTGAAGAATCAAAAATTACAAGTGAAAATATCAACGACGCAAGCATGTTCGCCCGAAGGCCAAAACTACTACAAACTCCACCTCAAAGAGTAGCCAAGCCTAATCAAGGCAGCGAGAAAACATCGTGCAAGCAAACCTCCATCGAACGCTTTGCAACAGCGAAAAAAGTGCTTGTCCACAACATTCCTCCTGCACAAGGCGATGGAGCGAACGATACCAGAAGCGTAGTGGAGGCTTCGGACAGTGGAGTCATCGATCCAAATTGCCATTCTCCAGGGGCCATTAAAACTCATATACTGAACAACGTTGAAGGCGAAAACAATGATGCTCAGCAACAACAAGACCCCTTGCTGACAGTATATCGAGAATATCGCCTGAAAACGACCTGATAACGAAAATAGCCGCTGACAGAAGTGAGGAAGAGCGTCTAACAAGGAACATAAGCGCTATAATAAAAGTGATGAGAAATTCAACGAATGTCCAAAAAATATCAACAAGGACATCAAAAATGGGAGTGACTAATTGGAGGACCTCGCTGATAAGATCTAGCACTATCGCCGCAGGTGGCTACGGGCAGAGAGTGAATTGAAAGAGCTTAAGAAAGTTCCAGAAAATAAAACTCCCTTCACCGAAAATGCTACTCCTCTCGTAAAAGGCAAAAGAGCGGCATGTAGCCCACATAAACCTGAAAAAAGGGTGAAGGGGCCGATACCAGTCGAGACAGGAGATAACAGTAAAGGGGAGGAGCGAAATGATGGCTTTCAATCGGTGCGCTCTAAATCGCATCAGAAGGCTGCGAAGAAGATACACTACGCGACAACAAAAGATTCCAAACAGGCGCCCGAAAAGCAAGAAAGCACGAAATACAACGCAATGCCAAACATGACCAGGAAAAAGCAGCGCGGGGATGCTCTACTGATCAAGCCTGCAGACGGTAGAGCTTACGCCGAGGTCCTCAAGGAAATCAGGCAAAATGTGGAACCCGAAAAACACGGTGTCTGTATACGAACAGTAAGAGCGACCAGAACAGGCGGTCTCCTCGTAGAACTTGGAGCAGAATCCACCGACAAGAGACGGTTCGAGAGCGCTGTCAAGGACCTCCTGGGCTCTAAAGCTGTTATCTCAACATTACAGCCAATGGCGTCTTTGGAAATAAGAGACCTTGACTGCATTACGGATGCCAAAGAAGTAGAAGATTCCATTACGCTGATTCTTCCTACGGCAGAGAGCTTTAGGGTAAGGCTAACGCCTACCAAAGGGCGGCAATAATAGATATCCAAGAGAAAGATGCTGTGCAACTTCTGGCCAAGGAGAAAATTTTAATCGGCTGTCTTTGTCTTTTTGCCAAAATGTCTTTGCTCTTTTCTTGCTTAGTGCCTCTTTGAACTCCTGGCACCTACCAATTCCTGGAATATGAGCCAGATCTTCAGACTTCCGACCCTTATCTTTGCACAGGATGCAGGTTTGTTGGGGAAGTCTTTCGCCTTATGGCCAGAAGTGCCACACGTGCTACAAGTGTGGCAGTTTGCTTCGATCTGGCCCCTTGCAGTTCAAGGAGATATGTCCGAAGCTAAGGCACTTGTAGCATCGAGTTAGGGCTACAATCCGACGTATCCTGCACACAACCTTTGGCATCCGCAATGCAGTCAAGGTCTCTTATTTCCAAAGATGCCATTGGCTGTAATGTTGAGATAACAGCTTTAGAGCCCAGGAGGTCCTTGACAGCGCTCTCGAACCGTCTCTTGTCGGTGGATTCTGCCCCAAGTTCTACGAGGAGACCGCCTGTTCTGGTCGCTCTTACTGTACGTTTACACACGGTTCCAGGCTAGGCTCTCCGATTGACAGGGGAGGTGTTGAGTCGGTAGTCCAGTAGGTCCACTGGGAGTCCGACACTCAGGGCGAAAATAGCCTTCACCTCCGTACCCAAAAAAAAAATTGTTCGTATACAGAAGCCGTTTTTTCAGGTTCCAAATTTTGCCTGATTTCATTGAGGACCTTGGCGTAAGTTCTCCCGTCTGCAGGCTTGATCAGTAGAGCATCCCCGCGCTGTTTGTTCCTGGTCTTTTTTGGCATTGTGCTGTGTTTCGTGCCTTCTTGCTTTTCGGGTGCCTGTTTGAAATCTTTTGTTGTCGCGTGGTGTTGCAAAGAACTTGTAACGATTTTTAAGGAATTTATTTAAACTATAATCAAAAATTTATATTGAAAAAATATTCAATTTTATTGTTTTCACTATCATAAATGCTATCTGCTTGCAAAATTCATAAAAATTGGTTGATTGGACCACAACTGAGTGTTAAAATATTATGAAGAAAAGAATGTGTTACAAAACTATTATTCAATTCTTCGGCAGCTTCGCGCGTTTATAGTCGGTTGCGTTTGATTTATTGGTATCGAAATGGTATCTGCAAAGCTTTTATACTTGCATCTTTTCATGGTGTTGAACTTATTTTGATTGAAGCTTCTGCGATGAATGTTTAACACCATGCGGCTTTGGGCAGTACATACCGTCCAACAAAGAATCCACTCTATCGTACAATGTGTTAAATACTCTTGTACCTGCCTGATCTCTACGTTAACACCAATCTTTGCGGATCGCCGGTACGCAGTTGCACAGCTGATAGTCTCATATATATACATATTTGATTGCGATGCACATGTTCAAGTCAAACTAAACCAAAATTCCGTGCGGGGAGCATTCAATTCTCAGCATTGTTTATTCAACGTTCAACTGTCTTCTCCAGACCGGAACGGGAGCTTTCAGCTGCTGAAAAGTTGATAGCGATAGAAAGATATATGAATTGGATTGCGTGCGATTCCGACTCAATCCGTCGTCGCGAGATACCAATTTTCTTTAACAATTTTCCGTGCTGCCATTGAACCTGTATCTTTTACAAGTTTCCGATTTCGAACCCAATTTGCATTTTTTGAAATATTGAGCTTTCATCCTTTTATCGCTCGTAAAAGTTCCGTGCGTAAACTGTGAAGTCCTTTTTTATCCGTAGTTTTGGTGATCGAGTGAGAGTTGTTTACTGTAGAGTAAACTACTAGAAGTTTTCCGGCACTCACAACAGGAACCAGAAATGTAAACTATTCGCCTCAATACTGCATAACTAACGAAACGATTGCCAATAGTGAAATTGTTAATACTTCGAGGTGCAGGTTCATAACAACTCCTTAACCTACGGTTTTTGTGCTTTCCTCTTTACTAGTTTGAAAACTCGCGAAGACAACACCACCGAGGAACGATTTTCCTGTTTTTCAACTTAATTAATCTCTTTTCGGAAGCTACCGGATATAGTAAAAGGTAAGTTGTCTTATTATGCAAGCCAAATGACCGAGAGACACTCCGATAATCGGAAATGAGTCCTTAGAAATACGTCGAAGTTATTTGCTGGGCTAATGCTAGGATGGGAAGCGTTATCGCTTTCCGTTAATATTGTGTAGAGATGGAACTGAACTGGATTTTTAACTTGTTTTTATCACCACTTGTGGCGAGCGGTTTGAAGAATTTCCTTCAATGTAAATTGGATTGTGGTATTACGCAACCAACAGCACATTTGTAGACCTCCATGAGAATACTCAGATAACTAACACAGGCAAAAACAAACAAACTTAACAACCTCTTGCATCCGATGCAGAAAAGTAATAGAAACCAACAATTTTCTTATTGCCACGCTTTTTGTTTGGTATTTGTCGGAAAATGTGGATCAATGGCCCGGGGGAAAGTTATTACGTTTTCCTTATGCGCTAATATGTACAAATATGGCAATTATTTAATTACGACGATACGTGCGTGAAATGCAATTTCATGCAATTTATTTCATAACAGCGTTACCGAATAACAATTGATTTTAATGGAGCCTAATGGATGTATGATTAGATGCGGTTACTTCCAGAGATAATGCCGCCTTATTTGAACTCGACTGATATTGATACAACAACACTAATTTTCATCACCAAAAATCGGGAAATTCGTTATTGAAGATTTCAGATTTCGCTGAATTAAATATGTAATACATGGACCCAAAAATTCTATTTTTTTTAAGTAATCAACCTATTGTGTAAGTTTTCATAGGATTTAGTTTGTAGTTGACGGATTGTATGGATTAGGAATTGGATCGCGTGTTCAGTTCCTTTGCCAACTGATAATAATTCTACTTTTTCCGTTTTTTATTGAATATTAGCGAGATTAAGTAGGCGGTGAATTCAAATTGTAGATTTGACACATCTGCCACCGCAGATCAGTTGAACTCGCCACTTTTTCCCCGCACAATTGCCACGATAATAAATCGTCTAGTGCCAGAGGCCCCACGCGTGTACATGAAGATCCAAAGAATTAAACTTATCCTTTTATCCCATCATCAAATGTTGAAATTGTCGGGTCCATTCGTGCCTGAAGCGGAGTCGTATGCACCGTGATAGCCGATTTCTCTCGAAACGTCAATGTAGAAAAGTCTCAATCGCTGACAAATGCCATATAGAAGGGCATTTATCTGCCTTGCAATTGGAAATAATTCATCATTTTAATTTCTTCTAATTCCCCTTGATAGTTCTCAGCAAATGAAAGCATATAATCTGCAAAACGAAAACATTTTGTTTTTCCATAATCTTCAGCCAATTTAGGTTTTGAAATTGACAGTAGGTTATCCTGAGTATATAAATACAAGGCTTCCTTTTAATTTAGTGATTCTTTTATTCTACTCAGAACCGATTTTCGACCGTAACCGCTCGGTTAAAAGGAAGCTTTTTCTTTCGATGCTAACTACTTCGAATGTACAATTAATACTTTGTGAAGATAAAAGCCATTACAAAGAGTCAGTTAACATCACAGTTACAAAAGCAATTTTTTGTAAAGGGATAGACACACTTTTCTTTTGAATGTTCAAATTAAAGTGAAATTAGTCTATGATTCATACACATAACTCAGACTTCACATAATTCATCTATAATCAAAAAAGTTAATAGCTCTCATATTTAACATTGTCAATTCTCATGAAATAAAAGAATATTCTCATAAATGACATTAATTACGCCATTGTTGATTTGAATATATTAGATTAGCTTAGGCTTGGTCTTAGGTGGAGATTGCATTTTCCCCATATTAATTCGGCTGGATTAAATTGAATCTGGATTTAAGCATCTATCGAAATAGTATGAAATGGACGAGACTTAATTCTTCGGGCAAAGATGTAGGCGTGGAGTTAACATTCCCGTTAAATCGTTTCTCCTATACCCCTTTTTTGGGTTGGGGGGTGAAGGCAATTTACGCCCGGAGTGTGGGACTCCTAGGAGCGCATGCTACCAGACTACGCAATAAACACACCACCCCCCCCCCCCCATGTCAAGAGACATAGCCTGGAACTGTTTGACACATTACTTTGGGCTAGGCCTCTTTTTACTTCGCCCTTGGGCGCCGTCAGCGTAAAGAAACCTCCCTCCAGCGGGAAGGGGCAGGATGGGAGAGGACTGCTGGAAAGGAGACCGCCTAGACCCCACGCCCAGGGTTATCCATGGTCACTTTTTTTGCTGTAAGTATTGACTGAGACTTATGTGCCACACAGGTCCATTTGTCGAAACTTTTCAGCATTTCTCCGACCAGATTGTCTGGAGAAAGCTCCCCCATCACCTCCCACAAGTCCTGCTGCATCCTGTTCCAGCTTCTACAGTTGAAGAAGGTGTGACATGCGTCGTCCCTTTCCCCGAGGCAGCAAATGCAGGCTGGGGACCATGACTTACCAATCTTGTGCAAGTAAGACTGAAGATACCCATGCCCGCTAAGAAGCTGCGTTAGGTAATAATCAGTCTCACCGTGCCTTCGATTTAGCCACGATCCCACGTCCCCTATAAGGCGGGCAGTCCAGCGGCCATTAGAGTCGCCTTCCCAGGACTGTTGCCACTCGATTATTGTACGCTGCCTCTCTTCTCGGTTGACAGCATATCTTGAGCCCTCCACTTTTCGGTCATAAATTCTCCGTCGCTCCCTAACAAGGAAGGCAATGGGTATCACTCCTGCGATCACCAGCACCGCCGACTCAGAGACAGTGCAGTATGCAGACGCAACCCGCAAAGCTCCTCGTCTCTGTACCCGGGCCAAGCGCTTTCGATACAGCTCCTTACTGAGAGCTCCGGCCCAAACCTCAGAGCCGTACAGTAGCACTGACTGTACAGCACTCATGAGAAGTCGGCGTTTGCTCGGTGTGGGCCCACCGATATTGCACATTAGCCGACTTAAAGCTGAGACGCTTATCGCGGCCTTTTTCGCCGTTGCCCTGATCTGTTCCGAAAAGCTCATTTTCGAATCGGTCAATAGTCCCAAATATTTTATTGCAAGTTTAGACTCAACAGTCGCATTTCCAATCTGCAAAGGAATTACCGTGGGAATTCTTTTCTTCGTGAGAATCACCACCTCGGTTTTCTCTTGTGCCAAACTGAACCCGCGGGTGGTCATCCACTCCCTCACTCGAGGCATAAGATTTCCCAATCTACGCTGCGCATGTTCGACTGTGCGTCCGGCGACCAGTGCTGTTATATCATCTGCATAGCCGACCAAGCGCGACTCATCTGGCAGCTCAAGCCTCAATAGTCCGTCGTATGAGGCGTTCCACAAGTCTGGTCCCAGTATGGAGCCTTGCGCTACACCAGACGTTATCTCCATACTGCACCGCCCATCTTGTGTGTCATAGAGGAGACTGCGGTCTTTCAAGTAATCCATCAAAATCCACATCAGATACCTTGGCAATTGGAAAAATTTTTCCAATGTGCCAAGAATATCCGACCATCTGGCGGAGCTGAAGGTATTCCTGACGTCAAGCGTCACTAGCAAGGCAACTCATTTGGAATCAGTTTTGTGCGCTTCGGCTCGACAGACTGCATTCACCACTTCCATGATGGCATCGGAAGTGGATCGCCCTGCTCTTAAGTCATACTGCCGAGGAGAAAGGTCCCCTGCAGGACGAATTGCGTCAGTGAGTCTTCCCTTAATGAGCTTTTCGAACACTTTCCCGGCTGTGTTCAGCATCCATAGCGGGCGGTATGTAGAAGGCAGGCCAGGGTCCCCATTTCCCTTGCTGATCAACGTGAGCCTCGCCAACTTCCAGCGAGATGGGAACACACCTTCTCAAAGGCAAGCGTTAAACACATTGAGTAGCAAATCAGGGCAAACGTGGAAGACCATTTGTAGTACCTCGGATGGAATGCCGGCTGATCCTGGTGCCTTTCGAGGTTTCATAGAAAGCACCGCATCCCCCAGCTCATTTTTAGTGAACGATGGACATTCGCCTGAGTCGACCTCGTGGGCAGCATCAACACGGACAGGGTGAGTTGGAAAAAGCGCCTGCACTATGCCGTCCATCTTATCTGCTTGAAGTAAAGACGGCTTCCCTGAGGTCCCAAGCTTGCACCACACTACCTTGTAGCCGAGCCCGCATGGATCCCTGTTCACATCGTCCACCAGTTCTCGCCAGCTGCGTGCCTTACTCTCATTGATGAGTCTTCGGAGTTCTTTCCTCGCTGATGTGTATGCTGCAGTCCTGTAGGATGCTTCCTTTCTCGAGCGCTGAGCTGCACGTCGAAGTCAGTGACACTCGCCTCGTATGTCTGCGATATCTTTTGACCACCAATGTACAGCAGGACTGTCGTGTCGAGGCCTCCGTCGAGGCATAGACGAGCTCCAGGCAGAAGTGATGAGGCTCATCGTTGACTCCGTCATTCCCTCGACTGGAGCCCTTCCCCTCCCCGAAGGGCTCCCCGATGTCGTTACGCCTTTCAAGATCACATCGGCGAAAGTCTCCACGTCCATTTTTCTGATGTTCCACCCGGGAGTGAAAGATCGTTGAGACGAGCGAGGAATGGTATCACCGATCTCAAACGCGATGTATTGGTGGTCACTCGCTGAATAATCCTCGAGTACTCTCCAGTTCAACGTGGTCAAAGCGCGGGACTTCGAGGCGAATGTCACATCTGGAATTGTTCATTCGCAGCCCCAGCGCCGGAAGATAGGTACATTATTGGTATTCAATACCACCAACCCGGTCCTCGTCGACATGTCCAGAATGCGTTGCCCTCTGGAATCGGTTTGAGACATGCCCCACTCAACTGCTCTCGCGTTGAAGTCTGCTACGAGTACTTTGCCATCTGTATTCAGAGCAACATCCTCCAGCGCGTCCAGTCTATTTTGAAAAGATGGCATTGACTCATTCGGCGTCAGGTATACGTTGAAAAACGTTATATCTGGGCACCGAATCCAGACAAAACCGTCTCCTCGGCCGTGACACTGGATCTGGAGTCACATGCTGCCCCGAACCCAAACGGCAACAGTATGCGAGTCATCGGAGAACCAGGCTGGTGAGGTCTTGTTTCGATGTTGTTCGCTCAGCAGCAGCAGATCCGCCCCCTTTTCTCTGGCGAACTACTCTAACAAATCTTGTAAATTAATGCTACGGCGCAAGTTAATTTGAAGGGCCCTGATCATCACCTCAGAGTTGCTTTTGCTAGTGTCTCTCTAAAGATTGGGCACGCGCCTGTACCTGCAACGTGAGGGTGCTCTATCGGTTGAGAGTTAAGATGATTACATAACAAACAGCGCGGAGCCTCAGCGCACTCTCTTATCTTATGCCCAGACGCTCCACACTTAAAGCAAAACATACTACGGTCAGGGCCTTTGCCGTTCGAAGTAGTGTCACCGTATCCAAGGAACCTGCAGCATCGAACTGAGATGGCTCGACGGTGAATTCTGCACACCATCCAGCCGATTTTTGGTTTTCCTTTGGCCAGGAGTTGTGTAGCATCTTTCTCCGTTACGTCGAGTATGGCCAGCCTTTGTCCTCGGCGATTCTCTGGAGAAAACTATACGTTTACTAGAGTTTTTCCAGGGAATTCCTTTTGAAGGTCTTCTTCAACCTCAGCCTGGTCGGCGATGCAGTTCAGGTCCCTTACTGCCAATGAAGCCCTTGGCTCCTAGGTAGAGACGGTGGCTTTGCCCCAAGAAAGTCCTTTACTTGTCGCAGAATATCGATTTATCGGAGGAGTCCACTCCAAACTCGACGAGTAGCCCTCCGGACTTCGTCAATCGTAGAGTCTTAATAATCATCCCTGTTTCCTCCGGCTTGACATTCTTGCGGATATCGCGTAGAACGTCAGAGTAGCTCCTTCTGTCAGTGGGCTTCACAAGAATGGCGTCCCCAAGGATTCTTCGCTTTTTTCTTGCTGATATGTGCACGGTATTTGTCGTTGTTTGAACAGGCTCTGTTTGTTGGCTAAGCCTATGTTCGCGTTTTGCGGATTTTTTGCCGCCTTAGATATCACGAGTTGGAAGGCGTCTTTTCTTTGTGGTGTTTCTTTTTCTGGCTCTCCTGTTCGCTCTCAAGAGGGCTAGCAGCAGTCCTCTTGATACTGTGAAGAAATGGTTAGGTGACTTTAATCTGGATGGTTTCGTTCGATCTGGATGTTCTTCTTCCAGCTTTTTCCAGAGTCTCCTGTAGTGGCAAACTCGATCCAAGAGGTCTTCGAGCTCAAATACTCCATTTGCTACATCTTTACTGATTGTTTTTCGGCTTATGCACGATCCTCGCATACGTTTGAGGATCGTATAACCTTTTTAGTCAACCGTTCTTCCTCGGAACGGTTCTCCGCGACAACCTCCTTAACAATCACGTCTTTTTCGTCGACTTTCTCCTCCGGGAGCTTACGTTCTATGTTGTGCGTTCTTCCTAGTGAGGTCGATCCGGCAGTAGCAACCTTAGGAGTAAGGTGGTCGTAAATCTCCGGAGCCGCATTTACTACCGGCCCATCACTGCTCTTTCCGCTTGGGGCTTAGTGAGACCGTGGTGGTGAACGTAAGGTTCACGCCAAGATAATCATTCTGGTTGTCAGAATTGTGTTCATCGGCTCGTTTGTTCGTCTCCTCTGCATTATTCTATTTGTTGTTATTGTTGTTTTTTTTCTTCATTTTGTTCTTGAGGGTCCCCCTAAGAGCCGCTATCTCCGCTCGAATGTGTAGTCGCCTCAATGGTCCCATGGTTATCTATGCAAGCAGGGAGGCCATGTGAGGGTTGGCACCAGCCCTTATGGAGTCAGATGCTCAGAGCCAGATCAGCGCTAATCGGGAGTACAACTCAACCGAACCGACACCACCAACTCAATGGTGCGAGCTTTGAACGTACTCTGAGGCCTGCCAAGGTTGTGACGGTGTGATATTAACCTGGAGCCGTTCGGGCACGGGTTTCACCCCGCCGGTACCGCGCAGAAAGCAACTAGGTCCAGAATATCATGGCCGCCAGCCCACATGCGTCAAATAAAGTCGAGAGTCAAATCATAGTCTGGGTTCGGTGCTGTGTTCCCATTAGTCGCCTCTTAGGACAAGTTGGGTTACTGTGGATGTATTCTAGCCCCCCCCCCTCCATCCACAGGGCCTCTCCTAGACCTATGGGAAGCGCTGATTTGTTGATGATGGAGCACTTAGTGGAATGATATAATTTAATCATTTTTATTTTATTATTTTGATGGCGAAATAATGTTTATTATTATTTGAATATTCCATGAGAATCAAAGCAAAACATGTGATTGAATCATAGAAACCAAATATTGTAGTGTATTTTAACCAGACTTCAGATCACAAAATTTTCGGCCATTCATTTACACTACCTATAAGTAACAGCGTAGTCGGTTGTCAATTAGAATTCCTTTTCAAAGTTCGGATGAGTTAAAATCACTTCTTGGGATATCAGATAGTTTTTGATAGTATTAAATGCATTAAGAGCATTTCAAAAAACCTTTTTTGATTTTCTACCGGTTTTAGGACACTACTCCATCTTCCCCTCTTAAGAGGAAAGGCAGAGACTTCGCGATTTTGCATTATTTTGGATAAACCGGCAGGAATACAGTAATTCCCAACTAACTATCGTAAAAACGATAGTATGTCTTTTCAATTTAAAGATTTACTTCTTGAGGACCTCACACTTGATCAACTGGATCTTCATGTTGGTCCCTTTCAAAGCTATACAAAAGCTGTCTTCAGATTTCCGAAGCACTCTTCTTCATTCCTTCTGAAAATGATGATACCATCGATATTCACATAGCAGCGAACCTATATGTGATCACAGTTTATGTCATCGAGAGTCCTCTGGAATATGGGTGAAGCATTTTTCAGCCCGAATGGGATGCAAGCGAATTTGAACCTGCCGTTATTAATGGAGAGCGCTGTTTTAGGGATGTCACGCTCTTTAATTGGTATGTTATGGAATTTACTTTTAAGGCCGACAACCAGGAAGTTTGGCCAGAATCTTACAAATTTCTGATATAGGGCATCTGTCCGCGATGGTAACTAAATATGGCCTGCAGTAGTCGATCAACATGCGAAACTTTTTCTAACCGGATACGTCCTGTATTTTCGAGACAGTTTAAAGTTACAGGTAGACATAGATGGTCTGTTTATGCCATCTCTAAGGAGTTTGCTTATTTCTTCTTCAACTACATTTGCAAGGGCATAGGGTATGGGTATGGATGGAACAGGATCCTCAGATTTATTCCTTATTTGTCGTTTGATTGTGCCGACGTATGTGAAACTCGCGTCAGGTTCTGTTCTAATAATTATATTAGAAATAAATAAATAAATATTTTTTAGTTTCAATGTTCGTTGATTTTTCAGATGAGTTGTCCAAACGTCTACTTACTTGTTCGTTTCTGAGATGTGTTGTCTCAGGGGAACAGATTTAGATGTAGTATCAAGTAATTTTTGTGCGTATATATGACAGCTTTGAGGTCTTTGAAAGTATCGTTACCGATGCTTTCGTTGAAGACTGTATTTCACTTGTTAGAGGATCTAATAAATCAAAAAATACATGATTTGTAATCTTTGTGCTTTCTCCTACTGATATACGCTGATAATATACACTGATATACGCAAGGTCAAAGTATGCACGAAATATTAAAGTGAAGAGCGCCTCAATTAAAAAAATAAATGTCTTCCAACTTCGTGCTGATCGATGTTCGGTTCATCTTGTGGTCCAGTATATTTTGTTAAGGCCTGGTAATAGTTTTGGTCATCCAATTCGGTTCCTTTTCCGTATTCCTCTATCATCATTTCGTCTACATCCTCGGGCTCTACACGCAATACCCTTCGGGTTAAATTCGTCTTTGGGCACTTTTGAGCGAAGTATTGCCTCTGGGATTTGTTAGCATATATGCTAACAAACTATACTATAACTATAGTTAACTACTTGAGCCTTTATGTATTATGAATGGGCGAAGCTTCATTGTTCGCGAAATAATGATCGTGTGGAGTTAACATTCCCGTTGAGTCGATTTTCCTATATCCATCAGTAGTACGACTTTGTTGATGATGTGCATCGAATTAAATTATATTTTTTGTCACGATTTTGTTAATGACTTTCAATTAATTATAGTATATGGAAAATCCATGCGAATCAAAACAAACAGTGTCCATGAATCATAGCAAGCAAATATTGTAATCTTTGTTACCATACTTCAGATCACGAAATTGTTGCCCATTCATTTGTACTATCTATAGGTATTATTATGTAAGCGTTGGTGAATTTACACGGATATGCGTGAATTTGGGGGAATGCGGAGAAAAATTTGCAATGAGAGACTTTCCATACTTTAACCCCTCTGTAGTGCTAGTGGGTTTCTCTGACGCGCAGAGCATTGTGATACATAACGCGGGAGGTAAGGTTGAAATCTGAAAGTTCTCTTTCTGGATCAGCTCATTTATGAAGTCAACCGTTTTCTCGTTCATGACCAATACTGTCTTGAGCCATGAAATTTGAACATTTTGCCCCTTCGCAATTATTGTATATTCTGTCGTAGCTTATCCCATAATTGCATGCAAAAAATATCTTGCAAGTGTCATCCTCCTCCCGTTGGCAAAATCTACAGTCGGGAGTAGGTAATTTACAGATCTTGTGCAGGTATTAAGACTCATGCCAGCTTAATACCTGGGTCAGATAGAAGTCAATTTTACCATGCCCTCGATTAAACGACGGCCTCGGGGATCACCTTCGTTACTTCTTGACCACCTCTCCTTCATGCAATTCACCCAAGACTGCTGTCAATCGTTGAGTGAAAGTTGTCTCTCATCGTGGACAAATGTCTCATTTGAATTTTCGTTTCTAATAAGGCAACTGGCGTGGGGTAAAGAAGGCGATAGGCTTCGCACCTGCAATGACTCTTACTACCGAATTAGAGGCTGTCGGATATGACAAAACAACCTTCCCTGCTGAACTAGTACGTGGTCATCTGGTCATCTCTCATTCGGCGTATTAGCCTACTTAGTCTAAGTTGCGCTTATTCAACATCGCGTCCAGCAATGAAAGCAACAAAATTATCCTTTCCCAGCCATGGCTAGCATGCAAAACGTGGTATCCATTGCTAGTCAGCAAAAGCCTCATCATTTTTCCTCGTTCTGGGGAAATCCCCTCCCGTAGGCAGGTGTTGTATGTCCTGAGCAGCAAGTCAGGAAAATGGTGATACACGAGCTGCAATATCCCAGCTGGGATACCGTGTTGGCCAACTGTCTTTTGCGTTTTCAATAATAGAACCGTCTCTTCCAATTGCGACTCTGTGAAAGGTGGGCAGTCGACAGCTGTTTCACCATGGACTGCATCAATTCAGACAAGGTGTGCGAAGAAAAGTGTCCGCACTATCTCGTCTATCTTTTGCGCTTCATGTATGCAAGGCTTTTGTAGAGCACCAAGCTTCCGCATAACTACTTGTAGCCAAGGTCCCACTGATCTTTGTTCACATTGTCCGCTAGATCTTGCCAGTGACGAACCTTGCTGTTGCTGATCAGTCACATTGCAGTCACTGGCTGAGTTGTCCTCTAATAATTTTCAATGGCGCACCCTTCGCAGAAAGGACTCCTAGGCGAATGTCGCGGCTCGTATGGTTCCTGGTTTTACGGCGAAAAGATGGACTGTTTTCAGTGTTTAGGCAACAAGCCTCGTTATCGCCGCCATTTCTAAGACTTGTTTTCCCAGTGGGTCCGTTTAAGCCATTTAACTGCCTTAGCGTCGAATTTTCCGGTAAGAGCACGTGGCCAATCGCACTGGAAAAGGCGTTTTGCAAAGCATTAAGCTTGGTTTGGACAAATGCTATCAGTTCATTCGGCGACAGGTAAACACTAAAGAAGGCAATACCCTAGTGCCGACCCGCAATGAAACCAACCCCATGTGCACAGCTCTCCGTCTAAAAATCACTGTTCCACACCCAGAGGCGGCAGTGCCAAGTGGGTCTGCAGTTAATTTTTGACATCTATTTGCCTTCACAATGTTTTGTCTTGCCTTCGATTTTAGTCAATTCCGCAAAAATATGCTTGCCTTTGACTTGACACTCCACTCCACTCACTCCATGAACCAGGGTCATAACGGTAGCAGTTTGAAGCAACAATATTCACAGGATATTGGAAACAGGAAATTGCACAGGAAATGGTAACTCATTAGATCAAGTCGTTTCCCACGAAGACGCCAGTTTAAGTAACCTAGATATAATAACTGTGGTGTTGAAATATCGACACTTCCACTTGATCCCTGCCCAATGAAGTTTTTTTTAAATGTTTCGACATCATCCTAATCTAGAGAGACTTACTCTCGTTGTGGACGTTAACTGGTGGTGGACATGGACTTGATCTTCTTGTGTTCCACCGTGAAATAAACTCGGTCTGTTCCACTGTTTGCGATTTCATAGATAATGTCCTTGTTCACCGCCATCTAATATCTAGGTCCCCCATTCGCCAGCAATTCTCTGTTGATTGCCATGCGCTCAAAGCTGCAGTTATCCACCGCAACTCCATGAGCCTAGGTTTGGGACACACGGGATTTTCAGTTGCCTTGAGATGTGGGTCATCACCAATTAGTCCTTCACCCACCGTACCCACTCGATTTTAAAGCCATTGTTTCCAGAACAGTTCGTTGTAATTCTTTGTCATCCCCCTTTCGAACCTCGGCTGCTATATTATCTCGGTCCTCTGGATCGAACCTCGGATAAGTCAAAAATGTCAGTTTTTCGAAGCCTTGCGAACGTTTCTGAAAGGTTTCGGCTTTCTTGTACATTCGCACTCGTACTTGTCACCGGTTTATTCGGTTGAGGTAGTCATCATTATATCGTCTATTAAGCCTCTTTAAGATTGTAATGGAGTTTGACTCTGATACATCTGGGCTTCTTAGTGCAAGCAAAGCCTAAGTACATCGAGCGCTAACACTTCGAAAAACTTCCAATCTAACAAAATTCAACCAATATAAGTTTAATTGCATTTTCCATTTCTCTGAAACATGTTTCACTCCATGGGAAAAGTTGGTCACGAGCTCCCATTCCTAGTACTCCAGTAGTGCTTCACTCCTTCAGTAGAGATTTAATTCATTTTAAAACGGTTTAAAACTTCACTTTCAGATTGTTTACTATCACTGCGTCTGTAGTGCGTGCCATTTTTAAGGTCTGTATGTGAACATTGAATAACTGATTTTTATAATTGAAAATTCGATGCGTTTTTCAGTTCCAGCATCTTGGGCGATATGGCAATGATGTCAGCCCGAATGCTTGCCTTGACCTCTCAATGGTCTAAGACTTGTTGGCGTATACTTTGCTTTTCAAAAAACTTCAAGGAAAAGATCCCGGATGAATCATATGAGAAATTCGGGTGACCAGACGATGTCACCTTTTGACAACTGACTTCTTGGTAATTTTCGATCCAGAAATTAACTTGACTTGCAGTGTTGCATGTCGGAGCCTCAGTGTTGTTCGCGGATCTCCATTAGAGTCTCGGTTATCCAAATGCGACACTCGTGCTTATTAACGTGAACAGAAAGTATGGAATGAAAATTTTTAAAAATCGAAATTTACTTCCAAAACCCAAGTTTATTCGATTCTATTATGCTTTTCTTTAGGAGTAGATTGATCTCGTTTTGTAAGAAATGCTTAGGCTGCAGTTGTTCTGTTTTACAGAGTATCGTCTACTCCATTCTTATCGCATTTTGATCCGTTGATCCATCTCTTGCCAGACTATCCGCTTTTTCATTTCCTTCTGCAAACAAGACATTTTACAGGTGAAAGGCAAGCGCCTTTAGTGCCCTCTAGAGTACAAAAGTATTCCTGCTTCGTTAACATTGTTTCATGTTTTCAAGTTTACAGCTTCCGTTGAGCTGGGGATGATTTTGGAAGCAGAAACCGGCTCAGCTTTCTTCACCTGACTTGGCATCGAACGGTTCAGATCACCACTTCACTTCCAGACAAGAACTCCCTACACTGAAAGTTTTCCGTTTTCTCTTTATATTAAAAGTGGTCCAAAAGACGACATTGGAAGGTATGAAGTCGCTGAGTTGAGTAAAATTGTGTAAAAATCCCATTAGTTCTTAGTTTTCCTAACGATATATTTCTAATAATTGATGAGAACTATTTTATGAGAAAAAAGTCAAAAAATTAAAATAATTAATTTAAAAAAAAAAACATTTTCATCTTCTGATAACTGATGTCGGTAGCCGAATGAAACTAATGGTTTCTAATATTTGGTAGGGGTTCGTTTCCTATCCTTTCCTTTAACCAAATTAGCACAATATTCTTGAATGGTCTTGCTCCACTCTTCTTCAATTGTTTCCTCTAGCACGAACTTACTGCGGATATTATGTTTTCGGATATTATTAGTCGACGTGACAGTGCTTCCCAAAGGTGCTCTATTATACTCAGATCAGGTGATTGTGGAGGCCATTTCAAACAGTTTGGAATATTCTAAAGCATCCACATTCGAGTTTGGTGGGCGGTATGTTTAGGATCGTTGTCCTGCATGAAGATGCAGTTCGTTGCTATGTCCAATTTTTACATACCGGGCATAAGCGTAATCTATAAAAAATGTCGATATAGACTGTGTGATCCATCGTTTTTTCTTCCATAATATGAGGTTCACCAACTCCATTGATTGCCATACATCCCCATACCAAAATAGAACCACCACCGTGCTTTACAGTGCCAATTTTGCTCGAATATCGTGAGAAATCCCATTAAATTTGCTTTCGACTGTGAACGCTTTTCCAAAAGTTGATATCCTTATTTAAATGTTCTTCGGCAAAATTCAATCTTTTTTCATGATTTATCGCGCTAAGCCTCGATTCTTCTGCAATGATTCGCATCCTTCAAATCAATCTGCATCGAAGCATCATCGCCCAAGACTTAATTGAACAGTTTGCCAGAGACAGGCAAGCTGACCTACTACTGCTGAGTGAGCAACATCACACCAGAAGCTCACCAACATGGTATCCTGACGAATTCGGTTCAGCCGCCATATGAGTTCGGAACAGCGCTCACCTACAAGTGCAAGGGCGGGGGCGAGGAGACAGATTCATTTGGATTCGGTGTTCGGGAACTACACTCCTTAGTGTATATCTAACTCCGAACGAATCGTTGTCGTCCTTTCAACTTAGACTCAATGCTTTGGAGGATGCTGTGTCGAGTATTGAGGGCCATGTGCTCGTCGGAGGTGATTTCAACGCAAGAGGAATCGACTGGGGGAGGCATGCCCCAGTCGATTCCTCTTGCGTTGAATCAGATGCTCGAGGCAAACGGATCGTGGAAATGGCAGCACGAACTGGGCTCGTCTTACTGAACACAGGCCGCACTACTACTTTCCGTCGGTAAGGTTGCGTCAAAACCATCCCTGATGCGACATTCGCTTCGGAGTGCCTAGTACAATCAGCTAAAATTTGGAGAGTGCTAGAGGATTACTCGGCCAGCGATCACCAGTACATAGCTCTGGAGATCCATTACGGTGCTTCCCAAATACCACGCGCTTGTTCTTCTGCGCTCCGGTGGAATACTGAGAAAGAGGATATTGAGAAGTTTGTCAGAGTGCTTATGGCACAATCACCGCTGTCGGAAGCAACGCTGGAGAACGAAGAACCTGCGGCAAGAGCTAACTCAACTATAAGAATCATTACATCCGCCGGCAGTCTTCTATGCCCCAACGCAGACCCCGGCACAGCAAGCCCCCAGTATACTCGTGGTCACCTGAAATTGCCGAAAAACGAAGGGATTGTCACAAATTATGACGAAAGGCTTAGCGAGGCCCAGCGGCCCACCGAAGTGCAGCGAAGCCCAGCATTTCGAACCCGGGAAGTAGCATTGATCTGATTAGCAGCCTATAAGTCATAGAAAATGCCTCCGCAGACTTATCAGTAGCAGCACGGCGAGCCGCTGGCAACACCTGGTGGAAGACGTGAACAGAGATTTTGGATTTGGAGGGATTACTTAAAGAATCGCAGTCTGCTCTATGACACACAAGATGGGCGGCGCAGTATGCAGATAACGTCTAGTGTAGCGCAAGGCTCCATACTGGGACCAGACTTGTGGAACGCCTCATATGACGGTCTCATATATGTGCTATGCAGATGATATAGCAGCACTGGTCACCGGGCGCACAGTCGAACATGCTCAGCGCAGACTAGGAATGCTAATGCATCGAGTGAAGGAGTGGATGACAACCCGCGGGTTCAGTTTGGTACAAAAGAAAACCGAGGTGGTCATTCTCACGGTAATTCCTTTGGAGATCAGAGATGCGACTCTTGAGTCTAAACTTGCAATAAAATATTTGGGACTATTGATCGATTCCAAAATGAGCTTTTCGGAACAAATTAGGGCAATGGTGGAAAAGGCCGCAATAAGCGTTTCGGCTTTAATTCGACTAATGTGCAACATCGGTGGGCCCACACCAAGCAAACGTCGACTTCTCATGAGTGCTGTACAGTCAGTGCTACTGTACGGCTCTGAGGTCTGCGCTGGAGCTCTCAGGAAGGAGCTATACCGAAAGTGCTTGGCGCAGGTGCAGAGACGAGGAGCTTTGCGGGTTGCGTCTGTATACCGCACTGTCTCTGAGTCGGCGGTGCTGGTGATTGCAGGAGTGATACCCGTCGCTCTCCTTGCGAAGGAGATTTCATGACCGAAAAGTGGAGGGTTCAAGATATACTGTCAACCGATAGGAGAGGCAGCGCACAATACTCGAGTGGCAACAGCCCTGGGAAGGCGACTCTAATGGCCACTGGACGGCCCGCCTTATAAGGAAATTATGGGATCGTGGCTAAATCGAAGGCACGGTGAGACTGATTATTACCTTACCCAGCTTCTTAGCGGGCATGGGTATTTTCAGTCTTACCTGCACAAGATTGATAAATCACGGTCCCCAGACTGCATTTCCTGCCCAGGGGAAAGGGATGACGCATGTCACACCTTCTTCAACTGTAGAAGGTGCAACAGGATGCGGCAGGACTTATGGGAGGTGATGGGAGAGCTTTCTCCAGACAATCTGGTCGGAGAAATGCTGAAAAGTTTCGACAAATGGACCTGTGTGGCACATTACTCTCGGCCAATACTTACAGCAAAAAAAGTATCATGGATTGGTATCATGGACCTTGGGAGCGAGGTCTAGAGAGGTCTCCTTTCCAGCAGTCCTCCTCCATCCTGCCCACTGGAGGGAGATTTCTCTACGCTGACGGCGCCCAAGGGCGAAGTAAAAAGAGGCCTAGCCCGAAGTAGTGTATCAAACAGTTCCAGGCTATGGTCTCTTGACAGGGGGGGGGGGGGTGTTATAAGCAATTCTTATAAATAAGTATTCTCTGATTGTAAGTTGCAATTTGTAACACTCACTTCTCAGACTATTGTTTGAAACGCCATATTTTTCTAATGAATACAACTTTTTTGAATCTGATTTCTGTTTTCCGTTTATTTTTTTTTATTCAGAAGACGAATAAGACCCAACTATTTAACGATAGGGTAAATCTGATTTAAAATATCTTATTTTTGTTATAATATATTTTCTATGGTTATTTTTGCTGTCTATTGTCACGTAAACGTAATTTGAACTCAAATAAAAAGATAAATATTCAAGAGCTTTGGATTACAAATGTTTTTTTTTTGTACCTAACAACAACAAATGTTTTGTTTTGTACCTCCCGCTTTCGCCTTTTATGTCCCGCTTTCGGCGAAAGAATCCCGCTTTTTCACTCAAAAAATCCCGACTTACTAAATAACAAAAAGTGACAAATGACACCTGTCATCTCTCGAAGCCACCATAACTCAAAATTAATAGAATGCAATCGTGCTGGTTGTTGTAAAACAATTATGCAGAAATATGTTCTGCTTTAATACTATGTCTTATGTATGACCATCGCTTGCTCATGCTGTACCAGATATTTTATTAAATTCTAATTTCAAAGTATTTTTTCATTCTTTGCAAAAATATCAGTAATTTAATTCTCACTGAAGTTGCTAAACTTCAGCAACTTTAATTTTGTAATTGTGTAAATTTTAACTTTTCGTGTCACGACTGCAATAATGTTGACAACGATTGGAATTATTAATTAATTAAATTTCTCCTTGTCATAAGTGATTTTATCTTAGCAATGCTCAAAACCGTAAGTAGATAAATGAATATTCTACAACTTTTTAAACTTCACTTTTAATTAAATGCATTTTTGCATACGAGTAAGAATTCACAATTTATGAATAAATTCTAGCTATAACTTTGTAGACGCACTTGAAGATTTCTTATCTTCTATAATAAATACTTGTCGGCCTTGTTGTCTCATAAACAATTGTTTAAGGGTGAATACTATGTTAGAAATCATAACTTTGTTTCGTGTGTGTTAAAGTTTGTTTAGAGTAACGACTCACCCTCAAAACAAACGATTTTTAAGGTAAATCATTAGGCAGCCAGACCGTTGGCAATGTCAAAAAACAATTACTAAGTTATCAACGCAATTAGCATTTATATGAAATTGCATACTCTGTTGATTTTTGAATACAATGCGATGGATCTCACAGTAAATTTTATTTACAACATTAAAAATCTTCATTTCCGTGATATCGAACTTTGAGTTTGAATAAAACGTAGGCATATGATTTTCATATCAAATTTGCGAATATCATTCTCGATCTTTTGATCGTAGATTTCAATTTGGAGTTTTGAGGCTTGTCTGGTGGAGTTTGTTCTTGAATTCGACCACAATATATGTTTTTGTATCCTCCAGTCGTAAAAGTTGTTTTTTTCTAGATGCATAGGACTTTCAACTGTCGAAATATATGTCAAAACTGCGTATGGGGTGACAGCTGTCATGCATTTTATTGTTAGTTTGATTTGCCATGTTCTCACAAATAAGTTGACGGTTCACAACATCAGCAAATCGTGAAGATTTATTTCCAAAAAAACCTTTTCCAGAAGCTTATCGGGCCCTCCGTCAATTTTATGGCTGACATAATCGTTCATGAGAACAATTCATTTGTTCAACGGTGGGCCGTTTCTTCTCACTCATAAAAACCATCCAGACGGCATCCTTTGCATAATGATGAAACCTTACCAGCTGTAGAATGTAGAACCGATGAAAACCCAAGTGGGTTAATTCAACATTTTGCTCAACAATTGAACCTGTGCCCAACCACATTATGGAAGATTTTATGAAATAATTTTGGTTTGCTACCTTACAAAATCATTTCGTGCAGGAATTGAAGCCGAATGACCACCGGGTACGGCGTATATTCAGAAAATTTAGGCGTAGATTTGTGGGCCCAAGAACAAACTGCCGGTCTCAAGTTCCATAAGCAAATTTTGTTTCAATGGTGGAATCATTGGTCCAAATGTCTTCAAAAAGCTGCTGGGAATAATGTTACAGGCCTTGGTGACCACTATGGAGCACTATTATAACAATATTTATCATAAAGCTTGTGCAACCATCGACTTATTGAAAGAAGCATATGTATTTAAATATCTAAAAAATCTTTTACAGCAAATGTAAAGGACTCATGCAAAAAACCCACTCACTGGAATTTCTGTAGAATTATGGCATACGAATAATGGCTGAATGAACCACCAAACACTTTCCTGAGAACCACACACCACCTGAGAACCTTGCTTCAAACGTTTGACAAATGAATGAGGACTAGACACTACATCTCTATGCCAACACGTGCCTATTAAGCACGGAGATCATTTATTTAGTGGGTGGAAAGAAAGTATTGGAAAACAAATCTCTCAATGCCAGTGCCTCTCTAAGGATTAACTAAACTTTACGTCTGTGGGAAGAGCTCTTCAATGTCGCTCTGTTTAGTCTACCTTTGCCAAGCAAAAACATGTGTGGTACGTGTTACCACCTCTCTTATAGAAATTGCGCTGCTAAGGGACAGTGACCCATTAATTTTGTGCATAGATGTCCGGAAACATCAGCAAATCGTGAAGATTTATTTCCAAATGACCATGAACCACGCCTGCACTACGATTCGAAGGATTGACCGAAATTGATGCTTTCGGCTGGGGGATATGATGTTTTGGGCCAAGTTGCTTCGTACGGTAGCACTAAGGTGACGAGATATCCGGTATTTCAAGTGCTATGGATACGAGCATATCGTACAGGCATGTAATGGAACTGAAAAAAGTTCCTTATGCTGCAATTGTGGCAAGACAGGGAATAAAAGAAAAAGTGCGCAGAAGCATACTGTGGTCTTTGCCAGATGCCATACTCGAGACCTGATAATTTGAAACACACCCCAGTAACACGGAAGTATCGGGTCTTCCAAGAAGCCTTAACCAAGGCTAAAGCATTTCTGCAATGATTCGCATCCTTCAAATCAATCTGCACTGAAGCCTAGTCGCCCAAAATCTGCTCGAACTGTGTGCGAGAGACAGTGTGAGCAAAATCACACCAGAATTTCCCCAACATGGTATCCTAACGAATGCGAATCTGGATTCAAACAGTGCTCACCTTTAAGTGCAGGGTCGGGGGCGAGGAGATGGTTTCGTTTGGATTCGGTGTTCAAAAACTGCACTCCTTAGTACATACCTAACCCCGAACTAATCGTTGTTGTCCTTTGAACGGGGGCTGAATGCCATGGAGGACGCTGTTCCAAGTACAGAGGATCATGTGCTCGTCGGACGTTACTTCAACTCTAGAGGAATCGAATGGGGCATTCCTCAATCATATGCTCGGGGCAAACAAGCCCTAGACATGGCAACCAGAATTGGACTAATCGTATTGAATACAGGCCACACCTGTACTTTCCGTCGGTGGGGTTCCGTTGGATTGCGAGATGTGATAAGATAGTTCTAGAGGATTACACGGGCAGCGCTCACCAATACATAGCGCTGAAAATCCATGACAGTGCTTCCCGAAGACCACGCGCTCTGTCTTCTGCGGAATACTGAGAAAGCGTATATTAAAAAGTTTTTTTTAATGGCACGATCACCGCTGTAGGAAGGAACGCTGGAGAGCGGACGACCTGCGGAAGAGATATGGTGAACTCAATCATGACAATTATTACGTACGCTTGCACATAATCCATGAACAGACCCCCCCCCCCCCCCCCATGTACCAAGTTCCCAGTATACTGATAGTTACCTGAAATTCTCAAAAAATGAAAGGAGTGTCAGAAACCACGACAAAAAGCACATCGAGCTCTGTGCTGGAAGAAGGCACGTATACGATCAGCAGCTTATGAGTAAGCTAAGAAATGTCTCTGAAGGTTGATCAACATGGCAAGCCGATCGAACGTGAACAAGAAATAGTGATGCGGAGGCTCGGTCGGCTCGGACGAAATTATGCGAGTTCTTTTCGCTATCCACACCACTCCGCACCACTCATGATCAACCAACAATGGGAATTGGAGAAAATAAACTTTTCTGTGATGGTAAGAGATGACTCCAGGCTCCAAGCCAAGATAAAATTCCAGCTGAAGTGCTACAGATGGTCTATACAGTTTTCAAAAAACTTATCAGGGCAGCACTTGCTGACGTGATTCGTTTTGCCAGGGATAGATCTCAACGCAGCTCAGTCGTGTGCATGGTTGAGTAAGATTGAGTAAGCAGCTCAGGGATTTCTTCATCGTAACCGGAGTACTCTGAAAACGGTTGACGAATGAAATCACGTGGTACGTTGTCCAGCGCTTCCTTCCTCTACCTTCCTTCCCACTGGAGAAGAGATTCTCCTAGGGAAAAGGCCCCTCTAGGTGAAAAAACACGAGGCCTAGCCGGAAGTATTCTGTCAAACGGTTCCAGGCTTCTCATGTTGACAGGGGAGGTGTTTAGGAGGTAGTCCAGAAGCATTACGCGCCTGGGTGTCCCAGATTCTGCGTGTAAGCAGTGAGGGCTGCTCTCATTCACGAAAAAAAAACAGTCTAAATAAATTATTTTAACTTCCATAGTAATAAAAAATGTCTGACAATTATTTTTAAAAACCTTATTTTTTAGTTAACCTTATTTAACAATAAACGTAAGCTCACTCAAACGTGCCCCGTTTTAAATCTGATGCATGCAAGTGATGCCTCTCTGAAGACGAATTTGTCGACTGGCATGAGATTAAGCATTATCTCCATTGCAGCAGTTGGCTTAGTCCTAATGGAACCTGTGATGCCAAGGCAGGCCATTCGCTGAATCTTCTCTAGCTCTTTTGCAATGGTTTTCTTTCGTAATGTCTGCCACCAAACCAATGCCTCGTAGGTGGTTATTGGTCTCTCTACTTTTGTGTAGCTCCAGTGGGCAATTTTAGGTTTTATTTCGCAGGTTTTCCCCACTAGTCTTTTCATTGTGAAGAGCGCCACTGTAGCTCTCCGTCTGACTGTTCCTATGTGTGGAGTTCAAGTTAGCTTACTATCCAAGGTTACTCCTAAGTATTTAACCTTGTTTACTAAACTGATATGTTTTCCGTCGGTGGTCGGGGGTGTAAATGTCTCCGGTTCACGGCGCTTTGTGTAAAGCATAAGCTCCGTTTTGTCGGCATTGATGCGCAGTCCGTTTAGCTTCGCCCACTCAAAAAAATGTGAAAGTGTGGTATGCATAAATTCCGACATGGTTTCCGGGAACTTTCCACTTGTCAGCATTATGATATCGTCAGCGTACGCTCAAAACCCTTCCCGTTGAGGTCTTCCACTATTTGGTTAACTGTAAGTACCAAGGCAAGTGGTGATACTATGCCGCCTTGTGGTGTGCCCCTGTTGGTCCATTTACTCAAGGTTACGTCGTTTTCTTCGGCTGTAATTTTTCTTTAAGCTAGTAGTTCCGTCATCCATTTAGTAAGATATGGGTCTATTGCATATTTTTGAATGGCTGCTACTATGCTCTCAGTTTTTACATTATTGAAGGCTCCCTCGATTTCAATGAAGGCCACCAAAGTGTAATCTTTGATGTCAAGGTTCCTCTCTATTCTACTTACGATTCTGTGTAGTACCGTCTCTGTTGAGCACCCTGGGAGGTATGCATGTTGGTTGTGGCAAAGCTCCGTTATTTTCACGGTGCTTTTTATGTACCCATTCCTCAGGCGTTCCAGGGTTTTCAGCATGAAAGACATTAAGCTGACAGGTCGGTAATCTTTTGGTTTGTAGTGTCTGCTTTTGTCGGCTTCGGTATGAAAATTACTTTAGCTTCTCTAAAGTCCAAGGGAATATAGCCTTTGGATATGGAGACTTTACATATTTTCACCAAAATCCGTATTATTGTGACATCCACTTTCCTAAGCACTTTGTCAGTTTCTGGTTATATGTAAGGACCTTTTCTTCGTTTACTATTTCTTTTAGGGGGGGAAGGGAAGGGGCACGGTAAGGAGTCACGTTGTTTGCTTGTTCTGTTTCTTCATCCGTTTAGCCCGGAAAATTTTGGTTTAGTTGGAGCTTGAGACGTTCTATGCTATTTATTGTCCACGATCCGTCCTCCTTTTGAAGCATCGTTTCCACATCTAGTTCTTTTTTCAGAAACCTGCTTAGCCTAGATGTCTCGCTTCCTCCCTCGATATTGCTGCAAAAAGGATTCCAAGATATCCTTTTCTCCCTTCTTACAGCTGTCTTAAAAATTTTCAGATTTCGCTTATAGTCCTCCCAATCCGTATCTCGGTTTGTGAAGCGAGCTATTTTGAATAGTCTTTGAGTATTTTTTCTGATCTCTTCCAGTTATTTGTTCCACCAGCTTACCTTTTTTTGGTTGACGGTAGTGGTTGGACACATTTCTGGTGTGAACCTATATATCTTTTAGTAGCTTTTAGTAGCCGTCCCAATCCGCTTTCCTAAGATTGCAGAAGACCAATGGGATCTTCTCGCCTCTTCTCACTTGAAAGGTGAGCCATTGGTGGTCCGACAGGCTAGGTGAGTGACATACTCTTCAGCCGTGCAGGTCCGCAAATACCTATGTTATCATTAGAGTGACGTCAATCACTTCCGCTCTATTTTTCGTTATAAAGGTCGGTGTGTTACCCTTATTTGCTAAGTTGAGGTTAGTAGTTATTAAGTATTTGACTAACTGCTCACCTCTTTCGTTGCACTTGGTGCTTCCCCAGAGTTCGTGTTGCGCGTTCGCACCGCATCCGATGATAGCTCGCTACCCCCGTATATGCTTCGATAGGGTGCGGAATTCGGTGGTCGGCATCGGAGCGTCAAACGGTAGGTATGCCGAGGCCAGCGTTACCTGCCCGTCTCTTCCGTCGAACACTGCTGATGTAAGGTCCATGTTGCTGAACTGCGGTAGAAAAATTAAATTAATTTCCTTCCGACATATAATGCAGCTACGGATTTTATTTACCCCGCTTGTGGCAAAGATTTTAAATTGTTTTCCTGATGTTTTCCTGAATTCACTGATTCCAAGTATCTTTCCATTAAGTTGGTAAGGCTCTTGTATCGCTTGTAGCATGTCGGTGTTCCCATCTGCTAGATGTTCAAACGGGTTGGATGTTGCCGCTCTTCTGTGGTGCAGATTTACTTGGGTCACCCGCATTGGTTTTTCGCTTTTGCTCTAAGGGTACGGTCGCCTTAGGTCTGACAGTCACATTGGTGAAGCCAAAACTCAGTCGTCAGTTTTTGTCCCTTAGAATGCTTACCTCTTCTTTTCGCATGCCCAGCACTAGGACCATGAGTTTGTTTCACCGCGGAGAGATGCCAACTTTCCGTTTCATACTCCGGGTTTTGAAGTTTAAGCGTCTCGAAGGCTTCCTGCAGTGTCTGCTCCATTTCGGGTACAAATACCTTGACGTTACATAACCGCGGTACTTCCTTTATTGGGACGACTCTAAACTCTTCGTTCAGGGTGGTGTTTACCTTGGTAACTGCGGTCTTTAAATATTCTAGAGACTGCTCGTCGCTACAGGTTACAACCAGATGGCCTGCTGTCGGTTTCATTCCTCTGAATGTTGGAATTTTGTCTGGTTTTCTGCGTAAGTGCTCATAGAGGTCCTTCTTCAAGGCGGTTTGCAGCCTCCTGGATTTGACCAGTCTCATTGAGGTAGTCTATCACCGCTGCCGTTAGTGCATCGGTTGCGGCGTCCCAATAGGACTTTCTCGCCATAGTTTGGGGTTCGGGGCTCACCCTAATTTCCTTTTTAACAGTGCCTTGGTCGGTGTCGTCCGATCTCATCCGCTGGGGTCCGGTCTTACCCTTTTCTTTGCGGTTGGTGGTACAGATTCCTTGGCAGCAGCAGCAGTCAATTTCCTAAGTTTCTCTTGGTTGGCTGCCACTTTTTGGCTGGTGCCAGTGTTCGTAGGGAAGCTCTTCTCCCCGATTATGTTTTGACGCTTCAGTTTCCTTTGCGCCTTTCTTCTCAGTGTTCTGGCTGATATTTTCGTCTTCGCGGTGGGTGCGGTAGCTGTCATTGTGCTTGTTTTATCGCAGTCACATGTCAAATGCACGCCCTGCTCCCTCAGCGTACATTTCTGGCCCAATAGCTTTGGGCAACTGGTGCTTAGTGCCGTGACGCCAGTTGTCCGGCCCCCGAAGATTTCTCTCCCTCGTATGCCGGGTACTGAGGGTTCTTCTTCTTCTTGTACTTTCATATTTTTAATTTGGTAACCCTTTCGCTTCACTTTTCGCTCTTTGCCAACCTTCTGGGTTGGATCCGGAGGTCTCCTGCAGTGTAGTCTCTAGGTTCATTGGAGTTAGGGCCCCCCCCACCACGTCAAGGCGGGTTACCATGAGGTGGAAGCACACCCAAAGTAAATATTTAAATTATGGGAAAAGTTAGTTAGTTGGTTAGTTGTTGAAACTGAATATTATTTATTCTTGAATCATTTTCAAACTCAAAATGTATGGATTGTGTGGCGATATTTGTTTCCAAACTTCAGTTCGTCAAATTAAGGAAGTAACAGCCGTAACCGAAAGCAAATCATTCATTTTTATCATTAGTGTTTGACAAAATGCTCACTTGCATATTTTCCATATTGACACCACTTATCTAACTAAATAAAGTTTCTCTAAATTTGAACGATGAATGCATGCCTTCCTCTTCAATTGTTTTTCTAGTCGTAATTACAGATTTCCTTGTTTTGATTGCTTTACCAACAATCTTGCGAAAATACGAGTTCTGGCAAAAAGAAAAAACGAAAATCGTAATCAGATTATACTTATCGCAGCTCTCAAAAGTTGTTCAGTAGTTTATGGTATTTGCTGACTTTATGAGATTGTTGTGGGCATTGTACGGTTAGTCGATATTAAGCCAAAAACAATAAAACGCTTCTTTGCTTAATTTGATTGCTCATCAAATAATTATAGGATTTATTGACATTGGCACAAGGATGGGTAATGCAGAATGTATACAATTATCATTAAAAACTTAAGGTGACAATTTCAATGTTTTACACATATGGTATGTGTAAACATTATCTTTACTTTACGGTATTTTTTCATGAATAATTGCCCTTATTGAGTTTATTGTAGTGTTTGCGTTCAGTGATAAAGAGGAGTGTTCGTACAACCAGCAAGAGTAGCGAACCAAGTGAATCATACCCTATTGTCTTTTAAGCCATCTACCTTAGACCAAAAATTACCCACATCAACGCCTTTAATTTGTTCCAAATAGAAGTTGTGATACCTAATAATTAACGACCCTAATCAGTTCTCACATCTTGTTGTTCATAATTCATCCGGAAAACTATCCATTCAATATACCATCATATAAAGAAAGAAGGGTTCTTTGAAATGTTTACGACCCGCACGTGAAGCACTGGCAGTACCTTTTAACTAAAGTTGTTGAGTGTGTTGGCACTAGTGTGCTCATTAAAATTTCACTCCTTTAACATGATCAGTTGTTGTTTGATAATCACTTGAGTAAGTCACTGTGTGATTTTTTGCAAAAGTAGAGAAAGCTGAGCACCGGGCTGTCATTAAATATTTGATTTTTTTTGTTTTTAAATGCAAAACGACCACATAAATCAAAAACGCGTAGGACGTTGCGTATAGAGACTCTTTGCCATCATTTATACTCATGGAATTTTAATCGGTTGAGTTCAAGCGTTGTCGTACCAACTTGAAGAAAGGGTCAGAAATACCCACAAGCAGGAATAACGTCAAAAAAGTTTATCAAATGATACCAATTTATTGTCGATTTAAGGTCAAAGAAATCACAGCGGCTGCAGGCACGTCCACAGAACGTGATTCTAAAGGCATGCGATTTATTTATGCGAAAGTCATGGTTCCTAAAAAACCGAGGACATTTAATTTTATATTTTCGACTAAACTCCATTTCCATATGTTTCTTAGGCTAGCAATACAACAACTGATGACACTACTCAACAAATTTATTTTATTATTTCAAATTGAGGCTGACTGATATTTTTTAGTTATTCTTGGCCCAGACCTATGGAATGTCTCGTACGACGAGCTCTTGAGGCTGACCTTCCCGGATGAGTCGCGTTTGATCGGCTATACTGAGGATGTAGTGGCATTACTTGCCGGATGCACTGTCGAGCAAGCGCAACTCAGACTTTTTTTTTTGGTAGGGAGGTGAAGGCTATTTACGCCCTGAGTGTCGGACTCCCAGTGGACCTACTGGACTACCGACTATACACCTCCCCTGTCAACCGGAGAGCTTAGCCTGGAACCGTTTGACACATTACTTCGGGCTAGGCCTCCAAATATACACCTGTTGGCGCCTTCGGGTTACAGGGATTCCTTCTCCAGTTGGATGGAAAAGAGGAGGAGGATTGCTAGAGAAGGAAACCCTTCACCCTCGACGCCTCCAGCCGATCAACTCTGCCTTTTTTCTTTATTAAGATTATCCGAGCGTAATGTGCCACGTGATTCCATTTGTCAAATGATTTCAGCATCTCTTCGACTAGGCTATCTGGGTGAAGCTCTCCCACTTTTTCAGCAAGATTACCGCGCTGCTTGTCCCATCTTCTGCATGAAAAGAAAGTATGACAGGTGTCATCCTTCACACCAATGCAGAATATGCAATCAGGAGACCGTGACTTACCTATCTTGTGCAGGTAAGACTGAAAACAACCGTGTCCACTCAGTAGCTGGGTCAGGTAGAAGTCAGTCTCACCATGCGTTCGACTGAACCACGATCTCAAGTCTTTGATGAGCCGAGCGGTCCATCTTCCGTTTAGCTCACGTTCCCATGATTGTTGCCTTTCGTCGAGAGTGCATCGCCTTGCATCGCGAGCAACTTTTTCTTTATTACCCTTGTGCCTTCTGAGGTAAGGAGAGCGATTTGTATCACCCCTGCAATTACCAACACCACTGACTCAGAGAATATACGGTATGCTGATGCAATCCGCAGTGCTCCTCGTCTCTGCACCTGTGCCAGCCGTTTTCGGTGCAGTTCTTTGTTGAGAGCTTCACTCCATAAAGAAGCGAAGATTGCACTACACTCATTAGCAGACGTCTTTTTGTTGGACTTGGTCCCCCATGATTGGCAATTAGTCGACTAATTGCCGAGACCCCTGCTGCGGCTTTTTTTTCGTTGCCTTGATTTGCTCCGAGGAACTCAGTTTCGAGTCTATCAGCAAGCCCAGATACTTAACTGATAGTTTCGACTCTACTAATGCGTCTCCGACTCGGACCATTCTTACTCTGGAGATCCTCTTCTTGGTCAGGATGACCACTTCGGTTTTCTCTAACGCTAGGTTAAGCCCGTGAGTGGTCATCTAGCTCCCCACCCGGCGCATTAGTACATTTAGCCTTAATTGCGCTTGCTCGACTGTGCGCCCAGCCACTAGTGCCGCAACATCATCTGCATAGCTAATCAGTTGCGACTCCTCCGGCAGTTCAAGTCTGAGCAGTCCGTCGTAGGAGACGTTCCACAAGTCCGGACCGAGGATGGAGCCTTGAGCCACACCTGATTTGACTAGCATACTCCGACAACCTTGCACCGTGTTGCAGATCAGGCTGCGATCCTTCAGGTAGTTTCGGACTATCCGCATCAGATATTCTGGAACTTGGAAAGAGTTTTCCAGGGCTTCCAGAATATCCGTCCATCTAGCGGAGTTGAAAGCATTGTTTATGTCCAGCGTTACTAGAAGGACTACCTGACGGTTGGATCGACTGCGTGCCTCCGCCTGTTCGAACGCAATAACGACTTCCGCGATTGCATCTATAGTGGAACGTCCCGTTCTGAAACCATACTGCCTTGGAGAAAGATCCCCAGTGGCGGGATAACGTCAGCGAGTCTTCTCTTTATCAGTTTTTCGAGCACTTTCCCGGCCGTGTCTAGCATGCATAACGGTCGGTATGCTGATGGCGGCTCGGGATTTCCCTCCCGGTTGCAGGTCAGCACGAGTCTTGCCGTCTTCCAACGCTCAGGGAAAACGCCTTCCCGCAAGCAGGCATTGAACGTACTGAGCAGCAAGTCAGGGCAAGAGTGATAGGTCAGTTGCAGTACCTCGGCTGGAATACCGTCTGGGTACGGAGCCTTCTTCGCCTTCATAGAGAGAACTGCTAGTTCCAGTTCGTTTCTCGTGAAGAGTGGACAGTCCGATGTTGTTTGCCTGTAGGCGGAACTCAGACTAGGTATGATAATGCGTCGAGTGAGCGAGTGGATAACAGCCCGTGGGTTCAGCTTAGCGCTGGAAAAAACCGAGGTCGCCATTCTGACCAAAAAGCAGATCCCCAGAGTAACACCCATCCGGATTGGCGAAGAGACCATCGAGTCTAACAAGACGATCAAATACCTTAGCATGATCATTCACTCGAAGATGAGCTTTGATCAAATCAGAGCGTCAGCGGACAATGCCGCAGATGGAAAATCGGCACTCAGCCATCTAATGTCCAACATTGGGGGACCCTTCGCGACCACGCCTACTGATCAGCGCAGTGGAGTCGGTGCTGCTATACGGCTCTGAGGTTTGGGCTGAAGCTCTCAATAAGGAGTCGAACCGGAAGCAACTGATGCAAGTTCAAAGACGAAGCGCTCTGTGGGTTGCATCTGCATACCGCACTGTTTCTGAGCCGGCAGTGCTGGTCATCGCGGGTATGACACCTATTGTGCTCCTTGCTAAGGAACGGAGGGATCTCTACCTGTGAAGGGGAGAAGAAGGTACAGAGGTTGCTTCATGCGAGGAGAGAAGAAGGACTCTGACTCTGTGGCAGGAAGCGTGGGTAAATGAAACTCCGGTCCCGTCTAATCAGGGACCTGGAGCCGTGGCTCAACCGAAAGCATGGAGAGACTGATTACTACCTGACACAGCTTCTCAGCGGACACGGGTGCTTTCAGTCTTACCTGCACAAAATGCGAAAGTCATAGTCTCCTGACTGCCTGTTTTGCCCGGGGATTGTGGATGATGCTTGCCAAACTTTCTTCACATGCGAACGGCGGGCGAGACAGCGTTAACATCTCAGGCAAAGAATAGGGCAGATCTCTCTAGATGCCCTGGTTGAGAAGATGCTGGTGTCTAAAGACAAATGGAACTGTGTGTCGCACTACGCTCAGGTGGGTGTTACTATGAAGAAGGACATCGTCAATCGCTTGTCGGCGCAGAGCGAAGAGGGCTCACGTTCTCAGTAATCCCTCTCCTTTCTTCCATCCGTGCTGAGGGAGGGATCTCTCTAACCTCAACTTTTTTTCCGCTTTATATATGCAAGTGGCCCTATGGCACCTAGCTTTCTGATAACTGACTTGTAACGAAGGCCTGACGTAACCTTGTTTTCATTGCTCTCTTGATCTTGCCAACAGTGGACTTTGCTGTTGTTGATCAGTTTGTCCACTGTTGTTGTTGATCAATCGGCCAGGAACTGTTGTTGTTGATCAATCCTGGCCGACTTATACACTTCTTCTCGGTTGAATGTCTCATGCTCCTCGTTTTTAAGTGATTTCATTCGAACATCAGTTTATCGGGGGCTTATCCTGCCGAGGTTTCCTACGGGGCATAGAAACGCCGGAAGTAGTCCTGATGATGATCTTGGTTGAGTTCACCAAGTTTTGAGTTGCTAGCTCTTCGATCACCTGCGAATCCTCCATGGCACTTGCCATGATTACTTCGACGAACCTCTCGACGTTAATCTTCCCAATCCTTGTTTTTTCAATCAAAACAGAAACCTCAAATTGGTTCTATTGGTTCATGATAGAATAATCTTTCTTCTGTCTTGGTCATTGCGAACAAATATTGTAATATGAAAAGTGTGGTTTATGCTTTTCTGGTATGGAGCTTCATTCTAAAACATCAGGTCTGACCCATATTGATCTTACATATACTCCAGCGCTCTGCGTTTTCCATATCTTTGGAGAGAGTTTCAGGTGGTCCCCAGCATTCTGAATCTACTGTTGGCCTACCTGATTCACATAGAAGCTTCTGTTCATCGAGAAGTTTGCGGTAGGTCATCCATAATTTCTGAAATTTTTTTGATTAGCACCAAATTTTCAGAACAGAAGTTTTGAGTTGTAGGTGTCTTTTATACTGCGGAGTTGCCGCGTACTTTGGTCTGGGGAGGAAATGTAAGGTACCATATTAGCAGGTATGCTTGCGTTTGAGCTTAAATGCTGAAGCTATCGGGATCAAAGATGAACTAAGGTTGATTTCTGAAAGCCCAGTTTGCAGCGATTTCGGCTTTGCGCTTGATAAGCTCCTCCCAGTAATTCATACAACTGGCAATGAGACAGTTTGCTGTTTATCTCTTTCCCACCTTGCCTTCCAGTTACTGTCCTTACTCAAACGGGTGAGCAACTCCAAAATTTTTTTCTGCCACGACCAGACAGTAGTCATTTGGGGAACATATGGGTTGTTTAGGTCTGGACATTTGCACCATGGTGTCCTCAAAAATCCAACCATCAGTTAATAGACAGATCAGACTTTTTAATATTCCCAATAATTTTCTGCGCTCCGCAGGGGTAAACAAGTGGTCGTCTAGTTTGTTAACACATATTATGTTCATAATGGAATCATGAGCTTTAGTATGGTCGACCACCTTCTTGTTGCACGATAAGGTCATCGATTTGATGCGATATTTTGCAATACATCATTGCAATTTCTGCATCATTACGTGGGAAGGAGCTGGTGAATCATTATGTCAGTTAGGCATTTTAGGTAGATATGGTCCAAATCCGTGTCAAATATCAGTGTCCAAATCCCTGCGGCACAAACTCTAAAAGACTGCCAACTAAGCACCTCCTCTGTCAATCGGAGAACGTAGCCCGTTTGAGATAATACTTCGGGCGAGGCTCCCTATTCTACGCCGAATGGCGCCTTCGGGTTACTGGAATTCCTTCCTTAGTGAAAGGGGAAGGAGAAAAATGATGATTGCTTGCTTCATCCTCGACGACTCCAGCCAATCAAGTATGAATTTTTGTTCATGCAGATCATGCAATCTCGAGACGGGGACTTATCAATCTTATGTAGGTAAAACAAAAAACAACTTGTCCACTCAATCGCTGGGTTAGGTGGAAGTAAGTCTCACCATTCTTATGGCTGAGTCACGATCTTAAATCAATTATGAGCCACGCGGTACATTTTTCTCTTGTCTCACGGGCCCAACGTCATTCAGAGTGCGTCGTCTTTTATCGTTAGCGACTAATTCTTTGTAACCCTCGTGTTTTTGGAGGTAGATTATTTTCTGCTTTTTCGCATTGAGTGCGATGGGTGTCAATCCTGCGATTAGTAATTCCGCTGGCTCAGGGACACTTCGGTAAGCCACTGCTATCTCCAGCTCTCCTTGTCTCTTCACCTGCGCCTGCCGTTTATCACAACGAGTCTTGTCATTATTGCCTTCTTGCAAGCAGACATTAAAAGTATTGAGCAGCAAATCAAGACAGAAGTGATACATCGCACCCGTTTAGCTATTCGTCTGGGTGTGTGACAGCTGATTTGATGGTACTCCCCGAAAAGAAAACTAGGGTTTGAGTACTCCGCATTTCACACAAAGAATGAACTCTCAGTGTGTAAGGGACTGTAAGGGTATTGCTACTGACTTTGAATGTTTTGTGCTGATGGTCATTGGCTGACTCATGGCGGAAAGTGGGAGTGCTACCAGTGTTTCCCACGACTAGTCCCACTCTGGTTCCCTTCTGGGCGATGTATACACCATTGAATACCTTTAGCATTGAATTCTTCCCCAAAAAACATCTCAGCATCAAAAGCTATGTTTTTGATACCAGATCCTTCAGGATCTTTGGTTAAAAATATTTTATGGTTCGTTCGATGTAAGGTGCCCACTAAAGAATCTTATACCTGAATACCGAACCTGTTAAAAAGTATGCTAGTTATTATTAAAAAATTAATGCCTCTGTGAGGTGTACAATCTGCATAAATAGTAAAGTAAGTTCAATTGGACAAAGTATATGCAGATGGAGGTTGATGGCTTGATCAGTGGGCTCAGCTTGGTTGAAATGGTTGATGAGGGCAGCTGGGCAGAGATTCCAACGACGGCGGCTCAGCTGATGGAGGAAGCTCTAACGTTGTGACAGGTGGTACAATGATTGCTGGTGGCAATCAACGGCGTTGAGTGCACCACACGGATGTTTGTGCGCTGAAATATAAGGAAATGCAATTGAAACTGCTTGATAGAATGATCCTAGGAGATCCAGAGGATCTCTGTAGAAGTGTTCAGTCTGCGAAGCGACTCTCCTACAGAACTAGAAATATGTTGGTCTGCGTGGAGACCTTCTGTCAGTGTGGTAGAAACTCTTAGCCTGCTCGAAGGCTCATCATAACAAGGAAGATGTTGTCCTTAATTTGATTGCTGGCAATGATTGTCCAGACACTGTTATGAATTAAAGACACAAAGGAAGTCACTGTATTCACAGCCACGGCACTAAAATCACTGCGCGAAGGTAAATCACAATAAACTGGCAAAAGAAGGATCAGAATGAAGAGATATTTCCGCGATGGACTCTTGTCTAAGACTGACTGTTTTAGTCTTGAGGAGAAGGGGTTTTAGTACAGAACAAAGAGGAAAATTGTGGGAAGAGGGGTTTTTTGGTGGTGGACATAGTCCAGATGGTTTGAAGTAGTTGCACGTCTGAGAATTGCATGTTTTACACATGTGGACTGCCAGGCGTCTTGGCTTGGTTTTATGGCCGTGAGAAAATGAAGGTTTAGGATGTATCTTTCTATATACGAAAAGGGTATTTGTTGAAAGGGTATTTGTTTGCGAAGGATTCGCTTACCTCTATATACGAGCTATATACGAGTTTTTATGATTTCAACATGCATGATGTTGTGGATGGAAATGAGTAAAAGATTTTATTGCCGTCCACATGTGCTTGAATTTCAACATTCCATTTGTGTTATGGATCTCTGTTTCGATGTGTTCATGTTAAATAACAAGATTCAATATGATTTTATTGAACGTTAAATGTGGTGCGCACCTGCCAGCAAAACAGCTTTCTGATTTCAACAGAACCCATATGAAACCGTTTCTTTACCCAAAGCTGTGCACTCCATGGTGTGTACTATTTTGTACACAGATAAAGCAAGTACCAGATTCATTAGGGTACCATAATCACGAATATATACCTCGGAGTTTTACCTCGAACTGTTCGAGCTGGCCTTGGATGTTCTAAGCGGCAATTTATATTATTCTCCAGAACTTAGGTGAGCTGAGGCTTATAAGACTTTAAGTTGGCATCACTTTCTTCTTTTCGTTCTACACGAGAAACTCATGGCATGCTCCGTCAGTTTTACACCCGACATAATCGTCCATCATAACAATTTATTCGGTTGTCCATGGATTGTTTCCGCACAACGTTTATTCTCACTGATAATACGCATCCACCCAGACGTTGTGCATCATAAACAAACAACATAAGCTTTAAATATAATATCGATGAAGTCCCAAGAAAGTCCATTCGACGCCATGCTCAATAATTGAAAATGTGCTTATCCACATTATGATAAATTTTACGGAATAATCTTGACTTTCGGGCTTACAAAATCCAACTCCAGCAAGAATCGAAGCCGGGTAACCAACGGTCACGGAGTAGATTCGGTCTAGCAGCCCAAAAACAATTGTTGCAAGTCCCGACTTTCATAAGTAAATGGTGTTTGGCGATGAAGCTTATTTCTGGTTGAATGGCTACGTGCATATACAAAACTGTCACATTTTGAGTGACGAGCAATCTGCTGAGTATGCTTTATGGGCCGATTGAATCATTGGTTCATATGTCTTCAAAAATGCTGTGGGGGAAAAAATATCAGTTTTTGAAGTATCTCCTTGTACTGTAGGAAGCCTCTGGTTTCTATAGGATGGCACCATATGCATAATTTCTCGCTTTAGACCTATGAACTGGGCTCGTAATTCAACACCGCTGGCCTATTTCTTGTGAGGATACGGCCAATTAGTCTTCTACGCCGATACACATAAGACGTTTGACCATTTCGAAGACAACATTCGCCACATTATTGGCGAGCTGTGTCCCTAATTATGAGTTAGAGAAGTGGAACATTAAACCTCTCGTTTAGACTTCCTCCGCACCAGTAGTGACATATATTTTCAAAATCATAAATAAAAATGGTAGAGAGATGTCTTTCCAAATAAAATTTTATGGCAATTAACCAATTAGTCTGTATTTTATTCAGCTTTAATGCTTGATACCTCTAAAAACAACCCTCTACGTTTGTTTATGCAAGTTTCCTGTCGGTTTCTATAAACCATCGACATTCTGATCAATTTCCTGACTGCACTTGTCTTGCAAAGCGACGAAGATGTGAACAGCTGATGAAGAGAATAACCAACTAAATCAAGTTCTTTGGTTGCTCACGGGCAGTCACATATGCGGGAATAGCTATTCTATATTATATCGTACCTCAATGGCGTTACCACTACAAAGCCCATTGCTAATAATCCGGAAAATGGCATCACAAAGAGAGAGATACGATGATTATAAGTAGCAAATGAAGTAATATTCACATGACAGAAAGCTTTCCTCGGAGTCCCTCGCTTCGACGACGCTGAACTGGAGAGTACTTGAGGTTTATCCAGCAAGTGACTACCAATGCTTCGCGATCGAGATCGGCGATACCACTCCTCACTCGTCTCAACGATTTTCCACTCCCGGGTGGAACGTCAGAAAAATGAACGTGGAGACTTTCGCTAATGTAGCTTTCGGAGAGCTCATCGGGGAGGGGAAGGGCTTCAGTCGAGGGATTCAAGGATGAACTTCATCAGTTCTGCCTGTAGCTCATCTATGCCTCAATGGACGCCTCGACACGACAGGCCTGCTGTACATTGGTGGTCAAAAGATATCGCAGACAAACGAGTTGTGTGTCACAGACATCGACGTGCAGCTTAGCGCTCAAGAAGCGAAGAGGAAGCATCATACAGGGACATCAGGGAAAAAATTCCGCAGGCTCATCAACGATAGAAAGGCGCTGACGAGAACTTGTGGACGACGTGAACAGGGATCAATGGGGGCTCGGCTTAAGTAGTGTGGCGCAAGGTCGGTACCCCACGGAAGCCCTGTTTACTTCAAACAGGCAAAATGGACGGAATAGTGCAGGTGCTGTTCCCAACTTATCTTGTCCGCGTTGATGCTGTCCACGAGGTCGATTCAGTGGAATGTCAATTGTTCACAAAGAATGAGCTGGATGATGCGGTGCTTTCTATTTAAGCTCGAAAGGCACCAGGACCAGACGGCATTCCAACCGAGGTACTACAAATGGTCTTCCACGTTTGTCCTGACTCGCTACTCAATGTGTTCAACGCTTGGTCGAGAGAAGACGTATATCCATCTCGTTGGAAGGTGGCGAGGCTTGCATTGATCAGCATAGGGTAAGGGGCCCCGTGCTGCCTTCTGCATATCGCCCGCTGTTTATGCTGGACACTGCCGGGAAAGTGTTCGAAAAGCTCATCAAGGGTCACTCACTGACGCAATTCGTGCTGCAAGGGACCTATTTCCTCGGGAGTATGGCTTTAGAGCAGGACGACCCACTTCCGATGCCATCATGGAAGTGGTGAATGCAGTCCGTCGAGCCGAAGCGCACAAAAATGATTCCAAACGAGTGGTTCTGCTAGTGACGCTTGACGTCAGGAATGCCTTCAACTCCGCCAGATGGTTGGATATTCTTTGCACATTGTAAATTTTTTTCCGATTTCTAGGGTATCTGATGCGGATTTTGAGGGATTTCTTGAAGGACCGCAGTCTACTCTATGATACACATGACGGGCGGCGAAGTACGTCTGGTGTAACGTAAGGCTTCATTCTGGGACAAGACTTCTGGAACGCCTCATTTGACGAGCTATTGAGGCTTGAGCTGCTAGATGAGTCGCGCTTGATCGGCTATGCGGATGATGTAGCAAGACTGGTCGCCGGACGCACAGTTGAACATGCGTAGCGCAGACTGTGAATGCTAATGCGTCGAGTGAGGGAGTGGATGACCACCCACGGGTTCAGGTTGGCACTAGAGAAAACCGAAGTGGTCATTCTCACGAAGAAAAGAATTCCCACGGTAATTCCTTTGCAGATCAGAGATGCGACTGTCGATTCAAAACTTGCGATAAAGAATTTGGGACTACTGATCGGCAACGGCGGAAAAGGCCGCGGTAGGCGTTTCTGCTCTGATTCGACTAATTCGGCCCACACCGAGCAAACGCCGACTCCTTATAAGTGCTGTACAGTCAGTGCTACTGTATGGCTTTGAGGTTTGGGCCGGAGCTTTCAGCTCTCAGGAACATTGCGGGTTGCGTCTGCATATTGCCCTGTCTCTGAGATCGCAGGAGTGATACCCTCTTTGCTAGAGAGCGACGGATAATTTACGAGAGAAATGGGGATGGTTCTATATATGCTGTCAGCGGAGAGGAGAAGCAGCGCACAATAATTGAGTGGCAATAGTCCTGGGAACTGTCTAACTCTAACGACTCTAATGGCCGCTGGACTGCTCGCCTTATAGGGGACGTGGGATCGTGGCTCAATCAAAGGCACGGTGAGACTGATTATTACCTTACCCAGCTTCTTAGCGGGCATGGGTGTTTTCAATCTTACCTGCACAAGATTGGTAAGTGACGGTCCCTAGACTGCATTTGCTGCCCAGGGGAAAGGAGCGACGCATTTGACACCTTCTTCAACTGTAGAAGGTGGAACAGGAAGCGGCAGGACTTGTGGTAGGTAATGGGAGATGTATTTGGGGCGCGGAATTGCCCTTGGGCGCGGGGTCTCCTTTCCAGCAGTCCTCCTCCATCCTGCTCTCTCGCACTGGGGGGGGGAGACTTTCTCTAGGCTGACGGTGCCCTAGGGCGAAGAAAAAAGAGGCCTAGCCCGAAGTAATGTGTCAAATAGTTACAGGCTAGGATCTCTTGACAGGGGGAAGTGTATAGTGGGTAGTCTGGTAGCATGCGCTACAAGGAGTTCCACACTCCGGGCGTAACTTACCTTCACCCCCAACCAAAAAAAATTATAGAGAGCTTTGAAAATAAAAGACGGACGTAACTGAAGCTATCTCAATGACTAATTACCCAGTTTCATAGTATAAGTGTGTCATTAAGTTTAAGTACAACTTGTTTTAGTACTTTCAAGATGCTCATTTAGGTATTAAGTTATTCTGGAACCAATTCAGCAATTTTCCGAAGAAAAACCTCACCAGTCTTTGCAACCCCACAATCAAATCCCTTGTACACCCTAAGACGCTGTGGCTACGCGGCTGGAAAGCACTGCATTAGTCACTGGTGTGATATCCTTTTTTTTTTCAAATAATGGACCTAGAATAAAGAACTTTTCGAAACTCAGTGGAAACAGAAATGCAGAGGGTGAGATTTCATGGTGAAAATTACCTAAATGGAGAGTGCATTGCTAGGCAAAAAGGTGAAACATCCAATCTGCCCAAGATGTTGAATGGAACGCTTAAATCCTGAAAGACATGACATGACAAAATGGTCTACACCCACGTTTTCAATGATCAGACAATTCGATTTAATGCTGTTTGAGACTGGGAAACGCCACTTCCCATAAAATATTAATGAAAGTAAATAGAATTTAATAACTGAAAAGCGCGCTTGGTGCAGTCAAATCTTCGCTTGTACTTGCAAATATCATAGAGTCATCGTCTTTCTTTCAACGCATACGTTATTTTGGCACGGTACACGTGCGTCTATTTGCAATTCATATGATAATAAAAACATTCTTTTGATTACAATAAAAATTTAAATCTTGCATCGGTGAATGAGGCAACACGTATTTGTTTATATTACAATAAGGAGTTGATTTGGCGCTTATTCTGTTCTTTGCAATTATACCTTTACTTTTATTTTATGTATGGCACATTGGAATATTTTTTTTATTTTTCAATTCATTTGTTATTGAATAGACAATTCAATAGTTGATTCAATAGTTTTTTTCAATCAAATAAAAACTCTTTAAATTCAAAGCGTTTTGAATTCAACACAGCAAAAAGTAAGTTTTTTGTGGCTTTATATAAGTGATTACCTCGTCTAATAAAAAAAAAACAACGTTGACCATTTGAGAAAAATAACTCTGAGTCAACTAATAATATAAGAAATGGCTGAGTTAATATTCGTACAGAATGTTGTTCATATAAAAGAACTGCACTAGGCGACTGCAAAGCGATTTAGAATGTACAAGGGTCGATCTACGCTGATATTTGACAACAAATTTAATTTTGAGGTATCTGTTCTATACTTTTAATAAAAATACAATTTCGACTCAGCAGACACTGTGATAAGTTGTCCCATGTTTGCAATGATTTTACCATTTCCGCCTATTAAAAAGGCACGTTTTCGGTCTCGAAAAGGCGTATTCCCCGCTTCGAAGTTTTGGTTAGCTGGTACAATCTATTTTTGATTAGAAATACTGCGTTATCGTGGTGCAAGATCCACGAGTCCGACCTTTTTTGGCAAATTACTTCACGCAGTTGTCTTATAATGCCCAAATAATATGCCTTATTGACGGTCTGGCCTTGTGGAAGGAATTCATGATACACAACAATCTTGTAATCCATGAAAAATTTGAGCATCGCCTGCTTTTTCGAATGAAAACGACGTTGTTGACTCGGTCCCGCCTAATTTGATGCACGCCATTCACTCACTTGATGTCTGGATTGCAAGTCTTACTCAAATATTCACGTTTCGTCTCCAGTGATGATCTGTTTGATAAGTGTTGAGCCGAATTAGGCCTCGGAAATCAACGCGGTCCCTTTTTTGCATGAAATTCAGGTCTTTCGGCACCAGCTTTGCAGCGGTGAGTCTGAGGGCCAAATAATTAACCAAAATGTCTTGAACGAATCCACAAGCAATGTCAAACTCCGCTTTCATCTCTCTAATGGTCAATTTGCGGTCTATGATCTACTGTGTTCATTAACTTTACAGACCACATGACCACTTCAGAAACGTTCATGCCACTGATAAACGACTGTTTTCTTCAAAGTATCGTTGTCGAAACATTTTTTACACATTTACAATTTCGTCGCACCATTGAAACCGTTCTTAACGCAAAATTCAATACAAACTCGTTGTTGCAATTTCTATGCCATTTTTAAAATTTTACAAAATCGGGAACACGCACAATCGCAGATGTACTCAATACGGCGTCACTTTTACAAATGTCAATCTATCAAACTGAATTCAATAGAATGTCAATGACAGATGTTGCAACCTAAAGAAAAAAAGAAATCAAATCGGATGGCTGGAAGTGCCACGCGGTGGTTACTTTAGTTATTTATTGATCAAGGTAGTATATCTATACGATCCTAATGTAGGAAACTTTTAAAAAAGTCGGACACCATCTTTCCATTCCTTTCTATTTCTTTCCTTTCCAAGTTCACCAAGCGAAAGTGGTTTTGCTAACGCTTCAATTGGTATCAAGTGTCATGGAACCAGAACGACATCCTCGAATCAGATTGGAAAAAACGGCAATAGCTCTCAAAACGAGCGGAATATACCAAAAGCCTTGCTGACTAAAAGCTGACAACGCTCTGTGTCTCTATCAGCATATCAACTATTATACGTGCTTGATATGAATTCATAAAAAGAAGACTTGCTTATGTTATCTATAGCGCTATAGACGGGACTGTTTGGTTTCAGAGCACGACATTCCACTACATATGCCGTTCCGGTGATTGCCACTGCGGTTCTAACAGACGTTTTTTATTTAGTTACTATTGCTGATAGAGCTATTTTCCAAGTTCCCTTTTGTAAGCTTATTAATTGTCGAACCTTTTTTTATCTCGACCACCCACTAACTATTTTAGTTAGGTTTAGAAAAATGCTGGGTGCTCAACATCGATGTCAATCAAATTTTTGTGGATTAAAAACAAGCATACATATCGGTATCGGTCGAAACATTGTGTACTAAACCATGCTTAAATTAGGCACCCTAACATAATTGTTCCTCTGAATAGAATGAACGCAACGTGGATATCGTAAGCCCAAAACATAACCTGCTAACTGACGCCTTTGATTTAAAAGTGGGACCAAAGCTGGGAGATATGCTTATCCCATTGCTGTTTCATCTAGCTTTAGAATACAGGTAAGAAAACTCCTCATTGACACAAGAGAAACGTTGCTCTATTCATCGATTGAAATTTTTTCCCACACCGATGAAATTACTATCCTTTCGCGGTTCGCAATATTTGCCGAGGAAATCCTGTTATTGGCGAGGCAAAAATCATAAAAATGAAACAGATTTACACAAACACCCCAAAAAGAAAATGAATACATTTGAAAGCCGGGTTCGAAGCTACATGAAATGGGCAAGGATGGAAGGAGGTGAATAACGAATGAGGTACAACGACGAGCTGTATGAAATTTGGCGAGTGAGTGGTCTCCGAGATTTAAAACAGTTTAAGCAGCAATGAGCTGACTTCTTGCTGTGAATAAATCAGGGACGGATTCCCGGCAAATTATCTGCCACTACGGCTGTCAGACGAAAATTTAAAGAAGTGCGGCTCAGACTCAATTCACGAGGACAGTATATTGTTATTCGGATTCACTGCCAATAATTGGTATATTGTTAATGAACCGAGACTGTTGGAAGCATCACATCAGGCAGACCAAGACACTGACGATATTAATGGCGATATTGTACATCTTCCTAGAGTGGTGTTATATATCTACAAAGAACAGAAGGCAGACATTAGTGTTATCTTAGACTGGGTGACACGCAACGCAAGAATTAAAGTGAATCAGCAGGTGGACCAGTAAGCCGTCGAGAACATCGACGGTATTTATCATTCCTGAGAACTTTATGGTAACTGAAATGAATTTTAAACAAAGGAGTCTGAAGAAAAATGAAAAGTGAGTCCCTGGAACAGTCCCTGGAAGCTATGGGCACGTCCACGGCATTAAATTTCGTAGCTCTTTCTTGACGACTACGGCGGGACATAGTTTTAAGCGTACAATGGCGTGAAGAAGATAATAATGAGGGTTCTTGCAGAGGTCCTCACGTGACATTGTACACACATTCGAAATTCCAAGAAAACGGGCTTAAAAGCAAGCCATGGTCACAGATTTTACATATTTGTGGATAAGTCACCAGCAGATTTGACATCAGATCATCTATTCTGGGGAAGTTGAAGTTGTTGGGTAGATACTTCCTTGTGGAAGAGGTGATGGGTTGCCAGAACTTTCTAAGCAAAATCAATACTCAGTTTCAACAGGACATTCTATATCTTCAAATTATGAGGAAAAACGCGCACCTTAACACCTAATGGTTCTCGGTTTCAAGTACTTGAAGACACGAAAAATGGTAAAATGTTCCAGGAGCGCCACCCAGCTTGTGATACAACGCGTTGCTAGGTGAAACTCAACCAACTATTGTTGACTTTATACTTTATACATTACCTTATAGGTATTACACTGGTAATACCTACTGATTCGTGATCTTTATTTATTTTGGGTGGGTGAATTCGGATATGACCCTCGTTTTTTCCGTCGCCCTCTATTTTTCTGTCACACTCCTAGTTTGCCCGAAATTTAGGTGAAATCGGTAAATTTTGTCTAATCCACTCATTTCACAGCGAAACACATCTAATCTGCTGACTTCACTTAAAGCCTAAAATTACAGAAAAATAATGATGAGGACTTGGCCTACGATAAATATCTTTGGGGATCCTAGGGAGTGAAAAAAGGGGGGTCATGGGGTACTTTTATCAAAAATCCAGGAAAAAATCATTAAAAAATCAGCATTTTATGATAAGAAGAGGTATGGGGGTAAGTATTGAAATTAATCACAAGGCTGAGCAATCAAAAAGTATAAAAATCGAGTGCATCTACTTTGAAGGTTATCTCCTTTTGTAAGCGTCCTCCGGTGTTTCTCGAATTTGAGTCGCACAGTAGTCCGTCAACATACGAGGGTTCCGTTTTCCCGCATATCTATTCTCCATTTGGGCAATCTGTTGATGAAACCTTCCACCATGCTCGTCCGAAACGGCTCCACAATTTTCCGGGAAAAAACAGGAGGGAGTGGAGAAAATTAACTTTCAATGACCTATTGCAACCTAAAGCCTTGTAAGGTTTTGGTAATTCATCAATTCATTATTCATAGTCATCTGATCTTTTGTTTCCATTAAAATTGCCGCAAACAAAGACAAAAGATTCGCAGGCTCTTTTCTTGACAAACTGTTTGGGAAAGCATCATCATCAAATAGCTGTTTAATCGCGGGTCCCACAAATCACTTCTTTGATTATGGCATCACTTATGCGCGGAAATTTTTGCTTGAGGTATAAGAATCCTTTACCTTCCTTATTTAGAGCCTTAACAAATTGTTTAAAAATGGCCCAGCTTAACACGTTCCCTGTGCACTGAACCACATGTGGCTCAGGAAACGTGCATATGGATTACACAGCTACGTTCATGAGCCATATGTGGTTCAGCGAATACCTAAAACTTGTATTAAGAATTACTTCGCGAAACGTGTCAGAACGCGACTGTTTTTCTATGGGACGTATCAGGCCGATCATATAGTAGAGAAAAACACTGGGACTTACGAGAATTTTTTTTTATTTTTGCAGAAAAAGACAACTTCATTACTTTTTGTGTTTATTCTGGAAACAAGACAAACAAAAGGTTTGTTTTGCATGGCGAGCACTCAGTATCCACTTTTTTTACTTTCTTAGCAGCTATTTTCCAGTTGATACCATCTTTTCGCAAGTTTTCATAACATCCGCTGCATCTTTTTCGAATAATTTTGCCATCATCTTTTCTTGGCATTTTCGTCAAAAAGTTTTGGTTAGTGATGGAACTCGTAGATGGTCTCTAAACGCATTCCTGAAATGTTCGCGCTAGCGGCTCCATCTCTTTCATATAAAAAAGCTTTGATAATTTTTTGCTGCGCTTGTAATATGGTTTTCTTAGTTTCTGTTGGATGCAGCTTTTGATATAACAGCGTTGCATTCGTGACTGATGCACAAGTCAAAATATCCAGAGCCACTTTTTTATACCAAGTCAGCGACTTCCTTTTAGGGTCATAGTAGCTTGAAAGTTGATCAGACACATCTATACCTTTATTTCGAGCATTATAATCCAGAACTGCTTTCGGGTTTGAGTTTAGACATGTAGTCTGCAGACATTTCTATTGTAGCGTCATGGCAAGCAGAAATCATTGCGACGTCCCGTTTATCCTTCCACTTCATAACAGTTATGCCGTCTTTCTGACGAGCAACTTTTTTCCCTCTTTTTGGTCCAAACTTTTTAATTTTTATTGCCCATGGTATTAGGTGTATAAATATGTAATGCGGATTTTACTAACAGATGGCATAACCATTACATATGATTTGTGTCGGGGATAATTAATGTGGCACTTTGGAGAGTAAACATCTGTCAACAAATTCCAGTATGTCATAGGTTTTGATTGTACGAAAAAACATAGTTTTTTTCGTTTCAAAAATGTCAAATTACGTCCCAGAAAAAGAGGTTTTGTGGAGAAGTCTAATAACCTTCTTTCATTTGAAGATTTTGCAAGCAGATTTGCAAGCATTATTGGATGAAGACAACACACAAACTGAAAAACAGTTGGCAGAAGCATTGGAAGTTACTCAAGCAGCCATTTCACAACCTTTAAAAGCCATGGGAAAGATCAAAAAAGCTGGAAAATGGGTGCCGTATCAATTGAAAGAAGGAGACATCGAAAGGCGAAAAACCAATTGTGAAATTTTGCTTGCCAGACAGAAAAAAAAGGTTTTTTGCATCGGATTGTTACTGGTGATAAAAAGTGGACTTATTTCGACAATCCCAAGCGGAAAAAATCATGGGTAGACCCAGGCCAGACATCAACATCACAATCAGTCCGAAATATTCATGGAAAGAAGACTTTGCTATGTATTTGGTGGGATAGTAAGGGACCTTTGTATTACGAACTGCTGAAACCTGGTGAGACTATTACTGACGAACGTTACCGACAAAAACTGATCGAATTGAACCGCGCCCTTAAGGAAAAACCCAAAGACATAATAAAGTCATTTTTCAACATGACAATGCTCGGCCGCATGTTGCAATACCAGTCCAGGACTACTTGGGAAACATTAATTGGGAAGTTCTGCCCCACCCGCCGTATTCACTAGAATTGGCGCCTTCTGACTACCACTTGTTTCGATCAATGTAGCACGGACTTTCGGAACAGCACTTTCATTCTTACGAAGAAATTAAAAATTGGCTTGAAGAGTGGTTAGCCTCAAAAAATGAGAAATGGTACTGGGACGGAATCCATCAATTGACAGAAAGATGGGAAAAAGTCGTAGCTAACGATGGCCAATACTTTGATTATTAAATCATTCGTTCTGTTATTCAAATAAATGCATATTTCAAGCAGAAAATTTACGTTTTATTTGGGATGCATACAAATTAGATTGAGTGACCATTAGATACAAAATTTCATCACTCAATTTTTGCTGATAAATGGATGCAATAGATTGATCACAATGGATATGCATAGATGGACCTCCCTCATAAAACTGACTTGACAAAGGTAGTATTACCTGATCCCATCCATTTTTTTATCGATTTCATGAATTGCTTGTGGGGTAACTTGCATGACCTCTCTAGTAGTTCATTTTCGGAATGTTGTTCGCTGCAAATCACTTGGTCCTGGTTGAGAAAGATCCGGAATCACATTTAACGGCTCATCAATAGGCGAGTTTCTGCTGCACTCTCCAAAGGTAGCGTTGGTTGAACTATCTGCATCAGAAACCTCATCAACATCATCAAAGTCATCATCACCAAAAATACTTGGCTCTTGGACATCTTCCTCAGAATCATCGGAGTCTAGTACGATTTGCACACCAAGTTTATTTTCGTTAGAATTCGATTCATTATCACTAAATTCGAAGTCACTTTCTTCCAATCACGTCTTCACTTGTAAGCTTTTTTTGTGAGGTAAGGGCCGTTTGGGAGGAATTTTCTAGCAAAAACAATCAATAGCACTAGCAACAATCGTGGTTTCATGGAAACTGAACGTGACCGACAACTGTTTATGTGACAAGACAATGATCTTACGACATCCAAACTTACCAGATCTAAAATATTATTTTCAAATGACAAAAATGAACGAATCTCGTTATAATGATATCAAAAATATTGTACATTATTAAAAAATTACAATAAATAAATACCTGAGACACATATGGTTCATGAGCGTGCAGCGACTAAAAAGACTCTGTACGCTCCTGAACCATATGTGGTTCAGGTAAATATATATAAATATAACCGACTTCTATTTTTTTAACCAATGTTTTTCTATGCTTGGGGTTTCAAGCAATCAAATAAAACCAATTATCATCAAAAAGTAATTTGAACTTGGGGAGCTATTTTATTGGTTTGTTCAGGACAGGGAACGTGTTAATGTGAAGTAGGGGTATAATGATTTTCTTTTTATCTACTAACGCGTCAAAAGCGATGTTTTTTATCATTCATTTTATTATTTCATTTTATCATTTTATCATTCACGCGCAAAGGCCAGCCTTTCGCACATAATGTTGATCTTTAGCGCAGCTGTCCCATTCCCAAAGAAAGCAACATAATTTAGTGTAGCCAGCTTGCAATCCAGTTAACATTGCCACTACTTTGAGGTCAGTACAAACACTCCATTGATGATGACCGTAATTAAATTTTTCCAGAATTTTTTTGGATTGTCATATGTTTCTTTCGTACGAGTTGCGAAGGCAACAGGGATCGATGCTGAATCATTTCCATTATTTAGTAAAACCGCTTTCAAACTACTTTTTGAAAAATCAATGAAATGTCTCCAGTTTTCAGATGCGTATGATATTTTTAGTTTAGTCATTAGTCCTGCAATATTGTTACAGCTGATAAAATCTTTGCCACCATCATCTCGCTAGAAAAAAGAAATGAAGGCGGAATATCTTTTTCTTAAAAAACGTCATATTGACACCTTTCTGCACAAGATTTTCCTGCCGCAGTCGTGAACCAAGAAGCTCAGCTTTTACTTTAGGCAGGCCTAAATCCCGGACTAAGTTATTCAATATTCTTTGGTGGAAAGTTTTGGTTCGTTCGGATCGTTAGGCGTGAAATCTTTATCTTGGCTGCTATGTGGTACCTCCTCTTCCGGCGATTAAGGCATTCTGTTCAGTTGTTGATTCTTCATAATCCAGGGTGTAGTTTTCGGGTGTTATGGGGACAGACAACAAATTACATTGTTCAACGGGGCTAATTGCCAAAGGGATATTAGGATAAGTTATGGCATGTTTCGATTTTTGCGAGAATCCAGATATTGCGTTCATACAAAAATAACAGTCCTCGACATGAGAGGTTGGCTCACGCCAGACCATTGGTACTGCGAATGACATCGTGCGTGATTCCCCACGTAACCATGAACTTAAATGAGTGTAACAACTTTTGCAACATAATTTTGGGGCCCAGGCCTTGTCCTGATCCCCGACTTTGCAACCGAAATAATGCTCATAAGCTTTCCGTACCAACGTATTCAAGTGTCTCCTCTGATTCTTAAAAGTCGCTTCTCCACAAATGTAACAGAAAAAGTTCACATCATTCGTACAAGAACGCGGCATTATTTATTACCCCAAAAAAATTATGAATTATAAATAAATGTATTTGAAGAACAGAAACAAAAACGACTTGTGTTAAACGCATTTACGTTTTATCCTTTTGAAGAATAAGGCGCAGAAGGGGGATGAAAGAAGGGATACGAGGATGGAGGAGGGTGCTAGCGGTGGTGAGAAGGTTTAAAATAGCAAAGGGCCTTGGAATGTCGCTTTTGCCGAAAGACATAAGATGAATTCTGATTTTTTATGGTCCTTTTTGATAAAACTACCTCCTGACCCCCTTTTCGACCCCCTCGGATCCCCAAAGATGTTTATCGTAGAACATAGTCTTTATCGTTATTTGGCGTCAATTTTAGGCTATAAGTTGGAATTTTTCGGAAAAACGAAGGTCATATCCGAATTGAGCGACCCAAAATTAGTAAAGGTCACCCCTCAGAGTCTTTCCAATTTTTTTTCCTTTTTTTTTGACAGGTGTTAGTTCTGCGTAAGAAAATTCAAAGTTAAAAGAGTCACGGCAAGATAAATGTCCAAAAGGCGAACTACGTAAGTTTACCCGAATATCTAGATTAATATTTGATATTGGTGAGATATTAACCGAACAAACAAGGGCTGCCGATTTTCGAAAAGACTTGATGAGATTAGGCGAATCTTATGGATAACTTATATTATCCTTATATTTTAGGATTATAATTTTTATGTTCAATCTTAACAATTGAACAACAATCCGGTCTCATAGTGAGTTTAACAATCGGAAACATTGAAGATCACTTAAATTTTGAAAATCCCCAAGAATTTATCATCGCAACAGATTGATTCGGTGAACAAACAATTTTCCCTTGCATCACTCGTTACAAATTTCCCGGTAAATCTTTTCAAGGTGCGCAGTATCCAATTAAGTTCAATAAATATTTATGGTAATTTTTTTACTTAGAATATGGTCACGTTACGTTTAGGTACATATAATAATTTCTGGATTCAACTGGACCTCACTGCCTCATGGTAAATATTTTCTACGATCTGCATTTCGATTTCAAGACACTCCAACCGAATTGCTTGGTATGCGTTAACATTAGTCACATACGCGCACACGTAACCTAGTTCAAAATAGCATTCTATGCAAACGAGTTCTATGTTGACAAAGTGAAACTGATATGACAAATCTAAACTTCTAGATCTTAGATATGCTGTTGATATATGAAACCGCGACACTACGGTACGAAGCGTGCCCACGTATAATACATGCGGTTAGAATGTGTCGTAACAGCAAGCTAACGGTAAAATGTATATTACCTCATATCAATTTCATTTTGTATTGAAATTATCATTGCATAACAATATGATAAAAAAAAATTATTTTAAATTTTTTTTCTATAATTAATAATTTTCAAAATTTCTTTTTATTCGCTGTAAGCGTTGCATTATTTTCCTAAAATACCTAAAGTGCCAATATGAATAACCAATGGACTAAATTTGCGTACAACTTCTTTATAAGTGTTAGTTATGCAGGATTAATCGTTGTTTAAGAGCAAACTCGAAGCAACATATAAGAAAGTCAATTATTTCTTTTATTTATCTATTTTTTTTTGGTTTTCAAAACTTGCAAACTAGGGAGCAATTAATTCAAATATATATATATATATATTTCCTTTGGTCAGATAGGATGACGTTGGTCCTGTTGGCAAAATCATCAATGATCAATGCTCATAATCCGAAGGGTTTTTATAATAAATCCAAGATGATCCAATAACCTTGCTCATAGACATCAGTGACACAAAACAGCTTAACCGCAGGAAGAGCATAAAAATTTCTTGGAGAACTTCACAAAGAAAAAGATATAAATACCTCATGAAGGATATAAGTTAATAAAAATTAACGAATTTTGATGAAAAAGGCGGATCAGAGTTGACCCGAAGTTTATTCTACTAGATCCAAATTACAACTGAACTAATTCTATCTTACAAACTACGAAGTATTTAATATTGTTGACGTTGCTTCCTTAGATCGTGTGAATGCGTTTTTCGTTTCCCTGGGAAATACAATGCTGCAAATTCCATGTTGCGCTCGTAGACGAATTTGATCCACCTTGTCTGGTTTTTATTGATGGTGTTTGTTTACTTGTACAGCCACGTTAAATAAAAAAGAGCGTGAAAATTAAAAAACGCTGGCTAAAGCGACTGGCTTTCTGAACTTACAGATATCGTTACTCGCATTTGGAGCACGTTTTTTTCACTTTTCTTGTCAAAATTAATAATGAATGTCTTTAATAATTCAAACCAATTTAGTTATTTCCGATATTTCCTGGAACACATTCACTGTCCAACTCTTAACTTACACTATGGCACTTATTTTTACGTTACGATACTTTATAGCAAATCAGGGCACACAACCATTGCAGCATAAACCGTTATATTATACTTGCGGACCACACACCGTATCCAATACAATTTCTAGACTGTACCTAGACATAGGAGTAATTGCTAATTAGAGTTAGTGCGGTTAAGCAGTTTTGGTCCATTCTTGTCCGTTAGTGTTTTGTACTTTTTGTATTCATACTGACTCAATCTTCTTTTAGGTGTCTCTAAAGTACGCATTTCACATCTGCGTCTTTTTGCATGTACCTGGTTGTCATCATGATTTTCCTGTTCATTGGTGTCAGAAATTTTTTTTCAATTTTTGTTGAAGATTTACTGGGATTCCAATTGACTTTGTACCTCGTTGAGCTAGTAGACCAAGAACAAGCTCATTAGCTACCTGTTTTATGAAAAGTCCACTCTCAGATCCGCATGTCCATTGGCAAAATAAATGATTTGCGAGTTTATTAAACCAATGTTTAACCGTCATATAATGATGATACAAGGAGGACATTTTTGTTTTTTCTTGGAACGTATGATACCAAAATATTCCCATCACTACTAAAACTAAAAAAACTGGAGTGTTGTGTTCTACCTTTGGTAGCAATAAAATCACTTGGTAACTCCTTTCTATTTTTTCTGATCGAGCCGACGTAAGATAGTTTCTTTTCTTTCAGCTCATTTAAAAGACTCACTTGTGTGTACCAATTGTCACCAGTTATGTTTCTTCCCGAACCAAACAATGGCTCCGCCAAAATTTTACCCACATCTGGCGCCTTGTTGCTTACAGAAAATGGTCCTTAGTTTTGCTTTCCAGCATATATTTCCAAATTGAAGAAATAGAACATTCTGGAATCTACAAGGAAGAAAATCTTTATCCTATATTTACTGGGTTTTGACCGGATACATTGCCTGCAAAAAATGCCATTGCCACGGAAAGCAGGAAGCATTTCGTCGATTGTAACGTTACCTCTAATACAGTAACTTGCTTAACAATTTTTTACAAATTTTGTGAATACATCTCGTATTGCAGCAAGCCGACCCAGTTCTTTCCTAGCAGATCTTGTTTCTCGATCATCAAATCTGAGACACCGGATCAGAAATTTAAATCTTTTGATGCTCATTACCAAACCAAACTTAGCAATGCCGTCGGCATCCGTTCCCCATGGTTCCTCAAGAGAGAGTCTGTTTGCTTTGTAAACTGCAGCTAAGTTAAGTAATCCTATGAAAGCTCGTATTCCGACCAAGTCTTAATGTTTTGCATCTCGTTTTCGGGAAAATGATTCTTTGATAGTATTTATATACTGGTTAGTAAACTTTATGATATCATTTAAAATGTCCTTTGTAAAAGAGACATTCCAAGATTCGACAGGAGTTTTTAATAATTTCGCTGTTTTTAATAATTTCGCTGCACCAATAACTCCGGCTGAATGTGTTAAGATGTTATAAGCCCCCCCTGCGGATATTATATCGCCGAGGAGTCTTATACCACTTAGTTGTTTTGTCTCTCCCAACATAAAAATCGCTATCCTCTGTAATTTGGTCTTCATCATTATCGCTACATTCTTGTTCCGTTTCTGATCCTTCTTGGCGCTCCTCTAAATTGTCTTCAGGATCAATATCGCTTTTATCTAAAAAAATCTTCATCACTGAATTCCTCATCTTCTTCGTCGGATGTTTCTAATAAACGGCGTATTTCTGCAACGTCTTTAGGTTTGCTCGTAAAGTATACTTTTTTTGACATTTTGAAATCTGGAACAAACCAACATTTACGATAGTTATTAAAATGACTTCGCAATCCATAAAAAATATTTACTAAAATATTCTACTACCCATTGCACAATCGGGCGCAATGTGCTTGACAAGTCAGAGCCCAAGAACAGGTTCACTAAATAACAAACGATAAGTTAAATATTTCGAAACAAAAATATTTAAGTGTTTTATTGTTCATTATAATTTATTTAAAAAATATGATTATTGATCTTTTCACAAAGAAAGGTGAAATCATCAAAAAAATGCTGTAAAAAGTTTGAATAGAGGGCACTCCATTTAAAAGCATAACAGTTAGTCCCATTACGTTTAATTTACGTTCCGAGATTTTTTGAAGGCAATTGTCAGTTTTTGTTCATTTGTCCACATTGCAGTACAAGGTTCGTGAGAGGTTTCATCGAACAGTCGTCGACGAACAGTCATAATGGTGGGAGGAAATTATCTTTCGGTAGAAATGCACAATTTAATCATGAACATCAAAAGAGGAAAAGTGTGAGGAGTAATCGCTAAAATTTTGAAAATTAAGTGGAACTATAATGCAGAAAATTATCGATTTGCGTGGAAATACAAAGTCTATATCACTCTCCGGGCGTTTTCGCGTAATGTCGGATGCCGAAGTTCGAAATATAATGCGGCAAGTGAGGAAAGCCCTACGGTCCAAAGCATTAAAAATAGCGTATGATGTGTTATAAGAACGTGATAATCCACTATGTGCATTGCCCCTGCGCAGAGAGTTAAGTACTAATGGATTGCACGAAAGAGTTCACAGGCAGAAACCATGCATCTTTGAAGTTAGGTCTGGAGATTACCAAAACGGGAACTTCTTCCCCAAAACATACTGCGAAACATTGCAGATTGTCACTGATGGTTTCGGGATGCATGTCGGCTGCTGGAGCATTAAATCTTGTTTTCATTGAGCCGATGATGAATAGCAGGGATTTAAAGTATAGTGAGCGAAAATTGGATCTTTAAACTTCTAGAAGCCTCCAACAGGATAATGAACCAAAGCACACAGCGAAAGTCTTGAAAGAATTGCTCTTGCATAACATACCTAAGCAGCAACTTCCCTCCTCAATCTCCAGACCCATATAAAATCTATGGGAAGTTTTGGAGAAAAACACCACGAAACGTACCATAGCATCTAAGCAAGATCTCCGCATTTCATTGACTAAAGAATGTGGAAATATATCCTTTGATATTACTCTAAATCTAGTCGATTGCATGCCTAGAAAATTGGATGTAATCATAAAAGCTCGAAGAGGTTCTACAAAGTACTCATGCTCTTTTACGAACCTAGGTGAAACAACAGAAGTTTATTATCTGATTGTATACTAACTTATGACTGAATTGATCAGTTAGTTTCATCTTTTCCTGGGAATACTTTTTGAATGAATTTTGTTTTTTCAAATTAATTATAATGAATCATTAAACACCTAACTTTAAGCTTTACTTGTGTTTCAAAATATTTTCCTACCCATACTCTACTACTACTCTCCTCTCTACTACTAGAGAGCTTACACCTCTGTAGTTATAAGTATGTGTATACAAACTTTTGCCTCTCACTATAAGTTCTAGGGAATTGGTGAAATAAGTGAACCTTGTGTGTATGCAGCTTGAATTATTTGCTAGTGATTGATGCAGTTGTCACTTATGTCGCAGAAGGATCTTCCGAGGAGGAATGAATGCACTATTAGAACAAATGGAAGTGGTATATTGAACTTGTGCATTTTAATAACAAGTCCTGCATGCCAGACTTTATCAAAGGCCTTGGCTATGTCAAACATAACTAGGCTAGCTGATTTTCTGCAATACAATCCATTACTGATGTGTTGGACCACCCTTGTGAGCAGGATTACTGATGAATGAGTGACTTTTAAGGGGCTATACCAGTGTAACTCATAAAAAATTAGACGTTAGAATGTTTTGAAGTTTTTTGGACTTAATAAGGTAAATTTCCAGCTATATTTTAAATTTTTTTTTTCAAAAATATTGAAAACTAACGGAGTTATGTGCTGTCTTTGGATATGCAAAAAAAATCCCCAACTGATGCCGAAAGAGACAGCCGAAAGAGTAGTTGAAATAAAAAAAATTTAAAAGATTATTAAAGTTGAAGGTATTTCCTATACAATGACCTAAGAATTTCAAAATCAAAAAATTAACTAAAAAAATCAAAAATTAACTAAATGGCGTAGTTCTGAAAAAAAGTGTCGTTCTTTGGGGTAAAAAAATGGCCGTTTTTTTAATGCCAAATTGACTATATTCAACCCATCAAAAAGATAGTAGGTCATTGTATAGTCAAGAATACTCAGTTTCAATCGAAGTCGATCGGTCAATTTCTCGTTCAGTCATGATTTCAGCAATTTTGAAAAATGTCGCGTTTAAGGTTTCAACTATCAATTTTTGCTAGCTAAAATTATATTTACTATAAAAATTGCTGATCTGGTATCCCTGTCCCATACAATACACCTTCTTCTACCTGAAAAATGCCTGCTGAGAGGCTAATGCTTGTCTCCGGGCTGTTCGTCCCTCTTTTTAGGACGCCGCGTGACGTATTTCCGCCAGCTTGATTCGGCTGTCATCTTTTTGAACTGCATATTCTTCCGCAATAAGGCCGACAACCACGCCCCTCACTTCCATCATTTTTAAAAAACTATAGAAACCATCATTAAATATTGAAACTACTAGGGAATTAGCGAGCTCAATCGTTTTAATCCCTCTGTGAAAGTGCTTTGGAGCAAAGTGCCATAGCAATCCATTATAAGTTTCGTTATTGTTTTGCATGTTTCCTCCTTTGCATCCCTCAGCAATTCCCTTGAACTCAAATCAGTACAAATCCTTATCAAGTGCTAAATAATCGTGCTTGAACTTTGATAGGTCCATTCCTTGGGAATCCGCGCGACGATAGGCACACCAGCAATTCTCATCTAAGGGACAATTTTAATCGTTTGGATTTTTATCTGATGAAAATAAGTGATAAAATGTTGCCCAAATTTGTTCGTACATTTCATCAACATTATTTTGATGGCTGGTAATTGCTAATCCGTAATATTTCAGTAATTTATTGAGAACTTTATCAGTCAACTTCTTCGTTTTCTTACTCCTTCCTCCTAATCCTTTGGTTTGTTTTTTTTTTTAGATTACGGCATCGCGTTCCCATTCTTTTTCTTACGTGCAAATAGCATTCTAATTTTTCTATATGTATATCATCGTATGGATTTACATCCAATAAACCTTTGTAAGTGGCACTATCATTGGCGCCAATCTAGCGCGTGTATTTCACTCCGTATTGATCGATCGAGCGGCCAAAGATTCCTTTTACACTGTCAACTTCCATTTTTCCAGCCGATCCAACATGATTTGCATCGCAATCGTCATGCTCTACATACCATTCTTCGTATTCTTCAGGATGAGTATATTTTTCTTTTCCCATAGTTCACAGCTCTTGCAATAAATCGATTTTACGATTCTATCGATTATTGTTTTACTATATTTACCCGCAAGAGTTCTAACACCGAAACGTCAATTGTGGCCGCGTATTTTCCATGTGCTACCTCCAGAAACTGTTTAGCTATCATCCGAACCTTCTTGCAATAAAGTTTTTGCATTTTCTTTGGTTATGGCTTGTTGTGTACTCCATTTATAAATGGTTTCAGCAGCTTAAGTTGTATTTTGAAAGCATCCAACCAAAGTATTATTATTATTAAATTTTGGAAGGAGATCCATCAAACCACAAAATAGATTGAGTCCATTGATACCGATGCCTAGAAGTCACATCACAAACACTATACGACGATTTTTTTCATAAGCATTATCAATTTTCGGTCCGGAATTCACATATGAAATACCGGACTCACATGGCACAGCTATTTCAAATCCTAAGCCCCGTGAACTTGTTTGATTAAACTTGATGCCTTTTTGTAAATTTTGCAAACAACCAAATCACCTATTGCACTGAAAACTGAGAAAAACTCGATAAAACAGTATCTATGCGTTTGTTCAACGACAATTCCGTTATCTTCGGTGTGTAACAGTTTTTCAGCGGTTGTACTGGTATTTGCGGTGGACTGTTCGTATGTAAAACGATTTGTTGAAAATCTTCTCTTCTTAGACCTCAATCTAGATAAAGGATTATCGTGACAGCCAATAAACTATATTACAACGACCGTATACACCTATATAGGCCCCGTATATTACCTATGTACTGTTTACAATGCGAATGATTCGACTAACTCCGAAACTCCGTGTATAGGCAAGTGGAGCGGTTTATACCTGCGAGCGGTCGCTCGTTAGAACGCTGCCATACAAAAACTATTTTAGATACGACCTTGCCGCTTTCACAGGATATTTTTGAAAGTATAAACTATCGTATAAGCAAAAAAAAAGGATTTTATGAAAGTATCCCACCCGTATAGACCGTTAAGCCAAATACTATCAAGGATAATGCATCTTTCTCCTTCGTTAGTTGAAACCATGTTTCATGTCCTGAATGTCAAACATTTCCACTGGTTGTTTCTTAAGATCGTTGTTACTCTCAATGTGTATTTATCTGGTTACCTTTAAGATTATCTTTTCTTCCTCGAAACGATCATCACTTTGAAACTTATTTTCTTTGAATTGTTGCTCGAGAGTATCCGCGAATCCTTCTGTTTTTCCCTCGATGTCGCATATTATTTCATTGCGAGCATGTATGGGTGATACAACTCAACAAATTTTTCAGGCGAACGTATTTTAATACTCTTCAGGAGTTATTTTCACCTAGTTCTATCCCATTGGTTTTCCTTATTTAGGCTATTTTATTGCGTGTTTTGTTTTTTTTTTGGGATCACCCGTTTTTCCAGCTCATCTACATGCTTGGTTCTTTCCTTATTCTTCCTTATATCTTGAGGGAGTTCGCAAGGATTATATTTTCTTCATTTTGGTTTTTATTTGGTTCTTCGTTGGTTTTTATTTTTATAAGATTTTCAATATCACTCGTTGTTTTTATGTTTTGGGTTGAATTTTCTTTCCCTAGTGCTTATTGGCATGCTTGTCAGGTCGTAGTTTTCTTTGTTGCAAGAAGTTCGCCTTCGTAAATATCCTGTATTCAGAAGAGGAGCCGTTGATGATGTGCGAAAGAAAGCTCTTTGAAGACCTTTATTCGAACGTTGTCGTGGAAGTATCGTGAAATGCTTCAGTCCAGAATATTTTCATGTGCTAGACCAATGTGTGTTGGTTCTAGACGAATATGTATGCATATATCGGCTTGTATCTCTCTTTGCGACGAATCTTATTAACATAGTCCATCCTTGATTGCTTCTCACACTTCTCGGATGACGAAAGTGAAGTCACCTATAATCAAAAAAGAGCCATCGATGTTGAATAGAGTAGAATACTTGCTTGTAGATTGAGATAATTGTGAACCCAAAAATTTGTACTTATCTTTGATAGCTTTGGCTTCCGCACGTCCACGCTGCGGTGTTGAGATTTTTTTTGGGTAGGGAGGTGAAAGCTATTTACGCCCTGAGTTGAGGACTCAGTTGCCGCACGGCTAACGGCCTCCTAATTTTAACGTCTTTATGCTGCCTTCAAGTTACAGGGATTCCTTCTCCAGCGGGGAAGGAAAGAGGAGGAGGATTACTAGAGAAGCAAACCCGCCACCCTCGACGCCTCCAGCCGATCAACTATGCCTTTTTTCATTACTAAAATTACCAGAGCGTAATGTGCCACTTGATTCCATTTGTCAACTGATTTCAGCAAATCTTTGATTAGACTATCTGGATGGAGCTCTCCCACTTTTTCGGCAATATCACCGCGCTGTTTGTCCCATCTTCTGCATGAAAAAAAAGTATGACAGGCGTCATCCTTCACACCAATGCAGAATATGCAATCTGGAGACCGTCACTTACCTATCTTGTGCAGGTAAGACTGAAAAAAACCGTTTCCGCTCAGTAGCTGGGACAGCTAGAAGTCAGTCTCACCATGCGTTCGACTGAACCATGATCTCAATTCGTTGGTGAGCCGTGCGGTCCATCTACCTTTCCGCTCACGTTCCCATGATTGTTGTCATTCTTCGAGAGTGCATCGTCTTGCATCGCGAGCAACTTTTTCTTTATAACCCTCGTGCCTTCGGTGGTAGACTCTATTGCGCTCTCTAGCAAAGAGAGCGATTGGTATCATCCCTGCAATTACCAACACCGCTGGCTCAGAGACTGTACGGGATGCTGATGCAATCCGCAGTGCTCCTCGTCTCTGCACGTGTGCCAGCCGTTTTCGGTGCAGTTCCTTGTTGAGAGCTTCACTCCATATCTCTGCTCCACAACGAAGCGTAGATTGCACTACACTCATTAGCAGACGCCTTTTTGTTGGACTTGGTCCCCCATGATTGGCCATTAGTCGACTAATTGCCGAGACCCCTTGTTTGTCGTTGCCTTAATTTGCTGCGAGAAACTCAGTTTAGAGTCTATCAGTAAGCCCAGATACTTGACTGATAGTTTCAACTCTACTAATGCGTCCCCGACTCGGACCATCTTACTCTGGGGATCCTCTTCTTCGTCAGGATGACCACTTTCGTTTTCTCTAACGCTACGTTAATCCCGTGAGTGGTCATCCAGCTCCCCATCCGGCGCATTAGTACGTTTAGCCTTAATTGCGCTTGATCGACCGTGCGCCCAGCCACTAGTGCCAGAACAACATCTGCATAGCCGATCAGTCGCGACTCTTCCGGCAGTTCAAGTCTGAACAATCCGTCGTACGAGACGTTCCACCAGTCCGGACCGAGGATGGAGCCTTAGGCCACACCTGATGTAACTAGCGTCCTCCGTAAATCAGGTTGCGATCCTTCAGGTAATTTCGAACTATCAGCATCAAATATTCTGGTACTTGGAATGAGCAGTGCTGAGATTAGATGATGATTAAGGTTCTTATTTAGAAAAGGATAGGATTTCTGTCTTACAAGGATGGCAGCTCCGCTTCCTTTACCAGTCAATCTGTCATTTTCGTACAAATAGTAGTCATTGAAGTAGAGACGAGTTTCAGGCTTTAAGTAGGTTCTTTGAAGAAGAATTATAACTAATTTTGTTTTTTTTGAGGTGGCTAGGTTCACCAATCTCTTAAAGTAAGGTATTCGCATTTAATGTGATGATGGATATGTGAGTCTAGAGTCGCATCATTGTTAGGTAGATGATTAAGTGGCGAAAATTTCTTGTAACAGCTTAGCCATCATCTTTTAAATCATCAATTGAAACCTGCCGTCTCCTGAAGAATTGGTTCATAGCAGAGGAGCTAAACGTGTTGGGTGTTGTTTGTGATGGTTTTGTGTATTTTGTCCTGTTGGTTTTTTTATATTCTGATGCTCTCTTCCACAGTTTATAAGCTGCGGTGCTTGATCTTTTCGTTTTGAACATTGTAAAAAGTTGTGTTTGTGCATGACAGTTTGTCATGAAACAAAGTTACTACTTTTCCTCTTTAAGATCTTTGCTAACTTCGTACATTTATCTGCTACCCGTAGAATCATTGGTACAGTACGTGGTGTTTTTGTATCGTTGATTGTTTAGGGTAGATTGAGTTGGGATTGGGACTTTTGGCTTCGAGGTTATTTGCAGATTCGGAATGAGGAGAGATAGAAAGTCTTTATCTCCGGTATTTACCTTTTTCGCTTCTGTAGCTAATTCCTGGTCTGAGATCAGTTCTTTCTCCTCTTCCTCAATTTCTGTTTCGGTGTGTTCGAGAACCCGTTATTCGCTTCATGCAGTGACTCTATTTATCGGTTTTTGTTTCAGGGTCATGTCCAGTCCCTGTGCCCCTCCCATATTTCATACAGGAGATGTTATTTAATTTTTCGTGGGGTGGACTAATCATGCAAGATAATTAAATTTTTATCTAATCCGAGTATAATAATAATAAAATATAATAAGCCAGTCCACTTTTATGCAGAGCAGGTTGAATATTGCCAGCGTTAAATACTTACCCAAGAATGTTATCATTCGCTTGATTGTTCGTTTTTCTGCTTCCTGTTTCTTCAACTTGTTTAGTAGTGACCTTTAATTTTACAACTAGAAATTACCGTCACATTCTTTTCGACATGCAGGCCATCATTGTCACTTCATTTTTCCATTACCTTATACGACAATAAGGTATTGTTAACTGTACTTTCGTTATTATTTACAGGATTTGAAAACATCGATTTTAGGTGGTATTCACACTTCAGAACAACTAGTGGTCTAGTTATTTATCTTAATTTCTGAAAGATAGAGGCTTACATTTCTTTCCTCTTTTTACACATCTAATGTAAGCGCAAGACGTGCAACTTCGGCAGTTTTGACACCCTTTACAAGGGAGAGACCACAATAACTTCCAAGACCAGTTGATTAGCCAGGGATCCTATTCGCACCTTCCATTAGCATGCTCTTGAGCTGGCCTTTTGGAAAAACTACTGATACCCAATATGATGGATCATCCATGGCGCATTATTTTGGCATGAGGATATGAATTTCGGTCTGTAGCAAATTCAATTGGTCCCAACAGATACTCAGGATATTATGACAATTTTTCCCTCTGCTTAAGTTTGCCAAATGTGGGACTGACTTTTCCAATTCGTAAACTAGAATATAATGCACTTCAATATAAATGCCTCAATTTCACGAGGAGATCACGACGGAGTCTTCGCTGTGGAGCCAACAGTCGGGTTTTTTGCATGAATTACAATTCAGATAGCTATTAATAATGATTTATAATTAACAAGGAAAATAGTCGACGCTTAGCGAACGGTGGCTAAAGTACAAGAGAGTTATTTGACAGTTTAACCATAGTAATTTCATATAGGAGTCGCTGCCGATCATTGTTGAAAAATTATGCATGAAATTTTTTTCGCCACTAGATATGAACGTAACAATACCTCAAATTCATGATATACATTTTTTGGAATTAGAGTTCATACAAAAGAAACAATTTATCCTTACTGCAATTCATTTATTAATTTTATTAATGCATATGCGCATTTCGGGAGTTACTTACTCCCTACTTCAGTGCTTTTGATTCTGAAGATGTTATGGCTTACAATCGGACTTATATACTAACATCATTTCTATTCAATAATTACACTTTAATTACATTTAAACTACTTGTTGACCCTTAATTACTTTTCAAATTTTTTATTATTACCTGCTCGCCTTGCTTATTAGTTTTGTTATATTTGATGGGAAGTTCCCTGAATCTTCATTTAGGCGTTGATTATCGGGCACGTTCATAATCTCCAAACTTTCCCAAGCGTCTAGCTTCGAGATTCTTCGCACCTGCTTCACAGCTTCTACGTCGTCCCATTCGATGTTATGTCCGTGCTCGACGATATGAGCCGCAATCGATGACCTCATTGTTGAATTCCCCTTTCTCGTTGCATTTTGCGCTTCCCTGATGTGCTCCTTGAATTTTGCTCCTATTTGTCTTTTGGTTTGTCCTACGTATTTCATTTTGCATTCTGGGAACGAACTCTTTCAAACAGTTTTTGAGCTTATGAAACTTAGTTGACATAGGGAGGCTCACTCTTATTTTGTTATCTTTATCTTCATTTTTGTCGCTGAAAAATGTGGAATTCGCTTCTTTCCGTTGTACAACCCGCATAATTTCTGATTCGTTGTAGCCGTTTATTTTCGCGGTATCCAATATAAATCGTTTTTCCCGTTCATAACATGCAGGTGTTAGTGGATAGGTGACCAGGCGATGAATCCAGCTGTTGTAGGCTGCCATCTTTTGCGGGTAGGTATGATTAGATGAACTCGGGATCGTTCTTTGCGTTGCTGGTTTTTTTCCTGTAAATATCGAAAGTGAAACTATCCTGTGCTCTAATAATCCTTGTATCCAGGAAGGGTAGCGCCCCATTTTCTTCCATCTCCAGAGTGAATTCTATGTTTTTGTGGATTTTGTTTGTAGCTGTTTTGACGTCTTCGAGCTTGTCCTTTTCCACAATAGCTAATACGTCATCGACATATCTGAACCAGGTTCTTGGCATTATTCGTTCGCCTTCGATTAACTGTTCTATATGTGTCATAAATAGTTCTGTTAATAAAGGTGAAAGTGGGTTAACCATTGCTACTCCGGCAGTCATTTTGAAAAATAGTTCGGGAAACGTAAAATAATTTTCGCTCATGCACAGTGTCGCCAGTTTAATGTACTGTCTGGTTTTTTTGCGCCATTCCGGGGTTGAATCGAATTTTTCCAGCCATTTTTCCAATTGATGTATCGCTTGTTTCACTGGCGTGTTCGGGAACAAAGCCTTGACGTTAAATGATACGAGTATTTCATTACTTTTGAGTGGTTCAATTTTCTGCAATTTCTCCATCAGTTCTGCTGAGTTCTTCACTGAGTATTTGCTCTGAGTATCTCCTATATCCTGGAATTGTTGTATTAACCACTTCGCAATCTTAAACGTGGGTGAATTGGTATCAGCAATTATCTCTCTTACTTCGTTCCCTTCTTTGTGCACTTTTGGTTGGCACCTTATCCTAGGCAGCGATGGGTTAGGCATCCGCAGCTTAGACATGTTATCGAAAACCGCACTTGCTTCCTTTAAAGCTTTATCTACTCGTTTGATGCATTCGGGTAACGGGTCGATACGTAATTTGAAGAAATTTTCCCCCGCCAGTTTTTCCATAACCAGTTCATCGTACTTGGTCTTGGCCATTATGACTATTTTGTTTCCTTTATCTGCCTTAAGATAATATGCTGGCTTATTCTTCAAGCTTTTCAAGGTCGTTTTGTCCTTGTTGTTCATTTTTTGACTGCACTCCTCCCGTTCTCCTTTGAAGACTTTTCCTAAAGCTCTTCTTATTTCTTCCTTTTCGTCCATTGATTTCCACTTAATTGCGGCTTCAATGTTAACTATCATGTCTTCATCCGTCCGTTGAGGTGGTAGCGCGTACCCTAATCCGTTGTTGAGCATTTTCAACTCATCTGTTGTGTACGTGATTGAAGATTTGTTAATCACAAAGTCTTCAATCTGAACGATTTTGTTTGAGTCGAAGTTTTCCGTTTTAGGTGTCAGTCCCATTTTCTTGCTCATTATCTTTCTTTTTCGTAACTTCTCAATGCTGTATGCTCTGCTGATTTTATAGATCATATTCTCTATTGATGCTCCTATTTTGGTAGTAATTTTTGCCAATTTCAGGTGGGTATAGTATGCCTTCAATGTGATGTTGTCTAGCTTTGAATAGGCGGCTTTTATGGCATTCTCAATCAGCTTTAGTTCGAAGTCCTTCTTGTTTTTATCAGTAACTTGCTGTCCAACTAATATTTTGACCCGGAAGCTTTTCGGTATTAGTCCTCGCACTGAAGAAGGGAGTAAGTAACTCCCGAAATGCGCATATGCATTAATAAAACAAATTGTAGTAAGGAAAAATTGTTTCTTTTATATAAAAAATTTTTAAAAGCAACTACGAACAACGGAAATATTCAACATAAGATATAGAGTTAATGCGTTTTTAAAATTTTAGAAAGAAGGATAAATGTGTTGTTCGGATGAATCATTCGGGGAATTCGAATTCCGCTGTGGTTGTGTTCTATGAATAAAAGAATGAAAATCTCAAAATTGTCTTGTCATTAGGAAAATTTCATATTATTTTGGTTATAACTAGCAATGGTGGCCTTTTATGCATCCATGCATGAAGAATGATAAATCTTGCATGAACATATAAGTAGAATACGCACCGTATATGTATGTGCACTGTAGGTTTTTCATAAATTCATAAAATCAACAGCATTTTACCACAGTCTGAAATATTATTACAATATTTGTTGGCGCTATGAAGTCAACATATTGCACGATTGATAAAAACAAACTTTGTTGCAGACTGAGAATACTTTTTCTTCAAAAATGACTGGACCATATTTTTAACACTTGACTAATGTTGTTCGTGTTTTGTAAGTAAGTGGACTGTGATTAGTTGATCACGTAAATGTTTCGCAAGTCATGTTTTACTCTTTGGAAGGTTCGCAAAAAAGGGTTTTATGCATCGTGATTAATGTCAAGATATCTTAATCCAACTTGACTGGGAGCGTTCGGGTTTCTAGCAAAAACCAATGAAAGCAAAGACATGCCAACATATTCTTATGGTAGTTAGGTATGTGTAAATTTTATGGTAATTCAGCTATGAATCAATTTTGGTCTTTTTTCGAAATTGGCCTTGATTTTCTCTTTGGGATAGAGTAGTGCATTTTATTTGTATTTCGTAGAATTGAGTGATTTTATATGCTTTTGACAGAGCTTCATACGTTTGAATGTTGCACAGCTTTCTCTGGTCTCAATCAATTTTCAATACTGAGTGGATTGCAATTGTAATCACTTTTAATGCCGAGACAATGAATCATTAAAAATTCTACAAGCCAATAAGAAATTTCGGAATTCCCGTCTTAACCTTGGAAATACTTAAACAAATGTTCTTGTCCTTATGGGATTATATTCAGCCTTGGCCCAAAATATTAGACGGCTTGAAGTTTACTTGAAATAGTGAGGAAAAAAACAAGTTCTTCAATTGCTAAAAGCACTCATTTATTCAAAATTATCAAGCATAATTTTTTTAAAAACCAATGAAACATTATTTTGAGACAAGAATTTTTTATAAAAAACAATCAGTTTGCTGTTATGAGATCAATATATTTATCTTTTTTTATCACACAACGCGTTTCACTGAACTAGTTAGCATTATCAAGTGAATTGAGAATCATTGAGATCAAGTGCATTATTTTGAGACATATAGAAACAATTTTATACTTATTCTTGTTTTATGAAATTTTTTCTTCTTTTCCTTGATACTTCACCGAGTCCTTTTCTGATCTTTTTTCTAAGCCTCCAGCAGTAGTCTGCAAGCATAGTGACATACCATTTTATCCGGTACCGTCTTTTAATATCATGGACATCCTGGTGAAGCCACTACCCTTGTTCTTCACTGTAAGCTTCAGAAAAAGAGTCTATGTGGGAGTGTAAAAAATGTATCTTCAAGCTCATGTTGCAGACTTGAACTTCGAATGCTGCTAGCATTCGTTGAACAATTCAAGTCAGGATCCTTAGTATTTCCCAAAAACTTTTGCACTACTATTCATACTTTCCACAAAAAGGGTGTCCGTTTAAAGTTTTCTTATGTCCAGGCCGGTGGAAACTCCCTCTTTTAACTTTGTTTCTGACAGCTTCGGGAATTTGGTACATAGATATTCAAAACAGTCCCCAACCTTTTGCAGCAATTTTTCAAGTTGTTTCACCAACTCCCATTTTAATATGGAGAGGGGTTTTTTATTTTTCTTTCCAGGTTTTAAAGTTTCTCGGGGTGGTCAATCATTTTAAGTTCAGTGCTTTTCTCTGGCTCTACTATCCCACAAGCATAAGACGTATGGGTATTTAGTATAGCCTGTCTGCTGACGCAAAAGCATCGTGAATATTTTAAAGTCCCCACAAACCAGCCATTGATGGTCCTGAAATTTGATTTTTTCCAGAATAATGGCCAAGTCGTTATACTTCTCTTCCATGTGCACAGAATATACCATCCGAAGCGATGCAAATTTATTTCCATTGTGCAATATTACTACTTTAAGACTAGTTTATGATGAATCAATGAATACGTGCCATTCAGATGAGTCATACTGTATATCAAGGCAATGCATAGGTCCTTCCACACCATTGGAAGAAACTAAACTTCCTTCCTTTGAGAAAAACATGTTACATTCTTTTTTTCAGTGCCTGTACCATGAAAATCAGGTGACAGATGATAAAAGGTTTTTATTTTTTAATCTGGAACCTAACAGCTTGGCTCCATATTTTGAAAGTCCTCAATCTCTTACTAGATCATTGAGCTCACTTTGAGAAAAAGTAGATGCTTTTCATCTTCGTCTAAAGAAAAATCTGAGCTGCACTCACCTTAGTAGATAATGTTTCTTTGCCTTCCAACTCACTCGTGTATTTATCCAACCTGGAAAGTGGATACATATTAAGCTTCTTTATATAAGCTGAGTCAAGGTTAGGATAACTTATGCCTCTTTTGTTTTTTGAACTGAATCCCTGTACGTCAACTAAACAGAAGTAGCAATCAGTATTATAGCTCTTCAGCTCGAGCCATATCATAGATTTACCAATTCAAAATGCATTTTTATTACCCTTAAAACACAAACGAAGATCTTGTACACACCTTTGGTGGGGCCCATGGTTATCTTGAGCACAAAGTATCAACTTAAAGTAATTAAAATAAACTTTGTTCACAAAATCACTTGTGTTTCTTTGTTGACTTTTGACAGATATAGCAAAAACTGTTTGAAGAAATAACACAACCTCTTGTAGCCATAATTGGACAGAAACAACACCACTGTTCACTTGAATATCGGTATGTCTACTGAGAGTTTCTCTTCATTTGACTTATCGCAACACGGGAAAACTGATCAATAAGATTGTTTGTAATTGCTTTTAGTGCCTAGGAGTTCATATTAAAACCTGCTCAATCCCACCAGCCGAACTCCCCATTTATTAATTAGATGCGCTTCAACGTGAATGAATCCGATACCGTACAACCACCTTAACCACTGGTTTCCCGAGGTTATCGAATTCTAATTTATTATTCTTCTTGATTAATTTTAGATCTAAACACGATTGTTTTGATGAAATGTTGTGTACCGACGGTACGGAAACGATTTTTCTGTCCTCGAAAACATTCCGTCATTCCCTGTCACTTCTTTTGTTTCGTCCACAGATGCGTTTCGGCGATGCGCCGTCTTCGGTATGATGTTCCGTTCTGATTCTCAGAACAGCTCCGTGGACAGAAAAATCTAAAAACGGTAATTCGCTCTCCTTCTCCATTTCCATTGTAAAGGTGATATTTTTATGTATAACGTTTATCTTCCTTAAAGTCTTTTCCATTCTTTCTTTTTTACTATGACATATCGTATCAATCCCTTCGCAGAACTTGATTCTCTTGAACCATAATTTTATTGTTTAATTAAGTTAAAACGAAAAATTGGAGGTTTAAGTCAAGACATTAAATTCTTAAAAACGTGTAAAAAATATTAAATCGTGGCAAGAAGTCATACACACTGAAATTGAAATCGGATTCACCCGTGTTGCGAAAACATAAACAGGAATTGCAACAAAAATTAATCAAAGATAGTTTTTACAGACTTTACACGAAATCTTCAGAAACATTGAGGGCAATACAATTAACACCTTGAACTGGTAAACCTAACAACTGAAGAATGGCTAAATAATATATTAAGGGCGTTTGAATGTGGGAAAGATAGAAAAAGGAAAATTTTACATCAAAAAATTTATATAGAACAAGGGTAGAAACTATCGATGATTTTGTGGTGAATTGATCATCTGAAACGTTTACGAATGAACAATTAAAACTTTTGAACAAGGCCTTAAATTTTGGAATTATGGACCAGTATCTATCAAAAGAAGATATTGTAATAGGCGTGAAATCAGCCATCAAACATCTGCCTATAGAAGACATCAATCAGGGAAGAAGATATTGTAATAGGCGTGAAATCAGCCATCAAACATCTGCCTATAGAAGACATCAATCAGGGAAGAAGATATTGTAATAGGCGTGAAATCAGCCATCAAACATCTGCCTATAGAAGACATCAATCAGGGAAGAAACTAAATAAAGTCTTGAATACTAAAATTCGACAATCAGGAGCAATGGAGCGATTATCGTTAAGGAGAATTGGTCTTCCAGAAACTGAATAATCAAGATATCTTGAACTAAGAAAGAACCCATTACCGAACCCTATACAAATGAGAAGACCCTGACTGACTGCCAAGAAGCAATCCCAATTAAAATCCTGCAAAGGAATGACTAATCCAGTACTTCCTCGAATCAAGTGTCTCTCCGGAATTCACAAACCAGGCAATGTATTGTGTAAAATTATAAGTTCCAAAGACGCTTCAACAAGTAAGATTGCGAAACGGTGGAAAAATGTAAAAAGTAAAATATACCTCCAAGCAGCCACCCAGTAAAGAACAAGACAGAATTTATCAACATATTAAGCGAAGTAAACGATATTGAAGCTAATTAAATATTGATTTTGATGAAAAGGACCTTTTCCTAAGCGTACCAGTAAAATAACCATCAGCATTGTTCGAAGACTGGCTGAAAAGCCAAACCACCACCAGGGAACAACGGGAAATTGGCGGCTGTTTGTATGACCGAAACCTACTTCATCTTTGAGGAAAGTTCTTCAAACACAGGCTATGGGTAGTGTCACTGTCTCCCCTCCCCTACGTGAAATTTTATGGGATGGGAGTAAAAACGAATTGCAGAGGAGCGAGTTCTACCGGTATAAAGACAATATGTCAATGACGTCTCAGCTAAAGTTAAAAAAAGATAAAGTGAAAAAGACTCTAAGGAACATAAAAAGTATACGTAAAAATATTACCTTCACAATGGAAGTGGAGTGGGAGAATTACATACTGTTTTAAACGTAAAATTAATCAGGAAAAATGATAAATTGGAACTCAATATATTCAGGAAACCCGCGAACACACGAAGGATTATACTAGCGACATCTCACCACTCGCATAGAACAAAGAGGGCAATATTCAACAGCTAGATATGTAAGATGCTGTGAACGCTATGAACGGCTGTGACAAAGACCAGATACTATCAACGTGAAAAAGATGGAGAGAAGACTCAAAGCGAAATCCCTGACCGATTTCCATGAGCAGAACGAGGGCGTTGAGCAAAAGAGCGACAACATATTCGAAGGTCTTTACCTACAGTGCGAAACGAGATACTATAAGTGGGGAACTACAAACCTTACAAACAAGCGGAGACTCATAGCTACTCGACAAAGAAACCATAACACATCGAAACATCCAAAAACAACGATAAACTTGAAGGACGAGACATCTAACAGCGCCGAACACCAGGACGTGGACTTGAAAAGCAAAAATCGAATCAGCAAAAAAAATGGGGTACAACCGGCGGCGCTCAAGAACGAGGCAGAGAGAGTAAATTTTGCAACTTGTAGGCTAGTGATTAAAAATAAAAATATTGTATTTAGCACATCAAATAACCAAATTGAACATTAACAATAAATTTTCCGATCTCCACCTAATAGCACTCCAACTCTACCTGCGAATAACACAAACCCGAGCCATCTTGGTTGCTACCAATTTTAATAAATAATGTTCCCCCGCCTACCCTCTGTATGGTGATGCGCAACTTTGCATGTGCGAGGCATTATAAATGCGATGCTAGAAAATAAAATAGGGGGCCACTCCTTTACCACTGCAGATCGCTAGAAACCGGTGGCGATACTAAACTCCTTATTCGCAGAAAATGAGTTTTTTGCAGACATCATACAGCCAATGTCACAGCTCAAATCCCCATCAGTTACACAGATGACTACTGCCTGGTCGCGCAGAGTGAAATTTCGGTCAACTTTTTTAGAGTGGTGCACACGTTGGAGGCGGACCTCTGTAAAATCATATAATAAAATATATCCTGAACTGCAAGTTGATATGGGAAAGCCTAGAAAGGTTTTCTTAACCTCATGACTACACTCAATGGTGCGTCGCTTGTAGATAAGAGCACGAAGGTCAACAGTTCCTTTTCTTAGGCAGTCTATCGAATTCAAAAAGGGATATCGAAACATACCCCGCTATCTCCTCAGTTCTAATTGGCCCGAGCGTGTCAAACTTAAAGCAAAAATAGCTGAAAAGCGGATACTGAGAATTCAACGTTAGTTCACCCATAGCTATAGCACCTATACGATCGAGTACTGCAGATCCTCCGACCAGATATTCTCCAAGGCAGCATCACTCTGCAGTCTCAAGGAGACCTACAGCCCATTTCTCTGAGCCCGATCAACAAGAGCAGCCCCGATGCGTGAACCTCCTAAATCTGATTTCATAGGAAACTGTAAAGCATTTAGGCGTTTCTTATGTGGTGCTAATCAAAGAAGCTCGTAAATTCTGGATGACGTATAGGCAACTTCCACTCGGGGAGAAAATGGAAGCGTAACAAATTTTTTTTTATTAATGTGGTCCGTGAACAGTAAGCTCAGAATAATCGCAATCAACATAAACTCTTGCCAGAGCCATGAAAAGCGTTTAGCATTGGAGCATACGCTACAGAAATACAGGCCTGACCTAGTGTTATTGAACGAAACATATCTTCAGGAAAAACATGAACTACATTTTTCATACTTCAATAGTTTTCGTAAAGATGGGGGTAGAAGTCCCATGTTGTACAGAATAAGCTTTACTATCTAAGCTGCACCAAATAACTACAATGGGGCAGGGACATAATGAAATGATTATCAGGTGTTGACCTCAATGCCAGACACCCATCATGGGGGACCGCACAACCACTGTAATAATATATAGCCGACTATCGGATGGCTACCAAACGTCTCTAAGCGTTATTGACGCAGAAGTGCCAACATTCTCATGAAGCACTTCATTCCTTGACAACTTCATCATATTCGCTTCATTAGCAGCTTTGAACGGTTTAACCATATATTGTAAAAGTTTCCCGGCACTATCTTATCATCACGCATGTCGCTTCTTTCGGAGCAAGGATATCACCACCGCAAGAACTCATTCGATCAAAACTGGGCATAGACTGCCAAAACTTTAACGAAGAGATTTCTGACCAGCTTGAAGGAAAATTCCTCGACTATCGAATATGCAGCAACCAAGAAATAGACAATTGGAGAACACTCATGCACCAGCACCCTCATTCATAGAACTTAATACGAATGAGGGCCAGGCGGTAGCAACGCCTAAAAAGAATCTTCCACAGAAATTTAAATCGAATCAATTCAGAATACATTACACTAAAGTCCCAAATATGTTGACTCCATAACTTGGACGGGAGGAAACTCAGCTGAAAGCATAGTGACCTCCACCATGAGACTCATCAAGACACGATAAGTCAGCTGTGTACTGGTGGTCAGCAGAAATCGCTGAAAAGCGAAGAGAATGTCACATACTTCACCGCGAAGACCAACGTTCAAGGGATCGAGACGAGTCACATTCCCGGTCGCTGGCATACAGGTTGGCTAGAAAACTCCTCCGTAGGTCGATTAACGAGAGCAACGCTCGCTGCTGGCACAAGCTCGTTGAAGATATCAACAGGGACCCGAGGGGCTTGGGTTACAAGCTTGTCATGCGGACCTAGGAGCCGCATGGAAGTCCTGTGTGCTTCAAGCGGAAAAACTTTACGAGGTTGTTCGAGCGCTTTTCCCTGTGCATCCCATTTATCTCAACGACTCAGACGGAGAAAGCCCGGCAGAATGCCCACTTTTTAGTACCATCGAACTGGATGGGGCGGTGATATTATTAAAAACTATAAAGGCCATGGGGCCAGACGGCATCCCAGCGGAAGTGTCGCAGCTTACACATAAACTTTGCCCTGACATGTTGCTCAGCACATTCAACGTCTGCTTGTAGCAGGGCGTGTTCCCAAATTGCTGGAAAGAAGCAAGGCTTATGTTGATCAACAAGAGGAAGGAGAATCCGGATCAATACAACCTCTAGCTCCACAAGTGAGCTTGTTTTTGCAAGTCCTGAGTAGAATTTACCCTACGCTCAATGTATTCCAAAAAGTCTACCGGCCCTGATGCTATCCCGCAATACATACTAAGGAAATGCTCCAACGCCATTCAAAAGCCACTCACTAAATAGGAAGATAGCTTCACTACTCCCCACCTCCTAAAAAGAGGCCAATGACGACTTAAAAAGTTCAGAGCAATAACTCTGCTCTCAAACCTTCATACAATCCTGGAGAAATTGCCCATAGTCTCCTTCAAAACCTTCGCTAAGCCCCTTATATCGGTGCAACAGTTTGAGTTTAACGTAAAAATATATGCGGAACAAGCGGTCCTTCTCTTACACGACTACATCCCATCCGGTCTAATGAAGAAAACAGTAATTGCGGCCTGCTCAATCGACCGAGAAAAAGCGTTCAAATCTATGTGGACCAAACACCTCGTACACAAATTCCAAAAAGCTAACTAACCGACCCCGCTGGCGCGCATCATAGTCAACGATTTAGACCAAAGGGCTATCTTGTTGAAAACTGCCAATATCTACTATAGCACAATTAGCATTTACTTTGATGTTCCCCGGGGATCAATACTTAACCCTTATTTCTTCACCTTCTATCTTCACGTGATCCCAACTCTAATGCCAATAAGAAACAGTATACAGAATATTGCTCAAACTAGACCAACTACCCCTATCTCAATACAATCTTATACGCAAACTACACACTGGTTTGGAATATCGGAACATGCGCATATTGATATTCTTAGAAGTTTTGTATATGACATATTTCGCACCCGTTGTTTGAAATTTAATTCTGTAACTATTTCGGACCCGTCCTTTGGTGTGTCATTATGTAACTCCAGAGCGCTCACTGCCTTTCACTTTTGAATTACCGCTTTTAATTATCGAAAACATGTCTCCCTTGGTTTAATTGATGAAGCATGTTCACCATATATTTTTACTAGCAAACGATGACTTTCGACTGCCTTTTTCTTTTGGTCAAACAACAAAAGCAATGCGTGCGGCAAATGCTCCTTTTCAGGCACAAAATTTCACATGATTGAACAACACGATAAAAAAATACGCTTGTTTTGGCGGACTTAACTTGTGTACACAGAGGCAGCTCAGCACGTTCTACCGGGAGCTATTTTTCGGTGTTTATATGAACGGCGAACAGGAAATCGTAAGTTGTTCGTTCATCTGGTGGCACTTGCTTGCTTCAGTTTTTTTCCATTATCAGGGGCTGGCAGCAAAATCTCGGTGATTGTATTAATTTACGTCTCAGTGATTGGGTTAATGTATTAAAAACTTACGCTTACTTTTAAAAATTTATTTTATAACCAAATTTTCAACAAGTTATTGTTTTGCCTGAGTATTATGACTTCGGAGTTTTTGCGAAATTGAGAAAAAAAACTCCTAGAATAGTATATTCATTATTGAGCTCGGAAAATGATGTTCCGGTCACAGAGTTGCCAAATAGAAGGAACGAGAATTTATTGCCGCAGTCTATGACTGAGCAAGATTGCAGTACACTTAAAACAGATTCTACTCTTAAAAAAAAAAAAACAAATCGTACGTACAGAGATAGATATTATGGAAATCCATTTTCAATTTATAAGTTATTTCTTAGTGATAGTATAATTGAACTTTAGTATAAGAAACTAACAAATATTATGTACACTGTACTTCATAAGTACATTCATCAGTTTTTGTTAGGAAACACAAGGAGGAATGGACTCCAATAACTAGTAATGAACGTATAAAATGTGCTATGAGATGAGAACGATTTTCTGGAATCCTTCATTACTGGCAATTTTCTAACATTGGTCAAATCCATCCCGAAAATCGTTTATTTAAAATAAATACACTTTTAAAATAGATAAACTTAAACTTTCAAAAAATAGTGGAACCTGGGAAAGATCTAACAAAAGATGAAATAGTTGATTAAAATTTCGCCAATTTATTCCGAATAAACTTCAAAAATATAGTGTTAAAGTTTAAAAGCTATGCTTTGTAGAAGGATATACCTATAAGATAAACATTTATAATGGAAGGAGTCCAAAAACATCAAAGACGTCGCATCAATATAGTGTGGGCATGGAACTTATGGATGGTTTTTAACATGAAGGTAGAATTTTGTACGCTGATATTTATTACACTAATGTGCCTTTACCCAAAGTGCTATTACGCAAATAAAAACAAAGAAAAGGAGTTATAATAAGTGCACAAAAATAGGGTACAATTTATGAAATGAACAGATAGAAGAGCAGTGATAATGTTGATCACTTGTAAATACCATCAGTGCTCCCTAACAGAAGTCACTGCTAGAGGAGACAGATAAGTACAAAAGCCTGATTGTGTTCTAAGCTATAAGAAAGCCAAAAAATGTGTCGATTTTTCTGATCAAATGTCAGCATACTACAGTTCTCACAGAAAAACTATTTAATGGTATAAAATGATAATTATACAAATGTTCTGTGACAAAATGTTAGTAAATGCATGATGTATATATACTAAATTTGGTGCTGCTAAAAATGTCTTTATGCTAAATTCTGTAAAAGTATAATTGAAACTCTGATTAAAATTAAAACCCCACAAAAACCATTCGTTCATAGTCTGAAAAAGTATGATAGACCTCTAAAAACTACATGGAAACTATGCAAGAACTGCTATCGTTCAAAAGCTAAAAAGGAAGGAAGAATGCCCCCAACAAGACCAAAAGGGTCAATACTTATTGCCTAGGCTGCGTAGGTTAACATACTCTTTGTATAATTTAATTTATGGTGGCCCGTGGCCCACCGGTAGACCACGCCGTATAGAACGTCTTAATGTTAGATAATCAAAATGGCGCCATGTAGGACGTGTTAATGTTCGGCGATCAAAATGTCAATAATTAATACGCTGTGTACTCATCGTTGTCGCCATAATTTAATACAATCGTAAACAAGAGTATAAACCATGTAAATTAAACTATGTAGCGAATGAAAATAATTTTTTTGTGTCATTTGCGCTCATCAATTGTAAAATTCAAATTATTTTACTTGCTTCCTTCGTTTTTACTTAAAAAACGTTTTCGCACGAAGCATATATGAAACCAGACTTTACACGAAAAAGCTATCTTCCATGATTTTATTTTTAGTTGCATCCAAAATGGCGTTCTTGGCAGTATAACTTGATTTCAGTTGCAACGAATCGGTTCCAATTACTTAAAGTTGCTAAAAGAAGTTAATTAGGAGCAAACGAGCACGTATGTCAAATTAATTTGCGGATCAAGCATGAATCTAACTTAATCATTTCATTAAATACGCTAAAATAATTCGCTAAAATTTGTGAATCATGAAGGTCATAATAGCATTTAATTGAATCGCTAAAAACATGAGATGAAGACGATAAACTCATTTGTTATTATCTTTGCTTATAAATTCAATAGAATAAATTAGCGCATCCTTGGCTAAAAATAATTCTAAAGAGAACTCCGTACGAATCACGCTATCTATCATCTTAAAAATAATAAGAAATGCCAATAACATTCATTGGGTAACCCATGATACGACCTGGTACCGAATTTTTCGGAAGACCCGCACGTAAACTGATTTTTTTCCTTGTACCCAACGCTTGGCTGAATAGCATAATTGAAGAATTTAAAGATACTTTCAAAGGAATTTTTTTCTTTGGGATGGCAACCGTCCAGCAAGTGCTAATTGAGCATTAAAGTTCCAGTAAATGGAGACTAAGTATAAACTAGGCTCATTACAGAAAACTTTAGCGTTCTTATAGTTAAGAGGTCTTGCACTTCAATAATGTTATATTATTTTTGTTTTGACGTATCTTCATAATTCCACAAGTTTCCTATTAGATATTCCTAGTAATAAGATATTTTTAGGCATATTAAGATAGAAAAATTTGGTTGACTTTTATCGAGCAGAGTATGACTAAGTGTATCTGTGCAGTAGAAAGCTGATTCCTACGTGTGGTCAAAATTCACACTGATACCCACATTTTTTGTCGAAAAAAGTTATTCTAAAAGAAATAAGCAGGATTTAAATATTATATACTTGAAATTCATATGTATAGATTTACCATTTAAATGAGGATGGTCTGAAAACTTTCCGACCTTATCATGATACAAGATCATTTTTCTCAAATTTTTCCCCCCTTGTAACTCTACACACTTCTCTCAGCGATGCTTCCATCTCTTTACCGTTCCAAATCGAGGAGCTTTTTTTCCAAAGCGATACAACCAAAACATTTTAATTTTCGGGTTTTTCACGGTTTCGGATACTTTTTCCAGAGCTGCATACGACAGCATTAACGAATTTTCAGGAAATGGTACACAAGGCATTGAAATTGTATTGCAAACTTGGGGAGTTTTTTCAAAGTAAAACATCTACAAAGAGCGAGTTTTCTCAAAGCGAAACAACAAACACGGTAGGCGACGAATACCTTTAGTTTATATTTTAATGCCTTTCTAAAAATGACTCGTGATGTTTGCATTCTTATTTTGATAGATGTTAGTGTTGATTATTTCTTCATAGAGAAAGCACGCTCATTGTTTTTGTGAACGTATTAACATGGATAACGAAGAAAGTAATTCTCCTGTTATTACAATCAACCGAGGACGAAAGCATAGGCCACATTACCAACGTTGTAATACCTCCAAATACACATCTGAAGGTAAAGGAAATCTGATTTCAACTGCGATCATAATTTAGATGTATTAATAACTGGCATCAATAAAACGTCTTTCTGTCAGTTGTCAAAACTAACTTTAGCTAATAAGAAAATTACAATAAAATACGGCGTAACTAACGCCGTATGCAAAGAAGAGGAATTACAGGAGTGACCCAACTCAAACTCAACGGTAATCAGCAGATGCATGAAGGCCCAGATACAGTACTGCGTGACGGCGATGCGATTCTCGCTCGTCGTCGCGCAACGCATTCAATTTACAATGCACGCGATGCGAGGAAGAATGATGGTCATATGACAAATGTCAAAATGGTGACGTTTCAAATGAAATTTCATTAAAATTGTTTTTAATTTTTTTAAAATTTGAATTTGGAATTTTCCTTCGTTTTGCAAATAATAGCCTCAATAAGGATGCACGTGACATTCATTCAAAATTCATTCCGAATAACCCTCCTACTTAAAAAGTAATTAAGGCGTTTGAATTTCAAATTTCATTTACGCGCGATAGAGCATCTGACAAACGTCACGCACCTCGTTGCGAGGAATTTTCGATTTTCCGAATATTTCTCGCCTCCCATTGACACATCGCAATCATTGTACGATTTCGTATACAAATGCATGTTACGAAAACTGCCTGACATTTGCTGCGAGACTCTCGTCGCGCTCTCGCATCGCCGACTCGCAGTATTGTATTCCGGCCTTTAAAAGTGTCGCTGCAGACGTTTACGTAACTTAAAATTGAACAGAGCACATTAACTTGTGGAATGCTGCTTTGGCGCAGGAAAGGGAAACATTTTTGCATCGAATTGTGAGAAGTGACCATGATTATATTTATTTTGAATACCCGAAGGGGAAAAAATCGTGGCTTTCACCTGGCGTAGCCAGTCCTTCAACACCAAGGCCAAATTCGCCTCGGTGAAAAGACCATGCTCTGTGTCTGGTGCAACCAAAGTGGTATTGTGTATTATGAACTCTTGAAGCCCAGCAAAACCCTTCATATAGAACGCTATCGTCAACGTATGATAGATTTAATCCCGCATCAATCGAAAAACGACGGGATGGGCCAGAACACATGGCAAAGTGAGTTTGTTATATGACAATGCGCTTTCGCACATAGCTAATACTAGTGAAAGACTCGCTTGGGTGGGACATCTTTCGGCACTCGTCATAGTTCCCATTTTTGGCGTCATTTGAAAATCTCCGCTTTGTTAAGCGCTCTCAGAGCATCACTTCAGTGGCTTCGAGGAAGTTGGAAAATGGCTCGACGAATAGTTTGCCGCAAAGGACTAGCAATTTCGTAAAATTGTAAATATTATTTTTTGTTTTGTAAAATGTGTAGATTCCCTAGATATTCCCTAGAAGATTCAGTATTTTGTAACCAAAAAAACTGGAAAAAGCTTATGCAAAAACTTGTTACAATTAAATTAGCAATGCGAATGAGACCTGATAATAAGTTGAGATTCATTCTTAGCAGTTGCGGATTAAATAAAAACACCTTTTCGGTTTCATTTTCATTTATCTTGAAAATAAAATATAAAATTACACATGAACCTTTAATCAACAAAATTAGACGGCTGGCTCTTCAGTGTCGTAGTTACGTCTAATATTGTCCACGTCAAAAGCTTAGTGCTGAAACATGCATTGAAAAAAACAACTCTTCATCTGGACCGTCAGATAAACACAAAACTATAGAAAAATTTCAACATTAGTTTTCTTCTTAGCAGATTTGGATACAACCAAACTTCTTAAAGGCCTTCTTGTTTCTTTTTTTATCGGTAGTCACTGCGTAAACGTTAAATTCATATGAGTAACCTGTTTTTGAGCCACATATTCGTCATATTTTTGCTATGCTACGTTTTATCGGCTTCATCGGAATAAATTGCTTGAATGAGGATCTGCTTTGAATTTTGTCATTGATTCATCAATGCTTTGACGTAAACTGTCACTGCGAGCCTTACGAAAAGTATAATTCATACAGTTCATGACTTTTTCAATTTAATGAAGTCTGGCGGAACTCTCGGTTCTGTCGGGACTATAGAAATATATTTTTGACCTTAGAGTTTGATATCATGTTTGCGAGAACACTCTTTAACGTATTCATTTTCGACCAATTCATTACTCGACTAGTAATACGCCACGCCACGAAAGAACCATCTTTATTTCAACCGTAGCAGTTAGATGTGTCCTTTGAGCTTGACGTTCTGATTCAGAATTAATTGAGATTAGTGCAATGTGCTATAAATAGAGCGGGACATCTGAAAAAGACAATTTTGAAAATTTTAAATTCTTTTGAATTCCTAGTAATTGGAGCTAGTAAGTATAACAGAAAAAGTTTCATTCGAAAAAGCGAATCGAGGCCGAAACAATGATCCAATTTTTGATTCCGAATAAGTACAAGTACAATATAAAAAAAATTATATTCCATTGAAGCATACGAAATTTTTTTCATCTCCTAAATACAGTTGCAGATGCTAAAATCTACTAAATCTGGTCACAATGCTAATTGTGTAACTAACCGATGTTTGTGACATTTCTGTTGATACAATTTGTCTGATCTTATTCCTTGAGTTCTGATCTACATTGGGTAGTCCCTTAATCCTCGCGACAAGTGCGTTGGAAACTTTCAGTTTGTTGTCGCTAATAGCTGATTTACACTCTTTTATTCGTTTTTCTCTCAATGGTGTGTGATATAGTATCGGTGACGCATTCCTTTTGTTCGGCTGTGATAGGAAAATTCAGCGAATATTCGTTGATACTCGCAAAAGATTCTTGGCCAAACTGAACCGTGAGTTTTCAAACCGTTGTGTTTTTTCCAAAGAATTTTGGAAAATTTATGAATCAATTTGTATTGCGGATTTGGCCGCCTTTGGCCCCGACTATGGTTCTCAAACGTTCGAAGAAAGACTCGTACGCTACACAAATGTGACCGGCTGGAATCTTGGAATCTTGGAATCGGGTCAACACCGTCGTACTTTTTTTACTACGACCTTTACCTGCAAAATGACAGAAATAGACAAGTCCAGGGGATTCGCATCCGGTGTCCATGGAGACCATTGTGTGGCTCAAATGAAGAATGGAATGCTTCAACGTATCCATTTCTGGTTGACATGTGTTTTGTGAGACGGTGCAGAGTCCTTTTGGAACTTCCACTTCCTCGTACCGAAATGCATTGTTGCCCATGTTGCCCTTTCAAATCACCTTCCAGAACTCGATCTCGGTAAACAATGGCATTTACCTTGATGCCATAGTCCACATAAACCGCAGAGGAGAACGGCCATTGGCCGTCATCGCAGCCCAAACCGTCACAAACGGTGATGCTTGACTTCTGGTCGGCATCCGAATGTCCAAATTATCGTATGAATTTTTTGTTAGGTGGATCACCTTTTTGTTCAAGAATATCTCAATTGTAAAATTTTTTTCGTCAGAAAAAAACGATATTGGGCAATATACCAGCTGCGTGCAAGCACAACATCATTCGCACGAGTCTAATTTATTTTTTGAGCACCGGGTGAGATTTTGTCCTTTTTGAAATTTGTAATGCTTTACTTTGAGCTCATCTTGCAATATTCGCTGCAATGTTGCCTTCAATATGTTCAACTCATAAGCCTTTTGCCTGCCTCTACAACGCGAGAGGCGATTCGATCCTTCACCTTCCGAAGCCGCAGGCACTGCTACTGTCTTTCTGCAGCAACCGACATAGCGTTTTTGCATGCTACCAGTATCATGGTCACCAGCTCTAGTTTGAGACATGAACGATTCATTCAAATTTATGTGCTAGAGATCTCGCTTGATAGCCAATTGCGGCTTTCTGGCCGCATCACCTTAAACACACTTAAATTCCATCGCAGACGAATTTTTTCTTCAATCAGTTGATACATAAATCGTTTAGTGTGCTTGAAACCAATAAAATTTGCTGTAGTTTAGCACACATACAGTTGTGTATTCAAAAAGTAAGGTTGCTTTTGGAATTTCGGTTTATCGGTTTTTTTTCTGTTTTTGTAGTGGTACACATGTCACTCGTCACGATTCATAGTTTAAGCTGTATAATATGTTTAGTTTCTTTGTGAGAGGCATAACGGTTAGAAATATTTTGCGTGATTGGCGATTATTTGCTATCGAAAAAATGGATCAAAGAATTTGCTTCAAATTTTGTATATAAGTTGAAATAAAATGCTCCAAAACACTTGAAAGGTTGACAGTTGCATTTTTTGAAACTGTTCTGAGTAAAAAAAAATTTTTTCAAGTGGTACAAACTTTTTCAAGATGACCAGAAAGATGCCAACAACGAGCTTCGGTCTGGATGCTCAAGCACGTTAACAACAGATGAAAACCTTCAAGTAGTGAAGAAAATTGTTTCGGAAAACCGTCGAATCAATATCAAAGAATTGGCTGAGGATGTTGGCATATCGGTTGACTCTTGCTATGACATTTTTTTGAAAGATTTGGGGATGGGTCGTGCGTCCGCGAAGTTTCTTTCGAAACTGCTTAATTTTGACCAAAAGAATCTTTGCATGAGTATCGCTCATGAAATGTTGACAGAGGCCAATGACGAACCTGATTTGCTTGAAAGGGTTATAACTGGTGACGAATTATGGGTATATGGATATGATATCGAAACCAAAGCTCAATCGTTCTAATTGAAGAGCTCAAAGAGCTCTATTTACAAAGAAAGTTGAAAAGAGCTCAAGCTGGTTTCGAACACGCGTCTCTGCCGCTTCTCGTCAGGTGCCAACTCACAGGCCGGGACGCATCGATTGGCACTACCAGCTAGGTGGATGTCTTTCTGTGGATGGGTGTAGATGTTTTTCTCTCTCGACCGTAGCGTAGTACATCCGGAATTCTTAGCATATGACCATATGGTCAATAAAGAGTATTATCTTGAGGTCATGCGCCGCTTGCAAGAATCAATACCAAGAAAACTTTCGGAATTCTGCAGAAACAATTCATGGCTTTCGCATCTCGATAATGCCCCTGCTCAACCATTTTTCAATGTGAGAGATTTTTTGGCCAAAAAAACACCGGAATCATGCCTCAGCCACCATACTCACCAGATTTGGCCCAATGTGACGTTTTCCTGTTCCGTGAACTGAAGAGACAGGATGGCGATTTGCAACGATTGAGGAAATAAAGACGACATCGTTGGAAGAGCTCAATGCTATACCGAAAAGTGCTTATAAGAAGTGCTTGGAGGATTGGAAAAAGCGTTGGCTCAAGTGAATTGTATCTGAGGGAGATTACTTTCAAGGCGGCAGTTTGAATTTTGACGAATAAACAAATATTTTTTCCCTAAAAATATATTCCTCATATATTCCTATTCCTTAAAATAATTTCCTAAAAATTAGCGATGCCAGCGATGTGGAAACTTTAACAATGTTAAAAAATTTGCAGTATAATTTGCCACCCTGTAATTCCGTGACGAGTTATTTAACTAGAGATGAAGTGATAAAGTCCTTTATTGAGTGAACGCATTTAATGCTCAATGAACGTATACGATTACTGGTTTATTCCGAAGTTATAAATTTGCTGGCCCTGTCAATAAAAAAGGGAGCCGGATAGAATCCAACAGATAGTGGACACAACAATTCCATACTAGATCAGCATTTCAGAGTAGGATCTTACATCTGGAAGTGAAATTATGATCTACACCGATGGTTCCAAAACGGATAAAGACAACGGCGCCGTAATCTTTTTCCCAGATTACCCGCAGCTCAACCGAAGTCAATAACTGGAGAGCCACACCACAGTTTTATAGTCGGAAATGTTTGCAATAAAAGTGGCTTTAGAAGCGGCAACATACAACCTGAATGGAAGAATACAAATACTCTCGGGCATTAAGTCAACACTGCAGGCGCTTGCCTCTAACCGCGTAGTTTCACAACTGGTGCAGGATTGTGGGCAGGCTCTCAAAACCGAAACAACCTGAGTAAATGTAAAACAGACATGGGTCCCTGGACACAGTGGTTTAGACGGAAACGTAATAGTGGGTGTGCTAGCGAGAGCTGGATCAGCCGACCAAAATGCCACTAGAATGGACACAATTAAAGTGCCACTAGCAACGTTAATAAGAAAACTAGACGAACTCTTCTGGAAAGAGACAGATACGGCTTGGAATGACAGGAACGACTGCATGATAAGCCGAGCTCTTTGGCCTCACCCTAATCAAATGAGGACAAAACAACTCCTAGGAAAAACTGAAATGGCGTTAGAACATTGGTGGCAGTATTAACGAGCCTTAATCTTCTGGGTCAACACGCCAAATGAAAAGGAATCCAAAGAGATGACACCTGCCGAGCTTGCGGCGAGTAGGAAGAAAGTACAGAACACTCCCTCCTAAATTGCCCGAGTCTGGCCAACAAACGCCTTATTTGGCTGAGGTGTACAGGCGAAATAGAATTGGAACACTTGGCGACCACAGAGCTGGGGGAAGAACGTGGGGAGCTAAGGGCCGATTCTGGCCTATGCTATTTTCCAGCAAGTGGACCCCAGTACACAAGATAATAATAATAATAATTTTTTTTTGTCGGGATTTGAAGGCTATATATGCCCTGAGTGTCGGACTCCCGCAACCGGACTACCGACTAAACACCTCCCCTGTCACACCGAGAACCTAGCCTGGAACTGTTTGTCACATTACTTCGGACTAGGCCTCATTAATCATCGCTTAGCAGCGCCTTCACGTTAAGGGAAATCCCTCTTTCTGCATGGATGGTTATGAAGGAAGAGGATTGCTGTCAGAGAGATCCCCTCCCCTCCCTTGCCAAGCGATCTTTCATGCCCTTCTTTATAAGAAGAACTGTCCGTACATAATGCGACACACAGTTCCAATTGTCTTTTGATAGCATCATTTTTCCCGTTACGTTTTCTGGAGAGAAAAATGAAACGAGAGATGCGAACGGAGTCTTCTCCCTCTGGAACACGTAAAGAACGTGTGGCAGGTGTCATCCGTCATCCCCGGGCAGAACACGCATGCTGGGGATGGTGACTTTGATGGCAAATGTGAATAACACGAGGGATCCGTTTCTTGGTCAGGACGACGACCTCGGTCTCTTCCAGTGCTAGGCTAGGTCTGTCATCCACTCGCTCACTCGATGTATTACTACACCCAGTATAAGTTGCGCCTGTCCGACAGTATGACCGGCGACTAGTACTGCCACATCATCTGCGTAGCCAATCAAAAGTGACTCCTCCGGTAGCTGCAACCTCAATAGCTTGTCATACGAGACATTCTATAGGTCCGGGCCAAAAATTTAGCTTGCGCCACTCCTGATGTCACATCCATTCTTCACCGACCCCGCAATGTGTTATATACGAGCTTCCGGTCTTTGAGGTAGTCCTTCCATATCCGCGTAAGATACTGCGTTACCCTGAAATATTCCAGAGCACCGAGAATATCTGCCTATCTATAAGAATTGAAGGAAGTTCTCACGTCAACTGTTACAAATAGAACAATGCGCCTCGATTGGTGATTGTGAGCTTCTGCCCGCTGGACCACATCCACCACATCTGTGCACCGATCGTGGATCGGCCAGCCCTGAAGCCGTACTGCTGAGGTTATAGATTCCCAGCAGTTCGGATAGCCTTCCAAGTCTCTCTCTGATGAGCCTCTCGAGCATTGGCCCGGTGGCGGTGGCGGCCGGTATGAAGATTGTTGCTCCGTATTCCCCTTTCCCTTGTTGTTCAACACAAGCCTCGCTTCTTTCTAGCAATGTGGTAACACGCCCTGCTGCAAGCAGGCGTTGAATGAGCTGAGCACCATTCCAGCGCAAAGTTGAAATGCAAGCTGCACCACTTCCGCTGGGATACCGTCTGGCGCTGTGGCCTTTTTAGTTTTTAATAATTCCACCGCCCCATCCAGCTCGTTGATACTAAAATGTGAACACTCTGCCGGACTTCTTCCGTCTGAATCGTTGGGACGGACGGGATGCACAGGGGAAAGCGCTCGAAGAACGCCTTCCATTTTTTTCGTTTCAAGCACACAGGGCGTCCGTGCGGCTCCTAGTTTTCGCATGGCGAGCTTGTGACCCAGGCCCGACGGGTCCCTGTTGATGTCTTCAACGAGGTTGTGTAAGCAGCGAGCCTTGCTCTCGTTAGTCGACCTACGGAGGAGTTTTCTAGCCGATCTGTATGCAAGCATTCGGGAATGAGTCGCGTCTCGTTCCCTTGAAAGTTGGGATTCGCGGCGAAGTCTGTGACATTCTCTCCGATTTTCAGGGATTTTTTCTGACCACGCAGCAGTCATACCGTGTCGTTGCCGTCGCCTGGCATAGATTGTCAATTGCACGCAGTCTTGATGAGTCTTATGGTGGAGTTCACTATGTTCTCAGCAGAAACTCACCTCGTCCCCGTCATAGTTTCACCGCTCAAAAGAACTGCGGCGAACGCTTCGACATCTATTCTAGAAATATTCCAACCTACAGTTGAAGGTTGGGTTGCTACGCATCGAGTCGAACGCTTGCCAACTTTGAAGGCAATATACTGATGATCGCTCTCCAATCACCCTATCCTAGTATCCTAGGCACTAAGGACTTCGAAGCAAATGTCACATCTGGAATAGTTCTCAAGCAGCCTCCCCGTCGAAAGTTTGGTGTATTTCTAACGTTCATGGTGACATGAACGTTGGAAATACTCTCCTAGCTTCCATCACTAGGATTCGTTTTCCTCTCGGGTCTGGATGAGGATTTCCACATTTTATCGCTTTGGAATTAAAGTCACCGCTCACAAGAATTCGGCTTTCTGCGCTCGATACAGCTTCCTCCAGTACTCCGAGCCTGCTCTGAAAACATGAAATTGACTCATTCGGCGTGAAATAGACGCTTATGAGTGTCATATCCGCGCACGCAATGGATACAAAGCCATCCCCGCCGGAGCAAGTCTGAACTGTGAGCAGAGCACTATCACGTACCCAGATGGCGGCGGTGACGGATCGATCACAATACCATCCAGCCTCCTCCTTGTTGTGGTGTTGCTCAGATATTAGCAACAAGTCCGCTTTTTTCTCCCTTGCAACCTGGTCTAGTAACTCTTGTGCGGTTGAGCTACGGTGTAGGTTGATCTGCAGGACTTGGACATGTCATTGCGCTTCTCTTGTTTAGTGCCTCTTTGAACTCCTGGCATCTACCACTTCTTGGAATATGCTGAGCCAGATCTTCAGACTTTCGTACCTTATCTTTGTACAAGGCCGGAAGTGCCACGCTTGTAGCACAGTTTTCTTCGATCTGGCCCCTTGCAGTTCAAGGAGATGTGTCCGAAGCTAAGGCACTTGTAGCATGGAGTTACCGACCATACCCTCCGACTACCTTCCGACGTATCCTGCACACAAACCTGCCGATTTTAATTTTTTCTCTTTGGCCAGGAGCTGCAAAGCGCCTTTCTCTGGGATGTCTATTATTGCGATTGTTTGCCTTCCAGGATTGGTAGGCTTCAGCCTTAGCCTAAAGCTCTCGGCCGTGGGAAGAATTTGCCTACTAGAATCTTCTACTTCTTTGGCATCCGGAATGCAATCAATGTCTCTTATTTCCAAAGAGGCCACTGGCTGTAATGTCGAGATAACAGCTTTAGAAGCAAGGAGTTCCTTGGCAGCGCTCTCGAACAGGCCCTTGTCGGTGGATTCCGCGCCGAGTTCTACGAGGAGACCACCTGTTTTTGTCGCTCTTAAGATTCGTATACAAAACCGTTATTTTCGGGTTCCACATTTTGTAAGTAAGTTCCCCCGTCTGCAGGCTTGATCAATAGAGCATCCCTGCGCTGCTTGCGCCTGGTCGTTTTAAGCATCGCGCTGTGTTTTGTGCGTTCGCGCTTTTTGGGCGTCTGTTTCAAATCTTTTGCTGGCACGCGCTGTGTCTTCTTCGCAGCCTTCTGTTTCAATTTGGAGCGCACCAATTGAAACTCAACTCTCTCCTCCCCTTGACTGATGTCTTTTGTCTCGACAGATATCGGCCCCTTTGCCCTTTTCCTACGGTCAGGTCTAAGTGGGCTACATGCCACCCTTTTGCCTTTTACGAAAGGAGTACATAGCATTTTCGGTGAAGGGAGTTTTATTTTCAGGAACTTTCTTAAGCGCTTTCAAGTCACTCTCTGCCCGTAGCTATCCTATCAACGAGGTCGTCAAATTCGCCAATCCCATTTTTGATGTCCTTGTTGACATTTTGTTGGACATTCGTTGAATTTCTCATCACGTTTAATATTGCGCATATGTTTCTTGTTAGCCGCTCTTCCTGACTTCTGTCAACGCTTATTTTCGTGACCAGGCTGTCCTCAGGTAAGGTTCTCGGTATACTGTCAGCAGGAGGGTCTTGTTGCTGTTGAGTATCATTGTTTTCGTTTTCCACGTTGTTCCATTTATGACTTTCGACGACCTCCGGAGAATGGCACTTTGGATGGATAGCTCCAGTGCCCAAAGCCTCCACTACGCTTCTTGTATCATTCGCTCCATCGCCTTGAGCAGGAAGTATGTTGTGGACAAGCACCTTTTTCGCTGATGCAAAGTGGTCGATGGAGGTTTACTTGCTCGACGTTTTTTCACTGCCTTGGGTAGGCCTGGCTACTCTTTGAGGTGGAGTTTGCAGTAGTTTTGGCCTCCGGGCGAACATGCTTGCCTCGTTGATTTTTTCACCTGTAGTTTTTGATTCTTCAGCGGCCAAGTGGTCCACCACTGAAAAATGCCCTGGCGACTTATCCCCAGCAAGATTGCTGGAGATAAGCCCGCATGAGGTCGAGGCTCCCTCACACGTCGGGGTGTATATCCCCACCCCTAGTTTATTGTTTTTATTTTCACTCATCATGTCATTTTGTTTGATGGGTACTTTTAGTGACTTGATCACGCGTCATTATCATAATAATAATAATAATACAAACTTGTTCGTCGGGGACGGATACCTTTCCAGGCTTTTGTGCCCTTTTAAAGGTTCCTTAATATATTTTCCCAGATTTCTCCTCGTCTTTTCAATCGGCTACTTTCACTCTAGTCAGGAACAAAGAGAATTCCATAGGAAGTTGTTGCGCTTGTCTAAGATTATTGTTTTATGCTTTGAATGATTTCCCGTCTGATTGTCTTCTGTACAATTTTCTGATAATTCGGTCATGCTGCCGTACAAATGGCTTGGAAAGGTTTCTGTAACCACGAACAAAACGAAGATTTTCAAGTGTTGATCCTCAATCACAAGTGTTAGCTATCTAGAGTTTCGGTGCATGCTGACAATTATTACATAGCTTGCTGTATATTAATTACAATGGACTGTTAATAAATGTTAACATACTCAATCAATAGATTGATTTTTAGGTCAAAATGCTTCGCAGAGAAGTTACAGATTATTAAATTAGTGAATATTTCAAGGTTGTGAGCTTGCACAAGAATGTTAACATGCAAACGTACACGTATCGGTTGCGCAATGCTTCAAATTTTATTTAGTGTTGTAATAAGTTCCGAAATGAATTGATGGTACTAAAACGTATTATCCAACATTCACACTCATTTAGATGATCTTATTGAGGCAACAAACATCTTAATGTATTGTTGAATATCATGAATGTTTGCAAATGAGCTCGGGTTATAAATTCTATTTCTACTTGCGGCGGATCACGCTTTACAACTTACTATAAATGGAAATTGATACTTTGTTGATAGAGGAAAGATTTTATTTTATTTTATCTTTTATAACGCATATCACTCTATTCATTTTAAATTTGGCTCCTAGATAAGCCAGATAAGAGTAGTTATAATATATTTAACCTCCATATTTGAAAAACAATCTGGGTCTTATTGCACACTTATTTTTAATATTTTACAAGGATCAATTTATTTATCATCCTCTTTATTTTGTTGACAAAACTTAACACTCGACCGACACATAATAACAATTATTAATATATCAAGTACCATTGATTTTTTGCCAGTTCTTCTTCGACTGCTAATTTTCTACTTATTCGAGTTTGCATATCTAAGACGCCTAGCCTATCTTCGTATGTAACCAGCGCCTTGGGCTCGAGTGGAAATTCCCCAGTTGATTCTCACCTAGCAATTAACACTTTAATCATAACAACTTAAGAATTGAAAATGCTTGTTTAGCCGACAAAATATTATCTTATAAATCGCAGTTTCATCTGAAATCCACTTACGAAATAGATTGTTCGATTCAATTACTGCAAATCGTTTGATTATGAGAAAAAAGTTCCATTTACTTCATAAAAAGATACCAGCGTGTAATAACTTTATCATACGTGTACATATCAAACAAACGTATCCAAGAAGTCATCATAGAAAACTCTTCTGGAAGCTACAAATTTCACCAAGAGTTGAGACAATTTTCGGATTATGCTTCTGTAGAAGTACTTATTCTTGGAGGTAATATAATTATGCCCTCGAATTTGATTTTTCAAAAAAATTGGGTGGCAACCTATTCTGGAAACCTCAATCGCAATACTCTAGGCTAGGCTTTCTATTTACCAACCGTCTTAATCATTTCTCCGACGATAGTTTCAGGGCAGAGCTTTCTGGTTCCACTGAAAAGGTCAGCGAACTACACTCTCTACCTTCTGCAAGAAAAGAAAGTGTGATAAGGGGACCCTTGTGACCTCTTCTCTGCTGCCTTCGCTTCTGCGCAGGCAAATATTTCTCCGCTCTTTCGCACAGAGCACGATGGGTATCGATCCTGTGATTACCAGCACTGCCGTCCTGGAAATGCACGAGACGTGCACACAATTTGCAGCATTCCTTGCCTCTGAATCTGTGCCAAACGCTTTCGGTGTATTTCTTGCTGAGAGCGTCGCCCCATAGTTCTGAACAATAGAGTAGAACCGTCATCGCCGTGCTCATGAGGAGTCATCTCCTTGATGTAATTTCATATGCCGTTACATATGCCGCAGTCTTGTAAGCTGCCGACAATTATTGAGAAAATTTCATTTCCGAGTCTATCAAGACACACGTGTATTTTACTACTGGTTTGGATAAGTCTTACTCTGGGGGTACTCTTTTTTTTGGATGATTTCTTCGGTTTTTTTTCAGTACCAACCTAAAACCGAAGCGATATGCAGTCCCTTACTCACCGTATTAGCATATTTAGTCTGAATTGATCACGGACTTGTGCGGACTTATAGGAGATGTTCCACAGGTCCAGGCAAAGAATGGAGCCCTGTGCGACAACTGAAGGAAGTATCATCCTTCAGCTACCTTCCTATGAGTCATAGACTTGGCTGGGATGAATTCGCGTTAGCTTTCCTGGTACTTGAAAACAGTTTTCAAGCATTTCAAGAATATGCATCCATCTAGCGCAGTTCCATGCATTTCAGACATCCAGATTACCCAACAGGACAAATCATCGTGCAGAAATGCTATGTGCAACCTGGCCGCCGGCAGCACGAACTACGTAAACACGGCGCTTGTGCTTACCATACGCAGTGGGTGGTGTACAGCTGACGACTAGGGATTCCAGCACTCTGAGAATGCCCCTTTGCGCCGGCATGTGGTGAACGTGCTTGGAGCAGTTCAGATGATGAGTCTGCGGAGGTATTTTCTAGCCTACTTATACGCTGCTGATCGATCCTCGCATCGACGATCGACGCATCCTCGCTGGGCCTAACATAGTAATAGTTGAGTTTATAACATCTTTGTCAGCAGGTCCTCTGCTCAACAGCGCAGCTTCCGTCAGCGGTGAACGAGCCATTCGCACTTCAACAAACCTCTTAGTATCCACTTTCCAAGTACTCCACTGGAGCGCAGAAGAGAGAGCGCGTAGTCTTCGGGAAGCACCGTCATGGATCTCCAGTGCTATGAATATGATCGCTGGCCGCTTAATCCTCGAGTACTCTCCAATTTTGAACCAGAAACTCCGAACCGAATGCCAAATTAGGAATGGTTACAACGTAGCCCCATCGACGAAAAGTAGAGGTGTGGTCTGTGTTCAGTTCTGGCTGTCATATCCGGGATCCGTTCATCCTGGGCATCTGATTGAGGCATTTCTCTAGCATTTAAAACACCTCAGACGAGCAAATAGCCCTCTGTGCTCGAAACAACGTCCTCCAAAGAATTGAACCAGTTGAGAAGAAGGCAACGATTCGTTCGACATTAGATATACACTAAAGAGTGCAGTTCCCCGGCCTGCACTTGGAAGTGAGTACTGGTCCGAACCCAGATGGTGGGTGTACCGGGTTTGTCAGAATATCATATTCGTGAACTTCTGGTGTGATGTTGCTGGCTGTGCAGCAGCAAAACAACTTGCTTGTTTCTCGCAAACTGTTTGAGCAAATCTTTGGTGATATTGCCTCGATGCAAATTAATTTGAAGGATGTGAATTGATTCAGAAGCGCTTTGGCCTTGATCATGGCTTGCTGGAAGACCCGACAATTCCCTGTACCTGCCATTTGTTGACGTTTTTCTTGTTTGCTCCGTAAAGTTTGGTAAGGTCAACCGGACTTTCATCTTGCCTTGTACAGGAAAGTCGCGTTTTAAGGAATCTTCTATTTTGGGCAGATCCGTAAGACAGTAAATGTCCCTCATTTCGAGTGTGACTATCGGTTCGAATGGGGCTACTGCTTTTTTTTTCTACGAGGGCTCATGCCAATGCGTCACGGAAGGCATCTTGAATATTAGGTTCGAGGGCCAGTAGTAGATCAGTAAGTCACCTGACCGAGTTAGCAATTAGGCTTTGATTTCAGTTTGGCTGTCTTCCGGGTCTACCGCTTCGTTGATTTCTCGCAAGTGATCCACATAGGATCTAACATTGGTAGATTTAACCAGCAGTGCCTGCCCAATACGTTTGCGATGCTTCTTATTCATTGTTTTTTGTGTTACGTGTAATAATTCTTTGCATTGCGGTTCCTGCGGAGGCTGTGGATATTGCCGTATCAAACTGTTCCTGCATCGCAATTTGATCGCTGGAATTAGCCTTCTCTATCTGCCTTCTGCCACCTGCGTCTATAGTGACCTTTTCGGGTTAGAAGGTCATCCAACTCCAGGCCTCGTTCGATTGTGCATTGGACGTGGCAATGATATGTTTCGAAACTTTTATTGCTATTTGGTAGAGCCACTCTTCCTCTGCATGTTTCAGCATTTTCCGTTTTCAATTAACAGTACCAGGTTTTCTCGTTGTCGCCCTTCCGTTTTCGAATGTGTTTGCTCCGTCTTTAACTTTTCTTTTGAATATAATTTGTTGATTCTAATGTTGCTTATGGTTGCCCCTTGTAGTTGCTTCCTCCGCTAATTTGTGTAGTCGCCTTAATGCTTCCATAGTTATCTTTGCTAAGCATGGAGACCATGCGAAGGTTGGCACCAGCCCTTATAAAGGCGGGTTCTGAGGGCCAGACCCGTGCAAATCCAACTCAACCGAACCTTCACCACCAATTCAATGGTGAGAACTTGTATAGTACGATCATTAGATTGGATCCGTTCACACTCGCCTGTGAAGCACCAAGCAAAACATCATATCCACCAGCCCAAAATGTCAATATCAGCTAATCAGTCGAATTTGAGTCGATGTGCGGTTCAAAATCATACTCCGTGTAGTCCTTCGTTTTATCGAGTACGATTGGGGGAGGGGCGGACACTCTCTAAAGAATACTAGGCTTCAGAAATATTCCTGTCGACAGCGTGGTTTGGCTCCGAGAGTATATGTATTCCGTTGAGGTTGTTGAGCCCCTCACTAGAAAACCATTGTTTATTTGGAAAGAAACTTTGGGCCTCATAAAGTCCGAACCATTTATGTTCTTTTGAGTTTTCAAGTTGCAGGGATTTTATTGAAATATTTTCTAGAGAAATGAAACAAAATAAAGCCGAGAAAAAATAAATTGCTATAAATAACGCTTACAAAAGGGAAAACTATAAGAGAAATAAGTAAAATTGTTAACAAAACCAAGCTGATAGTATTTGACATAATTTCGAAACTACGGTACGGTAAGACGCATGTTTTGGTTACCAATTCATAACAATTCTTTATTCGGTCGCTATAATTAGACTAAAATTTTACGTTAAATTTTATTTCCACCGCTAAAATTTATTCACTACATTTTATGATTTGATTTAATCAATTACGTACGTAATTCATTATGTAAAACAAACAAAAATATTTTGCGCGTGGGGATAAAACCAGTTTTCAATTTTATCTTCACGCACTTAGTCAATAAACCTAAATCAATGTATTTTATGTCATATACAGAATTGTTCTTATTACTGCCTTATTGGAAGCCACTCCTACTGACTCCGTATTATTCGAATATACATTTGCGAATAATTCAAATTGTTTGTAAGCATTTTTTTTTCATTCTCGATTTGATGTCTGATTTATAATATCTTTGATTGCCCGCACGAAAACGCACTCCTTTTTTTTTCTTTTCGGTGCCCGCACGATCACGCACTCCTCTGCCTCAAACCGCTTGTCGGCAACAGGATCCTTCGTGTGTTTTCGTCGGGGTGGCTTTTCTTCCGCAAATGTGACCCCTGGCGACATTGTCACACTTGCGAGGTGAGTTTTTGTCAAATTATGATTCTCAAGTGTGTCATTCTGGCAGGATTGCCACACTTGAGAGGCGGATTACAACACTGCTTAGAAAACTTTAGAAAAACATGAAGGACATCAAAAACGTGGGTATGCTTTCTGAAATATTACGTTTATTCCTAGGAAGTCAACGTTTAAACGGGTGAGTGGCTCACTGAGGACCTTTCATTTCTGAAAAGAGTCGCCAGCTAAGATATCTCGTTTGCTGAAGAGCATAAACAAAGGGATATCGTATTTTGTGCAAGGACGAGTTTTCCACTTTTATAACGATTTCTTTAGATTGCCCTATTTTTCGTAAGTAGGTTCTCTTTGTTTCTATAGACGAAAAAAATTAAATTTGCGGTTCCGAGGGATACGATTTGTTTAGAGTAGGTGTAGGGAAAATTGTGATTGGAAAATTTATAAGGACAACCGTCAAACATGTTGGAGGCTCCTTGTTGATGTGGGGCTGCATGCCTGCGACAGGCGTTCGGAATTAACATTTAATTCCAACAACTATTGACTGAATTTACTTTTTGAATATTTTAAAATTAAATTGAAATGTCATAGAACATTTGTTGGCAGAATTAAAAAAAAAGAATGCCCAAAGGGAGTATTCCCAACTAAAGAGCTAGAAAGAATGTAATTATGGAGGAATTACAAGAAACTCAACCCTCGTATCGCAAAAAACTTATAATAAGTATACCAAGACACGTCAAGACCGCCAGGATGAAGAAAGGAAACTCCATTAAATATTACATTTGAAATGAAATCTATTAAAAGATAATATTCGAATATGTCCGATTTTGAGCAGGAGTCCTATAAAAGGAAATGTTAATAGAATTTGTACTGTTTATAATTACCAATTTTCATTCGGTCCCAGCAAATTAATCCGAAATCCAGTGTCAGTAAAAGTTGTATGGAATTGGCGGAGCTTGAGTCTTCAGAAAAGAGTTCTCGTTTGGAGTTTATCTTCCCGTTGACTCAATCCTTCTAGAATATAATATATATATAAATATAGAACATATCTATGGGCAGCAACAACTTTTTGATGATAGGGCATGTAATGTAATGATATGTTTTCGTTACTTTATTAATTCAATGACGATATATATTTATAAGTAAATACTGAACCACACAACATACACCTTGCGAATCAAAACAAAACAATTGCTTAAATCATCGCAAGCAAATATTCCATGATCTGAACCATAGTTCAGCAATTTTCGCCGATTTATGCATAAACTATGTTTTTTTTCAGGTATGGAAATTCGAGATTAAATAAAATAAATTATCGTTAAATTGTTTTCAATGCCATAAAATCGGTTCTATTGTAAGTTTTCCAAATTGTCTAAATTAGAAGTCCAAATTTCGATTCCTCTCACCATTAATTGGGGCCGTATCTAGCCCCACGCGGCCAATATACACGGCCGCGGCCAATATACAAGCGAGGTATATAATGTGCCGAAAGGCGTTTTCAAATGGTCAGGTCAAGTCACCTCTGGAACGAGAATGTCATTGATCATAGCCATATAGGGGTCACCAATAACTGTCATGTCATGTTGTCAGCAGCATTTTTGAAGATATATGGACCAATGACCACGCCGGGCCATAAAGCTCTGCATACAGTGACTTTTTCCGCTTGCAGTTTTTAATGGTTTTATTTACTGGCTCCGCCATTCAACCACAAATGGTTCCTGCTAAACAAAATATTCTAAAAGAATTTGGAATCTACAGCAAGTTCCTTTTGACCCAAGCACGCCGTTCCCGATGGTTTTTCGGCTACAATTCTGGCACAAGTTGGATTTTGTAAGCTCGCAAACTAAGAGCCTTCCTTCAAATCTTAGGCTTTGCTTGTTAAGTTCAATGTCGAATGAACTCACTTGGGTCTTCATCGGCACTTTAATATACAAATGATATGGTTTTTTCCGTATTTGGTGTTTGGTTTTTTTGTTTACTTGAAATTTCCAATTTTACCTTTACTTTACTTCTACGACGCATTAAATATCATTCAATTCAAATCATTAGCATCCCTGCATCCGTACTCAAATATAGCGGTGTCCAAGAACAAACTACTTAAATGAAACTATCGATAATAATTTCTGCCGGGGGAAAAAATCACTTCACGATATACTTACCTGCATCCCGCCATCTTCCCCTGATAGATATACCGGCAAGTGGAAGGAAAGACCTTGACCGCCTTATTAGTAATTCACTTATTATTTTTATTTACAAAAAAAATACCGTACAATTTTAGCAATCTAACTACACACCCCACACGTTTTTCCTCGTTTTTAATTTTCTTTCTACCTCTTGTTCTGTTCCGACCTCCGGTTGACAAGACCCTGTTATCCTCGTTGTCGTTTTTTCTCTTTTTTTCCATTTTTGTTTTTCCCAACCTCGTGTTTTATTTCCCGTCCTCTGTTTGACAACGTTCCCTATTTCATCCTTGTTCTCACTTCGATGTTTCTCTTATTTCATAATTATCACAAAATCTCAAAATAAAGGCGCAATGATATCATAGAAACGATGATAGATTACTCTGTGCAAAGTATATCTAACACATCTTACTTGCACCTCGGCACCTACATCAAGACCAGAGAAGTAGTTAGGCAACTTAAAAAAAACTTAAGAATCGAACAGCTCCTGGGATCGATGGAATTCCTAATTATGTGATGAAAAATATGCCATAGAAAGGGGTTGTGTTCACTTGCCTCTTATTTAATGCTTGCCTCAAACTATCTTATTTTCCACTCGCCTGGAAACAAGCTGTTGTAGTACCACTGATAAAGCCTGGGAAGGATCCACATGAGCCAGAAAGCTACAGGCCAATAAGCCTTTTGCCAGCCTTTGGTAAACTATTCGAAAAGCTAATTCACAAAAGACATACAGACTTCGTGGAAAATGCCAACATACTTCCTAACTTTCAGTTCGGTTTCAGACACGGCTATTCAACGGAGCACCAGCTGTATCGCGTCTCAAAGGACATTAAGACAGCCCTAATAGGGAAGCAATCAGTTGGAATGGTCACCATCGATATTGAGAAAGCTTTCGGTAGAGTCTGGCACGAAGGTTTACTTTATAAGCTCCAAGAATACAAAACTCTAACATACTTACGTAATTTGATAGCTTCCTACCTCAAAGACGGATCATTTAAGGTAATGGTCCAATATAGCACCTCTACTGTAAGAAGCATCCCTGCTGGTGCTCCCCAAGGCTCATGTCTGAGCCCTACCCTTTTCAATATCTATACCTCCGATCTTCTTACAAGCGAGCACTGTCAAATAGCTGCCTTTGCGGACGATACCTGTTTTTATACTTCAGGAATTCACCAAAGTACAATAACAGCTAACTTAGAGAAAATGCTTCAAAAAGTATATCAGTTCTTCTACAGGTGGAAAATAAGCATCAATATTGACAAAACTAAGGCAATATTTTTCACTAAAAAACGTAAACGTTCCTTGCTGCCTAATCGACCGATTAACTTTTTAGAACAAGTCATTACCATGGTCCAAAAATCTGCAGTATCTTGGGCTAACGTTGGCCAAGAAATTCATGTTCAAAGACCACATTGAGCGAATAAGCATTAAAGCATTTAATTATGTACTTCAACTGTATCCACTACTCAACAAAAGGTCCCAACTGAACATAAGGAATAAGATGATAATTTTAAAAATGGTAATCCAGCCTATAATATTATACGGAGCGCCTTCAAGTCACTCAAAACAGGTACTTAAAAATGGCGCTAAATGAGCCTTTTTATTTCTCATCACGCAAATTACATGAGCTTGCTAATATTAGCCCTATCAACAAACTCGCGCTCTCACGCACAGATAATCTATTAGCTAAGGTATAACACGCTTCGAATCCATACATTCGAGCACTCAGGACTGAAATTAATAGATTAACCTTAGAGATCATGCATCCTCAACCGAGTAATTATAGTTATTACTAAGATTCAAAATAGTATGTAAATAGGTTTTAACATAGGTAGTAGTAGTTTAAGTTAGAGTTATGTTTAAAAGAGGTTTTTTGTTGTATTTTCCTCTACTATTATAAATATATCATATGAATAAGAAACATTTGTGGTATAAACAGAAAAAATACAAAACTCTCACTTTAAGTATTAGCTTAGTCCTGTAAATTTTTAGAAACAATAAAGAAATTAAATAAATAAATTCCCAGCAGACAAAACGAATCGCCGTCGATACGAATTCGTATCGCCGTGTCGTTGAGTTCGCCGGCGAATCCGCCAGCGATCCGAATTCGAATCGTCTGCGAACAATATGTCACCTCGCAGACGAATCGCCGCGGCGTATCGCAAACGGTTCGCCATGGGGTATCTCCAACGAATCGCCATGGCGATTTATTAGTGATCTGCCCTGGCGATGTGTTTATAATCCGACTTGGCGATTTGTTTTTGATGTGCCGCAGATCAGTGTTGTAAATGGCGATACAAATTCACATCGTCGGCAATCGTTTTGTTTGCTGTATGATCTGAAATAAAAGTTTCCCAGGTTATTTCCTGAAAGTTAATATTGCCTGAAAAACCCATTAAATAAAAAAATATTCAGAAAAATTAAAAAAGTGACTTGAACATGACCCAAAACCGATGAAATGATTTTGCAAAATCAGTTTCAAATCAGTTTCTCCGTTTAGTAGCTTTGTTTGTAACAACTTAAAAATCAATCGTAAGTAAATTTGGGGAAAAAAATTTGACATTGATTCTTTAAAATTAGTTTTATCATATTTAGAGCGTTTAAAGGCGGTTTTGTTTTTAAAGTAATGTCGCATTTAAAGTCGGTTGTAGGATTTGAGTCTGATAGGATCATAATGTTGAATTTAAACGTAATATAATGTGATGTGATAAATGGGAGTACTATTTAAACTCCGTGAGTCCCTTGCAACGTCTTAAATGCAGTGCCCTAGAAATTTTAACACTTCATTCAGGGTCGGATTATTTACTAAATATTTTGCAGCTCACTCTGCCAATTCGGAAACAATATTATTTTTAATTCCACTATTTTGAATTCTACTTTAATACTGCGACCTGCCCATCCGTCAGTATGACTTCCTGTCTGGCTACTCGTTACTCATATTTTCTCAGTAACTGCGGATGCTCCAATCTTGAAATGACTTCTTCTAAGTAGGATATAAATCAGTCGAGCACATAGCCCAATGTTTCTGTCGGAGTGACTTTGATGATATGTAGTCCACCAATGGAAAGCGCCAACGTGACGTCACTTTAAACGGTCGTCATTTTCTTGCGGTGCTGCCAATATTAGTGAATGTATGAGATCTCAACGATATATATGTCACACAACAAAACCAGCTTTAATGCTTATTATAAATTTATTCAGTGTCCTGATCAGCATAACAGCTGTTCCTTTTGTTGTCCAATGTACGCTTCACTACATGCACCTACAGTAGAGCATCGAGAATCCATGTATCCATATTGTGATTGATTTTACAATTGATATCACCGGCTTTCACATGTGGAAAGTTCATACATTCAACATGCAAAAATCGTTAATATCGGATTATATAAAAAAATTTTATTCATTTGAATGCATCGAGAAAATAATCGCAAATTTCGCGATGCAAATTAGTAATTTAAAACGAGAGTATAAGTCCAAAAACGGATAACCGAAAATGTCACTCAGAACTGACAAACAAATGATGAACAAAAATGTCACTTAGAAGACTGACAAGAGCAAACTGATCAACAACCCATAAAAATAAAATTGGATCCAGAAAATAGGAAAAAGAAATATTTTCTTGTTCGCTCTGTCGATAGCTTTACGTGCCTCATTTGCTATTTTCCGACTTTTGTTCGTTCTGGCGAAGAATAGGCGATCCGAATTTTGTTCGCCTAAGCGAATTTCCGAAAAAATGTTTGCTGGGTTTTTTTCTTAACGCGTGCAATGCTGTTGGGATTGCCCTATTTGCCGAGGTGAATTAAACGCACTTGATATGTCAAGTGTACAATCTTGATGGGATTGCCACAGTTAAGAGGTGCATTATAGCCCTTTCAAATAAGGGTTGGCGTTGGTCCTTTTGCCGGTGTTTGATATAAGCTGCTAAATTTTATTATTCTTTAATTTTTAACAATTCTTATGAGTTCGAACTGATTGATTTCTATCCTCAAATTTATTGTTTCATGAACTTTTTGTCCGCGTATAATATGGACAGGCGACCTCCAATGATAGGGCCTATTAAAAAAAATCAGGTTATACTTCTAACACGACTAAATTTTTTCGTTCATTGAGTCAAGTTCCAATGGAGTGATGAAATGTTCAAGGTAATTTTTCATATCGTATATAATTGGTTAATTAATTAGCACACAGTCAAACAGAGTGTGAACAATAGAACGGCGCACGACATATCGTAACAGTTTGAAATTTTTGCAATTTTGGTCATTAGCAACTTCAAATACCATAAACCTTAACAACTTCAAGACGCCAATTAAAGTTGAACTGTGTTGGTTGCGTTGGTGTTTCAACGGAATTTGTCATTTAAATTTTGTACAATTCATTTGAATATTTGATTGGCGGCGATAGTCGTTCACGAAATATGAAAAAAGAGGAGTGTTCAAAAGCAGAAAACCTCGTCTGCATGTTTAATTTGTCATCAACTGAATTTCCGTGTTTACCATGTCCCAAGTTAACCGTCTCCAGCTTTCAAATTATTTAAATGATTTTCATCAGAACTGATTTATTGCTGTCGTCCATACTCTCCTTCGTAAGGTTTCAACAAAAGATTGATTAGCAATGCTTTCCGGGATCCACGGTTGGAGTATAAAAACTGCAAAGATATTTTTTTCCGAAAAAGATCCACAACCTATCCCACAATTATTCATGAAAGTTGTACACGAACTGCAGATTTATAACTCTGCTGAAAAGCACTTTGAATCTAAGAAAAAGTAATATGTCCCTCGTATGTGGGACGAAGTTTATATTTAAACTGATTGAGAACGAATCAAGCGACGTTTCACATCTTTTTTGCACACAACCTTAGCGCAAAAAACATTTGAAACCATAAAACCGAGTTAAGCTGAAGCAAAAAACCTGGCTAATTTGCTTTTATTCAAAAAGGATCTTAAAACGTTAATTAGCATTAAATTGTAATAAAACTTAAAACGAAAAATTCTTAGACACTTGCATGATGTGTCTGAGCTTAGCAATTATTTTATGACATTGAACTAAAATGTTGGTAACTCAAAGTCCACAAAATGTTTTTAAAGTGTGTTGTTACGTTTCCACAACAATAAATACATTATTTTCAGGACTTAAGTAGGAAGAAATGTTGCATGTTACGTCAAGTATTTAAAGGCTACATGTGCGGTTTTTTTGAACGCGAGTAAAGTATTTTTATCCTTCAGTTGAATTTATTAGGGGGTGGTGTGGATTTATAAGAAAACGGTATGTTTTCTTCATTTTTTTATGTATTAAAATATAAATTTTTCGTTCTTAACCACTTATACTAAATAAAAAATACATATTGTGAGAATTTTCTGAAATTTTTTTATTGAACAGGGATGCTCCGACTTATTTAACCTATCTGAAGAAAACATTTTCTTGGGGTCTGCAAAGTAGGATTCATGGGAGGGATGGCCTCCTTATTTAGATCGAAATTCTGCCCGGCGAGTGCAGAGGTTTTCATGTTTGGAAACAAAAATAAGTTGCATGTGACCAAATGCGGAGAACACGGGGTTTGGGATAGCAGTTCGTAGCCCAATTCAACCTATTTGGCCGGCACAGAGCTGTTAGGTGAGTTTTTATTGTAGAAAAGCACTTTTGCCTTCGTCGTAAAGGCCGTTGTTCTGTTATTCGGGGTCGAGTCCACCCAATTATTCGGCATAGTAGATACTTGGGACTGTTCTGCCGTTCTCCAAGCAGTCGATGCAGATCATTCCTTGAGAATCCTAGAAAACGATCACCATCACCTTTCCGGCCGATAAGACAATCTTCACCTTCAGCGGAGCATGTTTGGCAGGTGAAGTACACTATTTCGATTGTTCCTGGGTATCTTGTGTATACCAGTACACCCATGTTTCGTCGACAGTCAGAAAACAACAGGAACTTTTTTGGATTGCACTTAAACAGTGGCAAACACAGCTCTGCAGTGGTCCTTCGATGGCGTTTTCTGTGTGGACTGGAAGTTTCATGCAGGATATAACCTACGCAATCTTCCAAGATGTCTACTGTCTCAGCTAACTTGCGCACCTTCAATCGGCGACTTGTGAATAAAAATTCGTGGATTCTTGTCACGATATCCTATGTAGTAGCCGTTTTTGGGGAACCTGGACGTGGCTCAAGGGGGAACCGACATGGGGTCATGAAGTCGAAGTGTTTAACGTGGACACCTGCCTTATACGGCTTAATTCCACGGTCTCCACAGACGGGGTTGAAACAATGTGTCAACCACCACCCCTAGAACTTGAGACAAGTCCCAGTCCTAGGTCCCAATTTATTTAAGCTACCTGGATTCCCGAACACAACTGGTGTGTGCTCATCGCCACTCTCTAGCCTTCGAAACCACAACCACAACGTTTCAGCCGAGATTAGGCTCCTCAACCGTGTAGGGGGATGACAGTAACCTGTCATGGGCTCCCCCTAACCCGTGGTTCAGATAACCTCTGATCAGGTTGCGCTTCTCTACAGACCGAGGAAAACTCTCAGTTTTTGTTCCAGGCACAAGGGACTGATTGCCCTTTCTCACACCTCGGGTACGTGGGGACGGCACTCCCCAAAGACTGAATGGAACAGGCCGAAACCTAAACCATGAGTCCCCCTGCGTTCACCCGGATACCTATAGCACTAGTCTACTAGTCTACTAGTTTACATCAACAATACTCACATTATCAATTTCACAGCTTTAGCAGGTGTACTAGTCTCGCATAGACATCATCAACATAGTTGATGTTGCAATGCGAGCTTTTCGACCTGCCAACAACATTTTACAAACTTCGTCTACACGACACTCAGTCAGTTACATTCAGTTATCAATGTCGTCATTTAGTCAGGCAACATATTTCACAAGCACCAATAACATCTTTACCATCAACATTTATCCACTTAATCCTTCCGCCAATTCCCTTCAATTTTTCAACTACACTCCTACTTCTACTTCTTCTTTCTCAACTTCATTGTCTTCTTCTACTTCTACTTCTTCATCTTCAACTTTACATCTTCGTTTTTACATCTTCCTTAGGCAAACCAAAGATTTGCTTCAGACAAACAGACATTTGCACAACAGTCAACATACAGTTCGTCAATTTCGTCATATCTACCTTCAGCCTTCAGTCAAGAGTCAAATCATCTATCCGTGGAGTCAATCGTCAGTTACAACTTTCATCATGTCCTTCAGTACACCCGTCAACTAGTTCAACAACAGAAGCAAGGCTGCTATAACTTTCCCTCGGTATACTACGGGCCCCAACCGTAAGTGACGTCTTCGGTACTAATTATAGTCAGGTCCTGCCGACTACTACTCCTTCCATCCTTTCTTCCTTCCTTCCTTCCTTCCTTTCTCCCTTCTCTCCTTCTATACTTCATTATACTTCGGTTAAATTCGGACTATGCACAAAACAAAAATGAGCAGTAGCGGCTAGGTTGCTATAACTTTCCCTCGGTACACTACGGGAAAATCCCGTAAGTGACGTCTTCGGTACTCATTATAGTCAGGTCCTGCCGACTACCACTCCTTCCATCCTTCCTCCCTTCTTTCCTTCTATACATCATTATACTTCAGTTAAATCCGGACTTTTCATACACATATACTGTCATTTCGTAAGTCTGTCGTCTCCAATTTTTATCAACATTTCAACACAACTAAAGACCAACACCACTAACACCTTCCCTCCCCATTTACATGGGCTTGTGACCGTCATGTGGTAGAACCTAAGTTCTGATCAAAAGGCTGGGTTGACATGGGGTCATGTGGAAACTCATAAAACTAATATTTCACGGTCACATTTGCAGAAACAGAATAACGATACACAGCATACAAGTGATCTTTGATTTCGCTGTTCGACTTTTCTCCATTTTTCGCATTTCTGCGTACACAGCCACTTCCACCCGCGGTCAAAACAAAACAACGTTCCAATTTGGCTGAAATATTGACAGTAGTCGACTACGAGAATATTCTAAATAATTTCTTTTGCGATAGTGTTGCGACAGTCCTCTTATTAGAAACTCAGTCATTTCGACTTCATTACCGGAGACTCTTCCGAAAAAAGCTGGAAATCACTTTTTTTCAAAATTCGTCCTTTAGGTATCATCGATCACTAGAAGTTTGAAGAAAGAGTAAAAAAATCGAAATTTGGAGTTTATCATCACTAATACCTGAACAGAACTGATGATTGCACGTAACTAGCTGTTACTGTTTTTAAAACGCCAGCCACAAACTCCGCCCCGACTTGTTTTTTCGCATTTGGCAAAATAAACCCGTAAAATATACAATTCCATTTCCAATCAGCTGCATTGCACAACTGAATGGGCTAAACAAGAACAGCAAACAATTTTTTGAGGGAAAATGTCACCTTGACAATATGCATAAGCCTACACTGATGGAAATTTTGATTTGGCCGTCTTTTTTGCAAAACACATGTTTTTTCGCTAAAATTAATCAAAATCAGTCGCCATAAAAACAAGAATCCCTTTGCCTAACTCCTTATCAATGCGATCTCGAAAATGTATAGCAAATGTCATCAAAACCAGTTAATAGTTATTTAGAAATCATGGCTACCTACTTTGAAAGTTGTGTTTCAGGAAAAACGTATTTTAAGTGACGATAAGACTATGAACACAATTTTTCTGTAGCTATAACGTTTAGGACATCCCGCTGCAGCTGCAATGTCTTCGGAATTTTTTCGCTCCTGTCTATGAATAAAATCAACTTGGGGCGCTCAAGGGTCGCCCGAAATCCTTTATTTTTTTAAAGTATGGCATCATGTCTAAAACTGTGCTGAGCGTAGCTGCTGAATTCTGAATTCTTTTCCAGTTTGGGCACAAAGACTTTGCTTTCAAGAGGCAAAACACGATGCACTCCTGTTTTCTGGAATTGCGAAAATGCAAAAATGTACTCAGTGGTAATAAGTGCAGTCTTTTAATTGAATTGTTATATCGAGCAACCCAAAAGATTTTTTTAGGAGAAACGCTAATAATGTTTTCAAGATTGAAATATTTTTAAAATCCCTAAAAGCTTCAAATCAATTTTTAAATTGTTTTAAAGTGGATGAACCATCATCCAAAATGGATGAATTATCTGAATTTTGCCACATAATTTATCCATTAGTTCACAGTATCTGAATTTTGCCACATAATTCATCCATTAGATAATAAGAGGCGTTTTTTAACGCTATATCTCACGTTGGCAACACTTTTTAATGCTGCGAATGGTCTGACAACTGCCATGAACGTTGTTAGTTTGGTTTACCATTTTGTCATAAAAAAGTTGACGCCTGAGCAAAGTTCGAAAAACTCATCGCGCACTCTGTTAACTTTATGGACGATATAATAATCCATCAGGAAAACCTGAAACCTGTGCCCATCCATATTATGGAAGATTTTACGGTGGAATTTGGGTTTACGTGCTTACAATATCCAACTCGTACAGAAATCGAAGCCGAACAACTACCGATCACGGCGTAGATTTGGTGAGTTGATCCATATTGCTGCACATCGCTGCAGATATTTTTGCTTAGCGATGAGTCTGTAAATTCTTGTGATTTTACACCGCTGGATTATTTCTTGTGGAGATACGTCAAATCATGCCTGAAATCGTAATATAAATCAATTTTAGAAAACAACTTATGTGTATTTTATTAAATTTTTCTGCTTCTAAAAAAGGAATCATTATGTCTAACAGCGTCTGGGCACTCGCTAATTTTTCTTTTATTTTTTTTTTTTAGGTAAGCCCGTTAATGTAAAATTTCACATCGATTTTCAATTTCTTGTTGGGAATAAGTATCCTTGTTTTGTTAAGGTGAGTACTTGTGATATGAGCATTTATAAAATTGAGTATTGTTCAAACGAACTTCTTTAACATAGACAAATCAAAATGATAATCCAGGTTTTATAACAAATTATCTAAAACAGAGTAAAAATTAGATTGTCATTTTCAAAACTATCATCCACTTAAATTCAGTTTAGCGGGTTTTTTTTGAAAACGAGCACATACTAGCTTTTAATAAATAGAAAATTCATTCATTTTTGCAATGGTGCTTTGTAAGCTCTTGCAACGATGAAGTTTGATGCAATTGAGACTTATACTTAAATACCAATGAAAGGAATGTCAAATTTAGGCAATGTTAACAGTTTTGACGGTTTTTGCGCGAATCAGTAACATACAAAGTGTGTATAAATAACACATAAGCACTCACATAATGTGAAGAATGTTCAGCATTTGAATCTAAAGATCACCTAGATACTAGAAAATCAAGTTCAAAACGAGGGTGTACCGTTTTCGTTCAAAATATCTATAATTTTGATATACAAAATTTTTAAAACAGAATATAATAAGGATATTCAGAAGAATGTTCATAGAATCATAAAGCAACTGCGGTGAAAATACAGAAACTGATTACAGTATTCAATTGTTGGTTCGGATGTTTGCAACCTTCTAAAAAATTAAAAAAACTCTTGTTAGATTCCATTTTTAGGTTGATATTTTTATTTTGCAACAGACAGCTGTTTTGAGGCCGATATGGTCCCTTCTTCAGTGTTATGTCTATTTATAGACATAATATTTATAGACATAATAGACATAACACTGAAGAAGGGACCATATCGGCCTCGAAACAGCTGTCTGTTGCAAAATAAAAATATCAACCTAAAAATGGAATCTAACAAGAATTTTTTTAATTGATTACAGTATGTTAAAATACCAAATTACCATTATTCCAAAATAGGGGTGTGGTAGTCAGGAGGTGATGTCGAGTCCTTGTGTCATGGACGACACATGTTTTATCATCCATGACACCATGACACCATGACACCTCGTCCATGACGACAATCAAAATCGAAGTAAAGAGGATTACATTCAAACATACGAATTCCTAAACTATCTAAAGCTATGATCAATCTCACTACGCTTTCTGGAAAACCATGCTACCAGATCAATGATGTTTCACTTCAATTCATTTCAATTCCTTTCTCTTACTCTCCTCGCTATATGAATGGACTCGGCTTAGCTCTTCAGCAAATAGCCATACGGGTACAACTCTTCTGATAACAAAGACCACAGTGCAGTATGCGAAGCGCATAGCTCTATGCCTATATACCTGGCTGAGATTCCCTCGGCACGGCATCTTACTAAGAGCAACATTCCAGACTTCGGAGCGGTACAAGAGCACTGACTAATGATATGCACCATTTACAGAAGAGTGGATAATCCCACAGCAGTCTTTTCCACCGCCAGTCGTCTTGATTATCGAGATTATCGAGTCAATCATCAAGCCACTGTATTTTATTGACTTCTTCGACTAGATAATCATTTTCCAATCTGCACAGGAATAAAACGTGGGCTCTATTTCATGATCAGTATGATAACTTGGGGTATTCCAACGCTAGACTTACACCGAGGAAATCAACTCGGTTTTTCGGCGCCTTTTCATACCTAGTTTGAGTTGAGTCCCCTCGATCCAGCGACTAGTGCTGCTTCACCATCTGCATAGTCAATGAGGCATAATTCCTTCGTAAGCTTCAGCCTGAAAAACTCATCATGTAAGACATTTCATAAATCTAGGCCAAGAATAGAACCTTGCGCCATCCCTCATATCACACTCATTCTTCGCCGACTCCTCAATGTCCGGCAGACGAGCTCCTTAAAAGTCGCTTAATATCTACATCAGATATTTCGGCACCTTGAAATATTCCAGTACACCGACAATATCTACCCACATTTCTCAATTCGAGTGCCACTCTTTGCCAATTTCACCACTTTTGTTCTTGCACCGATCGTGGATCATCCTGTCCTCAAACAGTAATATCAAGGTAAGAGACCCGCAGCAGTTCAGATGACTAATTCTAGTTTCACTCTGATGAAACTTCTCGAGCACTTTCAGCAGCGTTCAGAATACATAGAGGCCAATGTGGAGATGGTTGCCACAGATCTTCTTTCCCCTTGGTGATTAGTACAAGCCTCACCTCCTGCTCGCATTTTTGGAACACTTAGTTAGTACTAAAGCTGTACCATGTCTGGTCTCGTGGCCTTTTTCGTTCTTTCATTTTCATTCTCATTTTCATTCAGTCTTCACCGCTTTTTTCAGGTTGATGGCACTGAAAAGTGGACACACAAAAAAACATTCCTCGCATGAAGCATCAGAACAAACGGGATGCGCGAGGACATTTTTTTTTTTGAAATTGAAAAGGATTTTTTCCGGCTCAAACACATTGACCTTCCGCATCACAAGCTGATAACCCAAGTCCCAAAATCCTTGTTGATATACACAACGAGGTCTTACCAGAAGCGAGCCTTGCTTTCATTGATCTACCTATGGTGGAGTTTTGTAGTTGAGGTATATGCCTAGCGTTAGGGAATACAACTTATCGCGATCCCATGAACGTGGGACTTTGCTGCGAAGTCTTACATTCTCTTCACTTTTCAGCGATTTATGTGACAACCAGTAAACAGCCATCTTATCATGCCGTGGACGTCACCTGGACATAGAAAAGTCGCACGCAGATGTCATGCGACTCGTGGTGGAATTAAAAACGTTTTCGGCTGAGATCCTCCTAGTCCTCGTCAAAGTATCACCTGCCATGAGTGTCAAAGTCAAAGCATCACTTGGCGAAAAGGACTCACGGTAGAAGTAACATGGCATGGAAACGAAGAAAGTAATGGGTAACAACAATACGTTCCGAGGACAAAGAAAATGATCTCATCCCCGCCGGAGCAAAAAAATTCAGCGAAGCAACGGGACATAATACAAACTACTTAGCCAATTTCAATGTTTTCATTGTCTGATATACTTATTCACTTCTGGCTGATTTTATTTTGCCGAAAGCGTTTATAAATCGGGAGTTGTTTTCAAGGAAGGCGATCAGCGATGACCCAAATTGTTTTTTCCGATTCATTTCCTCATTTGCTGAGTATTACTTGTTAGACCAATAGGTGTTTCAACATTTCGGTTGTTGTTTATCAATCACGTCTCTGTCATTGGCCTCGTGGTTGAGCACCTTGTCACGCTGGAGTGCCACACTTACTTCCTTAATGTCACGAAAAATAGACTCCATCATTTCTTCATAAAAGACGTCTTGCAACTGATTTGATGGACTTTCGAATGCGCTTACAGTCATCCGGCTTCATATCACGGTTTGTGATGCAAGTTAGTCTAAATAGCCTTTATGTGCTCTGGTTGATTGTTCCACCAGTTTAACTTCTTGTAATTGATGATAGTGGTGGGGCCAAATTCTCTGAATGTCTTACACGCTGGAGTTATGACCTCGTACTGTATTCATAGAGTATGGACCTGCCTTATTGCTTTAAAATATTTTTCAAACCCCAGAGTATCTGGTGCGTATTCTTAGTGTCTATCTTAAGGACCATACCAATAATAATCTACAACATACAAAATAATCAAAAAGCTAATTGACAGATGAAGGTGGCAGGTACAGAAAGTGTCACATAGGTCTTCATCCTAAGCTCAGTGGTGTAAAGCAAGAGAGCGTACAGAACATGAGATGAGATGCTCTACCGTATCCTATCTGATGGACTACTGCAGCTTGAGCTACCTGACTAGTCACACTTGATTCGATCAGCCGAGGATGTTCAACTCAGATTAGATCAAATATCTCGAGGCAATGACTAGATGATTGCTGGTGGGCTTAGGATAAAAAAATCAAAGTGATTACACTGACAAAGAAGCTCAAAGTCTGCCTTTTAGGGTGGATGAAGATAAGTTTTGAAGATAAGTTTTTCCGAACCAATCAGCGCAACCGCTGACAATATTGCAGAGCGTGCAACAGAACTCATGTGGTTAATGACCAACTTAGAGGGTCTATCGCATCAAGGAGGCGCCTTCTAATGAACTCTGTGCATTCTGTTTTACTATATCAGGCGAGGCTCTGAGCAAGGGGTTGCATCGAAAGCTGTTGGCTCAGATGCAGAGACGAGGAACGGTACGAATCGCACACATGGTCTTTATGATACCAATGTTTGTGTTTGCAAGGATGATTCCGTACGCTCTTATTGCTTGATACCACAGAAAATTTTGTCAGCGAAGAATAAGTGAGATAATACTCAGCGGTTAGTAACAATCAGGGGAACAGGACATAAAGAGACATTTGATCACAAACCTGAGCTTGTGGCTTCATCGAGTGCATAGGGAGATTGATTCAAAATTGATCGAACCGGCCAGTGGAAAGGTGATTCCAATTTGACCTCCACCAATATAGGACGCGGTGGTAGAACCCCATCTTCTGTTTAAAGGACGTTGATGAGGTCACTCATTTTTTAATTGAAAGTGAGGGTGAGGTCACTCATTTTTTAATTGAAAGTGAGGGAGCAAACAACGTGGTGACTTTAATCGAAACGGGAAGCTCTTCGAGCAAGTTGTAGTCGAGAATGGACAGAAAGCTCGACCAGTCTTGACAATTAAGAAGGGAAGACTCGAGCTTCATGACGCGTTAGAGTTGGAGACATATTTTTGTTCTCGGAACATTACGTCGTTCCCCGGCACTTTCTGTGTTTCGTCCACAGACGCGTTTCGGCGGTATGCCATCTTCGGTGTGATCCGTTCTGAGTTTTGTCCGCCTCAAGTGTCCTTATAGGTCAGTCGTTTACGCAACCAGTTGGTGTCCATTTATGCAAGTAGGAAAGGGTTTTCGTTTGGTTTTATGATTTGATCCCGTGCTTCTTTTTTTTGTTGTTGTCGTATGGTATTTCTTTTCATTTTTGTAGAGCAGTTTCAACGGTTCGAAGATTATGTGCTTGTTTGATTGTTTATGACGCGTCCGTCAAATGTTTTTTGTTTGTAAATTTCCATGTTTTCTAGTGCGTTCAACCGTCGTCCTTTATACATTAGTAGTTAATCATATGGTTTAACGAAATTTTGTATCTACTTTTAGCCCTGATTGACTGATGTAGCTCTGTTAGCATATACATGCCAATTTATATACAGCATGTTGGTCTAGTTTGTTCTTGTTGGTGCGTAGTATTTTCCCCAAATCACTCCTTGTTTTTAAGCCTGTGTTGATGTTGTATTCTTTGATTAACTCCGCCAATTTATATGTTGATTTTCCCATGTATGAGGATGATGTCGCTTTGTCCTTCTTTTCTGTCCTTTTTGAGTGTTTGGAAGTTTTTTCTAATCTTGTTCACCAGATCATTCTTGTATCCATTATTTTCTGGTATCATGTTTAATTCCTTGATGTAGGCTTGGTCTGTTAGGAGTGTCGGCTCCAGTCTTGTGATAAATAGCCTTATTGCTGCGTTTTTATTCTATTGGGGATGGTTCGACGAATTGTGTATTGTTGTTTCTGTGGGTTTTCTAAATATCTCGTTCTCTAATTCGTTTGATGTTTTGCTGTTGTTATGTCAAGGTAATTCAATTGCCCCTCTTTTGTAAAGGAGCGTACTCCTCCATTGTTATTTTGTAAATTTTCGATTTTTTGTTTTTTGAGGTATTTCAGAATTATGAAGTATTTCAGAATAATTTCAGAATAATTCTTTGTTATTCTTGGAGATAATATATATCCTGCGTATCCCAAGGTCGATATTAGTTCCTCCATGAATTGTTGTTCTAGGCTTTAAATGAAGGTTTCCATGAGGATGGCCGATGTTGAACTTCCCATTCCTAGTTCGTTTGTTTGTCTATAGATATTTTTGTTGAACCGGAAGTAGTTTTGTTGTAATCTTGTTTTGAGGATGTTTGTGAGTGTGTAGAAAAGTCGGTATCCTTCTTTTTGTTAGGTAGTGTTCATTGCAGTGTATTCATTATTTCTATTACTGGTATTTATGGAAATATTGTATATCTTTGATATCGAATGATACCAGTTTAGTCTTTTTTGCTGGTTTTTGTTGCTTGATTTGTCAATTGGCTCCGTGGTGTGAGATATCGCATAGTTTTTAGGGAGTTCGAAGTTGCTCCTTAATACTATTGCTTGGTTTTTGGATAGTTTGTAATCTGGAGCCGCTTTGTAATTAGTTCTAGGTGTCTGATTTGCGTAGCTCTGATAGCGCAATTAGTGGTGGTCCCGAAGGGTTCATCAATGCTATCGTGCGCGCAATTTCAGGGTCTTTTATGTTTGTAGAATTCTTTATAGCCTATTTCATTTTTGCTTGATATTCGTCGGTAGGATCTTTTTGAATTTTTCTGCATTTCATTTCCTCAATGAGTTTTTCTGTTTATCGATTTATTCTTCCTTAATGATTAGTAGTATTGTGTTTCCCTTGTCTGCTTTTGTTGCTAAAATATTGTCTGTTTTCAGTTTCTCTTTAAAAATGTTTAATGTTTTTGTTTCTTTTTTGGTTTTTTCTTTAAATTTATCTCTTTTCCAATAATTCATCTACATTCGTACTTGGCATGATTTTGTTCTTCAACTGATGGAGAGATTTCTTCTTTAGAATTATCGTCAGCTTTCTATTTTAGGCATTAGAACGAATTCCCGTAATCGGAAGTCGCCTTAAGGATAGGAGCATGAGGTCTTGCCCGAAGTAATTTCATGAACCGTTCTAGACTATGTTTTCAAATGGGTAGGGCAGGCTTTAGTGAAGATTCCGGAAACATTGCGTGTCTGGGCTCTCCCAGACTCTCTGGGCTCTGGCATCTCCTTGCATAAAAGGTGCTACCATCTCGTGACGGATGACTTCCTCCTTTTTCTTTTTTCTGTCTGTTCCTTTCTTCTCCCATTCCATGTGCTACTCTTTCGTTTGTTATCACGGGTTCAAGATTTCTCTAGACCCCCGGAAGGTTGGTTCGAACCGTTGTTTATTAGGCAGATGTTCAGAGAGATTTCATTTGATCAACCCACTGAATCCTTCGCAGGCATGCTAACAGTTATTAGATCGTTCTCGATTTTGAAGGTTTGCTGATGGGGATAGATTACTTTGATCAAATAAGTCGTATGTATGATGTGGTACGATAACGTACACTGAAATTATGTTTCTTTTTCAAAGGCACCTGGCGTGGTAAGTCACATTGGTTGGTATGTCTTCGAACTCTTGCAAATTTTTGCTACAGAGCTTGAATTATTTCATTTCAGGTAGGTTGACATGCCAAAACGCTTAACTGCAATTCCAAAGCAGGTATCTTATCTAGTTCGCTTTCATATAAAGAAAGATAAAAGATGATTAGATTATTGCATAACTACTTACTATTAGGTGTATAAATATGAAATGCGGATTTTACTTACAGATGGCATAACCTTTACATATGGTTTGTGTCGGGGATAACTAATATGGCATTTTGGAGGGTAAACATCTGTCAACAAATTCCAGTATGTCATAGGTTTTGATTGTACAAACAACAAACTTTTTTTCGCTTCAAAAATGTCGAATTACGTGCCAGAAAAAGAGGTTTTGCGGGGAAGTCTAATAACCTTCTTTCATTTGAAGAAAACGGCAGCAGAAACTTAGCGATTGCTAATGGAAGCATATGGTGAACATACCCCAAGCCAAGACACTTGTGAACGATGGTTTAAAAGATTTAAAAGTGGCGAATTCGATGTCAGCAACAAAGACCGTGGGGAAACCACCAAAAAAATTCGAAGATACAGATTTGCAAGCATTATTGGATGAAGAAAACACACAAACTGAAAAACAGTTGGCAGAAGCATTGGAAGTTACTCAGGCAGCCATTTCACAACGTTTAAAAGCCATGGGAAGGACCCCAAAAACCTGGAAAATGGGTGCCGTATCAATTGAAAGAAAGATACATTGAAAGGCGAAAAACTATTTGTGGAATTTTGCTTGCCAGACAGAATAGAAAAGGTTTTTTGCATCGGATTGTTACTGGCAATGAAAATTGGATATATTTCGACAATCCCAAGTGGAAAATATCATGGGTAGACACAGGCCAGCCATCAACATCACAACCAGTCCGAAATACTCATGGAAAGAAGACTTTGCTGTGTATTTGGTGGGATAGTAAGGGACCTTTGTATTACGAACTGCTGAAACCTGGTGAAACTATTACTGGCGAACGTTACCGACAACAAATGATCAAATTGAACCGCGCACTTAGCGAAAAACGACCAGAATTTCACCAAAGACATGATAAAGTCATTTTTCAACATGACGATGCTTGGCCCCATGTTGCAATAGCTGTCCAGAACTACTTGGGAAACATTAATTGGGAAGTTTTTCCCCACCCGCCGTATTCACCACACTTGGCTCCTTCTGACTGCTACTTATTTCGATCGATGCAGCATGGACTTTCGGAACAGCACTTCCATTCTTACGAAGAAGTTAAATATTGGCTTGATGATTGGTTAGCCTCAAAAAATGAGAAGTGGTACTGGGACGGAATCCATCAATTGACAGAAAGATGCGAAAAAGTCGTAGCTAACGATGGTCAATACTTTGATTATTGAATGCATTCATTTCATATTTATAAAGCTATTACTAAACTCACGTTGAATGATTGATTTCTGTTTGGCACCATGTAATCCATTTGCAAAGCATTTCAAATCAACGGGCCGCCCGTTGGGCCAGGACGTCATCTTTTGTTGTAGAACAAGGCGATAATTCCTTTGATTGAGCATTCCTGTGATTGATTGTTAGGAGGATGCTTCCTATGTCTCGACCGCCTTTTCGCAATAGCCAACATCCCACTCCAAGTGCAGTATCTAATTTTCCACACATGTTCAAGGTGTCAAGCGAAGCATGTCCACGACGCGAATCTTCCCATAAATCAATTCAAATGATTAAATGACTGTTGGCCGGGGATTCAAGTCAGTAAGTATGTGCTGCGCCATGTTGGAAACTGCTCCATAGGTGCTTTATCGGCTCATAAACAAACTCTTTTCACACCATTCATAACCGGACGTTAGGTCTGGATAATTGTTGATTACTGCAGTCGTTACGAAAAGTTTTAATTTCCGTGCGCTACGACTTCGATAAGGAGCGCTTTGCGGCCGGGAACCACTATCAGTTTATCTGCGAATATCTGTTGTTGCCTATGCAATTTACATATTTTACATAATTGTTATTTAACGGCCTTTGCGCGGATGAGAACTTGAATTTCATGCATGACGCAGTAAGAACTTGGGTGACTCTGCTCAATGCAATCGGCGTACACTGGAAACAGTAAGCAAGCAATGACACCCAGCTTGGTAATTTATGGAGTAGCGCCACCATACTTGTTTGTTTGCGAGTTGAACAATCGTCCTTCGCTAATTTATTGCACCGAAGTATGCATACGAGCGATGCATGTACGTATGCACTTTGCATTCTGAAGTTTCAATGAAGCAACTTGATCCAGACAACCGAAATATGGAATGCAATGCCGTCTGCAGAATCGCGCAAGGTTGGCGCTTTTATCAGAGCATTTTATTGAGATGGAGTATGTGGAGTATCCGCGAGTTCAAGGGACAATGGCAAGAAGGTTGGCATAAATGAATCGAAAGTGCGGCAATGAAACGCGAAACAAATTAGATGTCATGGGTAGATTCGCAAAACTACAAGCCAGTTAAAAAAAAACCATTATCAACAATTTCGAAAATTTTCAACCATTAATTTCAATCAAAATAAGGACATTTAATGTGAAGACAACAATTCAGGGAAAGGAAATAATGGATTCCTCAAATTTGATTGATTTGGCGTCAACTTTTGAATACTTTTCAACTGGAACTTTTAAAATGGTTTTGACGGGGTTATACACTCATCTCACACGTTCTTAGAATAATTATTTTATTCTAAGTAGGCAAAAAGATGGTTCATGTTTTCTTGAACTTTGCATACCATCATATGTTTGTAAATATTTCTCACTGATATGACGAGTAAACATCGAATTTGTCCGTAAACGGTCTTTGTAACATAAGACTATCGTTACCAATCATTCGAGTAAGGATTGACTGTACGAAAATTACAGAAAACAAAGTAAAAAGAAGAATAGAAAAAATTTGAAATAAAAAAGAATTGAAAAGTTAGTAACTACAGTAAATAATGCACTACAAAGGAAATCATACACCTCAAACTTGCCTTCTGGTGCCCACATCGAGATCAGAGAAAGATCAGAAAACTCAAAAAGGTCAAGAGGCGTAAAGCACGTGGAATCGATGGAATACTAAATTGTATGACTATACATCTTTCAAAAAAAAGGACACATTTGTCCGTCCTCTTTTGTATTGCAGGCCTCGAACTTCGTTACATTTCTCTCCCCTGGAAACAAGCAATTTTACCAATTCTTAAGTCGGAAAAGGATCCATATGGACGAGACAGTTACGAAAAAGGTCCAGAATTTCACATTACAAGGACTTTGTGGAGTTCAGTAGCTGCTTAAAGGCCGAAATACAATACTGCGTGAAGGCGATGCGATTCTTCCCGTCGTCACGCAAATCATTCAATCTACAATGCACACGACCTCGCACCGATGAATCGCAATCATTGTACGATGTCGCATACAAATGCATGTTACGATACTTGCTTGACATTTGCTACGAGACTCTCGTCGCGCTCTCGTATCGCCGTCTCGCAGTATTGTAATTCGGCTTTAAGTTGTTATTTGACACATTATAGGGTGACGCATGCGTTGGTGCAGAGCAGACGTATGACACGTTTTCTTTTATCGGTCTGTGAGACCCTCGCGAGTAGATTTGTTAATATTCCAAGTAACTGATATTGATTTTATAAGACTATTAAATGAAATGCATTTATTTATTATATTTGTGTAAAATAATTGCTGAATTTACTACAGAAAGTTATTTGAGAAGTATTACACCACAATCAACGAAAATAAGAAAAGGGCGATACATAAGTGTGACGATACAGACTCAAGTTAGATGACATGAGTGACAGTAAAGTGGATCATCTTCTTCAAGAGTTAAACACCAACATCGAGTAGGAGGATGATCCATCGAACGAATTTGAAAATGTTTTGCAAATGTCTGACAGTTATGCAATATGGCAAGGTGGCATACAGATAAACTTACATCGGAGCTCAAACGCCCAAGACCTGCTTGACCAATTCGCGAGGGATATGAAAGCCGATCTATTGCTGCAGAGCGAACATCACCGAGACAAAAATTCATCAGAATGGTACCCTGATGAATCTGGTACTTGTGCCATATGGGTTGAGAGACGGAAAGTTCGGGGCCATGGGCGAAAAGATGGTTTCGTGTGGGTCCGTTGCTCAGGAATAACATTCTTTAGTGTGTACTTGACACCGATCGAAACAAGCACATCTTTCCAGGCGAAGCTCAACACTTTGGAGGACACCGTCTTGAGCACAGAAGGTCATGTTTGTGTCGGGGGAGGCTTTAACGCCAAGGCCATTGAATGGGGCATGCCTCAGTCAGATCCCAGGGGGAATCGAACCCTGGAGATGGCAGCCAGAGTAGAGGTAGCTGTGGTGAACACTCGTAGCACTCCCATTTTCCGCCGCTTGGGCTGCGTGGGAACCATTCTGGGCATGACATTCGCCTCGGAGTCCCTCTCCTCTATGACACACAATTGGAGAGTTCTAGAGGACTATTCCGACAGTGATGATCTGTACATAGCATTCGAGATCCGCGACAACGTTCCTAAACTCCCAGACACTCAGCGCTCTGCCTTCGTGTGGAATACTGAGAGGATGGACGTGGAGAAGTTTGTCGACACGCTCATGACATGCTTACCACTGCTTGGCTCATCGCCGGGGAACAGAGAACTGACTGCTGAAGACATGGTGAACTCCACCATGAGTACCATCATCTCCGCTTGTAAGTCATCTATGGCTCGCTGGAGACCTAGACACGGAAAGCCTCCAGTGTATTGGTGGTCCACTGAAATAGCTGAGCCTCGAAGGGAGTGTCACAAACTCCGGCGAGAAGCTCAACGAACGCGAAGCCAGGACGAGGCATGCACCAGAATGGCAGTATATCAGTCGGCCAGAAAATGCGTTCGCAAACTGATTAATAGGAGTCAGGCCCGTTGCTGGCAGAACCTCGTCGAAGACGTGAACAGGGACCCATGGGGCTTGGGCTATAAAATAGTTATGCGGAAGCTCGGCGCTCTACGGGCCCCCCTGCGCACTTGAAGCGGACATGATGGACGAGATAGTACGGTCATTTTTCCCCAACATTCCGTTCGCGTTGATGTCGTCAACAGGGAAACAACATCAGACTGTCCACTCTTCACGAGAAACGAACTGGAACTAGCAGTTCTCTCTATGAAGGCGAAGAAGGCTCCGTACCCAGACGATATTCCAGCCGAGGTACTGCAACTGGCCTATCACTCTTGCCCTGACTTGCTGCTCAGTACGTTCAATGCCTGCTTGCGGGAAGGCGTTTTCCCTGAGCGTTGGAAGACGGCAAGACTCGTGCTGACCTGCAACCGGGAGGGAAATACCGAGCCGCCATCAGCATACCGACCGTTATGCATGCTAGACACGGCCGGCAAAGTGATCGAGAAACTGATATAGAGAAGACTCGCTAACGTTAAACACGCCACTGGGGATCTTTCTCCAAGGCAGTATGGTTTCAGAACGGGACGTTCCACTATACACTGAGCGAAATAAGAATAGCACCATCATATTTTTTCAGATTATTTTTCCTGTTATCCTGTTGACAACATCAAATTCGCGCTTCAATTCATCTATGTACTCTTTACTATCTTTCAGCATCACAGTACTGGTTATTTTGTGAAGTATTTACACGTAAGCCCAATATTTCGTTAAAAACAGTGCGAAATATAAATAGCACCACACTGTATTAAAGCAGCCCTGACTCATTTGACACATGTCAAATGAGATGTTTTCATTACATTCATTACATTTGTCAAAGTGTGTTCATTTGCTAGTGAGATCATTGTTTTTTCGTGCGATTTAGCCATCATGGGTCGATCAAAGCACTTTACGTTCGAAGAAAAGGTAAAAATCCAAGCTTACCACGATACAGGTCTCTCTAATAGAGAAATCGGTCGAAAACTTCATCGGGCACACACGGCTGTTGGAAACTATTTAAAGAATTGTAATAAACGTGGCCAAATCGAGAAACGTGTAAGCTTTCTGCGAAGGATAAACGGAGAATTTGCAGGATTGCAGCAAATCAGGAAAAAACAGCATCACAAATCCGGGCGGAGTTGAAGCTTTTGGTTACCACACGTCGTATACAACAAGTTTTGTCAGGCAGTGAAACCTTGGTGTGGCGTAAAAGGCAAGGAAAACCAAATTTTTCAGAACGGCATAAGTTGGATCGCTTCAATTTCGCAAAAAAATATATTTCCTGGGCCGAGGAATGGAAAAACGTGCTCTTTTCGGATGAGAAGAAGTTTAACCTTGATGGACCAGACGGCTGGCAGTACTACTGGCACGATTTGCGCAAAGATCCAAAGGTTAAGATGAGTAGGAACTTTGGTGGTGGTACGCTGATGGTTTGGGGTGCGTTTTTCTTTAGGGAAAAGCTTCCATTGGCGTGGATTACAACAAAAATGAAGTCAGAAGACTACGTCGAAATGTTGGAGATAAGTTTAATTGAGCATGGTGAGGTATTGATGGGTCCGGACTGCATTTTTCAACAAGACAATGCTGCAATCCATAATTCGAAATTGGCTAAAGCGTGGTTTTCTGAGAAAAATATAGAAGTTCTCGATTGGCCAGCCTGTTCTCCGGACCTAAATCCCATTGAAAACCTTTGGTCTATTCTAGCACGTCGCGTTTACGAAAATGGCAAGCAATTCGACAAAATTAACATGCTCAAATGTCGAGTTCGAGAGTGCTGGGAGCAGATAGAGCATGATACGCTGGAAAAGCTTATTTTGTCAATGCATTCGCGACTAATTGAAGTTATTCAAAACAATGGCTCGTACACAAATTATTAAGTATTCCTAAATGATATATTTTATAGAATAAAATTTGGTTTTGGTTAAAAGCAGAGGTGGTGTTATTTTTATTTCGCATCATTTTGTTTTTATTTCTAGGGTTTAAATGTTAAGGGTTCCATATAATACAACCATTGCACGCTGGATTTATCCGTAATACATTTTGGAACATGCTATAATAAATCATTGATATCATGATTTATCTTTCATCTGAAATCCTAGAAAAACTTGGTGGTGCTATTTTTGTTTCGCTCAGTGTAGATGCAGTCGAGGAAGTGATAAATGTGGTCCAAAAGGCGGATGCACGCAGTCGATTCAACCGTCGGGTAGTCCTTCTAGTGACGCTGGACATAAGTAATGCTTTCAACTCCGCTAGATGGACGGATATTCTGGAAGCCCTGGAAAACTCTTTCCAAGTTCTAGAATATCTGATGCGGATAGTCCGAAACTACCTGAAGGATCGCAGCCTGATCTACAACACGGTGCAAGGTTGTCGGAGTATGCTAGTCACATCAGGTGTGGCCCAAGGCTGCATCTGCATCCTCGGTCCGGACTTGTGGAACGTTTCCTATGACGGACTGCTCAGACCTGAACTGCCGGAAGAGTCGAGACTGATCGGCTATGCAGATGACGTTGCGGCACTAGTGGCTGGGTGCACGGTCGATCAAGCGCAATTAAGGCTGAATGTACTAATACGCCGGGTGGGGAGCTGGATGACCACTCACGGGCTTAACGTAAGGTTAGAGAAAACCGAAGTGACCATCCTGACCAAGAAGAGGATCCCCAGAGTAAGAATGGTCCGAGTCGGGGACGCATTAGTAGAGTCGAAACTATCAGTCAAGTACCTGGACTAGCTGATAGACTCTAAACTGAGTATCGCGGAGCAAATTGAGGTAACGACAAACAAGGGGTCTCGCAGCAGGGGTCTCGCAGCAGGGGTCTCGGCAATTAGTCGAATATTGGCCAATCATGGGGGACCAAGTCCAACAAAAAGGCGTCTGCTAATGAGTGTAGTGCAATCTACGCTTCGTTATGGAGCAGAGATATGGACTGAAGCTCTCAACAAGGAACTGCACCGAAAACGGCTGGCACAGGTGCAGAGACGAGGAGCACTGCGGATTGCATCAGCATACGGTACAGTCTCTGAGTTAGCGGTGTTGGTAATTGCAGGGGTGATACCAATCGCTCTCCTTGCTAGAGAGCGCAATAGAGTCTAGCTCCGAGGGCACGAGGGTAATAAAGAAAAAGTTGCCCGCGATGAAAGACGATGCACTCTCGACGAATGGCAACAATCATGGGAACGTGAGCTAAAAGCAAGATGGACCGCTCGGCTCATCAAAGACTTGAGATCGTGGCTCAGTCGAATCCACAATCCGTATCCACAGCTACTGAGTGGATACGGTTGTTTTCAGTCTTACCTGCACAAGAAAGGTAAGTCACGGTCTCCAGATCGCATATTCTGCATTGGTGTGAAGGATGACGCCTGTCATTCTTTCTTTTCATGCAGAAGATGGGACAAACAGCGCGGTGATCTTGCCAAAAAAGTGGGAGAGCTCCATCCAGATAGCCTAATCTAAGAGATGCTGAAATCATTTGACAAATGGAATCAAGTGGCACATTTCGCTCGGGTAATCTTAGTAATAAAAAAGGCATACTTGATCGGCTGGAGGTGTCGAGGGTGGATGGTTTCCTTCTCTAGCAATCCTTCTCATCTTTTCCATCCAACTGGAGAAGGAATCCTTGTAACCGGAAGGCGCCAAAAGGCGTAAAATTGGAAGGCCTAGCCCGAAATAATCTAGGCTAGGTGCTCCGGTTGATAGGGGAGGTGTTTTGTCGCTAGTCCAGTATGTCCACTGGGAGCCCGACACTCAGGTTGTAAATAGCCTTCACCTCCTTACCCAAGGGAGTAGAAAAAAAAGGTGGTATAAAAATGCTCCGTTGCGCACTGTCAAAACACGAGCTCATAGTATTTTTCTGCGTCTCTCTGGTGTTCAGCATGCAAGATCCAGTTAAAATTTGGAAACTTTTATTTCCTCATACAATAACTGAGCAAATTACTAAACTTACGAACGGCCACATTGAGCGGCTTTTACCTGAATTCACACAGGAAAGGGAATACAGAGTTAGTGACCAAGCAAAAAATGAAGCATTTCTTGGTCCCTTTATGGAGGTCTCTGGTCTCTAGTGAAAGGAGGAGTTCTTGCCTGAATGCGAAAGACCTGACCTCTTCAGTGTTGATGCTTATCACCCGATTAACAATGAGCTGTATTGGATATGACCTCTTAATATGATGTCTAAGGTTTGCCAACAAGGGAACAAGGGCTCATCGCGGTTCGATCCACAACTTGACTCCAATTAGAGATCTATTCGAAGGTATTTTTAAATATTTTCAAAAATATTTTAGACCCTCTAGGAGGAGGCATTAAGAAGCCATTGGAACATTGGGACATTGGAACATACTTTCAAAGCCGAACAACAAATCGAACAAATGTGGCTTAACAGTCGTGATCATAGAAATTGCAGCACTTAAAAATAATAAAGGATGTCCTTATACCAATGATGTTCTTACCTTTGCTAATTATCAAATATCTTGGAAAGGAAAAGAGTATGTTATGAGCCACGAAAAATCTTTCATTGCGGGAATTAAACTTTCTTCCAAATTTCTTCTTACATATTTCTACATTCACCGTTCCATCTATGAAGTCTATTTAGCCAAATGAAAAGTACAATAATATATCCCCACACCATCACACATGCCGGATGTTCCACAGTTTTTATAGTTCAGAACTCGACAAATCTTTCATTAAGCCAACGTCTGACATATGGGCACCGTCAGAGCTGAAGATGTTGAATTTACATGTGAACACATAACTTTCCTCAAGTTATCAGACATATAATTTTTAAAATTCTGTGCCAAATTCAGGCGAGTTTGTTTCTTTATGGGTTTAGAAACGATTTTTTGGGTTGTTTCCTTTCCCATAAACCTTTTTTTTCTCAATTTTCTGCCAACTGTTTCTGGACTTACTTCTATTAAGTTTTAAAGCGCTTTCGCGAGCCGTTCGATTTTAATATTTATGGAAAAAATATGCTGAGCTGTTGCCATAATTAGTCTGTCTGTGCATAAGACACCTGCTGACAAATGCTTGATTAATTAGTCATAAAAAACGTGCATGGCGGAAATGCAAATATGATCCTTTGCATATTAAATTTGGAATTTTTGAATTAGGGTGTATAGGTATGCAATATTATGATGCAGTTCAAATGAGTTTAAATAGTGTAACAATTAACCAAGTAACATAGTGTAAAGCTAACTCGTACCCTATCTAATTTGCTTTCTGTCTCAATTCCAAGAGGCGAGCACGGGACGTCCATCCTACCAGGAACCTACTGATAAAGTTCTGATGGGAATGGAGTATAGACGCCCCCCTGCGTACATGACATTAATACAAATACAACATATTAAAACTAAAATAGGTGTAACAATTCTTTATTCTTATATCTTTAATAATTCAAAATGAACAGTTTTAATTTTCATGTCAAGTTTAGTAGAAGTTTCTCTTAAAAATCCCCATAATATACTCTCCCATCATGCTCGCAGTATACTGGCCTTGGGAACGTCTCTCCAATTCCATTATATCTTAGTGGAAGCATCCATTATTCTTCCGACTAAGCTTTCATATTATTTTTAAATTTATCCAAATGTGAATGTGACACATGCATCTTTAGAGACATTCTACATCCGATGAAGGTACGGTTACAAATGAACTCCGTTGGAGAGAGAAGTTGGTTTTCCAACAAAAGAGGAGCAGGTACAGGATTTTCTTCTGTGTTTGGTATTGGAGCGAATGTCGATGGTAGATCAAGATAAGATGTTTTGTTTAATTTATACCTCTGAGTGGACTCCCTCCAAATACTCGACACTTCAAACTTCATTGCTCTTTTCTCAACTCAGCACCAGCCTACAATAAAACAGAACGTATATAATCTAATTAATGTTATTATAAAATAAATTATTAAATTTAAAAACAATGAAATAAACTCACAGTCCAGATTGTATCTGTAAGAATTACATGACACATGTGAAGCCCATTTTTTTCTTGATTTTTAACAAGTTGGTTAAAGTAAGCTTGATGTGCCCCGAAAATCATTAAATTTGTAATTAAATCATACTTTTTCTTTCTCACTTTAATAAATTCACCGCAAAAATATCATAACAAGTCAGCATCTCGTGTAAAACTTCTCGTAGCATTTTACAGGTCGATTCAGCAAAAAAAGACATGAAACACGTTATTTCTCTGTAATATTCAAACACATACTGTCGTCCACAATGAGCGACGCACGCCCTCTTCCCTCTTTTTCTACACTGATACCGCTCAAGACCGACATTCATGGGGGGCGAAAATCAAAAATGATCAAATCGCTCTGAGTTCTTAGAAAGCAAATATATTCGGTTTGTAATCACTTTTTTTTATATATGTCCTTACATAATCAGAGTATATTGAGTAAAACCCATGGGAAAAAATTTTATTTTTTGTTTCTGTTGACCGGTGTTATGCGTTAACATCCTCGTTGCCAGTTCTGTAAAAGTCTTTTAGCCAGCACAGTGTTCATTTTTACTGAGTGATCTCATATTATGCTCGACAAGTTACCTTTGTACCTTGTCTTGTTGTATAAGGGTTAATTTTGTATATCTCTAAAGAATATAATTCAGAATTTTTGCGACAATACTGTTAGTATAATTTTATTTCGACACAAAGTACAAAGTAATATCATACTAAAAATATTCATTATTGAGCCACTGACGGCAAGTTTTCGTAGAAACCTCAAAAAAGTAGTTTTGCAGTGCACAGCACAACTCATTATTTGACCATCAGATGACATAAAACGAAAAGATTGCGTTGGTCAATGAATTATCGAAGTAACCACGTCGAATATTTTATTATTAGTCGAATATTGTATTGTTATATTGTATTTATTTAAAAAATTTTCAATTTCTGGTATCTATTCTTTGTAAAGAAAAACCATTTAAAAAACATTTTTTTTATTGAAAAAAATCGTCATAAGACCTATGATATTCAACAAGTTATTATAAAACAAATAAAAATCATTTAAAATAACATATCTTGACGTCAGTACCTCGAGATTTATGTTCAAATAAGCGTATGAAGTTTATATGTTGCGTATGCTTTGAAAAAATAATAACGATTTTTTCAAAGTATACTCACACAAAATGGTGCTGGCCAAAATGTCAAGAGCAGCCTTTTAGCCTTCCTTTTTTTCTTATTCTGCCCTCTCTAGTTTCATCTTGAGTTAAGACCTGTTTACTTCGCACGGTAGCACCGACATGACACTCGAGTATGTACGGCCAACTCGGTAAAGTGATATACTTATTGATTTCGGACCAGATGAAATAAATAAAGGCGCGTTCTCTGACGCTGTCTGACACTCGAAATTAGAGACATTGAATGCGTTACCAATCTGCCCGAAATAAAAGACTCCTTAAACCGCGATTTCCTTATACTAAGCGAGATAAAACGTCAGGTTGACGAAACGAAACAAGTCAACGCATGGCAATAATCGAGTTCACAGAGAGGAAAGCGAAACAGCTATAAAGGAAGGGCAAAATTAGAATAGATTGGGTTATTTGTCGGATACGGCTAAGAGCGATTCCTCTCTGATGTTCCAAGTACCTTAGATAAGGGCATATCGCACAGTCATGTATAGAAGATGGAAGATGATGATAGAAACTCCTTAGGCTATATTTGCGGAAGACCGAGAATAAAACAAGCAGTGCAGAGAAGAGGCACAATATGTGCTTTGATAGGAGTATGACCCGAGACCAGATGATTTGAAACACATCCGAAGTAAAGGGAAGTGTCGGGTTTCCCAAGAAGGCCTAATATAGGCTAAAGCGATTCCGCCAAGGTTCGCGTCCTTCAGATTAATCGAATTGATTGCATCGAAGCATAATCGCAAAAGATTTGCATGAACAGACGAAAGATTTGCGAGACACAGACATACCGTAACATCATACCAGAAGCTCGCCAAGGTGGTATCATGACGAATCCGGTAAAGCTTCCATCTGGGTTTGGAACATTGCTCACTCCCAAGTGCAGTGCAGGGGCGAGGAGATGATTTCGTTTGGGTGCTGTGTTCCGAAACTACACTCTTTAGTGTAAGCCTAACTCCGAACAAATCGTTGTCGTCCTTGCAACAGAGGCTCAATGCTTTGGAGAACGCTGTTCCGAGTACAGTGGGTTATGTGCTCGTCGGAGATGAATTCAACGCTAGACAAATCGAATAGGGCATACCTCAAACATATGCTCGGAGCAATCGGATCCTGGAAATGGCAGCCAGAACTGGGCTCCTAGTATTGAACACAGGATTTCAGTTGAAAAGCTGCAGTCTTTCACTTTTGTCCTGCTTGCTGCGCAGCACGTTCAACGCAGACCTGCGCTTCAGGATGTTCCCAGAGTACTGGAAGGTGGCGAGACTTGTACTGATTATTAAGTTTTCGGAAAACTCATCAGAGGAAGACTTGCTGACGCGATTCGTGAGGCCAGGGATCTATGTCCACGATGTAGGATTTTCCATGAATAATCTTATCATTATGCGAACTAAACGCTCATATGTCTTGATCGTTTTAGGTTCCAGTTCTTGTCTTTCCCTCTGTAGATCCCTGCGTACAATTTTTCTTACTATTCTTACCACAGTGGATCATTTGCATCTCATCCTGCTATCTCACGCGAAGAAAGTCCCGCTTCAGCAAATGTCACTATGTTATTTTTTTCTTCATTAGACATTTGATTGTAAATCAGTCGATTGGACATAATTATAAGAAATGCGTGTTTAATATTCGATACCCTAGGCAGAACTTAACTATGACTCACTATTATCATCTCTCTCTCTCTGCAAAAATAGTAGGTAAACAAATACAATCCCACTATTTGTTTATATATTTAGGATCAAAAAGGAAATAATCATAGGTGATGCAGTTTCTATGACCATGACTGTATATGACGAATATGGAAGTTTATGTGGGAAAATACCATGAAGAGACACATAAAGTCGACACTAGTGCAACATCAGTAGTTAGACGTATTTGTGCAGTCATTGATCAATCTAGTCGAAATGTAGCCTGTGATAATTTTTTCACAGGCATTACTTTATTAGAAAGTTTAATGCGGGATCACAAGCTAAGAATGATTTGCACAGTTCGCAAAAATAAGAAGGAACTGCCAAAAGAGATTACTTATGTAAGAGGGCAAGCAGAGAGTTCCAGCTCATTTGGACACCGAAATAACTGCACTCTCGTTTCATATACGCCAAGAAAATGTGAAAATGTTCTGTTTTTTTCTTGTATGCACAATAATGCACAAATCAACGAAGAAACTAGTTAACTTGACGTAATAATGGAGTATAATGCTACAAAAGGAGGCGTTGACATGGTTGACAAAATGGTTGAGACCTATAACTGCGCTAGAGTTACTTTTTTGTTCATCTAAGAAACCGAAAAACACGATATAAATGCATGAACTGCAAAACAAAATTTTTTAGTCTCCAACAAGCAATTATACTATGTTCACACTACTACACAAGTAAGCATCTTAAAGATTTGTGCCTGTTATTAGATTGGTTTCTCAAATCAACTCTCATATTTGTTCAATTTAAATTTTTTTTGTAATAAAAAAAACTAATCAAAAAAACCAAAACTTTCTTAGTGTCAAAAAAGATATAAAACATTTGGTCTGTAAAGATGGAAGTAAATCATTCTTTGATTAGGTCTCTCAGTCCTAGAATTCAAAGATATCCATAAAAACTTACGGTTGCAAGGACGTTGTCCTCATGCACCTGTGACCGAGCTAAATTACTTTATACCACCGTACATTGACCAAGTAAGCAACAGCTGACGGAAAAGTAGGGTTCGCCCATTATTGTTATTAGCCAGAGACATGTGCTTTCCACTTTGCACACTGATACCATTAAAATCTACGCCCACGAGTAAACCTATAGACCAATTTTAACACCCTACAAGCCTTACACAAACCAATCAGAAGGCAGTGAAATACCAAACTCCCGAGTTTGCCATATTTTCAAAAGTATATATGGGGTCTGCCGCATTTTCTTATTACTATACAGCTAGAAAACTCAGCGACATTCTGAAGCTAACTCTTGAGCAGTGCAGGAACTTTGATGTTTCGGTGATCTTGATCTTCATCTTGATGTATCAAACCTCAAAAAGTATATGTCAGTGCATACCTTACCAAGTTTTAGCGGTTCGCATCAAGTAAGTACAGCGCAACATAGGAATTTCAAGTGTTTAAATATAATAAAGTTGTCCAGAAAAGTTCTGTAAATTTTTAATTTTTTGTTTATTATTGAAAGAGAGGTGGGAAGATTTCAAGCTGGTTTCGAACACGCGCTCCTGCCGCTTCTCGTCATGTGCCAACTCACAGGCTGGGATGCATCGATTGGCACTACCAGCGAGATGGAAGCCGTCTGGTTATTTGACTTACTATTGTTGTTCTCAGCTGGAACTTGTCCTGTTTTTCCAAATTAGCTTTTGGTGAACTAATAGGCCGAAATACCATACTGCGAGACGGCGATTACAATACTGCGAGACGGTCAAACAATTTTCGTAACATGCATTTGTATACGACATCGTACAATGATTGCATTGCGTCGATGCGAGGCGAGAAATATTCGGGTAGACGAAAATTCCCCGGTGCGTAACGTTTATCAGATGCTCTATGGCGCGTAAATGAAATTTGAAATTCAAACGCCTTTATTACCTTTTGAATACGAGGGTCATTCGGAATGAATTTTGAATATAAAATTTCATGCATCCTTGTTGAGGCTATTATTCGCCAAACGAAGGAAAATTCCAAATTCAAATTTTTAAAAAATCATAAACAATTTTAATCGAATTTCATTTGAAACGTAACCAATTTGACATTTGTCATATGAATATTATTCTTCCTAGCATAGCGTGCATTGTAAATTGAATGCATTTCGCAATTGTATAGTGTTGTATATATTGCGTAGTATTGTATATATTGTAGTATTGTATCTGGGCCTTATCGAATATACAACCTTGTTTGGTAGATCAACTTATCCATTCTCACTTATTAGTTGTAAATGATTTATACCATTGCTCTGCTTATTTTAGCGAAGACTCAGAGTTGCGGAAGTTTAGAGCAATTTTCTCGAATATCACGGCAGGGGCGTGTTCGAAACCAGCTTGAGCTCTTCCCACCGCTCTTTCGATATATTTGCACTTTCGAGATATTCGACAAAATTGATCTAAACTTCCGCAAAATCAGTCTTCGCTAAAATCAGCAGAGCAGTGGTATAAATCACTTATAACTTCGAAGTGAGAATGGATAAGTTGATCTACCAACAAGTTTCTATAATTTAGTTTATTATTTATTTAATATTTATTATTTATCTCTAAAAGTGACAATTATATCAGCAAAATCGACATTGTTTCACCTATAATGAAGCGAAGACATTTACGACTGCTTTCATCATCTTCTGAGGAGGTCAGCGATGAGGACAGCGAATCTAACACTCCATCCAATCACACCATATCTGAAGACATCGACTCCCAAGAATGCAAAATTGAGAATGAAAATCCGGATACAAATACTACCTCGAATACAACTGGAGCGAACAGAAAACCTTTACAATTTTCTGCGGTCCTGGCCAACAAGAAATAGTTCCAAGACGTTACAAAAAATTTGCTTGTATGGTATGGAAAAATTTTCAAATGACGACCTAATTAATATTATACAGGGTGGTCCATCTGTTGGTTTTTTTTTAACTAACTATATTTGACATATCATATGTGAGAGCTGTCATGTGGTATGCATGTATCAACTGTCAAAGGTTTGGCAATTGTGAACATGGACTTTTTAACAGCACAACAACGCATTTTAATTATGCAAACTTTTAACGAAAACGGTCGTTCTGTAAAAAAAACGTTTCGCAAACTTCGGGATAGTTTTGGTCAACATTCACGACCAACAGAGCCTGAAAAACGTAAACTTGTTCAACGTTTTGAGGAAACTGATTCCGTAGAGGGTCGTAGACCATATCAACATGCTCGTCCAGTTCGTACTCCTGAAAATATTGCCGCAGTAAGTGAAAGTGTCCGTCAACAGCCATCCAAATCCGCAAGACATCGTTCACAGGAATTAGGCGTTGCTTGGACCGTATTATTGAGGATTTTGCATGTTGATCTTCACCTACATCCATACAAGATTCAATGAACGCAAGAACTGAAGCCGGCAGACCATCAGCAGTGTCGAAATTTCGTTAATTGGATGCTTGAAAGAAGTGAGGGGTTTTCAGCTAAAATAATCTTTTCGGATGATGCTCATTTTTATCTGAGTGGCCATGTTAATAAGCAAAACTGTAGGATCTGGGGGCTGAAAATCCTCATGAATATCATGAACAACAATTGCATGCCGAAAAAGTGACCGTGTGGTGTGGTCTTTGGTCTGACGGTATAAGTGGGCGGTGTTTTTTTTCAAAAATCCTGAAGAAAAGGCTGTTTCCATCAATGGCGAACGTTATCGAGCTTTGATAAAGGACTTTTTGTGCCTGGAAATCAATCGTATGGGTGCTAATCTAAAGCCGCGGCCAAGGTAGCCGAAATGGTATCCGACAATGAAATTAGATGTTCTATCGCTCTCTTGATCTTGGTGGAAATCGTAAAGAAGCTAACCTTCAAAGGTACTTTTCAAACAGGGAACCTATTCTAAGGCCGTTTTTTTTAAAGTGATGTCCGCCAATTGACTTTTATTATTGTGCCAATTCCTTCACTTTGAAAATGACCAACATCGCGATGAGACAAGGCCAAGAACAACTGTGATCAAAATAAAAACGGGCTTAGACAATATAGTGAAAAAGTGTCAGGATGTTGGAAATGGATATTCGTATCAACGAATCACTTCTAACGTGGAAAGGACGATTATCGTGGAAACAATATGTCCCGTCAAAAAGAAGTCGATTTTGAATCAATTTTTTTGTTTTATGCGAGAGCAAATCGGGATATATATGAAATTTTTTCATATGTACCGGAAAAGATACTGATTATGACCAACGTTGTCTGGAATTTAACATTTCTGCACGTATTGTGCTACAGTTATGTAGCGGTCTTTTAAATCGTAGATACAGACTGTATTTAGACAATTGATATACTACCATTGCCATTACTATTGATGGAAAAATTATGCGTACATAAGACAGAGGTGATTGGAATCATTCGACAAAATCGAATGCCATCCCTTCAGATGCGATACAAACCCCTATTAGAAGAAAAGAATGCGTTGTTAGTTTAAAATTAAAGTTATGTTATAGAGTTCGTTTGCAAGTTTGCTAGCGTTACGCGAACGGTGATTTTTTGTTTCGTATTTTCATTTCGTTCTTGAACAATTTTATCAATTAATAATATGTTTAATCAATTGGTGATAAATGTGCTGTGTTTTGAACGATGGAACAAACATCATAATGGTAGTTGTTTACATTTCACCCAATAACACAGTTAATAATATTATAAAGTTTGTTTATAAAAGACTTATGATTTACGGTCGAGTAGGCTCTGGTGAATTGGGAGAAAACTATCATACGTTGCCACTAATTTTAGCAGGAGATGTCAATGTTAATTTCGCGCCCGAAGATGGACAACGCTTGGTAAACTTTCTATAAGCTAAATTAGAACAAAAAATGAACAATAACCGATTTGAGCCTAACACAAGACATGGAACAACAATCGGAGCAGTTTTCTCTAGATATCATTCTAATTTTCATTCGAAAGCATATGTATCTTAACAATTTCCGAAGTTTTTGGTAGATCAATTTTTCCATTTTCACTTACAACTTATAAGTGATTTATACCCTTGCTAAGCTAACTCAGCGAAAACTCATGGACGCGAGAGTTCTGATCAAATATTTCGAGTACCTCGATAGTGAATTTAATATTTATAAAGAATTGTGGAAAGAGCTCAAGCTTGTTTCGAACACGCGTCCCTGCCGCTTCTCATCAGGTGCCAAAGTAATCTCCTACAAAGTAATCTCCGTCGGTCATTATACACAGGGGGCCAGGTCCGGGGAATACGGTGGCTGCGGCATTATTAGAGTGTTGTTTTTGGCCAAAAATTCGGGCACAAGTAACGATGTGTGAGCGGGGGCGTTATCAGTGTGCAAAAGCCAAGTTTTGTTCTTCCACAAATCCGTGCGTTTCTGGTGGATTGCTTTTCGCAAATTGCGCATTACTTGAAGGTAATATTTCTTATTGACCGTTCTACCCTGCGGCAAGAACTCAGAATGCACCACGCCCCTGCAATCGAAGAAAACTGTCAGCAAAATCTTCACATTCGACCGAACTTGGCGTGCTTTTTTTGGTCCCTCTGAGAACATTTTGTACCACCGATAAACGTTGCTTTTGTCCAAAGTAGATTCACCGTATGCAACAGTCAACACTGTGAATGCATCCGTGCACTTTAAGTTGTTTTTCACACAAAATTTAATACAAATTCTTTGATCCATTTTGGGGATCAACGAAAATCGAAGACAAGCTAAAACACATCCACGCACAATAACTGTCAAAAACTGACTGGAAATGGCCGAAATTGTCAACATAAGTGAGGATCATGAGTACCAACATAACGCCATCAAAAGATCAAAAATCGAACGTACGTAGCCCGCAAACATTGAAAATTCGCGATACTTTTTGAACAAACCTCGTATTTATATATCATACATATATACATACATAAACATAAATACATATATATATGTATACATACATACAGTTAGAGCAGTTAGAGCTAAGTTTTACTTCAGCCGTGTGGTCTTAAGCACAGTCGTTTTTTTTGAGTTCTGCTACATGTCACTAGTGTTAAATTTTGATTGACTTGCTTACAAGTCTTCAACGATTCATGCGTCATTATGATCATCATTGGCGCAATTATCCAGGTGTAGAGATGACCTTCAGTAATGATCATACGTGACAAATGTTAGTCAATATATCGGTTGGATTTGCTGAAGATGGACTTCATATCATGTCGATCTTATCGAACGATATGAGACAAAAGGAACAAAAATTATATGTAAGTCACGTTCTCGTTATCTTCTAGAAATCTCAGACCCGGTAGCATCTGCATTTATAAGTTGACGGTTTACCTAGTTCATCATGCATTCACCATTAAACGGAACTTATCATAGATGTTCGCGTTTGCATACTAGTTAGCATGATCTTGAATTATAACGAGATGATGACACACTCACGGCTGGAGTGTCGCGATATGTTAGAAAGGTGTCTTACAGTGTCACCGCTCTTTTTCAAGATCATCCAAAGCTGAAAATTGCTATAAAATTGTCCGCTGAAGTAAAATAATTAGCTATTGCCGCATTCTCGGAACAAATTAAGGAAATACTAGACAAATTTGACGAGTTCATTCACCAGTCCTTGGGGTGGAGATAAAAAAATTGACTTTGGACGAAAAGAGTTGATGCGATTTATAAGTACTTAAGTAAATGCGTTGTTAGCATTTCGGTGGTTTACACTCATGCAATGCACATTTTTGATATTTTATCGTAAATTTTTGTAGGTGTGTTTAAGAGAGGTTCATATTTGGATAATCATCAACCTTCGAGGATAATACTTAGTACAGTCCTAAGAAATACTAGAACCAGATTAGAAACCGCGAGAAATTGGCGCATGTGCTTGTATGTTCTTTGAAATAACACAAAAGCATTATTTAACGTTGCATCACTTAAGCCTATACATCTACATGATATTTTTCAAACTGATTTGCGCCTGCGTTTACGTGGACTTATTATGTTGGGGCTAAGGATATCTAAGCCTGACGTATGTGAATAATTCCCAGAAAAAAATAGAAATAGGTAACGAGCCACCCTCCAAACACCTTCCTAATCAACATGAGAACCAATATTTGATATGGTTCTCACATTACATTGCAATAAGTATCTTTTTTATGCAATAAATTACTCAGTCTTTTTCTCAATAAATGGTCTCATCATATCCATCAGACTTTCTGCAGAGTTCACCAATTCTCTTAAAGGAGATGCCGGTTGTTTACTCACTGCTTCGATTCGATCATGTTCGCCGAGCAGGATATGCAGTCGGAGGAATGTGTGCTAACCTGCTTATGTAGTAAAGACAGAAAATACCCATGTCCACTAAGGAGCTAAGTCCGGTTGACACGTCGCTAATAAGCTGCACCTACTGCACGTTTTATGGTCCCAATAATCAATCGCTAATTCTTGCGTGTGATAATATCACTCTCTGGTTCATCGTTCCTAAGATAGATCCTTCTATGCTCTTCTATTAGGAGGCTAATCTTCGTCATCCCCGCAATAACCATTAGCGCTGGATCTGAACTGGTGAAAGATACCAATCCGATTCGTAAGGCTCCTCGCTTGGATTGTGCCTGGATTAAGATTTTCTTTTACTTTTGTTTGTTGAGGACATCAGTACAGATTTCTATTCTGCAAAACTGAGTGGAATCCATGGCATTATGTAACAGGTGTCTTTTGCTTGACGATGATCCTATGTTGCGCTTTGAGCCGGTTGAGTGCTAGCACTCCCACAGCAGCTTTGTCTGCCTGGGCCTTTGTTGTTGTTTGTTCAAGGAACCTTACCTGATAATCGATTCCCATGAGCTTGACTTGACTCGTCAGAGAGACAAAAAATTAAATTTGTTCTAATGATATAGTTGCTGATGTTGTACAAAGTGCCGCGGTGAACGTAAAACATATTATAACCTATATAACCCGTATAACCCATAAGATCCTACTATCTATTGCCTCGTGAAAAGTTCTAAACATTAGGAAACGATGTAAGAGACGCTTGAAGGAAGAAGGGAAAAATGTAGACAGTCTCTAATACGATACATATGATCTGATGCCTCTTATATCTCTTACCTCTAATATGATGCCGTAAGGAAAGTTGGTAAATGTTTTCCATGATTTTAATATAAATAACAAGACTGATTTTGCAATATTATGGGTTGCAAAACTTCGACTAGTCTTTCCTTGGCCATTCTTATTTGGTACTGCGTGTTTTACGCAGTTTGGTCTCGAAAATGGTGTCACTTTTTTATCATAGTACTTATATTTTTACCAGTGTATCGATTTGCCTGTTTATATTGCTAATTTATTTGTCTATAAATATTCACCTATTGTTATTTATGGTCCTTTCCTTTACCTTCCCTTCCTTTACCTTCCTTCCTTTCCTTTTTCTTTATTCATTGGAATAGTAAACGATCATAGCTGTCAGAAGTATTCGCTAATCATTTTAAAGTTTTTCCAATGATATCTGACGATCTTTTTATACTCGAAACAGTTGCTTTACAATAAAGTCCTTTGTGTGCGAAATATGTTGTTCGAGTAATCTTTAGACAAGTTTCCTAGTGGTATACGAAGTTTTACCAAAAATGATATTTCAGTGGCGAAGTATCTGATAGTTGGTACTGATCGATGTAAACAATGTTGAATAGACGGAAATTTTCATTTTGAATTCATGCATATTGTGAACGTGTTGAGCTTTAAAGCCTACAACTACCCCAAGCTAAGAAAAAACCGCTTTACTCGGAATAGATTTGGATGTGTTTTCTTCCTTCGTTTCCTGCAATGAGCGTCACCAACTGTTTGGGTCTATCAACTGCGTCCTCTAATTTGCAGTACGAAAAGCGATGAACTGTCTTCGTCAATAAAGTCGGGCCAGCCTTTCCTTGGTTTCCCCACTGATCACTGATCGCCCAATACTTTGTATGCTACCCTTTATTTTTGATTCTTTATACTGGGATTTTGATGGTTTATACTGAGCGTGGATTTTCCTTGTTATAATTAGTGAAAAATTTTCTATAGGTTTCAGGTGAGGACTAATTGCTGGAATATAACCACTTTTTGGTAGAGGTCGCCATCCGTATTAGTGTATAGAAAGATTATGCTTTCCTCCGTAAGTGTCGCAAAATGACACTTATTGAGGAATGAGTTAATTCCACTTACGGAGGAATTAACATTTACCTGTTAATGAGTAGCACTAACTCCTCCATTAATGAGAGTTACTTCGCCTAAAAAATTTTTTAAGCGCTGCGCAAACCATAACATATGCGGTCCTTGTGCTCCTCTTGAGATGATTTTTCGTTTCGTTAGCAAATTCTGTCAAAAATAGTCGTCAACTTTAAACATTTTCATCGCTGAAGATTACATGATCTCAAATGTTTAATTTTAGTTTAAATTTTCCAACGATTTTCTATCTTGTAGCGTTTCGTCAACTTTGGCTGAATGAAAATGTGTGTAATTTCATTGCTTAAACGTTTTCCATGATACTTCTCATTTCCTCACTAAACAAGGATTACAGTCCAAATTCAAACGTCTAACAATTTGTGATGATGCAGCTTCTCCGTTCGATAATTTTTTGTAGTTTGGGATTACTTTTGGCCGGTAATTTTTGCTTCCCAGTCAGAAAAACTTTCAACTACTTCTTTGTGACCTTTTAATTTCTTCTCGCGATTCCTCTTTGAGTTTTTCCACAGGTCTTCAAGCCAATAATTCTTTGTTTTTGAACGTCAATCAATCCTTTTCTTCGTGGCATCTTCTTCAAAATCGATTGCACGAAACGCTCAAGCGAATTCAAAAACTGCAACTGAGTTTATAATTATTTACAGCTGCAAAATTTGTTTTCAGTGATTCTTAACCTTGAACTTAGTGTGGTTGAAAAGCGAGCTAGGTAAATAGTTGATACTAAATTGAGAGGTAACCAAAACAACATATTCAGGCATGAAAATCTATTTCCCAGAACTAGTTTGGAAAAAATGAGGAAAATCTGTAATTAATCACGGCACCGTACTTTACACTATGTAGACAATTTGTGTTTTATATGTTTATTTGATTTAAACATTTTCACTTGGTGTGTTATTTGTTATTTCGTCGCCAAATACCATATATAATCGAATACGTTACGCAATTTATTCATTATTTCTGTATAATTCTACATTTCATCAAACAAAAGGGAGAATGATTTATATAACTTCTTCGAAAAAAGGCTAGTTTTTACTAATATTACTGTTATACTACTTTGATTCCTAGGAACCCCTCGGTACGGCAATCATTCAGTTAAGTAAATTTGACATGTCTGAAATGTAAAGGGAATGTCGCAAAATCCGACGAGAGGCCCAGTCAGTATGAACTTGAAAAGAGGCATGTTCTGCATCAGTAGCTTATGAGTCAATTACAAAAGTATTGAAAAATTCCAGACTCATCAACAGCAGAAAAGCCATTCTTTTGCAAGATCTGAAAGATGAATTCAATAGGTATCCATGGGGCCTAGGCTACAAACTAGTGATGTGAAGTTCACCTTAATCATACGAGGGACGAAAAGTGGACGTTTTCGTGTGGATCCTATACCCTATCCATTAATTTTCCCATTAACACCATTCATGATTGAATAGCAGTGAAAAGTCATGTTTAGACTATGCTGGAGGAAGTAGTCTTGCCTAAAAATGGTAAAAAGAATCTGATAGGATTCCAGCTGAGTAGATGCAAGTCCACTTTTACCCTGAACAGCTTCTCAGCACGTTCATCACATGCCTGCGCAAAGGTGTTCCTAGAAGGGTAGCCTTGTGAGCACGATGCAGAGAAACATGCGCAGATCGAACGGCCATCGGGATGGTGATGTGATGGCAGGGACGATAGCTTGAACCTCGTTGCTAAAGAGCGCAGAAATATTAACCCGCGCAGAAGTGATGAGAAAACAGAAGGGGTCACAAGGGAAAAGAGACAAAACTCTCTCAACAACCGGGAAAAATCCTGTGAGCACGGCCCAAACGAAAGTTGGACTGCACGTTTCATTTCTAACCTGAGGCCGCGATTCAGTCGACTGCATGACGAGACTGGTTTCTTCTTAGGCCAGCAAATAAAAAGGTCATATAAATGGAGTGATCTCTTTTCTAGCACTCTCTTCCTTCCTACTTGAGAAGAGATTCCCAAAATCTGGAGGTGTCAACAGGAATCGTAACATGACGCCAAGTCGATATATTGTGCCAAAACGCTTGAGAATTGGTTCAGGTATTTGATATACAGGGCAAGTATTTGGTATTTATTTACCATTGCGCGTCTTGGGGTCATGGTAAAAAAAAGTCTCCCCTACACAACAATGTGCCTCCCTACAACAGCAAAGTGGTAATGTGTCGATTACATCCACACGTCGCAAAGTTACGCCTTGATACGTATCGTATATATGAATCCATTTCGGGATTTAAAATCAGTTGTTTCCTAACCAAACCCTCATATTTCTGCGATCGCAATAATATTGTTATTATGTTATTTTTTCGTTTTATTAAATGTAATATTCGTGGCAGTATGCCTGACCAATTTGACCACTGACCAATTTGACCACAATTTAACCAATTTTGACCGCTAAACAGAATTACTACTGAACTTATTTTTACTCTTCGGAAAGAATTAACACCAACGCCAGGAATTAGTTCGAGAGAAGCCAATGTTGAAAGAAATCCATCTTATTGTACGTCATTTATTCTGCTTTTATATGAGATGACATGACAAAAATGAGCAATTTTTATCATGGAGATGGTTATCAGAGACGGGGTTTTACGTTCTCTTAGTAATTTATAGTACAATAAAATTTGAAGATAAAATACAAATCCACAGATTAACGAATCTGTTCAAAAGTAAAACTACGCGAAAAAAAACATTTCAAGCATATTCCAGTCTTCCTTTGAACCCAAAGCAAAGAATCACTACCAAGCGTCAACATGCTATCTTTCCATTAACTCGTGAAACGTCCTTGCATTGTGCTCGTCACAAGGTCGATAAAAGCCAACCAAGACGGCAATAGTCCAAGAGACGGAATAAATTAAAATTATAAACAGTCCGATCATTTCTAAGTACGATCAAATATGCCCATCAAGAGGTTTCGTCATCTACATCATGACCAACGCATACGTAAAAAAAAGTTTCCGCCTTAAGTCTTTTGTTTTGAGACGTCTTCAAATCAGCAAATCAACTCCAAAGGTGTCAATATTGCTCTCGCACGACTCTTTATGCAAATCGCACTTAAGCGCGCAGACAAATGAGCAAAGTCATTGATAGTAACGTCTTATAAACAAACTGGTACGATCCGGTTTATAAATAACTTTGGTGTTGTAGGAATTATAAATAGTTTACATACGTGCTGTTGCTGTCGGTCGTTCATTCAACTCAGATGAACTGGCTTGCGATGTTTCAGCATCTATTACAAGGATATGACTGTTTATATAGGCCGGTGCGGTCAGCATTGAATACAAGTTGTGAACGCAACGCAAATATTGGCTGTAGGATTCTGCACGCGGAGACTGAATTTCAGAAGGTATGCACTTTGGTATATAAACTCAATCTTGGCTATACCTCAACACCTTCTTTTCGATATACGCCACTTTGCTATGACCTGCTGTACTCTGTCCTTTGTTTAATTAATACTCGTGCCCAATAGCTTTGGTGCAATCAACTGAAGTACGATTTGTTCCATAAAAGTAACACAAAAATGAAGTCATGTGTGAAGGAATTGGAGTAAGCTTTTGGGTTTCAACAAAGTAATCAAAGGATTTTTTTAAATCTAGTTACTAAAATAATAGTAAAATCGCTTTGACTAAAAATACAGGACTTTTCTGATGGGATTCCAATTACAAGAGCAAGCCATGTGTGAAAAAATTATGTTTATTCCAACAAGGATACGAGAAACAGGAAAACGAGATTTTAATGAATCAATCCATTGGTTATGAGAATATGTTTTCCGTCGTTTTTTCGACAAAGTTTTTAGTTTATTTCAACATTTTAAAACAGTTACATCATTCAAAGTATGCATCATTTGCAGGTATAAGCTGCCCCCATCTTACTGGTAGTAGATGAATTCCTCGGCGGACAAAATCCCCATCCTCGGATCCGATCCGAATCATTGAGCCATTTTTGGATGTCTTCAAAAGCAGTAAATTGTTCTCCAGTGAGGGACGACTGCATGGAACGGGTGGGCGGGTGGGTATAAAGTGGGTGGGTAACCAGCTTATCATACCTGTCATTCCATTCCGGCCATTTTTCTTCAGAGCTTGGTTCAGACGGATGAGTTGCCATCACACACATCCCAAGTGATTGTTCCAGATGGTTCCAGGAGATCGTATTAAATAACGCCACTGTGATCCCACCAGATACACAACACGACATTGGAAGCGTGAATACTCCATTGGTGTCGATGGACCTGGTTCTGCTGACATTACTCAATGTTTTGGTTGCTTATGGTTGTCGTAGTACATCCATTTCTCATTTGCTGTCACAATTCGATGCATGAAACCCTTTCTTTTTTGTCGGTGAAGAAGCATTTCAAACGTCACCAAACGCCGTTCGATGTCCCTCTCTCTCAGTTGATGCGGCACCCAAGTCCGAGATTTTTGGATCATTCCTATAACGTGCTAGCGCTTGCCGACGGTAGATCTGCCTACATTTAACTCCTGCGACAAATCTCCTAGGATCTTGATAAATCTTTACAAACAAATCTTCTTGACTTGAATCTTCATCCAACAATTTCCGTAGTTGTAAATCTTCAAATTTTTTCGGTGCCCCTTCACGATCTTTATTAGTCACGTCAAAATCGTCATTTTTAAAACCCCGAAACCACTCTCTATAAGTTGTCTTCGGTGAAGCTTGATCAACGTAAACATCGAGTTTATTGAGAATGAAATAGTGAACTAAGACTTGCCGCAAATGCAGTTTTTTCGGTATGAAAGTTGACATTTACATCGCGAGAAAAAAACAGTGTTCATGTTTGAAGTAATGCCAACTACTGCGTTCGTGAGTCAGCGCATACAACTTCCGATTCCAAGAAGGACATCTGTCTACGAATGGCGGAAACTTATTCCCATACCCAATACTTAATATTGTAAAATTAACATTTTTCATCGTTTTACTTTGTCAGAAACATATCAATGATTTCAGCATTATTTTGTTATTTGATCAAAATAATTAATAAAAATAATCATCAACAAGGTTCAACAAGGTTTGCTGAAACACAGATCACATATATTTCAAACTTTTCAGTACTACTTTTCTGAAATTCTGAAATTTTTCAATACGTATATTATGTAAACTGACAAAATCCGATAATAAACATATACCAGTCAACGCAATCTTTGTTGATCTGTCCAAAGCCTTTGATACTGTGAATCATTTCCGCCTTTGCTTCAGTTTAAAGTTAAACGAGATTTCTGGTGCCCTTCTTCTCTCTCCTTCCCTGCCCTAGATGTATGTTTGGTTGACAGCTGAGAAGACATTATCTCATGGGGTAAAACTGATGCCCCCCTGGGTAGCAGCCACGACCTCATTCACGTAACTGTGAACTTGAAAACTGATCAGATCTCTCCGAAAACCATTCGCACAAGGGACTATTAAAAAACTGATAAAATCGGATTCCCTAGCACAATTATCGGAAAATAAGCGGGCAGAACTTAAGAAACATAGCCTGTGGGTAAATGAAACGATAAACAAACTAAAAAGAGATTCGTGAAAAGCTTTTAGATACTACAAAAGGAAAAGAACTGTGAATCAGTAGAAGGAAGCAAGAATTATTAAAAGAAATTATGAGGAGTAGTTAAGGCAAGCAAGAAATGAATATAGAGAAGCTAAAATTTCAAGAACAAATCCCGCCAAACTCTGGAAAGAACAAAAAAACTTGGGCTTCTCAAGAATTTTCAAGACAAAATCACCAACTAAATTAGCGGTTACAGAACAGGAATTGAACAAATTTTTCGCTCAAATTTGTACAGATCCTTATTTTAAAAATCTCATGCCAGTATCAGATAATGCCCAAACGTATGAACCAGTGGAATATTCCACTGGTAATGACTCACTTTCTACCAGACTGATAAAGCTGACATTGCCAGGAATAGTTCAATTTAATTGCGGGTCGCGAACAAGCTGTGAAAAGTTATGATGGGAATCTTTAAAACTGGCAGAAAAATAATTTAGGCCTCCCTCAAGAGAGCATACTAAGGCCCCTGTTTTTCCGACTTCATATCTTACATCTGGGCTCACACATAAGCACCTGCGACATATAAGTTTTTGCTGATGATCTACAAGCCTATATGCAATGTAAAAAGGAGGACCTCGTGGACTGAAATTCCAAGGGGCATGACATCGATAACAAGCTTTTCAACATTCAAAACCAATTTGAGAAGATATCTCATCAACCAAGAAACCGAAGAAAGGCGGTCTCAAATACGATGATCAACAGAAAAATGAAATTGAACTATAGCTTCTCCTCCATGAAATTTAAATTTGAATTTTATTTGATTCCATTTTTTTCTGGAATTTAATTCAAAAATGCCACAATATGAAAATTAGAAACAATTGTATAAACCAATGTATAAATTGATACTTATCCTATGAAATCATGATAAAAGCCAAAGACTGCCAAAAACAAACAAAAATGAGTATTACATGCAAAGAAACGTATCAAACTATGTATATTTTCTTAAAAAATTTGTTTTTAAACAATAAATCGCTATATATCTATCTATCTACTTGTCTCTGGAATCCTCCTTTTCCTCTCGTTTCTGTGACATTATTCTCCATAATATAAACTCTTCCCCTTTTTTACCGACATCCGGTGTCCCTCAGGGAATTATTCTTTGTCCCCTTTTCTTTTGATATTTGTTAATTATATTCTTCCTGTGATATCCTGTGCTTGCCTTTCGACTTCGGATGATTTTAGGGTCTTTCAAAAATTAAGCCTCTACAAAGTAGTCAGCGTTTGGAAAATGATTTGCTTCCGGGGTAATCGGCACTTATCTAATTTTCTGACCCTTAAAATTGCTAAATGTTATGAAGTTACTCTCATGGCCAAGGCTACTCCCTTTTTTCAACCTGGAATTATCAGATTCTTCCATCTCTGTGGTATATTCTTTTCGAGACATTCACGTGACGTTACGTACATGTTTGAAATTTGAGACTAATATCCGTTGGATCCTTTCTAATGATTCGAGAGTTCAGGGTTTATACTCTTACACCGAAAACACAGTCAATAATGTTAATATACCAGTCAGATTATTTACCAATTTAGTTCGCCCAATCTTTGAGTACTGCTCAGTAGTGCGATCTCTTTGGTATTTATACCTTCAGCGTTCTTGGAAAAATGTTTAATGCATTTTTTTCTGAATTCTTGGGTTACTCAATACCTATCGACCTTACCGGCTCGATTTATCCTTTTTCTGTCTTTCTATTTTATTATTTCCTAGGATTTACTTACATCAATGTTTTAATTGTTTCCACCGCCATGCCTTAAACTTGTTTATTGCATATGATTCTGTCAGCGCGCTTCCATGGAAATAATATTTATTCGGTTCCACATGCATGGAGAAATATGAACTTTAATTGATCCATTTTATGTACTATAGAGGTACATGACTTTCTAGGGGTTGGTTCTTTTTAGTCTTCTTATAGAGTCTCCATATGATGTATAGACTTCATTTATCCTTGAGAAAAATTTATCCTAAAAATCAAATAATTTTAATGAATCTTTTCTCTTAAGTGCCCATTTGTTTGTCATTTGGTTTGGGTTTCGCATGTAATTTGTCTATTTTGTAATTAGATTTTAATCCCTGTTTAAAGAAAAATGAAGTATATGACTAAATTTCAATCTTAAATCTCCAAGTGAGATTCTTTAATGAACTTTTTTGTTCATTTAAGAAAACAAGGTTTGTTTTTTGCCAAAAATGTTTTGCCATCGTTGAACCTTATTTCTATTAATCAGCCCGCTGAGCCATCTCCTGACTGACTGATATAGCCAATCCTGATGCATGCGTGTCTTTGACGTTGTCTGAGAGTTTAAGAAACTCCCTTCGTTATTCAGCGACCTAGCCGTACGGCAGAGAATTACCGCTCCTAGGTGAATTACCTTTGATGGAGTCTAGACGACTTAAAACGAACATGATCTTACTCATTTCAAAGTTTGTCTTGGAATCCTCCAGTACGAGCAAAATTTTGGTGTTCTTTCCGTGAGTGTCAACGAAATTTCGTCCATCTTCCCACTTTCCCTAATGTATACGTTCTGCTGATACGACGTGATGTATAGTCCGAATAGTCCTCCAGGAGTCTCCAATTGCATCTATTTGAGAAAAGAAGTTCCTATGTGAAGCGAGAGTGTGAAAGTGGAAGAGTTCTACTCTGGCGGTACTGAAGAGTTTTACTTGTGGTCTGACTGGGGCATGCCAACATTTTTTTTTTTTGTTTGGGAGGTGAAGGCTATTTACGCCCTGAGTGTCGGACTCCCCCGCTACCGGACTACCGACTAAACACCTCCCCTGTCACTCCGAGAACCTAGCCTGGAACTGTTTGTCACATTACTTCGGACTAGGCCTCATTAATCATCGTTTAGCGATGTCTTCAGGCTAAGGGAAATCTCTCTTCACGGATGGATAGGAAGGAATTGCGATTAGTAACTATAATATTGCGTCACAGAGATGTTCCCTCCCTCGCCAAGCGATCCATTATGTCCTTATTTATAATGAGTACTGTCCGTACGTAATGCGACACACAGTTCCAATTGTCCTTTGATTTCATCATTTTTCCCGTTAAATTTTCTGGGGAAATTACGCCAATTTTCTCCGAGAGATGCGAACGGAGTCTTGTAAATCTATTACACGTAAAGAACGTGTGGCACGCGTCATCCGTCATCCCCGGGCAGAACACGCAAGTTGGGGATGGTGTCTTTCCCATCTTATACAGGTAAGACTGAAAATACCTGTGACCACTGAGTAGTTGCGTCAGATAATAATCAGTCTCACCATGCATTCTGTAGAACCACGGCCCCAAGTCACTTATCAGCCGTGCGGTCCATCTGCCTCGCGTTTCGTTTACCCATGTTTGCTGCCATAAGATAAGGGGGCATGCCCCATTAAAAGCCTCAAAACTTTTCCCCCGTGAAAAAATCACGACTCTTTGTACTTATAATAGCATTCCCCAGCGAGTTCACTGAGTGTCTGGATGAAGATGTTATACCTAGCATAACACACATGATAACATGATACCTAGTATACCTATAACACACATGAAACTACATGTGTCCTTGTAGATGGATACTGCTTCGAAATAGCAGTATGAAAACTCGAAACATCGAATTCAACTGTTTACTTGCATTTACAACAGCTCGGTTACGTAAACAAACCGGTTGTTTGAGTTCTTCACAGATTAAAAGAAATTCACCTCACCAAACGCATTAACATAACGTTGATGAAAAATAGATTTTTTACGATAACGTTCTCCGAAATAGATTATTGAAAAGAAATCGAATGAAAAAATCAAGGAAAAATGTCGAGGTGAATCGCAAAGGCGTGATACTTAATCATGCTAACACTAGTTCCCACACCTCTTTAGTACCTCGCCAAAAGCGACAACTGGTGCCACATCTACCCTTTGGCCCTGGCTTAGTACTATAAGACTACCATTTTGATTTTGATCAATACCGATTTGATTTGCTCTCTTCAAAACCAATTGAATGGTAAAACTTGCAATTCCGATCAGGCTATAAAAAGTTGACTGGATCGCTTCTGAAAAACAAGGCTGAAATTTTTCAACATACTGAAAGATGGGAAATAGCCAATGGGCAATATATCACAGATAAGTATTTGTTGTTAAAATAAATAAATTTAATTTTAAAAACAAAAAAACGTCATTACTTATCGCACAATCCTGGAGGTATTCGGCTGAATTAAGTGTCACCGAAAGTTGTAATTTTTCTTTTTATTGCTCTTGAAATTTCACTTCTGGGTGTTCACGAACAGGTGGTGGTAGAAACGGAGGAGGAAAATCCCCTTTTGTGACCCCAATCAGTCGCTATATTTTTGGGCACACGGAATAGTTTTCCGGATGCCAATGTGTTTTGCATGCAATTGGAGAAGTAGTGAGCGCGGTCCATTGTGCGGAGTCTCACAGTATTCCAACACGACGGGTCGTCCTGCTGGTTACTCTGGATATCCGGAATGCATTTAACATGCTAGATGGGGGGATATTCTGGAAACGCTAGAAAAGCGTTTTCAAGCACCAGTGTACCTGATGCGGATTCTCAGGAATTATTTGAAGGACCGCAGCCTACTCTACGACTCGAAGGAGGGTAGGCGAAGTACGAACCTTACTTCAGGTGTCGTTCAGGGCTCTATCCTTGGCCCGGACCTGTGGAACATCTCCTACTATGGACTCCTGCAGCTTGAACTGCCGGATGAGTCACGTTTGATCGGCTATGCGGATGATGTCGCGGCACTGGTCACTGGACGCACAGTAGACCATGCGCAACTCAGACTCAATACATTAATGCGGAGGGTAATGGACTGGATGACCGCTCACGGATTCAAGCTGGCACTGGAAAAACCGAAGTGGTCATCCTAACGAAGAAGAAAATCCCCAGAGTAATCCCCAGATCAGTATTGGGGACGAGCTGGTCGAATCGAAATCAGCAGTAAAGTACTGTTAATAGTACAGTGATAAAGTACTGATAAAGTACTCCTGATAGACTCGAAGATGAGTTTTTCCCATCAAATCAGGGCAGTAGCTGACAAGGCTGCAACACGTGTGACGGCACACACCCGATTAATGGCCAACATAGGGGGCCCACCACATCAAGGAGACGACTCTAAATGAGCGTTGTGCAGTCGCTTCTACTCTACGGATCAGAACTGTGAGGCGACGCTCTCAGGAAGGAGTTACGCCGGAAGCGGTTGGCACAGATGCAGAGATAAGGAACATTGCGAATCTCATGCGCATATCGAACGGTCTCCGGGGCGGCAGTGCTGGTAATCGCAGGGGTGATACCCATCACCCTCCTTGCGAGAGAGCGCAGAAGTATTTACCTGTGCAGAGGTGAAGACCGAAGAGAAGAGATGACCAGGGAAGAGAGACGTCGCTCTCTCAGCGATTGGCAACAGTCTTGGGAGCAAGAAACAAGGGGAAGGTGGACTGCACGTCTGATCCCTGACCTGAGGCCGTGGTTCAGTCGAGTGCATGGTGAGACCGATTTTTACTTGGCCCAGCTCTTAAGCGGGCACGGTTGTTTTCGGTCCTACCTGTATAAAATTGACAGAGCATGGTCTCATAACTATGTGTTTTGTGCAGGGGAACCGGATGACACCTGTCACACATTCTTCTACTGTAAAAGGTGGAGCCAATAGCGAGGGGTCCTACTCAGCGAAATTGGAGAGCTCTGTCCGGAAACTATGATCGGATTAATGCTGAAAACAGTTGAAAATTGGAATCGCGTGGCGCAATATGCTCGGCTAGTGCTGATATTGAAAAAAGCTTTATTGGAGCGCTGGGAGGCATCGGGGATGGATCTCTTTTGTAGCACTTCCTTCCTCGCCCTTAATTCCCTTTAGAGAAGAGGTTCCCATAATCCGAAGGCACCTGTAGGCGTAGGAACACGAGACCTAGCTCGAAGTAATGTGTCGAACGGTTGCACGCTAGGTTCTCAGGTTGACAGCGGAGGTTTTAAGTGGGTAGTCCAAAAGCATTTTGCGTCTGGTAGTCCCACACGCAGAGCGTAAACAGCCTTCACCTCCCTACCACAAAAAAATGTGTTTTTTGCATATTGCTCAGATTGGCGCCATTCTAGCTTTTTCCATTGCTTTCCGAGGATATTCATCGATATATGCTCATTTCCACACGAATTAAGGTTACTTTTTAAGTAACCGAACGAAAAATAAAATAAAAAATATGAATTCTTCCAAGAAATTAATTTATTCCACGTACAACTAAATGCTTCTAATGTTAACTTACAACTGAATGTCTTAAGTCTTATTTCTATCTTCTCATATACTAGAGAGATATGATTGTTCACACATTTCAGGACCCTTATTGGGTTACTGCCATAAAGAAATCTCAAATAAAATTCAGAAAGGTTATTTTATTGCTTTATTGCATTTTATCCCTTTCTGAATCTTACATTACCATTAACTTACAAAGTATTTTAAATATTTTGAATTAATCATTTGGGTTTTGGGAAAACATCATATAAACATGACAAGTAAGATTCAGAAAAGGTTATTTTATTGTTTTATCCTATTTTGTTCTTTTCCGAATCCTATGCTATGGATGCCATATGTGTTAAGGATAGGAATTATCCATAACTCACGTTGCGTATCAAGGGTTGCGTTTTTCGAAACGTGCACACGTAGCAACGTGCTCCTGCTTTCATTCGCAAATAGTGCGTTAGTGGATAACAAAGCGTTATTTTATAAGTTCTTTACGTCTGCTTCCGAGCGGTTAAAGGTTCGGAAAAAGTCAAGATTTTGTTCTCTCACACATACGATATTTTTGATGGAACACAGCATTAATTTTCAACTCTGGTACTTGCCTTATACCTTGCCTTCCTTCCGATTTAAATCAGCTCCACAATCCGATATTACACTTTCTACTACTTCTTCTTTCCTTTCGGAGCAAAAAAATACTCCGGGGTAGTTTTTTATAGGTTAAGATCGTAAGATATTCGTGTGCTTTAAGATTATCCACTGTGATTTTTAATCTGGACTTAAGAAAACTTTTGTTCCGGTACCCCAATCGATTATCCTCTGGCTGAGGTATTGGGTTGGCAACTAAATAATACTCGATTTCAGTTATATATATTTCTCACTTGCATTTCAATAATGTCCGTAAATGTTATGACCTTCTTTTTCTTCTTCTTATATATGTCATCTGTCATCTTTTCCTAGATTTACATGCCCACTGCTTTACCTCAATATTAATATGAAATGCAAGAATGAACATTTTCGCAATATTTTGCTTTATTATTTCCCTTAAGGAAAGAACGTGATGTGTATGACAATGAAACCCTTAAAGAAAGGCAATGCTGAATTTTTTTTGAAAAATTCCGTTCTGGAGATTTTTCTCTCAAAGATGACCAACGTGCAGGTTGCCGAGTCAAACTTAATGAGACCACCATCGAAGTGTATTGTCACATAACTCTACACGGAAGAATTCTAAGAAGTTGAATATTCTACATACAGCAGTTGAGAAGGATTTAAAGCGTGTCGGTCTTGTTTAGAAACTGGATTTTTAGGCTCCGCACGATTTGAAAGAAATTCATCTGACAAAGCGGATGAGCGCTCGCGAATAATTGCTTAAACGCGATAAATTCGATCAGTTTTTAAATCGAATCTTCACTCAAAACGAAAAGTGGATTGTGTACTGCTGTTATGTCAACCGAAAACGATCGTCGTGCACATCTTATGAGATTGCAACAAACTTTTAAGGCATTTATCCAACAAACGAAGATTTTGCTGTCAATTTGGTGGAATTGGAAAGGTCCGGTATATTTTGAGTTGTTTCCAAGGAACCAAACCATTAATTCGGAGGTCCACTTTCATCAACTGGATAACTTGAATGTAGCTGTCAAGGAAAAGCGACAAGAATTGGAGCTCTGGAACTGTTTATCTAATTAATCGTTTGCAAAAAGACGCCTAGTCCAACGTAATGTACTTCGGACTAGGCCTCTGTTTTCTTGCCTAGCGGTACCTTCAGTTTAGAGTATAAACTGAAGTGGCCCGAGTCTGGCCAACAATGGCAATCTAGGAGGAAGTGTTCTGTACTTTCTTCCTCCTCGCCGCAAGCTCGATAAGTGTCATCCGTTTGGATTCCTATTCGTTTGGCGTGTTGACCCAAAAGATTATGGCCCCAACATACTGCCAACAATGTTCTAACGCTATTTCGCTTTTTCCTAGGTTTGGTTTTGTCCTCATTTGATTAGGTTGAGGCCAAAAATCTTGGCTGATCCTGCAGTCGTTCCTGTCATTCCAAGCCGTATCTGTCTCTTTCCAGAAGAGTTCGTCTAGTTCCCTTTTTACCGTTGCTAGTGGCACTTTAATTGTGTATATTCTAGTGGCATTTTGGTCGGTTGATCCAGCTCTCGCTAGTTCATCGGCTGTTTCATTTCCCTCTATACCACTGTGTCCAGGGACCCATGTCAGTTTTACATTTACTCGGGTTGTTGCGGCTTTAAGAGCCTGCCTACAATCCTGCACCAGTTGTGAAACTACGCGGTTAGAGGCAAGCGCCTGCAGTGCGGACTTACTGTCCGAGAGTATTTGTGTACTTCCATCAAGGTTGCTTGTTGCCGCTTCTATAGCCGCTTTTATTGCAATCACTTCCGACTGAAAAGCTGTGGTGTGGCTCTCCAGTTTATAACTTCGGTTGAGTTGCGGGTGATCTGGGAAAAAGATTCCAGCGCCGCTTCCCTCGTCCGTTTTAGAACCATCGGTATAGATCATGATCTCACTTTCACATGTGAAATCCTGCACCATTTCCCACGCTTCTCTGGTCGGAATGCTGATCTCGTATGGAATTGTTGTGTCTACTATCGGTTGAATTCTACCCAGCTCCTTTTTAATTTACGGGGCCATTCTCTCCATGTTTTCCAACATGCATACGTGCCCCGTTTGAGTGTGGTAAGATAACCGATATGTGGATTTTAATCTGATGCTTGCAAGTGATGCCTCTCTGAAGATGAATTTGTTGAGTGGCATGAGATTAACCATTATCTCCATTGCAGCAGTTGGCGAAGTCCTAATGGAACCTGTGATGCCAAGGCAGATCATTCGCTGGATCTTCTCTAGCTCTTTTGGCAATGGCCACCAAACCAATGCCCGGTAGGTGGTTATTGGTCTCACTACTGTTGTGTAGATTCAGGGGGCAATTTTGGGATTTAGTCCCCAGGTTTTCCCCACTAGACTTTTCATTGTGAAGAGCGCCGCTGTGGCTCTCCGTCTGACTTCTCCTATGTGTGGAGTCCAAGTTAGCTTACTATTCAAGGTGACTCCTGAGATTTTCACCTTGTTTAGTAAACAATTATGTTTTCCGTCAATGGTCGGGGGTGAAAATGTCTCCGATTTACGGCGCTTTGTGTAAAGTATAAGCTCCATTTTGTTGGCATTGATGCGCAGTCCGTTTAGCTTCGCCCACTCAAAAAGATGTGACAGTGCGGTCTGCATCAATTCCGACATGGTTTCCGGGAACTTTCCGCTTATCAGTATAACGATATCGTCAGCATACGCTGTCGTTTTGAAACCTTTCCCGTTGAGGTCTTCCACTATTTGGTTAACTGTGAATACCCAGGCAAGTGGTGATACTATGCCGCCTTGTGGTGTTCTCCTGTTAGTCCATTTATTCAAGGTTACGCCATTTTCTTCGGCTATAATTTTCCTTTTAGCTAGTAGTTCCGTCATCCATTTAGTAAGATATGGGTCTATTGCATATCTTTGAATGGCTGCTACTATGCTCTCAGTTTTTACATTGTTGAAGGCTCCCTCCATATCAATGAAAGCCGCCACAGTGTAATCTTTGATGGCAAGGTTCCTCTCTATTCTGCGTACGACTTCTTGTAGTGCCATCTCTGTTGAGCGCCCTGGGAGGTATGCATGTATGTTTGGACAAAGCCCCGTTATGTTCACTGTGCTTTTTATGTACCCATCCACCAGGCGTTCCAGGATTTTCAGCATGAAAGACGTTTAGCTGATAGGTCGGTAATCCGTTGCTTTGTAGTGGCTGGCTTTTGCCGGCATGGATATAAAAACTACTTTTGCTTATCTCCAGTCCAAGGGAATATAGCCTTTGGATATGGAGGCTCTATATATTTTCACCAGAATCCGTATTATTGTGACATCCGTTTTCCTAAGCATGATCGGATACACTTTGTCGGTACTGGTGATATGTAAGGTTCGAAGGTATTAATGGCCCAAAGGACCTTTTCTTCGTTTACTATTTCTTTTAGGGGGGAGCCACGGCAAGGAGTCACGTTGTTTACTTGTTCTGTCTCCTCATCCGTAGAGCCCGGAAAGTGTTGGTTTAGTAGGAGCTTGAGACGTTCTATACTATTTGTTGTCCACGATCCATCCTGCTTTTGAAGCATCGTGTCCATATGTGGTTCTCTTTTCAGGGCCATGCTTAGCTTAGATGTCTCGTTTCCTCCCTCAATATTACTGCAAAAAAGATTCCAGGATTTCCTTTTCTCTCTTCTTACAGCTGTTTTAAAAATCTTCAGATTTCGCTTATATTCCCACCAATCCGTATAGTCTTTGAGTATGTTTTCTTATCTCTTCCAGTTCTTTGTTCTACCAGCTTACCTTTTTGTGTTTGACTACGTAGGACCCATTTCACTGAAACTATCGACCAGTATACTTGTGATGTATCTGAATGGGTTCGCCTGGTATGAACCTATATATCTTTTAGAAGCGGTGGTGTAGCCGTCCCAATCTGCTTTCCTAAGATTGCAGAAGACCAATGGGGTCTTCTCGCCTCTTCTCACTTGAAAGGTGATCTATTGGTGGTTCGACAAGCTAGGTCAGTCACATACTCTCCGGCCGTGCAGATCCTCCAATGCCTCTGTTGTGATTAGAGTGATGTCAATCATTTCCGCTCTATTTTTCGTTATAAAGGTCGGAGTGTTACCCTTATTTGCTAAGTTGAGGTTAATAGTTATTAAGTAGTTGACTTACTGCTCACTTCTGTCGTTGCACTTGTTGCTTCGCCAGAGTTAATGTTGCGCGTTCGCATCGCATCCGATGATGGCTCGCTTTCCCCGTATATGTTCCGATTGGGTGTGGAATTTGGTGGTCGGCATCGGAGCAACGATGCTAACTTTAGACAGCTGAAAACTCAGAATATACATGCACTAGAGACAATTCAACGAAATTGACTCGGAAAAAATTGGAAGCTGACTCCTGTTATAGATTTAACAAGTAGCTGATTGTGAGAGTATTGATATTTCAGTAACCAATTAGAAAGACACTAAGTGAGTAATATTGGTTTGCATACGTGGTGGCCGGTTCAGCAGGAGACCTACCAACTCCATTTTGCTTTATGGTATAGTAGAGTTTCTCTTAGTTATACCACTTCCTTAGTTATACCTCTGGTCCATTTTTCTCCATTCCCTGCTGCACCCCAGTGAGCCAGATATTTCTGATTGTACCAGACAATTTGGTTGTACTAGAATTTTTAATTTTTGTTTTCGATAGTCTGTTCCGTCGTTATGTCCTCTTTTGTAAATGATTGCTTAGAAATTGTAGCCGTTGTGCCCTCTGGTGCCGCAACCTGTACTCATTTGTGTCGTTGCCTTAATGGTCCCATAGTTATATTTGCTATGCAGCGTCGGCGAGTTTTGGATCAAATTTTGCGGAGACAGTTGCTCAGATTCAAACCGATGCTAATCATGAGTCCAAAATATTAACCGAAAATACAGTGGTCGGCATCGGAGCGTCAAACGGTAGGTATGCCCAGGCAAGCGTTACCTGCCCGTCCCTTCCGTCGAACACTGCTGGTAAAAGTCCCATGTTGCTGAACTGCGGTAGAAAAATTAAATTAATTTCCTTCTGACATATAATGCAGCTACGGATTTTATTTACACCTCTTGTGGCAAAGATTTTAAATTGTTTTGCACTGATTCCAAGTATCTTTCCATTAAGTTGGTAAGGCTCTTGTATCAGTGCTATGCCGGTGTTCCCATCTACTAGATGTTTAAACGGGTTGGCTTTTGCCACTCTGCTGTGGTGTAGATTTACTTGGGTCACCCGCATTGTTTTCTCGATTTTGCTCTAAGGGCTCGGTCGCCTTAGCTTTGGCAGTCACCTGGTTTTAGCCAAAACTCAGCCGTCCGTTTTTGTCCCTTAGAGTGTTGACGTCTTCTTTTCGCATGCCCAGTACCAGGACCATGCCTTTGTTAGCGACTTCTTTCTCCGCGAAGGTATGCCAACTTTCGTTTCATACCCCGTGTTTTGTAGTTTAAGCGTCTCGAAGACTTCCTGCAGTGTCTGCTCCGTTTCGGGTATAAACACCTTGACGGTGCATAACCGCGGTACCTCCTTTATGGCGACGACTCTAAACTCCTCGTTCAGGGTGGTGTTTACCTTGGCAACTGCAGTCTTTAGATATTCTAGAGACTGCTCGTCGCTACAGGTTACAGTCAGATGGCCTGCTGTCGGTTTCATTCCTCTGAATGTTGGAATTATTTCTGGTTTGCTGCGTTGGTGCTCCAAGAGGTCCTTCTTCAGGGCGGTTTGCAGCTTCGCGAGTCGATCTTCTTGGATCTTACCAGTCTCATTGAGGTAGTCTATCACCGCTACCGTTAGCGCATCGGTTGCGGTGTCCCGATAGGACTTACTCGCTAGAGTTTGGGGTTCGGGGCGTACTCTCCGTTCCTTTTTATCTGTGCCTAGGTTGCTGTCGTCCGATCTCATCCGCTTTGGTCCAGTTTTACCCTTTGCGGTTGGTTGTACAACTTCCTTGGCAGCAGCAGCCAATTTCCTAGGTTTTCTTGGTTGGCTGCCACTTTTTGGCTGGTGCCAGTGTTCGTAGGGAAGCTCTTCTCCCCGATTATGTTTTGACGCTTCAGTTTCCTTTGCGCCTTTCTTCTTAGCGTTTTGGCTGATGTTCCTGTCTTCCCAGTGGGTGCGGTAACTGCCATTGCGCTTGCTTTGTCGCAGTCACTCGTCAAGTGAACGCCATGCTCCCTCAGCGTACATTTCTGGCCCAATAGCTCTGGGCAACTGGTGCTTGGTGCCGTCACGCCAGTTGCCCCGGAGATTTCTCCCCCTCGTATGCCGGGTACTGAGGGTACTTCTTCTTTTCGTACTTCCATATTTTTTTAAATATAAATTTGGTTACCTCTTCGCTTCACTTATCGCCCTTTGCCTACCTGCTAGGTTGGATCCGAAGCTTTTCTGCAGTAGAGCCGCTGGGCACATTGGAGTTAGTAGGCCCCCTCGCCACGTCAAAGCGGGTAAACACGTTTTCGACTAAGAATCTCCCAGACTTCGTGCTGGTTTTACTCTTCATAAGAACTCCGGCGAAGTGTTGAAAAGTAAATAATACGTTAAACGAATTTACAATCAGGAGTAGGAAGATTGCGAGTGGATACCAGAGCTTTCCGTTTAACTATTTATTCTCCCTTGAAAATCGTTAATTTTACAGTTTATTGTCAGAACATCCTTACCAAAATTCGTTTAACCTCCACCATATTTATTCTTAATTCCTGGTGAAATTTAGTCCTCTGTTAATCCATCATTGAGTCTTTCTGTTTCGATTTCTTTGTTACTGTATTTTGATCCTCAGAAGTAATAGCGGTAGTACTTTATTGAGACTTTCTTTTACATGTATGACTTAACCTACTATATTTATTTACATTTCATTTGACAGTGACTCTGTAGTCAAATGTCATTTTTGATTTTTACGCGACCGGAGTCCATTCTTGCAAGTTATTATTTATTTCAAATATACGTTCTTCTACCGTTTGCTCATACGGTTTGGTACGTTAGTGGATAACAACGTAAAACTTAAAACTAACAACACTTAACCTATCCTAAACCTAAACACTTATGTACATATATTTATTTACGGTTAAACCTTCTCGTTTGTTCTGGCTGGCCGTATGCTCTCTTCTCAGCGCTAAACAATAAACTTTCTAAAGAGGGCATATTTACATCGCACCTGATCTCCAGGGTATGCAGAGGTATTTGGGAAACTTCTAGTGTAAGAATTAATTCATTTTAAACCCTGTAGGTATTGACTGCGGCTATGTGGTAAAAATCCGGTTTTAAGGGACTTTGTAGAGATTCGGCATTGGATTGATATTCTTCGAGAATACTGAATGGTGAGATGTAATAAGGGTTTTCGGGGCAAGGACTGTTATTACATAGGCTTCGAATTAGTGTTGAGTCATGTGTCCTCTATTTGACTAAGGAGTAGGTGATGATTGGCCGGATTAACGTTTTATACATAAGGAGCTTTACGTTTGGCAAAATGGATCTGGAGGAGAGTAGAGGTGCAATTAATGCTGCTGCTCCTTTAGCTCTGTGTACAGCTTTCTTTGCGTGGGGGGTTCATTTTGAACCTTTTAGTGAAATTCACGCCTAAATACTTAAAAGTGTCCTTAGGCGATACTATCTTGCCCTCAATGTGCAGTCGTATCGCCTTGCTTTATTGGACTGCTAGTCTGTGTCCTTTCCCGCTAGCATTACGGAAGCATATAAACTCGGATTTCGAGGCATTTTGACAACTGCTCTTTGCACCTTTTCTGCTGCGAATATGGGCAGTGCGTGACTGGCTAGTTCCAGTATGTCGTCTGCAAACATAATAACCTTCGGGTTGCAAGACAGGCTTTGGTTTCCAGTTTTAAGGTTGCCGGGATTCGGCACATCGTGAAGGAAAAAATTAAAAAGGTATGGCCCGAGTATGGATCCTTGTGGCACCCCTGATAGGATGGGTATTGGTGTTGAAGTTTGATGGGCGATATTAAAAGTTAAGGTCCTGTTTAGTAGAAATTTATCTATGATTCTTGTAAGGGGAAGAGGGCAATTTAAAGAGGTGAGTTTGGATCTGAGACCGTTAGTATAGACGGAGTCAAATGCCTTTTGTAGATCAAGTGCGCAAGCGATTCTGTTCTGTGGACTTCCTATGTTGGAATCCAAACTGAAACACTTTAAAGCTACGTAGGATGATTCTTTCTAGAACTTTACTTATGTTAGATAGTGGCGAAATGTTACATGTTACCATCACAGTGTGGCTGTGGAATGAGAACAAGCTTGCCCAATTTCCAGGACTGAGGAAAGTAGCCATTATTGATGCAGTTATTACAGACCACCGTCAATGTTTTCGCAACATCTGCTCCACACTTTCTCAAAACTTTGTTGGGTATGCCATCCAGGCCAGTGGGGGTCTTGATATTCATGCTGGCTAGGATCTCTTCAACTTCAGTCTCATTAGTGAAAAAGTTGCCAAAGATATTATGTTGTGGTGACACTGCCTTGTTGGTATTGGAGAAGATGGTTAAATATGAGCCCTGGTATCCGTTGTTTCTGGCTTTAACAAAGGCAATTATCACCTGTGTTTTCACGTTCTCCGGGCTACGTTCTCGGTATAGGTTACTGTAAAAGGACGAAATTGCTTGGAGTTTTTGATTAACAGTAGAAAAAGATTGCCCTCCACTTTTGACAAGATCTCTATCAATACTGAATTTTTGTTCCTGTCGTCCTGTTAAAATATTTATTGCTCTAAAGACATCCGAAGACGGCCTTAGACTGTTCAGTCTACTTTGGTAGTTTTCGCTAATTTCGTTTCTCACTTGCTCCCTTATTTTGTTGGATATGGCATTGATTTCCGCTTTGAGTGTGAGATATTCCTCGTTCGCTCGGTTGTAATGCCTATGAAAAATATATTTCAGCCTCTGGAGTTTCCTTTTTTTCTCAATAATAAGGGCTAATGTATCCTCCGTAAGGCACTTTTGCTTTAGTGGCTTTCTGGGGGCATGGTAGTCCATGCAGCCTATTATCGACTCAGAGAGGTTTTTTATATGGTTATCTATTTCTTGGTTAGATAGTATTCTATTTGCTGGAGGGATAAGGGGTAAGAAATTTTCGAGGTCTTTAGTAAATTGTATTCAGTCTACGTGGAAATAGGAGCGGATTTTTTTCGGACTCACGATGTTGGTCTCTATATTTTTCAGATTAAGTGTTAGTAGTAGGCTGTAGTGATCGGATATTGATGGAAAGGTTGAGCAGTTATAGGATGTCGAATTCCGGGCTAACAGATTATGGGATACTATGAAGTTATCAAGGAAGTAACTGCTTCTTGGTAATGTCGGAGTTCCTGCATTTATGATGTCGCACGTCAAAAAAGCGTTCGAATAGTACCACTGATGGATACTTTTGCCGTTTAAGTTCCAGCTAGAGTCCCCCCACTGATCGTGTCTCGCGTTCAGGTCCCCCTCCCCAAGATGATGGAGTCATAGTCAGAAGCTATATTCAAAATCCTATCGAGAAATGTTTGTACAGGATTTCCAAGGTTCCCTGGAATATATACTGAACCAATGAGTATTCTCCCACGATTCCCATTGGTTCTCTTTGTATAAAGGGTGGCTAGCGTGCAAGAAATGTCTGTGTGGTCAATGGTTATTTGTTCGACCGAAAGGTTATCGCGGTGTAGAATTGCGGTTCCTCTGCCCGAGTCATTCCTGAGAATTTGGTAATTGTCCACACGGATCTTGTGGGCCTATTTCAGTACAGTTTCGTTTAGAAGTACTATGTCTGGTTGCACTGATTTTGTTAAATTAGAAATGAATATTCTTATATCATGGGAGACTAAGTAATTTATATTTGGGAAATGGATATCAGCTTATTTGCCCCCATAGATATTGAGGTATAGCTCTATCAGTGCAATTGGTTTGTCTTGTGCTGGTGTAATATCGTATTTTGGCCAAAATTCTGCGATTTTTTTTAGTACGTCGCCTGGTGACATTCCTGATAGAAGCAAGGTTTCTTGTTGTAGTCGTTGAAAGAGATTTCCCTGTACTGATATGCTCCGCGGCGTTTCGGCACAGAGTCCTTTCGTGATTTCAGCGTAAGATAAGCTTGATTGGATTTTTGTTGGAGTGTGATCCTCAGAAGCCGTTTGTAGAATGTGCACACAGTTTCGATTTATTTTTAGTTTTTCCTTTACTTATGGGCCCGATGCCAAATATTATTGAACTTTCCATTGTTTGATTTTGCCATTTGAAGATGTCATTTGACAAATACATTTTCAAATTTAATTTTAATTTGATTCAAACATCAAATATAACACATTACCCTCTTCATTATTTGAAATCGGCGGATTTGTGGTTTAATCAGAAATTTAAAATTTCGCGTTTTTAGATTCTAAAACGAATCAAGATAATATTATCCTCTTTTGGGTGATATTCATATGGAGAGATTTTGTTTTCTGATTGGATTGGAGGTGATTTTGGAGGTTTATTTTATTTGAAGGGAAAACCAAGGACTTGGTTCTAATCATAAATAGATGACGGCTCTCAATTGAATCGTTGCTTGTCAGATATTATTTATTAGTAGCAAAAACATCTTGGACGTGTAGAGGTAGTACAAATATTTACTTGCTGTTATGAAACGCTAGCAGACAGTGTATGGAAAATATTAGAAGTCATCCTAGGAGTAAGTTATTCTTTGCAATCATTTAGAAGAAAAATATAATTTAGTTCAATCGACAATCAGTTTTTGTGCAAAAACAAGAAATAAATCGATACTTACATCTTACAGAATTCTATAAAAAACAAAACCAAGAACCCATAATTCAAACATAAATTAGTATTTGTGATTGTTTTGTTCGTAAATTAGTCGAGGACTTAGTGTTCTCCGTAAAACATCCCCCGCTTCAATAACGCAATCACAATATATTAAATATTTTCATGCCATACTGCACACTAGCAAATAACTTAATAACCATTTTGCTACCATAACGTGCGGATTATCTGCCTTCAATTTTAATGCTTGAGGTAATGCAGAAAATAATAGAAACGAAATTACTTCCGCCGCTTATGAGTTCTAACGAAGATTTTACAGATGTTCACTGAACTGACGTGGAAATTTGAGGAAGACCTACTTAAGTGGAACAGAGGGATCTTCCGTGCACTTTTAAACCAAGCGCCACGTTATAAACCATGTCTCAATACAAGCTTCTGTGTACTCACCACGTTGTGCTTTATGGTTTCATAATATTGATTAACATTTTTATTTATTTCTCACGACTGTGATTTTCCAATGAAAAATTATCGTGTGGTGTCAGAAGTTGAGAACCTATCGTATATTGTATAGAATATTATACAATATATGAATTGTTTACATTCCAACATTATAATTGTATTTATTATTAAATTACATTACACATTATTTCGGCTTAAGACTAATGTTTCTACGCTTTGGGGCGCCTTCAGCTTACGCGAATCTCTTCTCTTTTAGGAAGGAAGCGAAGGGAAGTAACTGCTAGGAAAGAGATCTCTCCCCGACACCCCAGTATGGCTTTTATAAGTGTAAGCACTGGCTGAACATATTGTGCCACGCAATTTCATTTGTCAACCGTTTTCTGCATTTCTCCGACCATAGTTTGCGGGCAGAAGCGTCGACCATAGTATCCAATTTTGCTGAAGAGATTGCAAGAGAACAATGTATGGCAGGCGTCACCCGCCTCTCCTGTACAAAGCACGCAATGTGGCGCTCGTAATCTGTCAACTTTGTGATTTTTTTTCAAAAAAAAATATATATATATATATAATTAATACTAATGAAATAATAATTGGGGCAACCGATAGGTCGCCCCTGTAGCGAATGAAAGGAACAAGGTTAAAGAGACAGGGTTATTTGAAAATACAAAGGCCGCATAATGGCGGCCGAAGGAAGTTATTTTTAACCGACTAGCTCACCGCGCGGGCGTGGGGTTTTTAGGACATTATTTAAGCCCTTTCTGCACAAATCCAGCACTCTTCTTCGTGAAAAGCAGAGTTTTCATTGGTATTTAATCGAGAACGGCCTCAAAGATGATGAGGAAATGGGCCGCTCAATTTCATCAATCTTTTCCGTATCATCATCTCTATCACTTTTTTGTAACCCAGGTCCCAAGCTATTGATGAGTTCACGGAGACATTCTATAGCTGACTTACAAGCTGCTCATCGTTTACATGTCTTTTCTAAGCTCCACGCTAGCTGGTCGTTTCGTCGTAGTCTGTCACGCTGTCTTCGTTTTTCGACAATTTCTGCCGACCAACATCTTTTGACGTAGGTCGAGAACAGTGAAGGTGCCATTAGTACATCAACTAGTCTCTCGTGGTCTTCAGGATACACCGTCATATGGTGTATCCTGGTTCTCCTGTGCTATGTACTGTCGATCGCTGGCCGAGTAATCCTCTAGCTCTTTTTAATTCTCGCTCATTGTACTAGACATTTCGAAGCGAATGATCCAACGAACGATTAGCAACGATCAGGTAAAGATCCAACGCAAACCCCATCGACGGAAAGTTGGTGTATAGCCTGTGTTCAAAATGCCAAGCCCAGTTCTGGCTGTCATGATCCGTCTATCCCGAGCTTTTGATTTAGGCATGCTCCATAAGATTGTTACCTTTGATGAGCAAATGTCCCTCTGTACTCGAAACCGCGATCTCTGAAGAATTTGGCTTAGCAGAGCGTTGAGAAACTTCTACAGGATATTTGGAGGTGGTACTTTCGGGTTTTGAAGGAGAAACTGAATATATTGGTTACACGAAAAGAAAATGTAACAAAAAATTCACAAAAAACTCAATGGACATATTGGGATTACATATGTAGTGACATTTTACCCCATTATATTTTTAATGCAATAACTGCATTGTTTTTTTAAAGCGTTTGAAAACATATAGGGTCTAAAAAAAGTTATCATAACTGACTTACTAACTCAATCTGGCTAAACAACTAATAAACCAACCACAACATCATATTTAAAGTTCATTTATACCTTTTACACTGTAGAACACAAAATTCAGGAATGTTTGAATAGATGAATAACCACCTACACACGCTAACATTTCCTTCATGCCGTACAAGATCTAGCGTCTTTAGAGCAATAATGGCATCTATTGATTCCATCAATAATTTTGATGCAAAACTTAAGACTGTAGATCTCCACGCAAGTTTTCGGGGAACGTGAACGGTAGTTGGTTATAGTGGCATCCGATTCCAAACAGGAAACTCTTCATCGCGAACCGAGTATTCAACAAGTATTTCCTTCTTGATACCAGTACCGACATTTTGATTTTTTTGAAGTATGTAAGCAATGTAAGCTCCACTCACAAACAGGAAGACATTTGACATTTTAAAATACCGACAAGACCACGAAAAAGTCTCGTGGACGCCCGCTTAGAACGGACGTGGCTGACATTAAAGTAATATCAGGTTACACAAAGCAGAAATTGAAGAAATTCTTTACTGCCGATAGCTATAATCCAGGTTGCTCCTGGACAACCAGCACTGTGCAGAACTTGTCGCCTGACACCTGATAACCTCATCATCACCTGAAAGGAATCTAATGCAGTGATTAAACCCAAAATAGCGTTCTCAACTTCCAGTTGTTGGCCTACGCACTTGCACATGGTATCGAAGCATCACGAGAGTTGGCGCCCATGCCGCTCAACGCTAGTACTTTGTCAGATGAATAGCTGATCCGACATATCCAGGACTTCCATCAAACACTTTTTTCGAAAATCGACTTAGTGAAAGCATACTACCAGATTCCCATTACCGAAGAATATATGCAAAAGACTTCCAGAACACACCGTTTCAATTATGAGTTTATAATCACGAGCTTTCGCTTTCGAACTTCAAGTCAAAGATTTCAATGGATCATGGGCGATAAACTCTGAGTCCTGGTTTTTGGTTTTCGTTTACCTTGATAAGTGCTCGTTGACTCGAACAAGAGCATCAAGATCACCTTGGCTAAGCTTCAAACGTGGAGCAGACTATGGCGTTATCATCGGCGCCAAGAAAAGCACCATTATTACTTGCAATCAAGCATTTTTGACAGATGTTTGAGGCCCGAGAATTCAGGACTTACACTGACTACAAACAGCTGACTTGCATATTCCACAAATGCGGGGGAAATCACGGCTCTGCTGCATTCAGTGTCTTGCTTGCAACTCAATTGCAGATTCTAGAAATGAACGCACAAGCTGACTTCGATACCAGCCTTGAGTAAAGCGGCTTTCATTGCAATTGACGAACTCTCTAATGCTAGAGTCAAGTCCACTACAAAACTCGTCCAACAGCGGTTCATGTGGTTCATGTGGCCATGTGGCCATGTGGATGTTCATCAAGAAGGAAACCTTTGGATGGACACGAGCCTGCATTCAACGCCAAAAATCCAAGGTTTCAAGTAAATTTTTCTGCCCCCATAGACAATTTTACACTTCAATCCAGCAGGTTCAAAAATGTACACATCATCATTGTCGGATGAAAAAGAGTACTGCATCATTTGTATCGATTACTTCGTTCAACTGCAACTTTCTCAGTTGCACGTTCTTTCTGGAACTTTACGCGAGGATTTACCAGCTTCATCGAATGAGACACTTTTAGGCAAATCAATGCATAACGTCTAACGATCCATTTAACTTCCCCGCAGCATCACAGTTTTTATATCACACGAAACCCTTATGACAGACCACACGAGGTGATCAGGTGGCATAGTAAAACGTTCACACTAAATTTTGATGCAAAGAGACTATAATCTCATTTGACCACCTAAAGTCAGCATTCATTCTGACGATAACATCACTGGATGACAGTAGAATCACCATCAACGCAGGGAATAACCAGCAACCACCGACAATAAAGGAAAATAATCCTCCCAAGCAAACGCACGCCAAAGTGAATGCAGCCAACAATCCTCCAGCATACACCTTAAAGATCAAGTCCGATTTCAGTGAATCTTAGCGCAGTATGTTTATGTTTAACTTAATCCTTTTTTTTGTAGTAGAGAGAGAAGGCTGTTTACGCCCTGTGTGCGGAACTCCCAGACGCAAAATGCTCTTGGACTACCCACGAAAAACCTCCCCTGTCAACCTGAGAACCTAGCCTGGAACCGTTTGACACATTACTTCGGAGGAGACGTGTTGCTACGCCTGAAGGCGCCTTCGGATTATGGGAACCTCTTCTCTAACGGGAAGGAAGGGAGACTGGGGAACTGTTTTCAGCATTACTCCGACCATAGTTTCCGGACAGAGCTCTCCAATCCTGCTGAGGAGGCGCCCTCGCTGGTTGCTTCACCTTTAACAGTAGAAGAATGTGTGACAGGCGTCATCCAACTCTCCTGCACAAAACACACAGTTAGGAGACCGTGCATTGATAATTTTGTACAGGTAGGACAGAAAACAACCGTGCCCGCTTAAGAGATGGGTCAAGTAGAAATCGGTCTCACCATGCGCTCGACTGAAACAGGACCTCGGGTCAGGGATCAAACGTGCAGTCCACCTTCCCCTTGTTGCTTGGTCCCAGGACTGTTGCCAATCGCTGAGAGAGCGACGTCTCTCTTCCCTGGTGATCTCTTCTCTTCGATCTTCGCCTCTATGCAGGTCAATACTTCTGTGCCCTCTCGCAAGGAGGGTGATGGGTATCACCCCTGCGATTACCAACACTGCCACCCCGGAGACCGTTCGATATGTGCATGAGATTCGCAATGCTTCCTGTCTCTACACCTGCGCCAACCGCTTCCGGTGTACCTCCTTGCTGACAGCGTCGCCTCAAAGCTCTGATCCGTAGAGTAGAAGCGACTGCACAACGCTCATTAAGAGTCGTCTCCTTGATGTGGTGAGCCCCCTATGTTGGCCATTAATCGGGTGAGTTCCGTCACACGCGTTGCAGCCTTGTCAACTGTTACCCTGATTTGTTGGGAAAAACTCATCTTCAAGTCTACCAGGACAAGTCTACCCAGGTACTTTACTGTTGATTTCGATTCAACCAGCTCGTCCCCAACACTGATAGGCCTTCCCTAGGTCTGAGTTGCGCATTGTCTACAGTGCGTCCAGCGACCAGCGCCACGACATCGTCGGCATAGCCGATCAAACGTGACTCATCCGGCAGTTCAAGCTGCAGGAGCCCATTGTAGGAGATGTTCCACAGGTCCGGGCCATGGATAGAGCGCTGAGCGACACCTGAAGTAAGAATTATACTTCGCCTGCCCTCCTTCGAGTCGTAGAGTAGGCTGCGGTCCTTCAAATAGTCCCTGAGAATCCGCATCAGGTACACTGGTATTTGAAAACGATTTTCTAGCACTACCAGAATATCCACCCATCTAGCGCTGTTAAATGCATTTCGGACATCCAGAGTAACCAGCAAGACGACCCTTCGTGTGGAAATACTGTGAGACTCCGCACGTTGGACCGCGCTCACTACTTCTCCAATTGCATCGGTGGTGGATTTGCCTGCTCTGCAGCCATACTGCCGTGGAGGTAGGTCCCCTGGTGGTGATTGTACTGGTGATTACTGGCCGAGTAATCCTCTCGCACTCTCCAAATTTTAACTGATTGTGCTAGGCACTCCGAAGCGAATGTCACATCAGGTATGGTGCCGACGCAACCCCATCGGCGGAAAGTAGGGGTGTGGCCTGTGTTCAGTACGACGTGCCCAGTTCGTGCTGCCATGTCGAGGATCCGTTAGCCCCGAGCGTCTGATTGGGGCATGCCCCAATCGATTCCTCTTGCGTTGAAGTCACCTTTGACGAGCAGATGTCCCTCAATACTCGAAACAGTGTCCTCCAAACCATTGAGCCTAAGTTGAAAGGACGACAATGATTCGTTCGGAGTTAGGTATACACTAAACAGTGTAGTTCTCGAACATTGAACCCAATCGAAACCATCTCCTTGCCCCCGATCCTGCATTTGGGGGTGAGCACTGTTCCGAACCCAGATGGCAGCTGTACCGGATTCGTCAGGATACCATGTATGTGAGTTACTGGTGTGATGTTGCTCGCTCAGCAGTAGTAAGTCAGCTTGCCTGTAACTCGCAAACTATTCGAGTAGAGTTGAGCGATGATGGTTCGATGCAGATTGATTTGAAGGATGCGAATCATTGCAAAAGCGCTTAAGCCTTGGTTATGGCTTCTTGGAAGACCCAACACTTCCCTTTGCCTGGAATTTGTTTCAAATCATCTGGTCACGGGTCATACTCCTGGCAAAGAACACAGTGTGACTCGTCTGTGCATTCCTTCTTTTTATGTCCTCTTTTACTTCGCCGTAACCGACAAATAACCACCCTATTCAAATTTTGCCCTGCTTCAAAAGCTGTTCTGCTTCCCTCTCTGTGCGGTCGATTATGACCATGCGTTGAGCCCTCTTATTTGGTTTGGCCAGCCTGACTTTCGTTTCGCCTAGTACGGAGAAGTCGCGTTTTAAGGCGTCTTCTATTTCGGGCAGATCCGTAACGCAGTCAATGTCTCTAATTTGCAGTGTGGCCTTAGGCTCGAGTGAGGCTACAGTTGCCTTCTCTCCAAGGACTCTTTTGACTGCATCAGGTAACGCGTCCTTATTATTTGCATCTGATCCAAACTCAACAAGTAGACCGAGTTGGCTGTACAGTTTTTTGTTGCCGTTTGTACGTCTTTGGGTTTTAGCGCTCCCTTGATTTCTCGCAGAACGTCCGCATAGGATCTACCGTCGGTGGGTTTAACCACCAGTACCTGCCTAATGGGTTTCCGACGCTTCGTAATCTTAGTTCCTCGGGTTATCTGCGATGATTCATTGCATTTCGGTTCCTGTAGAGGTTTATCGATTGTGAACTTTAGGGCCACGTTTTTAGCTGCCTTTTTGGCAGCTTTGGATAGTGCCGTCTGAAAACCCTCCTCAATCGCGATTTGATCGTTCGGCGTCCTGTCCTCGTCCTGCCTCCGTTTATCCCGATCCCCTTTGATTGGGCCGCCGGCCAACCTTTTGGTGGCAATAGAAATCGGGACGACTACTGCGCTGTCGAATGAATTATCCTGTTGCTCTTCCTCTGCCTTTAGCAACCTGTGTCTATAATGACCTATTCGGGCTAGGAGGTCTTCCAACTCCAGTTTCCGTTTTTAACCTCTTTGCTAAGGTTCGTTTGTGCATTGCATGTGGCAGTGATGCGTTTAATAACCCTTTCTGCTTTACGGTATAAATATACGCTCTTCTTCTGCACGATCCATGATAATCAAAGTGCTCCGTGTCTGCCGTGCAGGAATTCCTTTATTTTTGTTCTGTGATTCAGTCACTTCGGTGTTGATGGCAACAATCATAGGTTTCTCAACCGTTTCGCATTTCTCTACCGTGTGTTCGTCTCTGCCAGCTTGCGAGAGGTTCTGTTCTTCATTTTTTGGTCGCTCTGGTCTGCGCATGGTTTTCTTGTTGCGCCCAAATTCTGTTAGAATCTCTTGTTGTACCAGATTTCCTACTTTTCGTCCATCCGTTTTCGAATGTTTCTGTTTCGAAATATTTTCTTTTGTGTATAATTTGTTTGCTATCATTTCTTATGGGTCCCCCCTCACAGCCGCTATCTCCGCTTGTGTATGTAGTCGCCTTATTGGTCCCACGGCTATCTTTGCTAAGTAGGCAGGCCATGCGAGGGTTGGCACGACCCCTTATGGGGACAGGTGCTCAGGGCCAGACCGGCGCTAATCGAGAGTCCGTCTCAACCGAACCTACACAACGAACTCAATGGTGTGAACTTCGAACGTACTCCGAGGCCTCCCAAGGTTTTAATGAGGGGAAAAAGATAAGTTTAAAATTTCGAACGCTCACATACGCTCAATTACATGTATAGGGGCTCTCTAAATCTTATACCCATATGGTTTGTCCGAAACGTTTGGTGAAATTAGAAATACCACGTCAAATCATTCTTCACAATAATAATGTCAGACTTTTGAACTGACATTTTGAAATGTCAAAACGTCGAGGCAATGCATCACCTATCGTACATATCTCGTACATCAAAAACAAACTGCGTGAACAACGCCTAACGAAGCAATTGAATTATCTAAAAACCATGTTTTTTGAAGTTTCCCAAACGGATTGGATAAAATGTTTTGCGAATTGGTTAACACGCCTGCAAAAGTATATCAATTTTCATGTAAAATTCTTTGAAAAACAATTGAGCGACTTTCATTGATAAATTATTGTCTATTGATTTTTAAACCAGAAACATATATACTAACCTACGTTGATAATTTCCCGGAATGCTGGGAGTTTTGAATGCACCGCCATTTCATGAATCTACCATATATTGAACTTACGTTTCGCATTTTCACTCAAATTTTAATCCGTTGAAAAGCAGTAATTAAAAAATTAATTATTGGAAAGTCGCTAGTGGAAAGCGAACTCATTTGGCGTTTGGAATCTTGTAATAAAGGTATAATAGGGTAGTACTGTACAATAAACACATGCAATGCATCACCACAATATGCAATCTTTTAATAAACAAATAGATGCATCGAGTGTTCCACTGGGTGAGCTACTGGTCAGATTTCGCCATGGCATTTAGCGCTATCATTACAATTTTGGCATGATAACAATAAGAAAATTTCACAATATTGTCCGACGAAGCCTTCCTTGAATTCATAAGTACGAATATCGGACGTGACGCGCATTGCTATCCCAACTTATAGGCATTTCAATTTCCAGCTGAACTTTTCGCTACAACACAAGCGATTGCAGTGTGAACGGGGCCAGGTAGTCCTTGTCACCGTGCTCTAATGTATTGCAGTCCGATCCCCAATCTATTATTCAATCCTCACACTTATTCCGCCCAGCATTGAATGGGAACTTTTGATTGAAATATAAGTCAAAGTGATTTTGAAAGTCATTTGATAGCGTTCGGAATGTGATCAGGAAGATGCCGCACCACTTTCAATGGTAACCTCTGCACAATGAGCATTGAATGAGGCTACACTAGGTGGTGAGTAGTATTCCGAGCACGTCCAGTGGATCCCAGAGTGGGCCTAGCTTAAGTGCAATTACCGTGCTTGGTCTTGAACTCAGCTACATGTTCGTTACTGGAAATAACTCGAGAAAAGCGGAAAATTCTCAATTTTAAAGTCTATCTTAAATATATCCAACTATGAGGCATTCAATCAATACATCGCTCTGTTATCAGGATAGTATTGCTTATATCGCGAGTTACAGGACACGCTTTCAAAAACGTTCAAATGGAAAATGTTAACACTGTGCAACAACTATTAGATGCCTCATCCATACGGCAACCAGCTTCCCATCCAAGCAATATGTAATTGCACATTTGAATAATTGAACATTGAGATTTCATACTTTTACTCAGATTTTGCGGTAAAGATTATTCAAATAACGAGTTTGAATGGAATGATAATATTGAAGTTAATTTAGTTCGGAAGTTATTAAAATTATGCTAATCATCTGGACAAATTGAGGAAGAGAATCTTTTATTCCTGACAACAATAGTTGCAATTAACATATATTTCAGTGACTCCCCAAGTACTTAACACTTTCTGTCTCACGGTAGCCATATATCAAAAAGAAATCGCAGAAATTCGTCCTTCCAGATGGTCTTTCCCTCCCTATATAATTTGTTAGTTAGTTTTCCAGGGTTGGTTTTCACCTAGAATTGCAGATTCTATGTAACGATTTCAGTTATAAGGGATCTCGTAATTAACTTTGCGTAGCTTGGGTCCGCCGGGGCTTGCTTCGTGGGTCTCGAGGATGCGTTTCGGCTGCATACAGCCATCTCCAGCTCTTGGTCTTGGTCATCATCTTCAAAGATGAGAGCCATCTTCTACAAAGATGGCTGTATGCAGCCGAAACGCGTCCTCGAGACCCACGAAGCAAGGCCCGGTGGACCCAAGCTACCCAGAGTTAATTTTGGCCTGTGGCAACACCAAAACGAACTTCATCTCGTAATGACTTACAGGTAAGAAATAAGAATAAGAAATATTTTCGGTTTTTCTTTATGTAATTGAAGCCGAATTTCTTACTTAATAGGGAAGGAAGTAAAGGAATATTTGATACTGGTTGGTCATTTGGCTTCAATTTTTGAGGTTTAGAGATCAAGGTCGCTTATGCCTAAAGTGAGGATCTCTCCGTCACAGCAGGCTGCAGGACCCCTTTCCAAACCAGAGTTGTTACGAATGCCAAAATTTTGACATCTGCAGATGCGGATTTCTATACCCGCGGATACAGGTGCAGATACAGATTAAACCAATTTTTCAAGATACAGTCGAACTGCGATGAATGAAAATTTATGTTTTAACAAAAAAATATGAAAAAGTAAATTCAACATATGTATCCATATGTACATGCAAGAACATATGCTTGTACATATATTTATGTGTTTGGATTTATTTATTATTTTAATGTAACAAGTCAGTTATATGTGATCGACGACTGAGTTTTAGATTTTGGTTGTCAAGAGAAGCTTCAATTTGATTTAAATAGGATTTTAAATGGATTTTAAATAGGAACACAAGGCCCTAAACGAATTTTCAACCAAATCGTTTGGTGGTTGTTGCGGAAATCATCTTCTAATTCCTCCTCTGTCGTTCTAATTCGTCTCTTCTTCGGCAGACATCTTCATTGTTCAACTGTACCGGTTCGGATTAGCAGGACTTGATAGTATCTAAATCCAAATGTACAAAATTGTTTATGGTGGTAACTACTTCTGACTTTTAATATTTGTCCAAGCTCCGTACTCGATTTGATGATGATGGAGGGCACCGTCAGAACACTGTCCCCGGCCCATCCTCTTCGTTACGATACACCACCCGAGAAAGCCCACACTTCACTGCAGAAGAACTAGGACTAGCCATGACGTCGATGAAAAAGCGGAAGGGTCCGGGGCCGGATGGCATTCTGAGATACTGCAACTGGCCCTCCGTCGTCTACCTGATTGTTGCTCCGCACCTTCAACGCCTCCTTGGAAGAGGTTTTTCCGCTACGCTGGAAGGAAGTGAGGCTGGTGTTAACCGACAAAGGGAAGGGAGGCCCTGAGCTACCGTCCTCATACCGCCTGCTGTCCATGCTAGACGTAGCTGTGACGGTGCTTTAGAAGTTTATCAAGAGAAGACTCACCGACGCGATCAAAACCCAAGTGGTCATTATGACGAAAAAACGGATCCCCAGAGTCCTTCCCCTGTAAGTAGGTGCGACTATTATCCAGTCTAAGAAAACAGTCAAGTACTTATGTTGATAATAGATTCTAAGGTAAGCTTCCTTGGACAAATCATGGCGGCCGCAGACAAGGCTCCAGTGAGAGTGTTAGCACATAGCCGACTCATGGCTAACATGGAGCATCCTCAAGCAAAGATGCCTATTAATGAACATGTAGGAGTCCATACTTTTATACGGATCCGAAGTCTGGCCTAACGCCCTTAAAAAGTAGACGTACCGGAAGCGTTTGGTTCAGGTGCAAAGGCGAGAAGCCTCACGAATCGCATCGGCATATCGCACCATTTGAGAACCAGCGGTGATGGTTATTTCAGGGGTGGTGCCCATCACCCTCCTAGCAGGAGAGTGTAGGAGGGTCTATCTTCAGAGGGACGAGCAAGAGATCAAGTCTACTGCACAAGAGGAGAGGCAATGGGCTCTCGCTCTGTGGTAGAACAAATGGGAACATGAGCCACTGGGTAGATGGACGGCACGACTCATTAGCCACATGAGGCCATGGTTTAGTCGAGGTCATGGTGAGACCGATTACTATATGACTCAGCTCATCAGAGGGCAAGAGTATTTGCTGTCTTACTTTTACTAACCGGACTTGTTGTGCCCGGGGAGTGTGGACGACGCGTACCACACCTTTTTCGAGTGCAGACGGTGGGGAAACGAGTACTCTCTCCTTTCCAAGAGAATAGAGCAAGAGCAAGAGGCAGGTACACGATCAGTAGCTTAAAATTAGGCTAGAAAATGTCTTCCCAGGCTAATCAACAGATACAACGCTAGCCGTTGGTGAAACCTGATGGACGACGTGAACAGGAATCCATAGGATCTGGGCTACGAAATAGTGATGCGCGAAAAGATCGAGGGAATTCTGCCGGCTCTTTTCCCTTTCCACCCACCATTGTCGAGGCTGTCCACAGTGAAATACCAATGGAAATTCGACTTTTTACGAAGATTACATTGGATAAAGCAGTCCTTTGTATGAAGGAAAGAAAGCCGTCAGGACCAGATGGCATTCCATTAAATTGATTCTATTAAAAGCTAAAGAGTAGGTTGCTCCACAATTTATGCAATTAGAGCAATGATGAGCGTGAGCCAACTTTCACAGGTACCCATTAGTTCTGCACAACGGGTCGTCCTGCTGGTTACCCTGGTCCGAAATACATTTAACTGCGCTAAGCGGGTAGGTATTCTGGAAGTACTTGAAAAGCATTTTAATTAATATTATATCTGATGCGGACTCTCCGGGACTATCATAAAGCCTTAAATCCTCTCTATGACTCGAAGGAAGATAGCCACAAGACAATACTTACTTCAGGTGTCACTCAGGGACTTATCCCCGGCCCGGATCTGTGGAACATCTACGATGACGGGCTGCTGCGGCTTGATCTGCCGGCTATGCGGACGATGTCGCGGTGCTAGTCACAGGACACACTGTCGACCATGAACAATTCATGCTAAATACGTTAATGCGGCAAGTAATGGACTCATGACTGCTCGCGCTTCGTGCTGGTAATGGAAATAGCCAAAGTGGTCATCCTGACACGGCCCATCAGTAATCGGCACGCGCAGGTTTAAATGAAATCAGCAGTAAAATATTTTTGTTTTGATGGTGTTTTGATGGACTCGAAGATGGTTTTTTCCCAAAAAAATGAGGCCAACAGCTAAAAAGCCTGCAGCGCGTATAACGGCACCCACCCGTTTGATGGCCAACATAGGGGGGCCCTCCACATCAAGAAGATGGTTCTACTCTATGGGTCAGAACTATGGGGTGACGCTTTCAACATGGAGTTACACCGAAGGCGTTTGGAACAAATGCACAGAGACATGGAGCGCTGTGAGTTATATGCATATGTCCAACAGTCTCCGGTACGGCAGCTCTGGTGTTCCTAGGGGTGATACCCATCGCTCTTCCTGCAAGAGAGCGCAGCAATATTTACCTGTGCAGAAGCGAAGACAACAAAGAAGAGGTCATCAGTGCAGAGAGACAAAGTTCTCTCAGCGATTGGTAACAGTCCTTGGAGCAGGACACAAGGAAAAGTTGGACGTCACGTCAGATCTCTGATCGTGGCTCAGTGGAATGCATGGTGAGACCAATTTCTCTTCCACCCAGCTCTTAAGCGGTATCCTTCTGTTCGGTCTTACCTTTCGATTTCTACTAACCTGACCTGTCAATTCACGGTAGCCTTGCTGCGTGTTTTGTTCAGGAGAGCTGTACTTTTCTAACATTATTTTCTTCTCCTTTCCTTTCCGCTGGTAAAAAGATTCCCGTAATCTTGTATCTAAACTTTTGAAACCCCGAAAGAAGTGAGGTTGATTTTTTGACCTATAAAAAGCAATTTTACTTTTTCTGGCCCATCCATGTTTGCAAAAAGCATCAATGTAACTCCCTGTTTACTATCCGAACCGCCATATACAAAAGTTGTCATCTGGAAGAAATTTGAAAAATAATCCTGTCTCATCTGCATTAAAGACATTCCGTTCTTGATAACGTTTCAATGAATGAGGTAAAACATTACGTCTCAATTTAGTGCAATTTTTGTCTCTGCTTTTTCCACCAGCCTTATTACGACTTACCCCAGATCTAACAAAAAAAAAATGAATTTTAAAACATAATTACTTTTAAATTTTTATATGTGCCATACTTGTGTTTCCAATCATCAGTAAGAAAGAAAGAGTGTTAGTCTTTCGAGCAAGAAAGATAAATTTCCCACGCTATTGTCAACCGACTTGGTTCGGCTTATGAAAAATCCGAGTTACTGAAGTTCGACTTATCAACGGTCGACTGTATTTTAATCTTGAGTGCAGAAATAAATGAAAATCAATTTAATTTTAATATGCTTTTAACATGCAAATCGAGTCTTTTTTTAAGTAACTATATCCTTTCGGCGAAGATCATACTGAATATTTTTCTATTAGGTAGTATTTTTTATTTTTCTACAAATATATTTGTATATGGGGGAATATTATAAACAAACAGGAGGTGCACCAATGGGTATTCCATTATCTTCGTTTATCAACGACCTTTTCATGAACAACATCGAAAGAAAGCTGGAGGAAGAAGGAAAACTGCCAAAACACTGGTTACGATACGTAGACGATTGCTTTGCGGTTATCAAAAAGGACGAAATACACAGAACACTGGAATACCTGAACGCGGCGCACAAGAAGATACAGTTCACATATGAAATGGAAAAGGATGGGAAACTGCCATTTTTGGATATATTAGTCAAAAGGGAAGACATCAGTAGAGTTGAAATATACCGTAAACCAACAGACACAATGCGGATCATACCTAACACATCAAATCACAGCGATCAACACAAAATGGCAGCGTTCAATCACTTAGCTCACAGGATGTTTACACTGCCACTCAGCAACGAAGGCATAGAAAAGAGCGAAATTACATCAAGAAGCTAGCGGAAGGAAACGGATGCGAAAAAAGAAGAATAAATCAATTAATCAGCAGTGGAGGTTAGCACAAAAAGATACAAACCTATCAAGAGAAAATGAAAAGAAACACAGAATACCAATGGGATACAACAAAGCCACGAAAAAACTTAAAAGGAGGATTAAAACGACGGAAATTGTGTTTAGCAGCTGAAAGAATCAGTTGAAAAACAAACTTGGAACAACAAAGGACAGCATAAATAAAATGTAGAAAAGTGGAAAATACGAAATCAGCTGCAAGGATTGCAACAAAAAATACATCGGGCAGACAAAACGATCAGTGAAGATATGGGCGGCAGAACACATCAGTGAGGCAAACAGAGCGAAGAAGAACATCAAAGCAGGTAAGCTAGCGGAAATTAAGTCGAGAGTAGCGGAACACATAATAGCGGAAAACCACAGGATCGACATAGGAGACGCGAACATCATACGCAGCACAAGGGATGTGAGGAAACTGGATGTAGAAGAGAGTATCGAGATCTACAAAAACAGAGGAGAGAATCTACTCAACGCGGACCAAGGGAACGGGTATACCTGGCTGTTCAAATATTTATGAGTAATTATAAGTAATAAAAATATCGTTTAGGTTAAGTAGTAGGTAATTACATGTACGCTATAAATAAGGAACAAATTGAGGAACATTCTTTAGTTGGATACGCACTGAGGAAGGCTGCAAGTAGTAGCCGAAATATATATTTGTAGAAAAATAAAAAATACTAGCTAATAGAAAATTATTCAACGTGTTTCTATTAATTCTAATAACATTAGCTAGAAAGCTCAAAAAAATTAAAAAAAGTTAACATTGAAGATCATACTGTTATAAGGTTCACCTTTATCTTTATTCGATGAATCTAATAGCATGGCAAGATCGCTTGTTATAACTCATACCGGACGTCCCTGGTGCTTGATCGAATGAATCTTCCATTTGCCACTTTATATTTGTTCCCAATTAAGCGGCGATTAAGGAGACCAGTGGTGACAGGATCATTAACTTACTTAAAAAGTGTATACTTATAGCGAGGGTCTAAATACGTTAAAATTGTATGAAAACCGTTATTTTCCAAAGACGATCATTTTGCCAAAATATTAAAGCCGGAAAAAATTTCTATGCACGCGGTTTTTGAATTTTAGTACAAGTCTCCCTAGTCTGCCTTTGCGACTGCTCGAGTAAAGGGACGCTAGGGGATCGGAGCACGTATGCGATAGAGTTTATTGAAACCATTTGTGTATAAACTAGACAAGTTTAAACTTGTCTAATATCATTTTCAGTCAGTCAGGCACAACCAAGCATTTGAGAAGGACGCTACGTACGCTTGCAGTAATATATGCTTATTTTTATCGATACGTCTGTGAGACAGTTTCACCTGTATACTCATTAATTTATTTTTAAAATGAGTGATAAAGTGGTGTAGAGTGGAGAGAAAGGAGGAAAAACGGTATGTGATAACAGCAAGAGACCGAAATTGTTTCGAAGAAGACCATTGAATCAACCTGAGTTAGAAGCACCAGATGACTTGAATGCCAGTACTTCGGCGAAAACTGAAACAATCAGAAGATATGTTTGATAAAATTATAAAACCAGCCTATGAAGAACTGCCCACTGCCCAACTCGTATAACTCGGTGTATCGGCAGCTATACACTAAATAGAAAGAAAGCTTCAGCTCGACTGGGTGGGCCTTGGCGCCGAAATCCATTGCAAGTGGTAAAACAGTCTTGAATGTGGCCACCGATATTGCAGTTTGTGTGTACAATGACGGGTTTCCTTCAATTTTTCACATAATTGAGGCAATGAATGAGAAGCTACGAAGTGTGCCTGGAAATCGACAAAGAGCCTATAAAGCATGCAAAGAGATCACTGTCTGACTAGGATCGTTTCAAGGTCAAGCAGAAAAGAATAACAGGAACAGAATGATAAACTGAAAGGCCAATTGTATGGTGCAGGCATCGCTGATTAAAGATATTAAAAATTATTCATGATTTTCTACTACTCAAAACTTCAAACGCGTTTATCTCGAAACTGTATTTATTGAGTGTGTCAGAAACATAACTCAAACAATTTCACCCGATTTAACTGAAACTTTTATAATATCTTGAAAATCACGTAAGCACTAAGATTGTTTTTTTTTTTAAATTTCACAGTTCATTTGTTATTGACCATTATCTGATGATTTTTCAAGCAAAATATCATTTTTCACTTTAGAAGTGCACCATTTAGCCAAAAATTAATATGTCGAAAAAGAACTTACGTTAGTGTCTAAAGTTTCGTTAGTGTTAGTGTCTAAAATGAAAAAAATAAATTGGCTGATTGAAATTTAAAAATTACAGAAGCTGTTTGTCCGGCCGTGATGAGCCTTGAAGAAACGAAGACGTCATCGGAAAAATGCTGTGCAAGCCATTTTGAAATGAATCGCTTAAAAAAAAATTTTTTTTTGTATACAGTTGTTTACATACATAAAAAATATCCTGAATTGGAATCTCGATTTTTTTTTGTAATATTTCTGGAAAAAAATTGCAAGAAGCCTATATTTTCCGCCTATAGAGTGGCCTAACTCCTTTTCCTTTGAGTGACCTTTTCATGTTGGAAAAGACAAAGCCTGCAGATAAATTTCCTACAAGCTTTTTGTTACTTATTATTCTCAAGATATAAAGCTGCTTTTGATAAAAAAATTTAAATACCCACTCCCACAAAAAATAATCATAAAATCAAAAAAAAAGTTCAAGAAAGTAGTTTTCAGGATGTTACAGGGGTGTACACTGACCAGACAGACTGGTCGAATTCATCCACGCCGCCCATATTTTCATTATAATTTCAGAACAAACGTGGTATCACTCCGTCTGACTTCTCGCTTTTTTTATTGGACACCAAAATTTGAAATTCTCTGGTGGTTCAATGCTATCATAATTGGTTCCCATGGTACATACACTGTTGTCTTTCGACCTTACCAATAATATTTGACCTTTCTTGTCAAACCTGTAGTCATCTTTCTTTTTCATTTCCTTTGTGCTAGTTAGTGGACGTTTTCAGTCCTATTTTCTCGTATAGTTCATGTAGCATGGTAGTCTTTGCTTTTCAAATTCATTAAAAGATCGTAGCTTGTAAAAAAGTTGTCAAAAAAACTTCATGATTAGCTGGTGTACAATTTCTAATAAATTTTTGGATCAGAGGTCGGTGACTGCGATTTTCCACCGTAAAACCCGAATGAGTAGCAGTACCCGGTCGAACTGGGCGCTACCCAATTTTTATATCCGAAACGGACTGGTTTCCCACAAATAAATTGTTTGGCAGGGTAGTGGCCTTAGTATTTCACCAATAATTCGCCGATGGAGACGCAATCATGAAATATCCCCCACTGTAAACACTTCTGCACTAGCATGTCTACCCATTTTGAACATCTTAACATTTGGCGTTTCTGCTAAGTCGTTATCTACTATATGTAGATTTCTTTTTATATCTCAAAGCCTATGCCGCGATATAGCTTTGCCGACCAGTTTCACGCCTATACCTTCATCCAGAGACCAGGACATTGGTTCTCGAGGTAGTTTGTGATACCCAGAACTAGATACCCAAAAATACCCTAAATATTTTACCCTAAAAACTTTTTTATAGCCTTACATACGTCCAGCAGAACTAAAAATGCGCTAGGAGAAACAGGTGGGGTTTTTAAAGAAAGGTTTTTTTTTTGAGGTGGGGATAAAAAACTTTTTTTTAACTATTTTTAACAAAAAATACTTTATAAAAAATCACGTGGTTCCCAACACTAAGACAAGAAAGTCGGTCAACCGTGTGCATCATGTCTCCAGCAAATGTTGATCGATGTTTGTAAAATAAAGTTGTTATAGTGTGACGAGCCGGAATTTCGAAATTCGAAATATTTATCAATTTATAGCAGTTTAAAACAAAGTATGCGTTTTGCGTCATAGATTTTACACTTCAATTATTTTTATAAAATTTTCGAATAAAAATACAAAACATCCAACTCGACAGATTATTGAGAAAACAATTTTGAATATGAAAAAAGAATCGCAACAAAAAATATTGAAAATTGTATGAGTTATTACGCCAATTGTGGCGGGAAGAATAGTTTTGAGAAAAGTGCGTTTGAAGTTTCAAGTGTGGTTTGCTCGAAGTCGCGCGCAGCTGAAGCAAGAACTTTATGAATTTTTATTTGATCTGTAAACATTCGTTTAATCGTCCATTCGGGCTTCGTATTGTATGCCTTCCTAGTCGGTAAATAATTGTTCTTGTTTTTTTTTTTTTCAGTCGACGGGCTATTCTGGCCTCTTTTGTTGTTTAAGTAACGCCTGCTTAAGCTTCTTTAATTTTTTTACAATTGAATCAAAGCTTGTTTGTGCGATACATGATGCTGAATTCGACCCCACAAAAAGCTGCATTGCCTTCGATCCTTTTCCTAACAGCCGAAACGCGAGTATGAAGCGTTGGTTTATCTCGTGTACAGAGTTTATCAAAGAAAATGAAAAAACACTCTGCATATTATCATCACACGTTGTACAAAAACATCAACTTTTACAGAAAGAAGCCTGAAACTATAGAGAACAAGAACAAATCGATTTTATGAAAATTCTGAACGGATGACATGAAAAAACCAACTTATAAGCAATAATTACTTGAAAATAATTATAATAATTCACTTAACTGCACTGTGTTTCAATGACACAACTTCAATTGAGACAACAGACTTCTCACAAAAAGTCACATTACCTCTACTGTGATTAAGTAAAATAACAAGCGATTCACGAAAAAATATTCCGATCGTACGGTGTTTTTCTCAATTACGTACGGTGACTTCTAATGGGTAAAATACAAGTTGGAAATCATTTCATTTTACAATGGTAAAAACAATGCCGTTTCTGTATCTCTTTCCTTTTGCGTGCAGTAGTTCCACCTTACGATGGGCTTGAACATGATTTAAATGCCAAAATTAACACCACCGATTTTCTTTCAACATTCGACTCCCAGAGTCATAGGAAGGCTAGATGAAAAAACGACCGTCGAAATGTTTGTACCTTTTGCTCACTTCTAGTTTCCAAACATCCCCAATTTGGCATAAATGATGTTTTTCTGTCAGTTTGACACTAGCACACAAACATTTACAAAGCATATTTTTGGAATTGCTCCTTTTACTAAGACTGCAGATAATCATTGGCGATTCTCAGAAACAGTTTAAAATAGATAAAATTTGAAAGAATGATTTTTTATTTGAATGAGATTTGCGCTAGTATGTCAACAAACGAGAATCATATCCTTTATTGCCATCCTTGTCTGATTTGCGAGCTAATCGAACTATCGCCAACCCCCACCCCCGATTTTTTGTTTACGTTTGGTGATACCGCAGATCGAATGATCAATGTTATTCGTGCAATTAGCTAAAACTTCAAAAAGTCTTCGACCCTTTGAGGTGAATTTGTAATTGTTCTGTCCGAAATTTCAATTTCTTGTGAAAGTATGGACAGAAGATCAAAGGATCATGCAGGGACCCATCAAGAAAATTGGGCGCGCATATGTTTTCTCTGTTTGCAGAAGAAGAAACAAATAGTCAAAATCAGTGGTGCTTTATATTTGAACCTTCAAAAATGTTTTAATTATGCTGAACACAATGATTACTTGCAAAATTATCGTATATCGGTCAGTGAAGTGTGAAACTGTAAAGAAAAAAGCTCTGCCAGACTATACAAAGTTCAAAATTTTGGAGAAGAATACTCGGGCAAAAACTCAAATGTTGTGCAGTTACATTTTGTGTGGATTGGAACGAGGTCTAGGGGCATATAACTTCACTAAAAAAACGACAAGCAAAAAAGAAGAGGAGCAACAATTGCCAAAAATGTGGTGAAACTTTTTTGGGAGGGAAAAAGCATTTTTGTAGCCCAAAAAAACCCTTCTCGAGATTCAAGGAACATGTAGGTAACTCGCTTTCTCTGAAACAGAGGGAACATTTGGCGTGTTCTTTAATAAAGGGCATAGTTTTAAATGAGGATACCAATTCTCACAGCTCAAGCAATAAAACCGCTACTTTGTCTCAGGTCCACGGAAAGGCACTCAACGTTGAAACATACCCCGGAACGAACAAATCAAACTATGGACCCGCGACAGATTTCTGCGGGAGATTTTTGTAAAATAGCCACAAATTACGGTCTCTCCAGCTCTCAGGACATAGCAAGAGACATAGCTTCCAAAAAAGAAACCAGCATCTGAAGACGAAACTATCTACACAGGCTAGATGGCTTTTTTGATTTCAAAGGTTGCCCCATAATAACATCCAAAGCTGCCGAGAAAACGACCTCCACAGAAATATTGGCATTTTGTACAGATGTTCCGGCCTTAATCGATGATTAAAAAAGCAACTCGAAACTATGAATATCCCCATTTGAAGTTTGGCATTGGTGGTGAGGGAGGTTTTCTCAAGATTTACCTTTCAGTGCAAGAACTTGAAGGGCCAGATACAATACTGCGTGACGGCGATGTGATTTTCGCATGTCGCGGTGCGGCGCAGCGCATTAAATTTACAATGCGCGCGATGCAAGGAAGAATAAAGGCCCAAATACAATACTGCGAGAGCGCGACGAGAGTCTTGCAGCAAATGTCAAGCAGTTTTCGTAACTTGTATACGACATCGTACAATGATTGTGATGTGTCGGTGCGAGGCGAGATATATTCGGAAAATCGAAAATTTCTCGCAACGATAGATAGATAGATAAAAATTTATTGAGTCTTTATACGTACATGCCATTCTTAACTAGCTACGGCAAATGTTTGACCGCAACAAATTGTCAAACAGCTTTTGAAAAACTAAAATCTGGTCGTAACCAATTCTTATGCTAGATTAGAGCTGTAGTTTTATTCATATTTTGCTCGAAAAGCTTAAATTTGATTGTGATTACAATGATTCTTATATTAATTATATCTAACTTATCCTAGTTTATTTACAATTAGAGTTAGTGGTATGATGAAATAGGGAATTAAGTCTGAAGGGGTTGAGGAGCAGAGGCTCTTCGGCTGGCTTGGGCTCTCTATTATCTCCGGTGACGTTTGCCGACCCGAGCCTTTGAGAATGGCACAATGAGTGCCGTGTGTTCACCCGTGGTCTTCTGGGCCAGGTTGGACATAGAAGGGTGGCCTATAATGTGACGACGCATCGAAGGATGTCATTGATGGCAGATTAGAGCAGAGAAGTTTGATGGGGGCTAGGTAGGCTGAGGAGGCATTAAGCGACATGTTCCGGTGATATAAGTCACGTACAATAGCTTCGGGGTGATCTGACCATCTACGCAGTCTCTTGGCACTTGTTTGGATCATTAAATTAAGGATGGGTTGGATTTTTGTTTCCTCGTAAAGTATGCTGCTGCGGTAGTACTTTTTATTGGGCTTTCGATATTTGGACAGGCACTTTCTAAGCATCTTTCTTTCGAAAATCTGCAGTTCTTCAGCGACAGTAGGGGAAATCGTTAGCCAAACCGAGAAGCAGTACGATATAATGGGCCTAATCAGGGTTTTGTACATGAGCAGTTTTGTGCTGATGCTAACTGATTTAGACGAGAGTAGTGGTGCGAGCGCTGCAGAGGCTTTGGTTGCTGTAGTAATAGTCGCGCGTGCGTGGGGGTTGAATTTCAGGCGGTGGTGGAATAGGACACCCAAGTATTTTATAGTATTTTTAGTGGCGTGGGGGAGTTGTCGATACGTAGAGTGAGTTATCTGCTCTCTGAAGGTGCCAATTGGTGGCCTTTCCCGGAGCCATTGCGAAAACAAATTAGTTCGCATTTTCCGGCGTTAATGGATAGCGCCCATTTTGCGAAGTACAATTGGGGGGATTGTATGCGTGGTGTGATGATCCTCAAGGCATTCTGAGGGGAAGAGTGGGAGGCCAGTACGATGATGTCATCTGCGTAGAGGATGGAGGGCGGTGGGGCGAGGGGCAAGGGGGGCACGTTCTGAGTAGGGGCATTTAAAATACTTGTTGGCTGGGCCATGAGGATATCGTAGAGGAAGAAGTTAAATAGATGCGGTCCGAGAATGTATCCCTGTGGGACGCCCGAGTTCACACTAATTTTGAATATGAATTTTGAATATGAATTTTGAATAATAATAGTTTGAATATGTGTCCGCTATCTTTACGGAACAGAACCTTTCGTGGAGAAAGTCAGTTATGATGCGTACAACCGGAATCGGGCATTCGTTAATAAGAAGCATATAAATAAGTCCATTTGACCATACTGAATCGAATGCTTTTTCGAGATCAATGGAGCATGCCATGGTTGATTGCTTCATTCTTAGCCCGGTCGAAATTCGGTCGTGTAGCAGAAGCGCTGCTTGCTCCGTCGATAACTTCTCTTGAAATCCGAATTGCTGGGCAGGCAAGAGGGGTTCGGCAAATGGTTTGAACGATAAGAGTATGATCTTCTCTAATATCTTCCCTAAATTCGAGAGCAAAGATATTGCCCTAAATTTACCTATATCTCCGTTTGAATTTTTTTTGGGTAAGGGGATTAGAATTGCGGTTTTCCAGGTTCGAGGAAAGTATCCGTTGCTTATGCACTGGTTTATAATGCAGGTGAGGGGTCTAAATAGGGTGGCGGAGCATTTCCTTAGCACGAAGTTGGAGATTTCGTCTCGCCCAGCTGACTTTTTGTGGTTTAATGAGCTTAATGAGGAGAGGACTTGGTCGGGCGTTGCAAAGAAGCATTTGAAGAGTTCGCTTGAAGGGCATATAGCTCGGTTGGTGGGGAAGAAGATTGTTAGGAAGGAGCCCTGGTATCCTTGCCGAAACTCTTTGACTTTTCGCTCCACACTAGCGTTGAAATCGCGATCAGCCGAGGACTTCTTTGCGAACAAATGGTGGAAATAGTTGGAGCACGCAGATAGTTTTTGCTCCGTTGACGTTACCGTTTCGCCATTTAGATGCATTGGGCTCTTGTTTATGTCATAGTTTGAAGTCCGCCGGCCGGTGATGGCGTTAATTTCCTTGAAAACATTCGCGGATGGTTTCAAGACGGATAGGCGATCTTTGAACATTTTGTTCATCTCTGCACGCGTGTTCGCCCTTATAAGGGTGTCAAGACAGTTTATTTGGGCGTTCATTGAAACGTATTCATCGTTGATACGGTTTAGATTCTTATGAAAGATTCTCTTAAGCCGTTGTTGCCACCTAGCTTTGATTCGGATAAGGTGAGTGGTATGAGAAGATAATTTTCCATATTTGAAAAACGAAGGTGGTTTGGCGGGCGCGTATTTGTTTAGGGTCGATAGTATGTTCGCAGAGAGTTCTTGGATGGAGTTGTCTATATCCGAATTACTGAGTATTTTATGGTCCGGATATTTTCCCTCAAGTTGATCTGAAAGTTCGTCGTTCAATGCTGAACAGTCTAGGCCTGCAAAACAACGACTTACTCTCTGAGGCAGGGTTATTGGGGTGATTCCACGTAGTTGTATGTCGAGCAGAAGCGCGAAGTGGTCGGAAGGAGCCGGCGTGGTAGTGCATTTGAGATTTGAGTGGTTTGTGGTGAGAAGAGAGGCGGACACCAGGAAATTGTCTAGAAAAGAGCTGCCCTTGGAAATGTTGGTTCACCTGCATTAATAATACAGAGGGATGTTTGGTTCATGTATTGAAGCCAATTGGAGAGTGGTGAGCCATTGGTATTTGTTGCGCTATCGCCCCATGAAGGGTGTCTGGCGTTGAGATCATCTCCTATAATTATTCCGTCACAGCTCTGTCCAATGTTTGTTATTTGGCTGAGTTTGGATTTAATAGGAGTTCCGGTTCCGCATAGTACGTACAATGCTCCTAGCGATACTTTACGTAGATGGCTTTGATTTACCCGCAGATGAACAGTGGCTAGAGTACACGAAAGGGGAGTGACAGTGCATTCCACTTGGTAGGCGGTATGGATCGTTCGAACCATGATTAGGGTACCTGTGCGTTCGTCATTACGGAATATGTTGTAATGTGGGAAGTACAGTTTGTGTCTTACTGATAAGTGAGTTTCGCTAATGAGAGCGAAATCTGGTGAGTACCGTTCTAACAGGTGTTGTAGCGCTAAGCGCTTGTCGTGTCTCTGGAGGTAGTTTATATTTAGCGATAAGATACTTAGCTTACTGCCCTCAAGTGACATACAGACAGAAGTTGAATAATGCGTCTGGTTTCTGTTCTTGAGGAAAATGTTTGTACGTTGCCCAAAATTCGCGGGCTTTTATGAGTAGGCATGGAAGTGAGATTCCAAACATGTTTTGAGTTTCCTGAGCAATGAGGTTCAAAGGGTTTTCCTCCTGGTGTTGTTCACGCCGATCTTGCGAGTTGCTGAGAGGGGAGGAATTTTTCGCAACGGAGGCGTATGACTCTCTGTTGACTGGTGGATGGTGGGTGGGTGGTGCTATGTTATTGCGGACACTTATCGAAAGATTTGGGGGATGAAAGTTTTGAGGATCTAAGGTCAGCTGGTGGTCGTTTATCTGAGCTCGCTTTTGACGAATTCGGTCCCTAAGTTTAACGCGTTCCGGGCAGTTGGAAAAATTGGCCGGGTGACCCGTGCTCGCGCAGAGAACGCAGTAAACGGGAGGGATTGAGGGGTCTGTTACCGAGTCCTCTCGCGGATTGGCGAGGCTTTTTCTGGGGCAGGTGGCTCCCGAATGGTCTTTACCGCAGGCGACACACCTCTCGCTATAACCGCTGTTGACGGCAACATGCCCGAAGCGCTGGCATCTGTAGCATTGTGTGAGCTCTCCCTTCCGGGGTTATTTTGCATGTTAAGTATGAATTTTATTTTTAAAAGCTTTGTCAGGTCTTCTTCAGTAGTGAGGGATACTCTAAAAAGGTTAAGAGCAATATTATTCTGCCGCAACCAGGCAGTGCTCATGTGGGTAACCGAGGGGCTAGCTATTTCTGGTACTTGGAGTTTCATGTCTTCGAGGATTTTTTCCTCTGAAAACAGAGAGCTGAGGCCCTTGAGAACGACAACCGGTTTTCTGCGTATTGCAGGCGTGAAGGTATGATCACCCAATTTTCGATCACGCATTATTTTAATAATGCAGTCATACACCGCTACGTTATCTACCACAATCTTATGGTAGGCATCTGATATCGACTTTATTCGATATCTTGCAGTCGGAAAACTACGCATCATCAGTCGCAGGGTCGGGGGGGGGGGGTAACATTATTGATAAAGATTGGCGGTAGCAAAGATGGTTTTGGGCTGCTACTAGGTGCGGAGGGTGGACTGTTAGTAGATGGGGAAATGTTGCATACTTATTAGGGCTTATATTGTTAGTGATATTAGTACTCTGAATTTTACTTGCCTTAATAACTAATCTACCGGTTGCTAACTTGAAATGTGCCGCGTCGTTGTTGATCGCCGCTTGTATCTCGTTTTCGTTCGCACAGGAGTTATCGCCAGACATTTCGATGTCTGCTCTGGTGGGGCTGGTCGACACTATGTCCATCTCTGCAGGGCTTGATCCGGCCGGTTGGTCAGCTGCTTTGAAGATAAGTTGCAGTTCCTTGGAAATGACTTCCTTCACTTGAGGCGATAACAGCGCATTTTTCGGATGTCCTCTCGACTTAAGTTTTGATTTCGGTGTCTGTTCCTTAGACATTTCCCGGATTCTTGAAGGAGTTACGATTTTTTTTTACTGGCTGGACACTCGGACAAACATATTTGTCTTTTGCAAATATATTTTTATATTTTTCTATAAGTTTTTCTATTATGTTTTTCATAAGAACTCAAGTAATTTGTCAAGATTTTTCCTTGATCTACAGGGCGGGCCATCTAGCGTTTCAAATTTGAACTATCTAAATTTCGACATTGGAAACGTCAAATGCCATTCAGAAATTGACAGATATTCAGTAAAAAGTATAAAATTTACGAAAACTGGGAAATATTGAAATTTTTTTTCCAAAGTGGTGAGTCTTCAACCCAAACTGTGAGAAATTTGGCAAAAAAAATGGACAGTTCAATTTGTGCAACAATTTGTCAAAAGTGTGTATGAAACTGGCTCGTTCGTGGATAAAACAAAACGTCAACGTTCCTTTCCCGCACGTTGAACCGAAAATATTGCGACTGTGACTGAAAGTGTTAGTGAGAATCCATCCATCTCAACTCGCCGTCGATCGCAACTGAAGCAATTCAATGGTATGGCGTGGTGTGGATGTGCTGAGCACCGATGAGTTTGCTGAACTGAAAGAAGAGGTTGGCTTCAAATTGAGCTCCTTGGTCGGATGTTATGGTGAGAGGTGTGCCGAAAAAAACTATCCAACCCTCAAAAAGTGCCTGGGCAACAGTTGATGCTTTGGTGTCCTTCAGCGGAATTGTTTGAGGCCAACGAGTGTAGCGGTCGATGATCGTAAGGCAACTCTCGAACCCTTGCGATGCTGGCAGCTTTATTAAATCCACATGTATGTGTTCGAAATGGCTGTCAGGTGTGGAGAAATTACCGAGCTCAGCGTGGTTGTGGCGGTGAACTTTGGACGCCTGGCAAGGAACGCACTGCTTGGCCCACCGGAGGACATCTTTGTGCAGGCTTGGCCAAAAAACCTCGGATGAGCTCGGAATTCAAGGTGCTGGGCATGGCGATGGTTTCGACGCACGAAAGTGCATCGGCTACGGTGTTGTCCGCGCCAGGTGTGTAGACCAGGTCTGTGTTGAATTGGGCGATAAAATCCAGTTGATTTCCCTGCCGTGGTGAAACTTGGTCAGAGCGTTTAGCGAGAGCGAAAGAAAGCGGCCGATGGTCGGTGTATACGGCGAATTTTCAACCCTCCAAGATTTGTTGAAAGTGCTTGATAGCGGCGAAAACGGCAAGAAGTTCGCGGTCGTATGTTGAATATCGCTGCTCTGTCTCTGACAATTTTCGCGAAATGAATCCGAGAGGGCTCCATGTGCCATCATCTCATTGTTGATCGAGCGCAGCGCCGGTGGCTGTGCTGGAGGCGTCCGTGTGCAGCGCCAATGGCTGAGACGGCACGAGGAAAGCTGAGGTGACTGCTTCGGCGAGGCTTTCCTTTGAGTACAGAAAAGCGCTGTGAGCCTCTGGTGTAAATGTGATTTTAGCCTTCTTGGACATTAGACCCTTGAGCAGCTCGGTTAAGGGGGCTTGAAGAGAGGCTGCGTAGAAATTGAGCATACCGATGAATCGACGCAGTTGGGTTGAGTCCTTGGGCTTTGGAAAATTTAGGATGGCCTGTGTTTTGGGTGCGGGCGGCTTAAAACCCTTCTCCGAGATGTGGTAGCCGGCGAAAACCACTTCTGGAAATCCGAAATGGCATTTGCTCCAGTTGACGCGAAGTTTGGCGTTGCCCAAAATTGTGAGCAGCTGGTCGAAATGTTGCTGATGCTCCTCGTGGCTGCTCGAGAAAACTAGGAAATCGTCTTGATAGCATTTGACCCATTTCAGCATCCTGGTGAGATGGTTCAGAGTGCGCTGCAGAGTTTGCGTGGCGTTACGCAGACCGAGAGGCATGCCCACAAATTCGTAGAGCCCAAAAGGCGTGGTGACAGCGGTTTTCTGTACGTCTTCAGGGGCTACCGGTATTTGGTAGAAGGCTTTGTGAAGGTCGACGACTGAATAAACATTGCCTTTGGCCCCTTGCAGCAGGTCCTCGATGATGGGCAGTGGGTGGCGATCCGGACGGGTGCAGGTGTTGAGCTGCCGATAATCACCAGTGATGCGCCAGCCACCTCCAGGCTTGGGGCCCATGTGTATAGGGCTGGCCCATTGGCTGGATGAGGGCCGTATGATGCGTCGCTCAAGCAAACTATCGAACTCTTGTTTGGCCGCGTCCAGGCGTTCCCCTATCAGACGACGAGGCCGCGTGAAAATCAGCCGGCCGTCGTCGTCGGGCCATGATAATTTTCTCGAACAGAACCGATTTTTTAAAAATAAATCTGCTTAAATTGCAGGCGTTGCTGAATCGTCAACCAATTTCTGATAAAATGGCAAATCAAAATAACCATAAAACGCGTGAAAGCTTTCACACGATACGTAGTACTAAAACGTGTAGCCAACTTGAAGTTTTACGGCACTATAAAATTTCCTATACTTAGAATGACAGCTGATATAGGGCAATTCTGACGGTTATCAGAATACTTATCTGTTTGCAGAAGAGAGTATATCACCAAGGATACGAATTCCTTTTTGAATCAGCTCAGTTTTTATCTCCATTCTTTGCCAGAAAATTTATTTTGGATCCTTCAATCATTAGTTTAACGTTTTGATGTATAACGTACCATATAATAGGTGTATAAATATGAAATGCGGATTTTTTCTGCTTGAAATAAGCATGTATTTCGAATAACAGAACGAACGAATCCAATAATCAAAGTATTGGCCAGCGTTAGCTACGACTTTTTCCCATCTTTCTGTCAATTGATGGATTCCGTCCCAGTACCACTTCTCATTTTTTGAGGCTAACCAATCATCAAGCCAATATTTAACATCTTCGTAAGAATGGAAGTGCTGTTCCGAAAGTCCGTGCTGCATCGATCGAAACAAGTAGTAGTCAGAAAAAGTCAAGTCTGGTGAAAACGGCGGGTGGGGCAGAACTTCCCAATTAATGTTTACCAAGTAGTTCTGGACAGGTATTGCAACATGCAACCGAGCATTGTCATGTTGAAAAATGACTTTATCATGTCTTTGTGGAATTCTGGTCGTTTTTCCTTAAGTGCGCGGTTCAATTTGATCAGTTGTTGTCGGTAACGTTCGCCAGTAACAGTCTCACCAGGTTTCAGCAGTTCGTAATACAAAGGTCCCTTACTATCCAACCAAATACACAGCAAAGTCTTCTTTCCATGAATATTTCGGAGTGGTTGTAATTTTGATGGCTGGCCTGTGTCTACCCATGATTTTTTCCGCTTGGGATTGTCGAAATATATCCACTTTTCATTGCCAATAACAATCCGATGCAAAAAACCTTTTCTATTCTGTCTGGCAAGCAAAATTCCACAAATGGTTTTTCGCCTTTCAATGTCTCTTTCTTTCAATTGATACGGCACCCATTTTTCAGTTTTTTGGGTCTTTCCCCATGGCTTATAAACGTTGTGAAATGGCTGCCTGAGTAACTTCCAATGCTTCTGCCAACTGTTTTTCAGTTTGTGTGGTGTCTTCATTAAATAATGCTTGTAAATCTGCATCTTCGAATTTTTTTGGTGGTTTCCCCACGGTCTTTGTTGCTGACATCGAAATCGTTACCTTTAAATCTTTTGAACCATCGTTCACAAGTGTCTTAGCTTGGAGCATGTTCACCATATGCTTCCACTAACAATCGATAAGTTTCTGCAGCCGTTTTCTTCAAATGAAAGAAGGTTATTAGACTTCCCCACAAAACATCTTTTTCTGGCACGTAATTCGACATTTTTGAAGCGATAAAAACTATGTTGTTTGTACAATCAAAACCTATGACATACTGGAATTTGTTGACAGATGTTTACCCTCCAAAATGCCATATTAGTTATCCCCGACACAAACCATATGTAATGGTTATGCCAGCCGTTATTAAAATCTGCATTTCATATTTATACACCTAATAGCATGTGTTCCTGACGCTCTTGCTTAAATGCGCTATTTAAGCCAAAGTTCCGCTAACTTTGAAAATTCAACTTCAATTTCGGCATAATTAGATTTTTATTGTTAGATCTAAATTGTCTGTATAACTCCTTTAATATGAGTAATATTACTCATTTCTAGACTTTCACTTTCCCATCATTGCTCCAGAAATATACTGTAGCTAAATTAACAAATTTGCTTAGGAATTGTGTTCTTTGAGATGTGGCTTAACTGTAATATAGTCCTTTTTGCTTGGTATTCTCAACTGCTGTTTTCAGCGTCACAGTGGAATGATTTTATGAGGCCTTCGGTAGATAGATCCATAATCCGCCGCCTTTTCTGGGAAGTCCCAAAGGTAACCTCATCTAATTTCAGTTTTTTTATAAATTATTTATCGTTTATTCAAAAGTTCCCTACGATGATACTTTGACCTCCACTCCTCAACTTTGAAATGTTGTTCAAATGTAGCTAACATATCTGTTTACAGTTCCTTAAAAAGACAATGAAAATCAATGGTGTGTAATTTGCAATATTTCAGATAAAAGACACCGAAATGGTCCTGTTTTTGTCGTTTTTGGTGAGGATTTTTCGTGCACTAATTTTGTAGTTTCCCTATACCTTACCCTGTGCAACAAGCCACATTTGAATGCTTCACATTAAAAGAAGATTTTGGACAATTTTTTGAATGTAACACGAGCTGAAATTTGTCAGTAGCAAAAAATATGCTATTATTTTTTTCGAAAATAACTTATTGGTTTAAATTACTCGAGTACTCATCAAAAAAATTCTGATACGTAATTTACTGTCAAAAATTCAAAATTTTATTGAAATCTGACACTCGACCACTGACACTGAACATGTGTCACTGATTTGGTTCTATTATGGTAAGTTCATAGTTTCCGGAGCTGACCCTGTACAAATGATGCTGACCCTGAATACCCTCATTTTGGAAATGTTTCAAATATTTTGTACAACTGACCGATTGGGAAATTACTTTGAATGCAGACATCGCCCAAGTCCGTTCTTAATTGATGAGCTGCCAAGAAACTGCAATTTATTCAAATGTTCAGAGCAGACTCGTGTCCTACCATATAATTATGCGAAAGATCATATGATTCCGCACTACACCAATATTTTTCACCGAACTTGAGAAATCAAAACGCGATTAAACCAAAACAAGATTCAAATTACTTATGCTTATATTTCTTTTATTTCAGGTTGGTATGCAGATGAAATGGCTTAATACAGGTGTAGTCGCGAATGCTGCATTTAACTGGATTGATTCGGTTATAACCAGGAGCTGAGTGCGGCTATCACACATATGTAAAAGAGCGTGTGCCCAGGTATGAAATCGAAAGAATGATTACGCATGTCGCAAGTCGTGCAAAGAAAACAAACGCGAGCTGATGTTGCAAGTGTCTGAGAAGTAAAACATTCGCAGGTAGTTTTACTAGGTGATTCCGATTATGCATGAACGTACGTTTCATTGAAAGCATATTTGAATAACGCGCCAAATCCTCCAAGCTTACGTAGCAGACGTTGTAGGCGTCGGGAAACCAACAATCAGAATTGGTTTTCATGGAACACGGGGAAATTGAACAGCGTTTCATTCACCGATTGGGGAAATTTTACATTGTCGCAGACACTACTTACAATGTATTGCAATTAGCGTATTAGTTGACTCCAGTGTGATTTTAGTGAAGTTTCAAGGATTCTAGTTTATCGAAGGTAATTAATATGAGATATCATCGAAAGGTACCCACTCTCCCGACTATCAGTCTCTTTCGTTATCATCTTCCCTTCAATGAATTTCGAGCAAGACGATAAAGTTCATTCCATACGTAATTGATTTCTGAATGCAACTTGCAAAGCATGTAACGAGATAAGAGCAACCACACAAAATCAATCAATTAAAGCAAAATGTAACTACATGAAATTCGTGTTTCACATGGAACTTTACACATATGATATTTGTGAAACGGAAGCAACAGCACATTGGAAATCTTTGCAGAGTAATTACATTCTTATCATTATTATTTAGCGGGATTCACAGTTCACAACAGCATAGGCCAGCACTGGCCCTTAGCTCCACGCACAGGATGCTTTTGTTTGCAAATGGACCATCCTGTTGTCCTGCCCAAATTCAGAAGTCCCATAGCTCTTTTGCAGTCAAGTATTCAACCCATTTAGTATACTCGTCTTTGGCAGGGTATTATGCATTGCCAAGGCAAGTATAATCATCCTGCTTTCGATATTTTATAACACACATAAAAAATTTCAATTATCATAGCATAATAAAAAATTTCGATGGCCAGAAATATTCACAATACAACGGAAATAATTTGAAAAAGCACTCTAAAAGTGTTACTACAAAAACCGACATTTCAATTCTATTATTTTTCTGCAAATTTAAAAACTCTACTTCTATTTTCATAACTAAATGTAGTAGCAACATGATCGGCAATTTTTTTATGATTGGGAGGTGAAGGCTATTTACGCCCTGAGTGTCACACTTGCAACCGGACTATCGACTAAATACCTTCCTTTTCACACCGGGAACCTAGTCTGGAGCTGTATGTCACATTACTTCGGGCTAGGCCTCATTAATCATCGCTTAGCGGCACCCTCACGTTAAAGGAAATCCCTTTAACGTGAAAACAAGAGGATTGCCGTCACAGAAATCCCACTTCCCTCTGCAACGCTAAGCGATCCATGATACCCTCCTTTATAAGGAGAACTGTCCGTACGTAATGCGCCACGCAGTTTCAATTGTCTTATGATTTCATCATCTTTCCCATTACATTTTCCGGGAAGAGCATGCCTATTTTCTACGAGAGATGCGAACGAAGTCTTGTCTATATTTCACATGCAAAATATGTGTGGTAGACGTCATCTGTCATCCTCGGGGAGAACAAGCAAGCTGGTATTACCCCCTCGCAATTAGTTCAATTGCCCGACAAGAGGGTTTAGAGGAATCCACCTCCGAGGTGGGGTTATTTGGGTCCCGGAAGCCTCGTCGGAGACGGGCGTGGGCGCCACTTCTCTACCCAATAAGCGACCCCTAGCCCTTAGAGGAGATGGACTGGCCTCGGAAGCTGGACACTCACCTGGACTCTCACCAAGAGTCCTAACCAAGCTGCTGGATTGAAAATTATTTAAATTAAGGGTAAAAATACGGGATTTATTTTAACATAAACAAACTACTCCTTATTTATACCTTGGACTTACGCTAAACAAAAAAAAAAAAAACGGGGGCCCCCCAGACGACTCGTGCTCCTCGATGGATAAAAAGAAACAACTCAGCTCCGGCTCGTCAGACTGTGATTCTGGTTGTCTTTCGCTCCGTGATGGATAAATAGTAGCGGCTCACTTCCAGCTCGTCGGACTGTGATTCTGGTTGTCCTTCGCTCCTCGACGGATGTGGAAAAAAGAAGACCTCAGCTCCGGACCGTCGAACTTTTATTCCTTTCGCCCAATGGTCGCCCGCTAAGATGAATGTCCGCTCAGATGGTTGCCCGCTGAGGTGATCGCCCGTGAGAGGGAGATTCCCGGGTTCCGTACCTCGCATTTAGTGAAACCGCAAACCCTTCCCGAAGCTTTTGTGGCGATGTTATTGCTGCGGCGGTTGATACGGAACAAAATTCCCCCAAAGCGCTTGATTGGCTGGTGAAATATCGCTGCTGGTTTCCTAGACTACGCCTCGCCTTCGCTGGTCTTGGCGCACTGCACCGCCGCTCTACTCGGTTGACAACCGCAGGTTTTCTCTTTTCTTCTTTCTTTCTTCTATTATTTATATCATTTATCCTTCTTACCACTATCATAATTATTATGATTTAACAATTTCTCAACAGATAATTCATAATTTATAACAATAATATTTCTTTCTTAGGGACCAATCTACTTCCTATAGATATCCTATCGCCCTTACCATGATTTAATTATTAATACAATTAATAATTTTTCAACAGATAATTCATCATTAATAATAATATTTCTTTCATAGAGAACAGCTCGCGGGATGAGCAAGAACCCATCGTCAAACTAATTCATTCGCAAAAAGTTGATTCGTGTCGGCTAGCGAGCTCACTGAGGAGAGGAGTCGACCTGTAACACTGGGGACGGTGGCATTCCCATCTTATACAGGAAAGTCTGAAATTAACCGTTCCCACTGAATAGTTCGGTCAGGTAATAGTCAGTCTTACCATATGTTTTGCAGAGCTACGCCCAAAGGCACTGATGAGCCGTGGGGTCCATCTGCCTCGGATTTTGTTGACCCATAATTGCTTTCGCAAAGTTATTTACGTCTTTCGCCAACTCCCCCCCAACGTGAAAACACACGTTTTTGCTCTTCTACAAGAAGTATAAGGGTGACCACCCTCGAGATATCCCGCACTACCGGTTCAGAGACAGTGCAATATGCAGCCGCTATCTGCAGAGCTCCTTGTCTCTGTACCTGTGCGAGACGCCCTCGGTGCGACTCCTTATTAAGAGAATGAGACTTCGGAACCGTATAGAAGCTCATCGGTAAACGTCTTTTACTCGAGGTTGGTCCCCGCGTGTTGGTCATAAGGCAACTGAGAGCCGATACTCCCGCAGAATCCCTATCTTCATCCTACTGAATTACTGCTAGTAAGTCATCTGCGCAACCAATCAAACGTAACTCCTCCGTTAACTGCAACTCAGAAGTTCTAGAGGTCTTGGCCAAGAATGGAACTTTGCAAAACCCCTCATGTCACATTATTGCTTCGCCAACCCCTCAATGTGCCATAGTTGAGGTTTCGGTCTTTGAGGTAGTCCTTTAAATACTTGTCAGATACTTCGACACCCTGAAATATTCCAGAGCACTGAGAATACCTGTCCATCTAGCAGAATTGAAATTTCTCACATCGGGTGTTACGAGCAGTACTACTCGCCTTGAGTGGTGATTGTGGGCTTCTGCCCGCTGTACTATATTTACCTACTCTGCTAATGCACCGATCGTGGATCGACCAGCCATGCATCCGTACTGCTGAATCGCTATATCCCCAGCAGCTCGGCTGGCTCTCCCAAATCTCTCTATGATGAGCGTCTCGAGCACTTTCCCAGCGGCGTTTAACATACATAGGGGCCGCTGTGAAGATGGTTGCTCCGAGTTTCCATTCTCCTTGCTGATCAACTTGAAACTCGACTCTTTCTAGCAATTTGGGATTACGCCCTATTTGAAGCTGACGTTGAATGTGGGGAGCAGCTTGTCAGGGCAAAGTTGATGTGCAAGCTGACCTTCCACTGGAATACCGTCTGGCCCCGTGGCTTTTTTTGTTTTTAAAACATTCACCGTCCCATCCAGCTTGATGGTACTAAAATGCACGATGCGTTGGGAAATGTGCTCGAACAATCTCGTCCCTTTGTTCCGCTTCAAGCACACAGGGCCTCCTTGCGGCTCCTAGCTTCCGCATGATAAGCTTGTAACCCAGGCCCCACAGGTCTCTGATGATGCCTCCAACGTAGTTGAACCAGCAGCGAGGCTTTCTCTCGTTAACCAACCTACGGAGGAGTATTCTAGCCGACATGCATGCGAGCGCTCAGGCATGTGACTCGTCTCGATCTATTGAACGTTGGGCTTTGTAGCGAAGTCTGTGACATTCTCTTTGATTTTCAGCGATTTCTGCCGACAACCAGTACACAGTAGGCTTATTGTGTCGAGGCCGTCGCCCGAGCATAGAGCAGTCGCACGCATTCTTGATGAGCCTACTGGTAGAGTTCGCCATGTTTTCAGCTGAGAGTCCCCTCGTCCCCATAATAGTTTCACAGCTCATAACAACTGCGGCGGACGCGTCGATATCTATTTTAGAAACATTCCAACGCACAGTTGAAGGTTGGGTTGCTACGCATCGAGTAGCACGCTCGCCAATTTCGAAAGCAATGTACTGGTGATCGCTCGCCGAGTAGTCCTCCAGTACCCTCCATCTGTGTATCCTAGGCACTAAGAACTCCGAAGCAAATGTCACATTCGGAATAGTTGCCAAGCAGCCTCCCCGTCGAAAAGTTGGTGTGTTCCCACATTCATGATGACAAGTTGCCTCGTAGCCGCCATTTCTAGGATTTGTTTTCCTCTCGGGTCTGGAAGAGGCATTCCCCATTCTCTCGCTTTGGCATTTAAGTCACCGCCAACAAGGATTCGGCCTTCCGTGCTCGAGACAGCTTCCTCTAGTTCATCGAACCTACTCTGAAAACATGAAATTGACTCATTCAGCGTGAAATAGACGCTTATGAATGACAAATCCAGACACCCAATGACCACAAAGACATTTCTGCTGGAGCAAGTCCGAACTGTGGGTAGAGCACAATCACGTACCCATATGGTGGCGGTGCCGGATCGATCACAATATCATTCAGCCTCTTCCTTGTTGTGGTATTGCTCACATATCAGCAACAAGTCAACTTTTTTCTCCCTCGCAACCTGGCCTAGTAAATCTTGTGCGGTTGAGCTACGGTGTAGGTTGATCTGCAGGACTTGGATCATGTCTTTGCTCTTCTCTTGCTTAGTGCCTCTTTGAACTGCTGGCACCAACCACTTCCTGGAATATGGGCCAGATCTTCAACCTTTCCTACCTTATCTTTGCACAAGAAGCAACTGGGTTCGTTTGAGCAGTCTTCCGCCTTATGGCCGGAAATGCCACACTTATAGCACAGTTTGCGTCAATTGCAGTTCAAGGAGATGTGTCCGAAGCCAAGGCACTTGTAGCACCGAGTTATGACTACCCTCCGACGTATTCTGCACATAATCCTGCAGATTTTAATTTTCTCCTTGGACAGGAGTTGCACAGCGTCTTTCCTTGGGATTTCCATTATTGCGACCCTTCGCCCTCTAGGATTGGTAGGCGTCAGGCTTACCCTCAAGCTGTCTGCCGTAGGAAGAGTTTGCCTAATGGAACCTACTACTTCCTTGGCATACACAACACAGTCAAGGTCCCTTTTTTTGAAGAGGCCATTTGCTGTAATATCAAGATAGCAGCTTTAGAAGCAAGTGGTTCCTTAGCAGCGCTCTCGAACAGGCCCTTCGTGGACTCCGCGTCGAGTTCTACGAGGAGACCACCTGTTTTTGTCGCTCTTAAGATTCGTATACAAAACCGTTATTTTCGGGTTCCACATTTTGCCTGATCTCCTTGAGGACCTCGGCGTAAGTTGAGGTCTTGATCAACAGAGCATCCCTGCTCTGCTTGCACCCGATCGTTTTAAGCATCGCCCCATGTTTTGTGCCTTCGCGCTTTTCGGGCGTCTGTTTCAAATCTTCTGCTGTCACGCGCTGTATCTTCTTCGCAGCCTTCTGTAGCGATTTAGAGCGCACCAATTGAAACTCAACATCTCTCTGCTCCCTTTGACTGATTCTTGTCTCGACTGGTATCGGCTCCTTTACCCTTTTCCTGCGATCAAGTTTTAGTGGGCTACATGCCGCTCTTTTGCCTGGTACGAAAGAAGTAGTATTTTCGATGAAGGGAGTTTTATTTTCAGAAACTTTCTTAAGCTTTTCAGCTCACTCTCTACCCGTAGCCATCTACGGCGATAATGCTGGATTCTATCAACGAGGTCCTCCAGTTCCCCAATCCCATTTTTGGTATCCTTGTTGACATTTTTTTGTCCCTCCAGTTTTTTGCTCCAGTCCCCAAAGCCTCCACTACGCTTCGTGTATAATTCGCTCCATCGCCTTAAGCTGGAATCATGTTGTGGACAAGCACTTTTTTCGCTAATGCAAAGTTTGCGTGCTCGATGTTTTCTCACTGCTCTGGGTAAGCTTGGCTACTACTACTACTCTTTGAGGCGGAGTTCGCAGTAGTTTTGGCCTCCGGGCGAACTCGCTTGCCTCGTTGATTTCATTGTAGTTTTTGATTCTTTCGTGGCCAAGTGTTCCACCACTGAAAAAGGCCCTGGCGACTTATCCCCAGCGAGATTGCTGGAGAGAAGCCCACATGAGGTCGAGTCTGCCTCACACGTTGGGGTTTATATCCCCACCCCTAGTTTATTGTTTTTATTTTCGCTCATCATATCATTTTGTTTGATGGGTATTTTTAGTGACTTGATCACGCGTCTGGATGACGGGCAACCTCGCCAAGCCCCCCACCACGCCAAGCCCCCCACCACGCCAAGGTAGTACCCTTAGTGGGGGATAAGAAAATATATTAAAATTATATTATATTAAATAATATAATTATATTATATTAAAATATATTTTCGTTAAATACTCGTTAACGACACTATTAGTTAAATTGTAATTTCTTCTGTGTACATTGATAAAAACAAACAATGTGTACAAACAATGATAAATCACGAAATTAAAGACAAACTCAGGGTGGGGATAATCCTCCCAAAGTGTGAGGAAGCGCAATCTCATGTACTTGGCTACTGAAGAGTCACACGCCGCAAGCGAAAGAGCTGAGGAGGCGGGAAAGTTTGCTCATAGACCAAAAATCCTGCCAACCGCTTCTCAACTTCTCTTCTTTTCACTCTTCTTCTCACTCTTCTTCTCGCTTCTCACTTGGGCTTATGGACGACGAACAATGAAATAAGCTAGTGAGCTACATGATCTGGATGAGATTACCGCCTTTTTTTGTGGCAGGGAGGTGAAGGCTGTTTACGCCCTGAGTGTGGGTTTCCCAGAGGCAAAATGCTTTTGGACTACCCACTAGACACCTTCCCTGTCAACCTAAGAACCTAGAGGCGTCTTCGCATTATGGGTATCTCTTCTCTAACGGGAAGGACGAGAGAGGTAGGAAGTGCTACAAAAGACATCCATTCATAACCGATGCCTCGCAGCGCTCCAATAAAGCTTTTTTTAATGTAAGCACTGCCCGAGCATATTGCGCCACGCGATTCCAATTGTCAACTGTTTTCAGCATTACTCCGACCATCGTTTCCGGACAGAGCTCTCCAATTTCGCTGAGTAGGACCCCTCGCTTTTGGCTCCACCTTTTACAGTAGAAGAATGTCTGACAGACGTCATCCGGTTCTCCTGAACAAAACACACAGTTAGGAGACCGTGCTCTGTCAATTTCGTACAGGTAGGACCAAAAATAACCGTGCCCGCTTAAGAGCTGGGTCAAGTAGAAATCGGTCTCACCATGCACTCGACTGAACCACGGTCTCAGGTCAGGGATTAGACGTGCAGTCCACCTTCCCGTTGTTTCTTGCTCCCAGGACTGTTGCCAATCGCTGAGAGAGCGACGTTTCTCTTCCCTGGTGATCTCTTCTCTTCGATCTTCGCCTCTGCGCAGGTCAATACTTCTGTGCTCTCTCACAAGGAGGGTGACGGGTATCACTCCTGCGATTACCAGCACTGCCGCCCCGGAGACCGTTCAGTATGCGCATGCGATTCACAATACTCCTTGTCTCTGCACCTGTGCCAACCGCTTCCAGTGTAACTTCTTGCTGAGAGCGTTGCCCCATTGTTCTGATCCGTAGAGTAGAAGCGACTGCACAACGCTCATTAAGAGTCTTCTCCTTGATGTGGTGGGCCCCCTATGTTGGCCATTAATCGGGTGTGTGCCGTCACACGCGTTGCAGCCTTGTCAGCTACTGCCCTGATTTGATGGGAAAAACTCATCTTCGAGTCTATCAGGAGTAATTTATCAGTACTTTATCACTGTACTATTATCAGTACTTTACTGCTGATTTCGATTCGACCAGCTCGTCCCCTATACTGATCTGGGGATTACTCTGGGGATTCTCTTCTTCGTTAAGATGACCACTTCGGTTTTTCCAGTGAATCCGTGAAATTCCAGCTTGAATCCGTGAGCGGTCATCCAGTCCATTACCCTTCAAATTAACGTATTGATTCTGAGTTGCGCATGGTCTACTGTGCGTCCAGCAACCAACGCCACGACATTGTCCGCATAGCGATCAAACGTGACTCATCCGGCAGTTCAAGTTGCAGGAGTCCATCGTAGGAGATGTTCCACAGGTCCGGGCCAAAAATAGAGCCCTGAGCGACACCTGAAGTAAGATTTGTACTTCGCCTACCCTCCTTCGAGTCGTAAAGTAGGCTGCGGTCCTTCAAATAGAATAGAATAGATTACCGCTTTAATTTCAGAACAGAGCTCTACACGAATCTTTGACAAGCAGACAACATCAGAAGAAGGCTCGAAGAAGGCGGGGCAGATAGATTTTGTGAGATTTTGTGAGATAGATTTTTGTATCGGAGAGCTCGAAGACATCCACACCATACTCAAAAAACTCCATGAAGCAGTGGAACCAACGAAACACGCTCTTGATGGAAGTATCACGTACCATCGCCTGGGAACAAACATCAAAAAAGTAAACCAAAACATAAAATTAGCTATACAGCAGTCAGTTCTGAGAATTCGAAGAAGAAATAACGAGTAGCAAAGCTTTTATCAACGCACCCCAAAGAACACAAGATGGCAACTGTAGACCTCCCAGAAAAAGCAGCAGCACAAGTCTAGGCTGTAGATAAAATCGGAACTGGGTGAGCTGTCTGGTTTCCTGAAGGAGATTGCAAGATCACAATTGGGACTAGACAGAATGGTTCGAAGATCAAACTGGCATTACTGCCTGGGTAATGCCAGTGTAAGATAGTGAAGACATACGAGATCAAAGCCATGAGTGAGAGGAATGGCTTTATGCGGGTTTGGTCGTAATATGAACAATTTTCAGTGTCTTCTTCACGCCAAATGAACTCATACCTCACTCCCAAAGGTTGGCCGGAGGCCGCTGTATCGACCACAAAAGTATTGAATACAAAACGACTTGAACTGACCCCAGAGGGAGGCAGTTCCTGGTGGAATAGGTTTCAATATTTAGTTTTATTTAGGATTAATGTATTGTAAAGGATGTATTAGGCTTTAAAGATAAGGTTTAACGTTCCGACTAAGAATATTGTTAGTTATGATATGTTAATCGTAGGATAAAAGTTGACTGTTGCGTTAATATTATAATTAATTTTTGGATAGTGTTCGTTGGTTTTTTTTATCTCCTTTTTCCAATTGGATCTAAAATTCTTAATAAAATTTATAACGATGAGTATAAAATAAAGTACTTTTGACATTGACTTTGGCACCTTATGAGTATTCAAAAAAAAAAGATTTATGAATATATGTTAATGTGTGTAAATTTTGGTGATTCCCGACAAAAATTGGGGCCTAGGGCGTCGCTTTATATTATACCTCTATCATTAATACTAATACCCGGGACTTGTGGGGAAACAATTGAAATTATTGCGATTCCGAACAGCTGCTCCAATTACTTACTTACTCTTCGCTCGAATAGACCAGTAAAACGACCGCGTTATATATTGAGATTCGAAAAGTTAGAGATGCATGCCGAATCTGAAATATTGCGCTGAAGGTTTTTTGACGCACTTTTTTTGAAATTTTATGATTCCAGGGTGGCTGAAGGCCTTGATAAACCAAGCTCATGTATCCGTAACAAGTTATTGCGAATCTATCCCCATTTTCCTGTTCAGTCCTTTTTTCCTTGGTGAAGGATATTTATCTTCGGTCAATTAATTTACTAGCAATTGAATATAGTACACAATGGGCCAATATTCTTGCGGACCCTTACGCCAAGAAAAACATACATAAGGTAAGCAGATGAAGCATAAAAGGCTTTTGCATTTTAGTGAAAAGGATAATTCAATAAAATCTTACTTGCTTAATAAACAATGTTAGGCAACGCTTCTTCTTTTTAATCAAAGGAGTAACCCATATGATATCATGAGTCCTAATTTTGGAAGAATTTGCATAATGATTAGGAATTTATCATCTCACCACAGTGTTGATCCACCAAAGACACCAATTAATTTGCCTTATAATAGCGCTTTCCATTTAACCTCCTCTAACTGTATTCCGAACCACACAAGAATAATTTAATTCCCGAGATCGAAATCTTCTACAGTAGCCAATGGATATGCAAATGAATTCTGTAATCAAGCCCAGGATATTAATATATGCACAACTAACACACATATTTACTCATCTATTTTGCAGCCAAGCTGATAATGATGTCTTGTGAAAAAGGAACAAGACATAAATCTTTTGTGGTTCTTTGGCAAGGGGGCATTTAGTCTATCCACCATTTAACACCTCACTTATCTGGTCGTTTAAATTCAATATTATTTTTCCAAGAACGCGATAAAAATTTTCTGTGACTCACCTTTCGTTTGTGTTATCGTCTCTTGGCGTCACGAAATGTTTTGAATGGGGGAAAGAACAACATCCTTCTGATCTAAATATTTATGAGATCATCAATGCAATCAAGCGAACTGGATTATCGGATTTTTGACACAAACACCATTAAGAAACAAGTTTATTAAGATGCATTTTAAACTGCGAACAAACATTTTAAGTTTGATGTCAATGGTAACCTTTGAATTATCAAAACTTCAAACCGGACCCAAAATTAAGCGCCATTTCTTCAATGTTTTGCGTTTGTTGGGATAATGAGAGAAATAATTCAGAATAATAACGGTTTCTGAACACATGGTTGATTTGATGACACTATTAAGTATCTGAGAAAACTTTGAAGATATACAGTTGGCTTACAAATCATGCAAAAAAAATTTAATGGCAGTGGAGAACATTTCAAAACATAAAACATCACTACACCCAAAACGATCGAGTACAACATTTATATTTTAAATGAGTCGAGAACGTATTCTGCATAAGATATGCGCACCGATGATTCTAGAATTTCGAAATTTTTCTGGGAATTCCGAGGCAAGCTCATAAGAACTTCTCAATGTACCCTAGAAATCTGTCATACTATTAAAATCACCTGAAAAGCGCAAAATTCTTCCTGCGGATATTGCAAGCCTTCATCAATGTTTGTTCGTGATTATTTCGTAAAACGAAGTCTAACCCTTGGCCCTTGGCTTACGGCAAAACTCGTGCTGATCAGCAAGGGGAAGGGGAATCCCGAGTTGCCGTCAGCATACCGACCGTTATGCATGCTAGACACGGCCGGGAAAGTGCTCGAAAAACTGATAAAGAGAAGACTCGCTAACGTTATCCACGCCACTGGGGTTCTTTCTCCAAGGCAGCATGGTTTCAGAACGGGTCGTTCCACTATAGATGCAGTCGCGGAAGTGGTAAGTGCGGTCCAACAGGTGGAGGCACGTAGTCGATTCAACTGTCGGGTAGTCCTTCTAGTGACGCTGGACATAAAGAATGCTTTCAACTCCGCTAGATGGACGAATATTCTGGAAGCCCTGGAAAACTCTTTCCAAGTTCCAGAATATTTGATGCGTATAGTCCGAAACTACCTGAAGGATCGCAGCCTGATCTACAACACGGTGCAAGGTTGTCGGAGTATGCTAGTCACATCAGCTGTGGCCCAAGGCTCCATCCTCGGTCCGGAAAGTCTCCTACGACGGACTGCTCAGACTTGAACTGCCGGAAGAGTCGCGGCTGATCGGCTATGCAGATGACGTTGCGGCACTAGTGGCTGGGTGCACGGTTGATCAAGCGCAATTAAGGCTGAATGTACCAATGCGCCGGGTGGCGAGCTGGATGACCACTCACGGGGTTAACCTAGCGTTAGAGAAAACCAAAGTGGTCATCCTGACCAAGAAGAGGATCCCCAGAGTAAGAATGGTCCGCGTCGGGGACACATTAGTAGAATCCAAACTATCAGTCAAGTATCTGGGCTTCGACTCTAAACATAGTTTCACGGAGCAAATTAAGGCAACGGCAAATAAGGCCGCAGCAGGGGTCTCGGCAATTAGTCGACGAATGGCTAATCATGGGGGATCAAGTTCAACAAAAAGGCGTCTGCTAATGAGTGTAGTGCAATCTACGCTTCTTTATGGAGCAGAGATATGGACTGAAGCTCTCAACAAGGAACTGCACCGAAAACGGCTGGTACAGGTGCAGAGACGAGGAGCACTGCGGATTGCATCAGTATACCGGACAGTCTCTAAGTCAGTGGTGTTGGTAATTGCTGAGGTGATACCCATCGCCCTCCTTGCTAGAGAGCGCAATAGAGTCTACCTTCGAAGGCACGAGGGTAATAAAGAAAAAGTTGCTCGCTATGAAAGACGATACACTCTTGACGAATGGCAACAATCATGGGAACGAGAGCTATAAGGAAGATGGACCACGCGACTCATCAACGGCTTGAGATTGTGGTTCAGTCGAACGCATGGTGAGACTGATTTCTACCTGACCCAGCTAGTGAGCGGACACAGTTGTTTTCAGTCTTACCTGCACAAGATAGGTAAATCATGGTCTCCAGATCGCATATTCTGCATTGGTGTGAAGGATGACGCCTGTCATACTTTCTTTTCATGCAGAAGATGGGACAAACAGCACGGTGATCTTGCCGAAAAAGTGGGAGAGCTCCATGCAGATAGCCTAATCGAAGAGATGCTGAAATCATTTGACAAATGGAATTAAGTGGCACATTTCGCTCGGGTAATCTTAGTAATAAAAAAAGACATACTTGATCGGCTGGAGGTGTCGAGGGTGGAGGGTTTCCTTCTCTAGCAATCCTCCTCCTGTTTTCCATCCAACTGGAGAAGGAATCCCTGTAATCCGAAGGCGACAAAAGGTGTAAAATTGGGAGGCCTAGCCTGAAGTAATGTGTCAAACGGTTCCAGGCTAGGCGCTCCGGTTGACAGGGGAGGTGTTTAGTCGGTAGTCCAGTAGGACTGGGAGTCCGACACTCAGGGCGTAAATAGCCTTCACCTCTCTACCCAAAAAAAACCCGTGGCCCTCGAGCGACGCTGGTACGGCACCCGAGAAGTTGGATGCGTCCTCTCAAAGTGCACTATATCGGGGATCCGGCGGTTTAGACCTCGATATGTTTATTACTGTTGTGCAGTACGAAGAGCAACTTATATCTGGCTGACACCCCATACCGTCCACACATCCACACATACTTTCAAATATGACGGAGACGGTCGATTTTTTAAATCCGGTTTTCACTGATGAAGTTGTCGAAAAATTAACACGGGTCTACACAATTTATTTCAAAATTCCTAATAGAAATCGACTTGTACCTATATTCCTAACGGTAGGTAAATATGAGTAAAATCCGGTTTGTATACAAATCATTGCTTGCCGCAGCAGCTGCTTCTATTCTTATTATATACATCTTTTATATGTATCTGTAAAACATTCACGCACAGAAAAGAGCTCGATAGTTGTTCTGTATCATTTGAACAATGCACACGTGCCACGCTTCATTAAAAATTCGTTCAAAAAATTCAAAAATATGCCTCAAACTGGTGGTCATTTCAAGGGTAATTGAAATAATCGTCGAAAGAAATAAAAAATAAAAAGAAAGTTGAATGCAAATCAGCTTACTGAAGAAAATAGTTCTGATTTACCAAGTTCACCTACAAACAAATTAGAATCAAGTGATCACTTTCAACCTCCAACAAATAACCAACCTCCAACTATTTTTGTGATCTTGTGCTTCAATTTGGGGTTCTCGACTCTTTCCAAAGTGTGGTGGTGATATTTCATTTTCTATTTCTATTTCACCCTTCATATCAAATCAAAATGCTCCTGTTCTTCATCGACCAAAATTAATTTCATGGCAACCCGTCATGACGACTTTCAAGGATTTCTAGGACGACTCTTGCGCCATCTTTTTTCTGGAACACAGTTGTGATTGCGACCGACGTACACATGCAAGTTTTATGCATAATACGATTCTGTTTCAACCGCAACCCATAACATTATCCCATACTTTGCTGATTTTGATGGGACGCATTGCGTAAATGGTAATCTCCCATGAAAAGGCAAAAGCATTTCACCCACTGTGATGAAATCACCTTTATTATAAATTCGCTTTAACCGCTGAACCGATTTTTCAATAGTTTCGCGAATTGGCGCCAGTTTGTCTCGCTCACAAGCTCTGCGCTCTCTATCATCGAAGATTGAGAACGAGAGAACGATTGATCTCTTTTAACGGAAAAAAAACATGGCCGCCTTCCGAGGCGAAAAATTGGCCTTCAATGCTTATCGTCCCATAATCCTTCAATGGCCACACCATTTGGCCTATATACGCCAGCCAGTAATCATAAGCCATCATACGCATCATACAGCTATACCAGCATTCACCCATTCACCTTTATATTCATGAAATCTTTAAAATTATGTCATGTACATTAAAAAAAATTTTCAAATGGTTGAATGAACAATAAAAAAACGGGTCTGTGCATTGCGAGGTAGCAAAATATGTTGGCCCTTGTATAAAAACAAAGTAATAAAAATTTGAAACGCTAGAGTAGGTGAGAATATAAATATACCTTGTTGTCAAGTAAATAAACACGAAGACGATGCATGTGGCCGGGCAAGCGGTAAAGGATTCTTAGAATATGTGACAAAAGGTGAAAATATGTCTGTAAAACAGCCTCTTCTCCCACTATTTTTGATAAGAATTCAGCTTCCGTATCATCACTATCATATTCCACGTAACTTTTAATTTCTTCAGTGTTTAGTTCGTAGTCAGCATCTTCACTTACGGTATAAGACTCACTATCGTTACTTGCAAACTGTATAAACCAACTGCTATCCATTTTTTTATAAACACACGAAAAGATATTACGAGAAGATCAAATCGAACAGATTACTTCAACACGCAAGCTAAAACTGATGAGGAAAGATAGGCTTGTACAGTGCGCGATAGCAAAAGTTGCATTGTAAAAGCATTAATGAAACTGTAACAACACTGGAGTCTTGCAAATAACCGAGAAGCAAATCCGAAAGAAAAATTTGAAAACTACATATGTGATTTTTACGTTGACCTAAAATCTCAAGGAAATTGTGTCGAAACTTATCTGAGTTCTGCTTGATTTGGGTTCGAAAAAGTGTCAAACTGTCTCCAAATCCGGATGAAGGTTAAAGCAACGCGGGATACTTTCAGTTCTTTTGAGCATAATTTTGCTTGCCCTTCGCGCAAGGAAACACCATCATTCTAGATCAAAAGTGGAACAGGAAAACAAAGAATTAGGTTTTCGTTCTGTCGAAAAATGTACGAAAACTAAACTTTCTTTTTATTCAAACTTTAAACGATACCGCACTTTTTATTTACTTTTTTTTTAAATTAAACGTATTAAGAACATTCATGGTCTGAGACGCATGACTCGACCAAATTTATCTATGCCGTGATTTTCTGTACCTTAATGTTCCTCCAACCTTTGGCTTTTCCTTTCATATGCTTCTGCCAGTTATTACAAGCCTTTGAATGCTCGCAATTCAATGACATCTGTCAACTTCGTGTCAGTAGCTTTGCAGAGTTTGTGTCCGAGTCCTTGGTAGTGTTGACCTATTGATTCGTATATTTCACTATTGATTGAAGCATATCATCATTCAAAAAATTATTCCTACAAACATCTGCAGTTTTAATTTTTTAGCACTCTTATGACCTCTGGCAAGAGAATGAACAGATGTTCTGATCTTATATGCTTAACGTGCAATCGTGTTTTTTTTTTTCATGCATTTGGACATCTTTCATCACTACAATGCTCATTCACCTTCTTCTTCAGTGTTATAAGTCGATTCAGCCTTAGACTCGTAGCTCAGCACACAAATCAGCAGCACGAAAGAAAGGTTTTAGACCGGGAGTAATAATGACTTCTCGAATGACTTCTCTCAGACAGCGATTTCGAAATATTTTTTGCAGTATATTTTTAAGCAGAAATGAGATGATATTTACCAATCCAAATATGATTTCCCTTGCTTTGGTCGAATAGTGTTAGATCGGGAGTTTATTCGACGTTAGCACATTATACTATTCTTTAGCTACGTGTGGATAGCAGTAAGAATTCCAACATCTCTGAGTGATTACGATTTTGAGTCCCACTTATGACAATGATATTTGAACACATGTTTTTTGAACACTTGTTCTTTTCACATGTTTTCTTTGTGATCAGCTGCGCCCCAATGCAAATGGTAGGGGCATAGATGAGATTCCAGTTGTGATCATCAAAAATTAGGTAGCAGCGATCAGAAAATGATTCCATTTATTTAGGATGTTGTTCTCAATCCACAAAAACCGAGAGGAGTTAAATCACGATAACTATAGAGGCATATCTCTACTTTGTACGATATACAGAATATAGTCAAAAATATTTGAAAATAAAATCAGTTCTTAAGCCAACAGCATTATTGGGTTCTTTAAAGGTAACTTCAGTTAAGGTAGGTAACTTCAGTAAATCCATGATCGACCTATTTATAGTCAAAAAGGTAGTTAAGAAATGTCCTACTTTTGCATGTATGTCAAAGTAGTCTTTGTACAAATTTCTTTGTCTATGTCTTTGGCACAAATATCGAACTAAAATGGAGACAAGAGCTGACCCAAGTATTATTCAATTCGATTCTAGCCTACATCTTAAAAAAATCACATACCGATACAAAAGGTACACGGCTGCAAAGCATATGTGGTAGCATATGTAGAAAACATTAAAATCCTGTCAGGTTCATTAAAAACTGCGAAAGAACTATTTCTGAAACACGACAACGCTGAATAAAGTACAGTGCTATATATCCAAAGCTATTGGTATGATGCACTGAATAACTTAGAGAGCCGAGTCCTGGCAGAAGTGGACAAATGACGAGTTCAATGTAATCATGAGCAGTTATAATTCTGCGATGGCACTGATTTTTTTTTTGTGGTAGGGAGGTGAAGGCTGTTTGCACCCTGAGTGTGGGATTTCCAGACGCGAAATGCTTTTGGACTACCCACGAAAAACCTCCCCTGTCAACCTGAGAACCTAGCTTGGAACCGTTTGACACATTACTTCGGGCTAGGCCTCGTGTTCCTACGCCTAGAGGCGCCTTCGGATTATGGGAACCTCTTCTCTGACGGGAATGAAGGGAGAGGAAGGAAGTGCTAGAAAAGAGATCCCTCCATCCCCGATGCCTCTAAGTGCCCCAATAAAGCTTTCGTTAGTATCAGCACTGCCCGAGCATATTGCGCCACGCGATTCCAATTGTCAACTGTTTTCAGTATTACTCCGAACATCGTTTCCGGACAGAGCTCTCTAATTTTGCTGAGGAGGTCCCATCGCTGCTGGCTTCACATTTCACAGTAGAAGAATGTGTGACAGGCGTCAACGGGTTCTCCTGCACAAAACACATAGTTAGGAGACCGTGCTCTGTCAATTTTGTTCAGGTAGGACCGAAAACAACTGTGCTCGCTTAAGAGATGGGTCAAGTAGAAATCCGTCTCACCATGCACTCGACTGAACCACGGCCTGAGGTCAGGAATCAGACGTGCAGTCCAGCTTCCCCTTGTTTCTTGCTCCCAAGACTGTTGCCAATCGCTGAGAGAGCGACGTCTCTCTTCCCTGGTCATCTCTTCTCTTCGGTCTTCGTCTCTGCGCAGGCAAATACTTCTGCGCTCTCTCGCAAGGAGGGTGATGGATATCATCCCTGCGATTACCAGCACTGCCGCCCCGGAGACCGTTCGATATGCGCATGAGATTCGCAATGCTCCTTGTCTATGCACCTATGCCAACCGCTTCCGGCGTAACTCCTTCCTGAGAGCGTCGCCCCACAGCTCTGATCCGTAGAGTAGAAGCGACTGCACAACGCTCATTAAGAGTCGTCTCCTTGATGTGGTGGGCCCCCCTATGTTGGCCATTATTCGGGTGAGTGCCGTCACACACGCTGCAGCCTTGTCAGCTGCTGCCCTAATTTGTTGGGAAAAACTCATCTTCAAGTCTACCAGGACGCCCAGATACTTTACTGTTGATTTCGATTCAACCAGCAAGTCCCCAACACTGATGGGCCTTCCCTGAGGATTCTCTTCTTCGTTAGGATTTATATTTTTTTTTCCAGTGCCACCTTGAATCCGTGAGCGGTCATCCAATCCATTACCCTCCGCATTAACGTATTGAGTCTGAGTTTCGCGTGGTCTACTGTGCGTCCAGCGTCCAGCGCCGCGACATCGTCCGCATAGCTGATCAAACGTAACGCATCCGGCAGTTCAAGCTGCAGGAGTCTATCGTAGGAGATGTTCCACAGGTCCGGGCCAAGGATAGAGCCCTGAGCGACACCTGAAGTAAGATTTGTACTTCGCCTACCCTCCTTTGAGTCGAAGAGTGGGCTGGGGTCCTTCAAATATTTCCTAAGAATTCGCATCAGGTATACTGGTTCTTGAAAACGATTTTCTAGCGCTTTCAGAATATCTACCCATCTAGCGCTGTTAAATGCATTTCGGACATCCAGAGTAACCAGTAGGACGACCCGTCGTGTGGAAATACTGTGAAACTCCACATGTTGGACCGCACTCACTACTTCTCCAATAGCATCGATGGTGGAGCGGACTGCTCCGAAGCCATATTGCCGCGGAGATAGGTCCCCGGCAGTACGAATCACGTCAGCGAGTCTTCCCCTGATTAGTTTTTCAAAAACTTTTCCGACCGTATCAAGCATACACAGTGGGCGGTATGCAGCTAGCGACACGGGATCTCCTTTTCCCTTCGTAATGAGCACAAGTCTCGCCACCTTCCAGCACTCTAAGAATAGCCGTTCGCGCAGGCATGCGTTGAACTTGCGGAGGAGCAGGTCAGGGGAAAAGTGGAAGACCATTTGTAGTACCTCCGCTGGAATCCCATCTGGTCTTCGAGCCTTTCTGGACTTCATAGACAAGACTGCTTTCTCCAATTCCATCTTCGTGAAAAATGGAATTTCCGTTGGTGTTTCATAGTGAACGGCCCGCACGATATCGTCCATCTTTTCTGCCTCGTATGAGTTAGGCGACCTTTGGACACCGAGTTTCCGCATCAATATTTTGTAGCCCAGGCTCCATGGGTCTCTGTTATCGTCGTCCACCAGCGGCTGGCCTTGCTACTGCTGATAAGTCTGCGGAGGCATTTTCTAGATGACTTGTAAGCTGCTAATCGGATACATGCCTTTTCCCAGGTTCGAACTCGCTGTGTCCTGCCTCGTAGTTTGTGACACTCCCTTATACTCGGGGTTGTTGTGTTGTACATTGAAGACTCGGGGGTTGTTGTGTTGTACATTGAAGACCTGCAGGTGGATGTAATGATTCTCATAGTTAAGTTAACGACATCTCTTGCCGCAGGTTCTTCGTTCTCCAGCGTTGCTTCCGACAGCGGTGATCGTTCCATAAGCACTTCAACAAACTTCTCAATATCCGCTTTCTCAGTATTCCACCGGAGCGCAGAAGAACAAGCGCCGTGTCTTCGGGAAGCGCCGTGATGGATCTCCAGAGCTATGTACTGGTGATCACAGGCCGAGTAATCCTCTAGCACTCTCCAATTTTTAACTGATTGTGATAGGCACTCCGAGGCGAATGTCACATCAGGTATGGTGCCGACGCAACCCGATCGACGGAAAGTAGATTTGTGTGGCCTGTGCTCAGTACGACGAGCCCAATTTGTGCTGCCATTTCGAGGATCCGTTTGCCCCGAGCATCTGACTGGGGCATGCTCCAACCGATTCCCTTGGCGTTGAAGTCACCTCCGACGAGCACATGGCACTGATGGGCTTGCCATGTTATTGATGTTGACAAACAACGAGTTACAAAACTCTCAAAATCTCCACTCAAAACATCATTTTTGTGATGCAATAAAAGAATGATCGAGAAACTGTGACCTGAATTCTTCAAAATGATTAAACATGTATTTCTACTACAAAACTGCTACGAATGAATAATAAACTACCATTCGATATTATCTTGGGACTTCAAACTACTTTCCTACAAATGTCCAAAATTGCTGATATCCAACCCAACCATATTTATAACAATGGTTTTTTACGTGTACTTAAACAATCATTTGTCTATTTCCCGAAAAGAATAAAAAGTGATTATGTCGGATAGCCGACATTCTCAATAGTGAATTCTCAATAGTGAAACACAATTCGTTTACAAGAAGTGTTCAAAGAAATCAGGAAGTTTAATGGAATCTGAATGAGAAATTACAAAATGACTACAGATGCTCCCCAGATCGATCAAAAAGACTTTACCAACAGTTAAATCGATTGCATTATCAATCGATTTGGGATTGCACTAATAAGGAAAGAGCAACTTCTTGCCTTTATGAAATATTTTATGATATTTCAATGCTAGTCAAACTGGTAGAAAACCGACAAAATCTCGTTATATCCGGAGAAAACTTACGTCTGGATATAACGAGATTTTTATATGCATCAACATAAGTGGAGAAACACAAGCCAAGGACCAACCCACGAATTAACAAAAATGGTTAAACGCTTCTAAGAGCACTAGCATTGAATCCACCAAGTCTTCCTCAGATTCAATAATAAAACAAATGAATAAAGAAATTTAAGTTTCATGCAATAAACATTTTGATACCCGGCTTTGGGCCCTTTTTATCTTTTAAAACATTACGGAATGAATGATATGCTTGGTATCAGTCACTTTAATAAGCCCTGGACAGAATCCACCTCCTCGTTCACTCGTGAGGTAATTTTTTAAACGAGAAGGTCATTGATTATAGTTCCCTAACGGTGACAACTAGCTGTAATGTTATTCACAACAGCATTATTTAAGACATATGGATCAATGATTTCACGAGCCCGTAAAGCACACCAAAGAATGTCTTGCTCAATATGTAACAATGTAACCACCGCCTGTGGTTGCTCATCACTCCAAATGCGGCAGTTTTGTTTATTGACGTAGCCATTCGACCTGAAATGAGTCTCATCAGTAAAAGAAATTCCAGGATCGGCAGCAATTTCTTCTTGGGCGCACACATTAACTTTACGCCATGCCCGATGGCTTCAATTCCGGCACGAGTTGGATTTTGTATGTCCGCAAATTAATATTGTTGCGTAAAATCGACCGTAATGTGGATGGGCACATGTAGAACTGTTGAGCACGATGTCGAATGGACTCACTTGAGTCTTCATCGACCCCACTCTCTACAGTTGCTATAATTTCTTCATAACGCGTCGCACGACGCTTGGATGGATGGATATTGTCAATGAGATTAAAGCTGGTGCGGAAACGATCTATGGTTAATCGAATAAATTGTTCTAATGTGGGGGCAAAATGGGCATCCTTTATTCTAGACAATCATGCCAATGAATCGTTTTTATTTGTATTGTATGGCTTGGCAATCTATTGGAAATTAAGAGGACAATAACTGAAAATCTTACAACCACTAGATACATACATATTTTTGGAAAAATCCCTTTTGTTATATTTTTCCATTTGAAACCATGACGATTGATGAGAAATTGTTTGGGTATCAAAGCCTGATAAACATGATTTGAAAATCATCATTATGAAACATGCGAGGACTTTTTAAAATAGTTAGTGCGATTCCATAGGCAGGAAAATTGAACGTCCCTCAACGAGAATTGGTTCAATCGTGCTATGACACTGACATCTGGTTTACTTTGATAACACTTTTCCAAAAAAGATTTCCGGACCGCAGTTTAACCATGACAGAAACACTAAAAAAACCATGCTTAAATTTCCAATAAATTGAAAAATACAAAAAGCATGAAATCGACAGACATGAGTCGAGATCGGTATTCTCTTGATAATAAGTTGGCCTTAGTGCCCTTCAATATAATAATGACAAAATATATCCCAGAAGCAACACAGCTATGATAACTATATAATTACTTAGACATTATTACTTACATAATATAATTACTTATATAATTAACTATAACTATTGTAATTATAATAAAGATGGACACTTGCGATCAGATTTATCATGTCTACGAAGTGACCAGAAAAACACAAGTATGACCATTTGGCTGATATTTTGAAATACTTGACCAATGCACGTAGTCCTTCACATGCAAGTTAATTAACAAAAAAAATGCTGAGAATTCCGGTTCGAAAGTGAATAAAGTTTAGAAGAACCGTCAAAGGGGATGACTTCAAAGCGAGACTCTCTGCAGGCCCCTGAGGATAACAGTTCAAAAAATATTGGGCATATTTAAACAACCGAATAAGATCACTCTCACTAAATCTTGGGTCGTTGCACACCTCTGTCAAATCTGTTTTTTTTATTCAATCACTGATGCCAAATAACCATGACAAGTTACACGATTGAGTACATAGAGGAATAAAATATAGAGAGACCCTAAGCCCAAATTTTTTACCGGAATCACCAAAGTTTTCGGATATAAATACAAATTCACCAAATCTTGCAAAAAAGTTATCAGAGTTAGCATAAACGAATGTGCGAAAATTTCGTTATCTGAACTATGGTCACGAGCACACAATATTTGCTTGTCATAATTCAAGCAGATGCTTTGTTGTCATTCGCATTTTACTATAAAAATACTCACAAATGCTATTTCGTCCTTAAATCAATAAAATTACGAAATAATATCATCACAATAAATGCTTCATCATCAACAAGTTTTCACTGCCTATTTACGCAGGAGAATCAGCTTACCAGCAATGATAATGATAATGATACCAATGAATAATGATACCAGCTCTACATGAAGATCCTGTCCCGAAGAATTAAGCCCCGCCCATCCCATATGATTTGGACAGATGCTCAACGTCGTATTTAATTTGCTCGAGCCGAATGAATATGGGGAAATTTCAATCTGAAGCCGATATCAAGGCTACACTAAGCTAATCAAACATGTTCAAATCAATAATTCTGTTGTCAATGTCATTGATGAACATATCCTTATGCTTAGTGAGAATTGAAAATGCTTAATGTAAGCGTTGTTACATTTTTAATAAACGTTGACTGAGTAAAGTGTATCATTCATTGACCGGTTTCTTAATTATTTCAACATTCAAGTAATATGGGTGACTCTTCCTTCAAAGAAATTGCTTTTTCCTAACTGTAACTGTGTTAACTCACCGTCGAATTTAAAACCGAAGGTAACCGAAGATTTTGGAAAACGTAAATATTGATATTCTTTTTACCTTTCATGATAGAAAATGGTTTCAATTTGCAAGTTTAATGCTCTAATTTAATTCTCATTTGATTATAATGATGTTGATGGCTAATTTCCACTTTTAAGACAGATATGTGCTATCCAACAAAACATTTACAATTAATGCATTTTTCATCTGGTTTTAGTTATTTATGATTGTAAATTTTCTTTTTATTGCCTATATTTAGATACATTTATTGCCTATATTTACAACATTGCCTATATATTGATAGAATTTTGGGTATCATGTTGCATATGACAAGAATGGCAGGAACGTTTGAAGCCGAGCATATAAACGTGCACGGATAGGGCCTCTCGATACCTTATGATTGATAAGCACGTCAAAATGATGTTGTCAAAATGAGAGTTCGCTAACGCAAAAATTGCGCGCATTGCTCCCGCTTGAGGGAGTCCTTCAATGATGGCTCCCCAACGTAAATATTTGATGGATTTGTTTATTGAAGAATCCCATTGACGAATATACGAAAAAAGGGAACGAGAAATCGGCGGAGAATTTTTCCTCGGACCGTGGGAAGGTGCGGTATAACCCGAGGCAGTCAATTTGCCGCCGCTTTGTCCGTTCGAAAACTTGAACGCGGTAAAATTTGTCGGGACTTAGTCCTACACCCGTACAAGATGCAACTGACAAAGAAACTCAAAGTAGATGTATATTAACAGCGTCGTTTGTTCACTGATAGCTTGGAAGAGGACCCAACTTTTGGCCGAAAAATGATCTTTCGTGATGAATCGATATGGATTTATGGCAATTCTATTAGCCCGATTGCCATGTACAGAACAACGCAAATCAATACGCGGGTTGTCAGGTGGTCATGCATCCACAAAAAATTATTGTATTGTATGAATTTTGGGACCCTTATGACATTAGTCAGTATTTTTTGAAAGCAACGTTGAAGAGACAACTAATTTTAACGCTGAGCGCTCCAAAGCAATGACAACAGTGGCACATAATGAACGATACAGAGGAATATAACGTAATACGTATTCAGTATTACGGCAATATAATGACAATGCTAAAAGCCACAATCAAATGAATACCTTAAAGCCACCTATTATGTCGATTTTCCGGTGGGTTTTCGCGGCAAAGGCATTGAAAATTGAACTACTGTGAAACGAGCTTCTATGAGATGCCGTGGTGGAAATTTGATCAATTTTATATTCCATACATCCAGAGTCTGTATTTTAAGTAATGAGAATACTTTTGTCCTGACGCGATTTTGTGTCAAAACGCAATTGGACCGGCTAGAGCGAGGAGTGGGGGTTTAACCTTCAACACAGTACAAGCGATAGTCGGCTACTGACTTACGTTGAGGGATGATCGCTTGCGACATTGACGTCTTCAAAAGAGTGTGTGCAAGCTCAAAATGCAACGAACTACGGAACAGTGTTACGGAATTTAATTTTGTGTTTGCCTTCGAAAATCAGGCGCATCGACGCTGGAAATGTTTCGACATGCATACCGCAGTGAAAACTTATCACGAGCTCAAGTATATCGGTGGCCCAAAATGTTTGAAGAAGGCTGGGAAAGTGTGGGGAACGAACCACGCGCAGGTCGCCCATCAACCTCAAGAACTGGAGTCAACGAACAACGTGTGCGAGTTCCACTGAACTCTGACCGGCGTTTAAGTGTTCGCATGATTGTGGATAACTTTGGAATTGATAAAATGGTGGCGCACAAAATTATCAACGAGGATCTTGGGATGAGGAAAATTTGCGCCAAGTTCATTCCGAAAGTTTTGACCGAGGAGTAAAAGCAAAACCGTGAAGCCATTTCGATAGATCTTTTGGAAGGCGTTGAAGAGGACCCTCAGTTTTTTGATAACGTCATTATCGGGGACGAAAGTTTGTTCTTCGAATACGACCCTGATACAAAGCGCCAGAGCTCCGCATGGCGCACTCTGCAATCACCTCGACAAAAAAAGCTCGAATGTCCAAGTCCAGGATCAAAGCAATGCTGATTTTTTTTGACAAGAAGGGTGTGGTCCACCACTCGGAATTTATGCCTGAAGGACAGTCTGTCAACTATCCTCTCAACGTTGAAGTTTTGAAAAGATTGACGGAATGCGACCAGAAATTGCCGCTAAACGGAAACTGTATCAAGACAATGCGCCAAGTCAGAAAGGCTTCGCGGCTACCGAGTATCTAACGAAAAATGGCATCACAGTGGTTCCCCAGCCTCCTCACAGCCCCAACACTGCCTCAGCAGACTTTTTCCTCTTTCCCAAAGTGAAAACCGCTCTCAAAGGACGCCTCCACGGGACTCTGGATGCTGTTAAAGCGGCTTCGACGCATGCTCTGAAGGATGATTCAGTTTCGGACTTCCAGAGAGCGTACGAAGTATTGATGGCACGCCTCCGAAAGTGTGTAGGTGCTCAATGAGCATAATTGGAAGAATACTAAGGAAATGCAGTGATATCTGTAGTTAATTTTATTTTCTGGATTTATTCTCATTACTTAAAATACAGACCCTGTATGTCATTACTGTGTCCCTCAAATAAAAAACAGAAAAAGACCATTTCGTCCATATTTCACACGCAGCTTGTTTTATTCTATTTTGAAATCGCTCCACCCCAACGGAAAAATTTATAAATCCGATATTTATGTCAATATTCTATTTCATCAAGTGCAAAAGATGCCAAGAAAGTGCGAAATGCCAAGAAAGCAATGTGAAACGAATTGCAGTGACAAAGAAAATCGGTAAAATTAATTTGAACCTACATGGCACAAACTTATGAACGCTAGTATATATATTGGTACCCCGGATAATTAGTAGACTCCCATCAGAATAAATGGGCTAGCTACTTTGGTACATGACCTTTGAGGGAGTATCATTAAATCGTCTTTGGTGCATAAGGATGTCATTAACCCTAATAAAGTCGGCAATAGCTAGATTATGACTCCACCAGTATAGAAAATGAAGTCGTTCCGAACGTAAACAGGTCCTTGGTTATAATAAATCATGGAAAATAAAAGCCGGTAAATAATAAACACCTAAATGAGGGCTTACAAAAGTTATAGATGTGACCGCGCTTAGAGATACTTGCTTGTTCCTTAAGCATACAGCATAATAATCTTCAACCCATTGAGAATAAATATAAGGGAATAACAATAAAATCCAATAATAAAAATCGTACTTTTTCGAAGTATAGAGTACTAAAATCATCATTTGCATACACTGGAAATTGCTTGAATTTTTGTATATTATCCTTTTCAAATATTTCATGTTTCCTGCCAAATTTTAATACATTTGTTATAACTTTCTACGCCCAGTGCAGTAAAGACCATAAAAGACCGCAGATTATAAAGATCGACGTCGCCATCCCGCTATCCTCGTCCTCCTTTACTTCCTTAACTATTAAATGCTTTTATTGATGGGCATTCCCTGGCAATAGTAGACGTTTGATGGTGATTTTCTCTTTTCTATCCACATATCCCTTCTACTAAAGTGAGTAAAACGGCAGAACAATTCTCGTCCTGACCTCATCATGTACATAAGGTTCTTCTGTTAAAGTTTCTGTTCTGTAATATAATCTTTTATGCCTTAACACTAAATGTAATTTCGCCTCTGGTTCGGGCTGCGGTGACGGCCGATGGAAGCATCAAATTGAAGCCAATGTTTACTGCGAATGAGTTCTGGCATGTGCTCTGAATCTGAAGTCGATAAAACCCTTCGGTATGAGAGATGTTCTTACAGAATTCTTCGCCATCGCACAAAGCACGCGTTAACCAGATTTATTTCATTCTTTTCCATTCTTTATTTCAACCTCACAATGGCCTTCACGGTCGCCACATGTGAATACACTGGACTTCTCCGTTAGCAACAATTTTTAGGCAACGGTCGGTGCAATAAAATACCGCAGTGCTGATACGCTTGAGGCAGCGCTTCTCCGTGAATCGACAAAGATTCCAGCTGGTCATATACAGTAACCACATCGAACTTTTGAGAGCCATAGCCTGGGCTAATGGAGGCCCCATCAAAAAGATGAATTGATTAATAAATTTTGGACGTTCTTCAAAATGTTTTGCACCTAATGAATTAAATTTCCTCAGTAATACGAAAACCGTAAAGTTTTTGGAAATATACATCCTGATACGTCAATTGATATATCCCTGATATCTCCTGATATATCAAATGTAGTTATCAAGTCGAAAACCTCGCATTGCAACATAAACTTTATTGCTCGGTTGTATGCGACTGAAATGAACTCCGGTCTAAGTCTGAACTACTGGTTAGTCTATTCAGTTTTTGAGGGGCGCCGTCCTCACGCACCGGAGGTTTTGGGGAAAGGCAATCCGTCCCGCGTGTCTAGAGCAAAAACTGAAAGTACTTCCGGACCGTAGAAAAGCGCCAGCTGATCAAAGGTTTATCTGAACCACGGGTTGGCGAGACGCCCATGACAGATTACTTGCAGCCCCGCAAACGGTGAGTAGTCTATCCTAGCTGAAATGTGGTGTTAGTCGTTTCGAAGGCTTAAAAGTATGTTGAGTGTGAATCAGTGATGTTTGGGAAGCTTAAATGAAAATGAGACCACAAACTGAAACTCGTTTCAGAACTTGGAGGTAGTGGTTGACACATTGTTTGAATGCCGTCTGTGGGGACGGTGGAATCAAGCTCTAACGGCAAGTGTCCACGTAAAACACTTCGAGTTCATTTGCATTTTGATACCGAAAGCATCTTCGACCAAAATATGACTAAAGAGACTACATTCAAGGCAATATACTTTTTTAAGGCTCTGTCCGAATCAATTAGCACTCACTTCTTGGCATGAACGTCTTTGCTTTTTAAGCATCGATAATGCATAACTCAGTTGTCAACCGAATGACACTGATTGAATTACCTTTTTTGGAGGCGTTCCCACCTCACCACTAAAATAAATTCAAGCACCTATTTTGCGGAAGGGCACATGGACTGCTTTTGTTTGAAATTTTTACCAGGTAAAGTGGTAAAGTCTTCCTTTCTACGGTCGACCTTCCTGTCGCAAAGGTTTTGACGGAAATAAGTTTGATTTTTGGTGCAGCTTCTTTGCGCGCCTGATTGTATATTCTCCGCAGTCCAAACCCGCGTGATTTCTCCGCCAAGAGCCGAATCATATTTTTTCCGCTTTACCTGAATACGCTGATTGGCGGTAATTTTTCTGCGTTGTTCGTGACTTTTTCAGACGAACCAACAGTACTGCGAGTTGGTTTCTTCTCCTTACTTTTCTTTTTTGAATACTGATAAAAATTAATTTCATAATCTTTATTGGAACTACCGTCAATACCTTCTTCAACTTCCATTTCCTCTTGTAATACTTCCAGCGCTCTATAATATATTTGGCTATCGTTAATCTCTTCAGCTCTTACGAGCTGAAACTACAAAACTCTGTTTTGTAGTTTCATTTGCGTTTGTTGCTTTATTTATTCGCTTTGGTTGTTGCGGGTCTTGAGTCTTTTTCCCATTCTTGAAAAGATCTTCAAGGGCACGTCGGCCTAGCCCTCATTCATGATTTTCTGAAGTCTGAACACTTCTCTCTCGTCTTGGATTATTTAAGTTTTACATCCACCATCTGCGGAGTTTCCCTGATTAGTTGACAACTGCCGCCAATTTCGTATTTTTTCCGGATTTCGCCAACGATGGAAAGCCGTCAAGCTTCCCCATACCAGCAGTATCGAAATTGTCATTAGATTGTCCGCTTTTCTTGTTCAATGAGGTAAAAAAAATCGATGATAGTTCGTTTGGTCGATTGCTTCGACGATATGAGCCTTTTAAAATAAATGAATTTTAAATAAATAAATATTTTTATAAATAAAATTTCCAATTTACAAAAATAAATTACCTTTAGACTGACGTTTTTTTAGAAACTAATTCAATTGATGAAAAGTTTTAACAGGAGTGATTATGCAATGAATGCTAGAAGTAAAATCGCTATTGTAAATGAAAAGTGATGCGGCTTATTGTCATAAGCATGTATAATATATTTGCTTTTTTCTCCTAACCGCTGTTGAAAAGTTTCCTTTCAAACGATATCAACAAACACAAGGACTCGCACTTATTACACAATCTCAGTAATTTACAGTGTTGGCCATTGCAAATTTGCTAGAAATAGATCCTTAAACATCTTTTTGCCAGTCCAGATCCTCTTGTGATTAGTTTATACTAGCATATACGATGGTTTTGTATATCGAAATTTACTAAATAATTCTATTTTCGTTTGAGACCACAAATTCATTTCAGCGGAATGTATTATTTGCTGGCACATCAGTTGTAATTTAACATGAATCCAATGTGTTTTCCCTGGACTGAGTTCGATGATTTGCTGGAAAACAGAATATGTTTACAACGAAAGCGAATGCAGCGATGTCGTCGCAGTTTTCGAATGACCAAACCCAAAGCGGGAAAATTCAAGGGAACCGCTTGAAGTTCAGCGAGTCGATATTGTATTTGGAGAAGTCTAGTTCGTGCAGAGGAATACTCGTAGTAGATACTAAACTACTCTAGGGTGAGAAGAATGTACTTCTCGCAGATAGATCAGATAAAAGATTCCGCCTGATGCCCGTAAATTAAATCTGCATTTAGTGTGTAAGTTTGTGGACGCGAAACAATCGAGTGCTTTATTGGCGGCAGTTATCTAAGTCCCAGTTCCCATTTCATGTTTTCCTCAACGAGAGCAGTCTTAGGTCAGGTGCTTTTCAAGCCTTCACAACACCGTCTTGGATATCCGACTGCATCGACCGGATCTTGTGGATACTGATTGCCATGACAATAGTGTCGTCGAAAGTCTTGGAGCCCAAATGGAAGATGCCCGACTTAGCGAGAAACACCTCCGCTCCGATCGCCGAGATTACGCGCTACGGCGAAAGATCATAAACTGCGCCACTGATAAGCGCCCCCAATGCAAATCGCCCATTATCCTTCCTGCCGCTCTCGTATATTTCGGCATAAATTATTCCAGCGAGCGACCGCGAAAGCGGGCTAGGGGCCAGGTGCGACACAGGTGACTCGGATGGCATCGCGCTGTGATAATAACCAAAAATCACTCGCGGTTTACAATGTGTGTTCAATTTATCAGACTCGTACGCGATCTCGAGGTGCAAGACGAAGCTTTTCCTCAAAAATTATCACATTTATATAAATACTTGAACAAAAGATTGATTCGAGTCAGTCGACAATAGTTCCATAGATACTCGCAAGCTCGTCCCAAGCTTTCGAAGAAGAGCAGCGCCGCGCTTTCCGCATAACGAACAAATTCAAATTGCAGCGAATAACTGGAATACATTAAATGCAAAAAATACTGTGAAGTTCGTCGGTGAGAAATTGAAAAGTAAAAGCAGAAGAAAGACGAAACGGTTGTGATCTGAGTCGAGATCCGTCCATCCGCGAATTGGCGCCAGTTAAAAAGGAAAAGTTCGAGCGAGTACCGAATCGCGTTTTCCATCCTAACAGTTGCAAGAAGCCTAGAACGAATACTTCTTATCAGCAAAATAATTTTGTATCTAAAAACTAGTTAATAAAATTGTGCAACTTGTAATTCAACGGTTTTTCGTGTAATCAGATATTACATAAGTTACGTGTGCCCCTGCCGTGTTGAATTGTGAACGTGCAACAAACTCAAATTACACTCATTGAAATTTGAAATTTCCTTTCTATAGCGACAAAGCCGCAACGGAAGCGGAAAATCTTGCAGTTGCTTCCGAGCGAAAAACAAAAGAATTTCTGTGAAGTTTCCAATCGTTCCAACGAAATTTCCAACCCTCCTTGTTGCGATTCTGGAAATTCCTGCTTCGTGACGAAATCCATCTAAACTGCAATTGTTTATTGCATTTTTAGTGAATTTGTTTTTATTTAAACGAGTGTTTCAGTGTCGTCCATATTTCGTGATTTTTATACACTTTGCCGTGGCATTTGTTGCTAATTTTCAAATGCATGCTCAGCGGTAGCAACGGGGCATGTTTGCATTCTAGAAATTGTTATTGAAGTTCAAAAGTAATTAAGGTAAGTGGAAATTCGGAATGCGATACCAAACAAGTGAATCATTTAAGTGAATATAATGGTCATTAAGGGTGTGTAAAGCAGTTCAATAATATTGAGATTGAAAAATTTGCTACACCTGGATAACTAAACTTGTTTCAGCCCCAAATCATATGGAAGATTTATTAAAATTCTGGAGTGGGTTTTTGGGCATAGTTTGAGTTAGCCTTTGCAGGGCGTTGTTCAAATGAATTCACTTTCATGCTTACTTTAACTACTATACCAAAGTAATCCATGGGAACATACCGATGTTTGCTATGTTGCCAAAAAAAAAGATTGTTTACTAACACATTTCGATCGTTCAAATAAGCTTTGCGACCCTTTCGAACTAGTACTTAACTCAAAAATTCTTAGGAGTGCGTATATATTACTTAAACTGTGGCCATTCTTATAGGGCCATACGATTTCAAAAATGATCTTTTCAATTATTCTATTCAAAAAATGTATAGTAAACTGCAACTGTCGTCGCTGCTTCTCATGAAAAGTCCCAAATTCAACAATCTTGATTAGATATTTGTGCAATAAACGAGAAAGTCCCATCAAAATTTGGGTCAATCGGAACATAATATTGTTTTTTTTTTTTTTGTCATTCCACTATCAAATTATGTCGTTGTATTTTGAGATTGACTAAACTTCAGTTTGATAAACTGTTCCCCTATTCATATTATGCAAATATCTTTGCATAATCTAAATAATTCCACAACTACGAATGCTTTCTCCTGTCTTGATTTTGTCTGTTCGAGTGATATCCGTAGAGGTGTTGAGCAAAGATGAAATCAGCGAGAACAAATGAAAACAAATCTTTGGTAAAATTGCCACTAAATTATGCATTTAAAGTTCTTAAGGGACTGAATCTCTTCTGAAACGTTCATGACATTCAATTTTCAGTACAAGTTGTAGTATGATATAAATAACCTTTATTTTAAAGTCAGTTAATTTGTTGGCACAGATTAATTTCTAATCGTTATCAAAGCTTTACAGACCATGTCAGGACTTGATCTATAAGATCTTCAGGAGTCAAGAATAAGATTTCCTTCAAGAACGATATCAGCAACTTGGTTTGTCTTTTGATCGCGTCCTCCAATTTCGGTCTTCAAGTAGATTCGCTTCGTTCTCATCACAGGAATCCACGCGATGCCTTCGGAGTTTGCCTACTACTCTGAGGCCCGTGGTCATCCGTCAAATATCTTTTCTGCTAACCGATATTTGTCCAGGTTCTATAAATGGCAACTGAAGTTTCTTTGGCTTTATTACTAGAGAGTCTTCCGGATCGTCCAAGATGTCGTACAACTTGTTGTTGAATCGTAACTACGTCGGTCTCCATTAAATTTAGGTCTGATGAGTCCCAGGGCAGAGTAAAACGTCTTTTCTTCCGAACTATGTCCGCAACTTGATGTTGATCGTTTATTTCTCATTTGTCATCAACCGCGTGTCGAGGTAAAAAAAACTGCCCACCTGTACTAATTTCCTACGTGGTCTTTCGTGCGTCAGTTTTTTAAGGGTCTTTCTTGAAACATTCAAAAATGAATCACATTTCATCAAAACAAAATGAAACTCTCAAAATCAAAACAAATTCAAAGTAAGCTCAAAGTCTCAAAAAAATTGTCTTGTCCGTAGTATTACAATACAACTTCTTGAATTCATGTCATTTAGTCGATGGCGTAGCCTGAAAAGTAAATCTGTTATCATTGTCAAAGCTATTTAGGCCATCTCGTGTCATGGCTTTTAAGATCTATCATCTCTAACATTCTCATATCCTCGGTATATCCTCCAATTTTCGAATCTGAACAAATCCGCATTGTTTTCATGAAAGAAATCCATCTAGTATTATCGAGGTTTGCCTTATAGACTTGGTCCTTTGGGCATCTGTCAAATATCTTTTATGGTTACCTATAGATGTGTATGTATTACACGTTTGTTTCTGCAGCTTTATTCCTCAGGAGTCATCTGGCTCGTGAATGTCGAAAATGTCGTACATCACATTGTTGCATCTGATTCAACAATGATTTTCATCGAAATATGCTCCTAAGAGTGTTCTGAGAATTCTTCTAGGTACAGCTTCCAGAAGTTTTTTCGATGCTTATGAAAGGATCAGAGGTTTACATCCGTCGAGCTTCGATGAACTTGTGCATGCAGTCAAAATTTGAAATTACTAGGACTAACACCTATTTTGCGAGCTGGATTAATAACTTGATTTCAACGGTTTCATTTTCTTGTCTTATCAAATTTGTTTGCGTGATATGAAGCTGTCCGCATGACTTATGTTTCTAGATGTGGTCCATCGTGAGTCAGTTTTGTTGTTTCTATTAAAGTATTGGTGTTACTTTTATAAAAATTAAATTTTATAAAAATTTAAATTTTCAACTACGTTTCTTGTCATTTTTTTCACTTTTCACAAACTACGTTCATTTCGTTCAAACTTCGTTTACTACTTTTTTTTAATTTTTTTAAATTTCACTATCAAATCAACATAAACCATATCCTCTTAAATGTTCATCGGGTCTTCTCTTGATTGCTTAAGGATACGCTCCTACAATTAACACCAACCCACCCAAAGAACGCAATGAAAGGTAATCCTGACAGGGTAGTGAGTAAGCAATTTGTATTTCTCAATTATCACGATAAACAATCGTGAAAATGTAAAGTCAAAAAAAAACAATTTAATTTATTAATTCAGAAGCTCACTCAATTAAATTTTGATTGATTATCACTCCTTATATTCTTTCTTGGGTCTAAGGGAATGACCAGCTCGAATTGACCATTTTCTGAGAAAACTCTCGCTGACATGTCATGACAGTTCATTTTACAATTATATTTTTGTTATTCGCCTTATTTCTGACTCTCTCTAGAAGCTTCGAACAATGAATCATTTCTTTTCAATCAATTTCCTTAAATTTTTTTGAGAAAACTCAACGCTTTCATAAAATTAAAAAGCCCATAGTATTACTAAGAAATTTCTTGATTTCAATATTTTACTATTACTATTATATTTTACTATTTCGTCAATGATTTAGCTGTTAAAGTAAATTTTAAATTCAAACACACTTCTTGTTGCATTCAAAGTAAGTTTGTTTTTATGGTAGCTTGAGTCTCATATTCACTCATAGGGCCCGAAGAGATTCCACTTAATGAGAGAGAAACTGCGTACTTGGCTGATTGACCGATGATAGCTTTCTGGTTCAGCTGGAACTTACATCACGTATGGGGATCCACCTCATAACATTATCACAGCGTGGTTGTATACAGCACTAACACTCCCGAGGAACTTCTTTCAGAAAGAGATAGCAAAAACTTTGAAAGGAATCATCTTGTTTTAGGCAAAAAAGGGGCGGATTACGCCCCTTTTTTACGATTACGAGTACAACGTCGGTCGCCGGCTTATTCGAAATAAACACTTTCTACCGACGCTTATTCCTTTGCTATTTCGCCCTCCATTTCTCCTTGTCTTTCTCTCGCCGCCTCTGTCACTTTCTTGGCTATATTCTGCGAAGATGTTTACTGTTCCTCAATGAAATTTAAAATTTTATGTTTATTTAAAACATAAAGTTAAAGTTCATTAAAAATTTATGTTTATTGAAGTAGTGAATATTTCATAGCATTTGCAAAACGCATTGTACTGCACAGGATAATTCTTTGGCTTAATATTCTGCTCCCATTCTCCTCCTGACAAAAGCTCTGTTATCACTACGTGGTCAAAGTATTTTCAGGAAAGAGTTCAAAATACCTCAATGGCTTTCGAATAAAAACATGTAGATCGTGAGTTTCAAAGTTTATCCTGATCCTTTATATCACTACGCGTTCATAGTATGTTCAAGAAGGAGTTAACGAAAAGTTCAACGTAAATTTCATAGTTTATCCTTCTACCTCAAAATTCTTCGACAGCCTTTAGTCTTTTTGAATCGGCTGTTTTGATTCCTGTCTCCATTAATGTTGTCGAATCCTGATTGTCCTTACACTGATCATACCTTTTCATTGAAGTCAACTTGGTAGAGTTTATCAGTCACCATCAGGACTTTCGGAACTTTGGATTATTGTTTATGTGCAAAATTTTTGTTTAAGAATATATTCATGGAAATTTTCTTAAGGCGTTACTAGCCTATATTTAAATCTTCCAATCTCTGCAATATTTTCCTCAATGAATGAATGAATATGACTTTGACGATATTTGTGTCAATGATGGTCGGATTTGAGCACCGCAATCCGCGTCATGTTCTTGTCAGAATCGCAGTTTACTGTGGTAATTTCCCGGAAAATGTTCATCTCCACTAGGAAGCTTAATAGTTTGATACCAAAAACAAATAGTTCATATAACACTCTCAACAGAGTGAGGCTTTAAGTCAGTAACATGGCGTTGTCATCGTGGCGCAAAAGCCTCCTTTCCACTCTTGGTGTAGTTAATGTGATGCCTACAAAAGCACTCATCCAATAAGTAAACCCATGAAACGATTCGTGCTACTTTTCAATTAAGTCCAACTAGCTCTTCGTGGATATTGTCCCTTAAGGTCACCTACGAATATCGTTCTAGGTACTCACCCAACTTTCATCTTCTCCAGCCAGCACATTGAAGCTTGAACAGGTTTAAAATGTTTAGTTTTTATAGTAATGTTAAAATTTAAAGTACATTAAAATATGTTCGAGTTATGGGTCCGGCTCTAGTGCTGTTCCGACAGAAACGGATTGAACGTTATAGAAAGTCAAAAAACATTTTGCCATATCTTCGTTCCACGATGCCTTTACAATTTAATTTATCTTCCAGATTAGCATCTTGTCGTTCCTTTTCTCTTCTGCCAGATTTCCTAGTGGTCCTCGACACTGCTTCAAACAGCGACTCCTCTACTGGTTTTATGCAGTCTTGATCAATCAGTTACCACATTTCGTAGGCATTTGGGACAATTTGTATCCCCCATCACTTTCATCATTTTAAAAATTAAAACAAAGCCTTCATTGTACTCGGAAGCTACAATACTCGTAGCAATATCCAACACAATTTCACTCAAAGAAATGTATTTCGGATTCAATATCCCTTAGTCGGATGAAAGCTTTCGTTGCAATGTTGGGTACAACCGCCGATCCAGCATCTCTGGTGAATCCTTCGCAAACAAGCTTGATCGTTTCATATACTTCCGTTCACAAAATTGACATATGTTTGAACGCAAGCTATTTGTAACCTTTGCCTTTTGCCATGACCACCGTGAATCCTATCTGATCAGGTATTTATCGTGCAGCGGACTCGTGCGCGGACAATTTTTGATCGAATAAGACCAGCTATCGTTTCCCATTCTTTCAACTGAATCATAGTTTCTTGTAAAGCATATCCATTAAAAAGCTCTAACATTCTATACATTCGAATACTCGATATTACAAATAAAGTGAGCTTTATAAGGTAGAGAGCTTTTGACATAGTCAAATGGCAACATTGCGATGGGTTTCTGAGCCCGTATTAATGCGTGAAAAACTTACTCGGAATAATAATATACCCGATTATATCCGCAAATATATCTTAATCAGAAAATATCCATATATTATTGTATGTTATACAAAAGAATGTAAATTTAAAATATGTAAATTTCTATCGCTTTGCACCTTCGTCTTTGCGTCCGATCTCCAACAAGTTTTGCTTACAAATAACAATGTATTTGAAAATTGGAGTGGAATACCGTTACATTACCGTTACAGTTGGTTTTAAATGCTTGTTAGCGGATCCGCTATGGAATCGCCAATCCATAAATATATTTGTCTTTTAGCATTTTCTTCAATTTGCCACTCCCATTAGGAAACCTTTCCAACTACGTCGATGTATACCCGTTCGGTTTTCCATGTGAGCTTTAAATTTTTCTTCGGCAGAGACTATCATATGAGACTGTCACCGTCTCATATGACTCAGCAACAGTAATGTCATTAAAAGTCTTAAGTTACGATCAGAAATATAAATAGGGTATTTTATCTGGTGCAAGCTGTGACAGACACTGAGACATCTCAGCAATCCAGTTGCTGAGACCCAGTTGCTGAGACATCTCAGCAACTGGACCGACCTCCATTTTTCCTGCTGATCATGAGTTCCATCGAACATACCAACATGATTTTGTGCATATTCGGCATACTCGGCATATCCTTTACTCTTTCAGTATGCGCACCTGATAGGGTGTTCACTGCACAGCATAGAAATTTCGGAATTTTGATTGTCGAAAACGGACACAAATCAAACGAAGCCGTGAAAGCAAGTACCAGAAAGTACCAGAATTCAAATTCCTCTCTTTTCAATAAATATGTATTTTTTTCATTTTTCACTGCTTTACTGTTTTCCCAAAATAGTTATCAAAGAAAGCGTGATTTCCGTGAGGATTCCGAAAGATTTTACATCGGCTTACATGGAAGCGAAAGGTTTCCATGGAAGCCTTATCACATTGAGATTAAAATTATTCCATAATCTTTCTCGATAAATCATCTAATAAATATTTCATCCTGCATACATTTTCACCGCCCACTGCTTCTTTAAATCTCACGCTGCTTGAATAGTATGTGTAAAGTTAACTTGCTCTTCGCCGACTTTACTAAGGACTACTTTCAAATAACTAAAACAGCTTAAATAAAGTTAGTCTGACGATCAAGAAAACCTAGATTCGCTTCAGTGATTTCAATATTTTCTGATTGTTTCACTTAATGCTTTTCACCGGGCAAATCCGCCATAAAAGGCCTAAAAGCCATTACCTTTGTCGATAGTAGTGGGCTGCTTACTCTGCACATTAGATAATATGTATGTTACCGCCATGTCCCCTGCATATATGAAATCTAAAGCGCGCAATTTTTAATACCGGAACTTAAACCACTAAACAACATTCATTGGTGACCCTCTCTTTTCAACTGAGTTTCTAGCTGAATTCGGCGGGATTACAGTGCTACTGATGGAAGGAATCACACTTGCGTCGCGACCAGTTTGACGTTCCGCTCATAAGTTCTAGCGAAATGTAAACAAATCACAAAATTTTCACTTTAAACACTTGTGCTCCATGTGAGTGTACTCACTCTTTTTACGAAAAAAAAAACAGAAAACAATCAGATATTACCCATACATTTCCCCTTTTTCCACATGCGACCAGACCAATATGATGAAACTCTCATTATAATTTTGGCGACAAGTTGGCCTACTTACGACAATGGGTGTGTGGGTGCGAGTGGAGACTCTGAGGCGTATTGTACCGTACGGCTCCACTCTAACTTGTGTCGGTTCAGCAGTCTAATTTCAGATGTTGTCTCTATCTTTTGCACCGTATCTCACTATAACCCTCAATCCTTGAATGAATCCTGAATTTCGTTCTCAATCTTGAATCTGCACTACTCGAATGTTGCTTAATGAACAGAAAGCAACAGCAACATGTATTCATAATTTATATAATTTATATAATAATTCATAAAGTCTTATTATATAATTTATGAAGCCCCAGAGAACTTTCTAAAACAACAAAAACAAAACACTGTTTTTTAATAGACCTGAAGTGGTTTAACGCCCTAAAGCCTTCCTAGTACCACAATTTTCAACGTTTTTTATGGCACCCATACATAATATATTATCTACTAACAACTATCAAAAATGCAAACCTCAAAATCGCCAAAAAAAAACGTTTAAAACCAAAACTAGGAAAATGTTTTTATTAAGTGCAATTAACATTTAAAGTGTAAAAATCAAACAAACGCTTTATTCTAACGCCACACGTGAGTAACCAATTCATTGGTGAAATTTCACCAATCAATTCCTGCGTATGATGAAAAGGTCATTGTCAACCAATTAGCTGCTAACAATCCTGAACGCATATTGATGAGTTGATTGACTTTTCAAAACCTAGTTTGTTTAAATACGCCCGTTGAAATGTTCAATGCTGTTCAATTTAAATAAACAAAAATAACCTTAACTGAAGCTGAACAAGCAAACCATTAAAAAGACAGAAAGCATTTATACTGAATTACCTTCAATTTTGGTTTGAATGAGATATTGTGCCCTTAAAATCATTAATAAATATCGAAATGGAGGGCTTGGAGTTAATAAATCCCTAGAAAATAATTACTTCCTCAATTTCAGAACAACAAAACCCGGTCCTTTAACTTTTTGTTAGTATGGACATGGATGAGAATCTTTTGGAACAATAAAAACAATCTGTTGTGTATTATTAGTTGATACACACGCATATGTAGATCTTGTTGGTAAGGATATACCTGAATATTGACATGCTGCAATTCAAATTTGACTAATTGGCGGTGTCTGGCGCGAAATTTGCAGTGCTACATTGGAGCCGCCATTTTGTACTGAATTATTTTTCGTTTTTCCTATTTATTTGAGGGTGGAGCTGATACTAGTAAAACAAATTACGAAATGTTACTTTACTTTCATAAAATGAGGCTCATGCGTAAACTGTTCAATAATTGTTTGGAAAAATTTCCGCTTTGGCCTCGAACGACTTAAAGGTGGCGCTAGCAGTATTGCACTGGAACGTAACGAAATTCTTTAAGCCTTTTCAGTGTCATCGACGCTATTTCTCTCCAGTATTTTGTTGATACCATCACGACTAACTTGCGCGTTTCCTCCATTTCCCTATAAATGTCATTCACATCGAGTTATCAAACACGGTTTCCGCTTGTCTGATCTCGAAACTATGCATCGACTTTGCTCAGCACTCGTTTTTTTCATATCCTTGACAAACTACTCGTCGTTCATTGAAGATTCATAAATATTCATCGGAATAGATTGGAAATATACTTAATATTTAATAATTCTATCCAATCCTCATTCATCGCATTCACGTTACATGTAAAATCAGTTTGTTTGCCTCATCTGGGGATGTCTGTGACTATTTTACATCAACAACAACGGCATTACCGCGCTGAAGTTTGTCTTGCAAATCCAATAAAAACCACTCGATAACGACGGATATTAAATTTTTATGGCACACTATTTGCGTCCACCGCACATATAGCGCTATTCTGTTCGACCTCGTTTCCTCTCCTGCGTTTTTTTGAGGAGTTTTACAAAAATATAAATTTGTATTTTCTATTTGCGTTGGTTCATTCATTGTAACTTTAAATTAAAAACTTTTTGCCAGACATGAAGTAGGCGCAAACGATAAATAGCACTAAATTTTACCTTTACAAACTTAATAAGCGTGACCACAACTATTAACGACTTTGAAAGGAAAATGGCTGAAGATGCGTTTTTTTCTGATGCAACACATTGTATCGATTTTCAAAGACTAACGATATGTTTTCTCTTCAATGGAAAGCTTTTGAAGGCGCGATTAAATGCTCTTTTGATAGTTTTGCATGTCGTCGCCCCGTTTCGCTTTAACACATATTCCATCTCTATCACCGACGTTCCGATTGATACATTGCTATATCACAATAGCGAAATCAAACGACTATCGCTTAATTTATCAAACTTTTTCCTTGTTATCCAACTAATGGCTCATCTCTATTGTTAGATACATTTCAGGCTAACACTGAGGAAGGAATCAAACATGTTATGATTGGGGTGAAGCAGAATAGAGAACGTAAACTTGCAATGCATCCCTCGAAATCTTCCAATCATGGTGACTTCATGATTCGGAACAGGTTGCACGATTAAAGGATAACGATCTGACTTTATCCAATGTCGATAAGATAAACGTGCAATTAAAAAGTAGTGTTGGTCGTTTCTTGGAATCCAATCTGAAATTGAATGTCTTACGTAATCCCAACTCATCATTTTGAATGTTTACTAGTGAATTTCATTAAGGTTGCAGCCTGGCGTAAAAAAACCACTTTATTCTTATTAAGCAAAGAAGAACAGAAAAACAAAATCCCATCAAGAAATCAATTTTGAAGGCATAAAGACTGAGTTAATGGTGGATGGTTTGGTTTTCGACTTGCGAATTGGTGCTGCTTGTCTGAGCGAGTCGTAGTTGTGGTGGAAAGCGCGGAGGCGGATTTGCTTGATGAAATTGCTTGGCGCCTTTTGCAAGGACATTGAAATCTCATCAAAAAAGTATCGGTCTGATATAATAAGGAACATTGACATTGGATTGGTGCTGCATCATAATCGTTTGTATAAGATCCGTGAACGGTCACCTTCTTGCTTACCAGTTTTATAAAGAATTACCAATAGTCGTTTGACAAAACATAAATCTTCGATGGAAAGTGATCAGAAGAATCAGAGAAAAACAAATTTTGCTGTCAAATTTTAGGAGAGAGTATATGTGGGTGGGCACTGGTGCGGACATTAAATGATAGGAAAACCAAAAAGCTATCTTAAATCCTTTGAAAACATGCAAGAGCGAATTCCTGTTAGATCTGCTTTCGTTGTATCCTTTTAGAAGCTCGATTTCAATAATTTTACTTGAATTGTTATTACAATCATTTTTCATTTACCTCCTTTAACGTGTTACCTGAGATTTTAATTTTTATTTTTACCTTAGCGTTCGTAATAGTATTTTATTCAATTATATGTGAATATAAATTAGTTTGTTATTAGCTTTATAGAGAGTTTTTTGTAGAGGCATTAAACCTATAAGTTGGCAACACTTTTTATTATAACGTATTGTGTCACAGTTGTCATACGTTTTTTGATTAGTTTGCTTTGAAGTTTTATTATAAATCGAGTGACGACTGAGCAACGTCATCTTATTGTGCAAATTCATATCGAAAAAGAAGATTTTGTTTGAGAATCTCATTCTGCACTCCATCAATTTTATGGCCGATACAATCGTCCATCAGAGCAATAAATTCGATTAACCATGAATTGTTTCCGCATAACGGTTCCTTTTACTGCTAGTAAGCATTCATTCGGACGTCGTACACTACGTAATAAAGACATCATTGCTGCTCTAGAGCGTACTAAGTACGAAGAACTATGTGAATCTATTCGAAATTGTGCTCAATAATTAAACTTATGCCCATCCATATCATGGAAGATTTTACGGAAGGGCCTATGCTAGTGTACTTCCAAATCAAGCGCGTGCAAGAATCGATGCCGAGGGATCACGAGGCCCCATGTGGGTTCGGTGTTTGCGTCTGAGAACCAATTGCTGCACATCCCGTATTTCATAAGAAAATTTTGCTGAGCGAACCATTTCCGGTGAAATGACTACCAGATGGTCAATAAACAAAACTGCCGCATTTGGAGTGATAAGCAACCACAATCTGTTGTCCAAATACCGTTGCATCCGGAGGAAATCACTGTTTGGTATGTTTTATCGGCCGCTGGAATCATTGGTACATATGTCTTCAAAAACGATGCTGGGAATAACATTACAGTAAATGGTAACCGCTTTAAAGCCATGATCAATAACTTTTTCGTTCCGAAAATGACTCGCTGTAGTGCCGGGGACCTCTGGTTCCAAAAAATAGCGCGATATGTCATACAGCACGCGCAACCATCGATTTATTAAAAGAAGTGACGAGAAGAAGACGAGCGCGTAATTCCTCGTTTTGGAACTGTGAACTGGCTTGCAAGATCTTATGATTAGGAGCGCTCGACTTTTTCTTGTGGGGATACGTCAAAGACAACATTCGCGCCGTTATTGGCGAATTTGGCCCCAATTATTGGTTAGCGTGGTCGAAAATGTGATACCTTATTTGGACTTTTTTCATGCTAGTCATGGTGCTCATATGCCCGAAATCATTTTCAAATACAAAAAGCGGAATATTATCTTTCCATTAGAAAGATAATCCGTACATGTTTATTAATTAATTGCTCAATATTTTTGTTTTTTAATATTTCTCTTTGAAAGTTAAATAACCTAAGTATTCTTTGTTAGATCTTTGATCGTTACGAATGTTTGAATGCCAGTTTTTAGATTGAAATATAACTTATTTTTAATTTTTATTGTGTATGAATTGGATACAACTTGGATTTTCTTCAACCTTTCAATTCGCACACCACCTTACATATAAACTAGCCTTCTAAATTTTTAACACGGTTCTGAAATGTTATTGTCGTTGTGTTTGGTCAGCCTCCATTTAAAGACTTAGTGGCATGATTGCCTTATGTCATCTAATTCTTTTCTTGCCGCAGATTTAATGCAATTTTCATGTTGAAAAGTAGAATGGTTTGATCATAGCCTTTCATAATGGGATTTTTGAGAACTTGAAGTTTTGAATTAAGGTACTTAGCGCAATAAATCCACACGAGAGATCCATGCAAAACTATTATTTGTAGCATTTTTATGATCATTGTTTTATTTTTGTCAGATTATGTTGATTTCCGATTAATCAAAGGAGGGGGACAAAGAATTGTTTTGAAAACGGTGACGCTAAAGCGCCCAACGTCAAATTACTGTAGCTCATTCACCCAATACTATACCCCAAAAAATTGAGGTATATGTCGGGAAAAATCACTTTTTCCTGCGCTTTATGAGGAAAATTGCTCTCGTCTCTCTTTGCTTATTTAAGTTTTCCGCCTATGGAAGTACTGACCTAGTGTGCAGAGCATATGCTCTTAATTATCAAGGATGGGATCTCAATCGACTACTGATGTGTACACACAAGTATCATCCGCAAAGACTGCGAGTTTTCACGGCTGGTGAAGATCAGCAGTAAAGACGGGGAAAAGAATTGAGCTTAAATAAGAGCCTTGTGGAACTCCAGCTGGGAATGATTTTGTGGCAGAATGGAAAACTTGAAAAAATTGTTTGTTTAACCAACACGTATTTCCAAGTATGCCTCCGTTTTGACATACTTACGAGCACACTCCTCACTTCGTAGCCGTGGTGGGTGACTTAGATTGAGAAGTCGTTTCGGGAACATCATCGATGTATTATGAGTCGAAGCAGACTACTCAACCCTGTACAACACGTTTAGACCACAGACATACATCCCAAAGTTTTACTTTCCTATTGGCTCATATTACCACAGTCACCAACAATGAAGAGGTCATCACCGTATGCATACACCGAAAAGACAGAACCTAAGTCTGCAAGTTAGTCATCTATTACGATGTTCCAATAAATGCCAGTGGACAACCACTTGACACAACATCACAAAATGCTTGCATAAACATACTCCTCGAAACATTAATTTCATTGAAGCCGATAGACTTGAAAAGTCTCTTTTCTTTCACGAAAAATTCTCACCGTTAAAAACAAACTCCTTACGAAGTTTTTGAAAATCTTCTTATGAAAAGGCAGAAATACTTCTATTCCATAAAAAACTGCGAGGCTTTTCTGTGTTCTAGTCAATAAGATTCATGAAGCCCTATTATATTTATGCTGTATTCTTTTTTGGCTGGGTCACTTAGTTCTTAAAAACATGCGAAAATAATTTTGCAAAATGCACTGGGACGTTAATTATCCATGCCGCGAAATGTTGATACTCATAATAATATTGAAAACAAACCTTACTGACTCATCCAAGTTGGCGTTGAATCTTGCTTGGTAGAAGCAATAAAACAAGTGAAGTCAGTCATCGAAAAAAAATAAAACCGAGAAATCAGTCGTTGAACCATCTAGAACGAATGAAGAAATCAATGCATCAAGATGAAATATTTAGCTACAGCGTGAATGGAAACTTTGTTTGCTTCGCTCATGACTTTCAATCAAACGAAGTAAACAAATCCCATCATAGCCGAACAAACCATGCTATAAACATGTTTCCTTGCTTTGACAGATGTCAGCTTTTTTGTGTTCACTTTTATTGGTCGATGTCAATCTCTTTGAAAAAGTTGAAAAGCGCAACAAGGATGACGTTATCATATTCATCAGTTTTAATTGATTCAAGAAAAGGAAAGTTAGCAATGTTGACAGTTAAAATAAGGATTTCACATTAAATACAAACTGAAATTGACGTTTGTTTCAGCAGAAAACGCTGAAAGAGCACACGAAACAAAGTCACCTCAACTGAGATTAAAATTGAATTGATGATTCATTCTTACCGTCGCTCTCCCGTTTACCGTTCAACTAAATCAACTGAACATGAGTTTTCACTATTGCATGCAAGAAAAAAAATATAACCGGGAATATCATTTACTCTTTGCCTGGGCTTCAACTCGATACAAAAAAATCATTGGATTCGCAATGGATTGGATTTCGCATATATCGCATGCTTCCTTTGACCAACTGCCTAACTTTATACACATGCCTTATATGGGTTTGTTAAATGCAGTGCGAGGGATCACCACGTGGCTCGTTTTAATTCCTTCCAATAAACGACAGTAAAGCACTTCAACTATTTATACCAACCGCAAAAGCTGTTTGGCCCCCAAGTTCGTTATCCAAGGCACAGCGTAACCACTTATCAGCAATCGCACTCTCGGGCGGCTCTTGGTAGAAAATCCAATCCAATCAACCCAATCGTAACAATGGTATAAAAATTTATGATTGTAGTCTTGGAGCATGACCTACGGACCTGTGCTACAATAAGTTCCTGCGGGAAAATTATCGACGAAGAAGGTGATGCTAACAGGATTGAAATTCTAAGACGCTTCCCGGCCAAAATTCTTTAGAGGTCTGTTGCGCAATAACAAGAAAAATATCAAACAAGCTAACTTCTGGATAATTCGTTTCAGTTTTTGGAATAGATAAAATTTTTGCAACCTTACTTGTCGAGCAAGGAATCCTTAAAACGAGGCTTCTTGTTGATAGAAGGACAATGCAGCGTTGCTTAGTTTTCCTTTTTTTTGTGGTAGGGAGGTGAAGGCCGTTTACCCCTTGAGTGTGGGACTACCCACTAAACACCTCCCCTGTCAACCTGAGAACCTAGCCTGGAACCGTTTGACACATTACTTCGGTCTAGGAGACGTGTTGCTACGCCCATAGGTGCCTTCGGATTATGGGAATATCTTTTGTAACGTGAAGGAAGGGAGAGGTACGAAGGGCTAGAAAAGAGATCCCTCCATCCCCGATGCCTTTTAGCGCTCCAATAAAGCTTTCTTCAGTATCAGCACTGTCCGAGCATATTGTGCCACGCGATTCCAATTATCAACCGTTTTAGCATCTCTCCAACCATAGTTTCCGGACAAAGCCTCGCTGCTGGCTTCATCTTTTACAGTAAAAGAATGTGTGACATTCGTCATTCAACTCTCCTGCACAAAACAAACAGTTAAGAGACCATGCTGTGTCAATTTTGTGCAGGTAGGACCGACAACAACCGTGCCCGCTTAAGAGCTGAGTTAAGTTGAAATCGGCCTCACCTAGCACTCGACTGAGCCACGACCACAGCTCAGGGATCAGATGTGAAGTCCACCTTCCCCTTGTTTCTTGCTCCCAGGAGTGTCGTCAATCACTGAGAGAGCAACGTCTTTCTTCACTGAAGATTTCTTCTCTTCGGTCTTTCCCTCTGCAGAGATAAATACCTCTGCGCTCTCTCGCAAGGAGGGTGCTGGGTATCACCCCTGCGTTCACCAGCACTGCTGCCCCGGAGACTGTTCGATATGCGCTTTAGATTCGCAATTCCCCTTGTCTCTGCAATTGTGCCAACCACTTCCGGTGTAACTCCTTGCTGAAAGCTCTGATCCGTAGAGTAAAAGCAACTGCACAACGCTCATTAAGAGTCGTTTCCTTGATGTGGTGGGCCTCTCTATGTTGGGCATTATTCGGGTGAGTGCCGTCACACACGCTGAAACATAGTCAGCTGCTGCCCTGATTTGTTGGTAAAAACTCATCTTCGAGTCTATCAGGACGCCCAGGTACTTTACTGCTGATTTCGATTCAACCAGCTCGGCCCCTATACTGATAGGCCGTACTCTGGGATTCTCTTCTTCGTCAGGATGAACACTTCGGTTTTTTTCAGTGCCAGCTTAAAACTGTGAGCAGTTATCCAGTCCATTACCCTCCACATTAACATATTGAGTCTGAGTTGCGCATGGTCTACTTTGCGTCCAGCGACCCGTTGCTTATTTTTCCTTACCATGCATACTGTTTGGAACGTTAGCCAAAATGCATACGTTACCTCATGCCAAAGCACCGATAACTAAACTTATGGAAGAAAAAGCTGAAAGTTTCTCTCTGACGTTCAGTCCTGTATCTTTATTCGAATGGGCCATAACATGTTGCCGCAAATACCTGACAGGATGATAACGAGGATTTGTTCGGCTAACACATTTAATTGAAAATAAACCATCTGTTTCTACTCGTATGTATCACAAGAGCTTCTATTACCTGTTCTTTTCATCGCGAAAAATTTGTATTGAATGCATTTATCTTCCCTTTATTTTCATAACCGTACGGTTAGATCTAAATTTGGCAGGTACCTTCATTGAAAAATGACCAGAGAGAGATACAGAGAAACAGAGTTGACAAAGAAATTGAAAGGGTCCGGAGCCCGATTTGGCAATTATCGGAAATACATTTTTGACATTTTTTCTACCTTATTCTTGCAAAAAGGGTACTTGGTGTGAGCTCCTATTTCGAGTACCGATAACACATTTCTGAAGTGTTATTATTTCATTTCCAACAAAAATATGAACCTACTTGAGTCGATTTATAGGCATTGGGCGAAATTTTGAATCACACTCTTCCGTCCTCAAATATTGTTTTTGTTTAAGATTCAAAAGATTGGAAAAATTCATCGATTTTCTGTTATTTTTTAAGGCAAGAAAAAATCTTTGCGCTGGTTTATTATTGACATTATAAAAATTCTAATTGAGAAAAACGAAGTAGGATTTCCAGGTTAAATTTTGCTGGTCTCGATGTGTCTCGAAGCTCCTTTTAATTGAACACCATGACCTTATCTTTATCTCTATGTCCTCAGGGAGTTATGGTGAATAGAGTGGCAAACAGTACCCCAGTCTTATTCATTCGAATCGTACCTGTATCTTCAGAAGTGTGGAGTTGAATTTCCATCTTGGGAATAGTTAAAAGTCAGCTGGAAGGATGCCAAACTTTCAAAATGTTTGTCAACTTGGTTGGTTCACAAAAAAGTTGTGAGTTTTCTCAAAACTACTGTACGTCAACAATGAATATGCAGAAGGACTAATGAAGTCACGAAACCATTCAACATTTTCTCCTCCGAACTTAAAATTGGTCTGAGAGTAAATGCTCAAATGTCATTGTGACAGACAACGAATTTCTAATCAAATACTGAATACGCTAGTGATGCTGTTCTGATAAGGAATACAAGTCGGCTTATTCTGGGACACGCCTTGTATTCTGGAGCAGTAAGATATTATTGTTTTGGAATGAGTCAAATGAGTTCATCTTAGTCCTTAAAGCGGCTGTAATACAGCATTATTTTAAATTTATCACTTTTTTGCTTCTCTGTTCTCAAATGACTATTCAATCAAACTCTAAAGACGTTTTGAATATGAGATAACCTAAGAAGGTCACGATTGTACTCATAAATCTGAATCTCACTTTGTTTGTTGTCAGTTTGCAAGCCCAAATTAGTGTGTATCGAACAAAAAATAAATAAAAATAAAAGCAATTTATTATTCATGACGCAAACATTACCAGCCAAATAAAAAATCATCTGTGCAAAGATTAAAACTACACTCCTTTAACTCATACAGACAGCATTAATAATTGTTTACGTAGCTGAAAGGTGTACATATGCACTGAATAAAGCAAAACCAAAATTTGTTTAGAATTTGAAGAGTAAAGAAACGTAGAGTAGGTCAAAGTGATTAATATTAATAATGTGTAATTGATGGCAAATCAGTCTATTGAATGAAATTATTTGAACATGTCGAAAAAGTGAACTCGCATTAGTTAAGTGTTCATTTATCATCGGTTCATTTTGCGACTGACTAACACATTGAAATTGTTTTCAACACAGTAAATATTCATATTTTTCTTTTTTCTTTCTTGCAGGTGAGAAACAGACTTTAATTTCAAAATTATCATCAATCAGGTAAAAAATTTTAAGCGGTGAAAGACATAAATTTTGTTAATGTTAAACAATATTTTTTTTGTAGCTGAAACGAAACGTATTGTTTACTATTTTTCCCAAATTTTACTTCAGCATGAGTTTGTGAATTCGTCCTTTTGAGTAAAGCTTATTGCAATTATTGAAATTTAAGACAATATTCAAATTTTAGTAACTGTAATACATTGTGAAATATGCTTTATTTATGATAGTGCATTGGCAAAGAAGAGAGTCTGGGCGATATCTATTTCAAAATCAAGTTTTGACGCTCAATGTTTAGGAAACTATGAAAGATAGATTTGAAAAGATTAATTTGAATCTGATGTCGATTCAAATGAAATGTATTCTTTTTAATTAAATCGCATTTTGTTGTACGACAAGTTCGATCTGGCTCCAAAACGATTCCATATAATAATTAAAAATATCAGCTCCAATTAACGCTGCCAATTAGAGAGCCCTGTCTTCTGGGCAATATTTTCCGGCGAGCAACTCTAACCTAAGCTGATTTGAATGGTGAAAACAAATCGTCCCGGCATTCGTGTAAACGAATTTCAATCAACCACACCTTTTTGATAATTTATTGGAAAAGTAAAACCTCCTTCGCCCTACCCTTATCAGTTCTTTAATGAGCTCAGTAGGAGCTGAATGTCGAGTGTGAGTATTAAGAGTTTTGCTTTTCGAAAGTTCTCACAGTTTTTTGGGTCTAATAGACCGCCAAACTCTGAAACAAAGCATGATTAGAGATCGTTTTTGGAACGTGCTAACCAATAAATGATTTGATATGACATTCAAGAAGTTATACAATATTATTCCGCAACATATTCCTGAGTGAATTTCATTATTCCATGTTAATTTTGAGTTATACTACATTATACGTTTAATAGTTTTTTTGTTGTTGTTGCCAATATCCCAACACTTTGATCCACTTGTGCTACCTATCAGTAAAAATTTCATGAGTATTAACAGGTTGCATAATTGTATAATTTGCTCATTTAATTTACCCCTTTGTATTATTGTGGGCGAAATTTAGGTTCAGGCAAAAGATAATTTACATTCCCTTAAATTTTGCATAAAACCGGTTGAAACAAAACAGGTGGTCATTCAAATTTTTATAATTTTATTTGGTTTCCACATAAGCCCTTCATCAGGTATTTAAATCTATTTTATATTGCGACGCGAAGCCTGTTTACGCCCTAAGCAAAACGCTATATGAGTACCCTCCGAACACCTCTCCTGTGACCCCGAGAGCTAAACCTGGAACTTTTTGTCACATTACATTGGGCTTGTGCTTTATTTCTTTGTCAGTTAGCACCCTGAATAAAAGGAGCCACTTTTTTATTCGGAAGAATTGAAGGAGATCTCTTACCTCTGCAACAACCAGTGGTGTCATAATACTTTTTTCATCAGAAGAACGACCCTTGGGTAATATGCTATGAACTGCCACTTTTCAACTGATGATATCATCATTGTCATTAGCATGAGAGAATTCACCATTTCTCTTGCAGAAGAGCTGCCTATTGTGCTCTTTCTCTCTCGTTGCCCAGCGTCTGCATTTGACAAAATCTTGGTAGGCATCTTCTACGCTCCCTGGATAGAACAAGCAGACAGACAGATAGACTGCGTCATTTGAGTTACGACAAAAAATATTCATTCCCCTGTGCAGCTGATTTAGGTAGTAGTTGATCTTACCGTGTCTTCGACAAAGCCATGGATTCACGTCGCCAGTGTGCCTCGCAGTCCGCCTACCGAATATATCATGTTCCAAATTGTTCCGCCAGAGGGCGAGAGTCCGTTGCATTTCCTCACGTAACTCCCGCTCTTGCTCAACCTTTATAAGAAAGATTTTACTACGTTCTCTCGCTAGAGAAGATAGGCTCTACCTCCTGCAATAACCATCAACGCTGGTTCTAACTCTGTGTGATAAGCCGAAGCAGTGCAAAAGGTTCCTCACCTTTAGACCTATATCAAACATTTTCGAGGACGTCAGTGTAGACTTTGGATCCTCATAAATATAAGGTCTCCATGGTGTTAATGCTGGTCATTGATAGCCACCTTTTGCTTGAAAAAGCTCACTTCCGAATCTCATATCAAGCCCAAGTACTTACCTGGGTTCGTTCAATTGTAGTCTCTCTTTGTAATAATTGCCTCACCTGCTTGGGAGGTAAGAACCCTGGAGATACGTTTTTTCCTACGTTTTCCACGAAACACACAGCCGATTAAGGCGGTACCTTACCGTGGCTCTTCTGGCAGTCTTCAAAGTTTTTCAAAATCTCGTTTCGATCAAACATATGACCTAAATTGGCCAAGCCTTTACATCATTTGGCCTAGGAAGTATATCAGTGTCAGCATAGTGGTCGTTATTTTTTGCTGAAAAATATTGACATGGTTTTCTTTAAATTAATTTCAATTTTCAACCATTAAATGTACTGGTAGTTGTTTTCCAGTATATATCCTAGGTTGGCTATGATAAGGTTAGGGTCGGTGCCAGAAGTGTAGAAGGATATTTCCACAAACGCTGCCAGTTTTACTTTGCGAGAAAGCCAAAAGTGGTTATATATTAAAATCAGTTTTTTTATTATCAGTTATACTTTGCTACCAAGTCAGATTTGGTTATATATTAAAAAGATTAGAAGTGCGTCATCCGCCTAGAAAAATACCAGCAAAGATAGTTTTCGTAATTAACGTTAATACTCGAAGTATAACCTGGAACGATCAATCTGTTAGAAAGAATGACATCAAATATTGAAAGTATGGTGGGACATGATGATCTACATGCCTACAAAATTTTTTTGTATTTAGTAGTCTCCTTAAATGTTTGAAGAGACCCAATAGCAAGTGCTGTGTTGAATACCCGTGTCTCAATATTAAACTGAAAATAGGGAACGATGTTTTTGTATCCCAAAAATTTTTCAGACAAGCTTCCTAAAGAGTTTCACTACCGTGGGCGATAACGTTTTTGGTCTGTAGGTTTTATGATCTTACGGATCTTATCCTGTTTTTGTGACTTTTTTTTTCGGTACCCAGCGTGCGCTAATTTTTCTCATATTCACATGTTCATGTAAAATTTCTCAAACTCGTTCTTTCCTAATCTGTAGTTCTTCAGCAATCTGCCACAATTTAATTCATCCGTCGGCCGGAACGATTTTTTCAACTTTTCTGACGTTTTCTTCGGTCAGCACCGTGACAGGGAGGCATGTGCAAGGCTCGTCTTTACAGCTCTCTCGTCCTTGCTGAAATAAGCGGGCCCATTTTTTCATCATCGTATATGAAGGCGCAGAATCCTGAAGAACCGATGGCATCTCTTCAAAAATGCCTTTCGGTGTATTTCCCTTCTTTACGAGGAATTTTATCACGGCGTAGTGTTAAAAATTCCGGAGATTTCCAGATTCGGCTAACATGGTGATTTTTGTTGTTAGATAAATAACATTGAACTATGAGTGCAAACTTTATAAGTGATTGCTTTTATTGCTATTTATGACATGAGTAACAAGCTAATTACTCATCATTAAGTACCCTTACGAGTAGCTGCGAACTTTTTAGCCGCCCCTCGTATTCTACAATACTGGATCTGACACTGAATCTCGCGGCACATGAGTTTCAACATTTTGTGTCGGTGATTTTTGAACGGAAACATAGAGACTCTTTTTAGAGGAAAAGCTGATGGTAATTCGAACAGCTTCATTGGGAAACCTTGGCTTTATTTATTGGTAAGGCCATCATGTCAAGCACCGTCGAAAGCTGTTACTAGGTCGAGGGCACAGACTGCTGTTGGCACGTTTCTAGAATTGGCGGTTTGGCGCGATATCTGCATGCTTAGCCTTAAATTCAAGTTGATGCTCTAGAATAAACCATTCTTGCTCAAGGAGTCTTGCATTTGGTGGTTGTAACTATCTTTATTTATAGGTCCATCGTCTACACAAGCTTCTAGGGGTTCTTCGATGCAAGAAGCAAAGAGTCCGTCATTTTTCTATTTTCGACTTTTGGTCCCGTAGTCCTTTATATGGTATCATTGTATTAGCGTTGTACTACTGTGTCCAAAAAATAAGGCGACATTGAATTTAGTTTGAAAATTCTTTATTTATTCTTCCAAATCAATTTCATCCCCTTCAAAGTAATCTCCTCCCGATGCAATGCACTTATGCCAACGGATTTTCGAATCTTCGAAACACTGATTGTAGTCACTTTCCGGGATGGCCTTCAGTTCCGTCTTCGCTGCGGCTTGAATCTCCTCTATCGTATAAAAACGGGGCTCCCGGAGCGGTCTTTTGAGCTTGCTGAACAGCCAGAAGTCGCACGGCGCCAGGTCAGGTGAATACTGTGGTCACGGAACGATATGGGTTGAGTTTTTGGCGAAATGATCACGAATTACGTGTGCAATATGGAATGGTGCATTATCGTGGTGTAAAAACCAAGAATTGTCTTTCCACAATTCCAGCCTTTTTAGGTGGATAGCGTTACGCAAACGACGCATAACGTTCAAATAATATTCGTTCTTGACTGTTTGGCCCGGCGGAAGGAATTCTTAATTCACAACACCACGATATTCGAAGAAAACAGTCAACATGAACTTAATTTTTGAGCGACTTTGGCGCGATTTTTTTGATTTCGGCTCCCCTTTGGCACGATATTCGTTCGATTGATCGGTTGTTTCGAGATCGTGAGCATACATCCAAGTCTCGTTTCCAGTGATAATGCGTTCCATCTTGTCCTGATAGTCAGAAAGCATCGTTTCACACACTTCAACGCGACGCCTTTTTTTCAAAAAATTCAATGTTTTCGGTACCAGTCGAGATTTGACGCGCTTGAGGCCAAAAACATTCTTTAAAATGGTATTGACCGAGCCTTTCGATATGCCAACCTCATCAACAAGGTCTCTAATCGTTTTTCGACGGTTTTCCGACACCAAATTTTTGATTTGTGGACGTGAGCTTCGTCGGTTGAGGTTAATGGTCGAATAGGACGCTCTTCGTCTTCAAAACGTTCACAGCCGGCTTGGAACTCACTATACCACTTTTAAACATAACCTCATCACTAAAAATTTTCTGCACCAACTTCAACGTATCCACAGCAGAAAATTGATTCCGCAAACAAAATTTAATGCAAATTCTTTGCTCAAAAATTTCGACATCGCAAAAAACGAAAAACTCACTTTTAGCAGCTCACAAAACGACGCGTATCTCAAACACTAATGAATATTTTGACATGTAAATTTGACACAGATGTCACTGACAGTACTACCAACCTAATCTCCAAATCCTTCGACGCGCACAGTTTAAATTCAAATGTCACCTTATTTTTTGGACACAGTAGTACAAGCGGTTCGAAGATTGTGTCTGAATTCGAGCTTGTGTATGCGTTTATATTTCCTCTGCGGAATGTCCTTTGTTTGTATATTTCCATAATTTCGAAACAGCTAAGCGCTGCCCTTTATGTTGTATGTGAAGCGCTTCCAGCGCTTTCCAAACGTCAGTTGTTATACCTTTGTTAAATAATAGACCGACATTTCTGTTAATTTTATGTGTTATATTTTTTTTTATCGTAATGAAGTTTTGACTGTTGTTGTTCACTACAAATGAAGATATTTCTTTCATTTTTGAGATATATTTTGTGAAATGAAATTAAACTAATTACAAACATATATTTTTTGTTGTTTGTCAGGTTTGAAAAGTTTAACTCCGTCGTGGCGTCCGGCTTCCGTGTCCTTTTGTTGTTATCCCTTGTGTGCTCATAAAATATTTTTCTTATTTCTTTTTCTTATTTTTCTTATTATTTTATTAATATTTAAATATTTCTAGATTCTTTTTAAATCTTGATTGATCGATTTGGCATTGATGGTATCCGCATGTTGATTATGTGAACAGAGTGAATATACCCTGTTTGTCCAGCGGGTGCTCTTGTCCTCGGGCTTGTTCCGGCTCATTGTTTTGAAGGCTGCGTTAACGTTTAATAATTTTTGTTTTTGGATAATTTTGCCAATTTCTATGTTGGTTTCCCCGCGTAAATCAATTTTTCGATGCTTTTGTGCATCGAAATTTTGTGTTGTCTTCTTTCATGTGCTTTTGGGGGTTTTTATGTTTCTTCTCATTTCGTGCTCCAAGCCCTTTTTGTATCCATTTTTTTCTGCGATGTGTTTTTTTAGTTTAAAGTAACATTAAGTCCAGTATAAGAGTATTGTTTTTAGATTTAAGTGGAAACAAGCATTTATGAGTCGAAAATTCCCTTTTTATTCTGGATTAATTAGAAAACTTGTAACGTAATTGTGGTACGCATTACAAATAAAATTTAATTTTGTTAAATCTGAACTCGTGGAACTCGTCTAGTTATGTCCGATAATGATTGTCCAAAAATAGTTTTTTTTTTTATTTTTTTTACGTTTTTGACTTTCCTTTCTAATTCTCTCATATGCATTTGCAATTAAAGCGCATTTGAATTAGATTGAAGCATTTACGAAATTCGTTCGTGCTAAGCTAAAAACTTCATTTAATGCAAAACGAAGCCTCATATCACGGAGACACATTCAGGGACCATCATATAACAAACAACGAATCCACCTAGACTTCCTACATGAAATTTGTTCAGAAAAGCCTGAGTTAAACCAAATTTTATTGTTGAATTTCTTCACCAAATCTAATGACTGGCCACGCTTGAGCGTCAAATTTAAAGTCAATCCAAATGGTGAAGTGCTTTTCTCATACCTAGAAAACAAACCCGATCAAAGTTGAATGGACTTATTCAAACTATTTACCAAATAATCCGTCCATTCGCCGCGGTCTCTATTTCTTAAGCATTCCACTTCCTTCGCTCGTTTCCAAAAAGACGAACATTTTACAACGTCGATTTTCGAGAAATCTTGAGCTGCATATTAAACTCTGTTTCGATAGAGCCAAAGACCATCTGCAATCTTATTCTTCATGCATACAATTCGGGTAATTTGCATAAATTTCATTCGGTAGCGAAATGCATATTGCATGAATGCATTTCATTGCGCGGGTCCCCATGAGATTGGAGCTGATACACAATGAGAGCAACCGCGTATTAGCGCGGAGAAATTTTTCCGATTGTCAAATATATTCAAATTAACGGTGTTCGGTAATGAAATATGAAAGTTCCCCGAAAACGACTCCATATCCGAGAAGCTCATAAAGATTGTTATTATTAATATGAGGTCACGGAAAATTTTCCAGAGCCCTCACATCCCGAAGAAGAAAATCACGTGACATGCAAACGCCCATTTTGTATGACTGATTAATAATTCATTTGGAAGTTCCATAGAAAATTAAACGCCATTTCGATGCTCCCAACCGTCATAACACAAGCATTTGCTCTATTGCCCGCCGTCAAATTACGCGTCCATTTTCGCGGGCTCGATATGAATTCGAACTGAAAATTGAGTCGTTCTGCGCGATGCCCCATTTACTGACCAGTACAACAATTTAGTGTTGAGGGAATATTGCCAGAATTGTGCAAATTGATATGACAAATTAACGTTAATGAGATATTATTTGCGTGCTCACATGCTAACTACGCCTTGTGGCCATTTGTTTGATAAAATCATTAAGCAAATCGCGAATTTGCAGTAATCGCATCATGATTTTAATCGATGACCAAACAGGTGTAATTTGACCATCGTTATCACATTCGGATGGACTAATTCTCGTTGGGAGCCACAACGCGAAAAGTTTTCGCGTGAGTTCCATTTATTAAGCTTGGTTTCACAAATTACAAATGAATTTGATATATTTAAACTTCAGTTCCACCGTTCCACAATGGAAAAGTCGCAATCACGCATAAACATTCAGTTTTCATTTTCGAGCTTCAGAATCGGTCAAATTTCTGCTCAGTCTTCCGCTGCAAAGTTGAGATTAAGCCGCGAGCCCAAAAGCTCACACATGCGATGGAGCTGATAATGGGGATGATGACAATGATGATCCTCGTGATGCCATATGTGATGGGGCTTGGAGCCGCTGATTGTACGCTGCTGATTTTCTTGTGCAGCGCAAACATTCGCCAGTCACATAATTCCGTGATTTATTGTGTTATTATAGAACGAACAGTCATTTCATTTCAGTTCTGACTTTTATGTGCCCAATTATATTTTCATTCAATTGAAATCAAATAATTGGATAGCTCCTAGATTGCCGGCTAGGCATACTAATTACTGTATTTAAGCCGACGGATAATGTAATTTCGAGCCAGCAACGTGGCGGTGCAAAACGTTCGTATGTGAGGCTCCGATATTTTCATAAATTTTCTTCATTTGTCCCAAGATACGATTGCGAGATCATTATAAGCGCGAAAATGGCGATGACTCTGTGGAAGATCACACACAGCTTTAGTTAATTCCTGCTTTAATTATGAGAGACGCATTAACTTGCGCTAAGTTGGTTGCATTGAATTTCGTATACATGTTTGTTTGTATATCCAGTTGCGACGTGATTGAAATTTATTAAAAAATTAAAAATAACACCGGGAACTAAGTTCTGTACCCCATGCAAGTGTGAATACATTTTTATCGCTTGATTTGCATGATCTCTATTTCAATATTTATTATTAATTGTTTGTTTAACGTCTTTATAAAGAAATTATTAAGATTGGAACAATATTGATCGCGGAAGTTCTGGCATATTTCTAATTAATTACTAAACTCATGGCTGAATACTAGATAGGAGGTCAATAAGTCAAGTGCAAATACTGCAGATGTCACCGCTTTGAATTGCATCATTCCGTTCTACTTGGCTTAACACTACTGAAGGTAGGCAAACAATGCTAACGTTTAAAACATCCTTCAGCTAGTAAACAATGAGCGGCTTTTAATTTATCTACAAATTGTTCTTTTTCGTTTTCTTTCTCCATTAAGCTACCGTCCGATACCGGGTTCTTTGGCCTAACACAGAATTCAGCCCTGGTGGTCTCTATCGTTCGATCTGTTCTTCCAATTTCTATGCCAAAGCAAATCTTAACGATAATTGTCAAAAAAGTATCCTCATCGTGGTATCCTAGTATCCATCATCAGGTTCACCTGGTCTTTGCGTATACAGAGGCTTTTGGCTCAGTTTTTAATTTATACAACTGGTCTCCTATTGCTTGTCTGAGGATAATTCTTACAACTCTATACTCAAATGTAAAATTGAATATCAGACGCCAGAATGTAAGCCCACTCTAGTCTAGGACTCTCTCCTTCAAAAACTATTGAAATTTTCAGACACCTGAATTAGAGCCCATGTTTTGTATCTTGAAACTGGTCGAATGGTGATCGAAGAATATCGTTGTAAATACTCTAACTTTTGTTCCTCTCTCACCAGTTTGAGGTCCTCACTATCTGTTGCATCAGGTAATTTGTCTTCTTTGAAAGCTTGACTCTTTGCTTTCGTCTGTGTTATTAGTCCTATGAGCCAAGCCACCCCCAGGCAGATAACGTTATCTAATTACTATGTTTTAGTTTAGTGCCTGTTTAGCTTACTCTCTGGATAGAGGTGCTACCTTCCCCAACATAACCGACACCGAGGAACGTAGTAACTTACTACCGAAATATTAATTAAAATGAAATATCAATCAAAATTTTGATTGTCAAAATACAATCAAAATAGCGTTTTTGGAACAAACAAAATAAATATATATGAAGTCTGTTGAAAAAATATTACGAATTTTCCGTTTTTATACAAATTATTTGTTTATTCGTCAACATCTATTTATTGTACTCCAAAATAATTTTCATCAGATATTATACACTTTTTTCCAATCCTCGAAGCGTTTCAAAAAGTCATTTTTTAGGATCTTGTCCAGCTCCTGCTTCGATGCTGCCTCTATCTGCTCAATCGTGGCGTAACGTCGGCCTTTCATGAACCTCTTCACTTTCTGGAACAAGAAAAAGTCACAGGGAGCCACGTCTGCAGAATACGGTGGCTACGCCATAATGAGTGTTTTGGTTTATGCCGAAAACTCGCGCACCAACAACGATGTGTGAGCAGGTGTGTTATCTTAGTTTAAAAGCCTTTTTCGTTCTCTCACAAATCCGGGTGATTATGGCAGGATTTGTTCTGGATATCGCCCGGTTTCGTTGCGTATAATATGCTAATAATATTCCTTGTTGACGGCTCTTCTCTGGGAACTGTGCTGTAACTGTAATCAAAGTAAAGCTAATCAAAACTATCACATTCGACGGAACTTGACGGAACTCTTTTTCGCACTTATTTCTTGCAGCAGCTACCATTGGGATGATTGAGTTTTGGTTTCCGCGCCATAAACATAAGCCCATGATTCGTCATCAGTTATAACCTTCTGCAGTGAATTCGGGTTGTCATACTCCATGTCCATGGAGAGAGATAGACAGCGTCCAACACCTGCTCAGAAATCTTAATGTGATGCCGCTTTTTGTCGAAATTGAGCACCTTTCGTACGAGTTTCGAGGCAAAGATACTCAATTTATTTTCAACAATTGAAGAACACGAGCCATTTGATGTCTTTGGGTCCTCAACAATTTCTCGAACCGTGATTCAACGATTGGCTAATACATTTTTCTTTACATTATGAACATCTTCACGACCCTCTGAGAACCTTTTGTACAACCGGTGAGCATTACTTAGGTCCATGATAGCTTTGGCATATGCCGCAGTCGATATTTAGAATGAGTCCGCACACTTCTAGTTGTTTTTCAACATAAAATTTGATACAGATACTTTAATCCATTTTATTGGAGAAGAATAAAATCGAAAACAAGCCATAACACGTCTGAACAAAACAGCTGTCAAAAAATTAACCAAAAATTAAAAATGACCAAAATGAGACATAAGTACCAACACAACGCCACAAAAATGTCGAGAATCGAATATCCCTAGCCCAAGAAAAATTCAAAATTCACGATATTTGTTGAAAGTACCTCGTGTCTTCATAAAGGGTGTTTTTCCAGAGGTATCGCACTTTGAAATGCAATAAAATACAGATAAATTTATTTTAATGCAATGAAATTGGTTTTATATCAAGGAAAGTTTTGAATACCATTTCAAGCCCGAATCTCCCCAATAGCGCGGCGAATGTTGTGCTCCAAATGGTCGAGTGTCTTGAGCTTATCACGTAGACAAGTGATATGCAGTTTCTCGACAAGAAATAGTTCAGCTGTCTTAAATCACAAGTTGTGTTCGGGTATCCAGGAAGCTTTAAATAAATTGGGACCTAGGACTGAAAGTTGTTTCAGATCTTACGGGTGGTGGTTGACACATTGCTTCAACCCTGTCATAGTGATCGTGGGGTTGGGCCTTTTTGACGCGGATACCCACGTAAATCACGACGACTACATGTCTTAAATCACAGAATCTTGCAGTGCAGTTCATAGTTCGAAAACGAAAAATCCTGCGCTCATGAAATGCTTTTTTCAATAAATCGATGTTTGCACAAGATGTAAGGCATACCGTGACCCTACAGTTTCCCTGCATTACGAAAGTCAATTCCGGAAAGATAAAGCTCTATAGCGTTCTATAGCGGGCACCATTAACTGGGATGTTCTTAACATCAGTATTTTTTAAGAGATATGGCGTGGCAATATGGAGATATATATGAGATATGATCCCTACAGCCCATAAAGTACACCAAACAGTGACTTTCTTCAGATGTAACAGTGTTTGGATAATTGACTGCGGTTGCCTATTACTCCAAATGCTGCAGTTTTGCTTATTTACGTAATCATTCAACCTAAAATATACGTCATCGTTGAACAAAATTCCCTTATGAACTTCGGGATGTGCAGAAATTTGATCTCGGGCCCATACATCGAATGCACTCCAAGCCTGTGGTCATTCGGCTTCAATTCCTACACAAGTTGGATTTCGTCAACCCACAAACCAAAATCCTTTTGTGCACTTTTTCATAATGTGGATAGGCACAGGTTTATTTGTTGAATTACGATGTGAAATGGACTCACTTTGGCAGTCATTAATAATACGCTCTGTAGTCGCTACTTTCTTTATTACGCACCACAAGACATCTCGATGTAGGCGTTTCACAATTAGAGTAAATGTGGTGCGGAAACCACCCATGGCTAATCGAATTTATTGTCCTGACGAACGATTATGTTGGCCATAAAGTTTCCAGAGTTTCTCGAACAGAACTATTTACTGCTTTCACTGAGCAGCGCTAATACTTTGAACGATTCCAATCTAATGGTATTCAACTCCAATTTTCCAGGTTTATTGTTAAATTTTCCTGTTTACCAAAACAGGTTTCACATAGGATATCAAGAGGAGAGTGCGAAGAAATGCGCATTAACATTCTCTTAAGTTTCGTATTTGTACGAAATGACTCAAATGTGCTAATAAAGCAAAAAAATTACACTCACTAACATTTAACCTCAGAAATCTAGTCATCCCGATCTTCTTACTCACATAAGTCATTTATAATTTTCAAGCTCTCTATCTTGCAAAGCTCGCTTCATGGGATTGCATGGAGTATTCATATCTAGTCCTGTGTGGATCCCTTGCGAAGTATGAGCGCTTTTTAATGATTATTCTAATATCTATTCTAATCTTTAATATTGCACCCCACCACCACAGTGCAGAAGATGTCCTCTTAAACTTTACTGCTTGTGCTTCTAAGTGGGAAACTCTATGAGCAGAAACAAATGAAGACGACTAAATTAATTTTTGTGAGATATTAAATCTTATGATTAAATGAATATTCTGAGTCCAAAATTATTTTTGATATTTAGTTCACTTGTATTTGCTGGAGTCCTGGAGGCCTGCGTATAGTGCTATTGCTTACAGATGGCCCATCCTGTTGACGCATCCAACCAAATTAGGTCCCCTAGTTGTGTTTTCACTTAAATTTTCAGTTCTGTTACGTTATTACTCCTCAGCCACGAGAGGTGTTTGTTGGCTAGGCTCGGACAAATTAAAAGGAAGTATTCTGCACATTCTTCTTCCTCAGCGCAACAATTTACATCCGTTTGAGATTCTATTCGGTTGGAATGACAAGGTCAAAGAATGTGGTATGGTTTTTTGTGGTAGGGAGGTGAAGGCTGTTTCCGCCCTGAGTGTGGGACTCCCAGAGGCAAAATGCTTTTGGACTACCCACTAAACACCTCCCCTGTCAACCTGAGAACCTAGAGGCGCCATCGCATTACGGGTATCTCTTCTCTAACGGGAAGGACGGGAGAGAAAGGAAGTGCTACAAAAGAGATCCATCCATCCCCGATGCCTCCCAACGCTTCAATAAAGCTTTCTTCAGTTTTAGCACTGCCCGAGCATATTGCGCCACGCGATTCCAATTGACAACTGTTTTCAGTATTACTGCGACCACAGTTTCCGGACAGAGCTCTCCAATTTCGCTGAGGAGGTCCTTTCGCTGCTGGCTTCACATTACACAGTAGAAGAATGTGTGACAGGCGTCATCCGGTTCTCCTGCACAAAACACACAGCTAGGAGATCGTGCTCTGTTAATTTTGTACAGGTAGGACCGAAAACAATCGTGCCCGCTTAAGAGCTGGGTCAAGTAGAAATCGGTCTCACCATGCACTCGACTGAACCACGGTCTCACGTCAGGGATCAGACATGCAGTTCACCTTCCCCTTGTTTCTAGCTTCCAAGACTGTTGCCAATCGCTAAGAGAGCGACGTCTCTCTTCCCTGGTGATCTCTTCTCTTCGATCTTCGCCTCTGCGCAGGTAAATACTTCTGCGCTCTCTCGCAAGGAGGGTGATGGATATCACCCCTGCGATTACCAGCACTGCCGTCCCGTAAACCGTTCGATATGCGCATGAGATTCGCAATGCTCCTTGTCTCTGCACCTATGCCAACCGCTTCCGGCGTAACTCCTTGCTGTGAGCGTCACCCCACAGTTCTGATCCGTAGAGTAGAAGCGACTGCACAACGGTCATTAAGAGTCGTCTCCTTGATATGGTGGGCCCCCTTACGTTGGCCATTAATCGAGTGAGTGCCGTCACACGCGCTGCAGTTTTGTCAGCTACTGCCCTGATTTGTTGGGAAAAACTCATCTTCGAGTCTATCAGTACGCCCAGGTACCTTACTGCTGATTTCGATTCGACCAGCTCGTCCGCTATACTGATAGGCCGTACTCTGAAGATTCTCTTCTTCGTTAGGATGACCGCTTCGGTTTTTCCAGTGCCAGCTTTAATCCGTGAGCAGTTATCCAGTCCATTACCCCCCGCATTAACGTATTGAGCCTGAGTTGCGCATGGTTTACTGTGCGTCCAGTGACCAGCGCCACGACATCGTCTGCATAGCCGATCTAACGTGACTCATCCGGCAGTTCAAGCTGCTGGAGTCCATCTTAGGAGATGTGCCACAGGTTCCGGCCAAGGATAGAGCCCTGAGCGAAATCTGAAGTAAGATTTGTACTTCGCCTACCCTCCTTCGAGTCGTAGAGTAGGCTGCGGTCCTTCAAATAGTTCCTGAGAATCCGCATCAGGTACACTGGTACTTAAAAACGATTTTCTAGCGCTTCCAGAATATCTACCCATCTAGCGCTGTTAAATGCATTTCGGATATCCAGAGTAACCAGCAGGACGACCCGTCGTGTGGAAATACTGTGAGACTCCGCACGTTGGACCGCGCTCACTACTTCTCCAATTGCATCGATGGTGGAGCGGCCTGCTCTGAAGCCATACTGCCGTGGAGATAGATCCCCGGCAGTACGAATCACGTCAGTGAGTCTGCCCCTGATAAGTTTTTCAAAAACTTTTCCGGCCGTGTCAAGCCTACACAGAGGGCTGTATGCAGCTGGCGACTCGGGATCCCCTTTTCCATTCGTAATGAGCACAAGTCTCGCCACCTTCCAGCACTCTGGGAACAGCCCTTCGCGCAGGAATGCGTTGGAAATGCGGCGGAGCAGGTCAAGTGAAGACCATTTGTAGCACCACAGCTGGAATCCCATCTGGTCCTGGAGCCTTTCTGGCCTTCATAGAGAAGACTGCTTTCTCCAATTCCATCTTCGTGAAAAATGGAATTTCCGTTGGTGTTTCATATTGAACGGCTTCAACGATGGCGGGATGGCTGAAAGAGAGCCCGCACGATTTCGTCCATCTTTTCTGCCTCGTATGAGTGAGGTGACCTTTGGACACCGAGCTTCCGCAATGTGATATGTGAGCATTGACATTAGTGCTTCTCGTTCTGCAACCACAGAGTTTGGCACTTCGTGCAGTCTTTTCGGTGAATCCATCGGAATACCAGGCATTGTAAATAGATCATAGATCGTTCAAAGATTGGATTAATTTATAATGAAAAATTTAAAAAACTTGATGCTTCAATGGGGAAAAAATCACCAACGGATGAACAAAAAAAGAAGATCAGAAAACCTCTTTTAAGAGAGCAATTCACTCGTAAAATGTTGGGAGCTTTCTTGTAACCACCGCATCTGTAGTCTCTATCACCATATAAAGATGGGTGAACATAAATGCGGCTACAAAATACGGGTATCCTTTCGTCCCGCCTTAGTATTTGTACTTATGAAGTATTTGAAGTCATGTTTGACTTTTCCAGTTAAATTTTTTTACCGGCTTTTGTTTGTTTGCTATTGCTTTCGCTGTTGGCCCCGCCTTACATCTATGGTGACTTTCTAGCACCCAATCTAAGAATCTTCTTACCATTCTCTGTATCTTGTTTAAACACCAAACAAATTTACTAACTTTTTGCAATAATACAACTTACTTTCCGAATTAACCTGTATTCCGTGAGCACATAATTAAGTCACTTGCGAAAAACTATCGATTGCAAACTCGATTCACTTATTCCAATGGGTACTCTTTTGCAACTCGGAGAGTACTTGTCCTAAAATTACAATTTGGAAAAAAGAAAAATTAAAACTAAACCTAGGCATAACTCTTTTGCATGACTTGCTTGATTCAGAAACAATTGCTCAAGCTCGTAACCAAGCAACCTCTATGTGATTTGAGTAACTGTAAAAGCACATACACATATACGATGGACATTGTTCTAGTAATTGAAATGCCTATGTACGTTTTGTTACAACATGATATGACTTAATTATTGTATTGTTTGCTGGTTGCACAAGCACTCATTATACTTATTTGCGCAAATAGTATACAAATTAGGCACACATATCAATAAACGTGTGTTAACATGTCTCAAGTGGGAAAAAAATGTGCAGGGAACAGCAGATAAGTCTTGATAATGGACCCAAGTTGTAAAGGATGCAAGTTATTTGAGCTCGTCCTTCCATTCCTTCCATGAAGGTTTCTAACCGTTTCAGCAGGAACGAAAAGTAACGCAGGCTCGAACAGAGTCATGAACGGATCAGAACAGAACACCTATAATTTAATAACATACAATCCCTTGTTTGTCATTAGCCCAGCGGCAATAAAGTACACTAATAAGCATCATTAGGCCAGGTATCACTGGTGCTCCCCAGTACGGTGACTGTAATATGTTATCTTAAATTGATCTTACATGAGCAATCACATAGTCAATCTGATGGCGCTCGTTACCTTAAAATGTTATGTGAGAACACAAACAATAAATTACTGTAATAAACTTCAAAATCTACTTAAATTATACATATAGGAAGAGGAATTAACGTAATCTCTCTGCAAACAAACGAGTTAGAATATAGTACAGTCATAACATGAAAATACGCTGCTCGAGGCATAAAAGAATATTCACATAAAAAAGTCACGTGTCCTCTACTATTTGCATTTACAACAGAGTTATGTTGGTTGCTTCGGATTATTGTTTATATGATCCCATACTTGTCTACATACTTGGAATAAGTATTCATTTTCTGGATAGAACTGGAACGAAACATTAATATTCACGTGTTTCCTTTCGAGCTTTTAGTCTGTACAAGGTCTACAAACATTTATCTGTATTACTCACCTCTGGGCCATTCCAACAATCCAGAAGAATTCCAACCGATCAAGTTTTCTGTGCACTGAAAATCTGCAACTTCGTTTTCTCCAAGCCAGAACCCATTTCCATGAAGTAATTTATTCCTTTATATTCAAGCAATTATTCTCTTGATATGCCGATACGATACACATTTATTATAATTACATGGTGCTATATTTGTAATTGGAAATTGAGAAGCAACTTTTCAATCAGCCTCAAAGGCAAGCGACGATCCTTACTGAAGAATTTTTTAAAATTATATAGAAAAAAAAAGCCAGCGTCGATGACCGAACCCATGTAGAATTGTCATGATGAAGTGATGCATTACGCATCGAAATTAATTAAGAAAAACCACCACCCAATAACCCAACAGTTTCTACACGGTACATCCTTTAGATACGGTGTCAGTGCATACTAAAAGATTGCGAAGTGAATCGAAACCAATTTTTCCTTAACCCATATCATCCCAAGCATACTTAAATTACTTCACTTTGGATGAAACTTACAGCACATCACCATATTACCCTTTTTATTATTAATAAGATATAAAAAAAAAATTCGTCCTTCTAATTTTTCAGTTTCAGTACCGTTCCAATTATGGAACAGTAGGAAGATATGCCACTGGTAAAAAAATAGCTTTTATATATAGAAATGGTATAAAATAAAGTCATTCGGTTGAGTATTATTTATTATTACATATATAACAGCTCACATTATAGGCTATTTGAAAGTTACAATATAAATCTTAATTGAAATTTACTTACAATGAAATGCAGGTGAACATTTTTGGTGCAAAGCAACGTTACATTTTTCACACTTCATAGCAGTATTTTTATGGCACATCCCACAGCGGCTTTGTTTATTATTTTTTATTATATGATGGGTCTTACCATCTAGTCTTATACTAGCAGGAAATCGTTTGATAACTGCAAGAGAAGATCTAGGTATCGGATTATTGGCAGCTGAGACAGATGTGCTAGGTATTGTTTTTGTCATAAGGTAAGTTTTTACAATGTATCTCGTAAAAGATAAAAAGTCGTAAGAATCATTTTGTGCCACTGGAGATAATTTGTACAATTGAAATGCATTATTGATGCAGACGTTAATAGGGAACATCAGTAACTGCCAGTACCATCTCTTGAGGCGTATAGAAATCCGATAACATCCCACATTTTGATCTAGTCTATCCACCCCTCCCATATGTCTGTTATAATTCACGATACATCGCGGTTGACAAACATCCTTTTTTTGCTTATCGCAAAAACGTTTGACTTTTCCGATAGGCTCTACATCGCATTGTGTAGAGGCAACTGTAACAATATTATTATCGTTGTAACGAACGAGCGTAATATCAGACAAAATATCTGTGCACTGATTATATGATCCTCTTGTCATCTTCTTCATGTCTTTCAAATCTTTCAGAGGCGCTTTTTCTACTCTGTTTGTTCTTATTGTTCCCGTCGCATCGTGCCCTAATTTCTTTATTTCGTCCAACAGAGGCAAAGAAGTAAAATAGTTGTCCATATAAAAACTGTAAGTTCCAGGGGGCAGTTTCGATATAAGGTCTAGAACCACAGAAGCACCAACTCCTAGTTCTGGGTGGGTATTTCCTGTGCTAGCTCCTTGATACAGCTCTCCATAAATCAAATAACCAAGACGAGTGCATATGGACCAGTTTTTATACCCAAATCTAATAGGTTTACCATGGATATGTTGTTTTGCTCCATGTTTACTGAAATATGGAATCATTGACTCATCTATGCTCAAATTTCTATCACCTGGATAGTATTTTAGCCATTTCTGGTTACATGAATTCCACAACGGGCGAACTTTAGCAAACTTATCACGTGGAGCCAGATTATTATTTTCCGCAACATGAAAATACCGCAACAACTCTTCAAATCTATTTCTAGACATGGCTGAAGCTACACCTAGAAAATTGCAATCTACACTTTGCTCCCAATACATCCGGTATCTTGCAACAGGACAGTAGCCTGATAACAAAAGAATACCAATAAAACGTTTTATTTCTTCGGTGGTAACTCGAAAATTGTGATTTCCCTTCTGGCTCGCGTTTTTTTGAGTTTCAGAGCAAATAAGCTCAAAGATATCTTCATCAAAGAAAAGTTCAAAAAACTGTACAGGATTATCAAGATCCTCTAGAAAATGAGGAGGCTCTGAAGCTTTGTCCGGCTTTTCAGGGATGTCTTTGTGTCTCCATTGTCTTGCGAGTAGGCACCTTTTTTTTGATGGAGGAGGTATCACCGCTGATGTGCTAGGTATTGGTTCAGCAGATTCTCTCACGAGTAATTCCCTGGAGACATCTTCTATCGCAGTTATTCCTACCTGGGTATTAACCGATGCTCTTACTTCGGCTTCCGCTAACAGCTGATGTTTGGACAAATTATTTATATTGACAGACTCCTCATCACCACTGTCTTCATCGCTTTTTTCATAATTTTCTGGGGGTGTTATGTATACATCCGCAGACAATACATCATCATCCTCTTCTAGTAACGTAATAATATCATTAACAGACAATCTAAAACAAGAGAATGGAAACAATTGAGTAAATGTAGTTCCACATATAATAACATTTCACATAGGCATATCCTACTGTTCCACTAGTGGAACGGTACAATAAATATAATCTATTTTATATAAATACCTTCATCTTTTGTGTTATTTTGTAACCATCTCATAAATCACCTTACAGTTGATAGTATTTGAGAACAATAGTAGAAATTATCATTACAATATATAAAAATTACTTACATTTTACGAGTGGACATTTTTTCGCCGTAAATCTCAGTGAACAACTTGAAACAAAACACAAATTTCGCGGGAAGCTGTAAAAAGTAATAACTGGATTTGACAGATAATAACTTCAGTGTTGCCACAATAAAGAAATAATATAGGCTACGTTCACGTTTAATAAAATAAAAATATCAAAAGTAACCGATCCAAAAATGGAACACTGGGAAGATATGGGTTAATGCAATCAAAACTTCAAAATTCACCTCCAACAAACCTTTGACAACATTTTGCCGAGGTACGTAACATAGACACAGCGTAACCTAAAGAAAGGCGTGACCTTCTGTAGAGATACCACGAAGAAAGAGATACAAATACTCCATATAGCAAATAAAGCGAGCTGCAAGATATTGAACGTGCAAATTAAACAACATTGGCATGACGAGGGATCCCAATTACTAACATTCTGAACTTACATGAATTGTCAAAAAAACTTTTCCTCCGTTGTAAGATATTTATATCTTAATGTGCATCTCATCGCCCGCTTCTTCTTCTCTTTACAAATACCATCGCATCTAAAAGTACATTAGTCGACTCCAATTAGGTTGTAAATTTGTTCAAAGTGCTAGCACTACAATGTTCATAGTGTACAATAGCCTACAATACGCATTTTCCAATGAACTGATCGTCAATTGCCGAACTTTGGTCCACTTTAGATTTGTTATGATTCGCATTTGAAAACAATTTCAACATAATCACCAACGATCTATTGTCTGGTTGCTTTATCAAAGAAAATCAAGATTTAATTTGTCTAATTCGTTTTCGCCATATAATCCTTCACTGCTAGGCACAACAAGGCAGTCATGATACGGTTCTTTCTATAGAATTGCCAAACGACCGGTACTTGGTTCATTTTGACTTTGAACTCCCTAAATTCTTACGTGTAAAAGGCGCAAAGGCTATTCGTGGACTGAATTTCGGGCCAAAAATGGTCAAACCTTCTAAACTATCGACTAAAAGCCTCCTCTATCAAGCAGAGAACCTGACTTGGAATAGTTTAACAGACACCCGATTTTATGCGTTCTTGCGCCTTCAAATCACAAACATCCATTCTCCAACAATGAAAAAGGAGATATGGATTTTTAGAAAATCAGTTACTCCACTTTTCACGCCTCCAGCCAGTCAAATGCACCTTTTTTTGTTGCTACTGAAGTTCGAGCGTAATATAGAACCTAGTTTTATCGATCAGTCACTTCAAGCTTCTCCTCGATTAGGCTATCGGAACGGACCTCCCCCAGCTGTTAGCAAGATCACAGTGCTTGCTGTCCTATCTTCTGCATTGTATGTATTGTATGACAGACCTCATTCTACTCTCCAATGCAGAATATGAAACATGAACTTCATGCTTTTTTAGCCTCACCTTACTGTCAGCTCAAAGGATGAATGAACGAAGGCCGCAATACAATACTGCGACGAGAGTCTCGCAGCAAATGTCAACTCGTTTTCGTAACATGTGTTTGTATACGACATCGTACAATGATTGCGATGCGTCCATGCCAGGCGAGAAATACTCGGAAAATCGAAAATTTCTCGCAACGAGATGCTTTGACGTTTGTCAGATGCTTGATGGCACTTAAATGAAATTTGAAATTCAAACGTTTTAATTACTGAAGTTCGTTTTGGTGTTGCCGCAGGCCAAAATTAACTCTGGGTAGCTTGGGTGTTCTGAAAACGAGCTGAAGATGGCTGTATGCAGCCGAAACGTGTCCTCGAGACCCACAAAGCAAGGCCCGGCGGACCCAAGCTACCCAGAGTTTTAATTACTTTTTAAGTACTAGGGTTATTCTGAATGAATTCTGAGCAAAAATTTTAGTGCATCTTTGTTGAGGCTATTATTTGCCAAACAAAGGAAAATTCCAAATTCAAAACTTTTAAAAAATCAAAAACAATTGCAAGCTAATTTCAGAAACGTCACCAATTTGACATTTGTCATATGATCATTATTTTTCCTCGCATCGCGTGCATTGTAAACTGAATGCGTTGCGCCGCCACGTGCGAGAATCGCATTGCGCTCTCGCATCACCTTCACGCAGTATTGTATCTGGGCCTTGAATCATTGAGAAATCGCGCTGTCCATTTCTTGTTTAGTTCATGCTCTAAAAGCTGCCACTCGTCGAAGTATCATGTCCCTCAGATAAAATTTTCTGTCATTTGCCCCTAAAACTAGATTACTCTTCTCAAAGCTTTTAAGATAAATCTACGTGTGCTTTTTCTGTCTCTGTCAAAGACAATTCGTCAGAGAGTCAAAACGCTGTATGAAATTACTTTTGCAAACTATAGTGTTTCTCGTTTTTTGCATCGATGTCAGCTGCTTTTCATTTCAAAACGTCTCGAATCGTTTTCGACTAGAATTGATTGACCACTTGGAAAAAAGGAACAAAGACAAAAAGGAAGAATAGAGATTCTTAAAACAAATGGATGTTTCTTTTTAATATTCAACTTACACGAGCAGGTCATATACGAGTTAGATAAAGATGATATTAATTCAAATCATTGAAATCATATTTGATTAGAACATGTCACGAATAAGCCAAAGTAAGCATAAAAATGTGGTGGATTTACTTCCGTCTTCCGACTTTAGTGCATAGAAATAACAAAATGAAAACCAAGACAAGATAAAACTGATAAAATTATTTACTTATCAGGAAAATTGAAAGATTAAAGTTAACGAAGTCTAGACTTCCTCAATTTAAGATAATTAAAATATTTGAATAGCATTATTTTCTTTATTTCCATAATATTTTTATTGGTATCTTAGTAATATATACCTCACTCCCTGTTGTGACCGGGTTCGCCACATCCAGTCTATAACGCTCCAAACATTGTTTTCATTAATCTATCAGTGCTATCAGAGCATATTAAGGAGACTTTATGATTTGCAGTACAGCCGCCCCCTGTATCGGAAAATCTGGAACGAAAATACTTCTAGACTTTTATATTTTTAAAGAATTTTGCCAAAAATGTTTAGAATCCAGTATGCCCTCTGATGTCATTGTCTGAGCTGAACAGCCTCTTATTTTGGCTTGTTAATTATTGTAGATATTTCGTAATAACCTAGTAAAATTAATCTAGGTATTTCGGTCATATCTTCAACTTTGCCTTCTGATGAGTCTTTTGACGGTCTATTCCTCTAAACCGGAGAACGGAATTTTCTTCCCATCAGAGTTTATGTGAGCACTGAAGGACCTTTTTATAGAACACTTCCCCGGGATATACACATTTTTTATTTCTTTCGAACAGTCCACTAGCTGCCGATTCATTTCTATTCCTATTATATTCTATTCTTTTCTATATTATTCTTCTATTCTAGTTCGATTCCCAGTTTTTTCAGCGAATTATTGAGCATAATCAACACGCTTTTCTTGAGTTGACCCGTCATCCTCTATGTTCGGTAGCAACAAGTTAATAAGTCCATTTGCCTTTTGAGGCTTTTCTTACAAAGCGGTGATTTTGCTCGAATGACAACACAAATTAATCATCAGCGAAGAAATTATCCTCAAAACAAGGTTTAAACTCATCCCTGATACAAGGAATATCGGACGAGAATATGTTGAAAAGAAATGGACCAAGATATGACTCTTGAGGAATCTTTCGAAACTTAGATCGACTCCTCAAGACGTCGGGAAGGTTTCAATTTCTACATAAAACTCTCTTATACATTGCAAAAGTTCAAAAAGTTATTAGAAAGCCAAACGTGGTCGCGTTTTAGATAAGCTCGCAGATCCATTTGTACCACTCCACCACTTCTCATCGTAAATATCGAAAAAATGTTCATGATATTCAATCCTTTTTCAGGTGAACGAAAATAAGTTTAAAACTTTAACCATTATATTGAATGTCAACCATCGAGCTTATTTTTCTTACATGGCACTATGTGATTGCCAGTATTCAGGGGGAAGAAAAGATGAAGATCGAACCGGAGTAATTGTGCAGCTATTCTACGAACAAGGCCCAATTTCCTTGAACTTCTATTGACCCGACTCAGGATCATAATCAGCCAAAGTGTGCCCTTCTCCAGTAAGAAAATTTTCCACGGCAAGAAGTAAATACTCTGAGGGAACTCATATTTTTATTGTTGGATTTTCTTTTATCTACATCAGCTCAGGAAATAGCTGATGATGGCTAAAAATAATCGAAACTTATCAACAACAAAACCCCTGCATGGTCCGGGGGATATAAAAGGCAATACCATATTTGCCTATAGAAACAATATTTCAAGCTCAAAATTTTTTCTAAGTTTGACTTCAAAACTTTTTTTATAATTCCATTATATTTTTTTTATAATTCCATTCCATAATATAGCAGTCCTTACAATAATGCTTCAGATTGTGTTGACAAAATCCTTTCTCCCTTTTCAAAAAAATTAAATCAGTAATTGAACCGTTCGTAACAATCCATAATGAGCTTTGATATCGGTAAATTCAACATGCTTCATAATAAGTTGAGCTTTGGAACAGTTTTCCGTCGATCCCCATTTGTTGTTTGTTTCGTCCACATGTGTATCTTGAATGTATCTTTTTGTTCAACAACATGCTTTTGTTTTCTATTCGGATTCGTATGACGCCTGACGATTTCTTAACGTCAACATCCATTTCAAGTGGTTGGAACATGACGACTGACTTCTCAGTAAATATTTTACTAGCTTCTGGACTGACTGAAGGCCGAAATACAATACTGCGAGACTGCGACACGAGAGCGCGACGAAAGTCTCGCAGCAAATGTCAAGCAGTTTTCGTAACATGCGTCTGTATACGACATCGTACAATGATTGCGATGCGTCAATGCGAGGCGAGATATATTCGGAAAAACGAAAATTCCTCGCAACGAGGTGCGTGACGTTTGTCAGATGCTTCAGGGCGATTAAATGAAATTTGAAATTCAAACGCCTTTATCAATTTTTAATTAGGAGGGTTATTCTGAATGAGTTTTGAATGAAAATTTCGTTGATTTTTGAATTTCCAAATTCAAAACTTTAAGAAATTTAAAAACAATTGCAAGCAAATTTCATTTAGAAACGTCACCAACTTGACATTTGTCATATGAACATTATTCTTCCTCGCATTGGGTACATCGTTAATTAAATGCGTTGCGCGACGACGAGCGGGAAACGCATCGCGCTCACGAATCGCCGCCACCCAGTATTGTATCTGGACCTTTATTCTTCTTCTCTCAATAGTTTGTTGCACGAGCTGTACCGAACGACTCTCCTGATTAAAGTGAGAGAGAGAGTAATCACAGGCAGTGATGGCCATATAAGTTATATCTGATTTGAAAATAAATAGAATTTTTTCCGAAAAGGAGTGACTGAAAAGTAAAATATGAGAGCTTCTGAAAAATCTTTATTTTAAGTTTAGTAATTCGACATGTGGTTTCTCGAAAAAATACATTATTTTCATTTAGTATCGTTTCGAAAACTCAGCAGCGGTCCACAAAATGAATCGAAACTTTTCAGCAGTTCGCAGCTCCCTTTTGTCCTGCTATGAAGCGAAATTGTTCAAGTCAAAATGGGTCCTTCAATTTCAGAAACATAGTATCCATGAAATTTGTCTAAGAAATTGGAAAATGCTTGACATTTTAAAAAGTTTTTCGAGATATAATAAGTCCAATAATTTTCATTAATAAATGAAAAATCCATACATTTTGTTAGAGCATTCCAAATAATATCAACTTGATGGAAAAAACGGCTCAAGAACGCTCGTGGCTACTTTGTTACATACAATTTCCTTGAATCTTATTATTTGCTATATGCTCTGCACCTGACCACCTCAATTAATTTTCTAAATTTTCCACGTCAGACTTGATTGAAATTAATTTATGCCGATAGCGTTAATTTTATGATATTATTCGAATGGATTTAGTTGTTTCATTGATTGTTAGTGTCAAGCGATCGAAGTAAAAGGTCATTTATGAAGTCGTTCGAAATTAAATAATAAGAACTTAATCGACATTTTCCACAGCATACAATACATCAATTAAATTGCATATTTGTTCACGATCAATGATAAAAACTTCAACTTTGTAAGCAATTCTTCATGAAAAATAACTTTTTCTTTGTTTTTCTTTCCATTTGTTTATTTACTTTCAGTCTTTTCAAAGGGTAATTAGTGTGTATATATTTTTAAAGTTATCAAGAATTGTTTCAAGAAAAACGTATGAATAGTAATTATTAAGTCTAACTGTAGATATAACATATGCACGTTGCTGTTGGACAATATTCATTTAAAGTAAATGGCTTTTCTATTTACTCATTGTTTTTCTGAACAGATAAAATTGTAATGATTTGTTATTTTGTACTAGTTTCCTGGAAAATACAGATTAGATGAATAGATTTGATTTTCTAGAATATTAGAGCCATTTAATGAACTAGTGATATTATGAAATAAGGATAAACACACATGAAACCAATAGTTTCGTTTCGGTTTCGTCCTGTCAGCAAAACCATTAGAGAATGAACCAGACTTTGCCACAACAAACATGAATGACCATATACAAAATTCATCATGATCATGGTCAAAAATTCCGAAATGGGAGGACAAGAGGAAGAAATAACTCAAAATGTTTTCCTCCTCTCAAAATATTTACTCTTAACTCTAGTTTGTCTGGTGTAACCCAAAAGTATCGAGCCTACCCTCATGTCTTCGCATTGATGTTATTCATTGCCATCCGGTGAGTGACATCCTTCAAAGTAGTCCCCATTTATTTGATAAACATGTTCTTAGTGGATTTATCATTTCCTAAAACAGTCAAGGATATCACGTTTCCTGGATTGGCTTTTTCAGCCGCCTTTATGTCATCCAACCGATTTTCTTTGGGCAACATCAGACATGTGGGAAACAAACAAAAACCCTAATAACCTATGCACCGACTATACGCAGTTTGGAAAACCTTCTCGAATTGCTGCCTTGTCAAATATTGCTGGACAACAATCAATGTTGCTCGTGATGATGCAGCTACTCACCGCTAGGCCAATTACAACGCATAACTTACTGCAATCTTTAAAACTTCAACCTGGTATTCTTAAGTAACCTTTTGACCTCTTGTATTTTCCGAAATCTTTTCAAAGTCTTCATAATCAAAGAAAACAGTCAACATCGTCTAAACATTGCTCACACTTTGAAGTGATTATTTTGACCATTTCGATCCAGACTGCTTTCACTGTTGCTATTTTTCTGGATAATAGCCAAAAACCCATGGTTCGACACAAGTCATCATCTTTTTGAATGTATTTTCGTAATGAGAAACTATTTCGCCAAAGTGCTGAGCTATTTCAAATCGAAGTGTCTCCTTTGCAGTCTCTAGCAACTTCGAGATGAATAACGAGCTCTCGCGAGTCATTCCCGAATTCTCGGTTGAAATTCCCCAACAAGTTGTTTTTATTATTTCAAAATCACTTTTTAGTTGCATGTAGACGATTTCCTTCAATAAGAAGTGGCACACTGCTAAAGTTACTGCTAGCTGATGTGCAGCCATCTTCAAAGCGATCGTACCAGTCTTTCGTGCTTGTTTTGGTTAGATACTCCACTGTGCAATGTCTTAATCGTCATATCAATAGTTTCCGAGCCAGTCCTTTCAATATCATTGCAAAACTTAATGTGAATTCGCTGATCTACTTTTTCTGTCATTTTTCCATCAAACACGAAGAAGTCTATGTAAATAAGAACACATTAAATACAGACAATCTAAGAAGTTTTGAGAAAAACAGCGACATCGCGAGAGTTGTTGAAAGGTTTCAGTTTATATTTATACCCAGTAGAGGGCAGTCAAATGCAGCGGTGTGGAGAAATAAAAATGGGCCGAATACCATTAACACAAACCTCGTTCTTCTTACAATATCCAAACCAAAGAAAAATACTTTGTTTTTCCTTTCTTATCGAGGAAGGCGCTAATTGTAAAATTAATGCCTCATCTCTATAAAATTTGCTAATTTTTTCCTTTCTGGGGACTCAATTGAAATGCATATTTGGGTTGTCTAATGGAGTTTACAAAATTTTGTAACCTTTCCCCTTCTGGTATTGTACTGCAGGCACTACAATTCGGGAGTGCTGTTTGGTACATCGCCCAGGCACACCCTTTATATGATCCCCGCAATTTTTTCTTGACAGCATATTGCAGATATTTCAGTAGCGCAGTTTAGTGATGTCTAGCTTACAAGAAATATTGATCAATAAAAAGGATTACCACTGCATCTTAAAAAACAATCGCGGAACCTTTCCCTGCCGACGGAGACATGCATGTCCATTTTATATCACCGTATGGATACTTGCTTGAACTAATACTCGTTAGGAAGAACTCACTTTTTATCACCAGTATCAGTTCAGTCCAAAGCTCCGGCCTGCTTTTCAACATCTGGTGCCATGGAATCGAGACAAAACTTATTATACTGATGTTTCCAGTATGAAAACGTTCAAAACTGATGAAAGTGACACTCCGATCGTTTTCTGGGTTCTGCTTCTTCTTAAAAATAAGCTTTTTTAAAAACTGGTTTTCCTAGTTTGGCGACATAGTAAGGAAATGCTACTGTTACCTTAATAGACCGATCCGGGCCCTGATCACCTTGATTTTGATTTTGTTGATGAAGCTACCCAAGTGCAAGCACCTCGAAAAACATTTCTGTGGTTTTCTACCGTATACGATGGGTATTTCGCCTGAGTTCTTATAGTATCTATATAGTATCTCATATAGGTGCGAACTGAGATCCAAATGCAAAATACATCAGAAAGCCAACCTGACAGCTCCGAATCTTCAAACTAAAAACAGTCAAACTAAACATATCTCCTTTTTTTGCAACAATTTTTCCTAAGGTTGCATATTCCTTTCACTCTCAGACTTTAACCATTTTACTTTGCTTATCACCCTGAAGTTTAAGCAAGTGAACGGTGAAGCATAAATTGGTGGATTGTTGAACATTGTAGCGGGACGGTCGATCCAGACTATACGCACTATCGACTTTTAATCTAAATGGTCCACTAAACGTCAGATTACATTTCAGGAATATTATCCTCTCTACAGCCGCATCTCAATGAAAAAGTACCGAGGGATAAGTGATCCCCATGCACAAACAAATCAAAAAAGATTTTTATAATTTCTATTTGGAGTTTGACTTGTTTGTTCAACACAAATTGCACAACACCTTTACCATCAAATGCTCTTTGAGTAGAAACAAAACTTCCTGATCCTACTTCAAGAATCTGGTTGGCCCTGAAACGTTCTGTTAAGATAAAGCAAGTCTTGATAAAATGACATACTTTGTTGATTTCAATTGACAGCTAATATCAGGTAGTGATATTGATAGAGATATTCAAATATGGCCGCTATAAGCTGTCAAAGTCATATGTTTCGAATTGAAAAAAAGGCATCTAACATCTAACTTAACAGTTAAGGCATCTAACGTAACGGTTACCAATTGAACCTTGCATACTTATGAAGAAAAGCTAAGAAGGCGCACTATTTGACACCCTTTTGGCTTCTTCCGGTGACATAGTCAATGAAATTTTCGTAGGCAATGACTTGAACAAACATCAATATTTTCTGGCTATTCATAGTTCGTAAAAGGTTCACTAGGAAAAGTTCTCACATTCTTCGATTTTATTCTCTTGATAGACAGTTTCCCACTCTGCTGACTTAATTAAGTTTATGATAATAGGACATTTCGGAAAAGGTCTTTCAATCAAGATCAACCGTAGGTCAAAAAATCAATGGAAATGATGTCAATCTACATTGTCTGAATAAACGAAGTCAACTTTTCTACTAGATGTGTTGGTAATATAACTTATATAACTTTGTACTTGACAGACAGTGGTAGTCCATTTTGTTTCGACAAAAAAACAGTTGCTAAGATGTAGACCCATTTAGTTTTTAGAGAGGTTTTGCTCATTATATTCAAATCACAACCCGAGAATCCAAAAATTTCATCCATTGAGCGAATACATGAAATATATTTCTCTAATGCAGAAAGAATTCTAAATATATCATCTGAATAGAAAATTAGATTTAAAAATAAAACTCATGATTTCCAGCATGACATTGCCAATGAACTCAACGTAAACAACCAAGCACCAAAAAATTATTCTGCACTACGTAACAAATGTACTACAGCAGGACACGTGTTAACAATGTAGTAACGACAATGTTACGTATTTTAAACATATTAAATAGTCACCTACAATTTTAATGTTTCAATTGAAGGCTTTTTAACATGCAGACAGAATTTAAATGTTATTCATATAAAAAATTTATAATAATTGAATCGAAATGTCGATATTCATCAATGAATTTCAAAAGGAACCTTCACTGTGGTACACAAACTATTGCGAAAATGAAGGTGAAGGTGAAGTTTAAGGTAACTTCTACGTCTGCCAGCAAGGACGCTTCGGCTATTCATAAAATATTTCCCGGAATGGCGATAATTGTCTTACCTTGTCAATACGTTCAAGTTTTAACGTGTGGTATATCTAAGAAACGTCAATGAATAGTTGTAATGGATTGTAATGGCATGTATATAAACTTTTCTTGTTTTTCTTTACCGATTTTTCCTAGTATTTTTCTCATACTTTTATCTCAGATATCTCTCTATATATTGTAATAAAAATAAACTAATTTCTTCAATTGATAACGAACAACAGAGGTAAATTCTCCTCGTCTAACTAACAAGCATTAATTAGGGATTAATACACAGTCCATTCACTAAGTTCAAGGACTACTTCAAAATTAAGCCCTTAAAGTATTTTAGAAAGTTTAACCATTGTTTGATTTCCAACAAACATCACTCCACTCTTCACACACTTGTCAAAACGGTCGCAGAGCCCCTGAATAGATTCTGGAAACTCTTCCCCCAAAATGCTGGTAAGGAACGTTGTTTGCTGAATTCTCTCTATATCTTCAAAAGACTGAACATAAATGTTACAGTCTGACCTGCGGAAACATCTTTTTAGTTTATTGATCCTTTAGCATCGAAGAATATGATGAGCAATATGATTTCGATTTCGAAAATCCTAAGGGATCCGCTACTCTGGTGATGGTCCTTTAGTAATTGGGTCAAACTGAAAACATCATATTTCATGGCCTGTAATCTTTTGGAACAGGAAGTTTGCATCCATATCAGTTGCTTCAACTTAGCTTTTTTATTCGCAAGACTTTCAACACTAAAATACCATTAATTCAAGAAAATCGCGAACATGCACTACAGTTTCTTCGTTCCAACTGGTGACAAGACTGTCGTACTTCCTCTTGATTGAAATTGGCTTAATTTTTCAGTTTTCTCTCATTGCTCTTGGCTTTTCCTCAGGTGGATGCCAGTTTATTGTCATAATAATACAAAAATAATGCTCGACACTTATGTTCACTTCATATTCTTTTTTTTTTCAAAAGAACAAACCTCCAAACGACGGGAACATTTCTTTTATACATTTGTTTCAAATGTAATGTAGTTTCGTTTTCAACCTTTTTTTATGTTTTTTTTTAAACGACAGATTAACGAATTTTTGAGGACCCTCGAAACTTTGCTGTGCTTATCATGTAAAATGAGGATTAAACCAATAGAAACGGAACTAATCTGGTGCTAAAATTTTGTACAAGACCTCGTCAAGACTACTTTCATGTCATAGTCAACATGATCCGAGACTGTATTGAACTAGCCACACCTTATTTCGTACCCGAAAAAAACATTAACAAGTTGCACTTATGTCTCTTCATGTATTCAACTATCATTGCCAAAATTGAGGCACTAGTGAAGATTATTCTCAAGACTGTCAGTTTTTTTATTATGTACGCTTGACTTGGCAAAATAATAGTTCTTTATTTACACTGGCATGACAAGAACTTTTCAGTATGATCTCAGGTCCTGTTTTGCTTGATCTCTTCAATTTTTTCGACCTTGCTAATCAACTGATGAAAAACCAAATACCTATACTTTTAACATCTTCATTAATATAATGACTCTTTCGTCCGCATTTTTTGTCTTCTTATTTTGTTCTTCGGAACAATAATTTTGAAACAAAAACTACGAAATTACTCATTTAAGTGCATTTTATTATCAATTATGGTCAAATTATTCAATTCAATCTTAGAAGTTATGAAATTAATCCACAAAAGGTTCGCATGTAGTTAGACAAATTTCCTTTAATAGAAAAAACGATTTTCAAGTTTTTCAAAAAGTTTTATCTTAAAATATTGGATCGCGTGGCCAAGAATTTAAACAGCGAATTTGTATCCAACAACGAACAAAGTTAAAGCGCGATAAACATATGGAACAAAACATTTTGGATACCTGTCGCTAATTCCTCGAAGGAGGTCTACTCGCTTACCAACTCTTCACACATCGTCATGTTCACACATAAAACTTATTCGGTGCAGTAATCAATGAATTAATAATTAATTTTCCCAATTGTCATTGATCATTTGATACGTGCTAGAAGCCCTCGACAAAACCTCTTAACACTAAAAATTTTAGTGTTGAACTTTAATGGGAAATTTCATTTAACGTTTCCATATTTTCCTTATCCAATTGGATTAGGAGCACAAACTTGAAATTCAAGGGAAATTTTCTAAAAAAATTTTCGCAATAAAAAAATTAGTGTTTTTTCGTTCTTATCACATAGTTAATTCTTTTATTTATAAAATAAAATTAGTCCTTTCCAAAATTTTGGCGCTGCAGATCGACAAAGTCCATCATTTTTAGCGAATCATTTGCATTCTATAGCCTTCATATTTAGTTTTTAACCAAACGTGCAAATGTAAACAAAACCTTTTCCGGGATCGGACTCGTTCATACGTTTCAATATCGAATTCTATCGCCATTGAAGACGGAGGCTTCAACATTTTAAATGCAACTGCAACATTTCAAACATAGCGTAACCATTTAAAAAAACACTCAAAATTAAGAAGGGCATCACAAAGAAAGAGACGCGAATACCATATAAAACAAATAAAGTGAGCTTTGCAAGTTAGAGAGCTTAAAAATGAAATGACTTAGGCAATGGACAGATCAAAATGGATATTTTTCAACCTAAACAATGTAAGAATAAACCTGCTGGTGTAATAGTGTATGTGAATCATTGTGTTTGAATACTTCATTCAAGAGAATGTTTATGCGCCTCCTTACGCATCTTCGTCTCTCCAATCATCGAATAGTTGCTTCAATAATATCCTATCTCCAACTAGCCTTGCTTACAAGTACCTAAACCTTTGGAATATTGGTTTCGAATACTATTACATAGGGAGTTTGTTCAAAGTTTATGTATATGCCACATTTGAACCAATCACTTAAACACGTCTTTCACAGCTGGAACTTCCATACTTCCTGTGGATCCTGTGTGACTTAGTGAACAGCCTTCGTCGGGTTCAACCCATTACCCGGTATATTTTTCTGAATTCAGGTCAACATTTCTCTGAACTACACATGCTCCAAAAAAAACTTTTTTAACAATAAAGTGGACCACAGTTACAGTATTTTACAGTTATTAGTATTACAGTTTACAGTTTACAGTATTCTAATGCGTTTATGTTTAGATTATACCAACCGTAAAATGTCCAACATGTTGTCCAACCACAACATAAAAAGCCAAAATTTGCAAGAGTTTTTCCCACTTTTGAACTGAACACACATGAAGCCACCGATGGCTCTTACATTTATTTTTTTCTCTGAGAATGTGTATCAAGTGTCACACAATTATGATTTTTGTTAAAAATTTAAATTGTCAGCAATAAATATGTTATTAACAATACTTTATACTATTTTCACTGAAAAATTATAAGCCTTACAGTTGAGGGTTAAAACAATGTTTATGAACGGTTTATGTTTGTTTATTAAGTATTTTTTCCATATTTATCTAGTTTTCATGTTCTTTTTCCACCATCCTTTACAATTATATCATCGAGCCGGTTCTTGGTAGTGCCTTAGTACAAATGACCGTTTATCTCGTTGAACTGTCGGTTTCACTATTGTTATTCGCTTAAATTACGAGTAACCCGACTGGTGGAAAATATCCTATGAAAACTTCACACCTTATTGTTGTCATACCTCTTGACGACATACTAGCACTCCTCCGAAGTGCATGGAATGTGGTTGCTCGCAAGTAGCTGACCTCGAGAATATTTATTGCAGTATCTGCCATGATGGTAAGCTAAAGATATTTGTCGGTTTATCTATATGGATCATTTATGAACAATAGGTGTTCCATGCTTGAACCTTTCGGTAAGCCAACCTCGAAGCACAAATCAACGAGTCGCTGCTCCAAGCATAGTTTGAGTTCTGCACGCGTTAGCAATAGCGAAGCACTTTTTCACATTCTATCAAATGTATTTATCTTTATGATTCGTGGTTCCATTGAATGAGATTTGTTGGTACCATGTGGATGGTAGTCGAAGAATTGGTTGTGAAGAAATCTGGCAAAAAAAATTGCTCTGTCACGATTTGTCTGGATTAAATATTAATTGCTAAATTATGAGCAAAATTTTTTTAAGATAGATTTTAGCGATTTCTTGATTGACTTCACACTGCGATTCTGTTAGAATTTTTGAAGTGAGTACATTATGCGCCGTCATGTGGCTCACAATCTATTCAATACGGCAAAATTCGAATGAGAAGAGCCATAATGAATACGATAATTTTCAGCTGTATTAAATGAAAACCAATTTTCTGTTTCTGATCTCGCTAAGGACACAGAAAATAGGATTTCCAATATCAGTGAAAACTTGTTCTCAATCCGAACTGCAAACTTATGAAGTCTCGATTTTGTGAGGTTTCTATTTGTTAAGCCCCAGAGATTTGCTTTCAATAATTTAGAATTAAGGAAGGGATATACATCAACGCTCAAGAGCATTTAATCAAAGTATTCACTATATACTACATATGTTTTAAATAAAATTTCTTGCTTTAATTTCATTATTGCGCCTGAGCTTGATGATTTAAGCTTATGGGGAATTTTCCAGTTCTATATTAACCTTTTTTGTTCGTTAGGGTAAAACCGCCAGTCAAGTACCAGAAGAAGATGCTCTTCTTCTGGTATGTATGGATCTTCTTCAGCTCTTTTTCTGCCAAATACCAGAAAATGCTTTTCTAATGGCAGAATATACCCTTCTGGTATTTTCGGAGCAACTAAATTGAAGAATATTTTTCTGTCTATATAGAGTTCATTTGACGTTGCTTAATGCCAAAGATGATTTTCCAAGTTTAAATTTGGTTATTTTGGTCTCTCTGGCTCCTTTCAATCAAGAAGACCAGCAGCATTACGCAACGACTAGCTAAAGGCAGAAGAGGAAGCAAATACATATCAAATACTCGAGGAACTATCAAAAAGCCTCAACCAACCTTTGTCGTCCATTTAGCAACAATTATAGCAGTTTGAAAAAATAAGCTGAGCAGGTATTTGGCTACCCTATGATCTATCCGAAGAGAACCAAACCAACCTATCCATCTGATCCAACATATTACATCAATGGCATAATAAAGAACCCCTTTTGTAATCCTTTGATAACTGGAAACGAATCATAGTTGATCATCTGTATGATAATCCAAAACGCATAAGGCCGTGGCCCCCTCCAAATGAATCTCCGCCAAGTACTGCGGAGCCGGGTTTACATCCCTGAAAGGCGCTTTTATGTACTTGGTGAAGTTTTCACGGAGTTCTTCCCTTTAAAATCCTAAAACATGTACAAACCGTTGATGCAGACCTCTAGCATGAGCAATTGGATGTGAAATCGCTAGTTAAAAGCGTTTTTCGAAGCAGAGAATGCAACATACCATTGAAAAGCAAATTTTTGTGAAGTTTGGCCAAAGAAACGCTATTTTAAGCATATGAGCATAAAAAAATATTTTTCATTTTAATCTTTGTAAAATAGGTTATGATAAATGGTAAACTAAAATTTAAAAAACAATACTTAAACAGAATTCAATCAACTTTCTTTTCTTATTAAAAAATATCTCCGAACTTTCTTCTTCAAGTTAGAAAAACCAGAAAACCTGTTTTTTGAAATGAACATTTTGCTTGTCTTGTGATGATACCACTAATGATGAATTTGGAATAGAAGCCATTTTTTCGCAAAAAACCGTCAACGAAACGATCAATTTATTCTCCAAGTTATCCTCCAAATTTCTGGAGCTTTTCATCAGCACAAGACAAAATACATCTAGCAATATGTTCCCATAACAACACAGCTCCTTGACTAGCTACGGTAATGCCACCATCGAATTCAAAGTTCAGTTGCCGTTGATCTGTCAATGGAATAGTTCGAAACTGGACTATATCAAACGGACTATTTGTATTGTTCAAGTTCATCGTTAATTACAAAAATACATTAGCCAAACCTATTTTCTTTTCAATCTTTAGTCTGAAAATGATGTCCTAACATACGTTGAAGCCATTTTTAAAATTTTTTTTTTTGTAATTTTGCACTGATATTGCACATACAACACGGTAGTCCAGATCAGAAAAAACCAGAAAAAGAAGGAGCTGCAACTAAAAAATATTTTATAGGAGCATGTTTTTTATAGAAGCATAGACCTGAGATACTTTGTTATTATTTTTTTTTAAGATAAAAACAAAATTTCGCAAAACATGCTTTTTGCACGTAAATGAAGCCTTTACTGAGCGCATGTGTCAAAATGCCTATGTCCCGAAACCTTTTCCAGGCCAACCAATAAAAGTTAATAGGCAAGAATAGATTGAAACGTCATAGTTGAGTGGAACCTGACTAATACTACGCAAGACATAGAAGATATACAACATAAAATACCAAAGTGAAGTGCTGAAAATCATCAACAACCACTTGGTCAGCTGCCTCTATATTAAAGGTGTCCATGAAAATGTTGAACCCAATAGAACCTTAAAAATTTCCCTTTGTTTGTTTTGAAAGACACTGGATTTGGTGCATTTTTTAAAAGCCAAATGACTAAGTGTGAGAAGTCAACCTTAAATATTAAATAAGTATAATATAAACTAATATTGGAGGTAACGATCGTTTAGCCGTCATGATTTAAAATGGAGGAAGACCAGTGGTAGCCTCGATGTAATTCACAACAATGCAGTCATTGTGCAAACCTATAAAGGGCTAAAACAACACCTCGAGTCCTGCCGTCGAGCTGTCCAAAGCTTGGCAGGTCTTGGCAGTTCCTGATAAAGTAGGGTCCAATGCCGGGATTAAACAGTACATTTGAAAACTAAGAGAAAAGTAAAAGACTATAAAGTGAACTTTGAATGCATAATAGCATGCGCAGAATATTTTTGATACTTGATGGATTTGAATAAAAAACGAATTTTCTCAACCAACATTTTCTTCCTCTTTCATTAAAACAGTTTACATATCTTTCGTAAAATTAATTAAAACAAAAAGAACTGATATTCAAAGACATTATAAATATTGAGATGTTCAATATCATTTTCTGTTACCAACTCACGTTATTTTCATCAATAAAAATTTTAATAGCTTGTCGGGGGAAAAAAAATTGCTGCGATTTTCATAAAACTCTCCAAAACGTTTCTTCTACATTCCACTTCTAGAAAGTCGTAATTTATATTTTCGTGTAACTATTTTATATTTAAAATTTGCCAACCCAAATTTATGCTAAGTAGTTTCTGCTAGATCTAATTTTGGATCTTCGTAGAAATACACCAGTACCGACACATGGTATTCCTCATATGGGTTAACATTTAAGATTGCAGTACCTGTATGTGTTTTGTCCATGCATATCATTAAATTTTTTTTATTTGTTCTCATCAAATCATCTAAAAATAAATTTTTAACTTAGAAACTTTAGTGGACATGATTTTGTAAGTTAAGATTTAAGAGTCTTCATTTGATAATTTTATTAATATTTGATTAGAGAATTTCCATGTGTGAGAAATATTAACAATAACTAGAAAAAAAGCAATTAAATCAAGAAACAAAATCTGAATGAGAATCTCATAATAATAACTTTTATAAAAAGGATTCGTGAAGTGATGTTTTTAAGCAACAAATTAAAAAATTGAATTTCAAATTTTTCCAAAACTACTTTAGTCGTTTCTCTTCTTCATTTTAACATGAACACTCTTCAATGATCCGCAATCAAATTTCGTATTTTGCAATAAGTTTGGGGTTGCAAACTTTCTGGAAAAGATTAATTGTAAAATTAATTTCATTGAAAAATAAATCGTTCCTGGATTTACGAAACAGAATTAAAAATCCCAACTAAGCTTGAAATAGACTCACTATCAATTAATTTAAATTTGGAGTTCTTGAAAGCGATGTAAAGAAGCTGCTGAATTCTTACTAAGCCACAGGCAGTGTAATCATTTGGACAACCAAGAAACACCCCCCTGCTGCATCGAAAACTTTATCTGGAACTGTTTGCCACATTAGTTCGGACTACGTCTCTTAAGTCTCGCTTAACGCCGCCTTCGGGTTACGGCGACCCATTTTTCTGAATATAGAAGGATAGAAAGGAAAAGGACTACTGAAAGAGTGACAGCCTTCCCTCTGTACCGACCAAATGTAAATGATGCCCTCCTGTATAAGAAGGCCCGTCCAAGCGTAGTGCATCACATAGTTCCATTTGCCCGTTGACCACGGCATTTTTCCGTCAAATTATCCGGAGAGAGCTAACCTGTTTTCTCCTTAAGATGCCAAGAATGTGTTGAAAGTCAGTCCATCAGTTGTCCTGGGACAAAACATGCAATCAGAAGACAGTGAATTCTCCATCTTATGCTGGTTCAAATTGAAACTGCGAAGCACAAACAGACACTGCGTTAAACTTTTCATTAGGTGCGCAGTCCCCCAGCATTTTCGTGCAGTGTTAATTTAACTATAATGGTAATAACAAGAATAATAAACATTTAGTCATAAGTTTTCTAAGAATACGAACTTTTAAGGTAAAAGCGGTTTAATTTTCACCAGTTTGCTCCTTTGATAATGGTGCTCCACAAGGATCCGTACTAACCACCAAACTTTTAAAGATTGTCATTAATGCAATGGAAATCTTAATGGACTATCCCCTGGAAAACACGCAATATTGTATGTTGATGACAAATTGACAAATGTCTTGCCAGGCGATATTTATAAAGTAGACAAGGCAGCTGCACGTTGAGGCCTCAAATTTTCCAAAAATATAACACTAGTAATACATTTGACTTAGAAAATCGCATGATGTTTCACTGCTCACACTTCAGTAATCCATACTGTACTACAAAGAATAACTCAAGTTTTTGAAACTTGCCTTCGACATAGACTTGGCAAGCCCACTTGTCAGATTTAGACACTAGAACAAAAAAGCAGTAAGAATTCTTCGAATTTCATGTGGGCTGACATAAGGAGTATAGTTGATATACGTAAGGCTGTGTTTGTTTTAGCTGTGCGTAACTTGTTTGTATTAAGTCCAGCTAAAACTACTGCTAAACTAGATAAAAGTGTACGGCAATATTTTCTCCATCTCCGCAAAATTTGCTTCTGCAAATAATAGATGAATTAAAGAAACCTTCAGGTACTTATTCCTAGTGCCGTCGAGATGAGTACTACAGCGCAAAGATAAGTACAAACCATTTCGGCCAGTTCTTTAAGACAGAGAACATTCCAAAATATGCCAATAACCAGATCTTTTCGATACAAATAAACTTTGAATTCCCTGGGAATTCTCCGAAAAAATAAGAATCCAACCCATCAAAATTAGGACCATGAAAGTGCTGGAGGACTCAAAGTATCAAACCAAGAACTAGTACGTTGTGAAGGATGATCGACACATTAGCGTATTTTTCGAAACAGTTTTCGGAGTAACATAACGCACGAGATCATTGTTGCTCCCTTTCTAGTTTTGAGTGAACTGTCATCAATGTCTCATCAAGTTATCATCGCTCAATTTCCATAAATCTGTATGATATCCGTGAAAATTTCAGTTTGAATAAGTGAGTTATGTTGGTAGCTGCTTGTTTCCTATCTACGTTCTTATATCTACTGTAACTATTGTGTAACTGCCAAGTGAACCATGACTCCATGACTTATGCCCTCAGGACATAAGTGAAATTATTATCAATTTACTCTGCCACTCAAATCTTACGTATCCTTCATTGAATTCCAGAGCCGGCTGTTCTTTTTTGAGCATTATCGTTGCATCCTTCTTTCATTACAGTACGATTCTTAAAAACATAACCCTCAAAGTTTGACAATCACCATCACCTAGGTAATTTATGTAGCAAAAATTTATGTAGCCTCCTGATTTGCCTTACACGTCAGATTATTTCCAGTCTTAGTATTTGATAGTGTTTTGCTTCTTTTTGCAGAACAAGAACACAATTTTGCATTAAGCATTTTCGCATTAAACTATCCAATGAAAGAAGTGACTTGAATCATTGATGGAAAGCCATGATGACCGAGAATGGAAGGAATATTCACATTACTTGAAAATTAGATTCGTAATATCTTGCTCTATGTCCACTAAAATGATCCTTCTTCACCAGAAAAAAAGATATGATGAGGATCACTATAAAATTCGCCAACTCTTACTCTGCGAAGAATCGAAAATGTCACTTTTTATAAGCAAAACCACGCAAGGGTCGGGTAACATCAAGTTCCATTCAACCTCTATGTGCTCGCCTTGTCCTTAAGTAAGATAACGTTTTAAAAAGATTTTCATGCAAAAAAAGTATGGCAAGAAACATCAGTGGTCTCCTGGTTAGACAAGAAATCAAGAAGCCTGAAACATTCTGAAACTGAAAACATTCGTGCCCTCTGCATAGGTACATCAAATAATAAGGTTCCTCACCATTCTTCCGGCTGGGCCACCACCTCAAAATATTAACTGGACGCGTTGTCTACTCACTGAAAAGCATGTTTATTCAGTTTTTATGTCGCAGAACAAATATCTGGATTCTCTCCTCTCATGAAGCGCATGTGGATCATCTGTAGCTCTTTAGGAAAGAAATACGATTGTTGCCATTGCGTACATCCTTTTCTTCTGGCGCGAATCGAAAGTGTTTTTTGTTCGAAAAAGAACTTTAAATAACACGCTCCCTTCTGAAAGCCTCAGGAGCACCCTCGCATGAGCATAAACTCTACATTGCTCGTGTCCTCTCGACTTGTCAACTGGTGTTGGTCATTCCGTGGCTAAGAATCGAAATAAAAATGTCGATTGAGTCAAAAATTTCATCGAAAAATCAATCAGCAAGACAACGTGAAGCAATATTATTTGTAATGATAAAATTATTTGTTATTTATGAAGACAATAATAACGGATTTTATTTTTAAAATTTTCAAATAAATTAAATAAGGTGCTCTTCCAGTCACGACAGACATAAGCAAGCATACATGCTATCTATCTATTCTTTGCAATAGAAAGTGTAATTAGATCTCACAAGAATCACTCAAGCCGATGGAGAATGTAATTTGATATTTTATGCTGTCATTTTTTTGCAGGGAAAATAAAACTGTCGGTCTATTCGTTTGAGTTTGGTACACCGGCTACAAGACCTTCATCATTTGGCATATCCAAATTGATTTTCTGACATATTTTGACATTGAAATCCTTCCCCTGCAGGAAGTTCCTGGAAACCGAACTTTGGCACGCATGTTTATATTCATTGAAATCCTTAATATAAATATTCAGAGAACAATAGATATTTGATTTAATGAAAGAAAATAAGTGAATATTCTTATCCGGGCTACAGTTTCACTTCGCTAATCGCAGATTAGCGATCGAGGAGTGATTTTGTTGCAAATTCAATGATTTTCGCTGACATCTTTCAACTGTTACAACGAGCACCTCCAGCACTCCTGCATCGAGTCATTCGCGAAATGGAAATATCCAAATTGCTTTTGAAGCAAATATTTGTGAAAGTTCCAGCGATCCGATGTCACTATTTCAATCATCCCTGAGGCATTAATTATATTTAAGCTAATTATAGCGTACTTGGAAAAAATAAATAGTACTAAGAGCAAAACTGCATCCAAGTGGGTATGACAATAATCGCGAATGTGTGGCGGGTTGCAATCTGGGCTTTGGCGAATCCAAGTATCTACGATCGTGCGGAAGAGTTGGGCGCCAAAAAGCAGAATCGTACTACTATCAGATGCAGCGAGTGTTTGTTTCACGAGATGTATCTCGTGAACTGGTCTGGGAACGAGCAACGGCTCCACCGCGGACTGGATCCGGCTTCGTAACGACTTCTGTACCAGGCCGAGCTGCATCTGTACCGGAGCGAATAGGTCCTAAGTCGACCGCGAATGCTCCGTTGGAGCCCAGTTTGTCACAGACTTACAGCTGCGCAGACGTGTATCCACCTTTTGTATACGGAGTACCTCAGCTATCTGTGCGAAACGGCCAGCAAAATAATCGACTTTCAAAACATGAACAAAGCGTTTTTAAAAATTCAGATTGTGTGTTGTAAAATCATTAAATAGAAAAATAGGCAAATTTTTAACAATTGCTGCAATTGTCGAAGCTTCCAATTCACTCTCAAGTGGAGTTTTCGGTTTTGGATTCGAAAAAAATCGCATACGAGGTCGCGGTGGAGTCGAAACGCGTTTTTTCAGTTAAACCCCGCGATTGTGAAAAATCAGTCTTGTTGATTCAACATCAGTAGTGATAAAGCTAACAAGTAAGTTAAATATTTTGTCACACTATTTCGTGATAAAATGTAAATTTCTGCCTTGAATGTGCTTGAAAACGTTCACTAGCGACACTGACTAGTGCACTTCCAGTAACTGGAAAGAAAAACGAACAACAATAAAAAAATAATAAAGCAGTTGACTTTATGCTATATAGTTCAAATTCCAATGAAGTTTGTTAAGTCTAGCTTCCGTGGAACGGAGCTTGGAAAACTTGAAGGAAACAGAAGCGCGACAAGATTTATTGCATTATTTTGCTCAAAATACCACACAATTATTTATTCTTGTCAAAATGTTTCTTGTGATTTTCAATTTGAATACTGTCCGCACTTTTTTTCTCGGAAATCAAATAAACAAGCATTGAAATATTTGCAATAACAACATGTTTGCATTTTGAATTTATGACATGTTTTTATTTGGTTTTTATTTCTTTATTTTGCAGGGAATCAAAATGACGGCGGGATCAGGTTACAAAAACGACGCATATGATGGTGATGCGCCAGTGAAGGTGAGTTTTTCAGTTTCCTATTAAACAATTTAATAAATTCTACTTTTCTTCTGTCGAACTTCTCAAAACTGCCACGACCACTTTGTCGGCATTCATTTATTTTTAATGGACGACGTCAGTAAAATATTTTTGAGATTTTTTTATCTTGAATTCATTAAAAATACGTTGATGCAAGCTTATTTATGTGGAACAAGAATACAAAAAAAATATTCAAAATAACGTATGTGCAAAGAAAGGGAGATGAACACAAACCACCATCATTGGCATTCCTTCGATTAAAAATGTTAAATTTTTAACGAGAAAGTTATTCACGTGTGGTATCTTAACTGCATCCGAACGAAATAATGTCATATATTAAATTACCGGTGAAGTTATGTATGCTGATTGTTTGTTCGTTACATGACATCGCTCCTTACTGATTTTCATTGGGATGAAACGTGATGTTCGATTAATTCATTCATGGCTAGTAAATGTCCACCTTTTGTTCGGTTTATTCTCGTATTTGTTTTAGTTATGACACAATAAATTGGGTCGGTGCTGATGTTTGTAATTTGCATGACATTGAAAGGATTGTAAAATTGCAGTATTCTTTAATAACTCTCGACTGCTTCACGGATAATGATGATCTGTGACGCGAGTTAACTACGTAAATTACCATTCAACAAACTTTAACCAGGACAATGTCATTATTTGTAGAGTAACACTGAATTGTCTTGTTTGTCATCTTCGATCGTTGAAGAGATCGCATTGTAAGTGTACAGAAAATTAGGATGAATTGAACAATCGAAGCACATATTTCACCCCCAAAAACACAGAATTGGCCAGTGAATGGAATTGATCCCTAAGCCACCAAACATTCTTTTAATTTTCTTATTCTCATTATCTTATTTTCAAATCACTTAAGATTTGAGTCGTAAAATCAGAGACTTATCTAAATGAAAGTGGACACGCAATCAACAGTTATAACATATAATAATTATAACAATAACATCCTTTGCTCAATTTCGCAGTTCCAACGTTAAGCTCTTTCTCGACTTACGCGCCTAAATTTGACTTACACCTTGAACATTTTGTGACCTTATCTATTATAAAAATAAAACAAACAATAAAATGTTAATAAATGACGGTCCATAATAGTCCTATATCTAATATACATTTTGTATTTTCATCAATATCAAAATAAAGAAAAAAAATGCATAAATATAAATCGGCGATTTCAATATACAATTGCATCAAATTTACAGCAAGAAGCTTGAGTTTTGTATTTCTCTCATTAGTTATCTCTCTCTCTCTTCGTAATTCTTTCATAATTCTCATATTTTAAGGATAAAATGAAGTCTGAGTAAGGTGGTCAAATTTGCATAAAATATTCACTTGAATTAATTACAGCTTGAAAAATTCATTAAAATTTAATAAATATAAATGAAAAGAAACAAAACTAAAATAAAATAATTTTTTCTCTCATTTGACACTTTACCCCTTCACTAGTCTTGAAATTTATACTATCCCTTTAATAAATACCCCTAACTTCTCAGATTGTTTAAACAAGCGTTGAAATTCGTCAACAACCATCCTCCATTACATCATAATGAGGTGCAATTTTCATTAAATATCTCCAACGTTGAGGCTGGTAGATACTCTAACCTAGATCTCCCGAACGCTGTTAGGGACAAAGACATCCTTATACACCACTAACCACCATACTCCCCAGAGGACCATAGCCCAATAAGCTGATCTATTCATACAGATGGGGCCTTATCAGCTACCCATGCTCCCTGAAGATAACTCCACGGTCAATGTTTGCGGAACGAGTCGCAAGGATACACTATACAATAGTATCTAGCAAGCTCAGCCGCTTTGCTTCGAAAAACATCCTAATTCTACTGAATCTCCACTAAAAAAAGATCCTAATTCGGTTGCACGTTGTCAACGCAATAAGCAGGCACCGTCATACAGATGGGGGTTTACCAACCATCCCTGGAACTAACTCAAAGTTTCATTCACCCAGATCTATTCCAAAAACGGATAAATAAAGGTATACCCAAAAAATTTTGAAGTATATTCTAATATCGACCTATGAACCAAACGTTTTAAGCCATTTGCGCGGTGAACAAACTTCAATAGCCTCAATTTCAGAAGTTCACATGCTATTGTACAACCGATGTTTCATTACTAAGGACGCCTCTTTCACCCAGAAATTGATCAGAAGAAGCCTGTTAAGTCCTAACTTGATGATTTAGGTGTTTTCCGAAATAACAAGACTTAACAAATAAGAAGAATCTACTTGATAACTGGTGGGACTTTAAGAGGAAGTTATTTACTAAACAACCCCTTCTTTAGTAATATTTACCGTTATGTGAATAGGGGTGAAATCGGTTTGCTACTTTTCTTAAGGATTTCTTCAAATGTATCTCATGAGTAGCAGGCGGGCTCGATACGATTTCGGAAAGACATTTTTTGTCTGGAGTTTAACCAATCCTTACTAAAGAAACGGAGGCATTTCTTGATAAAACAAACTCTAATAAATTGGAAAATCGTTCTCTTAAGAATGCGTTAGTAGCGAAGTATTTAATGCAAATGGGCATGTAAAATAGTTATAAAAACCGCTCATGGTCGAGCGCTATTTCTTTTCTAATTTTTTTTCTTAGACAAATCAAAAAAGTTAGAATCTTTCTCGAGCTATTAATTATGGTATATGTTAACATTCGATCACGTCGATGCAGTCGTTATTTTGATATTTATTCAGTTTATCGTAGAATAGTAGAAACTTCCTGACCATTAGCCGTGGTTTGCGGATTTTTTGAGCTGCTTCACCGAACTTTAATCTAGATAACTTTCGTACAATGTTCTCGTATGTGATCCGTTTGTCATCCCAAGTCACTATGCGTTTTAGAAATGTTTCGATCTCATTCTGTTTGGCCAAGGCTTCGCAGATGAAAAGTTGGTCCATCATGTTCTTTGGTGTTAATAGCCAATAAATTTGGTTTTAGTAAAAAGAAAATAGTAGTAAAAATACGAAAAATTTATATAAAAGGTATTATGTCCAGTTTTATCTCAGTGGTATTTTGCATTATTGGATCCAAAAAATTTCAGAAGCTACAACAATCATTTGAATGTCACCGAGAGTTCTCCGTTCCACAATACCAAAGCTACAGATTTTTGTACAAAACATGTGACTATTTAATTTCAACTAGATTGCGAATCAAATATGCCTTGTTGGTACCATAATATTTGCTTTTTCTTTGAAAATATATCTCCTTTTTAACTTTTACCTTATTCTCCATTTCACCGTGTCTTCCAAGTATGATTTGGCCTACCAAGCATGACTTCTGACTTTTGACATGTTTGAAGCCTTCAGCACCAACAATTCTGAAGTAGTAAATAGTAAATAGGCGTATCCTTTTCTCAACTAGAAGTTCAGTTTCGCCCCATCTTTTTGTAGTAGAATTTGCTAAAGGATTCGAAAATCTTAGGTTAAAAAGGCTCATATTTAAATCTTTTTTTAAATGAAGTAAAAGTCTCAGTTTGAAGGAATCATCTTAAATGCATGTGTTGAAATGACAGTTGATGAAGCCGACAACACAAAACGTCAGACAGAGTAAAACGACATATAAATCCGAGCCTTGCGACACCGCTTATGGAGAATGATTAAATATATATAATATAATAGCGCTCCAATATAACGCGTTTCTGTACGAAAAAAAAACGATGGAACGACGGAAGTTCGTTGACAAAACCAACAACTAAAGTAATAATCAGTATTTGTGTGGAATACAGAAAAACGCTTTGAATGAGTTGAGGAAATCCTGAAAATTGTTGCATTCAAATCACTTCCGTCCTTCGATGTATGAGTATGGTCTGTTTTTAGTTTTCATTTTTACGCGGAAACAAATGAAGTGACTTGCATTGCCAAATGGAAGATAAAATTAAATTCTCGTTATTCGGATTGTTAGATATCTCGGCAGTTCTAGTCGCTTCAATACCGAGTGCAAAATGGAGTGGAATCGGAGTAGATTTCATAATGTCCACGCTCTTTCCTTTCACTATTCCAATTGATGCACCTTCTCATCATCTCAAAGTGAAAAATTTACGTTGGGATTTGAGTCGTTCTCACGATTGTTCCGCGGTATACTATCAACTCTTAAACTGCTATTTATAATGGCTCATAAATGTGATAAATGGAAAAATTTACGTCATTCTACTATCATCATATTCAAGATATCCGGAGTTCATATGCTATATAATTTGCTACCATGCGTTAGAAATGTCGTATGACCTTTCAATTATAGTCTGAACTGATTTCAAATTTCCATTATAATTAACCTCTAATCGTGGGGAATGTTTATATAACTTGCCATAAGATATGCCTCGTATTTTTGGCACTAAGACTGGCCACAGGCTGCACTTTGAAACAACGCAAAAGATACCATTTTCCATTAGTCTTCTGTGACTCGAACCCGATTAACATCCACGGTAATAGTCTTCTCACGTTTTTGTAGGCTGCTATTGTTTAAATCATCCGTATAATTTACCAATTTTCAGTCACATGCTTGCAAAGAAACGAATGCATATTGTTTGTACAGCCTTCAAGCCGATACCCCAGAGCCAAGACACCGAAACATCCATATTCATATGCCTAGACGGCTTTAATCGATGCAAATCTCCTAGCCACGGGACAAAACTTCCAAATCAGAGATAAACTAGAGTTATCAAAAAGTCTTTTGCGCATGGACTCTCCACCAAGCAAATCCGCTTTCCAACAATGCGGATGCGAAATCGGAGTACGTTTCAAGTTTCATCCATGCTTGCAAGCTGATCTCGCGAGTTGTATGCAAAATAACCACGAAAAAACGATCCAGCGGAAAAAATGAAATGAAGGTTGAGGCATTCATCACTTAATCGACACCATTAAACCTGAACACGATTTAAGGTCTTGTCTACAATGAGTGGTACATGAAAGTCCTCAAGCTCTTGGAAACCCCAAAATAATTGGTAAACACTATCCTTTCGCCTGCTTCTGTGGCAAAGTGAATGTTCGCAACTAGATAAAAGCTCATCGCGATCGTTGCTTGCAAAAAAAACAGCTCTGGTACACCGTGGAATTCAGCCAACGTGCCGAAGAGCCCTATATCTATAGCAGGTGGTTGACGTTTGGCGCATGGGGAAATCGGATCCGAATGGCTGGTGCCAAAGAAATGCATTCGCCTAACCTACCTTGGAGGCATACTAGACCTGGCGCCCTGCTGTCACCAATTATTCGAACATGTTTCTTCGCGCAACCGGCTTTGGATAAATGCTCAAAGTGTGATAAAATCGGTTTGAGCCGGTGCAAGCCGGAATAGTTGTTTGCCAACCAATCGAATTGTCCAAGGTAAGGCGCCATCTGAGCTCACGGATTTTCTTGGTCGCAAAGTCCAACTTTTTACCTTATGTGCGAGCGGACTACATGAGTCAGCGCCCGATTCAGAGGTGGGTAACCTACAATCGCAGCAATGGTCTTTGTTACCCATCGAAGTCAAAGAAAATTGCCAATCAACTCCGCTACAGATTAGAGCCATCAATCCGAATTAATCGGAAAGACTTTCTTCACTCATTTATTTTGTCTAATAAACAAAGTCCGTCTCAAGAATTTAAGTCACAGCTCTTTCGAAACGGGTGAAAATGAATAATTCGCACCTATAAAACGATAATTTGCAGCCGATTTTGATAAAATATTCAAATGAGTTCCACCTGATTTATGTCAAATGAAGCACGCAATCGTTTTTCGCAAGGCGTGCTACTATTCCTGCTCAAAAGTCGGTCAGCCAATCATAAGATGGCGTCACGAAATTCACTCATTTACAATTACCACAGGAAACCCGCCAACTCGAGACTGCTGGTGTATAACATAAACTAACTCGCAACAGGGTCTCAGCTCTCTGATTCTATCACTAAAGGAGTAATTAGAGCTCATACAGCAATCCCCGTCCTCCCTCCCAAAACTTATGATTCCCCCCTGGAAGCGCAATTGCACGAACAAAGGAAAACCCTTGAACCCTAACTGCCACATGATTCCCAGGAAAGCGATAACTCGTTAACCTATCCGCATCCCACAGATACATTTCAGAGCCTGAAATAGATACAACTCGCATAGATAGTTCGTTCGTTGCACATGTTCACACACACGGTCGTAATTTCGCCTCGGGGATTACAACGTAAGCCTTTTTACTTCTTCAGCGAATTATTGTGGTTATTTGCGTTCTTGTCAACGATATTTTAACGTTTCATTTGTAATCGATAGATACATTGGCAAGATACATCTGAAAAGCATTTCACGTGCAAGTGACTTTAAAAATAGCCAGTCCTCGGACGTTAGGTTACACGGCCATGCAAGACGATGCATACAAACTATTCTTACGTTGCTGCCATTCCTTCCAAGCCGCATACAAATTTTTAAGTTCCTCAGGTATTTCTGTACCTGCTGCATTCATCGTACAAGAAATATTGTCTGATACGCATCGGGAAAACAATTCCTAAAATAGAAATAACAATTGGATTTGAACAGTGCGAACTGATATAGAGAATAGCAATCATTCCGAAAAGAAAAATAATGATATAAAATAAAACCTACTGCCTCTGCTCAACGGAAAGTCCTTTTCAACGAATACTGTCTAGCATAACACAGAGGTTTATTTATTTGTCCCTTTTATAGAAGCTTTAATTGAAATTAAGTTGTGTAAAATTGTTACTCCACGCCGCATAGAAACAAAACATTGCAACAGCGTTTTAAAAAGTGATGTCTCCCACATCTTAGTCCTTTACAATTAATAAAAATTTGTTGAAAAATGGCGAACTCTTGAAATAAATTATCCACAATTTGACAAAAAGGGGTTTCGACGTAAGTTTCTGGCACCAAATTGATTTATTTTAATGATCAAGGATTTCGTCATGATCAAGGAATTTAAAATCGGTCCAGTGGCTTGGGTGATTATCAGGCCGTCATTTCAAAAAACCTTTTTTCGAGAAAGATGAGTTTAAAGTTTTTTTTTTTAATCTATTTGAAACGTGATCGGTGATTCAGCTATTCCAAGAAAAGTAGCATCATCAAAAAGGTATACTCTTCCTGAGCATTTTTCTAGCTAAACTTCTTTCTTTTTCTGTATCTTTGCTGGCCTTTCTGCCATTCCCATTCTTTCTGATACCTTATACACTTGATACAATGTTCGAACTCATAAATTTCACAATTTTTCAATGAAGTTCTTGCTTCCTTGGATACTGACAATGAAGTTTAAAGCCCCAATTCGACGACTTCCTTTCGATCTAATGTATGTTTAGGAACAATTGTCTACAGTGCTTTATTCCAACACTACTTGCTGCTCAGTGGTTTTTTTTCCTAAGCCACGTATCAATAATACTTCAACCGTTACCTTTTTGAACACGGGGTTCACAAGCTTCTGCACCTTTTCACTAAGCGCCGATTGAAGTTTTAATGGCTCGTTGTCTTCTTTTGGAGAAACCATATTATCTGTAACACTTACTACACACGTACCAACAACAGTGAATACGCGAGGCAGAGAACTAAAGCCTCATTTAAACCAGTTACCATCTCCTCAAACAGATGCCTCGTCCTTCGTAATCCTTTATTTATATTATTCTCCTTTTATACAATTACACCTTTTTTAGATACATAGTATCAACAGATTTTGAAGAAATCAAAACTCACAGGGCATATTTATTTTCAATCCACAACCTGGAATTCTAGATTTTCATAAACGAAATATCTTTACCACACATTTGACATTTGACCATATTCGCTTTTTCGAAAAAAAAACAAATTGCAACGCCATGATAGAGTAACTGTAACAATTATCAAATTTAATGTCAATTTCACTATTTTTGCATAATTTTTCAGCGCATTGACTGGTTAATTACGTATTTTGCTCCAATTTGTGTTGGTTGTATTGAAATTTGTGAGATCTTCTAGCAGATCTGCTTTCGAATTTTTACTGCCCTTACGATAAAGGATCTTTCGGATAAAGTTCCAACAACAAAGTTGATGTATAAAAGTCTAAATAAACACTGAGCCACCGAAATAAAGCCGAAGTTATAATTTCCACAGAAGAAAACGGTATTTTGGAGAAGGGGAATCAAAGAGACGGCACACAGCTAACAGAGAGGTTTCTAGCAAAGAGAGACAGAAAATCGCATAAGTAGATTTATACTCAGAAGCTTTTAGACAGATCTTCTTGTCAAACGCAATTGTGAAAGGAATTTTAACAATCCAAATAAAATCTTTTTATTTTGATTGAATTTTATCAATAGCCTAGCGGTGCTTGATGCTTGCATAGTGATGCATGCAGCATATACATTTCAGAGAAAGATGACACCTGTCATACTATCCTTTCATGAAGACAATGGGTCATCTTCTCGTGAAAGTGGGGGAATTCACTCATGATAGTTTAATCGAAGAGATGCTGAAATCGGCTGACAAATGGAACCAAGTGGTGACAACCGTCTTAACAATAAAAAAAGACATACGTGATCAGCCGCAGGCAGCAAGGGTGCAGCGATCCCATCTGTACCATTTCATCTCCTTCCCTTCCTGCTAGAGGCAGAATTCCTGCAACCTAAAGTGCAACCCAGAACCCATAATAAGTAGACCAGTGAGGTTTAGCCCAAAGTAATATGTCTTTCGGCACCAACCTCGGTATTCCCGTTGACAGGGAAGGTGTTTGGATGGTAGTCCAGTACGACTGGGACCCGGTGGCACAAATCTACTTGACTGGTTTGTTCCCTTGGGGTCGGGCACTAAGGGTGTAAAACGCCTTTACCTCCCTGCCCAAAGAAATAAAAGAAAGACAGGCCAACAACATTTAACTTACGAAAGAGACGTAAACTGCTGATCATGTTTTTCAACGAACTGGTCGTTGTAGCTGTTGAAAGCTGATGCAGATTCCGAGAAAAGTTCATTTCATCGAATGTAACACATTTCTGGCTTAATGGATGTGTTGATGAGCAAAACTGGTAGATATGGGTTCGGATCTATCAAAATTCTTCAAGAGAAATAGAAATTCAATTATCAATGTCACCAGCAATACTTAAGCGGTCGAAAATCAATGTTTATTGCCTTAGCTCTTCATTAAAACTAACCAATTCAGCATTTGAATGCAGATGGTAACAACTGTGTCACAATCTTAGTGGTTATGTTTTAAAGAATACGGTTCGACTTATCAAAAAAGAAATCTTTGCGGGAGATAAGGGACTGGATGGAAAATGTGATGTCCTTTTTTTTCAATCAACACTTCCGTAACAGTTCGCTTTTCTCTAAACGCTTACATTACGCAATTTTGACCAGCGCATTCGACAATGAATGCCGTGATTTAAATGGCTCAAATGGTACTTCCTATCATCCAAATACTTCATAAGATGAAAAATCATCAGAGTATCCCAGGAAAACGAAACATAATATAAAGACCTTTAAGAAAAATATTAGAAAAAAAAACCCGGAGGCTAAAGCCTATATTGTATCGTTAGGTATCCAAAACAGCCAAACAAGCCAAAATCTCGCAAACATTTTGTCAGGATCTTTAAATATTATCCATCATTATAACGAATTTCGGGTTTCTGAGGGCTCCAGGTCTCAAATATTTCTCTAGGTGAAAATTCATTAGATACCAAGTCCGCCGGTGTGTCAAAAGAAAAAGAAAACTAAATAGAGAAGGCTGGGAGGAAAATATTAGGGCTAAAGGTGCCCTAAAGGAATCTCAAGGTGCGCAAAAGTAAACCAATGTTAAACCGATGTACACCAATATAAGCAAATATTTACTTTTGTAGGCAGATAGCCAAGTAAACCAACGTTACCTACACCTTGCAAAGATAATTTTTTTCATTTGAACTGCAGCAGTTTTAATGAACAAAAGAGAAAACATTTCAAAGCAGAATACCGAAAACTGCGAATTATTACCTGGCACTGTTGAGGATAAACGTAGTAAGGACCCGCTGTATAATAAATCACCGGAAAGCTAGACAAAGTTTGAAGAAAGGTAAATAATTTCCTTTCCATCGGTAGCGTCACACAATTGTCATAAATCGACAGGGAGGAAATATTCCAATGGATTTCTGAATACTCAAATCATATATATGGTTTTTTTGAGGAAATACAGAACATGATATACTCCTGTGTCAACTAGTAATTACAGACCAGTTTTCCGGACTTTAAACTTAAGATACTTCAAACCAAAAAAAAATAGTGTAAGTTCTATACAGATTACATATCCCTTGAATATGAATATATTATATACTATATATGAGATGAAAATAAAGAAAGGAATGAAAACTATGAGCGGCATTTAAATAGAAACGAGTTGGCTCAACAAACAGGATATTTGGATAAAGAGTTCTTTAAGCCAAACTCCTACACGATAATGTTCTACTTTGAGCTACAAACCGTGGAAAGTACGCCAAAAATTGGCAGTCTACAACCTTACGATCTTCAGCCCTGCAAATCAAATTGTCTTGGACTATCTTTGAGTACAAGGAACACAAACAAAGATGTGGGTTGGGCGAATGAAGCTTCCACCTGGATTTTTGACCACATTTCTAGCCAAATGAATGTCAGATGTGTGAGAATGATGCTGAATGGATCCGGAAGCCAACAAATCTATTGATATTCGTAATAAAGCCCTTAAATCTTGAACACACCCATCCAAAGTTGCAAATTATTTATCATAAGTTTTTTGAAAGTGAACACAGCCGAACAATGGAGAAAGTCAAATATAATTTAATACACACAAAAATGACAAAAAATCAAAATTGGTTCGGTTTGCACGCAAGAAGGTTGATCACATATAACACGTTCAGCTGGGACTAATCCATAATCAGTAGAAAATATGATGTATGATGTCTTAATGGTTTTAAAATAAGTTGCATCTTCAACTAAATTAAACATTCATTGGCGTTGTTTTGTTGGCTCCAAGATGGAAAGGATGCAACCGACACTTTAGTCTGCAAAACCAATTTCTAAGGCGATTTTACTGTCATGGAAATCTGTATAAAAACAAGAAATGTGGAAATGGAAATGGAAGATGGAAATGTCTTTCCATCTTAAACGAAAAACAGGTAGATCTGATAAAATCCTCCTGCGAGGATCTCACAATACCGAAAGCTTACCACAATATTTAAAACTCAATACCCAGCAACGCTACAACTAGGGATTCCTGACCTGAACCAGACCAGGACGAAAACTCAGAAAATGAATAAATTTGTTTCTCTTCAATTGTCTTAGAGATAAGTATACACATTGTGTATTTTTTACATAAAAAAATGAATTATTTTGAATTGAAGCCATTATTTACTTTATTGCAGAGAATAATCATTTATATTATTATTAAGAATGGTGAAAAGAGCTCAAGCTGATATCGAACACGCGTCCCTGCCGCTTCTCGTCAGGTGCCAACTCACAGGCCGGGAGGCATCGATTGGCACTACCAGCTTAGGTGGATGTCGACTGGTTATTTTTACTAGTTATGAATATTGCTCTCAGCTTGCTCTCGTGATCGAAACCAGCTTAAGCTCTTTACACCTTTCTCAATATTAATTCACTTTCGAGATATTCGACAAATTTGATCAGAACGTCCGCACCCATGAGTCTTCGCTGAGATAGCTTAGATTAGAAAAAATGGAAAAATTGATCTACCAAAAACTTCTGAAATTCATTTATATATTTAAAGCTGATTAACAGGAAAACCTCACGGGTTGACATGCGATTTTCTCACATTTCACATTCGTGGTGTTGGCATTGACCTGACGAGATGAAAATCGCTTTATGTGATCCATTTCCAATTAGTTTATACTGCTTTAGTTTTGTGCATAAATCTACTGATAACGCATCAAATATCCTAATCTTCCCAGTTCAGCAATGGAAGTCCCAATATCGTTCGTCTTCCATCACGAAAGGACAATGTGAAACAAAGAAAGTGCATAAGCAATGATAGGACTTATGCCGACAATATGAAAGAGATAGTTGACGCCGAAAACTTGTGAAAAAAAAACTCTTTGAAATCAAATTACATTTGCCTAACATAATATAAGTGCCCTAGAGAACAAAGCCAATCCTAAGATTCCTTTCTCAATTCAACCTTGAGTAGAATTCTACTTCGAGGAACAAGCATTAACAAAAAAACACATGCTCGTAAAAGAAGCAAAATTTGCGTAATTCAATTCAAGATCTAGTTTCTCTCAAGGCTTCCCATGTGTTCGGTATCAAGTCTAGGTATCACAAGCGAAACACTATATCCCACTTTAAAAGCACGTGATTCCACGAAATTCTTCCACAATTGCCATGGATGATGACACAATAATCGATGTCCATTTGCATATTAGTTTCATGTACTTTGGAGTGAAAAATGTTCTTGTTTTTGTTATGATTTTCTTATTTATTTTGAAAGGTCATTCAATTGTCATGGTTCATGTTTCAAGATTTGTTATTATGACCAAGCCATACGCACACACACGTAGCGCAACTATAGCAAATGTGTTATGATACGATTTTGTAAATTGAAAGTGAATGAAATCTGTAATAGACGCTGCGCGCACCTATTCAAGGTAAGCTCGTGCTCGCGCTAGGGTGTAATGATAATAAAATTATTATCAATGTAAGCTGTAAGGTTTATACGATTGGAAAATTGTTAGGTGCCTCGGTTTTTTATTGTCCTAAGTCTAAGGTTGTTTGATATACACTTTGAAAATGATAATTATTTATTATTAGGAATTTATTGTAGTTCGTCTTAAAAGTTTCTTATCCGGTTAAACGTCTCTTGGAAACTTGTGTCGTTCAGTTCCTGACTGGTTTCAATTCCGCATTGTATAAGTCAAGTTCGATTTAACTAACTATCTACGTATATACTATGGATGGGTAGTAAAATCTGAATAGGGCTAAGGTAATTTAAGAGGAAAGGAGGGTTTATTGTGGTCATTAAACATTCAATTAATGCTTTTGTGCCATTATAGACTGTCGAATTAATTTGTGGACGGCTTACAGCAGCCCTGTAAAATTTATGTTAACAGGATTTAAATCCATTCAAATAAACTCAAGTACCACAAGAAACACAAAAACATCTTATGACGAAACGCCATACACTAAAAATATTAAAAACTTGGAATTGCAAAACTTTACCTTTTAAACGGATTGATATGTAGAATTTAAAGATTTTCATGCATAATAAAGCCACTGAGATTGAATTGAAGGACGGCTAACAAGTACTTATGAATTTTTTCAGTAGATGTCTTTGAGTTTACCTATTTCACCGAAGTGCATAAGAAAAGTAATTAGGCTGACAACACTCCGTGCGATCTGGCAACGCTGTGTCTACTGGCCTGAGCTAGACGGGTTTGTTTATCCCTTACACTTTCTCAGTCCACACAATATATTTGACAGCGCCATCAATGAACTTGTGATATTGTTTTTGCGTTAAAAATCAAGCATTGGAAGTAAGAGTTTTGTTTTAAACTTGGTGTATCTGAGAGTGTGACTTTTGAAGAGTTGAAACAAGCTTATGCGGTACATTTCTAATCAAAAGTATAAGTTTTCCACTGGCACAAACCATTTTTAAAAAGCCGACAACACGTTGAATTACTAGCTCCCTCAAGGAGACTTTTAAATTCAAAAACTGACGGAAACGTTGAACGTGTGAGAGGCTTGTAGAAGAATTATAAAATGAGAAAGTTGCATAGGAGATGCACCACTAGAACATTCATAACATTTTTTTTTTCTTTGAAAGATCTATCGGACTAGGTATACGAGTAATATTGCCGGAAGTTCATGTCAAATTCATTTAAAAGATTTTTGAATTTAAATTTTAAAAGCGACGCAAATAACACGCCCAAATAACCGATGTTGATTGTATATTCGGATTTGAATCAAATTTGTAAAAGTTTTTTTTGAAAAATCTAACGAATGTGCAGAAATGTTGGTTGGCAGTACAGGGGACCACTTGCCATTATGAATTAAAACCCATTTTAACAACAGCAAACATTATCTCTTCTCTTTGAAGAATCAATTAAAATTCCACAATTATTGGCATTCTTATAGATATGACTAGCATCTGTGTTTAAATTGTTTATCCGGTAAAGTTCCAAGCAAACGAAATTTCGGGGGAACATAAGTTTCTTTTTTGTAAACTCGGGCGAAGAACTTCTGTTACATCTATTCGACGTCATCCAGATGCTGATTCTCAGAAAAATCTGAAAAAAAAAATTTTTTTTATTTTTGGTTGGGTTTTTTATGGTTTCATACAAACCAAAGGTAGTGGAAGCAGGCTATTTCGCTTAATCCATTGATTTAGTGAAATATCCTGCATCTAAAAAAGGAGGCGCTTCTTGAGCTCTCTTTGTCCTTAAAATTACAAAATGTAGAGCTTTGTTATTATTGTATATATTTATTTATAGTTTGTTATATATTTTGTTGTATTTATTCTTTATTTTTATTCAATCTCCTCTCACAACATAAATATGAATGAAACTATCTAAACAATAAAATATTTTCATTGCATAGAATCTTAAAAATAATTTTCCCTTTAAACGTCACTGAAATTCTGATACGCACGTCCAAAATTTTTGTCAAAATTATGAATATTTTAATCGCAATAATGTTGTTCATATTTTTCACAAAGAATATGGTTTTATCTGTTGTTATGATGTAACTTTTTTACAACGAATGCCACAACAACTCTTATGAATGTTCATAAATTTCCAAGGAGTCATGTTAAATAGCTATCTAAATATATGAAAAGAAGGATCTAGAAGATCATTTGAATCACAGACTTATTATGAATGGATACAACGTCTTTTTTCAATTATTAAACAACAGAAAATTTTCGAATGCAAATAATATTTAAAATATAACTTTGTTAATTGACTCACACCCATTTTGAGATAAAATAGCAATTTATAGAATAGTAATATACGCGTAAAAATCATCCATTAAAAATTGTATCGTCATGTATTAAATTTTGTTTTATTTCACGTCTAATTAATACTTTCAAATCAATTGAAATTGTTGATTGGAAAGATTGAAAGGGAATATCCTGGGGCCTGTACTTTTTGCCAGTAGTTACTCAAATTCAACTTATGCATCATGGTCATGGAATGACCAAAAGTAATGATTAAAAATATTGTTCCATTGGCTAAGCCTCCTGAGTTTATAAATTTAATTAAACTTCAATATTATACATTAGCACATTGTTCCAAGTTTTTCGTAACAAGTTGTTACAATATCCTTATGAAAAGAGTACCGGGCAATCCTATCTTCAATCTTATTTTTTAAATTTGTTTTATTTTTGGGTTAATTTTGATGACTTTAAATATTATTAAACCACAATCGTCTTGGTTGCAGCAACAGAATTTTTTTTGGAATAACAACTACTGCGAGTTCGCATACAAAATATTATTTCCAGATACGAAATTTCACATTTGTATGCTAGCTGGAGATGCAATCAAAAGACAATTGCATATGTATATTCAATTGATTCGAGTGAAAAACTTTTCCAAAAAAAAATAGCAACTACGATGCTGAGATGGCTCACTGCTCCGTAGTAGACCACATTTAACATTATCTTGCTTCTAAATGTTAGGAATACATAACAAGGTTCAGGCCAAATTTTTCCTGAAGCTTACCAAGGATAACTGACTTCAAAACCGTGATAATTTCAATAAAATGTTAGGCGGCTCGCATTTATATTCTTGGATAAAGGTAGACTAACACATTCAAGCGAAAAAGGGCTTTTAACCGAACACCGTCTAACAGATTAGGTGTAAGGCGAGTAAGAAGAATCTACTTTTCCAAGGAATTTACGGTCTAGGACACCTTCACATGATGACAAAATTGTTGATCACTCCAATTGCGATAACACATTGAATAATTATTCATTTTCAAAACGTGCAAATGAAAAATAATAAAATAGAACTCTTGCTTGATTTCGATTCAGCAAAATTCGATTCAGAACAACAATCATATACTATTCACTTAAAAAAAAAGAGAATAGAGTAAATGACACTAATTGGAATATTTACTGATCATATAAATCAGTTGCTAATCAATTCAATGGTGTGCTACCGACCCAATCAGCAAGTAAATATAAATATGAATAATTGTTTCGTTTCTTGTCCTTCAGCCACCAAAGTGCACAGATGACACAGTATCTATCAGAGAAAAAGTCAAGCTATCAAGAAACGAAAAATGGAGAATTCTCAAGAACATCATCATCATATCAGTTGCATTTATGGTACAATTCACAGCATTCCAGGTAAGCACCATCGCGCCATTCGCATAGATGAATATCTTAAATTAAAGACTTTTTCTCGTTTCACAGGGAACAGCTAATTTACAATCTTCAATTAACGCTGAAGATGGATTAGGAACAATTTCACTTAGTGCAATTTATGCTTCATTAGTCTTATCTTGTATCTTCCTACCTACATTAATTATACGGCGATTGACTGTGAAATGGACGTTAGTTCTTAGTATGTTATGTTATGCTCCTTATATTGGGTTCCAGCTATTCCCAAAGTAAGTAGTCAACACACTGCCAGCTGACAGGGCGACCCATCTAACTTGTTTAACATTTTCAGGTTCTTCACATTAGTACCTGCTGGTATTCTAGTCGGTTTAGGTGCTGCTCCTATGTGGGCATCAAAGGCTACCTACTTAACACAAGTAGGTCAGGTGTATGCCAAAATTACAGAGCAAGCCGTTGACGCTATAATTGTCCGATTCTTTGGATTCTTCTTCTTAGCGTGGCAAACGGCTGAACTATGGGGAAATTTGATCTCAAGTTTAGGTAAGTTCAAGTCAACCACATCTCATTCAAAGCTTCTTTCGTGGTTCCGACTTTTTTCAACCGAAATACTCGAATCGTTTTCTTGCTACTATAATTGATCTATTTATTTTAGTGATTTCAAGTGAAGGGGAAGGTTCCTCAAATGCTACTATTAGTGATTTAGAATTAACAACCTGCGGAGCTAACTTTTGTGCAGTTGGCGCTGGAGGACATGGAAATCTTGGACGACCACCAGCATCCGAGATTTTCGAGATCACCATCATCTACTTGTCATGCATTATCGCGGCAGTACTTATCATCGCCTTCCTATTGGATCCCCTTTCGAGGTTGGTACCCATATCAGACTGATTAGTCTACGGAATTCTCTTTAACTTATGCTTTATTTGACAGGTATGGTGAAAAACGAAAGGGTTCCCAATCAGCCCAAGAGCTCTCCGGCATGGAACTCCTCATGGCCACGTTCAAGCAAATGAAAAAGCCTAATCAGCAACTTCTGATCCCTATAACTGTATGGATTGGTATGGAGCAGGCGTTCATAGGTGCTGATTTCACACAAGCATACGTTGGATGTGCGCTTGGTGTTCACCACATTGGATTTGTGATGATTTGCTTCGGCGTCGTAAATGCCATATGCTCCATTCTGTTTGGGTCTGTGATGAAATACATTGGTAGGATACCAATTTTGGCACTTGGAGCTGTGGTTCATGGGGCTATTGTTATTGTGATGCTTTTCTGGATGCCTTCGCCCAGGAGTCCTCTAATTTTCTTCGCCATGTCCGGTTTATGGGGAGTTGGTGACGCAGTTTGGCAAACACAAATCAACGGTAAGGACAATTCAAAACCCATACATACCACATTCCTTCCAAAGATCAATACAACATTCTGCACTTAATCATAATATTACTCAGGATATAAATTTAACAATTTCTTTCGCAGGTTTATACGGACTTTTGTTCCGACGAAACAAAGAGGCTGCTTTCTCCAACTACCGTCTATGGGAATCGGCAGGCTTCGTTATTGCTTATGCCTACGCTACCACACTCTGTGCCAGAATGAAGCTGTACATTCTCATCTGCATTCTTAGTCTTGGTATGCTAGGATATATCATCGTAGAAATCAGATACCGGGCAAAAGTGAGTTCATTTATTGTACCCCCTTGCAACCCAGTTCTAATCCGCTTTTTTCATTCCATTGTAGCAACGAAGATTGAAAGCCTTGGAAGAAGATCCCAAAAAACAGATTGAAGAACATGCCAATAATGTCGTCGAAGAAACTGACGATGAAAAGGATGACTTGGAAGAAGATATTATTGTTACACATCTTTAAAGGTCGCACATGCAGATCCAACGCACTATAAAGCAATGATTACTAAGCCAAGAGCAAGTTTAGGATAGTAAGGAAAAAAAGCAACAAACTCAAATGGAGATATTAGAAAATGAATATTTGTAAATCAAACGCATGATAGGAATATTTAAAATAGGGCCAAAAGAAAACCTAACTCTTAGGCAGAGGAAGTGCAGAATATTTACATATCCTGCACCTTCAGCGATAACTATTGCTTAAGTATCGAACCAATATTGGGTTCACCACAATACTTAATGATAGTCTCGAAAAAACTTGAAACACAAATACTTCCTATATTATTTATGATGTATGTATATGTAATGTTATTCGATTTTTGCTCAGTATTATACTTTTACAAAATAAGTCACGCGCGAACCTCATTTCGATGTCAAATGCAAAAAGCCTTTAGCTAATTTTAACAAAATGATAATTTTATTGTACGAGGCCCGTCAGGACATCCTGCACGCCCGATTAGGTAGTGATTGAATTCAATAGCTCGATTTATTGATGTAAAATATTTTTCTTGTTCTGTATGTTTTATTGAATGTAATGATTTAGGATCATAAGTAGATCGTGTTATAAATATATTTTAAAAATATGATTATGAAAAAATTGTTGTTTCATGTTGATTTTTTGTGGTATTAGTATTGCATAGATCTTCTGATTCTGGTCATGCTAAATGAATTTGCAGGCTTTCTAACCTTTGGCAAAAATTCGAGGCAAAATCGAGGTAATGTATATATATTGGTATCAGGACCAACTAAACCAAGTGGCAAGGCTTAAGTTTCGAAATTGGGCTTCGAAAGATTCATCAGCAGGGGCTTGTGACAATAGAGGTAAACAATACCTACGTGAACTGCGTCTGTTCAGGGGAAGTGTGTAAAATTATAAATAAATTAAAAAACAAAAAATCACCAGGCCATGATAGGATGTCGAATATAGTTCTGAAGAATCTCACCAGAAAAGAGGTTATCCTACTACACTACATCTTTAATGCCTGCCTCAACATTAGCTACTTCCCCTCTACATGGAGGAATGCTATAGTTATTCCGATCCTCAACTAAGGAAAATCAACTAAGGAACATCACCTCCCAAATAACTATACCCCAAGAAGCCTCTTACTATCACTCGGCAAACTGCTGGAAAAATTAATTCTCGACCGGTTAAACAAATTTGTTGAAAATAATGAAATTCTCCCTAATTTTCAATTCGGTTTTAGACATGGGCACTCAAGCGACAAGCGTGCCACTCAGGACATTAAACATGCCTTGAAAGAAAAGGAGTCCACAGGAATGATATCATTTGATATCGAAAAGGCATTTGATACAGTATGGCATAATGGCCTCCTCTACAAGTTGGTTCAACTTAAATTCCCTCCATAGTTAGTTAACATCATCGCCTCCTTCTTGAAAGACCGGATATATTCCGTTATAATTCGAGACACCGTATCCCACCCTCATAGTATACCTGCAGGAGTTCCCCAAGGCTCATGTCTAGGCCCACTACTTTTCAACATATATACCTCGGACATGCCTGTCCTGGATACATGCAAACTAGCTACTTTTGCAGACGACACGTGTTTTTATATATCTTCAATAGACCCCAATAAAATAATTAAAAGCTTAGACAATATCTTGAAAAAATGTACCAATATTACCATCGGTGGAAAATTAAAGTTAATATCTCCAAAACCAAAGCAATGTTCTTTACGGAGGTTACTTTACTAACCGGAACATTAATTTCTTAAGTCAAGAAATAGTACGGTCAAGTGAAATTTCAGACCTTGGGATTACTTTTGACAAAAAGCTCATATTCAAAAACCATATTGAATCGACGATGTCTAAAGTATCCAAGGCAATATTAGCACTATATCCTCTGATGAACCGCAAATCACTGCTTAACCCAAGAAACAAGATCCTTATCGTCAAAATGGTGGTTATGCCCATTATGTTGCATAGAGCTCCTTCAAAATTTAAATTTAATAACACTCAATGACACACAGAGAAATATAAATAAAATAAAATAACAAAAAAATCAAAATACCAATGCCGTGATAACCTCTATGAGAGCAGCGGTCTTCGAATTACTATTCGGTAGTCAGGTGGCCTTTTAGGAGCAACATAACCCGAACGGACTAACAGATTAAACACTTCTCTTCTCCAAGAAGCCTTCGATCTTCTAGACAGTGTCAAGCGCCCAAAATGCGAGTCATAAATACCACACGCATGTGTCTTCTTTCCCACTAAAATGGAATGCCCTCTTGACCAAAGATGAATTATATAGCCCCGATAAAAACTGCGGTTAACCGGCACAATTTTAACTCCATGAAAACTTTGAGTGTTACAATCGGATCCCATCAGGCTCTCAACCTTTGCACAGCACTGTTTAGCAGAATATAACCCTTGATACTGACGAGAGCATGTAATATTTTATATTAAAATCACATCTTCGAAGGAGCCAAGTCACATAAAACCGAGTCTACAACAGAGCATAATTCCTAAATAGCGCTAAACCGTCCAGAAGGAGTAAATCACGGAAAAAGGAGAAATGAATAACCCATAGACCAAATAAAACGAACGCAAGCTTGAATAAGAGCATGAAAAAAAGGAAGTACACACTACGTCACTTTGTATTAACCAGTGCTAACACTTCGAATAAATTTTTCCTCTAAAGAGAATCAAGTTCAATTTTTAAGTACAATAGTATTACTAAGGAAAACTGGGTGGAGATAGAGCAAAGCTTGAATGTACGGTGAGTTGCTCATTACAGTATGATTGATCAAAAACAGTGGTCAAGAACATCCGCAGTGTCTTCGCTGTTCTTACTTGATGCCGCTATGATAAAACATCCTTCATCCCTTGTGTCTGTGAGTACAGATCGCCCAACAACTGAATATGTCCACAAAGGAGCTAAATTTTTTATTATTATTATTATTATCATTATCCCCCCCCATGGGTACTACCTTGGCGGTAGTAGGGGGGGGGGGGGGGGGGGGGCTTGGCGAGGTTGCCCGTCATCCATACGCGTGATCAAGTCACTATAAGTACCCACCAAAAAAAAATTATATGATGAGTGAAAACAAAAACAAAAAACTAGGGGGGTGAGACATACACCCCGACGTGTGAGGGAGCCTCGACCTCATGCGGGCTTCTCTCCAGCAATCTTGCTGGGAATAAGTCGCCAGGGCATTTTTTAGTGGTTGAACACTTGGCCACTGAAGAATCAAAAACTACAAGTGAAAAAATCAACGAGGCAAGCATATTCGCCCGGAGGCAAAAACTACTGCGAACACTGCCTCAAAGAGTAGCCAGGCCTACCCAAGGCAGTGAGAAAACATCGAGCAAGCAAACCTCTATCGACCGCTTTGAATCAGCGAAAGAGGTGCTTGTCCACAAGATTCCTCCTTATCAAGGCGATGGAGCGAACGATACAAGAAGCGTAGTGGAGGCTTTGGGCACTGGAGCCATCGATCCAAAGTGCCATTCTCCGGGGGTCGTCGAAAGTCATAGACCGAACAACGTGGAAAGCGAAAACAATGTTGCTCAGCAGTAACAAGACTCTCTCGCTGACAGGATACCGAAAACCTCACTTGAGGACAACCTGATCACGAAAATAGCCGTTTACAGAAGTCAGGAAGAGTGTCTAACAAGAAACATAAACGCTATAATAAACGTGATGAGAAATGCAACGAATGTCCAAAAAGTGTCAACAAGGACATCAAAAATTGGACACACGAATTGGAGAACCTCGTTGATAGGATCCAGTACTATCGCCGCAGGTGGCTACGGGCGAAGAGTGAATCGAAAGAACTTAAGAAAGTTCCTGGAAATAAAACTCCCTTCACCGAAAATGCTACTCCTAAAACTAAATGCTACTTCGTAAGAGGCAAAAGGGCGGCATGTAGCCCACTAAAACCTGACTGTAGAAAAAGGGCGAACGGGCCGATACCAGTCGAGACAGTATTCATAAGTCAAGGGGAGGAGAGTAATGTTGACTTTCAATAGGTGCGCTCTAAATCGCAACAGAAGGTTGCGAAGCAGAATGAGCGAGTGACAGCAAAAGATTTGAAACTGACACCCGAAAAGCGCGAAGGCACAAAATACAGCGCGACGCTTAAAAGAACCAGGCGCAACTAGCGCATGGATGCTCTATTGATCAAGCCTGCAAACGGGGGAACTTACGCCAAGGTCCTCAAGGAGATCAGGCAAAATGTGGAACCCGAAAATAACGGTGTTTGTATACGAACGGTAAGAGTGACCAGAACAGGCGGTTTCCTCGTAGAACTCGGCGCGGAATCCACCGACAAGGGCCTGTTCGAGAGCGCTGTCAAGGTCCTTCTTGGTTCTAAAGCTGCTATCTCGACGTTACAGCAAATGGCATCTTTGGAAATAAGAGACCTTGACTGTGTTGCGGCTGCCAAGGAAGTAGAAGATTCCATTAGGCAAACTCTTCCTACGGCAGATAGCTTGAGAGTAAGGCTGACGCCTACCAATCCTAAGGGCGAAGGGTTGCATTAATTGACATTCCAGAGAAAGACGCTGTGCAACTCCTGTCCAAGGAGAAAATTAAAATATGCAGGATTGTGTGCAGGATACGTCGGAGTGTAGTCATAACTCGGTGCTACAAGTGCCTTGGCTTCGGACACATCTCCTTGAACTGCAATGGGCCAGATCGACGCAAACTATGCTATAAGTGTGGCACTTCCGGCCATCAGGCGGAAGACTGCCCAAACGAACCCAGTTGCATCTTGTGCAAAGATAAGGTAGGGAAGGTTGAAGATCTGGCCCATATTCCAGGAAGTGGTTGGTGCCAGCAGTTCAAAGAGGCACTAAGCAAGAAAAGAGCAAAGACATGATCCAAGTCCTGCAGATCAACCTACACCGTAGCTCAACCGCACAAGATTTACTAGGCCAGGTTGCGAGGGAGAAAAAAGGATAGGAAGGCTGATATCTGAGCAATCCCACAACAAGGAAGAGACTGAATGACATTGTGATCGATCCGGCACCGCCACCATATGGGTACGTGATTGTGCTCTACCCACAGTTCGGACTTGCTCCAGCAGAAATGTCTTTGTGGTCATTGGGTGTGTGGATTTGTCATTCATAAGCGTCTATTTCACGCCGAATGAGTCAATTTTATGTTTTCAGAGTAGGCTCGATGTACTAGAGGAAGCTGTCTCGAGCACGGAAGGCCGAATCCTTGTTGGCGATGACTTTAATACCAAGGCGATAGAATTGGGAATGCCTCTTCCAGACCCAAGAGGAAAACAAATCCTAGAAATGGCGGCTAGGAGGCAACTTGTCATCGTGAACGTGGGAGCACACCAACTTTTCGACGGGGAGGCTGCTTGGGAACTAGGATACACAGATGGAGGGTACTCGAGGACTACTCAGCGAGCGATCACCAGTACATTGCTTTTGAAATTAGCGAGCGTGCTACTCGACGCGTAGCAACCAAACCTTCAACTGTAGGTTGGAATATTTCTAAAATAGGTGTCGACGCGTTCACCGCAGTTCTTATGAGCGGTGAAACTATGACGGCGACGGGCGGAGTCTCAGCTGAAAACATGGTGAGCTCCACCATGAGGCTCATCAAGAATGCGTCGACACGATAAGCCTGCTGGGTACTGGTGGTCGGTAGAAATCGCTGAAAAGTGGAGAGAATGTCACAAACTCCGCCGCAAAGCCCAACGTTCAAGAAATCGAGACGAGTCACATTCCCCAACGCTGGCATACAGATCGGCTAGTAAACTCCTCCGTACATTGATTAACGAAAGCAAGGCTCAGTGCTGGCACAACCTCGTTGAGGGTTGCGATGACCCCCAGCCGTGGGGGCTGGGTTACAAGCTTGTCATGTGAAAACCAGGAGCTGCAAGGAGGCCCTGTGTCCTTGAAGTGGAAAAATTGGACGAGATTGCTCGAGCGCTTTTCCCTATGCATCCTGTTCGTCCCGATGATGGAGATGTTGAATTTCTTGGAGAATGCCCACTTTTTGGCGCCATCGAGCTGGATGGTGCGTTGCTGGATACTGCGATGGTTCAACCATCTTCATATCGGCCCCTATGTATATTGAACGCTGCTGGGAAAGTGCTCGAGAGGCCCATTAGAGAGAGATTTGGGGAGGCCATCCGAACTGCTGGGGATCTATCTCCTCAGCAGTACGGCATCAGGGCTGGCCGATCCACGATCGGTACAATAACAGATGTGATGAATGCGGTCCAGCGGGTATAAGCCCTCAACCACCACTCGAGGCGAATAGTTCTGCTCATAACACTCGATATGGGTAATGCCTTCAATTCTGCTAAATGGACAGATATTCTTGGTGCTCTGGAATATTTCAAGGTTCCGAAGTATCTTACGCTGATAATGAAGGATTATCTCAAAGACTGGAAGCTCGTCTATGACACATTTGGAGGCCGGCGACGAATGGATATGACATCATGGTTGGCGCAAGGTTCCACTCTTGGCCCGGACCTATGGAATGTCTCGTACGGTGAGCTTTTGTGGTTGCAGTTACTGGAGGAATCACGTTTGATTGACTATTCAGATGACGTTGCAGTACTAGTTGCCGCACGTACTGTCGAACAGGCGCAACTAAAACTGGTTGCAGTACTGCGCCGAGTGAGCGAGTGCATGACAGGCCATGGGTATAGCCTTACCCTTTAACTAGAGTTCAATACAAACTTTTTGATTCTTTAAATTAGTTTTTATTCAAATTCATTATTAAATACACTTACACACTAAGTGTGGCCTTTAGTATCCATCATTTCGTTTATATTTTTATTGTAACTTACTTATACTCTTAAACAATATTTCTCTACAATATTTAGTCTTCTTATTAACTACTTATCTATAACCGTTGGCTGCCTCCATGGTCGTTTTGTCCGCCGCATTACTGATCCTGATGGTCTCATGCTCCGCCATCCGTTTCGCCATCCGTTTCTCATGCTCCGCCGCTCGCTCGATCAACCTCTGAGCATAGTGATTGATTCGTTCCCCAGCTGCCTCTCGGTACAGTAGTCGATTTGGGTAGGGCCGTCTGTCCTCCCTTTTGTACAAGCCAGTGCAAGCCCGAAGGGTTTTGCGCTCTAATATCCCCATCTTGCTTCATTTGTACTTCGCTGTTGCCTGCCATATCAGAATTGCATACATGAGTATGGGCCTAATGCTGACTTATAGGCAAGTACCTTCACCCGCTTGATGGTTGTTGACTGCTTCCTGAAAAGAGGTATAATAAGATGGTATGCACATGTGGTTTTCTTCAAAGCAGCGTCGGCTTGAACACTAAAGGTGTTTTTCGAATCGAAAATCCCCGAATTAATGTTATTGTGTTCAGAGTTAGCTCCACCAAACACCGCAAAGGCAGTACGTCCCCTCGTAAAGCTACCTGCAATTCTCGTAACATTAACAGAAAAGCCAAGTTGGATATAGATAAGTCCGTCGATCCGAACCAATTCAAAGGTTTTTTCTACGTCAGTGAGACACGCCGCGGTCTTTTTGGCCTGCCAGTTTCGTTTTGCGAAAACATCCAATGCGTCTTTCGTTGGGTGACCTCCTTTGAAGCAATCGTCTTTCCGCCACAGTTCTTGCCTCTCCAGAAAACTGTGTGATACTTTGGAGGATTGATCTCTCAAGTGACTTGCCCGCATTAGATAAGAAATATATTGGACGAGTGTAGACTACGTCTGTGCTATTGGATTGCTTCGAAATAGCAAATAATTTGGCGCATTTCCATTGCTGAGAGAAGTAGCAAATACTTATGCAGTCATTTAAAAGGATTGCGAGGAGAGAAAAATTCGTATGGAAGGCGTCGGAGGGATTCGAATCTGAAAATTTAGTCAAGCACAGGTACTTGTGGTCCTTGTCTAACGCGGATATAGTTCTTTTGACTAATGAATTGAAAACCGAGTCCTCAATTGCTTTCTCCCCTAGAATAACTGTCGGAAAATAATTTGCGATGGAGTCAGCAATGGCGTTTTCATTCATGAGCATCTAACCGTTATAGATGAGAACTTCTGGCAGACGCTTCCGTCCAGTTATTTTCTTAATTTGAGAATGCATACAGGCACCTGATCTGATATTTGATATGGTCTGTTCGAATCTCTCATTGGCAAAGTCAGATGTTCTTCTCGAAATCATTCTATTAGGGGCATTATAAGAAAGTGTACTCGCTGATACTCCCAGTTAACCATATTCCAGTTGCGATAGTATATCTTTGAAAGAAATTTCCTGAACGTGCTACATCTGCAATGAAGCTTCCGAATCTCTTCTACTAAATCTCTATAAAGATAATTTCTGGAGGATTTTTTAATAGATATCTTTTAGATGACCGTAAAGGTTGAATTCAAACAAGCGATGCCGGCTTCGATTTCGGTGGTTGAGAGATTTCTCGAGCTGTTAATCGAGATTACTCAAGCCTTCAACACAGGTCAGCATTAACAGCTTCCTAATCGATACGTTCCCCAGTAATCAGCGCATTTCACACTTCGAAGACAGTGTCTTTGGACTTTGAGATGTTCCTTGCAAACCAATGCTGCTCCAAGGATTCCACCTGGGTCGTCATAACTTATGACTTTACATGTGAATTTATATATTCACATATAAAGTTCACTTTTAAAGTGAACTTGGTGTTTATTTTTGAGTCTTGTTTCTGAGATAAACAAGAAATCTGGTCTATGCATACCCAAGTATACTTAGACAGAGTTCTGTTTAGAAGGTCGACCTACCGAAGAAATGTTGACGATGAAGAGCTTAATAAAGCGACAACAGATTTCGAAGTCCAAGTACGCCGCCTTTTTCTCACTCAGATGAGTTTTTTGTATTCTGAAATGAGTGAGTCCACTTTGCGGATGAGAGTGAACAAGTCACACCCGAAGAATTGCTTGCAGTCATTGGACATGACAGTATTTCTGTTTTTTGCTGCTGTAAATTACTTTTTACTTTAGCTTACCGTACAGGCTGAGCAGCAGTTGGCTGGAGTAAGGGAGCATGCTATACTAGCGAATAGACATCTTTTTGAATTGTGTTTAAGGAAGCAGTGACAAAGTCTCTCCTTTCATCGTTCTTCTCTTGGAGATTCGATCTTCCCTGTTCAGCTACCAATAGCTAGCTGTACCAGCTACTTGGTCTTAGGATAGGCCCTGAAACTTGCACCCTACAAGGTGGCCTTTAATATTGAAATTTACACCGAAAATTGTATATTTTTCCTCTTCCTTTTCAAAGGGGCAGTCTTTTGACTGGTGGTGTTTGTCAGACTTAATGCAATGTTCAAATCTTCGGGAATTAAAACAGTGTGAGGTGTTTGATTTCGTCAAACGCTTCAATTGTATCTTTTGGTATCAGAGAGTTCTAACCTTTACAGCCTTTTTGACTTTGAAGTCGGACTTAAATTGAATGAGAAAGGATGAAATGGTTTGTTTTCTTTCCTTGAGACCAACGTTGAGAATCTTTTGACTCCCAAAACATCTCCCCCAAGACGGCTTCTAGTTCTTCCTTGATATCATTGATTTCATAAGAAATTTGCGCGTCTTTTTACGACAACGTCAATTTTTCTCTTTTGGGAGAGTATAGGTGTAGCACGCTACGTTGGCCCATTTTAGACAGTCAAAAAGGCTTTTATGGTCGTCGATTGTTTTTGGATGCAACGAAGTTCACGTGGAACTGTATACCGTTTAATCATTTTTTTTGGGGCATCCAGTTGATTCTTCTCACATGCTCGATGTATTCTCTCTCTAAAAGGGCTAAGATTAAACCCATAGTTCCCTATCGGTGGAACCCTCTGTTACTTAGTTGCTGCAATGTTGAGCGAACTTTTTTTAGCTCCGATAGCTATTCAATTCAATTAAAATTTCAGCTTTGGTAATTCTTCCCGAAGCTTTTGAGACCGCAGCGTGCAACTGTGGAGAACTCCTTTCGCTCAGGTTTACTGAACGTTTCGAGGTTGGCTCTGAGGTCGGAGACACAATTGGCCTTTCCGACCACCTCCATCTCGGGCCACTTCCATCGACTCTTCCAGATCGGGCTCGCTGTCACAATGTCGGAGCGGCTCGTTCTGAAGTGGAAACATCATCTACAGGTAAGTCCTCTGCACTCCTCCTTGACGTTTCCCCCCAATTTCTTGCAAAATTTCTTCGGCTTCTTTTTTCTTAGCTTTCCGCGTGAAAACAGCTTTTGCCACGGAGAGCTCCCCCTCCGCTCCGACATCACCCATTTCCGCTATTTCCAAGACAGAGCTTGTTTGCGGGGTTAAATTTAGGGGACCCTTAACAGGAAAATTAATTAATCATTTCTTCTAATAATATATATAGATGTATGTTTCAGCAACTTGCCGGCCTCAGCACGAAATTAAGGGCTTAGGGCTTACATTTCACAAACCGATCGATCCACCACGAGAAAGATTGCAAAAACGTTAATTCAAGATTTTACTCTGTCAATCCTCTTTCAAATCCTATCAAATGAAGGCCATTTGTGTTGGCTATAAAATAACCATAATTTGCGTAACTGTTTTCCCTACTGCGTAAAAGGGAGCGATCTTACTTGCGTAAGTTCTTGAAAGAAAACAACGATTTTCGTTTTTACAAATAATCTTATATTTTTATTTCCGATGTCGTCCACACGACTGTACAAAGTGGACTGATGTTTAAAGGAAAATATTCTTTCCATTAAAGATTTGTATATCCTTTTTTCTTGATGCTTTTTTTTTGGGTAGGGAGGTGAAGGTTATTTACGCCCTGAGTGTCAGACTCCCAGTGTCACAAAGGACCTACTGGACTACCGACTCAACACCTCCCCTGTCAACCGGAGCGCCTAGCCTGGAACCGTTTGACACATTACTTCGGGCTAGGCCTCCCAATTTTAAGCCTTTTGGCGCCTTTGGGTTACAGGGATTCCTTCTCCACTTGGATGGGAAAGAGGAAGAGGATTGCTAGAGAAGGAAACCATCCACCCTCGACGCCTCCAGCCGGTCATGTATACCTTTTTTCATTACTAGGATTTCCCGACCGTAATGTGCCACTTCATTCCATTTGTCGAATGTTTTTAGCATCTCTTCGATTAGGCTATCTGGATGGAGCTCTCCCACTTTTTCCCATCTCATTGTACCATCTTCTGCATGAAAAGAAAGCATGACAGGCGTCATCCTTCACACCAATGCAGAATATGCAATCTGGAGACCGTGACTTACCTATCTTGTGCAGGTAAGACTGAAAACAACCGTGTCCTCTCAGTAGCTGGGTCAGGTAGAAATCAGTCTCACCATGCGTTCGACTGAGCCACGATCTTAAGTCTTTGATGAGCCGAGCGGTCCATCTTCCTTTTAGCTCACGTTCCCATGATTGTTGCCATTCGCCGAGAGTGCATCGTCTTTCATCGCGAGCATCTTCTTCTTTATTACCCTCGTGCCTTCGGAGGTAGACTCTATTGCGCTCTCTAGCAAGGAGAGCGATTGGTATCATCCCTGCAATTACCAACACCGCTGACACAGAGACTATACGGTATGCTGATGCAATCCGCAGTGCTCCTCGTCTCTGCACCTGTGCCAGCCGTTTTCGGTGCAGTTCCTTGTTGAGAGCTTCACTCCATATCTCTATTCCATAAAGAAGCGAAGATTGCACTACACTCATTAGCAGACGCCTTTTTGTTGGACTTGGTCCCCCATGATTAGCCATTAGTCGACTAATTGCCGAGACCCCTGCTGCGGCCTTGTTTGTCGTTGCCTTCCGAGAAACTCAGTTTAGAGTCTATCAGCAAGACCAGATACTTGAATGATAGTTTCGACTCTACTAATGCGTCCCCGACACGGACCATTCTTACTCTGGGGATCCTCTTCTTGGTCAGGATGACCACTTTGGTTTTCTCTAACGCTATGTTAAGCCTGTGAGTGGTCATCCAGCTCCCCACCCGGCGTGTTAGTACATTCAGCCTTAATTGCGCTGGACCGACCGTGCGCCCAGCCACTAGTGCCGCAACGTCATCTGCATAGCCGATCAGTCGCGACTCTTCCGGCAGTTCAAGTCTGAGCAGTCCGTCGTAGGAGACGTTCCACTAGTCCGGACCGAGGATAGATGATGTGATGTGACTAACATACTCCGACAACCTTGCACCGTGTTGCAGATCAGGCTGCGATCCTTCAGGTAGTTTCGGACTATCCGCATCAGATATTCAGGTACTTGGAAAGAGTTTTCCAGGGCTTCCAGAATATCCGTCCATCTAGCGGAGTTGAAAGCATTCTTTATGTCCAGCGTCACTAGAAGGTCTACCCGGCGGTTGAATCGACTGCGTGCCTCGGCCTGTTGGACCGCAACTAGCACTTCCGCGACTGCACCTGTAGTGGAACGCTCCGTTCTGAAACCATACTGCCTTGAAGAAACATCCCCAGTGGCGTGGATAACGTTAGCGAGTCTTCTCTTTATCAGTTTCTCGATCACTTTCCCGACCGTGTCTAGCATGCATAACGGTCGGTATGCTGACGGCGACTCGGGATTCCCCTTCCCATTGCTGATCAGCACGAGTCTTGCCGTCTTCCAACGCTCAGGGAAAACGCCTTCCCGCAAGCAGGCATTGAACGTACTGAGCAGCAAGTCAGGACAAGAGTGATAGGCCAGTTGCAGTATCTCGGCTGGAATACCGTCTGGGCCCAGAGCTTTCTTCGCCTTCATGGAGAGAACTGCTAGTTCCAGTTCGTTTCTCGTGAAGAGTGGACAGTCTGATGTTGTTTCCCTGTTGGCGGCATCAACGCGGACGGGATGTTGGGGAAAAAGTACCCGTACTATCTCGTCCATCATGTCCGCTTCAAGTACGTAGGGAGCCCGTAGAGCCACGAGCTTCCGCATAATTAGTTTATAGCCCAAGCCCCATGGGTCCCTGTTCACGTCTTCGACGAGATTCTGCCAGCAACGGGCCTTACTCCTGTTAATCAGTTTGCGAAGACATTTTCTGGCTGACTGATATACTGCCATTCTGGTGCATTCCTCGTCCTGGCTTTTCGTTCGTTGAGCTTCTCGCCGGAGTTTGCGACACTCCCTTCGTTGCTCAGCTATTTCAGTGGACCACCAGTACACTGGAGGCTTTCCGTTTCTAGGTTTCCGGCGGGCTTAGATGACATAGATGACTTACAAGCGGAGATGATGGTACTCATTGTGGAGTTCACCATGTCTTCAGCAGTCAGTTCTCTGTTCCCCGGCGATGAGCCAAGCGGTGGTAAGCATGTAATGAGCGTGTCGACAAACTTCTCCACGTCCATCCTCTCAGTATTCCACACGAAGGCGGAGCGCTGAATGTCTGGGGGTTTGGGAACGTTGTCGCGGATCTCTAATGCTATGTACTGATGATCACTGGCCGAATAGTTCTCTAGAACTTTCCAATTGTGTATCATAGAGGAGAGGGACTCCGAGGCGAATGTCACGTCCGGGATGGTGCCCACACAGCCCAAGCGGCGGAAAGTGGGAGTGTTACCAGTGTTCACCACAGCAAGACATACTCTGGCTGCCATCTCCAGGATTCGATTCCCCCTGGGATCTGACTTAGGCATGCCCCATTCAATGGCCTTGGCGTTAAAGTTTCCCCCGATAAGAACATGACCTTCTGTGCTCAAGACGGTGTCCTCCAAAGTGTTCAGCTTCGCCTGGAAAGATGTTATTGGTTCGTTCGGTGTGAAGTACACTCTAAAGAATGTTATTCGTGAGCAACGGACCCACACGAAACCATCTTTTCGCCTATGGCCCCGAACTCTCACTTGTGTGCTGTTTCGAACCCATATGGCACACGTACCAGATTCATCAGGTTACCATGTTGATGAATTTTTATCTCGGTGTTGTTCGCTAAGCAGCAATAGATCGGCTTTCATATCCCTCGCGAATTGGTCAAGCAGGTCTTGGGCGTTTGAGTTCCGATGTAGGTTTATCTGTAGGACACGGGTCATTGCAGAGCTGCTTTGGCTTTGGTTAGGGCTTTTCTTGATGCCTTGGAAAAAGGATTCGGATACCCTAACAAATTAAATGCATGTACTATATTTATTTACATATCAATTTATGCGGACCACAGTCGTCGTTCCCATAGAGCGATAGATTTCATAAAAATCTTCGCGACATAAGACAAACAATGTGATCCTCTGTTTTGACAAGAAGTGCCACACATTAAGTTATCTTTTATTACGGATATTAAATGGGTAGGTACAATAGAGTTGGTTTCGATGTCAGGGATGGTAGGTTTCTTTGTTGAAAGGATGTTTCTGGATTATGTTGCGATAACTACTGTTTCGAAGAAGACTCGATGGTTAGTTCTTTGTTTACACACGTTTAGCCACATCCGGAACTTGCTTTGAAGTGATCTAGTGATAAGGAGCGTTTCAAGCTCATAAAATCGAACGAATAACCGCTAAAAAGCTCTAATACGTTCGAAGGGGTATTGCTGAAAAAGGAAAATGAATACCCCATTCAGCAGATGAAGAAAGCTTTTTAAAATAGAGAAACATGAAATTTAAACAACGTAGGTGCGTGGATCGCGATGGATATAGCTTTCCGAGCTTGAATGTATCTGAGAATAATTTTTCCGGTGTAATAGTGTTTGAAAGTATTATTTATGACTAGAAATAATGTTTTACAAATGCCAAGGCGTATGGAAAATAATGGTTGAATATCCTTATGTTGGGAGTTTATTTGCATTATTAGGGGTTATTTGTTTAGTATGGAGGCCTCCCGTTACACGCTCTAAAATACATATCGAAACAGAAAAAGAGTTTGCGCTAAAACTTGACGAAGGCATCCTTGAAGGTTATCGAATAGGAATGATTTCTTCATTCTAATGGGTTATACAGACCAATTCGAATGCAAGTCATTCGTATCGCACTGGCGGTCTTTACCCTTCTTACAAATTTAAAACCTGAAATCGAAACATTGGTACTCGATGTTACTTACTTACTTACTTACTTTCTTGATCGTTAGATGCTGTTCGAATTCATACTCCCAAGCTGAAATATCTTTATTTTATTTATTGATGGCCTAGAGCATAAACATCGAACGCAGAGAAATTTTCATTGGACCTAAGAGTCTGCAAATTTCCATGGATTGCAGCAAATCTCAAAGTTAATAAAAGCTAATCTCCAAGTATTAACAATCTCTTAACTTTTCCAATTAATTTTCATTCAGAATTCTGGCGTGCCATCGCTATCAACTTTAAGTTTCACCAGATGGAGTTGTTTTTTGCGATATCTTTGCATTGTATTACTCATTTCGGCTGAGTTAGTTCAGTTCACTAGCGTCGTGAATCATTGAATTGTCGAATTTTCCAACTCTACAAAGTATTGTCAAGGAATTTATTTTGATATCATATCATTTATCGTAGTGCACTATCCCGAATTGATTTATTTTCATCATACAATCTTTCTGTGTTCGAAAATAAAGTTCTTAGTGCCCGTGTAAAGTTGTGGATATGTGATACGTGATTTGTGGTAAAGGAACACTTTCTTCAAGAGAAAAAAAATATACATAAAAACTTAAAGCTAGCAAACCAGCTGGCGGTGATTCCCAGACCCAAAATATTGCTGGCGGTATTGAGCCTCAAACAGAGGAGGATTGTAAAGTAAGTCTAGGCGGTGAGCTTCTAAATTCAGTTTAATTTATTCTCATATTTCAATGAATTTTTATTGTTCTAATCTTCTCGCATATTTTTGACTAAAATTACATATTGCGGATCTTATGTTAACCATATTTGAAATTTTCCAATCAAGCCAAAACTCCTCAACGTATTATGAAAAATCTTCCTCTGAAGCGTAAATATTATCTTATCTTACATATATGTAGCTCGAACGAATTATCGATAACAGCTGATGATTAAATCCAGGTGATATTATCGGGTTCATGGTTTTATGTTTGTTACAATAACTACCCCAAGACCGGAAACCACTATCATACCAAACTGCCCGGAGGCAGGAGATTTCAAGACGTCATGAATAAAATTGACCAACACGTGACCAACTGATACTACATATTATTATATCCTATAAATTTGAAGTTAGATTTCTGGTTAGCTGATACTCAGCACATTTCCTCTATTCTTATAGTTAAGTGCATCCTGCGCTCACAATTGATGTGTAGTTAGTTCGCCTAAATTCGCTCTGATTGTAAGCACCAAACACTCTCCTAGGAAATAAAAGCCTGAAAGATCTGGTTATAGGCAAATGGTCAAGTCAAGCCGCAACGCACACTTACATACGTTTTAATAACTTTTTTCATCAGCACTGGATAGTTCTTCCAGAATATTTTGTACTACGTACAAAGTAGTGATATGCCTCTATAGATTTCGCACTGTAACTTTTGTGAATAGGAAATATAATTGATTGACTCCACTCGTTTGGCATGAGTTCTTCTTGCCAGATTTGCTGAATGATTTTGAGGATGGCTTTCTGAACACTGCTGCAACCACATTTAATTAGCTCCAATGGAATCTTATCGATGTCAGGCACTTTATTATTCATTTGAGCTTTGATGGCGGAACAGACTTCACCCAAATTTATAGGGGGCAATGGAAGCTCTCTAGGAATATTTATATCCATAGGCTCCAATGTGCTGGAGCTGTGGAACACACTTTTCCTTAACCCTAACCCTTTTCATCTGGGATGATCCCATCACAGCAGAGCATGGTCTTGGGCCGATAACCTCACTTCAAGCTTTTCACTACTTTGTATGCTTGTCCTGTGTGGTTGCTCGCTAGACTTACATCGATGCTCCTCAATTGGTCGTGATAATATTTTCTTTTCTTATTTCTAAATATCTTTTTGGCTACTCTTCTGAGATTTTGATAATCTTCTCTCTTCGTCCTGATTTTCCTACTTCAATATTTTTTGTACGCCTGATTCTTATTATCTAACGCATCCTGGGATTTATCATCGAACCAATCATTCCGGCCTTAATTGCGCTGGCCTTAATTGCCATTTTCACTTCTACCTATAATTCGTTGCTTGATTTCAGCAAGGTATTTAACAGGATGGGAACTGGCTGGTTTTCGAAGGACTCCGAGAAATTTGTGGCAACAGACGCCGTTTGAAGCCTTTCAATGTCGAATTTTCATAGAGGACTGCTCTTCGTCGAATGCCCTCTTAACATGTGACATCGATATGTTCGTTTAATCAAGTAGTGACCCGAATTACAATTACCTCCTCGGCATGTGCCAATTTTCGAAGCCCAACGTTCTTGGATCAGAAAATGGTCGATCTAATTTTGTGTGTTGTCTTCCGGTGACACCCAGTGGTTTGATTTCTATTGGCTGACTGGTTGTAAAGGTAACCTTACCAAGGCTATTCAGTGATCTGACAGTGATCAGAATCCATTGACATAGTCCTTTTTTCGGCCTTTTGCGGGGTCGTTGCCGTTGATTTCTTTAACAGGCGCGGAATTTTCGCGTTCACCCTCTTATGTCCTCACAAAGAAGTGTAAGTAATATTTAGTAGCACTGCTGTAGGTATATTTACAGTTATTGGTATTTCGTGGCAATTAATGTCCCATCATTGGGGAAAAAGTAAACCCAATACGCAACCACGAGACGATTTGCTACATTTTATTCGTGGGATTTCGAAAATTTCATTTAGAAGCAACTTACGAACGTTATTCATGCAGTTGGCCAGTTTCTCTATCGAAGAGTAGTTACGGAAGTGGTGAATTCATCGGTTCTCATGAACTCATTCGATTAATAGAGAAAACAAGCAATTAGCCTAAAATAGGAAATAAACCCGACATGTCAATTAACCAATTGCAATGATGCCGGTAATATCAAATAAGTCTTTGAGCTCCTTAGTAAACCCGAAGTGTAGGGCGCACGATTTCTCAATCATTTCGTTCATATGTAATCAATGTGACCCAACCCCCTTCGACCGCTTATAATTCCAAAACCACAAAATATTATCACTCAAAAAAATTGAAGATTTAATTAGGAGACAATTATGTACACCACCAGTGTCTTAAAATTGTTTAACACAACTAAACAATTCCCAAAATAAAGTATTGCGTTTAATCTTGCTAGATTACATACACAATGGTCACTTCTTTAGTTTTAAATACACTTATTCCTCGATTTACACGGTAGAAATGTTCTGGGAAAATGCGTGCAAAACGAAACCATGGTAAAGAAGATATAGATTTCAAGCAAAGTAGACGGATATGTTCAATTAACCTTAAATCTGTGAAGATCGATGTATCGAAGACAAAGAAGAGTCTCGGATTTGTTCATTATAATCGTATAACACAGGGATTTATGCTCCATTCCTTGCAAAAAGAGGAATTTGTCTATTAATTTCAATTTATAATTTAAAAATTAAAAACGTAAACATCAATTCACAATACCCAGCAAACAAAACGAATCGCCGTCGAAACGAATTCGTATCGCCGTGTCGGAAAATGAGTTCGCCGGCGAATCCGCCAGCGATCCGAATTCGAATCGTCTGCGAACAATATGTCACTTCGCAGACGAATCGCCGCGGCGTATGGCCAACGGTTCGCCATGGCGATTAATTAGTGAACTGCCCCGGCAATGTGTTTATTATCCGACGTGGCGATTTGTTTTCGGTGTGCCGCAGTACTTCAGATCGCTGTTGAAAATAGTTTTCCAGGTTATTTCCTGAAAGTTAATATTGCCTGAAAAACCCATTAAATTTTTTAATTTAAAAATATTCAGATATTCAAATATTCACTTATGTTCGTTCTGGCGAAGAATAATCGATCCGAATTTAGTTCGCTTAAGCGAAATTCCGACAAAATGTTTGCTGTGTATTCCTGTCAAATAAAAACAATACAAAAAAATTAGCAATAATTTTCACAAATAAAAATCAAAAAAAGTTAAAACATAATCAACCTTTATAACAACTTAAACTTAAAAAACAGAAATAAAAGGACTGATTTTTATTTTTAACACTTCCTCTGAGCTTTTGTAAGATAACGTTTCTCTTTTCTTTGGCAGTTCTGGGGTAACATCACTATCCGAGTCAGTTTTTAAGCGAAAGTAATAATGACAGTGTAGTATTATGTGTATAGTATATTATGTGTAGTATTATTATTATGTGAATATGAACAGTCAGATTAAAAAGGATTTTATAATGCTTCTTTGCGCTCACGTAATGGCGATAAAGTAAGAGACAGTTTTTAAATTTTATTAATATTTTAAAATATATGTCGGTCAATAGAAATGGTTAGACATTGATTGGACATTAGCGCAGGTTGTTCTAGGAAAAGGATATACTTTATATCTCGATAACTGGTATTCCTCGCCAAATTTTTATCTCAAATTGCTGGAAAGAGGTATAAATGTTGTTGGAACAGTCAGAAAAAATCTGCCACAAGCACTATCATCATATCACATCATATTGAGAAAAGGAGAAGTTCGGATCCCCTCTTCTTGTGGGTTACTGACATTGAGATTGCGTGATGTGAATATTCATGCTGTATGTTTATTCCTGAATTTTAGCGCTCTCCAATGCTCCTCCTTCAATATCCGCTTACCGTTAAATATCTACGTAAACTGGCTTAGGAAGCTCAAATCCAGAATTCTACGAGTTCTTTATCTGGTATAGGGACGATTGCTCGTTCGACATGGAGCGGCTTGGGAAACCCGAATCCAGGAAAAATACTGTGATGATATTTTCAAACTGTTTGATGACAAGCACACTTGCTTCAAGCTAGAAATGTTGTGATACTCGCTAAGGTTGTGACCGTCACGAAACTTTCTTGGTATTTATCTTACGAGAAACACTATGTGACGATCACTATGTGAGATGATTGTTCTTATTGTTGGATTCGTATGAATTTGTTGATGAGCATGATTAACTTGCTTTGACGCTTGAGAAGATGAACTATGTTGTCTTCTTGCAGAATCATTTTCATGTAACGATGAGTGATGTCTCTTACCGCACTTAGTGCATCTGAAGGTGGATCTGCAAGCAGACATCCTGTGTATCCTGAGAATGTTATAGCACAAGTTAATTAGCTGTTTGCGGTCTTTAGGATTTTTCCTTGGATAGTTCGGACACTTGCCAATGTAATAAGGTTCCTTGCATAGATTACACAGATTTGCTGAGGCTGACTCATTGTTTTCTTGGGATTGACTAGAATAATGAATTTTCCCTGATGGTTTTTTAAAATGATTTGAAGATAATAGCTTTTTCCTTGAAAATTCTCTATAGCTCTCAGAGTTCTTGATCGTTCATGTCTGTAGCTTTTGCCAGGTAGGAGATTCATCTGAAGATCCTACATGTTGTTTCCAAGATCTTATTGAATTTGAATCTAGTTCTTGAATCTAGACGTACGATGATATGAACATGAATATTACCCCGATTTTCAACCGGACGTTTCAAATTTTGCAGCGTTCTGAGAACTTGTGCGGTCACAGTATAAACTTGTTCAAGCTCTTTGGCACTTTCCTCCTTAATTTCTTTAATGTTAAAAAGGAATCAAGAGTGGCACTCACTAAGATTCGGTCCAAGCTTGATGGAAATCATCTTCACCTGATGTTGCGGTTTTGAATAATTGAGCTGCGGTACCCCTGAGACAGCTTTTCAGGTAGTGATGCTTCTCACAATCAGAAATTAACTGATTACCAACCAAAATGGAAGCAAACAGGTCCTTGAAATTAAGCCACTGATCATAGTCTCCACTGAATTCGGGTAGAGGTATACGTGGTAATCTTGGATCTTGATAACTACGTGTTCGTGGTTGAGGGCTTATCGGCGTTACTGATGATTGGTTATCAGGAGACAACACGGACGAAGTTCCCTGCTGAAATTCGTCAAGAAAAAATCTCATTTTTTCCACCTTTTCAAGATATTGATCTTCTGTTATGGCATAGAAGTTGTCCCTGAAATATGGAGTGGATTCAACTACTTGTCGATAAAAGATTTGCAGCTATTCTTATCGCAATGTGGTTTGTCCGAAATCGTTCCCATTCGTCAGCGCTTCTAGGCGTGTTTCGAATCGTGAACGTGATATTTTTTCGCGACCTATTCGAATAAGGTTGCCATACGCTTGTGATAACGCATCCATGATGATCGTCTGCTCACTGATAGGGCACTTGATATAATTGACTCGCATTGTTCACTTCTCGCTTATTGACCACTGATTGCTAGAAATCCGGCTCGAAGGACCAAAAAATTGTTTGACGGCAAGCACACTTGCTTCAAGTTCTGAAAATTAACTGAATGTAAGTTAGTTGGTTAGTTAGTTAGTTGGGTCAAGTCCTCAACTTAACCCACAGAAATGTTGTGATACTCGCTAAGGTTGTGACCGTCACGAAATTTGCTTGGTGTTTATCTTACGATAAACACTATGTGACGATCACAGGAGCCTCTATATTGTGCCGAACAGATCGCCCATTACCTTTTCGCTGTAATGCGCGATCCGCTCGTAACAAGAGTCTTGAGCAGACTCCCCTTGTCTCAGACACTTTCTGGGCTTTTAAACAAAAACCGAAGAAAGCAAAAGAAGCGACTTCGGCTAAGATTGTTAATAACAAAAAACAGATGATGAGCTCAACATCTGACAAAAGGCAAACGTTTCAGTAACAAACGTTTATAATTCACACATTAATGCGAACGAGCAGCTTGTAAATCTTCAGAAGTTTTCGGAAAACAATATTGATGGTTTTTGTGCGCACAAACTCGAACGCACGTGCTGTTTGGGTTATCTCAAAGGAAAAAGTTTAGTTTCTTGATCCTTAACCCACTAGCGAGCAATAAATTGTGCACATGTGGCAAATTTTCCTTTACAACTCTTATTGCTTCACGATGTGAAGAAAGAAATAACTGTAGCAGTTGTTTATTTGACTACTTGTTTATTCAACACAAACCGTTGGATTAAAACGCGTTGAGTGCTGATCTTATTCTGACCTTTATTATACAAATACATTTCCTTATATATTAACTTAACCAAAAGAATTCTCTTGGTGGGATTTCAAATCATAAAGTCCTTAAAGTTCAACAAATTTGTTTATCCTATGGTGAGTGCATTTTTGCCATAACAAACGAATCCTTTCACTCTAATTCATCGAACACTCAATGATTTGTCCACACAATGAAGAGTAGCACCTTATCCTGAACACACATGTACACAAATTAATTATTCTCATGCGAACTTATTCTAAGATAAACAAATTCATTTAATCTATACTGATCAAACGCTAAGCCATGAATGCTTGCTAAGCCAAGTTTGACATGAAGTGTCAAACAACAGTCGAATGCAAATATGGTTTATACAAGAAAAACGAGAAGGAAGCTATGCGTTGTTCAAGAAAGCATCTTAAAATCAAGGTGTATTATTGACTATAATCACGGGATGGGAGGCATGAACAGACAAGCAGAGCAAAAACTGGTTCTATTTTCCGGAACACATACCACCGATCACTTATAAAAAAACAACCTGCAAAAAGGCAAAAATGTATAAGCTAAGCATAATAAGCTGAAATGCAACTACACCTTCCGCACTGATTTTAGAAGAACCATACATTAAATTTAGAGTCCTTTGAAATTAACCCGAATAAAAGCTAGGATAAATCTTGTTACGCGTTCAATGACCTTCACGTGCCACTGTAGTTGCCAAATAAAAAAACAAGCAATGACAACCAAAACAACAAAAAATAGATGAAAAAAGCAGTTAAATGAATTCAGATGAGCAATAACAACAATGCAAATGCATGTGATTTAGATCGTGAACAAGTAAGGTAACTTTACTTCTTTGGCTTATCCTTCACTGCTTTAAATCCTCTGGCGGATCTCTCAGATTTTGACAAAAAGCTGTTAGCGGGAATTTTTCCAGAATAATCCGGTCTTGTTGGCATACAATGCTCGGTCAATTTTAACATAATCAATAATTTTTGCCTGTTTTTCCGGATATTCTTTTGCAGATTCTTCATCACCGATGACGATTCCCACTTTAATTTGAATGTTATGCTGATTGTGTCTTTTTTAAAGTTTTCAAATTATCCCTTGTTGTTCTGTAGCAAATGAAATTTGTTGCGTTTCTTTTAAAGAGATAAAAAATTAACCACCGTATGTCTTATTGGATGGGAATCGGCCGTCACTTTTGAATTAGGCAAATTGCTAACGCCTTTTCTACTGCTTCTTTTAAATCATCTCGAAAATATGTGAAAGATTTCACGTTTACAGTAGTTTCCCTTGCTACACATTTTCGAATAGAATCTTCCAATCGCTTTATTGTCCTAACAGTTGCCTCATTCATTCCATATTCTTTTGCTACAGATGTTGAGCCTTGTCCAGACTTTTGATTATCAAAAACTTCAAACTGATTGTAATCTTTCCTTGGGACTAGTCGTAGAGAACACTTTTAACACTCCCACTTCCCGTCACTTCAATTGCGTGGGTATTATCCCACACTTGATATTCGCCTCGAAGCCTCTCTTGTGAAAGACATACAATTGGTGAGTACTCGATGACTCGTCAGCAACTGACTATCAATTCACAGCATTCCAGATCCGCGACAATGTTCCTACACTCCCACTCACTCATTGCTCCGCATGGAACAATGAGCCGTGGGGCAGTTACTGGCCTCTCTCACAAGACCACCACCAAAGTTTGGCCCCTCTTCGGGCATCATTGGACTGGGTATCGAAGACATGGTCAGCTGTATTCTTTAGTCAGCCAGGATTGGGCGTGCACCAGAATGACAGTTTATCTGTTAGTCAGGAAATATCTTTACGACCCTATGAACAGAAGGAAGATCTGCCAATGGCAGAATCCCGTCGAAGACCTAAACAGGGCCCATAGGGCCGAGTTCCAAGTTAATTATGCGGAAGTTCAATGCCCTATAGGTTCCCTGTTGGCCCTGTTGTAGGTTCCCGGTTCCACGTTGACGCTCATCAAGGAGAGCACCATGTTCACAGCAAACTGTCCACTCTTTCTGTCACAAGGAAACAACTGGAATTAGAAGTATTTTCAATGAAGTTGAATGAGGCTCCAGGACCAGACAGTATTCAGATCGGTGTTTTGCAATTGGTCAACCAATTTAGCTCTAAATTCCTACTAAATACCTTTAATGCCTGCATACCTTTACATACCTGCAAATACCTTTAATGCCTGCATGCGAGATGGGGTTTCCCTGAGCAATGGAAGATGGAAAGACTCTTGCTGATCAGCATAGGGAAAGGAAACCTTGAGCCGCCGGCATCATATCACCCATTATGCAAGCGGGATATTGCAAAGAAAGTACTTGAGCTACTGCTAAAGGAGAGACTCACTGAAGTAATCCATGCCGTCGAAGACTTTTCTTTACGGCAGTACAGTTACAGTACAGAGCAAGGCGCTCCACTACAGAAACAGTTGCGGAGATGTTGACTGCGGTCCAATAAGTAGAGGCACGCAGTCAGCAAAATCGGTAGCTAGTCTACCTAGTGAAGCTGGACATCAGCAAAGTTTTCAACACTGCTGGCTGGAAGGATATTGTGGATGCCCTGGAAAACTCATCCAATGTACCAAAATATCTGATGTGGCTAATCCGGAATCACCTGAAGGATCACTTTCTTATCTAAGACACAGCGCAAGGTAAATGAAGGATGCTAGTTACATCAAGCGTACCCAAAGGCTCCATCTTCTTGAAAACAAAGAATAACGACGGAAAACTTCATCGAATGTTGCTAGGTGATCATCGAATTAAGTTTAGGTATAGCCAAACCTGCGGGCATATGCAAAGAATGCGCTTGCCATATTTTGTCTAAAAATTGGGCATATAAGGTTATCCGCACGTTCCCGCGCGTGTTCACTTTAGAACAAAAACGCCTTGGTATGAATATTTTCAAAGCTCTTCCAGGCCGTTTTAACCAGAACGAGTTCAATGCGTAAATTTAGACCTGTATTTATGATGAAACTTGTATTCTTCTCTGGAGAAAGAATACTCAAAGCAGTACGTAACAACTTGATCCAAAGAAGGCAAAAACAGTTTCGAAGGCCATGACCATGGCGGGGTCATGACCACTGATTTTTTCAATAATCAGAAACCATTACGCATCATTTCTTGATAAGCTGTAGACAGAAGTAGTGAAAACCTTAGGCAATTGAAAAAAGAAACATTGTTTTTCTAACAGGACAATGCGACTGCCTACACTTCAGCTATTTTCATGATTCAAATTCACGAACTGCCCTTAAATTTTTTGACCATTCTCTAGATCTGGTCCATCCTCTAGATCTGGCCCCGTGACTTTTTAGAATTCTGTAGATAATAATGGACCCCGACAATTTAGCTCAGAGGACAGAGGTTTTCTTCCAATTAGGAAGCGATAGATTTTTTTGCGAAAAAAGTAGGGAACTATTTTTTGGAAAGATTAAAGGAGGTGAATTGGAAGCAATGCATTTCCTTAAAAGGAAACTATGTTGAAAATTAAAACTTAATTTTAAGACAAAGTACCTTGTTTATTTATCAATCCGCGAAGCTTTCAGGCAACCCTCTATGGTATTGTTTATCAATAGATGCTTATTAACATTTAAGAATACTTCAGTGGCCTAGAATTAAAACCTATTAATATTTTCATGAGCAGAGTACTTGTGAAAAAGGGGAATGAAAGTCAATGGAAATGTTAACCCCGATTCAACGGGAACAAGGACCCAATCGACACCTGCAACTGCATTCACCACTACTACCACCACCACGAATTCATCGTTTCCTTCCACAGTTGTAGATAGTGAAGACTCAGACGATGAAGTACAAAGTCTCTCCATCAAATTAGGAAGTCAAAACCGTACTATTTTCCATGCATTCAAACGACCTTTAATAATTAAATCCTTTTATTTTCAGTGAAAAATGAAATTGTAACAAACTCGCAAAACACAGGCGTCGCCAATAACGTGAACGTTTTGCAACACGTTTTCAATGCTACAAACAGTGGGCAAACACTGGGAAACGTTTTCATAGAGAGGTCCAACGGAGTGCATATAGGAAATATAACTTATGTCACGGGTCCTATACATATTACTCAAATTGGTGTAAACGATACAGCCCAATCGAATGCCTCAAAGGAGACTTTCACCAATGCAAAACCTGCAGAACAGTCCAAAAGACCTCCTGCGAAGGAAGAAAACGCCTCGCCCACAGTTCCCGCCAATGTTTCCAAAAGAACTGAATGTGAAGAAGAAGAAGTGGAGCGTGAAGAAGTTAATCGCAATGATGCCTTTATTGGAAATATTCGTAAGAGCGTTTGTTATCGATATCAATCTATTGATTTTAATCTTTGTAGCCATTCAGATAGAGCCATCGATGGTAACGTTTTGCGATTAGTCAATCGAATGACATGGCTGGCTCAGAGACCACTGGAACCTTACGAGTATCTTGAAGGACCTGCACAATATGTGATAATATGTAAGCTGAGAAGTTTAGTTTTCCTGCAAGGGGCTTTGTCTCTAGCAAGAAAATAAAAAATTTTATTATTTACGTTAAGCTTTCTTTGACATTAGGACACATGACTAGCTAATTATTTTTTTCCTTTCTGTAGAATTTAATTCTAGTTCGAATTATGATTGTTAATTGATGTTCGAATTATGATTGTTGTTTCTTTATCTATACCCGTTCTTAAGAATGTACTGTTCCTTCATAATTATCCTTCATTTCATTCACTTTCAAAGTCTACAAACCGCTTTGTAACAACTTTTCATCTTCGGAGACTCATATTCCAAAAGAAGAACGCCATCAATTGCGGAATGGAAGCCCTTTCCTTTTTTGCATCCATCGCGTTCTTTGCTCCCTTGAAGATTATGAATTTGAACATAGAATTCACTTAATAAGAGGGAAAACGGTCAATCCAATGAATTCTTTGGTAAAGGAATGCGAAACTATCATACAAATGGATTAAAAATAATTATTAAACGATTAATGTTATATATCAAACGTACAAGCGTTCTAGAAAATCCAAATGATGCTCACAACATGAGTGAAATGTCAAATGATCCCTAGTGACTCTAATAATATTGAAAATGTTATCTCTATTATATCATTATTAACAATCTTACAACACTTTGTGGATACTGATTCAGATTTAGATATACAATACTAAATTCTAAATTATATATATACTAAACATATACTAAATTCACTAGAAAAACTTTAAAAATTTAAAATCTTCGAACTGGAATAGCACGTAGACAAAGAATATGATAAGGAAGATAGTATTATTATTTATTAGTGTCTTGTGGTGCTTCATTTGAAAAGACTAGGCCAACATTGGCCATTAGCTCCCCACATATAGTGCTTTTGTTTACAAATGATTCATCCTGTCGTCCTACATAAATCGAGAAGGTTCCCTAACTCAATGGTCACGGAGTGTACCAGTTCTGTGACCTAAGCGCTCCTCAGTTAGTACATGTGAGCCGTTTGTTAGCCTAACTTGCACACTCTAGAAGGAAGAGTTCTGTACTTTCCTCTCCCTCGCCACAAGCTCGGCAGATGTCTTCTCCTTGGACTTCTATTCTATCTTCTATTTGACCTATAAGTATTGCACCAGAGTTTTACATCATTTCTGTTTTCCCCAAGGAGTTGAATTGTCCACATTTTGTTAGGGTAAGGCTAAAGAGTTCGAGGTCATCTTGCAGTCGTTTCTTTCATTTCAAGCCGCATTTTTTCTTTCCCGAGCGTTCCATCTAGTTCATATTTTGTTGTTTCTAATGGTACTTTGCTCGTGCCTGTCCTAATTGCATTGTTGTCTCCTGATACTGTTCTCGTTAGATCATCAGCTCATTGATCCCCCTCTATATTTCTACACTCTTTCAGGCACTCATGTCAGTTTTGCATTTATTCGCGTTGTTGCGGATTTGAGGGCTTACCTACAGTCCTGCGTTAGTTGAAGAACTACGCGGTTACATGCAAGCATCTCCGACTTACCGATTTGGACCAAAATACTGTCCGAGAGTATTTGTATTCCTTCTGTTTTTTGCTGCCGCTTCTGTGGCCGCTTTTAATTGTAAATTGTTCTCAAATTTGTAGCTTCGGTTGAGTTGTGGATGACCCAGTGACACTTGCTTCATCCGTATTGGAACCATCGGAGCATTTCACGCTTTCATTTTCAGATGCCAAGTTCTGTCCTGTCAAGACCTCCTTTTTGTCTACCACAACTTGAATCGTTATTGTTACTCTGTTTTACTTCACGAGATCATCTTCGCGATTTATTTCAGATGTAGAGGTATCTTATTTGTGGGTAGTTATATAACCTTGTTGTTAATTTTAATTTGATGCTCGCACGGGATGCCTCTGTTCTATGGAAATGAATTTGTCGAGTGGCATATGGTTGAGCATTATCTACATTACAACTGTTAGGGAAGTCCTAATGGTACCTGTGATGGCAAGACATTATTGAATTGCCTGTATGTTCTTGTATTGCCAGCCAAAATACTCTTGTGTATATCCAGTGGGTGGCGTCGGGTTTTTAGCCCCAAGTTTCTCCCACTAAGCTCTTTATTTTGAATGTGCGCATAAGCTTTCCGTCTAACTTCTACTTTGTATGGAGTCTAAGTTTTCGGTGCTTTGTATAGAGCATAAGCTCCGTTTTTTAATTAATACGAATTCCCTTAAACTTCGTCGGCTCCAATATAAGTGATAGTGGGGTTTGCATCAGGCCTGATCTTTTGAGTATTAAGGTAGGCGGGTTAACCTATGCCACCCAATGGTGTATCCCTATTTAGCCATTTCTTGAAGCTTGCACCAATTCCTTCGAGTGGAATCTTCCTTTTCATTATAAGTTCCGTCATCCGTTAGACTAGATGTATTCCCTCGATATCGATGAGGACCTCTAATGTAAAATCGTTTATGGCAAGGTTCGCCTTTATTCTACATCCCACATACAGTTCCGTCTCTGTTGAGCGTCCTGGACGTTATGCGTATTAAAATACGCATACGCCTTTTCTTCCTTCTGACAATTATTTTAAATATTCTCATATTTAGCTTGTAGTTCTCCCAATCCTATTCCGAAAAGCCTTTGAGTGTTTTTTCTAATCTATTCAAGTTCGCTGTTCGAACAACTTATCTTCTATTGTTCGATGTTAGTTTTTGAGCAAGTTTCTATGAAACAATCGATCAGCATAGTTTGGATATATTTTACTTCTTTGCCGATAGTCTTTCGACTTCGACTTGGATTTGAATAATGTGTATCGTTCTAATCCACTTTTCACGGATTGCATTAGACCAATTGGATCGTCTTGCCTTTTCTCACTTCAAAGATAAAGTCTATTGGTGGTCTAACAATAGATTATGTTTGCCATAATTTAGTAAATTAGGGTTAATGCATACCAAACAAAGCGCAAAACTGAGTTAATTGCTTGCTATCCCTTCCATCGAAAACTGGTGAAGCCAAATCTATACTGTTGAATTGTGGAAGATAAATTAAATTCACTACCTTTGTTTCGGTTACCTTACCTTGGCTGCATTGACAACCGAAAACCGATCGTTTTGTCTGTTTTGTGGAGAAAGCATACAACTGCGACTAGTAGTGCAACGGTTGCAGCATGTCGATGTGAACCCCTCATTTGAGTTTGGGGTTCGAAGCTTACTAGCACATAGTGTGTTCTCTTTTACCAGTGCTTTGATAACTGTCATCCGTACTCATCCCCTTGGATCCAGGTTCAACCCTTCATTTATACGGGTGTCGGGCACCCAGTTCACTTCGCTTCTCGCTGTTTGGATATCTGCTGAGTTCAGCCCCAGGAGCCTAGGTATGATCCTGTAGTATCATCTCTAGGTAAGGTGAGTAACCATGAGGGGGTATGTATATATAGCTACTTTGTACATAAATTGAAACTTCATGGCTTTCAACTTCCCATTGCATAAAGGTTAATTGCATAGCATAATTAATCCCAGGAATGTAAAATTCTTCTTGATAAATTAAAGCCCTTTAAGCAACAGCTACCTTCATAGCAATTCACTGGCTAAAAGTGAAATTGAAGGGTCTGCAGGGTCCTTTTTGCAAGTAGCTGCTTATTGTGGTGACCTGGCTTAGTCAAATTATCTGGAGTGCTGGTCTGTAATTAATAAGTGGATTCGTTAACCCCTTTCTTCTATAGTTAAGGTTCGATTCATATTAAATTAACTTTATCACATTTTATATGTTTAGTCCTTTTATGACATATGACTGTTTAAACTACAAATCGCTCGTAAAAAATTAAAAACAAATAACTAAACTCTGGAACCGTTTAAAAAGTTTTTTTTTTCTAATTTTTAGCTCATACAGGATCTGAAGAAGGAAAAACACAAGCGGAAAATGTCTACCTCGTTCGTCACATACAGGTTTTGTTTCATTTATTTATAATAAATACTTTTAGTAATGTTCAATTCCATAGTGCTTTCACATAGAATCCCGTAGATGGAATGACATTGGGTACAATTTTCTTATTGGATGTGATGGAAATGTGTACGAAGGAAGAGGTAAGTTTCACATTTTTATCCGGATTTCGGATTTTTAAGTGATAGTTTTGGAATTTAATACTTTTGTTTTGCTCCACCTTCATGGAATTTAGGAACTCCATTCTTAATTTGATTAATCTGGTATCAATGATGATTCCTTTCTCCAAGAAAAACGAGAACGTGATGAGCCAGACTGTGATACGAACCGAAATCACTAGAAAAACGTTAATTACGTTATCTGGCTTATCTTACATATCTATTTGATCACCCTCTATTTTAGAAGATCAGTTGTCACAGCTCACCAAACAAGCTTGCAATATCTCAAAATAGGCAAAACGCGTTTTCAAAGAAGAAAAAATAATATCAGACTAGTGCAGTGATTGCCATTACCTTTGAAAGTTTAAAGTCTTACAATGTTTCGCTTAACTGTTTTCATTTTGTTTTCTATTCTATAAGGTCCAATTTTGCAAACAAAGCCTCTTATTTGAATACTCCAAGAATTTGAATTTGTTTACAGCTTTAGTTCATGTCCTTTATATATTTTAAATGCTTTTTTTAAAGTTATCTTCACCATTAGAAGATTATTATTGTAGCATTTTTTTCATGGCCGCTGACGATAGGTCTAGGCATAGCGTAACTACAGGTAAGCACAAATAATTCGAAGAAATTTCCAGTCAAACATATAAACCAAATTAATTGAAAATAGGACGTAAATGATACCGATGGCCAACTTTTTCCTTTTTTACAAATTCACTGAAAACGTTCACTATTGGTGACGCTAAACGAATACATAAAAATACTCTTCAAGCTTGAAACATGTGCTCAAAAGAAACTGTGATATTCGTCAGCCTAGGGGCTCACGGGTCCATCCTCGTAGCACCTCGTTGACAATTGTTATGCTGCGATTTCATGTCAGTTTTGTGGTAGAGGACAGCCCAAATCGCATTTCATCAATCGAAACTTCGCTACCGATATTATATTTTGTTTTAAAACCACATAGACTCATACAAACTCATGTATAGACATGACTGACGCATTCTTTTTCATCGCTTCAGGTTCTCCATAGGGAGCAGCTTCAACAATGCCAGTGCAATTCTTTGTATTACTTTACTTTATACTTCTAAGTACAGCATCCACCCCCATCTTTTATTTGGGTAGGGAGGTGAAGGCTATTTACGCCCTGTGTGTCGGACTCCCAGTGTCACAACGAACCTACTGGACTACCGACTAAACACCTCCCCTGTCAACCGGAGCGCCTAGCCTGGAACCGTTTGGAACCACTGGAACCATTACTTCGGGCTAGGCCTCCCAATTTTACGGCTTTTGTCGCCTTCGGGTTACAGGGATTCCTTCTCCAGTGGGATGGGAAAAAGGAGGAGGATTGCTAGAGAAGAGAATCCACCTTTGACGCCTCCAGCCGATCAAGTATGCATTTTTTCATGACTAGAATTGCCCGAGCGTAATGTGCCATTTGATTCTATTTGTCAAATGATTTCAGCATCTCTTCAATTAGGCTATCTGGATGGAGCTCTCCCACTTTTTCGGCAAGATCACCGCGCTGTTTGTCCCATCTTCTGCATGAAAAGAATGTATGACAGGCGTCATCCTTCACACCAATGCAGAATATGCAATCTGGAGACCGAGTACTACCTATCTTGTGCAGGTGAGACTAAAAACAACCGTGTCCGCTCAGTAGCTGGGTCAGGTAGAAGTCAGGCTCACCATGCGTTCGACTGAACCACGATCTCAAGTCGTTGATGAGTCGCGTGGTCCATCTTCCTTATAGCTCACGTTCCCATAATTGTTGCCATTCGTCGAGAGTGCATCGTCTTTCATCGCGAGCAACTTTTTCTTTATTACCCTCGTGCCTTCGAAGGTAGATTATTTTACGGTCTCTAGCAAGGAGAGCGATGAGTATCATCTCTGCAATTACCAACACCACTGACTTAGAGACTGTCCGGTATACTGATGCAATCCGCAGTGCTCCTCGTCTCTGCACCTGTGCCAGCCGTTTTCGGTGCAGTTTCTTGTTGAGAGCTTCACTCCATATCTCTGCTCCATATAGAAGCGTAGGTTGCACTAAATCCATAAGCAGTCGCCTTTTTGTTGGACTTGGTCCCCCATGATTGGCCATTTGTCTACTAATTGCCGAGACCCCTGCTGCAGCCTTGTTTGTCGTTGCCTTGATTTGTTCCGAGAAACTTAGTTTAGAGTCTATCAGCACGCCAAGATACTTAACTGATAGTTTCGACTCTACTTATATGTCCCCGACTCGGATCATTCTTACTCTGGGGATCCACTTCTTGGTCAGTATGACTACTTCGGTTTTCTCTAACGCTAGGCTAAACCTGTGAGTGGTCATCCTGCTCCCCACTCGGCGCATTAGTATATTTAGCCTTAATTGCGCTTGATCGACCGTGCGCCCAGTCAACCAGTCGCGACTCTTTCGTCAGTTCAAGTCTGATCAATCCGTCGTAGGAGACGTTCCATAAGCCCGGACCGAGGATGGAGCCTTGGGCCACACCTGATGATCGGCCCCCATCTTAACCGCACTTCAATCATGATTTGCCAAACAAGTTCCATTGTGTGTTCCATACCATGCTTACACCAGAAAAAGTACCCGTACAATATCAAAAGAAAGCAGCATATTTCGAAATTCATGCTAAAGAAAGCTGCTATATTTAAATATTTAAGCAACAAAACCTTTTTCGTACACAAATGATGTTTTGTGGTGTAGAGCAACCAAAGCTTCACATTGTGTCCTGTGTGCTAGGAATCATTATCTTGCTAGAATCAGAAATCATCATCAAGCCTGAACTGCTGAACGCTTTGCTTCAAATTCGCCTTCAAAATATTAAGGTAACCGTATTGATCCATCGTTGATTCTATAAACACAAGTTGGCCAACTTCTTCTGCCGCCATACACCCCCAGACCATCACCTCCACCATTTTCAAAGTTGGTACGAAATTTTCTTTTTCGAGGGCAGTACCACTCTTCGCCGCACTAACTTTCTTCCTTTAATGACAAATATGCAAAATTTGCTTTCGTCAGTGAACAGGACTTGTTTCCAAAACTCTGGTGGCTTGTTTATATATTTTTTGCGAAATCCACACGTTTCTTCCTGTTTCCTTCCGAAATGTATGGCTTCTTACGTGCTATGCGTGAACCATATCCATCTTTCTGTAGTTTTTTTTTCGTAGGGAATCCTTGTGGCAAACCTTGCCAAAAGAGTCTTTTATGTTTGTAACAATTTGAGAAGCAGTTACTCGAGAATTCTTTTTAACTGCCCGCAAAATGCTTTTTTTGTGCATTTAGTCGATATGGAGTGTCGACCACAACAAGGCTTTGACATAACCGAACCAGTTGTATTAAGTGTTTTCACCACATGCTAGAGAGAGGAGTGAGTTCTGCCTGCTACTTGACCGATTTTGCGGTAAGTTTTCCCTTCACTTTTAAGTTTCAGCATAATTTTTCTCTCCTCAGCACTGATTTCGCTAATCTCGCGTCATCATGTATTCTAGTGCACAAAAAATTTAAACAAAACTGCACCCACTTTTCAACCTATCACAACTTAAAGTAGAACTATTATCGGACCTTAAACACAATATTCATCTGCAGATGTCATCGCGTAACACGGTTTGTCCCCCGGTTTGCTCTGTATGGATTCTTGTTCTGGTCTATAGTCATAAATTGAATTTGTTTGAGTTTCAAGTCTTTTTAAATAGTAAGCATTATACTGAGAATCATACTGAGAAACATACTGAGAATCCTGCAAAAGTGTAGATTTTATGATATTTTAAAAGAAAGCATTTAAATTAAGTGGACATATCCTTTTTAATACAACGATAACGTTGTTATCTTGCATGTTCCGATACTTTTTCTAGCAAGTGTATATTCATGAGTATTTTTTTTTGTATTTTCCCAAATCATTCTTCTCTAAAATATCTGATTTGCGATGGGACGCCATGTTTTTGGCCCATGATATTTATTCTGACATTCTTGTGGTTGACGTACCCGCACTACCATCATCACACTCGTTTTTACCGAAAATCGAATTGTATAAAATAAGGTCTGCCCATGTACATTCCCCTGAATTAGTATCAGCAAGCATGAGGTACCCTATACCTCAATGACCTACATTTTTTTTCCTCTTCCTACTGTCTAATAGGTGGTATTGGCTATGGTGCTCAGCACATTAGCCAGCGTTTTACTATCTTGATGCCTTATGGCGCAGGTTATTGTCTGTGCCCTTTTGGAGTTAATATTGTTTGGTTCAGTTAGACTTGTTGACTTCGTTAGTTTGTTAGCATCTTATTTGTTTGGTTTGTTAGTATGGTAAATTGCTTGGGCATGTTGTATTGGTTAACATGATTTGTTGTCTGGGGTTGAGGTGTGGGTGATCACAGCTCTGACTTGGCTTCCTCAAGGAATTTACCCAGTTGGCAGATAAAGTTTTTTTTGAATAAGTTAGATATTTCATCTACTGAGAAAACTTCTTTGAACAGTGAGAATTTGTTTCTTTAACTGTCAAAGTTAGAGCATTTGAAGATTTGATGTTCTAGTTCATCTCGACTATTGCACCAACTGCAATGGTCGGATGAAGTTATTTTTGCCCTCATTAATCTTGTCTTGTTATACGCTCTGCTTGTCAGTATCCGGTTAATCTGTTTCGTTATATTACTGTCAAGGTGTATGTAATGGAACCAGGGTTTGTTGTCAAAAAGGAGGTTGGTTTTAAGTCAAGGAAAATATTTAAGACCCGTCGTATATTCTTTATATTCCGTAACCCATTCTTCATTGATTTTTTCCAGGATTTATCTGAAGGTATCATCCCACTCTGTATAGTTGGGTGCATAATTGTTATCAACAATAGCTTTGTTGGCCGCAGTGTCGGTAATTTTTGAGAGTTGTCCATTCACAGTTCCTTGCAATCCAGTAGAAGACGAATTTTTTTGTTATTTTCGTTGAAATATCTTCTCATTTTGGAGGGAATGTGTTTAATGTTCTTATTGAAGGCACAGTGCAAAAGATTTCATGGGTTTCCATGAAAGAGTTTACCCATGGAACTTTTACAATAAAACTTTCATTTCCATAAAAGTTTTATTGTATGTATGGAGTTTAAGAGATCGTTGTGGCCGAGTAGGGGCATACTATCACCGAAGTTGTTGTCAGTGTTATTGAGTTGGAAGAAAAGGTTTTTACGGGTTGTGTTAATCTTTCCCCAGCAGGTATTGTTGAACAAATTATGGAATTTTCTGTGAATTAGGGTGTAGTTAGAGTTGATTCTTTCTGTGAGAAGTTTTCTTGAATCTCTTTCGTGTTGGTTTTTTAGTATTTCTTTAGCTGTTAACTGGTAGGACCTTACTTTGGAGGGGAGTTCTTTGGCCATAGCTAGCGTGATCGTGTTTGAAACGGTTTGAGGAATTCCTAGATATATTTTCAATGTGGCGACTTTGTTTGCATCTATCTTTTGGAAAAGATATTGCGGTGCATCGGACGCAATGTGGAACTTAAGTTGAGGTCTTATTATAGCCCTGAAGGGGTTGATTGCCTTTGAGGGACTTGGGCCGTGTTTGGGGCTTGATAGATTTTTCATGATTTTGCTGTATAACTTGGCCTTCGTGTGAGTGTTGCTAGTTGGTTTCTGACATTGCCTTTGTTGCTCAGTGCTCTGCCTAAAAAGGTAAAGTTTTTGACCAATTGGACATTGGTACCATTGAGGTGTAAGTGATGTTGTGGTGGTTTGTCGGAGCAGAACTAGATGGCTGAGGTTTTGTAAATATTTAGCTACAGGTGTAGTCAGAAAGAAAGGTCTCTTTCTGAAAGAAGTTTCACCCTTTACTTATTAAGATAAGGTCATCCACATACTGTAAGAGGGTAGTATTTGTTTTGGTGATGTAATGTAGTTTCTGTGTATAGATGTTGAACAGTAAGGGACTTAAAACATTTCCTTGAGGAAATCGTCGTGTGTATCTTTTTAATGATCTCAAGAAATATCGAGTTGTTGTTTGAATCCCATTGTGTTTTTGCATTGCCTGTCGTGCTTGCTTTAAAATTGCTAACAAGCCTCCAGAAATCCTTGTGTATCTGTGGCTCATAATACCTGTTTTTGCTTGGCGATCTGCTATTTCTAGAGGTTCGATGCCCACGTGTCCTGGGGTCCATATGAAACTAAAGATTCTCTCCGGGTGATGGTTGATGATACTCCATATTTTGTACGTTACTTTTCTTTCTTCTTTATTGTGTTCGAAGCTTTTAATTGCATTATTGGAATCGGTGAAAACTATTATTTTATTATGGTCCTGAAGGTTGCTATTCCTGAGTGCTATTAGTACTGCGTTTAATTCAACTTCTGTTGTTGTTGTACTTTTACGAAGACTCGAATTGTAGGTGGCCTTACTATTAAGTTGATAAACCCTATACTAGTGCCAAAAGGATTTTTGGCTGCATCTGTCACCAGTACCAAGGCTTTTTGTTGCAAGAATTTATCGGTGTGTGCTTTGAAAATGTTGTTGAGCACTTGTCGGTTACAGGTTTATAGATGGGGAGAGTTCTCCGCAATGGGTGTGTTGATTAATTTCTTTGGTTTATTGGTGCGATGCGTGGGTTTAAATTTCCTGAAATGTTTATTGTATTTGTTGAGAACATGGTTGTAACTACTTTTAAAGTTCACATCCTGCTCTGTCTATGTGGGTTTGAGACTGTGATTGATGATTTGCTTCCCTTCTTCTTTGGCTGTAAGTAGTTTTGCTCTATCCGTTGACTGGAGTTCTGTAGCGATATTGAAAACATACAGGTTGGGAGTACTGGGTGGCAGTCCTTAACAGTGTTTAAAGATCTTGGCTTTGAGTTTGTCAATGCTGTTGAAGAGATATGTAGGTGCATGTGCAAGTGTGGTTATTCCATCCTACCAGAGATTTGTAAAGGATTTGTGGGTTTATATAGGTATCTAATGATGTTGCCAGTGTTATAGAGAGTGTGTATGTGTTCATCATGTCTATTGAAACTTAGGTTTTTGGTTAAGTTTATTCCCAGGTATTTTATACTCTTGCTCATTTTCATATCAATGTGACCATGTTTTACATTGGAAACTAGATTTTTATTGCAATGAAAATTTATCGCTTGAATTTTATCAGGGTAAAAGGGTAATTTCAAGTTATCGCTAATAGTGGAGAGAAAGTTGTGTTTATCTTGTAGTTAGTAAGTGGTGTGATTGATATTTATGCCCTCGACCAGAATCAAAAAGTCATCCGCATATTGCAGTAAAGTTGTATTTGGATCCGAGATAGTGTGAAGTCTAGCAGTGTAGATGTTGAACAGGAGTGGACTTAGAACGTCATCTTGCGGTAGTCCGTTCGTCATTGTCGTGTGGGTTTGATTTATGTGGAGTGTTCTTTTCCTGTAGAGATTTATAACCCACTGAAGGTATGTTTTTGGAAAATGGAGATCTGATAGTAGTTGACCTAGAATTTGGAGTTTGACTTTCTCGTAGGCGTTTGAGAAGTCTATGACGCATGCTGTTTTGGCGGCAGATGTGGCTTTATGCTCTAGTTTCTGTAAGAGGGTGTTTTGAAAGAGGGTGGATGACCTGTTTTTTGTGTAGGCGAAGGTTAATGTCGGGAGTGGGTTTGTGTCCTGTAAATATGTTTCTATTCTATTTTTAATCAGTTTATTGATAATTTAATAATTGACGGGTACACTGAGTAATGAGATAGGTCTGTAGTTGTTTAAGTCATCCAAATTTCTATTCGGTTTCGGAATTGGCACTACCCTTATGTGTCTACCAGATTCCGTTATAGAACAATTATTAACGGGGTCATGCATTGCTTGGAGTAATCTGTTTGGGTGTAGGATGAAAAGGGCCCTATATAGATCATAGTTGATTTTGTCTAAACCTGGGGCTGTGGATTTTTGTTTCACGTTTAGTATTCTACTTAATTCTTTATGATCGAAGTCTGGTGGATTCTCCGTTGGCGTGAACATATGATGAATGTTTTTTGGGTGGTATTTCATGTTAATGAGCTTCAGGAAAGCTCTTGCTTGATATTCTTTGAGGACGTTAAGCATTGGGGGAGTCTTGTTTTCCTCATGCAGTTTGTGAATTTCCAGAAATTCATAATATTGCCACTCATCCTAACCTCTTTCAGTTTTTCGTTCCAGCTACTTTCTTTCGTTCTATTCGACCAGGTTTCTCTTGCTTCATTCAAATTGGTCCAGTTTGCGGCGGACTTCAGCCTGTGAAATTTTAGCCGTGCTTCCTTCTTTATTCTCCAGAGTTTGTATATCTCCTTGGACCACCAGTGTCTCGGGGGGTGTCTATGTTTAATGGATTTGGAGTTTAGCTCTATAATATTGCCTAGTGTTTTATAGATATTGACTAGGTCTGGATTGAAGGTGGTGTTGTTTATGTCGTGAAGTACGTTTCTGTAGTTTATTTTTTTGTCCTTTTCCACGGGTGTGTCAGGCAGGCAGATTTTTATCGGGATATGGTTGCTTTTACTGATGTCATGTTTCTCCTCCCTCCATATTATTCCATTTCTGTTCTTGTCGGTGAGGGTAATGTCTGGTACTGATTGCAGCATCTTTCCATTCTTATTCAGTGTTCTGTAGGTGCAGATACCTGTGTTCAGTATCTTGAGGTCGTGATCTGTTAACCATTTGTTTACGATTTTCCCTTTTGCATTGTTGTGATGATCCCCCCATAAATGGTTTCTCGCATTCACGTCACCCCCTATCAAGATGTCTTTAGTATAATCTAAAATTTTATTAAGCTTCTGTAATTCTTCTTTAAATTCTACTAATTTGATAGATGGTGATGCGTATACGGAGACTAGTATTATGTTGTATTTTAGGTTCAACGTTTGGATAACAACGGTTTCGAGGCGACTGTTTGTGTTAAGCCGTCTGAATTTGATGTTCTTTCTAACTAATATTGCAAGACCATGACCTATGTTGTTGTCTCTAATTTTAAAAAACGATGTTGTAGTTTGGAAATTGTATGTCATGATTGATATTGCTAAAAATTTCTTGTAAAAGTGCGAAGGCAATGTTGTTTTTCTTCACGTAAAGTTCGTGGCGGTCGTTGTGTTTGGTTATGCTTTGAATATTCAATTGTATACTTTGATGTTATTAATTTTACTCTGTTCCTTGCCAGTTTCAGTCTCTGGACTTGTTAGGTACTTCCTTAGGGTCTTCGCCCATGTTTTCTATCTCGTAATTTGGAACTCAACGTTTTCCTTATTATCTCCTGCCTGTTTGTTTATATGATCATCCATATTACAGAGCAGTCTTTCAATTTCCATAGTTCTGTATGGATTTGTTGTTATTGGTTTAGCTGGCAGTATACGGATTCAAAAAGGGGGAAGGTGTTTGTTGTATTGCTGCGTGTTTTCCTCTGTGTATACTGGTCTCTGTTGAAGCTTGTAATGTGTGCGAAGGAGTTTTTGAGTAAGACATTGTGTGAGTCCTGAATTTTTCTATAATATTACCCGTGACCGTTATGCTGTCATTGGATTTCAATTGCGATCATGTGGGCAGGTTAACCTCAATTTTATTCGGGGTTGACTGTATTCCTAGAAGTTTCGTTCCAGAATTAGACATGGTCCTGTGACCTTTTTTGTGTCTGGTCGTTATATTGGCGTGGTCCTGTTTTGCTTTAAGTGTAGTTAAATCGTCTGTTTTGTCCATTTGTTGTCTTCTGCGTTTTGTCCTTGTGACTTCCGTAAATGCATTTTCGTTGCTGTCGCCCAGATCAGGCGGAATGTTCATGTCCTGCATTTCATCCATTTCCACATCAAACCATCAATTTTTCATAAGACAATTGGATGAGCTCAAGTCGGTGGCGTCGTCGCTCCGTAACTTCCCAGCAGACAAAACGATACGAATTCGTATCTCCGTGTCGGAAAACTAGTTCGCCGGCGAATCCGAAAGCGATCCGAATTCGAACAATATGTCACTTTGCAGACGAATCGCGCGGCGTATCGCAAAAGAATCGCCATGGCGTATCAAAAACGAATCACCTTTGCGATTTATTGGTGAACTACCCCGGCGATCTGTTTAGAATCCGACGTGGCGATTTTTTTTCGATGTGCCGCAGTAGTTCAGATCGCTGTTGAAATTATTTGAAATGGCGATAAAAATTCTTATCGTCGACAATCGTTTTCATTAATCGTATGTTCTGAAATAAAAGTTTTTCAGGTTATTTCCTGAAAGTTAATATTACCTGAAAAATCCATTAAATAAAAAAATAACAAGAAAATTTAAAAAAACTGACTTGAAAATGACCCAAAACCGATGAAATAAATTTTGCGAAATCAGTTTCTCCGTTTTGTTTCTTGTTTTGTAACAACTTAAAAATCAATCGTAAGTAAATTTGGGAAAACAAATTTGGCATTGATTCTTTAAAATTAGTTTTATCATATTTAGGGCATTTAAAAGCGGTTTTGTTTTTAAAGTAAAGTCGCATTTAAAGTCGGTTGTAGGATTTGAGTCTGATAGGATATTTATGTTGTTTAATTTAAACGTAATATAATGTGATGAAGTTGTTGCTGATTTCAGTCATTTTTATGTTTAAGTTTTCTGCGAATGCATCAAGAGATGTAACATTAATAGGAGTTCCATTTCAACTACGTGAGTCCCTTGGAACGTCTTAAATGTAGTATCCTCAAAATTTTAAAACTTCATTCAGTGTCTAATTAATAACTAAATATTTTGCAACTCACTCTGGCAATTCAATATTATTTTAATTTTACTATTGACATTACTAGGAACGGTTAAAAATATATTTTTTACTACTTATATATATATGAATCGTACGTAATTTCGGCATAACTATTAAGGAATGTCGAGTCGGAAGGAGTTTAAGGAGTGGACCTGAAGTCAATCGTCAAATAATTCATAGTATTTCAAGAATCTGCTTAACTGTTTTTCGCGACATTGTCATCAATATGAACTTGCTTCCCCGGTGGAATAGTATCTGAACTAAATGAGAAACATTGTTGATTTGAACACATTTCAGAGAAAAATAATTGATTATACATAATTATTATCGTCTCGAACTTTCATAAGTGCTACATTAGATTATTGTTTTTAAAAAACGAATCTATAAGACTCTTTCAGACTCGAATTTAACAAAATAGGAATACACACAGGCTCTAAAGTATTTTCTTCATCAAAGGAATTAAACAGTAGGATTAATTCTGTTCATATAAAGTCACAGAGAATCTTTGAAACATCGGAACATGGAGAATACAATCAATCTTATGGAAAAAATTCATGTCTTGCATGTGTTAATAAGAACAGGAAAACTGACGAGCTCCAAAAATCTACAGCTTATCAATAAAATCGGGAGACAGTAAAGCTCTGATAAAAGCAATATGCATAAACGCAAAACTCGCTGAAATTTATAGAAAGCTCAAACACAACGTTTTTAGGGGTTCATAAAACCATTCAAAAACATTTAAAAAATAAAACATCTTCAGCTTCAAACAACATCGGTAAACATTCCTGTCTATCCACTCGTTTCTCATGTTTTTTCAGTAACTGTGGATGCTTCAATCATGAAATATTGTAAACGAGTCAAAAGTTATAAGTTCTTCTAAGTATATAAATATATATATATAAGATATAAATAAGTCGAGTACACAGCCCAACCTTTCTGTCAGAAGGACTTTGTCATAGCGTAACAACGAACAGCGCTAACACGCCGAACAAACGACCGATCTCACGGTATTCAACAAATTCTGGAGAAATGCATTGGTGTTCGTAAAAATGTTTATTTTTCTCTATTTTGTCTATCTGTTTACATTGTGCTTGTAAACAAAACGAGCAAAAAATAAATATTTTTACTAACACTCATACAATTCTGCAAAATCCGTTAGATTGGTCGATGGTCGGAGTGTTATCGCTGTTTGTTCTTACGCTACGACTTTGTACTCAAACTATTATATGCAGTCCACTAATAGAAAACACAGCCAACGTGATGTCACTTTAAACGGCCGCCATTTTGTTGCGGTTATTGAATATATGAGATCTCAATGCAAAAAGTCTGCAAATTTTAAGAAGATCCAATCCAAGATCCAATTAAATTGTAGTGTAGGAAAGGCTATATGGTGGTAAAGTCTTGTGCGGTTGGCATTGTAATTGGCGAAAATTGGAAAAAAGAGCATAAACAGAAACAGTTGTAATGCTGTTTCAGAAATTTATTCAGTATCTTAATCAGCATAACAGGTGTTCCTTTTGTTGTCCAATGTACACTTCATTACATGTACCTACAGTAGAGCACCGATAATCCACCTATCCATATTGTGATTTCAAAGTTTCAATAACTTTATTTGATTTAAATAATTTTTTACTATTGATATCAGCGGCTTTCACATGTAGAAAGTTCAAAAATTCAACATGCAAACATCGTTAATATCGAATTTTATAAAAAAATTATTTATTCATTTAAATGAAATTCACTTAGGTTTACACAATCTAAAGTGCTAATGCTAATGCAACAAACATTAAAACACTCAACTAACTTATTTGTTTTAAAATATATTGTAAAATATGTTTGTTTCATGTTGTAAAAATGCAGTCAAAGCGTCAGTATTTAATAAGTATATTAAATACTGTAGTAAAGGTAAATAAATGTTTACCTGGCATTCCAACAGTTGATCGAGAATCCATGAATAGCGGAATATTCATACCGGTTCAGAATTGAAAGAGCGGTAACGTATCACGCATTCGAATAAACAAACTAAATTGTGCTTTTTTTTAAAGTCACCACATAATCAACACATAACTCGCGCAATCGGAAAACAAATTAACAAGAACGTACAAATGATTATTCTTGATCGCTTAAAAAACAATTTTGAAAAGCCACACAAGGATAGCCACAGCGAAAACGGATAACCTAATAAGTCACTTAAAACTCTTAGTTGAGACTGGCAAGAGCGATCTGATCAACAACCAATTAAGTTTAAATTGGATCCAGAAAACAAAAAAAAAAAGGTTTCCTCTTCGCTCTTTCCATAGTTTTACGCGCCGCATATGCTATTTTCCGACTTTTGTTCGCACTGGCGAAGAATAGGCGATCCGAATTCAGTTCGCCTAAGCGAAATTCCGACAAAATGTTTGCTGGGTTATCAACAAAAATTTGCACTTTGACAAGTTGACACACTTCAATCAATCTCATTACAGGGGAATAAGTGAGAATAAATGCCCTAGCAACTGAATTTCCCTTTGTTCACCTAAGCTTGCACTGACCCACTTCTTCACACTACCCAGGTTGGGCACGGAATGTGACTTATATTGAAGTTCCGAGGTCGCGCCATCGTGATATCTCCACTCGCATACATCGTTTACTCTTTACGCTCTCTATCTTATATGCCTTCATACGGGTGCTGCGCCCTCTATCTTTGATTTTAATAGTTGCCTACTTACGACACACGAGAGTCAATAGGAATGCGAGCATGAAGACTCCATGGTGTAAATGGCAGTACTGAGAAGTGCGATTTTCTGTAGTGTACGATATTTTCCAGAACAAACCCCGCCTCAAGAGCACCCTTTCCTAATTCCTAATTCATAAACGGTTCCAATCACTGAACAGAAAGGACAAGTTAGTTGGAATCCAAACATGGGGGCTAAACGCCAACGCAGGCCAATGTTCTATGTCCAACAATCGATTCCGCAAACAAGAATAGTAATAAATAATGTTGTTGTTCATACTTGGTAAATGACAGATATCAACTTCAAGTGGTTATGCTGAGTTCAAAACATAATAACGCGTTTTATTTTATTATTATAAGGTTTTGAAAGATTTATTGTGTTCGTATAAACTGATAAATATTAAATGACATCGTATTAACTTGTTTCTGCAGGATGGAAAGTCGTTGGCGCACACACGTATGGCTACAACAGAAAATCAGTCGGCATATCATTTATTGGATGTTTCATGCGAGAAAAGGCACCAGAAATTAGCATAAAAGCATGCAAATTGCTTATTAAACGGTATAGAAACAAAATGAAACAATTTCGACCAAACCATCATATATATTCTTATAAATTTCAGAGGGATCGAAGAAGGACACATACGTCCAGATTACACTTTGTTGGGACATTGTCAATGCAGTGCAACTGAAAGCCCCGGTCGAATGCTGTTCGAGGAAATCCAGACATGGCCACATTTTTCATCAAATCCGACAATATAAGACTTATCCAGGCTGATCGTGAATTTTGTGATCGACTTTATTGTAGAACGGAATAATATGAAAACGAGCTTACATGTTTTAAAATTAACTATACGGTTTTTATTCTCGTTTACGCTGTAAATTACATCGATTGTAACAATGTTCTCTTCAACAATAAATATTCAAAATACTCTAACGGTGTAGCATTGCAAAATATCACATATTATAGAATTTATTGTAATTATCAGCATCACCTGATATATATAAATACCCAATACCAAACACACCTAGTACTCGAGCTAAATGATGAGAAGTCTTTTTAAAATTAAATATTGTTCTCTCTGATAACAATTTCCTTTTTCAGAGACAAGGTATCAATTGCAAGTAATCCCAGTGAATGCTATCCAACTTTTTGCATTCTCGATCTCAGCCGTTCGCACTTTACGCAATCAATAATATTCTCCCAACACTTTTGATGATAGCACGTTCCACAATCATCGCATCGCTTGACTCTGTTCTGCCAGGGGAAAATGATTTGTTTTTTAGGGCAAACTTCACATATAAAGGCGCGGGCAGTGCAGAGCTGAAAGTGCAAGAGATTTGTTACCGTTAGAACGCCTGTCAAGTGTAATTTGAACGCAACACACATGCTCTTCACTTCACTTACTTCACAATTGTAAACGTGGTTTTCACACTTTAATATCAAATTGGAAACAGTCTTTGGAAAGGATCCTTCTTTTACAGCCAAAAAATCAAACATCGACCATTTATCAGGATCCATAGTTATATAAGCGGCTATATTGTCAAACAGCTTCTTCTCTCTGCGAAGGCAAAGCGTTTGGTTTTAAAACAGGTCAAGAAAAATATAAAAAAAATTATACTGTAAAGTAAAGAATGAATTGAAAATTTCCCAGTTTCCTGAAAATAAAAGCGTCCTTTGATAAACAGTGTTTTTAGTGTAGTGTATTTTTCAGCAATAACTGAAAATCAGTGTCCAACTTCTGCTTCTTTGTGGTCGTTGTCACTGCGAGCGAAATTATATTCGACAGCACCACTTCAAATTTCTTTTGAATATCTCTTGCAAAAGCATTATTATTCAGCAGTGCAATATTCGATTATCTTTCCGATATCTCAAGGAAAATATCTTTTCAAGCTGACTTCGATGAATTCGCGAAAACTATCCTCGATACAATCAAACAAAATATGAACATGTACACTAGAACTGTTTGGCAAATATCACAGACTACAAAATTATTTTAGTAAGGAAACAAACCATTGATAGGCGCGTATAAATTACTTTCCCCCTAGCAATTGCTTCGTGCGTCGCTCTAAAATTTAAAAACTGTTTATCTCCGGTTGTAATTCATTTCATGAAAGTAGAAAATTTTAAATTACTCGACATTTTAACTTTAACTTACTCGAGAGCAAATCTACATGTTACGATGAAGTCCTGTATAAATTTCAACTGAATTCTTTTAAGTTTACTAATACTCAAGGTTTTGATTTTGGTATAGAGCGCAGGGTTCAGATCAGGCACATAAAATAAAGGGTACGTCCAAATTTGCTCTAAAAGTCTATAGGCGAAAACACTAACAGGATAATAACAAAAGTCCCATCTGAAAGAACAAATCAAGACAGTTTAATTATACGCCTTTACTCCATTCAATATTTACCTCTCTAAAACTTTAGCTGGAATTATTGACATCTGATTTCGATGGCAACCAGTGCAATGATATTTGCCTAGGTAAGTGCAATATCGAAAACGATTCATATACGAACGAGACACTCGCATCCCGCATCCTGTACATCGATAATTCTGTTGTTGCAACAACTGTTTACGACTATTGTTTGGTTTTAAGTGAAGTAAATTAGTTTCATTTTTTCTTTAATTTTATATTTATTTATATTACTTGGGATTTTGGTGATTAGTGAATATAATTTGTTGTCTCGGCGGAGCCCAATCTCTAGTTCCTCTAAGAACAGGAGGTGCATAGTTTTCATCGGGGTCAGCAGACGGGCTACCAGGCATTGGTAGAAGATCTTGCGGTGCATCCTTAAAATATTTTCAGTGTTGTATCGCAAATTTATTCTGTAGAAAAAATACCTTTCTTGAAACAAGCCATGTCAAGTCAGACGCTCGTGGTAGCTGATTATCGCTAAATTTCGATATAATTGATAAAGCTACTCCCTCAGCAGAAAGGGCCTCCAACGTATTTTCACCGCCCCATTCAGCGTAAGCTGTATGATCGTTTATTGAGTCGCTTGATGGCATAAGATCCTGGAATTTTAAAGCAGTAAAAAAGTGTAAGCAGTGATGGCTTTGCAATAAAACATACTGGATGTACTAAACTATATAAAAACATTTCAGAATTTTTACTATTACTGTTACTATTTACTGAGTTGATCGACTGACTGTTTTCAAAGTGCTGAAACACATCCTTGTGAAATCAACACTGCGCAAGAACGAAACATAAAGAGCTTAAGATATGATTTTGTAATTGTTACATATACATATTCATATGAATATATCAGCAATGCCCTTATGTGGTGATTAATCAAATTAGTTTAGTAATACGGAAGAAAGCAGCGAACGCCATAGCTCGTTCGTTTGGTCTCTGGAGTGTAGTATCCATTTTATTTTAGACAAAATTAAACCATGTTATAAAATTAAACGGCTTGTAACCCATATTTCTCATGTTATATTATTACTCATAATATAACATGTATAATAAACTGCCATCAAACTTACGCAGGTTCATCTAAATTCAAAACCGAGAAACGCTCATTGGCATTTATTTAAGACTTGGCAATAAATAAACCTCTACAGCCATGCAGGATAAGATAGAAAAATTTTATCCACATGCAGAAGAGAGTCGAGAAAATCGACCGTACTTTACTGGTTTTAGGGGTACAGTTAGGAAATTTTCCCTAACCGAGTAAACATGCAGAAGGTTGTTTGCACTGTCCAAAAATTGAGAATTCCGCTCGGATGTCAAACGTATCAATCAAGAAGCTAAATTGCTAAATGAAGATCCATTCCCACAACTTCTATAGTTATCGGATTGCTTATGGTTGACGGAACCACGATTGGAAAATACCTTAAAGCCTAAAGAATCCCGAGAGCCTGAGAATCCGGAGAAAAAAAAATGTTGGACCGACAAACAAGACTGGCGGAATTGCCGAAGGAAAAACCCTCACCAATATACGACTAGATCAATTGGTACCAGTCAGATGTGTTAAATATGATAACTCGCGAAGGATATTAAAGGAAGATAATGTGCTTGGTAAGTGCAAAAAGTAACGTCCCTTGTTAATTGTAAATTATCTTCAGACACAAAGAATGACGAATTGACCGTCGTCGAAAGTCATAATTTGGAGCAATAGCTATTAAAATTGACCAATTTTATTGCGAATAAAATGGACCGAAAATGCAATGACTCTTTGCCAACCATATTGCAGTTTGTTGCCATGCTCCTAGAGCTTCACGTCCTAATGTCGGTGCGAGGCCGGCTCGTCAACTACCTTTCAGGTAGCCACTAACCACAATAAATGAAGTAGATGATCTGATTGATGGCTCTAACCTTTCCAGTTGGGAAAGAAAAAAGAAGGACGATAGTACACTATTTTGTGTTGACGACCGAAAATTATTTGATGTTACAAAAAACGACAATTAAACCGTACCAAGAATTGGTACGAACATACCTAGGAAAATTGTACACCTCCTCTGTCCCCCGCGTACAGTTGTTTTCTACATTGGATCCACAAAGTGGCTATTGGCGAGTAGAAAATGGGAAGGATCGAGGAACGACTCCATTCCGTGTTGGCTAAGACAAAGTTTAGGATTATGTCTTTTTATTTGAACGTCTGATGAAACGAAACTTCAAGGCCTGTATTTGAAAATGTGTTTCGTATTATATTAAGACAACATTATCCTTTTGGACAAAGACCTCAGAAATTGATAAGAACTTGAAAGAATTTCGCTTTACACTAGAAATACGCTTCAATATTTCTAGTGCAAAGCGAAAATAACGGCTGTGAGAAGTTTTCCAGGTGCAAATTAATTGCTGAACTGTTGAACTACTGTTCAAGTTCCTATTCATGCTCATCCATAATCTGGCCGAAGATGTTAATAGAATATTATAGGATGTAATTATGCGGTTGGTTTAATAGAAGAAGTGCAAAAATTGCATTTGGCAAAGGTACGATACAAAGGATCAAATTCAGGCTTGAAGAACATAAAAAGAGGCAATAGACTTACGAAAAAATTTATGAATATGAAGTAATCGGTAGCCAAACACATTTGCGTAGGACACGAACTAGATTGAGCAGACTCCTGGCACTTCCCACAATAGTAAAGAATTGACTGATAAATCCAACAGGCTTTCAAAAGTTAGACTAATAATACTCAACAAATTTGTTCTCAAGTTTATAAGCCTATTCAGCAAATATACTTGGATGAATATATCCTTGGATGATAATACCTGGAGGGTGTTACAACCTGGAGGGTATTACAATCCTTACGTCCCAACGATGATGATAATATACAGAATATTTAGTTATAATTTAGTTCGTATACTGTGCGAAGTTGATAAACATAGATTGATAAAATTTTTCCCTCTTCCTACAGACTAGTAGGTTGTATTGGCTATGGTGCTGCACACAGATTGATATAGAGGGAGTGTTGAGGAATATTTCACTCAGTGAACTTCATTTATACCTTTTAGTATTTTCTAAAACACTTGAAAGAAAACTTGATTATTTGATTAGCGTTTCGTGAGTTTAAAAAGAAAAAGTTTAGACACGCAAACTAAGTTTTCGTATAAGAACTAAGGATAAATGCTCCCTCAGCCAGTCAAAATTATTCTTTCTATGCACAACGTCACACCAGTCTATACCAGGTCCATTTGGCGAGCATTTCAATTATTCCCATGTAGGCATACCTTATAAATTGCGCATTATTAAATTCATTTGTTGTGTATAGCCTAGCGAAGGGAAAAATAAGGCAGAAATAATTTTTGAAAGGCATAGCTGCCCACCGGCGCACTGAAGAAATTCCACCATACTTGAAGTATGCTCGAAAAAGAGCAGTTCTCTAAAAAAAATTAGTATGAAAAGGCTCTTAACGACGGCTGTTGCCAAAGATTTCACGGAGTCCCTCGACAAACAGATAGCTCTCATCCTATCAGATACCTCACTGAAAACAATCAACGAGCTATGGGTGGAAGTGCAAGCATGAATTTAGACTGTGGCAGAACAGACGACCGGACATCAAGCCCGGCGCAAAAGAAATTGTTCCATTATGAATGCCAGGATGCATCAGACAAAAAGAATCAGGCGTACAAAAATATTAAGGCGGGAAAACCAGGATGAAGAGAAAATAGTATGAAAATATCAGAAGATAATATTTATAAAGAAAGGTGAAAAGAGCTCAAGCTGGTTTCGAATACGCGTCCCTGCCGCTTCTCATCAGGTGCCAACTCACAGTTCTAAGTGCAAATGGAAAAAATTGATCTACCAAAACTTCTGAAATTGATAAAGCCAGACCAAAGGCAATTTGGAATATAGGAAAAGTTAAAAGCTGTAGAGCAATATTCATAACTAGTAAATAACCAGTCGACATCCACCTAAGCTGGTAGTGCTAATCGACGCGTCCAAGCCTGTGAGTTGGCACCTGATGAGAAGCGGCAGGGATGCGTGTTCGAAACCAGCTTGAGCTCTTTCCACCTTTCTTTATAAATATTAAATTCACTATCGAGGTACTCGAAATATTTGATCAGAACTTCCGCACCCATGAGTCTTCGCTGAGTTAGCTTAGCAAGGGTATAAATCACTTATAAGTTCTAAGTGAAAAAAGAAAAACTTGATCTACCAAAATTTCTGAAATTGATCAGAAGAGTAGCTAACAAGATAGTTTGAAATAAAAAAAGAAAATATTATGACGACCAATTGAGGAGCATCGATGTGAGTCTAGCGAGCAACCACACATGACAAGCATTCAAAGTAGTGAAAAGCTTGAAGTGAGGTTATCGGCCCAAGACCCCGCTCTGCCGTGATGAAATCGGCAACATCATTGCTGATGGAAACGGGGTTATGGAAAGATTGGCTTCATATTTCAAGAAAGTCCTTAATCCTTCGCACATCCCCACCAACTCTGGATGTCTGTTCTGCCATCAAAGCCCAAAAGAGTAATAAAGCACCGGGCATCGATTAGATTCTAGTGGTCTCCGACAATTGGCCTGTCGATTCCATCGAGAGACCAATTGTTTACTGTCAAGCAGGTACTTGCGAAATTCTGTGAGTTCATAATATACGTTTGCTAGGCTTTTGTTGACGTTGTCAATCTCCCAAGTCCATAGAAATAACCAACTCATCGTTGCCTTTGACACAAATACCGGGCTGACGTAGGGAGATGGGCTGACCCCTTTCCTATTCAATCTGGTACTGGAATATGTTATAAGAAAGTTGTCGATACGAAAGGCAAATATCAAACAAATCAAGCCAAGATGTAGCCTATGCGGATGACATCAATATCTTGTCGCAGTCGCTAATTACCACCAATCGGCCGCGAAGCAAAGTTAGTAGGACTACAAATCAAAAAGAAGAAAACAAAGCTCATGACGAAGTCGAGAAAAATTTTGTGGCCGTTATGTTTGCAACGATGCAAACATCAGACACCGAAAATATCATGGTTGGCGGACACAGTATTGAAAATTTTTGGCGAATTTGAGTATCTGGGCGATAAAATAAAAGGAACGGCGAGTGTAAGAGATGAAATACGCTGAAGAGTACAGCTCCCTAATAAAAATTTTTATTCAGTTCTGACGATTATGAAGACCAGCTGCATACATAGAAAAACAAAGTCCCAAATATACAAATTTTTGATTAGATCTGTGTTATGATGTAGCTATGAAACATGGAGCCTAACCCAAGCATCCGAAAATATATTGAACGCCTTTGAGCGACGGGTCCTGGGGCGACCCGAAGATAAACGGGGTTAGATTTAACGAAGATAAACGGGGACCGATTCGATAGAACCATTAGCTGTATGCAATTATAGACAATTCGGAAGTCTCAAAGATTGTAAGACTGCGGAAGCTGCAATGGGCTGGCCATATGAATCATGCGAACGAACTTCGGATACCCAAAAAAGGGGTTCGTTGGGAGAACTGAAGGGCGGAAACTAGCGGGGAAACCGAGGAAACGCTGGCCTGACTGTTGACGAATACGCTGCTGGGATTTCCCGGAAACTGGAGGACCCCGTCAATGGACCGAGGCAGTTGGGCCGCGCTTATTGAAGGAAGCGAAGGCCGGAGAGGGGCTGTAGTGCTATGAAAAAGCAGATGTGATATAAATTTCGCAGTGGGCATATAACAATGAATTTTTCCCATCTTATGGAACAAAATGCTGAAACTCTAAAGGTCTTAGAAACTTTAGTTTTGCATTTTTCTTTAACTGGAAAATCTTCTGATTTGTTTTAATTCATCATGTTAATACAATCACACAATCATCAAAGCAGTTAATGCTGATAATGCATAACCAATGTCTTAACCAATGGGATCATAAAAATAAAACACTTCACTAATTAAATAATTCTCATGCATTGGTCAATTACCTTCATCAAATCATCACAGTGGTCGTCGACGCTGCCATCCGTCAAAAGATCGGATTCATCGAATGAGTCGTCGACTTCGGAAAAGGACGATGCACCAAAGCTTGAATGACCTAGTAACATTCGAATACATAACAATCCCAAACGGAAAGCTTCATGTGTAACTTACTCTTGCTCCAGCTTCCTGTCGGTCTTGGAATTGAAATTCTGCTCCCTTTTAAGCTTTTGCTCCTTCGTGGCTTCCTGGGACACTCCCCGTTCTCTACACCTTGTCTTTTGCGTTCAGCTTTAGAACATTTCATTTTTTCTATCACACAAATAATTGCTTCGGACATGCTAAAGTGTGCATTTTCCCGTTCGAGGTCTGTATTATTACGCGAATACTTTACAGATTGGAGAAATGATGCTAAACTTTGACCATTCGTAGGCAAACGTCGTTCGAGCAGACTGTGCGGATTTTCCTGTAAATCTTCGAAAACCGTATTGGACAGCCGCTTCATCTTTTGACCCTCCTGCGGGAGAAAGGCACTCATAAAGTCGTTGGTATTCGCGAAACTTGATGAAGCAGATGCATTTTGATCTTTCGCCGCGTAGTCAGCAATGGAGAAAATATTGGTGGAGATGCATGAAAGAAAATGAATTGGACCAGCAGGTTTCGGCGGTGTATCATATTCAATAAGCTCCGGCCGCTCGTCGGGTGAAGCCTTCCTTGGATGATCGTGTCCTTGGTCGAAGTGAATTTCGATATCGTCACATTTCACTAAATTGATTGGTCTGAAATCGGCAGCAGTGAATTGTTTGCTGGTGCTTGGCATTTGGGAATCCATTAGTTCCTTCACACCCAACTCGTCGAAAGAGCAACTTTGGGCGTTATAACGCGCTGATGTCAGAAAAGTGGTTAAATTTGAGCTAGAGCTATTCAGTTCGTGGCTGCTCGTTGGCTGAGAGATTGTTTTGCTGCGACACCGCCTGTAAGCGTGCACCATCTGCACATTCGGTAGACTTTTCCATTTACGAATCCTGAACAGTTCCTCTCGCCGCCTTTTTCTACTACTTGATCCTGACGCGCTATCCACTGAGTCTTCTCTCAGGAAAGACGTTTGCGAGACCTTTCCTGGCGATATTGAGAAGTGCGGATGCGAATTAGAACGCTGATGCTTACTGACTGCAGCAGTATGCGCCGCATACAGCGATCGATCAATCTGACTAACCAGACTCGACTGATTCAACTCGACCGCTGATAAGCAAATGAAAAGAGCTGTGGCGTATCTGTCATTGCTTAAGAATGCATCATCCCTATAGAACGTGGTCAGCAGCTCCAAATCAGCTACAAACAACTGCAGTCTAGCACAAAGAGTTGACTTCAAAAAATTCTCATAGATCCAATGCGTGAGGGGGTGCGTAAGTTGGAGTGATGGGAAGCTGCATTCCTTCGTATCACCATAAATAGACGGCTTGAGCCAGTTTAGCTGCGTTATGAGCTCCGCACAAGCTGTCTCGCCCTAAAGCAGACGTGATAAACAATATTCAAAAGAGCTTTCTCTTTACCTCAGCGCCAGAATTCTTATACAATCCGCTCAACAGGACATTCCTAATTGACAATAGCACTCGGAAAAAACATTCACTATTATCTACGTTTTCCTCAAAACAATCGCGACGACTTAAGAACCATAAATCCACGGATTTCTTCAATTCGTACAATAATTGTCTGCGCTGAACAGCGGATGCATGTAAACTTTCGTCAGACTGCATGTTGGCCACATTATCACACTTTGAGAATTTTGATGTCACAAATACTTTAAAATTCGAATGTTGGCAAATTAATTGACAAACTAATTGAATACACGACGTAATCTAGAAATCTCAGACACAGCGAAGGTAAAACACCAAAGTAAAAACGTCAGTCCTAAGACAGCTGATGACTGTATTTGTATGAAGTTGACCATGATAGGCAAAAGAAATGCAGTTAGTACTGCCATGTTCAGTGGATTGTATTTTTAGAACACATTTGCTTGAATTTTGTAAATGGCTCATGTGTCCGGTATAACGTTCCCAGCATTATTAATATAATCATTATATAAGGCTTATTTCTGTGTTGTTATTTCCTTAGTGCATAAGACCTATCACTTGTAAGGGAAAACGGTTTGCATATACTATACCTATACCCTTAATTTAACATAGGCCATGTCATAGGCAATCAGGTTTACAGCTTTTATCGGTATATATACCTTATGATAAGTCATAAATAATGAAATAAAAGAAGTGGTAATTGCACTGCGCAAAATACACTTACCCAAGAACTATCGCTGGCCTTATAAAGGCCTTTCACATTTCACTATCCCACGCTTCATATTCACCGTCCCAGTACAATTCGCACATACACTGATAATCCTTGGTGACGCCTACACTCACATTCCTATTCTCACTAATAGGAGAGACATTACATTCACGACATCACGAGACATCACTCAACTTCTCACTCACTATCATCATTTTGAGAGTGACCTTCACAAATTGAAACTGACTATTTCACGGAAATGCCAATGAAGACAGAAAAGTTCAAAACTAGTATAATCATTAGAGTAAAGCTTAACGAAAGCTTATACTAATCATTAATTAATCATTAGCCTGATATGCCTGATCATTATTTTTGCTGGGTTGTTAAAATTAATGTTGACACTATCACAGTTAAATACATATCCCCAATATGGATCCTTACATCCTGGATTTCTTTTCATGATAACACGTCTTTGTGCAGAGAAGGGGAACTAAGGGTCCAGTGACACCGGGCACCAAGCTGCATCAGAACATTAATCACAGTAAGCAAACGAAAAGTTAAGCGCTAAGGGAACAGAGTGTGCATTTGACATGTACTGGCAACAAACAAACGCAATAGCAGCTAGTGGCCCACTGGAATACGAAACATCAGCTAGAACTCGTAGAAACACTGAAAGTACCGAAACAAAACTGGGAAAAGGCCTTACTAACGAAACGTAGCGATAGTCAAACAGAAAACTGTATTGCCGCCGATATCAAGGTAACTGTACCACCACTTGCAAAGGTCAAGGGTGAAACTGGACCTTAGTGGATTAGGTTGGATGACAGTAATTAAAGATCTGGTACAGGGGAACGGAAGGTAAGTTCCGATCCCTAAACTCAAGTGAGGAACTCCTATCGAGACAACGAAAACGATGCGTTAATGGTAGTCGAATTGGACTTCTATGAAACAATTGAGATTCACTAGGATCATCAAAGCTGCAACCTAAAGAAGGATATCTTCATGTTCCTTCACACAGCAAATCAGAATAATTCAGGGGGATGAAAACGGCAGCGGGCAATAGCTATAACAAAAAAACAATCTATAGAATATCAACAGATTGCTACAGTCACCAAGTCCGTCAATTCACCAAATATCTGCCCCAAACAAGGAGTTTAGAATTTTCCTCATAAAAGAGGTTCAGTGCCAGTGCATAATAATTGTCAAGGTGTTCATGTCCAAAACGATGCAAATGTCATTAGATTTTTCCAGACGATAAAGCTGCATCGGCATAATAATTGACTCAAACACACGACTTAAAAGATTAAACAGAATTTATAGACTTGTCGTCACTAAAATCTCAAGAGGGACATTTGAGGACTGCAATGTCTAACGAATATATGACATATGTATGCCCAAAAGATCAATTTTTGGGTAAAGATTCGCGAGGAAATCCCGTTTGTCCAAGAAAAGTGGAATAGAATAGCAGAATATATGCTGTTCAACACCTGCTGTTCAATAAATAAAACACAAAGAATTTTACAAGTATGCATAAACGTGTAAAATCCCGACTACGAAGCAAACAAATGTCACCTGGTAGATCAATTCTGGTAGGTAGAATTGGAAGAGAAAAGAGAAAAAACTGATTTCACGTTCATTCAAACTATAAGGGGCAGTTCTGTTGTAACTCTATCGATTTCCTAACGCATTGTTGCGTGAAATTTATCTGAAGTAAACGTTTTCGGTTCCTAAATGAGATAGAACCATAGTGGTTGTCACCAAAGTAAATAACGGTAAAAATAGGTTCTGGACACATAAACATTCTCTTTATGCAAAGGCGGATGAGCTAGGAAGAGCTGGATCAAAATGCAATTGGATTGACATAGTGCAGCTGGCAAATATAAAAATGGAACAAGACGAAACCCTCTGGATGGAAATAGATAGCTTGCAACAACTGAAACGACTGTTATATAAACCGAGCTGTTTGCCCTCACCTTAACAAAGTGAGGACAGAGCAGCAAGCAAGTAATCAAGATTCGCTTGAGAACATTTGTGTAATATTAACGGGCCATAATCGTAGCTGAAGTAAACCTACTGAACCGAAAAAATAACAATTTTTTGTGGTTGGAATGTGAAGGCTGTTTATGCCTTCAGTTGTTGAGAGTGGCTCACAGCAACTGGACTACAAATTAAATACCCATCCTTTCACACCGAGAATGGTTTGAAGCCGAAGGCTATTTACGACTTATATGTCGGATATCCCGTGGCCACTAAACTACCAACCATCGTCTCCCTGTCACATCGATAACGAAGCCTAGGACTATAGTTTTTATATTACTTCGGACAATCTCTTTGGTTTCTCTTTGCAATGCCTTCAGATAAAAAATCCCTCTTTCAGCAGAGACGAATGGAAGGGGAAGGATTACTGTCACAGAGATTCTCCTTACCTCAACACTGCAAAGCAAACCTTTCTCTTAAGAAGAACCGATCCTACGTTATGTAATACGCATTTCCAGTTACATATAGATACCAACATATTTTCCGTTGAATTTTCTGGAGAGAGCACGCCTTTTCTCTCAGTGAGATGCCGAAGGAGCCTGGATCACTGGACCTTTGATCCCCTGGAAAAATAAGCAATCGGTGAACGGTGACTTTTCCATTTTATGTAGGGAAGACTGAAAATACCCCTGACAACTGAGTAAATGCGTTAGGTAATAATTTCAACATACTATCTTCAAATCCAACGACCAGGTCACAACGACTTCACACTTCTTATCCCCCGGTTTACTTTGCACTTCTGTTTATGCAGTACTGAGAAATATTGCCTCTATCTCTTTTCCTTCCTGATTGAACTTGCTTTAACTGATTCCAACGCGTTTTGACAGAGGTTTTATAGTAGATCAAGTTTTCCCTTTATTTGCTTGATTGTGAACTGAGTTACCATGATTTGTAACATGTGGTTAATTATTGCTAATGTTGGCATGTACAGAATAATAATTTAAGTTGTTTTTGTTTTCTAATCATTGATAAAAAAAATCGTATCTGTTAAATTCTGTCATATTTGTTTCACAACTTAACCGTTTTATAAACTGATGATACTTGCTATGAACAATTTTTTTAACATGTGCTTATTGGTAAGAACGTTCACACATTACTAATTATAACATATATATAAAATAATTATATAATAATATTATTATATCATAATCGTTTTCATGGTATTCGGACTCTATAATTTTGTCAAATAACAAAGATTCATATATTTGGATAATATGGATATTGCCCTCCGCATTTTAAATCTTATTGTATATAATCTGATTGAATGCGCTTATCTTTTCGTTATCGCAACGTTTTCAATTTACAATGCACACGATGCGAGGAAGAATAATGTTCATATAACAAATGTCAAATTAGTGACATTTTAACTGAAATTTGCTCGCAATGATTTTTGATTTTTGAAAAGTTTTGAATTTGGAATTTTCCTCCGTTTGGCAAATAATCGCCTCAACAAGGATGCACGAAATTTTTATTCAAAATATATTCAAAATAACCCTAGTACTTAAAAAGTAATTAAGGCGTTTGAATTTCAAATTTCATTTAAGCGCCCTCAAGCATCTGACAAGCGTCAACACATCTCGTTGCGAGGATTTTTCGATTTTCCGAATATTTCTCGCCTCGCATTGACGCATCGCAATCATTGTACGATGTCGTAAATAAATGTATGTTACGAAAACGGGTTGACATCTGCTGCGAGACTCTCGTCGCGCTTTCGGATCGCGGTCGCGTAGTTTTGTATTTCGGCCTAGAATCGCATCGCGCTCTCGCATCGCCGTCACACAGTATTGTATCTGGGCCTACAATGTATCACTTTCTGATATCAGAATATTCTTACGCGAGCACTCAGTTCAATTAGTTCAATATTCTAACTAGGAGTTACTGCTTCTTATTAGGTGCAGTCATTAGATTAAGATGTCCCAATGACAACTTTTGAACGACCCTTCAGTGCTGTAATTTTCCTCACCTTGGTAATCAACAATGTGTTGAGCTTCCATTCTAGCCGCGACACGATGAAATCGATTAATCCGCCACCTGCCTTTTTTCCGAAATATTTGATTATTTCACATAGTCAAAATATTGTTGTCCACTTATCTAAAGTAATATGCAAAAGATTGCAAAATAGTTTTGGAGTACTCAAACTTGTTAGACAACAGAATATGAGAATAACAGAATATAAGAATGAATAGACAACAATATACTGATGTAACATGCATTGCTAAAGTCAAAGCTTTACATGTGTTGCTGTACATTGCCGGTTCTATGCGTTCCAAATATCATAACATGGAAGTTTCGTGGTCAGAACAACATAGGACGATGAAAATTTTTAGAAATCTAATAAGCTTTCATCGATATTTTATGCTAATCAAAGAGGAATAAGATATAGAGAGGCCAAACGCCCACATTTTTGTCCGGATTCACTAAAATTTACGCATATTAATACAAATTTGCCTACACTTACTTAAGAATAATCATAGGGCTTATAAAATTTTCACGATCTGAACTATGGTCACAAACATTACAATATTCGCTTGCTGTAATTTAACCACATGTTTTGCTTTGATTCACATTTAGTTATCCAAATACTCATAAACAATATTTTGTCCTTAAATCAATAAAATTACGAAAATCACACTAAGCGCCTCATCATCAACAAATTCGTTCTGCCCATGGAATGTTAACTCAACACGAACATCATTTCCCGAAGAATTAAACCTCGCGCATTCCTTACAATTCACAAATGCTCGACTTCGGATTTAATTTGCTCAAGTCGAATGAGCACGAGGGAAATTGCAATCTGAAGCTGATTTGAAGGCTACACTAAGCTAATCGAAGATGTTCAAATCTATAATTCCGTTGTTAATGAGCATATCATTATACTAAATGAGAATCGGAAATGTTCAATATAAGCGTTTACACATTTTCAAATTACGCTAACTGATTAAAGTGCATGATTCAGCGACCGATTTGATAATATTTTCAACATTCAAGTGGTATATGTACCATTCCTATACAGAAATTGCTTTTCTGACTGTAATTTTAACTCCACTGTCAATTTAAAACCGAAGGTAGCCGAAGATTTTGGTATATGTAAATATTGGTTTATTTTTCCAGTTAATGAATGAAAATGTTTTTGATTTGCTGGTTATATCCTGTAATTGGTAAGTTAACTTTAATATGAAATAGTCGGTACTTTAATTTCAAGGCAGATATACGCTCTCCAACAAAACACGTAATAGTTGTGCATTTATCGGCTGTTATTAGTGATTGATGAATGTTGTGTTCGTATTTTGCCTATAAATGGATAGTACATTGTGAACACTAAGTGAATGTACTTCTAATTGTGCGAAAATCTTCGAAATTTCGATAGAATTTCGCATACATGTTGCATTTGACACGAATGGAGCTAAACTTTTGAACAGCTGATGAGGGGAAAAAAGATAAGTTTAAAACTTCGGACGCTCATGTACACGGATAGGTCCTCTCTGTATCTTATACCTTTACGATCAAATGCCTTCGATTTAACACGCGAAGCGAGCGACGTCAGCTTGATAAACTGGCTACGTTTCGAGAAATTTTCCAAGATAACTGTTTCCAGTAATACTCAGTTTTTGAATATTGTACGGTTAACGAGCAATTACTTGCATTTCGAGAGCGCTGTTCAATCCTGACAAAAGGAGATAAAAAACTCGCAAGCATAATCACTTTTTACAACGAAACTTAGTCTGAAGTGGATAAGGTTGATGAGCTATGTAGTTCATATCCCATAGCCAGAACATCCAGAAGATGGCCGTTTGTTTAATTGTTTACACTGCTAATATCCAATAGGTACACGAATTGCATGGAGGCGTTGCTTGCAAGATTTCTAGAGCTTGTAAAAGAATAGCTCAAAATTAGATTAGAAAACCTACACAAAAACCACATGCAATACTTGGTAGGATCGGAAAGTATGTTAAAGTTCCAAGCGAAGCTATTCATATAAAAGAACCACCAAACAAAAGAGAAAGGTGCATGATCTGTCCCAGAAAAATTATATCCAAATAATGAATTATACAAATTGAGCCACATGAAGCATATCTGTTAAAAACAAGTTCACAACTCATTTGAAACTGATCACGAATTTAACGGTTTCCAAACCAAAATATAGACGTATCAATAAATGTTATAAATTGGCAGAAAGAGTATAAGTTGCATTCAACAAAAAACGTTAGTTTTAATTTAAAAAGTTATGCAAATATATAAGCAGTAAGTGTTTACTAGCTCTGTACCTTTTGTTTCTTTACTCCGATACGTGGGCTTACGTTACTAGCCCGTTCAAAACTCTTAGAGGAGCATATATTATATAATTATTTAAATCCTACGAAAATCAATTTTCTTCTTCAAAACCAAACGTTTAGAATTTGTTTAACGTATGATATTTTTAAAGTCAAGATTTCACGCAACATCTGATGTAAGATTGTACTGGCATAGTAGTGATCCATGTAAACAATATTCACAATAACGACCGCATCCACGTGAAATCATATGACACGTTTGAACAGCTGTGAACTGTCAATCAGTAATGTTTTTGCCATTGGATCCAAACAAAATTAGGACTCCACAAAGATGACGATCAATAAGCCAAGTATCAATTACAGTAACAAAATTATCTTAGCCCCAATGGTAAGAGTTGGTACCCTTCCTATGCGGCTGCTGGCTTTGGAGATGGGTGCGGATCTAGTTTACTCTGAAGAGCTGATCGATTGGAAGTTGCTGAAGGCGAAGCGCAGGGAAAATCGTAAATCCACTCTAAATATACTTAAATGGTCAAATAATAATAATTTATAAACTAGCTGCGCTCGGAACAATCGACTTTGTTGATCCATCTGACGGTACCATCGTTTTCAGAACATGCAAGCAGGAATCAGAAAAGGTTATTCTTCAACTCGGCACGGCTGAACCAGATCGTGCTCTCATGGTTGGAAAGCTTGTAAGCTGTCGTATAGGGAATTTAATAGGCGGATCGGTAATAAACTTTCAATTACAGATAGAAAACGATGTAGCCGGGATAGATATCAATATGGGATGTCCCAAAGAGTTTTCAATCAAAGGGGGAATGGGTGCCGCATTACTGTCGAAACCTGAGAAAGCGAAAGAAATTTTGAAAACCATGGTTGATAATCTTAAGATTCCAGTCACCTGCAAAATAAGGTAAGCGATCGAAAATACAAGAAAACATTTCTTAAATAGTTTCATTTGCTAGGATTCTTCCAGATGTGAATGAAACGATAAAACTGGTTCAAAGCTTCGAATCGGTTGGAATAAGTGCAATCGCTATTCATGCCCGAACAAGGGACGAACGACCCCAGCACAATCCACATCCTGGTAAGACTATTCTTCTAATATGTAATATAAATATACAGGGTCTTATGTCTAGTTTAATATAACATTGAAGGCGATTGGTAAGATTTATCGAAAATCAAATAGTGAAGCATTTTCACGGTGTTTGATAAAATACTCTACGCATAAAAATTCATGTGAACCAGTAGCATCGAATTTAAGTAGATATTTACTGAAAGTAAAGTAAGAAGTCTTTTTTTTCCTCTTCCTACAGACTAGTAGGTGGTATTGGCTATGGTACTGCACACATTAGCCAGCGTTTTCGATCTCAGTGCGCTTAGGCTTCTTTCCTGTGTGCCCCTATGGAATCACTGTAATGTGACTTTATTTGGTCTTTCTGACCTCATTAGTTTGTTAGTAAATATTGTTCGGTTCTTTAATCGGTTTACTCGTTTGGGGGAGTTATGGTTATTATGAACTTGGTGGGAATTGAGTAAGGGACGCTCACAGCTCTGCCTGGGCTTCCTCCAGGAATTTGCCCAGCTGCCAGATATAATGTTTTTTATTAGAATTGAAAATTTTGTCTATTGAGGATACTTCTTTAAACAGAAAATTTATTTCTTAAATTATCAAAGTACGAGCATTTGAAGATTTGATGATCTAGTTTATCACGACTATTGCACCAGTGCAATGGTCGGATGTAGTTATGTTCGCTTTCTTCAGTCTTGTCTTGTTGTACGCTCTGTTTGTCAGTATCCAGTTTATGTGCTTAGTGACTTTGCTGTCTGAGTATATGTAATGGAACCAAGGTTTTTTGTCGAATAAGAGGTTGCTTGTTTGCCAATGGCAATATTTCAGGTACTTTGTATTTTCCTTGTTCTCCGTGATCCATTCATCATTTGCTTTTTCATGGATTAACTTTAACGTGTCGTCCCATTCTGTGTAGTTGGGAACATCCTTGCCTTCAATAATGGCTTTTTTGGCCGCAGTATCAGTTTGACTGAAGCTAGTCCAGTCACAGTTTTCTGGAATCCAGTAAAAGATGTATTTCCTGTTGCTGAAGTTACTGAAGTGTTTCCTCATTTTGGAAGGTAAGTATTTAACGTTTTTATTGTAGGCAATTTCTTGGATACAGTGTTGTGAGTCTGTGAAGATGATAAGATTTTTAGCATTGTCAGTGGTGTGTTCCATAATGGCTAGGTATATTGCCATAATTTCTGCATTATTAACTGAAGATATGTTGTTAAGTTTGTAGAGATTAGTTGTTCCAGTGTTTACGTGATGAATAGCACATCCTGTGCCAAAGGGATTTTTGGCTGCATCCGTGCAGAAGACTTCATGGGTGTTTATTAATGAGTCCACTATTGCGGGTAATGAAGTTGTAAGATCATTGTAATCGATAAGGGGCATGTTGTGAGTGAAGTTATTGTCGGAGTTGTTGAGTTGAAATAAGAAATTTTTTGGAGATGTGTTAATTTCTGCCCAGCACGTGTTGTTTATGAGATCTTGGAATTTTCTATGTGTTAATGTATAGTTAGAATTGACGTTTTCAGAAAGTAGATTTCTGAATTCGCTGTCGTGGAGGTTTTTAAGTATTTATTTCGCTATAAGAAGGCAAGCTCTCGATTTAGATGTGAGTTCTTTGGATACAACTAGCGTGATTGTGTTAGAAGCTGTTAGGGGGTCTCCCAGGCATCTTTTTAGTGTGGCGACTTTGTTAGAGTCTATCTTCTTAAACAGGTATTGCGGAGCATCTGCCATGTTCACTAAATTGGCTTCGAGCTGTTGTCTTATTATTGCTCTGAATGTATTAATTGCCTTAGGGGGACTTAAGCCATGTTTAGGACTTGACAGTTTCTTGATAATCTGTTTGTAGATTTCCGCTTTAATTTGAGTTTTCTCTATCTGGTCTCTTATATTACCTTTGTTGTTGATTGCACGCCCTAAAAAGGTGAAGATATTTACCCACTTGATATTGATTCCATTGAGTTGGAAGTGTTGTTGAGGTTGATTATTCGCATAGAAATGAATGGCCGAGGTTTTATTTATATTTAGTTCCAGGTGTAGTTCTTTTAAAATGTTCTGGAAGTACAAAAAGCAATTTTGTAAGTTGAGGAAGGTTTCTAAAGTGTTTCGCCCTTTGCCAATTAGTATGAAGTCGTCCGCATACTGAAGCAGCGTTGTTTTTTCGTTGGTGATGTTGTGAAGTTTATGCGTGTAAATGTTGAACAGGATTGGGCTTAAGACGTCCCCTTGTGGTAGTCCGCATTCCAATTCGATTGCACTGCCATCTATTGTTAGGATTCTCAATTTCAAGAAGTTATGTATCCAATTGATGTAGTGAGTGTCAATGTTGAAATTATTAAGAGATTTGACTAGGGAGTTGATTTCTACTTTTTCATATGCATTGGCAATGTCGCATGTTATGGCCATGAATTTGTTTTGTCTACTTCTTGAAGTTATATGGAGTAGTTTATTTATGCATATATTGACTGATTTACCTTGCCTGTATGCAAAGCTGTTGTCATTTAGTAGTTTCCTTTCTTCAATGAAAGTGTTGATTCTGATTTTAATAAGATTATTGATGATTTTTAGTGGTACACTGAGTAGAGAAATTGGGCGATAGCTTTCTATAAGGTATGGCGGCTTGTCTCTTTTCGGTACAGGAACGATTCTGATTGTTCTGAGGGAGGATGGTATTAGGTTATTTTTGAAATTTTTGTTGATTGATGCTAGAAGAGCTTCTTTATTTTCCTTGTTGAGACATTGGATAGTGCTGTACTCTATTTTATCTGGACCTGGTGCTGTTTTTGTGGAGTGAGTTTTTAAGATTTTCTCGAGTTCCTGTAACGTGAAGACTATAGGAGACACAGTGGCTGAGTTTTAACAGGGTTTGAATGGATTTGTAGTTGTGGTATGTTTATTTTTAATCATTTCTAGGAATTTAAAGTTGTTGGGATCCAATTGTGATTTCGCCGTGAATAGTATTTGATTTGATGTTGTTGATGAGATTCCAAAAATTTTTGTTGCTTGGATTTAGGTTAAGCTCATTGAATTTGTTTTCCCACATTTTATTTTTTTCCAATTTTACAGCTTCTTTCCATTTCATGTTAAATTCTCATAGCCTTTCATAGTTCTTGGAATTCTTCAGTTTGACAAAGTTTCTCCAACATTTTTGTTTGGCCTTCCATAGTTTTCTAAGTTCTTTGTTCCACCATGGTTTAGGAGAATATTTGAACAATGCATTGTTGATTGCGTTGTTTATAATGACCCGGTTTATGTGATGAAGGGTTTTATCAAGGTCTTCCGATAAGACAGTGCTATCGAGTTGTTCTCTTACTTTTTTCCTGTTAGTGGAGTTGAAGTTGTTTGAGATTACGTGGCTTATGTTGATTTCGAAGATGATGGAACTATACTCGCTTTTTGAGATTTTCATTTTAGCGTCTCTCCAATTGCTGTTCTCATTCTTAAAATTGGTAAGAGTGATGTCAATACTCGATTTGTTTGTTTTTCCGTTTTAGTGTATCCTGTAGAAAGTTCGGACTCCAGAGTTGAGAATATGTAATCTGTGGTTGTAGATTATATCTTTGAGTGTTTTGCCCTTGGGACAACAGAAGGAATCTCCCCACATGCTGTGTCTGGCATTCATATCAGCTCCAGTGATCAGTGGTTTGTTCTTATTATTGAGTCGCAAAAGCTGCTCAACTTGTTGTTTAAGTTCTAATTTGCTAGCATCCGGAGGGATGTATGCTGAGGCTATTACGAGGTTGAGGATGATGTTGGTAGTTTCAATCACTGTAATTTCTGCTTCTCTGTCTGTGGGTATTGTCTTGTATTTTATGCATTTCTTTAAGGCTACGGCTACGCCACCTCCATTCTTGTTGTTCCTATGTTTATATTCAATATTGTAGTTGTCTAGGCTACGGATATATTTGTCCTCTGAGGTCCAAATCTCTTGGATGAGCGCTATATCAATATTTAAAAGGTTTAGAGCTAGTTCTAGGTTGTGTTTATTTTTGATGATGCTTTGGATATTTAATTGTAAAAATTTTAATTTTTTTGTAATGTTGGTGTTCATGTCTTAATTGATAAGTTAAATTATTTCAATTTGATTTCCCACTGGTCTTTTGTTCGTTGTGGATAGGGTTGTCAGAAGCTGAATAAGATCGGCTACAGACGTAGATTGTTCCTGGAATGAGTAGTTTCCTGTAGGTGCGTTTTTGATAGTTTTTAATAGCTGAGTTATCAGCCTTTGCAGATCGCTGGTTTTATGGCAGATGCCAGATGGATGATTGTATACTGGAGAATCTTTTTTGAAGCTTGATGGCTGTTCTTTTTGGGAACCTGAATGTGGTTTGTCTACATACGAGGTTCTGTTTCTGGTGCTAGTTTCTTTTGTGTTGGACGCTGCTATTTTTGCGTAAGAGTTCTTGAAAAAAAGTGTGTGCAAGCTCAAAATGCAGCGACGAATTACGCAATTTAATTTTGTGTTCGCCTTGGAAAATCAGGCGCGTCGACGCTGGATATGATTCGACATGCGTAAGGTAGTGAAAGCTTATTACAAACTGAAGTTTAAAGGTGGCATAAAATGTTTGAAGAAGGCGGGGAAAGTGTGGATGTCGAACCGCGCGCAGGTTGCCGTCGACATCAAGGACTGGAGACAACGAACAACGTGTGCGAGTTCTACTGAACTCTGACCGGCGTTTCAGTGTTCGCATGATTGCGGATAACTTTGGAATTGATAAAATGGTAGTGCACAAAATTATCAGCGAGGATCTTGGGATGCCATTTCGAAAAGTCTTTTGGAACGCGTTGAAGAGGACGCTCACTTTTTCGACAACGTCATTACCGGGGACGAAAGTTAGTTCTTCGAATACGACCCCGAAACAAAGCGGCAGAGCTACGAATGGCACACTCCGCAATCACCTCGACAAAAAGCTCGCATGTCCAAGTCCAGAATCGAGGTAATGCTGATTGTTTTTTTTTTTTGACAAGAAGGGTGTGGTCCACTCAAAATTTGTGCCTGAAGAACGGCCCTTTCTACGTTGAAGAGTTGAAAAGATTGAAGACACGAGTGAAACGAGTGCCACCGGAAATTGCCGCCAATTAGAAACTGCATCATGACAATGTGCCAAGTCACACCCGCTTCGTGGTTACCGAGTATCTAACGAAAAAGGGCATCACAGTGGTTCGCCAGCCTCCCTACAACCCCGACACTGCCCCAGCAGACTTTTTCCTCTTCCCCAAAGTGAAAACCGCTCTTGCTCTGAAGGATGTTTCGGTTTCGGACTTCCGGAGAGCGTACGAAGCAGGAATGGCACGCCTCCGAAAGTGTGTAGATGGTCAAGGAGCATATTTTGAAGAATACTAGGGAAATGTAGCGATATCTGTAATAAATTTTGTTTCCTGGATTTATTCTCATTACTTAAAATACAGGCCCTATATATTTTGAAAAGGTTTGCTAATTTGTATAGTGGTTTCCTCGTGTATGCCAATGTTGTTCATGCTTTCTTGTCGCTTTCTTTTCTGTGATTTGTAGGTGTTTGAGGTATTTTCTTATCTTGTCCAGCAAGTCTTCTGGTATCAATTGTTTTCTGCTATCGTGTATATTGTATTTAACTCATTGTTGTAGGCTTCATCAGTTATAAGTGTCCACTCAAGTGTTGTTATTATTTGCCTTATTGCTGCGTTTTGATGCTTTTAGAGATGTTGGACGCGTTGTGTATTATAGTGTCTGTGGCTGTGGGTTCCTTATATATCTCACAATCGAATTTGTTTGATGTTTAGTTGTTCTTTATCGTTATATCAAGGTAATCTATGCATCCTTATCCGTCTCCACGGTGAATTTTAGATTTTTGTGTTGTTTGTTGAGGTAATGCAGAATTTGTTCTTTGTTATTTTTGGTTGTTATACATCTTGCATAACATTTCACTTCCAAGTTAAATGTTAGTTGCTTCAGGAAATGTTGTTCTAGGTTTTGCATGTAAGCTTCCATTACATCGCGGGTGTTGAACTTTCCAATCCCATTGTTGCTTCGTTTGTTTGTCTATAAATATTGTAGTTGAATCGGATGTAATTTTTTGAAATGTTCTTCTCAGGATGTTTTTGGGCTGCGTATAAAATTTTCTATCCTTCTTGTTAACGCCTGCTTTTTCCAGTATATTCGTTGTTTAGATTACTGGAATTGATGGGTATAAATTTTTTTTACACAGTAGCAGTTTAGAGTTTTTTGTTTACTTGATGCTGCTTAGTTTGTCAGACAGTTCAAAGGTGCTAGATATAACAAACTCTTTTGAGAGTCGGTTGTTGTTGTTTAGTACTGTCGCTAAGTGACTGGTTAGTTTATTTCCTCGTGCCTATTGGCTATAGAGCCTATCAGTGTTTGGTTTTGGCAGTGCCATCAGGCCTTTCAATCTTTTGTGAGCTATGACTTTCCTTGCTATGACTTTCCTAATGTTTTAACGTAAACAGAAGAATAAACACTTCAAGAAACTATTGTGCGGTTAAAAAGCGTGACCAAGAGAGTCAAAGGAATGGAATAAAAATGAATAAAAATAGCCCATCAACTGAAAACATTCCAAGTAAACCAAACATCAAATATTGAACTGAGTTTGTATGTCCTTACTTTATGAATACCAATACATATTAGAAATGATTGATCAAACGCTGAAAGTCACTTACACATTTTCCTTTCATCGCGTTGTTAATATATTCGGTGGTTGCATTGAATTTGTCGGTTTTGCACATAGTAAAATATGTAAATTTTTTAAATAAAAAGTAATATATTTAATGCTGAAAATAGTTACCATTGGCATCTATGACTCGTTGCCATCGTGATGGTAAACAATATATTCCTATTTGATAAAAGTCTCTGTATTTCTAAGTAGTAAGTAAGTAAGTATTTCTAAGTCCTCCTGGTTGGTGAATTGTCGTCCTTGCATGAAGTTATCCATCGCCCGGGAAAAGTAAAAATCTGATGGCCAAATGTCAGGAAAATATGGTGGATGTGGTAAAGTTTCCTAGCCAATTTTCTTTATGGTGTCTCTGGTGAATGCCGCTGTATGTGGTCGTGCGTTATCCTGAAGGAACAAGACTCCCCTCCTATTCACGAGCGCTGCATGCGTACGACGCAATTCCTGATGAACTTCTCTTTATTGCTGACTTAACACTTCAGCTGTTATGCTTTCGCCAAGTTCCAACAGTTGATACCACACGATACCTGTGTGATGCCACCATACACACAACAAGGTCTTCTGCTGATGAAGGCTTGACCTTGGGATAGTTCCAGAAGGGTCGTCTGGCGATAACCACTGATACGTGCGTCAGCTATTGTCATACATAATCCATTTTTCACCGTACGTAATTACTCGATTCAAAAACGCCTCCCGTTCGTTGCGCAACAACAGTACAGATCCCTATAGGCTACGTTTTGTTGTTCTTTCCCAGACGTCGACTAATGGCAATGGCGAATAATGGTGCTTCCGTAAACGTCGACCTTTACGCTTAATTCGTGCAAAGTTTGGCGTTGATTGTACTCGATGTCGGCAAGAAGTTCCGTGTCATTTATCCGATACATCGCTCGCGGATGATTGTCGTCTTCGAGGCTGTCATCCCCGGTTCGGAATCGGGCAAACCATCTTTGAGCTGTACGTACTGACAGAATATCGTCTCTTAATGCGTCACATATCCTGCGGGCAGCCATTGCTGCATTTGTCCGTAATTTGAACTCGTAGTAAAGAGCACACCTTACTTTTACAGTTTCACTGACCATCTTTACACTTCAATATTTTCTAAAAGACTTAATACATTTGAATCACATTCGACCTTTTATAATGGCCGCTGACATTCCTTTTCAGGTAGGTATACGTATTCCGGGAAAATGACCTGACGTTCTGGAATAAATGTATGCAGTAAGGTATGCAGATCCCTAAACCGACACTTTCAATGCAACCATTCAATTTTTGCACCACGTGATAAAAAAGTCGCCACACCAGTTAATTAGACGATGTTGGTGGGCATTAAAACCAAATAAATGAAATGAGACACGCTTTTTTTTATACACGTTTGTAAACTTTATTATAGAACCCGTTTTACGGCTCACAGACAAATATCTTTATTGCGACACGGACGGAGCTTAACTGGGAGCAAATTACGTACGTGGTCTTTTTTATTTCTAAAAACTGCTGAAATGCCAGTGCCCGCCTACAAGATCATATTTAACTTTTCTGGAAAATGCAGCCAGAATCTTACTGGCTGTGCGTATCCTTAGATTTTCATTATCTGGCTATATGTTTTGCATAGTCCTGTGAAATAATTCTTGAAATCTAATGCATTTATCAATTCTTTGTTCCAAGATATGACTGAATGTATTAGCTTGAATAATTCTTATATTTGCATTACATATAGTCTTGGCGTATCATTTATATAACGTTTTCTACCAAATATCTTTTAGCAGAACTTTTATTTATATAATAACGACTTATTTGCTGGATAGAAAGCAAAAGGCATTCTTGTATTTAAAAACAAAAATTGAATTACTTCCCATACAAAACTATAAAATCGAACTATAAACAAACTTTTTCATGTCAGTATGGTGTAGTCCTTTCTTTAGCTGAAATTCCCGCGGCAACTCCCTGAGGTACCATTCATACAATTTTTTTCCAAATATTCTCTTGGAGTTGCCTTAAACCGTATCTGTTCAATCATTTCAAAGAAGTAAATGCAGAAGGCTTATTGTTCTGAATTCTCCTTCCCTTATAAGCCCAATTATTTTCAATCGGGTTAAGTTCAGGACAGTGTTCCGGCCTAAACTTTCCTTCTATTCAGTTACCTATAAAAATAAAACTCATAAGCAAACTTAAAACATATATTGCAGCGTCCGCAGCGACACCACTGTCGGTGTCGTACCTTGGTAGACAAGTTGTGCATAAACTCGCATAGACATAATTATTTCCCGAAATCATAACACTAAGTTAATGCTTTACTGTTTATTTACTGGCATAAGATACTCATCTGAATATCTTTCGGCTTTCTCATCGCCAAACTCTTATGTTGGAATCTAAACTGTTATGTTGGAATCATTTGAAAAAGTAAATAATCCCTATCGTCAACTGTCACTGCGACGCACTGCCACGCAGGAGAAGAGACAGTTTACGAAGCTGCTTCCTTGTCGAGGAGAAATTGAGACGCCTGAGGCCGAAGCAGATCATTGACTTTCTCAGAAAGATCGATCTGCTTGAGCGCTCTAGGAGCACCGGAAGCGGGGGGATAATAAATCTGTAAGGGTTGACGTGCACCATGCCGGACAGTAAATCAATCCTCACCTGTCCAATTCTCATTTTCCAGTTCCTATTCTATGTGCTGATACCTAATTTTTTTTCTTTTGTTTTAACAAGTGCTTTGGCCGGCCTCCGTGAAAAAACGTTTAGCCTCCACTGAACGGTCCGTACACCTAATTGTGCTCCAGAGGTTATTCTTATTTCTGCTCCAATAGTTGTCGCTGCTTAAAATCTGTACCAAAACGCAAGCCGTGTCAAAAAACTAACGTACATTTTCTTCCACCACCACCACTTTTTCGCGCTAAACTTCCTGTATTGGAATAATTAAATAATTATAAAACTAGCGCAATATGTCGATTTGACATTTTAACCCTTATGTTAGTAACCGGCAACCCGGTAACCCACCGCCGACTATTCGTATGAATAGCTCAAAGAAAATTCAAGATTTTACCTCAAGCTCTCGAATCGTCGTTTTTTTAACTCAAAAGAAAGCTAGTTGTGAGTGCATTGAATTTAGATATATTTTTTTAAAATAAGATTAAATAGGGCGGTGCTATTAGTAACCGGGTACCCGTTACATTTTTTATAATTATCATGAGTTACATTTTTCTATATGTCTGTTCTATATATTTGACATTTAACACATTTTATGAGATTAATTGAGTGCTCGTCACATATTGGCACAGCTCTTACGAGTCTTTCGCCGTCTTTATATTGGCAAGGCATTGATGAGATCCTGTCACTTTTCTTCTTCCGGTTTTATCTTTTGGAACCACTGGACCAGGATTTATCTCGATTGTTTTTGCTTGTGCATGACCTAAAATACTTTCAACAGCAATCTTTGCTAGAAGTGACACAAAGTGACGTGCGGTGTTCAATAATCGGCAATGCTACTTCTTCGTTTAGCTTCAGCATAAATTGACGACATTCTGTCGTTTTTTGGTAATCATTATATTATTTTCGTAATAAATTATATATTAAGCAAGTGAAGAAATGTCTAGGATGTTGAAGATCGAAGATCGTCGTTGACTTGTGTACCTCCAGACCATTTAGTCCATTGTGTCAACACCAGCTTTATATCTATTATAAAAATTTATAATTTCTGGTTTTCGTTTAGCGTCATCACTAACTGATGTAACCGAATGCATTGTAGAGAACGAAATGACAGCTTTATTTTCTCTAGGAACATAAGAACACATGGTAAATCCGGAGCCGTTTTTTCCGTTTTCGAAATCCGAAATCCATTTTCGTAGCTTCAGCTTTCTTGTTAGTGTGACGGACGATAGTATCAACCACTTCGTAAGTGAAAATTTTCTTGGAAGTCTCGCTTATTGACGGCATTTCCGTACTGCGATGAGGCCCATTTCGCTGACGTACAACATTATGAGCTGCGGTCTGATGCTGAGTCAGTGGAGGTTTGCTCCACACTGTTTTATCCTTCGCAATAAAACTCCCAGATGGTTCTCGAGCTCGTCCTAATATAAATAACAATAACAGCATAAATTACTTATTTAAGAACAAAAATTATTACTTCAATCATTGTTAGGAACAAATATTTTACTAGCTTCAGGTTCAGTAGTTTCTACTTCTTCGTCGTCATCCTCACTCTCGCTATTCTCAACCCCATCTTCTACTTCTAAATTCCCTTCAGCAATTTCTCCTGTATCTCCAGAATCTTCTGGTTCATCATGCTCTGAAGTATCTTCTTGATGTGAAATTTGTCGTCTAGCTATATTCGCTAGAATCCAGTCTTCGTCATCACTGTCAGACGGCTCGCTCGAATCACTGTCATTTTCTCCAAGTAGTTTTTCAAATATACATTTCTTTCGGTTGCACTTAACCTAATGAATTAATTATTATATTATGAAATTCCTTAATAATATTATTACACAAAATTATAATTAAAACATAAACAATATTAAATATTTGTAAACTTTACTCACTTAGAAAATTCAGCTCTCGATAGTTGTTCCATAGCTTTATTTTTCACTGTGAAGGGAACACCATAAACAAAAAACGTCTGATCCCACCAAAAAATCAATACGTACTAAAAAAAATACTCGACTCTTGATGAGAAAAAGACGAAATAACCTTGAGTTGTTGTCTCTCTGCAATGGTATCTGTTCAATTCCGAAAAATAAAAACAGGCCGATTACCTGGAGTGCCCCAAACTGCTTTCATGTTTAATATTTTTATTATTCTCACCAACTTTTCATATTTCACTAAAAAAAAAGGTTTAAATTTTTTTTTTAACAGAATAAACAAAAATTTTAATATTTGGATCTGTGGGTACCTGGGTACCCGGTTGCTAAAATTCGTCGGTAAAGTGGATTACTTACATAAGGGTTCACCACTTCTTTCAACACCAGAATTACCGCCTTTTGCGTAACATTTAATTTATCGATATACTGCATGTTTTAAAAACTTTACCTCAAAAATCTTCAAAAAATGTGTTCAGATTGAGCTTCGACTTTTATTGATTGGTCAAAGCTTTTTCCTGAATATCACTTAACCAGTTAACTATGGCGGCATCTTTTAAGAGTGTGCAACATTTTGCGTCGCTTGAATTAAATAACCAATGGTCACTGCTTTATACGCATGACGAGTATACTCGTCAATACACAAAATCGTGTCGCACCTCCATGACGAGTATACTCGTCAATCACAGTTAACTGGTTAAGATTGCTGCTTCTGTTTCAGGATATGTGTAGTCCAAGATAACCATCTGTCGAGTTGCACACCCAAATATTTGACTTCGTCAACTGTTCTTGTTGTTTATTTTGACTGGTTTACATGTTCTCTTTTTGAAAGTGAAGAAATGTGCTCCGGTTTTCTTTCATTTCAAGCGATTCATTGTTCCGGTCAATTATTTTGTCCAGGTTCTCTTTGATCACTTTCCAAGCCGTGTTGGGGTTTCTGTAGGCGAAGATGAGTGCCGGATAATCTGCAAATGCGGTTATCGTTATCTAATTGTCCGTTTGAAAATCTGATATGTATACAAGATAAAGCACGGGTCCTAATACGCTTCCTAGGGAGACGCTCGCTATATTTAGATAGATTTTGCTGTGGCAGTTGTTAAAGGCTGCCTCAATTTCCTATTGTCATATGTCTTGTAGAGTTTTGTTGGGAGTAGCTTGTTTTGCTTTCATTAGCCGGTCTTTGTAACTGATTTTAACAAATGTTTGCGATTTATCAAGGAATAGTCGTAGCCAAAACTGCTGATTTTCCATGGCGTCTTTGATGTTATTGAAGATTTTGTTAACTTGTTCTGTGGTACTGCAGGCTTATAAAACCGAATTGATGGGTTGGGATGGTGGTGTTGCTCTGAACCTAGAGTTTAAGTATTGAGAGTAAAGGAAAGTGGCTTGTAGTTCTTTGTGAGCCTACTTTGTTTACGCCTTGTGGGATGAAAAAGACCATTACTTTGGGTAGTTATTAAGGCGAAGGATTCAATTGAATATCAATAGTATTTCAACCTTCCCACTTAGCGGCAGTTGTTTGTTTTGCAAAAGTTCCAATACGGTAAGACTCTTCATACAGCTATTCTTTCGGTTCATACAGCTATTCTTTCGTCCCATTTACATGCACGAACTTAACAACAAAACGAAAACTCAACCCTACTCAAATACTCAGTTGACTTTTTCCTAATGGACAATGAAAGTAATCTCAGTGAGGAATTTCAAATCTTCCAAGATAAGTTCGAACTACTCAAATTCATAGTCAATGATCTGAATAATCGCCATCTAGAGCCTCAAAACTGAACAATGACATGTCTTCGCAATTATAGCAAGAATAATTTTTCAGTAATATTCGATAAATATAAAAAGATGTTAATTAGTTAAACAGTTCCATTTAATTTACTTAAATAAACAACTTTGTGTGCATCTTAATCGCTTCTAAATTTTATATTCTAGTTCAACGAAGATGTATTTCTACTTGTAGATGTGGTTAAGAGAGTTGCGGAAGCCGTTAAAATTCCAGTAATAGCCAATGGCGGATCTAAAGACATTGAAAAATATTCAGACATTGATAAGTTCAGGAAAGCTTGCGGCGTCAACAGCATAATGATAGCAAGAGCAGCTCAGTACAATGTGTCAATATTTAGAAAGGAAGGTTCGCATGCTACCATTATCTATATTATGGCATGAATTGCATTTTGTCATTTTTTAAGGTCTGCTACCCCTTGATGATGTTATCACAAAATATTTAAGGTTATGCATCGACTATGATAATCCACCTTCGACAACTAAATATTGCGTCCAGAATATGTTGCGCGAATTACAAGAGACACCAAGAGGGCGGAAATTTTTGAATTGCCAAACGTTGGAATCGATATGGTATGCTGTTTCATTAATACTAAGCTGATGGGGAACCTTAACGTAATTCGCCATTTTATAGTGAAATCTGGGGATTGGCTGACTATTGTCATAAAAGGCAATTAGAATTTCAAGAAAAGGGCAATTTCGGTCGACGAGATGTTATACCAGGAAATATTGTCGATGCAACGGATGAAGTACCAGTGCCTAAAAAGTTGAAAACTGACAATGAACAAGTATTTGAAATGAATATTGCCTTCTTTAGGGCGAACTACCCCGACGGTAAACTCAACAATACTAATTACTGTTTAATTTTGTGATTTAAAAGTTATTCATGTTACAGATAAACAGTTGCCTAAAACCAAACTACATGTATATGCTGGTAAACATGACAAGCCTATTCCAAAGTATGAAACGCAACAGGAAAATAAACTGTTCAGGACCATTTTGACTTTTGATGGGAAAAAATACGCAAGCTTGTATTGGGAAAAGAATAAGAAATTTGCTGAGCAAGGTGCTGCACTTGTTTGTTTAGTTGGCTTAGGAATAGTAAGTGAAGAATCGTTAATTCAGAATGGAAGTATTTTGAAATAAAATACATAGACGTTGCTTTAGTCTTTTAAATATAAATGTGAAACTGAAGAAGCTTTTATAATTTGAAATTAGTTTTTGTTTTAAGTTTGTTCTTTTTTCCTGCATGTACCAGTAACATGAAAGACAAACTCTTCAAATGATGAGACCTAACTTTATTGCAGCTATATATATAGATTACAAACAGCGAACGTCTTGAGCTCCTTTTGAACCAACACGTTTCCGCCTCAACAGGTGATGAGATAGAACGAGTAACTAATGCGGCACCTTAATCCCCGCAAACAAATTCAAGAAAAGAAACACTTATGGTCCATTAGGGCCTTCGAAACATGCCAACGGGATTGACAAAGTAAATCCTGTCATGTGGATGAAAGCGGACATGGCAATCATTGGGAACATTGCGAAAATATTCAAAGGATATATAACTTTAAACTGGAGGCAACATACAATAATAAAAATAAATAAATACAATACAATAAATAAAAAATAGCTAACCAGTTTAATGTGAGTGAATGGGCATTAAAAGCACCGTGGACGTAACGGACGCCCAGTACCAATAAACACACATATCTTTAAGGATGAGGTAATTTTCAGCCTCGTGCCACTCGACTAACTTACCTCCAGTGAGGCACCACTAGCAAGCATCAGATTAAAATCCACAAATAAGTAATCTAACCCCTGTTATCTACTCATCGCAACGAGACACCTCTATATTGTTTAAAAAATTGAACTGTAGGCCGGTAGTATTACCCGGAGATCAACCGAAGTTTAGTCAGATGTATTTACAATAACAGCGGCAACAAACAAGCATCACGGAAGAATGCACATACTCTAGGAATATAAGTTGGCACGTCTGGCGCTTTTCTGTACCTGCGTGGTTCAACAACTAGTGCAGGATTGTAGACAGGTTCTCATAGCCGCAACAACCCCAAGTAAGACCGATCTGGTTCCCTGGACACAGTGGCAAACAAGGAAATGAGAGAGTGAATGATTTAGCAAGATCATTCCACAAAAATGCAGCTTGTATAGACACGATTAAAGTGCCACTAGAAACAGTAAAAAGAGAACTAGGCGACGAGCTAGGAGACATCCTTGATTTCTGTAGGGCTACGCGATGGACCATCGGTAAATAATAGCACCATATGCGGCGAGCTAAGCGCTGAAGCTGGCTTTTGCTTTTTTCCAGCAATGATCCCCAAGTCAAAAATAAACTAATTGCGGCCGATCATGGAAATTTCTATTACTTTGAATATTCAACAGTTTACCCAGCCGCAGCTGTGATTAAAAAACGATTCAAGGGCAAAATATGCGTATTCTTTATTTTTTCTTTAAATCAACGATATAATAATGCTGACTCAGTTCTGAAATACTGTTTATGCATTTCTGCTAATTTTATTCATATTTATTATGTTGATGATTAGTTACAAGTCTATTCTAAAGCATCACGAAAATGGTTTCCACGTTGTAAATTTCCAATATGATGAATGTTTCATTGGGAAATGGATTAGAAATAAGGATTTCCGTATTTGTATATCATTGATCACTATTCGTGCATTCTCATGGTATATATTAAAACTAATCCAAGTGGAAGTGAATTAAACTGTGAACATGAATGAACAATTACTCGCCGTATTGCAAAAAGTAATGTAACCTGTAAAAAAGTTTGCATTATTAAGCAATTTAAGTGGATCAACTATAAAGGTAATATGAATTTGTGCTCAGCAAAGAAGAAACGTGAAATTTGGAGCGTGTTGCTTTTGTAATGAAATGTTTTCCATTGACAATAGGCCACGATTATAGATGACAATAAAAAATTATACGCTTAATTTTTATTTAGTTATTTTATTACTTTTTTTCGCTGTGGTAGAGATGTTATTTAAACATGGTCAGCTGCATGCAAATTTAACCTCCCATCCATGGAGTGTATTGCACGGTGACAGTTGATAATTGGTCTTTAACGATTTTCACTAATTTGAAAGGAAAAATAAAAAGTTAAAAATGAATAGCTTTGTGCGATCAATACAACGATAAAGGAAAGAATCAACTGAAAAGATTACGCACGATAAAGTTTTGATAGTATTTTATGATAATTATGTTCCTATCGTACATTCTGAAGAACAAAATGGTTCAGAAAATTTTCTCAATTGCTTTATCCATTGAAAAAAGTGAGCTGAACCCAAACATAGTTCTTCACTTATTGAGGAACTTTCTCATCCATTTTCTCAATTTCTTTGCCCTTTCAGTCAACCAATTATAATTGCGAGAATACTGCTAAAGTTTAAGATGCCTAACAATCAAAAACATACAAAAGTTGTAGCACAAGGATGCCCAAGGAATAATTGGGCAAGTGTCTAAGCCCTTCTTTGCAGAAGAATACTAATTATCCACACCTTGAAAAAGGAGCAGTACATTTGATTGAGCCACAAACAGTCGCAGACAACAATACATGTTGTGCAGTATACTCCGCAAAGTGGTACTTATGTGAAATGATCACTCAGGCATAGCGTAACAACAAAATGGTCTTGACACTCGGAGCAAGACCCCGATCTAACGGGATTCCACGTAAATATTAAAAATGCCTGTACACTGTTAAATATTTTAAGTCTTTCCCTATCTTCTATCACTCAAAATTTCTATACCTATCTATCACTCAAAAAACTATAAATTTCGTCCCTATTTCTTTCTATATGAAGCCGCCCGATCCTCTATGTGCTTATACTAACTCAGGTCTTCGCAGTGGTTGTTGTGATTTATATAAAAGTGGTAAAAAATTAACTGCATTTTGATGGAATTTTAAATCCTTGAATACTGATGTTAGTTGATTCGATGAAGATTGCTCAGCTGTCTTTCTCAACTCAAAAGGTTCTCAACGGTGGGCTCTAGGAAGTGAAAGAAAACTTTTCTATAATCTTCAATAGAAAATGGAGGGACTTTGTCACTGCTTCCTTAGGGCAGTCACCCCGTGTGGTATGTAGAAAAAATTGAATATTATAATAGAGTATAAATTTATTTCCGAACCCGTATAGAATGTGCTCTTAAAATGATTTTTCAATATTAGAAGTCGTTGGGAAGTTACAGACGAAATTATGGTGAGTAAATTGTTCATAATTTTAACCATCTTGGATTTTTTATCACGTTTTACTTAAAACGATGTGTTTCTAACTGATTTCAAGTATGTCTTAAAAACGCTTTTATTAATAGCTCTTAATTTTCATAGATAAAATTAGCAAATATAACACCATCGATTTAACAAGAATAATGCAAAAATAATCTGCTGGAATCATGGAGACCGTTTTCAAGTTTTTTATGGACTTCGGTCCTTTTGCACGCCTGTAACTCATATATGTAACTCATATCATATAACTTATGTTTATATGGGGTTTCATTTGCTAATATAATATAGCAATATGTGCAGCCAAATCAACTGCAACTCAGTCTGTATAGCAAAAGACAGGAATACTATCATTTACAATGATTGCAATCACTCTCTGTTCACTGTTCGCTTTCTTTCGCAAAGTGAATTCCTTCATTCCATAAAATCTAAAACTTTCTCGTAAAAGTGAGAAAAGGTATCTTTCTCGTATAAGTGTAAAACAACAAAATTTGTTTATGATTAATTATTTAATTTTAATTCTAATTGCATGTATGTTTATCCAATGTTTATAATTAATTATTATATTCTAATTCTAATAATTTAATTTTAATTCCAATAATTCTTTACAAATTACAAATGGGACGAGAAAGGATCAGTTGAACGAAAAATCCTTCGGGCTTGCACGGGATTATATAAAAGAATTATATACAGTGTAACATAATGAAAGAAATTAAAGTAAGGATTATAGAATAAAATTCTCGGTACAACCATTAGACAAAACACGTAGGCTAAGTAGTAGGTTGAAAATAATTTTAATTAATTGTAAATATATAAATAGTCAACCAAATAAATTATTTTAAATCTTTATTTGACTAATTTTCGAAATTATTATTTAAGGCTCCAAATAGCGTATGTTGCCAAAGATTTCACCGGAAACCTCGACAACCAGCTAGCTTCCATTCTATCAGATACCTATCTGAAACAAGCAACGAACTGTGAGTGGAAGTGAGAACGGCAATCAAGACCGTGGCAGAACGGGAGATTGGACATCAAGCCCGTTGCAAAATAAAAGATTGGTTCGATGACGAATGCTACAATGCACTAGACAAAAAGAATCAAGCGTACAAAAAATATTTAGATAAGAAAACCAGGACGAAGGGAGAAAAGTAGTGAATAAGATAATTAGAAATAAGAAAAGAAAATACAATGACGACCGATTGAGGAGCGTACATGCAAGTCAATCGGGCAACAATACAAGAGAGTATAGAAAAAAGTGATAAGCATGAAGAGGTTATGAGGTTCATCGCTGATGAAAGCACGATAAGGAAAGATGGGCTTCATATTTCAAGAAACTCCTTTATCCTCTGCACAGCTTCAGAACATTAGAGCCTATAGATATAGGAGAGCCTGTATTGGCTATCTATGGTTCCACTATCAAAGCCCAAAAGAATAATAAAAAGCGCAGGACACGGATGAGATTCCAGTGGAGCTCATTAAATATGGTGGCAGCAGTGTTGGGAAGGCCATCCACAAAATCATCCAGAAAATCTCGCAACAAGAACATATGCCGAACGAGTGTGCGAATCAATTATATATCACAATTAAGGTGACAAGCTACAGAGGCTAAACTGTAGAGGCATATCACTACTTAGTACTGCGTACAAAAGGTTTTCGAAGATCTTAAACACCAAAATCAGATAATACGCCAATACTATTATTGGGGAGTATCAAAGACCAATTGTTTAGTGACAAACAGATGCTTGAGAAACGCTGGGAGCTCAACATAGACGTTTGCCAGATTTTCGTTGACTTTAAGCAAGCATGCGACAGCTTTGATGTAACGTACTGTATCAAATAATGCTTTGCGTTATGCGTGATGAAGTCGACAATCTCCTAAGCCCGTAACCACCTCATCGATTCTTTTGACATAAATACCGGGCTAAAGCAGGGAGATAGGGTGGCCTCTTTGCTATACAATTTGGCTCTGTAATATATTATAAGGAAATTACCTGCTGATAAGAGAGGCGCACTATTATATAAGTCAAGTCAAGGTAGCATATACGGGCGACATCAATATTTTGTAACGGTCGCTAATAACTGCCAACGAACCCTTAATGAAATTTATTCTCTCACTCTCTCTCGATCGCGAAGCAGAACTAGTAGGGCTACCATTCAATAAGAATAAAACAAAGTTCATGACGCAGTCGTGAAAAAAAAATCTTAAATGCCCAGAATATCAGTTGGCGTATTTCTGTATTTAGGCGCCTAAATAACAAGAACGGCGAAGGAATGCGATGAAATACGACGAGTACAGCTCACAAATTAATCGTTTTATTCAGTTCTGACGACTATGACGACCAAGTGAATACAGAGCAAAACAAATCTCGAAGTATACAAATCTGTGATAAGACCTGTGTTACGTTATGGGTGTAAAACATGTACCCTAACTCAAGCATCCGCAAATATATTGAACGCATTTGAGCGACGGATTCTGAGGCGAATAATTGGAGCGAATCTAGACGGGAACCAATTGCGAATTCGATGCAACCATGAGCTGTATGAAATTTTCGATGAGGCAGAGGTCTCTACGCTTGTAAGACTGTAGAAGCTGCAATGGGCTGGCCATATGAATCGTATCGACGTACAACGGATACCGTTGAGAGAACTGAAGGGCGGAGACTAGTGGGGAAACGGAAAAAACACTGGTTGACGAAGAAAGTTCAACGCTGCTCGGATTTTAAAATTGGAGGACGCGGTGGACTGAGGCACTTGTTGCAGGGAGCAAAGGCCCGAGAGGTGCTGTAGCGGTAAGAAGAAGAAGAATTGCAATTGCAAATATTGATTTTAATTTTGCGTTTTTCATGAATATGTAATAATCATAATTAAATCTCCAGAATTGATAATAATAAAAACATAATTTTCTAATTGCTAAGATATATGCCTTTTATCATTACTTAACAAAAAAAAAAAACACTAAGAGCATCTTTTAAACTGGTAGTTCCAACCTATGCGCAGACAGAGTATTCTAATTTCTACCGTTCACGCTTCTTTAATTCGTTTTCAAAACAAATAAATTTTCATCTCTTTTATGATTTATTAATGGATGGTTTGTCTTTTTGTCCATGAGAGGACATTGAATGCTTTTTAAGTATATAGGATAATACTCACACAAAAATTTTTAAAATATCGAGAAAGTTCAGTTACAACTTGAGCCGCACATTTGAACAGCTGATGAGGGAGAAAATTAGCTAAGTGAAATCTTTCGGGCACTCACACGGAAATTTTATATATGTATTATATTATACCTCTTCCATAGCGTACGAAAATACCGCACACAGATATAATATCGACAGAGGTTTAACTAATGCACCGACAAAACGCATAGATCATTCTAGATAAATTCCTTCCTTCGCGAAAAATATGGGAGGTTGTCGTAGAAAATCTGTAAGCAATACCAACCCGCTTTGTACGTGATGATTGATGAACAATTACCAGCTTTTAGGGAGAAATTTTAGGATGTTCATACTGAAAGATACGCAAAGAATGGGATGAAAATTTTTTTAATGTTTAATAATAGCAGTAAATACATTAGTCTGTATTGGAAATGCCACAGTCATAGATAAATTTCCACTTGGCGAATAGATCGTGAAAAATCACTTAACTTATACAATTTCCGAAAATGAATATAACAACCTACTTTCAAAGTCTCTCATACTAGCCTAACATGTGGGAGCTAACTTTGCATTCACTTCGCGCTGTTTGAAGTGCAACAAGCATCATGACCACACTCAACCAAAAAAGGAGTCGTTTGTGTGAATTGCAAAAGCACAAGCCATCCAACTAGTTGCGGAAGCTGTTCTGCAACCACAGAGCTGGGAGAGGAGCGTAAGTTGATGAAGAAGCAAAGGAGTAAGCTAAGTGTAACGTATGTAAGTCATTTCAAGTCAAAGAGCGACTCGGTAAGGGTACCTTCACTCGTGTCCCAGACTCCAGTGACAGATACCCTCAGATCATAAGAAATGGACTGGCAAAAGCCAAAAATGTTTCGGGTGCGATCTTTTCACAGCGAAGCATTTAAAGGACTTCGTTCTGGTGTCTGACTCACTTCAAAAACCCACAAGAAAAACAGAACGCGTATTTTTCGCTAGCTTTCAAAACTAAAACAATTTAAATTCGCCGTGCAAAATACATGTTCGTTCGTACAATTTCAGATTTCCTGAGTATCGAAAAACCAGACTTGCTGTGTATTTGTGAAGCAAAGATTAAACCCTATCATACTGATTGGAGATGAGTTCAACTGCCGCCGTTCATCTTTGGGTGGCTGTCAGGTCCTTTATTGACTTCTTCATTGTTAATGAATCTTCTACCCTATCACTATCCTTTTCATTTTAGGTTTTGATGCTGAATCCGACCAGCAAATGGCTAATGCATTTTCAGTCAATTCTTGCAGCCTGATTAAAACTATTATATTCCTCGAATAAATTTCCATTATATTCCACAATTCCACAATATTCCTATTATATTCCACAAGTAAATTTGAACCATTTTGAAGCAGAAATTGACCAGAAGATAGCAGCCATTTCAATCCGCAACCCATCCAGTAATTTAGAGCGAAATACAAGAGGCCTGGCGTAAGAAAAAATATATGACTATCTAGAAAATTTCAGTTATGAACATGAAAACAAGCATTCGTCATTTAAAGAACAGAAAAGCATGGTTCCACCCTCCCCTGTAAATCAAATCCATTAAGATAATGAACAAATTACTCACAAATAGAACTTAATAAGGAAAGGTTTTTCATAACTAAACAATCCACAACATATCAAATTAAATACTTTGAAAAGACGGACGCTACAGATCAACGCACTTTCCATTGTATTATTTACAATACCAAGCAAGTTAAATGTAAATTCTATAGCAAATATAGAAAAGGAAACGACATACTGGCAAGCTAACAACGTTAAACATTTAGAATAATTCTACTCTTTCCTGCAAGAATCGAAAATCATTCTGTTACTGTACTTAACCAATAAATTTAAACACAATGGTAACTTTTGATTTACGTTCAAAAAAGTCATTTAACATTTATTATGAATTACACCTATAACTGTTTTTATTGAAAATTTGTTAAAGTCGATTTAAATGTAAATTTGTTCTTAATGACGTCTTTGTGCAGGTGGTGGCATCATTTCTGAATCATCTTGGAATCGATACCTATCGATAAAGTCTAACAGATACTCAGTTGTTACAGGATTTTTTATACTATTACAGACAGCTGTAATAGAAACAAAAAAGATAAGTAATATTGGGAAACTTTCGACACTAAAGACACTTACATTTGGCCGTTTTGATACTATTAGGGTATGACTTATCTGTCCGCTGCCTCATGAAGACCCAACGGTTATTTTCAAATTTACATTCTATAATTTGGTTATTTAGTTCTTTAATTGCCTTAGTATAAGGCATATAGGCAAATGGAACATCAAGCCCACCGACATATAACTCTCCGATTTTACGTTTTAATACACTGAAAAGTAAACACAGGTGTAAATTAAATTGTTGATACTTGAGTTTTTATAACATTACCCCTGACCACTTTCTTCAGCTATTTTGAGCTTGAAATCAACAGAGTTCAGGGAAGCAGGTTTCCATTTAAGTACTTCAGGAGATTGGCCAGGTGTGTAGGGCTGCAAGAACATATTTATTATAATTTTAATTTTTATTTGTCGATTTCACATTACCTCTATTGCAGGTTGAAAAATCAATCCATCGGGTTTATGGCTCAGCTGCTGTGCAAATTTAGGACTAAGCAGCGCTCGAGCTTGAGTGATATCCCAAAATTCTTTAATTCGAACACCAAAAGGCTCTTTATTTCTATCGAGCTTACCGGTTTTTATGGCTTCATGTCTGGGCTCTATAATATAAATGCTTAAAAAACTTCCGAAGTTTAGTTGATGATTTCAGACTCTACCTATAATCTGCTTCATAATGCACGACATTCGGTCCTTGAACGACATTTTTCCCACTTTTCCATTTTCGAACATCACTATGTCATATATGAGATATCGTGGAATATAATGGACTCCTACTTTGTCCATAACCATTTCCTGGAAAATAAAGGCAAATGCTAAAGTCATCTAATAGCTAAACACAATGATTTCGCATACACCATCGAGAAGAGTATTTTCCACATGTTCGGAGATATTTTCCCTACGCGGGAAATAAATACAGTTTACTTGGAAGCAAGAATTATCACGATCAAAAAAGAAAACTTCATTCTCTTTATTAATTAACATCATATACCTATTAAAAGTGAATGTTTGATTACAAAAATTTTCATAATTTTTGAATTATTCAATCGTTGCTTATAATGGTCTTGTTATTGTAAATTTTAAATATTACCTAGTACCATCTGCTTTCCATGAAACACGATATGGCTTAATGTGAAGATTGTTCACGTTTTGCAAATCCATTGAAACAGGTTGCGATCCAGGAAACCCTGATGATTCCCATTCACACATTTCTTGAACTTTCTGCTGTAATTCGCCCAGCTGGAAAATAAGGAAGTTACAGATGAAATAATAATTAATCGCGCAATAGTGCTTTATTTGCATAACTGATACTCAAATCAAGAGAATAACAAATGACTCAATATTTAATGAATGTTTTCAAAATATCTTGTCATTTGGGGGCCGCTTGTATCGCTCAGATTCGCAGTTAAAATTGTGCACTATAGTTTTTCGAGCACAGATAAGTTTAGAAATAAAAGTATTGAGTGTGCGCAAAAGTTTTTCCGATTTCGAATTAAATATTTTTTTGTCAAACATTAATTTTTTAAACTAGTCTAATTATGAACTTCATCCCAACGCATCCCTCTTTAGTAGAAATTTCTCCAATAGACTAGAAAAATATTGTTAGTCCCTTAAGAAGATCCTCTGGAGGATTGTATTCCCATCCTTGCAGGTAGTTGTCAAGTGATCGATACAAGCAGTGTGCGTTTCACATTGTCGTGGTCAAGGTGACTCCGTGACGATTAACTAATGCAGGACGCTTATCGGGCATTTGATTGCATTGATGAAGTCGCACCAATTGTTGGCAGTACAAGTTTCTGATTCCAGAATCTCCCAAATAATTACTCCGCGACAATCCCACCAAACAGACAGTAAGACCTTCCATGGATTTAAGCTTGCTTTTGAAGTGAATGTTGGTAATTCGTGTTTTTGCAAACTGTCCGGATATCTACCTTGTTACTTTACGAAAGTTGGTGGTATTCGCAAGCATCTAATTTTACCACATGTCCTAGCGTATGGATTCTTCCCTTTATAGTGGTTTTGTAGACTGAGAACCTCTCCGATAATTCTGCGATTAAAACCTTATCATCTCAACGTGTGGCTTCCAATAGGTTACCATCTGTCCTTTTTGGGCCGTCCTCATTAAAACTGATCTTCGAACTGTCGTTCTCCATTACGAAAGCGCTGCATCCAGTATTGACATACTCGGTCCGTTTTCTACATACATGCCGCTCATATTTCGATGAACCTTCGCTGCGTGGTGTCCACAATCAACTCTTATAGTAAAAAATGCGTAATATGGAGCAGCTTCCATGCATACCACCTTTTGTGAAAAATTAAAATGCTAACATAACGGTTATTTGAGCTCCAAAATGCTACCAGCTGACGACATGGAATCATGGACCTATGATTTACAGTTCAAAGCAAATACAATTGGAATAACCATAAAAACCTTCGCACACATCCATACACGGAAAAATAAGTACAAAGTAGTTTAGAATTCAAAAAATCTTTCATAATTGTAGTCCAAAACTCTACGATCAGCAGTAGATGATTCTATGAAATCATCATTCCCTCATGGGATTAAGGATTGAGGAAAGTATAGCTACATACTTTCAGTACTTGCTCAAAATATTAGGAACACTCGTCATTGTTATGACTTCCCCAAAATATTCGTTCATGGTGTCATAAGTGTTGGGATTTTCGAAATGCTTCTATTTTATAATAACGCCTATAAGTACTCTGAATTGTTTTTATGCCCTGAGGAAAATCCCGGTCATTTAAAATTCTATCATGTAATTGTATTTTAACCTTTAGCTCTTAGCAGTTTTTATCATATTACAAGTTGTCCTTACGCAAATCGGACAGAAGACTTGAATGTCGTTTGTCCCGGGTATATGGAAAGCAAAAGTGGTTGATGAGCAAATTGCAAACATTGGATAGTGTATTGATTTATCTTCAAAACAAAAAGCTGTCATAATTGTATCAATAAGATCGCGTTTGAAAAGAAAGAATTCAGGCCCGAAATGGAGTACAACAACTAAAACAGACCGAAGAATTATACGGAAAGCTAGAGAAAAACGGTTTTCCTCGCACGAATTTTGCATCAGCATCTGTTTGCCAAAAGAGTATTGAAACGAATTTGTCTGTGAAGCGAGCAGACCAAACCCCAAAATAAACGGTCAAAATTCGCAAAGCTAGATTAGAAATTAAAATATTTGAAAGGCAATAATCACCTTTTAATAGTTTTCTGCTGTTTTAGTACTAAATTTATTAAAAGACTTTAATTTTGACGATCTTTTACACAATCTCTGGTTTGGTTTTTTCGCGACGATGTCAAATAATCGAATTCAAAAACGTATTACGATTTAACGCATGCATCAATTTGGATACAGCTGCAGCGTCATATGCAGTGTAATTGGGTCAGCAAGAACACCAGGAAAAAATAGAGCAATGCCTAGGAAGGAAACGTGGATGATATGCAAGGAAGTGTTCGAGCGTTGCTACTTTAAATAGAAGCCAAATAGAAAATTCGAACATTAGCTGAAAATAGACCTGGAATGGGGACACGAACAGTAGGCAGACGGCTTTACAGCTCTCTCGAGGCTACTGAAAACGTGTCGAGATTATCCCTTCAGCGGTTTATTTGATCCGCCAAATAGAGCCAGGAAGCCTATTGACATCGCAAGAAACATCTACTTTCCGAGAAGAACATCCGAAACCCGTTGAATTTCTGTCAAATTTCAAAAAGATTTGCTGGTGCCAATGCTTGTGATGAAAAGCTGCGTGCAAACACCCTTTTTTGTAACGAGTCCTGGATTTGACTCCATCTTACACCCAATCGACAAAGTCCAACCGGGGAGAACCAACGATCCCCCGATGAGACTTCGAAATTCGACTTAAAGATCATGTTAGCTGGCGGAGTGAACAGTCGTGGGTAAGGCCAACTTCAGTTTGTTCGGCAAGAAGTGTTTGTTAATGGAGAATATTACAAGGATTACTCAAGAAAGTATTCTCCCAGTTTTTGTTCAATACCTTAATAATCGCCAACAATTTTGGGACAGAAAGGAAGTGATTTTGATTCAAGATGGTACCAAGATGCATACTTCTTTGAAAACTTATGAGCTGATATATAAGTATTTATCTAACGTGCGGATTGATCGGCTTGGTAATTCCCAATCGAAATTGTGTCGATTTCAAGATTTATTTTTAAAGTCAAATTCCAATTTAACATTTAATGGACAGAATAAACTTGAGATCTATCTTAAAATCATTTCCATCCCTAAAGACTCTAATCTAACATGGTCATTTGATTTTTCACTGATTTATATGGGCAGCCAAAGAAAATCTTTCATCGATTACCAAATCTTAGTAATGATTGTTCTGAGCTATGCCAAAAATTTCATCAAATATGCTGACGTTGACTTTGTTATCAGGCATATTTAGTTGCATAAATATTTTTGATAATTTCACTTTTCTTTAAACAACATGTTTGCGAGTTGAAATTTCAAGATCACCCTTAGCATGATCTAAATTTGAATCTTTTTGTCCTTAAAAGTAAATTTAAACCAATACAAATAAATACAGTTGGCCGAGCTCTACCGTAAACTTATATTTACAACAAACTTATATTTACAAGCCATTTGCATGGCTTGCTTGCCGATTCATTTGGATTATTAACGTCTTATTACTCTAAATCTGTCGAAGTAGATCCGCAGGATTGTCTCCGACGATAAACTCAATATTAAATGAAAATCGAAATTTAAAAAAAATACCGCTATAAAATAACGAATGCCTTTTTAATATTTACTGATTATATTTATGAAGCAGGGAGGCTTAATTGCAAGGATCGTAGATTAATATTAAGAAAATCTTAAGAATGAACGAATTTTATTCAAATTCAAATTAACATCGTATGGGATTTCTGGTTCTTTTCGCTTCTCAATATCGTCTTACAACTCTTCTCGTTCGTGTCGCGTAAGCCTCATGCGCGTGTCGCCTTCTGCGCGGTGCAACATCCAATTTTTTACCAACATCTGGTGTCTCTCAGTGATCTATTCTTGGCTCTTTTCTAATCCTGCAGCTTTTTGATGATCTTCCTTTTATGATATTCTCTTCTCGGTCTTTATATAGAGATGATTTAAGGACTTTCGGGAATTAAAGTTGCTTCAAGACAGCTAATGTCTTCAAAAAGACTCGCTTTACCTTGGTACTTGGTGACAAACTAATCTCCTCAGCCCGAATATTGCTTTATTTGTTCAAATGTCATTTACGTTCAAAGCTACTCCTAACCCTGATAAAACCACACTGGTGCCGTTCACAAGAAGAAGAAATATAAACCAAATCCGCACCATATATCTAAATGGAACGGAGATTGAGTATAAGAATGAAATTAAGTATCTCGGATTGCTGTTGGACGGCAAGCTCGGGTGGAACGGACACATTAAGGCAGTGTCTGCAAAGACTGTCAGGGCTCTGATGGTGTGCAGAAAAATGACAGGCAAGTCCTGGGGTAACCCGGGAATCGGTGGATGTACACTATGATGGTGAGACCAATCATCACCTATGGAGCGGTAGCCTTGGCAGACAAAATCCATGAACACAAGACGAGGCTTGCACTCGATCGAGCTCAGCGTTTGGCATGTGTCTGTATCACCGAAGCCATAAAGTCATGTCCCACGGCAGCTCTCCAGAAAATCTTAAACCTATCGCCACTTCATTTGGTGATAGAAACAGTAGTAACATCTACAATGACAAGAATCTTCCATGAAGGAAGAGAAAATTACCTCAGAATTGGGCACAGGGGGCACATTCAGCTTTTACAACAATTTTTGTGTAGTGCTGAGTGACAACAGGGAATGGAGCGTTGAATCCAATATACACCTCATAAGACGGAATGCGATCAAGTGGTATACGGATGGTTCCAAGACATCTGAGGGAACGGGAATTGGAGTATTTGGGCCTGGCACCAAATACTGCAAATATGCCAAATATCTATCGGGCTGAGGTATATGCCATTTCTGTAAGCGCACGACCCAGAATAGACAGAGGATACAAAGGCAAAACTATAGCTATAATATCTGATAGCCAAGCAGCACTAAAAGCACTAGAATCCCCGGTGATGATTACATTGAGAATGGTTCTAGATTGTTGCAATGCGCTCAACAAATTGAGTGCGGACAATAGGGTTACCCTATACTGGGTGCTGGGGCACGCAGGTATCGAGGGTAATGAGCAGGCGGACCAACTGGCGAGAAGGGAGCATCGACAGCATTCATCGGTCCTGAACCCTTTAGCGCAATTCAAATGAATCTCATTTACAGGGCCCTAAAGGAAAATGAGGATAGAGAATGCAATAGGCTCTGGAATGGACTTCCAGGGCTTCGAATGTCGAAGCTGTTCCTCGACGTTTATGACGAGAAGAAGTTTCGAGCGTGCATCGAAATGCATAAAAGAAAGCTAAGGGTCCTGACTGGGATGTTCGAATGATGAGTGCAGATTTTGTAATCTTGCGGAGGAGACACCAGTGCATCTGCTGGCACACTGCGACGCACTGTCACGCAGGAGAAGAGACAGTTTGGGAAGCTGCTTCCTTGTCGAGGAGGATTTGGGACGCCTGAGGCCGAAGCAGATTATTGACTTTTTAAGGAAGATCGATCTGCTTGAGGCGCTCTAGGCGCACCGGAAGCGGGGGCACAATAAACCTGTAAGGGTTGACGTGCACCATCCCCGACAGTAAATCAATCTTGTTTTTAGCAATAAACAAGGGCTTGGAGTAACCTTCGACCCCAAGTTGAAATTTGGTACTCTTGTCCTTTGCACAGTATTTAAAGCTTTTAGAGTTTCGGCTTCTAATCTAATAACATTAATTGCAGCATTGTTCTTCTTTTTTTGCTCCCCTGGTTGTTTATTTAAATGTTTATTTGATGGATTTAGTCTTCCAATAATTGTTGATTGTTCCTCTTTTCATCCTGTTTAACGTAATTTTGTTGTGTGTTCTTACCCTTTGATACTGTTTCTTCTAACAATTTATGCTATTCGTACTGCACAATATGTTTTTATGTTAGTTGTCGTCTCGTAAGTGCTCGTGTTAGTGGTGTGGGGATGATGTTGACTATCACTCTCACTGTTCGGAATAAATGCAATTACACAAATGTTTTTGAGATGAGTGGAAAATTATGGCGTAAAGTATTTAACGTAGGTAGGTGATGGAGATAGCATAACTTTTGCTGGAATTTTAAATGCCGAGCCATAAGAATAATCCTCAGTTTCGAAAAAACAATGCGTAAGGCATGTAGAAAAAAGAATGGGACACGACTCCGTAATGTTAAAAAGAGTAACAAAGAAATTTGTGGAAAAGGCGACAGAAAACAGACCGAAAACATCATTAAGGAAATTAAAAAATTCATTGGGTTGGTAATCTGTCGGCATCCAGATTCTGTAGAAGAAATGAAGAAAGAAGTTTGAGAAGATGAAGAACCACAACATCAAAATTGTTAAGAGCAAAGCTGGTGCAAATGCCGACAAACTGAAACTAAGGGTAAACTGAGCCGGTTGCATCACAAACCACCTTTAAGTCCAGAAGTTTAAGCAGCCATTAATCCTGCCTCGAAGATTTATCAAGGGAAGATTTGCTGGTTCGATGTTAAGGAGTAGAGACGCGAAATTCTAATGAATCTCTGAAGACTCTGACACCATCTAGACTCTGGTGCCAAAACTGTTAGAATTCCAACTTTTTTGTTCATACCATATTTAAGTTATAAGCCCGTTGTATTTAAAACGATGTTTTCCTTACTGGTCTCCACGATATCTTAAAAATATTTTGACTACTAGCTTTGAAATTTCATTGATATAAGCAATTAAAACGCCAGAGATTAAACTAGAATAATGCAAAAATTCTCACCGAATTTTTTATTACATAATAACCAATAATAAAAAAAAATTCATGAAATTTAAATATTCACATTCAAAAGAATTTTTGTTTTGAAGATTTTCAAATCGTTCTGGTCCATTCGATAACCAACGTTTGACAAAATGATTCGGTTTTTTGCATTTTTGATAAGTCAATCTACTGGAATCGTGGAGAACGTTTACAAGCTTTTTATGCACATGGGCTCTTTTGCACTCCTGTAGTTTATATGGTGATGAAAATTTTTGTAAGAAAAAAATTTGAATTATAGTTGAAATATCAATAAATACATGTTTAAGCCTTTAAAATTTTAATATTTTCATTTAGAAAAACATCGAAAAATACGAGCTATCACACGGCGAGACTACCTTAATCCAAGCTCTTGTAGCTGAGCACATGTTAGCTACCTCGCGTTTCTGCTCAAATTTAATGATTAATGTTTAGCCTCGTAATTCTTGGAAAGTGCCACGTAATTCTTAAACTTAAAGACAAAGCAAAGATTCATGTTCCACATGAGTGTTTTCTTGACGTGCATGCAGGACACTGTTAAAGAGCTCGTCGAAGGGTTGATCATGCCGCAAGTGCTGGCAGCAGCAAATCTTTCTGACAAACAGCGCAGTTTTTGGGGCAGCTTTGTTGAAAGAGTTGAAAAAAATGGAGGACATATATTTTCCGCCAGGCCAATTGAAGTACTGGTAACAATGGATGAAGCAGCGATGGTTGACCTTAGAGAGAGCTTCAGGAATATTAATTATTCATGACAGAGCATGGAGGCCATATTACGTATTGAAAGCCTTGCGAATAGCAGGCTGTCAGGTTCTATGTCATATTAGCGGTAATCAGTGCAAGGTTAGTTTACCTCACTCGACTCATAAATATACATGTCATGCGGACAGTGAGGTGGTGGATAACCGAATTTGATATCTATTTTGTTACTTTAGAATCTGACGTAGCGAATTCTACGTCTTATATTTTTGACGTTCCGAAGCTTTTGCTTAAATTCGCTCTTGTCAATAATGTCAGTTATTAAATAAATTTTTCAAACGTCAATTTCGTAAAAGGAAAAAAAAATTATTTATTTACTGTGAGCGTCAAAAGATGATACACTTATGTGACAAAGATTCATAAAATGAGTTCTAGACATCCAATTTTCAAAATATGTGGTGTTTTGAAAACGTTTTTTTATTTTCTAATAATAAAACAGCAAAATTGAGAAAAAACATAATAATAAAAGTTCAATATAACAACAACAAAAAATACTTCATTTTCTACGCATCAAAAAAAGTGTACACTAAGCAATCAAAGCAAACAACTCAAAGTTAGTACTTATTGTTTCCCTTTCGACTTTAAAACAGCTTCTAGCTGTCTTGGCATTGACTCAACTAGCTTCTAGCTGTCTCGGCATTGACTTAACTAGCTTCATAGTCAAATCGATAGGAATTTTTCGCTATTCTTCCATTAAAATTGACTTCCACAACTCTTTGCTTGATATGTTCCGCTTTTGGATCTGCGTATCGAGGTAATTCCACAAATGCTCAATGGGGTCAAGGTCTGGAGTTTGCGGAGGATGACCGAGCTGCTTAGGTGTCCGATACCGCAACCATTCCTTTACTAATTTTGACGTATGCTTTGGATCCTTGTCTTGCTGAAATATCCATGATGCATTTAATCCCAACTTTGCAACACATGGAAGTAAATTTTCTCGCAAAATATTCAAGTAATCGGTTTTATTGATTGTAGTATCAATAAAGACAAGATTTCCAACGCCTGATGCCGGCATACACCTCCAGACCATAACCGAACCGTCGCCATGCTTTATGGTAGATTTTAAATTGTTTTGTTCAATTTGTTGTTCAAATTCATTATTTTTAAAAATTTTAAAAGTTTTTGGTAGATCAATTTTTCCATTTTCTCTTACAACATTGCGAGTGATTTATACCCTTGCTAAGCTAACTCAGCGAAGACTCATGGGTGCGGAAGTTCTGATCAAATTTATCGAATAACTCGAAAGTGAATTTTATATTTGGAAACAAAGACGCAAAGAGCTCAAGCTGGTTTCGGCCTGTGAGCTGGCACCTGATGAGAAGCGGCAGGGACGCGTGTTCGAAACCAGCATGAGCATCTTTTCACCTTTGTTCCCAAATACATATATCATTATTTTTGCTTCTCCATATTTTAGGCGATTTCTTGGAGCCAAATATTTCGAATTTGCTTCCGTCACTGAAAAGAACGTTTTTTTCCAGAATGACAAATGCTCATTCTTGTACTTTTTCGCATATAGCAGACGTTGCTCCTGGTTCTTTTTAGAAATATATGGTTTTTATGAGTTACTCTGACATGTAACCCGTTACTATGAAGTATTCGGCGGGCAGTACTTGCACTAACGTTGACTCCAGAATCTTCTTTAATATTTTTCACGATTTTCACAGCACTTGCTGCTGAATTTCTTCGCGTTTCCCTTATAATAAATCGTGTCTCGACCACGGACAAGTTTTTTAGCCTTCCGGAACGAAGTCGATCACTTACATCTTTAAACTTTTCAAATTTGTCTATCAATTTTTTCACTGTGCTGTGGCTTCTACACACTAGTTTTGCCTCAGTTTTCAATTTTAATATGAGCTTTCGTATTTCAATTGCACTTTGCTTCTACTTTGCTTTACATCTTGGTTACTGTAAAAACTAATAAATCCATCGTGAAAATAAACTGACGAATAATTGAAATTTTTATTTTTTTATGGAACAACCAACTGAAACGAACGGAATTTTTGATCTTGTACAGCATAAAATGCAAGCTGTACACTTTTTTTGATGCGTATAATATGAATTATTTTTTGTAATTCTTTCATTAAATTAGTATGATTATGTTTTTTAGTCGAGTTTGTTATTTTATGTTTAGAAAATAAGAGAAAATTTTCAAAACACAAAAAATTATGAAAATCGGATGCCTAGTACTAATTTTATGAGTCATTGAATATATATTATGACTTTGAGTATATATTTTTTGTAAAATTTTGGTGTTTCGTTTTTGATTATATCAAGCTAGGCTAACAAATAAAAGTGGTAGTCTCTACCAACCCGCTGCGAAAGCGGGATGCCAGACTTCTTCTAGTAAAAGCGCGATGGAGGAGGCATTAATTGGTGCTGAGAACTTAAACTAAAGATTCGAAAGAGATGCAATTATAGTCAAAGAAAAACGATCGCATTGTTCCAAGCTGTGAGCGGCTTTAAAAGTAACAACCTCAAGTCGATAATCTCGATTTGAAGATGAACTTAGCAGAAATTGTAAAGAAATTATTACCAGCAAATGTTAAAAAATTGAAAGTAGAAGAAAAAAACTTAAACTAACAAGAAGGAAGCACTGAAAAAGATGAGGACAGTACCGGGACAGGAAGAAACAGAACGAATAGGACTAATGGAAACTCAAAATATACAATTATATTCTCTGAATATTAAAAATTATAACACATTGAATATGTCTGTCGGTCCTCTAAAAATTAATGAAAAAACGGTTATGATGCGCCTGAACTCGACCGAATACCCAACAAAAGAATTTAAAGTCAAAGGAATTAGAAAAATTATCTACTAAAATAATCTCTTGTTAATTTCGAGCCCCAAAAGAAACTCTTGAGGCCGGACAAGTTCCACACTCGTCCAAAGATCTTATACTTTTGAGGATAATATTTTTGAACTTCTTAATATCCAAAAAAAAAAGCAGTACCAGCTATAAACTTCATTCCAATGAAGTATATAACACAACATATTATAATCAGACCTCGAAATCTGACAAAAGACAAGACTGTAATACTTGGTGCAAAAGATAGTATAGGTGGGAATGGCTCCAAAAAAATTACATTAACCTAACTACCGGTGTCAACGATTCAGATATTTGGCTGCCAATTGCGCCACATGGTACCGCTGTTAAATGCAGAGAACTTCACGCGCGTAGCGAATGCAAACGGCAAAGACGGAACCGAAGAAAAATTGTAAACTGCGGTGTATTTGGTCATCAAGCATCATATCGAGGATGCCGATGATATCAAGCTGCAAAAGATGAAATCATATAAAAACCAATCAACTAAACCACAATAATATAACAGGGAACTATGCCAAGTATCATATGCATCTGCAGCGAAAGGACTAACAGAATGTAAGTAACGGAAGGATAGGGAAACCAAGATTCCAACATTAATTTAGTTTCCCAACGTTTAGGTTTATAATTTGCCTCGAAAAAATTTGCAAAATTCTTATGTATGGTATCTATTATGCAGTAGAAGTTTTCATCGATTATAGCAATCTTCGACGAGTTATTTTCTCGAATTTCTTGTCAAACAGAAGTCTGATTCGCGACTTCTCGCCGAAACCCAGCTAAATTCATGGCATTTAATGATGTTTAAAGATTGTTCCAAACAATAGGGAAAATTGTGATCGTGGAAGTGTGATTGCGATATTGGCTTAGAGAGGCTCTCATTTTCAAATGAAATTACAAAAATTATATCGTCCACTAAAAACTTATTCCACTTCGAAAATACTTCAAACAAGGAATTTTCCAATATGGAAGACATTTGGGATGCACTTTCTTAGTCCAACACGTTATAAAAACGCTTTAAGTGGCCATCAAGCAAGGAAAACACATCAATGCAGAGTAAGCGATAATGTTGAAGGGATTGGCGAAACCATCTTCCAGCGCTTGGCCTTCACCGATCTTAACGGTCAAAGAGGAGGACGGGTCCTTTAGTTTCTGTGTGGTTTTTTGCAACGTGTACCGTTTGACGGATCAAGATGTCTAACATCTACTATTCGTTTCAGCAATACTAGAGGAATTTCTAAGGAGAAACGCTTTGGAAGTGGTTTGCGACTTCGCTGAGTACGGGTTTAAGAAATTTATCCTGGCCAGGTTTCGAACACTCACCTTAGCGGATGACCGTTTGACGATGAATGTTCAAAAGCTCGTATAGCTTAGACGATTCTCTTCTTTCATATCTGGTGGCGGACAAGGAGTAATAGACAGCCAAAAGAAATAACAGCCAGGGAAAAGGAGTAGCAGTCAGCGGTGAGTAACCTTCAAACAGTGCAGCAGCTAGCATTTGACTGATAGCTGCCCCCTTCCAACGAAGATAAGCTTCAGAACGTAAGTTTTTTAGATAGGTAATAATTATTGAATTATTTTTAGTCCATTAAATATTCACTAAATAAATGAACGTTTCTCGATTTTTTTGGTTTTTGGTTGATTAGAATTAGTTTGCACAAATTATGAGTCATGCTTATGCTAAAAAAAGCTGTTGTGAAGAAAATATGTTAAGATACATCTTCGTCGTGCGGTCTTTTTATTTAAAATAGATGCAGTATGCACTCGAAAGAGAATAGTTGGGTCTTCTTTTAGTAGAAGTTTTAATATATTTTTTTATTTAGAAAGGTTATGAATAATACTACGCTGAGAAGAGTAAGAAGTATAAACGATAACCCTTTCGCTACGGCAGTCTGCTCCGTCGGAGTGACTCCACTGTACCTACATCGTTCGGTGCATCTTCGTCGTTCTCCTGATCATACGATTCTCCAAGTGTTATGCAAAAGCAATTGGAGATATTCAATTGTTAACAATAAAAATGTATTTATAAATTAAAAATTACACTTTACACAGGCGGATGTCGTCTATAGGCAACACTCGTGCAAACAGACCGTCGGGCGGATGTCGTCTATAGACGACGCTCGTAGCGAAAGGGTTAATTTCGACGCTGGTTAAATAATTTCTGATGGTTAGCAAAATATCAATTATCCAACATTTGATCTTTTGCCTCTTACAGTGCTCCTAACTCAAGTTAGGAAACAGGACTTTCAATTCCAATAAGACATATCTTTCGACATGCTTAGTCTTATTATGTCGCTCGAGTGCATGTATTATTTTACTTCGTGAACAAATAATAAAGTAAATACCCTTTCTCGAACAGGTTCAACTCCAGGAACTCCGTCCATGAACGTGGCATTCTCTTTAATTATTTCACGTCTCTTTCTCTTTTTTGGAGCCTTATTTTCCGACTGTCCAGCTTCCTTTTTCGTATTCGACACAGAGTTTTCGTCATCATCGTCGTCGTTCCCTTGATTGCTTGATGTAGGGGTTGGGCTTTCCAAAGCTCGTTTCCTAGATACGGATGTATCCTCCCTGTCATCATACTCTGAAGTAAAAATGTATTTATCCGATGCGTTTGTATAGGCCTATGAGTTTACCAAAGCACCAATCGGGCAAATCTGGTGGAGGTGGTGCATCTTCCTCGTCGTCATATCTACGGTAGAGTTCCCGGATGTAGTCTTCTTTATAGATTCCTGGAGGTCTGGCTGCTGCAAATGCGTTTAGGGCAGCACCAACCGAACAATCCAGTTTCTCTACCATGTAGCTCACAATCAAAAACCCTGTTATGGAGTGATCGTGTTAGCGAGTGCTTTTGTTTGGGCAGACTGCTACCTACCGGTTCTGTTGAATCCATGAGTGCAATGAACACCAATAATGTCAATTGGGCGGCCAGTGATGAACTCGTCCACAATTTCTATGAACGATTGCGTCTGTTCCAGAGACGGAGTCTCGCCGTGACCACGGCATTGGAGTTTCACGTAACGGCAACCTTTACTTTCGACTTCTTCCCGATTGTAAAACCTTTTAGTGTTCGTTAAATCAATCCACAAACCCAGTTTCATCTAGAATAATAGTCAAACATTTTGAGTGTAATTTGTATAATTGGTGTTCAGTATAATTGCTGTCGTGTCTTACATTTAACATCTTCATATAGCCAAATATCATATCTGGAAGGAAGATGCAATCCATTGGCATTTGGTCATTGTACCGCTCATCTAGAGGAGTTTTAAATGCCAAAAATTTATCTGCAATGAATAAATCTGATTTGCGAGGACAATGTAGCCATCTGTTTGGAATGGGACCAGGACCACGGTTCGCCATTTTCTCCGCAACTTTACCGCACACTACGTTCAAAAAGTTGCGGATCCGTTTCAACGTTCAATTAGCTGCCTAACACTCGGAAATTTACACTTTAAACACAATTCACAATATTTGACACGATGGCTATCCAGAAGCAGGAGCAATCCATCGAAGCTTGACAGCAGCTTTTTGACACAGTCAATCTGACATTAAGTAGTAGAGGAGTTTGCCTAGAATCGATATTATTTAGTGAAGTACAATATCGAATCGATTCTCGAAGAGTGGTTCGACGTAGCCAGATTTGCAACATTTCAAATTTCCAATTGTATTTTAAGAAATTGTACAGAAAAAAATTTAATAATTATTCGTGATTTGCATATCAAGTTGCTTCTTTATTTAAAGATCTGGAAACATATAACGCTATGACGTAATTTATACGTCTATCAGTGCTCTGCTTTGTGATTTTATTTGAAAATATTAAATGACATTAAAAATTACGATTTTCCGACTTTTCACTGTTATTGACTCTCTAGTCTCGTTTCCATTAGGACCAGCTTTGGCAAAAAAATGATCAGTTGACACTGGATTAAATTTTATATAAACTTTAATGTTTTGCTCATGAGAACGAGAAAAAAGCGTGTCAAAATTTAGCGAAAGTTTTTGGTGCAGATGCAGTATGTGAAACACATTTGAAACAAATGATTTCGTCTAAAGTGACAAGCCACGTTGAGGACGGCCATCTTTGTTCGAAGACGACATTCTCAGATCTACGATAAAGCAAGATCCCTTTTTGACAACATCAGTGATTTCAAAGAAGCTACATTCAACTCAACGAACCATTTCCGACCATATTCGGAGGTTAAGATTGGACTTTAAATATTCCAGACGGGTGGCTCATCAGTTAAGTGAAACAAATTTGAAAGGTCCAGTCGTCATATGCTCTGCTGGCTCGGTACGAAAACTGATCTTTCTTGGACGGAATGATAACTGGTGATGAAAAATTAATTACATGCGAAAAAATCGTGAGAAAAAGAGCATATTGCGAGCCCAGACAACCTGCCCCCTCCACTTCTTAGCCGAGAGAAGAGAATGAAGAAGAGAATGTTGTACATATGGTGGGACATCCAAGGATGTACACATTATGAGCTTTTTAAGCTCTAATGGAAAGCTAAATTCAGAGAGATACTGTAGGAAAATGGATGATTTAAATAAAGCAATAAGAGAAAAGAGGGCGGCGATATTCGATAGATGACATTTCCTCATTATCATGACGCAGTATAGTAACCACATACCTTTCGTGACTCGTCCGAATTGCAGAGATAAACTAGGAAATTCTGTCATATCCACATACTCCCCAGACCTTTTACCATCGAATTATCATTTATTTCTCTCTTTGCAGAAGTTTGTATAGGAAAGAAAAAATCAAGACTAAAGCCGATGCCAACCAGGCACTAGTTGAGTTCTTCGCCTTTCAAAAAAAATTATTTTTTATCAAGTTCAAAGTTCATTACATTTCAAGTATACTCTATTCATTTCAAAGTATACTTAAAATGTATGAAAATTGTGTTGTTTTCTTTCAATTCAAAAATGGACAGATCTTTGCGGTAGTCCTTATATTATTTTCCAAAGAGTTACTGAAATTTCTCTCTTTATTGAACACATTACGGCGAAATTGGTACTTCACTACTCGAAATATTCACGTCCCGCCTTTCATTAACCCGTCCCTCCGTAATAACATCGTAATAACACAGTCACTTCGCATTTTGACTGTGATAATTCTAACGGCACTTTTCACATGCCTAATGAACCAGTCGTACATAGACTTTTGTTATACTTACATGTGGAGTTGTTTTCTTTCCGTTTATCGTATTTAAGTGTCAAACAAGTGAAAATATTAAAGTTTGATAAGAACTTTGTTAATTTGGATTCATTGAATATATATTTCAAAACACCGATACCGTTTTCTGTGGTTTTCATTTCAATTCAACATATTCTTTGAGGGTACGTAAACTTTTGTGATTAAGCGTATATGCATATAAATCCTTTTTATCCGCTTTCATGTCCGTTTCGCAATAAAAAAAATTCCATCGCCTTCGTGCCGATAAAAAAATTCTGAGTCATTAGGAGCTAACCGGACCAATTCGTGACCGATCTATGCATAGTTTTAACTATGTAAAAGTTTCTTCGCTGTTTTAATCATAGCAAGTACCCTGAATCTATTGATACATTACATTTGAAGCCTCTGAAGTGTGGGGGAGTATTTTGAAATACTTTTGAACGAACCCACAGGAGTAGGTTCGTCGAATGTCGGTGGCACGGAAAATACAGGTCATAAATCTGCAGAGGATAAAACTACATGAATCCATTAGTAAAATCCTAACCAAAACTGATCCTTAAAGCTTTACAGATACTCAGCTCATTCAACTAAAACTAATATTAGTAATACAAGAGTATCAAAAAGTGGCATTGACCTTAATCAAAGTGCGCGCCAAAAAGTAAATATCAATCATTAGATTTAAAACAAAAGACTTTTGGGATGGTATTGATAAACAAAGTGGAAGAATTAATCTATCCTTTGGAGCTCTACATAGTTAAGAAGCAGTCAGGTATTAAAAATGTCTCGAACATAAACCAAATGGAGCCCATTATATTGAAAAACTTTTTTAATTCTTCGGGCAATGTGAAAAATACTGTTCAAAATGCTTTATTTTAATATATACTTTATATTGATAAATCTGGGTAGATCCTTACCCGCAAAGTTCTTACATCGGAGTGGTGTAGTTCGGAACTTTCTTTTAGAAATCAATACAGAAAATTTATAAAAGCATCCCAAATACCAAGAAAACCAAGTGAGCTAAGACTTTCCTTATAAGACGGCCAAAACTCTAATCTATGTGACTCCATCAAGGATATCAGGAAGGCTATCCAGAAGCATTGGTATGATTATCATTAACTTTACCAACCTCACAGAATGGGCTAACACCCTAAATTCAGAAAACTGCAAAAGTTGAAATTCTTAAAAATCGGATAACAACAGAAATATCAAAAAAACTAAAATAACAACCCAAAATATCTATATTACCTATTAGAAGAAAACATCTCGGTATCACTCCTGCAAAAAATTCTTGGCATACAAATTCAACACATATACACTCAAATATAGACAGACTTTGTTCGACAATAAAACTTATGCTGCATTGGTAGAAATCTGGAAAATAACCTCAACCTAGCCTTTTTATATCATCTAGTACCTCTAAATGTAAGCAAACTCAAGCAAGAACTCATAAAAATATTCCTGGTTAGAGGAGATCCAAACATCAATAGTCTACTCTGGGGAGCCATATCATAAAGGCCAATATAGAGTTGTCCACAATCCTTGATAATCTAAAATGAATTCAACCTGCTAAGTCCGGATATTTTATTGAAAGATCAAAAGATCTGGTCACTATCATAAAAGTCTTTAACCTCCATAACAAACGAATCACCTAGAAGGAACTTAAGATAGATATATGCAACAGTAATCACTGCCTCATTTTAATATCCCGTTCTCTACAATCTGAAAGATATAACTATATACATTCAATTCTTCAATATCCAAAGACCCTTTCTCCCCTGATTACTGATGGACTAATGACCTCAAATTCAACCGACAAATTAAAAATACAAACCGATTAAATTCACAAATTGCAAAAAATTCACAGCACTAATGCTGGAGCATTACCCAACACCGACTGTACATTCTAATGCAGGCCATGAATTAAGCAGCAACAAACTGCCTTATTTCATAGACTGGGCAACAAATAACAATTGTTCCCATTCCAAAACCCCTCAATAAGTTTGAGGATATTAACAACTAAACCGCTTAATCAAAAATAGAATTCATTTTTCATTCACACAAACTTCTTCCTCTCGTCTTATTGTCCATATATGGAAAAAAATTCACCACTTGTGTAAGTACGTTGTTCAAAGCCCCTATCAAAATGCCCGTCTTTATCAAGAAAGCAGTCATAACAGATAGTTCAAATAGCTATCAGAAAGTTTGCCCACGAATCCTCACAGTTACTCTTTTTTTTTATGGTTGGGAGGTGAAGGCTATTTACACCATGATGGTCGGACTCCCCGTGGCAACCGGACCATCGACGAAACACTTCCCCTGTCACACCGAGAACCTAGCCCGGAACTGTTTGTCACATTACTTCGGACTAGGCCTCATTAATCATCGCCTAGCGGCACCTTCAGGTTAAGGGAAATCGCTCTTTCAGCACGGATGAATGGGAAGGACCAGGATAGCTGTCAGAGAGATCCCCCTTCCTTCTGCGCTGCCAACTGATCCATGACGTAATGCGACACGCTGTTCCAATTGTTTGATTGCATCATTTTTCGCGTTACACTTTCTGGAGAGAGCCCTCCTATTCTCTTCAAGAGGTGCGAATGAAGTCTTGTTCATCTTGCACCCGTAAAGAACGTGTGGTAGACGTCATATGTCATGCCCGGGCAGAACAAGCAAGCTGGGAACGGTAACTTTCCCATCTTATACAGATAAGACTGATAATACCAGTGACCACTGAGTAGTTGCGTCAGGTAACAGTCAGTTTCACCATGCATTCTGTAGAACCACGAGTCCAAGTCCCTGATAAGCCGTGCAGTCCACCTGCCTCGCGTTTCGCTTACTCATAATTGTCGCCACAAAGTTAGGGTCCTTCTCCTTACCCCTTGGCTGACGGCTTCTCTCGCCGACTCCCCCCTACGCAAGTTCATACGTTTCCGTTCTTCTGCAAGACGTAGGAGGGTGGGTCAATAAAACCTTAGAAAAAAGCATTAAAGCAATTTTTTTGGTAATTTTTTTTTTATTTTTCAAGATAATCTCATTGGAGCTCAATACACCTGGTTAGACGTTTTTCTAACCCGTCAGAAAAGAAAAGATTTTGGAAGGTCCTTAAAATAAGCATCTGTTTGATCATTTGTTTGATCATTTAAAAAAAACGTTGGCCAGTGAGCCATTTTTTCATGTTTGGGAATAGGAAAAAGTCACTGGGAGCTAATCTGGCGAATACGGTGGGTTGTCGACCAATTCAAACTTTAATTCTTCAATTTTAGAGGTAACCACCCTATTGTGTTTATTGTCGACTGTGAGCAAATGCGGCACCCATCCTGCAGAAATCTTTTTCATACCCAATGTGTCATGTAAAACAGAAATGACGCTACCTTTAAAAAACCCTGTAACCTCAACTATCTCACTCAACTTTAATCTTCGGTCACTTAACACCATATCGTGGATATTATTTATCATTTCTGTCGTAGTCACTTCTACAGGGCGTCCTGAGCGTGGTTCATCCTTTCTTGATGTACGACAATGTTTAAATTCATTTAACCAGTTATAAATAGTTGAAGATATAGTAAGAAATAGTTAAAGTGAAGATTTTTTATTTCTTTGAAATAAAATCTATGAAAATGTTTAATAACAGATTTAAACTCAATTTTTTCTATTTTTGTAATCAAACAATTTTTTTTTTCAATACATGAGAAACACATAACAACTCAACCAATCCGGCTGAAACTTCACAGCATATCTAGTCGGTAGTGCTGCTGCATAAAAACGGACCGCTTATAGTGCTAGTCACGCCATCTGTTTAATTTTCTAAGCAATTATTGACCTACCCTCGTATAATAGGAACCACTCTCGAGATAACCAGCACTGCAGGTTCAAAGACATGTGTAGTATGCAGCTGAAATCCGCAGAGCTCCTCGCCTCTATACCTGTGCGAGACGCCTTCGGTACAACTCCTTCCTAAGAGCGTCAGCCCAGACATCGGAGCCCTACAAGAGCATTGACTCCATTACTCTAGCTTACTCTAGGTTGGTCTCCCCGTGTTGGCCATAAGGCGACTGAGAGCTGACACTTACGCAGCAGCCTTATCTGCTGATGCTCGAATCTGCGCGAAGAATCTCATTTACGAGTCAATAATCAAGCGTAAAATAACTGCGCTTCCTTTGATTCGATGATTGTTTCTCCGACCCAAACGGGAATAACACGAGGGATGGGCTTGTTGGCCAGTATGGCAACCTCGGTTTTTTTAAGCACTAGGCTAAACCCACGGCGTGTCATTCGCTCGCTCACCCGAAACATTATCGCACCCAGTTTGAGTTGCGCCTGTTCAACAGTACATCCGGCAACAAGTACTGCCACTTAATCTCCGTAGCCAATCAAACGTGAATATTCCGGTAACTGTAACTTCAAAAGCTTTTCGTACGAGTCATTCCATAAATCCTTGCGCCACCCCTAATCTCACTTAGATTCTTCGCCAACCCCCCAATTTTCGTAGACGAGCTTCCGGTCTTTGAGGTAGTCCTGCAATATCCGCGTGAAATACTGGAAGAATTGAAGGCATTCCTCACGTCAAGTGTTACAAACAGTGCTATTTGCCCTGAGTGGTGATTTTGGGCTTCTGTCCGCTGGACCGCATTCACCCCCTCTGTTATTGCACCGATCATAGATCGGCTAGCCCTGAAGCCGTACTGAGCACTTTCTCAGTGGCTTTCAACATACATAGGGGCCGATATGAAGGTGGTTGCTCCCGATTCACCTTCACCTTGCTGATCAACACAAGCTTCGCCTCTTTCGAACAATTTGGGAACACGCCCTGCTGCAGGCAGGCATTGAATGTGCTGATCAACATGTCAGGGCAAAGTTGATGTGTAAGCAATCCAGCTCGATTGCACTAAAAGTGGGCATTCTGCCGGACTTTCTCCGTGTGAAACGTTGAGATGGACGAATTGCACAGGGAAAAGCGCTCGAACGACCTCGTCCATTTTTTCGTTTCAAGTACACAGAGCCCACACATGCCCCACGGGTCCCTGTTGATGTCCTCAACGAGCTTGTGCCAGTAGCGAGCCTTGCTCTCGTTAATCGACCTACGGAAGAGTTTTCTAGCCGACCTGTATGGTAGCATTCTTGAATATGACTCATCTCGATCCTTTGAACGTAGGGCATCGCGGCCAAGTCTGTGACATTCTGATTTCTTCAAAATTTTTGATTAAATAATTTATTATTTCATTAAGTTTGATCCTTAAATAAAGGGTGTATTTTAGAAGTATAGAACTTCAAGTTGGCAACTTTTTTTAATGCTACATATGGTGTGACAGCGGTCATGCGTTTAATGGTTTGCCATTTAATTATAAATAGATTGACACCTGAGCAAAGTCTGCAAATTGTGCAGATGTATTAAAAACCGGCTCTGTTCAAGAAACTTTCGCGCAATCCGTCAAACCGTCCATCAAAATAATTAATTCTATTAACTATGGACTACTTCCGTACCACGTTTACTTTCATTGATAATACGCATTCATTCAGACGTCGCACAGTGTGTCATGAAGAACTGTAGAGCGTAGTATTGATGAAGACCAAAGTGAGGCCATTCGACATCGTACTCAACAATTAATCCTGTATCTATACTATGGAAGACTCTATGGAAATCTTGGATTGCGGGCTTATCAAATCCAGCTGGTGCAGGAATTGAAGTCAAAAACTAACGGCATGGAGTAGGTTCCGTACATGACCCAAGAAAACATTGCTGCACATTTTTGAACAGAACATTTTGTTCAGCGATGTGGAGAAATTTTTGATTTAATGGCTACATCGATAAACAAAACTGCCGCATTATGAGTAATGGAATGTGGAATAATTGATCCATATGTTTTGAAGAATTGTGCTGGGAATAACATTACAGTCAATGGCGGCCGCTATAGAACCATGATCAATGACTTTCTCGTTCCAGGACTGACTCTCCGTAATGCAGGGGACCTCTGGTTTGAACATGCTGTCGCGACACGCCAAAGGGCTTCTGGAACCATCAACTTATTGAAAGAAGAATTTGAATAGCGCATAATTTTTCGTTTTTGGGTTGGACCTTTGAAATGGCATGTAAGATCGTGTGATTTAATACCGCTGGAATATTGTCTTGTCGTCTTGTGAGGATACATACAGTCACTCGTCTATACTAAAATCCTATACTAAATAAAAAAATGAAATCTCGCTAGAAAATTTTAGTAGCTAAGACAATTCATATTCATAAACGAATTTATGTGTTTGTAAGTAATAGTGCACAAACAGCACCGGAAAAGTAAGCAGACTCCATAAACAAAACAAGCTAGGCAAGTTCAATGTATTCCCTAATTTGGTGGCTGGCATTTCTTAGAATTCCAATTGAAAATTTTCCTGGCAGATACTTACGTATACACCGTTGAAACAAAATTCGAATGTAAATAACTTGCAAGCATTACATGTAAAAAATTAATCGACAACATAACAACCATGCCAAGATGGATGTTTATAAACTCTAACAGCTTTAGCGGACTGCCTCGAATGTGTGGAAAATGGGAAATCGATTCAATAAAATTCAAACAAAATGTTAATTCTCGTGCGTTTGGCATCTCACTTTGGTTTCGATTATTTGCAAGACATATCCTTAAAAAATAGTTTTAATGATTTTCACACTTTTCTGCTATTTTTCTGTGAAAAGTTACAAAGCTTGAAGAAAATTTACGCAAACGAACTGACATCCAATTCATTTTCCAGCAAAAATAAAATTTATTTCATTGTCTAAACATAAAACAAACAACGGAATTGTGTTGGAAATCAATTCAATGTAAAAATAACAACAGGTATACAAAAGCAAATAGGAAAAAGTATAAAAATTGTAGATCGTACATTTTTTTAATGTTAATTTATGGAGCTGAACACGTTCGGCACAGCGGGACGCGATCTTGTCTTAGTTTGCTGATGACTTCAGCAGGAATATGGCGATTCCTTTTCTTCCTTGCACTGGGAATGTGTGTTGGAGCAATGACATTTTCTGTTAGCGGTAAAGTAGCTACATCCAATGTTTTAGTTGTACGTTTTTTCTTTGGAGCCTTAGCTGAGGGAGGCTTCGGAGTAGCCTGACTTGCTGGCTTTGTTCCGTTCATAGCAGGTTTAATTGATAGCTTGATGAGATTCTCTTGGGTTCCAAACTCTGATCCTTTTTCAGATAATTTCTCTCCCATTCGCCGTTCCTAAAAAAAGGAAAAAATGATTGAAAGTTAAAAAAAATTGACATATTGCCTAAAAACGTGTGTCTAATCAAATGTGTTTTTAAAGGTATAGAACTTTGAAATTAAATATAGTTTTGATTGCTACGACATTGATTTTATTGAAAAGATAATTCTCTGCGATTACTTGAATATGATTTTGGACATTTGAGCGCCACGACTGGCATGGATGGAGTCTAAAGGAGAGGTCCAATTTGCGACTTGCGAATGTTGTCTTTCAAATGGTCAAGCGTCTCAGAGACGGTGGAGACGAGTGATTTGACGTTTCCCCACAAGAAAAAGTCCAGATGAAAACCGAGAAATTATTCACCCATCAAATGTTTCTTTCAATCAGTTGATGTTTGCACGAGCTGTTTGTCCTGTTCAAACCACATGTCCCCTGCATTACGGCGGGTCAATTCTGTAACGCAAAAGTCATTCGTCATAGCTCTATAGCGGTTACCATTGACTGTAATGTTATCCCCAGCAGCATTTCATGTATTCACACTTCAACCACACCAAAAAGTGACTTTCACTGGATGTAATGGGGATTAGACAACCGCCAGTTGTTGCTCGTCACTTTAAATAAAAAATCAGCTTCATTGTTAAAAAAATTTTGGTATGTAATTCAGGACCTGCAACAATTTTTTCTTGAGCCCATACAACGCACATACGTTATGTATGTTGGTCGTTCGGTCTCCATTCCAAGATTTGTTCAATTTTATGAAGCTGCAAATCAAGATACTTACGCAAAATATTTCATAATGTGGGTAGGCACAGCATTAATTGTTGAGTATGATGTCGAATGTATTCTTTTTGGTCTTCATCGATACTACGCCCTACAGCTGCTATGGTTCCTTCATTACTCACTGTCCAACGTCTAGATGAATGCGTATTATCAGTTAGAGTGAATGTGGTGTTGAAACGTGTGAAACGATCTGTGGTTGATGGAATTGATTGTTTGCGAGCTGAGTCGCGACTGATTGGTTATGGGGATGATGGTCGCTTGGCGCACAGTCGAACAAGTGCAATGAAGGTTAAATTCTGGGCAGGGAGCCGGATAACCACTCACGAATTTAATCATTCAATTAAAAAACTGAGGTGGCCATCCTGAAAAAGAACAGTAAGCACAATAATTCACCCCCCAACGTGTCGGGGATGCATTAGAAGAAGCTCTCAATATGGAATTAGATCGACAATGCTGGTGCAAAGATGAGGGGCACTACGGATTTCTTCAGCATACAGGCAGTGCCTGAGTCAGCAGTGTCGGTAATCGCAGAGTTGATACCCATCATTATCTTTGCCAGAGAGCGTAAATAAAATCTACTTCCGATACACGATGTTTATAAACGTGTATCGGAAGTAGTGTATCGTACACGTACACGTACACGAAACGTGTATCGTACACGATGGTTTGCCACCATGCATGAAAGATGACGCACTCTCGACCATTGGCAACAATTTTAGTAGCGTGCGCCAATAGAAAGATGGACAGCGGGGCTCGTCTAAGATGTGACATCGTGACTCAGTCGAAAGCATTGTGAGACTGACGTGGAGACAGAAAGATAATGTGCCTTGCTCTTACCAAAAAATTGATTGAGCCCCGTCCGGATAGCTTAAAGAATAAATTCTGAAACGGCTGTCGATTGAAACCAGGTGGTAATAGCTGAGCAATCCTAAAAGCAACCAAAGGTATACTTGATCCGCTGAAGACGTCGATGTAAGAGGGATCCTCTCTTTAAAATCCTCCTTCCTTTTTTCCCTCTCATTAGACAATAAATTTCTACAGCCCGCAGGCGCCATGGGAGGGAGGGAGGCCTAGCCCGAAATAACTGTCAAACGGTTCAAGACTAAGTGGTATGATTGCCATGGGAGGTGTTTAATCGGTAGTCCAGTGGATTTGTGCCGTTCATTAAATGTTTCCTTGAATCGTATTATTGATTATTATATAATTCGACAAATGTTCATCAAATGTAATCATAAGGGCTGTCACGAGAAAGATACGCAAAAGGTTATTTTATGGTTTCCGGTTTGTTATTCGTAGTTAGCAATAGTTTAATAGTGGATGTAATAATATATAATAACATGTAATGCGAAACTATTATTTTTGTTAATTTTCTTTAATTTTTATACAGGAGGTTTGGTATATTCATTCATATGGAATTCAGTACCGAACTGTCAAGTAATTTTGATTCTAACCTTTGCAAACGTGGGAAGAAGCCACGTACCACGTAGCATTGAAATCGTTCCAGGCATATGTCAAGAAATGTACTTGAGCATCACGAAAAATAAGAAACCGTAGAAGACAAGGCAAAAGCTCATAGACCTCAGAATACATCTCAATGTGTGAATAAAACCATGAGACGCCTAAGCAAAATGGAGCCATTTTCATCCTCAACGGATATTTGACGGAAATTAAAAGAATATTAAAAGTATGCTGCAGAACAGTGAGACGTAGATTAGAAAATAATGGACTACATGGCTGTCCATGTAGTCCAGTATCAATATACCAAAAAATCGTCTAAGAGTAAATTCAACAGAGTCGGATAAGGTGGCAAAATTTATGTCAGACGTCTGAAGGGTGAAGTAAACAATCATCCTTTAATCTATTTAGGGGGGTCTTTAATGGTATGGGGTGCTATCTCAAGGTATTGTGTTGGACCTCTAGTAAGGATCAATGGGATGCAAGATAGAAATAATTTTGAACGTTATACTTATGAATTTTTGCCGGTTACATGCGTCTTTACCTTTTTGCTTGGGAATGCAATCGATAAAAACTAAAAACAAATATTTTGGATTGGTCGTCAAAAGCCCAGACAGCAACTCATAAAATAGGAAATCGGAAGGAGAAAAAATAGAAATATGAACGATTTGTGGCAAATGGTTCAAGACGCATTGTACAATATTCCGCGCAGTATGTGCAAAAAGCTTGTAGAAAATATGCCAGCACTGCTGCTGTAATCAACAGGAAGGGATACACATAAACATATTGGTCCTTCCGCAGGGGGAATGCTGGTTACCAGGAGTATTCCTGAAAGCTAGTATTCTTTGCCGTCTTTGCTAGTATTTCAGTGCCGTCCCCACGTACCCGAGGAAATGGAGGATTTCACGGAATATGACCCTGAACCAATTATGGACTACGATTCGACTGATTAACCGAAATTGACGCATTGGGCTGGCGGATATGATGTTTTGGACCTAGTTGCGTCGTACTCCAATCTAACGATCATACCGTCTCTGTCTCGTTAAAATCTTGGCAGGCCTCGGAGTACGTTCGAAGTTCGCATCATTGAGTTGGTGGTGTAGGTTCGGTTGAGACGAACACCTGTTCCCATAAGGGCCAACCCTCCCATGGCCTTTCTGTTTACCCAAGATAACCATGGGACCAATAAGGCGACTACACACATGAGCGGGGATAGCGGCTCTGAGGGGGGACCCATAAGAAATGATAGCAAACAAATTATACACAAAAAAAATATGTCTGAACAGAGACATTCGAAAACGGATGGACGAAAAGTAGGAAATCTGGTACAACCAGAAATTCTAACAGCATTTGGGCGCAGCAAGAAAACCATGTGCACACCAGAGCGACCAAAAAAAGTAGAACAGAGCCTCTCGCAACCTGGAAGAGACGAAAACACGGTAGATAAATGCGAAACGGTTGAGAAAATTATGATTGTTGCCATCACCACCGAAGTGACTGAAGCACGGGACACAAATAATGAAATCACTGCACAGCTGAAACCGAGCACTTCGATTATCATGGATCGTGCAGAGGAAGAGCGGCTATACCGTAAAGCAGAAAGGGTTATTAAACGCATCACTGCCAAGTGCAACGCACAAACGAACCTTAGCAAAGAGGTTAAAAACGGAGTTCTGGAGTTGGAACACCTCCTAACCCGAATAGGTCATTATAGACGCAGGTGGCTAAAGGCAGAGGAAGAGCAACAGGCTAATTCATTCGACAGCGCAGTAGCCGTCCCGATTTCTACTGCCACCAAAATCATCAATCAGCCCAATCAAAGGGGATCGAAATAAACGGAGGAAAGACGAGGACAGGACGCTGAACGATCAAATCAGATGCAAATAATAAAGACGCCTTCCGTGATGCAGTCAAGAGTCAGAGAGAGAGTCAGAGTCCTTGGAGAGAAGGAAGTCCTTGAAGAAATAGAAAACGCCTTAAAACGCGACTTCCCCGTACTAGGCGAGACGAATGTCACGCTGGCCAAACAAAACAACAGGGGTCAACGCATGGCCATAATCGACCTCACAAAGAGGGAAGCCGAACAGCTTTTGAAGCAGGCAAAATAAGAATAAGGTGGGTTATTTGTCGGATACGGCGAACGGCGATTCCCCTCCGGTGTTTAAAGTGCCTTGGATATGGTCATACCGCACAGGCATGTTATGGAACTGATCGAAGCTCCTTGTGCTAAAATTGCGGTAAGACAGGGCATAAAACGAAGGAATGCACAGAAGAGTCACACTGTGTTCTTTGCCAGGAGTATGACCCGAAACCAGATGATTTGAAACATATTCCAGGCACAGGGAAGTGTCGGGTATTCCAAGAAGCCCTAACCAAGGCAAAAGCGCTTTTGCAATGATTCGTATCCTTCAAATCAATCTGCATCGAACCATCATCGCTCAAGACCTACTTGAACAGTTTGCGAGAGACAGGCAAGCTGACTTACTACTGCTGAGCGAGCAACATCACACCAGAAATTCACCAACATGGTATCCTAATGAATTCAGTACAGCCGCCATCTGGGTTCGGAACAGTGCTCACCTCCAAATGCAGGATCGGGGGCGAGGAGATGGTTTCGTTTGGGTTCGATGTTCGGGAACTACACTCTTCAGTGTATACCTAACTCCGAACGAATCGTTGTGGTCCTTTCAACTTAGGCTCAATGGTTTGGAGGACGCTGTTTAGAGTATTGAGGGCCATGTGTTCATCGGAGGTGACTTCAACGCAAGAGGAATCGGTTGGGGTATGCCCCAATCAGACGCTCTGGGCAAACGGATCCTTGACATGGCAGCACGAACTGGGCTCGTCGTACTGCAGACAGGCCAAACCCCTACTTTCCGTCGATGTGACAGGACCTGATGTGACATTCGCTTCGGACTGCCTTGCAGAATCAGTTAAAAATTGGAGAGTGCTAGAGGGTTACTCGGTCAGCAATTACCAGTAGATAGCTCTGGAGATCCATCACGGTGCGTCCAGGAGACCACGCGCTTGTTCTTATGCGCTCCGGTGGAATACTGAGAAAGCGGATATTGAGAGATATTGCTATTTAGGCTGATTGCCTAGTTAAAATTTAATTACTTAGTTTAAATGAGATTTCCCTTTGAACTTAATTTTTATTCTACCTAAGATTAGTATATAAGCACCATGTATGAGTTAAGAAAATCAATCGCTGATGAAGGCCAAACGATCACGGTCGAAAATCGATTCCGAAAGGTAAATAAAGAAACATAAAATTAAAAGGAAGGTTTCTTTATTTCTAGCACAAAAATTTTATGAAGATGGAAGCAATTACAAGTATTAAAAATATATTTATGTTTAATTTATGTAGAATATTCTATTATATAAAATTTGAAATTCGTCGAGAATTCTCCCGCATGTATCTGTTCTAGAATATTGATTCGATAGAAAACAAATAAATTTTGCACTTTGAAACATCAAAAACATTTGGAGTGGAGGATCAGCATTTATAAATAATGCAGAAATCGGTCCTAAAAGCCGCGAACAGAAGAATTTTTATGAACATGGTAAAATCTACACAAAAGCATATCCTGTATGTAAGCATCAGTTGCATGCAGGGCATCCTTAAAAGATTTATACTTAAATTTGCGCAGTAAATCGATCAACACCACGTTAGATTTCAGCTCTTTCTCATAGACCGGGTGATTCACAACAGCGACCGATTAGGCAATAACAATTGTCGGAAGCAGATGTGAGTTTATAGGGTGATTAAGGCAGACGTAAATATATCCTATCAAAAGATCAATAAGCAAAAACACGGGAAGTGGACCATTGTATTTTCGGTTCATCTTCTGAACGCTTTTATTAACATTCAGAACATTTTTCAAATATTTTTCGAGCTTAAATGAGTTCTAAGCTAATAAATATTCCTTTCGTCTATGAAATGAGGAAAATAAACAGATCAATAGAGCTGTCTACACACATCATAAAATGGGGTAAATATGGGACGGCGTAAAAACAAGCGAAGACAATTGCGTGATCTGATTGGGTAAGCTTTTTAATGCTACGGACTAGACGAAACCACCTGAAGCTGATGTAGGCCTGGAAAATTTATGAAAAATGCATATACTGAAACAATTGAATACCCGATTCTGATGAAGACGTTTCACGTACTGCATTCTACCTAGCTTATGGCAAGCAACCAAATGTTGATAGTTTTCCTTGGTATTCAACAAAGCAATTTTATGTAATCAAAACCTTTGTTTCTCTTAGGTAAGGTTTTCGCTGTATCGTTCTAACGCTATCGTATAAGTAGCTACCTTTCAGTCACGTCAATGCTGTCTGATCTGATCTATCAGTGTCTACGTCTTTACTATAAGATTTCTTAATAATAAATGATTGTATATTAAATAGAATCCGCCTCGAAGTCTCATGCACAGTGTTGATAAATCAGAGCTTACCATTACTCACTGTAGCTACAAAGCGAGATTCTTAAGTCATCGGTTGAAAAAGGACCTGACAAATGTCCTCATTCACCTCCACTGAAAAAGACCAAAAATGTCCTTAGTTGTTGATGATTGCGCTGGTTATTCTGTGACTCTATAATTTGCCCCGGAAATATTTAGAGCGTCGTTAGCACTGAAGCATCTATTTCGGCGAATCACTTAATTAGTTTTTCATTTAACCTCCTAACCCGAATAGGTCATTATAGACGCAGGTGACTAAATGCGGAGGAAGAGCAACAGGCTAATTCATTTGACGGCGCAGTAGTCGTCCCGATTTCTACTGCCACCAAAAGGTTGGCCTGCAGCCCAATCAAAGGGGATCGGGATAAACGGAGGAAGGACGAGGACAGAACGCCAAATGATCAAATCGCGATTGAGGAGGCTGCCAAAAAGGCAGCCAAAAAAGCGGCCCTAAAGTTCAAAATCGATAAACCTCCACAGGAACCGAAATGCAATGAATCATCGCAGATAACCCAAGAAACTAAGATTAAGAAGCGTCGAAAACCTATTGGGCAGGCACTGCTGGTTAAACCCACCGGCGGTAGATCCTATGCGGATGTTCTGCGAGAAATCAAGGGAGCGGTAAAACCCGAAGACATACAAACTGCAATGAAAGCTGTACGGCCAGCTTGCTCGGGGGATCTACTTGTTGAGTTCGGGTCAGATGCAAACAATAAAGATGCGTTCCGTGATGCAAGTCAAAAGAGTCCTTGGAGAAATAGAAAACGCCTTAAAACGCGACTTCCCCGTACTAGGCGAGACGAAAGTCAGGCTGGCCAAACCAAACAACAGGGGTCAACGCATGGCCATAATCGACCTCACAAAGAGGGAAGCAGAACAGCTTCTGAAGCCGGCAAAATAAGAATAGGGTGGGTTATTTGTCGGATACGGCGAAGGGCCATTCCCCTTCGGTATTTCAAGTGCCTCGGATACGATCATATCGCACAGACATGTAATGGAACTGATCGAAGCTCCTTGTGCTACGATTGCGGTAAGACAGGGCATAAAACGAAGGAATGCACAGAAGAGTCACACTGTGTTCTTTGCCAAGAGTATGACCCGAAACCAGATGATTTGAAACATATTCCAGGCACAGGGAAGTGTCGGGTCTTCCAAGAAGCCCTAACCAAGGCAAAAGCGCTTCTGCAATGATTCGTATCCTTCAAATCAACCTACATCGAAGCATCATCGCCCAAGACCTACTCGAACAGTTTGCGAGAGACAGGCAAGCTGACTTACTACTGCTGAGCGAGCAACATCACACCAGAAACTCACCAACATGGTATCCTGACAAATCCGGTACAGCCGCCATCTGGGTTCGGAACAGTGCTCACCTACAAGTGCAGGATCGGGGGCGAGGAGATGGTTTCGTTTGGGTTCGATGTTCGGGAACTACACTCTTCAGTGTATACCTAACTGCGAACGAATCGTTGTGGTCCTTTCAACTTAGGCTCAATGGTTTGGAGGACGCTGTTTAGAGTATTGAGGGCCATGTGCTCGTCAGAGGTGACTTCAACGCAAAGGGAATCGATTGGGGCATGCCCCAGTCAGACGCTTGGAGCAAACGGATCGTAGAAATGACAATACAAACTGGGCTCGTCGTACTGAACACAGGCCACACCCCTACTTTCCGTCGATGGGGTTGCGTCGGCACCATACCTGATGTGACATTCGACTCGGAGTGCCCAGCACAATCAGTTAAAAATTGGAGAGTGCTAGAGGATTACTCGGCCAGTGATCACCAGTAAATAGCTCTGCAGATCCATCACGGTGCTTCCCGAAGACCACGCGCTTGTTCTTCTGCGCTCCGATGGAATACTGAGAAAGCGGATATTGAAAAGTATGTTGAAGTGATTATGGCACGACACCGCTGTCGGAAGCAACGCTAGAGGACGAAGAACCTGCGGCAAGAGATGTCGTTAACTCAACTATGAGAATCATTACATCCGCCTGCAGGTCTTCAATGTCCCTACGAAGACCCTGGCACAGCAAGCCCCCAGTATACTGGTGGTCATCTGAAATTGCCGAAAAACGAAGGGAGTGTGACAAACTACGACGCAGGACACAGCGAGCTTGAACCCGGGCAGAGGCATGTATCCGATTAGCTGCTTACAAGTCATCTAGGAAATGCCTCCGTAGACTTATCAACAGCAGCGAGGCCAGCCGCTGGCAAAACGTAGTGGACGACGTGAACAGAGATCCATGGGGCCTGGGCTACAAAATAGTAATGCGGAAGCTCGGTTTCCAAAGGTCACCTCATTCATACGAGGCAGAAAAGATGGACGAAATCGTGTGGGCTCTGTTCTCAATCCATCCCGCCATCGTTGAAGCCGTTCACTATGAAACACCAACGGAAATGCCATTTTTCACGAAGATGGAATTGGAGAAAGCAGTCTTGTCTATGAAGGCCAGAAAGGCTCCAGGACCAGATGGGATTCCAGCAGAGGTACTACGAATGGTCTTCCACTTTTCCTCTGACCTGCTCCCCCGCATGTTCAACGCATGGCTGTGCGAAGGGCTGTTCCCGGAGTGCTGGAAGGTGGTGAGACTTGTGCTCATTACTAAGGGAAAGGGAGATCCCGAGTCGCCAGCTGCATACTGCCCACTGTGTATTCTTGACACGGCCGGAAAATTTTTTGAAAAACTTATCAAGGGAAGACTCGCTGACGTGATTCGTATTGCCGGGGATCTATCTCCTCGGTAGTATGGCTTCAGAGCAGGCCACTCCACCATCGATGCAATTGGAGTAGTAATGAGCGCGGTCCAACGTGCGGAGCCTCACAGTATTTCCACATGACGGGTCGTCCTGCTGGTTACTCTGGATGTCCGAAATGCATTTAACAGCGCTAGATGGGAAGATATTCTGGAAGCGCTAGAAAATCGTTTTCAAGTACCAGTGTACCTGATGCGTGGTCCCCGTCATGATTTCACTTCCCGTGAGAGCTCCGGCGAACTCCTCGACATCCATTTTGGCGATGTTCCAACCTACAACGGAAGGTCGGGTTGCTGCACGTCAGGAGCACGCTCGCCAATTTCGAATGCAATATACTGGTGATCACTCGTCCTCCAGTACCCTCCGTTTGCGTATCATAGACACAAAGGATTCCGAAACGAACGTGAAATCCGGGATGGTTCCCGGGCAGCCTCTCCGGTAAAAGGTTGGTGTGTTCCCAACGTTCATGACGACAAGTCCAGTCCTAGCCACCATTTCTAAGATTCGTTTCTCTCTGCAGTCTGGGCAAGGCATTCTCCATTCAACCGCCTTGGCATTGAAGTCGCCGCCAACAAGGCTTCGCCCTTCCATGCTCGAAACGGCTCCCTCAAACTCGTCGACGTTGCACTGAATGGATGAAATTGGCTCATTTGGCGTGAGGTAGACACTGACAAATGCCATATCCGCACACTTGATCAGCACAAAGCCATCCCCACTGATGCAACTCTGATCTGGGAGCCGAGTGCTATACCACACCCAGATGGCGGCGGTTCCAGATCGGTCCGGTACCATCCTGCCTCTTTCCTGTTGCGATGCTGTTCAGATATTAGCAGTAGGTCGGCTTCTTTCTCCCTCGCGATCCGGTCAAGAAAATTCTGTGATGTCATGCTACGGTGCAGATTGATCTGGAGGTGATCATAGTTTGCCTTTTCTCTTGCTTAGTGCCTCTTTGAATTCCAGGAACACTTCCCGGAACATGTGCCAGATCTTCAGGTTTCAGGATTTGGGTTTGTACAAAATGCAGCATGCCAATTTTGTGCAATCTTTCGCCTTATGCCCAGGAGTGCCACACTTGTAGCACGGGTTGCTTCGGTCTGGCCCCTTGAAATTCGGAGAGATGTGTCCGAAGTTAAGGCATTTATAGCATCGAGCCACTATAGCTAATACCCCTCTTCGGCGAATTCCAGAAGTTGCGCAGCATCTTTCTCTGGAATGTCCAATATTGCGATCTTTTGTCCTCTAGGGTTGGTAGGCGTCAACCTTACCCTAAAACTGTCTGCCGTATGAAGGGTTTTTCTAATGGCCACTTCTACTTCGTTTGCTCCCGCGACATATTCAATGTCTCTTATTTCTAAAGAGGCCATTGGCTGTAATGTCGAGATAACAGCTTTCGAGCCAAGGAGGTCCTTGACGGCAATCTCAAACATGCCCTTGTCTGTGGATTCCGCCCCGAGTTCCACGAGTAGGCCACCTGTTTTGGTCACTCGTACCGTCCTTATGCAGGCTCCTGTTTTTTCGGGCTCCACATTTTGCCTTATTTTTCCCTTATATATAAAATGTAGCGATAGGAATAAATTTATATATGTAATGTTATTTATAAATTTATATATGTAACGACAATAGCAACGAAGATGACCCCCACCCATTTATCCACGGTCGACCCAATCTCACCAAAAATATCGGCTAACCAAAACCGCTGTTGTAATTCGCCTCTCAAGTGTGGCAATTCCGCCAAGATGACACACTTGAGAGTTATAAATTTATCAAGATTCATCTCGCAAGTGTGACAGTGCCGTCGGGGTGACACACTTGCAGAAGAAAAGCGACCACGAGGGGACACGTGGAGGATCCCCTTGGCAAAAGAGAGCGGTTGTTTTTTGGGGAAGTGGACACGTCGTGCGAGTAACATATACAAATGTGACCGGTGTTCATTCACCTAATACAATAACTAGGTTAAATGAAAACATATTTAATTTAATTTCAGAAGTTTTTGGTAGATCAATTTTTCCATTTTCACTTACAATTTATAAGTGATTTATACCCTTGCTAAGCTAACTCAGCGAAGACTCATGGGTGCGGAAGTTCTGATCAAATGTTTCGAGTACTTCGATAGTGAATTTAATATTTATAAAGAAATGTGGAAAGAGCTCAAGCTGGTTTCGAACACGCGTCCCTGCCGCTTCTCATCAGGTGCCAACTCACAGGCTGGGACGCGTCGATTGCCACTACCAGCTTAGGTGGATGTCGACTGGTTATTTACTAGTTATGAATATTGCTCTACAGCTTTGAACTTTTTCCTATGTTCCAAATTGCCTTTGGTCTGGCTTTATCAATTTCAGAAGTTTTTGGTAGATCAATTTTTCCATTTTCACTTACAACTTATAAGTGATTTATACCCTTGCTAAGCTAACTCAGCGAAGACTCATGGGTGCGGAAGTTCTGATCAAATGTTTCGAGTACTTCGATAGTGAATTTAATATTTATAAAGAAATGTGGAAAGACGCGTCCCAGCCTGTGAGTTGGCACCTGATGAGAAGCGGCAGGGACGCGTGTTCGAAACCATCTTGAGCTCTTTCCACATTTCTTTATAAATACATATTTAATGTTCATTCACCTAGCGTAAGTAGGTTAAATAAAAATGCAAACCGCAACATTGCAGATTGCGAAAATAATGTGAACGGCCGATCGCTCTTTAATAAGCATAATACCAATTTAATTGGGTCAAGCTTTATTGCTGATCATGAGAATGAATCAATAAAAGAGCTATCGACCGTACAGCAGGCAGTTGTTGTATCGCTGGCATAAGAGACGGAGAAATAAAGGTTGTATATTTGGAAAAGAACGTTTTGTTTGTTTTTTTTTAACGTCGAGATTTACTGAATACGTTATTGGCGCAGTCGGTGTTCCTTTAAAAGCATATAGCTGAAGGAAAGTGATCGAATCGGGATCAAAGTAATTAAACGTACAAAAAAGTGGTTAACATAGTATCGTGAGGCGCAATTTACCGCGGTACGTAGAAACAAACTTAGTACAAAATAAAATAAAACAGTAAATAACTCACGCCGAAAAATCGAACCGCGATGTCTCAGCAGCAGCAACTCGAACAGTGCTTAGTGGTGCTAACTGAAATTTTAGCAAGACAGAACCAAGGGAATAGTTGGAGGACAGCTATGGAGAAGCGAATTAAGTACGTTCAACCATTCAAGGGAGAACCAGGAACATTGCCTTCATTCATTTCAACTGTGGAGCAAATATTGGAAGAATATGGCGACCAAGCGCCCCAAGTCTACCAGATCATCTATAACGAAAAAATCAGCGGAGAAGCAAAAAATTACCTGGCAATTGATACACCAGTAACGTGGACGCAGTGTAAGGAGAAATTGAAGATTCACTATCGACCAGTGAAGGATCAGCTTCAGATCACAAGGGATATCAACAGTATTAAGGTATTTACCATTCATAATCTGTTACTTAAAATTCAAGAAATTGTGGATTCAATAACTGAGTATGCGGCATTTTGCGATAATCGGGATCAAATTCTTGTATGTTTAACAAGTGCGTTAATTTTGAAAATTAAAGAAATTACGGCTGGTGCAGTGGCGACAGAAATCTATAATGAATTCTCGTTGGCTAATATAAGAACAATTTTGTGTAAATATATTGGACAGGATAAATATAATTTGAATATTTCAAAACTTGACAGATATTCCCATAAACCGAAATTTTATAAAAATTCCGAAACAAATGTTCCAAGTGAAAATAGTGAAAAAAATAAAAGTGCCTCGAATGAAAAGAAAATTCAATCCAATTCTCAGGAATCTGGTCAATTTAGATACAGAAATTCAGGTCAGTACAGGCAGGTTAGTTCAAATCAAACAAATCAGAGTAGGAACCAAAATAATTATAGGAATTCCGGGCAAAATCGATTTAGTCGGAAAAATGAAGAACCAATGGAGGTCGACTCCATTAGTAAAGAAAATGTAGATCAGGTAGAAACTTCCGAGTTTTTTACGAACTAGCCTCGGAAGAAAAGAAAATATTTGTATCCTTAACTTTCCAGTGCAAAAGCTATATTGCGATGATGGACACAGGGTCCACAATAAGCTTGCTTAATTCAAGCAAAGTCCCTGCGGTGTTATATAGAGTAATTATTAGAATCAATACAATTCAAGGTATAGTGAAGGATCAGACGGAACAAGTGAAAACTGAATGTCCTAAAGAGTTTAAGCAACTTAATAATGCTCGAATCAGATGGACAAAAATTAATTTAAATAAGCCATACGACTTTCTAATCGGAATGGATTGGATTAATAAAAATGTTAAGGTCATTGATATTCGGAACCAGGAAATAATTCTTACGAATGGTACACATCTTCCATTTTTAGTCAAGTCGTTAAGTGAAGTGAATGTGCTAGATGTAAGTAAAGTTGGTGACATTCAAACGGATCATCTAAATGATGTCGAAAAAATGGAGATTAAAAGACTTCTGGGTAAATACCAGCGTTTAATGTTCAAAGAGGGAGATACTTTAACAAACACCAACTCAGTGGTTCACCAAATAAAAACAACAACGGACCAACAAATAAATGCGAAGTTATATAGATATCCACCACAGCATGAAGCTGAGGTTCGGAGACAAATGAAAGAGATGGAGAATCAAGGGATTATAAGAAAGAGCAATAGTCGATATAGTTCACCTATAATTGTGATTCCCAAAAAAATGGATAATTCTGGCAAACAAAAGTACAGAATTGTGGTGGACTATAGAAAGTTAAATCAGGTCACAGTGGACGATAAATATCCACTTCCTAATATAGATGGTATCCTGGATAAATTGGGAAAAGCTCAGTATTTCAGCACATTAGATTTGGCAAAAGCGTATCACCAGATTCTTGTGGCAGAAGAAGATATAGAAAAAACAGCTTTTGTCACACCTTTAGGCTTATACGAGTATGTTCGAATGCCGTTTGGGTTAAAAAACGCCCCGGCAACTTTTCAAAGGGTAATGAATAACATTTTACGTGAATATATTAACCAAATTTGTGTGGTATACTTGGATGATATATTAATATTTTCAACAACATTGGAGGAACATATTTCATCACTGGACACAATTTTTAAAACCTTACAAAGGCATAATCTTAAGATACAAGCTGATAAGTATAGTTTCATGAAAAGGGAAACAGAGTTTTTAGGGCATATATTAACAAAAGATGGAATTAAACCAAATCCTAATAAAATTAAAGATATTGAAAATCTTAGTCTACCAAAAACTGAGAGACAGCTTAAAGGATTTTTGGGAATGACTGGCTTTTACAGGAAATTTATTAGGGATTACGCTAAAATAGCGTATCCAATGATAAAATATTTGAAAAAGGACGAAAAAATAAACATAAATGACCCTCAGTATATTTCAGCGTTTGAGAATTTAAAAGCTTTAATTACTGCTCATCCAATATTGAAATTTCCAGAATATGACAAACCATTTACACTTACAACAGACGCTAGTAATTTTGCAATTGGAGCCGTGCTTTCTCAAGACGGACACCCAGTTTGCTTCATGTCACGAACTTTGAATAAACATGAAAAAAATTACAGCGTTACTGACAAAGAATTTTTAGCTATCGTTTACGCAGTAAATTATTTTCGACCATATTTGTATGGAAGGAAATTTAAAATTATTACTGACCATGCACCCATTAAATATTTAACTAGTAAATATAAAGGCAAAGAATTTTCACAAAGTGATCAAAGGTGGATTTTAAAATTGCAGGAGTATAATTTTGAGATAGAATATCTTCAAGGAAAGGAGAATAAAGTAGCAGATTTTCTTAGCAGACTTGAAGATACACCTAAAATCGTGGAAAGTAATGATGATGAATCAAATATGGACTTATCAGATACAATACATTCTGTAGATGAACAGCAATTGGACCACATTGGGATTAAAGAGGAAATCGTAAATAAATTTAAGACACAACTGATATTAACGTATAGTGTTAGCAAGGAAATAGAAATATTACATGGCCGTAGAATTATATACTTGAACCCACTAGAAGAACTGAATAAAACTAAAGACATACTAATAAGATTTATTAAGAAAGGCAAAACAGGGATATTCTCAGAAGTAGAAGATCATGATTATAATCGAGTTCAGCAGGTTATAGTAGAGCTATTCTCAAATGATGCAACGGTAAAGTTCATAAGATGCTCAAAAAGAGCTATGGAAGTGGAAACTGAAGAGGAATTGCATAAAAAAATTTCCATTTACCATACAAAGGAATCAATGCATAGTGGAATAAATGAAACGTACTATACATTGAAAACAAAAATTTACTTTCCGAAACTTCAAGAACATATACAATTAGTGATAAATAACTGTACAAAATGTCAAGAAATCAAATATGATCGAAATCCAATCAAAACCAAGTTCCGAATAACTGAGACTCCAACACACAAAAATGAAATTCTACATTTGGATATTTTTTATTTGTCAAAACGGGCATTTGTAACCATAATAGACAAACTTACTAAATTTGCTGTAGCTTATACCATAAATGACAAAAATTGGAGAGCAAAGAAAGCAATTTTAGTAGAACATTTTGCGAAATTTGGCATACCAAAAAAGATAATTCTTGACAATGAATTCATTGCAGAACAATTGAAAGAATATTTTCGGGAATGTAATATTCAAATACATTGGACAAAGCCAAATAGCCATACAGGGAACGCAGATGTAGAGAGATTGCATTCAACTATTTTAGAAAAGGTAACAGGCATTGGAGATAAAAGTTTATCAGTAGAAGCGAAAATTCAATTAGTTATAGGAAATTATAACAATAGATATCATTCAACAATTAAAACTACGCCTAGGAAAGCTAAAGAAGAGGTAGATGTGAAAATTTTAATTAAAACTGTCAAAGAAAACAAGGAAAGGAAGATAAGCAAAATCAATGAAGAACGAGAAGATTATATAGAAAACAGAGATGTAGGACCTATTAAGAATTATAAACATGTTAGGCATAAGGACGAAACCAGATACAAAATTAAAAAGCTTAAGAATGTACACGTATCAAATATAAAGAGACCATATAAATTTACAGGTAATTCTCTTCCTTGTGGTCTTAACAATATCAACGGTGAAGGGATCTCTGCAAACAATTTCAATTGATGAACAGAGTGGATATGCAAAAGTCAATTTACGAAGAGTACAGATTGTTAATCAAACAAATACCATTTTACATTTAATCAATCCAAGAGATATTTTAGACGCGGTATTAAGTATAAGAGTTAATATAAAACATTTAGACATTGATCATAAGGAACTAATTTCTAGGGAAATAGATACGGTTGTAGCGAAAATAAAGTCAATTACGCCTTATTCTGAAAGAAAAAAAAGAGGATTATTAAACATAGTAGGTAATGCACAAAAATGGCTTTTCGGAACGATGGATAACGAGGATAGGGAAGAAATTGAGACTCATTTAAAAGTTATAGAAGAGAACGACCATAATGCAATCAAAAATCTCAATGAGCAAGTTAGAATTAACAACCACTTTAATGAATCTATCAGATCTCTGCAAATAACTATAAATAACGATAGAAGAAAAATATTAGAAGCTTTTAGAGGATTGGAAGGCACAATGAAACAAATTATACATCAACAATTATTTTTGGAACAAGTAATGAAACTTAGATTTTTGGAGAACAAAGTAAATCAGATTCAAGACAACATTGTATCAGCAAAACATAATTTGCTACATCCAAGTATTTTAACAATGGAAGAAATTGAGGAATATGGAATAGATTTTTATAAACTTAAGTTAACACGGATGGGAATATTAGATTATAAAAATAAATACATTGTCATTCCTATAAAGATTCCAAGAAATTATATTGAAACAGATTTAAAACTGTTAACTCCAGTACCAAATAATGAAAACTTTGAGATAAATAGTGAAGATGAATTTATTATAGAAATTAACAATGATTCATATACGTATAAACCTCATGTAATGATGAAAGATTTAAAAGCTTGTAAACATTGTGTATTAGATGGAAGTTGTAAGCTCATATACAATAATAAAACGCAAATAAAAATTTTAGGCGAAGAAAGCATCCTTGTGAAAAATGCTAAAGAGTTGACATTAAAACATAATTGTGACAATAGAAACATTACATTAAATAATAACTATCTTATCAACTTTTATAATTGTCAAATCACAATATTGGAAGAATCTTTTTATAACAAAGAGAACATAGTACAGGATAAATATTTTTACCCACATTCAAAAGTGCACCAAAACTTCTCAAAATCACTAACGTTCGATAATTTGGTTTCAAATAGTTTTGAAAATATCAAGGAAATAAAGGAATTAAAACACATAAAGTCATTTCTTATGGTATCAATGTTAGTATCATATTTGTATCAGGTACAATAATTATTATGGCATTTTATGTTGGAAAGAAAATATTGGATAGAAAATTTGATAAAAAGATTCAGGAGAATCTTAAATTAAACCGGGGAGGAGTAACATATACAAATGTGACCGGTGTTCATTCACCTAATACAATAATTAGGTTAAATGAAAACATATTTAATGTTCATTCACCTAGCGTAAGTAGGTTAAATAAAAATGCAAACCGCAACATTGCAGATTGCGAAAATAATGTGAACGGCCGATCGCTCTTTAATAAGCATAATACCAATTTAATTGGGTCAAGCTTTATTGCTGATCATGAGAATGAATCAATAAAAGAGCTATCGACCGTACAGCAGGCAGTTGTTGTATCGCTAGCATAAGAGACGGAGAAATAAAGGTTGTATATTCGGAAAAGAACGTTTTCTTTGTTTTTTTTAACGTCGAGATTTACTGAATACGTTATTTGCGTGGAGAAAAAACGAAAATAAAAAAAAAATTTGTCAGGACGATTTTCGTACACCGATGATTCGGAGAAGGCGTGAGTGCTAAAGTTCGACATCAACAAATATCCCAAAGATCCGGAAGGATGCGGGAATTGTGATCAGTGAGTGGTGATGAAGACATATCTACCCCTGTGAGAATATAGCGTGCTTGTGCTATCATCACCAGAAAAGAAAAAGTGCAAGAATAAACATTAAAAGAGCGACAAACTTTCCGATCGAAATTTTTCCGGTTTCCCGCGCGTAGTGCATTGAACATTTCCAAGTTAGCTTTCACGTTGAACTTCATATTCGCTTAATATCCGTATCACTAAGAAGAAAATAGTGCAAACATTTTGAGTTCTTTGGCGCATGTTCTAATTTTACGTTCTAATTTCTAACAGACGTCATGCAGAGTACTGTCCCATTAACTAATTAACTCAATATTAACTCGGAAAGATAACTTTTCGTACGAAGATAAAATTTCAAATTCTTTACGGGATGAAAATCGCGAGGAATATGATTCCATTGACAAGCAAAATGATAGCGACAACGGTGCCAATAAGCTAATTGCAAACGGATTTTCAAATAGCGGTACATGGTCCGTTGTGAAAGCGATTGACTTCGCGCATGCGTCTTCACTGGATTACCAATTCACTGGATACCAATTATTTGTTTAGAGAACTTAGTTCGAAATTTTTTGGAGAGTTCCTTAAGGAATGTGGATCAGGTTTGTTATATATAAATAAATGCAGCTGAATTCATACCAGAGAAAGTAATAGGAATATAAGTTGTCATTCATTTCGTTCATATATTTAGTAATTTGAAAGAGAAATTGTGTTTTCTATTTAGGTTTAAGAGAAGAAGAAAGAGCAAAAGAACTCCACTTATTGCAAATAAGTCAGAATGATATTTAATGAACTACGTACGTAATTAATCATAAATTTGAGTTGTATGTAGTGAATAATTTTTAGTCTTCAGAATAAAATTCAATTTAAAATTTAGTCTTCAAAGTATACCTATATATAACTATATCTAATTATAACGTTATTCTACACACATATATAACAATCAAAGAAAGAATATTATGAGTTGATAAAAAGAACACGAGTCTTTCCTTCAACCAGTCGGTCTGTTTTAGGAGGAGAATGATGGTGCGAAGGTAAGTCGGCTGGTGATGTAGGGCAACAAGTGTTTCGCCGGTTCGGGTTCCGCAGTGCCGTAGTTTGTAATTGGGTTCGAAATCGTTGTTGTGTTAGCGTGATAACTTGCTTCTTTTTTGTCTCGCAATGGTTTAGTTAACGTAGCTTATATTTTGGCACCGCGGTATTTCGGTTAACGGATGCACGATCATTTCTCCTTGCAGGGTCTTGTTTTATGGAGGAAGATATATCGTAAAGTAACGTTACATTTGAAATGTCTTGTTCGGAAAATCGGGCTTTTCGGTGGCTGGTTCATTAATGGAATCAGAGCGGAAGTTCACTCAGGTCCAACCCACGTCCGCTGCTACCGGTTGACCTTCCGGGTACGGTTCGTTGTCACGCCTCTAGAACTCCACGTCATGATGTCGGTGCGAGGCAGGCTGGTCCTGCAGTCGTTAACTCAACTATGAGAATCATTACATCCGCCTGCAGGTCTTCAATGTGCCTACGAAGACCCTGGCACAGCAAGCCCCCAGTATACTGGTGGTCATCTGAAATTGCCGAAAAACGAAGGGAGTGTGACAAACTACGACGCAGGACACAGCGAGCTTGAACCCGGGCAGAGGCATGTATCCGATTAGCTGCTTCCAAGTCATCTAGGAAATGCCTCCGTAGACTTATCAACAGCAGCGAGGCCAGCCGCTGGCAAAACGTAGTGGACGACGTGAACAGAGATCCATGGGGCCTGGGCTACAAAATAGTAATGCGGAAGCTCGGTTTCCAAAGGTCACCTCATTCATACGAGGCAGAAAAGATGGAAGAAATCGTGCGGGCTCTGTTCTCAATCCATCCCGCCATCGTTGAAGCCGTTCACTATGAAACACCAACGGAAATGCCATTTTTCACGAAGATGGAATTGGAGAAAGCAGTCTTGTCTATGAAGGCCAGAAAGGCTCCAGGACCAGATGGGATTCCAGCAGAGGTACTACGAATGGTCTTCCACTTTTCCTCTGACCTGCTCCCCCGCATGTTCAACGCATGGCTGTGCGAAGGGCTGTTCCCGGAGTGCTGGAAGGTGGTGAGACTTGTGCTCATTACTAAGGGAAAGGGAGATCCCGAGTCGCCAGCTGCATACTGCCCACTGTGTATTCTTGACACGGCCGGAAAATTTTTTGAAAAACTTATCAAGGGAAGACTCGCTGAAGTGATTCGTATTGCCGGGGATCTATCTCCTCGGTAGTATGGCTTCAGAGCAGGCCACTCCACCATCGATGCAATTGGAGTAGTAATGAGCGCGGTCCAACGTGCGGAGCCTCACAGTATTTCCACATGACGGGTCGTCCTGCTGGTTACTCTGGATGTCCGAAATGCATTTAACAGCGCTAGATGGGAAGATATTCTGGAAGCGCTAGAAAATCGTTTTCAAGTACCAGTGTACCTGATGCGGAATCTCAGGAACTATTTGAAGGACAAATCTTACTTCAGGTGTCGCTCAGGGCTCTATCCTTGGCCCGGACCTGTGGAACATCTCCTATGATGGACTCCTGCAGCTTGAATTGCCGGATGAGTCACGTTTGATCGGCTATGCGGACGATTTTGCGGCGCTGGTCGCTGGACGCACAGAAGAACATGCGCAACTCGGACTCAATACGTTAACGCGGAGGGTAATGGACTGGATGACCGCTCACGGATTCAAGCTGGCACTGGAAAAAACCGAAGTGGTCATCCTAACGAAGATAGGGGACGAGCTGGTCGAATCGAAATCAGCAGTAAAGTACCTGGGCGTCCTGATAGACTCGAAGATGAGTTTTTCCCAACAAATCAGGGCAGCAGCTGACAAAGCTGTAGCGCGTGTGACGGCACTCACCCGATTAATGGCCAACATAGGGGAGCCCACCACAACAAGGAGACACTCTTAATGAGCGTTGTGCAGTCGCTTCTACGGATTAGAACTGTGGGGCGACGCTCTCAGCAAGGAGTTACCCCGGAAGCGGTTGGCACAGGTGCAGAGACAAGGAGCATTGCGAAACGTATGCGCATACCGAACGGTCTCCGTGGCGGCACTGCTGGTAATCGCAGGGGTGATATCCATCACTCTCCTTGCGAGAGAGCGCAGAAGTATTTACCTGCGCAGAGGCGAAGGCCGAAGAGAAGGGATCACCAGGGAAGAGAGACGTCGCTCTCTCAGCGATTGGCAACAGTCCTGGGAGCAAGAAACAAGGAGAAGGTGGACTGCCTGTCTGATCCCTGACTTGAGGCCGTGGTTTAGTCGAGTGCATGGTGAGACCGATTTCTACTTGACCCAGCTCTTAAACGGACACGGTTGTTTTCGGTCTTACCTGTACAAAATTGACAGAGCACGGTCTCCTAACTGTGTGTTTTGTGCAGGGGAACCGGATGATGCCTGTCACACATTCTTCTACTGTAAAACGTGGAGCCAGCAGCGAGGGGTCCTACTCAGCGAAATTGGAGAGCTCTGTCCAGAAACTATCATCGGAGTAATGCTGAAAACAGTTGACAATTGGAATCGCGTCGCGTAATATGCTCGGGCAGTGCTAATATTGAAAAAAGTTTTATTGGAGCGCTGGGAGGCATCGAGGATGGATGGATCTCTTTTCTAGCACTTCCTTCCTCTCCCGTCCTTCCCGTCAGAGAAGAGATTCTTATAATCTGAAGGCGCCTCTAGGCGTAGGAAAACGAGGCCTAGCCCGAAGTAATGTGTCAAACGGTTGCAGGCTAGGTTCTCAGGTTGACAGGGGAGGTGTTTTGTGGGTTTTCCAAAAGCATTTTGCGTCTGGGGGTCTCACACTCAGGAAGTAAACAGCGTTCACCTCCCTACCACAAAAAAATCCACTGACCATATCCCAGAATCCAAAGTTTTCGTTGGCTTGACGTGAGAGTACCGGCATCCACGCATGAGAGATAGGCGGCCATAGTTTCGAGGCTGGATTATATTATGATGTAAGTATCGTGAAACGCATCTGCCAATTGTCCTCATAAAATTCATTTTCTATTGTTTTATGAAGGTGTTGGCATTTAAAATGCAGCGATTTTTTTTTTGTGGTTGGAAGGTTTAGAATATTTACGCCCTGAGTGTTGGACTCTCAGTGGCACACGGCAACTGAACTACCAACTACGCACCTTCCCTGTCACACCGAGAACCTAGCCTGGAACTGTTTGTCACATTACTTCGGGCTAGGCCTCTTAAGTCTTGCCTAGCGGCGCCTTCGGAGAGGTCCCTCCCTCTGCAGGGATGGACAGAAAGGAGAGGGATTACTGAGAACGTGAGCCTTCTTCCCTCTGCGCCGACAAGCAATCGACGATGCCCTTCTTCATAATGAGAACCGCCCGAGCGTAGTGCGACACACAGTTTCATTTGTGCTTAGACACCAGCATCTTTTCCACCAGGGTATCTGGAGAGGTCTCCCTTTTTCTCTCCCTGAGATGTAAACGCTGTCTCACCCACCGTTTCAGCCCAAACTTCGGAGCCGTATAGCAGCACCGACTCCACTGCGCTCATCAGTAGGCGTCTCCTGGTCGCGATGGGTCCCCCAATGTTGGCAATTAGACGGCTGAGCGCCGATACTCCATTTGCGGCCTTGTCCACTGACGCTCTGATTTGATCGAAGAAGCTAATCTTCGAGTCAATCATAATGCCAAGGTAGACAGAATGACAAGCACAACCTCACAGCATTTTGTGAATAAACCTTCCTGCAGCCAGGCGTTGAATATGATGAGCAGCATGTTAGGGCGACTATGGTACACAAGCAGTAACACTTCTTTTGGGATGCCGTCTGGTCCCGTCGCCTTTCACATTTTTAATGTGAGCATCGCGTTATCCAGTTTCTTCGCAGTGAAAAGCGGGCAGTCAGGACAGGGCAACAGGGCAACAGGACTTTCGTCGCATAGAGCATCGAAACGGACGGGGTTTACAGGGAAAAGTACCCGGAAAACTTTGCCATTCTCTCTGCTTCAATCACACAGGGCGTCCGTGAGGCTCCGATCTTCCGCATAACCAGCTCATAATCCAGGCCCCACGGGTCTCTGCTGATGTCCACAATGAGGTTTGAAAATTGTGAAGGAGTTTCCTAGCTGACTTGTATGCTATCATTCGGAAATGTGTCTCATCCAGATCCCTTGAACGTTTGCCTCGGCGGCGGAGTCAGTGACATTATTTTCACTTTTCAGCGATATCTATTGACCACCAGTACACAGTAGGCATATCGTGTCGTGGCCGTCGCAGGGGCATAGAGACGTCGCACGCAGACGTGATGAGTTTCATAGTAGTCCCCCATAGTACTCATAGTACCCCCCATAGTACTCCCTCAGCCCCGTCGTGGTCCCCGTCATGATTTCACTTCCCGTGAGAGCTCCGGCGAACTCCTCGACATCCATTTTGGCGATGTTCCAACCTACAACGGAAGGTCGGGTTGCTGCACGTCAGGAGGACGCTCGCCAATTTCGAATGCAATATACTGGTGATCACTCGTCCTCCAGTACCCTCCGTTTGCGTATCATAGACACAAAGGATTCCGAAACGAACGTGAAATCCGGGATGGTTCCCGGGCAGCCTCTCCGGTAAAAGGTTGGTGTGTTCCCAACGTTCATGACGACAAGTCCAGTCCTAGCCACCATTTCTAAGATTCGTTTCTCTCTGCAGTCTGGGCAAGGCATTCCCCATTCAACCGCCTTGGCATTGAAGTCGCCGCCAACAAGGCTTCGCCCTTCCATGCTCGAAACGGCTCCCTCAAACTCGTCGACGTTGCACTGAATGGATGACATTGGCTCATTTGGCGTGAGGTAGACACTGACAAATGCCATATCCGCACACTTGATCAGCACGAAGCCATCCCCACTGATGCAACTCTGATCTGGGAGCCGAGTGCTATACCACACCCAGATGGCGGCGGTTCCAGATCGGTCCGGTACCATCCTGCCTCTTTCCTGTTGCGATGCTGTTCAGATATTAGCAGTAGGTCGGCTTCTTTCTCCCTCGCGATCCGGTCAAGAAAATTCTGTGATGTCATGCTACGGTGCAGATTGATCTGGAGGTGATCATAGTTTGCCTTTTCTCTTGCTTAGTGCCTCTTTGAATTCCAGGAACACTTCCCGGAACATGTGCCAGATCTTCAGGTTTCAGGATTTGGGTTTGTACAAAATACAGCATGCCAATTTTGTGCAATCTTTCGCCTTATGCCCAGGAGTGCCACACTTGTAGCACGGGTTGCTTCGGTCTGGCCCCTTGAAATTCGGAGAGATGTGTCCGAAGTTAAGGCATTTATAGCATCGAGCCACTATAGCTAATACCCCTCTTCGGCGAATTCCAGAAGTTGCGCAGCATCTTTCTCTGGAATGTCCAATATTGCGATCTTTTGTCCTCTAGGGTTGGTAGGCGTCAACCTTACCCTAAAACTGTCTGCCGTATGAAGGGTTTTTCTAATGGCCACTTCTACTTCGTTGGCTCCCGCGACATATTCAATGTCTCTTATTTCTAAAGAGGCCATTGGCTGTAATGTCGAGATAACAGCTTTCGAGCCAAGGAGGTCCTTGACGGCAATCTCAAACATGCCCTTGTCTGTGGATTCCGCCCCGAGTTCCACGAGTAGGCCACCTGTTTTGGTCACTCGTACCGTCCTTATGCAGGCTCCTGTTTTTTCGGGCTCCACATTTTGCCTTATTTTTCCCTTATATATAAAATGTAGCGATAGGAATAAATTTATATATGTAATGTTATTTATAAATTTATATATGTAACGACAATAGCAACGAAGATGACCCCCACCCATTTATCCGCGGTCGACCCAATCTCACCAAAAATATCGGCTAACCAAAACCGCTGTTGTAATTCGCCTCTCAAGTGTGGCAATTCCGCCAAGATGACACACTTGAGAGTTATAAATTTATCAAGATTCATCTCGCAAGTGTGACAGTGCCGTCGGGGTGACACACTTGCAGAAGAAAAGCGACCACGAGGGGACACGTGGAGGATCCCCTTGGTAAAAGAGAGCGGTTGTTTTTTGGGGAAGTGGACACGTCGTGCGTGGAGAAAAACGAAAATAAAAAAAAGATGTCGGGACGATTTTCCTACACCGGTGATTCGGAGAAGGCGTGAGTGCTAAAGTTTGACATCAACAAATATCACAAAGATCCGGAAGGATGCGGGAATTGTGATCAGTGAGTGGTGATGAAGACATATTTACCCCTGTGAGAATAGAGCGTGCTTGTGCTATCATCACCAGAAAAGAAAAAGTGCAAGAATAAACATCAAAAAAGCGACAAACTTTCCGATTTCCCGCGCGTAGTGCATTGAACATTTCCAAGCTATCACGTTGAACTTCATATTCGCATAATATCCGTATCGCTAAGAAGAAAATAGTGCAAACATTTTGAGTTCTTTGGCGCATGTTCTAATTTCATGTTCCAATTTCTAACAGACTGTATGCAGAGTACTGTCCCATTAACTAATTAACTCAATATTAACTCGGAAAGATAACTTTTCGTACGAAGATGAAATTTCAAATTCTTTACGGGATGAAAATCACGAGGAATATGATTCCATTGACAAGCAAAATGATAGCGACAACGGTGCTAATAAGCTAATTGCAAACGGATTTTCAAATAGCGGTACATGGCCCGTTGTGAAAGCGATTGACTTCGCGCATGCGTCTTCACTGGATTACCAATTCACTGGATACCAATTATTTGTTTAGAGAACTTAGTTCGAAATTTTTTGGAGAGTTCCTTAAGGAATGTGGATCAGGTTTGTTATATATAAATAAATGCAGCTGAATTCATACCAGAGAAAGTAATAGGAATATAAGTTGTCATTCATTTCGTTCATATATTTAGTAATTTGAAAGAGAAATTGTGTTTTCTATTTAGGTTTAAGAGAAGAAGAAAGAGCAAAAGAACTCCACTTATTGCAAATAAGTCAGAATGATATTTAATGAACTACGTACGTAATTAATCATAAATTTGAGTTGTATGTAGTGAATAATTTTTAGTCTTCAGAATAAAATTCAATTTAAAATTTAGTCTTCAAAGTATACCTATATATAACTATATCTAATTATAACGTTATTCTACACACATATATAACAATCAAAGAAAGAATATTATGAGTTGATAAAAAGAACACGAGTCTTTCCTTCAACCAGTCGGTCTGTTTTAGGAGGAGAATGATGGTGCGAAGGTAAGTCGGCTGGTGATGTAGGGCAACAAGTGTTTCGCCGGTTCGGGTTCCGCAGTGCCGTAGTTTGTAATTGGGTTCGAAATCGTTGTTGTGTTAGCGTGATAACTTGCTTCTTTTTTGTCTCGCAATGGTTTAGTTAACGTAGCTTATATTTTGGCACCGCGGTATTTCGGTTAACGGATGCACGATCATTTCTCCTTGCAGGGTCTTGTTTTATGGAGGAAGATATATCGTAAAGTAACGTTACATTTGAAATGTCTTGTTCGGAAAATCGGGCTTTTCGGTGGCTGGTTCATCAATGGAATCAGAGCGGAAGTTCACTCAGGTCCAACCCACGTCCGCTGCTACCGGTTGACCTTCCGGGTACGGTTCGTTGTCACGCCTCTAGAACTCCACGTCATGATGTCGGTGCGAGGCAGGCTGGTCCTGCAGTCGTCGCCGTGACGATTGCGGATTGAATTACACCATTACACCGCGAATTATTATTTCAGCAGTTATTATCAAATATCGTTGGACAAGTACGAGTAACGCACATTCCCTTTGCTCAACAGTTATTGCATTTAAGAGATATAATTTAAGATAATTTAAGAATAGTCTTTTATTTACGCAAAACACAAAGAATTTTCCAATGAAGTATCGTCACGCAGATCAATGGAAAAATGTACGCGTTTCTACCACACATTTCGAGGAATCCTCGAATTTTGTGATTACGCAGACTTTTTTGGGACCGCTCACAGACTTTAAAGTATTGAAATTACTATATCTTCGTTAATTTTGGGAATTTTACAATCAAACCTGCTTCAATACGTTTCTTGTAGTTTGGGCTTTTTATCGAAATGATTCAATCAAGATCATATTATAGACTCATACGATTCCGATATCATTCAGTACTGATGAATGAGATGGACGGAGACTTTTTAAAGTATGTGTTTACCGAATGAAACGAACTCTTGGGACAACATAATTCAATTGACAACAATTGGCCTCCAAGATATTTCAATTTACTACTTCCAGATTATTTTCATTAGTAACATGTCAAGTCTGCGGTTTTTGGTGATAAACTAAGGTCAACTATAAGGAAAACTATAATAAGGTTAACGTTAAATATTTGACATTTCTTTGGCGCAATAATACTAGTCAAGAAACTTTCTCATTCAGTCTTTACTGAATCTAATAGAAAACTGAATTAAATTTTAAATTTTATTTCGTTTTCAAAAGACATAGATATAACAAAAATACGTAAGTGTTGGTACTTACCAGTAACAAACGTCTTCTTTTATCACGCTTCGTTAAAAACACAACCCAACCACCGTACAGGATCATTATTATGAATGGAATGAGAGCACCAGCTAAAACGGGAGATTTTCGAATCCATGCATGATGAATTGCCAAAAATATTAGGGAGAGGGCGATTATTAACGCTATCATACGTCCATTTGCACGTCGTTCTTCCTGCGAATAAATAAAAAAAAAGAAAAAGTTCATATTTGATTTATTTAAAAATTTGAACAATTTGGCATTTTTCGCGCTATATATTGATTTGTATTTTGAGTTCCCAATAAATAATAACATAGGTAAAAACTTATTTTGTAGCATGCATTTAAAATCAATAGCTGAAGACAAGTTGCTCGTTTCAGTTTCTTCTAATAATTTGCTAACCTTGCTAATTTGCTAAAAAAACCAACAAAGCGTTAAAACTCCTTTATCATCAAATAAAAAAAGGAATATAAAACAAAATTTTGCACTTTTCAGTGTCAAGTCAGCCGCTTTTCTCTAAATGTCAGTCTTATTGCACGTTTAGCATTCAATTTTTTTTGTAAACAAAAATTCCAGAAAGATCCCCAGCGAGTTGAGTACACTTCAAATGGTATTATGCAGGGCGATTGTCACACCTAAAATTCTTCTAATCAAGGTCAAAGGTCAAGTTCAAATTGCGCTTTATTGCGATAACCATATGATACATAGAATATAGAACAAAATCAAAATTAACAATTCAATAAAACTTACTGGCAGAAAAGGCACTCTAAATTAAAATAGATTATAATTGGGAAAAATTTGTGAAAAAGAACTTATCTGTTTAAATTAATAAAAATTAATTATTATTTTTTATTAGTTGGAAAAATGGGGAAAAAACAACAAACGCCATTACAATGTTTATAATTAAATAAGAACACACAAGGAACTTTTCGCTTATAATTACTTGATTTAACTTGAATCTCATAAAGTACTCTAACAATGATCCTAATTCTAATACACAATATCAACAATATCCCTATTCAAAAATATACCTATCACTATTTATTAATAATGAAATCACAATAAACTACACAACATTAACACGTAGCAATAATGAGGTAGTAAACAAAAAAAAACGCGAACTACTGCGAATTTAAATATTGTCACTTAGCCACCAATACGATCTCTGCGTTTCAGATCGATCAATTTCAACATACCTTGCTACTGAGTATTGCCATCGCCAGTGTTTAACCCTCGCATTCAAATTAGGACGATATTCTACCTTCTTTTCGGTGGCCCGTCTATATACATGGTATATAATCGGAACACCGTCAAAGTCAAAAACATAGCGATTCATGTCCAAATACACGAATGCGTCTGGAGGAATGAAGCTAGTAGTGAGAGAAGTCTCATTGAACCCGTCTGTAGGGTGTAATGGCTGCCAAATCAACGGATTTTCGCTCACAGTAACAGAATTCGCGATGTGATTTCGAATCAGCTTCAAAATCAAAGTATGGACTCTGGTCACTTTGACAGTCTGATAAAGTTTTCGATTTGATATGTAATGTTTCCAATCTATCTCAGGTCTTCTGTACAGACCAGTACAAGCGCGAAACCGTTTCCTTTCGAAAACTCGTAACTTTTCCATCATACTAGAACTCTGGTTGTAATGTATCTGGAATCTGGAGTCGTCGAATAGACATGTACACCTTGAGCGCTTTACTGTGCATGATTTTAACATGTTGATTATAGTACAGATTCTGATTCAGATGAACACCGAGGTATCTTACGCAAGATTTATGCGGAACCCATTCAGAACTTCCCTCGCCTGCCATAATGTGGAAATCTCTCCAAATACGTTTTAGGTCACCACTGGCCGACAGCAGCAATGTTCGAAACAAAATCGTTTTTGCGCATTCACTTTCATTCGCCAATTTCCAGTGTTTCCAGCGTCGTTAAACATTTTTTGAAGGTTCTCCTGAACAACTAAAGCTTGTTGATTTGCCGTATAGATAATTAGGTCATCGGCAAACGCTACTAATGATCGTGTTGGCGACACGTTGAAATCAAAGCTGTTCAAGAGATTACGAATGAATAAACAGAAGAGCTTTGGTGCAGTTATTTATTTGGTGCAGTTATCCTTGCTGTAGACCATTCAGGACCTTGAAATCATGCAGCGTTGTCAGATATCCATCAGTAACGAGAAACGTTTTCGCGTACAACATATTACAAATCATGGCGACGAAGTGTCTGGGAAACGTCCCGAAGGAGCATAAAAACTAGTCCATCTAACCAAACAGTACCGAAGGCTTTTTCCATATCAGTGAGTCACGCTCCAATGCATTCCTTGTTGTTTAGTTTCCAACAAATGTCTTAGGTTACTTTCGTTATCGCAATTGGCAATTCGGCATCAATTCATATTTCTCGATTAGGGTGTTTAGTTCTTGTTTGAGTATCACTTCGAACACTTTGCTGATAATTCTTCTATTCATTGACTATGTATCGTATCACTGGTATTGCTAGTTATTCTGTTCACTTGCAAATCATGCTTTTCATCCTTTTTTAATTAAATATGATTTTGACAGTCATTCAGTTTTTTTCCATTTCTTCTTTCTTTTTTCGGATTTCTTCTTCTTTCTTTTCTTTAGCTTCTAGTCTGTTAATTTTTTTCATGAATATAAAGTTTTTCTTCTGTTCCTTCCCTTCTTCTTTTTGCTTCTCAATTTTTCTCCACTCTTCGGAGGAAAAAGCTCCTATTAACTATTTGATCTTTCAACTGGGCTTAGAGCCTCGCGGGAAGGTTAACTGTTTTGGAAAATAATTGACACTGAAGAAGGGAGCATCTTACTCCCGAAATGTATATCTGTCAAAATTAAAACCAAAACAAAGCACTTTGGAATGGAAAATCTAAAAGCAAAGGATAGTTATGATATGCTTCGTCCATTTTCACGCATTCTTTGCCTCGGTTTGAGTCAATTTGATTGTATGCAATGAATGCAGTTACATAAAACTCTTGGGTTTTCTGTAAACAACAATCATTCCCAATTTCAAAGTTGGCTATAATATGGAACTTATTCAAAGGTATTATCTCACTTTCAGTTATTTTACTGCTGAATAAATTATTTTCTGAAGTATAATTAACTATAATTGCCAAACTTTTTTCTGTAATTCCCGCTGATTCTGAAGTAATTGGTGATTTATTTCTATCTGTATGACAGATGGAACTTACGTTGTCAATTTTGATCTGGTCACCTGTTGAGTTTTTGGCTAGACTTTGTCTGCCTAGAGTATCCTGTTCTATGTTCAAAATATTGACAACGGTTTTGACGTCAACTCCAGCCTTTTCTAAGTCGTTCCTTTGTTGACTAATAATCTTGATAGCAGTATTCAAATCGCTTTTCTTAATTTGCGTATCTGAAAATTTTACATTCTCTGTGAAATTATTGTGTTTCCTCTCACCATTATTTTTTACACATTTTGCAAAGTCTAATGCTTTTGGATTGTGTGGATACAATCCAAAATTGTGGAAATCGTTACTGACTGTTGTATGCAAATTCTCTTTTTCTAAAACTTTTTTTGGTAATGGCCAAAATGTTGTCTTGGCCAGTATATTGTTAGCACTTTCAGGTTTAGTTGCCCATTAGAAAAGAAAAGATAAGTTTAAAACCTCGGACGCTCACGTACGCTCATGTAGACTGGTTGGGCCTCTTTATATCTTATGCCGGGTCCACACGCTTGCCAAATCTCAACAAACTACCACAAATTCAAACGTGTAGATAGAATGATTGACTTGGCTTATGTAGGTTTGCAAGGGCCAGTTGCCAATCCGATCGAGTGTCGACAAACATCAAAGGGAATTTGCCGCAAGCGCTTGCGACGCATTCACACGTTTCCTTGCACTCAAGGCCGAAATACAATAGTGCGAGACTGCGATACGAGAGCGCGACGGAAAATCGAAAATTCCTCGCAGCGATGTGCGTGACGTTTGTCAAATGCAATATGGCGCTTAAATGAAATTTGAAATTCAAACGCCTTAATTACTTTTTAAGTACATTGGTTATGAATGAATTGGTTATTATGAATGAATTTCGAATGAAAATTTCGTGCATCCTAGTTAAGGTTTTATCTGCTAAATGAAGGAACATTCTAAATTCAAAACTTTTAAAAAATCAAAAACAATTTCCAGCAAATTTCATTTAAAATGTCACCAATTTGGCATTTGTCATATGAACATTAATGTTCTCCGCATCGCGTGCATTGTAAATTGAATGCGTTGCGTAACGACGAGGGAGACTCGCATCGCGCTCACGTATCGCTGTCACGCAGTATTGTATTTCGGCCTTCAGTCTCAGTTCTGTATTGGTGGTGAATAGCGGTTACTAAAAATGATTGAATGGTCAAATAATGAAATAATATTACGGATTTTCAACATCCACCATCGCAAGCGTGTGGATGACTTTTGTCTGATGACGTTTGATTCCGGAAATCAAGCCAAACGTTTGAGGAGGTTATAGTTTGCAGCAAATGTCAAGCGTGTGAATCCGGCATTATACCTCTATGGTCAAAACAGTTACATGCGCCTCCGCAATCATCAAGCCTAAATCTCATTGAACATATATGGAATTTATTAGAGAGATGGTCTAAAATGTAATACAGGTGGAATGTAGTACGGAAAGGATATCCGTTTGGGTGTTAGTAAATACCACTTTGATATCAAATAAATGTTGGATAAATTTATATTTGCTTATCACGCATACTTTTTTCGAAGAAATTTTCGTTTATATTTGGTTTTGTTGTTGCTGTTGCCCTGAATTTACTTTGAAATTTTTCCAACATTTATTTAAACAAATACTGAATTGCAATATGTGAATCAAATTGAAAATTGTATTTAAAAAGAAAGGTGGAAAGAACTCAAGCTGGTTTCGAACGTGCACCCCTGCCACTTCTCGTCAGGTGCCAACTCACAAGCCGAGACGTATCGATTGGCATTACGATTGGCAACTTCTACAATTGGAATTTGTGTTTCTTCTCTTTTTTCTCTTGAATAAAAGAGAATAAAAAACTATATATTGCTCCTTCTTGGAAATTCATACGTAACCCGGTTAGGAAAGTTCTAGACCGCTAAAAACTTCTTTATTTCCTTATTCTTTTCACTCCGTGCCTTATCCTCACGTAAACATCAAATGCATGGGAAAACCCTCGCATACGTGGTGTACAGGCGCTGGGCCTTACCTGCGCCCTTCTTTCTAATATTTTCTTTCCCGTTCCGTTTTACACTGCACCTATCAGAGTGTTCCATTCGTGAGAACCGCACCATCCGGTTTTTCGCTGGCCGGCAACGTCTTGCTGGAACGAGTCAGTCTTCTTCGAGATATTTCGCTGTGTGCTTCGTCAAGATAAGTGCTGTTCCTACTACCCTTTTGTCAAGTGCTTTATCTGACTGGGAATACACCGCCTAATATAAAAAAAACCGCCAAGCTTGCGTACGTTGTACTTCTAACATTTTCACGACGCAGAAAGTTTTGTTCTTGATCTAACGTTGGCTCAGGCCTCTACCGCTGATATCACCGCTACTACGCTCAAACCCGCCGTCACTACCGCCTTTCTGTCTTATTCATTAATGCAAACTTCTCCTTCATTCGAATCTTCATTCCTCATAATCTCTTTAATGTTCTCGATTTATTTAATTGTTCACTGATTATGTAATCTATCATTAGTGACCGTTCAAAATAAAGTAAAGGTAAAATACAACTTGTGATCTTCTCAGTTACTTAAACATTCTAATCAGCCGGCAAAATTTTTAATTAATCAACACTCCTTTATGCTTTGAATCTTTGAGCAAAGAAAAGCACACGAAACAAAAATACAGAAACATATCAAAGAGGTAAAGATAAAATATTAAAATGTTAAATATTACTTATTGTTATATGTATAAATGAATGAACGACGGGAATTCAAATATGCATTCGTTCAACGAGTGTTCAACTTGTGAACACACATATTGTTACTTAGGCATTGATTGATTGATTTATTGTCGGGGATGGTGCACGTTACCCTTTACAGGTTTATTGTGCCCCCGCTTCCGGTGCTCCTAGAGCGCTTCAAGCAGATCGATGTTTCTGAGAAAGTCTATGATCTGCTTTGGCCTCAGGCGTCCCAATTCCTCCTCGACAAGGAAGCAGCTTCCTTAACTGTCTCTTCTCCTGTGAGACAGTGTGTCGTGTGGGCCTTTTGAGATGCCCTCCGAATGTGTAGTGCCCCGTGAAGAGTTCAGTCAGGACCCTTGGTTTTCTTTTATTCATTTCGATGCACGCTCGAATCTTCTTCTCGTCATAAGCGTCGAGGAACAGCTTCGACATTCGAAGCCGTGGAAGTCCATTCCAGAGCCTATTGCATTCTTTATCCTCAGTTTCCTGTAGGGCCTTGTTTATGAAATTCATTGCAGTTGCGCTGAAGGGTTCAGGACCGATGAATGCTGTCGATGCTTCTTTCCTGGCCAGTTGGTCCGCCTGCTCATTGCCCTCGATACCTGCGTGCCCCGGCACCCAGTATAGGGTAACCCTATTGTCCGCACTCAATTTGTTGAGTGTATTGCAACAATCTAGAACCATTCTCGATGTAATCACCGGGGATTCTAGTGCTTTTAGTGCTGCTTGGCTATCGGACATTATAGCTATAGTTTCGCCTTTGTATCCCCTGTCTAAGCTGAGTTGTGCGCTTACAGCGATGGCATAGACCTCAGCCAGAAAGATACTTGGCAGACTGCCCATCGGTTGGTATTATTTGGTGCCAGGCCCAAATACTCCAATTCCTGTTCCCTCAGATGTCTTGGAACCATCCGTATACACCTGAATGCATTCCGTCTTATGAGAGGTACATTGGAATCAACGCTCCATTCTCTCTTGTCACTAAGTACTACACAAAAATTGTTGTGAAAGCTGAATGCCGACGTCATGCGATCCGACGGTGCATATATAAATAAGGACACCTTCACTAGTTTAGCCTGGTCCTTTTGTCCTATTCTGAGGTAATTTACTCTTCCTTCATGGAAGATTCTTGTCATTATAGATTTTACTACTGTTTCTATCACCAAATGAAGTGGCGATAGGTTTAAGATTTTCTGGAGAGCTGCCGTGGGACATAACTTTATGGCTCCGGTATACAGAGTATTTTGGTATTTTGTCTGCCCAGGCCAACGATCCATAGGTGATGATTGGTCTCACCATCACGGTGTATATCCATCGCAGGTTTATCGGGTTACCTCAGGAGATACCTGTTATGTTCCTGCCCACCATCAGAGCTCTTACAGCCCTTGCAGACACTGCGTTAATGTGTCCGTTCCACCTGAGCCTGCCGTCCAAAAGCAATCCAAGATCCTTAATTTCATTCTTATACCCAATCTCCGTCCCATTTAGATATAAGGTGCGGGTTTGGTTTATATTTCTTCTTCTTGAGATCGTCACCAGTGCAGTTTTATCGGGGTTAAGCCTTCGACATATCTCCTGGCATCAGCTGTTCAAAATTCGAAGTGCCCCTGCATTATATCACATAGTGTCCCTTATTATTTTCCTCTGGTTACAATTGTGATGTCATCCGCATACGCGTGACATATAACCCCAGCTTCTGACAGTCTGCCTAAGACTTCATCTGCCACAAGAGTCCATAGTAGTGGTGAAAGAACACCACCTTGTGGGCATCCACGATCCGTACGTACGTTAATGGTGCATGACCCCACTTTAATAAGATGGTTCACCAGTGATCGAGACAGCCAGCGAATAAGGGTAGGATGCACCTCCCTTTTCATCAGCGCCCTTTTTGCCGCATCGTGGCTGGTATTGTCAAAGGCCCCTTCAATATCAAGAAATGCACCTAGTGCTACCTCTTTATATTCTCTTTGTATTCTAAGTCCAGACACTTTAATTCTGCGAGTCAACTCGTACAGTGCGGTGTCTGTTGATTTTCCCATCCTGTATGCGTGTTGATTTGAATGTACTGGAAATTTTGTTAGATGGGTTGTCCTAATATAAGTATCTACCACTTTCTCCATCGTTATGAAAATAAACGACGTTAAACTAATCGGCCGACACGCCTTTGGATTAGTTTTATCATTTCTTCCCACTTTGGGTATAAGGACTGCTTTCGCCTGCCTCCATGGCTTCGGTATGCATCCCAATGCCAGGCTACTTCTTCTACTTTATCAGATGCGATATAAGCATTCTGTCCCTTCTGAATAAGGGCTGAATACACTCCATCTACTATCGGTGACTTAAAGGGCAGGAAAGAGTTTAAAGCCCACCTTATACGTTTTTCCGTACATGTGGTCGCAGCTTCCTTCCAATCCGAGCTGTTTGGTCTTCTTTCTTGTACCATATCGTCAATCTCTTTATTTATTACAGTGCTTCCCGGGAAATGGGTTTCTATGAGCAGTAGATTGCGCTCCTTTTTTTCCGTGAAACTGCCGTCACTTTTCCTTAGTGCAATGTTAAAGTTATTTACCTGCTTGGCAATGGCTTTGTGTAGTCTAGCTAACACTGGTGTTTCCTTAACATTCTCGCAGAAAGATCTGAAACTGTGACGTATTGCCCTTCGGATTTCTTTCCCATAGTGTGTTAGAATTCTATGGTATTTGTCCGAATCGTTGGTACGCTTTGCCTTATTGTGAAGTTTCCACACCCCCACTCTAGTTTGGCTAGTCCTTTATTCCACCACATGGGTTCTTTATCCACCATTATAACGCGTTCAGGACAGTTTTCCTCAAAGGCATACACAATTGCCTTGTTAACTTCATCTACAGCATGCATAAGTTCAAGACTTTTTTGGGGGTCCTTTTGATAGATACATACTGGAGATTTTCGCACAAACGGGTGATGTACAATGCTCAATCAGTCTTGGGTTCCTTGTGATTGTGGGCTCCATCCTAGGCCCCTTATTATATATTAAGCCGGGATTTCGCTCATATAATAAGGTTTTCATTTGTGCCAATGAAAGTATATTCTCCGCAAAATTTGCTACCAATTGACCCCGAATTTCGGCTGGGTTAACGCCTTCCTTTACAAAAAACTTTTATTTTGATGCGTTGCGTAACCAAAGCAGGAACTTCTCTTTCGTTCATTTTGAGGGCAACTGAAGACTCCGGTGGAACCAGGCCGGGGTCGAGCCTCGAATCATCTAGAAGTTATACTCCACCCCCTCAGAAGCAAAAGGCTCATTTATATTTGTCCAAGCTTTGTTGCGCTCTGCCTTAAATTGTCCTTCGATGTACCCAGCTATTCGTATGGAATTTATTGAATCATAACACAAGTTTACAAAATTTAACTTTTTGTCTGTTTCGCCGTGAATTTTGTGGTTGGAAATGTTCAGTTAAAACTAGTTTTTGTCAAATCTACCCTCAAAATTTTTTGAGCAGCTTGGGTTACTTTGTTTTTGAGTTTTGTCATTTAAGTGTATATATTAATCGATAACAGGCGTATTTTAGTGTGTTGAGATTAATATCTAAAGTTTTTGCGTCATGAGTAGTTCAAGGAGACGTTGTTTAAACAATCCAGATCATTTTTGCTATATTTGCGGAGAATATGTATTTAAAGATTGTAGAAAAGTTATATCAGAGTCGGTGAAAAATACCTATTTTGAGTATTTTGGGATGTTCTTGGATAAAAATGAGAAGCCTTGGACTCCCAATTGTGTCTGTAAATCGTGTGTTGAATATTTAAGATTATGGAAAAGTGGTAAAAGAAGTGCGTTTAAATTTGAAACACCGACTATTTGGCGAGAACCACGAAATCATCTCGAAGACTGTTATTTTTGTAGTATGAACGTAAACGGTTTAAACACAAAAAATCGAGCTAAATGGCGATACCCAAGTACTAGTTGCTTTCAACGTCCAGTGCAGCGTTCACCTGACTCTTCAGTGCCTAAAAATATATCTGAACCCTTAGAATAAGTTGAAGGACTAAGCTCATCATAAAATGATCCTGATTTTAAAGGTATGTCAGATGAGCCGAAATGCTTTTCCCAATACGAGTTGGATGATCTTGTAAGAGATTTAAATCTTTCTAAACAAGCTTCAGAATTGTTAGCATCAAGACTGAAAGAAAAAAATTGCTTTCCCCAGATACTAAAATAGCTTTTTATCGTGAAAGAGATAAAGAATTACGGTGTTATTTTTCCGATGAAAACGGTATTACCTTTTGTTCAGATGTCAAAAACTTGTTGATAAAAATGGGCTTGAAACAATACGAACCAAACGACTGGCGTTTATTCATTGACAGCTCAAAACGGAGCCTAAAATGTATTCTATTATATAATGGAAATAAATACGCAGCGGTACCTATTGCTCACAGTGTAAAGTTAAAGGAAGAATATTGTAACATTTTGCTAGACCTCAATAAAATAAAATACAATGACCATAAGTGGCAAATTTGTGTCGATTTAAAAATGATGAACATTCTTTTTGGTCAACAAAGTGGTTACACTAAGTTCCCCTGTTTTATATGTCTTTGGGACAGTAGAGCTGAACAAAAGCATTGGGTAAGATGAAACTGGCCCTTGAGAGAAAATATGGAGCAATGGGAAAGCAAAATATAGTCCAGAATTCATTAGTAGCTCGTGACAAAATTATCCTTCCACCATTACATATAAAACTGGGCATCACGAAACAGATTGTTAAGTCACTAGATAAAGACGGGAACTGTTTTTCTTACATTTGCCAAAAATTTCCTCAGCTCTCTATGGAAAAGATTAAAGCTGGTATTTTTGATGGTCCCCAAATTAGATGACTTACGAAAGATACTCAATTTAGAAAGTCTATGACTGAGTTAGAACTAAAGGCTTGGACAGCTTTTGTCTCTGAGATGCAAAATTTTCACAGAAATAAAAAATCTGACAATAACATTGAACTTGTGAGAGACCTTCTACTACAATTAAAAAATATGGGGTGCAATATGAGCATAAAACTCCACTTCCTCCATAGTCACCTGGACAGGTTTCCAGAAAATTTAGGAGATATGAGCGAAGAGCAGGGAGAGCGTATGCATCAGGACTTACGCGTCATGGAAGAGCGCTATCAGGGTTTCTGGGATAAGAATATGATGTCTGACTATTGCTGGTCTTTGATACGTCATTTTCCAAAGTCTACACATCAGAGAAGAGCTTTGAAACGAAGTTTTTTGGAACTTAATGATTAATGTTTTTTTTAATAAAAATTTTCTTAGTAAATACGTGTTTTTTTCTGTTTTATACCTACATAGCTGAAACTCAGTAACTAGAGCTGATAAAAAAATTTTAATTATATTTTTGAAAATAGCATATCATATGTATTCAGCAACAGCTAAAATTTCTTTGGCAACAGATGTACTGTAAACTAGTGTATTATGGAATTAATTGAATCAATTATAATTGATTCAATTAATTCCATTTGACCAATACCGCCGCTTGACATGCACCCCCACATCATGCTTCCGCCTCCACCACGTTGTATATTGGGCTCTAGAACAATTTTTCTATTCCGAAAATATAGAATTTACTTTCATTTGAAAAAATTACCCTATTCAGAACTCAGGAGTCTTATGGAGATGTCTTTAGCTAAATCAACTCTAATGTTAGCTCTAACTCTTAAACGTTTAAGCAAAAAACTTTAAACGTTTGAGTCTTGAGATAAAAGATAGTCTTTAAAACTAGTCTTGAAACTAAACTAGAGAAACGCTCCCTTACTATAAACTACCCTATATGGAACATATATAATATGATTTACTTTGAAAAAAAAAACCATACAAAGTGATGAATTCTACTGAAAGGGTATATATTTGAATTAATTTTGAAAGCATTTTGGAATTTTAAAATGTAAAATTTTTTTTCCTACGATCTACATGTTTATAATGTTTAACTATTTTATTTGAAAATTTCAAATTTTCAATTAATTTCCCTTTCAAAGTTCGGAACAGTTTTAACCGTTCGCAGGAATTTGGACGGATGGAATTTCAAACAAAACCCCAAAATAGAAACATTAGAAAGATTTGCTGCAAGTTAAACTTCATGATTTCAGTCCATTTTTAATTATTCACTTAAATTTCACAATTTCGCGTCAGTCGTGCGTTAAACAGCGATAAAATAAACACTTTCGTCATAGTTTTGTTTACTTTTCGCTGAAAACAAAAGTGAATGGAATTTATCTTTTCCTTTTCCAATACCTTCGACTTAATGAAATATTGTTCGAATGCGTAATAGACTGGGAATAAATAATGTTTATTTAGTGCAGCGTACATGAAATGAACGAATTATGATGGACTCAAAGAATCGAAGTTCATTTGCTTCCAAGCGAAGTCCATAAAGATATATCCTTACTACGCATCAATATTTGCTTTCAATTTCAATATGCTGTGCAAGTTGCTTAAATCAACAAATTTATCGAATGCCTTGCCCTTGAAGTTATGAGTCTTTCCCTAAATAATCCAGATCGGATAAAAAAAAAATAAGGCAAGATAATGCTTATACAAGGAGAAATTGAAAAACGTTCGGCCTGACAAGAAAATTTTGGTTTTAGATATTTACATTTTTCGGTTCATTTCCATCAAGATGAATGATTTTTTATTAAATTATGCTGTAAGTTTTATAACTCGCGCGTTTACATCATTGATAATTCCTCATTTCAAGCAAATCTTTCACATCCATGTAGTGTTGAATGTATTTTGCAGATTATCATTTGCACTACATCTGGTGAAAACGTTAAAATTTGGTTTAAAACGTACGTGAAAACGTAAATTTGGAGCACAATTTAACCTTCAGCAGGCTGAATCTTTGATTTTCGAACTTTTTGGCGAATTGACGGCCTCATATTCATATGCTCAAAAAGATTCTTTATAATACTCACTTTTGTTCGAAAAAGTAACAGTAAGCTAAGTAAGCAACTTTGTAAGGACACCGCTTAGTTAGACTTTTCCCTAATTAGAAAAGGCTGCTCAAATCAAGATTAATGGCCAACTTAGGGGGGCCACGGCATCAAGGAGACGACTCACAATGAGCGCTGTACAGTCAGTTATACCTTATGAGGAGTCTCAGAAAGGAGTTACATTGAAAACGTTTGGCACGGGTGCAGAGACAAAGCACGCTGCGAGTTGCACGCGCATGTTGAAAAGGTTCCAGGACGACAAAGGAGGTAACTACAGGGGTGATACCAATCACCCCCTCTTTGCGAGAGACCGCAGAAATATTTAACTGCACAGAAGGGAAGGCAGCAAAGAGAAGGCCACCTGGAATGAGAGACAACGCTCTCGCAACGATTGGCAACAGTCCTGGGAGCAATACACAAGGAGAAGGTGAACTGGACGCCTGATATCTGACCTCAGACCATGGCTTAATCGAGCAATTAAGCGGGCATAAATTATTTTCAGTCTTACCTGCACAAGATTGACAGGTCAAGTTGGAAGACGCCTGTCACACATTCTTTTCTTGCAAAAGATGGTGAAGAAGCAACGCGGTGACCTCTTCAGCGAAATTCGAGAGCTCTGTCCGGAAACTATGATCAGACAAATGCTGAAACGGTTGACAAATAAACCCGAGCGGCACAAGTAGATTTAGAGCAATTTCCGTTTTTGTTAAACCTATTTCCTTGCAGGTCGTGATTTGTGCTGTTTATTCAGCCGTCAGATACGTCCCTTTACCAATTTCACTCGAAAAACTGAAATTAAAGAAAAGCAAAGTCTCAAAAAATCACTGAATGCCATTCATTGCACATTCTTTCATCTAAATTTTCCTTCAGAAGTTGGTTTTAAGATGTTTTTTACACTATCGTCTTGTCAATTAAACTGCATCTAAGTAAATTTTACAATGAAATAAGTGAGGACAAATGTCAAATATGAAAGTAAATGGAAAAACAACACAAAAGCTTATGAGAGAAATCGTCACGAACACAATTATTTTTAACACTAGAATCACCACACCTTTAACACTAGAACTGCCAAGACCGTAATTTTGACGGTTTTCAAATTTCAATGTTCTAGATCAGGGGTGTCCAAACTAGATGGGACCCAGGGCCAATAAAAATGACTAAATACATTGGTGGGCCGCAAAATATTTATAAAAATAAAATACTGGTAATAATAATATCGTTACTTATTATCTACTTTTTCATTAATTTGTCTTTTACAATTCTGTCAACATCAACCTCAATATTAGTAGTAGCTAGGCGCAGTGCATGTTTAAGTGAAGTATCTGTCAATGAAGACCTGTATTTCGATTTAATAAGCTTCATTGTTGAATATGGCCCATCATCGAGCCCATTTTTTGCCCGAAATTCGCCAGTTTCGGGAAACGTTCAGCGAGGAGCTTAAAAAAATCAAGTCCTGTTTCAGTTCTGCCTTTGTAAAAGGGGTCTGATTGCAGATCACACAGTTCCAGTTGATAATCAATCTTCACACTCTCAACTGCGATCGTTAATGGATGAGTGAAGAGTGCTATATCACTCTCAATTTTTTTTAAATCTGCAAAACGCCGTTCAAATTCGACGATTATTTCGTCCATGTATTTAAGGTGCTCCAAAAAATTACATTCTTCAAAATTTTTCATCTCTAAATAATGTTCTTTACAACTTGGAAAAAAAGAAAAATCATTTTGTTGTAGAGACGTTTTGAACAATTTTAGTTTACTTCTGAACCCATTCACATTTCCGTACATGTTGGCTATATTGTGGTTTTTGCCTTGCAATTTTAAATTTAATTCATTCAAGTGTTGCGTCATATCAGTTAAAAACGCAAGATCAGCCAGAAACTGAGGATCTTACATTTTATCTTGTAGTTCGGAAGTGCCAGATGATATTTCATTTTTTAGAAATAAAAGTATTTCTTTTTGTAAGGCGAAAAAGCGTTGCAAGCACTGTCCAACACTTAGCCATCTGATTTCTGAATGCAATAGTAAATCTCCATAGGTTGCATCGATTTCACTTAAAAAGGCTCTAAATTTTCTATGTGTCAATGCCCTGTTTCCACCTCTAATCAAATTGGTTATCCTTATAACAAGTTTCATAGCATTCATTTGACGCAAAGATTTTCCACACAAGGCTTCTTGATGTATGATACAATGCAACAACGGGCAATCAATGTCATTTTGTATTAGAAGTCCCGCGAATCCTGTCACTGTCCCGGTCATAGCTTTTGCCCCATCGGTCACAATACAAGAACACTGACGAAATCCTCCATATTCTACTACAGTTTTGTTAACTGCTTCAAATATATCACTGCCATTAGTTGTTCCATGAAATGGTATTAAATCCAGCATTTCTTCTGTGATTGTAAAATCTTTCGAAATGCAATGTATGAAGATTATAAATTGACTGACATCGGTCTGGTCGGTACTTTCATCCAAACATCTTGAATATACTCGCAATCTACAAAGCAATCACATAAACTTTTCGAAATATAATTACCCATGTCCTCTATTCGTCGCGCCACCGTTTGATGAGATAATGCTACAGATTCAAACTTTTCCGCTAACTTCGGCGGCATGAAGCGTTTAGCCATTCAAACTGCGCATTTTTTTATTAAAACTCCATCACTAAATGGTTTTTTAGCTCTGGCTAATTGTAATGAAACTTCATATGAGGCAGCCAAGCTTTGTTCATTCTCAGTACTTACTTTTGAAAACATACTTGTTTGCTGTATTAGTTTTTTTTTGTACTCAGCCACCATAACTTTTCTTGCTTCCCCGACATGTTTTTTATACTTTTCTTCATGTGAAGAAGTATAGTGTCGTTTAACATTATATTCTTTACTTACAGATAAAACTTGCTTACGAATCAAACACTGAATTTTATTGTTATTGTTGGAGATAAAGTAGTCTAACTCCAATTTCACATTGAATGTACGGTTTTCTTTATTAACTTCCTCTTCTTTGCGGACATGATGAGATTAAAAGTTCAATATACTTAAACACAAAGCGAACAACGTAATAACAAACTTTAAAATAACGTAAAAGTTTTTAATAACTTGAGAGTAACCTTGCGTAATCAAAACTTTCGTCGCGTTGAATGACAAATGACTAACAATGTTCAATGAACGATGCGCGGTAGGTACCTATTTTGCGTTCGGGGAATTCCCCGAATTCTCGAGTGAATAGTGATGTGTGCGACGTGATCGAACATACCCAAAACATTTGAATTTCGTCGCGATAAAAATAATTTGCTCATTAATGTATTTAAACAAAGAAGATAAAAAAGATTCTACGGGCCGCAATAATCCAAACCGCGGGCCGAACGCAGCCCGCAGGCCAAGCTGTTTGGACAGCCCTGTTCTAGATGATATCATGTAATTGTTCTGGAATTTTAATACGACTTTTAATAAAATATATAAACAGTTAATTATTACCATTCAATTTCCCCTCACCGACTTAAATTTCCATAATCAGTATGACCTTTACCTAAGATATAAGATGATCAAGTGTGAATTGTCAATGAACTATGACTAGTTCAGTGAAAGGCATCGTGCAATAAACAAGATAAATATATTGATCTCATAATTGCAAACGAATTATTTTTTTATAAAAAAATCTTGTCTAACTCTTGAAATCAGCAAGCAATTCACTCAGGCTCAAGCATCGTACAGCGGTGCAACTAGCAATGTCTCAAGGCGAATATTGTTCCGAACCACATAAATATAAAGATAGCAGCAAACATCGTGTCCGCAAAAAAGCTATCATGGCAGCAGAGAAAATCTGGATCAAGGAAGAAGCACGGACCTGGTTCATAAGGAGGGACACAATACTGCATTACATTAAGGTGCTGCACTCGGAGCTCATCTTCAAACTTCACTCGACAGAAATTGATGTCTTAGACAACCACGTTAGGAGTAAAATTGGTTTAATTTTTTATAAGAAATTTGTGACACAAAAATATAAACTTGCAAAATTAATAAACATTCAAAATCTCCCCTCCCCCTGTACAGACTGCAAAAGAGCATAAATCTTTAGTCGAATGGTCAACTTATCACAGATTAATTTCTCCCAAACGGAGATAAATTTCTTTTGTAAATCTCCCCAAATATAACCCCAAACATAATAAGAAATGCTCCTCTGAATCTCAATTCAAACCTATCCTCCGCCATAAAATCAATTTGACTTAAAATTAAAAACAAAGATTTAATAGTTACGAAAGCTGATAAAGGCAATTCCACTGTCATTATCGAAAAAGCGTAATATAACCAAAAGGCTTTGATTTTATAGAAAAAGAAAACGTTACCATCTTATCTAAGGACCCCACACATAAGATATTAAAAGATATAAGTCAAATATGAACCCGATGGCCCCAAAACTTTATGGACTTGTAAAAGTACATAAAGAGAATAACCCCATTAGACCAGTTGTCTCATTTATAAACAGGCGTTGAGACAAATAGCAATCGCTATTAATAAAGTCTTTGAAGAAACCACTAACTTCAATGCATCTAACAGCATAAAAAACTCCACAGACTTGGTGAAAAAGTTGGTCAATCTTAATATTCCAAATAGCTCCTCTCTTATATCATTTGATGTTACACACATTTTTTCCAATAATCCATATAAAGATTCTCTTGATATAGCCAAGAAGGTTTTAGAAACGGAAATTAGAACTTTGTTCGAATTCTGTCTTTGGGAAAACTATTTTCAGTTTGAAAACACTTTCTGTAGACAAAAAAAGGGCTAGCTATGGGTTCCCCTCTTAGGGGAGTCCACTTATGGCAGGCTTTTTTATGGAAAATATTGAGGCAACTGTTTTACAATCTGAATTCGCAAACCATGTTATTTTTTGGTGTAGATACGTTGATGACATCCTTATTGGCTTTACAGGAAACAATTACCAGTCTCCCAGCTTTTACATTTCTGCAACAATATACATCCCTCCATCTCCTTCACAGTTGAACAGGAAAATAATCGGAAAATTATTATTATTAACTAATTATTTTTTAATAAAAATCCTTGTCTAGGAATGTATCAAAAGTAAATCAACGTTACATCGAACTCTTAATGTGATGAAGTTCTTGGCGAAAATTGCAATCTGTGTGTAACCTGTGAAAAATCCATTCTCGGAAAAAAGAATGAACATGTTTTTAAAAGAAGTGAAATTTAATTTTTGTAAACATTAGGCAACAATGAAATGATTTCCAGGAAGCAAAAAGTTGTTTGAAGAATTCAAAAAATTCACTAATATAAATGAAGACCGTTCGGACACTAATTCAGATAATCATGATTTGGACATATCTTGCGTAGACAATAAAACTGAATTTTTAGATTCTGAAGAATCTTCAGAGGAAATTGAAGTGCAAAATATTGAACAAAGTGAAGATTCTGCGAGTGAAGATAAAATTCTTCAAAAGAGCCAGAAACGCAGAAAGCGATTGACAATTTGTTCAGATACTGAATCGGATTGCCACACAGAAACCGAAAAAAGCGGCAGAAGGACAGAAGCTGTCGACGGTACTGGATGGGAAGAATTCGGGAATGGTTGTGTTGGTAGATTGCCATCACATACTCATCACATCAAGGATACTTCCGGCCCAACTGGATATGCGAACAGAAAAATTTTGCTTGATAATGTTACCAGTGCATTTCGATTTATAATTGGTAATCGAATGATGGGTCACATAAAACTTTGCACTGAGGTTAGGGCCAAAACCATTTTTTCGGGAGGACTGGGAAATTACTATAGACGAATTATTTGTAGCCATTTTATATGCTCAAGGTCTTTGTGGTCCGAAAAATGGCAACCTACTTTTATTCACAAAACTATGAGTAGAAACAGATTTTCAGAAATTATGAAATTCTTTCGTTTCGACAAAAAAGCGAGGGGAGCGTTCGTTGACGAACTAACAAATTTTGATTAGTTTCCAAAATGTGGAAATCATTCTTTGATAATAGCCAAGCTTGTTATAATCCAGATCAGAATATAAGCGTAGACGAAAAACTGTTTCCCACAAAGTCAAGATGCAGATTTCTGCAGTATATGCCCAATAAACCGAACAAACTCGGAATTAAATCTTGTTTAGCTGCAGACGTGCGAAGTAAATATCTTATAAATGGCTTTCCCTACTTAGGCAAATATGAAGTTAGACCATCAGGAGTACCTTTGAATGAATTTCTAATTTTGAATTTTGTAGACAACTATAGAAATTGTGGGAGAAACACAACAACAGATGTTACGGTACTGTTTCGCCATCCTCAAGGATAAAAAAAAAGTTGACAACTCGTCATCCGAAAGAGGGATTTAAACCAGCGAATTGCTACCCTCAGGTTGTTCCGCTAGCAGGCTTTTTCAAGGAGAGAAGCTCGTACGTTTTAGACCAAAACGTTGTAACGATAAAATTAAGATAGAATAAGATAAGAATTATAAAATGCAGTATAGAATTAGATAAGAATCTTAGAATTTAGAATTATCGCTCGATGTTGGAGGCCGGTGAGCAGCGGCGAATTCGAGCCATCTCCGCGACTCAAACCAAGCCAACACCAGTCAGCGGTCAAGGATCAAGGCGAAGTGTGGTGAGATCAGGTGCAATTGGGAAATCCACACGACAAATACCGCAGTTCTGCAAAAGAGAGTCGAGTCTCGGATGGATAATCGCCCGAAAGGTGAACGGCCGCAGCGGGAGGATCAGCAACCCGCTAGATTGATAGTTTAAAAGGAAGCGAAACAGAACAATAGCTCTCTTTTTTTTGTGATTGTATTAAGCAGAACGATATACGTTGGGCAGCGTCACCGGGTGTTTGGTCCGTGAATCCGTACCGCATTTCCAGTGAATTTTTCGAGTGATATTGCGACGGGGAGTCTATTTCGACAGAATTTTATCACTCGAATGCAGCAGTTTGTAGTTCGGAAAGCAAATCTTCGTAAAGGCGGTTACAAGGTGGAGCGCGTGCTTCGTGAAAGATCAGATGGATTTCATTTTGGGGGAAAATCCTGACAGTGTTAGGAAGTTGGTGAACCGTTTGAAGTGTCCGTTATACCTGACAGTGTGTGGGAAAGTGCGCGGGAAGTTAGTGCACAGATTGTAAACCGTTTGGGATGTCCGGTTGCGGTTTAGGCGTGTAGCCTGGATTTGGCCCTGATAAAGTTTGTGTGGAACAATATTGGATTTGCAGGTGCCAGGGCGTGAGTGAAAGCGTCAGAAATAGCGTGAGCAAGGCCAGATAGTTGGCAATGGAAGCGGCTGAGCGGTGATTGATGGCGTACGCGGCTTATCAGCATCTATATGATCACAACGAGGTGTAGCGGAGGCGACGGACTAACTTGGTACTAGGTTATAAGCCATACAGTATAAACGCAGGGGAAAAAACGTAGGGAAGGGCGTAGGGAAAAAAATAGTACGTTTGTAAGCTTTGTCTTTCAGGAAGCGGAAGAACGTCCGAGGAAGGTGAATCGATTTGCCGCATTCTCGCTTGGTGGCATATTGGGGCTCGGTGGAAGTGAGTGGCGCCCACGCCCGTCTCCAACGGGCGTGGACGGGTGTGAACAATTTCATTATTTCACCCGATCTACTCTCTGATCTCGTAAGCCGATATACATGTTACACATTTGCTTCACTGTCTGACCACCACGCCCACAATTGAATATAACTCTCAGAATACATATTCCAGTACCTGCTTGTCCTCCTCACTACACACCATTCAAATCCGTAGATTAGTTACACTTCCCTAACGATCTCTATAGACAGCTTCCAAATTTTCCACCGGAAAGTACGATCCTCTCAAACGCGGAAATAGATAGGCATAAATTAGCTCTAACATCCGCAATAATGCAATGTTTAGACTTACATGCTCACTTTCAGAAACCTCGTAGCTCGTTATATCAGTGTCTGAGCAATCCGAATGTTACAACGATTGAAACGAACTTTTCATAGAAAGTATAATAGAACAAACGAAGAGTATTTGGAACTTAAAGCGCAGATTACCTCTTTGTCTCTAGAAATACACAAATAAGATCACTGGGACCATCATCAGACGTATTTAAAACCATTGAGCAAATCCCTAATAAAGATCCCATACTGCAAGACAATGAAGTTTTCAATGCCCCTTCACACAAAATCGGAGCCTGGGAGCGAAAATTCAGGCACCTCTACTGAAGCTGTGAGTCCCCTTACGTAGCCCTGATCAATAAGATCAATACCGAAGATCAGCTTACAACTGAAGGATATGAAGGTACTTATCTTACCACATTCTCCAGTTCAAATAAAGCTACTTCTTCACAGCATCCCATCACAGAAAAGCGAAATTGAAGAAATTTCTGGGAAACTAAACAACAAGCTATCTTATTGTCCCGAAGAATCCGATACATTGTCCTCACAAAGTGAAGGAAAATTATCGTCTCTTTCCTGACAATAATACACAATAACTGCATCAACAACGGTCACTTCCCCAAACCATGGAAAGAAAGCAGAATAATTCCTATACCAAAGCCTTATTTATTGCCAAATCTGGGCATAATCTTAGAAAGGTAATTCTCCAAAACTTTAATTATTTTGACTCCCCCTTAACTCCAAATTTCCAGTTTGGATTTGAACGCGAACGGTGCACAGAGCAAGCAATAATGCTGTTTTGTAACAAAGTCACCAAAAATTGACAGCGGAAAAAGTCACTGTAGCATGCGCTCTTGATCTTGCAAAATCATTTGACTCTGTATGGATCAACGGGCTCAAGTTTAAACTGAAAATGTCGTCATGTCCAGTCGCTATACTAAGAATCCTTTATAATTTCCTATCAAACAGAATCTCGCAAATAAAAGTAGGCAATCTCACTTCAAGTCCCATCCCAACATTCAATACTCTACCAATACTCTCCCTACTCTAGTTCGAACTCAGTTGCAGTGCGCTGTCAACAATACCATGTTGTATATGAAAAAGTGGGGACTAGAAAAAAATGCTAACGAATCTGAACTAATCTGCTTCCGAAATGCTAGTGGCGAAGGTCACCGTTCAGCAGTGCCCATCTGCGTAGTAAGTACAAAAAGTAGGCATCTGCGAATTCAGATCCAAAGCGAACTAGTTCCTCACAAAGACAATATCAAATTTCGATTAAAAAAATCTAAGATTAAGCAAGGGACATGGTGTAAACCAACTCCTACCCTATCTACTTTGCTATCTGACTCAATCCTAAGCGGCGAGCACGGACGTCAACCCTTCCGGAAACCTACTGGTTAGGTACTGACGGGGAGGCAGTATAGACAGCCTTGCGTTCATGACATTAATACAAATACAACATTGTAAAACTAAAATAGGCGTAAAAATTCTTTGATCCAGATTAGTTATAAGAACAGACATAGCCTTAGATTTAATTATAATTAGGAATAGGTTTAGTTTTAGATTTAAGTTATCACAAGCTTTAAAGAAATTTATTTATTAAGCTTTGTCATCATATAAGCCATAAGAGCGAAAGGAATCTCCAAACAAATATTTATATATGTAGAACATATTCAAACAGTCAAAGTTTATTTAACAGACAGACAATATCAAATATTAAATGGTCATTAAGTTCTCACTGTCAATTTGTTTAAAGTCTCAATAAAGTTTACGTAGTTAAGTCAAATTTTTGCGAATACTACCATTAGGTTGAAGAAAATGAATGACAGGTTTAGCACGCAAAAAAAATTAATTTTAGCACGCTAGTTGTGCGGAACTCAATTTGATGTAAATAATGGAATAAGCTGTATAGGCGTTTAGTAAGAAAGTAAATTTTCAAATGAAATAAGCAGACGATAAATAAGTTTTATTAACTTTACAAAACAATAGTTAGTACCAGCGGAACTCAGTGCACCACCCAAAGGTAAAACGAAGGCGTTAATCTAGCAACTAAATCTTGAATTAAACAATTTTCTTTAATTAACATACTTTAATGGAGAAAAAGATTAAAACATCTGATAAAATGTAAATTACAGTAGAACCCGTTTAAGACGATCACGCTTAATACGATTTCTCGCATAATACGCCACTTTACGCCAGTCTCTGCAACTTGAGACATATATTCATACATTTCTTAACGCTTAATACGATTCGTCATCCCGTTTAATACGCCCGAGCCCGAGCCGAGAGGTCTAACCGAGCGCTCTAACGCGAGCCCCCAGAAAGCCCCCCCCGCACGTTTCCCGTTCGTCATTTGTTGACTTGACATGTTGTGTCGCGCGTGCGCTCTGATTCTTTTGTAATAGTGCATCATTTGTTTGTTACAATATGACTACAATTAAGCGAAAGGCATTGTCACTTCAAGAAAAAATTGAGATATTGAAAGTTTTCGATAAAAAATCACAAACAACAAATCAAACTCAGTTAGCTGCTGAGCTTCACTTACCAGTTTCTACGTTACGTACCATTTTAAAGAATAGAGAAGAAATTAAAGAAAAATACAGATTGGCAGGTGTGCAGAGAAAAAAAGCAAAAGGTAAGAAAGTTTGATAAATTGGAAAAAGTTTTAGTGGAATGACTTCATCAAGCACGAGCTTTACAACTGCCCATAAGTGGCCCCATAATATGCGAGAAAGCCCGTAAAATTGCTGAAGGCTTACAAATCACTGATTTTAACGCTTCAAATGGCTGGATAGATCGTTTTAAAAATCGCAATGGCATTGTGTACCGTCAAATCAGTGGGGAAGTGGAGACAGTGGCACAACAAGATGTTGATACATGGATGGCAACACTTCCCGAATTGTTGCAAAATTACGAACCGCGAGACATTTTTAACGCAAATTAATTTGGTTTATTTTTTAAATTGATGCCAGATAAATCCTATGTTTTCAAGGGAGAAACTTATCATGGTGGTAAAGTAAGTAAAGAGAGACTGACTGTTCTGGCCTGTGCCAATTCTGATGGGTCAGAAAAGTTACGTTTGCTAGTGATTGGCAAAGCAAAAAATCCGCGTTGTTTCAAAATTGTAAGATCGTTCCCCGTAACATATGATGCACAATCTAGAGCTTGGATGACAGGCATTCGTTTCATTGACTGGTTAAAAGCTTTAGATGATCACTTCCAGATTAAATGTAGACGCATCATTCTATTCATTGACAATTGCCCCGCTCACCTTAAAGGTGTTGAGCTCAAGAATATCAAGGTTGTTTACTTACCTCCAAATGCGGCAAGCAAATTACAACCGATGGATCAGGGAATTATAAAGGTTCTAAAGCAAGGTTACAGGACAAGACTGATACATCGCTATCTTCAAGAAATGGAAGACCCTGACAGCAAACGACCCTTGACTGTGCATGATGCGATTCTAAACATTGCAGTGGCATGGGAAGCAATTAAATCTGAAACCATTCAAAATTGTTTCAAGAAATCAGGTTTCAGAAATAACGTGGAAAAAGAAGAACCCGAGATACTGCAGGGTTTTCCTGGATATTCTTCCATTGATGACAATGTAGCACCGTACGAAATTCAATCAATTGAAGATCTTATTGAGAATGTGAATAACGCACAAAACTAGGCCCTAAGTGATTATGATGAAAATGAAGATGAGTCAACTCCGGTTTTGTCACACGCCCTGGCATTATCAGCTGGTAATGATTTAAGCCGCTATGTAGCTTCTTCGGATCAAAGCAAAGACGTACTGCAAACGTTGAATTATGTTGAAAATCTTTTAATTGCTAATGCATCAAAATCTTTCTGTCAAACCAAAATAAGTGATTACTTTAAATAATGTAATTATAATTACACTACGTATTTAATGTAATTTATAAATGTATAATTTAATATCTATATATACCAAAATTAGAACGTAATACATAATAATATGTAGTACGTATTATTTTTCCTATCCCGCATAATACGCTTTCTCGCTTAAGACGCGTTTTTGGTAGGGTCCCTGAGAAATCGTCTTAAGCGGGTTTTACTGTATTCATTTAACAGATTTTTTAGCCAGCTCTAATATGCGGCTGGATTCTCTCAATTAGATGAAGAGAAACGCACACCAATCTTTATAGAAAAGATCCATCCGAAGAATCCGTCCAATTGTCCAGTCCATTAGGAACAATGAAGGGATAAAAAGGAGTTCAATGTGTACAAGACTTGCTACTAAAGATTTTCGTATAGTAAGAAATCAAACAAATTTTATCTTTAAGAAAAGATTCAGCACAGGAGATGTTCACGAGACCTAGTATCAAGCTTGATTGAAGTGGCTACTTTGGAGGTCAATTTTCTGCAATTTGTCCTGGTCTAACGTTTGTAAGGTTTTGAAGTAATCAATAATTTGAAACTTACGTACATGTTCAAAGCTCCGCATCAAACTTCAGAGTGTGAAAAGATTTAAAGCAGGAACTTTAGGAACTTTATTGCATGGTCTGGAACAAAGGGTCCAGTGTTTTCCAAAACATACGTGTGGCATTGTAGATTGTTGGCTACGCGGTAAAATTTATGTTATTAAAAAAAGTTGTTTTTTTCTTTCATCGATAGATTGGCGAAACTGAAATTATGAGTGAACAATTGATGCGCCTGCAGATGAATAAATAAACAATCTATGAAAAGATTGGAAAAATATTTTTTATTACAAATACAATGCACGTTCATTCACTGTTTTCTATTGTTAGTCATTGCATTGGTTAATGTCAAGGCATAAACAATTCTTCCATACTTAACTCTCTATTGCAGAGTAAGCCAAGAAAAACGGTGTAGACACTGCTAGAATAAACATAAATATATCTTATTTCCCCAAACAAGTGTTTCTTGATTTGATATCTATTTTTAATTCAACTTCATGTGCAATGACTTCGAATCAAATTTTTTAAGCCACACATATAGCATCGCTGATTAATTAACACAATTTATTTTACTTTACGCAAAATTTAACAAAATACCAGAAATAAAGATAAATGGAGATCTGATTTCCTATGTAAATAGATGCATTGGTGGGAAAAGTTTGTTTTATTGTTAACCAGATGATATTGGACTGATTTAGCCATGCAAGTTCAAGACTCAAAATATCGTTGGCTGTTATTTCTGAAGTGTTTAAAATGAATACCACAATAGCAAGTTCAAATTAGATTCAGGATTTGAAGCTGATAACTTCACATCCCTTTTAAGATATTAATATCTTTTATAATGGCTTGACAAGTAAATCTTTGAAACAAATTTTAATCAAGACATTTTAATTTTTAATAATAAAGTAATTTGAAGACATATGAATGCAATTTTCCGATATTAAAGTAAGTTTAGGCTCTGTTTTATTTGTAAGGCTTCAAGATTTGAGTTGCCCGCCATTTATGCGTGTGTTGCTAGAAAACGGCAAAGTAAACAGCTAAATATCTGACAGTTTAGCATTGGTAAAAATGGACTCTCACACGAAAAACAACGGCGTTTTCCGTTGAGGTCTTCTCTAAAAAATAATGTAAGTTTAGCAGCAACACTTCGTAAGTTTCGGGAAAATCATGTTCGGAATAGTGATTTACATGCGTCAACTGACCTAAAATAAATCGTTTGATAGATATATGAAGATAGTGATGTGCACGATCGACAAGATGTTGCGCAGTCTCATAAGGGAAGAAAAACAAAGTAATTTTTGCATTAGTCATTCGCTGGTCGTGTGATTCCCCCTTGTGGCCGTCAGATCACGGGATTGGACTTGCTCCTTTGGGGGTTCTTGAGGTCTAAGGACAACGACCACCTAGACTATGAAAGAGGAGATTAAGCTCGATATTAATGAAATTCAGCCAACGTTATACGAAATTGTCTGAGAGAATTATAATAAAAGTGTGCGTATGTGCTATGAAAGCCGTGTTAGCCATTTATCTGATATTCTGTTTCAAAAATAACTATAGTGTCTACTTTATATATCAATAAGAATTATATTTCATTAAATAAAATCGGTAATCTGTGTATTATACCAAGTATTCGTGCATTAATTATTGGGCACTGTTCATTCATAAGCATAAATTGATGATACATCCGCGCAAAGGCAGCTAGCACTTGCCCGGGTGAAAGGGAAACAATCAATTTTTTTTTTATTAGAATAGAGGTGAAGGCTGCTTACGCCCTTAGTGAGGGGACTCCCAGTCCAGTTATGCTTCTGAACTTCGCACTAAATACCTCCACTGTCAAGCTGAGAACCTAGCCTGGACCCATTTGCCACATTACTTAGGGCAAGACCTCGTGTTCCTACGCCTAGAGGCATCTTCAGATTATGGGAATCTCTTATCAAGCAGGAAGGATGAGAGTTCTAGAAAAGAGATCGTTCCATCCCCGACGCCTCCCAACGCTCCAGTGTAGCTTTTTTCAGTGTCAGCAATGCCCGAGCATATTGTTCCCTGCGATTCCATTTGTCAATCGTGTTTAGCATTTCTCCGACCGTAGTTTCCGGACAGAGCTCTCCAATTTCGCTGAAGAGCTGCTTACTCAATTTTTAGAAAGAGAAAAATGTGCTAGAAAAGAAAGAGGCATCATCGGACTCTCCTGTACAAAACAAGCAGTTAGGAGACAGTGACTTGTTAATCTTGTGCATGCATAAGATTCAGCCACGGCCACAGGTCAGGGATCACACGTGCAATTAAGCTTCCCTTCGTGTTTTGCTCCCAGGACTCCCAATCGCTGACAGAGCGTTGTCTCTGTTCCCTGTTGACCACTTCTCTGTTGTCCTTACTTTGGCGCAGGTAAGTATTTCTGTACTCTCTCGCAAGGAAGGCGATGGGTATCAATACATCAAGTGTAACTCATCCGGTTTAAGCTGCAGCCGTTTGTCATAGCAGATTTTCCTCAGATCCGGGGCGCGGATGGAGCTCTGAGCGACACCTGAAGTAAGTATTATTTTCCGGCTACCTTGCTTGATGTTATAGAATAGGCTGCGGTCTTTCAGATAGTCCCTCAAAATCCGCAACAGATATACTGGTACCTGGAAATGGTTTTCAAGCGCTTCAAGAATATCCACCCATCTAGCGCAATTAAATGCATTTCGGATGTCCAGAGTAACCATGAGAACGATTAATTGTGTGGAACAACTGTGTGCCTCCAGAGACAACTTGCTGCAGGTTCTCTAGGTTCCGTTTGCCCCGATCATCTGATAGAGCGTTCCCCATTTGATTTATTCTGACGTTGAAGTCACCTCCGACGAACACATGGCCCTTTGTACTCCAAATAGCGTTGTCCAAGGCATTGAACCTAAGTTGAAAGGATGACAACGATTCGTTCGAGGTTAGGTTTACACTAAAGAGTGCACTTCCCGAACATCTAACTCAAACGAAACCATTTCCCCATCCATGGACCTGCACTTGGAGGTGAGCACTATTCGAAACCCAGATGGCGGCTGTATCGAATTCGTCAGGATAAGATGTTGGTAAATTTCTGGTGTGATTCTTGGACGACTTGACACTTCCCTTTATCTGGAATGTGTTTCAAATCACCTGGTCTCTGGTTATACTCCAGGCAAAGAACACAGTGTGCCTCTTCTGTCCAATCCTTCTTAAAATGCCCTGTCGTGTCGAAATTGTAGCACAAGTAGCTTCTAACAGTTCTGTTACATGCGTGTTTGGTATGATAGAATCCAAGGCCATTGCACCACCATAGAGGAATCGCTCTTCGCCGTTTTCAACAAATAACCCATCGTATTCTAATTTTGCCATTCTTTGAAAGCTGTTCTGCTTCCCTCACTGTGAGGTCGACTGTAATCCGTTGAACCATGTTATTTGATTTGGTCAACCTAATTTTCGCCTCGCTTAGTACAGGGAAATCGCGTTTTAAGGTATATTGTGTTTCGATCAGATCTATAAGACAGTGAATGTCACTTATTTGGAGTGTGGCTATAGGCTTGAGGAAGACTACAGTTGCTTTTCTCCCAGGGGTTATTGCGTCACGGAATGTTCATTGCGTCACGGAAAGCACCTTTATTGTTCGCGTCTGGGTCGAACTCAATCAGTAGATCACCTGACCGAGTTAGCCGTACAGCTTGGATTGCAGTTTGGATGTCGTCTAGTTTTACCGCTAGGCATCCGCATAGGGTCTGTCGTTGGTGGGTTTAACAAGCAGTACTTGCTCAATAAGTTTATGACGCTTCTGAATCTCTATTTCTTGGGTTACATGCGATGATTCTTTGCAATGCGGTTCCTGCAGGGACCCTTCTTTTTTGGCAGCTTTTAATAGTGCCGTCTGAAAACTCTTCTCCTTTGGAATTTAATCGTTCAACATCGTATTCTCGTATTTCCTCCTTTTTTCTCGATCCCCTTTGATTGGCTGACTCATGCGCTGTCGAAAGAATCAGCCTGTAGTCTTCATCTGCCCTCAGCAACCTGCTTCCGTCCAACGCCGTCGACAACGACAGTTCATCGCAGATCTGACTTATAAACAGAAGAACTTGGTGAATGGACAGAGGCAGCTGGCGGCACTTTTTGCAAGAAGTCACATCACCAGAGAGGCTGCAGCACTTTGGAGAAGAAGAAAAATAAACGGAGACTTACGAAGAACGAGTTAACGGAAAACGAATAAAATAAAAAAACGCTTATTAAAAAGTGAACAGGAGGACCCTTAAAATTACACTCTTCATTTTGCTCTGCGTTTCTTTAAGGACGAGAGTGGAGAAAACTTCCAATTACTGATCAATATTAGATCAGACAAAAATTAGTTTTATTTATAATATATTCAATCAATTCCTTTACGTGAACTCTTTTTGTAGATCAATCGACATCGACATCCAACATTGAGAAAATAAAATTCTTGATCTTACTGTCTTTAAAAATATTCGCAGGATTAATTTGCGATGATAGTTTGAAAGTCTGAAAAACATTCAACAACAACAAGAATGACAATGACAATCAAAGGAAGCCTAAGGCTCTGAAGGACGCAGTTCAAAAGGGAATTAAAAAACACTGAAAAGAGAATATTATACATCCTTCCAAGTAACCCTGTAATGCCCCAGTTTGGATCCTTTAAAAGAATAAAAAATATGTATCAGGAGCAAAAAACTTTCAGATGGACATCGACTTCCAGAACCTCAACTCCATCGCTATAACCGTTGCATATTTCATTCTCTGACATTAACAATTGCTTCTTCACTCACGCAAAAAATCAGTTTTTATCGAATATTTACCTAAAAACTGGTCTCATTAGATCCCGTTATAGGACTACGTTATTGAGAAACCTGCTTCACCAGATTAATATTGCCAAATTTGATTGATCCTACCTTTTATGAGGCATTAAATACGGCCCAACAATCTTGAAAAAAAAATCATTATCAATGATATTGATTTTGTTCCATATTGGAAAACGTGGTTGCTACTGCATTGAAAATGTTACAATTTTTGACGAATATGAAAAATATCACATCAAAAATGTAAACAAAGTGCTTAAGATTCTCGAGGAGGCCATCATAAAAATTTATTTAGAAAAATTAGAACCTCAAAAATGGAGAAAAATTCATAGGTTTTACAATCAGCGAAAAAGTCGAAGTAATCGCTTCATTTCAATTGCCATAACATTTTCATTCGTCCTTTTGGTGACCTTAAGTATGGGGTTAAGTACCAGAAGTATGGGGTTGATGAATTTAGTTGAATGAAAGGGCCCGCAGTTTTTTTAGTAACATTTAACTTTTGAAATGTTTCTGCCTGCGGAAGAAATTGTGTTTTAGCCCTTGGTGTTCAATGGTTTCTGTATTATTGCAGAACTTGTATTTGTCCATTTTATTTTTCGAGTCGAAGATTGTTGTAAGCTATGTGGGTAATAATTCTGTTAATATGTTCAATACATTTGGGAAGATATTTCTTTTGTTTACGATTTACCAAAGTTTTTAAGATTTAGAAATGAACGGTGCAAACTGCGTTGGATTCTTACATTTGTTCTGTCACTTCCCAGTAGCTTTCTCTTGTATTCGATTTGTCTGTCAGGAGTCCAAGTGACATGGGATATCATCTCTCATATGTGTTAGACTTATCTTCTTCTGTGCGAATTAGGATATTAGATTCTTAATTCTTATATTTATTCTCTAAAGTCGTGATTAAATGTCAGTCCGTTTTTGTTAAATGTATGCGTTTGTATACGCCATTATTCAATGATTGCTAGGCGAGAAACATTCAGAAAATCGACGAATTTCCTGCAACGAGCAGTTGATCGTATGTCAGATGCTTCAACTGAATCATACCTGAGTTTTAAAATTCAAAATCTTTAATTTAGAGGGAAAATTTCGTTCACCCGAGTTGAGGCTTTTATTTCTCTAATGAAGCGTAATCTTAAACTTGAAAGGCAATCAAGAAGTTTTCAACAATGAAGTATCGACATCATAAGCTGTATATCATAGTAGAGTACATATAAGAATAGAGATGAAAAGCCTAACTTAGCCTGACCACTCAATACCTTTTATATTCGCAAATAAGTATTGCGTATATGAGAAATAAATTAATTGAATTAAATTGAATTGAAAGGCAATAGTACTATGAAAATAAACATTGACTTTGGATTTTAGATTTGAGGTTAGCCTAAGTTAAATATAGAAGGATGTGATGGAATCCACTGACCATAGTAGTCTCGTACCGAACATCAGTGGTAAATAATAATTATACATTTAATTTCAGATGTTTTTGGTAGATCAATTTTTCCACTTTCACTTACAACTTTATATGTGATTTATACCCTTGCTAAGCTAACTCAGCGAAGACTCATGGGTGCGGAAGTTCTGATCAAATTTGTCGAATATCTCGAAAGTGAATTAATATTGAGAAAGGTGGAAAGAGCTCAAGCTGGTTTGCTCGGCTTGAGCTCTTATATCGTTGAAGCTTGTGTACTTATTTTTTGGAAAACTGATATGATTTGTTTAACCTGCGTCCATTACTTTTTATAAAGGCACATGTTTGCCGGAAACTCAAGGATTGTAGCTAAAGGTAACTCAAGAAAAAGCAAGTAAACATTTATGTAGCGTATTCTTTGGTGTTTATTTGATACTCAGTAAGTTATTAGAATAATTCACAATCTAAAATTTGAGTAGTAAACAAAAAATAACATAGATGTACAAATAATGGAAAAGAAAATAATATTTTTAAACTAAGTGGAGGAAGAAATATTTCCAGAGTTGAAATTACTGGAAATAAACTGAGGTATAAGAAAAACGAATGACTATCAAAACTTGATTTGACACCCAAAACCCAAGAAAATTTAATTTAATAATGGAAAATTTAAAGCCTATAATTCTACGATGAATTGTGCTTGTTTGGTTTTTAAATATCCAAATAATCCTATATCCTTTATTGATTTAAGTTTCTAGAACCAGATTTATCCTATGTTCATGTCATATTTTATCAAGAGTTTTCCGGTTTCTAGCAGCTTCAGAGCAAATAAATCAATTATTTGATGTTATTCGGAGTCATTAACAAGGATCTTGAATTCAAGAACCTGTGTGGAACCTTAGAAAACATTATTTCTGAAATCTCCTTGAATGGAACCTTCAGTGTACGCTGAAATTTTCCAATGTATTTAGGTCAACGTATATTCCAACCATGAGAAGCCAGAACATTCACCTTAAAACCCCGCCTTTCAAATATTGAACTGAAAATAACCGAGAATTCCAAACGTTTCTTTTGCTTCTCAATTTTATAAAATCCCCTTGATCGATGATTGCTTAGCAATGAAAAAACAATAAAAAAAGTTATTTGTGGAAAACAACAAGAGTTCATTGATTTTATTTTTAAATTGATTAATTTTTATTCATTTTGCTGGCTCCCTCGTAAACTAACTGAAACGTTTGACTAACTTGGCGCGATGCTTTTGATCGCTTTGAACCTGGATCGCTTTGAAAAAGTCCTGGTCAGATTAAGTTGATAAAGCTTCTGAAAGAGGAGAATCACATAGAGTTGCATGAAAATGTAGGTGTAGTAAAACTACCTAACATTAAAAGTTATTTTAGCTTGATTTTAATTGCAATGTCGATAGAAATAGTTCTTCTGAATTTCATCCGTAATTAAAGTAGTCTGTAAGTACGATTGTTGGGCTTATGAAGAAGTCTCCTATAATTTTTTTATATTCTGGTTGGATTTTTCTGAACTAAATATGAACAATTCTGCTTTTCCGCAAACCCAAAATGCATATTAAATGTGGTTTTGCATTGTCATGGTGGGAGAGATCCTATCTTTGGTTGATCAATTCTTGGCGAAACTGTTTGCAATAATATAAAGAAGTTATTACATTACAGTTCAGAATTAACAACGCATAATGCTTTGGACTACCCACTAAACACCTCCCCTGTCAACCTGAGAACCTAACCTGGAACCGTTTGACACATTACTGCGGGCTAGGCCTCGTGTTCCTACGCCTAGAGGCGCCTTCGGATTATAGGAATCTCTTCTCTAACGAGAAGGAAGGGATAGGAAGGAAGTGCTACAAAAGAGATCCCTCCATCCCCGATGCCTCTCAGCGCTCCAATAAAGCTTTCTTCAGTATCAGCACTGCCCGAGCATGTCAACTGTTTTCAGCATTACTCCGACCATAGTTTCCGGACAGAGCTCTCCAATTTCGCTGAGGAGATTGGATGACAGTCATCCAACTCTCCTGCACAAAACGCACAGTTAGGAGACCGTGCTCTGTCAATTCTAGCTTGGCTACCGTTTAAGAAAATACACAACAGACAATATCTGATCGTTGAAACCCCAATTTCAAGCCTCTTTTTGAAGCGGGTCTAATGCGAATGGCTTAAAACTATTTTATGAGTAAAATTTACTAACAATATAACGTAACGATATACCAAAAGCTTATATGCCAGATTTCTCGATTTTTTCTCATGATTACATCGGTTATTTTCACTATAGGACGACCACGTTCGAAGCGTGACGGTGACGTTACGGTTAGTCGAGCTCGTGCTGACATAAGGACGGAAAGTCCATGGAATGTGGCAAAGAACTGTACTGTGAGGGTCAACTGCATAGAGGTATAAGACATAGCGAGCACCTTTTCCATGTACGTGAGGGTACGTAACCGTGCGAAGTTTTGAATGTATCTTTTTGTAGCCCCTCATCACCTGTTCAAATGTTCAGCTCCTTCGTTCCTGCCATTTGTGTCATACTACTGTGATCAAAAAGTAAGGTGAAATTGTCATTTAAAATTCCTGGGCATTCGGAAGACAGGTAATTTTTTTTTATAAGTTAGGACTGTCTATGACATGTAGGACTGTCTGCCATTTGCCGATGTCTGTTTGTAAAAAGGTTTAATTATCTTCGAGTTACACGTGTTTTTCTAAACAACCAAAAGTGAATTTTTCGATTTTTACAATGGGTAATTTTGTTGAGCAAAGAACTTCAAATTTTACGAATCAAAGAGCATCAAATTTTGTTTGCGGAACGTATATTCTTGTGCAGACACGTTTAAAGTGTTGCGGGAGGCCTTTGTTGATCAAACTATGGAACAAAAAAACGTTTAAAGGTAGTACGACGAGTTCAAAACGGGCCGAGAACGCGTTGAAGACAAACCGCGCTCTGGACGATCATCATCGTCTCCCGACGAGGGCCACGTTCCAAACATCAAAGATTTGGTGCTTGAAAATCGTCGATTGACAATTAGAGATTGACAATTAAATCACTCAATTTTTTGAAAAAAAGCGTCACGTTGATGTGTGTGAAACTTTGCTGTCTGACTATCAGGACCACTGGAAATGCATCATTACTGGAGGCGAGACTTGGATTTATGCATACGACACTGGAACCACCCACCGATTCAGAGAATATCGTGCAAAAGGTGAAGCAAGACCGAAAAGACCACGGCGAAGTCCATCAAAAATCAAGGTCATGTTGACAGTTTCCTTTGATTATCGTGGTGTGGTGCACTATGAATTCCTTCCGCTGGGCCAAACTGTCAACAAAAAATATTATTTGATCGTTCTGCGTCGTGTACGTGAAGCTGTTCGTCTGAAATGGCCGAAATCTTGGGCGATTCGTGTCCAAATCGCCGAAGCCAATTATTGTACCCAATCTTGGCCACGATAATGCACCATGTCATACTGCATTGGTTCTTCGCGACTTTTTTGCCAAAAACTCGACTCATATAGTTCCGCAACCACCTTTTTTGCTTGATTTGGGTCTGTGCAACTTCTGGCTATTCAGGAAACTCAAAAGGCCAATTCGGGGATGCCGTTTTGACACGACTGAGGAGATAAAAACAGAAGCGAAGAAGATCTTGAAGCCTATACCGCAAAAAGACTATTTCGACTGCTTCGAGGAATGAAAAAAGCGTTGGTAAAAGTGCATTTTATCGGACGGGGGTTATTTGGAAGAACAAATAAAGAATTTACATTTTATAAACCATTTCACCTTACTTTTTGATCACAGTAGTATGCCAATTCTTTAGAAATTTCAAAGTTTTTAATTTTAACATTCACAATGTACTATCCGATCATAGGCATAAAAACGAAAACTACATTCAAAAATATCTAATAACTGAAAAATGCACCAATTTTACAAATTGTGTTGGAGGGCATATACCTGCTTTCAAATTGGAAACTATCCATCAGTATTATTACCTACACTTTCACATAAAAGTCAACTAACCAACTAGACGATTTCATTAGGAAATCGAAAACATTTTCATTCATGAAATGCGAAAACAATACAATTTACATATTCTAAAATCATCGGCTTCCTTTGGTTTTCAATGTGACGGTGAGTTAACATTACAGTTAGAAAAGCAATTTCTGTAAAGGAATAATCACACATATTACTTGAATGTTGTAATCATTATCAAATCTATCTCTCAATCATGCACATTACTCGGTCAACGTTAATTAAAAATGTGAAAACGCTTATATTCAGCATTTTTAATTCTCATTAAGCATAAAGATGAGCTCATTGATGACATTTACAACGGAATTATAGATTTGAACATATTTGATTAGCTTAGTGTGGGCTTGATATATGCTTAAGATTGCAATTTCCCCCATTTCCCTATTTATTCCTGTTGATGATAGGGCACTTAATGTGTCGATATTTTTTCATAATTTTGTTGATTTAAGGACGAAATATTGTTCATGAGCATTCACATAATAAATGGCGGATGAAAACACAAGATCGTAAAATTCACGCCCACTTATTTATACTACCTATGAGTATTTTTAAGTAATTGTTGGTGAATTTATGTTAATATGCGTAAATTTTCTTGATTCCGGACAAAAATGCGGGCGTAGCGCCTCTCTATATCTTATTCCTCTATGGTCAATTTTTTGCCAAACGAAAGTCCACTTATTTGGTGGTTGTTGATGTAATTCGTTCGGGGCGGAATGCGGACGTGGGTTGAACCACTAATGGACTTTTGCTTCGGTTCCACCATTGAACTAGCCTCTGCAACACCCAATTTTTCATACGCGTAATTTCCTAAAAACTTTACTTTACTCTAATTATTTCCGATTTTCAACAAACAAAAACAAATCCCGGTGTCCGAAAACAAAGTATGTACAAACTAATAACTAGCAAAATAGTCAATCTCTTACATGACGTACGAAACTGATCCTGCAACATAAATAACACTGGTCAATATTAGTTATGCCACACGAACTCTGATGGCTAATATTATTTTTGCCACTTACACTCATTAATAAACAGTGATAGTTTTATTTCGATAGGCCTTAGATTTCTTGGGATGTGTTGATTCATATGACCAATACAACGGTGATAAACGCAAACAAACGGTCGGTAAATTATGCAGATACTCTGCCCTAATTCTGACCCCCTGCGAGGTGACATGCAAATACAGACATCATGTGAGAGACAAACACAGAACAACGCTAGATGCTACACAATACTAATCACCCGCAGAATCGTCATTATACAGTACTGTAAGCAACTGCGTTCACCTATTGAAGGCAAGCTTCCCAAACAGGTCCAATCGGGAGAATATCACCGCATCCAATAGTGAACCAGACACGTTTTCAGGACTGGTGATCGCCATCACGCTGTACGCCCTGCGCAAGTCGGCGTATGCTGAACACCTGAACAGCACATGTCGCCAACATTCACCCTCACACTGACACAGAGGGCAGACACTCTCAATAGACAACCCACGTCGACACAGCCATTCATTCATGCTCCCATTTCCTGTCAGCAGGAACCCAAGATCTTGACCGAAGTTGAAGTCCGGGTTTCTCATCGCTGTCGTTACGTCAGGAATTAAAACATGCGTTACACGCCCTTTCTCACATTAATTCCACCTCATCTGCCAGCTTGAAAGCACTCCTTGAACCAACAACCTTCGCAGGAGGCCGCACTCATACTATTTGGATCCATACCCCTGAACCATTCATGCTCGCCAACTCGGAGCCCCCTACGCAATCTGAACAGTAGTCCTTTGCGGATAATCTCCAAATTGAGCGGCGGGGCTCTCATCAGAACCTGCATGGCTTCAGTAGACACTGTCCGACAGACGAGGATACAACATAACAGTAGTACTCGCTGACAAGATCTAATGAGCCTCCCTCCCGTTACATCCATCGCAGCCTCAAATAACACCGGTGACTCATATGTCGCACAAGCAAAAAATAGTCCATTATATATACTTCGAAGCGCACCACGTCTAAAACCCCACTCCTTCAAGTATATACGTCTAAGCGTGGATACAAGTAGCGAAAGACGTTGCTTCAGGTCTCAAAAGTGAGGCAAGAACGACAGTCTTTCACCAATCAGTATTCCCAAGAATCTGACCATAGTCACACTCTTGAGAACACTTCCCTGTATCGTACCCAAGGAGGACGCCCTCAACTGAGTGCACCTTTCAGGAGCTTCATCGGGGTCTTGTCAGTGGAAACAGATAACCCAACACATTCACTCGACTCGTGGACAATCTGCATATACCGATTAACATAAACCTCCAACTGCGACCGACTATCAGCCTCAACTAGGAGAAGAAGATCATCGGCATATGCACACACCTTACAAAGATACTCAAGCTTCGCCAGAAGGTCATCCATCACAAGGTTCTATATAAATGGACCTGCAACGTAGCCTTGTGGACAACCCCTCTCCATCTCCAATTCTACCATATCCCAGACACCTTGAATGTATACACTTCTGCCCGAAAGGTAGCTCCTCCATAGCCCGAGTTCCTTACATTCAACCGCAGCAAGTTTCTCAAGAATTGTTGACCACAAAAGGTGATCAAACGCTTCCTTGAAGTCAATGAAGACTTCGAGCACGTATTGGCATTTGCTATCACGCACCGAAGAAGTCATATATGATGCGTAGCTTCGTCTGTGCAGCGTCCCGCTCTAAAACCATTCTGCCTATCCGACAGGCTTCCGGATACCCGCTCTTCGACTCACCGGACCATAACCCTTTCCAGCACTCTTCCAAGTGTTGGGATGAGGGAAATACCCTTGTTCGAGTTCGGCAGGCTGGGGTCTGTCTGGCGACTTAGGCAGTATCGTTAGTCGGGCCCGCTTGAAGGCGACGGGGAAAGAACCAGTCTGCACTTATTGAGGAGACAGCGAATATACTCCTGCACGGCCCGCAAGATGCACTTATACATCTCGCCGGTCATGCTATCCCACCCAGGCGATCTTCGACGGCGGAGCCTTCCAATACTCGCATCTATCTCCTAGTTCTGCACCATAGGAGCATGCTCCTGTTCTGCACGTGTGGAGTTCCAGACTCCACCCTCGGAAACAGTCCCCTCAACAAGTGCATCGCACAGTCAGACCATGTTGGGGTCGCATTACCACTAACACGTACGCCCGCCATAGTCCGTCTGTTGTTTCTACCCCGACAAACCTTATATGCCAGCCCCCAAGGATCTGACGCCTTGTCACTGAAAAAACGTCGCCAATGCTCCTCCTTCGTCTGCGTGATAAGCCACTAGTATTCTTTTGCAAGCTTACGATACTCGTGTTTAAGGGAGGCTGCAGCGTCATGTTCTCGAAACCGCGCCCTTTGGAATCTACTTCTGGCTCGTCACACTTCTCGACGTTTGGCAGCCGGCGTACTAGTTCACCACGCAACATGTCCAGGAGTCATCGGCCGACCCTTCCTGAGCATCTTGTCATTAACACGAACAAAACAATCATGCACAAACTCTATCATTCCGTCAGTGGTGAGATCACCAAACTCTGCAGGGCACAGCGTTTCAAACTGCTTTCGCATCATCGCTTCGTAGCCCACCTTCTGACTCTCTCTGATTGAACGCCACATTGTCCTAGTCGGGACACGAGCACTCACCCTCCCATCAGATTTCATAGTGGCCTCAATAAGGTTGTTATCTCTCGTTCCCCACCCGGGAACAACGCGCCTCTCAAACATTCTTCTCTTACAAGCAGCATTAACACATGTAGCATCTATGTTACTACAACCCATCGGGCCATCAAACGTTGACAACTCACATGAGACATTCAACACACAAAAAGCATGCATAAGAATCAGCTTTTCCAGCTTACACAATATAGTAAATATTCTTTCAAAATCTGTGGTGATTTCAAAGTTGTTGCCCTATTACTCGGACTTCAGCTGGTTTATACAAAATTCTGCTGTTTACTTTGTGAATAGGATAGTTGGAACAAAAGAAACCATTATCATAAAAAAGTATGGCGTACGCGAACATCTTTAAGCCCTGGACCGAAAAATGTGAAATAGTTACCTCTTGTAGAGCCGTCTAAAACTCTTCTTTCACCATTGCACGTTATATAAGGCCTAATTGAAAATGTTGTTAAGGCGATGTCTCGCAATCGGAGCGGATTTGTGTACATAAAAGAAAAATTCCCTAAAATAAGTGACACAAAGATAAAAGAGGGTATTTTCGTTGGACCTCAAATCAGAGAGCTAATAAAAGATCCAGTATTTGAAGAAAAATTGAACAGAAAAAAAACCCTGGATATCTTTTAAAACATTGTTGCAAATTTTCTGGGTAATCATAAGAGTGAGAAGTACAAAGCGTTTGTTAGCGGGTTGTTGTTGGCTTATCAAGCATTGGGTTGCAACATGTCACTCAAAATTCATTTCTTAGACTCACATCTGGATTTTTTTCCTAAGAATTTAGAGGCTGTGCCCGATAAGTACGGGTAGAGGTTCCTTCAGCGCATTTCACAGATGGAAATGCGCTATCAGGGCAAATGGAACCCAAGGATGTTGGCCGATTACTGTCCTAATTCTAATCGTGAAAATTCTAAATTGTAAATTCATAATTGAACTGTTTTATTTTTTTTGTTTCGGACGGTCATTATTCGTTGAAATATTTAAATTACATTAATCAATATAATTCTTGGCCAATAATACTATTTATCGGCCAAGATCAAATAATCGATCAAAGTAAAAAAATGTGAGTGAAGTTTGTGTGGCACTACAAAGTTCAAATTTTATTCCCCAGTGTATATACATTTGTTTGTTAAGAATTAATAACAAATCTATGATTTGCAAATTATTGCTTATGTGAATGAAATCTAAGATGTGAGACGTACGATTTTTTAAAGAATTCTTATATTGCAAGTTAAATTACTTCTAGATCATTCAGATTTACCGAACAAGCTACGTGAAACGTAGCATTGCATAGAATCTAATTGTGAGCAAAGTCACTATGGTTCCAACTGATGTCTCCATTTCAGCATTTTTTCGACATATTTACATATAGATATTATTAATTTATTTTCAAATTAATTCATTATCAATCGCAACATGGAAAATACAAGGAAATGGGAAATTGGAAAGCACCACATAAAAAAATTGTAATCGTTGTTTAATATCAAAATAATCATTCACTCATCTGCAGGATTTTTGGTTGGTTGATCATCGTGATTCGATCACCTGAATTATTGCTTCACAGGATACACTGAAATTGTTGACGTTCACACCCCCAATGGGATTAACTTCAATTCAGCGTTGAAGTGAACTATAAACTATGAGGTTTAAGATCTTAAGGTGGTTTAAGATGAGCGTCCGCAACTGTAGTTGCCAAAATGACGACACAACCCAGCAAACAATCTAATCATTATATAAGGCTTATTTCGGTGTAGTTTATTCCTCAGTGCATAAGTCCTATCAATTGTAAGGGAAAACAGTTTGCATATACTTTACCTTATTTTATGCCTTAATTTAACATGGGCCATGTCATAGGCAATAAGGTTTACAGCATTTATCATTATATATACCTTATGATAAGGCATTTATAATGATATAATAGAAGTGGTGATTGCACTGTACGAAATGCACTTACCCAAGAATTATCGCTTACTCGAGATAGTTGTCACTCACTTTTCACTATCACACTCTTCACATTCATTTTTCGAAGGGAAAAAGCCATAATGCAAATGCATTGCGATACGGAATACTACAATGCAGAGCAAAAACAAATGATTTAGCGCGTGAACTCGAGAATGATCTACGTAGAAGGTATGAGAAGATTCCGGATTGCATGGATGGGAGTACATAAGCGACTGCAGCAGGCGGTGACTGGGAGGATTGTTGAAAAAGTGGAAAGCGACAATGCCCGTCAACAAAAAATGCCGAATCAAATGTACTTTCCAATCTAAGCAAAAATACGAAATCTTCATTCATAAATAACGAATAACAGCTGAACAATTCTTTAGAATGAATTTTATTTAAAAAAATAAGTTACATAAGTAATTAGGCATATAATTTGCAAATCGAAAACATTTTCATGCATGAAATGTGAAAACAATACAATATTTACATTTTCCAAAACCGTCTGCTACTTTCGGTGTTGAATTTGACAGTGAGTTAGAAAAGTAATTTCTGTAAAGCTATAATTACAAATATTACTTGAATGTTGAAATTATTATGAAATCGATCGCTAAATCATGCGCTTCACTTAGTCAACGTTAATTGAGAACGCTTATATTAATGCCCAGATACAGTACTGCGTGACGGCGATGCGTGAGCGCGATGCGATTCTCGCTCGTCGTCGCGCAACGCATTCAATTTACAATACACGCAATACGAGGAATAATAATGTTCATATGACAAATGTCAAATTGATGAAGTTCTAAATGAAACTTGATTGCAATTGTTTTTGATTTTTTAAAAATTTTAAATTTGGGAATTTCCATCGTTTGGCAAAAAATAGCCTCAACAAGAATGCATGAAATTTTCATTCAAAATTCGTTCAGAATAACCCTAGCACTTTAAAAGTAAATAAGACGTTTGAATTTCAAATTTCATTTAAGCGCCATCAAGCATCTGACAAACGTCAGCTCACCTTGAGGAATTTTCGATTTTCCGAATGTTTCTCGCCTCGCATCGACGCATCGCAATAATTGTACGATGTCCTATACAAATACATGTTTCAAAAACGGGTTGACATTTGCTGCGAGACTCTCGTCACTCTAGGCCGAAATACAATAGCGCGAGACTGCGATACGAGAGCGAGACGAGAGTCTCGGAGCAAATGTCAAGCAGTTTTCGTAACATGCATTTATATGCGACATCGTACAATGATTGCGAGGCGGGAAATATTCGGAAAATCGAAAATTCCTCGCAACGAGGTGCGTGAAGTTTGTCAAATGCAATATGGCGCTTAAACGAAATTTGAAATTCAAACGCCGTAATTACTTTTTAAGTACTTTGGTTATTATGAATGAATTTTGGATGAAAATTTCATGCATCCTTATAAAGGCTTTTATTAGCTAAACGAAGGAACATTCAAAATTCAAAAATCATTTTCAAATGTCACCTATTTGACATTTGTCATATGAACATTAATGTTCCCCGCATCGCGTGCATTGTAAATTGAATGCATTGCGCGACGACAAGGGAGAATCGCATCGCCGTCACGCAGTATTGTATTTCGGCTTTTAAGCATTTTAAATTCTCATTAAACTTGAGGATATGGTCTTTAAAGTTATAAACAACGAGATATTTAAATATAAATTTCGAGATATTGTTTATGAGTATTTGAATAATAAAATTAAAACAAAACATGTACTTGAATTAAAGCAAGCAAATATTGTATTGTTTGTGACAATAGTTTAGATAAAGAAATTTACGCCCATTTATTTATAATTCCTATGAGACTTTTTAAGTAAGTGTTGGTAAATTTGCACAATTATGCGTAAAATTAGACATATTGCTCTATGTATGTCACAAATAAAGTGAGCTTTGAAGATAGAAGGCCTAGAAATGAAACAACGTAGGTGAGTGGTGAGCGTACCATATGGTTTATGTGAGTTATTGAGTATGAATAAAATTTGAATTTCAAAGAATGTTGAATTTCAGAGAATGCTAATGTAAACTCCTCTACACCTTCAACAAGTTTTGCTTACAAATACTAATACACCAAGCCATCGGATGCCGTTATATTGGGGATTTATTCGAATTTTTAGAGCTCCTTAGTGGAATCCCTATAATAACTTCATCCAAAAATTTCGCGTGCCTCACCTTTAGATGAAAAAAAAGAATGAATGTGATTGTGAGTCAAGCACTGATATTCCCCCCTTGAAAAAGCGTCAGAACGCGAGCTAACTTTACACTAAGTTGATGGATTTTATTAACTTGAAATGCAGCACAATCGTACTGAAAAACTATCTAAGAACACATATCTGTTTTTGATGTCATTAAAACTGGGTATATAAAATAAAAATAAACAAATTAATATTTTAATTTCCACTTGTTGATTTGGAACTTCTGATCTTTCGAGAAAATTTAAATAAAAAAATCTTATGGAAAAGATTATTTAGTAAATAAGGGAGCACATTATCGGCCCCCAGCTGTCTGTTTTTTTTTGTTTGGAGGTGAAGGCTATTTACGCCCTGAATGTCGGACTCTCCCGCTACCGGAATACCGACTAAACACCTCCCCTGTCACACCGAGAACCTAGCCTGGAACTATTTGCCACATTACTTCGGACTAGGCCTCATTAATCATCGCTTAGCGGTGCCTTCAGGTTAAGGGAAATCCCTCTTTCTGCACGGATGGGTAGGAAGGAATTGCGATTAGAGAGAATTGCGATTATTAGAGTATTGCGTTACAGAGATCCCTCTCCCTCGCCAAGCGATCCATCATGCCCTTCTTTATAATAAGTACTGTCCGTACGTAATGCGACACACAGTTCCAGTTGTCTTTTGATTCCATCATTTTTCCCGTTACATTTTCTGGGGAAATTATGCCAATTTTCTCCGAGAGATGCGAACGGAGTCTTGTAAATCTATTACACGTAAAAAACGTATGGCAGGCATCATCCGTCATCCCCGGGCAGAACACGCAAGTTGGGGATGGTGTCTTTCCCATCTTATACAGGTAAGACAGAAAATATCTGTGACCACTGAGTAGTTGCGTCAGATAATACGAGGCACGTCCAGAAATTAAGTGTACTCAATTTATGTAGGGTTCAAAAAAATTTAATTAAACAAAAACATACTTGGTTACACTTGTACATATGTAAGTTATTTTTCGACGTAGTCACCATCTCTCTCGATGCAAGTGGTGAGCCGCGGGATCAATTTTTTGATGCCTGCCTCGAAGAAGTCTCCCGCCAGCTCTTTCGCCCACTTCTTCACCTCCCCCTTCACCTCTTCGTCCGTTGAAAACTTGTTCCCACCCATGTGCACCTTAAAGGAAGTGAAGAGATGGAAATCTGAAGGGGCCAAGTCAGGGGAATACGGAGGGTGGTTCAAAACGTCCCATCCAAAAGAGTCTAGGAGTTGCTTCGTGGCGTTGGCCGTGTGATGTTTGGCATTGTCGTGCAGCAGGCAGACTCCCTTCGTTCGCATGCCCCTCCTTTTATTCTGAATCGCCCTTTTTAGTTTTTTTTAGCGTCTCACAGTATCTTGCCGCGTTGATGGTCTCCCCGTGAGGCAGATATTTAATCAAAATTATGTCTTTATGGTCCCAAAACACGGATGCCATGATTTTTTTGGCTGAAATTGTGGTTTTGAATTTCTTGGCGAAGGGTGACAAGGTGTGACGCCATTGTTGAGACTGCCTCTTAGTTTCAGACGTGTAGTGGGTAACCCAAGTTTCGTCTTCGATAACTTCGATAAGAGTAGAGAAAATCATCGCCTTCAAGTTCGTAGCGTTCCAGAAACTCTTTGGAGCTCTGCACTCGATTTTACTTGTGCTCTTCTGTCAGCTGTTCTGGGACCCACCTCGCAGACAATTTCCGATATCTGAGAGTTTTTGTGATTTTTTCGTGTATAAGGGATCTGGAGATTTGCGGAAACATCGCAGAAAGTTCATCTAACGTCAATCTGCGATCGTCACGGACCGCAATCTCGATTTTTTCCAAAAGTTCGTCAGTCACAATTGAAGTTCTTCCGCTCCTCTGATCGTCATGCACGGAAGTACGGCCATTTTTAAACTCGCAACACCACTTGTACACACTCGTACGATTCATAGCTTTATTACCGTAAACAGTTTTCACCTCATTATAAATTTCAACCGGAGCTTTTCCCTTCGCAACGAGGTAGCGTCACTAACCTCGGATTGGTCTCGTTTTGAATGGGAGGGGTCAGGCTACGCGGCAGTGTTGCCAACATGTCGAAAAAGTATTCCCTACAACTGTGAGTGTACCAGTACACTTACTTTCTGGACGTGCCTCATAATCAGTCTCACCATGCATTCTGTAGAACTACGGCCCCAAGTCACTTATCAGCCGTGCGGTCCACCTGCATCGTGTTTCGTTTTCCCATGTTTACTGCCACAAGGTTAGGGTTTTCTCCGTTCCTCTCGGCTGACGGTTTCTCTCGCCGACTCCCCCCTACGCAAGTATACACGTTTCCGTTCCTCTGCAAGTAACTTAATAGGAAACACCCTCGAGATTGCCAGCACTGCAGGTTCAGAGACAGTGCGGTATGCAGCCGCTATCCGCAAAGCTCCTTGCCTCTGCATCTGTGCCAGACGCCTTCGGTGCGTCGCTTTACTAAGAGCCTCAGCCCAAACCTCAGAGCCATACAAGAGCACTGACTCCATTGAACTCATCAGTAGACGTCTTTCGCTCGAGGTTGGCCCCAGCGTGTTGGCCATAATGCGATTGAGCGTCGATACTCACACGGAAGCCTTATCCGCTGACGCTCGAACCTGCTCGAAAAAACTCATCTACGAGTCAATCATCAAGCCAAGGTATCTGATTGATTCTTTCGGCTCGATGATCATTTCCCCCACCCGAACGAGGATAACACGAGGGATCCGCTTCTTGGTGAGGACGAAAACCTTGATCTTTTCCAGTGCTAGGCTAAGCCCACGGTCTGTCATCCACACGCTCACTCGGCGTATTACCGCACCCAGTTTAAGCTGCGTCTGTCCGACAGTACGTGCGGCGACTAGTACTGCTACGTCATCTGCGTAGCCAACCAGGCGCGACTCCCCCGGTAACTGCAGCCTCAAAAGCTCATCGTACGAGACATCCCTGATGCGCCACCCCTGATGTCAAATCAATTCTTCGCCGGCCTTCCAATGTGTCATAGATGAGTTTTCGGTTTTTGAGGTAGTCCTTCAATATCGGCATCAGATACCTCGGCACCCTGAAATATTCCAGAGCACGAAGAATATCTGTCCATCTAGCAGAGTTGAAGACATTTCTCACATCTAGTGTTATGAGCAGTACTATTCGTCTCGAGTAGTGATTGTGGGCTTCTGCCTGCTGAAGCGCGCTCACTACCTCTGCTATTGCACCGATCGTGGATCGATCAGCCTTGAAGCCGTACTGCCGAGGAGACAGATCCCCGGCAGTTCGAATGGCTTCTCCAAGTCTTTCTCTAATGAGCCTCTCGAGCACCTTCCCAGCGGCGTTCAGCATACATAGGGACCGATATGTAGATGGTTGCTCCGCGTTCCCCTTCCCCTTGTGGATCAGCACGAGCCTCGCCTCTTTCCTGCAATTTGGAAACGCGCCCTGCTGCAAACAGGCATTGAAAGTGGTGAGCAGTTTGTCAGGACAATGTTGATGTGTAAGCTGCATCACTTCTGCTGGTATACCGTCAGGCCCTGGGGCCTTTTTCGATTTTAAAGCTTTCATCGCATCATTCAGCTCGATGGTGGTAAAAAGTGGGCATTCTCCAGGACATTCAACATCTGCATCATCGGGACGAATAGGATGCATAGGGAAGAGCGCTCTAACAATCTCGTCCATTTTTTCCACTTCAAGGACACAGGGCCTCCTTGCAGCTCCTAATTTCCGCATGGCAAGCTTGTAACACAGCCCCCACGGGTCTCTGTCGATGTACTCAACTAGATTGCGCCAGCAGCTAGCCTTGCTTTCGTTAATTAACCTACGGAGAACTTTTCTAGCCGACCTGTATTGCTGTCGTTCGGGAGTGTGACTCGTCTCGATTTCTTAAACGTTGAGATTCGCGGCGGAGTTTATGAAATTCACTCCGCTTTTCAGCGACTTCTGCCGACCACCACCAGACCCAGCTGTCTGTTTAAAAATAATATTAATGATAATAAAGAAAACCTGAAAATGGAGCAAAAAAAGCAAAGTTCAGATTTAAGATAAGATTATAAAATTCAGCGGACAAAATAATTTTTGGCTTTTTGCTCAATAATCGGCAGTTGATGACATAGCGAGTCAACCAACTCATAATTCATGGCGTCATCAGTCCTTTAATGGCTTATTCTTGTAGTGGATTATAAATAGCTTTATTACAATCTCAACCGTTTAATATTAAATGGTTGATCAGAAAATAGATGTATCAAAAATATTAACATTATAAATGCATTTTAAACTCAAAATTCACAATCATAACGTAAGAAACTTGGCATCTAGATGTACGTCAAAAATTTATAGTGTAAACATTAATATCCGGACTGAAATTATAGGTGCAAGTATGAAGTATTGAACATATTCTTCAGGAGGATATTTGGCACAATCTTTTTATATGAATCTTTACTAAGCGTAATGAACAAAACACAAGCAATCTTCGTATAAACAATAGCAAATGGGAATGTTAGACATATGTTAGTTTTAAGATTTAATTATGATAATTATCAGTGACAATTCAAATTTCAAATCAATGTTATTCAGGTGGAAGGAATCTGTGTAGAAATAAATTGATATCGATGTAAAGTCAAATTTTGCGGCTGTATATGTTTTAGCTTCTGTTGCATCAAAATTATAGAAATGAGTTTCGTAATCTACGGCCATAGAATATATTTTGAATACATTAATGTAAAGAAATTTTCGCAACACTTTTATATTTATTTATAAAAAAAAAAAATATAAAATGATTACGATATGGAAACCGTATCACTTTTCGCGAAAAAGTTTTCAACAACTTTTCATGGATCCAATTGTAATGAAAACCGTAGATAATATTCGTTGTAGTCTACCTCTAACGTGTGGCAATCCCAGCAGTACATATTTTGTATTCTAAGCACATATTTTTTGTTCAATTTTCGCAAATTAATGAATGTTTTATTGAAACCCGTAAAAAAAGAATAAAAGAGGAATTACTTAATCTAAAACCATGTTCGTTCTTTTCACTGGTCCTTCCTTTCCACTGGACAGTGGCAAGTGCATCGTGGTTTAGGTCATCAAGTGTTTCGTCGGAATCTGTGAATCTGATTAGTGATTTGCCTTCACGGAATAGATTGTTTTTGTGAATAGTTTTCGGGTAAAACTATATTTCAGTTACAGATGCGTAATGGAGAATATTGATGATTTGAATTTATTAGAATTTTAAAATGATTAAAGTAAAGTTTTTTTCTTGGAAATGTCGTGTACGGAAAACAGAGCATTACAATGATTGGTTTAATGATGGAACTGGAGCGAAAATTCACTAGTGATCCTACCCACGTCAGCACATCTCACCGAGCTGAACTAGCCCGCAAGCAGCCACCATCTTAGTGGACTTTCGAGTGGCCGACCATTTGACCCGAAGGGTACAGTTCGTTGCGACACTTAATTACGTCACATGTGTTGCACGTGGGGGTGATTCCTTCCAGACGCTCAGATCTACCATAAACCCTAAGAAAAAGATTAAGTAGATCTGGGTTATTTTAAAGTAATAAAAGATGCAAATATCATTTGCATAGAATTCTTTTGGGATTAAATCTAGACGCTCATGCGTGTCATAAATATCCTAATAAAAGGATTTAAGCCAGACGTAGGATAATAAAATATGTTAATTATATAGACGTAACTAGATATGTAAAAATATGTATAAATAGATAGATTTAAGTTATTATATTGTCAGTCTTAGCAGTGAAACGCTGGAGTCAAATCGTTTTTAAATAATAATCCGGACGTTTTCTTATTTCCTCTTTCTCTCGGTGCACGAAAAGTCCTTGCACATAACTACTTCTCGGACTTCACGTCCTGTTGTCGATGCATGGTCGACTCGTCATGGAATCGTCGTCGTGATAACTCCGACTTCTAATTCCATTAAGTTCCAGATACAATACTGCGTGACGGCGATGCGTTTCTTGCTCGTCGTCGCGCAACGCATTCAATTCACAATGCAAGCGATGCGAGGAAGAATAATGTTCATATGACAAGCGTGAAATTGGTGACGTTTATAAATGATAATTGCTTTTGATTTTTTAAAAGTTTTGAATTTGGGATTTTCTTTCGTTTGGCAAATAAAAGCCTCAACAAGGATGCATGAAATTTTCCCTCAAAATTCATTCCGAATAACCCTTGTACTTAAAAAGTAATTAAGGCGTTTGAATTTCAAATTTCATAAAAGCGCCATAAAGCATCCGACAAACGTCAAAACACCTCTCGGCGAAGAATTTTCGGTTTCCGAATATTTCTCGCCTCGTATCGATGCATCGCAATCATTGTACGATGTCGTATACAAAAGCATATTATGAAAACTGGTAGACATTTGCTGCGAGAGTCTCATCGCGCTCTCGTATCACAGTATTGTATCTAGGCCTTTACACATTCATTTCATTAATGGGTTCATAGGTGGTACAGAAAAAATAAGCGGGACCAGCCGAAATGATAAATCTTAAAAATATAACTATAGGCACAATTATGTTACGTTCTGATTGTCCAAAAACAATTATTTCTTGCAAGGCGAACATATCATTAGCTGCTATTATTCACTTGCCACGAAAGCCGGTTGTCGAAAAAGTTTCAAATAATTCCACACTGGAGCAGTCAAATCGTTAAGGGGGTACATGGGTTTCAAAATTTATCAAAGTATATCATAACAAGAGTATTTTCTCGAAGTTTCAAATCGATCGGAACAAAACTCTAGGAGAGCGAGCGATTTCCCCCACTAAGCTCTACCACCTGCTCAAACCGTATATTCACAACGCTGGTTTCTTCTTCATTATTCTATATCATTCTTCTTCTTCTTCACATATATATATATATATAAAGAGGATCTAGTTACTTTTGAATTGTATACGTTGTATATTGTATATAACGGTATAAACGGCTATATGTATGTATGTATCCAAATATAATTTATACATTCAGTCATACAATTGCTTGCTGAGCCACGAGGTTTCAATATTACCTGAATTTATACATATGCGCAGTACACTTTATTTATTTCATATTATTTAGTTCCTACGAAGTAAAAGTTGATATATTTCAATTAGATTACATGTGTATATTGTGAATTTTGAAAATGAAAAAACTCCTGAAAAGTCTCTCCTACTAAAACTCCTACAACTCCTGAAAAAAACAAATTGTCTTTCTCGAGTGCATCAGCAACAAAAATTTGAAGTGACGATGCACCAAATATGCCAAAAGACCTAACAGTTCAATATGAAATTTTAAACTTTTTTTTTTGGTTTTTTCAACCCTCACTCCAGCTCTGTAAAGTGTTCTAACATTATTGATAACAATGGTGAAGAAAAAGTATGCAATGGAAAAGTGGAATTCAAACAGTGTTCTAAAGTCGGCCTTGGTTTCAATATTATACTCAAGTGTGAAAATTGTGAGCCTCGCTATATTTCATCGTGTGAAAAAATAGGAAGGTCTTATGAAATAAACCGACGATTCATATTTGTTATGCGAATTTTAGGGTTAGGCCTTGCTGATTGTACAAGGTTTTGTGGTCTAATGGACATAAGTCGTTCTTTTTTAAATCAGTAAACATACGACTTTTATATCAACAAGATATTGGAATGTATAAAGCCAGTTTCTGACATCCTTTTTGCCTCTGTTGCAAAAGAAGAAAAAAATTTTACCTGTGACGAACTGACCTGTGACCTGTGAGCTGACCCGTGTGTTTCGGGAGAAGGGACTTGGAAAAAGCGTGGATTTACATAATTGTATGGCGTGGCCTCATTAATTGGTTGTTATTTGTTATAGTTATTATGTGTGAAACATAGGAAAAAAAATTAAACACAGCTGAGTTTGAAGAGAGGTACGAAGATAATTTAAAAAAAGAGAATGCAGTGCGAACCACGAAGGACCAGCTGGTAATATGGAAGTATCATCAATCGGAGAAATGTTCAAACGTTCGATTTCAAAATATGTGAGCAAATAAATAATAGCTTCCTTTTAATTTTGTGTTTTATTTTCTTTCTCGAAACCGGTTTTCGACCGTAATTGTTCGGTCTTCTTCAGCGACGTCGCTGAAGAAGACCGAACGATTACGGTCGAAAACCGGTTTCGAGAAAGAAAATAAAACACAAAATTAAAAGGAAGCTTTTATTTATTTGCTCACGTGGAGTATTTTGTGAAGAAAAAGGAGGAAAAATGAATTCGATTACAAATATTCAAAATATGGTCTAAGATATTTGAATTACATTGGGAACGTAAACATATTCTGCTGCTCTTGAATCAAAACCTTATGGTGAAGATTGTGAAATAAATAAAAAAGAGTACGTGGGACATGTGCAAAAAAGAATGGGCACCAGATTGCGCGATTTAGTTAATAATACTGTTGAAGAACAGAAAACTAAAACTGGTAAAATTATTAGAAAGAAAATTCTGCTCTTAAAGGTAGGGTTACGGGTAAACTGATTGACAAATTAACTATTTATTATGGACTCGCTATAAGAAGAAATTCTGATTCAGCTGAAAAAATGAAGGATGCCATATGGGCTACATTCTTTCATTATTCTTCGACAGACCAAAAGCCTCAGCACGAAAAATGCCCAAGTGGCAGTGAATCATGGTTTACCAGGCAACAAGCTTCTGCTGCAAATACATTTTCTTCATTTAAACATGATTATAAACCATTGCCAAGTGATATTTTGTCAGCCATCAAACCTATTTATGAAGACCTTAGTAAAGATGAGCTTCTTCAACGCTGCATTGGTGGATTCACGCAAAACAAGAATGAGAGCCTCAATCAGTTGATTTGGAAAATCTCTCCAAAAAAAAAACTTCCTGCTGGCTCTAAAATAGTTAACATTGCTGCATTAGTTGCCGCTTGCAAATTTAACGAAGGCATTTCAGCTTTATTATTGTTTATGCATAGCATGGATGTCAAACTTGGCCATAATAGCCACGAGTATGCACAAAATGAAAATTCACATCAAATAATCATGGCAGAGAAGAAAGCTAATGCTGCGACTCGAGAAGCCAGAATTCGTCTCAGGCAGCAATAGAAGGATGCCTTAGACGTAGCAGCTAAAGCAGGACAACTGCTTTATGGAGCCGGAATCTATGATTCTATGTTAGTTGTCAAAAAAAAAAGATTTTTCACCTCTTTATTTCAAATTTAAACTACAAACGCGTGTTTCTCGAAAAAACATTTTGTAAGTCGGCAGTCACGATTACTTAAAAACTTTTCCACCGAACCTATTAATATTTCGCACACTTCTTCTACATAGTATTCTCTAGGGGGTGAACGATTGATTTTCGTTTTGGTGCATTCCAACTTTACTTATGTGGCAAAATATATTGATTTTTTATACCGAAAAATTATTTTTTAGCGCGCAACGCCGCCAAAAATTTAAATTCCGATTTTTTAACAAATCCTTCGTTCACCCTCGAGCTGTACACGTATACTGCAAGAAAAAATGTTTTTTTTTTGTTTCAGATAAATCTAAAGCAAGATATTATGCCTGCCGCATTTTCACTAGAGGGGTTTTTATTTCAAAATTTTCAAACGAAAATTTCACAAAATATTGTTCAAATGTTGTTTTTTCCAATAAAGTTTCACTATAATAGTTACAATACAATTAAGTTACAAATTAATACAATAGTTTCAATATAATTGTATTTATTGCACCTTTAAAAAGTGTGTCCAAGGTTTAGTCATTTAAAACCCAAATGTTTCATGAAATGTCCTGTTGCCATGAGACTAAACGTTTGCCTTTATGCATATTTTATGGCATGCTGAGTATCATACTCTTAAATCCATGTGTTATTTACGTAACTAATGTCATTAAAATGGGATTTAAAACAGATTCAAAAGCGGTTTCAGTACCCAACTTTGCCACGCAAACTCCAGGAATCTATTGCCGATAGGCAGTAAGTTCCAGCACTAAGAAGACTTCATAACCTCTCTTTTAAAATTTAGTCATGAAAAATTTGTGGAATCTGCCAATCAGTCAAGGGAAGGATGATAACAATCGACTGCTGGCAGAAGCCAATTAGCGTCGACCATTGGAAAAATGCTTTATCCACTGCAGAGAGGATCTGTAAATTTTCAAATTTGCCATATTGAACTTGACCTAACTGAATTTACTCAAGTTCAAATTCGTGCCACGATGTACTTTTTCTTCAATTAAATAAAAATTTCGTAAATATAACGATAGTTAAGCTATGAGTTTATTTTTCGAAAAGGTTAGCTTTCTGGGGTTACGACCTAGTTTTTGCATTCATAAAAAAAAAACAATCAAAAATTTATTAAAATAAGTTTTGTTGTCTGTTTACTTTAAAAGGTATTCTACAAATCCTTCAAGGGATCAACTGACTTTCAACAAAAAGAAATAAACACTTAAAGAACAGAACACTGCCCTACAATATTGGACAAAGGATATGCGTAACGTTTTTATTAAAGTAAAAAATAAATAAAAACAAAATGACTTACTCGCGAATTTTTCAAGTTCACCTCGAGGAGTTCATCTTCAATGGCGACAATTGTCTCCGTTACCGGCGGTTTTTCTGTTTTCGTTGTTTCTGCAATTGGTTTGCTGAGGTTGGCATTATCCTGTTTTTGCTTTTCTATGTTTTGCTTTTCGGGCTTAGCGATTTCCAGCTTTACGTTATCAGCCCTAAGCTTTTCCATTTTCGTTTCTCCTAGTTTTTGTTTCTCCATGCCAATTCGAAAGTTAATATTTAAAACAACACTTCAAGAATGCTTAAAGGACACACTTTCGGTCAATCGATCGATATTTTCACATTTGCCGCGAACTCTCGCGATTCAATTTCACCTCGTGGCACCTGGCACAGATGCGTATACTGAAAAACCAATTTATTAAGAATTCGCCCGCTATGCGTGAAATATTCTGTGCAACTAACTCATTGGTGGCAGGTTTACTTGTCGGTTTGTGTTTAACTTTTTGTTTACATGTTGGCTGTGCATATATGATCGGTTCAGTTATAGTTCACTTTATATCCGAATAAAAATATATTTCACAGACTTTCATCTGCTGCTGGACTCGAGATCTAATGCAAAGATACTCTGGCTCTAGATAATTTTGGAATCACCAAATTTACAGCTTTGTGTGGCGTTCAACGCACGTTAGATATGTTGGAAGCATATTAACACATCTTTGAACGATCCTCATAAATATTGGCATGGTCTTGATTGACAGCGCAGATCATTATTCTTAAGCCTGAGGAACATCTGGTTTTCGGTCTAGATTGAAGTAGTAAATATCGCAATGGACTAAATAAAATAATGCCTTTCGAAAGAAAGGAAAGCATTGATGGAGGAATAAGTGTGTGATGCATGATCATTGTTTTGACTCTACAATATGGTGAGATGTTTCACGTGTAATAGCTTCGCAAAGTCAGTGTGGGTGCTTTGAGATGTTTTCCACAATATTTATTATATAAATGTATCAGGGAAACTTTTCTTGTTATAAGTCGGGACTTTATGACTTAATTTTGGGAAGAATACTGAGTCCTCGTTAAGACTACTTTTTGTGAGTCATGATATCAGCTTAAATTCGAATTCCAAGCAATAATTAAACTTCTGATTAAGATGAAATATTTATTACTCATCCGATAATAATTGCAGAAAACGGGCTAAAAATGTAAACAGCTCCTTAAAAAATAAAAGTACCTTTAATTGTTAGTATAATTGTAATTATGGCTATTCTTTCCATTCGAATATCAGACTAGATGAATTATTGCTCTTGCATCCAATTATTTCGAGCCTATATTCAGATTTTTTTGATGCTCGTCTAAATGCAATTTTTTATGGTTGCAATACAACATAATATTTAATTACATTTTTACTAGCCTGCACAGTAGAGATATCAGGAAGCTTAAATTTATATGTTCCCCACAAATATCATAATAGATACTGCAAATCAGGCCTTCATTGCACTTAAAGATAAAGTAATATTAACAGCTTGTTTATCGTTTGAAATGGCTTGCGGAAAGTATTCAACTTTACTGACGGTTGAGAGCCGTATCCTTTCGAGTTAAATATTATTGAATGTTCTTGGAGTAGTCGATTTCGTGGAGCCAGTGCAATTGAGCACTTTTGATTCATTCTTCTCTATAAGTATTCCCGCGGTCACTGCAACCTGGAATATATACTAATTTCTGTTTATTCTGTAATTGATGTTAGACTTGGGTGCATTTGTGTTGATCTGTTAACTAGGATCTTGAGGAATTCCATGGTTTTATTAGGGTAGTCGAAGAGTTTGAATTTTCGATCGCGTATCTATTTGTCTATTGTCTAGAGTCTGAAGTCAGCCATAAAACAATAAAGACGTACACACACCCGTCACTGCATGTAATTATCCCGAGCAAATTATTCACAACTTTCCCAACAAAAACTCAATCAAATTTTACACAAAAATACCATCAAAACAATCCTTCGCTCATTTCGGACTAATGATACAACGCGGGGGCAATTAGTCCGGGAAAAACCGCGTGTTTCCTAAATTCCTCTGAACACTACCTATGTCAGGATATATAAACGAGGGAAACAAAACGTTCATGGTCAGAGTCGATCACGGTGCCGAACGACTGAAGTCGCGGCGTCGCACGCTATCGATTTGCATAGTGTTAAACTAGAAATAAAATATATATTTTGCATTTTCATCCTCCCGCATTTTTTATTCCCACAGAAACCATCCACAAATGGTGACCCCAACGTTCAATAAGTGCCGTCGCCCCAGAAATGCTGATCAACGAACCAGAGCAGTTTACCAACTACACGCCTGTCGGACTACCCCTGTTTATGCCAACCGGACCAGCGCTATGGATTGCAATCAAAGAAGGAGACTTTGCTGCTGCAAATATAGAGACTGAGACCAAAAAGTTGGAGATCCCAGATCACCATGCAAGTTATTCATTTATTCAACAAATATTTCCTTGTTGATACCGGCTCCGGTCTATGCGTTTTTCCGCGGTCAATAATGCACGGCCCACTCAAAAAGACGACGCACAAATTCGCCGCTGCCAACAGATCTACCATCGCAACATACGGCAAGATGGCTCTAACTCTAACAACGCTCGTACTGTTCATTCGGCATATTCAGGACTCCTCGCAAACACTTCGCGGCAAGATGATTTTTTCAAAAATGGTCTTGAAAAGCGTACCATCATATTTCCGTTGCCGAGGAAGACGTGCGCAAGACCACCATCATAACATCGTTTGGTTTATACTAGATTTTGTTTATGACCTTCGGCTACCGAAATGCAGCATAAACATTTCAGCGGTTCATGGACGAAGTACTCCGCGGCCTGGAATTAGTTTTCCTCGTTGCCTCAGAATCCAAACAACAGCATCAAGGTCTCATGCGGCTAGTCTTCAAGCATTTAGCAGACTACGGTGGTATCATCAACGAAAAAACCATCTTCAGCGTTAATGAAGTGCCATTTCTTGGTTATGTTGTGTCTAGCGAAGGTATCAGGCCATCACAGGAAAAATCATTGACTTTCTGGAATCATAAACTGCCAAACAGCTTTGACAGTGTCTGGGCATGATCAACTTCTACAAAGTTGGCATGTCAAATACTGCGTGGATTCAATCCCTTTAAAACGCTTTGGTTTAAAAGTTTGGTTTGGGTATAAAAGATAAACCCAAGCTGGAGTGAACAGCGACAGCCACAAAGGCATCCCAAGAGGCAAAACAGAGCTTGGCGAAAGCTACTTTGCTCGCACATCCACAGCCCGTCGCTGAACTCGTCCTGATTAGCGATGCTTCAGACTACTCGGTGGGAGCACCCCTACAACAACGAGTGAACGGCGTTTGGGGATCGCTAGCTTTCTATTGAAAAAAGCTCACCCATGCAGAAAGCAATTAAAGCGCTTTTAACAGAGAACTGCTCGCCATATACCTAGCCATCGAGCTATTTCGCCATATACCTAGCCATATACCTAGCCATCGAGGCCCGAGAATCCACGGTTTACACTGAACGCAAACCGTTGACTTTTGCATTCCACCAAAAACTCGACAAGGCTTCTCCACGACAAGCATGACATCTTGACTTTACCATCCAGTTTACAACCGGAATACAAAACATCTCTGGTGAAAACATCGTAGCTGAAACGTTATTACGCATTGAAGAAGCGGAGGTCCCAACATCACAGCGACATCACAGGCAAACGGCAGGGAACTGACGGATGTGTTGCGTCCAGGATCTTCCTTGCAACTCAAGCAATTGCAGATCCCAGAAAATAACGCACAAGTTTTTTGCTATACCTCAACGATGAAGGCGCGCCCATATGTCACACCAATACGTCACCAACTCCCTCATCCTGGAGCCGTCTCGTCGCTCAACGATTCGTCTGGCCGTCAATCAAGAAAAACTGTCGTGAATGGACACGAGCCTGCATCGAATGCCAAAAATCCAAGCTTCACGGCTCGTATCAGCTCCCATTGGCAACTTCGCACCACCATTCACCAGGTTAGAACACGTACACATCGACATCATAATCATGACTTTTTCAGAAGGAAATAGGTATTGCCTCACTTGTGTCGGCCGGTTCTCACGTTGGCCAGAAGTAATACCAATGTACGTCCAGTGCTTTCTGGAAAGTCTGGATCAGCCGCTTTGGGCCACCGCTTCGTACTACCACCGACCAAGGACGACATTCTTATTCCGTTCTCTCAACGGTCTCGAATCCACCGAACCGGCTGACGAAGCGACATGGCACCTGACCTCCGTTTGCTATCAAGGACCTCGCTACAACATCACACATTATTATACGGCACGATGCCATTAAAAACTCACTGCAAAATCCATACGATGGTCCCTATGAGGTGATCAGGCGGCCTGATAAAAATTTCACCGTAGTTATTCGAGGCAAAGAGACTACAGTGTCCATCAACCGCCTCAAACCAGCATTCATTCTGACGGAAACATCTCCATCTGACATCTGACGGAGTAACGGAGTCATCATCAGCGCAAGATATAACGCACAACCATCGACACCAGTGGAAAATAATCCACACCTAGCAGATGCTAGCCAAAGCAAAATGCCGCCACGAAACGACTAGAAAATACCTGGACGATCAGATCAGGACTTCAGTGATATATTACTACCTTCAACCTGACTTCATCACTGGCAGAGGGTGATGTGGCGGAAACGCTATACAAATTCCAGGCCATTAAACAATAAAGATGCAGACAGTATATATAAACGAGAGAAACAAAACGTTCATGATCCGAGTCATTCACGATGCCGAGCGGTTGAAGACGTGGCATCGCGCGCAATCGATTAGCACTGTGTTAAACTAGAAATAAAATATTTTTTTACATTTTCATCCTTCCGCATTTTTCATTTCCACATCAACCACCTATATTACTTATGTATGTCCACGTTTCTAATATATCATGGAATTGATCCTATCCATCTCAGAGCCATATTTTGCAATGTGTATTCCACTGAATTCCATTGCAATATTCTACAATGGACTTCTTTCGGAAATCCGTAATAAGATTGTATAGGGAGTATCGCTGTCGGGAGAGTCCTGTAATACGCATCTTCATCGGAAATAAATTGAAAAGTATTTCATTCTGCATTAAGTAGACAAGCGTGATTGGACAATGCTTGAATAACAAATGACAAAGCTGGTACAGGGAACAAAGAACTTACCCGAATTCTATCAAGCGATTTATCGCCACGCCTCGTTAATTTTAAATAAATTTGGTTAAATGGAGCTCAGTCAAAACTCCGCCGATATTATGACTCAGCCCTACGGAGTAAAAGCACTTGATACATCTTCTGAAGGACTCAGAGATTAATCTCCAAAACTCCTCAGTATTCGAGAGCCCTTAGAACAAGGGTTACAAATGGAGTCCTAAAGTATGACTCCGCACCTCCAGCTCCACTTTCCAAAAATCATGAAACCTTCGTACGAACAATGCAAATACCAGCCCCTAAACAACAAATAAATCCTGAATTAGGGAAAAACCATTAAGCTTCTTAACCCTTTAGGCAACCTTTCGAGAAACAATAAAAACAACCGCGTTACAGAACACCCTTAACTTCAAAGTGTGTCGCACGTTGATCTTTCTAAAAGAAAACAAAAATATATGACATAGATCGACAACGAAATTCCCAATAAATCAAACGAAAATCCAGATGACGAGCTAGAAGAACAACTCAAGTTGATCTTCGCTCCCTTGAAAAAAAAAAAATCCAGAAGCAATGAAATACTTAAATCTCTGATCGACACTGAATAAAAAATAACGATATACAATAATATTGAAAATGTTTTTCAAAAACAAACAATACTTTGCATCTACAGATAAATAGGGACTCAAAATCGTTTTGAATAATTGAAAAGTGAAGTTGCAAGAGTCAGATGACATCGCAAAGATCATCGCATGATAGTTTGTCCATGAGGAATCTCTGTTCAAAGTGGGTGCCGTGTTTGCTGTTAGCCAAAAACCACAACGTGCCAATGATTCTGAGCAGTGATTGGCGATGTTTAAACCAAACAAACCCGGATGATTGCGTGGATATGTGATGATATGTGAATCACTTCGATCTGGAATCCGAACAATCGTCATTTCAGTGTGCAATAACTGGTGAACCAAAGTGTGAACCAGTAACCTCGTCCAAAGCGCCCGAAAGCACAACAATCAACTGGAAAGGTTATGACCTCGATATATTGGGATGCGCTCGATATAATATTCATCTACTTTTACCATAGGTAAATACCATCAACAATGGATGTCTGAAAGACGGAGACCATCAAACCACGTAACGAATAGCCGATGTGTCACAAATGCAATAATTTAGACACTCCTCGGGCAATTGCCATGCTCAGGCTCGTTGTGTAAAATGTGGTGACTTGTATCACTTCACGCAATGTAAGAAAAAAATTGAAGAAAAGCCAAAATGTGGCAACAACGGCGGAGAACACACCGCAAGCTATGTAGGCTGCCCGAAAAACGCCAAAAACATGAAGAAGACATTCGCATAGATCGCTGCACAAAACAAACAGCCCACAACAGCAACAACACAGACTTCCAATACTTGAAACAGACACTTGGAACAAGACTTCCATATCTTGTTTGTAATAGCAGGGCCGCTTTTGGTCATTGGAAACGTCTATGCCTACCGCAGGGGATAGAGTGCTGTGAGTAGTAATGAAGCTGGGACTTAGATAAACAGTTGCATCACAAGCAAACACAAAAGGCAGTGCTCATCCAATGAACCAACGCGGAAATATCGTAGACTTTGGCATTTTCCGGCGACAATCAATACAATCTTCCGCTTGCAGAAGCTTCCTACAGCCTAGAAATCAGCTATCGTAACAGTTATATCTGAGCAAGGAAAGAACGATGCCTTCCCCCAAAATTGGAGATCATCTTCCGAGCCTGCGAACTATTGAAGTTGGAGTTCCACAAGGCTCAACCATATCACCAATATTGTAGAAACTGTACACCGCAAACATCCCGACCCTACCAAATAATGTTGAAGTATCACTATAAGGGGACGACATCTGCATATACTATACTTAAGACAAGCCGAAGTCATTATTTTAAAACTGCATCACTCGGAATAATACAAGTATATTTCCGTAAATGGAAAATCAAGACGAATACAGGCACTGCACATGTAGACTCAGATACAATGCCATGGAATAGAACAGCTAAATACTTAGGACTCATACTCGACCACAGGGTCACCTGGAAAGCCCACATGCACAAAAAAAGATCACATTACATATAAATACCCTCAAAAACAAGGTACTAAATTAAAAACAGATTACCAGACCAACACTACTATACGGCATTACCGCTTTCAAAATTTTAAAAAAAGCGCTCCAGTCCCTTCAAAATAGAGCCTTACGGTGGATTTGCTGAATTCCACTGTATATTAGGAACACATACATACAAAAAGACTTACATATTGAGCACTTACGAGGCAGAGCACTAAAACACTTTGACAGAATAAACTAGATTACCGACGGAACCATGGAAATCCTCAAAATACCAATCGAAGAAATTTCGCTCGAATGAAGAGGTTATCGCTGAAACTAGTGCTTATTTCGAGGCAAAAGATAAATCCTTTTACAAAAATGGTATTGAAATAATGACGCGGCGCTGGAATGAATGTGTTGCTCTTGGTGGAGATTGTACTGATAAATAAAGTCAAATTTAAACGAAAAGAACCACGTTTTTTTTGTTATCCCCATGTGTTCTGTCGTAAAGCTTCGACAACTTCATCATCAACTTCTTCATAACCTCACCCCTGAAAAAGCGACACCTGTGTTCAAAGGACAACTAGAACTTACTCGGACGGATGAGAGCTTGACACATAACGCAAGGGTAAAGAGTGAATCCCGAACAACAATAAGGTAGCCATGTTTTTCTTAGTCTTATCCCTATGCGATGGCTCTTAAAGTTGTCCAAAGTCCAAAAGCAGTCTGCTGCTACTGCAACATAGAATCATTTGAAACTCTAAATCAGTTCTCGATAAGGGCGATGCTTCCGGGAAAGATAAATATCACGTAGTTTTTTGCTCAGACACCTATCCAATCCCGAAAATTAATGGTATCCTAACAAAACTTGGTTGTAACAAAGTATTTTCTTTTTAGATCTAAACAGTGGCATCCACCATATTTCCCCTACGGAAATCAATATGGTGATGTTTTCTCAATTAACATTTGAAACTTTGTCAAAGATTTCATATTGCAACGATCATGATTTCAGCCTTATTTTCTTTCACAATTGCTTCAATTCTTTCGTGAACTAATCGTTTGATCTGCATTCCCTATTTAGTATCAAACATTTTAACAAACACGATATCGAATTCGAATCGGATAGCTACCATTGTATGAGCTTGATGTGTGGTGGTTTCATGGCCTTCTGTTAATAAAGCGGTGGCGTCACTTTACTGAGGCCTCAACCAATCGGTAAGCAATTGGATATTCAATCATTAAATAGATCCTGTTCCGCATAAAATGCCATATGGAAACTTTTTATAGATCACCATATATTCCAAGAGCAAACGCACTTTCTTCTTCAGTGTCAATTGTTTTCTTCAATATCAATTCTTTCTGTTTAAACGATTGGCACAGACAAAAATACACTTGTCTAAAAAAATAAATTCAAATGTGAAATGTTGCTTAAACAAAGTTGATTTAACGATGAGGTCATAAAATAACGTCAGTATTAACCTAGGACGAAGACCTCAGACATTAATCTTATGAAGGTGATTACTTTTGATAGAAAAGAAATTTCTTATCAAAAAAAACATCATTCTTTCATTAATAAAAAGGTTTAATTAATTTAATACTATCTACAGTCGCGATTTTAGTTTCAGCGTTCTTACTTTGATAATTTTATTATTAACTACTACTACTACTGCTCCTACTACTACTACGAATACCGCTACGTCTAACAAGCTTTGAAAGTGCATGTCCTGTTTGTCACTTGGGCCATGATTGCAAAATAAAAAAATTTTGTGAATCCGTGATGACGAAGTTAAGAAGTTCCTGTGTTGACTGCGAGTCGGTCCTCGAAATATCGACTAATAAGTGGGAACTGACAAATGATTTCCTTCAAATTTTGTACACATTTAGTAATTCGTAATAGTTCAATATTTTGATAAAACGTGCACCTTTGAAAATTTGCAGAAACTACAATTTTCATCTGAAAGCAATAACAGTAGTCCCTCAACCTGCGTTAGAGTTAGCTTCCAAAGATTTGCAGTGGACAGTAGAATCAACCTCACGCGAGTAAATGGTAGAACCATCCTCAAAAATCCATTTGCTGAATATGAACGTATTTAATTATAAGGTTTGCTTTACATATTATTTTTTACACAATTCCTTCTTTAACGAAAGCCGTGAATTTTCTTATACAAATGCGTAGGCAAGTTATTTGCAGCGGGCCGTACATAAAAATAGGCCGGGTAGTTCCTAGCTTTAATGGCCGTAGTGGGCTACTTGTGTTTCAAGGAGAACAAAATGGCAGCTACCATTACTGAAAAGTGTGGTTTTCTGCAATTTTCGCCAATGGAAACCACTCCAAAACATACTTCAGCATCTACCTCTACCTTTTCAAGTTGGCTTGAGAGCAGCTCAGACCCAATTACGGTGCTATCGATAGCAAAAGTCATATGTGTTTCCTGGCCACTTTGACGATTCGCTAATAAGTACGGGCAATATGTAAGCAAACAACAAACTTTTTACATCGATCAGTTGCACTCACTTAATTGATATTCATTTCACTTTTTTGATGATGCACTTTGCACAAGTGTCCCACGCTTGGGAAAGTTATTCTTTTTGTGAAAAATTATCGTTACTTTTTCCAAACGCGATCCACGAGTGGTCATACAAATCACAAAACATCGATATGTACTTCCGTTCCGATATGTACTTAGCCTACAATAGAAAATCAAAAACTTTGGAAAAGTGGTGTTTCATATTTCAACAAAGTCTCCAGCGATGCTCCAACTTCTCTAACCCGCCTGAAATATCCGTTTTCTCGCAGTCTGTGTGGTAGGCCTCCATGACAGCAATGACCTACTCATTCCACTCAAATTTCTGCGCGGCACATGACTTCTTGGATTTTGGCCACAGCGACCAAAGACCAAGAGGTGTGAGCCGATGCGTGGTCATGGTGGCTGACCCCTGTTTTTTCACGAAATGGGGCATTTTTTCTGCATTTCGGTTTAAACTGGGCATAGGAAACGGTAGCCATAATTATTTCGGCCGTTGCGACAGCCTTCTTCCGAGCACGTTCGCCGTGTGAAGTTCACTGTTTCGAATGTTACTTAGGCTTTAGTGTGTACTAGTAGACCTATAATTGTGCGTCGTATCGTAGAAATTCCTTTGTATTGCGCTTAAACAGCGTCAAATGCTGTTATAATGTAGTACGTATATGTAATGTAGTACGTACGGTTGCGTATTCGAGTAGCAGTTCATAGCTCGATTTGATCGTGGCGGCGACGTAGCTGTAAGCCGGTGCATTGTCATAGTCGAAGAGCACTTTCTTTTTCGCCAAATGAGTTCTTCTTTCTGCAAGTCGGCCTGAAATCGGCCCTAAAGTCAGCATAGTAGAGCCCTGTGACCGTTTAACCCTTCTCCAGGTTGTCCATGCAGATCAATCCTCCCAGGAATCCTCCCAGGAAACGGAGTCTATAACGTTTTTGAACTTTAGCAGCACGTTTACCGGTGATCCACTGATCCCACCGGTCATTGTGTACCCATGACCCATGTTTCTCCGTTGTTTGTTCTGAGTCAGTGAGTAGACGCGGCAACCATCACGCCAACAGCTTCTCCGTACCCAAAATTTAATGCTAAATATGAATCACGCTGTCATATGAGGTGCCTACTGTCTCCCCCATCTTGCACACCCTCAAGCGATGCTCATCAAAAACCGACGTGCGACTGCGTTGAAATTCGTTAAACCATTTTGTACTGCCGCCATCGCAGATGCACCTTACACAGCATCCAAGCACTTTTTAAAGCCGCTTCCCTTCCGAAAACAAGAATCAAATCACCGCCCGATATTACTCTTTCTCCATTTTTTTTTAAATCTATAGACACACCCGCTTCCCCAAACGGTCAAAACAACAACGTGAAAAATAATGTACTCCACAATAGTGAAATTCTTTTGCGATAGTGATGCCCTCGGACGTAAAGGCTTAATATTGATAGGACCGTTCTCGTATGTAAGCGTGAGTGGAGATTTCTAGGTACACTACAGCCGCGAGCAAAAGTATTAGACATCCCTATTGTTTACACTTGCATAAAAAATTTGAGTAAAGATAAGGTTTTTATTGCTTTACTTTTGTCTCCGGGACATTTTTACTGGACATTTTTACATTTTTACTTGAGAAATAAAGCAAAAACAAATATTTATGACATGCAGGTGAGCAATAACACATTTTTTTTTTCAAATTACCTATTTTACATTTAGTACAGAACAGCGCAAAACAAAAATGCAGAACAAAATTAAGATTTTGCATGAACAAGGCATTTCGCAAGCGAAAATAGCACGAGAAGTGAAATGTTCACGTTGTGCAGTGCAATATGCAATAAATCGCTTCAAAAAGACCGGATCCCTTAAAAGTAGACCAAGAACAAGTAGAAAAAGAGTCAGTACCGATCGTGATGACCGACTGTTAAGGCCCAGATACAATACTGCGTGACGGCGATGCGAGAGCGCGATGCGATTCTCGCTCGTCGTCGCGCAACGCATTCAATTTACAACGCACGCGATTCGAGGAAGAATAATGTTCATATGAAAAATATAAAATTGGTGACGTTTCAAATGAAATTTGATTAAAATTGTTTTGATTTTTTAAAAATATGAATTTGGAATGTTCCTTCGTTTAGCAAATAAAATCCTTAACTAGGATTCACGAAATTTTCATTCAAAATTCATTCCGAATAACTCTCGTACATAAAAAGTAATTAAGGCGTTTGAATTTCAAATTTCATTAACGGGCCATATTGCATCTGACAAACGTCACGTACCTCGTTGCGAGGATTTTTCGTTTTTCCGAATATTTCTCGCCTCGCATCGACGCATCACAATCATTGTACGTTGTCGTATTCAAATGTATGTTACGAAAATTGCATGACTTTTGCTGCGAGACACTCTTCGCGCTCTTGCATCGTCGTCTCGCAGTATTGTATTTTGGCCTTTAATTATTTATTTTTTAAGTATTTTCAGGATCGCAAAAAAACATCTGCTAACCTCGCTGCAAGCATATCTGAAGAAAAAGGCAAATCTGTGTGTGTGTGCATACTGTCAGAAGAAGGCTTCTTAAAGGTGGATGAAAAGATTGTAAGGCAAGGAAGAAGCCGTAGTTCTCAGTACACAACATGAAAAATCGGTTGGAGTGGGCCCTCAAACAAAAGATTGGTCAGTGTAAGATTGGTCCAACATACTATGGTCAGACGAATCTAACTTCGAGGCATGATTATTTACTTTATGTTTTAAATTAATATAATTCAATATCTTTGAAAATTGATTCTGAAGTGAAAATGATGATATCATAAATTTAATCATTTTTTTTCATCTTAGGTGTTTGGAACTCCTGGAGTAACCTTTGTCAGGCGCCGGATGGGCGAAGAATACAACCCAGAATGTGTAATGCCCACTATTAAATACGGTGGAGGCTCAATTATGATTTGGGGTTGCATGGCTGCCGATGGAGTGGAAATTTAAAGCATGAGTGGCGGCAAACCTCAAAAGAAGATTGCTTTAAGTCGGTAGAGTCAATGCCAAAAAGAGTAGCTGCTGTAAGGTGCTGTGAGGTAATCAAAAGTGGACTGACCAAATATTAATTACTTTACTGTAATAAACAATACAATTTACAAAATATGTGTTATTTACATCACCTATGTTAAACTATCCTAAAACTGACAGTTCAGTAGGGTGCCTAATAATTTCGCTGGTGGCTGTATAACGTACCGTCTCGCTTTCTTTAATAGCAAATATTAACAAATATTAAATCCAAATATTCACTGTTATCATTTTTAGAAGAAATGGCCTTTTTCCCACTGTTTTTGGGTTTATTGACGAAGGAAGCCAATATCAATTTTAAGGAAATCATTTGTTTTCTTTTTTCTTCGAGCAACTGCTTATAATTGTTTACAGTAATAAAGATTTTCTTTCGCATTTCATTTTTTAATTCTTCCGAGTTTGACCGATTTAAATGCTTACAAATTTTTTTTTTTATTTCAATGTTTTTCGCTTTGTTCTTCTGATATTGTTCCTGTTTAATTCTCACACTCTTCCCTGTTTAATTATCACCTCAAGCCTTGCTACTTGCCCACGCCCTCATTCATCCATTGCTCTCCGCCGCAGCTCAATAAATAATTATTACAGTTAGATTTATTACAGTTAGAATTAAAGCTTGACTAACTGTTGTAAATTGTATTTTTCTCGCTTATTCAAGAATATTCTCTTCAACGGAGTCCTAACAAAACTTCTGTGTTTTAATTGTATTAAGAGCAAACCATAATGTTCTCCCCATATTATTCATAATTTTGAATGAAAGTTTCACCAGATAACCACAAAAGTTCTTTCGGTTTACGCTAGGCGAAACATTCGAATGTCCAGGGAGCCACGACCATTTGCAGAAAGAAAGCGTGTTTATGGTTTCCTGAAAGCTCATCCTGTAGTTCTTTGTTTACATAAGGAGACGTATTCATCTAGTCGTCAGAATTGGTGTTTGGTAGCAGTAAAGATGTTGGTGTCAAACGCGGTTATTGGGGCATGTTTACTGTATGAGTTTAAATTGGGCACAAACCAGAAAAACTTGTAGTGTATTTGGGTAGAATATAGTGACAGAACGTACTGGACAAATCTGGTACAAAATGTTCCGAGGTTGTGATACGACCTTAGAAGATCAGCCTCACTCCGCTATACTCCGGTAGGTCTTCATTTGACGAGGCGCAATTGAAGGAGGCTATTGAAGTGGATTCAAGTTTAACATGCCAGGAGTTAGCGGAAAGGTTCAAGATATCCGATGAAATCATCCGTCGACATCTGCATCAACTTGAAAAAACGTAGTGGCGCAGTATTTGGATTCGCTACCAACTAACCGCCGCGATCAAACAGCAGGGGCTCACCATATGCTCACCGCTGCTCTCTTATCACAAGAAGGAACCGTTTCTCGGCCGCATTGTTACGTGTTATGAAAAATGGGTTCTTTATCATGTACCATGGCGGGTGTAGTTCATTTTGAGTTCCTCCCGAGCGGCCAAACCAACAATAAAGATGTGTACTCGGCCAAGCTACGAGGGGTTGAAGCGGCACTTGCAAAAAAACAACCGTCTTTGGTGAACAGGAAAGGTTTTCTGTTCCATCAGGACAACGCCAGGTCGCTTACAGCAAAGACGACTTTGGACTGTTAACTCGCTTGGATGGGAAATTCTTTAACATCCACCGTACTCCCCTGACTATCACTTGTTCCGAGCCATGGACAAGCATATGCGAAATCGGCAGTTCCAAACTAGAGAGTATGTCGAAAACGAAATAAAGTGGTTTTTTGCGTCAAAGAATGTGAACTTTTATAAAAGTGGCATTTATGATCTTATACAGCGTTGGCAGAAGGTCACTAAAGCAAACGGTGACTACTTCCCCAAATTAAAAATGTATGATTTGAAATTGGCGAGCTTTTTAATTTGACAGATAAGAACCAAAAGAAATTTGTGGTTGCCTGGTAGTTATGATTTACTTATATTGTTAAAATATTAACGTATAAAATATTGCTATAATGGTCATGCAATATCATATTAATTGCAAAATTTCTTCTTTGAATTTTAATTTTTGTCTTCAGACTCAGTAGCTTAGGAGGTAGATAACTAACTGGGAACATCCGCGCTCGTTTACAAACAAAGAAACAGACTCCAACTGCGCAACACACCTACAGAAACACACACATGCAACCGATAACATGGCAAATTCAATGACGCTATTACACAAACAAAAGAAAGGACCAAAACTATTCATATTAGCAAAACTAGAACCCTACTAGCATAGCAAAATACACGGAAATATAATTAACGAATGACTAGTGACCAACAAGGACGCAATATTCACGGTCCTAGGCAGTATACTTTTAGGAGTTTGTACAAAGGACCCATTTGATTTACGTGGCCTCAAACGCTCTCTTACTCTTTATCAAGAGTAAGCAAAAGATGATTATTTCATCCTCCTTCCTTATTTGAAGCAAGATGTTACTCTGAAATTTTTTACAGTAACCTTTGGCATCTTTTGCTTGTGAGAAGTAGCAATGCTGTTTTCAAGGCACGGATGATTAGAACCTGCTTTGGACTCGCAAAAAACATTTCCATGGCTCCTTTGAAGGGCCAGAGACATTCTGGGTTGACGGGAATATAGCTGATTTATGCTCTGTCGTGATAAAAACTCATCCGTTATGTTCTCTTTTTTAGAACTTCACAGTTCTCAGTTACAAAAGTATTTATTGAAGGTTGGGCTTCAAAACAAACAGCCAGTCTTTGAAGATTTAGCGTGCGAGTTATCTGTTTTGAAGTGACACTCACAGTTAATTGTTAATTAATTAAACTCACAGACACTGACAGTTAATTTTAAACTTTAGTCACGTACGCTGTGTTAAGTCTATTAGAGTTTCTGTGGAAGATCCTCTTAGCGCATGATCGTCAGATGGTACTGGGATGTTAGTTCAATTTTGGGCAGAGCTTTTCTGGCCTAAGAGCACAGCAGATATGAGCATGTTGTTGGGAAATGAACTGCTTTGTAAGAATGTTAAACCCTCGCGTTGATGACGATCAGGAACATTTGATACCCGGTCGATAGTCAAATGGAGACGGCTAAGCCACGAGGGCGGTGCAATAAGTACCCGTGTTCGAAACGAAGACACAATTTTTTTCAAAACTTGTTTATCGTTTTTCAACATAGCACCCTTTTAGAAAGACATACTTGTCCCAACGTTGCGGTCATTCGTTTCATCTCCTCAAAAAATAGGATTTGACGAACTCCCCAAAATAAGCCTTTGTCTCGGAGATTACTTGCTCCCTTAAGCGAAATTTTTTTCAGTGTTCCATTTCTTCATATAAGGGAACAAGAAATGTCGCAGCCTGATCGGGTGAATAAGGGGGGGGGGGGGGGGGGGTGCAGCAGCAATTCTTAACGCAATTCATGCAGTTTGGCGGCGACAACTCCGAATGAATGTGCTGCTGAGTTATCACGGTGAAACAGCACGTTCTTTTTCACCAAATGTTTTTCAAACCAAATGACCATCTCTCCTTCAATTTTTTGTCCAATCGGTCCAATAACTCACTGTAGCATTGTCAAGTGATCCTTCTTTCTTTTTCCAAAAAATTCCATGAGGATGACACCGTTCGAATCCCCAAAATATCGTCGCCATGGCGTTTTCGGACGAAGGCTCCGTCTTCGCCTTCTTTGGATCAGATTTACCGTGAGAAATCCTTTGTTTTGATTGTTGCTTAGTTTCTTGTGTGCAATGATGAATCCAGGTTTCATCAACGGTGACAACCGACACAAAAACTCCTTCGGATCTCGCTTAAATTACTCCAAATACTGCTCCGAAGTTAACAGCTGCGTCCGCTTATTGTCCACCGTGAGCAATTGTGGGACCCATCGGGTTGACAGTTTTTTCATCGTCAACTTATGATGTAAAATATTACCTGCCATTCCGTTCGACACACCTACGGCCTGAGACTTTGGCTCGTCGAAAAGCGAGAACTATATTGTAGACTTTTTGAATGATTTCCTCGATAACCACGTCTGCCGGTCGTCCTGGTCACTCCCAACCCAAAACGGATGTTCCCCCACGTTAAAATCTGTTCAACCAATATCTAATTGTGCTTATAGACGGCAAAGTGTTCCCATAAACAGCATCCAACTTTGCTTTTATAAAGTTGGATGCTGCAAAAACATATAGGAATTACCAAATGATACTGCTCTTTTTCAATCTTAGCGAAATCACGAAACACGTCTCACTCTAGTACCAGCCAAACCCAAATAGGCCTATCAATCAGTCTGAAATTTGTTTTATCGTCGTTTGATAAATGAAAGCACACGATGATAATACCAACTTCTCTCAGGAACGCTCTCTGTCGTCAAACGTGGGTCCTTTTTGAGCCGCCCTCGCATTATAGTTTATTTTTCGGCCGCTTCACGAAGGGTGTCTGACATCAAGATCCAACCCCATAACCAAAAACGACTTCTTTTATTATTTGGCTCGCCCATGATTATATGTCGTAGCTAAGGTGAAAGACCATATCCGGTGTCACATGAGATGTAGAGGGACCCGCTGTGCAGAGAGGTGGAGCACAGCTAGAGAACAGGATAATGGCATGATATAACAATAAACTTGCCTGATGTTAAATATTGGCATTGGAGTGGTATTAGAGAATGTGATGTAGAATTGTATTGTAACTAAGATAGATTTGATAGATTTTAAAATAGATGTGATTAAAGCTCTTCTAGCATGTGTGTTTCGTTTAAGACCGACATATAACATATACTCCAGATCTATGCATCTATGTTTATGTCCTTACCGAGGTTTTTGTGTTAATTGCCAGGGTTTTGAGTCAACTGTTAACAAACTTCATTCGTGCATTAGTTTTCATTTTTTTTGGAAGTTGTCTGTAGATCATCCAGAATTCTCGAGCCATTTTGAAAAGAACCGCGAAGGAAACGCGTATCTACGTGACAGTTATATGTGCGATCAAATTCTGTACGTTATCGTTTTCGTTTCTGTACGTTATCGTGACTGTTCTTGTTTTTTGGATTTGAAGTCATGATATACAGATTTCTTTAATACTATAGTGCATTGCTGCCCGGAGAGGAGTTTGTCATAATGATATGGTGAAACGTGGTAGGTGGTGAAACGCAGCAAATGAAGATTGATGGTAGGTTAAATGATTTTGAAATTGGGTTGTTATTAGAAGAAAAGGAAAAGGGTTATAGGGGGGAAATATATTGGTCATTTCACATCGGTAGGCGCAGTTACGATTTTCGCCTTACCTCACTTCACTTGCTCGCTAACCATGTTTATCGTCGATGCTTCCCTCTCAGTTAGCAGAGAACTTTCAGTTCTCGGTTAAACACTTCCTTAACTAGAGGTGAGAAGGGGGCACACTTGACTTGACCCCTAAATACGTTGGATCCTGTTTTTTAAATTATTTAATAATTAGATGACTATGGAGAAATACCGGTGATAAATTTTGATCCTTAATAGTTGGATTATGGCGACTGTGCTACTCGACGCGTAGCAACCCAACCCTCAACTGTAGGTTGGAATATATCTAAAATAGACGTCGACGCGTTCGCCGCAGCTCTTATGAGAGGTGAAACTATGACGGTAACGGGAGGAGCCTCAGCTGAAAACATGGTGAACTCCACCATGAGGCTCATCAAGAATGCGTGCGACTGCTCTATGCCCAGGCGACGGCCTCGACACAATAAGCCTGCTTTATACTGGTGGTCGGCAGAAATCGCCGAAAAGCGGAGAGAATGTCACAAACTTCGCCGCGAATCTCAATGTTTAAGAAATCGAGACGAGTCACACTCCCGAACGCTGGCATAGAGGTCGGCTAGAAACGTTCTCCGTAGGTTAATTAACGAAAGCAAGGCTCGCTGCTGGCGCAACCTAGTTGTGGACATCGACAGAGACCCGTGGGGGCTGGGTTACAAGCTTGCCATGCGGAAACTAGGAGCTGCAAGGAGGCCCTGTGTCCTTGAAACGGAAAAAATGGACCAGATTGTTAGAGCGCTCTTCCCTATGCATCCTATTCGTCCCGATGATGCAGATGTTGAATGTCTCGGAGAATGCCCACTTTTTACCGCCATCGAGCTGAATGATGCGGTAAAACTTTAAAATCGAAAAAGGCCCCAGGACCAGACGGTATACTAGCGGAAGTGATACAGCTTGCACATCAACTTTGTCCTGAAAAGCTGCTCACCACTTTCAATGCCTGTTTGCGGCAGGGCATGTTTCCAAATTGCTGGAAAGAGGCGAGGCTCGTGCTGATCCACAAGGGGAAGGGGAACGCGGAGCAACCATCTACATATCGGCCCCTATGTATGCTGAATGCCGCTGGGAAGGTACTCGAGAGGCTCATTAGAGAAAGACTTGGAGAAGCCATTCGAACTGCCGGGGATCTGTCTCCTCGGCAGTACGGCTTCAGGGCTGGTCGATCCACAATTGGTGCAATAGCAGAGGTAGTGAGCGCGGTCCAGCAGGTAGAAGCCCACAATCATTACTCGAGACGAATAGTACTGCTCATAACTCTAGATGTGAGAAATGCCTTCAACTCTGCTAGATGGACAGATATTCTTGGTGCTCTGGAATATTTCAGGGTGCCGAGGTACCTGATGCAGATATTGAAAGACTACCTCAAAAATCGGAAACTCATCTATGATTCGTTGGGAGGCCGGCGAAGAATTGATTTGACATCAGGGGTCGCGCAAGGCTCCGTTCTGGGCCCGGACCTCTGGAATGTCTCGTACGATGAGCTTTTGAGACTGCAGTTACCGGGGGAGTCGCGCCTGGTTGGCTACACAGATGACGTAGCAGTACTAGTCGCCGGACATACTGTCGGACAGACGCAGCTCAAACTGGATGCGGTAATACGCCGAGTGAGCGAGTGGATGACAGACCGTGGGCTTAGCCTAGCGCTGGAAAAGACCGAGGTTGTCGTCCTCACAAAGAAGCGAATCCCTCGTGTTATGCCGGTTCGTGTAGGGGGAATGATCATCGAGTCAAAAGAATCAATCAGATACCTTGGCTTGATGATTGATTCGAAGATGAGTTTTTTCGAGCAGGTTCGAGCGTCAGCAGATAAGGCCACCGCGCGGGTATCGGCGCTAAACCGCATTATGGCCAACACGCAGGGGCCAACCTCGAGCAAAAGACGTCTACTGATGAGTGTAATGGAGTCAGTGCTCTTGTATGGCTCCGAGGTTTGGGCTGATGCTCTTAATAAAGAGACGTACCGAAGGCGTCTGGCACAGGTGCAGAGGCAAGGAGCTTTACGGATAGCCGCTGCATACCGCACTGTCTCTGAACCTGCAGTGCTGGTAATTTCGAGGGTGGTTCCAATTAAATTACTTGCTGACGAACGGAAACGCGCATACTCACGTAGGGGGGAATCGGCGAGAGAAACCGTCAGCCGAGAGGAACGGAGAAGAACCCTTATCTTATGGCAGCAAACATGGGAAAACGAAACACGAGGCAGATGGACCGCACGGCTGATAAGTGACTTGGGGCCGTGGTTCTACAGAATGCATGGTGAGACTGATTATTATCTGACGCAACTACTCAGTGGTCACGGGAATTTTCAGACTTACCTGTATAAGATGGGAAAGACATTCCGCCCCAACTTGCGTGTTCTGCCCGGGGATGACGGATGACGCATGCCACACGTTCTTTACGTGTAATAGATTTACAAGACTCCGTTCGCATCTCTCGGAGAAAATTGGCGTAATTTCCCCAGAAAATTTAACGGGGAAAATGATGAAATCAAAGGACAATTGGAACTGTGTGTCGCATTACGTACGGACAGTACTCATTATAAAGAAGGACATAATGGATCGCTTGGCGAGGGAGGGAACATCTCTGTAACGCAATATTATAGTTACTAATTGCAATTCCTTCCTGTCCATCCGTGAAGAGAGATTTCCCTTAGCCTGAGGACATCGCTAAGCGATGATTAATGAGACCTAGTCCGAAGTAATGTGACAAACAGTTCTAGGCTAGGTTCTCGGTGTGACAGGGGAGGTGTTTAGTCGGTAGTCCGGTAGCGGGGGAGTCCGACACTCAGGGCGTAAATAGCCTTCACCTCCCAAACAAAAAAAAAAAATAGTTGGATACCACCTCATGGCAAAAGTTTAGCAAGCAAGCAAGCAGGTGCAATGTAGATATCATACAAAAATAACCAAAAAATGTAACATATCTACGTTTTTTTACTTACGTGGCAAACAAAGATGCTATCATCGGAATACTTGAAAAATAATCAACAGCAGCAAAATACATACAAAATTTTATCATCAAGTAATAGTTGTCTAAGAGATTTATACAAATATTTTCGAGAAAGTTTGCTTTGATACATTTCAACCGAATGAATATTATTTATTTTCTCATCCTCTTGCAAACAAATGAACTCTTAAAATCTTTAGCAAAATATGCTTTTGGTTATTCAAATATTCGAGCGGATGATTGGAAATAGCAACAGGAATGCATGTAATATTGCTGAAAAATATTCAAGTGTGGTAGTTATTTAAAGGATAAAAAGAAATAAAAAGGAAAGGTTAAAGCAACCATGCAGGAATTTTACAGCATTGTACAATTTTTTCTTTTTCTATACTGAATTAAATCTGTGCCTTGACTGCTATACAGTTCGAAAATGATGTCATTCAGCAGACCTACGTATAGTTTTTTTTATTTCTTATATGGGAAAATATTATTTTGTGGGATAAAAATGTATGAAAATAAATGTTTAATTGTTTTTATATAAAAAGCAAATAAAATAATAGACTTTGATTTAAATTTTCAGAAAAACTTTCAAATAAAGTCAAAAATAAACAGGGACTCTGATATGCTGAGTCCCTATACGAGAAAATGAGACTATCTTGGGCATGGTTATCATAACACAAGAATAAAATACTTTTTGTTTATTTTGTATAAATATCCATGCAAGTTAAATGAACTAAAAGGCATCCCACAGTGGCAATAACGTAAACATTGTTGTGAATATCCAGCATCTATGACCTAGTTAGCATTAAGTATTCTTCTGTTCATTCCGACCAGACCATGAGAAACAGCAACCAATGATTAAGAAACTTCATTTCGTCTGGCATGCCCTTTAACCAAGCAATAAAAAACGAGCTCATGAAAATTTTGAGAGAATGGAATGGTCAATTTTATGGTAATATTCACATTGAATGCTATAAAAACGTTGATGCAAAAATAAACCATCCTCACGAAGTCTGGAAAAATACTACCAATACTCAAGTTCAGAAAATGCATTTAAAAATGGAATTTTCAATAGCATTTTAGTGTTGGGGTGGTTTGAGAATTATGAAAGAAAAATATTAAGATTGATCTTCTAAAAATATTTATTAATCTTGATAATAAATCTTTATTGATTAATCTGTTAATGCTCATAATTTTATCACACTGAATCCTATGTGTACACAGTAAATGTGATGGCAATACGCACATTTTACCTAAATGCACAGTCTACCTGAATAGCAATTTCACTTACCATTCAACCAACTAAAAAAAGAAAAGATGTTTGGAATTAATAGAAATCAACAAGTGGTCATCACGAGCAAGCGGCATTTCTCTCTTTCTCGCACAAATTAACTTCACTACGCTGTTTTTAAACATAATACTCGCACCATTGAGTTGGTGGTGTAGGTTCGGTTGAGTCGTACTCCCGATTAGCGCTGATCTGACTTTGAGCACCTGACTCCATAAGGGCTGGTGCCAACCCTCGCATGGCCTTCCTCCTTGCATAGATAACCATGCGATCATTAAGGCGACTACACATCCGAGCGGAGGAAGCGGCTCTGAGGGGGGACCCTTAAGAACAAAATCAAAAAAAACAACCACAAACAGAACAACAAGCAGACGAGACGAACAAACGAGCCGAAGGACAGAATTCTCACAACCAAAACGATTATCTCGGCGCATTCGTCCGTAGTGGAAAACCCTTGCGTACACCATCACGGTCTTATTCAGTCCCAAGCGGAAAGACCGGTGATGGGCCGGTAGTTAATGTGGCTCCGGACGTTTACGACCATCTCACTCCTAGGGTTGCTATTGTTGAGTCGTCCTCAGTAGGAGGAACTTACATCATAGAACCTAAGGTCTCGGAGGAGAAAGTCGACGAAAAAGACTTGATGGTTAAGGAGGTTATCGCGGTGAACCGTTCCGTGAAAGAACGGTTGACTTAAAAAATCCTATGCGATCCTCAAACGTATGCAAGGAGCGTGCATAAATCAAAAGACTATCAGTAAGGATGTAAAAAATGGAGTGTTTGAGCTCGAGGACCTCTTGGATCGAGTCAGCAACTGCAGGAGGCTCTAGAAGAAGAACATTCAGACCAAACGGTGTACGTTAAAGTGACCCAACCATTCCTTCCCTGTATCAAGAGGACTGCTGCTAGCCCTCATGAGAGCGAACAGGAGAAAAGGCGTAAGGAGAACGCTGAGCCAGAAAAAGAAATGCCACAAAGAAAAGGCGCCTTCCATTTTGTGATTTCTGAAGCGCCAAAAAAAGCCACAAAACGTGAACAACGACTTAGCCAGCAAACTTGTGAAGCCCACTGACGGAAGGAGTTACTCTGACGTTCCACGCGATATCCGCATGAATGTCAAGCCGTAGGAAACAGGGACGATTATTAAAAGGCTACGATTGACGAGGTCCGGAGGGCTACTCGTCGAGTTTGGAGTGGACTCCTTCGATAAATCAATATTCCGCAATAAAATAAATGGCGTCCTTGGAGCCAAGGGCTTCATTGGAAGTAAGAGACCTGGACTGCATCGCTCACCCGGCTGAGGTTGAACAAGCCATTAAAAATGAGTTCCCTGGAATAACTCTACTAAAAGTAAAAATAACTCTACTAAAGTTTCTCCAGAGAATCACCGAAGACAAAGGCTGGCCTTACTCGACGTAACGGAGAAAGAAGCTGCACAACTCCTGGCCAAAGCAAAACTAAAAATCGGCTGGGTGATGTGCAGAATTCGCCGTGGAGCCACCCCAGTTCGATGCTACAGGTGCCTTGGATACGGGCACACCACTTCGAATTGCAAGGCCCTGACCGCAGTATGCTCTGCTTTAAGTGTAGGCACACGATAAAATAGTGCACTGAGAGTCCGCACTGATTTTTATGTAATCATCTTAACTCTCAACTGACAGAGCATCCTCACGTTGCAGGTACAGGCGCGTGCCCAATCTTTAGAGAGGCACTAGCAAAAGCAAAAGCAGCTCTTAGGTGATGATCAGTGCCCTTCAAATTAACTTGCACTGTAGCATCAATGCACAAGATTTGCTAGAGCAGTTCGCCGGAGAAAACAGGGCTGATCTGCTGCTGCTGAGCGAACAACATCGAAACAACAACTCACCAGCCTGGTTCGCCGATGACTCCCATGGCCTAGGAGATGGCTTTGTCTGGATTTGGGGCCCGGGTATACCGTTTTTCAGCGTATACATGACGCTGAATGAGCCAATTCCATCTTTTCAAACTAGACTGGACGCGCTGGAGGATGTTGTTCTGAATACAGATGGCAAAATACTCGTAGCAGGAGACTTCAACGCCAGAGCCGTTGAGTGGGGCATGTCTTAAACCGATTCCAGAGGGCAACGCATTCTGGACATTTCGGCGAGGACTGGGTTGGTGGTTTTAAATACCAGTAATGTACCGACCTTCCGGCGCTGGGGCTGCAAAGGAACAATCCCAGATGTGACATTCGAGTCCCTCGCATCGACGACGTTGAACTGGAGAGTACTTGAGGATTATTCAGCGAGTGACTACCAATACATCGCGTTCGAGATCACCGATACCACTCCTCGCTCGTCTCAATGACCTTTCACTCCCGGGTGGAACATCGGAAAAATGGACGTGGAGACTTTCGCCGATGTGATCCAGAAAGGTGGAATGACATCGGGGAGCTCTTTGAGGAGGAGAAGGGGTGGAGTCGAGGGAATGGTGGAGTCAACGATGAACCTCATCACTTCTGCCTGTAGCTCATCTATGCCTCGACGGAGGCCTCGAACGACAGGCCTGCTGTACATTGATGGTCAAAAGATATCGCAGACAAACGAGGTGAGTGTCACAGACTTCGACGTGCCGCTCAGCGCTCGAGAAGCGAAGAGGAAACATCGAATAGGACAGCAGCACACAGGTCAGCGAGGAAAGAACTCCGAAGGCTCAAAAACGAGAGTAAGGCACGCCGCTGGCGAGAAATTGCAGACGACGTGAACAGGGATCCGTAGGGGCTCGGCTATAAGGTAGTGTGGCGCAAGCTCGGTTCCCAACGGAAGCCCTGTTTAGACAAGATGGACGGAATAGTGCAGGTGCTGTTCCTAACTCACCCCGCCAGTGTTGATGCTGTCAACGAGGACGATTCAGTGGAATCTCCATTGATCACAAAGAATGAGCTGGAGGATACGGTTTCTATTATAGCTTGAAAGGCAACAGGGCCAGACCGATTTGCTACAAATGGTCTTCCACGTTTTTCCTGACTTGCTGCTCAATATATTCATAGCTTGCCTGAAAGAAGGCGTATTTCCATCCCGCTGGAAGGTGGCGATAAGTCAGCGAGAGGAAAGGGGACCCCGATACCGCCCACTTCGTATGCTGGACACAGCTGGAATATTGTTCGAACAGCTCATTAAGGGAAGACTCACTGATGCAATTCGTGCTGCAGGTGACCTATCTCCTCGGCAGTGTGGCTTTAGAGCAGGGTGATCCACTTTCGATGCCATCATGGAAGTACGCAGTCCATCGAGCCGAAGCGCACAACAATGATTCCAAACGAGTTGTTCTGCTAGTGACGCTTGAGGTCAAGAATGCCGTCAACTCTGTCAGATGGGCGGATATTCTTGGCAAATTCGAAAATTCTTTGCGATTGCCAGATTATCTGATGGGGATTTTGAGGGATTAGTTGAAGGACCACAGTCTGCTCTATGACACACAAGATGGGTGGCGCAGTATTGAGATAACGTCTGGTGTAGCGCAAGGCTCCATACTGGGACCAGGCTTGTGGAACGCCACATATGACGGACTATTGAGGCTTGATCTGCCAGATGAGTCGCGCCTGGTCGGCTTTGCGGATGATGTTGCAGCACTGGTCGCCAGACGGACAGTCGAACATGCGCAGCGCAGACTGGGAATACTAATACGTCGAGTGAGTGAGTGGATGGCCACCCGCGAGTTCTGGCACGGCAGAAAACCGAGGTGGCCATTATCACGATGAAAAGAATCCCCACGGTAATTCCCATGCAGATCGGAGATGCGCCTGTCGAGTCCAAACTTGCGATAAAGTATTTGGGACTACTGATATATTCGAAAATAAGCTTTTTCGAACAGATCAGGGCAACGACGGAAAAGGCCGCGATAGGTGTTTCGGGTTTAAGTCGACTAATGTGCAACATCAGGTGACCCACACCCAGCAAACGCCGACCCCTCATGAGTGCTGTCCAGTCCGTGCTACTGTATGGCTCTGAGGATTGGGCCAGAGCTCTCAGCAAGTACCGAAAGCGCCTGGCGCAGGTACATACACGTGGAGCTTTGCGAGATGCGTCTGCATACCGCGCTGTCTCTCAGTCGGCGGTGTTAGTAATCACAGGGGTGATACCCATCGCCCTTCTTGCTAGAGAGCGACGGAGAATTTTCGACAGGAAAGAGGATGGTTCTAGATATGCTGTCAGCCGAGAGTAGAGGCAGCGTACAATAATTTAGTGGCACTTAGTGCTAGAAAGGCGACTCTAATCACCGCTGGACTGCCCGCCTTATAGGGAACGTGGGATCGTGGCTCAATCGAAGGCACGGTGAGACTGATTATTACCTTACCCAGCTTCTTAACGGGCATGGGTATTTTCAGTGTTACCTGCACAAGATTGGTAAGTCACGGTCCCCAGACTGCTTTTTCTGCCCAGGGGAAAGGGACGACGCATGTCACACCTTCTTCAAATGTAGTAGGAGGAACAGGATTCAGCAGGACTTGTGGAAGGTAATGGGAGAGCTTTCTCTACACAATCTGGTCGGAGAAATCCTGAAAAGTTTCGACAAATGGACTTGCGTGGCACATTACTCTCGGGCAATACTTACAGCGAAAAAAGGTATTATGGATTGCTTTGGAGCGCGGGATCTGTGGGTCTCCTTTCCAGCAGTCCTCCTCCACCCTGCCTCCTCCCGCTGGGGTGGCGGGGGAACGGGTTGCGTTGGAGGCTGACAGCGCTCTAGGGCGAAGAAAAAAGAGGCCTAGCCCCAAGTAATGTGTAAAACAGCTCAGGTTAGGGTCTCTTGACAAGGGGGTTTGCCAATGTATCATGGCGCGTTGTCGTTGTCGTAATTTTTCCCCATATTTTTTGGATGCATGTTTTCAACCTCTCTATGATTGATACGAAGTATTCCCCGGCTCTAGGAACGCTTTAATCTTTGCAAGCTGAACCAAACAGGGGCTATGATTGGACGTATTAACTGAAATTGACGTTTTGGGCTAGCGGATATGATGTTTTGGACCTTGTTGCTAGGACGGCAGCACAGAGGTGAAACACGAATGTGAACACCTCCAATCTAACGATCAAACCGTCAAAAGCAACGATCAAAAGCAAAAGACCATCTGTAGCACTTCAGCTAGAATCCCATCGGGTCCTGGAGCATAGAAAAGACCATCATTGTGCAAGGTGGAATTTTATTGGTATTTCATCGACCGCCTCAACTATGGTGGGGTAGATAGGCAGAAGAGCTCCCACAATTTCGTGCCTTATATGAGTGAGGCGACCTTTGGGCACCGAGCTTCTGCATCAGTATTTTGTAGCCCAGGCCCCATAGATCCCTGTTCACATTGTCCTTTAGGCTTTGTCATCGGTTCGTGGTGAGTCTGCGGAAATATTTTTAAGCTGACTTATAAACTGCTGATATTATGCATGCTGATTTCTCAGGTCCTTGCTCGTTGAACTTCTCGCTGTTGTTTGTTACATTTGCTTATTTTTTCATTTTTTCTTATTTGGGGGCATGCCGTTCCGGGTCATTCAAAGGGGCACCGAAGACATGCACGTAATGAGATTTGCACGTTGAACGTAATGATTCTCATAGTTGAGTTCAACATATCTTTCTCCGCAGGCCCTCCGCTCCCCGTCGTAGGCTTGAGAGTAGGTTGCTCCACCATTCAATGTTCTATGACGGACTGCTGCGGCTTGAACTGCCGGATGAGTCATACTTGATCGGCTATGCGGACGATATCGCGGTACTACTCGCTGCACCCACAGTCCACCGTACGCAACTCAGTCTAAATATGCTAATGAGGCGAGTAAGGGGCTGGTTGATCACTCACGGTTTCAGGCTGGTACTATCAACAATCGAAGTGGTGAATCCCCAGAGTAAGGTCTATTAACAGTGAAATACCTGGGAGTACTGAAACACTCGAAAATGAGTTTTTTCCAACAAATCATGGACACAGCGCGTGTAACGGCACTCACTCGTTTTAAGGCTAAGTAAGGGGGGATGGGAACACATCCTCCTAATGAGCGCTGTGCAGTCGGTTTTACTCGATGAATCAGAACTATAATGCGAAGCTCTCAGCAGGAAGTTAAACCGAAAGCGCTCGGCACAGGTGCAGGGATTTTTGCGACGAATTGCATGCGCATATTGATCAGTCTTCGAAATCAGTCTTTACAATAGAGCGCCGATATATTCACCTGAGTAGAAGCAAAGACAGCAGAGAACAATTCACTAGGGATGAGAGTTACCGCTCTCAGCGATTCGCAACAGTCTTAGGAGCAAGACACAAAGGGAAATTGGACTGCATGCTTGATCCCTGACCTGAGGCAGCAGCCCCATCGAGTGCATGGTGAGACTAATTTCTACTTGACCCAGCGCTTAAGCCTGCATGGATGTTTTCACTTTTATCTGCACAAGATTAACGCATCATGGTCTCATAAATCCGTTTTTTATACAGGAGAGGTGAATTACGCTTGCCACACATTGTTCTGTAGCAAAAAATGGAATAATGGAAGAATGTTGAGCGAAATTGGAGAGCTCTGCCCGGAAATGATGTTCATAGAAATGCTTAGAACGGTTGCTAATATGCTCGGAGAGGCATTTAAAAAATACTTACTGGAGTGCCAGAAGGCGTCGGGGGTGAGAGGATCTGTTTTCTAAAACTTCCTACCCGCTGGAGAACGGAATTCCGTAATGTGAATTTGCCTCTAGGCGTAAAACACGAGGCCTAGTCCGAAATAATAGATTCTCAGGTTGACAGGGGAGTTGCTTAGTGGGTAGTACAAAAACATTGCGCGTCTGGGCGTCCCACACTTAGAGCGTAAACAGCCCTTACCTCCCTACCATACAAAATCTGTCAACAAGATCTCTTCTGATGACTTAAAGAATGTCGCCATGATTAAAACTTCTTGGGTGGTGTTGCGCCATTTTTATGCCACTGCATAGAATCCTGTTAGACTCAGGATCATAATGCTAACCCAAGTTTTGTTTCCAGTAATAATTCTGCCGATTCAATAGTCAATTATTTATTTCACTACTGAGGTCCGCGAACACTCACTTGTTTCTGAAGCGGTATAAGCATTCCCGGCACCAATGTAGTATTAACCATTGTCATACCAAGATCGTGAAGAATTTCAAAAAATTTCATATCTGATACTGCAACCATTTCTGCAGATGTTTTATCTTTAGTCTAGCACCATCCAATATTAATGTAGTGACTTTTTATTCATATCCGGAATTGTTATTTCATTAGACCTTAAGTTAAAATATTAATTCATTGGTAAAACAAAATTTTCGTGATAAAATAAAGGGTGTTTTTAAATGTATACATAGAACTTTAAAATGAAATAAAATAAGGATTAGTTGTTTCGATTTCCGCGATGAGGAAAGCGATAATGTCTGCGTCTCGACACCTGCTTTCGAGACAAAGCTCTCACGCGTGTGGTGCGGCAACGGCCGGCATCCGAGTGTACCGCCTCAAAATTGTATCGACCTATTGCATCGCGTATTATAATTATATTGAGAAATTCATTTTAGCCATCAAAGCGCGCAAAATTCCATAGCTTCCAATAAACAACCGGACAAACGAATGCTGCCATTTAAAATTAACCGACAGTATCCATCGTAGACCGCAACCTACTGAGAACTTTGCCGCTCCCTGAAAATGTTTGACAGTTGACAGTGCGAATCGTTCTTATCAATTCAAATTGAAAATCAGTTGTACTTTTTCGCGATGTTCAGAAAACTGAGTGAAGATATTAACGAAATAAATCTAAGATTAAAACAGTTGTCCCATTCTTTTCATTTTGCCTTAAACGATTACGATTACCACCACGAAAATAATGAAGGCGAAATTATTACCAGAATCAAAGACTCTCTAGGTCAGGTGGAGAATTGGTGTGCAGATCTGAGTGAAAATACTGAGACCCTCGTTTCCCTACTGAACACGTCGAAGGAGAAAACAGAATTCTATGAAAAAGAAATCCGGGAAATTGCCGCTAGATATGATGTGAACATTCAAGATGTTTTACCTGGAAAGCACAAAGAATCCAGCAATGGGAAAGAAAATGTGGAAAAAGCAATTTAGTTTTATAATTTTACATGAGACATTTTATTTGTAAGCTTTACTGATAGTCACAAAAACAATTTGCGTAAATAAAAATGGTAAACGTTATTTCTTAGATGTTTGATTGTAATCTGACGTTTTATGCTATCAGTTGTCCGATTAGATCCAAGTGTCATATTTAGCAATTGCTTAAGTAATCAAAGTGCAACCCAATAGAAATGGCTTCGGCAAGTGTTCAGAAGATTCCAATTATCACAAGGCTCTCGTCTAAAGTTATTAGAATCCTTGGCTGCAATCCTGGGCCAATGACTTTGCAAGGGACGAATACCTACCTCCTAGGAACTGGTTCCAAGTAAGTTTTAACCGTTTAAACAACTCGCACTTTGATCGCACCTAACTATTTGTTTACATTGCAGGCGAATTTTAATAGATACTGGCGATCCAGACATACCAAAATACAAAGAAAGCTTAAGAGATCTTCTGAAAGCTGAAAAAACAACTATCAACCACATTTTAGTTACGCACTGGCATCACGATCATGTCGGAGGAGTGAAGGATGTCATTGATCTTGTTGATAAGAACGGTTTGATAATTGATCGGAACTCTTAACATTTTTTTCTATTTCCAACGTCTATTTTAGAATGTAAGGTGTGGAAGTATCCTCGGACAGACGCTCCCGACGTTTGTAACGAGGTACCAGATAACATTGAGATCATGAAATTGGCAGATAAGCAAATATTTGCCGTAGAAGGTGCATCGGTTAAGGTCGTACACACTCCTGGCCACACAACTGATCACGTTATATTGACCATGGACGAAGATGGTGTGCTGTTTAGTGGCGATTGTATCCTAGGTAAATAATGATAAGTTAATTAGAGCTTAGAGGTTACATATGAGCTTGTGATGCGGAAATATTTAAGCGAACAGGAATTCCGAAATAAGCATGCAAATCCTGCATCGTTCGCCCCAATTCTAGCCGGGCTTCTTCAAACAAAATGAAGAAGCGTATCGTAGTGTGTCGACGTTATCAGGTCGTGTACGAAGATTTAACCAGATTTAACCAGATTAAGTCTTGCAATTAACAATAGTTAGTGTTATATTCAGCATTTATATATTAATATGTTTTCGCCTATCTAATCTTAAGAATGCTACTGTGTTAGTCTCTATAAGTGCCCTCAGTAACATCCATGTCAAATATGCATATATTCATTCTCGGTTGGTTATCAGTGTCAGTTTGATTTCTTGAAAGATCTTTTTGGATAGTTTTTCTCAGTAGATAATTCCGTTCTTTCATTTGAACACCTTTGGATTTCGACCTGGGCTCGCACCTCTGGATTGCGCCAATTAAAACACTCGTTTTGTGAAGGAGATCAAATGTGTTATTAAATTTATTAAATTCCGACTAATATTTAATACTTAGATTATTATAATCTATAATAAATTATAGAACACGTTTCCTTATCCACAAATCCATGAACTAATTCAAAGTAGTTCAACTTCTGTACCCCTTGCAGTTTATATCTAGAGTCATAAGTACAAAGAGTATAAGTCATTTTTCATGATTTCTCAAAAAACGCCCACAAAGTTTTCAAATCAATCCAGATGTATTCGACTTGATTTATCCTGTTAGGTTCAAACTCGTATATAAAAAAAATAGAAGCAAACTATGACTTGTACTGTTAGTACACATTGGAGGGTTGTTGATTTGAGTCAGATAAAAAAAAATACTGAAATCGAGAAATTGTGACTTATACTCTTTGTACTTATCATGCTAGATATATTAGAGTGAACCGTTTAAAAAAAAAAACATGCGTGCAGTTCACACGCGATAGAAGTGAAACCTTCAAAAATATGAACTTTAATATATCAAGACGAGTGTAAAATTTTAAGAGTAGGATAATTGTAGGGTTTAGTTATAATAATATCGATACCAAGTTTAAAAATAATTTTTGATTTTATTTACATACGTATTACAGCAATTTATTCAGACTCCGAATTTTCATTTTCGATGAATGATATGAGAGGCTTATGATAACTGAAATATGAAATGAATACTTTAGTTTCGATTTGTTTAATATAACGTTGGAATACTGCGTCGATTACTGTTTTTGATCTTGTTGTGGATACAGTGCGACTGCTGCACATTTTTAGATGAAATTTGTTGTCCAGAAACTCGATCAAAGGGATCGCTGTATCTAATGCAAAATTTAAATTAAAATCTCCACTCAAAATCATTGGAATTTTATCGTAATCTTTTTTGAGAATTCGCGATACCTCCGGTGTGTACTTTATTAAATTTTCGTGGATGAATTCAATAATTGTTTTTATTGATTGGTTGGGAGAAATGTAAATAGCCACAATTAATACTGAATTACTATCATCCAATTTGGTTTGACAAGCACATATTTCTCCTACTTTAGAAAGCTGAACAGATAATGATTCCAGTTGTTGTGCATTGAGTTCCATTTGTGGAGTAACAACACGGGCTCCGTCATTTATATTGTGGTAGATTGCAACTCCGCCGGCCCTCGTATGTGGTCTTTTATATTTAACTATAATATCAAAATTAGGAATATTTACAATGTTTTCATCATTCGTCCACGTCTCGGAGAGAATAAGAAAATTCGACATCAATGCTATTCTGTCAAGTTGAAGGTCTTGCACATGAGCTTGTAAACTTTGACAGTTAAATGTATACAGCGACAATCCTTTCCTTGTATTTATGAAATCATACAATAATTTCTCAATAGTTTCAAGTCGATTCAGGCTCAACCGTTGAAACTCATCTCGCAATTCAATTGTGGATACTGTGGCTCTTCGGCCATGATAAAATATTCTATCATTTTTTTTTTGAAACAATATGTAAGCCTTCAATCGACGTTACTCGTGATAGTGCGACGTACAGGAGCTGCTGAGCATGTGTTTTGTCATATTCATATACAATTTCACCGGATGTACCTCCCTGGGACTTATGAATTGTTATCGCACAAGCAGCAACTAGTGGGAAATGGTTATGTTTTGCAATTATTGTTTTATTAGGTACTAATGGTATAGAGGATGTTCTTCGCGCTATTGGTACTGCCAGTAGAGAAAGATTTTGCTTTTGTATTAATGCCGCGGCTTTTCTTCTGATTTTTTCGCCAGTTTTAGGAGAACCAGGGAATTCCAGCCATAAACGACCTATTTCTCCTTTGTCATTATATTCAATATAAATCAATTTTCCCGTCGCACCATTCGCTAATCCATCTGACACGTCGATATTAGTTGTTATGATATATGGTTTATTGATAACCAGTGTCAGTTCATAAGGCAAACCTCCTGTATCAATAGTTGACATTTTGTTTAACTTTTGACGCATAGATGCTTGCTGTTCAATATTGTTACAACCTATATATACATCAGTTGCTTCTAAAATCACTTTTCCAATTGCAGAGTTCAAAACTTTATTATTATATGTAGCAACTGAATGATTTTGGAAAAACAATCGTATACCGTCAGGACAAAGTCTCTCAACCTCTTCTTCTGAGTAAAACCGTGATTCAATTAATTCCAACTCGTTTTCGTCTAACAGCTGCCCATCACCAATTTTTGTTAATATTGTTGAGAAAGTTCGATTGGCTTGTCGCATTACTTCGCTCAGTTCGAAGAATTTCAACCCTCGCCATAGTGTTGGTCCTGCCATTTGTCGCTTTATTTGCTTGTAAATCGGTGTAGCACGAACCGGCGGTAGTTGACGTAGATCACCGATCAAAATTATATCTAATCCTCCAAAGTTTACTTGAAAATTACCGGTAATTTGCTTTAATCTTGAATCTATTTGAGACAACAACTCGGCTCCGATCATACTGATTTCATCAATAATCAATACACGAACGAATTTGAACAGTGATCTATATTGTTGTGCTACTTCAATTGACAAAGGAAGTAACTTCGAAAGACTTATCTTTAATGCAGTGTGGATTGTTGTCCCATCAATCGCTACAGCAGCTTTGCCAGTTGAAGCGCATGTGATATAAGCGTTACAAAATCCATCGTTATCCGAATAACGATTATAAATTTCCATCAACAGTCTGACCACAAACGTTTTACCACATCCAGCAGGGCCTGTGAAAAATATTTGCAACGGAGAAGGATTTTCTAACTGAAGATTATGGATAACATGCATCAAAAGATCCTTTTGTTTTTGGTTTGCCATTTTCATCAGCTCATAATAATGTTGATTAGGCATTAGATTTTCTTTTCGTTTGGCAATGGCACCAAGTTTATTTAGTGTCGCTAAGCGTAAATCACTGTTTACGTTCGAATCTGGATTGTCATAAAGTGATTGAAATGGATTAGCTTCTGGAAATCTGGTGGCAACATCATGGACCTCATCGTCATCATCCCCTTGGTCATCTTCACGACATAGTTTTTAACAAATTTCAATGGTTTTGTTAATGTCTAAGTCAGATTCGAACTCTTTACGACGTTCCAAAATCAGATTTTCATTTTCATCATAAATTCTAATAAATTTCATCTCTTCAAGAATGTCGTTTTCTTCGTTACGAAATGGAACGTGCAGAGTCACCATTTCCCTTTTATATTCATTGTAATCTGAGGCTATGTCATAATTTCTATATCGAATGATGCGCTGTTGCTTTCGACGAATATAAATTCCTTGTAAATTTTTAGTATAGTTAGCAACGAATTGTGCAAGTGATAATTCTTCGAGTTCTTCTGGCCGCTGTTCATATTTATCAAACCAGTTTTCCTTCCAAATATTTATTGAGTTCCCATCGGTATTCAGTTCATCTAATTCTTTTTGTGTTCGTTTAATACGCTGTCGTTCAATAGGCCATACGGTAGAGATATAAACTACGGACACTGAACTTCTGGACATTGGTTCACGAAGTAAGTATCACGCGGCTTCTTGACTCGTTAATTCAACAGTATTGAGCATATTTACACTCATTTTCCTTGTTATTTCTACTATGTCGAACTCAGGATGCTCATTCATTATTTCAAGAATTTGGCGCTGTAAGTTGCTAATGCCTCTATTAGTTTTATTAACATATTCAACAACGTATGCGGCACAAGAGTATTCCTCAATAATAAACTGCATATCTGTATTTGATTCTAATACATTGAGAATGAAAGGATTGAAAGGGTTGTGCCATTTTTCATTTGGTTGTCGTTTTAAAAATACTTTAGGTCTAGGAATTCCAGCTTCAAGAATATGAAAATAATCTTCATCAGAAGAAATTTGATTTTTATCATAAAAAGATTCAATGTTTTCGTAATCATTGTTCTCAAGGTTGGTTTGTAATTGTTTATAACGTTGAGCATAACTGGCATATCCTAGGTGATCTTTCTGCATCGGTTTTAATATCGTTGTGAATTTACATGGCATGAATGGAGCATCAAATCGACATTTCTGAGGTTGATTGGCGTTAATTTTTTTGTAGCAGGTGAATGTATGTTTGTGAGTTTGCAAACGAATATATCCAGAAGCTTCCGTTGAAGAAACTGATATCAATTGATCGATCAGCGTTATAGCACTTTGTTTGTCCCTATTAAGTGCATCTAATGGAGCATCATTCAGCCACAATAAAATGTGTGCATGAGGACTACCGCGATGTTGGAATTCGATACGTTTAAAATAGTTGACAACATGGTGATTTCCAAATGGGCTATTTTTCTTTGATTGGAGAGTAGTCAATAGTATATTCACTCCGTAATTCACTAGTCACTATTGTAAATGGTGTTGCATTTATTCCCTCTCTGAATGTTCGAAAATGGCCCAAATAAATCGATGGAAAAGAAAGTTCTTCAGCATGTTCATCAAACATTATACTTTTTGGAAGATTATTCTGTCCAGGTGCAATCCGTAAATACTCGTCATCATTCCACATCAGAGTATGTTGTTGTGCAGTGAGACTTTCTTCAATCGGTATATCTTCACTTATTTCTTCTCGATTAATTTCATCCATATGATTGTCATTAAAAAAGCTTTCATCAATTTTAATATCGTATAATAAATAAAGTGGAGTTTTTATCAAGTACTGGAGCCATGCACGAACTGTTCTTTTATTTACCAGCCCCACTAAGTAGCTTGATTTGTGAATTTTTTTTTTCTTGATATGAACGTTAATGCAATGATCATCATTAATATTCCGAGGCAAATATTTCACCATATTGTTCACATCGACTGGTACATTAATAATTTGACCATAAATTCCGTATTGCCCATGGACGTGCCGCAATCGTCTTATTTGCATGAATGGAATTCGTGGAGAGACAAGTCTTTCAGAAATTAAATCCAGTGGTGGTAAAGACGCAGGTATCGTTTCATATTTGAAACCGTTGTATTTGGACATCATTGGAATTACTTGTTTCTCGATTGCTTGGAAACACGTGGAGCACAGTAAAATATCCTCATTTGTATGATAATTTTCAATGATTACACGTAGAAGTTCTTCATTTTCTGCGCGGGGTGGTTTTAAATCTTGTTTGAACCACAATCGTTCACAAACGGAGCACGCATGACCGAATGTATTGTTAAACTTTTTTTTAAATTCTTCATGAGCAACTTTATTTCGATGAAATTGTGAGTAAGGAGTTGCTGGCTGTACATCCACTTGAGGGGCACCTAAAAACAATTCGTAATATGTGATATCAGAATTCATTGTAATTTTAATTTTGAATTTTAATTTTTATTTTTAATTTCAATTTTTAATTTTTATTTTTAATTTTTATTTTTAATTTCAATTTTCAATTTTTATTTCAATTTTTATTTATAATTTTAATTTTTAATTTTTTGATTTTTAATTTAATTAATTAATAAAATTGGATTCATTAATTATTTAATTTAATACAATTTAAATGTATTTTAATACAATTTAAATGTATAAATTTAAATTAATTGAATTTCAAAATTAAATTAAATTAATTTTTTTAAATGTTTTTTACACATCTCTTTTTAAAAAATTCAGAAAATTATTCAATACACGCTAATTTAAATTTCATAAAACTTTACTCACTTGAGTACTTACAATTATTATTTACAATATGATGATCAATTAAGGCATCATCTTGCACATTTAAAATATCTGTCTGAGTATCATGTGAAAAGAAAAACAAATGAGGTTACACACGTGATGTATGGTAATTATTCATGTGATGTACAAGCAGTACGTATTAAGGACGAAATCTGTTGATTAGAAAATATTTAAGTACTTACTATGATCATTTTCACTTGTTTGAACAGTCGAATTATTATTACGCGTATTAAAACTATTATTTTTAACATTTAATAACGCCTTTTGGCGTGCACGAAATTCACGAACACGTTCCGTTGAACTTTTTGCAGTCTTTTTAGTTTTGTTTTCTCTTCTTTTTTTCGATAATCACGACAATATTCTGCATTAACTTTCGGCATATTAGAAAAATTTTATTATCAAACAATAAAATGAATATGTAAATGATACACGTGTACAATACACTACGGTTGTTGTGATGCCTTTTCCGAAGCTTCGTAACACGCACCCACTATATCTCGGTAGACACTACAGGAGAGCGTACGAAGCACCGCACAAAGAGGAGATGACAAATATACGAAACACTGTATAATGCTTCCTATGTCATTCTCTCGCACGTTAAATCCTATGGAGTTATGTATCTGTCTCTTTTTACTGTCGCTTTTTCGTTTCATCGAGTTTCAGATCACAACGGTGCTAAAGAAGTTTTCACTTCAATAATACTCGGACTTTAAAATTCCTAAACCATTATTTCTTCGACATTTCGAGGTTCAATGTAAACTAACCGCTGTCTTCTTACTCAGGTTTGATGTTGGTTCTGGTATTGCCATATAAGCAATGTTGCTTGGCTATATTGCAATATCGTTAACACAATTTTCGAACCTGGATAAATATTAAAACCAGCTGAGCCTGAACTTTATCTGAATTACTTTGAGTGGAATGCAGAAGAACTTTATTAGGAGTGCAATTGACTAAATGTAATCTATCTTTGTTTAGTGTATTATGATATGCTACTGTTTGAATGAAGAAACGCGCAGCCGGTTTTATTAGATAAAGAAAAATAGTTTATTGATAAATATAGTGAAAGAAAGGAAATTATGATATTTTACAAAGTAGGTTTTCACACATACACTTGATTCGCTTCATAGCTGGTCTTATTTTGATTCACTACTGACTGTGGTCGATGGTCAGGCTTTACTAGTAAACACCACACGCTTCTAAACTATTCGTGACTGTTCAGAGAAAATAATAACTACAGATTTTGACTATCCCTAAAAGCTACTTCCAGGGCCGGCCTTCTTCATAAAGAGGCCCGAGTGCTGGAAATTATTTGGGGCCCCTATATTTTATCTAAAGGAAAAAATAAAAATCTAAAAAATTGCTTGCACATGTTTATTTAATGTCTGATTTCACTTTTATTAACACTACGGTACACGCGCCTCTAAAACGTTCATGAGTGCTCGCGTGCGCTTCACTTGTAGCCCATTTTAAATTGAAATTTACTGAAAGAAAATTGTTTAGTGTTTAAATAAAACACATTTTTTATTATAAATGACATTAATTAAGTCACCCGAAGTAAATAAAAATATATTCTCATTTTTTTTAAATTTAAAATATTAACGATTTCCTCACACTTCTCAAAAAATCACATAATTTTTACTTATTTGAGATCAATCAACATTTGGTTTGATTCTTAAATTTTTTTTAATTTTATATTTTTAATTTTCATTACACGAAGGACAAACTAAAATTTGGTGATCATTACATATAGGCCTGTAGCATTTCGAGCAAGTTTTCCTTGTGCTGCGATTGTGCATTCTGCTACAAAACGCACAGCGTGCAACCCCCCAACGAATTGGTATATTTCCTTGTTGAGGAGCTTCTGACACATTCAACAATAATTTTGGTTTTGATTTTTTGCTTCTTGGAATATTATCCTGATGAATACGTTCTAAAATTAATGGTTTCGCAAGCCCAGACCCAACTTAGTAGTTCAACTGGCGAATAACTAGACCGTTTATACCGGCAATATTCAAAAAATTAAAATGATAATTTGAGTGACCAACGCCTACTTTTTCTAGACACATGGTATTGACGATACATCCTGTCCACAATATCCGCGCCATACTTTGTTTGATTATAAAATGTTATAATTTCGGGCTTTTTGGCATCGCCGGTAGCATCTATTGCTGCATCGTAGTGCATTTTTGACAATAATAAGACTGTTTTGTTCCTTTTTGGCACATAACTGACTAACTGACTGACGTGTTTCTGAAACCCAAACAAAGAGATATTTATTTCTTGGTCCTGACTAGTCTTACATAGCTGGTATTGATATATTAGAATAACTTAGCTGGTATTGATATTTTAAATTACATTCTTGGTATCGGGGGTCCAAGTTGACCCCAATAGAAAAAATTTAAATAAAACGTGCTCTATAAATTAATGAAGGTGAGAGTTTCTATATATTTAAAGAACACACTTTTTCAATTATAAAAATCAACTTTTATTAATTCTTTGATAAATCTTATCACTTATAAAGATACAGCCTTTGACTTAAGGTAACTATTTTCAGTCTGTACTTAAAACATTAAAAAAATGAAAATATATAAAATAACGTAAACAAATTCTTTTTTATGCTTTATCATACTCTAAACTTAACATAAACAGGAACTTCTTCTGAGATCAATAATACATGAAAAAAATAACAGGCATTATATAACTTAAAAATATTAGTGGAAAAAAAAACCATTTGCTTTGAAAAGCTCATTGACTTTTTATGTTTGGCATTTGGTACACATTACAGTCTTTACTGAATGACTTTGACATATATATCCGCTACATTTAATACACTTTAGCGATTGTTTTTGGTTCTGTCACATAAATAGCATCGTCCCCTTTTGCGCCCAGATATTTCAGCGTTGGCTACAGTTTGATGATCACTTTTTGATTGGCCTTCTGTAGATGTTGCTGCATTATCAATGTGCTCTAGAAAATTATCTATTCTTTTTTTCAAGTCAATAGAAAATTTAAAATATTAATCCTTCTTTTCTTTAACAAATGGTGTTAACAAATCTATGGCAATTTGCTTGATGAAATCATTGCGTTTCATTCGTTTTCCTAGATTCGAAGCCATCCACAAAACCATTAACCGTAGAAGTATTCATAATGGCACAAAATATAACGAATGGCCATCGCTGTGTTCTTCTCGAAACGGAATAATTAGCACATTTTTGATCTAAGGAATCAACACCTCCCTTAGTGGCGTTATAAAACTGAATAATTTCAGGCTTGCCACTTTCCTGATCTACAGATTTGGCATGATGCATGGATGATATCAGCTTTGATTTTTTTTTTTGCTATATATTGTCAAAGGATGGAAAATGATTAAAGTTAATAACACGGTTTACACAAATAACACTTTATTCTAAAGTCTGCGCACATGACCGTCGTCTCAGTTGTCTCGTCTTGACTGACTGACTGACTTGGCGTTCCGCTCTTCATTGAGACTCTGCAAGACCGGTGTTGCCATCTGTGACAATATGAAACCAATGTTTTATCATTTGTGAATCCAAAAAAAGTGGAGCCTACGGGTCGACTTTTGAGTTTCAGAAACTGTGGTGGAATTTCCCGCTTATTTTTCCGCATAGTCCCGACGAACATCAATCCATTTTGTTTTAGTTTGTCGACTAACTCAATCGAAGAAAACCAATTATCTCCGGTAATATTTCTATTCGTATTGAAAACTGGTTCAACCAGTGATAACACAGTTTGGGTTGGGACAGCGAGTTCGTTTTTTCCTCTGAAATCGGATTTGCTACTGTATATGAATGCATTGTAGAGATAATGTGTTTTTGAATCACAGAGACACATAATCTTTATGCCGTATTTTGCAGGCTTGGACTTCATATAAACCCTGAACAAACATCTTCCCCTAAATGGGCAAAGCATCTCATCCACCGTGAGGTATTCAGAGCATGAGTAATATTTTTGACAATTTTTTATAAATATATTGAACACTTTAGAAATCAGAGCAGTTCTATCACTGACTTTTCGCTCATCTCTTGTTTTAATATCATCAAATCGTAAAGATGACAAAATGAACAAAAATCGTTTTAAAGATATAGTGATCCTAAAAATATCTCTTCCTGTGCTGTCCGTTGCCCACAAACTTTCAACATCTTCGTGTCCGGATTTAAAAACACCAGCTAATAACAGCAAGCCTAAAAAAGCCTTCATTTCCGATACATTCACATGATTGGTATGTGCTCCTTGGCTGGTGCACTTTTCAGAAAACTCTGTAATTTTCTCGTTAGTGTGCTTGTATATTATATCTTTGGGATTTTTAGTCAGTAGTGACGGTATCAAACCATTGCCAGGAAAAGTCAACGCGATTTTGGAATGCGAACAACCATCAACAATACAAAATCTCCGAAGATACCTTGGAATGGTAAATTTCTACCGGAAGTTCCTGAAGAATGCCGCCGAAGTACTGGCACCCCTCAATGAATTCTTGCGTGATTCGCGAAAAAATGATAGGAGTCCTGTAAACTGGACACCAGCAGCAAGCAGTTGTTAGCAGCAGCGGCAAGTATCAAGCATCCCGTTAAAAATGCTAAGCTAGCCATAACAACAGACGCTTCGGATTTTGCGATGGGAGCAGTATTGGAGCAGTTCGTTGACGGAGAATGGCTACCACAAAGATTCTACTCGAAAAAATTCAGCGACCCTCAACGAAACTATAGCGTCTACGACAAAGAACTTCTGGCGATCTACTCGGCTATCAAATACTTTCGTGACAGAGTAGAAGAACATCATTTCGTAATACGAACGGACCACAAGCCACTTTGTTATGCTTCTGTGCAAAAATCTTCAAAAGCATCACCGCGCCAAATGCGCCAACTGGAGTGTATTTCCCAATTTACGACGGATATACTCCATGTGTAAGGCGAAACAAAAACGGTACCTGACACGTTATCTCGACTTGAGGCAGTAACAGCAAAAGCAATCGACATGGTAGACGTAGCAGCAGAACAACGAAAGGATAGTGATCTACAAAGCCTATTGCATTCGGACACATCGTTGGATTTACAAAGGCTGCAAATGAATGGGAAATATTTATACTGCGATATATCTACGGGAATCGCACGGCCTTATATTCCACAATCACTACGACGGCAAGCACTCGACTCAGTGCATCACCTGTCGCATCCAAATGCAAAGATAACGAGCCGTTTGTTGCGTGAAAAAATGCATAAAGGGCCTAAAATGCATAAGGACATCGCAAATTGGGCGATGTCATGCATCCAATGCCAACGTTCGAAAGTCAGCAGGCACGTTACAAGTTTTCCACTACAGTTCGCTGCTCCCGATAAGAGATTCGACAATATCCACATTGATTTGGTTGAACCACTGCCAATTGTCAACGGAAATAAGTATATTCTTTCGATGATAGATCGTTTCTCTAGATGGGCGGAAGCCATACCCATCACCGAAATCACCGCAGAATCTGTCGCTACGAATTTCTACCATCATTGGGTAGCACGATTTGGTGCACCAAGGATTGTGACAACGGATCGCGGCGTTCAATTCGAATCCATGTTGTTCAGTTCGCTAACAAAAATAATCGGCTGCAAACATATCATAACGACGACATATCATCCTTCTGCACATGGGATGGTGGAACGTTTTCATCGATCGCTAAAGGCAGCACTGGTGTGCCATGATGATGAGATTTGGCTTGAGGCACTGCCTACAGTTCTTCTCGGACTTCGGACGGCCTATAAAGAAGATATTGAGTGTACTGCAGCAGAAATGATATATGGTACTACACTTAGAATCCCAGGCGATTTTATTGACGATTCGGACATCACGAGCGACCCATCAACATTTGTGTCGAAATTCAGACAAGACATGAGACGACTGCGACCATCATCAATTCACCATCACCGAAATGGCAACGTCTTCATTTTTAAGGATTTAGCTACATGCAGCCACGTCTTTGTACGAGTGGATGCGGTAAAAAGTTTTTACAGCAACCATACGTTGGTCCATTTCCCGTACTGGAGCGAACATCCAACAAGATCTTCAAAATTCTTATGGAAGGCAAAACGACACAAATTTCTATCGATAGATTGAAACCCGCGTATATGCTGAATCCAAGCATCGAGGACGAAACACCATCGCCGTTTTTCAATTACGAAAGCAGAAGACCACCGAGCACAAAAACTTACGAGAGATCAAACGTAAAAAAACAACAGAGAGTGACGTTTAACGTTCGATAAATCTAAGGGGGGAAGTATTGTAGCGAATCCGTATAGCGATCCCAAATAACACCAAGTTTGAGAGCTCGCCACCGCTGCGCTAAAATCGCAATAAAGACGTTGCGATTCCTTCTTCTTCCTCCAACCATCGTCGAGAACAGTCCTCCATTTGTCAATCTCTAACAAATTTGTGTTTGAAATTGTTTTTATATACAGTTGTAATAAATTAGTGGTTTACGTTAATTTGTGTGTATTATTTAAATATAACACACATTATCGTAAGCCTGCCCTATACAATTCATAATGTCTAAATAAAGCTCACCTAACCTTTTTAATAGAGTTTGCGCTAGTCCTCCTCCAATCACATCAGTTACTTCAATAAACCCTAGAAATGATTCATTTATCATTAATTTTCCTCTTCAAAATTCACATATCGAATAATGATTGAAGTTTGTTCTTTATGTGAAATGTCAGGAGTACAATCCATTTGGATACTAAAGGAAGTGGCTGCTTTAATATCGTCTCTAATTTTGTTAATGACTTCATTTCCTAAGGCAAAAGACTTCAGTTATTAAGGCAGATATAATTTACTTCTGTGATCGATGGGCTAAATGATGCAAAATTCGGTTTTTATTCAATAATTCGATTGAACAAAAAATTTCCGTTATTAGGTCCCCCTATTATCTCATGGATTCCTCTAAGTGGAATATTATTACATGCTAAAAAGGATTAACGTCTACAAGTATTTGAAAAAGTAATTTGAGTCTTTCTATTTCCTTATTTATATTAATTTGATTTTTTTTATCAATAGTTGCACATAAGTTCAGTCGTTTCAGTAATTCTTTCCAATAAATAAACGAGATCATGAATTACGGTTGACAACTTTCTCCAGTTATTATACGCAGAAATAAATCGTGGAGGTTGGTCATTCCCGCTTCTTTTCGCAAATAATATGCAACAAAAACAAAATACTGAATCTTACGTTTTTGAATAAATTAACCAGCTGCGATGCTGTGTTTCACTATATGGCTTTTTTAAAATAGTATGTGGTGAAAAGTGACCTACCTTCAGCACTCTTAGCAAAAACCCCTGGATGTTGTACAGGCCCGGTTTTAACACAAAGTATTCTAAATTTGTTGGTTATAATATTTGGACATAGACCTGGGTCACTTTGATTCACTTGATCATAGATGTTCTCAATTTCGTCACTACTTCCTAATTCAAGCACCGTTGCCACCGTTGCAAGCACCAAACATATGGCTTTTCAACGGAATTTACAGTCCCTACATTATCATTGCAAGACTGCATAGCATTTTCTTTTCCAATTTAAGACAGAATTTTTGCTTGCGAAGTCGAAGGACTTCATTGCGAGAATCACCTCGTATCCAAAAATGCAGACTGCCTTGTGATTTGTTGAATTTTTGCTTCTCTTCTTTTTTCTTTGCCGCTTATTGTTTTTTTTGACAGCCAGAAGAATATTTTCTTGGTGTGGACATTATTATATCTAAATAGTATAAATTATCTAAATACTACATGCAACCAAATATAATACGTGAGGCAAATAAACATAAATCAATTTACCTTATGTTAAAATAAGTTGCACAATTTCAAGGGACTGCAACCACATAAACAACGTACACTTCTAAATATACCGCTAGCTGCACCTAAATTCATTCGCTAACCTTCTCACACTGACGTAGCTGATGAGCGAATGGTCCAGTATGTGTTGTTGTCATATAGCGTGTATCAACGCGCTCTCGGAAAATGTGACATTAGAATTGAGAAAGATGAAAAGCATAATTGACGATTATAAGTTTCTTTGGCTCCACAACTGGCGACGATGGATTGCCTTTAAAGTGAAGGTGGAAAATGGAGCCACAAAAAACTTTCCGTAAGAAGAAAGCGTTGACGTGTGAAATACACACATATAGAATGGGAGGCAAGAAAAATGATTGTATGAAATATTCAGAATAAATGCACAATAAAGTGTTGTCTTATTCCTAATGATGTATACAGTGAAATTTTCTTTTCGTTGTTACATGTCATGACATTTATGTATCTCATGATCAAATTTCGGGGCCCCCTCAATTGTGGAGCCTGGGTTCATAGCATCCGCCGCACCACCCACATGGCCGGCCCTGGCTACTCTCCTGTTTAAATAAAAATTCGCCTGAATCTGTTTATTTTCGAAATAATTTTTTCTTTATGAGAATGGAATAACAAAATTACTGCTAGTACTATTATTGTCACTAGTGCCTCCAATTAAATTGAATACCGCTTTCTTCAGCCACATCTAATACCCGTTTCAGTTTTAGAATTCCTTCATTCGCGTCTATGGATGGTATTATCAGATCTTCTACAAATATTAATACTGTTCTGTCCTTGATCAAATCTCGGAAAACTTCGTTAATGAATCGCCCAAACGTATTGCCACTTATACATAGACCAAATGGCGTTTTACAGAACTCGTATTGGCCGTCTTGCGTAACGCACGCGGTATACTTTCGACTGGATTCGGTCACAGGAACATGGAAATAAGAATTTTTCAAATCAAATGTCGTATAAACTCGTGCTGATGCCAATCGATCAATGATCGGCATAGGGAATCGATCTCTTACAACTTTACTGTTCAGGCTACAGTAATCTATACAGAGCCTATGCGATCCGTCTTTCTTCTTCACGACGACCACTTAGCTTGCAAAATCGCTCGATAGTGGCCGTATTACACTTTCATTCAACTATTCCTTTACTTGATCTTAAACTACGGCCTTTTCTAACGGTGCCTACCGTCTTGGGCGATGGTATATGGGCGTTTCATCGGTCAGCGCTAACCGTCTCAATACCTGGCTTCTGTTTCTCTTTCGTTTTACCCGTCGTCGCATGAAGTTCTCATTATCCAGCTGTCGTCGTTGACTGGATCGTTGATCGCGTTCGAAGTCGATTCTTCAACTGTTTGCACGAGTGGTGCAATCTCCTGTGAAACGCTCAATGAAATGCACCGTAGGGATTGAGTTGTTCACACTTTCCTTTGCGGGCAATGTCGCGATAAATGTCCACACTTTCCGCATTTAAAACCCTTATTTCCCTTGTCTATATCCGGGCAATCATTCGCTTTATGCCCCATCCCGCCACATGAAAAACATCGCGTACTTTTGTTCGAAGAACGTCAGTGTTGTTTATTTTCACTGCCGCCCTATTTTATATGGGATTTTACCTTGGATTTCTCTTTCACCCTCGCATAGACATCCAATTTCGTTGTCGCCTCGTACAGGATCGATTTGTTCGCTGCGTCATCGGCTATAGCATGGGATACATACTCGCATATGGTGGCTTCATCTATCTTCCTCGTTCTTGCTACGCGCCACATTTCGTATACGAATTCTAACAGGCTTTTCTCTGGTTTATTCGTACGCTTGAGTAATTTTCTGTGTACTTCCGCGTTACTGAATTTCTGAATAACTTCTTCGCGTAAAAGAGTTTCTGCAGTTCAGTCCAACCGACGCTCTTACTAATACATTTGAACTCGATCCACGTGGAGATACTTTGCCCATTCTCCGCACCGAATTTTTCAATGCTCTCTTCCACTTCGCGAAACGCGTATAACCTACTCGGTTCAAGGCCCGCACTCGCTGCCGCTATGAGATTTTGAATCGGTGTTGATGTTGCTCTACAATATCCTCAACGATTGTCTCTTCACTCACGACTCGTCTCATATTGTCCGCTATCTTACACATTTTGTTGGTTCCCAAGGGATTTTGTTCGTCGAATTACAGTTAATTCTTCTTTCGTCCCACTTTCTTCGAGACCCCGCATCGAGCACTCTCGCACGAGTCCATTTTTGGTGTACCGGTCAAGCAACTCTCTCTCTTCCAATTTGCGCGCGACATCCTCGTTCCCGTTTCTCTATCTTCTCGGTAATCAGAAAAGTTCGCTCGAGTTACGTCCACCTTTAACTCAACCGACAAAAAAAAAAAAAACAAAGCTTTTACGTATATCGAACTTTATTTCTTGATTTCCAATTTACAACTGACTTATCTTTTTTAGATTTACTGAACTTCTAACTTGTACATTCTAAAAGTGCATATATGATTCAAATTTCGTGCGAAATGCAGAATAATCAGAAAAGGTACATGTACGATTTAATTTTTGTGTGAAATGCAAAGTAACAGAAAAGTGATGAAATCTGGTACGGTGAATTAAGTTCGCAGGTGTCGGGTGAATGTCTGGTGTCCAGGAATGTGAGTTGGTCGTATGTGAAGGAATATGAGTTGGTCGTATGTGAAGGAATATAAGTTGGTCGTATGTAACTCGCGCCAATATTGCTGTGTCTCTCTAGACAGGTAGCAGCTCGCACACACGCGCGATATCACTTTAGAATGGCGTCGCCGATCGATACCGGGTTCGAAACACAAACGAATCAGATTACTAACCAACGCTCATCCCGGTTGAGCCCCCATGTAAAGGTTGAATAATAGAATAATCTTTATTCATTGAAAAGGTTCGTAATAAAATTCAGTATTTATGATGAACGAATTTAATTATTACGAAGGATGAAACGCATTCACGTCTGCTCGCGGCACGCTCTCGTAGACCACTCGCTTCGATTTTATTGCAGGCGACAATCTCTCAGCTGTCAGTGTTGCCACTAGACAGGATGTATGAATAATTTATATATGAATAAATATTTATTTATGAATATATATTCAGTATATATTTATATATGAATAAATACTGTATTCTGGATATTTAAAACAAAGTTATTAACAGTATCAGAGTTTCAAACGCCGATATGTATTTTGGATCACGGTAATTAATTTCCATTTTAAAATATCTTCTTCTTCTTCTTCTTAAATATTTTATCATTGGGTAACCTACCTTGGCATAAACCCTAATAAACTTCATATAGAGTCCCGACATTCCGAAAAATCCTCTTAACTGTCGCTCTGTTTTCGACAAAAATAATTCTTGAATTTCTTTTCTTTAGATTTGGACATATGCCTTCTTTACCTCAATGGTGTCCCAAAAATTCTGTATGTCGCTACATTAGACCCCATTCCATATTTTAAAAATCACCCTTGATTTTCAAATTATGCTGCTGTAGACTTTTAAATATTATCTCTAAAAATTTGAATTATTCTTGTAAACTAGTAAAAATTAATATGCTCTTCAGAGATAACGAAATGATTTCCTTTTCCAAGATCCAGTGTACTAAAATACTGCAATGGATACCGCAATACGGTAATGGATACTGATCGTCAACTGTTACGTCACTCAATTTTATGTAATCTACTGCTAATCTATATTTCTGAACCCCAGAATTATCCAGTTTTTTCGGAACCACAGTTATGGGTGAGCTTTAGCGACTATTACTTTTGCGAATTCTCCCTTGACTCTCCATTTCTTCAGTATGTCTTTTCATTTGAGCTTCAGGCTTTGGTGGATACCTGTGAAGCTTCGAATTCATAAGCTGAGCAGCTGTTGTCTTAATATGATGCACCACCGACATTGTATTTGTCAATTGTTTTCCATTCCTATCTTTTCTTCATTATTTACATGCTCTAAACTAATTTGCTTAATGTTAGTTGTCTCTAAGACGTTTACTTCCTCCAATAACTTTGAAATAAATTTAATTTTCCCTCCGTTCGCAAAAGTAATTTCTTTACTGCTTATGTCGATCGATTTCACATTCTTTTTAATTCATTCCATTCCAATCAAAAAGACATATTCCTTATCTAGTGCAATTTTCACCCATCTCATCTTAGCATTATCTGGTTTTTTTTTGATACAGTGTGTCCCAAATTTATAGGGGCACCCAGTTTTTTAGTCAAATTTTTAATGTTTTTAAACCAAACAAATCTTAATTTGCACAAGCTATTTCTACTTATAATTCACGATTTCTGTCTTTTTTGGTGAGCCTACGACAATTTGTTCGTTTATTATGCCATTTTTAAAAAAAAATAGTGTCCCAAGTTTATAGGGGCATTGAAAAAAAAACACGATTTTCCACAGAAATTTTTTTATTGGTAAAATCTATTGATTCGCAACGAAAAATCAGTAATCAATAACGTTACCATCGTTTTTAAATAACATTTTCATCCGTTTTTGCATCGAATTGTTGAGATTTGTCAAGCTGCTCATACTGATGTTTTCCCAAGCTTTTTTGACGCCCTCCTCCAGCTCTGTGACTGATGAATATTGACGAGCGTTGTCATAAACGTCGCGGACCATCATGCCCCAAACATTTTCTATTGGATTTAGGTCCGGAGAAATGGCAGGCCACTGAAGTACAGGAATTTTCACTTTTGACAACCATTCCTTGGTATATTTACTGGAGTGAATTGACGCGTTGTCTTGTTGAAAGATCAGTTTTGCAGAGCGGTAACGGCGGAAATAGGGCTTCAGATGCTTTTCTAGCACTGCCTGATAGTCTTCGCTGTTCATTCGATGCGAAATGATTTCTATGCCAACTTTTCCGAATCCACTGTAGGCCGCCCACACCATAACGGACCCACCGCCAAAGTTCCGCCTGAAGAAAAAACGTAGCTCTTTGCGCAGAACTCGCCAATAGTCTCGAACGCCATCTGGGCCATCTAAGTTAAACTTTTTTTCGTCAGACCAAACAATCTGAAACACATATAAACAACCACATTTTTAATCTTACTCCACCTGCCGATGATTGAATGTATAAACTCCAAAATAAGCAAGTTATGTACCTTAGACCATTCATGGGTCCAATGCAACCTCTCTTCGGCAAATTTGTAGCGAACCACCATGTGATTTTTTTTAATTTCGGGGCTTTCTGCATTTTCTCGCGCACCAAATTTGGAGATTCTTTCAGTTTCCTTGATTTTCTTTTTTAAATAACTATCAACGGCATTACTCGAACGGTTGATTAGCCTAGCTATTTCTCTATTACACTTGCCGCATGTCTTGAATGCATCAATAGATGTCTTTTCTTCTCTCGATAGCTGTTTTCCTCTACTCATTTTCACACAACACTACACGTTTAAATCTTTGCTGGCGATTAGCACGCAACTGAGTTTTCTGAACAAGCGTGCCTGTATTTATACCTGAGCCGATTGTTTCAGAAAATTCCAGATTATGCTGGTCGTCTAGAACAGTATGGAATTTTCTATTATCCTAAACCAGCCAATTCGAAACTTCTACCAACATGAGTTGCCGCAAACCACGAGTTTATCTATGATTAGGGCTCAAACCGTGACCACCAAACGAAAAAAAAAAGAAAATGCAGGTATACAGCAACCGGACGACCGAAAAGAAACCCAGTTTTTACAGTGCCTCAAAATTTCACGGTGCAAACGAGTATTTCCTTTATACTTGTGTAAAATTTGTTGGTAAAGTGTTCAATTTCAACAGGAACTACAGTATAGACACAATCATTTGTATTTCACGATAGAATTTCACCAGCAAAAATAATTTTCGATAGAAAATCGTGTTTTCTTTCACTGCCCCTATAAATTTGGGACACTATTTTTTTTAAAAAAATGGCATAATAAACGAACAAATTGTCGTAGGCTCACCAAAAAAAGACAGAAATCGTGAATTATAAGTAGAAATAGCTTGTGCAAATTAAGATTTGTTTGGTTTAAAAACATTAAAAATTTGACTAAAAAACTGGGTGCCCCTATAAATTTGGGACACACTGTATTATCGGTAATTAAGCTGTAAGATGTGTTTGATACAATGTTTTTATATTTAATCACTAGCCTACCTGTTGCCAACTTAAATCTTTCCGCGTCATTCTTGAGAGCCGCTTGTATATCATTGCTGGAGTTAAACAAGTTGAAGTTATATTAAAGTTTAACGAGTTTATTTTATTCAAGTAGGTATGATCTATAATGATGTTTGATCTCGACTGGTTACGCTTCTGAGTTTACATATCTTAATGCTTTGTAAGCAATAAATTCAAATGTGCTTGTGAACAAATATGCGAGCACAATCGCCAAACTGATAAACAAATTTTAAATGTACTTGCGAACAAAAATGCGAGCACAATCAGCAAAATTAATAAACATTAATATTTGGTGGAAAATAGTATTGGGTGGTCCTTATCTAAATGTAATTATGCCGGATGGGCTTAATGTGGAGTCGCCGGATGGGCCTAATATGGAGTCTGACGTAACTCTGGTGCCAGTTCGATTTCCGCTTTCCATGTCCACGTCCTGGCGTGTGGCACTGATAAATGTCTCGTCTTTCCGGGCTATCGTTGCTTTTGAAAGTTTTGCCTTTGGCGTCTTGGTTCGTTTGTCGGGTAGGTATTTGTCTCCGCTTTTAGGTGGTTTGTAGATCCCTGCTTATGATGTCCTTTATTTCCGGTGAAAGGAAGGCATTTTTCACCAGTATCTTGTTTTGTGGTCCACTTTTTTTTGCTGTCTGCTCCTTTGGCACTGTTTTCAGTGGTCCATGTGGTCCATGTTTTTGTCACTCTTTGCTTGATGATTTTCTGACATGGTCGCGGTTCTATTACGGTAAGTGACACTTGTCTTTGGGGATAATTTTTGAGTTGTTAACTCCACTTCATCACTTCCCACTCTAAAATGGAGCTCGGACGCATCTCTTAGAAGTCCAGACAGATGTTGCAGTTTGATGGAAAGATGGACTATTATCGTTTTTTATGATCCGAGCCTAGTTTATAGAAAACTCTTCATATACTAATCGATTAAAAACTTCTTTGTGTATGTTGTCGACTTCCATAGGACTTCTCGGCTCCGCAGAAGTTTTATAATCATTAAGCATTTGTCTACATTGAAACGTTCGATTTGAAAAATGTTTTTTACCCAAGGCGGGATCATTTCTTTTAACTTGATAAGATTCACATTTTATAAGTTCACTTGATTAATGTAGCCTCAACACTTGAGATTTATTGCAAATATTTTTCACAGCACTACTTCATTCTTTCCTACTATATTGTTTTGAATTTTCTGTTAATATTTAAGTTATAGTTGTCCTGTCCAATACATGCATGTAAAATATTCATAATGTTTGACAGTGAAAATTGATTCCAAGATCCCGTCCCTAAAGAACCAGCTCCAATTTCTTTTATTTAACACATTGAAGACGGTATGCAAAGAAAAGTGTATAGCCTGAATTCCCGCATTTTTTTAATTTATTAAGAGTGCAACATTTACATAACTTTAATGTTTTACATGAGTATAATGTTTTGATGCTACTTCCAGTATATGGTATCCAGTATTTTGGTATATGTTTGAAAACATCACTTTCTACATCTGGAAGCGCGTCTGCGAAAATTTCTGTTCTAAATTCAAAGAGTAATCTTTCACCTTTGACTGTCTGCTCATTAATGAAAGCCTGATTTTTTTGACTGACTGACACCACCCATTGAATGTGTGTCGTCGAGCACTACGTTAGGTTTACTGACTATTACTTCTGACCCACCTCGAATATATCTCTTGGTAGATGTCATTCCAGTATTATTCCAGGTACTCAATAAAGTAAAGTAAAAGTAAGATGAAAGGGTTTTTATCCTTCCAAGCAAACAGTGTTATATTTCCTTTTCTTTTAGCAACAATTGTTCTATTTAAAAATTTTGGTTTTTTTATAGTAGCAGGAAAACCTTTTCTGTTGGTTTGAATAGTACCAGTTAGGTGGCATTTCATTTGCATTAATTCCTTAGTTAAAGATAAGCTGGTGTAATACCTGTCTGTGTACAGGTGGTATCCCTCTGCAGTACGTATTTTATCTATTTTTTGAAAAAGATGTAACGTAATTCTTGTGCTTATTGGTAAATCAGGTCTAACAAGATTTTCAGAATTTATACTTCCGTAACACGGAAGTATATTGTATATGTAAGCCGTTTCTGAATCTTATAGCACAAAAATTTTATACGCCATTTTGGAGGTTTTTTTAGGATTATACGTGGTGAAAGCAACTCTCCCTTTGAATTTCACTACAGACTCGTCAACACAAATGTTTTTTCCAGGTATAAAATATTCCGAGAATTTCGAATTTATATATTCCATAAAATTACTTACTTTTTGTGATCGTGTTCTCAGGTCCTTGTTTGCTGGGTCAGGTGTGTTGAGGTGCAGCATCCTAAATATTTGGTTGAATCTACTTCTTGTGAAATTGGCTGGGAAGAAATGAATTCTACTTTTTTCATTTGTCGACCAATATTCCTGCATGTTTGAAATTGGCATTGTTCCCATATTTATAACAACCCCAATAAATGCCCCGAATTCATCTCGTTCCACATCTTTCCGCATTTGCCACATAGAGTTTCTGGTTATTGTTTTCGAATTCAATTTTTTTGGGCATAGCTGTTGGTTTCTTTTATGATTTCATCAACTAACTCGTCTGTGAAAAACAATTTGAAAAACTTTAAAGGTTCTATAACACTGGAAGAAACTTGTGATCCCACAATATTCGGTGCTACTGTAAAATCTATTCTGCCTGCTGGAACTTCATCACTCTCTGTGATATCTTGCCAATTGTCATCATCTTCATCTATTTCTTGAGAATAACTACCAGTGTCATCAGTATCACTCTCAATAACACATACTTTCCGTTTTTTTTGTACTATTATGTTGCTATCATCACTGCAATCAGTATCAGTATATTCACTTTGTTGGATATTATTTTCAACTAAATTGTCTACAAAAAATTCAATATCATTTTCATTATCACTTTCGTTTTCACTGATCTCAAAACTTTCCCAATAATCTCCTTCTTCCATATTTTCTCAAGGGTAAATCTATCCAATAAAAAAATAAAATTCACAAAGAAATAATGCACAGCAACTTTTAATCTGCTAGTCATTGAACGCAAACTACACTGGCTTTTCAAAATGCACTGAAAGCAACTGGTGCAATAACGGCACCGACAGAGTTAGTGCAATGAAAGCATATGGCGCAATAGCGGCATCTACGGAGTGCAAAGGGTTAAGATTTGATGCACTGCTTAAACAAGTTGTAAATTCTTCACTGTTCTTACAAAAACAAGCAATTTTTTGTGTCACATCGACTTTATGTTGTATTTTATTTAATAAATACTTGACCGTAAGAACCTTAGCTATGGTTATTTGGACTTTGTTGGCTAGCACTCATAAATTACATGTATGCACTCCAGTTGTGCACAAATGTACTTCCTTATTTCCTAAATTGAAAAAAGGAAGATTAGATTAAAATTATATGCTATATTATTTTTCAATTTTGTTGCTTCGTCGACGACAGAGTACTTACTGGCTAGTTACATAATATTCTTAACTATTTGTACTTAAATTAGATCATTGTATTTCTATGTGGGTTATACATAATTACTTAGTTGTTATTTACTTATTCGAAACGTACATTATAAAATCTTAACCGCTATAAAAGTTTTCCTTTTCGCAAGACATCATAAAGTGATTAGTCTGCTCCTTAGCTACGCATGGTCTTTAAAATGCCGACAACCTCATAAAACAATAAAAGCAAAAAGAATAGATTTGTATCGTCACTCTACGATAATGAGAATAGTCGGCAGATGTGGTACACGAAGTATGTAACTCATAATTTCCGCTTACATTTTTTTCAATGGCTTAGGCACATCCGTTGCAAGATAATAATTAACTTCTCTTTTTTCTCTTTGTTTATGGTTTTGTAATTTTGTTCCATATATTTTTTTATATCTACCTTGATTCCGTCAAAATCGCCTATGCGAAGTTGGTGCGGCATTAATTCTGCCAAGTGTAAGTGAGTAACAGTTCTGAGTTCGTTCCTTCTTTCTTGTCATGCAAACTTTGACTTCCTTTTTGAAGTAGTTGTTTGCGAACGTTAGTAAAATTACTAGCTTCGCTGTATTAAAGTTCTCCGGATATTTTTAATTAATTCTTTTCACTTTATTAATAACAATGCTCAACAATACAATGTTCATTAGACTCTAATTTTCATCAATAAATTTAAGTTGCAAACCATCCGTAAAGGCTTCTCTAACCCGACTATATCTCGCGTGTTGTCTGAACGCTTATCACCACCCGTAATTCTTTAACTGTATGTTGATACTCTAACGCATATGCGTACATACGTCGCAGCGTCCCAAGTACCTAGGTGCAATAAAAACAAAGGTCTAATGAATCGGTAAACTGCACGTGGTGTTGTAAAAGATTTGCTTATTTTATATCCTTATGATGGGAAATTTTGGGTTAGGAATTTTCCCGGCGACTGTCTGTCGAAATAATTATTGCTGAGCCTTTACAGATGGTTGTATGAGTAACAAAATTGCAACTACGGGTTTCTTAAACAGTAGTCGTTTACTATTATTTAACTATTAGGAGTTTGGACGTTTCAAGATGATAAGCTTGGTCGAATTTGGCTATTTCGCTATGCTCCGTGATTTGTCCGACAAAATATAGCTTCATCGGTTAACCAGAACGTTAAAATAAGAACAGGATTTCGCGAACGCATAAGGGCAGCAAAAGTTGTTAATTGCTCAAATCACTTGTTGTGGAAATCGCGTGGGTAATTGGTGAGAATTTTCGAAGGTTTCTGTAAGAAATTTCGTTGAACCAAACAAAATATACGGAAAACGGACGTAACAGCTGAATCCAACTATGCAGGCCACTTGACTAACAATAAGTGTATATCAACTCACATTAGGAAAACATATCGAAGTACTATATGTACAACATAAAGGACGGCGTTTGAACATACTCGAAAACATGAAAATATACAATCAAAATGACGGACGAACCATAAACGAACAGCCAAGCTCTCATTCGGACATAATCTTCGAGCCGCTAAATCAACTTTAGAAAAAAAGACCACGACGCACAATGACAGCAAACAAAGGAACGCGGTACAAAATTACGGGAGACTCAAAATGAAAAAATACAAACTTTTTCCATACCTTTTCGTGTAAACGCCGAACCAATAAATAAGGGCACTTAAAACCGACAATCTCAGGATGAATCAAGACACCGATAATGGCACACTACCGAATCAAGGAAACGTACAGGGAACAACGGAATTTCGTTCGGAGAACAATAAAAAAAAAACAATACTTTAAAGTCTTGAGTTTACTAAAAGGGAAAATTCGCTAAATCACTGATTGCCTCAATAGACACTTGTTCGATTTCAACAAGTTGATGATTGCGCTCATTGTCCGGTCAAGACTAATTAACTGTTATCCTTTCGGTTTTAATATATTTTGCGTGCCATAAACCTCCATGAGCTTTCTTAATTCTCGTGATGTTAGATACTTTGTATAATCTAAACAATGAACAACGCATTCGCACATGTTATGCATTCTAAATAATGCTGACCACTTACATTCTTACATTTATTGAAGTATTTATTCAAACCTGGATTTTGCTCACCCAACAATTTATCATTTTCTTACTGTAAAAAGTTTGCTGACCTATTGTTATTGAGTTTTTTTTATACATAATTTTCCTGTGCATAGAAATGAAAGCTTCCTTTTAATTTTGTGATTCTTTTATTCTACTCGAAACCGATTTCTGACCGTAATCATTCAGTCTTCTCCAGCGACTTAATAAATTTTGTTTAGAATTTCTGCTTACGTACTAACAGATCTAAAGGTACTTAATCAATAATGACGCTTGAAGAGATTTCACGTCACCACAAATAGTTAAAATGATTTGGAAATGAAAAAGAACTTACCGGTTTATATTGCTGAGTACTAGTTTGAGTCCTCGAAGAGTCGACTGGTGGAAGATAAGGAAGGGGAAGGAATGGATTGTCCACTCTTGTACGGCAACCGTCTTCGACTGAATCTCTTGAAGCGTTTGACGTAGTTTTGCTACTTGGCGTTATTAAAGTTATTTCGAAGATGAAAAGCACGAGGAGATAATAACAGCTGACAGACGTTTTTCAACGGAAAGAAGGGCGCGACCAGAAAAAGGGCGCGATAAAAACGAGTCGCGACTCAACAAATAACATGCAATAAAACGTAATTACTAAAGCTATAAAACATTAAAAAAAGTATTACATTTTTCAAAAATATTCCAAGAGGATATTGCTTAATTAAATAGAATAACTATGACCTACGTTTATTGACTCTTGGTGCACCAGGGTTATCTTTTCCCGGCTTATTGCGAGGCTGTCCATCACATTCGATCCACGAGTATTTCTAGTCTCCTTGATAGTCGTTGCATCCCTCACTGTAATCTCGTGCCCTTTCATGGTGATAAGTTCCACTACGGCCGACTTGAAGTTCGAAGTTGTTCTCTACTTTCTTGTCGTTGCTGCTTCGCCTGCGATATGTATCCTTGTTTTTCCTATGTAAATTTCTAAGGGAGTAGAACATTCGATGCGATAAATGCCAGATTCCTCTTCTACATATTTCACGTTTGTTCTTCGTTGATGCAAGAACTTTTTGAGCTGGCTCTTGCTACTTGATTTGGTCAGCTGCATGGAATTATGCTGATTGATTTTGTCTGATTGCTGATACCTTGATGGTAGGTCGACGCCTTCCAGCATATCCTGCTAACATCGCTCGCTCCTGTCGCTGCCCGGTCTTTTAAATCTTTTGTGCCATTCTCCTAATCGTAGAGAATGCGTTTAATGTGGCTGTTTCGATTATGTACAGCCGTTTTTTTTCGATGAATCATAGCTGGCTGTGTATGGAGAAACCTTTAATTGTTGTGTATGGTTACATGGGTTTTGAATTGTTTTCTGTGTGTGAATTGTCTTTCGGTTCACTTCGACCTCTTTACGACAGTGTCTAGAAAAGATAGTTTTCTATCTTTCTCTTCCTCCACTCTGAACATAATGCTTTTATTGGCTTCATTCAGGCCAGTAAGCACCTTCTCCACCTCACTCCTTTTTACGTATGCAAAAACATCGCCTACATATCTCATCCAGCATCTCGTTAATAGGTTTTCATCCTGTATTCTCTGTTGTTATCGTGTCATGGAAATTTCACGGTAGAATAAAGGAGGAAGGAGTGAAGGAGGATTTTCCATTGCTACTCTTCCTTTCATCTTCCTCCTCCTTTCAATATTCCACCCTGAAGGTGAAATAATTTTCGGTCATACAAAGCTTTGGAAGACTTTATATACTGTCTGGCAAGCTAAAACCAAACATTTCTCATGAGTTCTCAAGCGCTTGATAACGCTTGATAACGTCTTTTTTGCGCACAGCTTAACACGCCACCACTTCCGGCACACAGCTTCATAACACTATTTTTATATGGAATCCCATTTCAATGACATTTCAAACCGATCCCTGTTCATTACTTTTCGCGGGAAGGTTTGTCTAAAATTCACATAATTTCATGTTTCATCACTTTTTTCGGTCGCACTTATGCGAGAATAGTTGTTGTCGAGCTCCATTGCCTGGTCTAATGAACTGCAACCTTTCAACGATGGTAACCGTGATACACAGCGATGTTGACTTGTGAATGTTAAAAATAATTGACTGGATGTGTCCCCATCGCTTTCTCCTCCGGACATTTTCGTTTCTATGGGCAGCAAGTATTTTCAAATAGAAACAACAATTTTTTAGTCTCGAAATCGTCTCTACACTGCCGTGGCTTCTTTGTAACTGATCGTCTCTTTTACGTCGTCTTTTTGCCGATTGTATGCATAAAACCGCACAATTGCAGTCCGGAGTCCGGAGAAAAAGTCCATTTCTATTCATTATCAGTCCCAAATTTCGCCCAACTGCGCGCCATTAAGTACTCGCCCGCTGCCGGCCGTATACAAAGGACAGTAATATTGGCGCCGGGCTCACAGAGTTAATGGTGTAATAAATTTTAATTCAACGGATATTTTAGTTGCAATAACAACTTGTGTCCTATTGTTCCAAAATACCTTTTATTGTTAGTTTTAATTTTTAAAAGTCAATATGTCGCGAGAAGACTAGAATGAATGAGATTGTATAACCCCGACGCTACATTATCTTGTATTTGATCAATCTTGATGAATCAATTCTTGCATCAATTTTTTTCTTATTCACTCTACAACTTCAAGGCATTTAACACGTTCTCTACAGTATGTCTGTCAGTGGCATGGTATGCACCACTATTGGTACATACACAACTGTCCCTGTCCAGTGGTACAAAGGAAGCAATCAATTTTATGTGCCTTGTCCCTTAATGGAAAGAAAAAACAAATACAGATGGACTAAAACAAAACACTTCTTTAAATTTAAGTGACGTTAACATACGTCGTCAACAAAATCTATTCAATTCATCTCATTAAAAACTTTTTTTGCGAGATTTATTAAAACAGAGTAAACACGAAGCTGATTGATTTTCATAAATTTCATATCACGTTTAGTTTTTTTTTTGCTGCTGTGGCGGCTTCCATTTCTTCAGATAATTTGTGATAGCATCCTGCAGCGTTTGTGGGTGTGATTTCCTGGGCCTAAATGGGTTTCTATAAAATATTTTCCGTTCCTGTTTTGCCCCCTGGTATTTCCTTATCTGCTGATAATTTGGCAAGAATTAATCCACTGAATTTCAATATACTCAAGATTCAAGATGCTTACGCATATAATATTTACAGCATTTACTGCAACTGTATCGCAAAGTTATTCCATTTTATGGTTTTTCTTAACTTCTATAATATTACGGCATTTGATCGGCCGAATCAACAAATTTTTATAATATTATCATCGAAAACAAGATCTGGTTGGTATTTTGCAGGTTTTCCTTCAAAAATCTGACAATTATGACTTGGGCAACTTGTTTTCATACAAACATTTCTTTAACCAGTCCATTTCATATATTTTATGTCAGAATAAATGGCGGAACTTCCTGCAGGGTGGGTGAGGAAAACAAAAGAAAAATAAAAATCAAATTTACAAAAGAAAAATCAAATATTCGTTTGTCAATATGATTCGTATGTAGTTCCATATGAAAGAAAATTACATAAATTGAAAGGTTAGCTTGTATTTTAAATAAAAATTTAATCTCATCACAGTTTTCGAATATTTTCCCATGCATATCATCATTGATTCATTAGTGCATACAAATAGGGGAGAAGTGGTATGAAAGAGCCAGTTTACTGAACGGAGCAAAGAAATATACTTTTAATGAAAGAAATGATTCAATTTATTATTTTTCAAATTATTATTTATTTATTAAAGTAGGTAATTTCATACGAAAAAACCTTAAGCACATTACAAAAATCAGTGAAATATTCATTTCTAAAAAATGTCTCTTTTGGCTGTTTCATAACTTTTCGGTACTGAAAGAGCCACCAAAATTTATGAATGAGCCAGTCTGTGAAAATTATGCAAAATAATAATTATTGCCCTATAAAAAAACAAAAAGACAATTCTCACAAATCCTTTTTATAAACTAATGACTTTTTTAACAAATTTTTAATTCTATCAGTCATTTTAAGTCATTTTAACAAACGCACAGTGGTTGAAAATCCCGAAAAGCTGGTCAAAAGTCGAAAATATCGTCCGATTCGTCTTGAACTTGACAATTAAGCGTATTCGAGGTCGCTGATTAAGAATTTGAAAATGAATTTGTCAAAAACAAAATGGCGGACGAATATTTTAAAAATTTTTCAGATTCTTTTTAAAAATAGTATTAGAGAGTTCTGAAGGTCGCTGATTAAGAATTTGATATAAAATTTTTCGGAAAAAAAATGGCGGATTAAAAATGGCCGACGTCAACTGGAAAACTACATCTTATTCACTCGAAAACTATCGTTTTCGATATCGCTGATTGAGAATTTGATGTCACATTTGCCAAAAAACAAAATAGTGGATTCAAAACGCGACAACTTTAAATAATGGACCAATCATACAGAAAGTATGTACAGTTGTACAATATATACAGTTGTACAGGGGTTCTTATGAAGGTGACAGTAATAAAATTTTCATGTAGTAAAAATTCATTTTTTTATTCACGTTCAAACAGTATCTTACAAGTTAGTTTTACAGTTCTTAAATATGTATTATTATTTTCAAAATTTCAGCTGTCCAAGATAACTTCAAATATCAGTAATCGACAATATTTTAATACTTCAATTGTCACTATCACTTAGATCGTCTAAGTTTTGTTCGCGCAAAGATTCTGTTTGTTCCTCACTAATTTCTAGCAAATCTAAAACATCCTCCGAAAGCCCCTTGATTTCTTTCGAAGGTATTTCGCGGAAAGTTGAAATATATGGATCTGATGAGATCAGAAGCCTCAGAAAAACATCTTCCATTGTCTTGACTCTGCAAAACTTTCGTGAGTAATTTTGACGAAAATTTTTAATGACTTTGTTACACGACTCTTGTGCCTCTTCAGACATTTGGCCTATTGGCAGTAGGGAATTTTCTATTATTTTCGCACCGTGAATTAATATTTTATGTACTGTTGTGGGCATGTGAAACCAAGGATACAATTCAACAAATTTTCGTGTTGTGTTCAAAGCATATTCTGCAAATTTTTGAGTATTGATTTCAAGTCCACATGAAATTGCTCGCAAAATTGTGTGAAACCTATCAATGATATCTTTGTCGACCCCCGTTATCACAGCAGAAACTTGAGAATTTTGAAAAAATCGACGTGCAGTATTTCCATCATTGGTACTGCCGTACCCTTCTTTTGGCTGATCTACTAGTAGCCCCAATTTCAGACGAATATTTGTTTGCATTTGTTCCTTTCGTTTTTGACATTGTTCTTTGTTTTCCTTGCGAATTTGCTTTTTTTCTATCTCCAATCTATATGATAAGTGCAACAAACATTCGAAAAAACGAATCCAAGCATGCAAAGAAGATATCCCGAATTTCAAATTATCATCAATGATCTTTTTCCCCAAAACTTTATCAATTTTATTAAAATCTGTCGACGTACATAGGCACAGGCAACATCTTTGGGCAGATGAAGTATCTGTCAATGAATTGCAGACTTTTCCATCAATCATTGTTAAGGCCAAAACGTAATTGACGGTTATCTCTCGGTTATGAAAAATTTTAACAAGTGGCTTGAGATTTTTTTGTTGTTCTGTGATTTCATTTACAACTTTCTTGGTAGTTTCCACAGTTTCGCGCACGAATTCAATTTTGATAGGTCTACAAAATCGAGGCGAAGAAGGTCGTGGATTTTTCCATAAAATATTACCTTTACTTTCTGTAGTAACAGATTTCAATTGCAATGGAACCAAAGATGTAAAAAAAATATATTGGTCTGTTTTACTTCCATCATCGTTGCCAAATTTTTGTTTGAATTTACTTTGGCCGGAGGTTCCATCGCATCCCCATTTACAGATTAATTCAAATTGATAAGATTTTTCGGCTGAAAAACTTAGAATGTCATTAACATGAGCCAAAAGTATACGTTCTACTGTAATATCTAGTAATGCTTGGAGATTCACTTCAGCACAGCATTCAGTAACAGTGATTTCAGACCTTTTAGGATAGCGTTGTTGTTTAGCTTCGAGAACATGATGGTAAGGTGGATACAAAGTACAATTATTTCGTAAACTAACTTTTCGAATTCCCGAGTATTGATCTTTCGTCAATTTATTATCAATCAAAACTGCGAGGGCAGCATCGCTAGATAAAGTTTTTTCAGTGACTTGATCTAGAGATTGTCGGTACCTTGATGCTCTCGTAGGGCTCCCGTGTAAAACGTCCTCCACAACTTTGGCAGCGTCAGTTTTACCTTCAGCTCGTAACTTCATTAGAGTCGCGTACCCTAATTCTTCAGTAGCATGATATTGACGGATGCTTTCTGTTCTCCTTCGCTTCGTTCTATCGCTTGCATCTTGGAAGGACGAGGAGGGCCGGCCGAGTTCAGTGGCGTTATCAGAAATTGGTGATTCACTTGTTTGAGACGCGATGAAAGATACGGAAGCACCTAACCATTCCGCATTCTTTCGTAGAAACTGATCCTCCGTCCTATGCGCCTCTTGCCATTTGGATTTGATTTTTGGAATCAATCTTCCCAGACTTTTTTTGTCATCCTGAGATAACGTGAAATGTTGGCTTTTCTTTTTCACGTCTTTTTCAATAATCTCGTAGCAATCTTGGTATGAACATTTTAGAAAGTGCTCTTTGAGGAGTGAAAAAATTTCGTTTCTTGTTAAATTAAATTTAACTGCAGCATTAGGCAACCCTGGAACAACAAAAAAATGGTTAATTTTTTTTAATCGTTGGGAAAAAAATAAATATACTTTAGTATTTGTAAAGGACATATAAAAATATGAAGATTTTCATAGATTTAAATCACGTTTTTAGTTCACAATTTCATAGTATGCGTCAATTATGTATTTTACATTTTTTGTCTTTAAATTATTCACGGAACTTTTTTCAATAAAAAACAAAGTTGCAATAAGTGGCAGCTGGGCTTTTGAAATTAATTACTTACAGGTCTTGTTAGTATAAGAAAAAATTTTTGGGTTTTGCGGGGTTTTTTTTCAATACATTTTGAGTACTTGCTTGTAGTGAAAAACTTGAAAATTTTCTGTATTAGATTAACAAAATATCAAAACAAAACAAAGTGACTTCGTGTTTCCTGTAAACAATAGAAAGTAATACTCACTTTTAGGAGAAGATTCCATTTTGTAGAATTAAAATCCGGTAATCCATTAAAAAGTAATGCACTTTCGGAGCGAACGATTTTTTTACCCGGTACGAACGTTTCACGAGTCACTCCCGACAGTCGATTTTGAACTGATAACTTGGAGCAGGTAAGAATGTTTGCTCAACTACAGCGATGGAAAACATTGGGGAAAATATTACTAAAGTGATACCAATCAACAAAAATAAGCTTGGGGGAATTTTTATTCGACTTTTGGCCAGCTTTTCTTCATTTTCAACCACTGTGAAGCGCTTTAATCTTAACATATTATTCAGTCATACCTATTATAATATATATAATCTTTATATATTAGAGAAGGTTATTTTTTATTAATAACAATCTCAAAAATTTAACAAGATAAAAAAATATTATCTTCTACCAAAAACAACATCGTTAAATCTTGAAGAAATTAAAAAAAATATTGCTCACTTTAAGCTTCAAAATCTTAACTATCAATTTGCTTAAGTTTAAGATTCAGACTTTTTAGGGACTTTAGAATTTAATGTCATTTTCTTGAAATTAGAAGCATGTCTTGCAAAAGAAATTAAATTTCCCCTTAATGCCACAGGATTCATGAGCCCAACCAGAACAAATTTTGCACTTAAACCAATCTTGATCACTGTTTTCATATGTTTTGTTGCAAACTACGCAATCATCACTATTTTTCTTTGTTTTGGAGTTTGTTTTTCTTCGAACAACATTTTTTCTTACTTCAGCCAATACGATAGAGTCAGACGAATCAGAGTCACCTTGCAGTACGGAATTTTCTTGATTTATTGTTGATTTTCTATTACGGGTTTTTATGGACTGTTTTGTAGTCAGTTTCTTAATAATATTTTTTGGTTTCTTTGCATTACCCTCTTTCTCTTCTAATTTTTTCTTTTCAGGAGTGTCAGTTACGATGGCAGAGGACATTTTTCTCTTATTGCGTGTCGTGTTTTGTCTTGGTCCGGCTTTAGAAAATGGTCTTATCGTTTCCGGTGGTATAATTTGTTGCCTTAAAGTACTCGGCATCGCAACCGTAGGAGTAGAGGTTAAATGGAGAGATGGTCTGATATTCTGATCTGTTACAACCTCATTTTCTTCGTGAGCTTCAGGTGGTTTTGTAGAAGGCAGAGATTTTGATCTTAAGTTGGTTTTAATATTTTCTTTGTCCAAGTTCAACTCAGTACCATCGTTTGACTGTGATGAATCAGTTTTATCAGTCACATATGAAGATAAAAATTCTTCCTCATCAAATATATTTGAATTTAAAGGGTAAACTCCTGTTTTCAAAAATGCTTGTGTTATATTCTGAGGGCTAACAGCTGAGAGATATGCTTCTTTTACAAATTGTCCAACTTGATAAATAGTCACCGTTTTACCAGGGTTTGACAACATCCATTCATTCATGGCAATGCGGTATCTAGTTTTGAAAGGCCCATATATTGTGACATCGAGTGGTTGTAGTTTATGACTGCAGTGCGGCGGGAATGTGACTATAATGATTGAGTTTTGTCTGGCAAATTTAACCACTTTAAGATTCACATGACAGCTGTGATTATCCATCAATATCAATGCTGGATTCTCTCCTAATATGCATCACAAAGTGTTCAAGCGCTTTTACAAAACAGTCCTCAGTCATCCATCCAGAAACTTGAGCCACCCCTAGAGGTCCAGGCGGACCATTATTTAACATAATATCTTTATAGTTTACTCTAGGTAACACAAAAATAGGCGGTAAAAAACCACCAGCAGCATTAATAAAGAACAGAGTTGTCACCAATGCTCCTCGTTCAGCTGAGGTAACTTGCCCAATTTTTTTCGAACCTCTTTCAGCTTTAGGAGGATTGGTGACGGTGCTGCAGCCTGTTTCGTCGACGTTAAAAATCATATGGGGAGAAAAATTGTTTTTGCGTAAAACAGTGCTTAGTTTCTCAAAAAACGTGTTTACATTATTTTGATTAAAGCTTGTTGCACGGGCTAGAGAAGTGATTTCAGGTTTTCTCACAGCTAAATCGTTGTGTCTGCTGATAAATCCTTTGAGCCAATCATTACTTGCAGTTTTAATTTCCTTCCATTTATCCGGGCAGATATCGTTGGCCATGGCGTAATCAAATGCTAGCTTCTTAGTTTGATGTCTTGTTAGGCCATAGCACATTTTAGAAGCAGTCTTTAAATAATTCGCAAGCATATTTTCCTGGTCTGTTGTAAAAATACGCTTATCACCAGAAGCTTTTACTTTGTTTTAACTATCTTAGCTAAGTAAGCCCTCGATATATTTAAAGCAAGTGCAGATTTGTTTATGGACTGACGTTTCTCCAAAATTTCATTGACTGCTTCTTCAATTACCGATTTTTCGGGTCTTTTTCGTTTCTTTAGACCAGGCTTCTCCATAATACAATATCTGAAGCAAATAATTTAATGATATATGAAAAAAATTCATATTTATTATTAGTATATTTTATTTACATAATTCAAATGCAGGCTTATGAACGAGCCGGATATAAAAGAGCCAGCTCTTTTATGGCCCATCCACCCGGCTCTTTCAAAACTTATTCTAAAAAAAAATATAACCTTAAAAATAACAACAATATCAAAACTTTCGCGGCTCAGTTTTTATGCAGCTGCAAAGACAAACATATGCACAAACTCAGTCTACAATTCACGTACATATATTTGTTTACAGTAAAATACCAAAAAACAACTTGAATGAAGTAAAATACTTACTTTTTAGTGCCAAAAACTTTAACTCAATACACCGGGGTCCGTTGATATCGGCGAACCGTCAAATGTTTGTGGGTGACGAGAAATCAGTGTTGCCACTTAAAAATAAAATCCCCAACCAAATCCGTTCATAAACTACCGAAATAATAGAAGTGGCTCTTTCAAAACCTGGCTCCTTCATGCCACTTCTCCCCTAAAAACTATACAAATAATTATGCAATCGACTCTCGTTAATTCGAAACTCGAGGGACTCTTAAAATATTTCGATTTACCGAGCGTTGGTTAGTGGTTCGAAAATGGTTCGAAGTTTTTGAGAAAAATAAATAAAACTTCGAATTATTAAGTGTTGATCAATTATTATTTATTAACTGCTATTTCATAACAATGACAATCTTTAGCTTTACGAAGAAAAGATTATTGGTACATTCGTGTACATATTTATAACGTGGATTAATTAATCTTATGAAGTAACTCTGTTACACAGGCTTGCTTCAAAGCACATTGTTGCTGCTCAGGCTGCTAAATAACTTTTTAAGAGAAACAGTGCCTGAAATACTTTTTCATCACTTTCGTTTTGTAGACAGAAGCTTTGTAAGGGATCAAATGAGGCTCTTGCTGCATGAACTAACATCTCTGCCTTATGATGTATCGTCTTCATCTTCATCGTTGGTTTTTTCATTCGTTTCTGTCGCAGATAAAATATCGCTATCGGTTAGTGAATCTGAGACAGCAACATCTTCGTCCACTCGAACAAAGTCAGAAAAATTCACATCGCTCATGTCAGCTAGCATTTCTATTGCTAGTTCTTTATAATCCATAATTTTAGGAAGATTTTCCTGATCTTCTTTTATGAAAATAGTTTGAAGCAGTCGAGAATCGTTAGGGGTGTTACAACCATTCATGCCTTGTCAATCAGTAAAATAGCTGTGAGAACAGTTTTATTTGCAATTAGCTTCTTGTGGAGAAATTCTAAAACGATCTTAACAATTTCTTTGCAATGAAACGTCCAATGATTGCAATTTCGAAATTTTCTTCGGCGAAAAGAAGTAGAGTTCTACGTTGGACAATGTAGGAAAACTGTTGTGGACAGTGCAATTGTCAAAAAATAGTAATATTTTCCGCTTTTGTCGTTTCATGTCTCCATTAACCGTTAAATTGGTAAAAAGTTCTGTCGTCATCAAGATTCTTTGTTAGCACTATAATCAGCTGGAAACTATTTCACTCCTTTGAAACATCGCGGTTTCATTGCTTTTCCTATCACTAATGTCGCGTTTTCCTATCACACGTCGCGTCACCACAAAAATTTAAAAAAAACCAAAGGATATGAAAAAACGTCCTCGCGAATTACCGTTCCGAATTGCTGGAGGGGCGGCTTCCCACGACGTGTCGAAGAAATACATGACGCTGAAGAGGGCTTCGAGATACGCTCGATGAACCCCTGCAACAGCGGTTGAATCTCGAGGCATATCTCGAAGAAGGCGGCAAATTTCGAGAGATGGTCCGCTTGATCCTCAATCGGCAGTTGAGCGTTGAAGCTGACTATTGAGCCTGAGCCTTTCGAAATTTTTGATTGATTTCGCGGAATTGATCCAGTCACGCATCCGCAACGTGTGGCTGGATCGCGGCAGTGCTTTTTGCTTTATCGAGCAACATGATGGCGGCCGCGAGGAAATTATCGTGGCCCGCGATGGCTGCCACCAAGGAGCTCACGGGGGGCATTACGACCGGCGAATGCGATCACGGCACAGACGTCCCTGGTATCAGTTCCAAAATTACGCGTGTGCCGGAGATACATGTCGCGTCACCACAGAAACTTATAAAAAAAGGATATAAAAAAATGTCCTCGCGACTTACCGTTCCCAGTTGCTGGAGTGACGGCTTCCCACGACTTGTTGAATCGGATATATGGGAGAAAGGGGAAGGATTTAGTGTCGACGATGCCCTCTGCGCCTTTTTTTCCTGACGAATGCTGCAAAACTAGTAATACGTGAACAACGATGAGCAAAACCAATCCGTCAAAAAAAAAACCGAGTTATAGCGCCTTCGACGATTACTTCTCAAAGTTTTTGCGTTGTCTTAATTGACTGGATGCACTGTAGAGACTTTTTCCTTTCCCGTAAAAACTGTCACACAAAACACGAGGAAAGCGAGAGAGCGCTTGAACGGAAACATTACCGAAAAAAATGAAGTTAGTCGCAAAAAAAGGAAAACCCGACAGAAGTGGAGAACAAACGAAAAAAGGGCTTGTTCATTCACGTGAACGATGCTTCCGTACGCGACTCGTATTGCTTAAGAGTAGACGGCGTACACAATATTGAATAGTCTCGTTGAAAAAATAAAACACCACGTTTAGCTTCGATGGTGTATTGTCGGCGAGTATCAAAATATAACAGGAAGATTTGCAAAAATTTTAGGCTTTAGATACAAATTTTAAGGATCTAATTTACATAGAATTGTTGTAAGACAAAAAAAAAAGGTTTATGTATTTATTCGAATATTTACATGAGGGTTACGATATGCTAATGGATTTTATGACGGTTTCTTCAGAAATACATCAAATTCAAAACATTTGTGGGTCTCTTCCTAAAATTATTGTTTCATCACACGTATAATGTGCGAATACCCAAATACTGAACAGGGCTCGTTCGGTAAAGGGTGCGTTCGACAAAAAAGGTTGCGCCTGAACAAATGGTTTAAGTTTCCACGATCCTTCCATATTTACTGCAAGGAAAACTGTCAACCTCTCTTTACTACGTTTTCCCCATGACATTTTTCATCTTTAAAAGTTAGTGTCTTGTCCGGTATACAATTGAAACGATGGCCAGTTTCATCAGCATCAAAAAATGTCCCGAGCATTATAGTTTTCAATCAAAGCCTTCCATTTGCCGTGTCAATCTAAGCAAGCTGCATCATTGAGACTTCCACTTACCCCAAAAACTTTTTTAAACACAACTCCATTTCTAGTTTGAAATTTGAAAGCCACCCTTTTTTGTTTTTGAGCCAAATGACCAAGTTTCCTTCCAGATGAGGAAAGTCACTATTAGTAGTGTTTTTAACAGCATAAATTTTCTCCTTGTACTTTATTACAGGTGCAATCTTAAATTCTTTTGCAACATCACTTTCCTTCTCACCTCCCTCTACTATTTCGATCGTCAAGTATTTATACTTTTTAGGACTCATAGCTAACAAAAACTTTTGTTCTTTATAAAACCAACTAAGAAGTAACAGTTACGAAACATAACTAAACAAACCAATTCGTCCGGAAGTGTGTGCCGAACTAATCATAAAAAACAAAGGCTCGTGTAGGGTGATACAAGTTTCAACTTGTCTCAAAATGTACTTACAATCATTCTGTTTCTTTGTCTCTGCAACATTGTCGAGAATTAACGCTTAGTTTTGTTACGTAGCAATGATTTTCCATTTGAATTACCAAGCGCATAGAAATATATTGATTCAGTTAGAAATAAAAAGAGATTCTGATAACTTTGAATTACACAGAGATTCAAATTATCGCAGGTATGAATTAACATTAGTGAGTGAATATATATTATATATATGTATATTTCATGAGGAAAGATTTCGCTACAAACCCGGATTTTAAACAAAAAAGAACCGCGGATGACTTGCGATTCATTTTTCATTCTTATCGACGTGGGTAACCGTCTCCCTCGGTCAATCGTCTTTTCTCACTACCAACCTCAAAATTGCGGCATGCGTCTTGCCGTCTGTCACTGGTTATGTCATATGTAGATGGCGACACAACCGAACGCAGCCAATTCAATGCAAGAAATATATATATATATATATATATATATATATATATATATATATATATATATATATATATATATATATATATATATATATTTCTTTTTTTTTATATATATATTATATACACACACACACAAAATATATATAACCCTCGTTGTTTTTTTCGTTTGACTCCAAAAACTTAAATATTAATTATTATTGCGATCAGATAACTATAACCCGTGCCAACTTGACGTCGAAGCTTAACTTGAAAAGTTAGTATGGAGCGATAGGGACATTGTAGAGTTCATTATTTATAATTAGTAAATAAAACACATTTATTATGTCTAAATAGTAAAACACACATCAATCATTATATTTTCTTTTCAAACTTTGCTTTTTACAATCTGGATATACGTTTATGTGTTCTTGTACGCAACTTAATAAAAGTTGCTTTTGCTCCTCAACAGTGATTAAACCATCAAAGACTTCCATTAATTTAATAGCACTTTCTACCGTATCAGCAACTGCTCTCAGTGTCAATAGTTTCCTTTTAGCTTGTTGGAACGATTCATCATTTGACCATGAAGAAGGGCTTATCTTCAGAAATCTGTCATCGATTTTTAGTCGATTAAATAAGAACTTGCTTTTGACAGAGACGAAGTCATCGATGTTTTTCTCTGTAATTGTAGCTGAAGGAACGGTTATCAACCGTATGGTAACTATAGAAGAAAGTTGAAGCATAATTTACATATAAAACATAGAGGAGAGTGGGGTGGCTTGAAAATGTGACCTTCTACTTGGTGGTAGTGGACGGTGGCTGCTGCTGCTTCAGTACGCAGCGGCCTGACTGAATCGCCTGAGGGGGAGCTGGAGACTGTGGCGGTGCTGGTGTTGTTAACGGTGGCGTTGTTAACTGGGTGCCGGAGTGTTCCAAGTACGCTGGTTTCAGGTGATCGGTGGAGAAAGTTTTGGCGGTGCCGTTCACCTCAATAATGTAGGTGCGATAGTTGACCCGTTCAATTACTCGATGGGGCCCGGAGTATGGTTGATCGAGCGGCTTCTTGATCGCATCGATGCGGCGGAAAACATATTCCCAGCTGGCCAGGTCTTTGAAGATGGAGGGGTGGTGAGCTGTGTGTCTAGCTGGTGGGTGCCCATGGCGTCTCGGGGACGCATTTGAACGCAGTCTTCAGAGTGCGGTGCATCCGTTCCACCAGTCCATTGGCCTGAGGGTGATATGGTGTGATATGGACGTAGTTGACCCCTAGGAGACGGCTGAGTTGGCTTAGGAGGTCGGCTTCAAACTGACGGCCCTGATCCGATGTTAATTGGAGTGGAGTGCCGAATATGGTGATCCAGTGGTCGAATAAAGCTCTGGCGATGGTGCTGGCATAGCGTAACTACAAACAGCGCTAACACTCCGAACAAACGACCGATCTAACGGTATTCAAAAAATTCTGGAGAATTGCATTGGTGTTCGTAAAAATGTTTATTTTTCTCTTTTTTTGTCTTTCTGTTTACATTGTGCTTGTAAACAAAAAGAGGAAAAAATTAATATTTTTACTAACACTCATACAATTCTGCAAAATCCGTTAGATTGGTCGATGGTCGGAGTGTTATCGCTGTTTGTTGTTACGCTATGGTGCTGGCCTTGCAGTCGCGCACTGGTATTGCCTGTGGCCAGCGTGTATAGCGATCGATTATGGTGAGGCAGTTTTCGTAGTCTTCGCACTGTGGGAGGTTAATTAGGTCGACGTGAATGTGGTCAAATCGCCCGTCCGGCACGGTTGTGGCGATGAACCTTAGAACACTGGCACGGTACACACTGTTTGGCCCACCAAAACACGTCTTTTCGCAAGCTCGGCCTGTAGAATTTGAGCGCAACGCTCTTTGCGGTGGCGCGCCCACTGGGGTGCGAGAGCTGGTGAACCACGTCGAAAGCTTGGCGGCGGAGCGCGACTGGCAAATAAGGCTTGATGGTTTCGTTGAAGTCGATGACATGCATTGGGTAGCCTTTTAGCTCTACCCGGCGGAGCCCTAGGTGGGAATTCGCTCTGAGGTGTGGCAACTGATCGTCTGTGGTCTGGGCCTCGCTGATGGTACGAGCGGAGAATGCGGTGGGTACCACCCGTGAAAGTCGGTCGGCGACGATGTTCTCTTGCTCTGGTGTGTACTCAAATCGTGTGTTGAACTGGCTAATGAAATCTAACTCTCTGATTTGGCGAGGTGAGGCTTTGTCCGAGCATGCGTTGGAAATATTCGATGGCGGCGAAGACCTCCACCAGCTAGCGGTCGTAGGTGGAGTAACGGCGCTCGGCTTCAGACAGCTTCCTTGAGAAAAAACCGAGGGGTACCCACGTACTGTCGTCACGTTGCTGATCCAAGGCTGCCCCTATGGCGGTGTTAGAGGCATCGGTGTAATTAGTAATTTAGTCTAACATTTTTTAATTATGTCGGAACTAAGTTTCTGCCAAGCACTAATTAGCATATCGCAGCTATCTCGGCGTGTAATTGACTTTACAACGTTCATTACGTTTTCTTCGCCACTAGCCACTATTTTTTCTACTAGCTCCTACTTGTATTCCATCTTCGTCAAACGAATGGCGTTTTGATCCATTGGCTGTATTTAACATGTGCAGTTTTGGGGAAAGGAACATAATTTTATACCTTCCATCTTCGGTTGCTAATTGTTCGGAATAGTGGCATCTTGCGTTGTCAACAATCAGCAAGGATTGATATTTTTCAACCTGTTCAACGTAGGACTCAAAAAACCAGTGCCGGAAGATTATAAATGTCATCCAGGCATTCTTTGTTGAGAAGTAACCAAGCGAAGGATGACTGCTTTTAAAAGAGCGGGGATTTTTCGTCTTTCCCACAACTTCAAGTTGCAACTTATGATCACCTGAAAAATTTGCGCAGCACAGAAACGTTACTCTCTCCTTGCAAATTTTTCTTTCAGGCGCGTGTTTCTCCTTTGCATGCACTAGTGTTCTTGTTGGCAGCATTTTCGAACACAATGAAAATTCATCCGCATTATAAATTTGAGCATCCAACAAGTTACTGCGTTGAATCTCTGCTTGAAGTTTCAGACGAAAAGCCGGGATCAACTCAGGTTGGGCAGACAGTTTCTCACCACATATTTTTGAACCTTGAACACCATACCGAGTATTGAACTTGCTGAACTATCGCTGAGAAGTACTACATTTTTTAGCAGATCCATAGAATTTCTCATGAATCATCTTTGCTTTCTCGCATAAAAGACTCTCTGACACAGGAATCTGTTTATCACGTTTTTAAACGAACCACTCATACAATTCCTTCTCCATTTCAGGATAAGTGCCACGGTGCAGTGTTTGCCTTTTTTAATTTCTTTGTAATCGACTTTATCGAGAAATCTAAATATATATTTTTTAAGCAACTATATTTCACTGTAAAAACTCATTTTAACTTACTCTTTTAATTCATTGTATTTATTTTTTATGTCGGTAACAGTCGATCCGCCTATCCCATAATTTTTGGCAATAACTGCAGCATTGACACCACTTTCAAAAACACTTAAGGTCTTATGAGGACGTCTTTTTATTGTGTCTATTATTTTTCATTCAGATGACCACTTTACCTCACGAGATACAAGCTAAAACTGTGCATCGATAGAGGAAAATAACGTTAACTTAAGCGCAAACGCGTGTTGGCTTTCTGTAGCGCGCTTTACATGAATGTCTTGTTTACAGAAAAACAGAAAAGTAGATTGGTTGATGTTTTATGATGAAATTTTTGAATGAATTCATTTCATGAATATATTTTTGATGAATTCAAATCCTACCTGTAAACAAAGAAACCACAATTCAAATTTAATTGACTGTTCCTATTTTAACAGAGTATTTTTGATATATGTTCGAACTCCTTAATTTTATTAACCACAAGTTTTATTACACAATTTTCCTTTTAAACAATAGAATTATTTAGTTGCTTCCTTCCTCAGTGCTAACTGATTCATACCTTAGAAAACCAACCCTATATATATGCCTATCCTAATTAAACTTAATTATCCCCTAATTAACAAAAGGAACCATTAACAAACCGGCCATTGTAAATTATTTTTATTGGCATTATACCTCTATCTAACTTATTTAGCCGAAAGGCTTAATCCCTCATAAGGTTATTTTTGTTATTTTTGTGTGAACTTGAAGAGAGATGAATAGGCGTTACCTTCGTCTTGATTCATCTTGTTGATTTTGGGTATTGTGAATATCTCCAGGCTTTCGATGATGTCTAGTTTTTGGTACTGTCTTACCTGTTTGATCACTTTTAGATCCTCCGTCCTGATCTTGTGTCCCGTTTCCACAATATGTTTTGCCACCGTTGATTTGATTTCCTGTGTGTTTCTTTTCTTTTTCAACACGTTCTCTGCTTCGCTAAGGTGCTTCTTGCAGCGTATGATGGCTAGACGTCGAGTTTGCCCTACGTAAGATTTGTTGCAATCGGGGCAGGAGATTTGTAGAAAAAGTTTTATTGTCGACCCTTTTCCATGTCCTAACTCTGTATCAATCGATCGATTCCTGTCCTCCATCTAGCGGCCACAATCCATCACTACTCAAAAAATTTTACGAGCGACGCGAGGTAAAATTTAAATTTCAGAAATGCCATTTATTTTTACACAATATATATATATATATATATATATATATATATATATATATATATATATTTATATATATATATATATTTATATATATAATAAAAAATTTATATATATAATTATATATATAATAAAAACAAATAATTGATTTTATTTATAGAAATATATTTAGGGCTTGAGCCCGTCTTTTCTCGATGAGGTACCAATAAAGACTGAACTTAAAACTAGTTACAATTTATCGCTACGATTTTTTGACGCATGTCTAGTTTACCTGAATTGCACGTTTTCGTTGTCGTTTTAAATTTGATGTTGGCCCGCGCGTGTGAATAGGATGTTTGTCTGCTGCGCGTGATAACTTACATATGTTTTTAGGGTTTTTATCAGCGGGTTTTTTGATGAATGTGCAGTTCACCTGAATTGCACGTTTTCGTTACGCTTGCATTTACCCTATTCGATACTTTCGTTTTAGATTTCGCCTTGGCGTCAGCAGATGTTGGCCCGCGCGTGTGAATAGGATGTTTGTCTGCTGCGCGTGATAACTCTTCCGCCAACAAATGCGATTGCCCTCAATCGTTTAGATAAATGGAAGATCATTGAATCTGATGTTTGGATTCCCGTGTGGAGGGTCCAGTATGGTAAGCGAGGATGACCTTGGCGTTTGGATCGGTGTCTCGGATCTTGATACTATTACTGGAGATGAACATTATGCTAGTTGTATCTCGGCTGATGAATGTTCTTCCGTTTGCGACACTGGTTGAGTTTTGGAACTTTACTAAAAATGTTCCATCTAGATTGTGTCGAGATTCTTCTGTTGACAATGTTTCCGTGAACTGGTTTAGCAGCACGATGCCAGGAGCGATTTCATCGATTGTCGGTATCTGCGAATTGCTTATACAGGTGCAGTTTGCTGGAAGACTGTTTTAAAAGGTTAGGCAGGCATGTCGTGTTGCTTATATCTTTAGAATAATGCACGGTACAAATGTTTGGTCCTTTTTGTTAGGGTTTTTATTTAACGATTGGAATCAGGTCAGATTTTACTCAAGAGAACTTTGCCTAAACTTCGGCGCAAAAATGAGAAGAATCTCGGTCGCAGCAACACGCGTGTGTGCTGGCGAATGGTTGGCAGCAGAGTGAGCGTCTCGTGTTGTCGGCGGCACAACCAACGTCTCGTTCCGACGGCGGCTCAGTCAGCATCTCGTTGTGCCGGCGGCTCAGCCGGAATCTTTCCGACGGCCTAGAGTGGACGCGGGAGCAGATACTGCTTGCGCCGTGAGCTTGGTGCCGATGGTGGTGGATTGCGGGGCACCACATATCTGCAATCTCAGATGATTTACAAACGTTCAAAAAGTTAATTGTTTTACATTTTCCTTTTACTCCAAACAGCTTATCATCATTTTTCAGGACTTTTGTAAAGTACAAATCGATAACAAAATGATTTCGTTTTACAGGTTTTATAAGCAAGGCTTCGTAAACGATACTAGTTGTCAGAGGGATATTTGTTATAGAAAGTAGAGATGTGTTAGTTATTATTTTTGTTTCTGCGAAATCCAAGGCTTCTTCTAATGGTACTGCATGGGAGTAATTCTTTGTTTAAAATATCGGTTGCCATTGTGATTTCATACTTTGACAATACTACTGAGTTGATTACACCTTGTTTTGACCAGGGAATTGCTTGATTGATATTTGTTAATTCTTCCTTAATGAGTCTTAATCTAAACTGAATGTCTAATATCATATTAAAGTTTGTCTGGCTATTTTCTTTGGATAGTTTTCGTATTTCATTGGTGATTCTTGTTATGTTGTTTACTTTCTAATGCATTATTTAATTTATCTCTGATGGTTACGAAATCTTCATGGTCCGGGTTGCCTGCGATCCATTTCCATGCAGATTCAATAAAATAAAGTGACCTCTTGATTTGACGCGGTTTTAAATTTTTTACAAGGCTGATAATTTGCTGAAATTCGTAGGATAAATGTAAAAACAGAGGATGATGTCGGACAACCGTAAGATTGAGAATTGTTTTGCGCCAGGAGCTAAATTCGCCTGGCTCTCCCGAAAATTGTCTCAAACTTTTGACAACATCCGGGATGCGGTCCATTTCCGAGAGGTTTGCGTTATCATCGATAGTAATGGGAATATCGGCGTCGATGTTAACGTCAGATGCCGGATTCAATAGCTGGCTGAAAATCTGACGTCCCTGGGTTTATGGCGTTTGCCTTACCACTCGCGAGATGATTTGGACGAGATCTTCTTCCGGGTTACGATTTCTGCCGCTAGGGCCAGCGTTAAGTTCAGGGAGAGCATCGCGAAGCTCATTGAGTTGCAACACGGGTGATCAAATCAGATTATCCGGGTTAGACATATTTATGGAATTACTTTAACGCAAATTCGCAAATCAAGAGATCACCACCTTTTAAATGTTACAGACATCGACACTAATCCGGATCACTTTTCACAATAATATAATAAATGCAATTTCAGAAAAAATAGTTTAATTCCTTAGTATAATTTCGAGAGCTGTTTTAATCGTTAAATTTTTATGTATGCTCAATATATTCGCTATTTGGAGTACTTACAATACTAAGATCATCTGAGAGGATACTTCTTCCATGTTAATTTTAAAAAATCCTATGGTTTATTTTTCCGAAGGGATCCTAGATCTTCCGCCTCTCCTGGTGTAGGTCAGCTTTATGGATTATCCTTTCGGGGTATCTTTCGCCTCTCCTGGTGTAGATCAGCTTTATGGATGATCCTTTAAGGGGTCGGGCTGCTTCAGCTACGATTTGGCGTTACCCTTTTTGCCTATGAGGTTACTTAGGAGCCTCTTCGCACACGCGCGCACTTCGGCACTTTGGTTTTGCACCGGTAACTACTCGCGTTAACTTTTACGTTTTGCGGAGTGACACGTTAACTCTTACGTTTCGTGTAGCGATAAAAAGGACCATAGGCCAGCCTCAGCTCTATTTTCGACCTGTTAAGCCTTGATAATTTTAAATTATTTAGTCTATCCTGATCACTATTGCACGCGCGAAGCGGCCCCACGTTGGGCGCCAGTTAAGAAAAACAAATGGTTGATTTTATTTATAGAAATATATTTAGGGCTTGAGCCCGTCTTTTCTCGATGAGGTACAAATAAAGACTGAACTTAAAACTAGTTACAATTTATCACTACGATTTTTTGATGCATGTCTAGTTTACCTGAATTGCACGTTTTCGTTGTCGTTTTAAATTTCGCCTTGGCGTCAGCAGATGTTGGCCCGCGCAAGTAAGATCCCTTCGCCGAACGGGAGAGAAAAAATACAAATTTATTTTAAATGAAACACAAGCGTTTGGATTTATGTTGTTTTATTTAATCGATGGTCCGCCAGCGTGACGGCTTACGCTACAGATACACAATCACCCTCGACTTTCTTACATCAAGCCCTTTAATAAGATTTTCTTATCTCTATATATGAATATCTTTTATTTTGCTTATTCAGATAATATATTGGCTTGTCGCTCTATGGGATTTTGGGTGGCATTGTTTATATTTTGGCTGCATTGAATTTTGCATACTCAGAACTTGAGTGTTGGATAATATGTTGGCTTATCGCCAAATGGGATTTTTGATGAGTCATCAGGTTGGGCTGGTGACGTAACTCCTCCCCCATCTGTATGAAACTTGTCCTCAAGTTTTGAGGCGCTGGGTTCAATGGAGTTTACTTCCTGTAGAGGGATTTCGTTCTTGATTTCTACGTTAAATTTCTTTTGAGAATGCTTCCAATAGAGAAAAAGGATTACGATTATCACGGCAATTACTGAGATGGTTCCGATACCTATAAAATTATGCAGCCTTTTTATGTACTTTAATTCTTCTATTTCTTTTAGGTTTTTAAATTGGAAATCTTTTAAATCTTGAAAAGTTAATTGATTGGTTTTATTAGTAACAATTCCAGGTATGACAATATGGGCCAGATATGTTTTAATTGTGTTTCTAAATTGAATATCGTTAATACTTAATTTGCAATTACTGAAACTTAATTGGTATTTTCCCGATACGTTCCAAGTTCTTTGGTCACAAGTGGATCTAATGTACATATTATTTTTGTTGACTATTACTAGTCCTTTCTTCAGTACATGAATCATTCTTCTTCTGGGACAACAGGACAATTCCCTGTTGTGTACATGCAGAGATTACTTCTTTTAAAGCTCTTAACTTTTCTTTCGTTATTGTATTTAAAAGTTTGATTGTGGATTTTAACAATTTGTTCATATTCAAAATCTATTTGTTGATGACTTTTATCTGGAAAGGGATGAACTTCATACACATCCAGGATCATAATTTTTGTAGGAACTTTAATTGCAAATAGTAGTTCTTCGGTATTAAAGGAATTTACAGCCAAGCTAGATTCTATGTGTTCTAATTTTTTTACCGAAATTTCATTATCATTTATTTCTTCTACTGTTAACATGTTACGTACATTGATGTTTAATTTGGAGGACATAACATTATCCTGTAGTATTTCGATTTTATCTGCTAGCATATGTATTGCATTTAATAAAGTTAAATAACGAATTTCTTTATGGATTGCTTCAATGGTATGTGTAATTTCGACTCTGTCTATTTCGATAATATATCTTAAATACGTTAATTCCCTTTTGAACTCTTCATTGATAGTAATTTGTTTGTTTAACCCTTTAATTATATTTTTGTTATTTGTATCAATTATTCTCATGTGATCTTCGATATCTTGCCTATCTTCATCATCCATTACTCCGAATAGCCATTTATAGATTGTACCAATTGGTTTAACTATACCTTCTCTTTTTCTACGTGAATTTACTTTAGGGAGCAATGTCAAATATTGGGTTTCTATGTTTTCTATCTCATTTAGTAGGATTCTTTGATGTATAGGAAATATAGGGTCGGTGTAGGCTTGAATTTTGAAGTCGTTTATAATTTCTTTTATTTGCGAGAGGTTTACTTTATGGAGGATAATCCTTTGTTCTTCGATTAAACTAATTGTATTGATTTTTACTTCGATGTATCCTGATTCATTGTTAAATGATTCTAAGGTCAATATTTGGGGTTGGATGAATCTGAGCGAAAGCAGTAATAACATTATTTGTGGTAGCTTCATGATTATTGTCGGGTTTTTCCTCACTGATCAGGGATCTTTGAGCGCTTCTTGTCACACGACGTCCGTTGTCTGTAATGACAATTTTTCGTTTCGGTTTCTTAATTAGGTTGAATGCATGTTTGTTTTTGTTATAAGGTGTCTGGGTAAATCTTGGTTCTTCTTTATGTCTTTTTGCTTTATAGTTTCTTAAAGGTATGAGGTCTCTTTCTTCCCGATATTCTTCTCTATTTTTGTTCAATTTTCCTATATATTTTTCTTTGTTTAACTTCATCTTTTCATATACTTTTTCATTCTCAACTTTTCCTCGTTCAATATCTATTGGTCTCTCACCTGTTGTTGTATGTACCTGTCTATTATAATATTCGATTGACTCATATAGGGCTTCTTCTATGCTTTTACTTTTGTTAGTTCTGATCTTATCTAGCAAAGTGGAGTGTGCTCTTTCTACATCGGAGTTACCTGTGTGAGTATTGGGCTTAGTAAAGTGATAGGATATACCTTTGCTATTGAGGTATTCTTTGATCAATATTTTATCGAACTCATTGTCTGCTATTAACAGTTGGGGTCTTCCTGAGAAGGCGAATAGTTGTTTCATCCCCTTGCAAATATCTATATTATTATGTGACTCAAGTGTGGTTGCTGCGAGGTGTTTAGAAAATCGGTCTATTAGTGTCAGGATAATTTTTCTTTTTATTTCAATTATATCGATGTGCATGATTTCACGTATGTCTTTTGGGGTTTCTGTTATTTGATATTTTGGTTTAATAGGATTTCTATCGTTTTTAGCTAAATTGCATGTTTGACATATATTTATATATCTGTTAATATAATTTTTCATGTTAGGATAGTAATATTCTCTAGATATTCCTGCGTAATTCTCATTGACTCCTGAGTGTCCGGTTTCTTTTAAATGGTATTCTTCTATTATTTTCATTAGTTCTTCCTCGTTCGTCGGTTCTCTTAGTATTTTATTGACACGTACAAATTTTATTAGCCGTGTATCGAAATGATCTATTAATTTCTGTTGGACTTTATTATAATCTGAATCCGTTAGTTCACAATATATGGCGGTTTTCATGGGTTTTATTTTCGATTTCAGATAGGTTACAAGACGTCCATCTATTTCCTTCGAATTTATTATAATTCGTCGCTAATATCAGCTATAATAATATTAGCTTTCCTCCCATTGCCTCTATGTCAAATTGATTTTCAGGTGCAATTAATCTGTCTTCGATAATAGTCACTGGATTAGCTTCCTCTTGTATATTGTCATTTATTATTCGCGATAGATAGTCTGCGGGTATGTTCTCGTTTCCTTTTATATATTTGATATTTATTTTATATTCCCCGAGTTTTAATATCCATCGTTGTATTCGTTGATTTACATCTTTCCCTTTGTACTTTTGGTAAAGCCAAACGATGGGTCTGTGATCGGTGTACAAATTGAACTCTCTGCCATACAGGTATGGTCTTAAATAATTGATTGCCCAGACAATAGCTAGTAATTCTTTTTCTATTGTAGCATATTTTTTTCATGATCGTTTAATGTTCTTGAGATGTAAACGATGGGATGATTGTCTTGCGAAAGGACTGCGCCTATTGCATAATTGCTTGCATCTGTGCCTAGCGTAAAGGTTTTGGAAAAATCAGGATGTTTTAGAACGGGATCTGTTGTTAGGATAGATTTAAGTTTTTCATGGGCTTCTGCATACTTAAGATCTTTTGGATCTATTTTGGTGTTCTTCTTGAGATATTTTGTCATAGGTAGCGCGATTTTGGAATAATCTTTAATAAATTTTCGGTAGTAACCCGTTAATCCAAGGAAAGACTTGATTTCCTTTTTTGATTTAGGTAAAGGGATTTCTAGTATCTTCTGTATTTTTTCATTATTTGGTTTTATCCCTTCCTCGTTAACAATATGACCAAGGAAAGATGTTTCTTTTGTAAGGAAATTGCATTTATCTACCTGAATTTTGAGTGCTGCTTTTCTAAGTAAATCAAATACTTTCCTAATGTTTTGTAGGTGTTCTTCTAAGGATGTACCAAATATTAGGATGTCGTCGAGGTAGACGACGCAGATTTTATTAATAACAGGTGCCAATACATCGTTCATCAATCTTTGGAAGGTAGCTGGGACATTCTTTAGTCCAAAGGGCATTCTTAAAAATTCATAGTGTCCCTGGGCTGTCGAAAATGCTGTTTTTTCAACGTCTCTTGGACACATCTCAACCTGGTGGAATCTCTTGGCAAGATCTAGAGTAGTAAAATATTGTGATGTTCCTAGTTTCGCTAATATTCCTTCGATATTAGGTATAGGAAACTTGTCATCTATTGTTACGGCGAACAGCCTTCGGTAATCTACAGCCATACGCCGTTTACATATGCCTGTATTATCCATTTTCTTAGATACCATTACAACTGGGCTGTTGTAAGGTGAGTTGGATGGACGAATTATGCCATCCCTTAGCATTTGTTTGATTTGTTTCTCTATTTCTTGGTCGTGAATTTGAGGGTTTCTATACATTTTAGAGTATATCGCTTCTTCGGTGTTAGTTTTAATTTCATGTTTTATTTTATGTGTACTTGTTAATTTGTCATCTTCTTGGTAAAATAACTCTTTATACGCTTTTATTAATCCTCGCAATTTTATATTCTCTTCATTATTCAAATGTTTTGTATCGATTTTCAAATTTTCTACTGGTTTTATATAATGAATTTCTTCATATTTTATGTTTGATTCTTTGTTTATCCATGGTACTTTTTTCCCATTAAAGTTTATAGTCTTGTTTTCATAATTAATTTGGGCGGAGGTTGATTCTAGGATGTCTGTTCCCAAGATCGCCTGATATGCCCTATTTTTTAAATTCATTATATGCCATATAATGTTAGGTTTGTCGCCGTTTAATTCGGGTGGACATTTTGTTATCGTTTTATAGTTTATTAGTTCTTTCCCCGCGAGGGTATTAATTTCTACTTTTGTTTTTTTCAAACAGTTTTCGTTTTTATATTGATCGTCTAATATACTTATTGTGGAACCTGTATCTATCAACGCTATTATGTCCTTCCTGTCCACAGTAATATTTATCATGGGGAGTTTTGAGCCGTTGAGGCTAACACTTGAAAATTTGCCTCTTGAGTAGGAGAGTTCGAATCTTGAATATGTCCTATATCCATTGGGACATTTCTAGGACCTGTTCCTAGATTTCTTGGTGGGGGATTATTAAAAGGTCTGGCATTGTTCATGCCATGTGAAAAAAATTGTTTGCGAAAATTATTTTTCCATTGGTTTGATCCTTGATTAAAATGATTATTTGGAGAATGGAAGTTTCGATTAGCATTATTGAATGGGTTTTGATTTTGACTGAAATTTTGATTTCTATATTGTCCAGAGTTTCTTTGAGGATTTCTAAATTGATTTGGGTTACGCCATTGATTTTGAAATTGATTGTTATTTAATTGAGAAAAATTGAAATTCTTAGGTCTAGTAACATTATTAGAAAATAGATTAGTGTTAGGCTGTTGACTTCGTGGTTCTCGATGATCTTTGTTGATTGTGTAGGAACCGATTTCGCATAGTTTTGTATAGGCATCGTGAATGGTTGTTACATGGTCGCATCTGAGGTATGTGGCGTCCATATTGTTGATTTTTTCCAGGAATATATTCAGCATTCGGTTTTCGTTTGCGTGTGGTAGGTAGTCTATAGGAACTATCGCCTCTAATCTCGTTTTTCTGTTGATTTTTATTAGTTGTTCATTCAGGAGCTCGTATAAATGGTGTACATCTTTCGGTTGAACATGTTCTGCTTGATCTCGTAGTTGTATAAATGATTCTCTGATACCAAATCTGTGTATTAACGCACGTTTGATGTCTGCCCATTGTACGGAAAATGTTGATAATCTAGCGGCTGCTGCAGGACCTTGTAATTTCGTGATTATTACTCGAGTTACTGTTTCTCTGTGCTCTTCTGCTATTTGTTCTAGTAGGCGGTCTATATGTTCTACGAAATTGTCCACTGTGTAATGATTGTCGCCAGTAAAAACTTGTAGTCGTTCAGCCAATTGTACGGCGGAACCTAGATCGAATAAAGCCATCTTCAATGAAAAATATTATTTACCAAATTAAGAACTAGGTTGTCGTCTTTCCGGAATCTGCTTTGTTCTTCTACGTGGATTAACTGATTTGTAGTTTATCCTTGAGTAACAGTTCGTTCCCTCACTTTTTGAGAATCACTTTTCACTGATTTCACAACACTTGTTAAATGTACTTAATCCTGTACTTGGCTCTGTGTCGGTCTCTCCACAGATTAGTTGAGCGTTTTAGACTTGCTCGCCAGGTAGTCTTTAGATTGAAGTAATTAATAGTTTTATTATTATGGTTCGTTTCACTTTTAAGGATTTACTAGATATTTGTTCTAGTAATCCTACCGACTGCGCCAGTAAGATCCCTTCGCCGAACGGGAGAGAAAAAATACAAATTTATTTTAAATGAAACACAAGCGTTTGGATTTATGTTGTTTTATTTAATCGATGGTCCGCCAGCGTGACGGCGTACGCTACAGATACACAATCACTGTCGACTTTCTTACATCAAGCTCTTTATAAGATTTTCTTATCTCTAATTATGAATATCTTTTATTTTGCTTATTCAGATAATATATTGGCTTGTCGCTCTATGGGATTTTGGGTGGCATTGTTTATATTTTGGCTGCATTGAATTTTGCATACTCAGAACTTGAGTGTTGGATAATATGTTGGCTTATCGCCAAATGGGATTTTTGATGAGTCATCAGGTTGGGCTGGTGACGTAACTCGCGTGTGAATAGGATGTTTGTCTGCTGCGCGTGATAACTTATATATATATATATGTATAATATAATATATTATACAAATTCACTCACCACAGTTAAATTCATTTATAAACAGTGGCACTGGGTGAGCCCGTCCTGTTCGTTGGTCAAAGCAGAGTCCGTTGTGTAAACAAAACTTTACGCATCCGAACGGAATGATGTGCCGCTCGGTCCCAGTGTGGGCGATTTTTCGCTGGTCTTAAGCGACAGAGCCTTTAGCATACACGTTTTGCTTTGTGTACGAAAGAAAATTACAAGCCCAGCCTAAGCTGATTATGAAGCAGAAGAAATTAAAAAATTGTGTCGAAGAGATTTGTGTCTTCTCCCAGTGTGAGTCAATGTGCGCTATAAAATCATACAAGGCTAGACATTGTTTCATCTATGTATGTATCTCATGTGTTAATGTTAGACTTGGCTGAATTTAAATTTAGCACAAATAATGAATCCATTCGATAAATAGACAAATTTTGTATGCAATTATAAAAACAACGTTTCCTATACAAATATCATATATTACATATATGTTGAGTACATTTAAAAATAATAATAAAAAAATATATAACGTAGTCAAAACAGAGCACCACGTTGGGCGCCATGTTGAATTCTTTCAAAATAATAGAACCAAAAAAAAATGTAGTTAACAAAATAAATAAATGAATATATAATGGGGCGGTCGATAGGTCGCACCTGCAGCAAGAAGAGATAACCTTATTATTGAAAATACAAAGGCCGCATAATGGGAGCCGAAAGAAGTTAATAACGGGAAGCTCCCCGCGTGGGGGACATTCTGAATGCCTTGACCCTTTCACGACACGTACACACATACACACACAGATTAAAGAAACTTATTCTTTCATATTTTTTGTATAAAAAAGTATAAAAAAAATACAGGCACATGTAAAATATATAAACAAAATTCTATTTTTTCTATTTTGTAAGTATTGCAATTTAGGGACGTAACCAACTTTTTACTACAAGACACAGAACCACTGAGATGAGACAACTGCTACGGCCCATTTGTCGGTCAGGTCCAGAGACGAGATGCAATTGTAAATTTGCACATCAAACGTCTCCTAGTGTTGCGACTTGATTGATGATGACTTTTCCACAGACGTCTGCACTCCACCCGGTATTCATCCATTCTCCATTCTTCACACCGGTAATCCAAAATTCACAAAATCCTCGTCGCGCTACTCAGTTGTCTACGATGCACTCTCCCGTTCTCTAAGGATGTTTTTTTATTTCTTTGTATTTGAAAACTCAATTTCCACTTGTTCCTCTTAATATTAATAATATTAAATATATTTTATTTAATTTTTTTTTCTCTGCTCCAATATATTTAATTTCACTGTTTAATTTTTTTTTTGTTTTTCTCTACTTCAATGTTTAATTTCACGGTTTTTTTTATTGTTCTCTCTATAAAACAACACTTCATTACCGCGTTTTGCTTATCCAAATTCAAATAAATCAAATATCAAAAGGGAACGACTAAAATTCAATAAACTCCTTTCTCCAACTTGTCTCCAATAAACTCATATATCGAATTTATATGATCGATCTTTCATGCGGCTCAATAAATGTGTCTTCAATTTAGAAGCCAAAATTCTGTCATTGTCACGCAACTGTTGAAAAAAAAAACTTGAGTGTCGCATCAGCCGTGCACAAATTGGCATCAGAACGACAAAGTGCTTCTACGGATAATTTAACTGGCACCAACACCTTGATTATCTCATTAATGAGTTGAAAATCTGATTCCTCAAATTGTACATGATTATTTAGGTCAATAAGTGCCTTTTTTACGCTATTTTTCAAAAGATCAAATTGCTCCAGCATTGTAAAGAGACTATTCCAACGCGTTTTACAATCTAGCAGTAAATTGAGCTCTCTTCCATGTTCTTTTTTAACATATTTTTGAAGTATTGCATTTTTCAAGGATGCTCTTTTGAAAATAAGAACCACTTTACGAACTTTCTTTACTACTTCATAAATATTACGATCATTAGTCAAATCCCGACCATTTCCAGTTTCAATGACTAATCCTGAGTCTAGTTCTTCATTATCATCATCCGTAGGCATCATTATCATCACTGGTAGGCTCATTTGCAGGTGGTTTTTATAAAGTAAATCACAAACGGCTAAATGATTGCCATGTGCAAAACAAACTTGGTGTTCTGCATTAACATGTTTTCCAACCTTTAGCATTACATTTGGACCATCAGTCACTATTGTCACAATATCGCGATCTAATGAGATATGGAACTCCAAAGCCGCTTTTTTCAAGTACGAACACAAGTTTCGGCTGTCAGCGATTTATTTATTCGAATAAATCCCGAATTCCAATTTTCTTTGACTGAATGAATATTTAAATTCATATATGTCTTATTAGAGCTAGACGTCCATTCATCAAAACTTAGACTAAATCGTTGTCCTCCTTTTTTCAATGTAGATAGTTCAGCTGTCATTTGTTTTTTTATTTTTCGACTGTAGTCTACTACTCTGTTGCGGATTGTTGAAGCAGATTTAGGTAAGTCTGCGTAAACTTTTGCTAAAAGTAACAAACTTAAATCGTTTGATGTCACAAATACGCTAAAAGGTAAACCATCTAGCGCAGTCATACGGGCCAAAACATCGTCAAGAGTATCAGATTTCACAAAATAGACGGCGACAGACGTAATTTTTCTTTTCAAAGGTGGTCCTTCATTATTTTGGCGCGTTGAGGAAGATGCCATAGCAGGATCTACTTTCACATAATGTTTTGAAGATAGATGAGTATGTAGGCCTTTAGTTGGCCCTCCTAAGGTCTTTAAAAAAGCTAAGCAACGCTTACATTGTCTCATAGTTTTATCGACTAAAAAATGACTCCACACTGACGAAACAACTTCATCTTTTTTATGCTTGACATACAAACTTTCTTGGAATAATGATATTGTTTACTTTTTAAACCTAAACAACAATGAAAAGAACATTTAAGTCTATGCACAACATAAACATAATGTTGGACGGTTAGGATAGTTTTGGGCGGGTTTGCTTTAAATAATTTCACACACGTACACAAATATTCATTTAATATAAGTTCTCTAATAGCACTCTTTATTTATTCCAAAGCACAAGTCTTTAATTAACGTATTATATATTAATGTAATCACACAAAGTAACAAAAACAGTCGTCTTGGATACTCAGCAACAAGTAGTGAGCCCGGTGTGAAACATGCGCGTGAGCGCGTTCCGTAGAGACAGCAGCGCTGCGGGAGCGCAGTGTATTACGTGGCGCCAAGTATGAAGCGCCATCTTTTCCTGTACGAGGACCGACAATGTCCATACCTCTTACACATAATCTCTTAGAGCTACAGAAAATAACACTCGTTGTTTGTCTGTCATCTTTATTTACTCAGACACATTAATGCATTGTTGTTTTTTAATAAATTCGTTGATTATTATCAATTAACAAAAAAAATATCAATACTTACACGACATGAAGCGGAATTTTTACACACTTTTACACATAATCCGGCACCGGTCGTTAGCAAAAATAAATGAAGTCATCTGTGTAAACAAGATGGCTGTCAAAATGTCAAATGAAAGTAAGTACGTTCCGTTTCACGCCCGAAAATTTCGGAACTTAAATATGACCGGGATCGAATCCTTTAGATAGGAGGGATTACACCCAAATTCTCGATATGAGTTTACGATATAAAAACTTTTGTACGCAAACTAAATCATTTGACGAAATACAATCAGCTTTTGAGCGATTGGTCGAAGATAAAGAGTTCGATGCTGAATTGGAAAATATACAAACGTTCCAAAACTCTTGTTTAGAAGCAATGTTGCAAGCTGAGAAATCAATACAACAATTAACTCCTATCGATTCACGAGAACAAAAGCCCTTAAACACTACTGTTATCTGCGCAATATTATCTACCAAAACATGATTTACCTAAATTTAGCGGTTCATACGAAGCTTGGCCTAGTTTCGGCAATGCATTTCGATAAGCTTTCAGTAACAATAACAAAATGTTTAACGCGCAAAAATTAAATTTCCTACGCTCATGCCTGACCGTAAAGGCGCTAGAAAAATCGACTCGCTAACAATAATTGATGTAAATTATGCAGAAGCTTGGGATTTGGTTGAACAATCGTAGCGCCACCCTACTGTTTTTATTAAGAAACATATTCTGGCGATTTTCAACCTGTCGTTTTGCACGAAACCTACCGCTCACTCAATCAGGGGAGTACTCGATGACGCTCGTAAATATTATGGCGCGCTTCAAGCCCTGCAGAAACCATTTCAAGAAATGTTCCCTATGTTAGCAAGAAAGCGTTAACTACAAAACTTTATGTTAACTTGATGCTGCAGTGGAACTTGCGTATACAAATAAACATGCCGAACTGAAACGTAACTTAATAAATGAGAGACGATGCGTTTCTTATGACAGTTGATTCAAGACTGAATATTTATTATTAATGCTAAAGAAATGTGAGTGTGACCAAATGAATTTAAGAATGCACAAGTGTCAAATATGTTTACGATTTCCAAAGTCAGAACAGAATGAATATTATTATGATTATTATTATTTGAGAATTCAGATTAATTTCAAGCTTGTATTCCAACAAACTCCTCCTCAATCGTACAATTAATCCGAATCCAAAAGATAAACTATTCTTCCCTTATTTAAATTTTGATTCAAACTAATTTTCCATTTCATTTGAAATTACTTTACTGGATTTTACTTCACCTTTTATTTTATCAAATGAAATCAAACTGAAAATTTTAAACCTGAATTTTTGGATTCACTTTAATAAAAATTGCTTACGGAAATTTTCAACTTTTGTTGCTGCGATTGGTTTTGTTAGCACATCCGCTAACATGCTTTCGGCCGGGCAGCATTCACATTTTGTGATTTCTCTTTTGATTTAGTCCTTAACGAAATGAAATCGCGTGTCGATATGCTTCGATCTATCGGATAAACGCTCCTCCTCCTCAATCAGTTTCAAGCAACTCTGATTGTCCTGATTGACACTGATTGCTTTAAATCGATGAGTAATCGTCGCATCCATGCTACTGCTCGACATGCTTCGCTCAACGCAACAAATCCTGATTCGCATGTCGATAATGCCACCAAAGATTGCTTGCGTGATGACCAAAAAATCGCTGCACCATTCTCCATAAAAACATGACCGCTTCGTGATTTACGATCATTTTTACTATCGGCCCAATTAGCATCGGAATAACCGTATAGAATTTCACCACTGAAGTTTCGTTGTGCGAGTGGCAATTTTAAATCAACTGTTCCCTTCAAGTATTTAGCCACGCGCTTCAACTCATTCCAATCCTCTTGCGTCGGTTTACTAACCTTTAGCGCTAAGATCGAAATGCTTGCTGCTATGTCCGGCCGTGTGTTTACTGAAACGTACAGTAAACAACCCAATAACTTTTGGTACTGCGCATTTGATAATAACAAATCGTTGTTGTTGTCCTTTTTCGATTTGCCATAGCTGACATGAATTGGAACATTCGATGCTTTTGCTGTGTTTAAACCAAAAGCATTTACTATTTTCTTGATGTATTTTGATTGGTTTAAACTGTAAATGCCATTTTCGTCGCGCGTCACTTCAATGCTGAGATATTGCTTGATATCGCCCAAATAGTCCAAGAGCCCAGGGCCGCCAGACGTTATTTATTTTCTGAGTAACAAAATGTATCGTACAGAATAGTGTTAGTGTATACTAACTTTGCCCAGTGGAACGCTAAATTTATATTTTTTAATTCCTCTTTTAATAGTGAGAGTCTGAATTGGATAATAATTTCATAATTTTTTTGACTATATTCTTTAAATAATTTTTGAATTTTGTTAGCAATCATAGTGATATTGTTTATCCTGTCATTGTACGTTCTGTTGATTATAACTTGTCTATTGCTATTTTGAAGTAAATTATTAATTTTATCTCTTATTGTCATGAAATCTTCGTGACCTGGGTTACCTGCAATCCACTTCCACGTAGTGCCGATGAAATCGAGTGATCTTTTGATTGTTCTAGGTTTTAAATTTTGAATCAGTTCTCGGATTTGTTGAAGCTCGTGGGACAAGTGTGATGAAGAAGGGTAGTGCCTAACTTCTGAGAGGTTAAGGACAGGTTCGATTTCAGATATAAAACGTTCGTATTGGCTTACGTCGATGGTGTGGATCAACTTGAAATTCCCATCTTGAATTTTTGCTCTTCCTGTGTGGATCAAAACGATTTGGGAGCTCGAGAAATCCAGAATTTCAACTTTTGCATTGACGGTGTAGAGGAGTGTTAGACTGAAAGAGAATTTTAATTACGTATGTGGCTTTTATGCACAGTTCTGCCAGATTTAGTCAAAACGGTTGAGTTGTGATTTTCCTTAACTATTTCCTGCTTGTACCTCGCTATCAGTTTCGATCCCTTTCTTTTATTAATTCTAACATTAATTGCCTTGCCTATTTCATATTTTTTAGTTGGTTGTCTAGTCTTGGTGTGGTTTGTCATGTCTTTCTGTTGTTTCACTTTAAGCTTCTCGATATTCGATAAACGAATCCTCTCTAGTTCCTCTGGATCTATACTCGGGATTCGACCGAAATGTAGCTCAACAGGTTTTTTCCCCGTGGTGTAATGAATGGTACAGTTATACTCGTGAACGGCTCGCTGCAGGAGGTTTTCAAATGATCTAGGAGGTCCTTCCTTCTTTAGGCATCTCATGATCTTAGTAACAGTGCTATGCCACCGTTCGACCTGCCCGTTGACTTCGCTCTTGTACGGTGGTGTTTTGTACACCTTAATTTTCAGATCATCCTCCATTAATGATGTTATTGAAGCTGATCTGAGCGAGCTTTCGTTGTCGATAACAACAATTTGCGGCACGCAAAAGTAGAAGAGTAAGTCTGTAAGGGGCTGTTTGATATCTTCGATGGACTTGAAAGCTATTATCTTTGCTTGACCAAGTTTCGAAAACTTGTCGACAGCGGTTAGAACTTTGTAACCTTCGGTGCTGAACAGATCAATATGAATCATATGGCCTGGGTATGTTGGGATTGGCGTAGGATTTAATATGGGTTTATTTGGGTGCCGATTGTATTTATTTTCCTTGCACACGCTGCATCGCTTTACCAAATTTTTTACCTTCGCCGCCATTTTTGGAAAGTAGAAGTTTTCAAGGAGCTGCAGGCGGTTTTCTTCGGCGTTTCGATGTGCTCGTTTGTGAGTGCAGGATTTTTTCTTCTTGCTCGACTTCACCTGGGATGTCTTCAACGCATTTTTGCGTGTATCGGATGCGATAGCTCCTAAAATGTGCAAAATAAATTTCTTGTATACGGTCCATGATTTCTTCAGATGTAAGAAGGCCGTTTATTGTGTTGGGGTTAAGGTAGCGTTTGAATATACTTATTATATCATTATTTGAATATTGTGGTTTGATAAGAGTATGTCTTGCATAGTTTGGAAAGGGGTTTTGCAGTTGATAACTGTCTTCTTCGCCAATTTCCAGAATGATTTGGTTTCGGAAGGCGTTGATGGGTGATTCAGCGGTTGGAATGAGGTTTTGAGATGAACTTTGTTCACTATGTTCTGTGGGTGTCAAGGAGTTGACTAAAGTTTCTTTTGGAGGCCGTGAAAGAGAATCTGCAACTACGTTTGCTCTTCCCGGCTTATACACCAATTCGTGATTATACTCCTCCAGGGTGGCTTTCCATCTCTTCATCTTGCTGTTGGTGTTCTTGTTGCTCAGCGCGTAAGTTAATGGTTCATGGTCAGTATATATTTTGACCTTCCGCGAGCCATAGAGATAGCCTCGCAATAAGTTGAGGGCCCAGATGATAGCAAGCATCTCTTTCTCATTGGTGGCATAATTCTCTTCGGTTTTCGTTAAAGTTCTCGACAAGAATACAATGGGTTTATTATCTTGTGAGAAAACTGCACCAATAGCATACTCGGAAGCATCCGTTGTTAATTGGAATTCCTTCTCAAAGTTCGGATGAGTTAAAATCAATTCTTGGGATATCAGACAATTTTTTACGGTATTAAATGCATTAAGAGCCTTTGGATCGAGATGGACTATTTTGTTCTTTGACTGGTTTTTGGACCTTAAGAGAGAAGTCAGGGGCTTCGCGATTTTTGCATAATTTTGGATAAAGCGGCGGTAATACCCCAACATTCCCAAAAATGATAGTAAGTCTTTTAAATTTTTCGGAACGGGAAAATTCACAATAGCCTGAACCTTCTGAGGGTTGGTTTTAATTCCATCAATGCTTACTACGAACCCCAAAAACTCGATTTCTTTCTTAAGAAACAATTTTTTTTATCTTTTTTTCCGGTTTGAACATCAATTGGCCTTTCGTTTGTTGTTGAGTGAATTCCCGCTCCCAGTCTTATTAAAAGTTTTATCTTGTTCCGGCCCCCATGAGAAAGTCGTGTCTTTAGTTAAAAGCTCTGTGGTCGAATTGCCGATCGATGGAGATATGCTTTGCCACGAAGTTTACCATGCCGAGAAGACGTTGTACTTCGTTTTTATTCGTTGGAGGACTCATCTCCTTGATCGCCATCGTTTTATTCGGGTCTACTCGAATTCCCTCTGAAGAAATATTGTGTAGCCTTCTATACTGGCGCAATTACTCCTTTCTTTACCATATCCTGCAATTCGTCTCGTACCTTATTTAAGAGGTTGAAGGGAACGATTTTGGGTGTTGTGATGGAAAACAGTTTTACTCCTACTTTTCATTCGGTGCCATATTAATCAGGAAAAGAACCGAGGCCGTTGAAAACGTCTTCGAAATTCAGTTACCCAGTTTTTTGACTAGCCCTTATAAGCCCTAACTTGTGTATTGCCGGATTACTCAACGAAAGTGTCTGTTCCCTTTTAGATATAAAAATTTCTTCCGTAATAGATTTGTCCCGCAATTTCAAATTAACAGTTGTCTCGCCGATAACATTTAATACCTTGTCGACTTTAAACTTTATCTGTTTATTAGACAGTCATAATTCCAATGACTAATTGTCGCGCAATTCGGCCGTGCCGACAAACAGCTCATCAATGCTTTTTGTAACCTCGTCCACATTTTCCGTGTTGCACATTTTCATAAACTGCTCACTTTTACCACATTTGTTGCATTTGCTATTTTTCACTGGGCATTTGTTCCATCCGTGCCTTTCATACTCACATCTGGAGCATTTTCTCCTTTACATCCGACGTTTTGCGTTGTTGATTGTGTCCTTTTTGTCCAGGTTTTTAAATTAAATTCGAATTCGCGCTCAATATTTGTACTGCTGGTGCCGTTGGCTCCATCTCTTTCTCCTGCCCAGTTGCTCGAGTTTTCAAAGAGAATTGGTGGCGTTTTCCAAGTTCAGCTTCGCACCCAATTGTAACCGATCACGGGGTTCATCGTCCTTCATGCCTACCATAAGGCCCAAAAGTATCATCACATCTTTAAATGATCCCCGCTCACATGTTTTAGACAACGTGCACAGGTCTGTTATGAATCGCTCGGCGGTATCATTCTACTGCCTCTCCCGCAAAAATTTCACTCGTTCATAAATAATGTTTTTCTTCGGAATAAAATGATCATTGAAACTCCGAATCACTTCCTGATATGTGCTTGGGGTTGAGCTGAATGATGCAAAAATCACCTCTGCTCGTTCTCTCATCGAGTAAATCAATAAATCGATCACGGTAGTATTTAGAGCACCCTCTAATCCACTGGCTCTACGGTACCGCTCAAAGCGTTCTAGTCACTTATTTCATTCGAGCTTCATCTCATTCCAGTTCAAGACTGACGTATTATTTCCACTTCATTATAAATTAAACATAAACAGGTCATTTTGAGCTTCAATATGGTAATAAGTAGTTTTACATAGACAACTAGCCTTTGGGCAATGATGCAATGTTGACTTTTATTATAATTTACACGTATTATACAACAACTCTGTTTGTGTCAGGACTGTTTTGTCCTGACTTAAATTATTGTTAGGTATTAAAAACACCTTTTTAATATCGTAAAATTACTTTTATTTTCTCATAATGACCGACTTAATCGCTAGACTAAAACCAAACTATGACTAACTAACTTATATTTTGGGTTCTTTATATAGTCCCGCGATCAGAAGAACTGTTGTTATTTATTAATTGGTTCGAACGAAATCAACTTAAGATTGTTTATCTAATTAGTTCGAACGAAATCAGCTTAAGATTGTTTGTTCAATATGAAATCTATTAAGTGTCGCCGGTAAACAATTGTCAAAAGGGAAACGAGATCGATTCGAAATCACTCAATTATTATTAAAAGGTTCAATATTTCTTGCTAATGGATAAATCGATCCCAGACAAATTAGTTTACTCTATAGATCATCTATATCAAGTGAGGAACATCGATAATGCATTAGTTAGGAATGAATCAATCTCAAGTAGGTTGATTCATTCTTTCAATCATGTTTCTCACCATTGGTGTCAAGCGGTGTATATTATTGGAAGTTTTTATGTGTTTATTTAATGGTTCATCATCACGTTTACTAATTGGCGTGATATCAGGCCTTGATATAACTCGTCCCTCCCTAAGTGGGATCGCGTCCTCGCGATTCGTATGAATATCGATTTTCACCTGTCCTTCTGCTCGCAAAGACTTTACATGTTTGATTAAAATGTAAATTACAATAAAGATAATACAGAAGGTAATTATACTAATACATATTGTCCACCAAGAAAAATGTTTTTGCTTAAACTTTAACAATTCAATATGTTTTAGATTTTCGACGCTTTTGAAATACAAATGATCCAATGTGATGTTAGACAAATCTGAATAAGTGATATTTTTAATTATATTTGGTAAAATTACATTGTTTTTGAAAGTTTCAATTTTGTTTTGAAAGGAGTATTCGTTAATTTTAATTTTGCAATTATTAAATTTAATGATATTATGCCCTTTTATATTGATGTCTTGATTGCTGCAATCATGTTTTATATGAGTTGGTTTGAGATTTTTTGATATTATTATATTATCAGCGATTTTTTCCACTATTTGGAGATTATTTACAGTCATTGTACAATTATGAGGAGTTTGAATCAAATTACTAATACAATCATCTGTAATTGGAGTGAGATTTTTTACAATATTATCTTTGGTGTCCATAAATACACTATTTTGGTATGTAATAATGGTCGTAAATTTGGTTGATAGTTCTAGATTGTTTTTATTTGGAAGAGGTATGATTCTTGTTTTGTAATATAAATCATTTGAGAAATTTGGTATTTGCAAAACGATTAATATTATTTTATTCTTTTGAGCTACCGCGATGCGAATATTTTGTAATTTAAAAGCATTAATATGATATTCATATATTTCTTTCTCTGTTAGTATATCTTTGCTCAACACCTCTAGTCTAGATGACAAGATGATTTCTTGAATGTCTAAAATTGAATTTAGTATAAGTTGTAGATTTTCTTTTATTTCTTGATCGTATTTGAATTCTAAAAATTTTCGTTCTAAAAGATTTGATGTTTGGATTAATTTGTTTATTTTGTTTGTTGTAATTTGTTGGTTACGATTTGTAGTGAAAGTTAAATTTTTAAGATCTTCATTGATATTTTTGTTTATTATTATTTGCTTATTAAGGTTGTTGGTGGCCATTATCATATTTCTGTCAACTACTCGAAAGTGTGATTCAATATCTTGTCGGTCGTCGTCGTCCATTGTTCCACCTATCCAGTGCAAAAATTTACCATATATATTAATTAGACCTCTTTTAACCCTATTTACATCATGAGGTTCTAGTTCGTAGAGCTTCTCTTTGATTTTTTTTCAGTAAGGAATAATGTTGTTGGTGGTTTGTATAAAATTGGGTCGGTATGTTGTTTTCGATGTATTGAATCATTTTGTCATATTCTTCCAAATCGACGACATGTACATATAACCTTTGTGAAATTTGCAATCATATTGATTTCCTCCATACGTATCAGAGCATATTCATTGCCGTGAGGTATTTCATTTATTTCTATGTTTTGTCCCGTGGCTATGGTGAAACATAAGGCAAGCAAGAAGATTGCTCCTGAAACGATATTTTATACGGTTGAAAGTGTTTATGTAGTTTTAAAAGCTTTTTATTAATTTTTTCTTTTCGTTTGTTTATTTTGAATTTTGGTTGGAGTTTTGTTTTGCGTTGCGCATTTATTATAAATTGAGGGTTATATTCGCAATCTTTTTTGTTTTGGTTATGGTATTCTAAATTTCACTGGAGTGATGTGGGCGAATTTTGTAAATTTATCTATAAAGGTGATATACATTGAATTCTTGTTTTGGAACCAAATGTCCATGTGAACTATTTCATTTGGTTTATCTGGGATTTTGCTTTTATAGAAGGGTGGATTGGGGGGGTTTCTATCGTATTTAGCAATATTGCAGATGCGACAGTTATTTATCAATTTCGTTATTTCGTTTTTAAGGTTCGGGTAATAGAATTTTGATTTAATATTTTTATAAACTTCTTCTATTCCTCTATGGTTATTTTTAAGGTGATCTCTTTTTATTTCTTCCTGTATGTCGCCTTGTTCATTACAATCGAAAAGAAGATAGGGGCTTTTAAATAATTTAACTCGGTTATAAGGTGTAACCCATTTTAGGTAAGTATCTTGAAATTCTTTAAATAACGCTTCATTTGGTATATAGACATCTACTAGTCCCTTCGAAGGTAAATGGTTTCTTAAAATATAGTTGAAATATTTTTGGTCGGGTTTTTTGGAAATAAATATTTTCCTAGATCTGTTGAAATGCTTTTCTACTTTTGTAGAACATGCAATTTCTTATTACCCTGTTTTATTACGATTTGTGTTCTAAAAATGTTAAGTGGTTTTTCACTGATTTGTATATAGTTAGAGTTATCTTCTTCCGCACTGTGGCATGTTGCTCTATTTGTGGTGTCTTCGTTATCGTCCTCAGCCATGTTAATGACAGGACGTGAAAAATAATCCGCAACGTAATTTTCTTTTCCTTTAATGTATTCTATATCGTAGTTGTATTCCTCCAACTTGATTTTCCATCTTTGGAGCTTTTGGTTGGGTTCCCTTAGGTTTGCAATCCAAGTTAGTGGTTTGTGGTCAGTTTTTATGGTAAATTTCTGCCCGTAAATGTAAGGTCTGAAATATTTTAATGCCCAAACGATGGAAAGCAACTCTTTTTCAATAGTAGAATATTTGGTTTCATGATTATTTAGGGTTCGACTAGCGTAGCAGATAGGATGTCCGTCTTGTGACAGGACAGCGCCGATTGCGTAATTAGATGCATCGGTTGTTACAGTAAATTTTTTTGAAAAATCGGGATATTTTAAGATTGGGTCACTCATCACAAGTACCTTTAGCTGTTCGAAACTTTCATTATAGTCTTTATCATCGATATTAATTTGGGCGTCCTTTTTTAATCTTTGCGTTAAAGGTTTTGCGATTTTCGAGAAATCTTTAATAAATTTTCGGTAGTAACCTACCATTCCCAGGAATTGCTTTATTTGTTTTTTAGTTTTGGGTATTTTCATTTTTGAAATAGCCTCTACTTTATTTGGATTATGTTTAACTCCATCTGGTGTCACGACATGTCCCAAAAATTGAATTTCATGCCTCAAAAATTCCGACTTATCCAACTGAATCTGTAAATTAGCCTCCTTGAGTTTTCTGAAAACTTTTTCTAAGGAAATCAAATGTTCTTGCAAGGAGGTACTGAAGATTATAATATCATCCATATACACAAAGCAAATCGAACCAACCAGATCTCCCAAAACGAAATTCATGAGTCTCTGAAAAGTGGCGGGTGCATTTTTAAGACCAAATGGCATTCTTGTAAACTCATAGTGACCAAAGTTTGTCGAGAATGCCGTCTTTGGAATATCATGTTCCTTAACTTCAATTTGATGGAATCCCTTCGCCAAATCCAAAGTAGAAAAATACATAGATTTTCCTAATTTGTCTAGTATATCGTCTATATTGGGTATAGGAAATCTATCGTCGATTGTAATATCGTTAAGCTTGCGGTAGTCTACCACGATTCTCCATTTTGTCTTGCCGGAAGCATCGGCCTTCTTAGGGACAACCCAAATGGGGGATGAATACGGAGATGAACTAGGTCTAATTATTCCTTGATCTAACAAATTCTGAATCTGTTTTTGAACCTCACTTCTATGGGCTTCTGGATATCTATATGTTTTCGTATAAATAGGGTCGTTGTGTCTTGTTTTGATTTCATGTTTTATTACGTGAGTAAAATTAAGTGTCTGTCCTTCTTCATAAAAAGAATGTCGGTATTTCTTTATCAAAGGCAACAAGAGGCTTTTTTCTTCTTCATTCAAATGTTTAGTTCTAATTTCATGGATGACGTCTCCCGAAGATTTTCTTTCATCGGAAAACGCAATTATTTCATTATAGGGAACACCTGAGTCTGTTCCTGAATCAGAATCATTCGTAGGTAGGTCTTGATTCTTTTCCACAGTTACATTATAAGATTCTAAAGAACTTTTAGTGGGATTCTCAATCGGTTTTTCGTTTTCTTCATATTCATTGAAGAAAATTGGAAACACCTTTTCGTCAAATTGGATGATCTTGTTATGAAGATCTATCCTAGTGTGGAATTTCGATAATATATTATTACCAAGTAGTCCATCATATTTTTTACTAAATTCGATTTCTATGAAATCAAATTTATTTTCCGAATTCGAATTAAATTCTTTAAAGGGTTTAATTGAAATCAAGTAATTATAAGTATACATGGAGTTTAAAGTATATAATTTATTTTCTGGAATATAATTTCTTAATTTGGGATCACAAAGACCCGGGCGAATGGCACTTATAGTCGCTCCTGTGTCTATTAGGAATCTTAATGGTAAACCATAAGAATTTATTTTGATATAGGGAAGATTTGGTTTGTTTCCGAGGCTTGTTGCCGAAAATTTAAATTTTTATGGATTTGGTTATCAATTTCCATAGGTTCTGGTCTGCCATACCGATTAATTCTTGATTGTAAAGAATCATTTCGTTGATAAGTAGAATTGGGTTGAAATTTATTTGGGTAATGTTGGTGTCTCTTATGTCTTTGGTCGATTCTGTTATTCGAATTAAAGTTATTTTGTTGTGATCTCTGGAAGGTACTGAATGACTTATTTAAGGGGAAGTTATTGCGATTAGGAACGAAACTTTTAGATGTGCGAATTTTGTAGTGGAGGTAATTTCCTTCTGTTAATATGATCAATGCCTGCTCTAAAGAAGCAGGATTTCTGCTAAATAGGACACTTCTGACTGGCTCTATCATCTTGTTCATTAGAACGTGCAAAGCGATTCGTTTGTTTCCTTCAATTTCGTTGAATATATACTCAAGTTCTGATTTTATATTTAACCGTTGAAGTTTTTTCATAATTTCGTTATAAAAATCTAACACATTTGATTTAAATTCTGTCAATCGAAGATCGTCAAGCAAAATTAAACTGTTTTTCTTGTCTCCAAAGTTTGAAATTAAAACTTCTCTAAGTTGATTCCAGTCTTGTACATCATTATTAATATTAAAAATTTGTTGTGCCTTACCTATAAGCTTAGTTCTTAGTATATTAAAAATAGTCAGATGTGATAATTGATCATAACCGGACAATGCAGATACAAGTATTTCAACGTTGTCAATCCATAATTTTAGGTTTTCTCTAGAGCCATCAAATGTTGGTAATCTGCAGGCGAACTTCAGCGGATCCATGCCTAGGGTTCTTAAAGCAGGAGTTGAAGCTCTTGATGATGTTCTTTCATTGTCTTGAGCCTCACCCAATGTTTCTGTTAGTCTTGATGAATTTGCCATATTTTGTCTTGCCATGGTAGATAAGCCTCGATTAGAATTCGCAAAGAAATACGTGCAAAGTACCACAAATTCTTCTAGTGTTCCGATCTTGTTATTCCTGATTTGTCCCTTGTTTAGAGTCTCAGAAGACTTGACGACGATAATAACTTTGATTGAAAATAAAATCTTCTACTTACAGTAAGTGTTCCTATACTTAGTTCGTAAGGCATAAACAATCTCGGGAACTCCTCTGTCACAGAAATATTGTCACTTAGTTCAAAAGGAAGCAGAAAATTTTTCAATAAAAAAAATTTTGTTTCAGGGGGACACATATAACGATTCACGAGGGCTCAATCTCCTCGAAGCACTTCTTTCTTTTTAGGAATTCACCAAACGAACACGATTTACAGAACTTTCGCGTTTTATTTTCACGTTTTTCGGGATACACTATTTAACAATACGTTAAATTATCGGTGCTGCGATTATTCGATTTTATCCTTAGTTCGGATACCGCGATTATTCGTTTTTTTTTTTCTTAGTTCGGATACCGCGATTATTCGATTTTTATCCTTAGTTCGGATACCGCGATTATTCGTTTTTTTCCTTAGTTCGGATACCGCGATTATTCGATTTTTATCCTTAGTTCGGATACCGCGATTATTCGTTTTTATCCTTAGTTCGGATACCGCGATTATTCGATTTTTATCCTTAGTTCGGATACCGCGATTATTCGTTTTTATCCTTAGTTCGGATACCGACTGCGCCAATTATTGTTAATTATTGTTTGGTTATCACCACCAAAGTGAGGTGCACGGGGGGAATGAAATGGAAATCGATCCCCCTGGCGGCGCATGCCGCCGTCACCTCCCGACGTGCCTCATTGGAATACAGCGCTGACGACAATTCCGATAGCTGGTTATGAGCTCCCACAAAGTTGGTGGCGTTGTCGCAAAAGAGGTTTCGGCAGTGACCTCGTCGCCCAATGAACCGTTTGAGAGCGCAGATGAATGCCTCGGTGCTTAAATCGCTTACCAATTCCAAATGGATGGCCTTGGTGGCGAAGCAGCAAAATATGGCAAGGTATCCTTTCTGAGGTCGGGTACCTCTACCTCGGTAGTGGAGCATCATGGGTCCACAGAAATCGACTCCAGAACTTATGAAAGGACGGGCTGGCTGCACCCGTGCACTCGGCAGGTTTCCCATGATTTGCGAAAATAACTTAGGTTTGACTCGGGTGCACCACACGCACTGCCGAACAATCGATCTCGCCAGTTGTTTTCCTCGGATTGGCCAGAAGCGTTGTCTTGTAGAAGCGAGCAGTGCCTGCGCTCCGAGATGACAGTTGTTGCGGTGTATGTCCATCATCAGTAATCTGGTAAATGGATGTTTGAACGGTAGCAGAATTGGGTGTTTGGCGTTAAATGATATTTTGGCAGCTTCCAGTCTACCACCGACACGGATGATGCCCTCCGGATCCAGAAATGGCGCCAGTCCCACCAACGGACTGTGCTTGGATACTTGCTTCCCCGATCTAATGTCCAGAATTTCATTGTTAAAGACCTCAGACTGTACATACCTCAGAATGCCCTCCAGGGCTACAGCCAACTCGTCACTTGTGAGCGCTTGATTCGCCAGTTGAGATCGCTTGGCCATGGGTTTGAGACGACCGACAAAGCGCATCATGTAGGCCACTATGCGCTGCAGCCTTCTGAAGGAGTTCCCGTGTTGAATCTCCTGAATGAAGTGAACTTCAGAAGCCGCTGTCGCCACCATCGATACCCTGATTCGCCTCTTTTCCAAGTCGCAGGGCTCTTCCCTCCGAAACTCAGGAGGCCAAAATGATTCCGCCCTGCGCAAAAATTGTGGTCCTTGCAACCACATGCTGCAGTTGCTCAGTTCAGCTGGCGCCATACCACGGGAAAGGATGTCAGCTGGATTGTCCTCCGAAGCCACGTGTCGCCATTGATCCGGCCTAGAAATGGTTTGTATGGCCGCAACCCTATTTGCCACAAAAGTATTGTACGACGACGCTGTAGAATTGACCCAAGCCAAGACGATCTCGGCGTCAGTCCAGAAGACATGGAAAACCTCAGGCGGGTTGAGCGCAGCCTTGATTCGCTTTGTGAGCTCCGCCCCCAACTTTGCAGCACACAACTCCAGACGTGGAATCGTTATCGTCTTGATTGGGGCCACTCTTGATTTTGCGCACAACAGCTTGACCATGATTTGACCGCTCCGTAGGGTTGATCGCACGTACACCGCAGCGCCATATGCCTTCTCCGAGGCATCACAGAAGGTGTGCAACTGTACTTGAACGGGTTTCTCGCCTGCACTGATGTGACGAGCAAATCGAGCCTGCTTTAAGGACGGCAGGCTGCTGCGAAAGTCAGACCATTGAGTATGGATTCTCGCTGGCAGTGCTGCATCCCAGTCCAATTCCAGCCGCCACAACTCCTGCAGGAACAACTTGGCGGCTACGATAACAGGAGCCAGAATGCCCAATGGGTCGAACATCCTTGCTACATCGGACGCGATCGTCCGCTTGGAGAATCTTGTTTTGATCGGCTCAAGATTGATCTGAATCTGGAACTCGTCGGCCTTTGGACGCCAGATAACTCCCAAGGTTTTGATGTAGTCCTCGGACAGACTACCAAAATCCAGCTGGACCTGTTGGTCCTCGGGTTTGATCTGCTTCAACAATTGAGGCTGGTTGGCACACCACTTGCGCAAAGGCATGCCAGCGCTCGAGAGTATAGTGCGGAGCTCTGTCTGTTGCCGAAGTGCCTCCTCCAAGCTATCTGCCCCTGTCATGACGTCGTCAACATAAAAATCCCTCTGCAACGCGCTGCTGCCCAGTGGACTTCTCTGCTGGTTCTCCTGTGCCAGAAATTGCAGACACTTGGTAGCCAGATATGGGGCACACGTTGTGCCGTAAGTTACCGTTTTCAACTGGTAGTACCGCAACGGCTGCAATGACCTGTTTCTCCAGATCAAGCCATGATACCGACGATCTTCAGGATGTAGTATTATCTGACGGTACATCTTCTCAATGTCAGCGGTGAAAACAAAACGGGGCATTCTGAAGCGCAGCAGTATCGCAAACAAGTCATCCTGAACAGTAGGTCCCGTATGAAGTACGTCATTCAAGGAGACGTTCGTGGTGGTCTTACTGGATGCATCGAAAACCACCCGCAGTTTGGTTGTGCTACTATCTGGCTTCAGGACACAATGATGTGGCAGGTAATATCGTAATTCCTCACGCTGCTGCGGTGTCACCTCCTGCATGTGCCCCAGCCGAGCGTACTCTTTCATGAACTCCTCGTACGGGAACCTCAAATCAGGGTTTTTGTTCAGGCGGCGCTCCAAGGCGATAAATCTGCGAGTAGCTACCACTTGTGAATCACAAGTGATAAATCTGCGAGTAGCTACCACTTGTCGATGTGTTCCGTTCGGTGGAACTCAGGGTCCGCCAACCTTATGTTTTTGGGAATGTGCCATCCTGATACGTTCAAATTCTGGGAAGGTTGAGGTGATATAATCTTATCCATGACATAGGCCTCCAATTGTTTCGCATATCCAGTCAATTTTGACCTTAGGCCGAGATTCACCCTATGGTGTGCCTTCTCAGTGCTGCCGCCGACTCTCTCGATGAGCGCAAGGTGAGGCGTCGATGACAGACCCAATTTTTTAATGATTCGTGCTGTCACTAAGTTAATTTGTGACCCCGGGTCCAGTACAGCTCTACAATCCGTCGTTCTACCGTGACTGCCAACCAGCCTGACGACGGCTGTGCTCAAAAGTGTATATCCTTTAGATCGAGGCTCCATCAAAGTCGTCAAAGCGAGAGACGGTGGGTCAGATTGCGGCCTTGAATTTTGGCTTGACATTGTCGGGCTTGAGGATATCGTCTTCGCCGACTTGGACTTGTTGTCTATAGTGACATGTAACAGGGTGTTGTGATTCTTAGCACATTCCCTGCAATTTCTGGCCGTACAGTTAGAGGCTTGATGTCCTTCTCGCAGACAATTGATGCAAAGTTTTTTCGAACGAACGAAACTCAATCTCTTTGAAGTGGAGATCCTGAGGAATTCTGGGCAGTAGTACAGCGGATGATCCTGCCCACACATTAGGCACCGTGTAGCTGTAGCGGCGGCCACAGTCGTCTTGATACCCTTCTTACGAGTGATGTCCGGTTGCGTTGGCTTGTCACCGAGTGTCTCGAGCGCCTGGAAACGCACTTCTAAGAAGTCCAGGAAGTTCTTCAAAGGTGGTAATTCACGTGGGTTCGACAACGATTGCTCATAGAGTGCGTGCGTCGCTGAGTCCAACCTCCGGATTAGCACATGTAGCAGCAACGGATCCCAGTCGTTTGTGGACACTTGTAGGTTTTCCAGGCCTCTGAGACACTCTTGTGTGGTGTCATGCAGCGCCTTTATTGCTGCCACTGACGGCTTCCCGCCCGCATGAGATGGCTGACTCATCAATTTGTTGATGAGAGCCGATACCAGCAGTCGCCGATTATCGAACCTTTCGTTCAACGTCCTCCAGGCGGCATCGTAGTTGTCGTCTGACAATGTAAAATTGCGAATCAGTAACTCGGCTTCTCCTGTGAGGTTCGCCTTGAGGTACCACAGTTTCTGGCACTTAGACATCGGATTGTTATGCACCATTTGTAGGAAAAGGTCACGGAACTGTCGCCAACGCAAATAACTTCCATCAAAGCTAGGGAGTGTGACCTTCGGCAAGGGCACACCGGGAGTCGTCACAGGCGGGGCTGGCGAGGATAGTGTGGCATAGAGCTCCTCCAGTCTCGATTCCAATTGGATCACCCAATTCTGCGCAACCTCTTCTAATTGAATGTGCTGCTGCATACTAAATCCATGCGCCTCGGGATCATCGCACAATTCAAAGATTTGCTGATGGAGCTCGTCCAGCTGTTGCCAACCTCGCTGCACCATCACGATCTTGGCCTTGCACCAGGCCCGTGTGGCCTCCGGCTGCTTCAAGCGATCCACAGACCTCCTCAGTGAGTCTGCCATCGCCTTGTAGCGGCGCAGCATCCTTACGCTGCCGGCACCCATTGGCGTCGAGGCCTCTGCAGCCGGGTCCTTTACATCGCTATCAATGTGCGGTTTGGGCGTTTCCTGTGACGGTCCCACTGGTGGCAATTCCAGTTGTTTTTTGGCCAGTATTTGGTCGCGGAAGTGCTGTTGGAAACGCAGGTAGTTGCTCTTTGTGGTCTCATAGAATTGACTCGTGAAATATTCGTGCGACGGAGCGACCTCTGGTAAGGATCGGATATAGCTATCCTTCTCCTCGAAAGCCTTCCAGGCGATTTCGAGTCGTCGTAGTCGCTCCGCATAGTAGCTAGCCTCGTGTTTTCGAGAGGGCCCATCTCTTTTGTAATTTGAGATTACAGCTTCCACGGCTCGAGCCAATTCCTTCAGGCCCTCGATCAAACTATCTACATTTGCCATGCCGTACAAAGCTTGTATTTGCTTGCACTAAATCAAGAGGCACGATTGAACACAGCACTATATTCCAACAGCACCTCACAGTCACTTCACTTACTACTACTATGGTAAACGGGAGATCGCGAATTTAATCTGGCCGGGGCCTCCAAATGTTTGTGTCAGGACTGTTTTGTCCTGACTTATTACGTTTGTTGAAACCGCACCGTCCTAATCCAGCTCTCTATTCGGACTCACTCCAAAATCCAAAAACTCCTGAATAGATGCCGACGATGCACACTCCAGCCATGAAAACAACGTCAAGTGTTCCCACGGTCAGAACACGCATCGTCAGCATCCGCCGCTGGTCATACCATGCTGCTCGCACGATGAATATGATACGTGGTCAGGAAAGTGCTGACCACGTAAGTGCTGCAAAGTGATGCGAACAACACGGCATGCCAGCGCGAAACCATAAACAACCAAACATGACACCCGCTTGCAACGTTTGAGGGTTGCAAACGAGTATCGAGGAGTATCGACACGCATGCGGTGTCAACAAACTCTATTTTTTATTTATATTTATTCGTTACACGTTCGCCTCCCTGTGTAGTTATGGCATAAATACTTTCCACCGATTTCTTACTAGGATTGATTTACACTTAGTTTCACAATTGCTTTAAGTATATTACTTTTTACATATAGATAAAGTGAATTATAAGTTACAATTAATTTATTTACGAGTTTTATAACTGCATGATTCTTGTTTTACGTTGTGAAGAGTTTTATTCGATGTCCTACAAATATCGCTGGATGTCTCCTTTGCTTCAGATGATCACCGCTGTAGTTTGTAAGTTGGGTTGCTGTAGTTTGTATGTTGGGACGATTGATGAAACTGCATCTCGTTTGATTGATCCTTGGAATCCTATATCTTGTTTAAAAATAGTTAGGTTAAACTGGTCCTTGATTTCGGCTGTTTATTTATAGCTGGCTGGAATCCGTCTTTTTGTCCTTTTGATCATGTCTTGGTAACTCGGTTGATCGTTGTAGGCTTACTTTGGCTTCGTTTATACTTTCTTGGTTGAACATAAAACTGAGACGGTCTGATCGGTTGCTAAAAATAAATGTGATCGCAGTTCAGTGTCCATATAACGCCATGAATTCTTTCGTGGTGAGTCACGGCAATGGTTGGGTATTTAACTCTCGCAGACAAACCTCGTAGCCGAAGCGATTTTACGGCATAGTAAGTGAGTTGTTCGCCGGTCAACATCCTTATTTTACGGGATACCAGCGTCCTTTTTTCATTTTATTATTTACGTTAGGGTTACCAATATGTATCGGTAACATCAACCGGAAAGTTCTTTAACACTAGAACTACCGATGTTAAATATATACCTAGTTTTACCGTACCCGTCAAATTGAAGGATTTTTGATTATGGCTTTCATTGTAACTTTTGACTTAGTTTAAGTAAATAAAAGAATACAATTTAGCAATAATAACATTTAATATAATAATTCATTAATTATTAATAAAAAAACAAATAAAAACAGTTTCTATTTGAGTTTATATTATAGAAAATTTGACATGTATGAAATAACTATGAGGCACATATTTTACATGTACATGTTATCTTAGATGAACACTTGCCACAAACATATTTGTTGCATGTATTGCAAGTATAAATCGCTCTGTTTTTGTTGCACAATCGAATTTGACAAGATTTGCGTTCATAAAGACTTTTTTTTGAGTTTTCTGGAGTACAATCCATTGCCTGTTTTTGTTTTTGGGAGGACGCTTCTTTTCTGCAACGACTATATTCACTGGCGAGTTCTTCGGATAATTGAAACAAAAATTGTTTTCTAGTTATGTTTTCATCACAAGTCTCTTTATATAAAATCCACGCATTGATTCCTGCCAAGTCCAAAATATTATAAAATACCTGCAAAGGCCATCTACGTGAACCTGCTTTTACGCTATATTTGCGGGCCATTTGGTCAACTACATCTACTCCAGACTTAGTTTTATTGTAAAAAGATACAGTTTCAGGAATTTGTTTTCGATTAGAAGCAATTTTTACCGATTTATGTTTAGTGCTAAGAAGTAGTACTTTTTTGCGAGACTTACTTTTGTAAATTGTTAGAACAATATCATTTGATTTGTAGAGCTTTGTGGAGAAAAGAGGCATGTTATCTTTTCTAACTTTAGCTATTTTCGACAATTCTCTTTTGTTTGCACGCATAGTTCCAACAAGACTTGTTTTTTTGGCCAGTAGCTTCTTTGCAAGTTGTACACTTGTAAAAAAATTGTCTGTTGTTATGTTTCTCCCACAATTTACATAGTTGTCCACAAGATTCAAAACTACAAATTCATTCAAAGGTACTCCTGATGGTCTAATTTCATCTTTGCCTAAGTAGGGAAAGCCATTTATAAGATATTTACTTCGCACGTCTGCAGCTAACCAAAACTTAATTCCGAATTTGTCCGGTTTATTGGGCAAATACTGCAGAAATCTGCATCTTGCCTTTGTGGGAAACAGTTGTTCATCTACGCTTATATTCTGATCTGGATTATAACAAGCTTGGCTATTATCAATGAAGGACTTCCACATTTCGGAAACTAATCCAAATTTGTCAGTTCGTAAACGAACACTCCTCTCGCTTTTTTTGTCGAAACGAATGAATTTCATAATTTCTGAAAATCTGTTTCTACTCATAGTTTCGTGAAAGAAAGAAGGTCCCCATTTTTTGGACCACAAATATGATAACTTCATGTTTCTTGCTTCGTAGGCTCCTCGAGCATATAAAATGGCTATAAAAGCTGTTGTTATTTTTGGTGAGTGGAAGGGTTGGTTGGCAGAACAAATTGAGTCCAAGTGAGGTCACAAATGAATTTATTGACTCACTTATCAAAAGATACAGTTTTTATCAATAACAATGTTTTGGCAAACAAAACTTTCACTAAACAATTGCCGGATCGTAGTGCAAACAATTACAAATTTCAGATTAACAATTCGGAGCACGTTTTCCTAATCGCCATACAATTTAATCTGCTTTCGTTAAGTGTCGCGTGAATAATAATAATTCGATCAGTCCTATCGACTGTCAACCTGATTAAAAGATAACATAGCCAACCTTGATTTTATATAATACAAAAGTATGCGTATGTGAAAGTTAGGATAGGTCAGGGTAAGGTTGGGTGAGCTGTCAGTTGATCAATTCACAACAAAAGCATATAATTCGTCTATAGTAATTTCCCAGTCCTTATGTAAAATGGTTTTGGCCTGTAGCTCAGTGCAAGCTTTTATGTGACTCATCATTCGATTATCAATTATAAGTCGAAATGCACTACTAACATTACCAAGCATAATTTTTCTCTTCGCATAACCAGTTGGGCCAATTACATAAATTATATCAAAATTTTAAGCATGAAATTTGAAAACCGTCAAAATGACGGTCTTGGTAGTTCTAGTGTTAAATGAAACGCGTGTTCTTTAATAATATAATACAGTAGAACCTCTATAAGTCGAGCATCAAGGGAGACGCCAGTTACAGAGTTTTCGACTTGAGTTAGAGAGGACATAGAAACACATATAGACATACACAGCCAGAGACACACACATATTTTTATTTATTATAAATCAACATTATTTCAAAACATCGTTAAGATACAAAAATATGGCATTTAAAAAAATTCAGATTTTTTTGCTTTAGATAATTCGGCTGTTCTCTATCCATAGCATTGTCTAAGGTATAAAGAGCAGAAAATTCTTGTCCTTTAAGAGTTGCTGGTTTGCACTATAAAAGTCTGTAAAATATTCAATGCGGTTCTTGCATCTTTGATGGAAACTCATGAGCACATGTATTATTCGAGTCGTCTATGTTATCTAAATCATCAGTATCGGTTTTCTGAGCTACTGAATCGATAATTTCGTCATCAGATAATGTCCCAGTAGTCATAACTCCAACATCAAACGTAACAAAGTCCTCAAAAGATATTCCTGATTCAAACACCACTGTATTCTATTCTGCAGGCGGTGAAATATCTTCGGTTTCAGCTTCTTCTGCTGACGACGATGAAAAATTACAGTGTACAAAATACAAAAACACATGTTTTGAATGAAAAAAAAAAATAAAAATATATATTTTTTATTAAGCTTACGCTACCGATGTGAATGATACATAAACCGATCTTAGAACTAACTTAAATTCTAACAACTTCGCTCTTTTATCACTTTCGATTGCTGACTCATCATTCCACCGAGGGAATGATAGTTTTCTCATCAGATGAGTGCATTGTCGATGCACCTGACAAAATAAGCTTCGGGTGTCATTACTAAATTAAACAAACAAACGGGAATGTGGGAAGATTTTATTCGAAGCGTTCTCACTGTATGTTATTGAAGCTTGCAATTTTGGGGTAGAATGTCCGATACGTAACCTACATAACAGTTTTTTATAGTAGTCACAGTTGCATTTCGCCAAGCTTTATCAGTCATTCTTATGGCGTGCAATACATCTATAATAGAATTCTTTTTTTCTTCCATATAATCCAACATGTTCCTGACAACTTCTTTTCGATATAATGACTTGAAGCTTTTAATGATACCTTGATCCATAGGCTGTTATTTTGATGTGGTATTGGTGGGCAGATATTGGATTTTAACAGCTCTCAATTGGGGAATATTATTATGGGCTGTATAATTATCAAGGATTAACAAAATTTTTGTTCTTTCTTTGGCCATTTTCTTATCAATATTTATGAGCCAGTCTTTGAAAATTGCAAATTGCAGAAATCATCCATGTTTTTGAATTTGCTTCATTTTGAAAAGGTAGTATTTACATCTAGAAAAACAACGAAGTTTTTTAGATTTGCCGATGACCAATGGTAAAAGTTATTTTGTGTCCGACATGTTTGCTGCTAGCACAATAGTCAAACGTTCCTTGCTATGCTTCCCACCATGGCATTTATCATTTTAAAAGTTAGAGTCTTACTAGGAAGACATTTATAAAAGAGCGCCATTTCGTCAGCACTAAAGATATTGTAAGGTTCGTAACCATGTAACAACTCTTGTTGAGATTAGCGAAGGGACAGAGGGACGATAGGTTTGAAGAGAAAGATAACTTTGAATATATATGAGCACGCTTTATTTGTTTTAGATGAAGGAACTTCTTATTGCACACGTCTCGTGGGCAACAGTCACGGACCAACTAAAGAAAAATTACCGGTGACGTAAGTTGTGCGCTCTGGCGCCTTAAAACTTGGTTTCGCTCACGCATGCGCGGTGAGCCTATCGACGTACGATAACTTTACTTCTCAACACTCCCGCCGTTTGAGTGCGTCGAGGACCCTATGCCGAAACCATTACATAGATGCTGAAACATTCCCTTTGGAAGTGCTTTGGTAAATATATCACCTAGCTGCTGATCCGTAGGAACATATTCTACCGATATTTCCTCACTCTTCACAGTTTCGCGAACATAGTGATGCTTAATGTCTATATGCTCGGTTCGCTTGTGGAACTCCGGATTTTTGATTAAACGGATTGCACTTTGATTGTCTACTCGCAGAACTGTCGCAGTTACCGGTAGACACCCGAGATCGTTTAACAATTTTCTCAGCCATATGGCCTCTTTAGCAGCCGCTGCTGCCGCGACGTTCCCAGCCTCCATTGTGCTGAGTGTGACTAGCTTTTGTCGTTGGGACGACCATGTCACAATCCCGTTCGATAGACAAAACCCATACCCCGTGGTAGATCTACGCGTCTCCACGTCACTTGCGAAATCCGAGTAACTCCCTGCAACCCCCTGTAACTCCGAGTTACTCTCGCTGCTTTTGTACATTATCCCGACTTACGTTGTTTCGACCAAGTACCGGTAGATTCGTTTCACCGCTTGCCAGTGGCTCTCGTGGTGATTGCTAAGAAATTTACTAACTGAATTCACCGAATATGCGATATCCGGCTGCGCCACAACCGCAAAAAACATTAACGAGCCCACTTCTTCTCCAAACGGTACTGGACTTGAGTTTTCATCGTCGCGATCGTTTGGAACTAGTCGCGCGACTTTTGTCATCCGTCGAGCGTTGGGACAAAAATAAAAGATAATTATTTGAAAAAGAGGACTTTATTTTGACACGGTACTTTCTAAGTGGTATTTTCTAAATGGTATTTACTAAGACACAATGCAACCGTTTCGGTAGGAACAACTGAATTACAACTAACTTGTTCACAACTATCTCCAGATCTTTTATAATATTTCTTTATCGCTTATTTATGCTGACATGATTATATTCTTCTTTCATATGCATATTTTAATATGATTCATATATGTTACAGTTTGCATATTTCAATATGATTAACATTGTCAAAATGCTTAAGTTGCAATTTCTTTAAGATTCATTACTATCAAATTTTATGTGTGACCAAGAGTCTGTAGTGATTGGGATTTTAGGTTTAGTCATCATTTTAGGACTGGCTGATGACGTCACTCCTCCTCCCTTAGATTCAAGATCGTCCTCGATCTTTGGGATAATATTTGTAATTTTAAGTTTCAGAATTCTACTTTTAAATCGAAAATAGAAAAACAAGATAATCAATGTAATGATTATTATTATTGTTACTGTTATACCTGTATACGTGTGTACTTTCTTTGCAAAATGTAATTCTTTGATACGTTTGATGTTTTCAAAATGATTTTGTTCAATTTCATCAAGGGATAGTTTATTAATAGACTTTAAGGGTTGTCCTGGTACAATAAAATTACTTTTGTAATGTTTAATTTGGTTTAGATGTTTTAATGTTTAATTTTTATAGAACAGTTATTGAATTTAATTAAGTAATTGCCAGATATTTTCCAAATTCTTTCATCACAATCACTAATTAATTTACTTTGATTTTTATTAATTAGAACTAATCCATTACTTTCATTCTTTTATGAATTCTTCACCTGTTGAAGTTATGCAAGTTTTATTGGTATACATACATAGTTTACAAGATTTTAATTGTTTCATATATTTTTCATTATTGTAATAAAATGCTGTTTGATTGATTGTTATGATAGTGCTAGGCTCAAACATAATTTGCTTATTTTGTTTGTTAGGTAAAGGTTCCAGATAGTACAAAGGAACAGACATTATTTCAGTTGGTACCTTAATTGCAAAAAGTAATTCTTGTGAGTCTAATTGATTTACCATTAAGTTAGATTCTAATAGTTCCAGTTTTAAAAGGTCAATTCCATTTTCCAATACTTCTTTGGAGTTAAGCAAGTTTCTTGAAATAAATTTCATTTTGGAGGATAATACATTATCTTGAAGGATTTCTATTTGATCGTGGATGGAATGAAGGTTAGTTAATAATTGGATAAACATTAAGTTTCTTTGGATCTCATTAGTCATATCAATTGTCTGTAATTTATCTTTACGCAAATTTTTAATTATACTATCTATTGAAGTTTAGAAGTCTTTATTAATCTGTATCTGCTTATTCATATTGGCAATTATGGCGTGATTGTTAATATCAATGGTTTTTAAATGATTTTCTATATTTTCTCTATCTTCGTTATCCATGGTTCCGAATAATACTTTATAAATATTTCCAATGGGGTTAAGTAAGCCCCTTTTATTAATAACTCTAGTTTTGGGGATTAGTGTCAAATATTGAGAATGAATTTCTAAATATTTTTCTTGAATCAATTTCTTTTGTTCCATATTAAAAGGGTAAGGCATACCTTTGGTAATTTCTTGTAGGGCAATTGATATTAGGGATATCGTGGGGATGTACTTTTATCTGGTGAAAACCTTTAGCAAGGTCCAGAGTGGTAAAATATTGACTTCTACCTAATTTTTCCAGAACAGAGTCTATGTTTGGTAAGGGATATTTATCGTCTATAGTTACAGCATTTAATCGTCTGTAATCTATTGCAAGTCTCCACTTTGGAATACCAGAATTATCTATTTTCTTTGGTACTATAACTATCGGGGAGTTATAAGGAGAGTTACTGGGTCTAATTTTGTTTTGTTCTAACATTTCATGTATTTGTCTTTTTATTTCTTCATCGTGTATCTGAGGGTTTCTATACATTCTAGAGTAGATAGGATCCTCTGTGGTTGTTTTAATTCGTGTACTACATTGGAGGTAGCACTTGATTGATCACCTTCTTTATAAAATAATTCTTTATATTGTTTTATTAATCCACGTAATTTTATTTCTTCTTCGTTATTTAATCTTTCAGTATTCAATTTTAAATTCTTTATGGGTTCCATAATATTAATTTCTTCGTATTTATATAGGCTTCCTAATATTGGATTTCTAATTCCTTTAATTATTACTTCTTTTGTTTTTAGATTAACTTCGGCTTGGAGAGGATCTAGGATGTCCATTCCTAATATAGCCTCATACTGCCTGTTGTCAAAATTGGCGACTTTCCATATAATAGTAGAATTTCCTCCCAATTCGGGTGGAGTTTTTGTAATTGTTTCTTTTTTTATTATAACTAATATTTCCTGCGATAGTGTTTACTTCCATATTTATAGTTTTAGTTATTTTATGATTTAAATATTTCTCATCTAACATGGTTAAAGAGGAACCTGTATCTACCAGGGCAATCAAGGGTTTATTATTAAGGGTAATAGAGATTAAGGGGGGTTTAAAGGAAGAGAGGTTCCTAAAGAAAAATTTTTTTCATCTAATGTTTCAGGATTATTATTATTATTAGGCCTAGAAGTTCTTTCAATATTTTCAACTTCCATTGGAGTGGCAAAGTATTGTCTTTGTGTATTAAATAATGGATGATTGTTTCTGGGCATATTGTTAAAAAAACCATCTCGAAATTGTTGACTTTGCGATTTATAATTTTGAGGGGGTCGATTTGGATTTGGGTTCGGTCTTTGCGGGTATTGAGTGTTGCGAGGTAAATTATGGGAAAAGTTATCCTTAACTTGTTGTGAATTAGACCTGTAATTATGTTTTGGTGGAATAATTGAAATTTTGTCTAAAATTGTTTTTGGGTTGCAAGAAATTATTATTTAAATTGTTAAACTTATTTCTATGTAAATTAAATTGTGTTGATTGATGAGCTCTCGCTAAATGATGATTGATCTGCAGGTGATTTATTTCTAATAATTTGGCGTAAGCTTCTGATATATTAGTAACCTGGGAGGCTCTGAGGAAGGCAGCATCCCATTTTTCGATTTTGTTTAAAAACACTCGTAGGGCTCTGGTTTCGTTGTTACTAGGTGAGAAATCTGACGGTGCGGGAGTTTCCAATCTACTTTTTGTGTTGAGAAGGCTAAGTATGTGTTGTATTTTTCATATAGATCGGTGACTGATCTTGCTTCCAGGGTTTCCAATGAGGCTCGCAATTGTTCGAAAGACTCGGTCACTCCACATCGAAGGATGAGCTGTTGTTCCACATTCACCCATTCCGTATTTGTTGCTGTGTCTCTGGCGTCTCCAGCGATACCTTGCAGCTTCGATATCAGGACTCCATAGATTATATCCCTATCTTCTACTGCTGTGAGGCTGATGATACGTTCCACATTTGTAATGAAATCCGGTAGTTTGTAGGTGCCATTTCCATCAAAAACCTGGGATCGCTCAGCGTGCTGATATGCTGTTTCAAAAGAAAATACCATTTTACCTACTTAACAATTACCGTTTTTAGCTCTTGATTAAAACAGGTTCAGATGTTTACTGATTTATAGTAAACTGGCTTCAGTATGGAGCACTGATTTGTAGTTACTCCTGTGCACTGATTTGTAGTAACACTTTTGTCTGTAGCACTTTCTGAATTTCACTTATTGTCAATTATGCTGAGAATTCTCGACTTAGTCCTATACCGGTCTCTGTATAGGTTTATAGGCGTTAGTGACTTGCCCCTAAGTGTCTTTGAATTCCTATTAAAGCACTAGTTCACTTTTCGATTCGTTTCACTTACGGATACTGATTTTTAGTATCCTACCGACTGCGCCACTCGTTCACAACTATCTCCAGATCTTTTATAATATTTCTTTATCGCTTATAAATGCTGACATGATTATATTCTTCTTTCATATGCATATTTTAATATGATTCATATGTTACAGTTTGCATATTTTAATATGATTCACATTGTTAAAATGCTTAAGTTGCAATTTCTTTAAGATTCATTACTTCAAATTTTATGTGTGACCAAGAGTCTGTAGTGATTGGGATTTTAGGTTTAGTCATCATTTTAGGACTGGCTGATGACGTCACTCGCGTGCGGATCGGCAGGCACACTTGCCGCTTTTGCATCGATCATCTTAAATTTATTAAGAATTTTCTTCACATACGCTTCTTGATGCAAGAACATGATTTTCTTTACTCGATTTCGTTCTATTTGCACCTCAACAAATAACTTTCCATCCACGAATTTCGAACGCGGTACCCAATGATTTGATTACCGACTCGAGGGCTTTACTTGTTTTTGCTGCGATGAGTCCGTCATCTACAAAAAGCGCTAAATATACATCTACACCGTCTACCCGTCCTTGAAAGATACTCTTCTCGGCTTCCGCTTCGCGAAACTGATATTTTTCTAAGAACTCACGAAACTTTTCATTCCAGCACCTGGGTGCTTGTTTCAAGCGGTACAACGACTTGTTCAGTTTACACACGAAACCACGTTTTTCTTTTTTCTTGACGTTGAGTCCTTCCGAAAGTTCCATGTAGATGTCTTCCTTCAGCTCGCCGTGAAGAAAGGCTGTTCTCACATCAAACTGTGAACTCCAAGTCCTGTTCAGCCACCATGGCCAATATAACTCTCAGCGAGTCGTATCTCACGACTGGCGACGTCTCCGTGTAGTTGAGTCCCTATTTTTGTTGAAATCCTCGTGCACAAAGTCTCGCTTTGTACCGGTATACGTCACCTGACGTGTCTCGTTTAACCTTAAACCTTGTTTTACGAATTATATTCAGCGAAGTCGACCTCATACCTTATCGGTCGTCGGATGTTTGCACGATCCCGCAGTTGTCTGTCATTATCCGGTTGATTTTGATCTTCTTCTCGAGGATCTTCTGGTTGTTCGTTTCTTTCAGGTTCTTCCTGAGCTTCCTGGCATTCTTCCTCCTGTTGCTGCTCGACGGGTTAAGCCACATCTTCGTTTTCGTCCGCTGGAAGAATTTATTCGAATTATTTTCCTTTTTCTGCCCCAAGTTGCGACTTCTCGTTGATTGTGACGTCTCACGATACAGATATTTTCTTGTTCCGTGGATTGTACAAACGGTAATTCATCTAATCATTTTGATACCCAACTAAAATCAACTTTGTAGCATTTGGATCTAACTTCTTGCGAAATTGTTTGTCGATATGCATGTACGCATCCGATCCGAACACTCGAAAATGGGACACATCTGGTGTTTTTCCAAACCAGATCTCGTATGGCGTTTTCTCTTTACCGGTAGCCAGAACTCGGTTGAGCACGGTCACTGCTGTACCGACTGCTTTCGCCCATAGCGACAGAGGAAGTCTCTTTGCCGTTATCATCGTGCGCGCACTCTCGACGATCGTTCTGTTGTCGCGCTCAACTTTCCCGTTCTGCTGAGTGTAAGGTGCCGTGTTTACCAGCTCGATAACACGAGCCTCGAGATATTGCTTCATTTCACGGTTGCAATACTCTCGTCCATTGTCCGTACGTAACAACTTCATCGGTTTGCCGAATTTGTTGTCGATCAACCTTTGGTATTTGTTGAAAATATCGAAAACATCAGACTTTTGTTTCATGAAGTAAACATACCGAAATCCTGATGCGTCATCCTTGAAGGTTATGCAGAATCTTGCACCACCGATGGACTCTGTTGAGAATGGTCCGCATACGTCCGAATGTATGTATTCTCCCGGTTTTGTGTTCCTTTTTGTCTCGTTCTATTTGAACGGTAGCCTGTGTGCTTTTCTGAATGCACACGATTCACAGAAGAAGTTGTCAATGTCCGCTAATTTCACACCTCAAATTAGCCCTTTTTGCGTCATTTCGCGCAAAACTTTGTTGTTTACGTGTCCCATTCGTTCGTGCCAGACACGCAAGTTGACAGTTGACACATTTGCTTCTCTCGCAACACTTGGTTCTCTCACTTTAAAGAGCATTCGGTAAATCTGATTGTCTTGTTGCACACCGACACTGAAAACTTCACCGTCACGGTTCATTGTTACTAGTTTTTCTCTAAACAAAACATCGAAACCTTTTTCAGTGCATACGCCGACTGAAAACAACTTCTTTCGAATCATTGGAATGTAGAGTACGTTTTCGGTTCGAGCTTCACACCATTTACCGTTCACTAGTCCATCAATAAGCACAGTGCTACTATCGGTAACGTCGCACACGCCATTATCCCCGAGCGATATCGAATCGCCACTGCTTGGTTCGAACTCACTGTAACAATCCAGTCCGTAAGTGATATGCCTGGACGCACCGCTGTCAGTAATCCAGACATCGCTTGTGTCGACTGCCATGAGTCGTTCTACGACCTCGCTACTCGGCACTGTCTCCGATTTCACTTGTCGAAGCGACGAACGCACACTTGCGAGGATTTTCACCGGCATTGTCCTTGTCCCTTTTTTTCCCGGTAATCGCGAGCTAGATACCCCTTCCTTTTACAATAGAAACACTCGACACTTGTATTTCTACTTTCGTGGTTTTTCTCATTGTTATTGTTTTGATTTGCGGCGAAGTGGAGCTGAGAATCCTCTATCGACGAGGAAACTATGCACATGGCCGTCGCGTTGTCTTTCACCCACTTTTTGCCATCGGCCGAGTTTGCGTCTGCCGGCATCACTCGCGCACCCGTAACGACGTCTTGTAATGCGTTCGTGATAAGCATCGAGTTCATTCGAAATTTCCACGCTTGAAAATTCGAGCCATCAAATTTCTTGATGTTCTGTATCAGAGTTGATTCCGCAATTTTCGTTCGATTGTTTTCCCGTACGCGTTTACCGGTAGACTACAATGGCGACCACGTGTCGACCACCAAGGAAGCAAAAAATCGAGACAACCATTTTCTCTCTATCGTTCTCTGACTTCGATAATCGGTTGTTACGCAGGTTGCTTGCCATAACCTGTTTAGATTAGCGAAGGGACAGAGGGACGATTGGTTTGAAGAGAAAGATAACTTTTAATATATATGAGTACGCTTTATTTGTTTTACATAAAGGAACTTCTTATTGCACACGTCTCGTGGGCAACAGTCACGGACCAACTAAAGAAAAATTAACGGTGACGCAAGTAGTGCGCTCCGGCGCCTTAATACTGGGTTTCGCACACGAAATAGGCTCGGTGAGCCTATCGACGTACGATAACTTTCACTAACATTCACTTTTCCACTTGTTACAGGTTTCACTTGCGCTTTCCCCACATTTTTCTGCTTCTGACAGCTCTTCACAGCTTCGAGCACTTTTAATTTTCAGCTTACGTTTCAGAGCACTCATGTTTTCAACAATTTTATTTGTAAACTGTTGTACAAATTGATGTGTATTGCAGTAGAACCAAACTACTTCTGACAATTTTCACTCGACAACAAATGACTTGCTTCGTTAAAATTCAAATTAAATCAAAACTAACAAAATGAAACACCTGACACCAAGCAAACAAACACGTGTTAACATGAGTCATAAATTTGTGGTAATTGTATATATATATTTTTTGTATTTAATAATTGTATATTCATTGTATACTCATAAATTGCTTTCTAAGAAACAATGGTATACTTACACTGTCGGCGAATTCTAAAGGTCTGTAACTTATTTTTATTCGAACTATAGAGGTAATGAGTCTCAAATACTCGAGTTGTAAAGGTTTTAACATAAATCATTTCTATGTTCGAGATACAGAGGTAAAATTTAATTTTTGAGTTATGGAGGTCATATATGTACCAAAATGTCTCGGAAGGACTCACTGATTATATCGACTAATAGAGGGTTGAGATTTCGAGTAATGGAGATATTGGTGTTGGAAGAGAAGAGAACAAATAATTTTTTTCGAGATTTAGAGGTTTTCAACTTATCGAGTTCGACTTAAAGAGGTTTTACTTTAATTTATTAACGAAGGGCATTAGGTCCCGATGACAGTGTGTTGTGGGGCAAAACACAATTTTTATACATTCGATATAATTTATTTTTTCCTCCTCGCCAGGGTGATTTTGTGTTGGCGGCGCGTATCGACTGACCCTTTTCTCGGTTGAATCTGTTGTTTTTATCCTCCGTACGGATGGCAAAATGTTCCCACATATGGCTTGCGCAATAAATCACCGTAATTAAATATATTTCGGTTCATGTTGCAGTGCGTTCGCCTCGCAGGAATATTTGCACGCCAGATGTGTGCCATAGATATATGAGTCGGATCCGCCACAGTGTAAAAGGCGCGAACCGAGAGATCATCGTGTGTAAGCGTCGTAACCCGTGCCTTGTATCTAACTTGTACTAACTTGTACCAGTTGAGTGCTCCATAGCTTAGAATGTATCTGAAACATAATGTGTAGTTCATAGTTAATTGCTACACAAATAATAACTCAAGTTATGTAAAAATTCCAAAATGGATACGATTAAAATGAAAATTTATTTGGCACACCAAGATAACAGAAAATACAAGAATGGCGGTTTGATGGCAAGAGAGAAGTTTTGACAGATGACTAGTATTTTTTATGTTGTTCTATGGTTGTGACAATCCTTGTAGTATTTTAAATACGACGATTTAAATGTTGCTACAACTCTGTCACCTGAATACGATTGCCATCTAAAACAGCTGTTGATGTTAGCATTTCAATAAATTGGATTCATTTGAGTATTTCGTTTTCAACCCAGCATATGCTCTTACGTCTTGATTACTGTGTTGATTTGAAACGAATGATGGCTGCGTCGTGCAATACGCAGATGAGCTTCGCTCGGTGCTGATGCTGGTGGGGTTAGGTTGGTAGGGGCCTTCATTCGGGTGCTCCAAAGGGTTTCTGACACGGTCAATATGTACAAAAACTTGCGAGCTAGCTTACAAGTCCTTGCGTTTGTCAGGGCGTGATGCTGGTTAACTCGTACTTTGTTCATGCGCTGTACAAACAGCTTGGGATTAAGCTGCATGTCCTCGTTCAAGAAACATTCTCCTGGTATCCGAAGTGTAGTTCCATACACCAGCACCGCAGATGTTGTCCAAAGACGAAGTCCAAAATGAACGGTCGGAAGGACTTCAAACCATTTGTGGTTGTTTTGGCACATAATATCGATTTCAATGACCGGTTCCAACGCTTAATCATACCCTTCACTGCAAGATAGAATGCAGTTGTCCTAATCCTTTTCTAACCCACTAAATGTGTTAATGACTCAAACATAAGAGACTCGAAGTATGACGTTTGATCTGAAGTCACTATCCTGGGAACCCAAAGCGTGTGACCCAGTTGACATAAAATGCGGTAGCGATTTCGTCTGCTGAAATAGCTTTGATGGGAATCACCTCAGGCTATCGCGTGAATCGTGAATGATAATCCTTAAGACGTACGAAAATCCTTTCCATTGATTCGTAGGTCCAACGATGTCGATGTGGACGGGGCTAAGTTTTGCGACAGGCATTTCAATACGACCCTGTGGAGGCGTTCTTTGTTACCCTACCTTGGCACGCGAGACACGTTCTAGCCCGTTCAAAGATGTTTGGCCGCACATATTTTTTTAAGAGCTTCTTTGTAGTTCCACCCCTGCAATGAGAAAACTGGTGTATCAAATTAAAAAGTTTCCCCCTTAATATTTTTGGAACTAAAGGCCGAATGTCATTGATTGAAATTTCGCAGTATATCATTGCGTCGCTGTCTAACCGCAGTTTCCGAAACTGAACGTTTGTTGCGCCTCGAAGTAGATGCATCAATTCTTCATCCTCCTAAATCTTCTGTAGTCACATCAACCAGCATTGCTATGGTGCTAATCCGAGACAGTGCGTCGGCTCCCTGTCATCTCCCGCGATGGGGACGATATTGGTGGAGAATTTTCCAAACGAAGTCCAGCCGTCTTAGTTGTCGAAGGGATGTATTGTCAGCTTTTTGGTTAAGTGAAAATTTTATGGACTTGTGATCAGTCTTCATTACAAATGGACGCATTTCAACAATGCACCGGAAGAATTTTACTGCACGGTTTGCACGGATTGCCTTTAGTTCGCGATCATACGTGTTGTATTTACATTGCGCATTCGTGAACTTTTTTGGGAAAAACCCGAGAGGCTCCTAAACATTTTTAGATAAACTCCTGCCCCCATCGCTGTATCTGACGCATCAGTGTTGATCGCAAGCGGTGCGGTTTCTACTGCATTAGCACTTTGCTTCTTGCACTCTTCAAAAGCTTTATCCGCTCGTTGATTCTACTCAATCGGGCGTTTATGCCCGATTCTTTCTTCTTTCCGCATAGTATATAGCAGCTGCATTTTTTTTAGTGATTTCTGATAAAAATTAATTGCGTCCAGAAATCTGCGCAGTTCCATAGTAGTGCCGTGCTTTCTTCCAGTGTTTCGTCGGTCCTGTAGGTAATGCGATGGCTCCTTCGCGTCTTAGTTTTGCCCTTGAAATATGCGGCTTAGTTTCGATTCCATAGATTCAGAAAATGCCGTTAATATCCGTTGTTTCATGTGTTCGTATTTATTTTCCGGTGGAGGGTTCCCCGCGATGGAACTAATGGCTGGCAGTATATCTGCCTCTGCATATTGTATTACATATTTGAATTTGGTCTCTTCTTGGGTAATTTGGTGTTTGTGAAACGCATCTTCCACCTTATCGAAATGCTGGATCCGACTTATAAAATGCTGGATCCGACTTATAAAATGCTGGAAATATGTTTATACGCAATGCCACAACGAAGACATTGCTAACTGTCGACGGCCTCGGTGTGACTGGCGATGATAAATTCGCGTTTTCGGTGTGTCCAAACCGGAAGCCATTTTAAATTTTTCACGGCGTCACTTCACAATTGTTCACAAAACTGAATCCAATTAATTCACTTTCCAACGTTTATCTCACCAGAGGATCACATCGGGGTTAGCACTGTATGGGAAAAATTTCGAATTTCGCGAGTTATGCAAAAACTTGCCAATAAAAATCAAGCTTTCATAGTTATCCCTTAATTAACCAACGACCTAAGACAATAAAATTTGTACGAATTAATGGTCTGATTAGTGGCGCGTCGGCTATTCGAGTGAAGTTTGTTGTCTAATGAAGTGTGTCGTCAATTACCCAGTGCTGTGCAACAGATAACGCTTGTGGTGCTACCGTTGCGTGTGGCAGCTATCACACACAACGAATTGATATGAAATGAGAACACACTTTGATAGGTTAACAAACATAACTTTATTAATACACTTTATCTGCGTAGTCACGTCGCAACGTTCCTGCTCGAAGTGAAGTTAGTGCCTCGAAATACAGATGCTAATGAGGGTTTTCGATACTTTTTCTGCCGCCAGGCGGCGCTTCGTATGCGTGAGGTCCAAACAGCTGTCAGATAGCACAGATTCTTACCGAACGTATTATTATTTTAGTAAAATTTTATGTATTTGGAAGTGTTATTGATTTTATTATGGATTACGGTCAAAGAAAGGTTGCCGAACTGAAGATTGAGCTCAAAAAGAGAGGCGCAAAAGTTACTGGTACTAAAGAAAAGCTCATTGAAAGGTAAACATAATCTACTTCTATTTGTTTCCACAATTTGATTGTTTTTTTTTCACTACTAAATTGAAGTTATTTGTGTTTTAGTGAGTTGTTGTTGATTAATGTATATTATATATTCCAGGCTAAATGACTATGACAGAAACAACAACTTCAAATCAAATGAAAATGATAATTCTAATCTCTCAAGTGAGATTAATTACGTAATAGAATGGCCAGAAGAATTTATAATTATTTAATTTACAATATAAGTAATTGATCCATGTTATAAAAATGTTACTTAGTACCGTTTTATTAATCTTCGATCGAAATGCGAGTTCTGTAAATAGCATGTTCCGGCGTAATTTAATTAACACTAGAAGGAATTGATGACAAGGGTTTAGAAACGGCACCTTCAATGTTTTCAGTCGAGGATAATATTTTAAACAATTTACTTCATCTCCAAAAATACTAAATATGAATTTGATATGTTCATAATCTTGGAAACCAGTATAAAACTGTACTTCGGCCGCATTGGTTATATCCAGCACATTTGCAATTGAAGATTTTGTTTTTTGTTTTCATTTGGAGGACATTCTTTAAGTGTTTTGAGATTATCACTTCCACATAAATCACATTGGATACCAATATCTTTCTGTTTCTTCTCGAATTCAATTTCTACTTCGCAAAAGTTTGTAGTTTCCATGAGGAAGGTGTCATCCTTCTCTTTTTCATTGTTTATGTGTACTTGGACACTAATTTTCCTTTCATTTCGCGCCAAACGCCTTTGATGTCGCTCCTTCTTTTTTTGATGCAAACTAGAATTTTGTTCATTCCATGGGAATCGACTTGGCACTGCACATTTTTTCAACACAGGTCTGGCTGAAATAATAATTCAATAAATATAATGTTTTAATGAAGTAATTTTTGATAAGGCAAGTACTAAAAAACGTTTGCACTACATCATTGAAGGTTAGTCGCGCACAGACATAATCAAGGTGACTTAACTAAAGTTTATCATTATAAATAAGTACAAAATATTCTTACGTTTTTCTAATACTGAGTCCTTCGGTAGCTGGTAATCGTCCTCTGTGAAGTGGCTTTTGCAAACGAGGCTATTTTTCGTTGGAGTAAATTTATCTCTTCGAATGGCTACAAGCCACTGTTTTAATCGGCTTTTATCTTCTGTAGGGAACTTATGTCCTCCTTTTTTATTTGCACACATAGGCACTGCACAACACTGTGGCATTTTGGAAAACAATATTCCGTTTGTAACGTTTTTAAGAATAAATAAACCAAAAAAATGATCGAAAAATATAAATCGTGTATGTGCTTTGACAGGTAGTTGGACCTGACGTTACAGCGCTGCCATCTCACGGGAACATTTCAGAAAACCCTCATTGTGACTAACTCGAAACCACCTAGTGGTGGAAATAGCAACGATTATACGTAAAATTTTAGCTACTTTAGCTAATTTGAATTTAAGTAATAAGATCTGTCTCTTATTAAACGAACATTACATATTACTACAAAATGACAATTTAATTAACACGTGTTCTGATCTGCTGCGCGTTGTCTACTCGAGTGAGTGTGTCGTCTCTTGAAGTGAAGTGTGTCGCCAATTCCTCTTTCCGGTGCTGTGCACAGGTAGCGCTTGTGGCGCTACAACATGTCGGTACACTACAAAAGACTTGCTACCAAAGAGTGCATTCAAATCTTCCGGTGTTCATAGCAAATAAACCACTTTGAACACTGACTTACTACTCGTTCTATGCTATTGTCATGACATCTTACTACTTTTTCCTATGAAAATCTCATAATCATTTCTTACTTGAAAAATAACTATTCCCGATTCTTGTAGATATATGAAAGAAAACGAGCAACCTCTCCTTCTACAATAATGTTTATTTTTCGCATATACGCGTATTTCGGGAGCGACTTACTCCCGTCTTCAGTACTTAGCTACTACTGAAATAGTAGTAGTTCGCCTTCAGTAGCTAAGTACTGAAGACGGGAGTAAGTCGCTTCCGAAATACGCGTATATGCGAAAAATAAACATTATTGTAGAAGGAGAGGCTGCTCGTTTTCATTTCTTACTTACTTTTGCATTCGATAAGCTAGATTCTCCATTTATCGATGGTTTCAGTTTACTTGATTAGCTCTGTTGGGGTGCTTGTCGCACGATGGTGAGGGCCGTATCGCGTCAAGAACAAAAAAAGGTTACACCTAAAGGTTAAGGTTACGCCTAAAAGGTTACAAATTGAAAGTAACTATTGGCATGTCTTGGGAAAAAAGAAAGGCTTGAGCGCACTTGAAGTATTGATTACGCAGGCCAACTTTCACTACCAAAGTTTGGATTGCATATCAATTACTTGCATACTGTTGTATTATTGTAGGCGTAATTACATATCAATGCCGGTTCGAGTTTGATGCCGTAGATTATTCAAATCTAATTTATGAATGCGGGCTGTCCAAATTCATTTAGCCCAGCAGTAAGAGTTTTGCCTGTTTCGTCCGAGGTGTTGTTCTGGTGGCATAAACTGTTGTCCAAAACAGCCGCATGTTGAATCTAATCAAACCTGTCTATAATTGATTGAATTAAATCTTTTTTTTCATTTTTCTGTTTGTTTTGGCATTTTTTTTGAATCCGGGCAATCAGTGTAACCTCCAATCTGCTCACTATTATTACCCCCTGGCAATCTGTTCAATTGCCCGACAAGAGGGCTTAAAGGAATCCACCTCCGAGGTGGGGTTATTTGGGTCCCGGAAGCTCCGTCGGAAACGGGCGTGGGCGCCACTCCTCTACTCCAATAAGCGACCCCCAGCCCTTAGAGAGGATGGGCTGGCCTCGGAAGCCGGACACTTGCAACCTCCAGTGGAAGCTTTGCCACTACCTCGCTGTGAACGCGTCTCTCGCGATGAATCTGCCGCGAGCTGTTCTCACCTATAGCCTAAATTAAGTTTTGATAGAATTTTAAAAATTTCTAAATTGTGATTTAATATTTAATTTGTTATCTATTAACTAATTTATTGATTTATTATTTATTAATGTATTATTATAATTTATAATCGGATTTTATATTTAAACTATTTAACTTACTGCCTATTGATTATTAATCCTATTACCTACTTACAATAAGTACGGCGGGGGCCCCCCAGACGACTCGTGTTCGGATGCGATGGCTCGTCGGACGGTGTTCCTCACTCCGTGGCTCTTCACTCTGACATTTGCTTAACGCTCGTCCTCCTCGGTGGATGGAATCAAAAAAAAGACAACCTCAGCTCCGGGTCGTACGAGGTTATTCGATCCTAGGCTTTTCACTCTGACGATGTGCTTGACGCTGCTCCAGCTCGTACGAGGTTCTTCCCTCCTAGCCTTTTCACTCTGACGTTGTGCTTGACGCTCGTCCTCCTCGATGGATGGGATCCAAAAAAGGGCCTCAGCTCCGGCTCGTCGGGCTTTTATTCCTTTCGCCCAACGGTTCCCCGCTAAGGTGATTGCCCGGTGAGGTGATCGCCCGCAAGGGGGAAATTTCCGGGTTCCGTCCCCGCACTTAGTGTAGCCGCAAACCCTTCCCAGAGCTTTTACGGCGATGTTGTCGCTGCGGCGGTTGTAACGGAACAAAATTTTCCCACAGTGCTCGATTGGCTGGCGAAATATCGCTGCTGGTTTCCCAGACTCCGCCTCGCCTTCACTGGTCTTGGCGCACTGTACCGCCGCTGTATGCACACTGTACCGTCGGTTGCCAATCGCAGGTTTTCTCTTGTCCGTCGTCGCGAGCGTTATCGTTCCGATCATTAATATACTTTGGCTTCTTACCACTATCACGCTTATTGTGACTTAATTATAAATACATATAATTAATAAATAATAACAATATTATTCCTTTAATAGAGAACATCCTATTTCCTATTTATATCCTTATAAATTCGATTAATAATTTATCATTAATAATGACATTTCTTTCGTGGAGAACAGCTCGCGGGATGAGCAATAACCCACCGTTAAATTAATTCCTTCGCAAAAACAACAACAAAAAATAGGGTTGCGTCGTGTCGGCTAGCGAGTTCACTGAGGAGAGGAGTCGACCCGTCACACTATACGGAACAAGACCACGTCGTGTCATTCACACATACACGGCAACAACAAAACCAGGTTCATGGCGATTTTGTAATTGCGACCGTTTGACTGGTGGTTCTCTGTCACTGTCTTTAATAGAAAACCGAATGGTGATCTCCACTAGGTTTACAGTTTTGCCGATGAATCGTTATCGAAGTCGGATCGCAATCCTGTTCGATAGCGATGTTAGCGAACAGTTAACAACTTGAGCGAGTTAAGGATTCTAGTTTAATCATTTAAAAAAAATAGCAGTTTAATTAATTTAAGAATGGATTTCTTTATTCAAGGTGTTAACTCTAACTGACCGACAAATCACAATTCAACTTTAAAGAAACGATTATCTTAAGCAATGATACTGGAATGTGCAATTTTGTACAATTTAATATGTTATCTTATATTACGTCTGGTGGATGTTCCCACGTTGGATGTTGTACATGATGTCTTCTCGGTTGTGGCCACGTGACCGGTGTTTCACGTTGTTGGCGTTGGTTTAGGTGGACATAAATAGCGTCACAAAGGCGCTCCAATTCCGGCACATTTGCAAGAGACTAATTTTTTCGACACAAATGCAAACGATAAATATGACAATCGTATGCGAGTTGGAACTAAGGTAGCCCCACATGATGCAGATCAGGTCAGGTGAGGTTGGCACACTTGCTGTAGATCACAATAGATATTTTGACTAAACATCCCCATATTGCGACTAGCAACTTTAAAATTGGAATTCTGCTCTCACATGGCTTCTTTGCTTCTGTTCTAACGTCGTGTTTATTTGTTAATGGAAACTCTTAGATTTGGATTTAATTTTTCCAATTCTTTTGCGCCAAGCAATGGTAGCAATTGTGATTTCACTATCACAATTGCTTCACTATCGCTACTCGCGCTAGTTCAATATCCCCTTGATCAATTGTTGTATACTGTCTAATTGCTATTTTCATGGTGGTGCCTTCTTCCTTTAGAACTACGATCGTGCCTAGCTGAATAGCAGCCGTTTCGTCCTTCCACTTGTACCTATGCTGCAACCCATGTTCCTTAGTCCATTCTTTCCAGGATTCCCGAAAAAAAAGCTTCGACCTGGTTAATCTTGCCATTAAATCTTGTACGCAATTAAAGGTTTTCCGCTTAGAAAGTGCCCTGGGGTAAGTGCGACTACGTCGTTGAGTTCTGCTGACTTTGCAAGTAAAGTTCGTGAGTTAAAGCCTGTGTCTCCTTCCCAAACCACCATACACAGCCCATCAATATTCGATTTGGACTTTAACAGAGGAATAAATTCATCAATTCAAAAGATTTAATTCAATTAATTAATTCTTTTTTGTGGCTCCCACAAAGTTTGTTGGAATGTCGGAGTGAATGACGTCAACGTGAGAACAATTAAGAAATTTAGAAAAATGATTGTTATCTCAAGGCAATGATGCGCTGAAGTGCCAGGTAGATTAGCGATTAATGTGAGTAGATGAGTTTGCACTTAACTCGCGCAAAAACTCATGTCTTATTTCGTTCAATACCCCAGCTTCCTTTTTGTGGTTCTGCTTCTCGTTCGTTCTGTGCCTTATTTATTTCCTTCACGAGATTAAGATAGGCTCCATACTGATGAGGCGGTAGGTTCTTTCAGAACTTCTGCTCTGCACAGTACAGGGTCTTCCGATTTACCTCGAGATACGTTCTATAAAAATGCGACGTAAACTGAATGGTGGATGAAAATTAGCACGACGTTACTTCGAATCCCCCCAAAAAAAACTTTCGAAACTAACTCTACCATTTATGGCTTTATTCCTTTTCTGTAGTCTAATAATGTACCCCTGCCACACATTTTTACAAATCGTTACGAAATCTGCCAGCCAGATGTTTTCGAAGATCCTACTTCCACCACATCACAATCATCTTAACCCCCCTCCATTATTTGCTTTCCTCTCATCCTTTTTACGCAACATACGCATTAATTCTTCGGCAGTAGAAATGATTTTGTAAAAGATTTTGTACGTCTTTGTGGTAAATTCCGTTTTTTAGTTGTAAGGTCCCTGTTGAATGTTACGCGGTTGAAAATCGAGAGGGTAATTGTTTGATGACAAGCACACTTGCTTCCAGCTCTGAAAAATTAAATAAATGTAAATGATTCTTTGGTTAGTTGGTTGAGTCAAGTCCTTAACTTAACTCACAGAAATGTTGCGATACTCGCTAAGGATTGAAGTAATCACCTGTCAATCGCTTAGGAGTGAGGTTTTCTGTGACCGTCACGAAACGTTCCAAATGTTTTCAAAGAAAACATCATGTGACGACCACGGGAGCTGTTGTGCAACATCTAGATGAAATGTCCGTTGTGACCGTTACGAAACTTTCTTGGTGTCAATCGCACGATAAACACTCTGTGACGATCACAGAAATTTGCTAAATGTGCTGTTGTGACCGTCATGAAACTTTCTGTTTGTTCGCAAGAAACACATATGACGATCACAAGAAGTCGTTTATTGTGCTCCCATGACCATCACGAAACTTTCTATCGGTTTTCCAAAGAAAAAATCATGTGACGACCACAGGAGCCTGTAATTGTTCGAAATAACTTCGCGGGGGTTTTTTGTGTGCCCGCGGAATATAAACACCTTTCTACGAAACTGATATATTTGTCTTTGTTTGTTGTAGCGAACAATACTTATAATTTTTCTATTCGAGGAACTGTCGAAACCACACGAACGTCTTCATGGGATGAAGCCTGAGACAGCAATGACGAAATGACGAAACTCAAAGCGACGCTTTCAAGCGTGAACCGGATCTGGCTGGCAAGAGAAAACTTGCCGCGGAGCCAGAGTTTGTTTGCGCCGGGAAGGTGGCGCCAACGTCGAGACGCCACAGTCACTCCCTCCCCAATGACCTTCGCGTGCTGCGAAGGGAGTGAAAATGTTACCCTCTTCTTGGTGGCGGTAACTGGCTTGTGCTGCTGTTGCCGTGTGCTGGGGTCCGGTTGATCCGCTGGCGGTGGCAACCGTGGCTGCGGTGTAAATGGTTGCGGTTGCTGATGTGGCGTTGACTGGGCATCGGATTGCTCCAGGTAGGCCGGTTTCAGGTGGTCGGTGGAGATGGTCTTGGCGACGCCGTTTACGTCTATGACGTGGGTGCGGTCGTTGATCCTTTTTATAATACAATGAGGTCAAGTGTACGGCTGGTCGAGCGGCTTCCTGACCGCATCGATGCGGCGAAACACATATTCGCAGGTGTCCAGGTCTTGAAACACAAACGGATGGTGTGAAGTGTGTTTGGCTGCCGGAACTGGGTGAATCGCTTTGAACAGACGACGTAAGTCAGTGACGAAATCCTGTGGGCAGCTGGCTGGTGCTCCCTGAGGTGCGATGAATTCGCCCGGGATTCGTAGTGACGTCCCGAAAACCATCTCTGCTGGTGAGGCTTGCAAGTCTTCTTTGAAGGTGGTGCGCAAGCCCAACAAGATCGCAGGGAGTGCTTGCAACCAAGGTGTCTCGGGAACGCACTTTAAAGCACCTTTGAGGGTGCGGTGCATTCGTTCCACCATACCATTAGCCTGCGGGTGGTACGGTGTGATATGGACATGGTTGGTCCCCAGAAGTCGACCGAGTTGGTTTATGAGGTCAGCCTCAAACTGGCGGCCTTGGTCCGAGGTGATCTCGACGGGGGTTCCGAATATAGCAATCCATTGGTCAAATAACGCCCTGGCGATGGTGCTGGCCTTGATGTCGCGCACTGGTATTGCCTGAGGCCAGCGCGTGTATCGGTCGACGATGGTGAGGCTCGTAGCCCTCGCACTGTGGTAGCTTGATGAGGTCGACGTGGATGTGGTCGAAACGCCCGTCTGGCGTTGAATTCGACGTAGTGCGCTGAGTAGCCGTCTAAAACCAACTGATGCAGTTTTATGCGGGGGCTCGCCAGGAGGTGCGGCAACTGGGTGTCTGTGGCCTGGGCCTCGCTGATGTCTCGAACAGTGAGTGCGGCTGGTACCGAAATCGTCTCAATGCGTGAAAGCGCGTCGGCGACGATGTTGTCTTCGCCTGGAGCGTATTCCAGCAGCGTGTCGAATTGGGCGATGAAGTTCAATTGTCTGCTTTGGCGCGGTGAGGCTTTGTCTGAGCGTTGCGTCAGAGCAAAGGTGAGTGGCTGATGATCAGTGTAGCCGACAAAATGCCGACCCTCCAGAATACGCTGGAAAAATCCAAGGCCGCGCCAATGGCAGAGTTGGACGCGTCGGTGCGTAATGCCAACGGTTGCGAAGGTGAAAGAAAGGCTATCGTGGCTATGCTCTGCTTGCAGCGTTCAAAAGCAGCTTCAGCATCGGGTATCCATGTGAGTGGTGCTTTCTTGGTCGTGCAACCTTTCAGCAACTCTGACAGTGGTGCTTGGAGCTCGGCGGCGTGTGGCATGCAACGGCGATAATAATTAAACATGCCGAGAAAACGTCTCAGCTGCGCGGAGTCGGTCGGTTTGGGGAAATCTGCGATGGCTTGCGTCTTGGGAGCTGGTGGTCGAAATCCTGTCTCGCAGACGTGGTATCCGGCAAAAATGATCTCGGGCAAACCGACTTGGCATTTGTTCCATTTGGCCTGGAGTTTCGCGACTTGCAACGTCGACAGTAACTGCTCGAGGTGACGCTTGTGCTGGTCGTGGCTGGCCGAGAACACCAAGATGTCGTCCTGGTAGACGCGGACGAAATCGAGCTTCCTCAGTAAATGGTTGAGAGTTCGCTGCATCGTTCGAGGCCAAGAAGAGCCACCAAGAGGCATCCCCACAAATTCAAACAGTCCAAAGGGTGTCGTGACTGCCGTTTTGCAGATATCCCCGGGAGCGACCGGGATTTGGTAAAAGGCGCGCTGGAAGTCGATGACTGAGAATATTGAGCCGCTGGCCTCCTGTATTAGATCCTCTATGATGGGCAGTGGATAGCGGTCCGGGCGGGTGTGGGCATTGAGTTGGCGGTAATCCCCAGTAGCTCGCCAAATGCCACCGTCCTTAGGCACCATGTGCAGGGGACTGGTCCACTGGCTTGACGAGGGTCGAATGACGCCTCGTTCCAATAGGAGATCAAACTCGGCTTTCACTGCAGTGAGGCGTTCTCCCGCGAGGCGACGAGGTCTTGAGAAGACAGGTGGACCTTGCGTGACTATCTGGTGGTCGACAGGTAGGTCAACGATCGAAGCCAACTCACCGGGTCGTAGAGCTGTTTTGGCGTACTTGGCAATGATCTGCCTATACGGCTCAACGACGGTGCCATCCAAGGTCGAAGGCTTGACCACGGCGCTTATGCTATGCACTGTTGGAGCTGGGCCAAGAACACAGGCAGTAGAGAGGCTGGTGCGACCATCCAAGAGGTGACGGTTGCGTAGGTCGATGAGCAAACCATGGTGATTTAGTACGTCGGCTCCCAGAATAGCCACCTGCACGTCAGCTATGACAAACGGCCAGTGAATTGGGCGGCGTAACCCGAAGTCCAAAGTGAGCTGCTGGGTGCCAAAGATGATGATTGGCGTGCCATTGGCTGCCTGCAGCACGAGGCTCTATTTCTGAAGGGGCCCGGCGATGAGATGCCTTGGGATGATGGAAAGAGCGGAGCCGGAGTCCACCAGGAACCGAATTTTCGTGCTGCGGTCGGAGACATAAAGGCGTTTCTCCGCAGTGTTGCCGGCGGTGTCCGCCGAGTACAGCGCCGGCAACCTTAGTTTTCGGAGCGCCTAGTGGCGGTGTCTTGAGCTGGAAAGTGGCAGGGCTGCCTGCAGCGAATCGCTAAGGCTCCGTGTTTGCTGTGATACCAGCAATATCCCGTGCGCGGGTCGGGTCCTGGAGTGGCGGAGCGTGCTCGTCCTTGGTAACCGCCCCGTGACGAGGAGCGCCCACGCTGTACGTTAGTATAGGCGCGTGGTTGCTGGAGCGCCTCGCTGGTCGACGAAATCAACTGCGTAATTGCTACGCGCAGGGCAGCTAGCTCGACGGCGACCTGGTCCGGAGAACTGCGTGGTGATGTGCGGCCAGATGAGGATGCAGTTGAACGCGTGATTGGTTGCGCTGACGTGGCCATTACAGCCGGACCCATCTCCTGTGCCGCGTCTACTACGGCGGCGAGCTCCTCCAGCATCTGATTCCTGATTAGTAACAGCATTCGTCGTGTCTGCTGTGGCAAGAGGTCGAGCCATTTGACCCGCAAGACATCGTCGCTGACCCGTGTTCCTGCTAGAGACCGCATGTGTCGCAGCAGTTGGGAAGGTCGTCTGTCCCCGAGCTCGACGCCTATGAGCAGCTTATGCAGCTGTGCGTCAGGAGAGTCCGGGAGGCGAGAGACGATAGCTTGTTACCACTTTTTTTTTGTTTAACCTCCGTTCGGAGACATAAAAGGCCGGGGCCCTCGGTCCCGGTCAGTCCGTCTGAGACGGGCGTGGGCGCCACTCGCTTTACCGAGCCCCGAAACGTCGCCAAGCGAGAATGCGACGAGACCACTCTGCTCGTGGAGAACCTCCACCCTCACGCGGAAACCGTCCGATCCTGGAAGAGAACGGAAAGAAAAGGAAAGAAAAAAACAAACTGCAAGAAAACCCACTACCGTCCGCGCTGCTCCTGCGTAATCAGAGGAAGAGAAACTCGGGGTGATACACTCTAGCTTAATTTATTGAATTACACGATATTATTTCTTTTATTTGATATTCTACTATTTCCGATTCTAAGGTTCTAGTGATTCAAAACTTAATCCTACGCTACTTATCTCTACGGCTAGTGAACTAAAACTTAATCCTGCGCTACTTATCTCTACGCGCTATTCCTTGTGCGACGGTGGCCACCCTCGGGGTTCTCCTCTTACGTCCGTCCGCTGCACCACCCCTTCGCTGCGCTCTGAAGTTCCGCTACCCGCATCCGACGTCCACCACGCAATCCAACCACTCACTCAGCTTTGGTTTCTCGTTTAAGGCCGCCTCCTCAGCGCGCACTCTACGAGGACGATGCACAATGTGTCGCTTCCCTCCGATCGCACTCCGTGTCGCGCACCGAATATATTCACGTCCGTCGTTTTCCACGTATATACTATCCACGTTTATGTTCTTCACGTATTCACGACTATAATATCTTCCACGTATATGTTATTCACGTATTCACGTTTATAATCTCTTCCACGTTCCGCCTCGCGGATATCAGCCAGGAAAAAGGGACCCCGTTGATTGTTTCACTCTCTTTTAAAACCATCCATTTAGCGGGTTTGAGGTCCTCCCGCTGCGGTCGTTCACCCTTCGTTCGTTGACCCACCCGGGCTTTGCACCATTCGCCGGAATCGCTGTAATTATGATGCGGCGAATTCCACCATCCACAGTGGAACGCATCACCCTTCGCCGCAACTGCCGGTTGACAGGTAACCAGTGACAACTGCTTTGTTTATGTGTGTTTAAGTTGTACGTTTGTTTATTTGTTTAGTTGTTTATTACGCGATCCTTGCCGCGGCGGTTCTTGGTATGGGGGGGGGAGGTTAACGATATGGAAGTGTCCTCCGAGCGGTTTTGCGGTGTTTTAGTTTGTGTTTGTGTTTTAGGTTTTAGTTTGTGTTTTAAGTTTATTTATCTATTAAATGTCCGTTACCGCGATTATTTATCATGTGAAGGTAAGTACCTTTTTTTTTGTGTCCGTGGCTCCTTACGCCCAGCCACAGTTCGAGAATCGCGAGAGGGAGCCAAATTCGCGGCTAAGGGTGTGACTCGGTTCCTCGGTTGTGTCATACAATCATACACTCGGCATACAATCGGTTGAGCTCGTTCCGGTAGCTGAAGTTGGGGTCGGTGGGCCCTTGAGCTGCTCCCCTTACAAACTAACTATCATTCTAAACTTTTACTATTCTAAGAATTCAGTTACTTCTTTTCTTATAAATTCTACACAATTCCTGTCTTAGCTTCTATGATTTACTCCTATCTCTTAAGGTTACAAAATTCGGGTTAGTTACGGAATAACTTTAATTTTACTTCCTATGAGTTTCTCTTCGCACCTATCGTTAACGAGCAACAGAATCAACTCTTACTAGGCGGATTAACGGAGGGTAGTGGTTTTGCTTGCTTCATTTGTCATTTACCTCACTTCCGGCAGACGCGTTCGCCGGGTTCTTTGCGTGGTGGAAGCTCCCCCGAGGGCAGCGAACCCACACCGTAACAAGCTGCTTTGATAGCTGCGTACTTGCCGTACTCCGGTGGCGCGCGGATGATATCCGCTACTTCGGCGATGGTGTCGTGGTCCAGTGAAGAGACCGTGAGGTGGTACCTGGTTGAGTCGCTTGTGACCTTGTGCACTTGAAATTGCGACTCAACCTGGAAAAATCTTAGCTCAGGGCTAACACGCCAAAACGATGGCAGCCTGCATTGGCCGACAACGTTGACTTCCTGGGCCGGCGGCTGCTGGAAAAGCACGGACGGTGACTGGGTTTGAGGTAGCGGCGGTTGGCTTTGATTAGCTGCTGGCTGGCTGTCCGCTGGCGGCGGTGGCTGACGATTCTGGAGGAAACGGAGCTCTGCGGCGATGCGAGCGTCATCATCGTCTCGACCGAGCACCATGATCCCGACGGATGGTGTGTGGCTGCTTGCGTAGCGGTTGGTAAGATGGCGGCGTGCCTAAACAGCAGTTGGCACGGTGTGAGTGTGTGGTGGCCGGGCTTCGGTTGTGGCGTGAAAAGCGGTCAAAAAAAGGGGCGTATAACCTTGCCAACGTGGAGCAGATGGTATGCGGCTTTGTACACCGGGAGCCCGGACACTATACTGCTGACGAACCCGCACGAGAAAGACGGTGGTTGCTAAATTACTCGCGTTCTTGTACCAGGGTCAGCATTGTAGTTGTTCGAAATAACTTCGCGGGGGTTTTCTGTGTGCCCGCGGAATATGAACACCTTTCTACGAAACTGATATATTTGTCTTTGTTTGTTGTAGCGAACAATACTTATAATTTTTCTATTCGAGGAACTGTCGAAACCACACGAACGTCTTCATGGGATGAAGCCTGAGACAGCAATGACGAAGTGACGAAATTCAAAGCGACGCTATCAAGCGTGAACCGGATCTGGCTGGCAAGAGAAAACTTGCCGCGGAGCCAGAGTTTGTTTGCGCCGGGAAGGTGGCGCCAACGTCGGGAAGTTCCGAGACGCCACAAGCCTTTTAGTTGGAAAAATGTTATGTCCGTTATGACCGTCACGAAACTTTCTCGATGTTCATCTTACGATACACTGTATGCCGATAGCTGAACCTCTATATTGTTTCGAACAGATCGCCCATTACCTTTTCGCTGTAATGCGCGATACACTCGTAACGAGAGTCTTGAGCAGACTCCCCTGATCTCAGACACTTCATGAGTTTTTAAACAAAAACCGAAGAGAGCAAAAGAAGCGACTTCGGCTGAGATTGTTAAAAACATCAAAAAAAGGATGATGAGTTCAACATCTGGCAAAAAGGACTTCAGATTGACAAAAGGATGCGAGGAAAAGCAAACACTTCAGCAACAACCGATGAAATGTTTACGATATATTTGACAAATTAACGCGAAAGAGCGGCTGATTGTTTTTGAGCGCACAAACTCGAACGCATGTGCTGTTTGGGTTATCTCAAACGATCAAGTTTAGTGTCTTGATCCTTAACCCATTAGCGAGCAATAAATTGTGCACGTGTTGTACATTTTCTCAACCTTTATTGCTTAACGATTTAAAGAAAAAAAAAACTGTAGCAGTTGTTTATTTGACTGCTTGCTTATTCAACATTTCCCGCCCGCCTTCGTTGACTCTGGCAACGAACAATTATCTGTCAGTGTTTCGATGTTAAGTGGGCAGAGCTTAACGAGTGGTCTGGTGACTGATGATGAGTTCGTTCTTAACTCCGCTACACGAGCTACACCATCTTTTCCGTCATGTAACTTGAGAATTCTCCCTAATGGCCACTTTGCTGGAGGGTAGCGTTCATCCATAATAAACACAAGTGGTCCTTCGCTGAGTGGTGGCGATGGTTTTATCCATTTATAAACTGCTTGACATCGCTGCAGGTATTCTCGTGACCATTTATTCCAAAAACTTTGCATCATTTGGCAGATGTAGTGCCATCTAGATAGTTTAGAGGATTGAATGTGAAGGAGACTTGATTCAGGGAGTAAATTCAATGGCTGACCAATCAGAAAATGTCCTGGAGTTAACACATCAAGATCATTTGGATCATTAGTTAATGTGGTCAATGGCCTTGAGTCGAGGATTGCTTCGATTTGACTGATGACCATTGAAAGCTCTTCGTAGGTTAACAATCTTTCACCAATGGCCCTACGAAGATAGTATTTCATAGATTTAACCCCATCTTCCCATTTGGCACCAAAATGTGGAGAAGCTGGAGGATTGAAGTTCCATTTTGTTCCATCTTGAGATATGACTGATGCTAGGTGTTTGAGTTCCAGTGCTGTTCGACGGAAGATTCTTTTCAATTCTTTTTCTGAGCCCTTGAAATTCGTACCACAATCGCTGCTTAACCCTAAAATGCACCATTTTTTTGTTTTGAGCGAAAAAAATCACAGTTATGTATTCTACCATGTAAAATTCGGGAAAAATAATGAAAAAATCAATTATTTCCTAATGTCCTGAAAATTCGATTTTTCCTGTATGTATCAGAAATGATACTTTGGCCTTTGGGGGTAGTATTAAAAATAGAAAGTTCAAGTTAATTTATGCAGTACAGTTTATTGTTATTCTTATTTTGGTATTGACAAAAGTAATTTAGTTCTTTTTCTCTAGTAATAAGTATCACAACATTTATTATAATTTTAATTCAATTATGAAAAAATAAATAAATCATTAGTTATGTTCTAACATTGTAAATAAAAAACTCAAATTTAGGCGTTCTTAGTGGGGCAATAAAAATTTATTGGTGGAAATCTTTAAGACAATTGTTTCCTTTATTGAAACAAAGTGCAACTCTGCACTTTTCACAAATTACATAATGGGGGGCACCAATGTCCTATATTATCAGTACGTATTGGTTTCGGGGGGATGTAGCTCGTTGGTCCTCTCAATTTTTTCGCCTGAATTTCATTCTCGATATTGACCAGACTTGGTCTACCTCGTTTAGGTGTAACTACGCAGTCAGATTTGCACAAGCATTCTGCAACTTCAAATCGAAATTCCGCCAAGTTCAAAAAATTTTCCTTCTTGATAATGCAAGCTTTTCTATATAGCAACCAGCTATTCACAAGGGTAAGGTCAAGTAAATGATAAAATATTCGTAGGTACCACTTTCGCGTTCGAATCATTATTTTATATCTTCCGATCAAACTGTCTAGAAGATCAACACCACCCATGTGTCGGTTGTATTCTTTGACAATCGAAGGACATGAAAGTTCTACAACTTTTTTTTTGTTTTTTGTCGAATCTTTGAATTTTTGCTAAAGGTAATGCGCCGACAAAATTCGACACCAATGTGACATGTTTATTGTCCTTCCACGCAACAGTTGTAATATCTGTGCCATTTGCATTAGAAACGAACTCATAAATACTACCTCTTGGATCCTTTTTTGTGTCAGTGTCAGTAAGCAATTTACAATTAGGAATTCTATTCCTTCTTATTGTCCCTAAAGAAAATATACCCATGGAAGATAAGTAGGAAATCAAGGGTATTGTTTGTGTCAGGACTGTTTTGTCCTGACTTATTACGTTTGTTGAAACAGAAATCAAAAAAAGCTAAGTCTGGTTGAAATAGTACTTATATACTTTATTAATGATTTTACTTGAAACCGCACCGTCCTAATCCGGCTCTCTATTCGGACTGACTCTCAATTCCAAAACTCCTGAATAGATGCTGACGATGCACGCTCCAGCCATGAAAACAACGTCAAGTGTTCCCACGGTCAGAACACGCATCGTCAGCATCCGCCGCTGGTCATACCATGCTGCTCGCACGATGAATATGGTACGTGGTCAGCAAAGTGCTGACCACGTAAGTGCTGCAAAGTGATGCGAACAACACGGCATGCCAGCGCGAAACCATAAACAACCAAACATGACACCCGCTTGCAACGTCTGAGGGTTGCAAACGAGTATCGAGGAGTATCGACACGCATGCGGTGTCAACAGGTATCGTCGAATAAAAGTTATCAAAGAAAATTCGAAAATTTTGGTTTTTTGGGACGTTTCGAAGAAGCCGGACTACAACATTAGCACAATATCCCAAGTCTGGCTCTGTTGGTAGTGTCTTTATATTGGATCCCGTATATATTTCAAAGTTATAAGCATATCCACTGACGCCGCTCAAAACTAAAAATTTGAAACCCCATTTATGGGGCTTCATCGGCAAATATTGTTTGAGATAGTGCTTCGTTTTTGTTGAACATATTTGCTCGTCCACACACAAATATTGTTCCCATGGTATGCTTGCAAATTTAGCGTTTAAATAATCCAAAACAGGCCGAAGTTTAAACAATCGATCAAAATCGTCATTATCCTTAGGTTGCATTTTTGAATTATTGTTGAAATGTACGAATTTCTTCACATTCTCGAAATGCTTAAGGCTCATCGTTTCTTTGATATGTGGTACTCCAAGCTTTGTAGTCCAATAGCATCTTATATTGGGTAAGTGTATAACAGACATGAATATACATACCCCGAAATATTTTTTTACATCTGCAGCCTTGAAAAGGTTTGTAGTACCTATATCTTTTGCATATACGTTTGACCCTTGTACAATTGAGTTGATCAATTCATCATCAAAGAAGTATCGGAAATAATCGTAGGGACTTTCTAATGTCGATACCGATAAAGGCAGATTACTGTCTCCTCTGAACTGCTTTTGCTCTTCATTTAATATAAGGTTTTTTTTTCTTTCAAATTATATTTTTGAAAGAATCTTTATAATTTTGCAATTCACGTTCATCATATTCTTGATTTAGACGTTCATTATCAGTCACATTTACTTCCTCTTCTTATTCATAATCAAAAACAATTGGAATGTTTTCGATATTGAAGTTTTCTTCATCTTCAGAATGATCGAATTCAACTTCGCTAACATCCCAATTGTCAATTATAAACTGCAGCTCATGCGGCTTCAGGGGCCTTTCGTTTTCACCTGGGTTCATTCTAAATATAAAGCAAAGACCACTGTAACATATTTGATACATACCACAAAATTCCCACTTACATCAAAAGCACTGCTTTTTTTCTTATGGAAGCACTACTGACACAATCGGGAGATATTCACAAATGTTATTAATTTTTTTCAAAACTTAGGGTCGATTACGAACACCTAAACAAAATCAAACAAGCACGACCAAAACCACTGATGAGCTCCTAAGTGTCACTTCTTCGCAAAATCAGAAGTGCCGTTATCATTGTCGCATTTCTCTTTACAGTCTGATGCAAAATGGTTGGAGCGCTTTGTTACAAATATGATGAAATTAGCGTTGTGATGAAAGTGATATTCTATGCCGATTAATATTGATTTTTCTAGTATGTATCATTTATGATACAAAATGCATTTTAGGGTTAAGGTAGCACAAATTCCCCGTCTTGCCGTGACCCGCTTGTATGATGCAAGAAAAGCGTCGGTGCTGTTACAATTTCAAGGTGCATTGCTGACGTTGATAAACAGACGAATAAGGCTATCCACGCCTTATATGACTTAGCTGTTCTGTCTTTCCAGGTTTTAATACCGATTGGGCCTGCGTAATTCACACCAGTATGGAGAAATGTTCGGCATGGTGTGACTCTTTCCGTTGGTAGCTGCCCCATGATGATTTGAGCGTGATTTCGTCGGTAGCGAGTGCATTAGACGCATTTCAAAATTAAAGATCGAACTGGCCGGCGACCTCCAGGAATCCAACATGAATTACGGATGTAAGACAACGTTTCCTGGGTGGAACCGTAGAGCGTTCGGTCGTGTGCATCTTGAATAATTAACGTCGACTAGAAGGAATGTTGCGGAAGTATATATGGATGTTTTGCAGTGTATGGAAGAAGTGAATTTCTTAAGCGACCTCCAACACGAAGTAAGCCTTGATCATCAATGAATGGGAGCAACCGAAGGATTGATTATGCTTTTGGGAGCTCTTTATTTTCAGTGAGAATTTTAATTTCGGTCGAAAGATGTTGTTGTTGTACTGTCTTGATCCAAAAGAGCCGCGCGTTGAGGATGTCTTCTGGAGTTAATGGGTCAATAAGTATTTTTAAACTCCTCTTCTTGATGACTCGGATACACCGTGCAGTAACTCGAAGTAGTTGATTCAAGGATGAATATCTGTGAAGAAGCTCCCAATCAATGGTTTCCCATGAGGTGTGAAGAACTCTAGGTATTGGTGGGGGTCTCTCCTCTAGGTCGTTAAATGACTGGTTCTCAAAAGGTAAAAAGAAATTAGGCCATGCTGATGGTGGTGATGTTAACCATGAAGGACTTCTCCACCATAATAAATGTTTCTGAAGTTCTGTACTGGACAGGCCTCGAGTAGCACAGTCTGCAGGGTTTTCAATTCCTGGAATGTGCCTCCACTGTGCGTTTGGCAAGGCTTCTTGAATAAAATATATCCTATTATGAATGAACTCCTTCCATCGAGAAGGATGATTATTTATCCACGTGTGAACAGTAGATGAATCAATCCATAGGTAGCATGGTGAGGTTGATAGATTAAGAACCTTGATGCAATTATGTGTCAATTTGGTAAGTAAAACAGCTGCCGATAGTTACAATCGAGGTATCGTCATGCGCTTCAGTGGTGCTACCTTAGTTTTTGAGCATAGTATTGAAGTTTGAACAGTGTTATTGTTAGAAGTCCTTTAATAGACTACAGCAGACATTGCCAGCTGTGATGCGTCACTGAAACCATGAATCTCAACGAAGCATGTGGAAGTAGTTCCTAACCACCCAGGGAGTTGAATATTCTCTAATCCGGATAATGATTCAAGAAAAATCTCCCAAGTTCGTTGCTGAGCAGTAGGTAAGGCTTCATCCCACTGTAGTTTAATAGCCCACACCTCTTGCATAAATATCTTAGCTCTGATAACGACTGGGGCCAAAAGGCCTACAGGGTCAAAAAACTGGGCAATTTTCAATAAAACTGACCGCTTGGTGGTTGATGATGGTGATGTTGGAATGAGGTTAAATTGGAAGACATCAACTGATGGGTTCCAGGATAGTCCAAGAGCATGAATGACTTGGTCCTTGATAGGAATACATTCTGTTTATGTTTTAAAATCTGAGTGAATGTAGCTTAGTACTCCAGGATCATTGCTGATCCATTTTCTCAATTGAAACCCGCCCGCCATGCAGAGATCATTTACTTCTTGAGCTTGCTCACGTGCCTCTTCGATCGAGTCAGCTCCGCCAAAAATATCGTCGACGTATCGTCCTTTCAGTAAAACATTAACAGCACGTGGATACTTGGACCCTTCATCTCTAATTAATTGTAAAATCGATCGCAGCGCAAGAAACTGGGCACAGGCCAGACCATTCGTAACCGTGGAGAGTTCATATCCGACTATCTTGTCACCCTTTTTCCAAAAGATTCGTTGATACTTTCGATCATCAGGATGGGCAACAATCTGGCGGTACATCTTCTCGATGTCAGAAAAGAAAATATATCGAACGGTGCGCATCCATACCAAAATGTCGAAGAGGTCTAATTGACACTTTGGCCCAGTATGGAGAGCTTTGTTGAGAGGAATTCCTCCTAAAACATTGCCAGATCATTGCAGACAAGCTAGTCTCTCGAATTATTCTATGATGAAGAAGGTAGAATGCTGATCTCAGTTCCAAATTAGCATCAACGCGAATCATGTGGTTTAACTGTTTATACTTGGTTAAAAAGTCTGAATATCTTTCGAAAGGGTTGCGTTTGCTTGAAACTCACCAAAAAGATGATGAAGCATCCGCAGCGCTGCAGGTTTGGGATTGCCAATGCTTTTAAGTGGTTCTTTAAATGGAAGTCGAACCATATAGCGACCAGTGTTGTCTCGTTCGTGAGTTTCCAAGAAATGTTTCTCACATTCTTCATCTTCTGATGATAAGGTATGAAGCGTTGATGATTTGACTTCCTCTTGATGCCAAAACTGTTCGAGTAATGAATGAAGGTCGTTGTCAATCGTACAGTGGTTGATGGAGAAACCGCGATGATCTGCTGACAACTGAGATGGACCTGAAATGATCCAACCAAGTTTTGTTTGTTGTGCGACAGGTGAGTTTTATGGACCTTTGGTGATTGGACCCTCTAATAAGTATCCATAAATATCTGCCCCAGAATGAGATCTATTTCTCCTGGTTCCGAGAATTTAGGATCAGCCAAAAGTAGTTCTTCCAGGTGTGACCATTTGGATGTTATGTGGGCTGATGGGATAAGCGATGTTAGTTTAGGCAGAAAATGAGCTTTTGTGGAATTGCCGTGGAAGATTCAAAGTGCGGTTAAATGATGAGTGTGACAGCTCCCTCTGTTTTTCCTGATTTATGAGCTCCTTTTCCTAAAATAGATACAGATGGTGCTTTTCTCTTAATCCGTAATTGCTGCACTAAATTCCGAGAAGCTAACGTAACTTATGAGCCCTGGTCCAATAAAACGCGGTCAATAATAAACTCTCCTTGAGCGTTACCAACTCGTAAGCGTGCTGTAGCTAATAAGATGATTGTTCTTGTTGTTTGATTCGTATGAATTTGATGAGCATGATTAACTTGCTTTGACGCCGGAGAAGATGAAGTATGTTGTCCTTTTGCGGAGTCATTTTCATGTAACGATGAGTGATGTCTCTTACCGCACTTAGTGCATCGGAAGGTGGATCTGCGAGCAGACACCCTGTGTGGCCTGAGACAGTTAGAGCACAACTTTAGATTGTTAACTAGCTGGTTGCGGTATTTAGGATTTTTCCTTAGATAGTTCGGACTCTTGCCAATGTAATGAGGATCCTTGCATAGATTGCACAGATTTGCTGAGGCTGACTCATTGTTTTCTTGGGATTGACTAGAAAAATAAATTTTTGCTGATGGTTTTTTAAAATGATTTGATGATAAAGGTTTTCTTCCTTGGGAATTCTCTATAGCTCTCAGAGTTCTTGATCGTGCTATCAGGAATGACTGTAGCTTTTCCCAAGTTGGAGGTTCATCTGAAGATCTTACATGTTGTTCTCAACATCTAATCGAGTTCGAATCTAGTTTTTGACGTACGATGATATGAACAAGAATATCACACCAATGTTCAACCGGACGTTTCAAATTTTGCAGCGTTCTGAAAATTTGAGCGGTCTCAGTATGAACTCGTTCAAGCTCTTTGGCACTTTCCTTCTTAATTTCTTTGATGTTGAAGAATGAATCGAGAGTGGCACTCACTAAGATTCTGCGACTATCATAAAAATTTTGTATGGCGGTCCAAGCTTGATGGAAGTCATCTTCACCTTATGTTGCGGTTTTGAATAATTGAGCTGCGATACCACTGAGACAGCTTTTCAGGTAGTGATGCTTCTCACAATCAGAAATTAACTGATTACCAACCACGATGGAAGCAAACAGGTCCATGAAATTAAGCCACTGATCATAGTCTCCACTGAATACGGGTAGAGGTAAACGTGGTAATCTTGGATCTTGATAACTACGTGTTCGTGGTTGAGGGCTTATCGGCGTTACTGATGGTTGGTTATCAGAAGACAACACAGACGATGTTCCCTGCTGAGGTTCGTCAAGAAGAAATCTCATTTTTTCACCGTTTCAAGATATTGATCTTCCGTTATGGCATATAAGTTGTCCCTGAAATATGGAATAGTATTCACCTATTTGTCGATCTTCCGTGGATGAAAGATTTGCGGCGATTCTTATCGCAATTTTGTTTGTCCGAAATCTTTCCTATTCGTCACTGAGTGCTTCTTGGCGTGTTTCGACTCGTGAACGTGATACTTTTTCGCGACCCATTCGAATAAGGTTGCCATAAGCTTGTGATAACGCATCCATAATAATCGTCTGCTCACTGATGTGGCGCTTGATATGATCGACTCGCATTGTAGTTCACTTCTCGCTTATTGTTCACTGATGCCTAGAAATCCGGCTCGAAGGACCTAAATTGTTTGATGACAAGCACACTTGCTTCAAGCTCTCAAAAATTACATAAATGTAAATGATTCTTTGGTTAGTTGGTTGATTCAAGTCCTTAACTTAACCCACAGAAATGTTGCGATACTCGCTAAGGATTGAAGTAATCTCCTGTCAATCGCTTAGGAGTGAGGTTCTCTGTGACCGTCACGAAACGTTCCAAATGTTTTCAAAGAAAACATCATGTGACGACCACGGGAGCTGTTGTGCAACATCTAGATGAAATGTCCGTTGTGACCGTAACGAAACTTTCTTGGTGTCAATCGCACGATAAACACTCTGTGACGATCACAGAAATTTGCTAAATGTGCTGTTGTGACCGTCATGAAACTTTCTGTTTGTTCGCAAGAAACACATATGACGATCACAAGAAGTCGTTTATTGTGCTCCCATGACCGTCACGAAACTTTCTATCGGTTTTCCAAAGAAAACATCATGTGACGACCACAGGAGCCTTTTGGTTGGAAAAATTTTATGTTCGTTATGACCGTCACGAAACTTTCTCGATGTTCATCTTACGATAAACACTGTGTGCCGATCGCTGAACCTCTATATTGTTTCGGACAGATCGCCCATTACCTTTTCGCTGTAATGCGCGATACACTCGTAACGAGAGGCTTGAGCAGACTCCCCTGATCTCAGACACTTCATAAGTTTTTAAACAAAAACCGAAGAGAGCAAAAGAAGCGACTTCGGCTGAGATTGTTAATAACATCAAAAAAAGGATGATGAGTTCAACATCTGGCAAAAGCAACTTCAGATTGACAAAAGGATGCGAGAAAAAGCAAACACTTCAGCAACAACCGATGAAATGTTTACGATATATTTGACACATTAATGCAAAAGATCGGCTTGTGAACCTTCAAAGGTTTACGGAAAACAATGTTGATTGTTTTTGTGCGCACAAACTCGAACGCATGTGCTGTTTGGGTTATCTCAAAGGATAAAGTTTAGTGTCTTGATCCTTAACCCATTAGCGAGCAATAAATTATGCACGTGTTGTACATTTTCTCAACCTTTATTGCTTAACGATGTAAAGAAAGAAAAAACTGTAGCAGTTGTTTATTTGCCTGCTTGCTTATTCAACAGTAATTGATTCAGATCTTTGACTATCTTTATCATATTTTTGAAATAATTCAATTGCCCCATCTAGGGTTTTTCGTAGAGCGGTCTTCCGGTAATTAATTCTTGATTAGACAATCCTGCTTGATTTACTTGCAAAAGTTCTGCTACATTCTTTTCGTCTACAACTGCAAAACTAATGTCGCAGGCTAATTCAATAATTTCCTGATGTTGATTGACTGGGAATCTTCTGCAACACATTCACCGGAAAGGCACTCAGGCCATAACTTCCTCCACACGTTATTCATGTTGGAACTTGAAGCCTTCTCCGAGGACTTCCTTATGTTTTCAACTGTTTATTTTCATTTTCATGGCAAATGCCGACAACTTTAACTAGCTGTTTGAATTTTTGACGATGATAATTCGTTTTAAACGTTGCAATGCCGGCTTGATCTATTGGTTGGATAAGACTGGTGGTGTTAGCTGGTAGAAAAATAATGTTCACATGATCATAAGATCGCTTTAACGACTTCGATACGGCACCCATCGTCCACGAAACCGTTGTAAAAGAAACTGTTGTAAAAGTTATCGCACAAAATAATTCTTCCAGCGTCTAGTAAACCATCGCAGCGAACTACGACACTACCTGGCTTATCCAGATCAGCAATTTCTGGGTCGCGCCCTATGTAAATAACATAGTTCCAAACGTACCCCCCTTCCGTGCACAGTTTATATATTTTCAAGCCATATTTGTGGGCTTTCGATCGACTGTATTGGCGAAAAGATATACTCCCTCTGAATGGCATTATAACGCATTATAATTATAATTATAAACAATTATAACGCATTTTTCAAATGCGTCAATTACAGGCAGTTTTTCCAATTTTTTAAGACCAGGTCCAAAAGAGGCTTTACTTTGTATAAATGCTCGAGGGGGTCTCTATGAGTTTCATTGTCGACAAAGTGCCAACAACGTAGAATTGATGAGAAGCGATTATACGACATATTCACATTATGGAATATTGGATGGTAATAAATTTCATCCAGTTTCCCATGCGATTCCAAATTGGGTAATGTTACAATGCCTTTCAGCATGTACAAGGCAATCAATTTTTGCATTGCCTCTCGCGTAACATCTGCCCAACGATTCATTTGGCTATGGGTTGGCATGTTTGGTTTACGTTTTATTTGGGATGCATACGAATTCGTTTGAGTGACCATTAGATCCAAAATTTCATCACTCAATATTTGCCGATAAATGGGTGCAATAGATTGATCACCATGGATAAACCATAAAACTGACGTGACAGGGATAGTATTACCTGATCCCATCCATATTTTTTATCGATTTCATCAATAGCTTGTAGGGTAAGTTGCATGACTTCTTTAGTAGTCCATTTTCGGGAAGTAGTTCGTTGCAAACCACTTGGTCCTGGTTGAGAAAGATCTGGAATCACATCTAACGGCTCATCAATAGGTGAGTTTCTGCTACACTGTCCAAAGGTAGCGTCGGTTGAACTATCTGCATCAGAAACCTCATCAGAATCAAAATCAGGGTCATCAAAGTCATCATCAGCGAAAATACTCGGCTACGGCTACATAAGCGAAAATATTTGGACATCTTCCTCAGAATCATCTGAGTCTAGCACGATTTGCACACCACGTTTATTTTCGTTAGAATCCGATTCGTTATTTTCATTTTCGAGCAAAAGCAATCAGTAGCACTAGCAACAATCGCGGTTTCATGGAAACTGAAAGTGACCGACAACTGTTCATGTGACAAGACAATGATCTTACGACATCCAAACTAGGCAGATCTAAAATATTATTTTCAAATGACAAAAATGAACGAATATTGTTATAATGATATCAAATGTATTGTATATTATAAAAAATTACAATAAATAAATACCTGAGACACATACAGTTGGGGACAAAACTCTCCATACACCCTCAAAATTTCATAAATTTCGTAGAAAATGCACATCTATATGAGAATTTTATATGCATCATTCCTGCAAATATCCCTTTATTAACAGAAATTTTTTAAAAAATTACATTAATCAACTTATAACTGTAAGAACACAAAAAAAAAAAAAACAAATTCAGTAGGGACAAAAGTGTTCATACATTAAGTAATTTAACTGCAATTCCACATTATTTGTATAATTTTATATATCAATAATTTGTTGGGCCACCGTTTGCATCAATGACAGCCTGCAACCGTCTTGGCATTGATTCCACCAAATTTTTAGTGACTTCCGGAGTTATTTCTTCCCAGGCTTGTTGAAGCGCAGTTTTGAGTGATTCATTGCTCCTGGTGTGAATTTTCGAGATTTTTCTTCTCATAAGTTCCCAAATATATTCAATGGGGTTTAAGTGTGGCGATTGAGGAGAAAAATACAGCTGCTTTGGTGCATAATAAAGCAATCAGTTCTTTACAAAGCGTGCAGTATGTTTAGGATCGTTGTCCTGTTGGAATATCCAATGCTTTCCAAGACCCAAATTGTCCACGGAAGGTTGCAGGTTTTCTTCTAACAGTCTTTTATAATAGTATTGGTCCATAATACTATCTATAAAGACCAATCGGCCAACCCCACCAGCTGCAATTCCACCCCACACCATCACATTGCCACCGCCGTGTTTTACTGTTGGTATCAAATTCTTCAGTTGCAATGCTGTGCCCTTTTTTCGCCAGATTCATCCTTTGCCATCATTACCGAACAAGTTGAACTTGCTTTCATACTTGCAGTAAATAAGACAGTTTTCCAGAACTCTAAATCCTTTGCTAAATATCGCTTTGCAAATTCAAGTCGAAGCTGCCTATTCTTTTCAGATATTAGCGGTTTTTTACGAGGAACTCTACTTGTATATCCATCGGAACGTATCATTCTTCGGATGGTTTTAGGGTGAACACACTTATTCGACGTATTAGCGACATTTTCCGCCAGTTGCCGACCGGTTACCCTTGGGTTTTTGTCCACCTCTTTTAAGATCATGCTGATATCAGGCCTGGAAAGTTTCTTTGGTCGTCCATTTCTTGGCTTATTTTCCACTGATCCTGTGTTTTTATGCTTTTGAACAATATATTGGACAGTGGCATGGGATAAATTAAGTAAAGCTCCAATTGCGCGGTATGATTTTCCATTTCTATGCTCAGCAATAATTAAATTTTTTATTTCAACACTTACTTCCGTACGCTTGCTCATTTTTCACTTCCTATGCTTACAGATTATTCGAACAAACTAGTCATGAGATCGTACTAACGCATTTCATGGGAAATGCAACGGTACTTCCAAGAAAAACAACAGCTAAACAATGCTATCAAGACCAGAGTACACTATATGATGAATGTATGAACACTTTTGTCCCAACAAAATTTGTTTCATTTTGTTATTTTTACACTTGTAACTTAAGAAATTTTGGTTTTTTTTAACTTATTGTTGACAAAAATACATTTGTAGTGAAGCTGCATACAAATATTTTATACATATTTTTATTTTCTAGTAAATTTATGAAATTTTGAGGGTGTATGGAGACTTTTGTCCCTGACTGTATGGTTAATGAGCGTGCAGCGACTAAAAAGACTCTGTACAAAATATAATCTGCTTCTATTTTTTATCAATGTTTTTCTATGCTTGGGGTTTTTATGCAATCAAATAAAACCAATTTTCATCAAAAAGTAATTTGAACTTGGGGAGCTATTTTATTGGTTTGTTCAGGACAGGGAACGTGTTAAGCAGATGCACTTTGCTTGTCAAAGTTGATATTGATGGTAACTTCAAGCGCTTCACATGCTTCCTTGCCGTCTTGAGACCACGCATGTACACTAATTGATTATCTTCAACAAGTAATTTGATTGCTTTTTGGGCTTGATCATTTTTTTCTGTTCACACAGAATGTACAATTGCAGGTTCATCAGTTTTGCTGACATCCCCAACTTTGTCATTTATCGGTACAAACTCTACTGCATAGCTCAATTTTGCAGAGTTATCACTGTTCAATTTTTGAATGGAATCCTTGACATCAGACATTTCAAATCGTATTATTCACTTTTCAATCCAATAATTACAGTGGATCAAAATTATTAAGGGGCACTTTCAAATATAAACAATGTTATTTATTTTCTTGTATCCCACAAATGTTTAATAGATTTAAATATTGATCCTATCAGTTTATATCAAAAACAAAAATCGTACGTATACGTTAATCCAAAGGCAAAAAAATGCTAAAAAAAACTTTGAAAAGTCACATATTTAGGGCCGAAGTAATATTGGGACATACCTCATAAATACAGAAAATAAAATACAATTCAGTCTTATGATTTTATATATTTTTTGCTGTACTACTACTTTCAGGTGACTGGGCATAGATTTAAACTAGCTTCTGGCAACAATCTGACGAAATTTGACCTATTCATCCTTCCGTGCTTCAATCGGATCAATTTTGCTTGGAATATGCTATTTTTTTATTCCTCCTCCATACATGTGCGCAGATATAGAGAAGCTAGCTTCGAGCATTACAGGCCCTGTATTTGGGATAGTAGAAATCATCTGCTTGCCTTATTTTTCGGCGGTCCTCGTCAGATTCGATCTCAAAACATTCAAATAATATTTGCTGTATATTAACTACTCTATTATGTGAAGATTTGCAGGTCCTGATGTCAATATTGCACCTCATATCATTACCGACCCTAAGCCGTGTTTTACAGTCGGTTTCAATTTCTTTCCCGAAGCTCTTCATTACACTTTCTCCATACATACGAACGTCCGTCTACCGGAAAGCATTAAAATTGCTTTGGTCCTTAAAAATTACATTACTTCAAAATATTGATTGCTTGCTATGTTCTTTTGCGGAAGCTAACCATTTTTTCTGTTTACCTTACTTATAAAGGAGTTCTTCCTAGCAGCTCGGCCATTGAACTTGTGCTTTCTCAATATATTTCTGATCGTTTCTCGATTACAGGTGTCCCAAGGTGCTTTTCTGCTTCAGCAGCAAGTTTTGGCGCACTAAGTTGTGGCGGGTTCTTGATCTGTCAAAAAGCCATCATTCGTCGCAATCCGAAAATAATTTGCTTTTATTCGGTTTTGGGTTTTCGACAAAGTTATTTGCATTTTACGTATCATTTGATTATATAAAGTACTGTAGATCGAGGTTGATTCACAATTTCTGTAATATTTCGAACAGATTTTCCTGATTTGGAATGCGCTAACATTAATTTTCCTATATTGGGTCAAATAAAAAATATTCGAAGATTAACGTTTAGCTGGTGGAAAATGAATTTCGCATTTCTTTCATTTCTGTTTCAACAGTTTTATGCTAGTCGCTTATCTATGCACAAACTCGTATATATGTACGTCTTGTAAATATTTATAAGTGTGAATGTTTTTTTAACTATTACTATATAAAACTGAATACAGAGTTTTGAAATAGTTACACAATGAAAGAGTCGGTAATATAGGTTTAATAACATATGGTAAACCGCACATAGTAATATGGAATACTGCAAGCCTATTGCACTGTAGGACTATTAATCTATGCATGAATCAATAATAGCAACTAACTGATTTTTAAACTAAGAACAATCGCTGCGCACCTCGTGACTGTAAAAAATAATGCACACTCATTTTATAGTAGCACTCTTCAAAAGAAAGTCTAATAAAGAAGTTGTTGCACACTTGCGGCTTAGTTCAGTAAAACACGTTTATTTATCTATAGAAACTCTTTTGAGTAAAAGTCGACAATCCTAGATGTCGACTGTCTCAGGTTTAATGTCAATTACCCACGTATGTAATATATGGTTGAGTCTAGCTTGAAACGCTTTAAAAATGGAAACTCTCCCGAAACTATAATAAGTGAGCTAGTATCCCGGAATATTGCTGAGAACATCGCTTCTCCATACCTCTCATCCATTAAACGACTTATTTCTAATTCTCCTACTTTACATAACCCTCGCACAATACTGAACCCCCGTCCCCATTTTATGTACAGACAGAACAATGTGTCCGTTTGTTAACAGCTTGCGCCACGAACATGTGAACTTCAAAATTAATTTACATCACTTTTTCCCCAGCCGTCGCACAAGAGCAGAAAACACAATGATTGAAACTAGTTCGAAACCCATAAAAAAACGGGCAACTCACTCTGAAACTATAATAAGTGAGTTAGCGTCCCGAAATATCGCTGAGAACATTGCTTCTCCGTATGTTTCTTCTCTACTATTAAACTGCTGAGTTCAAACTCTCCTACCTTAACTAACGCTCGCACTATACTGAACTGTTAGGACTCGCAAATAATTGTAATACACGATTTATACGAAAGAATTAACCTTTGACTGGTGACATGGTTTCTGTGTAACGTAACTGGTGACGCGCGGCCTGAGAAGCCGCTGCTGTTAAATGGTCTATAGCATCGAAAGTATTTATGCTAGCTTACCTCAGTTTTTAAATGTAATGTAAAATAAAGTTGATTAATGTATAAAAGGATAAAAAAAACCACCCAATAGACTCTGAATGTAATTTTTAATTATTAACATGCTATTATCATGTAAGTAGGAACAAAAATTAAAAATCTAAAGATGAGATCAATAATCACACAAAAAAAAATTAAATCAACATAATTATAACAAAAATACTTTTTTTCCTTATAGTTACGATACTCTAATCAACAAAAAAAATATTCTTTTAATCACAGGTATCATTTAAAAAAACTGGCATTGGTCAAACTTTGGTTATTTTTATTGACAGTCGGGGCATAATTGTTTGGCACATTGCAAGCACACATGTTTTTTACATGTATTACATTGGTAATTTGATTTGAGATTTAATTTAGGAGGACAACTGGCACAGGTTTTCCGTGTTTTCTGCCTATCCTCTAAGTTTTGTGGTTCAGGTGGCAAATCAGAACCCAAAATACGTGCTAAGTTGACGCGTATATCGCGTGGAATGTGAGTATTATAAACTCTGCGCTGCATGTGTGATAATACCGCAGTTCTAGCCAAAATTTTAATGAATTGTCCTCGATCAATAGCATTGACAACATCAGCTTGATATAAAACATGTACATTCACCGTACTTATGTCCAACATTCGATAAAATATCACCATGGGCCACCTTCGCGTTCGGCGACTGTAGGTGTAGATGGAGCATTTTTTATCTATCTCGTCAACCCCTCCTTTTGTTGAATTGTAATAGGCGATAATTTCAGGTTTGCCTGTATTTTCATCAATAGACTCACAATGATGCATTGAAGAAACTAAACACACACCTTTATTTTTCTTTGGCACGAGAGAAATCAAAGTCATTTGATTGGTAAATCCATAGAGTGTCGATCCTACATCTCTTGATTTAGATGGCAAGAACTCTTTTGGAATTTCTCTTTTGTTTTTTTTAGAGTACCTACACATGTCAGACCTCGTTTTTTTTAGAGCGTCAACCAATTCAATCGATGTGAAACAATTGTCGAACGTTACATTGCGGTTACTACCGTGTATAGGTTTTGTCAAACAAATCACTGCTTGTGATGGAACTAAAAACTTCTTTTCTTCGTTTGTCAACGTTTCACCATCAGACCCCTTACCACAGTAAATATAGCCATTATAAAAATAATTAGTCTTGGCATCGCACATACACATCATCTTCAAACCGTACTTCGATGGTTTATTTGGCATATACACAACAAAATAAGAGCGACCTCTGAAAACCATCAACATTTCATCGATAGTCGCACACTCTCCAATGTTGTATAGGGATTGGCAGTTATGCACAAATATTCGGAGTATGTTGGAAATTGCTCCTAGCTTATAGTTCTCTTTTCTTTCTTGTCGGTCTACTCCATTATCAAACCGCAAGCATAACAACAAATTGGGAAACCTTTTTTGTGACAGTACAGATCTAAAAATGTCTCTCCCTGTCCCATCAGTTGCAAATAAGCATTCACAATTTTCGTGATTTGATTTGAACACAGCTGTATACATAAGAAGACCAAGGAATGCATGCAATTCGATCATATCTAGATCTTGTAATTCAGGACGATTGTCTCTGCTGTACTTCAATTTGAGTTCACGAATTTTCTCATTTGTCCACTTCATTATTTCTTCTAAGATATCCAGACTCATTATTTTCTGCCATAGAGAAAAAGGATTTCTTTCGTCATGTACATCTAACCTTGTCTCTGGCATTCGAGCTATAATATTATGATGGCTTGTTCGCACAGCTCTGTTTGGCGGATCTTTTGCCCACTTAAACCTATTTTTGCCAACGAAACATCTAACTAACCTTGATAAAAGTTGATCATCACTGTCGCTTTCTGATTGCTGATTTTCTTGAATTGGTTCTTCATCTTCAGAAGCACTTTCTTCACTATTCGAGTCGTGATCACTTTGCTCCGGGATGAAATTTTCGGGAACATTTTCTGCTTCCGACCCACTTGAATCTTCCTGTGCCAGACACGCTTCAATTTGAGTATTGGACAGTACATTTCCAACTCCCGACTCCCTACGCTTCTTTTTTGGAGGTGCAGAATTACTCATTTTTAGTTATTACCGTAAAAACACGAAAAGACAATATAGCAAAATTACGTTAAAAAGTTACGTCAGTGGTGACGTACGGTCTGAGAGACCGCTGCCGAATTTTATGTTGTCGTAATTTACCAATATAGGACAATACGACGCAACTGTCACTATCTGCGGCGTGGACGCAACTGAACTTGCAGCTACTCAGACGTTGAAACAAAGGAAGCGCGGGGAAGGGGGTGAAATGACGTTTCACTGACACCGCTCGGCCTGTGAGACCGCTTGTCACCAGTTAAAGGTTAAAAAAGAAATCTTTATTAATATGAATAAGTAAAAGAATGGATAAATTCAATAGTTTTTGTGTACAATTGCCCCTAGAAAGTCTATCTACTGACTTCTTGAGTCTCACCAAATCGCGATTGCTTCTAACCATTCTTGATATTTATGGCTTTTCATCGCGTTTTTTACCGATGGATCGATTATATTCGCCATTTCTATCACTTGGATGTCATCATCCGCAGCATCTGTGAACACGAAATCTTCTATTTCGGACTCATTTTCATTTACACTCTCGTTAGGCTCGTCATTGCGCACTGTTGATTCAGTGTAAGTCGATTTCGTTTGTCTTTTATTTTTGTCTTAATCTACTGCCTGAACGCACAAATTTCGGCCTGCCGACCCCTCGCGCATTGTTCGACCTCACTGATGAGCTCGCTTATGAGTTGACTACAATCTGCGACACCAACAGTCTGTTTCTTCTCGCAGGTTGCTCAAATTTTTCGTCGTATTTAATTTCGATCTCAACTCTATCTACTTTGTCAAACCTTTTCGCTGACTCGTTGACACCTTTTTAGTGCTCTGCCAACTCTTCTGTCACTCCTTTTTCAACGAACCTCACGTCTCTTGCAACGACGACTTTATTATCTTCCGGCACATACACTCGATATCCTTTCAATTTATCGGACTATCCTACAAGGACGCCTTCTTTCGCTTTTGGTTCGAATTTACTTTTTCCAGGCTCTTTCCGCAGCACGTACGCCTTTGCTCCCTACGCTCTGACATACGCTCCGGTATACTCTTATACGAATACTCATACGGAGTATGAGTTCCCAAACTCGCTGTTGGATACCTTTGTCGTAAATAATTTGACGCGTATATCGCTTCAGCCCAAAAACTGCAACTTACTCCTGTTTGCATTAACAAACACCGTGCCATCTCCACAAGTCTATTTATGCGCTCCGCCACACCATTTTGCTGCGGTGTGCGGGGCACTGTTAACCGTCGAGAAATATCGTTTTGTTTTAAATAACTGTCAAATTCGCGACTACAATACTCTCGCCCATTGTCAGTCATCAGACATTTAATCTACTTACCCGTCTGATTTACAACTCGCACTTGGTCCTCTTTAAATGCCTGTAATACCTTACTTTTATTTTTCAGAAATGCTACTTCAAACCATCGATAATAATCGTCAATAAATGTGACGAATTATTTCGACAGTTTAAATGACTCTGTCCTCTCTGGTCCCCACACATCAGAATGCACTATTCTTAGGAGCGTATAATGCAGGGTGCGAGGATAGGTCGCCACAAATTTTCCAGTAAAACAAATTTGTTGAGGCAAAAAATATTCACTTAAGACTATGTACATTAATCTTTACATCTATATATAGGTCGTGCTACATTTGTTTAATATATAAATTTTTCAGCACTGAAACTTGACATATTATTTGTCCTTTATTTTTAAATGAAGTCCGACACTAAAAGTTAACCGGAGCAAGCCTCGAAAACCCCGCTATATCTGTAATCTTATTACTATATAAATAAAGGGATGATAGAAAGGGTAGTGAAAGGGAGGGGGAGAAATGGGTGGTGGTATATGGAATAAGAAAGAGGGTGGAAATACTTTGTATTTGTACTTGTCTTGATTGTTATTATATATACTTTCTAAAAATACATTTTTCACATATTTACTTAGATCTTCTAATTCACAGTAGCTTAACTTTGAAAATTTTTTGTTGAAACAGAGTGTGAGGAATTCATCAATGGGAACGAGTCCTTCCAACTTTTCGTACAATTTGGTTACGCTGATTTTCACAAAAACATCCTCACCAATGTGTAGTCTTCTGAAGGCTTCTTCCGGAGGCAAAACTTTATACAGACAAGATCTTTCAAATCTTTTTAGCCTTAACATTTGGCTTCAAAACCATATGCGAGTATGGGACGGATCAATTGCTTATAGAGTGTGAGTTTCATACTGGTGCCTAGATCTTTTAGCCTAAGTGGTCTTTTGACCTTAGCAAGGGAAAATTTGGCTTTTTGTAAGATACTTTCGACATGCTTTTTTGCACTCCATTTGGAATTGAAGATAACTCCTAAATATTTGTCGTTTTCAACAACTTCAAGTTTTCTATTATTCATATATAGCGTGATCCTGTCTATGTTCTTGTATTCTTTGGGTTTAACATGCTTGTCATATCTCCTGAAGAATATACATTTAGATTTGGAGGTGTTCACCTCAAATTTCCATTTCTCAAGATATTCATATGTCATATTTAAAAAAGTGTCAATTCTCTGTGAGGTAAGTTTGACAGATAGGCCTGAGGAGTAAAGGAGTGTATTATCAGCATAGAAAACAGTTTTAACATGATTATGAGGATCTTTTGGGAAGTCACTCGTGTATATATTGAATAATATTGACCAGAGTATTGAACCCTGTGGAACTCCTGCAAATATATCTACACTGGTTGATTTGGAGTTATTGAATTTAACCTGTATGCTCCTCCCAGTTAAATAGTGCGCTATGATGAAGCGTAAACTTGTTGGAAATTTTAGTTGCTTCAGCTTATGGATAAGCCCCGCTATCGAGACAGTATCAAAGGCCTTTTTAATGTCAATTGTAGAGGCAAGAGTGGTCGCTTTCTTTCTGAAACCTGCATTGACGTCTTTTGCTAGCATCGTTAAAGCATGTGTGGTAGATTTGTGCCTCGAAAACCCGAATTGGAATTGGTTCATTATTTTTAGGTCTTCACATACTTCCGGTACTTTGTCCTTTATAACATATTCGAATACTTTACTGTCCGCCGACAATAGAGAGATTGGTCTGTAGCCAGTTGGGCTTGAGGTCATCGAAAAAGTTCTAGGTATGGGTATGACTAAAGCTTGCCTCCACGGCTTAGGGAAGTAGCATAAATTAAGGCAGTTATTTATGATAATTGTCAATGCTTTCAGGTAGACTTGTGGTAGTCTAAGGTTTTACTGTTAATGTCGTTGAGGCCAGAGGAAGATTTTGGTTTTAGTCTTCGCATTATACCTTTGATTTGGTCAGTGGAAACAAAGTCATAATATTCAGGAGGTGCATTGTCAGCAGTTACTTCAGCTGTAAACTGGCTACTGAATTGAAAAGAAGCACCTCTGGGTGATGCGATCATTTTTCTATATGCAGCAGTTATTTGCTCCTCGTCACTGCAGAGTGTAGCGCTAGTTGAAGTTGTAACACCTGCGGATGTGTTATGGATTTGGGCAAAAAATTTTGCTGTGACATCTGCCTTAATTAGATTATTTATTTGCCTAATTTTGAATTGGAAGCAGTTTTTAATAAGAATTGCAGTTCCCCCGCCTTCTGTGTTAATTCTAACAATTTGGTAGTTTTTGAAGTGAACTTTATGGCTTTTTTTTTAAGTTTCGTTTCCTGTAGCAGGACAATGTCGGGCTTATGAGCATTTAATACCGACTGAAGTTCATGTCTCTTCCTATGAGCAACAATGGATCGGACATTTATTGTAAACACCTTTAGTTTAAACGACATTAATTTCTAACTCAAGTGTGAAGTTTATTATGCCTTTCTTTTTTCGACCAGATTCGGTAAAGTCTTGTATAGATTTATAAAATTCCTTACTTTCTTTATGTACGAGTCGAAGCTACTGCCAAATTATTCGTTAGTAGCTTCATCAAGGAAGTTTTTGAAGGTTCCAGAAATAGGATGTACTACATCTTCCCTGGGATACTTGACTATGCCCCCTTGCTACTTAAATTATATCCTATAATTGGTGGCACAATATGCTTTTTGGAACTTGCACTTGTGTGATTTGCTAATACAGGCTTTGTTCGAATACTCGTTGTCTTCTTAATCTTCTTCTTTTCGATGATTTTATATGCTCCTCCGTCAGTATCAACTTGATCCTCCTGGTCTATCGATTGAAGGTTCGGTTCCACACAACAATGAGGGGTCGTTTCAGCGCAGCTGTTGTTCGTGTTTCCTTCTGGCTTTCTGTGGCTTTTTTGGTAGAGACATTGTCACTTTCGCTATCCGTATCTTTTATTGACTTGGTTTTCCTTTTTTTTGGCCGGTTTGGTGCTTTCGAGTCACTTTCTCGCGCTGTATCAAATTTGTTAAGAAGTTCACTGTTATTTTTAATTAATTTCATATTATCTTCCTTAACTTTTCTGGTTTCTTCAAGCAACCTTACAATTTCATTTGTCATGCTCACACACTCAACTCCGAGAGTATCACGATCGATCGACCAGTTTTCTTTTTCAATTTTTAGTTTATCTTTTTCAGATTTCACAGCACTAAGGTCCGCACATTTTCCACGTATTTGGTCCTTAAGTTTTTGATTTTCGGTTATGAATTCTTTATTAATCCTGAACAACTTGTTTCCTTCCATTTTATCGGGATATAATATTTACGTATAACACACAGCGTAACTGTTCACTGTATTAAACACTAACAAAGGCTATGGTTGTTTCATTATTTGTTCACGCACACTATGACACAAGTTATTATTTTCCTTATTCGTCTTTCGCATACACTTTTGCTCGCACTGTAATTGTCGCTAGACACCTACACATTCGCCTCGACGTGATTTGGACTAGTGTCACAACCGTTGTCCTCTTTTCAATGGAACGAGGTCGTCCCTTCGATGTTCACGCACAGACTCTGGATCTCTCTACTGTCAGCACCCGCCGGCCTATATATATAAAATGATTTGTTTTGGAGGTTATGAGATAATTGGTTTTAGTCAATAATAAATGGATGTGTTTCTCAGTAATAACAAAGATATTTTATTATTTGGTATAAAGTTAATCTAATTATAATTAAAATAACTTAAAATTATCAATTATCATACCTGTAATAACAAAGAAACAACATTCAATGTTATTATTTACACTATGTTGTGGAGGTATGAATAACTTTCTTTTTTTTCCTGGCTGATTTGACATATACGTGTGCACTTCGTAGCTTACATCGTTATACTGACGCTTACAATCTTTACTTATGTTCTAAATTAAATTAAGTATAAGGTATTTTTCTTACATCTCCCTCCCTAAGAATAAAAATTTTGGTACAAAATTTTAATACGGAAATATACAAAGTTGTAATCATTTACATATTTGCTTTATAAAAAGCTTGGGATCGGAGTGAGTTTAGATGCATGAAATAAATTTGGTTTTGATTTTTTATGTCCCGTGTCAATTTCATACATTGTATTTGATATTTACTTCGTAATTTTATATGAACCAATTTTTAATTCTATTAACATAATTTTTATTCTTTTTTATTTCCATATTTTTCTTGTGAACTAAATGTTCCAATTTTCCTAATTCTTTATACAAGTCTTCTGTCTTTTCCAATTTTCCTCTATCAATTCTATCAGTTACAAAATTCGGTAGGCCAATAGCAATTAAATCAATCAATGTTCCTGAATCAATAGATTTTCTTACTTCTAATAACAATTTTTCCTTTTTTAATGCATATTCTATTAGAGAGCCTATTTGATACTTAAATTGCAATGCGTATCTTATTGAAGACCATCCTTTATCTGCACACGTGTCACAAAATTTTTTTTTCCAATCTTCCCAATTCGCTTGAATAGTAAGTTTCAAAAGTGTGCAACTATACCAGTCTATAGCACCTTTTTCCATAAATGATTTCAAAAGTTCAATATTTTTTTCATGTTTGACAATATTAAATCGTTCACATTCTTTTTCAAAGCTAGTCATCCATTGATCTGCATTCGAATTTTTTCCATTAAATTTTTCTATTGTGAATTCTTTAGCAATTTTACCGATATTGATTTCTTCGGGTTTTTGACTTTTCTCGAGAAATTTTTCCAATAAACATTTTAATGATTGTTCTGTAGATTCATTGACATTTTCTTGTTGCTCACATTCTTCTTCTAAAAATACCTCATTAAATTGTAAATTTCCCCCTTCATCTACATAAGTCTCTTTTAACTCTTTCGTCAAATTTATCCAAACTTTACTAAACTGGCCTCTTCTACTTATTGATTTTTTTACCTTAGCGAATGCTGACGTATTCGAAAGCACCTCATGATACGCTCCATTCACATATCACACATATCACATTCGTCTTCGCTTCGTCTTGTGTAGTCAGCACTTTGAACGTGAATTGTAGCTTGTCCATTTCGTAAATTTTAACAAGAATGTTGTTTTATAAGATGATTTGTTTTGGAGGTTATGAGATAATTGGTTTTAGTCAATAATAAATGGATGTGTTTCTCTGTAATAACAAAGATATTTTATTATTTTGTATAAAGTTAATCTAATTATAATTAAAATAACTTAAAATTATCAATTATCATTCCTGTAATAACAAAGAAACAACATTCAATGTTATTATTTACACTATGTTGTGGAGGTATGAATATAACTTTCTTTTTTTGGAGGTTAGTTTCCTTGCTGATTTGACATATACGTGTGCACTTCGTAGCTTACATCGTTATACTGACGCTTACAATCTTTACTTATGTTCTAAATTAAATTAAGTATAAGGTATTTTTCTTACATATATATATGTGATATATGTGTGTTTGCTTCGAGTATCGGTCGAGATGGTGCATGCAGCGCAACCCCTCGGTTGTGTACCTAACATGTGTACATGTGACTATACAATGTGGGTGTATGAGCATGTGTATTTTAGTTATATGAAATTGGTGTATAACACTAGAACATCCTTGCGAGGAGCTTGGCCCCCAAGCTCATCTTCACATATACAGTAGAACCTCGTTAATCTGGAAAGGCAAAAATCGAGGCGTCCGGATTATAGTATGTCATATTTAATGCCTCTGAAAGCAATTGCAAAATTTTCTGAGTTTTTCTATCAATTTGTCCCACGAACTGGCAAAAAAAACATGTCATCAAAATAATGTGCCGCGAGATTTCGATGCCAACCGAGAATCTTGTTTATTAATTTAGCATAGGGGCGTTCATTAATCCGAAAACAGCTCTTTCAAACTGGCCCGTGTCGTCTGGCGTTATAAACGCGGTCTTATCATTCGCCGGCTTACTCAATAGCATTTGTAAATATCCGTGAGCCAAATCAAGTTCTATGAAAATATTCGCACCATGCAATTGCTGTAGGCCATCGTCAATATTCGACAAGGCAAATTTATCCGAACTGTATTTTTATTCAATCTCCTATAGTCTACGACCATTCTCGGTGTACCGTCTTTCATTTTGACTAGCACGCACGTGCTCGCATACGGCGATTTGGTTTCTGTTACTAAACCCGCCTTCTTCCACTTTGTTACGATCTTAGTATATATATATATTATATATAAATTATATATTGGTAAAATGTAGGGATCGCTGTCCATTTTCATATCTAGATTTTTAAATCTGCTTTTTCTGGAAACAAGTTGAAAATTTAATCATTCTGATAAGAAAATTTCAATTTATCGTCATAACGAACATAAGTAAGATATTCTAGTTCTGTGAAATTTCGACCTATTAAAACCGGATAAGCTTGAGAGTCATCAAGCAAAATATGACAGCAGATATTTTCGGCTAAGCAATAGTCTTTTTCACCATTTTCATAAATCGCAGCCTCTGCAATAACAGTTTTTTAAAATTTAATTTTTTAACGCACGCACACTGTACAAGTTGACAATAGGTACAGAATGGCTGTTCCATTAGAATAACTTGTCTTGAAATAACTTAAGAATTTTCAGCAGATATATTAAGCTATTAAAACTTTATCCGTTTTTAATAAGTATGTGCTTGAACTTGTATATATTACTGTATTCAACTACAATGTTTATTTTTTTACATGTTTGAATTTGTATATTTCACTGTAGTGCGGTCGGATTGTACGCGGACAAGTGACGTTTACTACAAATTTTCCGTGCAAGCGCGCGGTTTTTGCCTAATTTCATGATTTTGCGACCACCAGCGCGCGCGAGAACTCTATTTCATTTGAAATATGATTTTTAAATTAGTATAAAATTCGTGCACGCAGTAGCGTGAACACACACTTTATCGAAGATGAATTCCATTGCTGGCTCGTCCCTTCTTTGCACTCTTGAACAACAAAAACAAAACATGATTCCACAACTTAGACATATCGGGCAACGCAATGAAACAAATAAACAGAGTACTTGTCAACAGAGCCTACAACAAAACGAGACTACGGAAAGCAAAAATAACGACGTCAGACAAATACAGATGGTGCGACTATGATGACGTACTAGAACACTAAATACTGAGCTGTAAAAAATTTATTGATGTAAGAATTTTTTTTAATGTTTTCAATAAAGTAAGATTTCTGCCTGCGAGTATCGGTGGAGATAGTGCATGCAGTGCCATCCCTCGGTCGTGTACTAGTATGTGTACATGTGGGCATATGTGTATTGTAGTTATATGAAATTGATATATTGATATATATTCAACACTTCTGAACTTCTTTGGGATTTCTTTGGAAATGGTAACGTTACCAATTTTCCGCGCATACACACATCACATGACAATTTTTCATTCTTGATGTTTCGATAACATGAACACGTCACGCACATTTCAATGGCCAAGCCTTCGATACCACACATCTACACTTACAGTGCTATTACTCGCAAGATTTGCTTGCTCTACCTTCTCATAGAAATAATAAAGGTTGCTTTCTCGTTTAGCGACAAGGTTAACTTTAGTTTCCTTTCTGCGCACTATTGCTTTGTCTTTGTCAAACAAAACAGTGTGTCCATGATGCGTAATTTTTGCCACTGACAGTAGATTTTTCCGTAACTCTTTCACTAACAACACATCATTGAGTTTCACGATCTCTTTCTGTTTATCGTTTGCTGTCACAATACTTTCCGTTCCCCGCGCGTCAGTGTCAATTTGGATATCACTGGCTAGCAACAATTTTTCGTTTATCGCCCTCACCTTTTTGAATAACACTTTCTTCGTTACACATGTGCGACGTACAGCCACTATCCAAACAGCAGGGTCTTACACAAGCACTATCTTTCGCACATAGCAACTTTTGTAGCGCTATACTTTGAAATGCGCCAAAAAGCACTTCAGCTATCGACAATGATTCGGGCTTTGAATTATCGTATGAACCTTTTTTCGGACATTCGGCAGCTTTATGACCCATACCGTGACAGCTAAAGCACTTAAATTAAAAAATTTTTATTTCCATTCGCTTTATTTTTTGTCAGTTGGCGGGAACCCCCATTCGCTCTACCGCTTCGGCCATTTGGGTATATTCCTCTGCCTCCCTGCGCCCACATTGCTTTTGGGGGCCTTCGAGTATTACGTAACGCAATTTGGGGGAGGGGGGTCTTGTTAAACGTTACGATGCGTTACAGGGGGTATACTTATTTTATACTATGGTACAGAAAAACGTTATGGCGCGTTACACAGAGGGGAGGGGGGTCAGAAATCTTCACTTTTATGCTGTTTTATCGAGTCATATTCTTCTAGTTTCTCCCAAATAACATCTGGACCCGGTACAGTATCTCGCGACTCTATTGAACGTATTAATAAATTAAAACTCGATGGTAAGCTATTAAATAGCATATAAGAGAGCAATTATGGTTTTTTCGATATGTCCATCGGCTCCAGCTTAGCTGTGAAGTCAAAGGACTCCATTAGCTGTGTTCGGTGATGAAATTGTTGTCGACAGTAATCGTTCATTCATGTTTTTAACGATACTAGTTAATAACTGGCCAGGATTTATAATATTTATTTTAAAATTGTCAGTCAATTTGATTCCTTTGAAAGTTCTTTCACTCACTGCTGCTTCTGCTATCAACGTTTTTTCCCCTTTTCTGGTTTTCAAACTCTCTATAAACCTGATTGTTTGACAAATTAATCTATCAGCTCGAGTAATAGTTATATCTCTTTTTTGAAGAGAAATTGATAGAAGCGATAATTCAAATAAAAGATCGTGCATTAGTGCTAAATTCAATAAAAATTGCACGGAAGAAATTCTTCTATGCAGTCCACTATACATACATTGATCAATTTTAGAACGGGTCTTGCCCATACTCGCCATCTCAAAATGGCGACATAAAGATGTATAATTTTACCAAACAGATGATATTGTTTTATATGAACTTGCTCTAGTTCCGCGGCACATGTTTCTAATTTAAAATATCCACAATTTTTTCAATTTCTTGTTCACTTGCATTTTGTAAAATTTTTTCAGCATTAATGTGGGAAAGTGATTTTTCATGTTCAAATATTTTTTTTCGAAAAGAGTTTAAGTGAGCAGATCTATTATTGCCGTTCGAAGATATTGAAATTGAACTCCGTTCCTTGGACATACTGGTACCTTGAGATTTAAAAACAGAAAGATTTTTCACTTTAGCGCACGATTGACATCCAATTTTTCCAGATTCACAAATAATCCACGGATATTTTTTCTTTTTTTCTTCCCACATATCTGCAGTCAATAAACTTGGCCAAGAGTATGAACATACTGCATTAATTACACTTGAATGATTTCTTTCATATTCCAACTCCTCACTATTTTGTTCAGTTACACATATCTGATTGTTACCGTTATTTACACATATCTGATTGTTATCGTTATTTACACATATCTGATTAGTTTTAGCTTTTTTAAGAAAGAAGTGTTGCAATGTATTTTTTTCCGTTTTTCACTCATTTTCGTATGCTTTTATATTTTATTTTATGCTTAAAAACTTCGTAAATTACAAATAATATTTACACGAAAACACAAACTAATATTTGTATGTAGTTATTACACAGAGTTATTTAACATTATAGTTTAAATGGTAATTTTGTAAACACAAACAAGTCTTATAAACAAAATACGAGTGTTAATTGATTGTTTTCAAAGTTACAAGTTCATTCCGCAGAAAACACTGTGAATTATTAAATGATCCGAACAGCGTGGTTATTAGATTAGAACTAAACACTAACCTAGCATTTATTTGTTAGCTTCTCTTCGTCGAGATGTGTGGTCGTGAGAATTTTTCTAAGAATCAGAAGAATTTAAACACGTGTGTAAAAGTGTCATTCTCTGTAGCAAATTGCGAATCCTCAAAAATATGCATCCCATATTTGGATTATATTGTATATCCCAGGAGCTCTAAACCTAGTCAGATTACTATTCATCGAAAAAATTTGATATATCCCCAACTCGTTCTATGGTATGGAGTATTTTATCTGCGCATTGGCCATTCTACATTGACCTCCTCTGGATATAGTCAAGTGGCTGTCAGTTGAAAAAAAGCCATAAATTGCAATGATATAGGTTTGTGATAATAAACCATAGAAATGCTCAAGATATGTATTTGTATTTTTGCTTTGCATATGTGCAGGATGTGGACAGACATAAATATTATATTTCAATGTTTTCTTTTCCTTCTGAGAAGTTTGTATAAAATTATAAATAAAATACGAAAAGCTGAGCTAATCCTATAAAAAAAACTTAAAAATAGTGTAGGAACGCGTTCCAGCTTCAATAAAAAGTGCCGGAACGTCGTTCCGGCGCGTTCCGGCCTCACTACACCACTGCTTGAGACTTTTACCGCGCTTTCCGTTTTTCCAATTCTTTTAATCTTCACGTACTTTATTTATCGTGTAAAAGATCTACCGGACATCTGGGCCCATAACCTGTTCGGATTCGCAAATAATTGTAATACACGATTTATACGAAAGAGGTAAAAAAGAAATCTTTATTATTATGAATAAGTAAACGAATGGATAAATAAAGTTGTCCGTACAATGTCTATCGACTGACTACTTGAGTCCCACCAAACACATTAGACCACCAATACACCTTCACACCGCGCACTCACAATAACAAGGTATCTCGTGTTTATTTCACGGTATAATTTAGAACGTTAAATTGACTATAGCTATCATGAACCACAAAACCCTATTCTATGTACAGACAGAACAAGGTTTCCGCGACTAACCGCCTTGAGCCATCAACAGGCGAACTCCAGAATTTTTCACGAAGATCGTTTCATCGAAAGAAGAAAAGAATGAACTCGCAGACTCCTCAAGTCTAACGGCAAGCAGGATTCCAATTTGCCATCTGAATCCTAATTACTAACACCTTTAGATTGTAAATAATAAAGGGTATGTAGAAATAAACTATAGAGTAAGTTAGTTGCTACCCAATCAAAGTAAAAGACCTTATGAGTGATGAGTGATCGATAAATTAAAAAAAATCTCTTATTTGAAGTCAGTAATCGGTCACGATCAAATCCATAGATTTAGTGTTTGACAACCATTGGATACTTTCATATCGAATAATGAAAACCATGCATAATACGATTAAGAGTCCCAATAAAAATTCCTATCTTTCTACCTTAGAATAACAATAATAAGCTTTTTAAAAAACGTTTTTTTTTTAAATATAAAGTGGTGGTCATTAAAATAGAGCCATTGGTTATAACATAATAAAATGTTCGGTGGGAATTGACATAGCTTGCATAAAAGAAAAAAATTGCCAGCAACAAAATATATATTCCAAGTATGTTAATATAACACAAAGATAGTATCAAAAGCTACTCATTTTTTTTTTTTTTTTTTTTTTTTGGCGGGCGATGAAGACATTTACATCCGCAGTGAGGGACTCGCTGGCAGCAGTACCGACCTGTCTACCAGAATACCCTCTAAACACCGCCCCTGTCAGGGAACCTAGCCTGGAACTGTTTGTCACATTACTTCGGGTTAGGCCCCCCCTTCCATCGCCTGATGGCGCCTTCGGATCGCAGCTGAGGGGACTGGGAGGACAGTTTTTTGTTTCATTTTATTTATTTTTTTTTTGTTTTTGAGTTTTTTTTTTTTTTTTTTTTAGTTTTGTAATTTTTTTTTTTTTTTTTTTTGTTATTTTTTTTGTTTGTCCTTCCTGCTTCTCAGCTGGAGGCAGGATAGGATTACTGCGAACGCAGCCCTTCCTCTCCCCGTGCCTGCCTCCGGTCTAAGATTTCCTTCTTCGTGAGAAGGACCACCCGCACGTAATGTGCCACACAGTTCCATTTGTCAATTGAGGCTAGCATCACATCCAGCACAGCCTCTGGCGAGAGCTCTCCGACTCTCTCGAAGAGCAACCCTCGTTCGCCAGCCCACCTCCCACATATAAAAAAGGTGTGGAACGCGTCGTCCTCACATCCTGGACAGAACAAGCACTCAGGAGATCGTGCTTTTCCCATCTTATGGAGGTATGATCGAAAGTATCCGTGGCCGCTGAGGAATTGGGTGAGGAAGTAATCTGTCTCACCTCTACACCGGTTGAACCACTTTCTCACGTCTCCGATGAGACGTGCCGTCCACCTTCCCCTTGTCTCACTTTCCCAGGTGCTCTGCCACATATCCAGGGTTCTTTGCCTCTCTTCGCGCGCAATAGTTTCCCTTCCTTGCTCCGCCCTCCGAAGGTAGATCCTGCTGCGCTCCTTCGCCAGGAGAACGATGGGAATTGAGCCCGCAATGACCATCACTGCCGGCTCCGAGACCGTACGGTACGCACAAGCGACTCGTAATGCTCCTCTCCTTTGTACCTGGACCAAGTGCTTCCGGTACGTGCGCTTGTCAAGCGCGTCAGCCCACACCTCACATCCGTACAGGAGTATAGACTCCGTGGTGTTCATCAACAGGCGTCTTCTGCTTGGAGCCGGACCCCTAACATTGGCCATTAGTCGACTTAGAGCCGACACCCTCGCTGAAGCTTTGCTCGCGGCCTCCGTGATCTGCTGCAAGAACCTCATGTTGCAGTCGATTATCAGACCAAGGTATTTGAGTGCGTTCTTGGACTCAACAGTTGTATCGCCCACCACCACAGGAAGAACTCTGGGAATTCGTTTTTTCGTTAGTATTACCACCTCTGTCTTTTCGAGCGCGAGGGTGAACCCACGGTTTGTCATCCATTCGCGCACTTGTCTCATCACCGTGCCTAGTTTGAGCTGAACCTGTTCGACCGACCGTCCAGTGACCAAAGCCGCCACGTCGTCCGCGTACCCCACAAGTCGCGCCTCTTCCGGAAGTCTTAGCCTCAACAGCCCGTCGTACGAGGCATTCCAAAGGTCCGGTCCCAGGATGGACCCTTGCGCGACTCCTGATGTAACGTCTACCACCCGTTGCCCCTCCAGTGTAGCGTATTGCAATCTGCGGTCCTTCAGATAGTCTTTTAGTATCCGCAACAAATATTCGGGAACTCTGAAAGTGTTTTCCAGGGCGCTTATGATATCCGACCACCTCGCAGAGTTGAAAGCGTTCTTAACATCCAGTGTCACCAGCAGCACGATTCGCTTTGATCGTTGGTCCGCCTCTGCTCTCCGGACCACACTCGTCACCTCCATAATGGCGTCGATCGTGGATCTACCTGGTCGGAAGCCATGTTGGTGAGGGGATAGGTCTCCAGCAGCTCTGATTGCGTCGGTGAGCCTCCCCCTGATGAGTTTCTCTAGAACCTTTCCAGCGACGTCCAACATACACACTGGACGGTATGACGACGGCAGCGCTGGGTCCCCCTTTCCTTTGCTAATCAGAACAAGCCTCGCCTCCTTCCACCGATGAGGAAATACACCCTCCTTCAGGCAGCAGTTGAAAGCGCGGAGCAGCAGGTTAGGGTCACGCTGATGTACCATCTGTAGCACCTCAGCTGGGATTCCGTCCGGTCCCGCAGCCTTCCTCTTTTTCATCGACGCCATGGCTACATCCAGTTCTTCGGCAGTGAATGGAGGGCCATCGAATTGCACTTCTTCCGTACCTGCTTCTTGGCGTAGGGGGTGGGTTGGAAACAGCGCTCTGACTATGCCGTCCATTTTTTCAGCTTCAAGAATGCAAGGTGCTCGTAGCGAACCAAGCTTTCGCATTACGAGTTTGTAGCCCAGTCCCCACGGATCTCTGTTCACGTCCTCAATGAGCTCCTGCCAACGACGCGCTTTGCTCTTCTTAATCAGGCTACGAAGGAGTTTTCTTGCGGACTTGTACTCAACCTCGCGAGCGCATGCCTCTTCTCGGCTTTTAGAGCGCTGCACCATACGTCGGAGCTTGTGACATTCCCTTCGTTTTGCAGCAATTTCCGGAGACCACCAATACACAGCAGGTTTACCATGTCGTGGACGTCGTCGGGGCATAGAAGCGCCGCAGGCAGAGGTGATTACGTTCATAGTGTGGTCTACCACATCTTCAGCCGAGGCCTGGTCGGGTCCCACCGGAGCCATTGGGGTAGATATGCCCCGCTACTCATTAAAAACTAAGCTACTCATTAAAAAAAGAAAAATAATATAATAAGCAATAGTAAGTAACTTTCTATCGTCATTGAAATAGAGCCGTTACATATTTCATTATGATTTCTACAAAATCAAATATTAAATCACATATTTCGGTTTCAATTATTTATATTTGATCAATATTTAGTAGCTTGACCCTTACTATTGACTACGGCTTTGCAGCGTCGGGGCATAGAATCAACTAACTGCTGACACCGTTTGGTGGCGATTGACGCCCATTCCTTTTGAACAATCTCCCATATTTGTGCTTTCTTGCTTACGTTGTAATTGCCAACGGCACTTTGTAATTGTTGCCATAGATTCTCAATCGGATTGAGATCGGGCGACTGAGAAGGCCACGGTAAAACCGACAGCTTATGATCCGCGAAAAACTTTTTTGCCCTCCGAGATGTTTGTTTCGGATCATTGTCTTGTTGGAATGTCCATTTTAATGACATATTATCTTCAGCAAACGGGAGCATAGTATTTTCGAGTCAATTAATATATTCATGTTGATCCATATTTTCTTTTATTCAATAAATTGGTCCGATTCCGTACCAAGAAAATGATCCCCATAGTTTTATGTTCCCTCCTCCATGTTTTACGGTTTTTTGTGTATTGTAGGAGGAATTCTTTGTTTGGAGGTCTTCTAACGTAATTTCCACCATCAGAACCAAATGAATTTATTTTCGTTTCATCCGTCCATAAGATATTCCTCCACTGTTTTAGGCCATCAACATCATCCCTGTTGATATGGTCAGAAGCAAACTTAAGCCGGTTTTTAATATTTCTCTTAGATAAAAGAGAGACTTTTCTGGCAACTCTTCCATTTAAACTATGCTCTTGAAGTCTTCTGCGAACAGTACGTGCACTTACGTCAAGATTTAATTCACTCTTAATGCTTTTAGAAGACTTAAACGGATCTCTTTTTGAGGTGTGAGCAATGAGTCGATCAGTTTGGGAAGTAGTTTTTTTGTTTGCTCCACGATTTTCCACAATTTGCTTAGGTTTGAATGCATTTTCAACCATTTTCTTTGAACAGCCTACAATTTTAGCTATTTCACGTTGGGATTTGCCTTCGCCCCGTAATGTTAAAATTTTTGTTCTTTCCTCCAAAGAACAATGCATTCCGCGTCCCATTTTCACTAAAATTCGACAGGGATATATCCTAAATTTGATATTTTTTTATAATAATCACTATTATCTAATAGTACAATTGCAAAAAGGATGACAATAATTTTCTTTAAACAATAACACTCGAAATAAACTCAATGGCTCTATTAATCTGACCACGCAAAATTGACACGTTTCCAGAAAGTGCGTTTCCGCGAAATAATGGAAATGCACTTTAAAGGAAATAGTCATAGCATTTTATACTAAACTTATTGTACAATTCATATCATAGATGGTGGAAGAGTAAGTGTATATATCTGTTCTAAAATTTATACAAGAACCGTATGTAAAGTCGTGGCTCTATTTTAATGACCACCACTATATATTATAATTGTTTCATGTTTTAATTCTTAATTTTTATATATTTTAATTATATATTATAAATTTAGAAAAACTTTACAACATTGTTAGATAAATTTTCAGAACAAAGAAAAAACACTAAAATTAATCCGTATTACATTGGGTACATAAAATAATTGTATAAGAATGTCTTTAAATACGAATTTTTTACAATTCAGACGGATCAAGGGTATTTTATTATCTGTTTAACCACATAGTTGGCGACGACTTCTTTTGGTAGCCTTTTTAGCCGAACCAGAATTAATTTCCTCTGGTTGAATCGAAGTTGATGGAGTCTACATTATCACTAGATTCTCTAATCTTTTTTTGCGATTTCTATTGAAAAAAGTGCCCTTGGTAATGTTTTCCTGTTTTTTATAAACGGTGTAACCAACTGCATACCTAAGTTCTCCAAATAATATCGTCTTTTTTCTAGGCAATCTTCCTTCCAACTACTGTAGGCATCGTGAATAATACAAAAGCATTGTACACTGATATACACAGTATGTCGGAAAAGTTCCCGAACTTATTTTGTAGCGCTTGTACGAGTGGCGCCACCTCTTGGACAACACCGGTACTATGTCTGGAGTGTCTGAAAAATTTTTCACCACTACCTGTTCATTAGTTGCCGAGATAGACGTGCTTGAGTGAACGTGTGTTTGGTACCCCGGTGCAAACTCTACGATCGATGAGAAATTTGATCATCGTGCCGCAATTAAATCCTGCTATAAACTTAAAAAAAACTTTCGCGGAAACGAAAAAAAATTATCGATTTGGCTTACCGTGAAGGTGTAGTGTCACATACAACTGTTTACATGTGGTTCAGTCGGTTCAAGAAGGGTAGAGAGTCGTTAGAAGATGACGAGAGAAGCGTCATACGTTACTTCGACTCCAAAGGACTGATACACAAAGAATGTGTGCCTCCAAACACCACCGTAAATGCTGCGTATTACGTAGAGGTGTTAAAACGTCTGAAGCGCCGGATTAATCGCATCAGGCTCGAGTACAAGGAACAGGGATCGTGGAGTTTGTTTGATGACAATGCGCCTGCTCATTCTTCGAACATTGTGAAGCGTTATCTCGCCAAAAATCAGGCATCAATCACGCCCCATACTCGCCAGATCTGGCTCCAGCCGACTTTTTCCTATTTCCAAAGCTAAAAATGGCTTTGAAAGGACGATTTTTTGAAGATGTACCGAGTATTCAAGCGGCTTGCACCGAGCGTGTCACAGCGATAACTTCATAGGAGTACCAGAGAGCCTTCGAATCACTCATAAAGCCCTTAAATGAGTGAATATCTAGGGAAGGAGACTATGTTGAAAGTTAACTGGAATAAATTTCTTTAGATGTAATTTTCGATTTTTTATTTCAAAAGTTCGGGAACTTTTCCGACATACTGTCTATCCACCGTGTTACCGAATACCACTTGGGGCCATCGTTTTGTCTTCCTTTTGCAGGTGTAATAAGAAACAGCTTTATCAAGTGTATCCATGCCACCTTTGCATTTGTTAGAGTCTAAAATTATCAGGGGTTTTTTATCTGCGCGATCACTTACTTCTGAACTGTGATGCAATGTGGTAAGAAGATATACACACTTATTTTTTTTTGGGATGTATGATACAAGTGTAATGTATTTTGTAAAGGCAAAGCATGATGAATACAATGGTCTTCCCTTTCCTTCTAAAAATTCTGGAGGTAATTCGGGTTTATTTTTACGCAGAGTTCCAACTACCGGAATTTGTTTTTCTAATAGTTTTTGTGCAAGTTGATAAGAAGTAAAAAATTGTCCACAGTAAGATTATAGCCTTTCGGGCCGCTTGTCAAATCAAGGGCTACACGCATGCCTTAGTTTTTTTCTTTACCCGTGTCCGGTTGAATAATCGAAACATAACTTGTAGCAGAATCACATAGAACCCAAAATTTTATGCCACATTTAGCTGGTTTCGATGGCATATACTACCGAAATGGGCATCTTCCTCTAAATGTTGCGTTTTCAGAAGGATTGTAAAATTTAGGTAAAAGGTCAACCCACTGATTCCAGAGATCTGGAATAGGAATAAACTTATCCAACAATGATATTTCAGATCGAGTTTGTCGATTATCGAACCTTATCACTCATGATATTTTTTTGAAATTCTGTAGTGGCATTACTACTCCAAAAATAGGTCTTCGTTTCTCACTATTCCACAAGCTTTCAGTGCTTTCATTATTTGACCGAAACACACCAGCTAGTAACCGTAGTCCAATGTATGCAAACAAATCAGTTTCATCAATGTCATTCCAATCATCAGCAAATATACGTTTACCCTCTGTTCCGTCTCTGCTAATCTTTCAGAATATTTATACGTGCACTCTGAAAATAAATTATTTTAAATTAAAGTATCACTGGTCGCCGAAAAATTTCCTAATTCCTGGGAATTTCCCAGTCTAGTCTGCAACATGCTCTTTGCTATTATAAAAAAAACGCACAAAAAAACACATAGCCTTCACTGTTTAAGTATTTTGTATGTAATTTAGCGTATTTTCCCGCAATAAAAATTTATATCCTCCTATAATAAATCACTCCTCGACGCCGTATCCTTTTTACCTAGCTCCTCTCTACGGCACGACGCCCTACTCCTAGAAAAATAAAAATATGTACCTTTGCAACACCCCTTCCTATTTTTTGTTAACCAATTATAATCCTCATGCCTTCCCACCACGAAATTTTGTAATCGCTAATAAGTTTCCTCGTTTGTAAAATTTTTTAAAACACATCGAATTTGCCAGCTCAAGCAGCAACCTTAAATTTGAACTTGTCAATTGTAATCACCAGTTGTAACAGTTTATAAATAAACTATATTTATAAAGAGCATTTCAACATTTTACTCGTTGAATCGAATCGAAAATTATCGCATAAATTTCGCATAGGAATATTGAATTGCCAATATTCCTAAATCTCGCGGTAAACTAATCGCGATACAGAACATTGGTCCTTCGAGCCGGATATCACTCCGGTTTTCATCGTCAGTCGTGCATGTGCATCATCAAGAGAAGTTTCACCTTGGCATCACCACCTCCGACGATGTCACTAGAGCATTAGCTGCGCCATCCTGAGTCATCCAGTTGAGTATCCAGCATTGGGAGAGTCAGCCTGATCAGGACTGCTCAACCTCCAGTACCCAACATCATCGTCCACTGCCAGTACTTCAAACGTCAAGCCATCAACAGCTATCGAGTTGGTAACGTATTGTTTTGAACCATCAATTATCCTTAGTATTTTCACCGATCTCCTCTTTTATACATTTGAAGTTCTCGGATTTTAAATGCGTATAATCAGAATGACAAACGCTGTGGGTAATCAAACGCCAACCCCGGGTCAACTCAAGACTTTAATAACAAAAAGAAAAAATATAAAACGGGCATTAACTTTATACGAGACTTTTTTGTCGAAATACGATGATTCTGTAGATCGTGCTCTTCTAGAAAAACGTTTCCATGACAATGAATTAAATCGCGAAAAGTTTGAAGCGGTGCAACTAGATTTAGAAGTACTCAGTGAAATAGATGATTCGGAAAAACAGCGCGTAAAATTTGAAACAAAATATTTTGAAACCTATAGTAAAGCTATGAGCTTTTTAAGCTCCCAATCAATTTCGCAACAATCGACATCAACTACTGTCCTTCCAAATTCGCAAGCTGTCACCGGTCCAAGCAATATTCATCCTCATGTGTCGAATCTTCCTAAAGTTTCATTGCTGACCTTTAACGGAGCCTATGAATCGTGGCAGGAATATCATGACTTATTCGAAAGTTTTATACATATAGACGAGCGCATTCCTAAAATTCAAAAATTAGTATACCTGAAAGGTAGTTTGAAAGGTGAAGCTGCTAATGCTATTGCCTCTATTCCGGTATCAGCTGAAAATTACGAATCAGCTTGGAAAACCCTAAAGGAACGCTATAGTAATAAGAAACTTCTTCGACAAAAGCATGCTAAAGCTTTATTGAATATCCCCAAACTAAGCAAAGATTTCTCTCTTCGATCATTGTTAGATAGCATACAAAATCATCTCAGCGCATTAAAAACTTTAGGCGACCCCACTGACTCATGGGATACCCTTATTATCGCCATAATAATGGAAAAATTTAGCAATTTTCTGAAAATGACCTCATTTTTATTGCAGGCTATTGAGCTTGATGATACGCGCAATAATCAATATTCATTAAGAGATGCTTCTTTGACTGATAAAAAATCCTCGCAACTTCGTACAAACAGTAGGTCAAAACAATCTTTCGCCACCACTACTGCTAAAATAAATTGTTCATTTTGCGAAGGCGACCATATTATAAATTCGTGTAAAAAATTCGTTAGCTTTCCAACGAATGCACACTACGAAGCTGCAAAAAAGGCTAACCTTTGCATAAATTGTCTTCGAAAAAATCATCGCGTGAACCAATGCCCATCTACCCATTGTCGCACATGTCAACAAAAACATCACACTTTATTGCATTTTGAAAAGAAGGAAATGCCTCCCTCTACATCGTCTGTAACAAGTGACGAACAGCATATCATACCTGAACAATCTTCGTCTGTTGTAACTTTGCATGCCTCTTCATGCATGTTTCTTCTGAAGCGATATTAGCTACTGCTGTTGTTGATATCGTCAATCCTCAAGGAAAAAGAAAAGGTTGTCGCGTATTTTTAGACCCCGGTTTGCAAGCCCACTTCATTACTGAGAAAATTGCAACTTTTCTCGAATTAAAACGCAAACCTGTGAGTATCTCTTTCACAGGCTTTGAAGGTATCTCCGCTGATGTACATACATTCTCAGCAACTGTCGAATCAAAGCACAGCAAATATCGAAAAACCGCGGAATTTTTAGTAGTAACTCGTATAGCAAACGCATTAGGATCGGCACCAATAAATCGCGCAAATCTCGACATTCCAAACAATATTGTACTTGCTGACCCTGAATTTCATACTCCATCGATCGTAGATGCTCTAATAGGTGTTAAATTATTCTATCAGTTGTTATGTATTGGTAAAATCATGCTTAAAAATCATCCGAATGTTGTACTCCAAAAAACTCTACTTGGTTGGATAGTCGCCGGTGAACTCAGCAATTTCCAATATAAAAATCAAACAGTCCAATGTCATTGCTCGGTTAACTCACCCACATTAGACGCTGATCTCACCCGATTTTGGGAAATAGAAGAAATTCCAACTGCTAAGTTTATCTCTCCAGAAGAAAAGGCCTGTGAAGATCATTTTAATCATCACACCACTCGAACGCAAGAAGGTCGTTATGTGGTTAGACTACCGTTCAATGAAAAAAGGAATTTAATCGGTGAATCGCGCTCGATGGCATTGAGACATTTTTATGCGTTGAAAAATAGATTCGAGAAAGAACCTCAATTAAAAAATGACTACATGGAATTTTTGTTAGAATATAGAAATTTAAAACACATGTCGATTAGTAACCAGAGTAGCAATGATAATTCTTGTTTTCACTTGCCTCATCACGCCGTAATTAAGAAGGACAGCATTACAACCAAAACCCGAGTCGTTATTGATGCTTCATCTAAATCATCGAGTGGTATATCGCTAAACGATTCGCTCATGGTCGGTCCTAAGCTTCAGGACGACCTCTTTGCTATTCTCACTCGTTTTCGAACTCACGCCTTCGTTCTCACTGCCGACATCGAAAAAATGTATCGGCAAATTTTAGTTCACCCAGATGATGCTAAATACGAAAAAATTCTATTTCGCAACAAACCCAATAGTCCTATTATCGAATACAATCTTAACACTGTTACTTATGGCACTTCTTCTGCCTCGTTTCTCGCAATACGCGCACTTCAGCAGTAGGCTACAGACGAAGGTACAACTTTTCCCCATGCCGCTACAGTAGTCAAGCGAGATTTTTACGTGGATGACCTATTAACTGGTGCTGACACACGAGAAACCGCGTAGAGTCTACGTGACGAACTATTAAACCTTTTACGAAAAGGCGGATTCTCGCTTCGAAAATGGGCCTCTAATGACCGTACATTAGTTGCTGACTATCACAAAAATCCAAATAATACGCACATGTCGCTCGACCTCGATTCTACAATCAAAACTTTAGGGATTAACTGGAATTCTCGTACGGACACGATCTTCTATCACGTAAACTTAGAAAACTTTTCTAAAAAAGTCACGAAGCGCGAAATATTAGGGTTACTAGGACCCGTTATAGTCAAAGCCAAAATAATGATACAACTATTATGGAAGGCTGGTGTAATGTGGGATGAGTCGATTCCATCAGACATACACACTGCATGGCAAACATACAAAGAGCAACTTCCCTTATTAAACAGCGTACAATTTGATAGATTAATGCTTGCACCGAATTTTATTGAAATACAACTGCACGGATTTTGTGATGCAAGCGAGAAGGCATACGGCGCTTGCTTATATCTCCGGTCAGTTGACAAATACGGCAAAATTCGCATAAATTTAATTTGTTCTAAATCGCGAGTAGCTCCAGTTGTTTCATTAACCTTACCTCGCCTGGAATTGAGTGCTGCACTCCTATTATCGCGCCTTTACAAGATTATTGAGGAATCTCTTACAATAAAATTCAATACAGTTTATCTATGGTCGGATTCAACAATAACTTTGCATTGGATTAAAACGCACCTTCACTTGTTAAAAACTTTTATTTCAAATCGCGTCGCGGAAATTCACACAGGCATGTCATTGGCAACATATACCGTCATTGGATAATCCAGCGGACCTTGTTTCTCGTGGTCAGTACCCCGCTGAATTCCTCCAAGAAAATATTTGGAAATCTGGTCCTTCTTGCTAATTAAAAGCAGAACCCATTGGCCCAAACAGAAAATTTCGCTTATAGAGTACCAGAGCTTAAACCAATCCCAAGTTCGGAACAGTGTTTCAAACTTTTTATCACTGACAATAGCCTACTATCTCGATACAGCAATATAGCTAAACTACAGCGAATAATCGTATATTTATTACATTTCGTCTACAATTCAAAAAACAAAAGGAATAAAAGGATTGGCCCATTAGAAAAAATTGAAATTGATGCAGCATTGGCCACCATAATAAAGTGCGTGCAGTTGACCGCATTTTTCAAAGAAATTGAAGCATTAAAAAAGGTAATGCACTTGACTCCACTAGTCGTCTCATTCCCCTAACTCCTTTTTTAGATAAGCATAAAATTTTGCGCGTCGGCGGCAGACTCTTATAAGATAAAATACCTATAGAACAAAAGCATCCAATTTCATTACCTGCTGATCATCATATCACGCGCACAATTATCCGAAAAGAACACATAAGACTGAAGCACGACGGTGCTCAAGCCACCCTGTATTATGTAAGAGAAAACTTTTGGCCACTAAATAGTCGAAATATTACTAGAAAAATAATACACGAATGCGTTCCTTGTTTTCGCGCTAAGCCCCGCTTTATCTCTCACACGATGGGTAATTTGCCAAAAGCTCGAGTAAATTATTCCCGCCCTTTCCTCAATGTTGGTGTCGATTATAGCGGGCCATTTTTCATTAAAGAAAAGCGCCTTCGCAACCGAAATAAAACCAAGGCATACGTAGCAGTATTTATTTGTATGTACAGTAAAGCAGTACATCTAGAACTAGTTGGAGACCTCGCTACCGATACATTCATTGCCAGCTTGAAACGTTTATTTTCTAGGAGAGGAAAGGCCCAAAATATATATTCTGATAATGCCACAACATTCGTCGGTGCTGATCGCGAATTAAACGAATTAATTAAAACAATCGAATCACAACCGCACAATGGGTGGATACGGCAATTTCTGAACAATGAAAAAATATTGTGGCATTTCCTATTCATACCACCTAGAGCTCCACACTTTGGTGGCATCTGGGAAGCCGCCGTAAAATCATTTAAGAAACATTTCTTGCTTACCATAGGAAAAACGCTATTAACTTTCGAGCAACTTGAAACTTATGTAATAGAAATAGAGGCTATCCTTAACTCTCGCCCTTTGTCACCCATGTCCTCTGATCCCAATGACTTACATCCTTTAACTCCTGGTCACTTCCTTATTGGTAGTCCATTAACAAGCATTCCACAGATAGACTTAACCGACTTGCCGCCAAATCGGTTGTCTGCATGGCAACACGCACAACAGATGAGGCAATACTTTTGGAAACGATGGCAAAAGGAATATATCAATCAGCTATTGACCAGGAATCATCACCATCCCAACCTCATGGATCACATTAAAATTGGCCAGCTGGTTCTCATCCGGGTAGACAACCTACCGCCTCTACAATGGTCCCCTGGAAGAATCACCGCCACCCATCCAGGCGATGATGGCGTTGTACGAGTGGTTACGTTGAGGACCAACAGCGGAGTCTACAAACGATGTGCAAGAGGACTTTGCCCCCTGCCCATTGAGTAGGGCCGATCTTCTACATATTACATTAGACTAAACACATACACATCACACTGCCGTCCCAACGTACCCGAGGTGTGAGGAAGGGTTATCAGTCCCTTGTGCCTGGAACAAAAACTGAGAGTTTTTCTCGGTCTGTAGAGAAGCGCAACCTGGTCAGAGGTTATCTGAACCACGGGTTAGGGGGAGCCCATGACAGGTTACTGTCATCCCCCTACACGGTTGAGGAGCCTATTCTTGGCTGAAACGTGGTGGTTGTGGTTTCGAAGGCTAGAGAGTGGCGATGAGCACACACCAGTTGTGTTCGGGAATCCAGGTAGCTTAAATAAATTGGGACCTAGGACTGGGACTTGTCTCAGATTCTAGGGGTGGTGGTTGACACATTGTTTCAACCCCGTCTGTGGAGACCGTGGAATTAAGCCGCATACGGCAGGTGTCCACGTAAAACACTTTGACTTCATACACATCACACATCATATTGATTATTGTTATCTTATGAAGCTTATCATCTAAAATTAGTTTTTACTCAACATCATTTTGTTGCTACACTTATATGTTAGACGTAACTCGTATTATTTGAACAAGACTGTTCAAAGGGGGCAGTATGTTCCGTCTCTGCTAATCTTTCAGAATATTTACACGTGCACTCTGAAAATAAATTATTTTAAATTAAAGTATCACTGGTCGCCGAAAAATTTCCTAATTCCTGGGAATTTCCCAGTCTAGTCTGCAACATGCTCTTTGCTATTATAACAAAACGCACAAAAACAAACACATAGCCTTCACTGTTTAAGTATTTTGTATTTAATTTAGCGTATTTTCTCGCAATAAAAATTTATATCCTCCTATAATAAATCAGTCCTCGAAGCCGTATCCTTTTTACCTAGCTCCTCTCTACGGCACGACGCCCTACTCCTAGAAAAATAAAAATATGTACCTTTGCAACACCTCTTCCTATTTTTTGTTAACCAATTATAATCCTCAAGCCTTCCCACCACAAAATTTTGTAATCGCTAATAAGTTTCCTCGTTTGTAAAATTTTTTAAAACACATCGAATTTGCCAGCTCAAGCAGCAACCTTAAATTTGAACTTGTCAATTGTAATCACCAGTTGTAACAGTTTATAAATAAACTATATTTATAAAGAGCATTTCAACATTTTACTCGTTGAATCGAATCGAAAATCATCGCATAAATTTCGCATAGGAATATTGAATTGCCAATATTCCTAAATCTCGCGGTAAACTAATCGCGAGACAGAACACCCTCCAAATTACTATATTTCAAAATAGTGTGTGCTAAAGAAGGAGGGAAAAAAATTGAAAACTTGATTTTTCTTCAGAAGTAATTCTTGAGCAAGCATAACGGGGCAAACCTGGCATAAAGTTGATAATATTTTTCCTCGAAGCCCTCCCACAGGCTTATGTGACAGGATCTTTGAAGTACTTTATTTGCCCATTCTTCGACGTTCTGTATGAATAGGCACTTCACTTTGATTGTTTGATTGATGAAATCTTCTGTTTCAGAGAAGGCTTCATTACTATCGGACAGATCGTCCAACACAGCTTCTATTTCACTTTCTATCATGTTTTACAAGTCTTTTTGTTTCACAACTGTAAGCTAGGGTACGCGTTGTTCAACTGAGGTTTGTCATTTATAAGAATGAAAATAATGTGGGTAAAACAAAAGAACGTCTTGTTTCAAAAGTTCTGCGAAATTGGGACGATAACAGGGACTCCCGCACATGTTGATATTACGCGAGGTCAATTCTGACCCGAGGGACTTTAGAGTAAAAAAGTCACAAGTTGAATAATATGTTCAACAAACTTATTTCATAAATATGTATATTAGAGTGATTGATTAAAAGTCACTGCATATCGAAATCCTAAACCATTTATTTGCTGAAAAAATAACATTTTTATCTCAATATGGGTCAAAATTGATCCAAGGACCTTAAAAAGGTTAAAATAACGCAGTTTTTGATTACACCAGACAAAACAGCGTCCTGAGTGCGAGTGTTCAAACTGAAAGATACTTAGAAAAGTGTATCATATCGAAAAATGAATATCCTTTATAATTTTAAAATCTTAAAATAAAAAATCTTTGCACGATAGTTACTGAGGTCACCTAAGAGAGAAAACATATATTTTCAAAATAAAATATCAAATAATAAAATGCATTGTCAAAGACAATTTGATTCTAAGATGAGTACATTTACCAATTCTGTTAATGTAAACAAAATGCATTCAACTTTGCAATGAAGTTCTAAATTGAATGCATTTTGTAAAAATAATCACAATGTTTATTCTTTATTTAGGTATTACACTTTTGTAAATAGTATTCAAATCATTGAATTCTTAATAAATTTAGTATTTTCATATCAAACTAGCAACCATGTGATTGTTTAGCGAAAAAATCTTTCTGACGCCGTTGATGAATAAATGTATCGCATCTTCAACCCTATAAAGAACAATTTGTGCACCAATCATTGTCATTTTTTTCATCTATTCCTTAACAAAGCTCTTGTGCTATAGGTTACGAGAAATCATTTCAGCTCAATCAACAAACCTAATTAGAATTTATCATTGAATTTTTTTTCGCTTTCTTTATTTATTTATATTGTCCGCATTTACGTTAATAAAAGTATTTGCAAAAAGTAGAATTAAGATTTTAGTTTCTCTTTTTGCATGTATACAAATATTTCGATGTATATTAATAAAATTGAGATTTTCATAAACTTATCACATGAGCATTTTTCATGGTAATTATATTGAACTGAACGTGTGTAGCAAAAAAAAAAACAGGACATAGGACGCCGTCTTGAGTGATTCCATTTTAGATGTCTGAGAAAGGAACTATTGGATGCAAGATGTGACTAGTTTTAAGCTAAAATCTACTGATAGGAAATACATCGACCCTTAGCTGCCCGCGTAGAGTACTGTTGTTTAAATCTATCCAATCATCCTGCACTTTTTTCTTCCTTGCCGCTAGCTCGGCAGGTGCAATTCGCATGGATTCCTATTTGTTTGCTTGTTTGACGTGTTAATCTATAGATTATGGTTCGTTATTCTTACTAACAATGTTTTTAACATCATTTCTGTCTTCCTCAGGATTTGTTTTGTTCTTGTTTTCTACTGTGAGGCAAAAAAGCTCATCTGACTTTGAAGTTGTGTCTATCATTCCTAGTCGTGGCATCATTCTAGAGGCGTCCATTTGATTCCCTTTTTGCGTTACTAGTGACATGTACTGGATTTAACAAGTGGACGTCGACATGACGATTAGTTGGCCGTATACATAGATATGAAGTCCTGGAAGAGTGGTAATGAATTTTACCTTTCGTGCCAACCGCTCGTCCAATCGAAAACTAATACCCACGGCACCGTGAACCTGTACCGGCAGAACACTGGATGGCGTTACATCCCGAGCTCAATTACACGTACCCCGCCCCTTTCTCCTAAAAACAGGAAGACTCGTTGCAGGAGAAAATGTCAAGACAGTTAAGGAGTTTGGAGCAAAATAGAAGGGACATTTTAAATTATTTTGAATACTTATTTATTTAGAATTACTTTTACAAAATCAATCTTAAGAAATAAGGAACTTTCGAAACTTTTTCAATCGAATATCCCATCTTGCCCCCACGATAGGGTAAAACGGGGTACCCTATGGAGCAAGATGGGGTATGGGAACCATTTTTTTTTGTAGTTGCAAAACTCGCAAACAAATGTTGACTCGACGTCCTCTCCGTCTATTCCAGCAAAGCTATAGAGTGGCCACTTCCCACAGAGATCATACGATACATCCTTCTTCTGAATCCAAGTATTTTCCATGGTAATAAAAGCAATGGATACTTTTCCCATCCTTGTTACTTCCTGGCAGTAAATTTGAATTGTTTTTGGTGTTGTTCTTACTTTTTTTCTTTACCAAATTGTTCTTATCCTTTTTTTGTTCTTATGACATCCGTTGCCTTTTTGGTTGTCTGTAGCAAGTTTCTTCCTTTCCTTTCCTTCAACAGTTAAAGTTTCCTTTAACTGTTTCTCAAAATTTATATGAGAAAAAAAGTTATGACAGCCGTTTTTCTTCGTTTCCTTGTTAGTTGTAATATTGTAATGTTACGAGTTGCAGGGTAAAGAATGAATGGAACGGTACATCACACCGAAGATGGCGCACCGCCGAAACGCGTCTGTGGACGAAATGGAGAAACGAGAACAAAAAATAAGGATTCACTTGGTCAGGAATAATAAAATGGTGGTGGAATAGTTGGCTTTTACCTGTTTATAATTTGCTCATCCAAGTGGAGCATCCGAGCTAAGGTTGTTCACAATTTTAGATTGACATTACAGCAGGCAGCCGTTGAAACTGAAGATGCAGGCGGCCAAAATTTCTACTAAACTATTCCTGAATTGCTGGGAAGCCAGGCTCAAATTGTTGGTCGTAGCATGTACTCAAGGGCCTGATGTGGCCTCCTTCGGTGACTTAACATCGATGAGTCGTATGTGGAGGAAAACATAATATTATTGCCTCATTGGAACGAGCTTTATTAATGACGTCAATGTAAGGTGCGATGATGCTGTGGAAATGTAACACACAGGTCAATCAACTGTTGTCCTGGTTAATTTAATAAATTTCTTAAATCAGTCAAGGACTATTCCAGATGTAATCATTATTGAAGGTATATACTGGCCACTAGCACCGAAACATATTTATATAGTTATTGTTGTTCCTGTCTCCACAGAAGTTATGACTCCCAATTGTTTCCACCACTTATTGCAATCATTTGAGACCTTATTTAAAGTACCCCTGAACCTCCTGTTTCATCACAATTATGAATTCTTTCGGGCGTAAGTTTGTCCTCATCATAAACGTTGCCAGGATAGTTAAAAAAATGTCCAATAGATTGTTTATCAATCTCAGCGGCACGTGCATCTGAAGTACTTTCTGGCTATCGTTTGGATAATTCTGGATGTCTGGTTAAAAATCGCTGCACTTAGTCTTTGCGAGCTTCTTTTTTTCACAATTGAAAAGGTGTTGCTTCTCATTTTTTGCTGACTGAGTTTAAAACAATTCCATTCATATTAAATCTACATTAACAAATTTCTTTCTTTTCGTCATCATTCAATGTTTTTTTTTTTTTTTTTGGTCGAAAGGAAGTTTCATCGAAGACGCAGAAGCAGCAGAATATTGTAGGGCTGCACAAGTTTTTATAACTTTTCTTTCGAAGATCGTTTGTGTCACAGAATATGTTTTCCCCCTTTATTGATACTTCATTTCCACTTTAACAACAACATTCCGTCTATCCTTAATTCTGTTATAATTATCATTCTAAAACAACATGCTTTCAATCTCAAACAATATTAACATAAAGAATCGTGACTTTTGAATTTTCTTCGAAAATCGGGAACCTGTACTCCATCTTGTCCTCCCGCCACACCGCAATAAAATAAAATGCCTTGAACAACTAATCAAAGTATGGTCTCATTCATTGATAAACAGGAATAACTTGCAATAATTTCTAGACAACAATTTTGAAATACAAAACACATGTCATGTACAACACGAAAATCGCAACGAACTTGACAAAAACCGAGTTTTTCGCGCGAGAGCAAACACGCGTAGACTCAAAAGCCGGTTGAAACGCTAACGAGCCAGAGTGGCTGTAATTTGTCGTTCGTGCAGCCGATGGCACCCAATACATCGTTTTGCTCGCTACTCTGTCTTGCCCACATCGCAAGCTTTCCTGTGGTTATTACTGAACTAAAAAATTTTTGAAGTATCGTGTGGATGGAGCATGTCTGTCTTTTTTTTTGAGGTAGGGAGGTGAAGGCTGTTTACGCCCTGAGTGTGGGACTCCCAGACGCACAATGCTTTTGCAATTCCTACAAAACACCTCCCCTGTCAACCTGAGAACCTAGCCTGGAACCGTTTGACACATTACTTCGGGCTAGGCCTCGTGTTCCTACGCCTAGAGGGGCTTTTAGATTATAGGAATCTCTTCTCTAACGAGAAGGAAGGGAGAGGAAGGAAGTGCTACAAACGAGATTCCTCCATCCCCGATGCCTCCCAGCGCTCCAATAAAGCTTTCTAAAAAATAAAGCTTTCTTCAGTATCAGCACTGCCCGAACATATTGTGCCACGCGATTCCAATTGCCAACTGTTAGCATTTATCTGACCATAGTTTCCGGAAAGAGCTTTCCAATTTCGCTGAAGAGGTCCCCTCGCTGCTGGCTCCATTTTTTACAGTAGAAGAATGTGACAGGCGTCATCCAACTCACCTGCACAAAACACACAGTTAGTAGAACGTACTCTGTCAATTTTGTGCAGGTAGGACCGAAAACAACCGTGCCCGCTTAAGAGTTGGGTCAAGTAGAAATCAGTCTCATCATGCACTCGACTGGACCACGGCCTCAGGTCAGGGATAAGACGTGCAGTTCACCATCCCGTTGTTTCTTGCTCCCAGGACTGTTGCCAATCGCTAAGAGAGCGACGTCTCTCTTCCCTGGTGATCTCTTCTCTTCGGTCTCCACCTCTGCGCAGGTAAGTAATACTATGCTCTTTCGCAAAGAGGGTGATGGGTATCACCCCTGCGATTACCAGCCTTGCCCCTCCAGAGACCGTTCGATATGCGCATGAGATTTGCAATGCTCCTTTTCTCTGCACCTTTGCCAACCGCTTCCGGTGTAACTCCTTGCTGAGAGCGTTGCCCCACAAGTTTTGATCCGTAGAGTAAAAGCGACTGCACAACGCTGATTAAGAGTCGTCTCCTTGATGTGGTGGGCCCCCTATGTTGGTCATTAATCGGATGAGTGCCGTTACCCGCGCTGCAGCATTTGTTGGGAAAAACTCATCTTCGAGTCTATCAGAACGCGTAGGTTCTTTACTGCTGATTTCCATTCAACCAGCTCGTCATTAACACTGATAAGCCTTACTCTGGGGATTCTCTTCTTTGTCAGGATGACCACTTCGGTTTTTTCCAGTGTCAGCTTGAAACTGTGAGCGGTCATCCAGTCCATTACTTTCCACATTAACATATTGAGTCTGAGCTGCGCATGGTCTACTGTGCGACCAGCGCCGCGACATCGCCCGCGTAGCCCATCAAGCGTGACTCATCCGGCAGTTCAAGCTGCAGCTGTCCATCATAGGATATGCTCCACAGGTCCAGGCCTAGGATAGAGCCCTGAGCGACACCTGAAGTAAGAAGTGTAATTCGCCTACCTTCCTTCGAGTCATACAGTAGGTTGCGGTCCTTCAAATAATCCCTGAGAATCCGCATCAGGTACACTGGTACTTGAAAACGATTTTCTAGCGCTTCCAAAATATCCACCCATCTAGCGCTGTTCAATGCATTTCGGACATCCAGAGTAACCAGCTGGACGGCCCGTATTAAAGGACTCATACAAGAAATTTTAACATGATTATATGTCTCTTAGTTCCTTCAACAATCCGCTTATAAATTTCACACACCCTTTTCGGCCCTTTTCAAGCAGCAACAATTCTCTCTTTGTAATTTCCCTGCGCAAAATACTGGTTGATATTTTGTCGGTATAAATGCCATAATTTTGAGTATTTTTGATCAAGTTTGAAATCATTCATTAGAAGTATACTCCGAACAATATGATGTAATTTTAGAAAATTTTCCTTTAAATTAAGTTGAATTTTTCATCTGAGGCTTGAGGGTGCTTCAACGTAGTCATCAGCTTTAAATCAAACTACCTGACCTATATCTGGAAATTGAATGTGGATCATGGATCAACACTACGCTCTATTAGTGATCTCCTGTTCGAACTTATAACCTTTCGACTTTATTCAAAGTTCTGATGTTACTCTGATGAACACTCAGAAAAATTGTCCACCTAATAAAGGAAACTGAACGTTCTTCATCATATTGGATAAAAGGATAATTGTTGGTAGAGAACAATATAGTACAATATCAAATAAAAAAAGAAGTAAAAAAAAGAAAAATTTTAAAGAATTTACTTTTTTTTGGTAGGGAGGTGAAGGCTATCTATGCAGTGAGTGTCGGACTCCCTGTGGCACAACGTAGACCTACTGGACTACCGACTAAACAACTCCGCTGCCAACCGGAGTGCCTAGCCTAGAACCGTTTGACACATTACTTAAGGCTGGCCTCCCAAAAGAATTGACTTTGAAATAACTGTTTTTTTTTGTTTGCGAGGTGAAGGCTATTTACGCCCTGGGTGTCGAACTCCCCCGCTACCGGACTACCGACTAAACACCTCCCCTGTCACACCGAGAACCTAGCCTGGAACTATTTGTCACATTACTTTGGACTAGGCCTCATTAATCATCCTTTAGCGGTGCCTTCAGGCTAAGGGAAATCTCTCTTTCTCCACGGATGTATAGGAAGGAATTGCGATCAGAGAGAATTGCGTTATAGAGATCTCCCCTCCCTCGCCAAGCGATCCATCATGCCCTTCTTTATAATAAGTACTGTCCGTACGTAATGCGACACACAGTTCCAATTTTCCTTTGATTGCATCATTTTTTCCGTTACATTTTCTGGGGAAATTACGCCAATTTTCTCCGAGAGATACGAACGGAGTCTTGTGAATCTATTGCACGTAAAGAACGTATGGCAGGCGTCATTCGTCATCCCCGGGCAGAACACGCAAGTTGGGGATGGTGTCTTTCCCATCTTATACAGGTAAGACTGGAAATACCCGTGACCACTGAGTAGTAGACTTTAGAGCCCAGAAGGTCCTTGACAGTGCTCTCGAACTGTACCTTGTCGGTGGATTCCGCTCCGAGTTCTACGAGGAGACCGCCTGTTCTGGTCGCTCTTACTGTTCGTATACAGACACCGTTTTTTTCGGGTTCCACATTTTGCCTGATTTCCTTGAGGACTTCGGCGTAAGTTCTCCCGTCTGCTGGCTTGATCAGTAGAGCATCCCTGCGCTGCTTGTCCCTGGTCTTTTTTGGCATTGCGCTGTGTTTCGTGCCTTCTTGCTTTTTGGGCGCCTGTTTGGAATCTTTTGTTGTCGTGCGGTGTATATTCTTCGCAGCCTTCTGTTGCGATTTAGAGCGCACCAATTGAAAGCCATCATTTTTCTCCTCCCCTTGACTGATGTCTCTTGTCTCGACTATTATCGGCCCCTTCGCTCTTTTCCTACGGTCAGGTTGAAGTGGGCTACATGCAGCCCTTTTGCCTTTTACGAGAGGAGTAGCATTTTCGGTGAATGTAGTTTTATTTTCAGGAACTTTATTAAGCTCTTTCAATTCATTCTCCGCCCGTAGCCACCTGAGGCGATAGTGCTGGATCCTATCAACGAGGTCCTCCAATTCGTCAATCCCATTTTTTATGTCCTTGTTGACATTTTTTTGGACATTCGTGGAATTTCTCATCACTTTTATTATAGCGCTTATGTTCCTTGTTAGACGCACTTCTTCACTTCTGTCAGCGGCAATTTTCGTGATCAGGTCGTCCTCAGGAGACGTTCTCGGTATACTGTCAGCGAGAGAGTCTTGTTACTACTGAGCAACATTGTTTTCGCTTTCCACGTTGTTCGGTTTATGAATTGCGACGACCCTCGGAGAATGGCGCTTTAGATCGATGGCTCCAGTCCCGAAAGCTTCCACTACGCTTCTTGTATCGTTCGCTCCATCGCCTTGATAAGGAGGAATGTTGTGGACAAGCACCTCTTTCGCTGATGCAAAGCGTTCGATGGAGGTTTGCTTTCACGATGTTTTCTCGGTTCCTTTATTAGGCTTGGCTACTCTTTGAGGCGGAGTTCGCAGTAGTTTTGGCCTTCGGGCGAACATGCTTGCGTCGTTGATTTTTTCACTTGTAATTTTTGATTCTTCAGTGGCCAAGTGTTCCACCACTGAAAAATGCTCTGGGGACTTATCCCCAGCATGAATGCTGGAGAGAAGCGCGCATGAGGTCGAGGCTCCCTCACACGTCGGGATGTATATCCCCACCCCTGATTTATTATTTTTGTTTGGACTCATCATATATGTTTTGGTGGGTACTTTTAGTGACTTGAGCACTCGTCTGGATGACGGGCAACCTCGTCAAGGCCCCCCCACGCCAGGGTAGTACCCATTGGGGGGGGGGGGTCATTTAATATTGCCTGAAAAACCCATTAAACAAAAAAATTCAGAAAAATTAAAAAAAACTGATTTGAAAATGACCCAAAACCGATGAAATAAATTTTGCGAAATCAGTTTCTCCCTTTTGTAACTTTGTTTTAACACTTCATTCAGTGTCGAATTATTTACTAAATATTTTGCAGCTCACTCTGCCAATTCGGAAACAATATTATTTGTAATTCTACTATCGACATTACTTTGAACGGTAAATTGAAGAGACAGAAATATACTTTATTCAGTCCCTACAACTTATATTTTTTACAATTTATATATATATATATATGAAACATTATCGTACGTAATGTCGGAGTAACTATTACGGAATGTCGAATCGGAAAGAGTTTAAGGAGTGGACCTGAAGTCAATCGTCAAATAATTCATAATATTTCAAGCTTCTTTTTGAACTGTTTTTCGTAACATTGTCATCAATACGAACTAGCTTCCATGGTGGAACTGTATCTGAACTAAATAAGAAACATTTTTGATTTGAACACATTTTAGACAAAAATAATTGATTACACATAATTATTATCGTCTGGAGCTTTCATAAGTACTAGATTAGATTATTGTTTTTTAAAAAGGAATCTATAAGATTCCTACAGACTTCACGTTAACAAAATAGGAATACAAACAGGCTGTAAAGTAAGTCTTTTCTTCATGAAAGAAATTGAATAGTAGAATTCATTTTGTTTATATAAAGCCACAGAGAATCTGTACACCATCGAAACATGGAGAATACAATCAAGCTTATGTAAAAAAATTCATGTCTTGCACGTCTTAATAAAAACAGGAAAAGGGAAACAGACGAGCCCTAAAAATCTGCAGTTTATCAAATAAATTGGGAGACAGTAAAGTTCGGATAATTGCAATATGCATAAACGCAAATCTCGCTGAAATTTGCAGAAAATTCAAGCACATCATATTTAGGAGTTCATAAAAATGATTTACAATATTCTACTAGTTTGGCGACCTGCCTATCCGTCAGTACGGCTTCCTGTCTTTCCACTCGTTTCTCTTGTTTTCTCAGTAACTGGGGATGCTCCAATCTTGAAATGACTTCTTCTAAGTAGGATATAAATCAGTGGAGTACACAGCCCAACGTTTCTGTCTGAGGGACTTTGGTAATATGTAGTCTACCAAAGGAAAACACCAACGTGACGTCACTTTAAACGGTCGCCATTTTCTTGCGGTGCTGCCAATATGAGTGAATGTATGAGATCTCAATGATATATATGTTACACAACAAAACCAGCTGTAATGTTTATTTTTAATTTATTCAATATCCTAATCAGCATAGCAGCTGTTCCTTTTGTTGTCCAATGTACACTTCATTACATGCACCTACAGTAGAGCACCGAGAATCCATGTGTCCATATTGTGATTGATTTTACAATTGATATCAACGGCTTTCACATGTAGAAAGTTCATACATTCAACAAATCGTCAATATCAGATTATATAAAAAAATATTTATTTATTTGAATGGAATTCACTTAGGATCACACTCTCTAAAATGTTAATGCAACAAGATAAAAAAAAACATAACTAACCAATTTGCTGTAAAATATTGTAAAAAAGGGGGACAAAGCTTCGGCATTTAAAAAGTATATTGTTTGTAGTTTACCTGGCGTTCCGACAGTTGACCGAGAATCCTTGAAAAGCGAAATGTCATAACAGTTCGAAATTCAAAGAGTGGTAAAGTACCTTACCTTTAAAGTACCTACCTGGAAAGTACTCTTTCGTAACCTTAAACTAAATTGGTTTTTTTAACCACACCACACAATTAACACATAACTCGCGCAGTCGGAAAACAAATCAAGAAGCCGAAAGGGATAAACCTTGGTTGCGTATAAAACTAACCAAAAAGAACGCACAAATGATTACTTTTGATCGCGTAAATAACCTATTGTGAAAATGCTGCACAAGGTAATGCGTGATCGAGAAAATAATCGCAATTTCGCGATGCAAATTAGTAATTTGAAACGAGAGTATGAGTCCGAAAACGGATAACCAAAAATGTCACTCATAACTGACGAATAAATGATGAACAAAAATTTCACTTAGAAGACTGACAAGAGCAAACTGATCAACAACCTATAATAAATAAAATTGGATCCAGAAAATAGGAAAAGAAATGGTTTTCTTGTTCGCTCTGTCCAAAGCTTTACGCGCCCCATATGTTATTTTCCGACTTTTGTTCGTTCTGGCGAAGAATTGGCGATCCGAATTTAGTTCGCCTAAGCTAAATTCCAACAAAATGTTTGCTGGGATAGTTCATTTTTGAATTCTACCATCAACGATCCCTACTTTCAATTATACAAATGACTTTCACAAAGGTACGTTCATGGAGAAGCTCCATCTTTGTTATAGCAAAATTCAACAACAGTGTTGGGTTGCGTGGAATATAGACGGGGAGTCGGACAGAACCTGTGGATGTTGCTGGTACGTCTAGCCCTTTCTATTGATTTATATTTTTTGAAGAGTTTGAGGAGGAATTTCGATGAACGTGGATTAGATTCAACAACATTGTCGTTGTGAGAGCTCAAGTGGCAGTAATTAAAATTTATAAAAAAATTAATTAGCAAATTGACCGTAAAAAGGAGACAAATTCAAAACAAAACAAGACAAAATTAACGCAGTCGGCCAGAGTAAGCCACATGGGAGATCCAAAGGTCACTGCCAAATAAATTTTTGCATAATTTCGTGTATGATCGGTGGATTGAACTTTTGCTTTTAACTCCTCGATAAAAAGGGCATAAAAAGAAGGAATGCACAGACGAGTCACACTGTGTTCTTTGCCAGGAGTATGACCCGAGACCAGATGATTTGAAACATATTCCAGGAACAGGGAAGTGTCGGGTCTTCCAAGAAGCCCTAACCAAGGCAAAAGCGCTTCTGCAATGATTCGTATACTTCAAATCAATCTACATCAAGTATCATCGCCCAAGACCTCCTGGAACAGTTTGCGAGAGACAGGCAAGCTGACTTACTACTGCTGAGCGAGCAACATCACACCAGAAACTCACCAACATGTTATCCTGACGAATCCGGTACAGCCGCCATCTGGGTTCGGAACAGTGCTCAGCTACAAGTGCAGATGGTTTCGTTTGGGTTCGGTGTTCGGGAACTACCCTCTTAAATGTATACCTAACTCCGAACGAATCGTTGTCGTACTTTCAACTTAGGCTCAATGCTTTAGAGGACTCGGTTTCGAGTATTGAGGGCCATGTGCTCGTCGGAGGTGGCTTCAACGCAAAGGGAATCGATTGGGGCATGCCCCAGTCAGACGCTCGGGGCAAACGGATCGTACATGGGAGCACGAACTGGGCTCGTCGTACTGAACACAGGCCACACCCCTACTTTCCGTCGATTGGGTTGCGTCGGCTCCATACCTGATGTGACATTCGCCTCGGAGTGCCTAGCACAATCATTCAATCCTCAGCACAGCTAGAGGATTACTCGGCCAGTGATCACCAGTAAATAGCTCTGCAGATCCATCACGGTGCTTCCCGAAGACCACGCGCTTGTTCTTCTGCGCTCCGGTAGAATACTAAGAAAGCGGATATTGAGAAGTTTGTTGAAGTACTCATGGCACGATCAGCACTCTTGGAAGCAACGCTGGAGGACGGAGAACCTGCAGCAAGAGATGTCGTTAACTCATTAAATCATTACATCCGCCTGCAGGTCTTCAATGTCCCTACGAAGACCCCGGCACAGCAAGCCTACAGTATACTGGTGGTCACCTGAAATTGCCGAAAAACGAAGGCAGTGTCACAAACTACGACGCAGGACACAGCGAGCTCGAACCCGGGAAGAGGCATGTATCTGTTTAGCTGCTTACAAGTCATAAAGAAAATGTCTCCGTAGACTTATCAACAGCAGCAAGGCCAGTAGCTGGCAAAACCTAGTGGACGACGTGAACAGAGACCCATGGGGCCTGGGCTACAAAATAGTAATGCGGAAGCTCGGTGTCCAAAGATCACCTCACTCATACGAGGCAGAAAAAATGGACGAAATCGTGCGGGCTCTCTTCCCCATCCATCCCACCATCGTTGTTACCGTTTACTATGAAACACCAACGGAAATTCCATTTTTCACGAAGATGGAATTGGAGAAAGCAGTCTTGTCTCACAGTATTGCCACACGACGGGTCGTCCTGCTGGTTACTCTGGATGTCCGAAATGCATTTAACAGCGCTAGATGGGTAGACATTCTGGAAGCGCTAGAAAATCGTTTTCAAGTACCAGTGTACCTGATGCGGATTCTCAGGAATCATTTGAAGGACCGCAGCCTACTTTATGACTCGAAGGTGGGTACGTGAAGTACAAATCTTACTTGCAGTGTTGCTCAGGGCTCTATCCTAGGCCCGGACCTGTGGAACATCTCCTACGATGGACTGCTGCAGCTTGAACTGCCGGATGAGTCACATTTGATCCGCTATACGGACGATGTCGCGGCGCTGGTCGCTGGACGCACAGTAGACCATGCGCAACTCGGACTCAATACGTTAATGCGGAGGGTAATGGACTGGATGACCGCTCACAGATTCAGGCTGGCACTGGAAAAAATCGAAGTGGTCATCCTAACGAAGAAGATAATTCCCAGAGTAAGACCTATCAGTATAGGAGACGAGCTGGTCGAATCGAAATCAGCAGTAAAGTACCTGGGCGTCGTGATAGACTCGACGATGAGTTGTTCCCAACAAATCAAGGCAGTAGCTGATAAAGATCAGAACTGTGGGACGACGCTCTCAGCAAGGAGTTACACTGGAAGCGGTTGGCACAGGTCCAGAGACAAGGAGCATTGCGAATCGCATGCGCATACCGAACGGTCTCCGGGGCGGCAGTGCTGGTAATCGCAGGGGTGATACCCATCACCCTCCTTGCGAGAGACCGCAGAATTATTTACCCAGAGGCAAAGATCGAAGAGAAGAGATCACAAGGGAAGAGAGACGTCGCTCTCTCAGCGATTGGCAACAGTCCTGGGAGCAAGAAACAACGGGAAGGTGGACTGCAGGTCTGATCCCTGACCTGAGGCCGTGGTTCAGTCGAGTGCATGGTGAGATCGATTTCTACTTGACCCAACTCTTAAGCGGGCACGGTTGTTTTCGGTCCTAGCTATAGAAAATTGACAAAGCACGGTCTCTTAACTGTGTGTTTTATGCAGGGGAACCGGATGACGCCTGTCACACATTCTTCTACTGCAAAAGGTGGAGCCAGCAGCGAGGGGACCTCTTCAGCGAAATTGGAGAGCTCTGTCCGGAAACTATCGTCGGAGCAATGCTGAAAACAGTTGACAATTGGAATCGCGTGGCGCAATATGCTCGGGCAGTGCTGATATTGAAAAAAGTTTTATTGGAGCGCTGGGAGGCATCGGGGATGGATGAATCTCTTTTGTAGCACTTTCTTCCTCTCCCGTCCTTCCCGTTAGAGAAGAGATTCCCATAATCCGAAGGCCCCTCTAAGCGTAGGAACACGAGGCCTAGCCCGAAGTAATGTGTCAAACGGTTCCAGGCTAGGCTCTCAGGTTGACATGGGAGGTGTTTAGTAGGTAGTCCAAAAACATTTAGCGTCTGGGAGTCCCACACTCATGGCGTAAACAGCCTTCACCTCCCTACCACAAAAAAAACCCTATTGATACATGCTAGCTATTGATACATGGGAGGTGATTCCGAACATTGAGTGTTGGATGGTAGATCTGTCAATGAAAGCGCATCTTTGAGTCGTATGGAAATTACTCCTATCGATGAAGACAGAGTTAAGAATGCAACTCAGTTACTTTCAGGGCTCGTCTCATATTAATACAAGTAACGTATAACGAATTAACGATTGTGAAAGTATAAGTTAAAATTGCATTGCATGCGGTGGAAAAACAGAAAACTTAAAACAAATCAAAGTTTGACGTTGGTTTTCATTTCTTTTGATTTCCCGAAGAAACCACGAAAGAATTGACATTTTTAAGAAAGAGCTGAACACAGCAAAACCGATATTAGAATATGAATCCTGTACTGAAAAATATTTTTATATTAAAAAACATATATTATTGCATATAAATTATATTTTGAATATCTTCAAAATATGATTGGTTATCAATTATATAAATAAAATTTGACATTGATTTTTCCTTCCTTATTCCCTGAAATTCCTTACTAATGCATGTCTCTTGAATTCCAGGTGAAGGCACAGCCGTCTTTGAAGATCTTCATGATTACATGCGTAGTTTACACACTATCCTAGATATCAAGCCAAATGTTATTTATCCAGGTCATGGAAATATTATTGAGGTGACTCTCCACAAGTGTCTATTTCGTTGCTTCTAAATTATTTTTTTTTACTTAGGATCCGCTACCGAAAATACAATACTACATAGATCATCGCAACCAACGAGAAAAACAGATTATTGAGGTTTTTCGTCAATTCAAAGATAAAGCCTTCACAGAAATGGACCTTGTCGAAATAATATACAAAGAAACACCAACACATTTGTGGAAAGCAGCTGCTTATAATGTCAATCATCATCTCAAAAAGCTTGCTAAAGACGAAATTGTTCTTGAATCACAAAGAAATAATGAATCTGTTTGGTCTTATGCTAAGAAAGAATCATCTTTGTAATAATGATACGTGAAAATTTTTATGCACAATATATTTTTATAAACTTCCGTTTGATAAGATTACTGTTTCGACAAATTTTTTCTGTGGCACAATATTAAAAAACGAAGCGAGGTCGAAACCACAAACCGAAGATGACAGACTGCTGAAACGCATATGTGTTTGAGAGATACATTAATAGCCTCTACAGTTCTAAACTAACAGTTGGATAAACAAGGAGTAGCGAGGCCAAGTGGTAGCCAAATCAAAAATTATTGAAGAAAAAAAATTTAAAGTGTACTCTCATTACCTGGAAAAACGAGGAAGGGTAGAAGTTTCCAAAGACAACATAAAGTGTAACGTTATCAAAACCTTGAGCCACGAACGCCGTTAAATTGGTGGTGGCATGGATTGGTAATTTGAGGATTTACAGCTGGACAGACGAGAGCGTTAGCCACGGCGCCATAAAGAAAAGGTTAAAGAAAGCTTGGGAAAAAGAGCTTCTACCGAACGCGAGACGCAACAAAACAGCGGAAAACGACAAAGGGAAACCATAGGAAGCGCTTGTTACTGCTAAGGGAGCTGGCCGGCCCATCGTTGAAGATTGGAGTAAAACCCGTCGGGTTGTCAGCGAAAAAAGCAATAAAAGGTTAGCTCCGGATCACAGGTAGAAAGTCATACAGAAACGTGAGTGGAGTGACGCCTTTTGACGCCTTTCTGGACATTTTTCAGGTATAATTTCAGTAAAGTCAACGAGGGATGGTTGTAGTCCAAAAATCGCCGATTAATGTTGTTGACGCGTGTGAGAAGAAGGCTTCTCAATCTTTTTAACCTTGCAATGGTTGGTGTTTCATACCCTTCCATATTGTTTCGATGTTTAATCTTTCTCATGATGTTCTCTACTTTCTCAATCCTTACCAGTCAGTTTCTGCAACTTCGACATATAGAAATCTATTTCATTATTAGTTAGATTTCTGTCATTAGCAACCATAGAGAAAGCGTTGCCATCATCAAAAGGAGGGCATTGCTTTAGGTTATTCCGATTAAAAATTTTTTGAAACTTTCCCCAATCCGTTTTTTTGAAATTCAACAGATGATTTTCATGTTGAGCTGGAATGAGGAAGACATCATCTCTGTGATGATTGATTTCTATTACGATTGCGTTATGGTCGCTATCATAAGAAAGCATCTGTAGTTTTCGTTGAGGACTATTAAAGCTGAATTCAAGTCTTGCGTCAGCAATACAAAGATCCAAATATGAATTAGTCCTAGGGTACGTTGGGTGTTGCGACCCATAAAGATTGCGCCTGTATTCAATTTGGTTCTCTGTTATCCACGATTTTAAGAACACACCTTTTGGATTTTTGTTGACGTTCAGCCATGATGTATGCCAAGCGTTAAAGTCATCAGCAAGACTATAGTAGCTATGCAGTAAATTCAAGTATTTCAAACAAGGAATTAAGCTCGTCCTTGAACTTGGGAACATTTCGACCAGTTGCATAGGCAGAGATAACAAAGAAGTTATCCCTAGCTGGCAGTGAAAATTTGAAAACGGACACTTCTAGAAATTCAAAGTTTTTAAATTCGAGTTTTTCCATATTTTGGAAGCGAAAGGGTCTGCTAACCAATATCCCGGGCTACCTCTTCCATTATCGTTCAGCCTATCGTTTCTTACGAATTCAAAATCCTTGAATGTCATGCGGTGTCATGAATTAAGGTGGGTTTCAGTGAGAAGCATAATGTCTGGCTTTTGCTTAGTAATGAATTCAAGGAGAAAGTCACGTCGATGTAAGGTAACAATGGAGTTGACGTTGATCGAGATGAGACGAAGCTTATCCATGGCAATGTGACTGGATGACAAGTTATTTTGAGACATTTGAAAGATCTAAACGATGAAAAACAAAGTTAATTTTAAAAAATTTTAAATTTTCAGAAGCGGTTCATGGTTTCGACTTACATTGTTTGCAGCATTATCTGCTGGTCCTCTCGCAGCAAGTGCCAATGATACTCCGAGCTTGACGGAGTCGAAAGGCATGACATGCGTTTTCTTTGGAATAAATTTCGCTTTTGCATCTTGTTATCGCGAGCATCCTCGATATGGTGCTGGATGATCAAAAACACTACAGTTAACGCAATATAATTTTTCTTTAGGCTCCGTCTGAGCCAATTTGCACTCACCGGGGGCAGGAACGTTTGACACCAGTACATTTGACACCAGTAACACTGGTTGATTTCTCATTTTTGGAGGCCCACCTCACCACTCTGAAATTCAAGTACCTTATTTGTTGAAGGGCACTTGGACTGCTTTTGTTTGAAATTTTTACCAGGAAAAGTGGTAAATTCTTCTTTTCTACGGTTGATCTTCTTGTCGCGAAAGTTTTAACGGAATTAATTCAATTTCTGGTGCAGTTTCCTTGAGCACTTGAAGAAGACCGTATCCGACGTATCCGACGTATCGACCGTATCCTCTCCGCAGTCCAAAACCCTCAACAAAATTTTTTGTTGAGATTTTTTTCTGATTTTTTCACTTTAGTATAGGTGAAGTGTGAAACTTTCCCAGACTTCAGCGTATGTTTTGCTCACTTGAAATCAACAATCGATTTAGTTTTGATAGTTAACTTTTCTGCGTTAACTCTTTTTATTTCAAAACTCGTTAGTTTTTTTACGGCTGCCAATAACCGAACCATATCTCTCCCGCTTTGGCCGAGAACATTAATTGGCGGAATTTTTTCTGTCTTTTTATTTTTCCTGGAATTTTATTGGTGGTTTTTTTCCAGAGGAACCAGCAGATCTACCAGCTGGTTCCTTCTCCTTATTTTTTGTTTTTAAATATTGAATAAAATTAATGTTGTCTTTATTAGAATTACCTTTAATACTTTCAACTTACATTTCTTCTTGCAATCCGTCCAGCGCTGCATAATAATTTTGTTTGCTGCCGTTTGTGTCTCCGGCACTTAGGATTTTTTCTTGTATAGTTTGCTTTGCATTCTTCTTTGCCTTCGTTTCTTTATTTATTTCCTGTTGTGGTTGCGGGTCTTGTCTCTTCATCCCTATGTTATATACAGTGCCGAGAAAAAGTTATGCAAAAATGTGCAAATAGACTGAATTTCAACTTTGATAACCAATTTCCAGCTTCTCAAAAGTAATACCCGCAAAATTGATGGTTCATAAGATTGTTCTATGTGTTCAAGATGATATTTAAGCGTGGTTTCCCCAAAAACATCTTTTTAAAAAATCGATGTAGTGTGTGTTTACTTCTTGATACATTCTAGAACAAAAATTTTTTTTAAAAAAGAAAGAAAAAATAATGACTTAGCATTCAAAGTATCAATTTTATTGATAGAATTGCACGACGCGTTTCGCTGAACTGGTCAGCATTATCAAGTGCAGTGACAGTGTGGAGCTTAAGCATACCTTATATACTATCAATGGACAAACATTTTTTCCTTAATTAATTATGTTAGTGCCTCAAATAAGGTCGACTTGAAAATATTTGTTTGGTCATTAAGGACAATAAAATTGTTATTCTTAAGGTGTTTATGGATCTCTAATGATTCTAAAATATTAAGTTTATGAGACAGGTAGATTGTGGAGTATTTTTAAGTTGTCAACAGATGGGAATTTATGGTTGGTTTCTAAGAAGTGATTTGCTACGTTTGAATTGGTTTTTTGATGAATGTAGCATTTAAAATGTTCATTAAACCTAACCTTAAAGGATCTACCTGTTTGGCCTATATACCCGCTATTACATTCCTCACATGTAATTTTATAGACTCCTGATTTATCAAATTTTTCCGTTGATTGTTTGGCGTTGTAAAAAATTGATAGAAAAAAGGAAGAAAAGGAAATTAGCACTTTGCTAGAATTTTGCCTGAAAGAAAACTATTTCCAATTTGAAAACACCTTCTATAAACAAGAAAAAGGATTAGCTAGGGGTTCCCCTCTAAGTCCACTTATGGCAGACCTTTTTATGGACAATATTGAGGGAACTATTTTAAAATCTAAATTTGCAAGACATGTCAGTTTCTGGTATAGATACGTTGATGATATCCTTATTGGTTTTGTTGGAAATAATGACTAACTCACCCAGCTTCTAAACTTCTGCAACAAAATACACCCATCAATTTCCTTTACAGTAGATCAAGGAAATTATAGAAAAATTAATTTTCTCGACTTGACCATCACCAGAAACCATTCTAACAATCTTGAGTTCAACATTTTTAGAAAGCCTACCTTCGCGGATGCAACAATTCCAGCCGACTCATGCCACCCTTGGTCCCATAAAATATCGGCTTATAGATCAATGGTTAATCGTGCTTTTTCTATACAGCTTTCTATGGAACATTGGAATGCCGAAATATTTACCATCAAAAAAATAGCAAGGAATAATGGTTTTTCGACACAAATAATTGATCAGCTTATCAATAAAAAAGATAAGGAAGATACAATTCATAAAATTTACCCGAAAACGGACGAAACCATTCATAGAAAATATGTAACCCTTTCATATTTTGGTGCCATATGCAATAATATATCTCGAATTTTGGCTAGTGATAGTATACAAATTGCCTTCAAGCCGAACCAAAAACTATCCACAATTTTTTACAACGCTAAACAATCAACGGAAAAATTTGATAAATCAGGAGTCTATAAAATTACATGTGAGGAATGTAATAGCGGGTATATAGGCCAAACAGGTAGATCCTTTAAGGTTAGGTTTAATGAACATTTTAAATGCTACATTCATCAAAAAACCAATTCAAACGTAGCAAATCACTTCTTAGAAACCAACCATAAATTCCCATCTGTTGACAACTTAAAAATACTCCACAATCTACCTGTCTCATAAACTTAATATTTTAGAATCATTAGAGATCCATAAACACCTTAAGAATAACAATTTTATTGTCCTTAATGACCAAACAAATATTTTCAAGTCGACCTTATTTGAGGCACTAACATAATTAATTAAGGAAAAAATGTTTGTCCATTGATAGTATATAAGGTATGCTTAAGCTCCACACTGTCACTGCACTTGATAATGCTGACCAGTTCAGCGAAACGCGTCGTGCAATTCTATTAATAAAATTGATACTTTGAATGCTGTCATTATTTTTTCTTTCTTTTTTAAAAAAAATTTATGTTTTTAAAAGTTTGTATGCACTGCCAAATGAAATTTTGAGGCGAAGTAAACCGAGAAAAAGTGATGTAATTGTTGCTTTTTAATATAAATGCGGCATTTGCCTGGCAATTGCAGTCTGTCTTCAGAAGTTTTCTTCATTGAAAATACATTTTTGAGCTAGTTAGAGAAAAACACTCGTGAAGAAAAGTAATTTATAAATATTTAGGTAAAGTGTTCCATGAATATAATTGTTTAATCAATTTCCAGCCCTTCAAGATGAGGAAAGAAACCACCTTAGAAGAAAGGAAAATTATTTTGCGGCTCCATAATCAGACTGTACCATACAAGGAGATTGCGTCTATTGTCAACAGACCCATTTCAATAGTTTGGAGGATTGTAGACAGGTTCTGCAAGACCCAAACTTTGGATAACAAAAAGCGCTCCGGAAGGGAAAAAGTGCTATCTGAACGTGATATGCGAATAATCGAACGTGAAGTCAAGAGGGATCCTTTTATACCAGCAATGAAAATAACCGCAACATTAAAATCAGTATATAAAAAAGATGTTAGCATTCATACAGTGCGAAACTACTTGAGAAAATCAGGTTACCGGTGTTGTGTTCCACGAAAAATTTTAGCGAGATAAATCGTAAAAAAGATTGAATTTCGCCGAAGAATTTTTATGTTCTTCGGCGACTATCTCGACTTTTGGAAACGCGTCTTATTTACGGACGAAAGTAAGTTTAATGTGATTTCTCACGATGGACAAGCAAAAGTGCGTAGAAAGCCGCATACGGAATTAGACACGCAAAATATGATAGGAACAGTTAAACATGGTGGTGGCTCTATTTTGGTGTGGGGATGTATGGGGTATAATGGCGTTGGTGAACTTCATATTATAGAACAAAAAACGATGGATCACAAAGTCTACATCGACATTTTAAAGAATAGTCTTATTCCTAGTGTGCAAAAGCTGAACTTAGGAACGGGCTACATATTTATGCAGGACAACGATCCAAAACACACCGCCCACCAAACTCGAATTTGGATGCTTTACAATATTCCGAATTGTTTAAAATGGCCTCCACAATCACCTGATCTCAATCCAATAGAGCATGTTTGGGAAGAACTGTCAATTCGACTAGCAGCACATAATATTCGCAGTAAGTCCGTGCTTAAGGAAAGAATAATAGAAGAATGGAGCAAGATCACTCAAGAATATTGTGCGAATTTGGTTTCTTCAATGCCAAGAAGGCTGCAAGCGGTCATAGATAGGAAAGGAAATCCTACCAAATATTAAAAACCATTGATTTGACTAGGATACCTACCACAGTTGAAAGAAGATGATCATGATTTGATTTTTTGCATCACTTTTTCTCGGTAGCCAGAAGCTAATTGATTTATTTTTTTACTTTTCTCTTATAAAATAGTTTTTTGTTGCGTTGTTTGTTATTGTTCCATTAATTCTTAGAAATAAATAAATGGTAAGAATAAAAACCATAGGAATTTTTACTGACTAGTTTTGCCAATATGAAAAGCTTTATACAAAAAATTTCTCGAATATTTGTTTTTGCATCACTTTTTCTCGGCACTGTAGATCTTCGAGGGACTGTAGTCGTAGCCTTAATTCGTGGTTTTCTTTTCGCAGTCTTGTCACTTCCCACTCGTCTTCTATTATTTTCGTTTTGCGTCCGTCATCTGCGGAGTTTTCCTAGTATTATCTTTTGTTGACGAATGTCGCTAATTTCGTACCTGCAGTCTCTTCGGGTGGCCTCAACGGTAAAAAGCCGTCGGGTTTCTCTATACCAGCAACCCCGAAGTTGTCTTTTGATTTTTCACTTTTTTCAATACATCGAAGTACAAATAATCGATACAAATATCGGGCAATAGATACGGTCGATAGCTTTCATATAAGCCTCTTGCAATAAACGTTTTTTTTAAATTAATTTGTGTTTATAATTTAATTTGCAAAAATTTTTGACAGTTGCCTTGAAAAAAAACAACAAAAGACACGTCTGCACGCAATGAATGCTAGACGTAGGCAATCAGTTATTAAATCAGGAAAATGTTTTTGTGTTAATAATTACGGAGCGTCTTGTAAATGAGTATACGATGTGACGTGAATCAGGATTACAATGAAAGTGACTTCTTCCGGTAGTCTCTACACGGTTTTGTAGTTTCATCACCCCATCGCATATAAGTTTTCAGAAATATTTGATGTTATGAGGGTCTCGTGTTATAAAGACCAGTACCCTGAAGGGACACTAGTTCACGGAAGGATAATTCAACGGATAATCCCAAGTGGCATTCGATGGATAACATCAACTTGGTGGGGCGCCCGTTGTCCGGTCAATACTAAACTTCCATGAAGCTCTATCATTAAACGCATCCTCGCATGACTCAGCGTCCTACTTTTATTATTTCCACACATGCACTGTCTTCATGCGGCGGTAGGTCAGTTCACGCATTTAGCCAACAACAATGCTGGAAGGGAAAGCCGAACACCCATGGTATATTTATTGCACAGGCGAGCACATTAGTAGTGCTCGAATCCTCTTAAACACATAATGAAAAGTCTAACTACAAGGCGTTTCTAATGACGGCGCATTTGCAAACCATTCGGGCACACACTCATCGCTACTTAGGCATGCCGGACGGCACCACCAAAAAGACTTGAGTCTTTAATTCATCCTTTGATGTTATTGGTTAACCCGGGATTTCGCTCATATAAAACTCGAATGACCCATTTTATCACACAAACAATTTACAAGCAATTTCTTCAATTCGTTCTTTTGATAAATGTAAGCAGGTTTGTATTTCAACTTAACGTGAAGGTTGTTTTTCTTTGAAAATTGAAAGCGCTGCATGCTTATCGGAACGCTTATTTACTATTAGAAATGAAAACATTTTTACACATTAACAAAATGCAACAGTTTTTACAATTACTTTTCTGGGCTAAATTCTATAGAGGGGTCCTTGAAGTCGTGTACAGTTTCATACCATATATCTTCCGGCAATGGTTCCTCCAAGTCTTCTTCAAAATAGGTCGGTGTTGGAAGAGGAGTTTTTGGTTTCCGTAACGGCAATATCGTATCGTAGCAATGAACAATGGTGTTTGTTTCTCCGGCTATTCCATAGCCCTGTACCCACATCACATTATACTTTGTGTTGATGCGCCATATTCGCAGCCCTTTTAATATCCTATATCGATTACCCATATGACCAGGCATTTTTGTTCCTGGCCAAACCCGACCCTTCTCCCCACCACCGCCAATATTTCCCGGCCGACGATGAGTTTTAGTAACACCATGCGAGGCGGGCATTCCCTTGAAACCGTGCCGTTTCATGACACCTTGAAAACCACGATCAATTCTAGAATGTAGAAATAATTAATGGCATTTAAATAAACGTTAATAAGGCTCTCATTACGTTTTTCCTCGCACGTCGATGAAGTCACCTACGCGAAAATGGGTGACATTCAAAGGCGTTCCCGGAGCCAAAGCTGCTTCAGGAGTTACTAAAAAACGAGCCAGGAATTTCTTTGGCATGACTCCGGAGTCTTTGAAGAGACCGCAGTATTCCTTTGTTAGTAGACTAGGATCTGTACTCTCTGCTCCGACCACAAGGCAGCCGAACTTGCTCAAATTTTGAACCGATGGGTTTTGTGCAGGTTTATATTCCTCTGGAGGGATATACTTTATAACATGATTGTCTACCACCTGAAAAGTTGTTCAAGATGTTTGATTTTTGAATCTTTTCAGCCTAATTAAATTGAATCTCTACCTGGAGAAGAGTTGTATGAATTTTCTTTCCATTTTTGAGCCACAGTGGATAGTTTCCAAGTTTTTTGGCCAAAAGACCGCTGCGCCGTGTCTTCATAGTCCACTCAGCCAGTTCGTTTGCTTCTGTTTTTACCAAAGTACAAGCCGCATTCGAATACGTGGGAACGCCTTTAATGATAGCAGGCGGGCCATACTTTTCCTGAATTATTTCTTTCACGAACTGCTGATTCTCAACAGTTATGTTGTCTTCAGTGGTCTAAATAAAAAATTCGTTAATGTAATATGTGAATTAAAGATAAAACTAACTTTACCACACGATCTTTCCTAACAAACCAACTTGGGTTTCGTAACTTGGGTCGATGAATGTATTTGCGAGTTTGGATGATAGATGGAGAAATCCTGCAAAGCATTTCGATTGAAATGGTTAAAAGCATTGATTAAATTTTCAGTACCTTAATGCATTAAAGTCGAAAAGGAGAGACTTTAAAATAAAGGAATTTCCGCCGGTTAGAGCCATTACGACCGAAAACTTCACAATTGTTCCGGGCACTTAACCTACCAATTCGCTCGTAAGTTGACATGTTTTGCTTCGAAGTCGTGCCAACTGTCAATCAATTTTAAAGGTGCTTTCAAATAGCTGGAGTAAAGCAAACAGATTAGTGAATGTATTAACGGATTTCTAGTAGAATTGTACTAGTATACACAGAGAATTATTTTTTTTATCATGTAAGCGTTGTGCAATAATTTATTAAAATTAGTTTTCAGTAGAAATGCTTAAAACGGCAATTATGTACGGTGGTATTAATGGCAAGGAATTTTAATGGAAATTTCAATTTATTTCAATAATCGAATAAGAGACAAATTAGAATTAGAAAACTCTAGAATGAGAACATTAGAAAAAAAAGCGGATACATTTTGTTGATGGTTTTTCGTGAGTGTTTTTCATATTCTGAAACAGTTTCCTTAACACCTCACTTTACTTAAAACTATGCTTACGTCGACAAGAAATCGCATGAAAACGTTTAATATTCAAATATTCGGTATAATCCTTCGAGTCTGTACACTCGAAGGATTATACCGGACGGGACAAAACATTTATTGGTCCACATATCAATTCGACCACATACATTTCATTGGACTTCTGCACATTGCATGCATATCGGATTGCCCAAGGGTCAACAATAAAAGTTAGAAAGATAAACATCGTATCCCAAACGGTACGAGACGTTTGAAAATAGGTATATGCGAAACATGCGTTTAAAGTTCATAACATAAATAAAATCTCTTAAGCGAAAAGCGAATATGCAAATTTAAAACTCTTGGTAGAGTTTGTTGTTACAATTGAAATTCTAAATAGTTGTTTTCTTCAAAAACTCGAAAAAATAATGTTACGTATTTAGACCTAAAATAGCTTACCCTTATCCCATTTTTTAGGATCATTTACTTAGGAATTTGCAAGAACATATTATAAAATCTTAACCTCTATAATACTTTATTTCGCAAGACATCAGAAAGTGATTAGTCTGCTGTTTATCAACGCATCTTTGAAACGCCGACAGCTTCATAAAATAATCAACGGAAAAAGGATACTGAGGAATAACAGGAAATCGGATATTTTGTATTATCGTGCAAAGATCGTGAGGATGGTCAGCTGATTTGTTATGTACATATAGTATGCAACTAATTCTTCATATCTCTAATGAAATTTATAATTTTATTTCGCTGACGATGTAACCCGACAGGTAAGGTCAGGATTTCCGTTCGTTTGCATAAATTTGCTGGTGCATTTTTTTCATTATATTTCTATTTGGTTAACTTGCGTTTGCATAACAATGCACATAACACGGTTGAAACTCCTTATTTCAGTTGTTATGTGATGACTCCGTATTTTACGTGTAGACCAAGTGATACATAGACGGGCCACATTTTGGACCCCTTGCTTGCTTTTTCCGTGTTTTTGACAACAAGCGAAAGATAAAACAAAATCCAGACAACATTTTTTTAGAATTTAACGTTTTTATAGAAACTCTTTGTAAAAGTGACCGAATCTTAATGAAAATGCCGTAAAAGGAATTTAAATTAGTTGAATTCCATGGGACAAAATTGCAGGCGATATGTCTTTACAACGAGTGACTGGCAACTCCATTTGGGATATGAAATAAAGAAACGTCAGATGATGGTCAAATCGATGGAGATTTCGATGAATTGAAATCGATGGACTGTTTGTTCGAATAAATATAACTAAAAAATAAAAACAAATGGAAATTGTGAAAATAGAAAATAAAAAAATGAAAGTAACATAACTGAAAGTGAGTTAATTCTGAAATTGCACAAAAAAATTAAATCATTCAATGGACAATTGTAGAATGAAAAAGATATAGCACATTTGAACGAATCAGATTTTACAGATTTACAATTAATCAGTGAAATGGTATGAAATGATTTCAAAGCAGAGATAATTTAGAAATCAACAAGCCGCGAGTAACTCAAAAACATGTTTATCATTAAAAGGATTCAAAGACGCTTTTAAAAGTCAAGTGAAGAAAGAAATCCATGCGCAAACGATCCGAAATGCTCATATTCCTTATATAAAAAAGGATGAATTTGCTGATAAGTTGTTTTGAAATAAAGATAATGATTTTTGGGGGACATGTGAATTTCAAATAAGAAAAAAATTACATTGTCTAATCAAATAGACGAATCAGGATAGGAGAAAAACAATGAAGAGTGGTTGCCGAAGTATTTGAAAATTCTTGTAAAGGACGGTGATGGAAGATTAATAATAATACACATAATATTAGATGTGCTCAAATATATCAAGGGAGTTGGAATTTATCAATTCAATCGTGGATACATAAATTTTAATATATGCTCCGGTGGAATACTGAGAAAGCGGATATTGAGAAGTTTGTTAAAGTGCTTAAGGCACGATCACCACTCTTGGAAGCAACGCTGGAGGACGGAGAACCTGCGGCAAGAGATGTCGTTAACTCAACTATGAGAATCATTACATCCGCCTGCAGGTCTTCAGTGTTCCTACAAAGAACCCGGCACAGCAAGCCCCCAGTATACTGGTGGTCACCTGAAATTGCCGAAAAACGAAGGCAGTGTCACAAACTACGACGCAGGACACAGCGAGCTCGAACACGGGAAGAGGCATGTATCCGATTAGGTGCTTAAAAGTCATAAAGAAAATGTCTCCATAACTTATCAACAGCAGCAAGGCCAGTCGCTGGCAAAACCTAGTGGACGACGTGAACAGAGACCCATGGAGCCTGGGCTACAAAATAGTAATGCGGAAGCTCGGTGCCCAAAGCTCGCCTCACTCATACGAGGCAGAAAAGATTAACGAAATCGTGCGGACTCTCTTCTCCATCCATCCCGCCATCGTTGAAGCCGTTCACTATGAAACACCAACGGAAATTCCATTTTTCACGAAGATGGAATTGGAGAAAGCAGTCTTGTCTATGAAGGCCAGAAAGGCTCCAAGAGCAGATGGGATTCCAGCAGAGGTACTTGGAATGGTCTTCCACTTTTCCCCTGACCTGCTCCTCCGCATGTTAAACGCATGCCTGCGCGAAGGGCTGTTCCCAGAGTGCTGGAAGGTGGTGAGACTTGTGCTCATTACTAAGGAAAAGGGAGATCCCGAGTCGCCAGCTGCATACTGCATACTGTGGATTCTTGACACGGCCGGAAAATTTTTCGAAAAACTTATCAAGGGAAGACTCGCTGACGTGGTTCGTATTGTCGGGGATCTATATCCTCGGCAGTATGGCTTCAGAGCAGGCCGCTCCACCATCGATGCAGTTGGAGAAGTAGTGAGCGCGGTCCAACGTTCGGAGCCTCACAGTATTTTCACACGACGGGCCGTCCTGCTGGTTACTCTGGATGTCCGAAATGCATTTAACAGCGCTAGATGGGTAGATATTCTGGAAGCGCTAGAAAATCGTTTTCAAGTACCAGTGTACCTGATGCGGATTCTCAGGACCTATTTGAAGGACAAATCTTACTTCAGGTGTCGCTGAGGGCTCTATCCTTGGCTCGGACCTGTGGAACATCTCCTACGATGGACTCCTGCAGCTTGAATTGCCGGATGAGTCACGTTTGATCGGCTATGCGGACGATGTCGCGGCGCTGGTCGCTGGACGCACAGTAGACCATGCGCAACTCAGACTCAATACGTTAATGCGGAGAGTAATGGACTGGATGACCGCTCACGGATTCAAGCTGGCACTGGAAAAACCGAATTGGTCATCCTAACGAAGAAGAGAATCCCCAGAATACGGTCTATCAGTATAGGAGACGAGCTGGTCGAATCGAAATCAGCAGTAAAGTACCTGGGCGTCCTGATAGACTCGAAGATGAGTTTTTCCCAACAAATCAAGGCAGAAGCTGACAAGGCTGCAGCGCGTGTGGCGGCACTCATCCGATTAATGGCCAACATAGGGGGGCCCACCACATCAAGGATACGGCTCTTTATGAGCGTTGTGCAGTCGCTTTTACTCTACGGTCGCTTTTAATCTCCGGGGCGCCAGTGCTGGTTATCGCAGGGGTGATACCCATCACCCTCCTTGCGAGAGAGCGCAGAAGTATCTACATGTGCAGAGGCGAAGATCGAATAAAAGAGATCACCAGGGAAGAGAGACGTCGCTCTGTCAGCGATTGGCAACAGTCCTGGGAGCAAGAAACAAGGCGAAGTTGGACTGCACGTCTGATCCCAGACCTGAGGCGGTGGTTCAATTGAGTGCATGGTGAGACCGATTTCTACTTGACCCAGCTCTTAAGCGGGCACGGTTGTTTTTGGTCCTACCTGCACAAAATTGACAGAGCACGTTCTACTAACTGTGTGTTTTGTGTAGATGAACCGGATGACGCCTGTCACACATTCTTCTACTACAAAAGGTGGAGCCAACAGTGAGGGGACCTACTCAGCGAAATTGGAGAGCTCTGTCCGGAAACTATTGTCGGAGTAATGCTGAAAACAGTTGACAATTGGAATCGCGTGGTGTAATATGCTCGGGCAGTGCTGATATTGGAAAAAGTTTTATTGGAGCGCTGGGAGGTATCGGGGATGAAGGGATCTCTTTTAAAGCACTTCCTTCCTCTCCCGTCCTTCCCGTTGGAGAAGAGATTTCTATAATCCGAAGGTGCCTCTAGGCGTAGGAACACGAGACCTAGCCCGAAGTAATGTGTCAAACGGTTCCAAGCTAGGCTCTCAGGTTGACAGGGGAGGTGTTTAGTGGGTAGTCCAAAAGCATTTTGCGTCTGGGAGTCCCACACTCAGGGCGTAAACAGCCTTCACCTCCCTACCACACAAAAAAAATATATATATGAATATTAGAAATATGAAAAATGTGGTAGAGAAACTAACTTAAGATCACAGTTTCTACTTCGAACACGTAAACGACCCGAAACATACATCTGAAATTGTAGCTATCGCATCTTTTGCAAACTCCATCCCAAAGCACTAATGTCAATGTTTTCAAATTTGATGGAATGAACAGGTAAGGCGCATCAGCAATTATAACATTATGTCCAAATCACAATAGGAGTCAGTAATCCTCGAAGAATGGACGAAAATAGACTTGCAGGTTACTCGAAAGCTGGTGTCTTCCATGCAAAATCGATTTCAGTGGATCATTTGTCAGAAAGGGTATCTTACAGATTATTAATTTTAAAACAACTATGTATTTAAAGCTAATTATAAAAATTCTGTTGAAGTATGTCCACAATTTTGTACCCTGCAATTAAGAAGCTCGCAAATAAATCTTGTAATATATCCGTTTTTGCTTGTAATATTCTTGGTGCTCTGGAATATTTCAGGGTGCCGAGGTACCTGATGTGGATATTGAAAGACTACTTCAAAAATCGGAAACTCATCTATGACTCCTTGGGAGGCCGGCGAAGAATTGATTTGACATCAGGGGTCGCGCAAGGTTCCGTTCTGGGTCCGGACCTCTGGAATGTCTCGTACGATGAGCTTTTGAGACTGCAGTTACCGGGGGAGTCGCGCCTGGTTGGCTACGCAGATGACGTAGCAGTACTAGTCGCCGGACATACTGTCGGACAGACGCAGCTCAAACTGGATGCGGTAATACGCCGAGTGAGCGAGTGGATGACAGACCGTGGGCTTAGCCTAGCGCTGGAAAAGACCGAGGTTGTCGTCCTCACAAAGAAGCGAATCCTTCGTGTTATGCCGGTTCGTGTAGGGGAAATGATCATCGAGTCAAAAGAATCAATCAGATACCTTGGCTTGATGATTGATTCGAAGATGAGTTTTTTCGAGCAGGTTCGAGCGTCAGCAGATAAGGCCTCCGTGCGGGTATCGGCGCTAGACCGCATTATGGCCAACACACAGGGGCCAACCTCGAGCAAAAGACGTCTACTGATGAGTGTAATGGAGTCAGTGCTCTTGTATGGCTCCGAGGTTTGGGCTGATGCTCCTAATAAAGAGACGTACCGAAGGCGTCTGGCACAGGTGCAGAGGCAAGGAGCTTTACGGATAGCCGCTGCATACCGCACTGTCTCTGAACCTGCAGTGCTGGTAATCTCGAGGGTGGTTCCAATTAAATTACTTGCAGACGAACGGAAACGTGTATACTCACGTAGGGGGGAGTCGGCGAGAGAAACCGTCAGCCGAGAAGAACGGAGAAGAACCCTTATCTTATGGCAGCAAACATGGGAAAACGAAACGCGAGGCAGATGGACCGCACGGCTGATAAGTGACTTGGGGCCGTGGTTCTACAGAATGCATGGTGAGACTGATTATTATCTGACGCAACTACTCAGTGGTCACGGGTATTTTCAGTCTTACCTGTATAAGATGGGAAAGACACCATCCCCAACTTGCGTGTTCTGCCCGGGGATGACGGATGACGCATGCCACACGTTCTTTACGTGTAATAGATTTACAAGACTCCGTTCGCATCTCTCGGAGAAAATTGGCGTAATTTCCCCAGAAAATTTAACGGGAAAAATGATGAAATCAAAGGACAATTGGAACTGTGTGTCGCATTACGTACGGACAGTACTCATTATAAAGAAGGACATAATGGATCGCTTGGCGAGGGAGGATCATCTCTGTAACGCAATATTATAGTTACTAATCGCAATTCCTTCCTATCCATCCGTGAAGAGAGATTTCCCTTAGCCTGAAGACATCGCTAAGCGATGATTAATGAGGCCTAGTCCGAAGTAATGTGACAAACAGTTCCAGGCTAGGTTCTCGGTGTGACAGGGGAGGTGTTTAGTCGGTAGTCCGGTCAGGGCGTAAATAGCCTTCACCTTCCAAACAAAGAAAAAAAAAATATATCCGTTTAGCCATTATTACTGGTGTGAAAGTTTAAGTGAAATTAAACATAATATTATTAAAAGATAAAATTTTGTGAAATTTATTTAAGGATTTTTTTTATAACTGTTATTTATAAGTAAACATATGAAAGTATAAATTTATCATTTTGTCTGGCAATGCAGACATCTCAGAAAAAAATGAACCTTGGCTAAGAAGTCACAGTGCCGGTCATAGAGATATAAGATAAAGAGAGGCCCTATCCGTGTACAATAGCCTACGTAAGAGTCTGAAGTTTTAAACTTATCTTTTTTTTCCTCAGCTGTTCAAATGCTCGGCTCCATTCGTTTCTGCCATTCGTGTCATATGCAACATGATATTCGAAATTCTATCGAATTTTCAATGTCTTCACGCAATTAAAAGCACATTTACTTAATATTCACAATGTACTATCCAATCATCACTAATAACAGTTGAAAAATGCACAACTTTTACGTTTTTTGTTGAAAAGCATTAAATTTAAAATTATCCATCAATATTACTGCCGCCAATTTCAAATACAAGTTAGCTTACCAATTACAGCATATAAATAGCAAATCAAAAGCATTTTCATTCATTAAATGTAAAACTAATTCAATGTTTACATTTTCCAAACTCTTCGGCTACCTTCAGTTTTAAATTCAACAGTGGAGTTAACATCACAGTTAGAATAGCAATTTCTGTAAAGGAATGGTCACACATACCACTTGCACGTTGAAAGTATTATCAGATTGGTCGCTGAATCCTGCACTATAATCAGTCAACGCTAATTGAAAATGCGGAATCGTTTATATTGAACATTTCTAATTATCATAAAGCATATGGATATGCTCATTCATGACATTCACAACGGAATTAAAGATTTGAAAACATTTGATTAGCTGAGCGTGATTTATATCAGCTTCAGTTTGTAATTTGTAATACCAAATAATAATGTAATACCAAAATTGTAGATTGTATTGTAGTATCTACAATTGTATTGTAGATATTACAATAAAAAGTACAAACTGTAAATTGTGTAAAATTCTTAAAGCTTGTGCAAAGATGATTTTCTCTGCATGATCTGGTAAGATCGAGTTTAACATTTATATTTCTTCGACGGATAAATAAATCTCTTGTTTTATTTTATAAGACCAACTTTATTTATTAAATTCCCGGTATTTCAAAAAAGCACCCCAATGCAGCCTCACATTGGGTGAAAGGAGATAGAGGCTTGTCCGTACCTTTTGAAGCGAGAGAAAATAACTCTACTATTATTTACTATAATCCCGGTAAACAATTCTTATTGTATACATGTACCGGTATTCAAAAAGGCACCCCAATGCAGCCTCACATTGGGTGAAAGGAGATAGATGCTTGTCCGTACCTTTCGACGCGAAGAACTAACTCTCCTATTCGAGACAATTCCACTTCTATTTATACTATTCGTCGCCTACATGATTTGATTTCATTCAATTCAAAATTTCAATGTCTACTTTCTTTTAATTCAATTGAATTCAAAATATCAATGCCTACTTCGTTTTAATTCAATTGATTTCAATATATCAATGCCTACTTTGTTTGTATTAATTTGATTTGGGTAAGTGTAACATTTAACACCATTGCAGAAATATTTGAACTTTCGCAAGAATTATACGGAATCAGATATCTCAATTATATTGGTGACGACGATTCGAAAAAAACATTGCTTTTGTCATATTTAAGAATGCTTGTGGAATCTTGTCAAATTATAGTATGGTGTGGAAACGGTTTGGCATTTCGTAGTAGTTGTAATTCTGCTGCACGGGCATGCAAAATGCGATTCGAGTTACATACTTTCACAACAGCTCGACAGATGTTAAGTTAAAACAGGAAGAATCTCTGTAGGTGAGTTATGGTGCGTGTCGCAGAAAGATTGTGTCGCACAAACCGAGGGTATAGAGGATCACACAGCATCTTTCAAACATACTTATGCAGTGTCAATTATGAAAATAATTGACACTGAAGAAGGGAGCCACTCACTCCCGAAATATATATTTGTCAAAAATTAAAAACATAGCATTTTTTATAATGGAAAAACAACAAAAAACAAAATCTAATCTAGAAGTGCTAAACACGGGCCAACACACACAGTATACTTATGCAGTTTTTTCTGCTGATTTTTTGAAAGTGATAAAGCCGATAAATGGAGATTTGTTGAAAAGAGAGCTGCCAGAAAGATGCGATGACGGAATTACGAAGAACAACAACGAAACGTACTATCAGTTCATTTGAGATATCTCACTGAAGAACTTCTGGGTGGTATTCGTTACAATTACAGCCTATGCATCGTAACGATGCATAGGCTAGCGTAAAAGTATTGCAACGTGAAAAATTCCAACATGAATTTTTTTAAAGATTGACTATAAGTCCTGTTATCACTGCGTTATTATAGAAAGATAATAGTACTTGTCTTTTGAAAAATCCAAAAACAGTATTTCCATTAAAAATTCAATTTACTGATAAGCGGCACTGTGACAGGTATTGCAACTTGAAATTTGTAATCTTTATGTAATTTGTAAGAGAATTTGAAGTTTCAAAAATAATTACAAAATATAAAAAATGCACATATTTTAAGAACATGGTATATTAGTACTTCATGTTGCCTTCTTTTGCATCAATAACTACCTGCCACCTGCGGGGGTGGAGTCCACTAGTCGTTGTATGCAATCACATGGCACAGGCTTCCAAAGTCCTTCAATCTTTTTAATTGTCTCTTATGGTATTGTTTTCATGTTGATTATACGAGAACGCTTCAAGTAGGACCAAATATTCTCAATTATGTTCAGATCGAAACTATGAGGTAGCCATTCGGAACATTTTTAACATGTCTTCCGTAATGACACGGTGCGTTGTCGTGTTGGATGTTCCTTATTACAGTACATCTGTTAGCTTTACAAGATAAAGCGACATAAATCGCTGAAACACCCTTTATATATTTTTCAACGGTTTTTGTTCTCTCTTCGATGCGCAATTTCCTTGTTTTAATCAGTTTGTTGCATTTTAAAGAAAGACAACTTTCATATTTATCAACGTTTAGCGAAAAATTTTTCCCGAAATGAAAACCAGTTTGCAAAAACATTCCTTTTGTCATAGTGCAGTTAATCAAAAAATTGACTTTGTAAAGCAAATACTGGTTTTGCATTTTTCAAAAGGAAAGTATTTTTATCCTTTTATAACTCACTCTAATCACAACAGAGGCATTGGCGGACCTGTACGGCTGGAGCGTATGTGACTCCGCTAGCCTCTCGGACCACCAATGGATCACTTTTCAAGTGAGAAGAGGCGAGAAGATCCCATTGGTCTTCTGCAATCCTAGGAAAGCGGATTGGGACGGCTACACCAACGCTACTAAAAGATGTATAGGTTCACACCAGTCGAACCCATTGAGAAGTCGAAAGGACATCGACATTGAAGTGAGATACATCACAAGTATACTGGTCGATAGTTTCAGTGAAATGTGTCCAACCACTACCGTCAAACAAAAAAAGGTGGAACAAAGAACTGGAAAAGATCAGAAAAAATACTCAAAGATTATTCAGAATAGCTCGCCTCACAAACCGAGATTCGGATTGGGAGGACTATATACGAAATCTGAAAATTGTTAAAACAGCTGTAAGAAGAGAGAAAAGGAAATCCTGGAATCTTTTTTGCAGCAATATTGAGGGAGGAAATGAGACATCCAGGCTAAAAAGGGCTCTGAAAAGAGAACCGCATGTGGATACGATGCTCCAAAAGGAGGACGGATCATGTACAACAAATACCATAGAACGTCTCAAGCTCCTACTAAACCAACACTTTCCAGGCTCAACGGATGAAGAGACTGAACAAGCAAACAACGTGACTCCTTACCGTGCCCCCCCCCCTTCTTAAAGAAATCGTAAGCGAAGAAAAGGTCCTTTGGGCCATTAATACCTTGGCACCTTACAAATCACCAGGAACCTACAAAGTGTATCCGATCATGCTCATGAAAGCGGATATCACAATAATACGGATTTTGGTGAAAATATATAGAGCCCCCATATCCAAAGGCTATATTCCTCTGGACTGGAGAGAAGCTGGAGAGAAAAGTAATTTTCATACCCAAGCCGGCAAAAGCTAGCCACTACAAAGCAACGGATTACCGACCTATCAGCTTAACGTCTTTCATGTTGAAAACCCTGGAACGCCTGATGGATGGGTACATAAAACGCACCGTGAACATAACGGAGCTTTGCTCCAACCAACACGCATACCTCCCAGAGCGCTCAACAGAGACGGCACTACACGAAGTCGTAAGCAGAATAGAGAGGAACCTTGCCATCAAAGATTACACCTTGGCGGCCTTCGTTGATATCGAGGGAGCCTTCAACAATGTAAAAACTGATAGCATAGTAGCAGCTATCAAAAGATATGCAATAGACCCTTATCTAACTAAATGGATGACGGAACTACTAGCTAAAAGGAAGATTACAGCCGAGAAAAACGGCGTAACTTTGAAAAAATGGACAAACAGGGGTACACCACAAGGCCGCATAGTATCACCACTTGCCTGGGTACTCACAGTTAACCAAATAGTGGAAGACCTCAACGGGAAGGGTTTCAAAACGATAGAATACGCTGACGATATCGTTATACTGATAAGTGGAAAGTTCCCGGAAACCATGTCGGAATCGATGCACACCGCACTCTCACATCTTTCTGAGTGGGCGAAGCTAAACGGACTGCTCATCAATGCCGACAAAACAGAGCTTATTCTTTACAAAAAGCACCGTAAACCCGAGACATTTACACCCCCGACCATTGACGGAAAACATATGAGTTTAGTAAACAAGGTGAAATACTTAGGAGTGACTTTGGACAGTAAACTAACTTGGACTCCATACATAAGAGCAGTCACACGGAGAGCTACAGCGGCGCTCTTCACAATGAAAAGACTAATGGGGAAAAGCTGGGGAATAAAATCCAAAATTGCCCACTGGATCTACACAACAGTAGTGAGGCCTATAACCACCTACGGGGCATTGGTTTGGTAGCAGGCACTACAAAAGAAAACCATTGCAAAAGAGCTAGAGAAAATCCAGCGAATGGACTGCCTTGGCATCACAGGTGCCATTAGGACTACGCCAACTGCTGCATAGAGATAATGCTTAATCTCATGCCACTCGACAAATTCATCTTCAGAGAGGCATCACTTGCGAGCATCAGATTAAAATCCACATATGGGTTATCTAACCACACTCAAACGGGGCACGTATGCATTTTGAAAAAAATGGAGAGAATGACCCCGTCAAGTAAAAGGGAGCTGGATAGAATTCAACCAATATCGGACACAACAATTCCACACAAGATCAGCATTCTGACCAGAGAAGCGTGGAAAACGATGCAGGATTTCACAGCTGGAAGTGAGATTATGATCTACACCGATGGTTCCAAAACGGATGAGGGAAGCGGCGCCGGAATCTTTTCCCCAGATCACCCTCAACTCAACCGAAATTATAAACTGGAGAGCCACACCACAGTTTTCCAGTCGGAAGTGTTTGCAATAAAAGCGGCTATAGAAGCGGCAAAAAACAACCTTGATGGAAGTACACAAATACTCTCTAAATATACAAATAAGTCAGCACTGCAGGCACTTGCCTCTAACCGCGTAGTTTCACAACTGGTGCAGGATTGTAGGCAGGCTCTCAAAGCCGCAACAACCCTAGTAAATGTAAAACTGACATGGGTCCCTGGACACAGCGGTATAGAGGGAAACGAAAGAGCCGATGAACTAGCGAGAGCTGGATCAGTCGACCAAAATGCCACTAGAATAGACACAATTAAAGTGCCACTAACAACGGTAAAAAGGGAACTAGGCGAAATCCTCTGGAAAGAGACAGATACGGCTTGGAATGACAGGATACTGCAGGATAAGCCGAGCTATTTGGCCTCATCCTAATCGAATGAGGACAAAAAAACTCCCGGGGAAAAACAGAAATGGCGTTAGAACATTGGTGGCAGAATTATCGGGCCATAATCTTCTAGGTCAACACGCCAAACGAATAGGAATCCAAACGGATGACACCTGCCGAGCATGAAGCGAGGAGGAAGAAAGTACAGAACACTTCTTCCTAGATTACCCGAGTCGGGTCAACAAACGCCTTACTTGGCTGAGATGTACTGGCGCAACAGAATTGGAACACTTGGTGACGACAGAGCTGGGAGAACTCCTTGGCTTCTGTAGGACGACAGGATGGACCATATGTAAACAATAGTACTACACATGGGGATCTAAGGGCCGATTTCTGGCCTATGCTAGATTCCAACAAGTGGACCCCAGTGCAATAATAATAATAATCCTTTTATAATGACGTAGTGATAGCAGGACGATTAGTCAACGCAAAGTAAAAGCGAAAATATATACTATCATCTTGAAAAATAATCATGTTGAAATTTTTGACGTTGGAAAACTTTTGTCGCTGGGCTTATCTCTGCACAAAAATGTCGAGACATTTAGAGTGCCATGTGGTCCCAACGCCCACGCCATAGAAGTTAAAAGTATAGAGAGGCCCTATTCGTTTACATGAGTGTAAGTGAGTGACCGAAGTTTAAAACTTATCTTTTTCCCCCTCATCAGCTGTTATAATGTTCGGCTTCATTCGTTCCTGCCACATGTGTAGGCAACATAATAACCAAAATTCTATGGTTTTCAATGTTTACGAGTAACTAGAAGCACATATACTTAAAATTCACAATGTACTTTCCAATCATAGCCAAATATACGAAAACTATATTCATAAATCACTAATAACAGCTGAAAAATGCACTACTATTCAATGTTTGTTGGAAGGCATATATCAGCCTTGAAATTGGAAATTATCCATCAATATTATTACTGAAAATTTCAATTAGAGGTTAACTAACCAATTATAGCATATAATTAGTAAATCGAAAACATTTTCATTCATGAAATGAAAACATAATACAATATTTACATTTTCCAAAATCTTCAGCTACCTTCGGTTTTAAATTTGACAGTGAGAACAGTTAGAAAAGCAATGTTCGTAATTGAATTCATCTTCGCAAAATATTTCTGAAAAATAACTGAAGTTTTTTCAGTTATTTTTTTAAAAAGCAATTTATGTAAAGGAACGTTCACACATACTAGATGAACTACTACATCATGCACTTCAGTCAACGTTAATCAAAAATGTGAAAACGCTTACATTGCGCATTTCTAATTATCATTAAGCATAAGGATATGCTTTTTCACTACATTAACAACATAAGTATAGATTTATTAGTTTCAGATTTTAATTTCCCCATGTTCATTCGGCTCGAGAAAATTAAATCCGAAGTCGAGCATTTGTCGTAATCGTAAGGAATGCGCGGGGCTTAATTCGTCGGGAAATGAAGAATGGGTGAAGAGTTCTTTTCACGTTGTATGCCGAAGGTTTAGTCGATTCTCCTGTTTCCATTGGCAGCCCTAATTTGTTGATGGTGGGCCTCTTAATGTGATATTTTGCGTAGCTTTATTGATTTAAGGACAAAATATTGTTCAGGGGTATTTGGTTAACAAAATGCGAATGATAGCAAAACATGTGCTGGAATCAAATCAAGGAAATGTTGTGATGTTCTGTTCATAGTTCAGATCGTGAAATTTTAGCCCACTCATTTATTCTACATATGAGGATTTTTAACCCGGCGTCATGGGGGTGCAAAAGTGTTACACGGTCGTTGGGGTGGGTCATACAGACCCGCTTATTAGATATGAATTATATCAGAACTTTATTAATAAATAAGCAATATTTATTTTAAATTATCTTTTTAGGTATGCATGTAAATGAATAAAAGAGAAATATCATATAATATTAAGTTTTTTGATTTTTTAAAAATCAACCAAAAATTAACAAAATCTTTCCCTCTAAGTTAAATATAACTCTATAATTAATCGAAAATCAATTTTTTGTTTTAATTGGTACGTTTTCATATAAAACTAGAATATCTTAGAAACAAAATAACAAAATATCACTCCGCGCCACCATTTTTGCTATAGTCAGCGCAGAAAGGTACAATATGTTCCAAAAATATATGTTTGTTTCAACTCTCGCAAATGTAATTGGTTTTCCGGTCTTTCTTAGCTGGACACACCTGGCATCTTTTGCGAATATTAGTTTTCTTTGCCGAAGGCTCCTCTGAAGATTCGCCAACAAATTGTCCAATCTTTTTACGCAACTCGCGTGGTAGGCATGAGATATTTTGGCGAAGTTTTAGGAGCTCCATGACAAGACCGAGGCCCAAGTTTTTTATAAACCGTCTTCGTTTTATGCTTGAATTATTATTAATTCTATTCAGTATCAGACCATTAATGGCGGCTATATTCAATGAGGCATAAAAAATTGTCAATGGCCATCTCTTAGAATTACGATTTACGTCGTATGTAGCACATAGCTCATCAGCTACATCCACACCACATTTCGTCGCGTTATAATATGTATTAATTTCAGGTTTTTGCTTGTTTCCTGTTGATTGACTCTACTGCGACTGCATTGTCATGGTGTAAGCTAGCCATCAGTAAAATTATTTTATTTTTTTACGCACATGAGAAACAAGTGTGACGTCCTATTGAAAACCAAATCGGGATGAAAAAACTTCAACTCTGCAAGTTTTAGTGAATTCTAGCGGGACTTGTCTTTAATTTTTTCGCAGGGTACCAACCGATGTCAGCATATGTTTTCTGAGCAAATGCTGGATAAGCTCATAACTAGTAAACGATTTATCAAACGTTACATTGCGGTTTGTGCTGGAAATAGGCTGCACAATACGATCTACAACGTCATATGGCTTGTTGCTTATAGAAAAAGGGCCTTCCGGTTGCTTGCCAGGATATATTTCTAAGTTCTTGATGTAAGGATTTCGTGCGTCGACTAAAGCAATTATCCATCAATTATCCCATATTTTGTCTAACTATTGACGAAATGCTCATAGCTTTCCAAGGCAGATGTAAATTTCGTCAGTATATACCATCAATACTGACGAAATTTACATCTGCCTCGGAAAGCTATGAGCATTTCGTCAATAGTTAGACAATCACGAGGTATATATGTTTTCTTACAGTTTTCGACTAACGCTTGAAACAGTTCTCTAATCGCAGCCAAATTGTCTAGTTGCGCTCTTTGGTCACGGGTAGAAATATCATCGAAGGTCAAAGAACTTTGAATAAAATGAAACCTTTGTAAAGACATTCCGAGCCGAAATATATATTTATACGGATGTACTTTGATAAATTGGTACATAAAGCAATTTTAGGTCTGATGCGTGCATTAGTATACATAAGTATCTTTGGCAGCATGTCGTCAGTGACAAAAAGATTCCAGCATTCCATTTCAGACGTCATCGATTTTGCTTCTGGTACTACACCTGGCAACTGGTGAATTATATTTTCGCCTCTAGTTCTAATACTTTGTCGAAAAGGCTTCTTATGCCAAACTGTGCCAGCCTTACCAAGATAATGGTTGAAAGAATACTCACAGTTTGAAAAACTAGCTGATCCAGATATAGGATGCTACCGCAAGAGTTGCGAACGATTTCTATTCAACAGTGTAGACAGCGGCATATCATCATCATCATCAGAGTCTGAGATGTCTTGCTCTGTGTCACTGAGTTGACTGCGCTCACTCAAATGATCTTCTTCATCAAACTCCTGATCCGATAGCGCAACATCCGAGTCAGACTCTTGTACAATTGACAATATACGCTGTCGTTGTTCCTGTTATTGACCCATATTTTTAACTACCTACAAACAAATACAAATAAAACGAAAAAAATTATATATAGGCAACTAAAATCATAAACAACAATGGAAAAACTGAATATAAAGTCATAAATACATTTCAAAGAATTGAAATTATATGTATACATAATGGTGCATTATTGTTACATTAATTGCGGGGGTGGGTCTACCTTTTTCAACTTTGAATACGTGTAACTCCCTGTGTGGTCACCGCGCGACTAATGTGTTGCTTGCAATACTTAGAACGAATCAACAGCTCCAGCTATTGAGAAAAATGGTAATGTCGCACACTTAGTAACCGAAATTTAAGGCTGGTCTCACAGACCCAACCCCCCATGACGCCGTGTTAATTAAGGAGTGGTAAATTTGTGTGGATATGCGTAAATTTTGGTGATTCCGGACAAAAAAGTGGATCTAGAGCCTCTCTTTATCTTTCCCCTTTATGGCCCACGCCTCCTTCGCTCGATAGGACGATACGCGTGGGTCATTGTCGCCATCACTACCTCACCAAGATCGGATACATAATTGCCAATGAGCGTAAATTGATCAACATAAAAATGTAATGAACTCTAAAGCCAACATTCTATTATAACCGAAGTGGTAATTAATTTTATAATATTACTGATCAAACAATTGCACACTCAATTGCAATGGTCTATAATTGCATTTACAATTTTTTTGTGATGAAATAGTTTTATGCCGATCAATTTATTACTATTTTAATCCAAAAAGGAACGGTTTCATTTTAACTCGTAGTTATCTATGTTTAAGTTAAACTTTAACACCTCCAAACGTCTTGAGCTGCTTGTTGAGAAACAGACGTACGTTAAAGCAAGTGAAGGTCATATGGCTCTTTGACAACAAGAAATCGATGCTTTGGAGGCTGAGAAGTATGTACCAACAATACTGATGGATCTATTTGATTTGAGAGAAATTTATTTCTCGAAATCGTGTTTTTTGAAAAGAAAAAAAAAAACAAGCGTTGGCGGTGGACATGATACCTTAATAATTATTAATCAGAACGATGCTAAATTTATAAAACTCTAAGAACAATTTTTTCGGGTGTCCGAATTCCAAAAACGTAACTTTTCGGGAATTGCGGCCACTTTGCTGAAAATTGAAATCTTCACAAGCTCTCAGTTCAGGCCCTAGTCAACAAAATGTATTAACGAAGTCTTGTTTATAACTGATTTCAGATGAGCCGTCCTGGAGCTACCATGTCAACCGCAAGAGTTGCTACAAAAGGGATGTAGTGTCGTTATGTATTAATATTTTGAGTGAATAAAATGAAGACATAATCTTATTAATACTGTGTGTGTATTCTCCCCTGTTTAGCACTTCCAAACTATTTTTTTTGATTTTCCATTCCATTTTCCAATGGATGCATTTTGACAGAATTTCGGAATGGAAAATCAAAAAATAAAGGATAAATATTCATGTTACCAATAGATTTGAAATATATAATAATTATTTTATTGAAAAACAAATGAAGAAATCGTCGTTACTCTTCCCGCAACAACAAGATAAAGCCTCTACAGATCATTTTTAAAATGAATTTATCATAGATTTGGTTTTGCAACATCGCTTTTTTGTTGCATTACTACCGATTGTTTCAAAAGTGGTTCATCCTAAGCTGTTCTATCCTATAAGTTTTGATCCTTGGGAGTAGGTAACCATAGTTGGGTTTGTATTATGTCACGCAATAATAATGATTTACAATAAGATGCAATTATTTTTTCTTCATTTGTAGAGTGCATTAATTACATTTTCTGTTTTATTGTAAACCGTCTCATTTACAAAATTTTATTTGAGTTTAAAATGGCAGCTAATTTGTACTTCGGTGGTTGAGAGATCTAGAGTCCATATTCTGTCATCTGTGGACTAAGCGGCTTTCCACCAATTGTTGAAGACGTTTGTTGAGTTTCTGAAAATATATTCAATGTGAAATAATCCGTTATGCTGACTTTCATTCTATCATACGTCATTGAGCAAATATGTATTTGTCTCCAATGAATTATGCACCAGTGATTTAATTTGGTCAGCCATCCATTTAAAGATGCCTAATCCAGATATATCAATTTCCATTCTCCTGAAGAGAAACTTTAACTTTAACCAGTTCTGAGAAAATCGTTTAAAGTCTACCCTAAAGTAAAAACTTGAAGCATGGCTGCTTTGAGTTTTACTTCGCGACGAAAGAAATTTGTTGAAGTAGTAGTTAGTTTAATTTTTATCCTATTCGCCGGTAGATCGACCGTTATGAAGCCGTGAAGGATCCAGTAATTCCAAAATCCATAAGTAACCTGGAATTATAGTAGCCTGTGCAAAAACATAATTGGATGCCTAATTAGCGCTAATTACCGCGCATTTGCTTAGTTCTAATTCACCAAACAGCGTTATGTGTCCATTTTCCTTGTTTGTAATTTTCGAAAATGTGATTTTCCTCTGAAGAGATTGTAAATTTGATAGTTTGACGTTTTCCGCAACAAATCCTTAAAAGAGAAAGTAAATACGATTTCATCATTATATGGTATCAGTCGATTACAGAAGTTTGCTTGAGCCAATGAAATGATGGTTTAAGAGGAATTATCTGAATAAAAGCGAATACTGAGCACTGAAGATCCTGTCATAGTACTTGTGCTCATTTTAACTGCGAAACTGTGGCGTTTGTTAATTTTATAAAAAAAATGTTAACAGCATGCTTGGTTTTTCGGATGTGATAACATGCAGGAAATAATTGAGTAAATCTTGGTCCGAAAGTTGTGCAGAATCCTTTCTAAATCGATAAACTTATTTACTTATATATACATTTTGTTCATCAGTTTGTAAAAAAAGTGTTAGTTGAATCTGAGATTTGACACACTGCGTTCGATCTGCGTCCTTAATAATTGATGGCATCAGTTCGTTATAGCATTCAATGCTTCCTTCAAAGTTGTACTTATTCGACTTTAAAATTCACTTCAATATAAACAAGAGTCCTAGCAGTCAGTTTTTGGTGCCGCCTTCAAAATTTTGGTTCGATTCAATTGAAACGACTCCGTCTCATACAACCGGTGTCCTTTGAGGGGAACAACTAAAACATAGAGAGCTGCGTCGGGAACATATGCTTTGAAATAATTTTTGGTCAAAGAAACCCAGCGTAAACTCATTGCTCATGCTTTTAAACTATTGTGACATGTTCGGAAAAGGTTACGCGCCACTGTAGTCGTCTTAAGAGAAAAGTCATAAAAAAGTTCAACTACCAATACATCGATAATTCGCGAAAACATAAACATAAACAAGTTGCGTGCATTGAGTACAACAAATCCGGGTGCAAGTGACTCAGCGCATCAACACGAGAACAATCCCCATGGAAGATTCTGGGTTGATTGGTAGTTGTATAAAAGCGACTACGGCGAGCGGCGAAGAGAGTATTGTCAATGAAATGAAGCAGCGAGCGACAGTGCGTGATAAAAACAGTGCTTAACAGTGTGGTGAAGTAAAATCATGTTCGAATATAAGTGATTAGAAAAGTGATTGATTAATTAATGTAAAGGTGAACTCATAAAATTGAAATAGTGATTCAGTGAAATAATTGTAAAGTGTTTGAAATTTTAAGAATAAATGTTAAGCACCTATTTTTAAATTATTCGGGTGTGTTTTATTCACTATTGCTAAAATTTGCGAAGAGCAAACAGGTCGTGCACCTGGCCAAAGCGCAACACTATTTTAACCAAAGTCTATGGGCGTATGAACTTCTGTTTGTGGAAGATTTGTTATTTATGAATTTGTTCCTAGATACTAAATGGCCATATTAACATTCATTCTGTGAAAGAATAGATTCCTGCGTGAGCTTTTGCTAAATGAAGTAATAAATCTCCAAAGATGTGTGCATAGTGGCAAATAATGTACTAATTTTGAAAAATTATAGTTTCATACCCCTGAAGCTCCGACATTGTGATGTTTATTTAAAAATATCTCAAAAGGTTGAAACTACTAGTATCAAATATTCTATTGGGGTTGAACTATTTAATTTATTTTAGAATAACGGAAATTATGGTATTTTCAATGCTCATTTAAATTCATTTTGGTCAACTTAGGGTGAATACTAAGAGCAATTAACTTTTTGTTATTTTTTTGATAATAAGCTGTTCTATTTGATCCCAAAATATGCGATTTTTGGCATTGCATTCCAAGCTTTAATGTTGCAATTATATGACGTTTCGTGGACAAATCACAAAGATATGGCAGTTTTGTTGACAACATGTGATTTAATAAAGAGTATAAAGAGTAGAGTAGAGCCATTCAACTCTAAGCAAAACTTGGTAAATATGTATCAAAATCATTCCGATTGATGCAACAAGTGTATGGCGGTGATCGTTTAACCCTTTCGCTACGGCAGTGTGCTTCGTCGGAGTGACACCGCTGAACGGGCCACCGTGGCGCCGATCATTAGGATTAGCTGCACCGTACGGAGCAGTACGCCGAAAAGTTAGTATCGCGCTTAGGTGAACTGGAGTTCTAACTTACATCGTTAGGTGCATCTTCCTCTTTCTCTTGAGCATACGATTCTTTAAGTGTAATGTCAAAGCACTTGGAGATACGTTGATTATTAACAATGAAAATTAAACTGGACACAGACCATTACGCGGATGTTGTCTATAGGCGGCACTCGTACACAGAGGTCGTCGCGTGGGTGTCGTCTGGAGACGACGCTCGTACACACAGATCGTCGTGCAGATGTCGCCTATAGACGACGGTTTTAGGGATTCACTCAACCTAAGTCCATATAAAAACACGTTGGATACAACGTAATAAAATATATTTATTATCTAGGAAAAATCACGTCTATAAAATATGGCGGTTCACTTGCGAGAGAGTGATTACAGGAACCTGTCAAAAATTTATATCCTGCCGATCCTTACTTCGTTCCATATTCGATAGTTTGAGTGGCAATGTCGCCACAGTACTCCCTCTTGGATACACACACCACACGCTCATAGCGAAAGGGTTAGCCAGTTACAGTTTTTTCTGTGACTTGAATATTTTTTTTGAAAGTGAGAAATGGAAAATGATAAACACACAAAACGGCCATGATCAGTTGAAGTCAAGACAAATTTACTTGCGTGTACAAATCAAAGTTCAATCGCAGAATATTTTCAGATGGCAAAAATTGAATGCAACCGTCACACGTCGGCAGTAAAAAAAATCAACTCAAGATAAAAAAACGACATGATCCATTAAAAATCATATACAATGCTCATCACTTGCCACTTGTCCATGCCAAGGAAATTTTTCACCAACAAAACCTTCCAACTAGTCAAACAGTTACTGCCACGTCTAACTTTCAAGGTTTATAGTGCTTGAAGGCCAACATCCGACGTGTTTGACCCGAGTATTGTGACCCAGGCAGTAAGAACTATCAATCATTGTTGACTTTGAGAAATAAGACAAACAATTATTCAGGTATCTTGTTTGATTTCACTTAAGAATTAAACACAGCATAAGGCCTCGAAAAAACTATGGGGAAAATCACACTCCTCATTGAACAGGCAAAAGAAGACAACACAGTCACTACACCGATAAAGGAGTAGAACCCCTACAAACTCTCTCATGACGTTAAAGTCATTATAACGAAGAAATATCGATACCGGAGAAGAGCTAGAGCTTGGACTAGTGGAATTCGAAACAGTTTAGACGAGTCCCAAAAGGATTGATGGGAGATTTTTGGCTAATTTCACAACTAGTGGAGAATGCCTTCTGAAGAATGGCAAAATACTTTCGTTCAAGAAATATGGCAGTTGTGCCATTCATAAGTGGCCCAAATAGCATCATATACGAGGAGCAAATGAAAAAGCGTTTGTAAATACGCTGGAGATGCAGTTGGAGGAAAATACTCGGACGCACTGGATACCGAAGACTTTTTTTCCCTTCTTTTTCCTTTTCAGGAGAGTTTATTGGTCATTACCAAAGACTAAGGGTCAGCCTTAAATATCTTCTGTCAAACTGTGTACTATACAAACGATATATACGAGGGTCACGTATTATGTCGTAGGAAACGCTTAGACATGGTTTGTTTTGAATGCTAAATATCATAGACTTGAAACCGATAAAATAATGATAGTTTGCGATCGACTTTTGATCATTTTTTGAGTATTTGGCTGAAAAATATCCATGTTCCGACTGAAGATAAGAAGAACATCCAAGAAGAGTATTTTAACACATTTCAGTAATCCGATTCTTTGCCCACAAGCGACGGCAAAATCATCTTTGTCGTTTTCAATAACTACACTTGGCATGCGGAGACTAACAGAGAGTATAGCCTCCACATTTTTTGTACATAAAAATATCCTTTAAATTGCAACAACTTGATAAAACATATTCTGATCTCGGTGTGACTAACATTCAATATCTATGAAACTAGGTCCCTCCTAGGAGCAAAAAGTCATATGGGTCATTATCTAATAGAGAGAGTCTGCACACGTCAACTGTCAAGCGCGTATAGAATCAAAACAAGGCCGTGTAATCGAGACTCAAAATCTCAAAACGAGTCGGTAGCTTGGTATACTCAGGTCAACATAAAAATTTAAGCCAATTTCGAGGAACATCTTCAACAGAAAAATATCATGTGACTTGGAATGAACTGAGAAAGTTTTTAACCTCAAAAGGACGTGCGATTCTGCCAAGAACAAATGACAGGTTCGATATGGATTACTATAAAGTGCTCACAAGGTAGATAAGGCATACAGCCGATGCATAGAACGAAGTACATACATGAATGTGGACAATCTGATAGCTTCAGCAAGCAGTTAAAAGAATTATCAGTCATAAAAAAGGGATTATTATGGTGACATATTGAGTCAACATAAGAACAATCTGACGAGCAGGATATTCTTTTTCCAATTGTTGATTCGAGTGTTTGCAACCTTCGAAAAAAATTAAAAAAAATTCTTATTATTTTCCATTTCCAGGTGGACGTTTTTATTTTAGAACAGACAGCTGTTTCGAGGCCGATATGGTCCCTTTTTCAGTATTTTGTCTTTTAAAGTGAATTAATAATTAAACATAAGATGGATATGAGGATGCCAAACCCTTCTCTATCCTTGCAAAAATCCACAAGGGAGGCCAAGAAATGAGAATCATCACAGCTGTTAATGGGCCAACGCAAAACATACCCAACTAAAGGAAATAGGAAGACTTGGACTATAAAGTGGGACACATACAGTAAAAAAACTCCAGAAGTAGTAGAAAGCCTAAATAAACAATGTCGAATCAAGGAGAATGAAATATTAGTTTCATTCGACGTAGAATCACTATTCCTATGCATCTCAATCAAAGAAGTGCTATATATATCCTGAGGAATGGATTACAGAATATGAAGAATCCTCAGAATGGCGAAGAAAAGCTAAACTATACACTAGACTAGCTAAACTATGCTATGCTATGATCGAAACATATTTCACGTTCAGGGGAAATTCTTCAAAGTAATGTGAGGAGCACCGATGGGTAATCCTTAATCCCCTTTTCTAAGTTACCACTTAATTAAAAGATGATTTAAAAAACGGGGACTCCTTCCAAGCTTTTGGGTAAGATATGTAGATGATATCTTGGCGAGAGTTAAAAAGATTGAAAAATTGTATTTAAAAAAGAAGTAGAAAAAACGGACAATTAAGCTTTTCCAAGATCTTAAGAGAAGCGAAAACTTGGCAATACGAAATATACAGGAAGCCAAGACCAACGCAACGAACAATACCAGCATGTTTCAACCACAGCTGGCCGCATAAAATGGCAATATTCAACGTATGGATACACACGCTACTCAGCCTTCCACTTAGCGAAGATAACTTTAACAAAGATGAGCAGTACATCTAAGAAACGGCGAAGAAGAACGGACATGGAACGGGAAATCCTAAACAGGAAGAAAAAGAAAAAACAATAACAGGAAGAAAAAGAAAAGCAATTGGCAAATGACAACCCAACAACGTTCTTCAAACAGAACAGGGAAATCAACCAGCGAGAGAAGAAATGGCTAGTCGTTACGCGCACAAAGTTGGATGGAAAAATTGGACAAATCCTCAACCCGTGGGACATATCAATAGCGTCAACAAGCAGCAACACAAAAATGAGTTCAAGACTGAGAACATCAAAAAACAAAAAAGCGGAAAAGCAAAAAGCGGCATATATGAAATTGTATGCCAAAAAACCCTAAAACCTACATAGGACAAACAAAGAGGTTGGTCACAATGAGAGTTCAGTAGCATCTACGAGAAACTGAAATTAGGAAGAAACGCTAAAAAATCGGCGCATATCGGTCGGTTGTTACAACACACATAGTAAGTGCCAGCATAAAGTGCAATTGGAAATTGGATGCATATTAAACTATTTTCATCCAGACAACAAAACAGCAATAACGGCTGAACACATACACAGGAAAGTGTGACATCAAACTGACGAGGCTAGCCGCATCAATAAAACAACAATAAAAAAAAGCAATGAGAGTAGGCACTTTAGCTAAACACCATAAATAATCATAATTAGTAGGTTTAAACATGGTCTTTAGGATTTGATGTCATTAACATACTTTAGGATAATGAAGCGAAACTTATTGCATGATAAATACCTAAGGTTTAAAATAGATAATTCGCCCACTTAACACTTCGCCCATAACACTGAAGAAGGGACCATATCGGCTCGAAAAGGCGGTGTGCTCGAAAATAAAAAACTTAATCTGAAAATGCAAAATATGAGATTTTTTTTAGTAAGAGCAAGATATGCTTACAGGATTGTAGAAGACCATCAGCGTGATTTTTAAACCAAATCAAAAGCAACTTTGAGGGAACACTGACATATACTGAAGAAGTACAGCAGCGCCTGGGACCTTAAATCAGAGACCTTTTTACCCCTTACAAAGAGTGAACTAACCGATCAAAAGATAGAAGATGTTAAATGACCTAATACCGAAAATAGCAAAGCGTCAAGCATAGAGAAATTCCCAGCAAAACTCGTTAAACAAGGACGTTGATAGATTCTAAATTCACTTTCTATTTACAATATGGGGTTAGATTTACCCCATAAAATATTGTTTCTTTTCTGTGCATGTATTGAATAGAATACATGCACAATAGGCCTGGTGACTAGTTTTGGGTTTTTTAGAGATTGAGTTTTTTTTCAAAAAGTTTGTGCTTCGTCTGTAGAAAATGAGGGAACCCTCGAAATCAGGGATATTGACCGCGTTACGGATATGACGTAGGTGGAAGAGTGCCTCAAAATGGTTTTCCCCGAATTAAGTGGACTCAAATTACGACTAACCCCTGAAAATAATAGAGGGCAGCGCATAGTCATAGTCGACTTAACTGAGCAACAAGCCGAAAAACACCTCTGCATTGGCAAAATAAACCAACCCAAAAAAAAACTAACTGAATCTTAAACTCCTGGTCACGGTTCCAGGCTAGGCGCTCCGGTTGACAGGGGAGGTGTTTAGTCGGTAGTCCAGTAGGTTCACTGGGAGTCCGTCACTCAGGGCGTAAATAGCCTTCGCCTTCCTACCAAAAAAAAACTCCTTGTCAGCTCTACAATGGAATACGAATACGCATTGGCGAGGTAAAGAAATGTCGAAAACTGCACTTTGAGTTTACACATACAGTTGAGTTGCGATAACTTGACTGGTACGGGACCCAAGTACTGTCAGATTATCGAAAATGTCGGTATACCGAAGGGTCGCTATATTTCAGTGAATCCAGCCTAGTAAACTCCGAAATTTCAATTACATAGAGTTTATAAATTCATATTTCATTTGCTGAAGAGGTTAAAAAAATCAATGCAGGATTTATTTTACAAAAAAAGTTTATTCGACGAAAAATAAAGCAACACGATGTTCACAAGTTTACGATTTGAAAAATAGTTTTTTGTTTCTTTTTCTGAAACATTTGGTCACGCTTTCTCTTGAATGCCTTCAATCATTAAAAAGTTGCTAACGTCAAGTTGGTGCTGCTCGCACCAGTGCACCAAAAAGTTTGCAGCCTACATAGCTTCTTCATAGCTGATCGAGAATTTGGCTCGGCAGTCTCTTCATTTGTATTATCGTGTGCATCCTAGAAATCCCATCTTTTTTAGCTTTCCATAAATTCCTGTGGAATATTAATATCATCGCAAAGTACATGAGTATCCTGCACAACTTCGTTGTTATCTTGAGATTTCTCATTTTCATCGTCTTTATTTCGAAGGAAGGGTGTTCTGGCCAAACTCTTTTCCAGGATTTAATAAGAGTCGTAGGCTTAACATGTTGCCATGCAAATGCTGTGTTAAGAACTGTGTTAATGTTGAAATTTTCCAAAAGTGTGGTGAGATTTAGAGAGGGTAGAGTACGAGTGAAGTCGGATGTGCTTGTCTGTATTCGAATTTTTCGTCAGGGTCGATAAGTTTCTCAGATATGATTTCGCTAAGAACGGTCGGTACTGCGTTTTCCATTATTTTAGAGAGTGAAGAGACAGGACTTGTAAGTCTCGAGTGAAAATGTCCGTTAGATTGTTACCGATGTTTTCTTGGAGCCATTTCTGCATATTGTTTGTGGCAGTGTCGGATCCGGGTGCTTTCCGATTGTTAAGTTGAAGTCAATTAAGACTTTGGTGGTCCTGTGCGTCTATATGTTTCCTAAAACTGCAGCTCCAGCATTTCTACAAGCGCTTCTACTTTTCCCTCTTTGTCGTATATGATGTCATTTTGGCCGTGCATAGATGACAAAACCGCTTTATTTTGTGAACAAAAGTGCTTAGAAAAGAAAGCATTCTCATTCGGTTCTAGACTCTGCAGGAAACTTTCCTTTTGACCGTTTTGCAACTAATGTATTCTATTTCGAATTCAGCCATTCAACCAATTGTCTTTCGTTCGTAGTCTGAGTGCATGGATAATGCATTAACTCTTTTTTGGCCTCGCGAGAGAGAGAGAGAATAGGCGTAGTAGTCATGAGACACATAGTAAGCCTTGTGTTCCCTTACCGGAGTTATGTGTTGTCCTCCCTTACCAGCTGGGGTAAGTGCCTTTTGCAAAAGCTTTCCTTACGTTTTTAGTTGTGTATAATTCTTGGGAGAAACTTTTTAAGCCAGATCGTCGTGAAAAACTTGTCAATCGGTTATCAGCTTTTATTTAAGAGGTTTGTCTCTCATTTTAGAGGTTTGTCTATGTAGACGTCCTGTATTAGGCAGTGACGGTCTGAGCACAGCTCATTGACAACATTTTTCCTTTAACAGGAGGGATCGATAAATTCTGATGTCTATGTCTATATGTGTTTTAGCATGAGCTATTCAGCTTCATTGGATATATTCACGTTTGGGCCTTTGCTTGTAATGAATCTGCTAATCAGAGTTCCGCTTCGATTGCACCCCAGTGCCTTTGGTGGGCATTGAAATCTTCAATAACAAAAAGTAGTCCTTCTATATTGAAAAGTGAAATGTGAAATCCTTGTATAGGTATTTGATACGAGGCAGATTTAACAGTGTAATGAACTTAAAAAACGGCACTTTCATTGCTACCGCTCGCTTTTCTAAAGTTCTCGGAAGTAAATCAGATGGTAATTTATGTTTTTCCTCACAGGGATGGCCGTGTTTTCTTCCTTGCTCGCTTATTATCGTTCCTATTGAAATTATAGTTCGAATATTGGAGACAAATTTCGGGCTATAGAAAAATTTTTTGAATGAGGATAGTTTTAAATTTAGGAGGTGGCATAAGTTGGCTGAACTATCTATTATCTTGAGTTAAATATTAACATCCCACTTAAGTATGCAAACATGATTCACTGGATATATTGTAGTTAGGCGGAATGTCTTTGTTATCATTTCTCAATGCATCATCAATTGAAACTGATTTTGTACACTGGTGACAAATTATCCTTATTATCCCTTATTTTTATATTATTTGTCTAATATTGTGAACGAGGAGGATGTTTGTGGTATAGAGTTTATGTGTGTAGTAGATTGAGAGTCGTTTGTGATTTGATTGTTAGCTGAGACCTGCGTATCGGACCTGATGTTTGTAGCGTTTTTGGGACACGTTCGTAGTTTGCAGGGTAGCTGGCGGCGACAGTTGATACTGTCGGACACTAAGTTTGTTGTTCTGCTTGAAGTGATATAGATTTTTATATTTGTCGCATCAAGCTTGAGCATGGCAATTGCCCAAGGCATTCCCAAGCTGTTGACAGTTATGGCACGCGGCTTTTACCCTGGGGGAACTTCATTGCTTTGACCTAGCAGATAGGATGACTTATTGACATGTATTGAATAGAATACATGCACAATAGGCCTGGTGACTAGTTTTGGGTTTTTTAGAGATTGAGTTTTTTTTCAAAAAGTTTGTGCTTCGTCTGTAGAAAATGAGGGAACCCTCGAAATCAGGGATATTGACCGCGTTACGGATATGACGTAGGTGGAAGAGTGCCTCAAAATGGTTTTCCCCGAATTAAGTGGACTCAAATTACGACTAACCCCTGAAAATAATAGAGGGCAGCGCATAGTCATAGTCGACTTAACTGAGCAACAAGCCGAAAAACACCTCTGCATTGGCAAAATAAAAATAGGTTGGGTGGTCTGCTGGATACGGTGAAGAGCAGTTCCTCTCCGCTGTTTCAAATGCCTAAGCTACATTCATATAGCACAAGACTGCAAAGGGCCTAAAAGGAGCTCTTTGAGTTATTTGTGTGGCAACACAGGGCAAACAGTAATAGAATGCACGGAAGAGGCGCATTGCTTCCTCTGCGAGAACGCTGAACCCAGACCTAACATATCCCTGAGACATATCCCAGGAACAGGGTATTCAAAGAAGCCCTCACCAAAGCCAAAGCTGCTCTGCAATGACCGGTGTTCTGCAGATAAACTTACATCATTAGACATTTAGACTAACATTAGACACGGAAAGCCTTCGGTGTATTGGTAGTCCACTGAAATAGCTGAACTAGTTGAGGCACTAGTGGCTGGGCGCACAGTCGATCAAGCGCAATTAAGGCTTAATGTACTAATGCGCCGGGTAGAGAGCTGGATGATCACTCACGGGCTTAACCTAGCGTTAGAAAAAACCCAAGTGGTCATCCTAGCCAAGAAGAGGATCCCCAGAGTAAGAATGGTCCTAGACGGAGACTCATAGTAAAGTCAAAACTATCAGTTAAGTATCTGGGCTTGCTGATAGACTCTAAGCAGAGTTTCTCGGAGCAAATTAAGACAACGAAAAATAAGGCTGCAGCAGGGGTCGCGGCAATTACTCGACAAATGGCCAATCATGGGGACCAAGTCCAACAAAAAGGCGACTGCTGATGACTGTGAATGAGTATGGAGTGAAGCTTTCGACTAGAAACTGCACCGAAAACGGCTGGTACAGATGCAGAGACGAGGAGCACTGCGGATTGTATGAGCATACCGCACAGTCTCTGAGTCAGCGGTGTTCTGCCTTGCTAGATCCCTAGATCCCCATCCCTCTGCTTGCTAGAGAGCGTAAAAGAATCTACCTCCGAAGGCACGGTGGTATAAAAAAAAAGTTGCTCGCGATGCGAGACGATGCACTCTCAACGAATGGCAACAATCATGGAAACGTGAGCTAAAAGCAAGATGGACTGCTCGGCTCACCAATGACTTGAGATCGTGGCTCAGTCGAACGCATGGTGAGACTGACTTCTACCTGACCCAGCTACTGACCGGAAACGGTTGTTTTCAGCCTTATCTGCACAAGATTGGTTAGTCACGGTCTCCAGATTGCATATTCTGTATTAGTGTGAGGGATGACGTCTGTCACACTTTCTTTTCATGCAAAAGATAGGACAAACAGCGCGGTGACCTTGCCTAAAAAGTAGGAGACCTTCATCTAGATAGCCTTATCGAAGAGATGCCGAAATCAGTTGACAAATGGAATCCAGTTGCACATTACGCTCGGGCAATTCTAGCCACGAAAAAAGGCATACTTGATCGGCTGGAGGCGTCGAGGGTGGAGAGTTTCCTTTCTGACCAACTGTGAATTAGAAACATATTTTAGTTATATTAATTATGAATGCATAACTATTCAACGGTTCAAAAGTCTTAAGGCTTGTCAGTTGCATGAAAGTCTCTCGAATTATGTAAAAAACATTCGACAGGAAAAGTCAAGAACGAAGGCGTTGCACAAACTTTTAAAGCACTTTGGGTAGTTGATTGCATTTCAAAATAATAAGAAGTAAAGAAAAGTTCGAGAGAAGTAATGCCAGTAACGAGACTATCTCCACGGTCCATTGCTGGGTCGATTCAATGAAGGAATCGAAAATTGCACCTGGAAAATCTTAGAAGACTATTAAAAGTCCTCTTTGATTGTGGAGTAATGAGTAGAACGAGTCCTGACGGAAAAAAATAGGGACTGACAATACTCATCTTGTTTTGCTCTCCGAACATCCCTCAGGGATGGATACACTGACTCTGGACGTCTGTGTGCATAATGTTTAACGAAATCTTCAGCCCAGCGAAGGATGGAACAAAGTATGCATTTGTATTCTTGACAATGAACTCTACTGAATAAATATGCATATTTTGTTCCATTCTATTCTATTCTAATTCTGTGAACATCTACAAAAATTACAGTGGACTGGTAATGCAGAAAACAAGGCCCAAAAACGAGCTGTGGTATAGTAAAAAGAAAAAGAAAGTCACAAAAACGTTGGAAAGACCTAGCAGAAACTTTGAGCGGATAATTTCATCCAAAGTTAGCAGTCGTAAGTTGAAGGATGAGCACGATTGGAATAAACTTTTCTAGATACGTTGTCCTGGTTTAGACTGTCACTCAATAGATGATAGTGTGACCAGATGTTTAAGTAATTACTTTTTGTCTCACCACTGTTGAGTCAATGACTTAATGACAACTGGAAGTCCTATTGCCTTTCAATTGCTTCACCAGCAACTTTTTTCATGTAAAGATTTTGTAATTTACATAGTAAGTCGGCTGCAACTGAAGTGTTTAATTCGGAACATAATGAACGCAACGACTGAGAATATATTTGAATCAACTAATAACATTGGAATTTTACATTTTAGGGTTGTTTTTTTTTTAATTTTTCAAAGACTTTTTCCATGATTATCACATAATTGATTCTAACAAATAAATTCACTTAATTACGACGCAGAGTGAGAACAATTTTGGTTACTTCTGGAAATCAATCAACTTAAATATATTTAATTAATTGTTAAATATTAAATTCTAATTAGTATCGGTTACAAGTTTCATTTTTATGTTACTTCAATAATTGAGGCCCATGCAAACAGTATTGGAAGATAAATATGTTACTTTATATTATATAAGAAAGAAAATCTAGTTATGTAGCACATGGCAGCTAGGTTGCTGTTCCAAAAGACCCATTTTCCAATATTTGCAGAAGTTTATTAGAAAGAATAAAAACATTTTAAAATTTTAAGGCACACATTTTTGAAGCTTTATATAGTATATTAACGGTGAGTGTTGATTGTATTCATGAATAAAAGCCCAAGCAAATTGATTTTCGAGGTACAATTTCCGCGATTGAAAGGAGAAAAGTCTATAATAAGCATGCTACTGTGTTATTTCGCCTAAATATTACTTTTAAAAATAAAACCTTGTATTGAGATTTATACTCACATCTCGTTTCATTAGGAAGAATTTCCAAGGAGTTCGATACCGCTTTTCACGTTTACGGGATGACTGTGAATATCCTTTTAAATAGAAAGCCCCTTTGAAATAAAATAAAATTGCTCCAAATGTTCAACACAGGATTATTCCATCAACACAAGAGCAACAAGAGCATCAAGAGCATCATGGACAAGGTCCTTATTATGGATAATAATCAGGTTTGAATAATACCTGTCAATAATTTTGAGAGCTCTAAAATAAATATTTAATACTTTTCATGAGGAGTGCTAGGCAGCATGTCCTCTGCTTTTGTTTCCTTAATTGTTTGTTGTTCCATCCAAATCAAATCAAAACTAAAACTAATTCAAGAAATAGGTACAGGTCCCAACCAATTAACCTATTCCAAATGACGGTCTTTTGGTCATTTTTGAATCCAGTCAGATGTCAATTACGACGTTGTTAGCACCATACAGCCCACCGCGAACCTGGCCCTCAGGATGCCTCACTCCAACCTTTCTCGGCACATTGATTGCGACCTCTAATTTCGAAATCCATTTAACTGCCTTAGCCGATTTATTCCACCCAGTCCTTTCGAGAATTGCAACTCTATCTTATCCCTGTCGTACAACCGACCGTTGCCAATAGATCCAGTCTAGGTTTCAGTAGGTTAAATTTGCTTAGCTGACCTTTTTCCCATTTTTGTGGTTCAATTATATTCCATTGAAGGGCGGATCCAAAGAACAAACCAAAAGCAAAATTTTATATCGGAGGCTATGTCTGACGGAAACCAGCCACCCGAGCATATGTTAAGTGGGAGATAGAATAAGGAGACATAACGACAGAAAAAAAGGCGTACGATACCATACAAGTCTCCAATACAACTTGTCCCACTAATTCCAAAGAAACAAATTAACACTACAAATGCTGAATAAATGATACATTTGTCTATGTGACACAGACAAATCAACGACGGTCTGATACATAATTACGCAAAATAACATCAAAAAAATTTCCGCAAAACGAGTCTACGTTGGAATATATATTTTTCCCAAGATGACAAGGGACCAGGGAAAAATAACTAATATTTTTGGATGGCAAAATATATAGTTCCACATTTTTCATATTTCAAAAGTGGAAAACGTCAACTTAGCAATCTATGAGCTATAATGGCCTGGACCTTTAATATTCAATACCTCTACAATAAGTCATCCTATCTGCTACGTCAAAGCAATGAAGTTCCCCCGGGTCAAAGCCGCGTGCCATAACTGTCAACAGCTTGGGAATGCCTTGGGCAATTGCCATGCTCAAGCTTGATGCGACAAATATAAAAATCTATATCACTTCAAGCAAAACAACAAACTTAGCGTCCAACAGTATCAACTGTCGCCGCCAGCTACCCTGCAAACTACGAACGTGTCCCAAAAACGCTACAAACATCAGGTCCGATACGCAGGTCTCAGCTAACAATCAAATCACAAACGACTCTCAATCTACTACACACATAAACTCTATACCACAAACATCCTCCTCGTTCACAATATTAGACAAATAATATAAAAATAAGGGATAATAAGGATAATTTGTCACCAGTGTACAAAATCAGTTTCAATTGATGATGCATTGAGAAATGATAACAAAGACATTCCGCCTAACTACAATATATCCAGTGAATCATGTTTGCATACTTAAGTGGGATGTTAATATTTAACTCAAGATAATAGATAGTTCAGCCAACTTATGCCACCTCCTAAATTTAAAACTATCCTCATTCAAAAAATTTTTCTATAGCCCGAAATTTGTCTCCAATATTCGAACTATAATTTCAATAGGAACGATAATAAGCGAGCAAGGAAGAAAACACGGCCATCCCTGTGAGGAAAAACATAAATTACCATCTGATTTACTTCCGAGAACTTTAGAAAAGCGAGCGGTAGCAATGAAAGTGCCGTTTTTTAAGTTCATTACACTGTTAAATCTGCCTCGTATCAAATACCTATACAAGGATTTCACATTTCACTTTTCAATATAGAAGGACTACTTTTTGTTATTGAAGATTTCAATGCCCACCAAAGGCACTGGGGTGCAATCGAAGCGGAACTCTGATTAGCAGATTCATTACAAGCAAAGGCCCAAACGTGAATATATCCAATGAAGCTGAATAGCTCATGCTAAAACACATATAGACATAGACATCAGAATTTATCGATCCCTCCTGTTAAAGGAAAAATGTTGTCAATGAGCTGTGCTCAGACCGTCACTGCCTAATACAGGACGTCTACATAGACAAACCTCTAAAATGAGAGACAAACCTCTTAAATAAAAGCTGATAACCGATTGACAAGTTTTTCACGACGATCTGGCTTAAAAAGTTTCTCCCAAGAATTATACACAACTAAAAACGTAAGGAAAGCTTTTGCAAAAGGCACTTACCCCAGCTGGTAAGGGAGGACAACACATAACTCCGGTAAGGGAACACAAGGCTTACTATGTCTCTCATGACTACTACGCCTATTCTCTCTCTCTCTCGCGAGGCCAAAAAAGAGTTAATGCATTATCCATGCACTCAGACTACGAACGAAAGACAATTGGTTGAATGGCTGAATTCGAAATAGAATACATTAGTTGCAAAACGGTCAAAAGGAAAGTTTCCTGCAGAGTCTAGAACCGAATGAGAATTTTTTCTTTTCTAAGCTTTTTTGTTCACAAAATAAGGCGGTTCTGTCATCTATATACGGCCAAAATGACATCATATACGACAAAGAGGGAAAAGTAGAAGCGCTTGCAGAAATGCTGGAGCTGCAGTTTTAGGAAACATATAGACGCACAGGACCACCAAAGTCTTAATAGACTTTGACTTAACAATCGGAAAGCACCCGGATCCGACACTGCCACAAACAATATGCAGAAATGGCTCCAAGAAAACATCGGTAACAATCTAACGGACATTTTTAACACTCGAGACTTACAAGTCCTGTCTCTTCACTCTCCAAAATAATGGAAAACGCAGTACCGACCGTTCTTAGCGAAATCATATCTGAGAAACTTATCGACCTTGACGAAAAATTCGAATACAGACAAGCACATCCGACTTCACTCGTACTCTACCCTCTCTAAATCTCACCACACTTTTGGAAAATTTCAACATTAACACAGTTCTTAACACAGCATTTGCATGGCAACATGTTAAGCCTACGACTCTTATTAAATCCTGGAAAAGAGTTTGGCCAGAACACCCTTCCTTCGAAATAAAGACGATGAAAATGAGAAATCTCAAGATAACAACGAAGTTGTGCAGGATACTCATGTACTTTGCGATGATATTAATATTCCACAGGAATTTATGGAAAGCACAAAAAGATGGGATTTCTAGGATGCACAAGATAATACAAATGAAGAGACTGCCGAGTCAAATTCTCGATCAGCTATGTCGGCTGCAAACTCTTTGGTGCACTGGTGCGAGCAGCACCAACTTGACGTTAGCAACTTTTTAATGATTGAAGGCATTCAAGAGAAAGCGTGACCAAATGTTTCAGAAAAAGAAACAAAAAACTATTTTTCAAATCGTAAACTTGTGAACATCGTGTTGCTTTATTTTTCGTCGAATAAACTTTTTTTGTAAAATAAATCCTGCATTGATTTTTTTAACCTCTTCAGCAAATGAAATATGAATTTATAAACTCTATGTAATTGAAATTTCGGAGTTTACTAGGCTGGATTCACTGAAATATAGCGACCCTTCGGTATACCGACATTTTCGATAATCCGACAGTACTTGGGTCCCGTACCAGTCAGGTTATCGCAACTCAACTGTATGTGTAAACTCAAAGTGCAGTTTTCGACATTTCTTTACCTCGCCAATGCGTATTCGTATTCAATTGTAGAGCTGACAAGGAGTTTTTTTTTTTGGTAGGAAGGCGAAGGCTATTTACGCCCTGAGTGACGGACTCCCAGTGGACCTACTGGACTACCGACTAAACACCTCCCCTGTCAACCGGAGCGCCTAGCCTGGAACCGTGACCAGGAGTTTAAGTTTCAGTTAGTTTTTTTTTTGTGTTGGCGGGTGAAGGCAAATTACGCCCGAAGTGTGGGGCTCCTAGCAGCGCATGCTACCAGACTACCCACTAAACACCCCCCTGTCAAGAGACCCTAGCCTGGAACCGTTTGACACATTATTTTGGGCTAGGCCTCTTTTTTCTTCGCCCTAGAACGCCATCAGCCTAGAGAAATCTCCTCCCAGCGGGAGGGGATGGAAAGGGAGGACTGGTGGAAAGGAAACCCCCCTAGACCCCACGCCCAAGGTTCTTCATGGTACATATTTTGGCAGTAAGTATTGCCCGAGAGTAATGTGCCACACAGGTCCATTTGTTGAAACTTTTCAGCATTTCTCCGACCAGATTGTCTGCAGAAAGCTCTCCCATCACCTTCCACAAGTCCTGCCGCGTCCTCTTCCACCTTCTACAGTTGAAGAAGATGTGACATGCGTTGTCCCTTTCCCCGGGGCAGAAAATGCAGTCTGGGGACCGTGATTTACCAATCTTGTGCAAGTTAGACTGAAAATACCCATGCCCGCTAAGAAGCTGGGTAAGGTAATAATCAGTCTCACCGTGCCTTCGACTGAGCCACGATCCCACGTCCCCTGTAAGGCGGGCAGTCCAGCGGCCATTAGAGTCACCTTCCCAGGACTGTTACCCCTCAAGTATTGTGCGCAGCCTCTCCTCTCGGTTGACAGCATATCTTGAGCCCTTCACTTTTCAGTCATAAATTCTCCGTCGTTCTCTAGCCAAGATCCTGCGATCACCAACACCACCGACTCAGAGACAGTGCGGTATGCAGACGCAACCCGCAAAGCTCCTCGTCTCTGTACCTGGGTCAAGCGCTTTCGATACAGCTCCTTACTGAGAGCTCCGGCCCAAACCTCAGAGCCGTACAGCACACATGAGAAGTCGGCGTTTGCTCGGCGTGGGCCCACCGATGTTGCACATTAGCCGACTTAAAGCTGAGACGCCTATCATGGCCTTTTTCGCCGTTGCCCTGATCTGTTCCGAAAAGCTCATTTTGGAATCGATCAATAGTCCCAAATATTTTATTGCAAGTTTAGACTCAACAGTCACATCTCCGATCTACAAAGGAATTACCGTGGAAATTCTTTTCTTCGTGAGAATGACCACCTCGGTTTTCTCTAGTGTTAGTTTAGTGTTAATTCAGTTAGTAGAAGTGTTGCAAGTAAGGATAACTTCACGCTTTGGCTTGAAATGATTATGTTTACATTATATTCACCGATGAATACGTTAAAATTTCAATTGACAAACCAAAATGCTACAAATATTGATTATTGCCGATTCTATTAAAACATGTCAAAACGTGTCAAAGCTACTATGCACGCCCATTTCAATCACTTATCGTCCAGTGGACTTTTGAAACTTCACCATCTTCCGTCTCGTGCTGATTCCGCGCTCTGAAAATTAACTTGAACCAGGTTATATATCAAAATGACTTATGACTTATCTCGAGTATATAGCTGGTGACACAAACAAAATAAATCGGACAAGACAACGAAACGCGATGTTAACGCGTGAAAACAATTCAAGTGTTCGTCAACCAGGGATTTTATTTTAATAGATAATGGTAAGCATAATGAGGATTGTTATTCCGGCAGTAAATTTCTTGAAAATTTTAAAGTTGAGTTAAGTCTGCTCCCTGCAACTATTTGTTTTTTAATTAATTTTGCTATTAAAGAGAAAAACAAGTAGTATTCCTGAAGAATGACTTAATTTTGCAATAATAACAGATGTTACGATGCCGGTGTAGCTCTTTCTTCAGTGTCCTACAGATAACGAATCAATAAAATTAACATTTCAATGTACTTATTCTCTTTCTTTATATTGAATAGAGACGTCACAAATGTCCTTGATTAATCATAGATTAATAAAAAGAAAAAGTTGAACAAATTATGAAAATTATGGACTTTCCAATATATGTTCCCATTACACTCGTCATGAGATTTCTGCCAGTGAAATTACAGTCTTTTAGATTTGGGGAAAATCTAAATATAAAAGGTTTAGGGTGGACCAAAAGTCGATAGCTGATTAAACCGGTGTGGGCAGAGGAGTAATGCATCGAAAGAGCGCTCAATTGTAATTAAGTACGATGGCGTCGTTCACTGGGGCACAATATCCGTTTCGCGTACGTGAGTTCTATGGAAATAACGATTCTTCTACTCTGGCATAACGATAATATTGCGCTCATTACAACATAAGGCATAAAAATAAAAATTCATCGATTCAACTGATTAAAAAATGGGTCAATCAATAAATTTACCGCCATCCGGCCGACCTAGAACATCAAAGGATTCCGAAATCGTAAATGGTGTAAGAGCGTTTGTTCGCGAATAACCTAGACTCTACTCGAAAATGGTAGAGTTGAGCAATTAAATTGAGGAATTGAATAGTATTGAGGAATTAAAATCAAATATCCAAGAAGAAATTGAAAAAAATCCACAAAACACTTATAAAGAAGTAACTGAAAATTTTCGCTCCAGGTTGCAGCAATGTCAAAATAATCAAGGGTCGCATCTGGATGATATTATTTTTAAGAATTGAATTCCCGTTTTGCGCGCATTTCTAATAAATATAGTTTTGATCTCTTGTGACTATTTCCTTTATCATCGTTGGAAGTATCGAAGGACTTTCACTAAACACGGTATTTATTGTCCTTCCAATGACCGGATAACCTTATGGCGTAATTAAAAATGGTCCTCTTCTTCACACTCTCGGGTGCCTTTTGAAGAAAAAAGGTCGAGCCAACGACAGTAAATTTGTAATTTTATTGTGCTTTCAACGCAAGTATTTTGGGGAAAGAATGAAAACATAGAAAACAGTAGCGTAATAAAGTAATCAAAAAATGGCGACGAAACTCGAAAGAAACTGCCGATCTAACGGGATTCCACCGATAGTAGGAGAATTTTAATTAATATATTTCCTAATTTGATTCTCATTAATCCGTTTATTCAGAATAACACTTCCAAACCCCATGATACAACTGTAGGTTCAAACATTGAACATTGAACGAAAAGTGAAAGTGACTTTAAAATTGCGAAAGAATCTTCAGATTGTGAGCAAAGTGTTAAATATTGTTATCTGACAAAAAGAAGACATGTTTTGCAGAGTAACGGCGTGTTGGCACATATTTCATTTAACTATTTACAAGCGACATTCAAAACATATAGCATCATATAAAATACCATAACATCATAAACACTTCCCAAAAGGAAAAGGAAACTCCTTCAAAAATTCTTCAAAAAAAAAACAACTCCGAATTGTAGGTTTTGTTGATCTTTAGATGTTTTACTTCGACTTCCAATGATAACTGAAGCAATATCTCTAAAGCGTAATGAAGAAAAAAGTATATAAATATAATATCTAATAGAAAATCGAATGTTTATAAAAGTACGCTCACTTTTGAATATCCTATCGGAAACCTTTGTAAATACCTCAACATCGATAGGTTATTATGCAATGGTTGAAATGATCGTAACTTTCAAAGGAAAACATAAAAGAAAACAGTCTAATTAAAAACGGACAACAGAAGAGGGATTTCAATGCTGGGAATAGCGTAGCTACATACAGCATTGACACTCTTGATTAGCTTCCCTCAGATAGGGATAGAAAAAATATGTTTTTTGGTTTTATTGGCACTACGATGTTGCGCAAAAAACGAAGTACATAGAGTTGAAAGGAACATCACACCGAAGATGGCGCACCGCCGAAATGCGTCTGTGGATGAATCAAAGGAACTGACGGAGAACGACGGAATTTTCCACGGACCAAAAAATTATTCCATCCCCGTTGGGACACAACATTTCAACGAAGTACATGAAGTTTGTGAAGTTTGAGCACATATTTTTTAAATAAATCGTGTTATGAAGTAATAAAATAATTAGACACATTGCTTAATTATGTTCACATTCACTTCAAAATATATTATAAGCCGATTCGTGACAATTGATGAAGCATACATAGTTTGAAGTTCAATATTTTTCTGCTTTTCATGCACTTAGTTTTCACATTTGTTCAACAACCGTTTTTATGGATTTATCACAAGTATTATTTTTGAATTTTCCGTAGAGTGTATCTAATGATGGCTTGATCCGTATTTGTGTACGTCAAGTCTCATATTATACTTATGAGTTATTTTAATCTTTAATTGCCGAGGTGGTGTCACCGTGACACCGCGCAAGTTGAAAGAGGAATATTTTAACAATTAATAGGGTTATATATCTGTCTCTTTCAGTAGCTGCTTGTTTTGACTCGATCTTTTATTAGTCAGTCGTGAACACACGGCATGTTCCCAGGTGTGCCCTTAATCGGACCTCTGGTGTCAACGTGACGTAAGGTCGGTGTTAATGTACTATTTTATGTTTTTGTGAAAACTTGATATATGCTAATTTTGTCTTAATTTTTTAGATGGCGCAAGCAAGTGCATCAGGAATCGGACGTGAAAGAAAAAGACAACTGAATATAAATAGCCCTAGTGATCAAAATATTCTAGAGAGCTGGTTAGACGAAGAGTTACAAGATTTTAGTGATTGTGATGATGAGTTGGTTGACCCGGATTTTCACCTACTCAGCGAGCATGATATAGATTCAGAGCAATCTGAGGAAGAAAAGCTATTGCGTGATTAGCAAAATCAACCGGAAATACATACGGAAACTTCAGGTATTGGCGAGATATCGTCGCAAGACTCTTCTTCGGATAATGAACCACGACAAAAAACAGCAAAATCATATTATGGTAAAAATGGATTCAAGTGGAGTTATTCTGAGCCTGTACCAAGGTCTTGTAGATCTATGAGTCATAATATAGTCCGAAATATACCTCAGAGGCGAAGGGAATGTACTAATCCTGCTACTTTGTGGTCTGAGTTTATTGATTCTGAAATGCTAGAAAAAATTGTCATATTTACCAACAAGAAGCTTAGCGTTATGAAAGCAAAATACAAAGAGACTGAGGGAGACCGAGTCAAAAAAGGAAGTTGTGTAAGGTTTGTCCATCTAAGTTTAAAAGGAAGACCCCTCGTCAGTGCGTCGGGTGTAAAATATACATATGTCTACAATGCGCCCAAAAAAATTGCCAGAATTGTGCCTCAAATTATTAAACGTTTCAAAATATTAATTGTTACTCGTTAATAAGAGTTCGTTTATATTGTTTATAAGAACAAAAGTTAATTTTGTCAAAATATTTTATGACATAGTTGGTTTTTCCAAATACTCATAACTAGGTTCCTAAAAATGTACTAATTTTTATTATTGCTTTTAAAAGTTTATAAAATTTATTTTTATTGTTTTTATGATTTCATCTCAATATTTATCAAATAATCATTCAGAATATATATAATTTTAACATATTTTTAATATACATTTGATTAAAAGCGTGACTTCAAATAGGGTGTCACCATGACCTAACCTTGGCAACTATGTACTGAAAATGAGGGTCGGTAACTGAAGGTTAAATCTAGTTGCAGTGAAAACGTGATTAACTCCGAACCCTTCATTTTCTTTCGAATTATGGTGTAAGCTGTATGAGTTTTTCTACTTTTATTTATTTTCAATTTCTATATCTGATTTATAAATATGAGCCTGCATATTTTTAATCAATTAAGTTATGATCCTGGCAAAGATACTCGATTATTTCGAAGTAATTAAATAAAGAAATTAATTTTAATGGGGTAAACAAATTTCATTTTAAAACTTAGTATTAAAAATCCTATCATTTATTTTTCATCACATGTTTCAATTTTTAAATATGGAAATCTATGCATTCACAAGATTACGTAGTTGTAGTGTATATAATTGAAATATTTTGTTTTTTCCTAGAATATTCATGTATTTTCATTTTATTTTTTAGAAATATATGAACTTTTTTCGAAAAGCGAGTAAATAATAATCCTCGTATGTTCGTAAATACGGTAGTATATGTTTCTTGTTATTTCGTTTGAATGATATTCATTAAGGGTTGAATGAAAAGCAGCTCGAAATCTTTGAAAAGTTGTGATGTAAAACTCAAACCTGATTCACTAATGCTCGGTAAATTGAATGATATCCGATTTCGTTTGTTAACTTCAGCTATCACTTTGTCTACATAAGTGTTTGTAGCCCGTTCTGTAGTCCTTGCCATATTTCTAAAAATCAAATTGTCGATGATCTTTAAACAATAGCTCGCATTTGTTTCTACACTACCTGTATTTATCTGAAATTTCGGCGTTGTCATTAAAAATTTCCAGCAAACTATAGTCCATCAGCACTTGATTCAAATTCTGTCTCATGGATTCTTCCAGTTTTACATATAACTCATTACGAAAGTGTTTGGCAACAGTATTCGCTAGAATACCATAAGAATATGCTTAATAGTTGCTTTATTACCCAAAATCAGCAAAAAACTCATTATTTAGTTTTTAAGACTACTCTTTCAACTTACAAATGTCTTCCTCTCTGATGGTATTGCATTCTTTGGTGTTTTTCAAATTGTTAAAATATTGAACCTGCAATATGACATAATAAACAGAAGTGTAAAGTTAATATTTCTATTATCAACACAACCTGCACAGTCACATTTTTCGCACTATATTCAATGTCAAAATTTGTTGCTTGCAGTGCTTCGCCGGCAGTCGTAAAACCAACTAATCCTTGGGCTTTTGTATCCTCGATACTTATTCTACGGTTAAAAACTTAACATTAGCCAAAAAATGAAAGTCTAACAAAAGAACCTTACATGAAATGTCCTGTTGAGATCACTGGAAATAATTTGATTTGACTAGTATTAAACATCTGATATGTTCCTTTCAGGGTAATATTATACCAATCAGCCGATATGCGTAGATGTCTCTCCTTTAAATTTGGAACGATTTCATTCATTCTAGGAACCGGAGGATCTACGATTTCTATGTTTTTTAATTGTCTGATGGTAAATGAAAATCTTTTAATTAAATTATGTTACGGTAAATCAATCATATTGGTTACATTCTATTTTGGCCATCGCGAATAAACACATCTTCTAGGACTGCTGGTGTATTTCCATTCTTACTATTTCGAATCGACTGGCAAACTCCCACATTGGTGAAACGCTTTAAAGAAATTAAAGATTATTTTCCTGTAAAGTCCAGAATTGCTGTACAGTAAACAAAAGTTTAAAAAATGTGAAACAACAACATGTTTACAATTTAAAGATGAAGCAAGACTTACAAGATGACAGTAAATATATCCGTATATATGTCGGGAAGGATAATAGGACTTCAAATAAAAACTATTTGGTAAAAATAAAGCGAATGATTTCAACTCTCAGCGTCATATAAACATATATCGAAAACTAATTTTACAACACTTTCAGGCCATGCAAAATCTAAGAGAGTTTCTACAACACATCGAACAGACTCCTGATCTAACGGTATTCAACCGAAATAAGCGGAATGTTATGGCGGAATGGATTGGCAAATTTCTTTTCATTTTTTGCGTACCCCTCTCTCAAAGCTTTTGCGCTAAATCGCAATTAATGTATAAATCCTTTCGTGCTTTGGCTATGTGTATGTGATAGAAGTCGTTCAACAGGGTTAAGGTTGTATACAGTTTTGCTGTATCTTGTCATCCTGAAGTTGGATTGAAAACCCATTTTTCTCCTCTTCCTACTGTCTAGTAGTTGGTATTGTTTATGGTGCTGTGTACATTCACCAGCGCTTTTCGATCTCAATACCCTGAGGTTGGTTTTTGTCCGCGCCCTTTTGGAGTCACTATTATTTGGTTTGATTCTTTTTTTGGTGACCTTGTTAGTTTATTAGTGTTATTTTTATTTGGTTCCTTAGTAGGATATCATGCTCGGGAATGTTGTTTTGGTTCGAATGAACTATTGGTGGGGATTGAGTTGTGGATGATCACAGCTGTGCAGTGGTTTCCTCTGGGAACTTGGCCAATTGTCAAAGTTGATTTTTCTTGATGGAGTTGAAATTTTTTTCTATGGAGCAAACTTCTTTAAACAGTAAAAAATCATTTCTTTAATTGTCAAAGTTAGGGCATTTGAAGATTTGATGACACCAAATGCAATGTTTGGATGAAGTTAGGTTCGCTTTCTTTAGGCCTGTCTTGTTATACGCTCTATTTGTCAGTATCTTAATAATTTGTTTACATTACTGTTTAAGTGGATGTAATAAATCCAGGTTTTTTTTATATCGAAAATAAGGTTGTTTTCCAGTCATGGGCAGTATTTAAGTGTCGTCGGACTTTGCTTGTGCTCCGTTATCCATTCATTATCCATGTAATCCATTAGTTTTATTGTGTCTTCCCATTCTGTGTAGTTCAGGGCATAGTTTCTCTGATTTAAAAGCTTTTTCGGCCGCAGTATCGGCATAGCGTAAGAACAAACAGCGATAACACTCCGACCATCGACCAATCTAACGGATTTTGCAGAATTGTACAAGTGTTAGTAAAAATATTAATTTTTTGCTCGTTTTGTTTACAAGTACAATGCAAACAGATAGACAAAATAGAGAAAAATAAACATTTTTACGAACACCAATGCAATTCTCCAGAATTTTTCAAATACCGTTAGATCGGTCATCTGTTCGGAGTGTTAGCGCTGTTTGTGTTTACGCTATGGTATCGGTAAGAATGGGAGTTGCCAACTGACAATTTCTTGAAATCTATCTTGAAATCTTGAAATCAATTTCTAATTTTGTAGAGGATTTATTAAATGTTTTTATTGTAGCTTATTTCTTGAATGCATTGTTGTGAGTCTGTGATGATATGAGTCTGTGTCTGAATATGATGATATTTTCAGCATCCTTTGTGATGTGTTCTGTAATGGATACATATGCTGTCATGATTTCTGCCATATTGACTGAGTTGTTGTTGAGTTTGTGGGGACTAGTTGTTTCTGTGTTGAGGTGCTGACAGACGCATCCTGTGGGTTTTCAGCTGCATACGTGCAAAAGATTTCATTTGTTTTAATTAAGGAATTAAATGGTGTTTTAATTAATAAGTTTACTGTTGCGGTTATGGAATTTGTGAGATCGTCGTGATTTAGTAGGGGGACGCTATGTATTGTTAGAAAGATCTAAGTATATTCTGTGTGTTAGTTGGTAGTTTACTTAATTTTTCCTGTGAGAATTTTCTTTGATTCGCTGTAATGAAGATTTTTGATTATTTCTTTGACTATTAGTAAACAGTCTTTAAGTTTGGATGGGGATTCTTTGGCCATGGCTAGTGAGATTGGTTTTGAAGCTAATCGGGCTGGATAGTTTCTATGCAGTCTTTTTTTTAGCATCATTTAGTTTTTTAGGCAAATTTCTAGACTTGTCAATTTTCAATTTTCTGGAGTATATTCCCCTCTTAAACTTTTTCCGATTTTCTTTTTGTTTTTCGAATGAATTTTCTTGGTGCTTGGCTTATGAAAGGGGAACAAGCAAGAAAGAAAGAAAGATGTTCTGTTTTTATCATTATTGGAGGAAACCGTCTTTAGTGGATGCTATAGGGATCGAATTGATGTTCACTTCATCCGTAGTGATGGATGTAGTGGTAAGTCCACGGAAGCGTTTGAATTATCATGAAGATCTGAAAATTTCTCACAGTTTACAAAATGAGCTTCAGATGAAGGTTTTTCTAATGTCATAGTAATTGATTCTAGTGGATTGTTAGAAACATCATTAGAAGCTTGCAAGACTGATGAAGAACTGATTCTGTGCAGTTCGTCTGAAAGTAGTTTTGATGAAACTGACGCATCTCCAGCATCACATACTGCTTGATACCGACTGAAATTTTCATCAAAACATATTGTCTAATCAAAGCTACATGAGCGTCGCGGTTTCAACGATCTGATAGTAGCTGCAGACAGAGTTGACTCCATTGTAGAAATACCTGGCATAATTAAATTGATACAGCTTTGAAAGGATGTGATTGTATTGAAAATACTTCTTCACGTGGTAGACAAACGATGGCAAGAAATAAGTTTTTATAAAATAAATTTTTATCGAACGGGAAGAGACCACAAGCTATGAATGCTTTCATTATATTGAGTGGAATTGTGACTTCTAAAAAACATTGCAAACCATCCCACCAATGTCATAGATCGTGACCGGGTTCCCAGAATTGCTTAACATCCAAGTATCCATTCCTACATTATAGTAGGTCGCAAAAAGCCCATAATTGCCTACGTGAAGTGAATGCCAATGGCTGGATATGTGGATGAAAAGGTAGCACTTGAACTTCCGATGCTTAGTTCCCGACCATAAACTTTATCACTGTTTATGGCCTCGATAAAAGAGATTCTCCAGTTGCTGTCCACTCAGATGACGATTGTTTTGATTCTAGGGTGAATCCACGGATGGATTAACATTTATACATTGTCTGACATAGACACAAAAATTGCGATTTGTTACCTGCTAAGAATCCTACAAAACACTGCTAAGAATCATCGACGCGTTGTTTTTGGTCAACAGTGAGCATCGTAAGAACCGATTATTGTTAAATATCGCCTAGATAAATGCGGCCAATGAAGTCTGGCACGATTGGTCAGTCTTAAGAATAGACCTCTAGAACATCAAGTACGATTTCCTCAGGTTGACTTCCTTACGTTACTCTTTCCCGCATTAGTTCATTGCGCCCTTCTCAAGCTCAACAAGGTGGACTACCCTCTAGCAGGCATTTTCAGTACTGGCGTTGCAGAGGCTACTAATGTTGGTTTGCAGGAAATAAACTGCGTTGAGTTGCAGTATAGTGAGTAGGTCAGACACCTGGAAGTCAGCCTGGGAACTAAGCTGTTTTACGTCTTAGTAAGCTTAAAAAAACGTAAGCTGTTTTACTGTTTTTTTAAAAACGTCTTTCGTAAATGCCAACGGTGAAATATTTACTACCACAGCGTATCTGCAATCATAACCGCTGATCTGTAAGTATTCTACTAAAATAAGTTTCGAGGAAACGATAAAAATCATTCTTTCTTAGGCATTCTGGAGGAACAGCAGATATCTGACGCCGATGAAAATTAAAACTTTTATCTATCAGACGCAGTTGAAATTCTTGAAAGTATTAATTAAACTATTATGATGAAAAAAATTTTGCGACTTTTTGAATCCTAGGAAGATAAACTATTTCGAACTGGCTTAAACGACGTAGAAAAGTCCTGGACTACTCTTTTGTACGAGGGTGGTTCAATAAGTACCCGCGTTTGACGACAGAGGGCATTCCAGAGGGATTTTGGTATTATCATCGTATGCTGCCATCTATCAAACGAGGATATAACAAATTTTAGTCTGATTGATAGGTTAGTAATGATTTGGCAACTATTCGAGTAACACTTGTTTCGTGAATTTCGCAAAGGTGGAATAAGAACAGTATCGTTCGGTAATGCGCTTTTTGTCTTTGAATTGGTCAGGATGACCACTTCCGTTTCCGCTAACGCTAGGTTAAACGTGTGAGTAGTCATCCAGCCTTAATTGCACTTGATCGACTGTACGCCTAGCCACTAGTGCCGTAACATTATCTGCATTGCCGATCAGTCACGACTCCTTCGGCAGTTCAAGTCTGAGCTGTCCGTCGTAGGAGACGTTCCAAAAGTCCGGACCGAGGACGGATCCTTGGGCCACCCCTGATGTGACTAGCATCCTCCGTCAATCTTGTGCAGTGTCGTAGATCAAGCTGCGATCCTTCAGGTAATTTCGAACTATCCGCATCAGATATTCTGGTACTTGGAATGAGTTTTCCAAGGCTTCCAAAACATCCGTCCGTCTAGCGGAGTTGCAAGGGTTCTTTATTTCCTGCGTCTTTAGAAGTACTACCCGACGGTTGGACCGACTGCGACTGTTCTAGTTCGTTCTTCGTGAAGAGTGGACCGTATTCTGTTGTTTCCCTGTGGGCGGTATCAACACGGACAAGATGTGGGGGAAAGAGTGCCCGTACTATCTCGTGCATCATTTTTGCTTCAAGTACGTAGGGCATCCGTAGAGCACCGAGCTTCCGCATGACTAGTGTAGTAACATAGTCGCGTTTCTCGAATGCTAAGTACTAGTGATCACTGGTCGAATAGTCCTCTAGAACTCCCCAATTATATTTCACTGAGGAGAGGGACTCCGAGGCGAATGTCTCATCCGGAATGGAACCCACGCAGCCCAAGCGGCGGAAAGTGGAAGTGTTACCCGTTATTACCACGGCTAGCCCTACTCTGGCTGCCATCTCTGGGATTTGATTCCCCCTAGGATCTGACTGAAGTCCCATTCAATAGCTTTGGCGTTAAGGTCTTCCCCGATAATAACATGACCCTCTTTGCTCAAAACGGCGTCCTCCAATGAGTCGAGCTTTGCCTGGAAATATGTTATTGGTTTGTTCGGTGTCAAGTACACACTTAAGAATGTTATTCCTGGGCACCGGACCCATACGAAACCATCTTTTCGCATACAGCCCTGAAATCTCAGTTGGGTGCCGTTTCGGACCCATATGGCACAAGTACGAAATTCATCAGGGTACCATGCTGATGAATTTTTATCTCGGTGTTGCTCGCCAAGCAGCAATAGGTCGGCTTTCATATCCCTTTTTATTAGGTCAAGCAGGTCTTGAGTATTTGAGCTCCGATGTAAGTTTATTTGCAGGACACGGGTCATTGCAGAGCTGCTATGGCTTTGGTGAGGGCTTCTTTGAATACCCGGCACTTCCCTGTTCCTGGGATATGTCTCAGGTCATCAGGTCTGGGGTCAACGTTCTCGCAGATGATACAATGCGCCTCTCCCGTGCATTCTATTCTTTTATGCCTGCGTTGCCTGTGCTGTATGACCGTAGCTTAGGCATTTGAAACAGCGGAGAGGAACTGCTCTTCGCGGACCACCCAACCTATTTTTATTTTGCCTATGCACCGGAGTTTTTCGGCTTGTTTCTCGGTTAAGTCGACTATGGTCATGCGCTGCCCTTTATTTTTTTCAGGAGTTAGTCGTAATTTGAGCCCACTTAGTTCGGGGAAACCCCTTTTGAGACACTTTACCACCTTCTTTATGTCCGTAACGCAGCTAATGTCCCTGATTTCGAGGGTGGCCATTGGTTCAAGTGTGGCCACCGTTGCCATTTGCCAAGAGCCTTTTTACTGCGTCACGGAATGAGTCGTTATTTGCTCTTTCATGTCCAAATTGTACAAGGAGGCCACCAGATCTGGTTGGCCGGATTGTTCTGATGGCAGTTCGAGTGTCATCGGCTCTCATAGCTCCCTTGATTTCTCGCAAAACGTCTGCGTATGCTCTCCCATCGCTCGGTTTGATCAGCAGTGCATGCCTCGATGCAGGGCTTTGCGGCGTGGCTTGCTTCGTGGTTCTTGTTTGGGGATTCTTTGCATTTGTCCCCAGGAAGGAGCTTATCAGCGGTCTTATCATCGGTATTTTTGGTGCCCTTGGTAACCATCACCGGAATCCATCATTCGACGTAGCCTGTCTGTTCGCTGCTTCGTCCTTCCTCCTTTTGTCTTGGTCTCGTTGGATTGAGCTGCTGGAATCTTGTGGTAGCTCTATGCGCGGGAGTTACTTGCGTTTTGACTGAGGTACTGGCCATTGGCTCTTCTTCCGCTTTAAGCCATTTACGTCTGTAGTGCCCGATTCGGTCTAAGAGATCTTCCAGCTTTAATATACTGTCCCTAATGTCCTTGTTTATGTTTTTCAGGAAGATTTGATCTTTTTAACTATGTTACCTACCTTACGTATGAGGTGTTCTTCTTCATAACGATCCAATACTATGAGATTTTTCGACTCCTCGTTTTAAAGAGGACTTTTTCTGTTTGCGTCAGGATCTAGAGCTCTGATGGCATCAGTAGCAGAGTCAGTGCTCCAAATCAAATGCGTCAGCGTCCAAATGCCGCCAGTATCTTTGGTTAGTAGAGGCTCTCTGCCTATTCTTGTTCATTCGTCCGTTCGTCGTCTGCGTTTGGTAGTTTGGTCGTTGCTTTTGATTTTGTTGCATTTGATATTAATAAGGCGAATTAATTTAAAGCAGGGAGGCCATGCGAGTGTTTGCACCAGCCCTTATGGGGACAGGTGCTCAGAGCCAGACCAGTGCTAATCGAGAGTTCGCCTAAACTGAACTTACACCACCAACTCAATGGTGCGAGCTTTGAACGTACTCCACGACGGAGACGGTACGATACTTACGTATATTGGAGACGTTCGCACGCGAGTTTCACTTCGGTGGTACTTGGTCAAAAATATCGTGTCCGCCAGCCCAAGTGCGTCAATTGGAACTCGTTGGTTAGTTGGTTTTCCAGAGTCGTTGCAGGGTCGTCACCCACTGGAGGGGTCATACGGAGATCTCCAGGCCCTCGGGAACGTGGAGGCAGCACTCCCCAAAGAATACTGTCTTCCAGAAGCACTCCTGTTGACCAGCATTCCCCCTGCGGAATGAGAGCATTCTATAAAATCCAACCAATTGCTATCTTCTGAATGTTCGCTCTATGGAGTCTGAACTACAAAGCTCATCAACCTTAACCACTTGAGATTTAGTTTCGTTGTCAAAATTAGTTTTGCCTGGGAGTTTTTTTATCACTTGTGGTTTCGTCAAATGAATCGTCTCCCAAATGCACTAGGGGCACCATGACAACATTTTGATTTATTTTTTGCCATATAAGAAACTATTGGCATGCACTCTGGAGAACTGAATTGGAAACATCAATCCTACCGATTGATTATATAAAATTTTTCTCTTATTTTTTTACGCACGGTGTCGCATACTTTGGATTATAATTCCGGCGTCAATGGAATGTGGAGAAACTCATATCGTCGGTTGTATTTCTTCCAGACCCTAAAATTGGCTGTACTAGCTCACAGCTTATTCCGACCAGCATGGAGAAAATACTTTAACTATCTATAAAATATAAGCTAAACAAGATATCAAGCTTATTTAAACGCAGTTATTTAAAGCCAATGTTTTAAGTAATCCGATATAACTTTATATATTTTCACGTTTGTGCAAATATTTGATGCAAAAAATGGAAAACGCAATTAATAATAAACTGCAGCTTATTTCGATCAAATTCTTTGTTGCTGTGCAATCAACCGTTCTGTTGTAACGCAACTTTTATTTTTTTTTTGTATGTGTATCATTATTTTATATTTGTAACGTTCTCAAGATCAGGCTTGCTGGTTTCGCCAAGAAAATCGTGCAGAAACGTAAGGTTTGAGAAAAGAGACCACGTACGACAATTTAACATCGTTAACTTGTTCTCAGTCACTGGTTAGTTGTTTTGGTTTGGTTGGTTGCACTGAGTCATTGTTGGACTGATTGGTAGTGTCGGTGATTCTTCCAGGAAAATGGGATGCATAATAAGTGTAGAAATTCTCCCAAAACTATTTTCAACACGACCATATTGTCTGAGAAATTTATCCGAAAATTTACCACGAAATTTTTGAATAAGGATTTCGGATATCGGAATACTGTTCTACTTGCCGATGAATTCAATCTTATTCCTTTGCGGACGACGACTTTTTCAGCCGGCGGGGTGGGAAGTCGACATAATTTGCGCGAATATGTCGAGGCCCTTACAGGTACAATAAAATAATCTTGTATTATATTTTGACAATTTACGTATACTAACACATTTAAAAATTTAATTTCGCAAACATAATCTCTGTACTTTACTTTCGGTGGTAATTATATAACATTGTTAGCACCATTCCCTCTAATTTTTTTTAAAGAAAAGCGGTTTGTATCTGCTACAATCTGATCCGCCAGCTCCTTGGTTAAAAACAGCTTCGAAAAATCCAGAATTGATTCGAACAAAACCACACTATACAAATTTTCCAGATACTTTCGCCACGATCGTCAATTTTCAACTGTGGTTGAGAACATTTTCAAAGCTACAGTCCTGGAAGGAACTTTTCCTAATTTTATCTTAACACCGTTAAGACGATGATTAAGTGATTTGACACTTCATACAAAAGAACATCAATAGCTAAGGAATCTTTTAAAGAACCAATAATGCGTTCCTATCGCTTGGAGATAACAAAATCTAACATAAACACTGATTGCCGCCACTCAGGCGACATCCAACCTGCGGCGCCTTTCGACCGCAAAGGGTTAATATTTTTGGCTTTACCGCTGCCTCACATGTTGTGGCGTATGCCAAATACAAGGCTGCAAGAAAAAAATTCAGTAGCCACAGTCAAACACGGAAGTGGTAGCGTTATTGTTTGCGCATGTATGTCTGCAACGGGGGAGGAAATCTGCAATTCATTGAGACAACGATAGATAAGTCGCAGTATCTTCAAATTTCAAAATCAAACTTGCTTGTAAGTTCGCAAAAGCTGGGCATTCGCGAAAACTTGTTTTTTTTGTGCCTTTGAAGTGAATGAAAATAAAGAATTTGTGAACTGTACCATGAAAAGTTACTTTTCACAACTTGGCGTTGATTATTTCAGATATAAGATTATATAAGGTTATAAGGTTATCTCTAAGGTTATAGTGAAGCGGATTAAATTTGAAACAATTTTCCTGTTTTGACTGAGCAAAAAGCAAACTGAAATTATTACCCCTGGTTAGTAGTTTAAAAATATTCATTGCGACCACACTAAAACGATTTATCCAATAGAACTGACAACCAATTCTTATGATAAATTATATCTTAAATACTTAATGCGCTTCCGCTATATTTGGATGGACCTTGCGGTTCTAATGGGAAAGGTACTCTTGGCCTTTCTGTTTTCCACAAAACTGTGTGACATCGGTCAATGCCAAACCGCATTATAATGGCTTTACATTACATAGATTGGAGTGTGTCCTTTATGTAGGTAAGCGGATGTGCCAGCCATCATTTGAAGGAAATAAATAACTTTTTGAAAAGAATGAAACAAGAAATATGAAGAAGAAAAAGAATATAGCAAGAAACAAAAAAGTTAAAGGCATAAAATAGAAACTCAATCAAAAAGTGATACTACTGTTGCTTCAGATTCAACCCGTGCCTATATTTCAACAACTGGTAAATTGACATTAAAATTAATAAGGGAAGTTTCTCATTTTTATGGATTAGCCATAAAAAGATTTCTAGATTCCGTAGAGAATACATAGAAAAAAATTTTTGCTGGTTATTACTACAGAATTTCTACAGATCAAGTACTCGTGCCGAGTACTGTTATCAAGAGTGGTGGAAATATTTGCATATGAAGAAGAAAATTCGCCATTCCAACATAAACCAGCTGGTGATCCACGTGTGCGAAAGCAGGTTTCAGCAATATTTACATAGCTGAGTAGCCATTATTTACTAAGTAAATGTCTTGGTGTAAATATACAAGCCAGTAGCGAAAGTTACAATAATTGGATATGGCATATCGCTCCAAAAAGCTCATTGGCTGCCCAACAGCTTCTGGAAATTACATTTTGAAAAGCTGCGTGTACCTTTAACAACGGAACAAGAACTTGTGTGCATCAAAATTCGCAATACTGATATGATAAGTCCAGTATACTTAAAGCCAACAGAAGGAGCATCGAACGTCCTATATATGTTCGAGTCAAAAAAAAATGGCTTTAGAGCAAAGACAATTACATCTCGAAGAAGCTGAAGACCTACAGTATTTACATGGAATGGCAGAATACGAGGGCGGTTCAATAAGTACCTGTGATTGACGACAGAGTACGTTCCTGAGGAAAGTTGGTATTATCATCGTGTGCTACCATCGATCAAACGACTATCATCTATTAAACAAATTTAAACAGAGTGATTGATAGGTGAGTTTGGATTTGACAGCCATTCGAATAAGATGTGTTTTGTGATTTTCGCTAAGATGGAAAAGAGCAGTATCGTTCCGTAATTCGTTTTTGGATTTTTGGTTGGAAAAAATGCGAGGAGATAAGAGCATAGTTAGATGCTGTTCATGGGGACACTTTGCCATCTATGACCACATCAATATGTTGGTTCGCCGATGAAGCCGCGAATTCATAAGCCGCACATCGTAAATTCAAACTCATCTAACCGTTTTTCCGGGATTGTACAGAATTGGCGGTATACTGATTTAAAGTTAACGTCAAGAATTTTACCAGAAAATTTTCTTGTAACCAAAGAAACACCAAGCAAAGGCGTGAATCCTGTTTTAATCCAAGGGCCAATCTCCAGAAACTGTCAAATTGTCAGCTTTATTTCCAGTTTTTCATTCAATTCTACTCTTTCTTTGACAGCTTTTTTAATGATATCATCAAAACAAATTTTCGAAGCCTTATGTTGAAACTCAAAACCAATAACTCGGATGGTAAACACACCCATTTGGTTAAATTCGTAACAGTTTTTTTGTTGTTGGTGACGATTCGTAGCTTTCTCCTACAAGGATACTAAACATATACAGTGCTGTGCAAAAGTCTGTACAGCACTGAAATAAAAGAAAGTTTTTAAATTTCAAAAAATGGAACAAAGATAGTTCAAATTCTCCTAATATATTTACAAGCTACATATATACTAAAAGTAATTAAACAAACAAAAAACAATAATTCAGCATTTATAATAAAATACAACAAAAAGTTCATTATAAGTACTCAAAATTGCTGTGCAAAAATCTTCGTACACTGCCTATGCTTTCCATAATAATGGAATCTAGTCCTATCAAAACATGTTTAGTCGTAAAAAATCCGTTATCAATCCGGTATTTGTCTACAAAATCCTTCATGCAATTTAGTTTAGTTTTCGCTACCTGCAAAGTTACTTCGCAAAATGGATACAAACGGAAAACGTAAAGAAACCAGTGTCTGTGTAAGGGAAATTATTATTAATTTGTATAAAGACGGCAAATCTATTAGCGAAATCGGAAAAACTGTAAAAAGAAGTCGTTCCACAGTTCAGTATATAATTAAACGTTACACAGAAGAAGGTAGAATTCTAAATAAAGTGAGAAGTGGTCGACCTAAAAAGTTAACGGTGAGAGAGGAAGCTAGTGTAGTTCGTCAGGTAAAGACAAATCCTTTTGTAACATTACCAGAAATTGCAAATACACTTCAACGCGATTCCAAAAAGCACGCTGATCCATCAACAGTTCGCCGAGCTTTGTACCGTGCCGGCTATAACGCGCGGGTTCCTAGGAAGAAGCCATACATTAGTGCAGTGAATCGAGCCAAACGTGTTGAATTTGCGAAAAAATATTTGAGTTCTGAAAATTCGTTCTGGGAAACTGTAATTTTCTCAGACGAATCTAAATTTAATATTTTCCAATCAGATGGGCGAAAATTAGTGTGGAGAAAAAGTGGAGAAGAAATGGAGGCAAAAATCTGAAAGCAACTGTGAAGCATGGCGGCGGTAATGTCATGGTGTGGGGATGTACAGTGGTGGACACCTAAATAGAACACTATCCTCGCAGGCTGTTAAATTTAAATTTTCTGGAAACATGCAGCGAGGAATCGAATGTTTACATTTCTTATCGCATGCTCACATATGTGAGAACTAGTTTTGAGCATCTTCTAAAAATACGCAATGCATCTTCACATTGCATTGCGTATTTCAGTGTAAAAGGAAGTGTTTTTATCTGGTCACCTAAATAGTACACGCTTGGTTTTAGTGCATCGAAGTGAATTTTCTTGACCAATAACAAATTTATTTGAAAGTAAGAACAGTTAACATTAGTTTTTAAAAAAGTTAAATATAAAAAAATATTTTTGAAGATGGGAAGAGGGCCACATTGCTCCGAAGAAAAGCGTGAGATCATCTGCAGCATGAAAGACAGAGGTTCAACAATTACGGAAATATCCAAGCAGCTGGAGTGTTCGCGGATGGTAGTTTACAATGCTTTACGTCATAAGGATCTCTATGGCAGTGCCAAAAACGTTCCGAGAGCTAAAAGGCCAAGAAAAACAACAACAAAAGAGGACAATATTATATACAGAGCAAATGTCGCCGACCCTTTTTCGAGCTCCAAAGCGATAAAAAGCAGTGTTCTGAATGATAGCAATATTTTTGTGTCAGATAGAACAATTAGAAGGCGTCTGCAAGAAAAAAATCTCAGAAAATGCATCGCTAAAAAAACCACTTGTGACAAACAAGAACTTAAAAGTGAGGAAATCGTTTGCAAACGAACATCTAAACAAACCGATAAGTTTCTGGAAAAATGTGCTGTGGAGTGATGAATCCAAGTTTTGCAGGTTCGGATCAGATGGCAAAAGGTATGTTTGGCGTCCACCTAACCAACAACACAATCCCAAATACACACAGAAAACTGTTAAACATGGTGGCGGAAATGTGATGGTGTGGGCTGCTATTTCCTGGCATGGGGTGGGACCAATAACCAAGATAGACACGAAAATGGATCAACACGTCTACAAACGAATTCTTGAGAATCACATGATCCCCTTTGCAGAAGAAAATATGCCACTGATATGGCGTTTTATGCACGACAATGATCCTAAGCACACTTCTCGTCTTGTGAAGGGTTACCTTAGTGATAAAAATGTCCCCGTTTTACAATGGCCCGCCCAGTCTCCTGATTTAAATCCGATCGAGAACCTGCGGAATGATGTCGAAACTCACATAAACAGGGTGAAACCTAGAAATGCTGCTGAATTGTGGGACCGCCTGGAGATCTATTCCTAACGAACGCTGTCAAACTTTAGTGGAGAGTCTGCCAAGGCGATGCTCAGCTGTGCTTAAGAACAAAGGATTTCCAACGAAATATTAATGTATACGGTCGCTTCAAAATATTTTTTTTATAACTTTACTGCAATGCAAATTTATGTACTATTTATGTGGCCACGCGTATTTTAATTAGTGTGTTTATATTTTTTTAATGACAAACAAATACAGTCATCATTTCACATTTTAAATAAGCTTTTATAGTTTCAATAAATAATACATAAGTCCAAAATCAGTTGTTTCATTAAAAACAGAAAAAATGCCCTTTTATTGATATAAATGCAAGTGTTCTATTTAGGTGGCCACCACTGTATGTCGGCATCCGGAGTGGCGCGACTTGTATTTATTGATGAAAGAATGGATCAGTACCGTTATTTGTCAATTTTGAAAGACAATTTGACGCAAAGTGCCAGTGAAATGCGTTTTCAAGGGAACTACTCCTTTCAACAAGATCGAGATCCGAAACATACGGCATATATTGTGCGGCAATGGCTCGCATTAACTGTTCCCCATTTGTTGGAGACACCTGCTCAATCACCGGATCTCAATCCGGTTGAGCATTTATGGGCCGAACTTGAAAAAATGTACGAAAATATGCCATATCCAACAAATCGGATTTGAAAAAAGCATTGATGACCGAGTGGGGAAAAATAACGGGAGAATTTACAAAAACATTAGTTCAGTCAATGCCCCGAAGATTAAGTGCTGTTATAAATGCAAAATGATACCCTACTAAGTACTAGATTTTAAGATTGAAAGAACTACTTTTTTCATTTTCTTATTGTACGAAGACATTTGCACAGCAATTTTGAGTTTTTATAATGAACTTTTTATTGTATTTTATTATAAATGCTGAAATAGTGTTTTTTGTTTATTTAATTACTTTTAGTATATATGTAGCTTGTAAATATATAAGGATAATTTGAACTATCTTTGTTCTATTTTTTGAAATTTAAAAACTTTTTTTATTTCAATGTTGTACGAAGACTTTTGCACAGCACTGTATTTTTAAGCCAAGCTCTCTGTTCTTCCGCTGAGAAAAAGAAACATCGCGGTTGTACTCTGCACTTTATATATTGAGCAAGACACGTCAAATCGAAATTGTAACATACTTTTACATAATCAACGAAGTTATGCGTAGGCAGTGTGATTTCATAGCTGGTTTTAAGTTTTTTTCCAGATGAAATCGGTAATTCAGGGTTACTTTCGGCAGTAAACTGGTTGCCTTGGGATCTCTTTTATTATTTGTTGTATACAAATTCTATTAACTTAAGAAAATAGTGAAAATGTAAGAAAACACTCGTGTAACACGTGTTTCTCTGACGAATGATACAAAGGAACTGTATAATACATGTAAACTCAATAGGTATGTTACATTCACATGTAAAAGGCGGTTATATAAGTTCATGGTACACTTATGAGTGAAACTGTGATTATATACGAAATTTCTCAAAAGGAAGAAGTTTTTATTTTATATTACAAGACATTAATGAATTTAAAAAAAAGGACTATCTTCACTATTGGGTCTGTGCCATTTTAAAAATGCCTATGTTTTTTTTTAAATTTCATTCGCCGGATTAATATTTGCTTAATCTCGCGCCTGCCGGATTGAAAGTATCACCTGAATGTCTTCCGAATTCCTTGGATCACCGTTCTAACATAGAACCGTTTATTAATGAGTTCCTAATTCTTTTTTGTTGAAACCACTTTATAGCCGTCCTTTATAGGTTTTATGACGTCCACTTTGTGCTGTGATGGATGACTTTCCTTTTTGGCACCAGGGTTTACAGCAAATTCGGTTTTGATTTTCTCACGACAATTTTTCAAAATGTTAGAAATTCTAAATTGACACAATCCTTAAAGATAAATTTCTGTCTGTGATACACCGGCTTCTATCCTCAATATAATTTCCAGGTTTTGCCCAGCAGTAAAAGACTTTCATGATGACATTTTTTTGATTGAACTTATGTTGGTTATAAACACACTAAAGACTGTTTTTTTGTTCTACTCTATAAACGTCAATTAAACTGATCGCGTTTGCAGCTTCTGCAGTCGGTTTTCGGGTTTTTTATGCGGTTTCGGGGAATCACCGACTAAGCAACGTTTACAATGAACTTTTCAAATGTATTTAGGTTTACTATTCCCGATAGTCTATTACTGTCGAGGTGTTGTAACCATGAATATATATTCAGGCTTGTAGTAGTAATAAGGCGGCCGTTATTTCGTTCGCTATATTCGAGAATTCATTATTATCGCGTCCATCGGAACCTACTGTAATTCGAAAAGTAAAGCTGTTAGCAATTTGCCAGTGTTGTTTATTTCATACTCGCAGTCTTACAAATTCCCAGTAAGAGTAAGAAAATTTTCGGAAACCAAAAAGGTGTTGACGAGTGTAACAATAATCAAAATAAAACTGATAATAACCAGAACGTAAAATATTGAAGTAAGCCAGTAGTTCCACAATCAACAATTTTTTGTGTAACAACTGAAAAAAATCATCTCATTTTGAACCGGCTTTCTTTTCAAATTTTCAAAGTCGTTCCACTCGGGTGCGCGAGTATTCAGTAAATCCAAGTTGCTTATCTGAATAGCCAAGTTGCATCCACAATATCTTATTTGTGAGAGATAACGTAAACACAGATTAAATAATTGCCTGATTAAGAAACGCTCATTGTTTCTTTGATTTGGCCAGCAGTGAAATAAAAAAGATACGAAAAGACGCCTGGACTGCCTCGAGCGCGGTAAGCTCTTACTTTCGCTTTCCCTTAATCTTTCAAAGCGAAACCCGCGAAACCGCGACATATGTCGCACTGTTTAAGTACGGCGTCCACTGACTTGTCACTAAACAAACGTCTTACCCGCTTGAGACTGCTTCCGAACTCGGGTGTTGCAAGTTGAATGGCTTCGTCCAATTCGGGGTCGTATTCTTCGTAGATCATCTTAGAAATTGCACTTTGACACCGTACACTGATTAGCGAATGTGAACTTTAGCACTGTGACCAATGACACTGCACCATCACTAGGTATTTCCTCCGCTAATACGAAAGGGCCATGCATCGAACTACCGTTCGCCAAGGTAAATTCTATTTGGACTGCGTCCGAAATGAACACGTTGGCACTCAGTTAAGATACTGAGTTGCTTAGCGAAAGCGCGGAGCACCTGCGCGGTGAGCTGAAGAGTTTCAGTTTGGCCGAGCTTTCGGCGGGCAGGTGGTGGTAGCTTGTACTGTATTTTCCGTGCAGATCGCGGAAAGAGATAAGCAAGCTCTAAGGAATCGCCGCTAGCAATTAGTGATAAGAAATGCAATTTTCTTATCAGCTGAGAAAACCAACTCAAACGAAGAAGCGCGAGTTAGCTGAGATAGTTGCGAGTGGTAGAAATGTGCGTTATGAAGAAACACTGAATCGATAGCTTGGGCTTCGAAGCTTTGAAGATTTTTTTCGCGAGCAAGGTCGCATGTTTCTTTCGGATTTATTGAGATATTGCTCGTGCTAGTTGCGATTATTTTGTTGTTTAATGCAACATTTACAGGTCGTTCGCCTTCATATTTAAGCCAGGCCAATTTCCACGGCGGTATTAACATTATAAGCGCACTTGGTGTTGTTGCCTTGTGTTTATGAAAAACTAATTTACTAGTTCCACTTGCGGGTACAGCCAAGTGTTTTGAAATGAAATGAAAACTGGCCAGTATTTTTAATAGAATTTTCCTCCTTTTCCAATTGCATGATGCAAATTTGTTTATATTAGAACTAGAAGATTGAAGATTGAATTCGAATTCCTCGAAGTTTCCTCTCAAATCAGAGAGTTGAAGAAGGTCTTCAAATTTCAGTTTTGTTGTCAAATATAAAATATCTCAATTTCATCTCAATTTTCTGTCACCACAGTCAGTAATGAATTATTTTTTTTTCAAAATATTTTTACTGGGATAAATATAAAAATGACGCATGTAAATTTTTCTTAGCGTTATTATTAAGAGATCTAAGGGTACAAGTATAGGGAAAGAAGGTATGATGGGACCCCATTTATTTATTATTTTTCATAAGATGTTCAGAAAAAAATATAAATTCACCCATTCCTTTAACAGCAAAGGACAGCGTAATAAGTTGTTTACATGTCTCATTTGTAATTTGTCCAGTGAAATTAAGATTTATCAATTTTTAAAGAAGATTGAAAATTAATACACAATTCATAAAATTTTATGTGTGACTGCAATATGAGCCCCATAGTAATGGGATAAATGGAGATAAAAATGCATTTCCAATAAAGCAAAAAGAGTATTATTCGAATAGTACAAACTGTATTTTTTGTTTTGATTTACATCACACACAAAGTGTCCTGTTACACATCCTGCGCACTCATTATGTGCCCAGATTTTGCAGACATAGTACTGCACCCAAATTTCGCCTCGTTATTCTCAAGAAAATTGTGATCCGCAAAACAAGCTTGCAAAGTAATTTCCACTCCCATTTCCATCTCTGCAGGACATGAGTAAATACATTATATACAACTGGATCTGTGTCAGATAGCTCTAAGCCATCAAACTTAAGATATCTTTTACTGGATCGTTTTTTCAGAGTGTTCTCATTTTTTAAATTTACTTTATGCTTTTTAGCATTCTTCCACAAGTCTAAGTCTTCTTTACATTTCTTATTTCTATTCTTCTGTTTTTGGAAAAAATTGTTTGTTTTTTATATTTCTTTGTATGGCGAAGATGCTATCGATGCAGCTTTGGTCCCTTATTTTTAATTTTCTTCTTAGGCTTGAGTACAGACCAAATACCGTTCGGGCGCCAACATTTTTCAAAGGATGAGATGTGCATACACCAATGGGCCCTGATTCCGCTAAATCTTTTGCATTTGGCTGCATACGTTGAATCTCAGAGCCTGAAATTTGAATGATGGATGGAGCTGCTATAGCACATATAACTTCTGAATGTTGTGGAGTACAAATTAATCCAAAATCTTTTTTTTCACTCATTGTGCCCTTTTTCACTTTTTTAACATTTCTAAGTGAAGGTGATCGTCAGTTTAGGGGGCAAAGTCTGCATTTAAAAATGTATTCCTGTTGCAGGGAAAGATTCCCGTAGTCTAGACAATTAAAGATGCTGTCCGAAAAAACTCACAAAAATATTGCCCAACAGGTCTTCCACTTTGGAGCATCCAATGGCCTTACTGTAGTACAATTTCAAAGCACCAATAGCATCGTTTATTTCAGAAATCACCTAATTGTCCTTTTTTCAACTTTCGGAAACCTTTAAAAAAACTATTTTGCAGCTTAAGTTTAGATCTAGTTTCCTTCATTTATCACAAATAAGCTATTGGGATAATCTATTTTTCAAAATCTATTTCACTACCAGCTAGGTGGATGTTGTCTGGCTATTTTGACGTGTTATGATTGTTGCTCTCAGCTTGAATTTCTCCTATTTTCCAAATTGCCTTTGGTAAGCTTTATCAATTCTAGAAGTTTTTGGTAGATCAATTTATCCATTTTCACTTGGAACTTATAAGTGATTTATATCCTTGCTAGCCGGACGACATCCACCTAGCTGGTAGTGCCAATCGATGCGTCCCAGCCTGTGAGTTGGCACCTGATGAGAAGTGGCAGGGACGCGTGCTCGAAACCAGCTTGAGCTCTTTCCACCTTTCTTTGTAAATAGTAAATTCACTTTCGAGGTATTCGACGAATTTTATCGGAACTTCCGCACCCATGAGTCTTCGCTGAGTTAGCTAGCAAGGGTATAAATCACTTATAAGTTCTAAGTGAAAATGGATAAATTGATCTACCAAAAACTTCTAGAATCTGTGAGATAAATATCAAAAAATTTTACTATGCCTAAATCGATAAATACAAATAGACTGCACACTACAGTATTTACAGCTTCTGGCAAGCTCCTTGTCAGTTTGCTAGCCATTGGATGATAGTTTCATAGGCTTCATATCCAACAGTCTATTACATAAACTTCTTTATATCGTGTTTCTTCTTTTTGTTGATTGGAACCTAAAACCAAAAATTTCACAGTGCAAAACTCGATAAATTTTAAAACTTGCTTTAGCCTACAAAAATGTATGGCTAAAAGTAAAACATAAATATTTCAAATAACCTTGGTAAAATAAAAGTAAACATACCTTCCTCAAAGGATAAGCTTTCTCTGTTGCAATGTGAAGGTAGATGTTTTTATTCCTTTAATGAATTCGCTTACGACCACTTTTCTCGGAGTATCCTTGTTGTAGAGAAACTGCTTGTACACTTTGAATGGCTGCTTATTTTTTTCGGGTGCTTTCCTGCCTGATGTTTCGTCCGAATTTATCATTTTATCATATGATTTGCGCCACCACGTTTTGAAACTGAGAACATCTTTTGATATAAGGTGATATACAGTAAATCGGCCAGACTTACCAGCTTTTTGCCCGAGCTCTGCATATTCATCAGGAGTATAGATCCTGTCCGTTTTTCTCAATAGACGCTTAATGCTTTCAAAATCTCTGTCACATGGGAAAAATGAGTGGCCACGTACCGGGTAGTTGTGAGTTATTATTTCAAACCGATCTGAATCACAGAGGTTTAGTGAAAACGCACAACTGTATGATTCTTATTTTGGCTGGCTGTGATGGCCCATCACAAAACAGTATCAGATCCCAGCAAACATTTTGTCGGAATTTCACTTAGGCGAACTAAATTTGGATCGCCTATTCTTCACCAGAACGAACAAAAGTTGGAAAATAGCATATACGACACGTAAATCTATGAAAAAATCGTCTTTTCTTCGCCAGAGCGAACAAAACTCGTAAAATACCATATGCCATACCATAGCGAACAAGAAAACTTTTCATTTTCCTGTTTTCTGGATCCAATTGAAACTTTATGGATTGTTGATCAAATTGCTCTTGCCAGTCTCAGCCAAGATTTTTAAGTGTCTTATTCTTTATTATCCGTTTTGGGACTCGGTTCCTCTAACTTTAATTATTGATTTGGATCGCGAAATTCCGGATTATTTTCTTAATAACGCGTTATCCTTGTGCGGTTTTTTTCACAATTGGTTTTTCACGCGACCATTAGTTATAATTTGTGGGTTATTCTCGATTTGTTCTGCGACTTCGCGAGCTATGTGTTAATTATTTCGTGAGTTAAAAAAAAACAAGTTTATCGTTTCGAAAGAGTGATTAATGAACATTTCTCTATTTACGGATTCTCGATCAACTGTCGGAACGCCAGGTAAACTCGTAATCATATACATATTAAATGCTGCCTTATTGTCTGCATTTTTAACAATTTCTTACGACATATTTTACAATATATTACACAAAAAATTAGTTAAGCGTTTTAATGTATTGTTGCACTAGCACTTTAGATAGTGTGAACCTGTGTGAACTAAGTGAATTTCATTTAAATAAATAAATAATTTTTATGAAATCCGATATTAGTATTAGCAGTTTCTGAGAAAACGTGAGAAACGAGTGGACAGACAGAAAGACGTGCTGATGGAAAGACAGGTTCCAAACTGGTAGAATATTGTAGTATGACCTCTTAAAAACGCTGTGCTTGAGCCTTCTGTGAATTTCAGCAAATTTTGCGTTTATGCATATTGCAATTATCCGAGCTTTACTGTCTCCCGATTTTATTGATAAACTGCAGATTTTTCGAGCTCGTCAAGTTTCCCTTTCCTGTTTCCATTAAGACGTGCGAGACATGAATTTTTTACATATGCTTGATTGTATTCTCCATGTTTCGATGGTTTACAGATTTTCTGTGACTTTATATAAAAAGAATTAATCCTACTATTCAATTTCTTTCATGAAGAAACTCGAGCCTTTCATGACTCTAGAGCCTGTTTGTATCCCTATTTTGTTAACGTGGAGTCTGTAAGAATCTTATAGATTCCTTGTTAAAAAAAGTAATAATCTGATCTGGCACTTATGAAAGCTCGAGACGATAATAATTACCCCTGTGGATGGGGGAAACTCCTGTGGATGGGGGAGGCTAGAATACATCCATAGTAACCCAACTTGTCGTAAGAGGCGACTAATGGGAACACAGCACCGAACCCGGACTATGAGTTGACTCTCGACTTTATTTGACGCATGTGGGCTGGCGGCCATGATATTCTGGACCTAGTCGCTTTCTGCGCGGTACCACCGGGGTGAAACCCGTGCGCGAACGGCTCCAGGCTAATATCACGCCGTCTCCGTCCCGAAAAAACCTTAGCAGGCCTCAGAGTACGTTCAAAGCTCGCACCATTGAGTTGGTGGTGTAGGTTCGGTTGAGTCGTACTCCATATTAGCGCTAATCTGGCTCTGAGCACCTGACTCCATAAGGGCTGGTGCCAACCCTCGCATGAACTCCCTGCTTGCATAGATAACCATGGGATCATTAAGGCGACTACACATCCGAGCGGAGATAGCGGTTCTAAGGGGGACCCTTAAGAACAAAATGAAGAAAAACACCAACAACAACAATAAACAGAATAACGCAAAGGAGAAGAACAAATGAGCCGATGAACATAATTCTGACAACCATAACGATTATCTTGGCGTGTTTTCCCGTAGTGGAAAAACCTTGCGTTCACCACCACGGTCTCATTCAGCCCCAAGCGGAAAGAGCAGTGATGGGCCGGTAGTAAATGCGGCTCCGGAGGTATACGACCACCTCACCACCTAAGGTTGCTACTGCTGAATCGACCTCAGTAGGAGGAACGCAGACCATAGAACGTAAGCCCCCGGAGGAGAAAGTCGGCGAAAAAGACCTGATTGTTAAGCAGGTTATCGCGGAGAACCGTTCCGAGGAAGAACGGTTGACTAAAAAATGTTATGCGATCCTCGAACGTATGCAAGGAGCGTGCATAAAGCAAAAATTAATCAGTAAAGATGTAAAAAATGGAGTGTTTGAGCTCGAAGACCTCTTGGATCGAGTTTGCCACTACAGGAGACTCTGGAAAAAGTTGGAAGAAGAACATCCAGATCAAACGGTGTACGTTAAAGTCACCCAACCTTTCCTTCCCAGTATCAAGAGGACTGCTGCTAGCCCTCTCGAGAGCGAACAGGAGAAAAGGCGTAAAGAGAACGTTGAGCCAGAAAAAGAAACGCCACAAAGAAAAGACGCCTTCCAACTCGTGTTATCTAAGGCGGCAAAAAAATCTGCAAAACGTGAACATAGGCTTAGCCAAAAAACAGTGCCTGTTCAAACAACGACAAAGACCGTGGACAAACCAGCAAGAAAAAAGCGAAGAGTCCTCGGGGACGCCATTCTTGTGAAGCCCACTGACGGAAGGAGCTATTCTGACGTTCTACGTGATATCCGCAAGAATGTTAAGCCGGAGGAAACACAGACGATTATTAAAACTCTGCGATCGACGAGGTCCGGAGGGCTACTCGTCGAGTTTGGAGCGGACTCCTCCGATAAATCGATATTCCGCGACAAAATAAAGGACGTCCTTGGGGCAAAAGCCACCGTCTCTACGTTTGAGCCAAGAGCTTCATTGGAAGTAAGGGACCTGGACTGCATCGCCGATCCGGCTGAGGTCGAAGAAGCCATTCAAAAAGAGTTCCCTGGAATAACTGTATTAAAAGTAAAGCTTTCTCCAGAGAATCGCCGAGGGCAAAGGCTGGCCATACTCGAAGTAACGGAGAAAGATGCTACACAATTCCTGGCCAAAGGAAAAATAAAAATCGGCTGGGTGGTGTGCAGAATTCGCCGCTGCATCATCCCAGTACGATGCTACAGGTGCCTTGGATACGGGCACACCACTTCGAACTGCAAGAGCCCTGACCGTAGTATGCTTTACTTTAAGTGTGGAGCGACTGGGCATAAGAAGAAAGAGTGCGTTGAGACTCCGCGCTGTTTTCTGTGTAATCATCTTAACTCTCAACCGACAGAGCACCTTCACGTTGCAGGAACAGGCGCGTGCCCAATCTTTAGAGAGGCACTAGCAAAAGCAAAAGCAGCTCTGAGGTGATGATCAGGGCCCTTCAAATTAACTTGCACCGTAGCATCAATGCACAAGATTCGTTAGAGCAGTTCGCCAGAGAAAAAGGAGCTGATCTGCTGCTGCTGAGCGAACAACATCGAAATAAGGCCTCACCAGCCTGGTTCTCCGATGACTTCCATGCTGCTGCCGTTTGGGTTCGTGGCAGCATGCGACTCCAGATTCAAGATCACGGCCGAGTAGACGGTTTCGTGTGGATTCGGTGCTCGGGTATAACGATTTTCAGCGTATACCTGACGCCGAATGAGTCAACGCCGTCTTTTCAAAATAGACTGGACGCGCTAGAGGATGCTATTCTGAACACAGATGGCAAAGTACTCGTAGCAGGAGACTTCAATGCCAGAGCCGTTGAGTGGGGCATGACTATAACCCATTCCATAGGGCAACGAATTCTGGACATGTCGGCGAGGACTGGGTTGGTGGTTTTAAATACCAGTAATGTACCGACCTTCCGGCGCTGGGGCTGCAAAGGAACAATCCCAGATGTGACATTCGCCTCGGAGTCCCTCGCATCGACCACGTTGAATTGGAGAGTACTCGAGGATTATTCAGCGAGTGACCACCAATACATCGCGTTTGAAATCGGCGATACCCCTCCTCGCTCGTCTCAACGATCTTTCACTCCCGGGTGGAATATCGGAAAAATGGACGTGGAGACTTTCGTCAATGTGATTCTGAAAGGCGGAACATCGGGACGCCCTCCGTGGAACGGAAGGGCTGGAGTCGAGGGAATGGTGGAGTCAACGATGAACCTTATCACTTCTGCCTGTAGCTCATCTATGCCTCGACGGAGGCTTCGACACGACAGGCCTGCTGTACATTGGTGGTCAAAAGATATCGCAGACAAACGAGGCGAGTGTCCCAGACTTCGACGTGCAGCTACGCACTCGAGAAACGTAGAGGAAGCATCCAATAGGACAGCAGCATACAGATCAGCGAAGAAAGAACTCCGAAGACTCATCAATGAGAGTAAGGCACGCTGCTGGCGAGAACTTGTGGACGACGCGAACAGGGATCCATGGGGGCTCGGTTACAAGGTAGTGTGGCGCAAGCTCGGTACCTCACGGAAGCCGTGTTTAATTCAAGCAGATAAGATGGACGGCATAGTGCAGGCGCTTTTTCCAACTCACCCTGTCCGTGTTGATGCTGCCCACGAGGTCGACTCAGGCGAATGTCCATCGTTCACTAAAAATGAGCTGGGGGATGCGGTGCTTTCTATGAAAGCTCGAAAGGCACCAGGACCAGATGGCATTCCATCCGAGGTGCTACAAATGGTCTTCCACGTTTGTCCTGACTTGCTACTCAATGTGTTCAACGCTTGCCTAAGAGAAGGTGTGTTCCCATCTCGCTGGAAGTTGGCGAGGCTCACATTGATCAGCAAGGGAAAAGGGGACCCCGGGCTGCCATCTACATACCGGCCGCTTTGCATGCTGGACACAGCCGGGAAAGTTTTCGAAAAGCTCATCAAAAGAAGACTCACAGACGCAATTCGTGCTGCAGGGGACCTATCTCCCCGGCAGTATGGCTTTAGAGCAGGGCGATCTACTTCCGATGCCATCATGGAAGTGGTGAATGCAGTCCGTCGAGCCGAAGCGCACAAAACTGAAAAACGAGTTGTCTTGCTAGTGACGCTTGACGTCAGAAATGCCTTCAACTCCGCCAGACGGTCGGATATTCTTGGCGCCTTGGAAAATTTTTTCCGATTGCCAGGGTATCTGATACGGATTTTGAGGGATTACTTGAAGGACCGCAGTCTGCTCTATGACACACAAGATGGGCGGTGAAGTATGGAGATAACGTCTGGTGTAGCGCAAGGCTCCATACTAGGACCAGAGTTGTTGAATGCCTCATATGACGGACTATTGAGGCTTGGTATGCCAGATGAGTCGCGCTTGGTCGGTTATGCGGATCACATAGTAGCACTGGTCACCGGACGCACAGTCGAACATGCGCAGTGCAGACTGGGAATGCTAATGCGTCGAGTGAGGGAGTGGATGACCACCCGCGGGTTCAGTTTGGCACTAGAGAAAACCGAGGTGGTCATTCCCACGAAGAAAATAATTCCCACGGTAATTCCTTTGCAGATCGGAGATGAGACTGTCAAGTCTAAACTTGCAATAAAACATTTGGGACTATTGATCGATTCCAAAATGACCTTTTCGGAACAGATCAGGACAACGGCTAAAAAGGCCAGGAAAGGCGTTTCGGCTTTAAGTCGACTAATGTGCAACATTGGTGGGCCCACACCGAGCATACGCTGACTCCTCATGAGTGCTGTAGTCAGTGCTACTTTACGGCTCTGAGGTTTGGGCTGGAGCTTTCAGTAAGGAGCTGTACAGAAAGCGCTTGGTGACTCTAACGGCTGCTGGACTACCTGCCTTATAGGGGACGTGGGATCGTGGCTAATTCGAAGGCACGATAAGACTGATTCTTACCTTACCTAGCTTCTTAGCGGGCATGGGTATTTTCAGTCTTACCTGCACAAGATTGGTAAGTCACGGTCCCCAGACTGCATTTTCTACCCAGGGGAAATGAACGACGCATATCACACCTTTTTCAACTGTAGAAGGTGGAACAGGATGCGGCAGGACTTGTGGGAGGTCATGGGAGAACTTTCTCCGGAGAATCTGGTCGGAGAAATGCTGAAAACTTTCGACAAAATTACTGTGGCCCATTACTCTCGGGCAATACTTAAAGCAAAAAAAGCTACCATGGATAATCTTGGGCGTGGGGTCTAGGGAGGTCTCCTTTCCAGCAGTCTTCCTCCATCCTGCCACCTCCCGCTGGGGGAGATTTCTCTACGCTGTCGGCGAAGTACTGGCCCGAAAAAATGTTTCAAACAGTTCCAGGCTAGGGTCTCTTGACAGGGGGGTGTTTAGTGGGTAGTCTGGTAGCATGCACTCCTAGGAGTCCCGCACTCCGGGTGTAATTTGCCTTCGCCCCCCAACCCAAAAAAAGTAGTAGCTACAAGGTATAAGGCAATAAAAGCAGCTTGTGGTATGAAATGCGTTATGGCTGTACCACAGCTTCAAAGGCATATGAAGTGAGTGGTTGCCGGACATCAGAAGGGTCATTGTTTGTCGCTATAATGGGGGCAAAAATACCAGATACCACAGCAATGAAAAAAAGTAGAACTTTAGAACTAGCAGTCCGAAAAAAGTTGCTTCCATACTGAACAAAAAAATAATTTCATGCGGGCCTTACGTATGCTACGGGAAATAAAATACCCTACTAGGGCAAAGGCTAAAATTAGCTACATAAAAAAATGGAGTAATTATATAAAAATTTAAGGCTCAGGTGCAATTGCAAATGTATGCGACTGGCACAAAAATATGCTATTTTTTTGTTGCAGATAGCAACTTTGAAGAAACCAAAAAAGTAACTGAGGAAGTAACTAATACTAAGATATAAAGACAGCTCAGAAAACAAAAGTAAAAATAAGGTACTATCTAGTATATAATTAAATTAAATAATACTCACATCAAAGTGATCTTCTTTCATAAAAACATTTGTATACACCGAAATACTGTTTGAGTCTCTATACCAATCGTAACCACATTTTAAGTTTTTTGGGATCCCCTGGAACAAATACAAACACTTTTTCTGGCGTCTTTAAGACGTATTTGTGCACTGTGGTGCTACACACCATTTACACGCCATAATTCCAATAAATGTACTGAAAATTAATAAACTATCACGCAGTGCACCTTCGGATGTAGTCATCATGGATTCGCTCACTAGCTACATAGTTATGTCAAACGCGTGGCGTGACCGCCGCCATTACAGAGACGTTGCTTTTGCCGCGATTTTTAACATTTTAATTATAACATCGATTTTTATCATAAATAAAGTAAATTTTGCAGAATGTTTTTTTCATACGTTTATTATGTATTAAAGAATCATTTAAAACTATTTCCAAAATTAGTCAAGTACCCTATTAGCAAGAGTATTCGGACAAAAGTGTATGGCATAATAGACAGTCCCAAAAATAATGTATTACAAGAACGGCTGAATAAAACCATTGAAAAAAAGAAGGAAAATATTTCCAAAGTGCTATTTCGGCCAAGTGAAGAAAGGAACAATGATGACCTACTTTGATGCGAATGTTTATTTGAAATTTTACCTGAGAACATATGAATCCAGTCCAAAATTGAGGTAGGTGCTGGTCTTACTTTCGTCGGTTAGAAAAATTATTTATAGCTATTGATTGAGTCTCTTTTTATGTATCAAAAGGAGATAAAATTAATTAAATATTAATTAAACATTTATTTTGTTTTAAAAAAATATTAAAAACAAACAAAATGGCTACTTTCAATTAGAATTTTATTTCATGTCTAGTAATTACTGAACTCACTGCATGGGTAGGATGTTAATTTGCTGAATTCCGTCCATATCCTTGCTCTCACTTACTTCCTTTTTTGGAAAGGTTAGGTATCTCTCACTTTGCTCATTTCAATGATTGTGGCTCTGGTATGTGATATTTTAAGAATAATTTCTTGTGGAGGCTTTACAGAACGAGAATTTACAGAATATATTGTGGAGACCATAACAAGTCATAAGGACTTTCGATTGAGGAGCTATGGCCGATCAAATAAAAATTGATCAAGTAACCCTGCCCCAACTTTCATGCTAGAGAGCCTCCTTTACAGTAATTTAGTAATGTCCTTTCCAATATGCAAGCTCTTATTTCCCATGACAAGTTCGAAGGAATAAGTCGGAATGTGTTTGCCTTCAATGGATAAAAAATGGTACTGTGGCATGCATGGGCTAATATTATTTAATTTTTAACGTAATACTCGCAATCATTTTTGACGAGGGGATTCAATTTAGCATCATTTGCTGATCAACCGTCTGATAAGTTTCCCCCAACGTTCATGTTCTTTATTGCGATGAAACATCAAACTGTTTTAGGTGTACATATTTGCTTCTGCGGATTTTTCGAAATTCGATGTATTTATGATTCAAAGTATTGTTCATCGCTGGCCATTTCTTCCCCATCTTTCGGGCAGCGTACGAATACCGCGTTGAAAAAACTGATCATCTTTTGAATGGATCCACGAATCGATCAAATTTTTTACTTCTTCATAAGACCAGAAGTGCTGGTCAGCCAGGCCATGTGCCATTGATCGAAACAAGTGATAATACAAAGGAGCAAGGTCTGGAAAATACGGTGGGTGGGGTAGGATTTCCAATTTTAACGTTTCCAAGTATGTCTTCACCAGTTTCGCAAGATGGGGTCGAACATTGTCATGCTATAAAATCACTTTATCATGTCTTTGGTTGTATTGCGGCCGTTTGTCTTTCAACTCTAGGCTCAAACGCATTAATTGCGTTCGATAACGATCGCCTATGATTGTTTCAATCGTTCCTTACAACTCATAATACACTACGCCGAGCTGGTCCCACCAAATACTGGTGAAAGCATTACCGGAAACGACGTGGAAGCATTACCGGGATATCCCCATGATTGCGCTTGGGATTATCATAATGAACCCATTTTTCGTCCCCAGTCACAATGCGATGCAGAAATCCCTTTGTTCACAAGCAAAAAAAAAAAACGCCGTTCAAGATCTCTCGGCTTCAACTCGTACGGCTAATTTCCTTGTTTCTGAATCATTCCCATGACTTTCAGGCGTTTTGAAATATCTTGTTGCGTAACTCCGAAGGATATTGCCCATTCTTGTTGCGTTTGACACGAGTCTTGATCAAGTGACGCCTAAAATTCTGCATCTTCGAAAACCTTCTCTCTTCCACCGTCATAATCGTCTAAATCACCGTTCTTGAACCGTAGAAACCACTCCTGAAATGTTCTTTCACTAATAGTGGGCTCACCATAGGTATTTGAGAGCATTCCATGAGCCTCAGCCGCAGATTTCTTCATATTAAAGCAGAAAATGAAAACCTCCCGCAAATGACGAGAATTTGGCTCGTAAGCTGACATGTTTAATGGAGAATAATTTTATGATGCAGACAAAAATCGACTAATATTTCGATGGCGTTATGTTCACAAATACCTAAGCTTATTGAATGACATCTACGATCTTTTAATTTTGACTACCACTTACCGCAATAGTAACCTTTTGCAAACGGCGGAAGCAAAGTTGTACACCTAATAATTGTTAGTAAAGATTATAGCACCGGCTCCGAAGCGCAACAATTTGAGACAACTTTCATGCCCAGTGCTTCGAAGTTATAATTTTTTCCAAGTCGACGCTAGATATGGATAATTCCTATCCTTAAGACATGTTGTATCTATAGCAATAAGATTCAGTAGAAACAAAAGAAGAACAAAGAACAAATAAAAGAAAAAAAATTAATAAAAATAACCTCTTTTGAATCTTTATATGAATCTTTCTATACGGTACGGGTTTTTCCCAAAATCCAAATGATTTCCTAAAAATGTTTGAAATACGTTTTTTTGTGGTAACGAGGTGAAGGCTGTTTACGCCCTGAGTGTGGGGACTCCCACACGCAAAATGCTTTTAGACTACCCACTAAACACCTCCCCTGCTAACCTGAGAACCTAGCCTGGACCCGTTTGACACATTACTTCGGGCTAGGCCTCGTGTTCCTACGCCTAGAGGCACTTTTAGATTATAGGAATCTCTTCTCTAACGAGAAGGAAGGGAGAGGAAGGAAGTGCTAGAAAAGAGATCCATCCATCCCCGATGCCTCCTAGCGCTCTAATAAAGCTTTTTTCAATATCAGCACTGCCCGAGCATATTGCGCCACGCGTTTCCAATTGTCAACTGTTTTCAGCATTACTCCGACGATAGTTTCCGGACAGAGCTCTCCGATTTCGCTGAGTAGGACCCTCGAAGCTGGTTCCACCTTTTGCAGTAGAAGAATGTGTAACAGGCGTCATCCGGTTCCCCTGCAGAATACACACAGTTAGGAGACCGTGCTCTGTCAATTTTGTACAGGTAGGACCGAAAACAACTATGCCCGGTTAAGAACTGGGTCAAGTAGAAATCGGTCTCACCATGCACTCGATTGAACCACGGTCTCAGGTCAGGGATCAGACGTGCAGTCCACCTTCCCCTTGTTTCTTGCTCCCAGGAATGTTGCCAATCGCTGAGAAAGCTACGTCTCTCTTCCCTTGTGATCTCTTCTCTTCGATCATAGCCTCTGCGCAGGTAAATACTTCTGCGCTCTCTCGCAATAACGGTGTTGGGTACGACTCCTGCGGTTACCAGCACTGCCACCGTTTGGTATGCGCATGCGATTCGCAATGCTTTTCGTCTGTGCACCTGTGCCAACCGCTTTCGGTGTAACTTCTTGGTGAGAGCGTCGCCCCACAGTTCTGATCCGTAGAGTAGAAGTGACTGCACAACGCTCATTAAGAGTCATCTCCTTGATGTGGTTGCCCCCCCCCCTATGTTGGCTATTAATCGTGTGAGTGCCATCATACGCGCTGCAGCTTTGTCAGCTGCAGCCCTGATTTGTTGAGAAAAACTCATCTTCGATTCCATCAGGACTCCCAGGCCCAGGTACTTTACTGCTGATTTCGTTTCGACCAGCTCGTCATCAACACTGATAAGCCGTACTCTGGGGATTCTCTTCTTCGTTATGATGACCACTTCGGTTTTCTCCAGTGCCAGCTTGAACGCGTGAGCGGTCATCCAGTCCATTACCCTCCGCATAAACGAAATGAGTCCGAGTTGCGCATGGTCTACTGTGCGTCCAGCGACCAGCGACCAGCGCCGTGACATCGTCCGCGTAGCCGATCAAACGTGACTCATCCGGCAGTTCAAGCTGCAGCAGTCCAGGGTGTGCAGGAGTCCAGCTGCAGGGGATGTTCCACAGGTCCGGGCCAAGGATAGAGCCCTGAGTGACACTATAAGTAAGAATTGTACTTCGCCTACCCTCCTTCGAGTCGTAAAGTAGGCTGCGGTCCTTCAAATGGTTCCTGAGAATCTGCATCAGGTACACTGGTATTACAGTACACTCTAGCGCTTCCAGAATATCTACCCATCTAGCGCTGTTAAATGCATTTCGGACATCCAGAGAAACCAGCAGGACGACCCGTCGTGTGGAAATACTGTGAGACTCCGCACGTTGGACCGCAATCACTACTTCTCCAATTGCATCGATGGTGGAGCGGTCTGCTCTGAAGCCATACTGCCGTGGAGATTGATCCCCGGCAATACGAATCACGTCAGCGAGTCTTCCCCTGATAAGTTTTTCAAAACCTTTTCCGGCCGTGTCAAGCATACACAGTGGGTGGTATGCAGCTGGCGACTCGGGATCCCCTTTACCCTTCGTAATGAGCACAAGTCTCGCCACCTTCCAGCACTCTGGGAACAGCCCTTCGCGCAGGCATGCGTTGAACATGCAGAAGAGCAGGTCAGGGGAAAAGTGGAAGACCATTTGTAGCACCTCTGCTGGAATCCCATCTGGTCCTGGAGCCTTTCTGACCTTCATATACAAGACTGCTTTCTCCAATTCCATCTTCGTAAAAAGTGGAATTTCCGCTGGTGTTCAAAGTGAACGGCTTCAACGATGGCGGGATGGATGGGGAAGAGAGCCCGCACGATTTCGTCCATCTTTTCTGCCGCGTATGAGTGAGGTGACCTTTGGACACCGAGCTTCCGCATTACTATTTTGTAGCTCAAGCCCCATGGGTCTCTGTTCACGTCGTCCACTAGGTTTTGCCAGCGGCTGGCCTTGCTACTGTTGATAAGTCTACGGATGCATTTTCTAGATGACTTGTAAGCAGCTAATCGGATACATGCCTCTTTCCGTGTTCGAGCTCGCTGTGTCCTGCGACGTAGTTTGTTACACTGCCTTCGTTTTTCGGCAATTTCAGGTGACCACCAGTATACTGGAGGCTTGCTGCGCGGGGGCTTCGTAGGGACATTGAAGACCTGCAGGCGGATGTAATGATTCTCATAGTTGAGTTAACGACATCTCTTGCCGCAGGTTCTCCGTCCTCCAGCGTTGCTTCCAAGAGTGGTGATCGTGCCATGAGCACTTCAACAAACTTCTCAATATCCGCTTTCTTAGTATTCTACCGGAGCGCAGAAGAACAAGCGCGTGGTCTTCGGGAAGCACCGTGATGGATCCGCAGAGCTATTTACTGGTGATCACTGGCCGAGTAATCCTCTAGCACTCTCCAATTTTTAACTGATTGTGCTAGGCACTCCGAGGCGAATGTCACATCAGGTATGGTGCCAACGCAACCCCATCGACGGAAAGTAGGAGTGTGGTCTGTGTTCAATACGACGAGCCCAGTTCGTGCTGCCACGTTGAGGATACGTTTGCCCCGCCGAATATCTGGTTGGGGCATGCCCCAATCGATTCCTTTTGCGTTGAAGTCACCTTCGACGAGCACATGGCCCTCAATACTCGAAACAGCGTCTTTCAATGCATTGAGCCTAAGGTGAAAGGACAATAACGATTCGTTCGGAGTTAGGTATACACTGAAGAGTGTAGTTCCCGAACACCGAACCCAAACGAAACCATCTTCTAGCGGCCGACCCTGTACTTGGAGGTGAGCACTGTTCCACGACACTTCCCTGTGCCTGGAATATGTTTCAAATCATCTGGAGGTCAATTATGACCATGCGTTGACACCTGTTGTTTGGTTTGGCCAGCCTGACTTTCGTCTCGCCTGGTTCGGGAAAGTCGCAGGCGTCTTCTATTTCGGGCAGATCCATAATGCAGTCAATGTCTCTAGTTTCCAGTGTGGCCTTGGGCTCAAGTGAGGCTACAGTTGCCTCCCCTCCAAGGACTCTTTTGACTTCGTCACGGAAAGCGTCTTTATTGTTTCCATCTGATTCGAACTCAACAAGTAGATACCCCGAGAGAGTTGGCCGTACAGCTTTTAATGCAGTTTGTATGTCTTCGGGTTTTACCGCTCCCTTGATTTCTCGCAGAATATCCACATAGCATCCACCGTCGATGGGTTTAACCAGCAGTGGCTGCGCAATGGGTTTTCGACGCTTCTTAATTTAAGTTTCTTGGGTTATCTGCGATGGTTCATTGCGTTTTCATTCCTGTGGATGTTTATCGATTTTGAACTTTATGGCCGCTTTTTTAGCTGCCTTTTTGGCAGCTTTGGATAGTGCCGTCTGAAAACCCTCCTCAATTGCGATTTGATCGTTTGGCGTCCTGTCCTCGTCCTTCCTCTGTTTATCCCGATCTCCTTTGATTGGGCTGCAGGCCAACCTTTTGGTGGCAGTTGAAATCGGGACGACTACTACGCTGTCGACTGAATTTGCCTGTTGCTCTTCTTCTGCCTTTAGCCACCTGCAACTCCAGAACTCCGTTTTAAACCTCTTTGCTAGGGTTCGCTTGTGCATTGCATGTGGCAGTGAGGCGCTTAATAACCCTTTCTGCTCTACGGTATAGCCGCTCTTCCTCTGCATCACCCATGATCATCGAAGTGCTCCGGGTCTGCCTTGCAGGGATTTCTTTGTTTGTGTCCCGTGCTTCAGTCGCTTCGGTGGTGATGGCAACAATCATAGGTTTCTCAACCGTTTCGCCTTTCTCTACCGAGTGTTCGTCTCTTCCAGGTTGCAAGAGGCTCTGTTCTTCTTTTGTTGGTCGCTCTGGTGTGCGCATGGTTTTCTTGCTGCGCCCAAATGCTGTTAAAATCTCAGGTTGTACCAGATTTCCTACTTTTTGTCCATATGTTTTCGAATGTTTCTGTTCGGACATATTTTCTTTTGTGTATAATTTGTTTGTTATCATTTCTTATGGGTCTCCCCTCAGAGCCGCTATCTCCACTCGTGTGTGTAATCGCCTCATTGGTCCCATGGTTATTTTCGCTAAGCAAGGAGGCCATGCGAGAGTTAGCACCCGCCCTTATGGGGACATGTGGTTAGGGCCAGACTGGCGCTAATCGGGAGTTCGTCTCAACCGAACCTACACCACCAACTCAATGGTGCTAGCTTCGAACGTACTCCGAGGCTTGCCAAGGTTTTACCGGGATGGAGACGGTATGATCGTTAGATTGGAGCCGTTCACACCCGAGTGTCACCTTGGCGCTACTGTGCGACGCAACTAGGTCCAAAACATCACATCCGCCAGCCCAAAGCGTCAATTCAAATTAATCAGTCGAATCTTAGTCCATAATTGGTTCAAGGTCACATTCCGTGAAGTCCTCCATATCCTCGGGTACGTGGGGCGGCACTCCCTAATACTAGCTTTCAGGAACTGTCCTGGCAACCAGCATTTCTCCTGCGGTTAAATACGTTGCAAATACACGATCATTTTAGATAATCTTCATAATATGATAATATAACATCCAGAAAATGGATAAAATGCAAAGAGGACATAAAATAACCTTCCTAAATTTTATTTAGAATGCCTTTATGGCGGTAACCCAATAAGTGTGAAAATCTTGAAATACATGAAAATATATGTATAGTAACGAAAAGTATAAAAGAGGATAAGATTTGGAGCTTAGTCTTAGTTTTTATAATAGTATTAAGTTAGAAATAATGTAAGTTCAATATACTACTTTTTGTAAAGGAACTTTGTTATCGTTATTTGAACAAAAGCTTAATTCACTGAGTAGTTGATTTAAGGGAGTTCAATGCAGTTACCGCTTCGCTGGACATGAGCTGTTTGGAAGTCGCCTGCCATGAGCAACAAAAAAATATGAGGCATTGAAGCAATGAATAATATCCGAAAAATCAGAATCAGTTCCGAAAAAGTTACGGAGATTGAAACAGGGTGTCAATCTAAGTGACTCAAAACCACCATCTCTGCTGTGAAAGATCAGGAATCTATCCAGCAAGTCCATGAGCGACGAGACTATTGAGTCTCTGTGGACGTCAAAGCTTCCTGTAGAACCTAGAAACAAATTTTCTTCAAAAGACCCTAGCAACCCACTCCCACCTTTCAAATGTTGGCTCCTCACAACATTCATCATTGATAAGCAAACTTCCGAAAAGCCAATCGAAAAAGCCCCTATACCAGAGAGAACTGGCGTTACGTTTCACGACATTCTTTACGTTAGATGAAAGTACCAGTAAAGAAATTATGGAGACTTTGTCACTAGTGAGGGACTGATGCAGAGAATGTACTTTGTATCCACACTTTGAGATTCCCGCCTACTTTTTCTTGCTCATATTCTACCAAAAATAAAATAGTAGAGTAGTTATTGTTTGACAAGAGAATTTTATTCTGAACGTATTGTTTGAAATATTATTCAATTTTAAACTGATCATCAATTTTAAACTTAATCCGAATCATCTTTGGCGAGGCGATCCATTTCAGGATGCGGACATTAGGTCAGCTATAGTTCCTAACGTCTTCAATTCGCAGCATTGGTGCACTACTGCGTGCAGAAGTCATGGATGGGACCTACAAAAAATGAGATTTATAAGGCACATGGTGTCGAAAGATGGCAAGGCAGTGAGATCCTTTGGGAAAGTTCTTGAGGTTGTGGGATAAAGAGAAATTTTCACTAGCGATAATAACGGAAAAATAAAATCATTGCTACTTCTCTGTGAATGAAGATAATTGTATGGGCTTCTGAAAATGTCTTGATACTTATCTGCAAGTGGCACGTAATCAACCATATTAGTTTTGCAGCCCTTAAAATTTGAGACTTCGTTTGAAACTTGGCACGCTTACATGCACTAGTACTAGGCTCGTTTTAAAACAGTCACGACGCTTGCATATGATTTTCTTGAAAAAAAAAATTGTGGTTTATTTACAAATCAACTCTTACAGATGAAAAGCTCATTCTCTATTTGGGGTCAGAGTTTACGTTTATCAACAAACAGAATTTACTCAATTTACACATAACAAAGCGTCGTCGCGGAGTGAAGACGCAGTATTTTGCCATTCATTGTTTAGTTTTCATACTATAACACGAATAAGCAACTCAGAAGATTTTTTACACGTCAAAGTCAGTGATAACAAAATTTGAAAGCTCCAATTTTCGTTGCAATTAATCTACACTTAATTCTTTTGTTCGCCTGTCGGTTTTGATTTTCGATTCGCGGAATTTATTGTTTAGAACGTGATTTGTGTGGATTTCGACGAATTATATCGGTTACAATGAATGCAAGTTCAATTTTCGGGTCCTCCATTTTATGGATTGCCATTTTTCTTTCATTCGTTATTAGAACCTGTAGCGAGTTTCGTGGTGTGCAAGGTATCGTTTTTCTAATCTTAAAATAGCCTTTTAAAGTATATGTTCAGTAAGGTGTTAGTTGATGAAATCCCATTATTCTTGTAGAACCTATTCCGGATATTGAAAAGGCTTTGGGTATGGCTGCAATTTTGCTGAGTGGGAATCTCGAAGAGGTAAGTCCTGCATAGTTGGCATGAAAATGCTTTTTAATTTCTGCTGTTAAATTTAGTAAACATATCTTACTAGATAGGTTTAACATAGATTAGACTTTTTTAGTATGTGCTACTCTTTGTGTTTGAATAATATGTTTTTTAGAAAATATCGATGTATATCTAGCCGCTGTTTCGTCTCTTTTCCCGATCTCCGAAAATTTTACCTATAAATACAAATACGCATGGAAAATTGATGATGTATGGCTACTGAGTGTGTGGTTATAAGTGGCAACAAGTGTTAAAGCTTATAAACGGTTGCGCCATGCTACTAATGAGTACCACATTACTTATGTTTAAAGATTAAAAGAGTTTTATTTACTTCTCTCAATTATATGAAATAGGAAGGCATTAACTTGGGGTTTAATAATGTTCGAATCATATGCCGTCAAAAAACAAAAAAATGTCGTTTTTAAACATTTTAACATTTAAGACAATAGTGATCTAAAATGGAAAATGAAATAATCCACAAAACGTCAACTAAGAGGCTCATTTATTGATTGAAATATTTGTTTCATCGAAAAATATTCTTCACAAGAGAAAAAGACAAATCAAGAAATAATAATGGCTGATTTCAGCAGTTTCGACAGATGAACAATCGATTTATCCAGTGTTTTTCCAAAATATTGTTCAAATTTTCTTGCCTAGTCTTCTACTTTTTTCATGCGAAGAGAATAAACGCATGCGTACATGTCAATCAGGCCCTTCTTATAAATGCTCAATTGGGTTCAAATCCGTGTTCCATGTGAGCCACGCTATGTTTTTAACACGTCTTCCGTCGCTTTGTCGTAACCACTTCAAAGCGCTAATAGTCAAGAGGCATGTAAAAGCTCATAAAGCAAAAAAAGTGAACTTTACAAGAAAGAGAGCTTAAAAGTTAACTGAAGTAAGTCAGTGAGCGATCGTCTATTATTCTGAGTCTAAATGTATGTAAGAATAATTTTTCCCGTGGGATAGTATATCTATGTAATGTTATATGAAAAAAAAGAGAATGGCAATGCACACCTCCTTCGACTCTATGTCTCTATATCGGATATTCGGGGTAGAATACTGTTACGTTGGAAAGTGAAAGTTTGTTGAAAGTGCTAGCGTTCTGGAGTTGTTTTGTTTGATGCGAAGAGATTCACGTTCTTGCAGGGTTCATCGAAAATAAGTAGAATTTTATTTTTGTAACTTAATTGTTTTTCATTGTTTTTAACAAGAATAAGTTTCTTAAAACTATAGCCCAAAGTATCACTGAACCAACACCGTACTTATCTGTTTGCGGCCCACCGTCACCACGTGTGCCACAACTTTTCAAAAATCCTTTTTCAAGCCCGATATCGATGAGCAAGGACCCACTACATTTGTTTCTTTTTATTTTGTGCTCTTATTATCAGTTTTGGAATGACCACATAACCAAAAAAACTTTTTACATAGTTCTACCATGGTTTTACTTTTGACTATAGTTCCCAAGAAATAGTTGCTCTTGATCTTCCCAATTGTGAACGTTTTTTCCATTTATTGTGTTATGAACACAAGTCTCCACCAACTGTAACTCAGTGACAGTTGAACGTTCAGATTTGCTTCTGTCTGTAAAATAACAATTGCAGACTTTCCTCACTATATGATATACAAATACATCTAAATCTTTCCTCACTATATGAGCTACGAATAAATTACCAAGTCAAGTCATACCAAGTCAATGGAAACTAAGGTCACTATGTAATACAAAGTCGCGATAACACTTCAAAGCAACTCTTAGCAGGATCGATCAAAATAAGCGCAAGTTTATTCGGATTGGTAAATTTACTATCATTTTTGCGAAAACCAGGTATACCCCTATCAAAATGTTTCATAAAAATGCAATCCAAGTATAAATCTACTTGTGGTTTTCTGTCTTTTTCTGCGAGAAGCTGCCCAGAAGTGTTCTCACTGTTTTTTTCTTATCCTATGCTCAGATAATAAATTTGCTTCTGAGAGCTGAAATAGTGATAAATTTGGGTTATCTCGAAATAAAACAAAGTTACTAGTAATGCGCAGTCTACAACAGCATTACAATAGCACATTCAACTGGTTATATGGCAGTACTGGTTGATGTTTTGAAGCATTAAAAGTCTGAAGGATGCCAAGTTCAATACTTACATGAAGATCACCTCTTAGAAATTTTTCAAAAAGTGTCAGATTTTTCATATAGCTTTTATCTTTCAAAGCATTTCGCATAACAAAATTCTTACTGGCGCCGAAAATGAATGGAGAATCGAGAAATGCTCAACCTCAAATCTCAATCTTTTTTTGGAGTTAAATCTAGTTAAAAGTCTTTTTGGCTATCATTGACCGGGGGAATTATTGTGGGTCCTGTAAGGCAATCAGATTGGCTAGATTAACCACCAATATCTGCTCTCGGAGCTACAGGAAAATGCTAGAATTGGCTATGTTCAACAAGCGCCCTCCATGTACCAATAATAAAAGTTTTTTTTTAGAGGTACACAACTTAGAAATGAAACAAATATGCGGATAAATTGTTTTGATTGCTCTGAAATCGGTCATATTGGAACGATAATTTATGTATGTTTTATAATTTAATATGATTTCGGTCATGTGAGTGTCACAACTGGCGCGTAGGAAGTCCGAATTTTCCAGATTCAATTTTCGACTACTCTAAATAATAAATCCAGCCGTATCTCACCATAACGCGGTGAATGTTGTCTTCCAAATGGTGAAGTATTTTATTGGTGTAGACAAGGGATTTGACGGATTTGACCAACAAGAAAAAGTACAGCGGTTATAATCACAAGACCTTGTAGGCCAGTTCACAGGTCCGAAACGAAAAATTGTGCGTTCATCAAATGCTTCTTTCAATAAGTCGATAGTTGCACAAACTTTATGGTATGTCACGTCATCCTGCTGAAACCAGAGGTCCCCTACATTCCTACGAGTCAATAAAGACTAAAAAGAGAAAGTCGTTGATAATGTTCTTGACAGCAGTATTTCGAAGACATATGGACCAATGATTCCACCGGCCCACAAAGCACACCAAACAGTGACTTTCTCCGGATATAATGGTGGTTGGACTACTACCTGTTGTTGCTCATCACTTTATAGACAGTATAGACACATTATAGACGTAGCGATTGAGCTCGAAATATTGTAAGAAGAATCATAGAAGCTAAGAAGGGAATTGTGGTTGAAATTAAAGAAATAAAGTAATTGTATTTATAGAATGGTAGTTAGTTTGTAAGGGTAGCAGCGAATCAACGGACTAGGCATATGAGATCACTTGTTGATGGAAGCCAGCGAGCAGCGCAAGAATCCACCGACACCAACTTCAAAATAAGGAGCTACCGGAACGAGCTCAACCGGTTGTATGCCGGCTAATGAAACCGAACCACATACTTAGCCGCGAATCTGGCTCACTTTCGCGATCTTTGGCCTCCATATGATAAACAGTCGCGGCAATGAACGTTTAGTAAACAATAAACAAACACAAACTTAAACACAAATAAATAAACCAGATGTCACAGGCCATCTGTCAGCCGGTAGTTGCGGCGAAGTGTGATGCGATCCAATGTGGATGGTGGAAATCGCCGTACCATATTTACAGCGGTTCCGGCGAATGGATCGAAGCACGGGTGGGTCATCGCCCGAAGGGTGAACGGCCGCAGCGGGAGGATCTCGAACCGCTAAATGGACGATGTTAAAAGGAAGTGAAAAAGAACAGTGGGGCTCTTCTTTTGGTGTCAGACGCGAGACGGTACGGGAGTGTGGAAAGATATAGTAGGAGTGTGATTCCTCTGTTAATACGAGGTCTGGCTATTAAATAACGAGACTGCGCGCCTAGAGGACGCCGTAGAGGGGTGGGGAAAAAACGAGTAGTGCGTTGTGTATCTAGATATCTTGTCTTTGCACGCACCAAAACACGTTCTTGTCACTATTATTGTATTTGTGCAGTAGCGGTTTGAAACGAACGTGTTTTTTTCTCGTGCCGAAAACCATGTGTAACGAAAAACAGGAGCAACGTATCAATCTCAAATTTCTCGTTAAATTGAAAAAAACTCCGACTGAGTCCTATAAATTGTTGCAAGAGGCCTATGGGGACAATTCTCTATCTCGTGCGCGTGTTTTTGAGTGGTGTAAGCGCTTCAGTGAGGGCCGAGAGAGCACTTAAGATGACCTACGCCCAGGTCGCCCTGTCACTGTTTCAACTCCGGAAACAGTGACCAAAATCAACCAAATTGTACATGCAGATCGTTGAATGAGCAGCCGGATGATTGCCCAGGCTGTAAACGCAGATAAAGAAACGGTTAGACAAATTTTACACGAGAAATTACACATGACAAAAGTCTGTGCGAAGTTGGTGTCAAAAAACCAGACTCCTGACCAAAAGCTCTTGCGTCAACGGGTCTGCTCAGATTTCCTTGAAAGGTTAAAAAAAGATTCCGGACTGATGAAGATAATTCCGAAGATTCCGAAGATCAAATCTGTTTTGAAAGCGACCCGATTTGAGTCGATGGAAACGGTAAAGCAAAAAACGGCAGAGCTCCTAAAGGCCCTCACCAAAGAAGACTTCCAGCACTGCTTCGATCAATGGAAAAAACGTCTGGAAAAGTGTGTGGCGGGGAAAGGGGAGTATATTGAAGGGGAGCATTCGATAGTAGAATAATTTTTATAATAAAACCCTTTTTCGTAACCAGTCTCGTTATTTAATAGCCAGACCTCGTATAGCTATGTTAGTGCGCGAGAAGAAGTGTAATTTTTGAGACTAAATAATAGATATAATAAAAGATATAAAAAAAAGACTAAATAGGACTAAATAATTGAGAGTGAAGTGTTGAGGCGGTGCAGCGCACGGCGATCGTTCGGGGTCCGGAGACTGGCTGTGGAACGCTGGTGGAGACAATTTGAGTTGGCGGAAGCACGGAATCGCGGGGGTGGCCACCGTCGCACAAGTGATAGGCTTGTAATTACTATATTATTACTATTATATATAAATTATTACTATTATATAGTATCTAATATTGTAACTACTATATTATTACTATTATATACAAATTTTTTTACTATTATATGTTATATGTTATTACTATTCTACTATATTAGCATATCAATAGAGTCTAATAAACTAAACAACACGACTTTCTCTTCCACGGGTGAGACGGGACCAACGCGGACGGTAGTCGGTCCTTTGTTTTCAGGGTGTTTTCCTTTTCGTTTACTGTTTCTAGGGTCAACGGTTTCCGAGTGGTTGTGGAGGTTCCTTACGAGGAGAGTGGTCTCGTCTCATTCTCGCTTGGCGACGTTTCGGGGCTCGGTAAAGCGAGTGGCACCCACACCCGTCTCCGACGGACCTACCGGGACCGAGGGCCCCGGCCGTACCTCTCCGTACAGGAACGACCGTGGGGGTGCATCGTGCCCAACACTTCCCCCAGCGATTTGGGTTGAAGGCTGGGAGTTCAAGGCCCATCCACGGAATTAAGTGTAACAGTATTTGTATTAAAATGCCCAACCAACAAACTAACCATTAAACGCATGACAGCTATTAGAGCATACGTAAGATTAAAAAGTGTTGCAAACTTTATGCTGCGTGCCTATAAAAAAACTCTTTAAAACGGGAATATGTAGATTTCCAACGAAATTTGCTGACCAATCGTGGATTTCTATAAAGGGGTGACATCACTTCCTGGCCAAAAATTTCGATCGGCTATCCGGAGATTTCAAAGTATCCGTGAGTGGCTTTCAGTCATGAACAACAGCTGCGCAATCTATTCACATGGTCGTCCAAGAAAATACTTTGACGAATCAAGCAGAGAAATTAAAAAAGGCGAGTTTAATATTCGCAACAGTTGAGTGACGCTAATGAATTTCCGATTACTTTCCAAGCTTCAGCACAGTTCTTTGGAAACTGAAACTGACTATAGTTATCTGATGTGCCAGTAAAAACTCAATTGCCGATAGCCTCAATTGCCTCAACTCAAAAACTGCCAGACGAAGTGGTGGTGGATTCAAAGGGTTTTGATGAAAGAAGAAGCACTTCCATATTATGCAGACGTGAACTGTGCACGGCACTGATACAAGCAACTCACAAATGGAGTATGAGGGCGGAACATCGTTTATCGTTATATAGTTTTAGGCAAGCTAAGCCTGAGTGTTTCCAGCCTGAAGTCAATGAAACCAACGCAAAATTTAAACTTCAAATCGTTTTAAACAAAGCGGTGAAACATTTTATTACTGCACCAAGCAATATCGTCATATTTTTGTGTTCTAGTTCGCTATTTACTCTTATTAGTAAGTGTGATTATGATGGAAGTTCTGGTCAAAAGCTTACAAAAAATCGAGACTCTAATTATTTTGTTATTGTTTTCTCATTAGTCCTGCTCCAATTAATGTGAAAAAGTGGTGAAATCGGTGGAAAGTGGTAAAATCTTCCAATATTTTCAATCATGTATTGTTCTCTAATTAAGTTTATATTCGACAGAAAAGCACTGGCTTAACTGTTTTGGGGCTAATAAAATATTAGAGGAAGAAACTAGGTTACATCCCACAATATTTCATATTGATACTTATGAAATTTTTGTAAAGCATGACGTGCTTTTTACTATGGTATTTTCTTTAACACAAAAATACAGTGCTTGCTTTCTTTGGTTGCTATCTGCACTGCACGCGTGTATTCATAGCTGTGAATGTTTGCCTTATAAGAGCTTTTGCCTCGAGGTTGAAAATTGGGAATCGCGGGATGAACTTGACAAGGCAAATGTGAAAAAATATTCAGACAACACTCAAAAAAGTGTCAAAGCCGAAAGGTGTTTTATTATATATAAGCCAGAATCAGGATCCGGTAATAAACATGCCAATCACACTGCTCGCTGATTTTTAAAGATATCCAGAGCTTAGCGCAGATATTGCAGGAATAGATGTGGCTCTAATTCTAAATTCTGCGACGTTACTTAAAACCGTAGCTTCTAGTTGATATCATACAATCCGCTCTTCCTTCTGAGGAGGCTCAATAAGTTCACAGTAAAGATTGCAGAAGGCTTTAGGAGCATAAGACTCGAAAGCAATCGTGTTTTAGGACGAAAAGAGGCTTACTGCAAATGTTTCAGATAACATCTGATCCTAAACATAGCAGGCTTAGAGAAGTTCCCCAAAAACTTTACAGCTCTCCACTAACGAAAACAATCTACTGTACAAATTAATATGGATTTAAATTCCATTATTTGACATGTATGCATGCAAGATTATTTTTTTTGTGGTAGGGAGGTGAAGGCTGTTTACGCCCTGAGTGTGGGACTCCCAGACGCAAAATGCTTTTGGACTACCCATTTAACATCTCCCCTGTCAACCTGAGAACCTAGCCTGGAACCGTTTGACACATTACTTCGGGCTAGGCCTCGTGTTCCTACGCCTAGAGGCGCCTTCGCATTATGGTAATCTCTTCTCTAACGGAAAGGACGGGAGAGGAAGGAAGTGCTAGAAAAGAGATCCATCCATTCTCGATGCCTTCCAGAGCTCTAATAAAGCTTTTTTCAATATCATCACTGCCCGAGCATTGCGCCCAGCGATTTAAATTGTCAACTGTTTTCAGCATTACTCCGACGATAGTTTCCGGACAGAGCTCTCCAATTTCGCTGAAGAGGTCCCCTCGCAGCTGGCTCCACCTTTTGGAGTAGAAGAATGTGTGACAGGCGTCATCTGGTTATCCTGCACAAAACACACAGTTAGGGGACCGTGCTGTGTTAATTGTGTACAGGTAGGACCGAAAACAACCGTGCCCGCTTAAGAGCTGGGTCAAGTAGAAATCGGGCTCACCATGCACTCGACTGAACCACGGCCTCAGGTTAGGGATCAGACGTGTAGTCCACCTTGCCCTTGTTTCTTGCTCTCAGGACTGTCGCCAATCGCTGAGAAAGCGACGTCTCTCTTCCCTCGTGATTTCTTCTCTTCTATCTTCGCCTCTGCACAGTTAAATACTTTTGCGCTCTCTCGCAACGAGAGTGTTGGGTATTTCCCCTGCGATTACCAGCACTGCCGCCCCGGAGACCGTTCGGTATGCGAATGCGATTCGCAATGCTCCTTGTCTCTGTACCTGTACCAACCGCTTCCGGTGTAACTTCTTGCTGAGAGCGTTGTCCCATTGTTCTGATCCGTAGAGTAAAAGCGACTGCACAACGCTCATAAAGAGTCACCTTCTTGATTTGGTGGGCCCCCTTATGTTGGCCATTAGTCGGGTGAGTGTCGTCACACGCGCTGCAGTCTTGTCAGCTACTGCGCTGATTTGTTGGAAAAAACTAATCTTCGAGTCTATCAGGACGCCCAGATACTTTACTACTGGTTTCGATTCAAACAGCTCGTCTCCTATACTGATAGGCCGTACTCTGGGGATTTTTTTCTTCATTAGGATGACCACCTCGGTTTTTTCCAGTGCCAGCTTGAGTCCGTGAGCGGTCATCCAGTCCATTACCATCCGCATTAACGTATTGAGTCTGAGCTGCGCATGGTCTACTGTGCGTCCAGCGACCAGCGACCAGCGCCGCGACATCGTCCACAAAGCCGATCAAACGTGACTCATCCTGCAGTTTAAGCTGCAGGAGTACATCGTAGGAGATGTTCCACAGGTCCAGGCCAAGCATAGAGCACTCAGCGGCAACTGAAGTAAGATTTGTACTCCTTCGAGTCGTAGAGTAGGTTGCGCTCCTTCAAATAGTTCCTGAGAATCCGCATCAGGTACACTGGTACTTGAAAACGATTTTCTAGCGCTTCCAGAATATCTGCCCATCTAGCGCTGTTAAATGCATTTCGGACATCCAGAGTACCCAGCAGGACGACCCGTCGTGTGGAAATACTGTGAGATATTAAACAAAACATAAATAAACTGGGCCCGGAGCCTTCTTCGCCTTTATGGAGAGAACTGCTAGTTCTAGTTCGTTTCTCGTGAAGAGTGGACAGTCTTATGTTGTTTCACTGTTGGCGGCATCAACGCGGAAGGGATGTTGGGGAAAAAGTGCCCGCACTATCTCGTCCATCATGTCCGCTTCAAGTACGCAGGGGGCCCGTAGAGCGTCAAGCTTCCACATAACTAGTTTATAGCACAAGCCCCACGGTTCCCTGTTCACTTCTTCGACGAGGTTTTGCCAGCAATGGGCCTTACTCCTGTTAATCAGTTTGCTAAGGCATTTTCTGGCTGACCGATATACTGTCATTCTGGTGTATGCCTCGTCCTGGCTTCGTACTCGTTGAGCTTCTCGCCGGAGTTTGTGACACTCCCTTCCTTGCTCAGCTATTTCAGTGGACCACCAGTACACTGAAGGCTTTCCATGTCTAGGTCTCCGGCGGGGCATATATGACTGACAAGCGGAGATGATGGTACTCATTGTGGAGTTCACCATGTCTTCAGCACCCAGTTCTCTGCTCCCCGGTGATGAGCCAAGTGGTGGTAAGCATGTCATGAGCGTGTTGGCAAACTTCTCCACGTCCATCCTCTCAGTATTTCACACGAAGACGGAGCGCTGAGTGTCTGGGAGTTTAGGAACGTTGTCGCGGATCTCGAATGCTATGTAATGATGATCACTGGCCGAATAGTCTTCTAGAACTCTTCAATTGTGTGTCATAGAGGAGAGGGCCTCCGAGGCGAATATCACGTCCGGGATGGTGCCCATGCAGCCCAAGCGGCGAAAAGTGGGAGTGTTCCTAGTATTCACCACGGCTAGCCCTACTCTGGCTGCCATCTCCAGGATTCGATTCCCCCTGGGATCTGACTTAGGCATGCCCCATTCAATGGCCTTGGCGTTAAAGTCTCCCCCAATAAGAACATGAGCTTCTGTGCTCAAGACGGTGTCCTCCAAAGTGTTGAGCTTTGCCTGGAAAGATGTTACTTGTTCGTTCGGTGGCAAGTACACACTAAATAATGTTATTCCTGGGCAACGGACCCACACGAAACCATCTTTTCGACCGTAGCCCCTAACTCACAGTTGTGTGCTATTTCGAACCCATATGGCACAAGTACCAGATTCATCAGGGTACCATGCTGATAAATTTTTATCTCGGTGTTGTTCGCTAAGCAGCAATTGATCGGCTTTCATATCCCTCGCGAATTGGTCAAGCAGGTCTTGGGCGTTTGAGTTCCGATGTAAGTTTATCTGTGGGACACGGGTCGTGGGAGAAGTGCTTTGGCTTTGGTGAGGGCTTCTTTGAATACCCGGCACTTCCCTGTCCCTGGAATATGTCTCAGGTCATCAGGTTTGGGGTCAGCGTTCTCGTGCATTTCTGTTCTTTTATGTCGTGCGTTGCCGCATTTATAGCACAAGGAGCTCCTATCAGGCCCTTTTTGACTGCATCCCGGTATGAGTCGTTATTTGTTATCTCAGGTCCAAATTCTACAAGGAGGCCACCAGATTTGGTTGGTCGGACGTTTCTGATGGAAGTTTGCGTGTCATCGGGTCTTACAGCTCCCTTGATTTCCCGCAAAACATCTGCGTAGGTTCTCCCATCCGTCGGTTTGACCAGCAGTGCATGTCTTAGGGTTTTGCGGCGTGGCTTGCTTCGTGGTTCTTGTTTCTTGTTTGGGGTTTTTTTCCTTTGTCCCTAGGAAGGAGCTTATCATTGGTGACTTTTTCAAGGAGGAGCCTTATGGACGCTTTTTTGGTGGCCTTGGTTGACACCACCTGGAATCCATCATTCGACGCAAATTGTCTGTTCGCTGCTTCGTCCTTCCTCCTTTTGTCTCGGTCCCCTTGGATTGGGCTACTGGCAACTCTTTTGGTAGCGCTATGCGCGGGAATAACTTGCGTTTCGACCGAGGTACTGGTCTTTTGCTCTTCCTCCGCTTCAAGGAATTTGCGTCTGTAGTGGCCAATACGGTCTAAGAGCACTTCAAGCTCTAAAATACCGTCCCTAATGTCCTTGCTTATGTGTTTCTGGGTATTGTAGGAAACTTTGATCTTTTTAACTATGTTTCCCGCCTTACGCATGCGACGCTCTTCTTCGTGCCGATCCAATACAATGAGATTGTCCTGCGCCTGGTTTTGAGGCGGGCTTTTTTTGTTTGTGCTAGGATCTAGAGCTCTGATGGCATCAGAAGCAGTGTCAGTGGCAGCATCGCGTCGAATCATGATCTGAATGTCATCGGTGATTTCTCCCTCCGTGTGTTTCCCAGGTATAAGTTGGTTGGTAGAGGTTGGTAGAGGCTCTCTGTCTTTTTGTGTTCGTTCGTCCGTTTGTCGTCTGGGTTTGGTAGTTCGTTTTTGATTTTGTTTCAGTTGGTATTAATTTTTAAGGCATCATGCTAAAAGGGTCCCCCCTTGGAGCCGCTATCTCCACTCGTATGTGTAGTCGCCTTAATGGTCCCATGGGTGTCTGTGCAAAGCAGAGAGGGCATGCGAGGGTTTGCACCAGCCCTTATAGGGACAGGTGCTCAAAGCCAGACCAGCGCTGATCGGGAGTTCGTCTCAACCGAACATACACCACCAACTTAATGGTGCGAGTTCGAACGTACTACGAGGCCTGCCAAGGTTTTACCGGGACGGAGACGGTACGATACTTATATTGGAGCCGTTCGCGCACGAGTTTCACCTCGGTGGTACTTTGTCCAAAATATCGTGTCCACCAGCCCAAGGATTCCAATGCGCCGATTGGAATTCGTTGGTCAGTTCGTTTTTCCAGAGTCGTTGCAGTCACCTCCAGGTCCTCGGCTACGTAGGGGCGACACTCCCCAAAGAATACTGGCTCTTAGGAGTACTCCTGTTGACCAGCATTCCCGCTGCGGGGACGACTAGTTAGATGTGTTTAATAAGATGTGTTTGCTTGGCCTCAGTGGCTTACAGCATTATATCGTGAAACATGTTTTAGTAAAATTAGAAAAATCTTTTAAGAAATGCCTTAAAGTTGGCCGTAGTGTAATAACAAAATTATTTTCCAATCCAGGAAATTGTCAGACTCCAAGGACGAAAACAAGGATCTGCACCCGTAACATTTGAAAATGTCTACGCTGAATTGGATCGAGGAGAGATGTAATTTTGTTGGCGGAATCTGTGAACGTTGTTCTAACATTTAAAACTTTATCCTAGTATTTTGCTCAAGCCAACACTAAAGCATTTGCCAGAGCCAAATTTACGACGTTTAGACCTTAAATTGGATACGAATCAAGTTGTTATATTGGCCGAATGGAAAAATTTAACGGTGCATGCTTCGTACGAGTCGTACTACGAACGAGGAGTGGCGTCTCCTGTACGGATAGATGGTAAATTAAGGTTGATTTTCATACAGATGCAATATTTGCATAGTTCGTCTGGGTTAACGTATACCATTTGCAGCTTCCGATGGAATTCAATCAGGACGAAGGGATCAATTGGGCTTTTTGTTTCAGAAAATAACATTCAGGCTGTGAATAGTGATATCGAGTTTATTTTCGGCACAATGTACCTTGACGTGAGTCAGCTCGAATTAATGAGTGAAAGGAAAGGAAAAAAATAATTTTTATCGCTGCCTTCCAGATAGTCGACCACAATTCGGAACATGTCACCGAGCAGGCGGTTGTTGACGCGTGTGAGTAGAATTGAAAATTTTGAAATAAAAATGGAAACAGACTAATATACGCAGCAATCGCTGCTTTGTATATTTATCTACGATAAAAATAATTGCATTGACGCTGAGATCTTTCGAAGGTTTAGGCAAATACTTAATAGCGGGTAAATTCTATCACTTTGTTGAACAAGCATCCTACAAACTAAGGCTAACTATATATTCTATTTCCATTACTCACAATTGTGCCTGGGTCAGATCCGATTTGAGATGCAAGTTTTTATCTTCTTGCAGGCAAGAATATTGCATCAAAGCTGTATTGGGATTTGGAATGGGAATTAAAGGCATCGCTAGAGACTAAGCTGAACGGCGTATTAGGAAAATACGAACTGCCAGATTTATTGAGGTCACCACAGGATGTAACTTTCTATCGGTATGAAAATGAAATAAATTTGAACTTATAAATTGCATCTGCATTCATTTGCTCTAGAGAGTCGACTGAGGTGTTCATCGATGAATCGAACAAAATTGTAGATGGATTTTTACAGGCCTTCAAAAGGACAATTATTGAAAGAGAAATAAAGAAGGTTCCATTAAAAGACATCGTGAGAACTGTTAGTGCAAAGCTTGGTAAACTTATTTCCGCATAACATGAGTCTTAATATTCGATCATTTTCTTTCCAGGAATAGTAAGTTTGCAAGGAGATTTCCAAGCACTCCAAGGTACTGCAGGTGATTTATCGACAATCGAGCGAGTTGGAAATTTTTCAATGTGGAAACTGAAGAGAAGCGAACATATACAATTCACAGGACTCGTTCAATTTTCTGATTTCTCGGTAATTTAGAGATGGTCAGGGTGATTACCAGAAAAGAAAAAGTTTATTTGATGGAAAGTCTGAATATTTTTAACATTATTATTTCGCATTCCAGGCAAGTTATAATTATTACGAGGCTGTTGTAGGAAATATCAAAGTGCTGGGAAGTGTACATGCCTCGACCATTAGTAACCTAGCAGCACTAAAAATGCGGATGATTCGCGAACCAAGTTGTCAAATTGGGTATAACATCACAGTCGAGTCCATTGAAATAGTGCGGCTAGGGTAAATCTTGCATCATGGACTTTATGTCAGAAACCTAATGCATCTTTGTTGATAGGCATATTAATGTAGAAGTGACAGGAATGGGTCCTTTGAACAATTTCGTTTCACTGATTGCGTCAATGGTTCTGAATCATTTTAAGCCTGATCTCATAGTAGAAATAAATAAGGTAGGTGATAAGAATTTTTATAAAATTTTTTTTAAATATCTCAAATGGTTGGAAGAAATTGATTCATCCAAAGGTTGAGAATTACTAGTTAAAATTTTATGTTTGAATTTTTTTTTGAAAATAAGGACTATTTTGAAATGTTGGTGAAAAAAACCTGAAGATCATTGTCGTCATTGTCATTGGAGTTGGTCATACCTGATTTAGTTTTATGCTGAATCTGAGATCTCTTCCTAGGCCTGCAATAAAATGATAAAAGTTATCATTTAACGGTCAGAGGTCTACCTTATAGGTCTATATGAACATGCAATGAGTTCATATATATCGCTAAATTGCTGAAACAATGTCATAACTGGACAAAAATTATTTTGCAGGAAACACATTTGAAGATTCTAAGAGTTTTCTTGAATATATAAAATGACAATATTCAATTGGAATGATTTAGGACTGTAAGACTATATCATTATAAGGCAAATACTGAAGAGGCGTAAATTAAAAGGCCTGTGGAAAATTGAGCTCTCGAAATTTTCCTGGAGTGCTTTCTATAAAGTAATAGAATTGCTCCAAAGTTCCTTCTTTTCCAGATTAGGAGTGTCGGTTAATAATGGCAATTTTTTGGCTTGACAAAACTATTTATTTCAATAACTAAATGAATGAGTACATTAACCAATATATTACCCATCGTTCGCTGTGACTTCCTCCCATCTTCTGGGAAGTTTGTTGATTCCAAGTTTGAAGAAGTTCTCATCTTTCGAGGCAATCAATTCATCGACACATTTTCGCACTTCTTCAGCGTTTCGAAAGCGTACCTTGGCCAAGCTAATCTGCATCGATCGGAACAAATGGCCGTCAGAAAAAGCAAGGTCTGGAGAGATGGTTAAGGTGTTCCCAACCGTGCCTTTCTAATTTTTCTTTAACGATGTTTGCCCGATGAGGTCTGGTATTGTCATCGTGGAACAGAAATTTGTCGTGTTTGTCGTGTTTGTCGTGGAGCTATCAATTGTCGTTTTTCGTATAATGCGTGTGCAAATTGATTATTTGGCGTCGGCAGTGATCAGTTGTGACTGTTTCATTTGGTTTTTCAGCATTTTTCCAGCATAAGCTTTTGACATTGAATATCGCGTATTGGTTGTGAAGTTCATGATTTCCGGGATCAACACACAATGCTTTAGGTAAAGGGGTTATCGTAATAAACCCATATTTCATCGCCAGTAACGATTCGATCCAAAAACAACACCTAAACTACGTAAACAACATTTGTTTTTTGCTTCGAAAATGTCGAATTTTGTGTCTGAAAAAGTCGGGACGTTTAATAATATCTTTCGTTTGAAGCAAAATTCTGCTATAGTTATCCATTCTTGGTAGAAGCTCACGGTGAACATGCTCCAAGCCAAAAAAAAAACTTCTGAACGATTGTTTGCACGCTTCCGAAGTGATTTGGAAGACAAAGAACATCTTCCATCGAATCTGACTTGGAAGACAAAGAACAGCCAGGTCAGCAAAAAAAATTTGAATGTGAAGAATCGCAAGCATTATTGGATGAAATTTCGTGTCGAACGAAAAAGGAACATGCTTTTGAGTTGGATGTCACCCGATAGATCATTTCTGAACGTTGACATGCAATGAACAAAGCTTCGAAAACTTGGATAATGGGTGTCACATCAACTGAACAAAACCAATTCAATGCCCGAACACAGCATACAAAAAAACATCTTGAAGAACACAAAAAACATAGATTTTTGTGACATCCAACTCAAATACATGCTTCTTTTTCGATTTAGGGGTCTAAATATGGTGGAGGAACATTTTCTTGATGGGCATATGGCTCGGTTGGTGGGAGAGAAGATTGTCAGAAAGGAGCCCTGGTATCCTCGCAGGAAATCGTTGACTTTCCGCTCAACAATGGCGTTGATATTGGGATCGGTCGAGGACATCTTTGCGTACAGATGATGGAAGTAATTGGTGCACGGGATCGTTTCTGCTCCGTTGTCGTTAATGTTTCCCCATTCAGTTGCATTGGACTCTTGTTTATGTCGAAGTTTGTGGTCCGCCGGACGGTGAGAGCATTGATTTCCTTGAAAACATTTGCGGATGGTTTCGAGGCGGACAGACGATCTTTGAACATTTTGTTCATCTCTGCACGCGTGGTCGCCTTTAGAAGACAGTTTATTTGAGATTTCATTGAAACGTATTCTGCGTTAATGCGGTTTGGATTCTTGTGAAAGATTCTCTTAAGGCGTTGCTGCCACCTAGCTTTGGTTCGGATGAGACTAACATAAAGAGATAATTTTCCATATTTGAAAAACGAAGGTTGTTTTGCGGGTGCGTAGTTGCTTAGGGTAATTAATATGCTCGTAGAAGGTTCCTGGATGGAGTTGTCTACTTTTGAATTGTTGACTATTCTATGATCCGGATATTTTCCCTCGAATTGATCTGAAAGCTCGTCGTTGAATGCTAACCAATCTAGGCCTGCGAAACAACGGCTGAAGGCCGGAATACAATACTGCGTGATGGCGATACGTGATCGCGATGCGATTCTCCCTCGTCGTCACGCAACGCATTCAATTTACAATGCACGCGATGCGGGGAACATTAATGGTCATATGACAAATGTCAAATTGGTGACATTTTAAATGAAATTTGCTGGAAATTGTTGTTGATTTTTTAAAAGTTTTGAATTTGGAATGTTCCTTCATTTAGTAAATAAAAGCCTTAACTAGGATGCACGAAATTTTCATTTAAAATTCATTCATAATAACCAATGTACTTAAAAAGTAGTTAAGGCATTTGAATTTCAAACTTCATTTAAGCGCCCTATTGCTTTTGACAAACGTCACGCACATCGTTGCGAGGAGTTTTCGTTTTTCCGAATATTACCCGCCTCGCATCGACGCATCACAATCATTGTACGATGTCGCATACAAATGCATGTTATGAAAACTGCTTGACATTTGCTGCGAGACTCTCGTCGCGCTCTCGTATCGCAGTCTCGCACTGTTGTATTTCAGCCTTGAGTCTCTCAGGCGGGGCGATTCCGGGTAGTTGTTTGTCGAGCAGTAACGCAAAGTGGTCGGAAGGGTCCAGCGTGGTAGGGCAGTTGAGATTTGAGTGGTTTGGAGTGAGAAGAAAGGCCGATACCAGGAAATTGTCCAGGAAAGAGCTGCCCCTCGAAAATGTTGGTTCGCCAAAGCCAATTAAAAAGTGTTGGGCCATTTGTATTAGTTGCCCTATCGCCTTATGAAGGGTGTCTGGCCATGAGGTCGCCTCCTATAATTATTCCGTCGCAGCTTTGTCCAATGTTTGTTCTTTGGCTGAGTCTGGATTCCGGTTTCGCATGATACGTACAGTGCTCTTAGCTGTACTTTGCGTAGTTGGCTTTGGTTTGCCCGCAGGTGAACAGTGGCTATAGTACATGAAAGGGGAGTGACGGTGCATTCCACATTCAAAGCAAGTTATTTTTTCGTTTGCACGAATCTCCATTCAATAATGCTTGCAATTCTTCACATTAAATTTTTTTTTGCTAACTTGGCCGTTCTTTGTCTTCCAAGTCAGATTCACCACTTGGGAAGCGTGCAAGCAATCGTTCAGAAGTTTTTTTGGGTTGGAGCATGTTCATCGTGAGCTTCTACAAACAATCGATAACTATCAGCTGCATTTTTCTTCAAATGATAGAAGTTTATTAAGCTTTTCCACAAAATAAATTTTTCAGGTACAAAATTTGACGTTTTCGAAGCAAAAAACACTTTGTTGTTTTGACCTCCAATATTGTTTTGAACGTTGGATGTCCGGAGAAATCAGCGCAGCTTGTTTAAAAGCACGTTCGACATCTGTCCATGCAAGTTATCATCCCTGTCTATATGTATCGAGTTCAATGAAGCTATCGCAATGCGCAACAATCATTTTTTCTGCAGATAATTGTTGTACATATGTTGTACACATGCGAGTACAATTATTGAATTCAATGCACCTATCGACGTAATTTTAGATAAGTTGAGTAAGGCAGAGGATTTGGCGAAAGCTTCCACCAAAAACATGTGTGACATGAAGACATGAAGAGAAAAACTTTTATACTACATTTTTGCCCCATGAATATGTAAGGATGTCTCTTTAAAATATACCATCAACTTCGAAGGGATTCCATTAATAAAATTTCGTGTCATCTAGACGATACTGTAGTCTTTAGTATATTCTTGGAAGAGTATTATTACATGCTTAGTATCAAACATGACTGCGATAAGCTGGCTTAGAAATATAAACTAACTTATCCAACTTTCTCAAGAGAGAGACCGAATTTTTAGGACACATCCTGACTCCTGGCCTTGTGAAACCAAACCGAAATTGAATAAAATTCATAAGTTATCTCAAATTACCATTGACAACAAAATAAAAATTAGAAATAAAATAAAGTAAAGAGACAATATAAATAAAGTCTTTCTTACTTATCACAGAATATTATAGAAATTTATCAAGGATTATGCCAATGTCGCCTACTCCATGACGATGTATCTGAGGAAAGGAATGAAGGAAAACCCAAACGATACAAATGACAATTTTGCTTTTAAAAGATTCAAACATATAATTACAAATGACCGCTTCCTGAAATATCCCGACTTCAACAAAGGATTTAAATTCTTGACAGATGCAAGTAGCTTTGCTCTTAATGCTCAATATGTTGTGCTTCCGAAACCCTCAACGATCATGAAGAAAAATTCTGCACACTAAAGAAAGAGTTCTTAACGATCGTATGGTGCATGTAAATTCCAGGCGTGTTTGACTGACGGGTCAACACTTTCCTTGGACTATTTCAATTTTCATTTCAGCTTCCTCGTACACGTAATACTGAATTGTAAAATTTAATACTGCTGGTTTTATCTCGGCATTAATTACTAAATGCCAATGCCAGTGAAATGCTTAATTGAATTGAGGACGATGTCTATAGTTCAATGGCAACGCAAATTGAGTTCAGTGATAGCTCAATGATGATGATGGGGTAGAATCTAAGAAAAGAATGAAAGTGGTATTAATTGAAGGGGTATGTGTTCTGGTCTTATGTGAGAATTTTTCGGATGATATGCCCTGCACCTTTATTACTTTTAAGTGAACCATAGTGGTGGGAATATTATATAAATTTGTCCTTTTTCTTTACAGAATCTGCACTACATCATCGATACAATAACTAAAGGACAATCTCCTTTGTTTTGAGTGACATTTGTGGAATTAAAAATGGTAATTCATGAAAGTGTTAGTGCACATTAAGTTAGTTTTTAAAACCTAGTTCATAAAACATAATTTACTTTTATGAGTAATAAAATTTATGCATAAAACTGTTTTTTGATTGCTGGACGTTCTGAATTAGTCTTCAACTATTTTCCTTGTTTCTGCAATTTTTAGACTTGCTTAGGGAAGAAACTATGAGGAACATATCGGACGAAAAAGAATTTTCAAAGCTGATTATTTGAAATCCTTTCCGAAAGACAGACTTTTAGAAATTAGTCTTACTTAAAATTCTGTTGTTTGTAAAATTTAAAAGTTGTATTACGAAATGACGTATTTTACATTTAACATAGATAGTGAGCAGAAAGTCATAAAGCCTGGAAACTGAAAAGACCATAAATTCCTTAACTTACAACTTGTTGGTGTGGTTCTGTTGAGAGAAGCTCTTAAGATACAACAAAAGGAAGTCCGAGGTCCTATTGTTGCACGTTTTGAAACTTTTTCAAATTTTTGTGTTTTTTGGGCAAGGTGATAAAGGATTTTAACGTCCCGAGTGTTGGATTATCAGTGGCAAACCCTAGTGGACTACCGACAAAACACCTCTACTGTCAACTGGAGTAGGGTAGACTGGCACAACCGTAGACAAGGTACGGTCATAGCGTAATAACATACAGCGATAACACTACGAACAAACGACCGATCTAACGGCATTTGACAGAATTTTGCAGAATTGCATTGGTGTTAGTAAAAATTTTGTTTTTTGCTCGTATTGTTTTTTTGATCATTTTGTTTATAAGCTAAATGAAAAAAGATAGCATCATTAACGCCAAAGAGTAATAGAGATGCATAATAAATTTGTTCAAAAGTAACTAAACGAACATCGTGATTGGTTAGAAACGATTGAACGAATGACATTTCCGAAATGTCATTATGACAATTGCGTAATTTGTGTACAGTTTTGCCGGTGTCCGGACATAAATTAATTGATTTCAACTTTAAATTGGTAACTAACACAATTACTTTTTCCCGACTCTCCACAAATGAATTCCGCCGCAATCGCTCGTGTTTCAAGTAGTCGCATAGAGTGTAATTCGTGATCGGTTCGCGTAAATTATTGTATTTGTGTCACGTTCGTATAAAGACTTCGCTAATGATCGTTTGCGAGTAAAAATTATCTTTGTATTTTAAAGTGAGTTAAAAAATAGAACAGTTCATAAGTGTACAAATTTGTGCGTTACAAAGTTACATCTCGTTAAACAACTTTTACGAGAAATAAATTTAGTTAGCCCAAAAGTCAACAGTTGAGTGCTTCAACTTCGACAAATGTTCAGTGCCAAAAAAGTGCTAAAATTGTCGGGTTTCTGTGAGTAGTGAAAAGTGCTCCAAGTGAAAGAAAACAGCTCGGTATTTACATTTTGTACGTGCATTTAGTAAACTTCAAAGAGCCCGGCGAAATTTGTGCATGTGCAGCTAGCCAAAGCACCTTAATTCCGCCAAAGCCGGTCCCAAGCCCGGTTCTTAAAGGAAGAGCGGGGTGCCTTGCAAAGCTGAATAGGATTCTGAAGAGTGAAAGTGGAATAGAATGCATTTAATACTTTCCCAAAACAAAATGGAAATAAGATATTTCCAAAATATCGTATGGATTTGGTCTTCGTAGGCCGAAGGGATACGATTCTATTCATGAGTAGGCTAACTTACAGTTAGTCTCGGTATTGTAGATGAAGATTAGTTTTACCCTATTGACTTACATTATTTTGAGTTTTTCAGGTTGCAAAGTTAAGCAGTAACATCTGGTAAAAATAAGGTAAGGAGAAATTAATTAGAAAATCAAATAACCAATTGTGTGCTTGAGATGAGTAAAAAATGTACTGTGCTCTCTTCATGTGAGTTTTATTGGATCAGTATTAGTTTTATCATGTGTACTTAACTGTTTTCATATTTTCAGGTTACAAAGTTACACAATCCCATTTCAATTCATGTGCAATTTGGATGAGCTTAACAGGCTTGATGATATGAGACTTAATAAACGCACAGTATTTATTTTTCCATTATTTCTATAAATAAAAATAACATATTTGACAATCAAAGCTTTTTCAGGAAACATAAGTCTCCGCCAAAACGTTTTGCACGCTATCATTCATATCCGACTTGAAAGATACAAAGACTTGATTTATACAAAAAATGTTACAAATCAATAAAACGTCAACTTTAATTTAAAGAAAAGGGCTTTCGGGATCGGGATCAGCCAATTAAAACCCCCTGTTAATTTATTTTATTATAGTAATTAAAATACTTAAAAAAGTATGATAAACGTGATTATATACTGTACTTTAAATTTATAAAAAAATTACACCTTCAGAAATATTATTATAACTTAGTACAAAAACAATGACACCAATTACCAAAACACAAAATATACCAATTACCAAAAGCAAGGAATTTGAAGTAAAGCATACAAAGTATTTTAAAGAGAAGCAAGTATAACTTAGAAAGCTAGATGACCTACATATAGTAAACTAGAAATTATATTATTAATATTAAATTACTGAAATAAAATAAGCTATAACTTATATATATTTTCCTTATTTATTTTTATATACTTGTAAATATTTGTGAAGAAGTTCTTTTTTCTAGATTCAGAGCGAGTTATTTCCATATTTCAGTATGTACTTAATTCTCACTAAAACAAATAGTTTTAATAAGAACTCTTTATCCATTTTCTCGCAGCAACGGTGGTCTGATATTTTTGCGAGTTCGTCAACTAACATTTTACCAATACCCTTGGCAGTTTTAATATCTTCAAACGCCGTTCGAATTTCCCCGCCAAGCGCTTCACATACTCAATAAATTCCTGAGGAGGGCAATAAAGTTGGCTTGTGTCAGTGTAGGTTCTAAACTGTATATATACATTTTCAGGCAAATTCATATCCCCTCTATATGTACAAGCGTTACAATCATGCTTTTCAATGACCCGTTTATACAAATATCCGGCAAAGTATTGAAGGGCACACGTATTTCCTAAGTCGACATCTACAAGCATATTCCCGTCGTCCAAAGTGACTGCTGAAAATGGTTCTGCCACATTACCGACCGGTATGTTTAAATTCACCGGTAAGGGTAAGGGGAATTCAATCTGTGGTTCGCAATTGCCACTTTTGATAATTCCTATGTACTTCATAGTGAAAACTTTTCGGAATGTAGTACAGAACTGGTAAGAAGTTGGATTTGTATTATTGCCGGAATTCCTTCTTAGTAAAGAAAATGAATGCTCTAAGCTGTCTTGGTTTAGATGTCTAGTGAGTAAATAGTTAAAATCTAACCCTGCGCTCAATTTTCCATATATACCGATCAGGCTATTTATTGATACAATCCAACCTTTTATACATTTATTACCGGTTATATCCTTACCATTGGATGACACCAATTACCAAAACACAAAATATACCAATTACCAAAAGCAAGGAATTTGAAGTAAAGCATACAAAGTATTTTAAAGAGAAGCAAGTATAACTTAGAAAGCTAGATGACCTACATATAGTAAACTAGAAATTATATTATTAATATTAAATTACTGAAATAAAATAAGCTATAACTTATATATATTTTCCTTATTTATTTTTATATACTTGTAAATATTTGTGAAGAAGTTCTTTTTTCTAGATTCAGAGCGAGTTATTTCCATATTTCAGTATGTACTTAATTCTCACTAAAACAAATAGTTTTAATAAGAACTCTTTATCCATTTTCTCGCAGCAACGGTGGTCTGATATTTTTGCGAGTTCGTCAACTAACATTTTACCAATACCCTTGGCAGTTTTAATATCTTCAAACGCCGTTCGAATTTCCCCGCCAAGCGCTTCACATACTCAATAAATTCCTGAGGAGGGCAATAAAGTTGGCTTGTGTCAGTGTAGGTTCTAAACTGTATATATACATTTTCAGGCAAATTCATATCCCCTCTATATGTACAAGCGTTACAATCATGCTTTTCAATGACCCGTTTATACAAATATCCGGCAAAGTATTGAAGGGCACACGTATTTCCTAAGTCGACATCTACAAGCATATTCCCGTCGTCCAAAGTGACTGCTGAAAATGGTTCTGCCACATTACCGACCGGTATGTTTAAATTCACCGGTAAGGGTAAGGGGAATTCAATCTGTGGTTCGCAATTGCCACTTTTGATAATTCCTATGTACTTCATAGTGAAAACTTTTCGGAATGTAGTACAGAACTGGTAAGAAGTTGGATTTGTATTATTGCCGGAATTCCTTCTTAGTAAAGAAAATGAATGCTCTAAGCTGTCTTGGTTTAGATGTCTAGTGAGTAAATAGTTAAAATCTAACCCTGCGCTCAATTTTCCATATATACCGATCAGGCTATTTATTGATACAATCCAACCTTTTATACATTTATTACCGGTTATATCCTTACCATTGGATGACACCAATTACCAAAACACAAAATATACCAATTACCAAAAGCAAGGAATTTGAAGTAAAGCATACAAAGTATTTTAAAGAGAAGCAAGTATAACTTAGAAAGCTAGATGACCTACATATAGTAAACTAGAAATTATATTATTAATATTAAATTACTGAAATAAAATAAGCTATAACTTATATATATTTTCCTTATTTATTTTTATATACTTGTAAATATTTGTGAAGAAGTTCTTTTTTCTAGATTCAGAGCGAGTTATTTCCATATTTCAGTATGTACTTAATTCTCACTAAAACAAATAGTTTTAATAAGAACTCTTTATCCATTTTCTCGCAGCAACGGTGGTCTGATATTTTTGCGAGTTCGTCAACTAACATTTTACCAATACCCTTGGCAGTTTTAATATCTTCAAACGCCGTTCGAATTTCCCCGCCAAGCGCTTCACATACTCAATAAATTCCTGAGGAGGGCAATAAAGTTGGCTTGTGTCAGTGTAGGTTCTAAACTGTATATATACATTTTCAGGCAAATTCATATCCCCTCTATATGTACAAGCGTTACAATCATGCTTTTCAATGACCCGTTTATACAAATATCCGGCAAAGTATTGAAGGGCACACGTATTTCCTAAGTCGACATCTACAAGCATATTCCCGTCGTCCAAAGTGACTGCTGAAAATGGTTCTGCCACATTACCGACCGGTATGTTTAAATTCACCGGTAAGGGTAAGGGGAATTCAATCTGTGGTTCGCAATTGCCACTTTTGATAATTCCTATGTACTTCATAGTGAAAACTTTTCGGAATGTAGTACAGAACTGGTAAGAAGTTGGATTTGTATTATTGCCGGAATTCCTTCTTAGTAAAGAAAATGAATGCTCTAAGCTGTCTTGGTTTAGATGTCTAGTGAGTAAATAGTTAAAATCTAACCCTGCGCTCAATTTTCCATATATACCGATCAGGCTATTTATTGATACAATCCAACCTTTTATACATTTATTACCGGTTATATCCTTACCATTGGAGTCGATTATCTTCATTGACTCGAAAATAGTTTTCATTTTAGAAAGATGCGCCATTTGTTCTTCATTCTCCACAAACGGGTGACGTAGTGTTTTTGCTTCGCTTGCTCTAGAAGAGTTATAAATGTCGAACAAGTTGTCCATACATTCAACGAATTCTGCTGTATGAGCTGTACCGGAAGGAATTCGGTCATTTTTTGCAACTCTAGTTAGTATCCCAGCTGCAACAGTATGGCTAAATACATGTGCCGCATACTTCACTCTCATTTTCTGGAAGTTATTGGGATATATATGTTTCCGAGTCAATTTTGGAGCAAGTTTAAAATCCTCTTTACTATCCACCTCAAAAAACGCTTTTATATGGCGCCAATCTGCAATTTTCTGGTCCCCAAATTGGAAAGAATTTTTTATTAATTTGTTCCTAATGGCCTTTACCAAATGAGGAGGATCGAAGAAATAATATATTTCCTGTGAAGACTGATCGGTTTGGAAATAACTATGATCTGGGGAAATCCCGAGGAGCTTAGATAGCGCCATAAAATTCGACCCTTGATCTGCAACAAATGGTCTCGATCGCAATCCAGCAATTCTAAGCATATTGATGCTCTGAAATAATGTTTTTTTAGCTCTCTAGCAGAGCAAGATGTGCGAACAAATGCATATCCCAACAACTGCTTGTAATTATAAGCAATACCTCTTGCTAATATCGCTACGACCGATATGGCGACAAGATTGTTGCGTAAGTCCCCATTATCTTCAAATCCGACGATTATATCCCTTTTCCTGTCGTATTGAAGATTTGGCATGATGGACATTTCGTCCATGCATACCACGCAGTCTTTCGCAACATGCGGTAGAGGTTGCAGTCTTATTTCAAGACTCTTAAAATGTATAACTTTTATACCTGGACCCAATGGCCAGTCGCTAATAAATCTCCTAAGAGTCATCTCACTGGGAAGGGAAAGAATTGTTGATAAAAAGCGGTATGCTAAAGGTGACAAATGGAATAAGCAAATAGCCATTTGCTTAAAATCTTCTTTGTATCTTAATCCAGGTTTTTCCCGTTTCATATATGAAATATGGCTTTCTACTGTGCTAGCCATTTACGCTGGTAAATATGTACATTTTGGGAAGTTCGATTAACATCGCAGGAGCTCGGTGTTTTTTTTTTCGAGTCGTTTTCTTGCAGCTCGCTCTTTTCTAAGCTGCTGCTTTAGCTCGTTGATAACCTGACGATCTTGCGCAAAGCGTTGTTCTTGCAGGTACTGTTCCGTTTGCACGGCAACACTTGGCTGGCTTTTTCTTTGGGGTATAACGACCTAATAAAATATTTCAATGACTAAGTAATCTTTCTACATTTTCTTGTTCCCTGATGGAAGGTGGCGGTCCAGCCTCGGCATCCTCAGAAAAAAAAGGGACCACCGTTGATGTAAGGCGATGGCCCGAAGGAACAAACATGTCCCTCTTAAAATGCTTATAGCATACGAAATGATATTTTTTGGAGTTGATCAGGTCCATTCCATGAATATTTCGTAGCCACAACTCCCGCCTAAAAACGAAAAATTCATACGAATAAATTAATTTAATTTCTACTAACTCTTCCATTCAACTTTAGACGTTTTTTCAATCTAAATATTATATTATACATTCACGTTTACTCTGAGCAGGTGAAAATTCTTGGCTCCAATCATGTGCTCATCCAGTTACATTCATAAGCTATTTTCGATCGTAACTTCCACAGTAACTTCTTTGTTAAATAAAGTTTTATCGCTTCCATTCAAAAGTGTGCATTTTATCATATTTTCGTAATTGATATTCGACCGTTATTACACTGTCTTTTCATACTTAACGATCGAAAATCGATATCAATAAACGAGAAAACAGCACATTATTAAATGGAAGCTCACAACTTACGCTTTTAACTCCATTGGCAATTGTCCAAATCTATTATCCGGCACAAAGCACCCCGGTACGATACAATGTTTCTTTGACATCCTTTAGAACAAAGTGAACATCTTATCACTCTTCTATTGTTATCATAAACAAAACATAATGATTTTAATAAACAAACAAATTTTAACGAAGAATCTGACAAGCTACAGTTGGTATCATAAAAGCCTATACTTTTTATATCAAAATTTTATTCGCCATGCTAACATTAATTATTTGATGGTTGATAAGAAAAGTGAAAATACATAGTTTATATTCCTGTTAAACAAGAACTAACAAAAACAATTTTATAATTTGAGCCATGTACGTATTTTTGAGTCCATTCCATAAGTTACACATCCGAGATTAGCAAATATGAAGGGGACGTTAATATACAAGGAAATTGCTTGATAGTACCCAACGAAACTGAACATTATTTTGGTTTACATTTTTTAACCAGCACCGATCAAATTGAGACGAAATCCTTGAAAATATGAATTATGTTTAGATTCATTTACACCAACTGTAATGCAGATGATCAGTTACCCGATGAATATTTTCTTTAGTTAAAACAATAAAATGTTCATCTGGCCATTCTAATTGTTTCGTTTTATCAACAATACTACACTCTCAAAATGCTTGCGTGAGAACACAATGACCTACTTTTACAACAACGAATCTGCAAAATTGGTTGCACATATTCAAATCCATTAAGACAGCCATTACATCCTGTCTTTTTAGGTATGTCGGTTAATTTTCTCGCTCTCCACCACGCATGAGTTAATTTTGTATACCACACAAATTATTTCTTTCTCTTTAAATTCATGCCCCCCGTGACTGTTACAACTAGTCGTAGTTTAGCTATGGTATTGCGTCAAGCATTGCGCGACATTAACGCTAGCATAGACCTATATTACTTTCTAACAGTCAAAAATAATTATTTTTATTCGAAATATTTCAATAATTGTTTTTCTGCGTGAAAAGTGAAACATTAGAAGTACATACGTTATGTATTGTCATGGCAATTGTTTTTTTTGCGAAGTTGTGACAAAAGTGGCATGGTTGTGATAAAAGTAAAATTTTTATGTTTGCTTTATGACCCGCAGGAAACGTTTGAGAAAGGCCTAAAGAGGAGAGTGTCATACAACACAATATGAAGATGCTTATAAAAAAATGCAACGCGGAACTTCTTTGCGGAGAGCTGCGGAAATGCACGAAGTTAATCACATGGCTTTGTTGGGATACATTCGTAAACGTGACAGACCCGACGCGGGCAACAACAGAGACAGCATTAGCATGGGGTACGTCGCTCATAAGAAAGTCTTCTCTCAGGAGCAAAAACCTCAACTGTCAAGACACATAAAACGTTGCACAGAAAGTTATTGTAATAATAATTATATATTGTTATATTATTAATTAAAAATTTAAAAAATATGACTTTTCTCCGAAAGAGGTACGGAAATTAGCTTTTGAGCTTGCCACTAAATACAATCTAAAGCAAGCTGCTACTTGGGCTGAGAATAAGATGGCTAGTGAGCAATGGTTTCGTTCATTCATGAATAGAAATCTGTCACTTTCTGTTCGCGGATTGCAAGATACTAGTCTTTCAAGAGCGACTAGCTTTGACAAAACGAAAGTCAAATAAATGACAATTTGCAAATTATTATGGATAAATAGAGTCCCAAGGTATATGGAACCGTCCAAAGACCTGATAAAGTAGTCGCAAGACGAGCCCTACGGCAAAGGGAAGGTGTTACTTCAGCCGATCGAAGTAACCCTCCTTTATTGGCCCTCCTTTATTTATATTTTCATGAGCTCGTTATCACGATTAATTATTAGGGATGGACCATTCGGATCGATTGGAACTGCTAATCCTTCTGGCTGGATGCATGATGCCTTGTTTCTTGTGTTTCTCGAATATTTTAGGAAGTTTTTGAGTGTTTCTCCGCATGAAGTCTTGCTAGTCCTGGGAAATCATTCCTCGCATATCCTTATTAACACATTAGATTTTTGTAAAGAAAATGGAATCACTATGCTTTCATTTCCTCCATAAACTTCAGCAGCTATTTTTGGGCCCTTAAAAGAGCAATATACACTGCTTGCGATGGATGGATGCGGAGCAACCCTGGAAAAGCTATGACAATTTACGATATACTAGAAGTGATCAAAACTGCTATGGCTGTTCTGGCGAATAGGCGAATATTCAGGCTTGTTTTTTTTTCAAAACTGGTCTTTATATAACGGACTGACCAAACTTTTAAACTGAAGAAAACATCACTGTAGCTTACAATGAAATACCATTGACACAAGAATTTGATTTTTCAGCTTCCTTTGAAACAGACGAACCAAACCCTGACGATGGAAAGAACAATCCTGGATCGATCGATGAAACACCGTAACATTCAACTTCCTTTTTGGGGTGGTATACTAACAAAATTATACGCGATCCATTGAAAATTGTCACAACCGTACCCAGTCTACCCTACCTAGGCCGAAACCATTTGACTTTACTTCAGGAAAGGAATCAGTATTTTACACTTCATGGCGCCTTTTGCATAGGTTGTAGGAGTGAAAGAAGGAGGAGGATCGCTAGAGAAGAGATTCCTTCACCCTCAACGTATCCAGCCGATCAAGTACGCCTTTTCAAGTTTTCAGTATTTCTCGAGCGAAATGCTTTCATTTATCAGTCAATTTCCGCATCACTTCGATAAGGCAATCCGGAGGGAACTCTCCAATTTTCTTTTCACCGCGCAGTCTGTCTCATATTTTGTATGAAAAGAAAGTAAAATAGGCGTCATTTTTCTCTCGAATGCAGAATATTCAATCTTAGACAGTGTCTTTGCTACTTGTCTCTTCACTTGCGCCAGCCGTTTTCAGTGCTGCTCCTTATTGAGAACTTTGCTCCATATAGATGAGTAAATGGTACGAACACATCATGAGTCGGTTTTTTGTTGGAAATAGTTTTTCAAAATTGGACATTAGTCGACTGATTGCCGAGATCCTATCGCTCCCTTATCCATGAGTAGTAAACCAGCCTTCTACCCGGGTTGTTAGCGCGTTTAACCTTAATCGCGCTTGGTCGACTGTGCGCCAGTGACTAGCTTCGTAAAATCATCCGCATAGCCCGACTAAGTCCTATTCTTAGCAGATTCGTACTTCGTATGGAGCAGAAAATATGGGCAAAGTGATGAAAGTGATGTTTTTCCCTATTAGCGGCTTCAACACAGACGGATGTGTGAGAAAGAGAGTCCGTACGATCCCCTCTATATTGCGGCTTCGTATTCGTAGGGCACCTCTACGGCGCTGCACTGTGGAACAACTAGCATATAGCCCGAGCTCCACAGGTACCTGTTTACGCCTCTCCCGATAATGACGAAATTACCAGATTCATTAGGGTACCTTGCTGATGAATTCTCAGCTTGGTTTTGTTCGCTAAGCAGCAATAGGTTGCCTTTCATAGCCCTAGTGAACTGCTCGAACAGGTCTGAGGCGTTTGAGCTCCGATGTAAGTTAACTGCAGGACCCAGGCCAATGCGGCGCTGTTTTGGCTTTAGCTAGGGCTTCTTTGGAGATCCCATACTTCCCTGTTTTTAGAACTGTTTCAGGTTAAAGGTCTGTAGCAAGTGTTCTCATAGGGAATACAACGCGTCTGTCCTGTGTATTTTATTCTTTTATGCCCTGCACTACCGTACTTGTAGCACAAGGAGCTTTTATCAGGCCTTATGCAGCTTCGTTCTGAAGCTCTACACCGTATCCTGCAGTCCCTGCAACTTATTTTCATTTTACCCAATTTGTGAAGGGTTTAGGGCTTGTTTCTCAAGCTTCTTGTTGAAATGCACTGTGATTTATTTTTGCTGGTTTGGTTTAATTTTGACCTTGCTTAGCTCACGAAAAATCCTTGTTACAAATTCTACTACCTCTGCGATTACGTAAAGCAGTGGAAACATTAACTGCGTTTCGAGGGTTGCAATTAGTTTATGTGGACCCTTTTTCTACAAAGAGGCCACAAGATCGGATTGGCCAAACTGCTCTAATGGTAGTTTTAATATCATCGGGTATCACAGGTCTCATCTCTCTCTCTCTTATCTTATCTCTTTTGGTCTTGCTATGCGCGGTAGTCACTTTCATTTTGACCGAGGTCAAAGCCTTTTGCCTTTCCTCCGCTCTTAGCTACTCCTGTCAGCTGTACCTGATGTGGTCTAAGAGCTCCTTCATCTCTTAAGTACAATCCTTATGAATTTGTAAATATTGCAGCGAACTTTGATCTTTTGACTTTCTTCCATACGCATACGACGTTCTAAACGACGTTCATTGTGATAAGTGTAGATTTACAGGCCACCACTGTAGAAAGGACCCATTGGATTCACTATCTCTCTCAAAGTGCACCATTATTCCTCTTTTGTATTGCTCATTGGTGTATGAGACACTTCACCGTAATTGTGAGTATTCGGCATCTGTTTTCTATCATATCTATTTATATTCGATACAGATGCACCGCCGAAAAGATATTTCTCCAGCTATCTTAGTTGCATCCTCGTCATAGTAGGTTGAAGCGTTATGGATTACACATCGATTTAAGGTGCAATTTTTGGAATCCGAATGAGTTAGCTTCAGTTCTTAACTGGTGAGTAACTTAACTTCATATGGTCAGTAGTCGCTTCCGTTGGCCTGCAAACTTGCCAACAGCCAATAATATCTTACTCGGACATTCGTTGCGATTTTGGTCAAACCAAGCAAACCTCCCGTATATTCTTTTAAGTATATTTTGATTCCAACGCAATGAGCGAATTGGATATCTTGTCTCGTTTGCATTCGAGAACTCTCTTTTCAATTGACAGACGCTACTTTTGGGCCTTTTGGCTTTTCAAGAGAGCACTGTGCCTAAAATAGCTCTCCATTCGGAAGATCCAGTAGTGTCTTCCCTCACCAGCAGGAGCCTAGAATCATCATCAACACGCCTGTTAGATTTGTTTACTGTACCCATTGCATTTTAATTATAACGTTTTACCAGCCTTTCGCATTTTCCTCAATTTTGGACTCCCTCTAGCTTCTGGTGATGTTATGAGTATGATATCTTTCCAGATTTTAAACTTTTGAATAACTCCGCGGCATGAATAAGCACGCATCTCCTGTTTATATTCTTCGCGCTATGATTTATTTCCGCGTTGGATCGATCAGATAAAAATCATGACTTTGTTTGGAATCACCATCAAGTTTCATCCTTCATGCACATCATGCTCTCAGAAGACTTTGGAAAGCTAGTATCGGTACTTGGTCACTGGGGTCGTCCATGAAAATCTCCCTGTTCTTTCTCAATTAATGGGAGAAAACTGTTCCTAGGATGCAGCAGTCCACGATGTCAATGATTATTATTGATGTTAGAGAGGTAGTTCTCCTTGATTGCACGCTAAGCTCTCCTATCTTGGACTCAGTTTCTCCCACAGCTGTCCTTAGAGGAAACCGTTTTCAAGTTCCAGTATTTCTGATGCGGATTCTAAGGGACTATCTGAAGGACCACAGCATACTCTACCACTCAAAGGAAGGTAGCCGAAAGACTATACTTACTTCAGGTGTTACTTAGGGCTGCTTTCTCAGCCCGGACTTGTGGTACATCTTCTACGACTGCTATGACAGAATATCTCCCATGCTATTGTGGCTAGTAAAAGACTCGATGACCGCTCATGGTTTTAGGTTGACACTGGAAAAAATTGAAGTAGTCATCCTGACATAGAAGAAAGTACCCAGAGTAAGACCTATCAGTATTGGGGAAGCGGGAGACGAATGAAAATCAGCTAAGAAATATCTGGGCGTTCTGATATACTCAAAGATGAGATTTTCCCAAAAAATCATAGGACTACGAGAACTAGACCGAAGTAATGTGTCAAACGGTTCCAGGTTGAGTTCTCAGGTTGTAGAGGAGTTGTTTAGTGGGCAGTCTAGATGCATTACGCGTCTGGGAGTCAAACACTCAGGGCCTAAACAGCCTTCACCTCCCTACCACAAAAAGAAAGCGAAGTGGACGGTACCGTCCAGATCAGGAAGTATTATCAATCTTTCGTAGCTAATTTGAACGAACATCATGAACATTTGATGATGCCCAGGTTCATTTGAGGATCTATCAGAATGGGAAGCATGACGAGGTTATAGCTATTACTGCTATTATTGCTGCTGGATGCCAAGGCAATTATGCTTCAGTCGTGCCCGAAATATTTTTGCAACTTGGCTTTCGCGTTGAAATTACCTATAATTCGTTTTATATTGTGTGTAGACTTACGTGGTGACATATAATGTCCGTTTTTTTTAGTCATTGTATGAGATTTCTTTACAGTTTGTCCTTACTCGTCGGGCGTGATTATGAATCAGCCGCATATCAAAAAATTTTGTATTCACACAAAATCGCACAGGCCTTGCACACATTCACTCTTTATGTGAGGTGGGATTTGAGCTTCCTTTCGGGTGCTCATACAGGGTCCTAATTCTCAGCTATGAAAATTTCGAAATTATTTTATTTCGTTTCCTGACAGTTTGCTCATTAGGTTTGCATCAATTGGATCGTTGTGGTAATAATTTGACAGCTAGATTTGTAAGATTTCAGAATTCAATTGCACAATCTGTTTTATATTTTGAGGAGTCGTTTGCGTTTTTCCAATTCTGTCGCAGAATAAACGCAGAACAGGTACAGGTATTTTGCAATTAGTGAATAAGACTGTAGCAGAAGATTGTCATTGTGGTACCCTGATTATGATTTTAAAGCTTTGTATCACGGGCAAAAAGATTGTTTCGGAGGATATTGAATCTTTTTATTGGTCGTCCGTCTATATATATGATATATAATTTGGACGCCGTCGGAATCGAAGATATATCGATTCATGTCTAAATACATGAATGCTTCTGGAGGAACAAAGCCAGTATTATGATTATTATTATTAATATTATTATTATTATTGTACTGGGGTCCATTTGCTGGAAATTAGCATAGGCCAGAAATTGGCCCTTAGCTCCCCATGTGTAGTACTATTTTTTACAGATGGTCCATCCTGTCGTCCTACAGAAGCCAAGGAGTTCCCCCAGTTCTGTGGTCGCCTAGTGTTCCAATTCTGTTACGCCACTACACCTCAGCCAAATAAGGCGTTTGTTGGCCAGACTCGGGCAATCTAGGAGAAGCTGTTCTGTACTTTCTTCCTCCTCGCCTTAAGCTCGGCAGGTGTCATCCGTTTGGATTCCTATTCGTTTGGCGTGTTGACCTAGAAGATTATGGCCCGTTAATACTGCCCCCAACGTTCTAACGCCATTTCTGTTTTTCCCCGGGAGTTGTTTTGTCATCATTTGGTTTGGGTGAGGCCAAAGAGCGCGGCTTATCCTGCAGTTTTTCCTGTGATTCCAAGCCGTATCTGTCTCTTTCCAGAGGATTTCGTCCTGTTCCCTTTTTACCGTTACTAGTGGCACTTTAATTGTGTCTATTCTAGTGGTATTTTGGTCAGTTGATCCAGCTCTCACTAGCTCATCCGCTCTTTCGTTTTGCTCTACACCGCTGTGTCCAGCGACCCATTTCAGTTTTACATTTACTAGGGTTGTTGCGGCTTTGAGAGCCTGCCTACAATCCTGCAGCAGTTGTGAAACTACGCGGTTAGAGGCAAGCGCCTGCAGTGCCGACTTACTGTCCGGGACTATTTGTATACTTCCATTAAGGTTGTTTGTTGCCACTTCTAAAGCCGCTTTTATTGCAAACACTTCCGACTGGAAAACTGTGGTGTGTTCTCTCCAGTTTATAATTTCGGTTGAAATGCGGGTGATCTCATCCGTTTTGGAACCATCGGTGTAGATCATAATCTCACTTCTAGATGTGAAATCCTGCATCGCTTTCCACGCTTCTCTGGTCGGAATGTTGATTTTGTATGGAATTGTTGTGTTCAATATTGGTTGAATTCTATCCAGCTCCCTTTTACTTGACGGGGCCATTCTCTCCATTTTTTTCAAAATGCATACGTGCCCCGTTTGAGTGTGGTTAGATAGCCCATATGTGGATTTTAATCTGATGCTCGCAAGTGATGCCTCTCTGAAAATAAATTTGTCCAGTGGCATGAGATTGACCATTATCTCCATTGCAGCAGTTGGCGTTGTCCTAATGGCACCTGTGATGCCAACGCAGGCCATTCGCTGGATCTTCTGTAGCTCTTTTGCAATGGTTCTCTTTTGTAATGCCTGCCACCAAACCAATGCCCCGTAATTGGTTATAGGCCTCACTACTGTTGTGTAGATCCAGTGGGCAATTTTGGGTTTTATTACCCAGGTTTTCCCCACTAGTCTTTTCATTGTGAAGAGCGCCTCTATAGCTCACCGTCTAACTGCTCCTATGTGTGGATTCCAAGTTAGCTTACTATCCAAGGTTACTCCTAAGTATTTCACCTTGCTTACTAAACTGATATGTTTCCGTCAATGGTCGGGGGTGTTTTGGGCTTACGGCGCTTTGTGTAAAGAATAAGCTCCGTTTTGTCAGCATTGATGAGCAGTCCGTTTAGCTTCGCCCACTCAGAAAGATGTGAAAGTGCAGTGTGCATCAATTCCGACATGGTTTCCGGGAACTTTCCACTTATCAGTAAAACGATATCGTCAGCGTACGCTATCGTTTTGAAACCCTTCCCGCTGAGGTCTTCCATTATTTGGTTAACTGTGAGTACCCAGGCAAGTCGTGATACTATGCCGCCTTGGGGTGTACCCCTGTTGGTCCATTTATTCAAGGTTACGCCGTTTTCTTCGGCTGTAATCTTCTTTTTAGTCAATAGTTCCGTCATCCATTTAGGTAGATAAGGGTTTATTGCATATCTTTGGATGGCTGCTACTATGCTATCAGTTTTTACATTGCTGAAGGCTCCCTCGATATCAATGAAGGCCGCCAAGATGTAAACTTTGATGGCAAGGTTCCTCTCTATACTGCTTACGACTTCATGTAGTGCCGTCTCTGTTGAGCGCCCTGGGAGCAATGCGTGTTGTTTGGAGCAAAGCTCCGTTATGTTCACGGTGCGTTTTATGTACCCATCCACCAGGCGTTCCAGGGTTTTGAGCATGAAAGACGTTAAGCTGATATGTCGGTAATCCGTTGCTTAATAGTGGCTGGCTTTTGCCAATTTGGTTATAAAAACTACTTTGGCTTCTCTCCAGGTATATAGGCTTTGGATATGGAGGCTCTATATATTTTCACCAAAATCCGTATTATTGTGATATCCGCTTTCATTAGCATGATTGGATACACTTTGTCGGTTCCTGGTGATTTGTAAGGTTCGAAGGTATTAATGGCCCAAAGGACCTTTTCTTCGCTTACGATTTCTTTAAGGAGGGGGGGCACGGTAAGTAGTCACGTTGTTTGCTTGTTCAGTCTCCTCATCCGTTGAGCCCGGAAAGTGTTGGTTTAGTAGGAGCTTGAGACGTTCTATGCTATTTGTTGTCCACGATTAATCTCATGATCTTTTCAGCCCTACTTAGCCTAGATGTCTCGTTTCCTCCCTCAATATTGCTGCAAAAAAGATTCCAGGGTTTTCTTTACTCTCTTTTTCCAGCTGTTTTAAAAATTTTCAGATTTCGCTTATAGTCCTCGTATCTCGGTTTGTGAGGCGAGCTATTCTGAATAATCTTTGAGTATTTTTTCTGATCTCTTCGAGTTCTTTGTTCCACCAGCTTACCTGTTTTTGTTTGATGGTAGTGGTTAGACACATTTCACTGAAACTATCGACCAGTATACTTGTGATGTATCTCACTTCATTTTCGATGTCCTTTCGACTTCTCAATGGGTTCGCGTGGTGTTAACCTATATATCTTTTAGTAGCGTGTGTGTATAATCCGCTTTCCTAGGATTGCAGTAGACCAATGGGGTCTTCTCGCCTCTTCTCATTTGAAAGGTGATCCATTGGTGGTCCGACAGGCTAGGTGAGTCACATAATCTCCAGCCGTGCAGGTCCTCCAATGCCTCTGTTGTGGTAAGAGTGACGTCAATCACTTCCGCTTTTCGTTATAAAGGTCGGTGTGTTACCCTTATTTGCTAAGTTGACGTTGGTAGTTATTAAGTAATTGACTAACTGCTCACCTCTTTCGTTGCACTTGGTGCTTCCTCAGAGTTCATGTTGCGCGTTCGCATCGCATCCGATGCTGGCCCGCTTCCTCCGTATATGCTCCGATAGGGTGCGGAATTCGGTGGTCAGCATCGGAGCGTCAAACGGTAGGTATGCCAAGGTTAGCGTTACCTGCCCGTCCCTTCCACCGAACACTGCTGATGTAAGGTCTATGTTGCTGAACTGCGGTAGAAAAATTAAATTAATTTCCTTCCGACATATAATGCAGCTACGGATTTTATTTACCCCACTTGTGGCAAAAATTTTAAATTGTTTTGCACTGATTCCAAGTATCTTTCCATTAAGTTGTTATGGCTCTTGTATCAGTGCTATGTCGGTGTTCCCATCTGCTAGATGTTTAAGAAGGTTGGCTGTTTCCGCCCTGCTATGGTGCAGATTTGCTTGGGTCACTCGCATTGGTTTTTCGCTTTTGCTCCAAGGGCTCGGTCGCCTTAGCCTTGGCAGTCACCTGGGTGAAGCCAAAACTTAGTTGTCCGTTTTTGTCCCTTAGAGTGCTGACTACTTCTTTTCGCATGCCCAGTACTAGGACCATGCCTTTGTTGGCGACTTCTTTCTCAAGGAAGGGATACCACCTTTCCGTTTCACACCCCGTATTTTGCAGTTTAAGAGTCTCGAAGGCTTCCTGCAGTGTCTGCTCCGTTTCGGGTATAAATACCTTGACGATGCATAGCCGCGGTACCTCCTTTATAGGGACGACTCTAAACCTCGTTCAGTGCGGTGTTTACCTTGGCAACTGCAGTCTTTAGATATTCTAGAGACTGCTCGTCGCTACAGTTTACAGTCAGATGGCCTGTTGTCGGTTTCATTTCTTTGAATGTTGGAACAAACCCAGTTGCGACGAAAGTCGCAAAATACTCATCTGTCGGATCGAATTGCTGTGAGATCCAGGGATTTTCACTCACAGTTACAGATCTTGCGATATGATTGCGAAGAAGTCTCAATATGAAGATATCCACTCTCGTCACTTGAGCAATTTGATAAATCTTCCTTTTCGATATATGGTGTTTCCAATCTGTCTCAGTCTTCCTGTATAAACTAGTACATGCACGAAGACATTTCCTTTCGAAAACTCTTAATCTTCCATCGTACCAGATCTGACATCCATATCTCAAAATCGGTCTAACCAGGGTCTTGTAACAGATAACTTTGACCTTTCGAAGAATGTACCTAGAATGAAAGAGTCGACGAAAGGCCATGACTACTTTTTGTGCTTTACTCAGCATCATTTTGACATGATCTATATAGTACATGTATTGATCGATTTGAACACTGAGGTATCGATCACAAGATTCATGTGGCATCCTCTTTGAACTGCTCTCGCCAGCCATAATGTGGAAATCCTTACAATCACGTTTCAAGTCCTGGCTGGCCCCTTGCAGTGTGGTCCGAATCGAAATTGTTTCGCACTTCTGCGCGTTGATTTTCATTCGTCAACTATCGGAATAGAGCTGCACATCATTTAACATTCTTTGGAGGTTGCTCTGGACTATTGAAGCTTTTCGGTCTGCTGTATAGATGATCAAATCATCAGCAAACGCTGCCAATGATTGCGTTGGTAAGATATTAAAATCAAAGCCATTCAGTAGTTTGCAAATGAATATTGAAAATAGTAGAGGCGCAGTAACTGTACCCTGTTGTGGACCATTCAAGACCTTGAAGTCGCGCATTGTCGTCAGATTTCTATCAGTTACAACAAATTATTTTCTGTATAACACATTACAGATCATGGCAACAAAGTATCTCGGGAACCTGTCCTGAAGGAGTTTACAAATTAGTCCTTGTTGCTTATCCATTATTTCTTGTTCTTTATCCTGCCAAATGCAAGTTTTAATAGCTGGCAAAATAATCAATAAAATTTAAGTTCGGTATGCGGTCGGATGTTAATGTCTCATTGAAATGAAGAATTGGCTCGCCATGCAGCCTTGATGTGAAGTCGGAGACTTTTGCTTCGACGACCTCTGAAAATATTTGATTTCGTCTCGCGGGATTTGGTAGATGAACCGAAATTTCGATACCAGCCCTATCAGGAAGATTTATCTCATCACTAGTGACTCCAAGATTCGATACCTCCACCTGAGACCTCTTACGGAATAAACTATTTACTTTCGTGGGAACACCATGTGGGTCCTGTGAAATTGCTGATCTCACTCCTCAAGTATGAACAGATTAACTTCCGGCCATTTTTCAGGTGTAATTTCAGCTAAGTCAACAAGGGATGGTCCGAAAATCTTCTCAATCTTTTCTAACATTGCGATAGTTGGTGTTTCATATCCTTCCATATTGTTTCAATGCTTACCTTGGGCACTACTTTCTCAATCATTTGTATCATCAGCTTCTCTAACTTCGACAAATAGAGATCTTTTTCATTATTAGTTAGATTTCTGTTATTAGCAACCATTGAGGAAGCGTTGCCACCATCAATGCGTAGCCACTTTTGGTAATCACGATTAAACATTTTTTGAAACTTTCCCATATCCGTTTTTTCGAAATTCACGCGATGATTTCCATGGTGAACTGGAATGAAGAAGACATCATCTTTGTTGTGATTGATTTCCATTACGATTGCGTTATGGTCGCTATCATAAGAAAGAAACTGAAGTGTCCGTTGAGGACCATTAATCTGAATTCAAGTCTTGCGTCAGCAATACAAAGATTCAAATAGAAATCAGTCGAAGGGTATGTTGAGAGTTCTGCCCCATGAAGATTGCATCTGTATTCAATTTGGTTCTCTGTTATCCACGATTTTAAGAACACACCTTTTGGATTTTTGTTGACGTTCAGCCATGATGTATGCCAAGCGTTAAAGTTGCCAGCAAGACTATAGTAGCTATGCAGTAAATTCAAGTATTTCAAACAAGGAATTAAGCTCGTCCTTGAACTTGGGAACATTTCTTCCAGTAGCATAGGCAGAGATAACAAAGAAGTTATCCCTAGCTGGCAGTGAAAATTTGAAAACGGACACTTCTAGAAATTCAAAGTTTTTAAATTCGAGTTTTTCCATATTTTGGAAGCAAAAGGGTGTTCTTACCAATATCCGGGTGCCACCTCTCCCATTACCGTTTAGCCTATCGTCTCTTACAAATTCAAAACCCCTTGAATGTCATGCTGTGCCATGAATTAAGGTGGGTTTCAGTGAGAAGCATAATGTCAGGCTTTTGCTTAGCAATGAATTCAAGGAGAAAGTCACGTCTATGTAGAGTGACACTGGAGATGACGTTGATGGAGATGAGATAAAGCTTATCCATGGCAATGTGACTGGATGACAAGTTATTTTGAGACATTTGAAAGATCTAAACGATGAAAAACAAAGTTAATTTTGAATCTTGTTTATTGTTCTTGTATCTTATTCTGTGTATTATTCTCTCCGATAAAGAATTAAGTTGCTGGTAAATTTTCAGAAGCGGCTCATGGTTTCCACTTACATTATATCATTATCTGCTGTGCAGCATTATCTGCTGGTCCTCTCGCGGCAAGTGCAAATGATACTCCGAGCTTGACGGAGTTTAAAGGCATGTCATGAGTTTTCTTTGGAATAAATGTCACTTTTGCATCGTCGATATGATGCTGGATGACCAAAAACACCACAGTTAACGCAGTATAATTTTTCTTTTGGCTACGTCTGAGCCAATTTGCGCTTACCGGGGACATGAACGTCTTTGCATTTAACGCACCGATATTGCATGGCGCAGTTGGCAGCCGAATGACCAAATCTTTGAAACCGATAATACTGGTTGATTTCTCTTTCTTGGAGGCGTTCCCACCTCACCACTCTGAAATTCAAGTACCTTATTTGTTGAAGGGCACTTAGACTGCTTTTGTTTGAAATTCTTACCAAGAAAAGTGGTAAATTCTTCTTTCTACGGACGATCTTCTTGTCACGAATGTTTTGACGGACATGCATTCAATTTCTAGTGCAGCTTCCTTGAGCACTTGAAAAAGATCAACCGTGTCCTTTCCGCAGTCCAAACCCCTAAACAAAATTTTTTGTTGAGATTTTTTGTCTAATTTTTTTATTTTAGAATAGCTGAAGTGTGGAACTTCCCCAGAATTCAGCGCATCTTTTACTGACTTGAAATCAACCATCAATTTAGTTTTGATAGTTAAATTTTCTGTGTTAACTCTTTTTATTTCAAAATTCGTTAGTTTTTTTCGGCTGCCAATAACCGAAACATATCTCTCCTGCTTTGTCCGGAAACATTAATTGGCGGAATATTTTGTGTGGAAATTTTATTGATGGATTTTTCAGAGGAACCAGCAGATCTACCTGTTGGTTTCTTCTCCTTATTTGTTGTTTTTCAATATTGAATAAAATAAATGTTGTCTTTATTACAAATACCTTTAATGCTCTCAACTTCCATTTCCTTTTGCTATCCGTTCAGCGGTGCATAGTAATTTTGTTTGCTGTCGTTTTTACCTGCAGCACTTACGATTTTTTCTTGCATAGTTTGCTTCGCATTCTCCTTTGCCTTTGTTTCTTTATTTATTTCCTGTTGCGGTTGGGGATCTTATCTCTTCATCCCTATGTTGTATAGATTTTTGAGGGACTGTAGGCGTAGCCTTAATTCGTGGTTTTCTTTCCGATGTCTTGTCACTTCCCACTCGTCTACTATTATTTTCGTTTTGCGTCCGTCATCTGCGGAGTTTTCCTGGTATTTTCTTTTGCTGACGACTTCCGCTAATTTCATACCTGCTGTCTCCTCGGGTTGACTCAACAGTAAAAAGCCATTGGGCTTCTCCATGCCAGCAGCCCTGAAGTTGTCTTTTGATTTTTCACTGTTTCAATACATCGAACTACAAATAATCGATACGAATATCGGTCGATAGATACGGTCGATAGCTTATAGATAAGCCACTTCCAGTATAGGTTTTTTTTAAATTAATTTGTGTTTTTAATTTAGTTTGCAAAAATTTTTGACACTTGTCTTGAAAAGGAACACCTCTGTACGCAATGAATGCTAGACGTAGAATTTCACGTTTTACGAACTCCTCTCGTAAGATAGAATATTTTTCCCTCTGATCTCCTTTAAATTTTTGGGATAAGCTTTCCGGAATCAGGTCATGATTTTGCATAAATAAAGTTTTTCGCGTGCTGAATGTCATTATTTTAGTTTCATTTTATAAACTTGTCTTGCCCATTCGATTCCTCGACGTTTGTAATTACGAAAATGCAGTAGAATTCGCTGTTTTTCTCCCGGTAAACACTAGATTTCATATGACAAATAAAATGCGATTTATTCTGACTGGTAATTACGCACATAATCTGTTACACACGTGATAATGTAAGGAGTCGTTTAATTTTTAAAATTATCGTGCGCGAAATAATACGGTAATCAATTGCAAATTTGAAACGAAAATGTATTATCCTTAAAAATTTGCAAGCCAGTAAATCGACTTAACTTTCTCAGTTTTCAGTAAGGACTGTGGAGTACCAGTGTGAAGTATGTTGTAAAAATTTTAATGCTTTGATTCGTGGACTAAATATGAAACGCATAAAAGCGAAATCATTCAATTTATCTTTATTTACAAATTCGGCCAAGCGGAAAATACTTGCGGCAAGGCTGAAAATGTAAATCAACTAAGGACAACATGTGCATGTGTATACTCGTTTTCCTTGCTCGAAGTGTAAAAATGGAAGGAGAGTGGATAGAGCGCCTCAACGTAGTCATGTTCTTTGTACACTTAACGGTATAAAATTACCATATCCATTACGTTGAAGAATTTGACATACGCTGTCCATAAAAACAAACAACTTTTATCATTCTTCCAGTTTTGCTTTTACGACAAGGAATATTGACGAATTCCTATCGAATTTTCAGCCACTCCTCCTCTACCAGCATGGGACGGACGTAATTCTTAAATTTAAGTACCACATTTTCAAGCTTTTCTTGCGTTTTCAGGAGCGAATAATAGACAGTGAAATTTCTTTCGAGTGAATTTTTTTCGCCGATAAAAACAAAGTTATCGTTCCAATACGGTTTGAACTTAAATTTGAAGGATAAATGTGATTGAGAAGGATGCTTCGGGGGCTTCTCGGATTCGTGCATTCTTAAGGAGTATTTTGTACTAGCCCTTGAAACCATGGGACTCAGCAATTGTTCTGGTTTGTGTGTCCTCCTTTCAGGACCAAATTGCTGCTGACTAGATTGTAATGAGGAAACGACTGAAGGAGTGTACACGTTTTCAAGGCGTAAAACAAACAAAGGCTGAAATATTCATAACAGCCAAAGATAATTTACATAGCTGGAATATTTGTTTGCGGAATGAATAAGGCGCAAAGCCTGGTGGGATGTATATTGTCTTGTTGGAAGTCATGCCCGTCACGCTATTTCCCAATTGTTTTGAATTCCAGGCACAAGTATGAAGTTTTCAGTTTCAGAGCCTAAAGAAAAGTTAGTTAAGTTATCTTACCTCAGTAAGTTATGATTTGAATTCACCTGTAACTAAGGTTGGTAACATCGATTGTCGAACATTTTTCTAATGGTTTTCCAGTGTAGCATTTTGCAAGAAGTATATTAAGACCAAACTTGTTTTTAATCCACCCTTTGTTATATCCGATAGTTATTACAAGCAATATACACAAGTTGCCATATAAATATTAATATTTTTGTTTAGAATTTATTCCGAGAAGCTTGTAGGACCAGCAGTACAGCTAGAAGACTATAATCAGTTTTTAAAGTATCTGTTATTTTAAGCTCAAATGTGTTTTGCATTTTATGTTTTATTCACGTCACGATTGTTTGATTATAATCAGCATTAATCTCATCGTGAAAAGCAACAAAGTTTTGTAAGACTATCGTAGCATAAACAGCCTCGAATAGTGTTGTTGGTTGAAACAGTTCCTGATGGTCTTCATTTTGTTCGTCAGTGGTACAATTATTACTTTCAGCTTCTGCAAGAATGTCTTCGTCAGTAACTACGGCGCGCACGTTAACATTGTCATCTTTTCCAATAAATTCTTCTGTTTCAATCAATGGTTCTGTAGAAGTAGATCTGTGTGACTGAGCAACCAATTGAGCTAGTAGTCCATTATCATCTTCATCCGTAGGATATTGTATCATTCTCGCTAGCGGAATATCATCATCGTCCTCCTCTTGTTATTAAGAGAGATCTTTAAAACCTGCATGGCGAAAGCAATTCGCTTTGGTGGTCTGTGTGACCTATTCCTAAGCTTCCGTTATCATTAGAATTGCACCTAGAAGAGTTTTCTATGTTCTGAAGGATATGGAGTACTTGAAGTTTTCTGTACTGTGTTTTTTTTCAAAGCTTTTATCACTCCTTAGTCCATGGTTTGTAACATAGAGGTGACAATAGGCGGTGAAAACACAAGTTTTATGTATATTAGATTGGAGACTGCAGAGTGAGTGCAGGAGAGTTGTCTACTAGTAGAGGAATTTCGTTCCCTCCAGATTTCAATTCTGTTTCCCCGTTTTGCAGCCATTTTTCAAAAATAAAGGATATCATCCGGAATGTAGTGTTATTTTCATATGTCACATGCAATGAGTGTATTTTCTTGAAGCGCCGCGTTTTTTTTAGCTTTTCCTTTTAACGAAAACTGTTTTTTTTCACGTTTAAGAAATGTTGGCAGCCACCAATATTATAAATCTAGAAAATTTTCCACCATTGCATTGCTCTCCTTTGAATTTAAATGTTTTGTCAGGGGTTACATTAAAAAACCTTAAAGATTTCCTCTGGGTTATATCCTTCGCATAGTGTAGGCTACTTTTTAGAGAGCTACTCTTCAGTTTCACCTTTACCAACGCCAGCCGCTTCATCGAGAGTTTTTTCCATCCACAATATAATGACAAGCACGGAAACGTAGTACGCAAGCACTCGAAAAGAGCTTTCATTTTATCTCTTTTCTTCAAAATTGTTAATGTTGTAGAGTGCGAGACCGCTCGCTTCTTTACAATTTCACTATTCGACTTGTCATTTTGTAATCTCCATATAAAGCGCGATTTTTTCTTCAATATTAAACATTTACCTCTTTTCTTTTGGACATGGTTTAGTGAAAATACACAATCAAAACCTTTCATTTACACTAAATAAGTCGTGAAACATGCAAGATCAAATGGCACAGAGCGTTCAAGAGGCTTGGATGGGGTGGGTGAAAGGGCGTAGGTAATGATAAAATCATCGTCAGGTATTAAAACACCCTTTTTTCGTATTATAATTACTTTTATTTAATCTAGAATTCCTTAAAAACGATCTTTATAAACTGCGGGCTATCTAACTAACTAACTAACTCTTCTACTTTTGGCTCTTTATATAGTCTTGCGATCAGAAAAACGGCTGTTAATTATTAATTAGTTCGAACGAAATCAATTTAAAATTGTTTATTCAATATAAAATCCATTAAGTGTCACCAGTAAACAATCGTCAAAAGAGAAACGAAATAAATTCGAGATTATTCAATTATTATTAAAAGTTCAATGCTTTCTGCTAAGGATAAATCAATTTTTAAATTGATAAATAATGTTCTGTTACTATTATATTATCAGCGATTTTTTCCACTATTTGGAGACTATTTACAGTCATTGTACAATTTTGAGGAGTTTGAATCAAATTACTAATACAATCATCTGTAATTTGAATGAGGTTTTGTACAATATTATCTTTGGTGTCCATAAATACACTATTTCGGTATGTAATAACGATAATAAATTTGTTTGATAGTTCCAGATTGTTTTTATTTGTACGATTCTTGTTTTATAATACAAATCATTTGAGAAGTTTGGTATTTGCAAAACGATCAATATTATTTTATTCTTTTGAGCTAAAGCGATGCGAATATTTTGTAATTTGTTAGCATTAATACTATATTCATATATTTCTTTCTCTGTTAGTATATTTTTGCTCAACACCTCTAGTCTAGATGACAAGATGATTTCTTGAATGTCTAAAATTGAATTCAGTATAATTTGTAAATTTTCTTTTATTTCTTGATTGTATTTGAATTCTAAAAATTTTCGTTCTAAAAAGTTTGACGTTTCGATTAATTTATTTATTTTATTTGTTGTAATTTGTTGGTTACGATTTGTAGTGAAAGTTAAATTTTTAAGATCTTCATTGATATTTTTGTTTATAATTGTTTGCTTGTTAAGTTTGTTGGTGGCCATTATCATATTTCTGTCAACTACTTGAAAGTGTGATTCAATATCTTGTCGGTCGTCGTCGTCCATTGTTCCACCTATTCAGCGCAAAAATTTACCATATAGATTAATTAAGCCTCTGTTAACTCTATTTACATCATGAGGTTCTAGTTCGTAAAGCTTCTCTTTGATTTTTTTCAATAAGGAATAATGTTGTTGGTGATTTTTATAAAACTGGGTTGGTATGTTGTTTTCGATGTATTGAACCATTTTGTCATATTCTTCCAAATCGACGACATGTGTAACCTTTGTGAAATTTGCAATCATATTGACTTCCTCCATACGTATTAAAGTATATCCATTGCCTTGAGGTATTTCATTTATTTCTAAGATTTGTCCTGTGGCTGTAGTGAAACATAAGGCAAGCAAGAAGATTGCTCCTGAAACGATATTTTATACGGTTGAAAACGTTTATGTCGTTTTAAAAGTTTTTTATTAATTTGTTCTTTTCGTTTCTTTGTATTGGATTTTGGTTGGAGTTTTGTTTTGCGTTGTGCACTTATTATGCCGCCTGTACACTCTCGTCGAGGCACAGCGAGGCATGACGAGTGTGAGAGTGTACATGGTTCCCTCGCTTTGTCTCGTTATGTCTCGCCTCGCCTCGACAGCTCTCCACTCCGAGTCGGTAAATTGTGCGAGAGCCCTCGCGCGAGGGATGGCGAGACACTCGCGTGAGAGTGTACAGGCACCATTGTACATTCTCGCGTGATTCAGTTTCGTTCAAGCTGTCTAACCGTGAAAACGTTTTTTGGAAATGTGGAGTAACGACATAGAACTTAACTTTGTAGAAATCTCTGAAACTGAGTCTGTATTATGGGATCCAACGCATCCATTTCACAAGGACAAAAAACTACACGATGCGTGGACTCGAATTTCGGAGCAAATGGATGTTTCAGTGGAAGAGTTAAAAAAAAAGAAGACATCACTGATGGCGACATATAGAGGACACGTAAGAGGCCTAAATTCAACATCAAAATCTGGAGCAGGAAGTGAAGAAGTATATAAACCGATTTGGTTTGCGTTTGAGTCTATGAACTCGTTTTTGGGGCATTTGTACAAATGCAAACAAACAATAAACACTGAAAATGAAGTAAGTATTATTTGTTTTGAAAAATAACGTTTTATTTTGAATTGCGTAGTTTTATACATCAATGTGTACAGAAATATGTTGTGAATTCTTCTCGTATTTCCTTTGCATTAAGTGTAGATCTTCTGCGTATATTTGGCAAAAATCTTATGGCACAGCTTCCTTCAAACTCTTTAACTTCATTCCTCCAGGAGCCTAGCTGAACCAATACACCGTTTTGGTCATAACTATCCACAGTTCCCGGTGGCGTGTAAATTCCTTTTGATGTAACAGCTTTACGGAGGAAATTATGCAGTAAAATACATGTCATTGTTAGGACTGCTGTCTTTTCTGGATTAAGCAATATTGGCTTCTGAAATATTCTAAATTTTGAAGCCAATATACCAAAAGTGTTCTCTACAACTACACGAGAAGATGCAAGCCTGCTATTAAAAATACGTTTTGGTGTGCCTGTATTGTGGGCACCAGGATATGGCACCTAAGAGCAAAAGCTCCATCTCCTAATAAAACATAGGGAACGGCATTCGTTGAGCCTGGCAATGCTGTCGGTGATGGTAAATTAAGATCATCAGAACAAATTTTGCGCCACAATACGCTATTTCGAAATACGCCACCATCACTTATTCGTCCCTGACATCCGATATCAGCGAATATGAACTTGTAATTTTGGTCTACTAAAGCCAACAGCACGATGCTGAAACTTTTCTTGTAGTTGTAGTACTCTGAGCCACTGTACGCTGGGCTTTGAATAACGATGTGCTTTCCATCGATAGCACCGACGCACTGGGGAAAGTTCTTTCTAAAACCCGCTTCTAGTTGCAACCATGATTCTGGATTATCCGAAATCTGAAAAGATAAAAATTTAAATTATTAACTTCGTTTTTATTTTATAGAATAATCAGTTAAGTCAAGACGTACGTAACAGCGAAGCAAATGTATATGCAAACGATAGGGAAAATGTACAGCTCTCGGCTGCAGCCATTGTTTCACAAGATTCTTCGAGGGGAGACGTATTGCCATCATTTGTAAGTTCTGTGGTACAAAGGCGTCGGAAAAACCCCATCGAGTTGCAAGAAGCCGGACAACAAATGAAAGATGCGATGAGCACGTTACATAAAGTTTTAAAAAAGCAAGAAGCGCCAGAAGATGACTGTGAGCGATATGGCAAAATCTTAGCCAATAAGTTAAGAAAACTACCTGAGTTGGAAAGAATTCAATTAATGTGGGAGATTTAGGCTTATACATCAAAACCATTCAAAAGAAACCACTTAATGCACAAAGTCGGCTATTCGTTCCATCTCCCAGCCCTTCGCCTACATCATATTCATCGTATTCGGCATGTTCAGATAGGAACATATCGCAACAACTCATTCCATCCCATGATTTTTCAGCTTCTTCAACACCTTCACCTATTTACAATAATATAGACAACATTCCGGGCATTCAAATACCGGAATCATCTCAGCAAATGCCCTCCAAAGGAATAACTATCTTATCGAATGAAGTAATTGCTCCTGCTCAACCTGTTACATACTCTGAAAATTCTGATATTTCAACAAAGCTTTTTATGATGCTACGCATTGACTTCACTCATTTTTCCATGTTTTTAATATTGTTTCTATAAAACTTTGTATGATTTTGTTGTTCACAGGTACAACATTACAACTTTGCACTTTAATTTTACATGAAAAAGGTTTCAGTTTATCAATCAACGATTTAATAAACACAATGTATCAACGGATGTATCATTTATTAACCTTAATTTCATTTTTTAACACCTCGTTCAATGCTGCACACTTCGGGTACTATTTTTGATATCAAAGAGCTAGATATCTTGAAAAGGTAATGAAGGCTTTCGAAGCTGTCTCCCGAAGCCAAGAACCTCAATGTTATTGCCAGATGAATTTTTGCTGGGATTGCTTCTCTTAGCTGAGTATCTTTTTTTGATATGATGGGCTTCACTTTTTCAAATATGTACTCAAAATACGTTGATGACATCCTTGTGAACTTCCTTAATTCATCCGAAGGCTCCGCTACTAATTCTGCCAATTGACTTTGCATCGCAGCTCTGTGAAAACAAAACAAAATTAAAGAAGTTATAAAAGAGTAAATCAATTAAAATCTTTGCTTACCGTGTTCTATTTCGATGCATAGTGAGCATCCACCATCTCCGTTTACGCCATTTTTTTTTAATTTTTCTTGCATTGTAGATTTGCACATAGTTATAATAGCTAATGGCACATAAGCTTACTGCTGCCGAGACTTCTAACGCATCCATCCTTCTCGACGATTGCAAACGTAGTGAATAAACGAGAATGTACAGGGTTGCGCTCGTCACTCGACCTCGGCGAGGGATGGCGAGGCACTCGCGCGAGAGTGTACAGGCGCCATTACAAATTGAGGGTTATATTCGCAATCTTTTTTGTTTTGATTATGGTATTCCAATCGTTTATTTTAGACATTTCGAATTCGTTGTTTAATCTTTTCACATTTTTCGGGCGAAATCGCGCCATTTTTAAAATCTATTGGTCTATTGGTCTTTCATTAGTTGTGCTATGTATTGCATTATTGTAAAATTTAACAGCTTCATTAACGCATACAGGTTTTGTTTTATCGTATTTATCAACATTACAGATTCGACAATCGCTTATCAATTTCGTTATTTCGTTTTTAAGGTTTGGGTAATAGAATTCTGATTTAATATTTTTATAAGCCTCTTCTATTCCTCTATGGTTGTTTTTTAGGTGTTCTCTATTTAATTCTTCTTGTATGTCACCTTGTTCATCACAATCGAAAAGAAAATAGGGGCTTTTAATTAATTTAACTGGGTTATGAGGTGTAACCCTTTTTGGTAAGTATCTTGAAATTCTTTAAATAACGCTTCATTTGGTATATAGACACGTACTAGTCCCTTCGAAGGTAAATGGTTTCTTAAAATAAAGTTGAAATATTTTTGGTCGGGTTTTTTGGAAATAAATATTTTCCTAGATCTGTTGAAATGCTTTTCTACTTTTGTAGAACATGCAATTTCTTATTACCCTGTTTTATTACGATTTGTGTTCTAAAAATGTTAAGTGGTTCTTCACTGATTTGTATGTAATTAGAGTTATCTTCCTCCGCACTGTGGGGTGTTGCTCTATTTGAGGTGTCTTCGTTATCTTCCTCAGCCATGTTAATGACAGGTCGTGAAAAATAATCCGCAACGGAATTTACTTTTCCTTTAATGTATTATATTTCATAGTTGTATTCCTCTAACTTAATTTTCCATCTTTGAAGCTTTTGGTTAGGTTGTTTTAGGTTTGCAATCCAAGTCAGTGGTTTGTGGTCAGTTTTTATGGTAAATATCTGCCCGTCTAAAATATTTCAATGCCCAAACAATGGTAAGCAACTCTTTTTCTATTGTAGAGTATTTGGTTTCATTATTATTTAAGGTTCGACTAGCGTAGCTGATAGGATGTCCGTCTTGTGACAGGACAGCGCCAGTTGCATTATTAGATGCATCGGTTGTGACAGTAATTTTTTCTTTGAAAAATCGGGATATTTTAAGATTGGGTCACTCATCACAAGGACCTTCAGCTGTTCGAAACTTGCATTATAATCCTTATCATCAATATTTACTTGGGCGTCTTTTTTTTAATCTTTGTGTTAGGGGTTTTGTGATTTTCGAAAAATCTTTAATAAATTTTCGGTAGTAACCTACCATTCCCAGGAATTGCTTAATTTGTTTTTTAGTTTTAGGTATTTTCATTTTTGAAATAGCTTCTACCTTATTTGGATTAGGTTTAACTCCATCTGGTGTCACGACATGTCCTAGAAATTCAATTTATTGCCTCAAAAATTCTTACTTATCCTGTTGAATCTGTAAATTAGCTTCATTGAGTTTTTTGAAAACTTTTTCTAAGGAAATCAAATGTTCCTGCAAAAAAGCACTGAAGATTATAATCTCATCCATATACACAAAGCAAATCGAACCAACCAGATCTCCCATGAGTCTTTTAACAGTGCCGGGTGCATTTTTAAGACCGAATGGCATTCTTGTAAATCATAGTGACCAAAGTTTGTCGAGAATGCAGTCTTTGGAATATCATCTTCTTTAACCTCAATTTGATGGAATCCCTTCGCTAAATCCAAAGTAGAAAAATACATAGATTTTCCTAATTTGTGCAATATATTGTCTATATTAGGTATAGGAAATCTATCGTCGATCGTGATATTGTTAAGCTTGCGGTAGTCCACCACGATTCTCCATTTTGTTTTGCCAGAAGCATCGGCCCTTTTTAGGACAACCCAAATGGGGGATGAATACGGAGATGAACTATGTCTAATTATACCCTGATCCAACAAATCCTGAATCCATTTTTGAACTTCACCTCTATGGGCTTCTGGATATCTACATGTTTTCGTATAAATAGGGTCGTTGTATCTTGTTTTGATTTCATGTTTTATTACATGAGTAAAATTAAGTGTCTGTCCTTCATGATAAAAAAAATGTCGGTATTTCCTTATCAAAGGCAATAAAAGGCTTTTTCCCCCCTTCATTGAAATGCTCAGTTCTAATTTCATGGATGCCATCTCCCGAAGATTTTCTTTCATCGGAAAACGCAATTATTTCATTATAGGGAACACCTGAGTCTGTTCCCGAATCAGAATCATTCATAGGTAAATCTTGATTCTTTTCCACAGTTCCGTTATAAGACTCTAAAGAACTCTCATTTTCCTGAAAAGTCCCAGTGAAATTATCAATCAGTGTTTCGTTTTCTTCATATTCATTGAAGAAAATTGGAAGCACCTTTTTGTCAATTTGGATGGTCTTGTTATGAAGATCTATCCTAGTGCGTAACCTCGATAATATATTATTACCAAATAATCCAAGAATTCGAATTGATTTCTTTAAAGGGTTTAATTGAAACCAAGTAGTTATATGTATATATAGAACAATATGTTCTGGTCTGTCATACCGATTAATTCTTGATTGTAAAGAACCATTTCGTTGAAAAGCAGAATTGGGTTGAAATTTGTTTGGGTAATGTTGGTGTATTTTATGTCTTTGGTCGATTCAGTTATTCGAATTAAAGTTATTTTGTTGTGATCTCTGGAAGGTACTGAATGACTTATTTAAGGAGAAATTATTGCGGTTAGGAACGAAACTTTTAAATGTGCGAATTTTGTACTGGAGATAATTTCCTTCTGCTAAAATGATCAATACCTGCTCTAAAGAAGCAGGATTTCTGCTAAATGGAACACTTCTAACTGGCTCTATCATCTTCTTCATTAAGACGTGTAAAGCGATTCGTTTGTTTCCTTCAATTTCATTAAATTTATACTCAAGTTTTGATTTCATATTTAGCCGTTGTAATTTTCCCATAATATCATTATAAAAATCTAACACATTTGATTTAAATTCTGTCAATTGAAGATCATCAAGCAAAACCAAACAATTTTTCTTATCTCCAGAGTTTGAAATGAAAGCGTCTCTAAGTTCACTCCAGTCTTGTACATCACTATTAATATTAACAATTTGTTGTGCCTTACCTATAAGCTTAGTTCGTAAAATATTAAAAATAGTCAGATGCGACAATTGATCGTAACCGGACAACGCAGATACAAGTATTTCAACATTGTCAATCCATAACTTTAAGGTCTCGCTAGAGCCATCAAATGTTGGTAATCTGCAGGCAAACTTCAGCGGATTCATGCTCAGAGTTCTCAAAGCAGGAGTTGAAGCGCTTGATGATGTTCCTCCATTGTCTTGAGCCTCACCCAATGTTTACGTTAGTCTCTGATACGTTAGAAAAAGTACCGCAAATTCTTCTAGTGGCCCGATCTTGTTTTTCCTGATTTGTCTGGTCTGTATCTATGGTATCCTCGTTTTGCAGTCTCAGAAGACTTGATAACGACAACATCTTTAAATGAAAATAAAATTCCTACTTACAATAAATGTCCCTATACTTAGTTCACAAGACATAAATAATTCTGGGAACTCCTCTGGTTAAAGATGCACATGACAAATAAATCACAGAAATACTGTCACTTGGTTCAGAGGGAAGCAAAAATTTTCAATAAAATTTTTTTTTTAAATTCAAGGGGACACATGTAACGTTTTACGAGGGTTAATCCTCTTTTAAGCACTTCTTTCTTTTTCGGAATTCACCAAACGAACACAATTTTATGAACTTTCGCGTTATATTTTTGCGTTTTTAGGGATGCGTCTTTTAACAATACTTTAAATCATCGGTGCCGCGATTACTTCGATTTTATCCTTCATTCGGATACCGACTGCGTCAATTATCGTCAGGTATTAAAACACCCTTTTTTCGTATTATAGTTACTTTTATTTAATCTAGAATTTCTTAAAAACGATCTTTATAAACTCCGGGCTATCTAATTGACTAACTTCTCTACTTTTGGCTCTTTAAATAGTCTTGCGATCAGAAAAACTGCTGTTTATTATTAATTAGTTCGAACGAAATCAACTTAAAGTTGTTTATTCAATATAAAATCTATTAAGTGACGCCAGTAAACAAAAACGTCAAAAGAGAAACGAAATCAATTCGAGGATAAGGATAATTCAATCCTGGGCAAATTAGTTTGCTCTATAAATAATAACTCCCATTATTTATGTTAAGTAAGGAACACCAATAATGCATTAGTTGAGAATTAATCAATCTCAAGTAGATTGATTCATTCTACCGATCATGTCTTTCACTATCGGTGTGAAGTGGCAAACATTACTGGAAGTTGTTGTATGTTTATTTAGTGGCCGATCATCACATCTACTAATTGGCGTTATATCAGGCCTTGATATAACTATAAGTCAAAATTTTCCTTCATAGATTAGAATAAGTTTGAAAATTGTGCATATTATTTTATTTTACGGGTACTTCACAATGGTTGGTCGTTATAGCCGATGAGCATCAAGACCGAAAAACAATACTGCAGCAAAAGTCAAGCAGTTTTCGTAACATGCATTTGTATACGACAACGTACAATGATTGCGATGCGTCGATGCGAGGCGAGAAATATTCGGAAAAACTAAAATCATTCGCAACGAGGTGCGTGACGTTTGTCAGATGCTCTATGGCCCGTAAATGAAATGTGTTATTCAAACGCCTTAATTACTTTCTTATATATAGTAGGAGGGTTATAGGGAATGAATTCTGAATGAAAATTTCGTGGATCCTTGTTGAGGCTATTATTTGCCAAACGAAGGAAAATTCCAAATTCAAATTTTTAAAAAATCTAAAACAATTTTAACCAAATTTCATTTGAAACGTTACCAATCTGACATTTGTCATATGAATATTATTCTTCGTCGCATCGTTGTAATCATCAGCATCATTGTAAATTGAATGCGTTGCGCGACAACGAGCGAGAATCGCATCGCCGTCACGCAGTATTGTATCTGGGCCTTCAATCAATTTTCCCCATTTAGGCGAAATGTTGATGTATCCGATGTTGTTATAGGCTCTGCGCTTACTTAACTGTTTATTAGAAATTCGGCCGGGACCTTGCCATTCGATCGTAATTCGGTTTCGACTGTAGTTGCACTACCCGAAATTTGGTTAGACATATATTGGAAGAGTAGTCAGATTATCGAAATTTAACTGTTATATACAATCAATACTGTAGTATCTGCGATATGGTTAAATCAACAAGAATGGCGGGAATGTTATAGCAATAACTCATAGAATACATGAGAAAGTGAGGTTTGTGTCTCTTTTTTATATTTATTCATCTTTATCTGAATATAAAAATGAATTAAATCCATAGCGTCGCAGTACGTATATAGAAGAATAACTAAATATATCAGCCCACCATGATCGAAACTTCTTAAGACTCCACAGTCAAACTTGAGATATTGTCGCAAACACTAGGGATCGGTATCGATTAATCGAAATAATCGATTAGTTTACTCAATAATCGGTTTTCTTAAATCGATTCCATTGGGGTCGATTTAATGGAGCAATCGATTATTTTATGATGATTTCAAACTTTTTTTGCGGATATTTCAGATTTCAAGATCGATATATTTATGTTTAATTGAGACAAATCCCTTACAAATCACCCACAACAGCCACGTACAACCTTATACTGTTCTCATTCTCGCACCACATCACTTGGGAATTTGATGTTGTCATATAGGACATGCCTTCAAATGAGCATATCAGTTCTGTGCATACGAAAAGTTTTGATCCTTAGCAAATCTTACTTTTGCGATTGAAAATCATACGTTGCGTCTATATTGCAGTATAAGCCGGATATTTGGAACTACATCTGAAAATTATCATTTATTTGAAGTAGAAAATTGGGTGTCATAAACAAGATACGTAGTTCATTACCAGAACAATGAAGTGAACCCTAAAATTTTATTATCCTTCAATGTTTTCCATGATGTAAGAAATTTTTTTCCGGGTTTCACAAAGATCTATTTCTGTTCCTTGATAACCGAGTGTCGTACAAACCCAATAACTTGCAATGTTTAACAATTTCATTTATTATGCAGATGTAAATGGTCCTCGGAATTTCCAATGTGAAAAATCCTAATTGTTTTCGGTTATGCCCAGTGTTGAGCACTTAATAATTAAGCTGGAGATATTGAATTTTAGTAGGCTCGGGCAATGAGTGTGTCGGAGTAAATAATGGCCAGACAAATTTATTTTAACGTGCAACAAACTATTTTTATTTATTTACACTACACAGTAAACTACAAAATTCAATGTTCACTATTCAGTTTCTTCGATGAATGTGTGTTAGTGTTAACACACTAACATAGTTAATGAGTGTTCTTTTTCTTGAGTGTTCGAGAAGATTCTATTGCAATATTCACTGTTGAGTGTATATTTGAGTGTTCACTAAGGTTCACAGAATGTTCCTGAGTGTTTTTAAGTAGAGTATTGCACTTAATTTCCACTGTTTTAATGAGTTTTCTCGAGGTTGAGTATTAAACAAAAAATTGGATGTCCGCACGTGTTCACTAGAGTGTTGGGAATGGCGTCATGACGCCACTTGGTTCGTTTCATGAACTAGAGGCGGCGCGAGAGAGCACCAGCCTGAGTGGTACGCCATCTCAGCTGATGGCGCGGAAATTGAGTGTTCAAGTTTTCAACACCCAGATAGGTAGAATGGAGTAATGTGAAGAAATATGAGTGTTTGATTGAACTTATCATAACAAAGTACATTTGTTTCTTGTCGAGCTCTCGCGTCGTGTATGCTTATGCAAAATCAATCAAAAAATTAATCTAGGAACTTTTTAGGTATGTATTGTTTTATTCGAGAAATGTGTCGTTCTCTTGTGTAAAGTTTATTCGAAGTTTTGTGTGCAAATTAACAAGCAGAAGTGCAAAAACGTGATAGTGGACGAACAGATTATGATTTAAAATGATTTAAAGATAATGATTTAAAAAACATTAACAATCATATCTTATAGAAAATTTAACTACGCAGCTTCTAACGATTTCAATTCAATGACCAAGATGCCTTCAAAAAGTTTTGTTGGGTAACATTTTGAAAAAGTGGAGAATAAGTACGTGTCGATATTGTGGATTAACAATCAAAATGTGTGGGAATACGACTAATTTGAAGAAACATTTTGTAGCACAAGCATCCCAAAATTCTTCTGCAGAGACCAGCAAAGAACGAACCGGTGGCCGGTGTATCTAAAAAACAACAACCATCTACCAGTTCTTCTTAACAAGCTTCAGTGAGTCAACTTTTTTGCACAACTCTAGACAAGATAATTTGTCACAAAAGAAAGGGAGGATCTTTAAATCAGATCACTCAAAGTATTGTATACATGATATGCAAAAACATGGAACCTTTATCGATAGTTGAACATGCAAGTTACACATGTTTACCGTACGAACTATGATACTTTGATATGCAACGTTGCCCAAAGCTTACAATTCCGAAGTCTAGACGCGAATTACGAGATCATCGCCCTAACATTTTGAATCCACCTGAGACGGACCCCACGTGCCGGAAGTGCACACAAATTCTTCACAACAATTTATATAATTGCAGGTGTTTTCCTTCACCTATTTATGCACGTGCTGGCTATCTTAGCAAATTTCTTAGAAAAGTAAAACTGTAGTTCGAAGAACCGATAGATATATTTTTGCACATGTTAGCTTCAAAGGATATAAAAACCGAAAAATTGAAGAAGAAAGAGAGTTGTTAATTAGACTTTGGAAGAAATATACGTTGTATAATTTAAAATTGGTTTATTTTGAATCAAAGTTCTATTTGAACTATAACTGGAGCAGTCGATACTTAGGCGGCGGAGATATTAATAGTGATCCGACGGTTTATCGGAAACAAAGTGGTGATCCGACGGTTTATCGGACAAAACAACAAACAAAACAAAACAAAAATAGTGATCCGACGGTTTATCGGAAACAAGGTGGCGATCCGACGGTTTATCGGTCAAGTGTAGGAAAAAATCGGCATTTGCAATTGTTGCTGTAGCAGAAATTCAAGAAAATTGAATTATCCCAACTATGTGGATAATAATTATCTGGTAAGTCGAGACTTTTTTTTACTCCTATGCCACTACCCACTCCACAAAAAAAGAAATCCGCCCCTAACCCGTATCCTACTCTCACACGTAGGCTAAGAAATTTTACAAATTTTACCACAAACTTAAGATTTATCTCGGAAAGTGAAAGTGTGAATAGCGTTAGTCGAAATATAAATAATATCGGTAGTGATAGTATAACAATTGATAATAATTAAAATACCGATAAAAGTAAAAACATAAATAACATCGATAATACTAGTGAAAATATAATAGTTAATCATAATTACAATACTAATAATAGTGAAAATAATTTAAATAACAACTCGCGAACTCCAATGACTAATAAAGAAGGTGAAATTGTTATGACAACCATTGATATTTTTAACTCTCTCCGCGTCCCGGATGCGATAAAAGATCTACCAAAATTCGACGGAAATCCGCGGCTCCTCTTTGATTTTTTGGACAACGTTAATGAAATTCTGTCGTTAATCAGTATAACAAATGGCACTGCTTATGGGCAACTCCTTCTGAGAGCCATAAGGAATAAAATCGTCGGCGAAGCCAACGAAGTGCTTAACATGTACGGCACTCCCTTGGAGTGGAACCAGATTAAGGAAAATTTAATCTTACATTATTCGGATAAGAGGAACGAAACCTCTCTTATCAGAGACCTTCACGGTCTACGGCAGAATAACGACTCCGTACATAAATTCTACAGTAATATCGTAGAAATACTTTCTAGCATGAATACCCACACAAATATACATGAAGTGGATCCTAACGTTATAGCCGCCAAAAAATCTTTATTCTCGGAAATGTGCCTAAACGCATTCCTTTCGGGCTTGAAGGAATCACTGGGCTCGACCATTCGAGCTATGAAACCAGAAACCCTTGCAGCAGCGTATGCATGTTGCATTAAAGAACAAAACATGTTTTATTCCAAATCTGACTCTGATAGGCATCATTTTGCTAAATCACGACCGCAAACAAACGAACAAATGTTATTAAGGCCCAAACCACCACAGTTTCACATACCAACAGGAATTTATGCTAGACATCCCCACAACCAGCCACATACATTCCTCCCACTGAAAACGATGATGCCAAACTATCAAGCGCCAAATAATAACACTTTTGGCCTCCAGCGTCACAGTGCTCCAAATCAATCTTTTAATCGTAACCAATTTATGTTGCCAAATAATAATTTTAGACCAAATCATTATCACAATACAATTACTCCTCAATATAAATCATTCTTTAGCAGACCGAACAATAACATTCAGTCAAAGCCTGAACCGATGGAAACATCAGGAACAATAAGGAGACCTCTACAAAGACCACCTATCCCACAAGCAAATAACTTCTTTACTCCTCAAACAGCACCAAGAAACACTGTGAGAGAATTATTTAATATTTCGGAACAAAATCCTCCAAATTACTACACAAACAGCGACAACCAAATTCAATTCGAACCCCAACAGTTTATGTTGCCAACGGACTATTACCCTATGGATAATCCAGGATCCATGATTCAAAATTATGAAAATCTTTACGAACCTTTTAACATCGATCGCCAGGACTCTCATTCTGACCAGGATTCATATCCTCCTAACACCGAGGTAGACGATGAAAATTTTCAGTTGAATGCCTCCACAAACCCATCGGGTACCTAGACGTAAACAAACATGGGAACACTCTACCCTACATACAGATATCTTCTCCTTATGGAAGACCCTTGAAATTTCTCATAGATACCGGCGCATCTTCATCATTCATCAATCCTGAATATGTGAATCCCCATGACGTCAAACCAACAAAACCAGTTTCAATCTGCACAATTCTAGCAAAACATGAAGTGAAAGAAGAAGTGACTCCTCCTAATTTTATCGAGTTTAACAAACCAGGAACAATAAGGTTCCTGATTTTCAAATTTCACGGGTATTTTGATGGCCTACTAGGCATTGACACATTATCTCAGTTAGGCGCTAAAGTTGATTTCAGTAAGAACGTACTCATAACACAAAACGCAACAATTCCACTCAACTTCAAACCAAACTTCATGTCTGAAAAGTATACTGTACCACCTCATTCAAAATTCATCGCAAAATTGCCTGTGGATGCACGGAATGGAGACATTCTTATAAAACCCATCCAAATTACCCCAGATTTATTCATCTCTGAAGGCATATACACAGCAATTAATTGGTACGCCCCCATAGAAGTAACTAACGTGTCTGGAAACGAGAAAGTGCTCTTCATCGAACAACCCTTAATGGTAGAACAAGTTTCAGACAATTATGAGGAAATTAACAACGTGGAAATTAGATGCGAACAAAGCTCTCCATTCACGGACTCAAATGATCTCATCGATCTTTTACGAGTTTCCCACCTTAATCGCGAAGAAAAGAAATTGTTATTTAAAATTTGTCATCAGTACAATGATATTTTCTTTAAAGCTAATCAGGATCTGACGTTCACCAATCAGGTGAAGCACAGAATCAACACCACCGACGATTTGCCAATTTATACAAAATCTTACAGATATCCTTTCGTGCATAAACAAGAAGTCCACAGACAAATCGAGGATTTGCTCAAACAAGGCATAATCCGTCCGAGCTATTCTCCTTGGAGTTCACCCGTCTGGATAGTCCCTAAGAAATTGGACGCTAGCGGTAAACAAAAATGGAGACTGGTAATTGATTACCGGAAGTTAAACGAGAAAACGATAAGCGATAGATATCCACTTCCTAATATTAACGAAATATTAGACAAATTGGGCAAATCTATGTATTTCACAACACTGGATCTCGCTTCCGGTTTCCACCAAATGGAAATGGATGCCAGAGATATTCCAAAAACTGCTTTTACAGTCGAAGGCGGTCACTACGAATACGTTCGTATGCCTTTCGGCCTAAAAAATGCGCCTGCCACCTTTCAACGTGTCATGGACAACGTACTAAAGGACCTTCAAGGCAAGGTGTGCCTAGTATACTTAGACGACATCATCATCTTTTCGACGTCCTTACAGGAACATGGCGAACACCTTCGAAAGGTATTTCAGAAATTACGAGAGGCAAATCTGAAGGTCCAACTGGACAAATCAGAATTCTTGAAGAAGGAGATCGAATTTTTGGGTCACATCGTCACAACAGAGGGTATTAAACCCAACCCCGAAAAAATCCATGCGATAGCCAACTATCCTATACCAAAAACACCAAAGGAGATTAAATCCTTTCTCGGGTTGCTAGGATATTATCGCAAATTCGTAAAAGACTTTGCAAAATTGACAAAACCCTTGACAGAATGTTTGAAGAAAGGACGTACCATAGATTTAAATGATCGCTACGTACGCGCCTTTCACGATTGTAAAAATCTTCTTATGAATGACCCGATCCTGCAACATCCTGATTTTAGTAAGCCGTTTGTTTTAACAACAGACGCGAGCAATTTCGCGATTGGGGCCATTCTATCACAAGGACCCATCGGCAGTGATCGTCCCATTTGCTTCGCAAGTAGAACCTTAAATGATTCAGAAACAAATTATTCCACGATCGAAAAGGAGCTTTTGGCCATTGTATGGGCCACTAAATATTTCCGACCATATTTGTTTGGAAGGAAGTTTAAGATCGTGACCGATCACAAACCACTCACCTGGATAATGAGTCTTAAGGATCCTAATTCCAGATTAATACGTTGGAGAGTTAAACTTGAGAAATATGATTACGAGATAATTTATAAGAAAGGCTCCCAAAACAGTAATGCCGATGCTTTGAGTAGAATAAAATCACCGGCAACCATGAAAGCAGCGTCCGTGGAAATATATAACAACGAAACCACAAACTCACCTTCCAACATTTCAGCTCAGAGTACAAGAGGTACTACCATACATTCGGCAGAAGAAGACATGAATACCGGTATACCAATTTCAGAAAGACCTTTAAACGAATTCTCGCTTCAACTAGTCCTGGAAAGAACTAATAGACAACCTTCAACCTCCGTCGAAACACCGTTTAGGAACAAACAGAGACGAACGATTAAAATGCAGGATTTTTCAGAACCCACGCTTACGGAAATCTTTAGAAAATATATTCCCCCTAATAAAACTACGGCAATTTTCTCAACAGACGACATCTTTAGAATAATTCAAAACGTTTATTCAAAACATTTTTCACAATCCGGATGCTACAAATTAGTTAGATGCACTGAGCGTCTTAAAGAAATCATTGAAAGCGATGACCAGGACGCTCTGATAAATAACTATCATTTGAAAAATAACCACCGTGGAATAAATGAGACTCTAGCTCATCTCAAAAGAGACTATTACTTCCCTTATTTAAAAAATAAAATAACGCAAATTATAAATAATTGTGACAAGTGCCAACTTCTCAAATATGAGAGGAGTCCTCCCAAACCAGAATTTCAAACGTCTCAAACACCCAACAAACCCTTAGAAATACTTCATTCAGACATTTATACCATAAACAAACGTTACATTCTAACCATCATCGATAAATTCTCCAAATTTGCAGCAGCATACCAATTACCCGCAAGAAATAGTTTATCCATTATTAAAGCACTAAAACACTATATCAGTCTACACGGAACCCCCAAAATTTAATAACTGTTGTTACAGATCAGGGATCAGAGTTTACCTCCACTCTCTTCAATGATTTTTGCAAACAATTCGGCATAAACCATTCCACGACGTCATATCAACAAACCAGTAGTAATGCACCAGTAGAAAGGTTACATTCAACTTTAACGGAAATCTACAGAATAGTCAACGAAAAAAATCGTGAAAATGACCCGGAAGACATTTTAAACGAAGTTATAATCACTTACAATAATTCTATTCATTCCGCTACGAAATTCACTCCCTATGAATTATTCTATGGTAGAACATACAAATTTAATAACAGTCTAACACCCTGTCAAACGCACGAATATCTCGAGAAACTTAAGGAATTCGAATCTAAATTATACCCCCAAATAAAGCAACTACTAGAAGAACAAGTTAATAAAAGAAACGAAAAATTAAATTCCTCTAGAGAAAGCCCTGAAACATATAACGAAGGATCAATAGTATATAGAAAGGAATGTCGTAGAAACAAATTAAATCGAAGATTTTCAAAACATGAAGTAAAACAAAATAACCATATCACTATTATCTCAAATAAAAATAAAAAAATCCATAAAAGTAAACTAAAGAAAAAACGCAAATTCCAGGCACATGCTCATAGCACACGGACAGGAACTGGACATACGGGACTTGACGAATAACAATGGAGTCTTACCCATAAAACTTGGAACAGCACGACTTATCACATCCTACGACAACTTGATACATATCGTACGATTGAATGACTATCGAACAAATATCGACTACATACAAGACACACTCGCAACCTTCAAAACATCTCAGAACTCAAACTATCCTTAGACATGACAAAAGCTAAAGTGGCAGAGCTTAATAACAAACTACTTAACCTTATACCTATTAATCGAACAAATGATAAAACGTTTTGACAAATCACATTAATCAACAACAAAAAATTATTACAAACTATTTGAACTATATAAACGAAAATCCTAAAAACCAAGTTATTAAGGAACATAATAATTTAAAATACATACAGTATTAAAATCAAGTAAACTATAACATTGACCTACTAAACGATCATATCACTAGCATTTCGGAAGCAATCATCTTTGCAAAACTAAATATTATATCAAGAACAATTCTTAGTCCACTAGAACTATCCGAGATAAATTCCATTTTCGAAAATCAATAGCTAGACATGAAATCCAATGAACAAATTTACGAATGATTGAGCCTACAAGCCTACTCAAACGATTCCAATATAATCTTCAACATTCGAATCCCTATTACATTAAAAGAACATTACTTTCTATATCACATAATCCCTCTCCCGATCAACAAAACCTAAACCATCCTAACAAAACCCTATCTCCTTTCGAGTCTTAACAACTCACATAGTCTCGACGAAAAATGCCAAAACATTGAGAACGTTTGCTATTGCTCAAAACCAACTACAATGAGAAGAAGTACCGAAGAAAATTGCACTGCAAACATCATAAGCAACATACCTGCAAATTGCGAACTACATGACCGCGACTTCGAGATGGAAATCTTCGAGCCAGAACCTAACCACCTAATGTTCGTGGCACCACCATCACAACCACCTATGGCCAAGACGAATTGAAGATCGAAGGAACCTTTTTCATACGCTACAATAATTGAGAAATAACCACAAATGGAATTACATACAGCGCCAAAAGACCAATCCATTGGGACGAAATTCATATCGTTCCTTGTTTCAACAGTGAATTTCACACCCGCCAGTACCAACAACATCCAACTAGATGAATTACAGAAACATCAATTCATCAGGAGGAAGGCCGCTACTCTCGGCAATTATACGTACCAACAGCAATTCTATACAGCACTTACCATAATGTCCTGTTTAACCATCATCGCAACTGCCTGCACAATCTGTTATCTGCAAAGATCACAAGTAATACAACTCCAACAGGATTCACGAGTCGTAGCTCAGTCCAACGAACCTGCAAGGATCCAGTTTCTATGGCCATCGCAACCTTCTAAAGGGGGAGGAATTACGAGATCATCGCCCTAACATTTTGAATCCACCTGAGACGGACCCCACGTGCCGGAAGTGCACACAAATTCTTCACAACAATTTATATAATTGCAGGTGTTTTCCTTCACCTATTTATGCACGTGCTGGCTATCTTAGCAAATTTCTTAGAAAAGTAAAACTGTAGTTCGAAGAACCGATAGATATATTTTTGCACATGTTAGCTTCAAAGGATATAAAAACCGAAAAATTGAAGAAGAAAGAGAGTTGTTAATTAGACTTTGGAAGAAATATACGTTGTATAATTTAAAATTGGTTTATTTTGAATCATAGTTCTATTTGAACTATAACTCGCGCAGTCAGCTAGATAATTATTTCCCACAGTCGTAATCTCCAAAATAGTATAAAAACGGAAACATGAACCGCCCATCTCTCTCAGTTGTCGTCTATTCGTCGCTCGCAGGTAACGTTCCGTAAGGAATCATTGTAGTTATACTAAATAAAAGTTGTGTGGCAAACGAAAAGTGATTTCGTTAATTATTTTTTACAAATTGGTCCGCTCGACACTACAACTGGCGCACTCGGTAATTTTAATCGTAAATAAAGTAATCCGTGAACCGCAAAAGGAGACGGAAAATTAATTACGGTGACAATAAAGTCAAGAGGAAGCCGCGAAGGAGAACTTTTGACCGTGTAAATAGTGGCAATAAGAATAAATATCCTTTTTAATCGATAGTACCGCGACGAGAAATAATATTGAATAAAACCAGAGTGATTGAGTCTAATATTGGATAAGCCTTTTATAGGTCACTTATACTCCTTGCTGAGGCTGGCAGGAGAGATCTGGTTGTTAAAAAAAAAAAATATTAAATAAATAATGATATATGTTTAAAATAAGTGGTAGTGTATGAAAGAAACGAGGAGTGAAACTTTCGACAGCAGGATGCAGAAACTGGCAGAGACGATGGAACAACAAATAGAAAAACTACAGCGACAATTGCAGGAAAAAATTACCCAGATGGAGCAAATGGCAGCGTTACTAACTCAGATGCAGCAACAACAGCAACAGGATCAATGTCATCAACATGGCAGCGCAGTTCGGCAGAGAGTCCTGAAGGAAGACGAGATATCTTAGTACATTTACGGGCAAAGGTGATGTGACAATCAACGGGTTCATCAGTACGATGGAATATTACCTTAACACGTTGGGCAGCGAAGATCTGCGGAAAGCAGCTATGAAATAAATATTCTACGAGAAAATACTAGGTGAAGCGAAAAATGTGGTGATCAATCTACCAGAGCTAGACAATTGGGAAATGATCAAGACAATGCTGAAACTGAGCTACAAACCAGACATCGAACCGTCAGAAATATACCGAAGGATCAGCAACATCAAGGTAAGATAGCTTTAGAGCTTCAAATAATTAAATATAAAAAGGACGAGTTAGAAATATACTTTGCGGAAGATTTGAGGATTGACCTTAGTAACGTAGAATCACTGTTGGTAAATACGGCCAAAGAGATACCTCAAGGTGTAGTTTTGGATAAAATTTATGATTGTAAAGATTTGTTAGAAGTGATTCAAATTATGAGAAGTAGAAGATTCGAGAACTCTTGTATTAGACCACAATGTAGAAGGAATAAATTTGATAACTTATCTAAATATCCATATAATAGAAAAAATTGAGGACGAGAGGAAACAGCGAAAATTCCATTATAACAGGTACAAAACAGAACGGAATTAGACAGACATGTGAAAATAGACAAAATTACGACGACAGACAAAATAGACAATACAACAGGAGACAAAATGATTCCGAAACAAGAAGACAAACTTACAACGACAATTCACATAGAAGCAACCAAGACAATATTTATAGAAATAATAATGATAATTTCTATTCAGGAAATTTTAAAAATAGCGACAGGCAATACAGGTGGCATGAAATTAAAACAGTTTAGAAATAACTTTACAAACCAAAGTATGAATTTTAGATCAAGTAACCAAAAGTTCGGAGAACGAATGGAGATTGAAACATCTCAATCAGTGGATAGAAATAATTACAGATCAAATAGGCAACATAATACAAAAGCTGAAAATTTTCTTTTGAATCAATCTCTTAAGAATTGCCCTTGATCAATATAACTTTTAATGGTAAAAAGTATATCATGTTTAACCAATAACCATGTTATTCCGAAAAAAACTGATAATTCCGGAGAGAAAAAGTATCGTTTATGTATTGACTACAGAGCACTGAACTCAGTCACAGAGGACGATCAATTTCCTATTCCCAATATAGAGTCAGCTTTTGGCAAATTGGGAAGCGCTCAATTTTTTCAGTTTTCAATTTAGCTAAGGGGTACTATCAGATTCCATTTAAGGAAGAGGACAGAGACAAAACTGCTTTTATAACTCCGCAGGGTCTCTACGAATTTGTTAGGATGCCGTTCGGTTTGAAGAATGCGCCTAGAACTTTTCAACCTCTAATAAACCATTTCCTGACAGGATATATAAACATAATTTATATTGTATATCTAGACGATATATTGGTTTTCAGCATGTCCCGGGAAGAGCAAATAATTGTTATCAGAAAAATTTTCAAGGTTTTACGCAAATTTGGCCTAAAATTACAAATAGATAAGTGTAATTTTTCACCAATTGAAACGAATTTCTTGGGCCATGTCATTACGAAGGAGGGTTTGAAGCCCAATCCGGAGAAAATCAGTATAATTCAAAATTTGCCATTGCCCAGAACGGAAAAACAATTGATGAAGCAGTGAATGGAAGAGTAGATAACGAAGTGTTAATTTCTAAATTTAATTTGAATATTACCACGGCAGACATAAAATCATTAGTCGAAGATCAATGGGTTAATGATAATATAATTAATTTTTACATGAACTTAATACAGGAAAGAAGTACTGTTCAAGCAGCGAACAAATTACCAACAGTCTATACAATGAACACACATTTTATACTGAAATTATTAGAAGCGGGCTATAAATCAATAGAAAGATAGACGAAAAGAGTCAATACATTTACCTTTAATATAATCTTATTCCCAGTACACGTGAATAACAATCATTGGGCTTTAGCAGTAGTCGATTTTAGAGAAAAAACAATTAGATATTATGATTCGATTCGAACACCAAATCCGAAAGTCTTGGATTCAATTGAGAATTATTTAAAGGAGGAGTCATTAAGTAAATTAAAAGTTCCATTGGATACAAGCCTTTTCGTAAAGAAGTCAGTAGTAAATATTCCAAGACAAAGAAATGGAAATGACTGTGGCGTTTTCAGTTATATATCTGCAGAGGTAATCAGTAGGGATAAGGAAATAACATTACACAAGCAAATATGCCTTACTTTAGAGAATGATAGTAGTAATTTTGGAAGCAAAACTATTTCTAAATACATCTTACATTGAAAATTACTCTAATTCGCAGTTATTCAGTATTGTGTTGATGACGATAATATTAATAATACAACCAGTATCAGCAACGTTGACTATAACCCCACTGACGACAAACATTGAGTATATAAACATAAATATGGGACAGACAGAAATTATCACCAACACAAAAACTTTATTACACATTAAAAACACTAAAGAAGTGAAGAAAACAGTGTTTAGAATTGAAGAAAATTTGGTAAGGTTACGTATAGACAAGGACGAAACGATTACAAAAGAAATTGTTAGCATAAAGGCAAAAATATCAGCATTAGAACCCAGAAAAAGAGAAAAAAGGGGACTTTTAAATTTAGTAGGGAATATTCAGAGATTTTTATTTGAAACTATGGATGAAGAAGATAGGAAGAAAATTTGGTAAACCATTTAGAACAAACAGATAAAAATGAGGAACAAGAAAGTAGAAATTTAAACAAAGAAATTGAAATCACTTTGGCATTAAATGAGTCCATAGTAACTCTGAAAAACATTATTGAATCAGATAGAAATACAATTACGAAAACTAATGAACATATCAGTGAAAATGGGAAACGATTGATACAAACACAGTTAAAATTAGACCAATTAATGAAAATTGAGATGCTGAAAGAAAAGGTAAATCAAATTATTGACAATATAGCATTGATTCGACATGGCATTGATTGATTGATTGATTGATTACTGTCGGGGATAGTGCACGTCAACCCTTACGGGTTTATTGTGCTCCCGCTTCCGGTGCGCCTAGAGCACCTCAAGCAGATCGATCTTCCTCAAAAAGTCAATGATTTGCTTCGGCCTCAGGCGTCCCAATTCCTCCTCGACAAGGAAGCAACTTCCCAGACTGTCTCTTCTCCTGCGGGACAGCACGTTGCAGTGTGCCAGCAGATGCACCGGTGTCTCCTCCACAAGATCACAAAATCTGCACTCATCATTCGCTGTCAAGCCCATCTTTTTGAGATGCCCTCCGAGTGTGCAGTGCCCCGTGAACATCCCAGTCAGGACCCTTAGCTTTCTTTTATTCATTTCGATGCACGCTCGAAACTTTTTCTCGTCATAAACGTCGAGGAACAGCTTCGACATTCGAAGCCCTGGAAGTCCATTCCAGAGCCTATTGCATTCTCTTTCCTCATTTTCCTTTAGGGCCCTATGAATGAGATTCATTTCAATTGCGCTAAAGGGTTCAGGGCCGATGAATGCTGTCGATGCTCCTTTCCTCGCCAGTTGGTCCGCTTGCTCATTACCCTCGATACCTGCGTGCCCTGGCACCCAGTATAGGGTAACTCTATTGTCCGCACTCAATTTGTTAAGTGCATTGCAACAATCTAGAACCATTCTCGATGTAATCACCGGGGATTCTAGTGCGTTTAGTGCTGCTTGGCTATCGGATATTATAGCTATAGTTATGCCTTTGTATCCTCTGTCTATGCTGAGTCGTGCGCTTACAGCAATGGCATAAACCTCAGCCAGAAAGATACTTGGCATACTTCCCATCGATTGGTAGTACTTGGTGCTTGGCCCAAATACTCCAATTCCCGTTCCCTCAGATGTCTTGGAACCATCCGTATACCACTTGATCGCATTCCGTCTTATGAGGTGTATATTGGATTCAACGCTCCATTCCCTCTTGTCGCTCAGCACTACACTGAAATTGTTGTGAAAGTTGAAAGTCGACGTCATGCAACCCGACGGTGCATACATGAAAGGGGACACCTTCGCTAGTTTAGCGTGGTCCTTGTGCCCAATTATGAGGCCATTTTCTTTTCCTTCATGGAAGATTCTTGCGAATGTAGATGTCGCTACTGTTTCTATCACCAAATGAAGTGGCGATAGGTTTAAGATTTTCTGGAGAGCTACCGTGGGACATGACTTTATAGCTCCGGTGATACACACACATGCCAAACGCTGAACTCGATCGAGTGCAAGCCTCGTCTTGTGTTCTTGGATTTTTTCTGCTCAGGCTACCGCTCCATAGGTGATGATTGGTCTCACCATCATGGTGTACATCCACCGCAGGATTCCCGGGTTACCCCAGAACTTGTCTGTCATGTTTCTGCACACGATCAGAGCCCTGACAGCCTTTGCAGACACTGCCTTAATGTGTCCGTTCCACCCGAGCTTGCCGTCCAACAGCAATCCGAGTTACTTGATTTCATTTTTATATTCAATCTCCGTTCCATTTAAGTATATGGTGCGAAGTTGGTCCATATTTCTTCTTCTTGTGAACGGCTTCAGTGTGGTTTTATCGGGGTTAAGCCTTAGAAGTACGTTGATGGTGCTTGATCCCAATTTAAATACGACGGTTCGCCCCGCCAGTGCCCGAGTCAGCCAGCGAATAAGGGTAGGATTAACCTCCCTTTTCACTAGCGCTCTCTTTACCGCATCATGGCTGGTATTGCCAAAGGCAATACCTCCATGGCTACCTCCATGTATTCTAAAGATTCTTTGATTTTGCTAGTCAACTCGTACAGTGCGGTGTCTGTTGATTTTCCCGTCCTGTATGCGTGTTGATTTGAATGTAGTGGGTATTTTGATAGGTGAATTGTCCTAATATAATTATCCACCACTTTCTCCATCGTTTTGAAAACAAACGACGTTAAACTAATCGGTCGGCATACCTTTGGATTAGTTTTATCAGTTCTGCCCACTTTGGGTATAAATACCGCTTTCGCCTGCCTTCATGGCTTTGGTATACATCCCAATGTCAGGCTACTTCTAAAGAGGCGTATCAGGTGCGATATAAACAGATTCTGTCCCTTCTGAATAAAGGCTGGATACACCCCATCTACTCCTGGTAATTTAAAGGCCTGGAAAGAGTTTAAAGCCCACCTTACACGTTTTTCCGTACAGATGGTCGCAACCTCCTTCCATTCCGAGCTGTTTGGTCTTCGTTCTTGTACCATCTCGTCAATCCCCTCATTTATTATAGCGCTTCCCGGGAAATGGGTTTCTATGAGCAATAGAGTGCGCTCCTTTTCATTTTCCGTAAAACTGCCCTCACTTTTCTTTAGTGCAATGTTAAAGTTATTTCCTTGCTTAGCCATGGCTTTGTGTAGTCTAGCTGCCATAGGTGTTTCTTTAACATTCTTGCAAATGGATCTGAAACTGTGGCGCATTGCCCTTCGGATTTCTTTCCCATAGTGTGTTAGAATTCTATGGTATTTGTCACAATCGTTGGTACGTTTTGCCTTATTGTGAAGTTTCCGCACCTCCACTCTAAGTTGGGCTAGTCCTTCATTCCACCATATGGGTTCTTTGCTCCCCATTGTGACGCATTCAGGACAGCTTTCCTCAAAGGCATTCACAATAGCCGTGTTAACTTCGTCTACAGCATACTCAAGTTCAAGAGGGTTTTTGGGCGTCCTTTTGACAGAGACATGCTGGAGATTTTCCCGTAAACAGGTGGTGTACAGTGCCCAATCAGAGCGTCTTGGGTTCCTAGTAATGATGGGCTCCATCCTCAGCCCTTCCAGGTCATACCTCAAAATTTTATGGTCCGACATGGAGGTTTCCTCGGATACATGCCATCTTTTAACCAAGGAGTCCAGAGTCATACTACTGATAGTAATATCGAGTACCTCCTTGCGTATTCTAGTGACAAACGTAGGTGTATTCCCTACGTTGTGGATAATCATGTTTGATTTCATTATGAACTCGTATAGTTCACAACCTCTTTGATTCGTGTCAGTGCTTCCCCAGTATGGGCATTAGCATCGCATCCGATCAAGAGTGGAATACTTTTTCTCTCACAATGTGCTACTAGCCTTTGTACTTCCAGTGGTGGAATGTTTTCCGCATCTCCTGGAAAATAGGCTGATGCAATAACAATATCACGGGTGTTACCCTTGATCATAATAGAGGTCTTCAGAGGTACTAAGTCCCGTGTTAAGTATTCTGAAAGACATATATAGTTAATGTTTTTCCTTATCATAGCACCCGCTCTGAAAAGATCCGGCCGCTCTACACAGACTACAATGGTATCGCGAGTTTTCAGGCCTTCGATACGATTCTCATGTGTTCAGGGCTCTTGGATCAGTGCTAGTCCTATTTTTTGTTTTGTGAACATTCGTACCAAAACAGCCGAAGCCGCCTTGGCATGATGAAGGTTCACATGCGCTACACGAGTTACATCCTCATTCATTATCCTTTGGAAAAAGCGGGTGCAAGCCCCGTTTTTTTCTTCTGTGGGTCCTTGTCAGAGCTTATTTCCAGGACTGAGAGATCCAGCTCATTTGGCGAGGTGGCCTGATAAGCTTCTTTCTCCCATCCTGAAACCGCTGTTGTACCCCGTTTCATTCTCTCTGCGAGCTTCGTTGTGGCTGCAGGGATCACAGTTTCCCCGGAGCCGTTTGCGAAATCAGTCGTCCCCCCGGCAGCAGTCGCGGAGGTAAGCCCCGTCACAACCGCCGTACGAGGGTCGCCCCGCCTGACAACAGCGTTACACGGAGCATGCTCCATCACCGTCACTGCGAGGGGGACACACTCCCCAACATTGGTCAGGACCGCGGCCGGCCCCCTTCAACCACCACCGGAAAGCCGGGCTCCCTCGCGTCAGTCATGGACAGAGAGGGCTCCACTGCAACCGCTGTAGGAGGAATAGGCTCCACCGCAATAGCATCAGGAGAAACATCCCGCCTCGCACACACCGGAGCCGTAGAGGTTGTCTCCCTTTTCTTCAGCCCACGCACATTTATTTTGCCCCATCTATATCTTAGGAGGGCATTTTGTTTGTTGATGAAGTTGGTTGAACCCTCATCAACTGCAGCTGTCAGCAGTTGACCGTTTCCCTCAGCGCGTACGCTGAGGACCTTCCATCGCCTCGTACTGAGGCCTTTGTTTGAGGCTGCCAGCGTTCTGAGTAGAGCCTCTGCTGGCCACCCTTCGCTTTTTGGGAGGTACATGTGAATTATGTGGGCTTTAGGGATGTCTTCTCCCTTCTTCACACAAAGTTCTACTCCCTCCCAAGCGGTTAACCTTGAAATTGCTCCCTCGAGCCATTTAACGGTGCTTTCATTCCCGCAGCCCATAAGGAGCATCCCTGGTCTGAAGTACAGACCCTCAAAATGGAGATCATCTCCATTTTGCATCTCCCATGCAATGGCGTCATTTCTCCCTGTTTTGTTAATTGACGCTTCGCCTTGGCGTTTGCCCTTTTGCTTGCGCCCTTCTGTTTCCTCCTTATGGAGGTATTCTTCCCCTCTTGGGGATCCCTTCCAAAGGAAGGGTTATCCATATCGAGTGTTATGTCCTCGGTTTGGATTTGGGTTGCGGTGACATTTTCCCGCACCCTTTCTGAGCTTGGTGGTGTTCGCATCAGCATGCTTCGACCCTTAAAGGGATCCACCACATCGTCTTTATTTTTTATTAAGTGTTTCGGTTCCATTTTTGTCCCACGAGTAAGTCGGAAAAATTGTCCACCCCAGCAGAGCCGACATACCGAGGTAAGGGTCTTATTTGAAACCGGAGGTGCCCATGGTATCCGGAGTATATTTAGGACCAAGTACCCCTTGGCCACTCAGCCTTCGGCATATGCTGTTCCACCTTAGCTTGGGGTCCTTTACCACCTTACCAGCAGACATCAGTCTCTTGTTTACCCCTAAAACATGACCAGTGGTAAACAGAGTCATACATGTCGGTTGAACTTACTCCCAACCCGGCCCCCGCATTTATATGCGTGGACTTGTCCACTGAAAAGCCTTAACCCTGCTTAGCAGTGGTACCGTTTTGTAGTGAGAGTCGGAAAAAAAGAAAAAAGAGTTTACATTATCAGAATAAAAAAAATATTGCGCCCAGGGATAAGGATCGCATTATTCTACATGGATATGTGTAAGGAGGGGAGACAAGGTTGTTGGGCGTCTTACATTCCTACGTGGCTGAACTGACATTGACTGTAAAGACAGCATTGCGTTGGAATGTTACCCTCCTCCTTTACACAGGCTTGAGACTGTTCCGATGAGTGTGTTGAGGAGTCACTCAAACCCACATCCATCGAAGCGGAGTCGACATGGTATAGTCCATCCCAGTATGCTAACAGCTACAGAAATAAAAATGAAAGGACTAGACTTTTACAAATTAAAACACGCGAGGACAGGAATGTTAAGACAAGACCAAGACACGATAGTACTTGCGATAAAAATTCCAAATACTTATAAATTAGTAAATTATCAAATTTTTATTCCAATGACCACAGTGAATTTGACAGAGATTAATATTCCAGATCAGTATATTATAATTATTAATCAAACAAACTATGAATACACAGGTTTAATTCAATATGAGAAAGAATTGAAACCACTTAATAATTGTATTACAAAAAGTAATTGTGAATTTATAGAAAATAAAGAAACTGAAATAAAAAAATTAGACGAAAATACGATTATAGCGAAAAATTGTAAGAATGAGAAAGTTTTTAATTATTGCAATAATAAAAAAATAAATTTGAATGGGAATGTAATGATAGTAATAAATAACTTTACAATTAAAATCAGAAATCAAACGTTTAGTAGTAGCGAAGAAAGATTTGTTGATAGATCTTTCCATGCAGAAGAGATTAATTTTGAAATCAAAGATAAAATAAAATTTGAAGATATACATATTAGAAACTTGGAAAACTTAGAAAACATTAAGCAAATAAAAAACTAACAGATATATCAATCATGTATCAAATTTGACTTTTTTAATAATACTTTTCACAATGTTTAGCTTTATAATTATCTTTTGGAAAAAATACAGATATTAACAGTTTTTAATGAAAAATGTTAAAAATGCTAGAATTTAGGACAATTCTAAGAGAGAGGAGGGGGAAGTTACACATGTTTACCGTACGAACTATGATACGTTGATACGTAACGTGACCCAAAGCTTACAATTCCGAAGTCTAGACGTGCAGTCAGCTAGACAATTATTTCCCACAGTCGCAATCTCCAAAATTGTATAAAAACGGAAACATGAACCGCCCATCTCTCTCAGTTGTCGTCTATTCGTCGCTCGCAGGTAACGTTCCGTAAGGAATGATTGTAGTTATACTAATTAAAAGTTGTGTGGCAAACGAAAAGTGATTTGTTTTATTTTTTTTTTTTCAAATTGATCCGCTCGACACTACAACTTGCAGGATACTGCATGGTTCTTAAGACGGCTGCTCCACTGTACACTGTGCCTACTCGCAAAATTATCCGCACAGCTATTTTTGATAAATATAATCATGTATTCTGTTCATTTTAAGCTGAATTGAAATCTGTTCAGAAGTATTGTTTTACCACTGATATTTGGTTCGTTTCACAAAATCGGAACTTTCTCAGTTTAACATTACATTACAACATTACATCTTGATTCTGGCAAAGATTGTGTTATCAAAGGTACAATCGGAATGTTCCATCTCAACCAATGATATTTCCTGCACAATATACTCAGCAGTAATATTTGGCAGTAAATACAAAATAAATTTTTGAAAAATGGGAACTAGAAACTGAGAAACCCTTTGCCATCATCACTGATAATGCAGCAAGCGTTACAAAGGCAGAGGAGATACTTTTTGGTAAAAGCATACACATCCTCTGTTTCTCCCACACCTTCAATCTTCCCGCCATAAGGGCCATCGATGACGTAGCAGAATCGAAGGACATTTTGTAAAAAGTCAAAGCCATCGTGGGATTTTTCCATCATTCGACTTCTGCATGCGATGAATTGAGAAAACTATTCACGAAAATAGTAATCCAGGATGTTTCAACCAGATGGAACTTCAATTACTTCTTCGATCTCCTTTCACAATCACCTAAATTGTCTTCTTTATCTTCTTTATCAGTCTCTTCTTCTTAATATTTCACAATACACTTACACTTCAGTCTTTATTCAGTCCGTCAGTTTTAACAACCACTTCTACCTTCTCGTTAAGTCACTTCCTTAGTCATCATTCAGTCCATCGATTCATTTTAGCAGCTAAGTCCATCAGATCGGCTTCCCTCAGCGTCCTCTCTGGACGCCCAGGATTCCCAACCATTTGGAATCTGATTTGGCGACCTGAACAGTACTTAGTTCAGTCGGTCCTCTCATCAGCGACATAGTCAACGTCGACTCCTCATACGTCAGTAAGCTTCTAGTCAACAGTACATCAGTCCATCAGTACAACTCACCTACAACACCTCCACCATCCAGTGGTCTGGTTGTGAAACTTTCCCTCGGTACATCATGGAGAGGAGTAAGATCCTATTGGTGACGTCTTCAGTACTAGTTTCATCAGAGCCCTTCCAACTGCCTCCTTAACTCTCCACAATCCTCTCACTTCATACCTTATTACTGCGGTTTCATCAAAATTCAACTTAGACGTATACAGCATTTAATTCGTTCTACAGTATATCAGTCATCATTTCTTCATTTCATCATTTCAACAATTGCACTCCACCAAAGACTCAACAAAGACAACGTTTTATTCCGCATGATTCCACCTTTGAGTTTCCTTACTTGGTTTCATTTCAGCTTCTTAGGACAACAAGTACCACCACCATCTCCACTCACCATTTACACGGGTTTGGGATCGTCATGAGGTAGAACCTAGGTTCTTACACCAAGGGTGGGTTACTTTGAAGGACTCCTACTTGTTTGACTAAACGACGGACCTAGAAATAAGGACACTCGACATTGACAGAACTCAGAATAGAACATCACATGGTGCACCGCTGAAACGCGTTTGTGGACGAATCGAAGGAACGCAATGTTCTGATCACAACAAACACAAAATTCAAAACTTATCACCGACTTCAGGACATTAACATTCATCAAACAATTATGGACACTATTTCCAGTAGTAGCTGTTAGTGACGCTAAATTTAAAGCGTCGCAGGGGCTGCTGCGTGCATTCAGTGTCCTGTAAATTGCAGAAGAAAATAGTCTAGTTTTTAGTTTGACATATGAAGTGTGTAATGTAATAAGGAATGAGACAAATTTTTCATTTGCTAAAGTTTTTATTTTTTCCAAATAATCATCGCATCCCCTTCAAGGTAGTTTCTTTGCGTAGATATACACTGACAATGTCGTTGTTCCTATTAAATGCAGCGCTGGTCTTCAATTGGTAAGGATTTTAACAGGTTGGCCACAGTTTTTTGTGCTCTCCAGAGCTTCAAAACGACATCTTTTGAAAAACATCAGACAAAAACTTAAGGTTTCAGAGGAGGTGAATCGGAGGGTTCAAGAAAACAGGAGTGCATTGTGAGGTCAAAAATTCATTGATAGAAATGGTCGTCGACGAAGCATCCACATATTCAGTGTCTAATCTCATGGAACTCACTTGTTCCCTGAACGTTCCAAGGACAAGTTTATAAAATATTTTATTGATAACTCGTAATAGTGGAACGAATTCTTTGTTCACGGTACCTTTACTGCCAAAATCTAATCTGCGCTGCCGTGGAAGATTCTTTGTTTTGCACCTTCGGCATTGTATACTATCGTGTAGATAACAGAGTGTTGCACTTTTCGTTTTGTTTCATGATCATATTCAAATATCCAGGACTCATCAGCTGTAATCAGACATATGGCGAATTCTTGCCATTGCCAATTCTTTCAAGAAGTTGAACGCACACGGTTTTCTATTTTTGTTCACTTCAGTTGAGATATTTTTGAGATATTTGAAACAAATTTTTCGCATCCTCAAATTGTCTGTTAAAATTTCATGTACAGTGAATGTGTTTGCAGTTAACTGTTAACTTCAAATGTTTAACGTTTCCGCCAGTTTTGTTGAAGGGCTGAAGGAAAGTTAGACATTTGAAGGTTCTTGTGAGACCAGAATAATAACAATGATGAGTAAGCTGAAGGATTTTGTTGAGGTTGAAGGTCCCCCATGGTGAGAGTGATTTTGAATGTGTTCTTGTGCTTCCAAAAATGATTTGTGCCAGCAGAAAACTTATGTTACTAATAAGCAATAATTGCCCTAATCCTGTTTCATAAGTCACACTGGCTGATTAACCAAGTTTAACACAAAACTTGATCGCACAAAGTCGCTCCAAATTCTGCTACTCCATTCTTGTAAAAAACCATGTTCAATGATCGAGCTGTCAAAAACGATGAGCTAGCTGTACAGAGTTGACTGTACGAACTGAGAAAGTGGAAGGATGAACAAACCGGTCTAGCACAGGCTGATAGGCACAAATATTTATGATTTATTTATCAGCGGTAGCGTTTTCAAAATGTCAAAATTGTGTCTGAATTGTTTCTCTGTAAATAACAAAGTTTTTTATTAATTCACATAGAATAAAGTTTTAATTTTTTAAACTACATTACCTGTAAATAACAAAGAAACAACATTCAATGTTAATATTCACAGTGAATCTTCTTCTTTAACTTTCACACTATCTTACACTATATCTCATTAGCTTCGTGATACTCATCCACGTGTGGCTTTGACATATGACATATGTTCATGAAGAAGTCTGCATTACCGATCCAGTCACGCGCCAAATTCAATAACAGTGAGGATACTTTCCTTACATTTACGTTAAAAATTAAATTTATTTAAAAAAAATTCAACACTTAAAAACTACTATTCACTCATTCCTCTTGCCTTGTCGGAAATTGGCAACTCAGATACCCTCAATTTTACAGAATTTTCAGAAATATAAATGTGAGAACTTCAAATGTGATAAATAAAATGTGAGGACCGATTTAGAATAATAAATCGAGTAAATTATGTTAAATAATGTTAGAAAAAAATGATTTGTAGGCCTTTGTTATCAGTGAATTATTTTTTTTTATTTAATGAGAAATGAACTATTTTTGTCCAGATCCTGACGCAAACAGAAAAAGACCGCCTCAAAACGTGGCGCAGGACAATCTCATCGTATTAGATCGTCATGAAAAAGAACGCCTCATGCGTAAATAAGGAAACACAGATAGAAAGATCAAAGCTTCCTGCAATACCCAGAAAAACATAAACAAGGACATTAGGGACGGTATTTTAGAGCTGGAAGGGCTCTTAGACAGAATCGGGCATAACAGACACAAATGGCTTAAGGCGCAGGAAGAGCAAAAGACCAGTACCTCGGTCGAAACGCAAGTGATTCCAGCGCATCGCACTACCAAAAGATTTGCCAGCGGCCCAATCCAAGGAGACCAAGACAAAAGGAGGAAGGACGAAGCAGCGAACAGACAGGCTACGTCGAATGATGGATTCCAGGTGGTGGCAACCAAAGCCACCAACAAAGCATTCACAAAGCTCCTCCTCGGAAAATTGACCGATGATAAGCTCCTTCCTGGGAACAAAGGCAACGAAACTCTAAACAAGAAACAAGAACCGCATAGCCCCTAAGGCATGCACTGCTGGTCAAATCGACAGTTGGGAGAACTTATGCAGACGTTTTGCGGGAAATCAAGGGAGCTGTGAGACCCGATGACGCTCAAACCGTCATCAGAACCGTCCGGCCAAGCAGATCTGGTGATCTCCTTGTAGAATTTGGACCTGAGACAACAAATAACGACCCATTTCGTGACGCAGTTAAAAAGGCTCTTGAGTAAAAGGCAACGGTGGCCTCATTTGAATCAATAGCCACCCTCAAAATTGACATTGACTGCGTTACGGACATGACGGAGGTGAAAGAGTGCCTCAAAAGGCTTTTACCCGAATTAAGTGGGGTCAAATTAAGACTAACCCCTGAAAATAATAGAGGGCAGCGCAGGGTAATAGTCGACTTAACTGAGAAACAAGCCGAAAAACTTTTCTGCATGGGCAAATAAAAATAGCTTGGCGGTCTGCAGGACACGGGGAAGAGCAGTTCCTCTCCGCTGTTTCAAATGCCTCAGCTACGGTCATACAGCACAAGGCTGCAACGACCTGGTAGGAGCTCTATGTGCTATTAGTGCGGCAACGCAGGACATAAGAGAAACGGCAGAATCGCATTGTATCCTCTGCGAGAACGCTGAACCCATATCTGAGGATCTGAGACATATTCCAGAGACAGGAAAGTTCCGGGTATTCAAAGAAGCCCTCACCAAAGCCAAAGCAGCTCTGCAATGACCGGTGTCCTGCAGATAAACTTACATCGGAGCTCAAACGCCCAAGACGCACTTGATCAGTTCACAACGGATATGAAAGCCGACTTATTGCTCCTCAGCAAACAACACAGAGATAAAAATTCATCAGCATGGAACCCTGATGAATCTGGTACTTGTGCCATATGGTTTCGTAACGGCACCCAACTGACGGTTCAGGGCTGTGGGCGAAAAGATGGTTTCGTGTGGGTCCGGTGCCCAGGAATAACATTCTTTAGCGTGTACTTGGCACCAAACGAATAATTGACATCTTTCCAGGCAAAGCTCAACTCTTTGAAGGACACCGTCTTGAGCACAGAGGGTCATGTTCTTATCGGGGGAGACTTTAACGCCAAGGCAATTGAGTCGGGCATGATTCAGTCAGACCCTAGGGGGAATCGAATCCTGGAGATGGTAGCCAGTGTAGGGCTAGCCCTGGTGACAACGGGTAACACTCCCACTTTCCGCTGCTTGGGCTGAACTCTGGCGAGAAGCTCAATGAGCGCGAAACCAGGATGAGGCATGCACCAAAATGGGAATATATCGGTCGGCCAGAGAATGCCTTCGCGGGCTGATCAACAGTAGTAAGGCCCGTGAAAGAACCTCGTCGAAGACTTGAGCAGCGACCCGTGGGTGCTGGGCTATAAGCTAGTTATGTGGAAGCTCGGTGCTCTACGGGTCGGACGATATAGTACGGGCACTTTATCCCCAACATCCCGTCCGTGGTGATCCCGCCCACAGGGAAACAACACCACTGCACAAAGTGAAACCAGTGAAACAAGCAGTGAAATCGCTTGGATGGGATACTTCTGCACCCGCCGTACTCACCTCTTCGCATCAATGGGACACGCGTTCATAGAGCAGCACTTCAGCGATTACAAGGATGTTGGAAAATGGCTCGAAGAATGGTTTACCGCCACAGACAAGCAGTTTTCTGGCATGGTTTTCATAAATTAGCTAAAATATGGACGAAAGGTGTAGAAACCTACGGCGAGTTTTCTGAACAAAAAAAATTTTTTCCAAAGAAAATTACATATTTCTTCACAAAAAAAAACAAAATTCTTATGTATACACCTGGTATACCGGTCAACCTTTATTGCTAATTGTTTCCAAGGGAATTTTTTAAAATTTTCTGCAATTTATTCATAAATATACTTATTTCTATATTAAAAGTAGAGTTTCATTAGGGCACAAGTGAGGTAAGTTACTAATTCACTCAAACGAGTTTCCCTATTTGACCATGAATAGATTCTTGCAGTGTTAAGAACTGAATTCCTAGGGGAGATTATTTTTTAATGCTGGTATTGTTCATAATATATGCTAATAGGAATATGAAAGATTACCAAAAAACAATATCTACCTAATGCTATATCGAATTTCTTATTAAACGTAATCTGTGAAAAGCGAATCAAAACTTACGATACTGGCGACGAAGTGACGCCATCATGTGAACATTTTCAATTACAAGCCCATACTGCCTCAGATGATTTTCATTTATGCAAGATAAATCTCACCAATCCGAGGCGCACCCTGTGAAGAATATCTATGCAAAACAATATTGCCTTATTTGACATGGTAAAATATGAAGAAATTTCGGGGGGGAAAATGCTTTGGGTATATTTGAGTACGTAGCTGAGACATACGTAGCTGAACATACGTTTTATATTATATATACCTTTAAAATTCGAAATTTTCTTTCTATTTCTTCATGTTTAGAAATTTCAAACAATGCAATATTGATGATAATAAGATGCTGCTTTAAAAAACTACATTTGTGGTCAAAGTTCCCTAATACGTATTCAAAATGTGTCCATGTTTATTTAGGCGGCTGTAAGTAATGCTAGTTTCGGTTCAAATTCGTCCATATATGAGCTTAATTTTTTTTTTTGGTTGGGAGGTGAAGGCTATTTACGCCCTGAGTGTCGGACTCCCTGAAACAGATTACCGACTAAACACCTCCCCTGTCACGCCGAGAACCTAGCCTGGAACTGTTTGTCACATTACTTCGGACTAGGCCTAATTAATCATCGCTTAGCTGTGCCTTCAGGTTAAGGGAAATCCCTCTTTCTGCACGGATGGGTAGGAAGGAAGAAAATTGCTGTTATAGAGGTTCCCCTCCCTCACCAAGCGATCCATCATGCCCTTCTTTATAAGAAGAACTGTCCATACGTATTGCGACACACAGTTCCAATTGTCTTTTGATTGATCATTTTTCCCGTTACATTTTCTGGAGAGAGCACGCCTATTTTCTCCGTGAGATGCGAACGGAGTCTTGTCCATCAGATACACGTAAAGAACGTGTGGCAGGCTTCATCCGTCATCCCCGGGAAGAACATGCAAGCTGAGGATGGTGACTATCCCATCTTATACAGATAAGACCGAAAATACCCGTGCCCACTGAGTAGTTGCGTCAGGTAATAGTCAGTCTCACCATGCATTCTGTAGAACCACAGCTTTAAGTCACTAATCAGCCATGCGTTTCGTTTTCCCATATTTGCTGCCACAAGGTTAGGGTTCTTCTCCGTTCCTCTCGGCTGACGGTTTCTCTCGCCGACACCCCCTTACGTAAGTATACATGTTTCCGTTCGACTGCGCGTAACTTAATAGGTACCACCCTTGCTATCACCAGCACTGCAGATTCATAGACAGTGCGATATGCAGCCGCTATCCACAAAGCTCCTTGCCTCTGCACCTGTGTCAGACGCGCTCGGTGCGACTCTATACTAAGAGCGTCAGCCCAGACTTCGGAGCCATACTGGAGCTCTGAATCCATTGCACTCATCAGTAGACGTCTTTTACTCGAGGTTGGTCCACGTGTGATGGCCATAAGGTGACTGAGAGCCGATACTCCTAGACATACTACTAGATACTAGATACGATTAGAAGCCTTATCCACTGACGCTCGAACCTGATCGAGAAAGCTCATCTTCGAGTCAATCATCAAGCCAAGGTATCTGATTGATTCTTTCCACTCGATGATCATTTCTCGGGTGGGAATAACAGGAATAACACGAGGAATCCGCTTCTTGGTCAGGACGAAGACATCGGTCTTTTCAAGAGCTAGGCTAAGCTCATGGTCTGTTCTCCACTCACTCACTCGACGTATTACCGTACCCAGTTTGAGTTGCACCTATCCGCACCTATTGCACCACAGTACGTCCGGCGACTAGTACTGCTACGTCATCTGCGTAGCCAACCAGGCGCGACTCCCCCGGTAACTGCAACCTCATAAGCTCATCGTACGAGACATTCAAGAGGTCCAGGCCCAGAATGGAACCTTGCGTCACCCCTGATGTCAAATCCAGTCTTCGTCGGCTTCCCAGTGTGTCATAGATGAGCTTCCGGTTTTTGAGATAGTCTTTCAATATCCGCGTCAGATACCTCGGCACCCTGAAATATTCCAGAGCACGAAGAATATCTGTCCATCTAGCAGAATAGAAGGCATTTCTCACTTCGAGTGTTATGAGCAGTACTATTCGCCTCGAGTGGTGATCGTGTGTGGGCTTCTGCTTACTGGACCGCATTCACTACCTCTGCTATTGCACTGATCGTGGATCGGTCAGCCCTGCAGCCATACTGCTGAGGAGACAGATCCCCAACAGTTCGGATGACCTTTCCAAGTCTCTCTCTAATGAGCCTCTCGAGAACCTTCCCAGTGGCGTTGAACATACATAGGGTCCGGATTTCCTTTCGCCTTCCCCATGTGGATCAGCACGAGCCTCGCCTCTTTCCAGCAATTTGGAAATACGCCCTGCTGGAGACAGGCGTTGAAAGTGGTGAGCAGCTTTTCAGGACAAAGTTGATGTGCAAGCTGTATCACTTCCGCTAGTATACCGTCTGGTCCTGGGGCCTTTTTCGATTTTAAAGCTTTCACCGCATCATCCAGCTTGATGGTGGTAAAAAGTGGGCATTCTCCAGGACATTCAACATCTGCATCATCGGGATGAATAGGATGCATAGGGAAGAGCGCTCGAACAATCTCGTCCATTTTCTTCCATTTTTTTTTCTTTTAGCTCCTAACTTCGACATGGCAAGCTTGTAACCCAGCGCCCATGGGTCTGTGTCGATGTCCTCAACTTGGTTGCGCCAGCAGCGAGCCTTGCTTTCGTTAATTAACCTATGGAGAACTTTTCTAGCCGACCTGTATGCCAGCGTTCGGGAATGTGACTCGTCTCGATTTCTTGAGCCTGTAGATTCGCGTCGGAGTTTGTGACATTCTCTCCGCTTTTTAGCGATTTCTACCGACCACCGGTACCCTCCATCGGTGTTTCCTAGGCACTAAGGACTCCGAAGCAAATGTCACATCCGGAATAGTTGCCAAGCAGCCTCCCCGTCGAAAATTGGTGTGTTCCTGACGTTCATAATGCCAAGTTGCCTCCTACCCGCCATTTCTACGATTCGTTATCCTCTTGGGTCTGGAAGAGGCATTCCCCATTCTATCGCCTTGGCGTTAAATTCACCGCCCACAAGGATTCGGCTTTCTGTGATCGACACAGCTTCCTCCAGTTCATCGAGCCTGCTCTGAAAACATGAAATTGACTCATTCGGCGTGAAATAGACGCTTATGAATGTCAAATCCGCACATCCAATTAGCACAAAGCCATTTTCGCTGGAAAATGTCCGAACTGTGGGTAAATCACTTTCACGTACCCAGATGGCGGCGGTGCCGGATCGATCACAATACCATCCAGCATCCTCCTTGTTGTGGTCTTGCTCAGCTTTCAGCAACAAGTCGACTTTTTTCTCCCTCGCCACCTTGTCGAGTAAATTTTGTGCGGTTGAGCTACGATGTATGTTGATCTGGACTTGGATCATGACTTTCCTCTTCTCTTGCTTAATGCCTCTTTGAACTCCTGGCACCTACGACTTCCTGGAATATGAGATCTTTAGACTTCCGTCCCTTATCTTTGCACAAGATGCAACTGGGTTCGTTTGGGCTCTCTTTCGCCTTATGGCCGGAAGTGTCACTCTTGTAGCACAGTTTGCTTCGATCTGGCCCCTTGCAGTTCAAGGAGATGTGTCCGAAGTTAAGGCACTTGTAGCACCGAGTTAGGACTACGCTCTGAGTTTACCTAAGGGACTCTTCTACTTTTTTGGCATCCGCAACACAGTCAACGTCTCTTATTTCCAAAGAGGCCATTGGTTGTAATGTCGAGATAGCAGCTTTAGATCCAACGAGGTCCTTGACAGCGCTCTTGAACAGGCCCTTGTCGGTTGATTCCGCCCCGAGTTTTACGAGAAGGCCGCCTGTTTTGGTGGCTCTTACCGTTCTTATACAGACACCGTTTTTTCGGGTTCCATATTTTGCCTAATCTTCTTCAGGACCTCGGCGTAAGTTCTCCCGTCTGCAGGCTTGATCAATAGAGCATCCCTGCGCTGGTTGCGCCTGGTCTTTTTAAGCATGGCGTTATGTTTTGTGCCTTCGTGTTTTCGGGCGTCTGTTTCAAATCTTTAGTTGTCACGCGCTGTATCTTTTCGCAGCCTTCTGGTGCGATTTGAAGCGCACCAATTCAAACTCAACATCTATCTCCTCCCCTTGACTGATGTCTCCTGTCTCGACTGGTGTCGGCCCCTTTGCCCTATTCCTGCGATCAGGTTTCAGTGGGCTACATGCCGCCCTTTTGCCTTTTACGAAAGAAGTAGTTTTTTCGGTGACTGGAGTTTTATTTTCAGATACTTTCTTAAGCTCTTTCAGCTCACTCTCTGCCCGTAGCCATCTGCGGCGATAATGCTGGATTCTATCAACGAGGTCTTCCAGTTCGTCAATCCCATTTTTGATATCTTTGTTGAAATTTTTTTGGACGTTCGTTGCATTTCTCATCACATTTAAGATTGCGCTTATGTTTCTTGTTAGCCGCTCTTCCTCACTTCCGTCAACATAATAATAATAATAGTTGTATATATATATATATATATATATATATATATATATAGTGAATATAAAATAATGTAATAGTTGTAATTGTAATAATAATAATAATAATAATAATAATAATAATAATAATAATAATAATAATAGTTGTTTCTAAACATTTACAGGACGTAGCTAATATCTTAGAGTGAAAGTTCAGAATTTGGTACTCATTGCATCTGTAGTATTTTGTTTGTTTGTACCACAAATGTTTCTTGTATATATGGTATATTTATAATATTAGAGGACCAAACCAAAAATTCACCAAAAATCTCTTTTAAATTAATTCTAACTTAAATTCAAACTACTATTACCTATGTTAAAAACTATTTACATACTATTTTGCACCTTACTAGTGCATCATACTATTGCATCATACTATTTTCATCTTATAGTTATTACTAATACTCAGTTGAGGACGCATGATCTATCAGGTTGATCTATTATTATGGTACTTGGGTGAGTTCCTGAAGTACATCAAAAGGTATCGTCCGCAAAGGAAGCTATTTGACAGTGCTCGCTTGTAGGGAGATCGGAGGTATAGATGTTGAAAAGGGTAGGGCTCAGACAGGAGCCTTGGGAAACTCACAGTAAAGGTGCTATCTCGAACCTTTACTTTAAATGATCTATCTTTGAGGTAGGAAGCTATCACATTACGTAAAGTACTGCAGTAATGTAATGCAAAAGTAAAAGTAGCTCAAAAGTAAAAGCAGCTCTAAGGTGATGATCAGGGCCCTTCAAATTAACTTGCACCGTAGCATCAATGCGCAAGATTTGTTAGAGCAGTTCGCCAGAGAACAGGGAGCTGATCTGCTGCTGCTGAGCGAACAACATCGAAATAAGGCCTCACCAGCCTGGTTCTCCGATGACTCCCATACTGCTGCCGTTTGGGTTCGTGGCAGCATGTGACTCCAGATCCAAGGTCACGGCCGAGGAGACGGTTTCGTGTGGATTCGGTGCTCGGGTATAACGATTTTCAGCGTATACCTGACGCCGAATGAGTCAATGCCATCTTTTCAAAATAGACTGGACGTGCTAGAGGATGAACACAGATGGCAAAGTACTCGTAGCAGGAGACTTCAACGCTAGAGCCGTTGAGTGGGGCATGTCTCAAACTGATCCCAGAGGGCAACGCATTCTGGACATGTCGGCGAGGACTGGGTCGGTGGTTTTAAATACCAGTAATGTACCGACCTTCCGGCGCTGGGGCTGCGAAGGAACAATCCAGATGTGACATTTGCCTCGGAGTCCCTCGCTTCGACGACGTTGAACTGGAGAGTACTCGAGGATAATTCAGCGAGTGACCACCAATACATCGCGTTTGAGATCAGCGATACCACTCCTCGCTCGCCTCAACGATCTTTCACTCCCGGGTGGAATATCGGAAAAATGTACGTGGAGACTTTCGCCAATGTGATTCTGAAAGGCGGAACGACATCGGGATGGCCTTCGGGGAACGGAAGGGCTGGAGTCGAGGAAATGGTGGAGTCAACGATGAACCTTATCACTTCTGCCTGTAGCTCATCTATGCCTCGACACGACAGGCCTGCTGTACATTGGTGGTCAAAAGATATCGCAGACAAAAGAGGCGAGTGTCCCAGACTTCGACGTGCAGCTCAGCGCTCGAGAAACGTAGAGGAAGCATCCAATAGGACGGCAACATACAGATCAGCGAGTAAAGAACTCTGAAGACTCATCAATGAGAGTAAGGCACGCTGCTGGCGAGAACTTGTGGACGATGTGAACAGGGATTCATGGGGGCTCGGCTACAAGGTCACGGAAGCCGTGTTTACTTCAAGCAGATAAAATGGACGGCATAGTGCAGGCGCTTTTCCAACTCACCCTGTCCGTGTTGATGCTGCCCACGAGGTCGACTCAGGCGAATGTCCATCGTTCACTAAAAATGAGCTGGGGGATGCGGTGCTTTCTATGAAAGCTCGAAAGGCACCAGGACCAGATGGCATTCCATCCGAGGTGCTACAAATGGTCTTCCACGTTTGTCCTTACTTGCTACTCAATGTGTTCAACGCTTGCCTGAGAGAAGGTGTGTTCCCATCTCGCTGGAAGGTGGTGAGGCTCACATTGATCAGCAAGGGAAAAGGGGACCCTGGGCTGCCATCTACATACCGGCCGCTTTGTATGCTGGACACATCTGGGAAAGTGTTCGAAAAGCTCATCAAAAGAAGACTCACAGACGCAATTCGTGCTGCAGGGGACCTATCTTCTCGGAAGCCATCATGGAAGTGGTGAAGCGCACAAAACTGAAAAACGAGTTGTCTTGCTAGTGACGCTTGACGTCAGAAATGCCTTCAACTCCGCCAGATGATCGGATATTCTTGGCACATTGGACAATTTTTTCCGATTACCAGGGTATCTGATGCGGATTTTGAGGGATTATTTAAAGGACCGCAGTCTGCTCTATGACACACAAGATGGGCGACGCAGTATGGAGATAACGTCTGGTGTAGCGCAGGGCTCCATACTGGCACCAGACCTGTGGAACACCACATACAACGGACTATTGAGGCTTGAGCTGCCAGATGAGTCGCGCTTAGTCGGCTATGCAGATGATATAGCAGCACTGGTCACCGGACGCATAGTCGAACATGCGCAGTGCAAACTGGGAGTGCTAATGCGTCAAGTGAGGGAATGGATGACCAGCCTCGGGTTCAGTTTGGCACTAGAGAAAACCGAGGTGGTCATTCTCACGAAGAAAAGAATTCCCACGGTAATTCCTTTCCGGATCGGATATGCGACTGTTGAGTCTAAACTTGCAATAAAATATTTGGGACTATTGATCGATTCCAAAATGAGCTTTTCGGAACAGATCAGGGCAACGGTGAAAAAGGCCGTGAGAGGCGTCTCAGCTCTAAATCGGCTAATGTGCAACATCGGTGGGCCCACAGAGAGCAAACACCGATTTCTCATGAGTGCTGCACAGTCAGTGCTACTGTACGGCTCTGAGGTTTGGGCCGGAGCTCTCAGTAAGGAGCTGTATCGAAAGCGCTTGGCCCAGACTGCATTTTCTGCCCAGGGGAAAGGTATGACGCATGTCACACCTTCTTCAACTGTAGAAGGTGGAACAGGATGCGGCAGGACTTGTGGGAGGTGATGGGAGAGCTTTCTCCAGACAATCTAGTCGAAGAAATGCTGTAAACTTTCGACAAATGGACCTGTGTGGCACATTACTCTCGGACAATACTTACAATACAATACAATACAATACTGCCAAAAAATATACGATAGATAACCTTGGGCCGGGGTCTAGGGAGGTCTCCTTTCCAGCAGTCCTCCTCCATCCTGCCCCCTCCCGCTGGAGGGAGATTTCTCTAGACTGACGGCGCCCTAGCGCGAAGTAAAAAAGAGGCCTAGCCCGAAGTAATGTGTCAAACGGTTCCAGGCTAGGATCTCTTGACAGAGGGGGTGTTTATTGGGTAGTCTGGTAGCATGCGCTGCTAGGAGTCCCACACTCCGGGCGTAAATTGCCTTCACCCCCAACCCAAAAAAAAATCACATTACGTAAGTATGTTGGAGTTGTGTACTCATGGAGCTTATAACGTAAACCTTCGTGCCAGACTCTATCGACTGCTTTCTCAATATCAATTAACTTTTCAAAGAGTTTTCCAAAGGCTGGCAATAGACTTATTGGTCTGTAGATATCTGGCTCATGTGGATCCTTCCCAGGCTTAAGAATTGGTATTACAACTGCTTGTTTCCAGGCGAGTGGAAAATAAGATTGTTTGAGGCAAAATAGGCATAAATTAGTGGTAAGTGATCACAATCGCTTTCTTTGGTGGATTTTTCATCACAGAACTAGGAATTCCATCGGTCCCAGGAGCTGTATGATTCTTAAGGTTTTTAAGTTGCCTAACTATTTCCCTAGTCTTGATTTAGGCGCCAGGGGGCAAGTCAGATATACTTTGCAGAGAGTTATCTATCAACGTTTTTGAGATTTCATTGCGCATTTTCTTTAACATTTTGTGGTAATTATGAAATTTATCAGCAAGAATTTCTGCTTCTTCTTCACAAGAGTAAGTCTGGTGGCCACTTGCGTCTTTAAGTGGGCAGAGGACGTTGTGAGATTTTGTTTTGAATATTTTATTTAGTCCCCTTGAGTTATAATCTAAGCTCTGGAGCATTTGATTCCAGTACTGATTTCGTAGGTTTGAGATTTTGTTCCGGTTTGCGGAACTGAGTGTGTTCACACCTAACTTCAAGGCCGGATCCCTAGATCTTTGCCAGTGTCTTCTTAGGTTATTTCGGGTCCGAATAAGCTTCAGAGCTTCCTAATCTACTTCGAAGCATATTTATTTGGTATTAGATTTTGGCACTCTGTATTCTATACCCCTCTATACAGAGTCATTAACTTCGTTGATTCAATACAGGTTGGTTTCTTAGATTGAAGTATGGGAAGACTTGGGATATTTTTCTCCGAAAGTGCAAACATATTGGATCTCCTTTGAGGTTTTGGATTGTTTCTCCTTTTTTATAGCTTTTCTATAAGCGCGAAATACTCTGTTCTGCTCTTACGTTCGGGAGCATTGGAGAAGTGTGGACCATTACAATTGCAGCATACTAGTTTGTTACTCTGCTCTTTTCGTAGTGTATATTTAGAGTGTTCATGAGGGCCGCTACATATAGCACATTAAGTGGGTAAATGACAATGTGAGGAGCCATGCCCATACATTTGGTGATTTCGACATTTCGTCGGGCCTTTACGATTGTTAGAGTAGTAATTCCAACGTACAATTGTATGAAGAATTGTTTTAATTTTCCTCAGATCTGCCATTTTTGTCCCTCTTTGCAGACAAAGCAAATAATATATCTGACCACTTCCTCCTATCTTGGAAGTGAACTATTTTATGTCGAATGAGTTAACGTCGGGATCGCTTTTCAAGATTTTTTTTAAATTCTACTGTAGGAATGTCATGGAGCCCTGTTAGGACTGCTTTTAAAGGTTCGCACTGACTGCTAACGGTGGAAAGAGTGTGATATGAGCTTCATTGTCCTACAATTAAAATTTTAGTGTAATCTGGTACATTTGTCGAAATAATTAAAAAAACAGCACTAATACTATCGGAAGGTATTTCAATGAAAGAGATAGAGCAAACATAGCAGATTTTACGAAGTATTGCGTTTTTACACCACGATTGAGAGTCTTAACTCAAGACTTGATAAAACAAACTCTAAAAACGCCACGGGCGCTGGGACGAAATGACCGATTAATTATTTAGATACATTAAGTTTTTTGAAACATGAAGCTCAGTGTTTATATAAAGTTTATACAGTGAGAGTCAACAGTTTGTATGCACCTAATACTTATCACTACAGTGATACACTACACTACCAATAAAAAGCACACAGCGTATTTATTTGATACAAATGCTGTTTCGATCGTCTGACATTTAGCTACAAACGCCCACAAGTTAAGTCCACCAAAACTAGCCTGTTTGTTTTATCGTGTTGATAATTCTTGTCAAATGTGTCTTGTGTCTGAATAAAAGAATTTGCTGCACTCATTGCTTTTCTTGTTTAACCAGAATTTTGGCTGTTAAAAGTCATCATTTGCTGGTAAAAACATATGGTGGACACGTTCCATCAAATCGGACATGTGAGACATATTTTCGACAATTGAAAAGGGGTAATTTCAATGGGAAAGACAGTGAGTGGGAAACACAAAAATGCGAAGAAGAGAAAGAATTAATGGATTGTGACCCAACTCAAACTCAACTGTGATTAGCAGAATAATTAAATGACAAATGACGACAAATGGAAAATTGCAACGTCACTGCTTCGGCGCCACGAAAGGAAATCATTTTAGCATCGAATTGTGACTTAGCTGGATAATCGAATTAGATATTAGCTGGGGAACACCTGACATTAAAGATGATGAAGTCGTTTTAAACAAGGGTCACATGCTGGAGAAAGCTGGACCTAATGTTAAGAGACAAGGTTAAGCAAATCTGTATTATATGCGATTCTTACTATATTTCTGAAATGCTCTCTTCTCATTTGGCTCATTCAGTTTTTGTTCATCGCTTCTACCGCTTCATCGAGTTTTTTCGAGCAGAAATTTTCGACGCATGCAAAAGTATTTTATACACAACCGAAGCTATGTACAATCAAGGATACCCACATCTGAATAATCAAGCTTTTTTAAAGGTGCCAAAGGCAACGGTGTGATTGTCATATCCAGTGGAAAGCGTATGAAGAATAATTGAAAATCATTCAATAATAATCTTTTTATATCTCAGAAGATTTTGCTAATTTTTGGAGATGGACGTAATAGGGAGATGTCGTTGTCGATTTGGTAGACTTGTTGAAGCAAGTTGAGCTCGTCTCTGAGGGTTGCTATGCTGTTTTGATTTAGTTCTTTAAACTTATTTAAATAGTTAGTTATTATGATTTGTTGAGTATTTATATGCCTTGTTATGTTTTTAATCTGAGTCGAAAGGAAGTTATTAGTTATTATGGTTTCCTTGAATTTCTCAGCAAGTTTCCCTTCGTTTCCAGAAATTTTACTTATTGAGTTTTCAATGTTTGTTCTGTCATCGTTGTCCATGGTCCCAGCAATGTATTTTAGTCCTTTGCCTAAAATGTTTATCAGTCCGCGTTTGCGTCTCGGATGAGGAGTAAGTTTATTTATTTTTGTTTCTAATAATTCAAAATTTCTATTAACAGTTTGTAATATACTTTTAGATTCTGTTGTAGAGGCTGATAGGGTATCGATATTTCGTCGAATAAGTTCTATTGTTCGTTCGTATTCTGTTGTGTTGATGATGTGTAAGACGTGGTTGCAGTAGTCGATAGGTCTTACATCGCCTGTTTTGATAGGGATATATCCGTTGTTTACGTTGAGGATGTCTATCGTCTGGGCTTTTGTCACGGTCCAAAAGGCTATTATCAATAGTGGTGACATTTTCCTGTGAAGTTTGTTAAGATTTAGTTACTGGCAAGGGGTTGAGAGGTTGATGGACGATTTTTATTCTTTTTCTTATTAAATTTTGATTTTATTGTTGGGTGGTCTAAATTCTGGTATTTCTTTTTAGTTTTCATATGGGTTCGAAAGTATTTGTTTTGGTTATCTAAGTCTATGATATGATCTTCATCCAACCTTTCAGAATTGATTTTTCTAAATTTAGAATGATTTTTACTTCCACTAATTTCCCTGATAAAATTTGGTCCTGTTTCGATTTCAACATTTTTCCGATTTTGGTTAAGTTTATTAATAATTTTTTCTTTCTTTTGATGCAACATGGTATGTATTGCAGGATATTCATTTTGATGGATATTTCCGTTAACGAAATCAATGGGTTTCCTGTTCGTAGAAGCATTTATATGGTATTGTTGTAAAACGAAATTATCTTCAGAATTTTTTCTTCAACAGTGCCCTGATTATTAATGGGATCATGTTTCAGAAGACGAATATGTTCGTTAATCGTATTGTGGAATCTTTCCACATCTGTATTGGACGTATGATTACTGTTAGACGTGTAGTGGATCTCGACATTTTCGTCTGAGAGGAATTTTCTCAAAGGAATTGCTGTAAATCCTAATTATCGACTACGATTTTCTTTACCGTGCCGAACTGACTAAAATAATATGCAAGTGCTCTTCTGAACTCAGTCCAAGTTATTTTAGGTTTCTGTTACTTTAAATAGAGGCTTAGGAGGGTTTTGAGCGTATTTCTCATAGCTACAGATTTCGCAATTATTTATAAAGTTTGTGACTCTGTCTGCTAGTTTTGGGCAGTAGTACTTTAGTTTCAATTCTTTAGTCACTTCTTCGATTCCTCGATGTTTATTCTTTAGATGCTCTTCTTCTATAATCTTAGCTAATTTTTCCTCATCTATTACATCTTCTAGGAGGACGCTACATCTAGTGATTTTAAATTTATCGTTAGTAATGAAGTTATCACTAAACGCGGAGTATAAAGTTTGAAAGAAGTCTTCATTTTCAATGAGAATAGCATTTAAACCGTTTGGATTGAAGTGGTTCTTCAATAATGTAATAGCATCTTGTTCATCTAGTTGTTTAGTATTGATTATGGTCCTATTTTTATCAAAAATTTTTTCCTATTTTATTCTGAGTGATCCTGAATTTGATTTATTAATAATTATTTGGGTTTTAAAGACGTTAATGCATGAACTGCTCGTAGGGATATTAGTATGATTTTGGACTAAGTTTACTTCAGGTTTGGGTATCCTAGACAGGGTGTCAGCATTTATATTTTTTGCTCCTTCTTTATATTTTATCGTATAGTCAAATTCAGAAAGTTTTAGTCTCCATCTGACTAGTTTGGAGTTGGGTTCTTTAAAGGAAAAGAGCCAAGTTAAAGGTCTATGGTCGGTTTCAATGATGAATTTCCTTCCAAAGAAGTATGGTCGGAAATACTTTGTAGCCCATACTATCGCCAAAAGTACCTTTTCGATAACACTATAGTTGATCTCATGCTCATTAAGTGTGCAGCTTGCGTAGCTGATAGGGCGTCCTTCTTGTGAGCGGACTGCGCCGAGGGCGTATTTACTCGCATCTGTTGTTAGAACGAATGTTTTGTTAAAATCGGGATAAGTTAGAATTGGCTCATTAGTTAGGAGGGTTTTAATTGTTTCAAATGAGTGGGTATATTTGGGGTCAATTATATCTAGCTTTGCGTCCTTTTTTAAGTTTTTGGTCATAGGCTTTATTATTTTCGAATAGTCCTTAATGAATTTTCGGTAATATCCAGCGAGTCCGAGGAATTGCTTTATTTGTTTTGGGGTTTTTGGGATCGGAAATTTCCGGACGCACTCTACTTTCTCTGGATTCGGCTTTATTCCATCTCGGGTGACTATATGCCCAAGAAAAGCAGTCTTCATTGAAAGAATTCAGACTTGTCCAACTGAACTTTCAAGTTGGTTTCTCTGAATCTTTTGAAGATCTTTTGTAAGGATTCTACGTATTCCTGTAAGGAAGTGGAAAAGATTATAACATCGTCAAGGTAAACCAAAAAGATTTTGTTGATATAGTCAGAGAGGATGTTATTCATAAGGCGCTGAAATGTAGCGGGGGCTGTCTTAAGTCCGAATGGCATTCGCAGGAACTCGTAGTGTCCATCTTCTACACTGAACGCAGTTTTATGGATGTCCTTTTCAGTAATCTCTATTTGATAGAAGCCTTTAGCTAAGTCTAGTGTCGTGAAATATTGACTTCTCCCGAGCTTCTCTAGGATTTCGTCAATATTAGGGATTGGGTATTTGTCATCAATCGTAACTTCATTTAGTTTTCAATAGTCGATGACGAGTCTCCATTTAGGTTTCCCACTCGCATCCATTTTTTTGGTACTATCCAAACTGGTGCCGAATAAGGGGATTTGCTAGGTCTTATTATGTTGTTTTGTAACATCTCCTTAATTTGTCTACGTACTTCATCCTTATGAACGTACGGATATCTATATGTTTTTCCCACAATCGGAATATTATTGGTAGTTTTGATTTCGTGTTTAATGGCATTTGTGAAAGATAAGTCCGATTCTTCGCTATAAAATATGTCTGAAAAGTGTTTTAAAGGTGGCATTAATTTTTGTCTTTCTTCATCGTTAAGATGATTTATTCTAATTTGACTGGAGATGGAAAAATGTTCCATTGGTTTGTTTTCTATGATATTGAAGTTCTCGATAGTGACGGGAGTAGTTTTCTGGGTTGTGAATTTTACTTTAATAGGGCGGTCAGCTAGTATCTTTACTTGAGCGAGCATTTTAGAATTCACTACATTATAGATACTTTCCTCGAGTTTGATCTTCTCATCTTTGGAAGACTTCCCGGGAAAGTGTACCAGGCCATTTTCTTGATCTACAGGCACGGCTACTTCATAGCATCCGGCCTTATTAAATAGACAATGTTGATTATCTTCTTCATCTTGAAATTTGAATGAAACTGGCAGACAAATAATTCAATTTCGTGAGTTCTGTCGCCTAATTCCTCAAAGAGGGGGATCCTTACTTTCTCGCAAAGATCAACTGTATGTTGAAGGGTCTTCAGACTTATTTTTGGGGTGTTAATTTTCCACTTAGGATGGCAAATGCCAGGATTAATGATTGAGTGTGTAGCTCCTGTATCTACGATAAACTTTAGGGGCTTGGTTTTTGTTTTAAAGACTATATATGGTAGCCTTCGTCCTAAGCTTGGGAAGGAAAATTTTCTGCCATCTCGTTTTTATTTATATCCATGGGTTCCGGTAGTGGTTGCCGTTCCGGATACCAAGGATTTGCGGATGCATCGAAGTTATAGGGATTTTGACCTTCATTTGTGTTAAGTCTGTAACTTGGTTCGTGAGGTCTATTTCGTCGTTCGTTTTGTTGGTTGTTAACATTAAATCTATTAATATTATTTCTATTGTAATTGTTATTAAGTCTTTTGTTGTTATTATTATCAAACCTGTTAATCTTATTGTTGTTGTTACTATTATTATTGTTATTTTTACTATTTGAGCTGCTGTTGTCATTATAATTATTATTAAATCTACTATTGTTATTGTGATAGTTAATATTAATATTACTGTCGTAATTATTTAGTCTTCTAATATTATTATTGTTATTATTATTATTGCGGGCTTTGTTGTCGTTTTGTCTGTTTTTTGTTTGATAGATTTGCCCATTCGAGCCATAATAGGCATAGCCAGCTGTAAAGAGAATATCCATAGCCGATTCGAGAGATTCGGGATCTCTACAGAATAGAATAGTTTTCATGGGCTCTGAGAGTTTGTTTTTAAAAATATTGAGAGCGGTCTTCATGTTGTTCCGTGTACATTCGTTAGACGCGTTCCCTGCACCTAAAACTATTTGCGTCTTATTGTTGAGTCTTCTTAGTTTACTTTTGATGTCGTTGTAGAATTCAAGGGTATTGGTTTGGAAATTTACACTTCGTAAGTTGTCGTACAGTTCGTCTATGTTCAGGCGGTCTCCAAAGTTGTTTTGAAGGATCTGTCTTACGTCTCGCCAAAGGGTAGCTTGGCAGTTTATTTCAACGGTTTCTTTTGCTCTGCCTTTTAATTTACTTTTGATTATGTCGCTAAATAAGAGTTGAGATGCTTCGTTATAAGCTTGTAGTACGGGGCTTACTCTGTCCACTAAATTAATAAAAGTTTGCAAGTTTTCGAGCTTGCCGTCAAATTCGGGGAGGCTGTTTAAAATATTTGAGAGGGTCGATTTGTATGGCAGGAGCTTCATCGTTCGGCATCTTGAAAAAATTTTATGCAATCCCTGATTCCAAATCACCCTTACAAAGAAGTTTTCAAATTTCAAAAAAGCAACAATAATGGGGCAGGTTTTAAGATTATGTGTGTGAATATAAGATATAATAATGTATTAAATATAATTAAATATAATTAAATAGAAAACGAAATATTTGAAAATTTGTTCTTCTCCTTGTTACTTGTTTTGCTCGTCCTGGATTCTGCGATCGATGAAAAAAAATTTCTGCTATTTTCTCCGCACTGTTTTGGTTTTGTTGGTTCAGTTGTCTAGTTTTGCTTCGTTTTCTTTTATTTTCACTCTATTTACTTTTTATTATTATTGTATTTTTATTTATTATCCACTTCAGTTATTGTACTGTCCATTTCAGTTATTTATTATTTCGTTGAACTTCTCTGTTTCTTTTAGGGAATTTATTATTTCGTTGCACTTTCTTGTTTCTTTTAGAAGGCTTTTTATTATATTGCACTTTTCTGTTAGCTTTTAGAGGACACTTATTACTTTATTTCACTTTCCTGAAACTTGTTAATTTGTTGCACTTTTCTGCTTTATTTTAAAGAACACTTCGTCCAGTCCGGGGATGTTGTTCCTCTTGGAACAATTTATTTGCGTCGGCGTAAGTGAAAGAAATTTTCCTCCTCTTGGGAAATAATTTACGTTGCGGACACGACGTCGATGCGCTTTATGTCTTTAATAAGATCGATTGAACTTTCAATCAGCGCATCCTACCGACTGCGCCATGTATGTTTCTTCGACGGATAAATAAAACTCTTTTTATTTTGTAACACCAACTTTATTTATTAAATTCCCGGTATTTCAAAAAGGCACCCCAATGCAGCCTCACATTGGGTGAAAGGAGATAGAGGCTTGTCCGTACCTTTTGAAGCGAGAGAAAATAACTCTACTGTTCGAGACAATTCCACTTCTATTTATACCGCTCGTCGCCTACTTGATTTGATTTCATTCAATTCAAAATATCAATGTCTACTTTGTTTTAATTCAATTGAATTCAAAATATCAATGCCTACTTTGTTTTAATTCAATTGAATTCAAAATATCAATGCCTACTTCGTTTTAATTCAATTGAATTCAATATATCAATGCCTACTTTGTTTGTATTAATTTGATTTGGGTAAGTGTAACACTTAACCTCGAAGGAAATACTGCAAAACATCATCATCGATGAATGGGGCAAAATGACCAGGGAGGACACAGCCAAATTGGTTCACTCCATGCCAAATTGACTTAAGGAGGTTCTTAAAGAAAAGGTTATCCGAAAAGTTATTAAGCCATGATATGTAATAAAATATTTGAATATTTCAAATTATTATTGTTCATGCACGGGTACTTTTTCTGATTCGTTTAAGTGAGGCCTTTTCGTTAGTTTTTTTTTTTATGAAATCTAGTTTTTAAAGGAATTCTACTGCTATTTAAAGAAAATAAAGTTTCATTAATGAATAAATTTTGTTGCATAAATATTTAAATGTAGCAGCTTTCTTTAGCATGAATTTCCTAATATATTGCTTTCTTTTGATGTTGTACGGGTACTTTCTCTGACAAGTGTTAGCGTTTTCGCATTTTTAATTAATATTGACAGAGTAAAGTACAGGATTCAGCGACCGATTTGATAATATTTTCAACATTCAAGTAATATGTGTGACCATTCTTTACAGAACTTGATTTTCTATCTGTAATATTGACTCACTGTCAAATTTAAAACCGAAGGTAGTAGGTTTTCCGAAGTTTTTGGAAAATGGAAACATTGTATTATGTTTGCATTTCATGAATGTAAATATTTTCGATTTGCAAATTATGTGCTCTAATTGGTTACTTAACTTTTATGTGAGTTTCGATAATGACACTGATGGATAATTTCCAAGTTCGTCTTACAAAACATGAAAATTCATGCATTATCAGCAGTTTTTAGTGATTATTGAATGTAGTTTTCGTACTTTTGTCGATGATTGGATAGTACATTGTGAATGTTAAGTATGTGTGTTATTGCTCGAAAAACTTTGAAATTTCGTTAGAATTTCGGATATCATGTTGCATATGATGCAAATGACAGGAACGAATGGATACGAAGATTTAAACAGCTGATGAGGAGAAAAAAGATAAGTTTAAAACTACGGACGCTACCAGACTCTCATGTACACGGATAGAGCCTCTTTATATCTTATACCTGTATTGTGCAAGCCTTCCCAGCAGACAAGACGAATCGTCGTCGATACGAATTCGTATCGCCGTGTCGGAAAATGAGTTCGCCGGTGAATCCTCCAGCGATCCGAATTCGAATCGTCCGTGAACAATATGTCACCTCGCAGACGAATCGCCGCGGCGTATCGCAAACAATTCGCCAAGGCGATTTGTTAGTAAACTGCCCCGGCGATGTGTTTGTAATCCGACGTGGTGATTTGTTTTCGATTTTCCCCAGTACTTCAGATCGCTATTGAAATTATTCGAAATGGCGATGCAAATTCCCATCGTCGGAAATGGTTTTGTTTGCTGTATGTTGTGAAATAAAAGTTTTCCAGGTTATTTCCTGAAAGTTAATATTGCCTGAAAAACACCCAAATATTAAAAAATATTCAGAAAAATTAAAACAAATGACTTGAAAACGACCCAAAACCTATGAAATAAATTTTGCGAAATTAGTTTCAAATCAGTTTCTTCGTTTTGTAACTTTGTTGAAACGTTATCGTACGTAATGTCGGCATAACTTTTACGCAATGTCGAATCGGAAGGAGTTTAAGGAGTGGACCTGAAGTCAATCGTCAAGTAATTCATAATATTTCAAGCTTCTTTTTGAAGCTTGAAATATCATTGATATTGATTGTCATCAATACGAACTGGCTTCCGTGGTGGAATTGTATCTGAACTAAATAAGAAACATTTTTCATTTGAACACATTTTAGAGAAAAATAATTGATTACACATAATTATTATCGTTTCGAGCTTTAATAAGTACTTGATTAGATTATTGTTTTTTTAAAAGGAATCTATAACAGACAGAATCTTACAGACTCCACGTTAACCAAAATAGGAATACAAACAGGCTGTAAGGTAAGTCTTTTCTTCATGAAAGAAATTGAATAGTAGAATTAATTCTGTTTATATAAAGTCACAGAGAATCGGTACACAATCGAAACATGGAGCATACAATCAAGCTTATGTAAAAAAATTCATGTCTTGCACGTCTTAATAAAAACAGGAAAAGGAAAACTTAAAAATCTACAATTTATCAATAAAATTGGGAGACAGTAAAGTTCGGATAATTGTAATATGCATAAACGCAAATCTCGCTGAAATTTACAGAAAATTCAAGCACAGCATATTTAGGAGTTCATAAAAATTATTTACAATATTCTACTAGTTTGGCGACCTGCCTATCCGTCAGCACGGCTTCCTGTCTGTCCACTTGTTTCTCATGTTTTCTCAGTAACTGCGAATGCTCCAATCTTGAAATACTGTAAACGAGTCAAAAGAGATGACTTCTTCTAAGTAGGATATAAATCAGTCGAGTACATAGCCCAACGTTTCTGTCAGAGGGACTTTGATGATATGTAGTCCACCAATGGTAAGCGCCAACGTGACGTCACTCTAAACGGTCGCCATTTTCTCGCGGTGCTGCCAATATGAGTGAATGTATGAGGTCTTAATGATATCTATGTCTCACTACAAAACCAGCTGTAATGCTTATTTTTAATTTATTCAGTATCCTAATCAGCAAAACAGCTGTTCCTTTTGTTGTACAATGTACACTTCATTACATGAACCTACAGTAGAGCACGGAGAATCCAAGTATCCACATCCTTATTGTGATTGATTTTACAATTGATATGAGCGGCTTTCACATGTGGAAAGTACATATATTCAACATACAAAAATCGTTAGTATCGGATTATATAAAAAGATATTATTTTTTATGTGAATGAAATTCACTTAGGATCACACTATCTAAAATGTTAATGCAACAAGATAAAAAAACACTTAACTAACCAATTTGCTGTAAAATATTGTAAAAAGGGGCACAAAGCTTCGGCATTTAAAAAGTATATTGTTTGTAGTTTACCTGGCGTTCCGACAGTTGGTCGAGAATCCGTGAATAGCGAAATGCTCATAATGGTTCGGAATTCAAAGCGTGGTAAAGTACCACTCTTTCGAAACCTTAAACTAAATTGGTTTTTTTAAACACACTACACAATTAACGCATAACTTGCGCAGTCGGAAAACAAATCAAGAAGCTGAAAGGGATAAACCTTGGTTGCGTATAAAACTAATCAAAAAGAACGCACAAATGATTACTTTTGATCGCGTAAATAACCTATTGTGAAAATGCTGCACAAGGTAATGTGTGATCGAGAAAATAATCGCAAATTTTGCGATTAAAATAGTTACATACTTCGTGTATCACATATGCCGACTATTCGCATTATCGTAGAGTGACGATACAAATCTATCCTTTTTGCTTTTATTGTTTTATGAGGGTGTTGGCATTTCAAAGACCATGCGTAGGTAAGGAGCAGACTAATCACTTTATAATGTCTTGCGAAAAGGAAAACTTTTATAGCGGTTAAGATTTTATAATGTCCGTTCCGAAATAGTTAAATAACAACTAAGTAATTATGTATAACCCACATAGAAATACAATGATCTAATTTAAGTATAAATAGTTAAGAATATTATGTAACTAGTCAGTAAGTACTCTGTCGTCGACGAAGCAACAAAAATTAAAAATTAATAAAGCATATAATTTTAATCTAATCTTCCGTTTTTCAATTTAGGAAATAAGGAAGTACATTTGTGCACAACTGGAGTTCATACATGTAATTAAATTAGTAATTTAAAACGAGAGTATAAGTCCGAAAACGGATAACCAAAAATGTCACTTAGAACTCTAAGCTGAGACTGACAAGAGCAAACTGATCAACAACCCATAAAAGTAAAATTGGATCCAGAAAATAGGAAAAAGGAATGTTTTCTTGTTCGCTTTGTCCATAGCTTTCCGTGCCGCATATGCTATTTTCCGACTTTTCGTCGTGCTGGCGAAGAATAGGCGATCCGAATTTAGTTCGCCTAGGCGAAATTCCGAAAAATGTTTGCTGGGAAGGGAAAAAATAAACACATTGCGTGCATTGAGTACAACAAATATGTGTGTAAGTGGCTCCGCGCGTAAACTCGAGGACAATATACATGGAACATTCGGGATTGATTGGTGTATAAGAGTATGTATAAGAGCGACTACAGCGGGCGACGTAGAGAGTCTTGTGGATGAAGTGAAGTAAGCGCAAAGCGACAGTGCGCGTAATCAAAAAGTGTTTAAAATGAAATAAAGTCGCATGCGAATTTTAAATAGTGAATAAAAGTGATTTTTATAAGCGATTAATTAATTAATGCCAAAAGTGATCTCATAAAAGGGAACAAGCGAAATAGTGAATAAGTGAAAATAATTAAGAAGTGTTAGTGATTTTTATGAATAAATTATCAAGCAACTAATTTTAAGTTAGTCAAGTGTGTTTAATTCACTATTGCGAACATTTACGAAGCAAACAGGTCGCGCACCTGACAAAGCACATCAATATGTATATCCTCCAATAAATCTTATGGCAATTAGCGCGCATTAACTTGTTAATATTAAGAACTTTCTAGGAATTTCAAATTTGAAATCGTCTCGTTCAACTTCATTTCTGTCAATACGTTGTCCATTTAATCGTGTGTTTAATTACGAAGCAAATGCATCGGCATGAAATAAGTAGACCTAATTAAATGTCAAAGCGTTAAATATTATTTCCTACCATCTTCTCGTGATGCCTTCGATAATACTATCTGCACTTACTTGTCTTTGATACATTTTCCAACTTGAAAGCTGACCCGATAAACATTTTCCCTTAGCAGATTTGCCAGACAAGCGGAAAATGCAAGCTTCTACTTTGGAAATTACGGTCGGCCAAATACGAGAAAATGTTATGGCGAATTTAATCAACAGCGGCGGCCGCATGATAAAGGCAATATAACGTCTTTGGGGATTTCATTCTCTCAAGTTAGAAAATCGATGGGCATTATGAGCAAAGGAAATGAATCAAGGATGTCTACGATCCTAGCGCTTACGTTAAAGCATACGTTGTCATACGGATAATGATGTTTCCAGTGAAATACATTTTTAATGGTTAAATACTGATTCTATTTAAGAAATTTTCTCTAATATTAATTGGAAACGTTGTTATAGCTCTTACGGAAGGAGGAATTAGTTCTTGCTTTATAGCAGTTTCATATCAATGGAAAGATGGCATTCATCCATTCTTTCTAACATGTTGGCATTCTTCACTTACTCGTGAAATAATGAGGTATTCACTCAATATGTTGGTTTATTGATCAGTTCAAGAAATGTAATCCTTTCCGATTTTCAGGGAGAAAATCTGACAGCTTCCTAAACTTTTCCATCCAATTAAGTCATTCGCTGCCTTTCCATCATATCAGGAATCTAAATCAATAAAAGGAATTGACTTGATGGAAAATGACACTAATAACTTTACGTATTTTCAGAGGGTCCTTTTAGTAATTAAATTTTATTTTAGGGTTTTTTGCAACTTTATTCATGTCTCAGTAGCTGATGCCCTCCCCATGTTCAACTTTTGCTCGGACTTTCATAACTTATTAACTTTATTTGAATATAATTTTGTGTATGTGAGCGAAACGACTGGCGTGGAAGAAGTCCAAATGAGGGGTTTGACTTTAGACTACTCTAACCAATCATTACGGCGGTATTTCAACAATGACTTGGCGAGTATTGTCTTTCGAATGACCAAGTGGAGCTTGTCTCCGCCGACGAGTGATTTGAAGTAATCCAACAAGCAATAGTCCAGCAATGTCCAACGGGCCACTTCACAGGTCCAAAACGAGAAATAACGCGCTCATCAAATGCTTCCTTTAATAAGTCGAAGGATGAACCAGCTGTATGGCATGTCGCGCCATTTAGTTCAAACCTGATTCCAGCATTGCGCCAAATCGATATGGGAACGAAAAAGTAAATGATCATGCCTCAATAGTGGTTACCATTGGCTTTAATATTATTCCCAACAGCATTTTTGAAGACATGTGAAGCAATAGTTCCAATGGCGCATAAAGCACTTTCCCTGGGTTTAACTGTATTTGGCCCCAGCAATGATGGTTATTGCAGGGGTGGTGTCCATCGCCCTCCTAGCGGGAGAGCGTAGGAGGATCTTTTTTCAGAGGAACGAACAAGAGAGGGAGGCTACCGGACCCGTGGAGAGGCAACGAACTCTCTCTCTGTGGCAAAACAACTGGGAACATGAGACGCGGGGTAGATGGACGACGCGACTCATTAGTGACGTGAAGCCATAGTTTAGTCGGGGTCATGGTAAGACTGATTTCTACCTGCCCAAGCTCCTCAGAGTGCATGGGTATATTTTGTCTTACCTACCTGCAAAAGATGGGAAAGACGCGGTCCCTCGACTGCTTGTTCTGCTCGCGGAGCGTGGAAGACGCGTACCACTCCTTTTTCGTGTTCATACGGTGGGGAAACGAGCGCTCTCTCCTTTTCGAGATAATAAGTAACCTCTCTCCAGAAAGTTTGGTGGATGTGATGATATCATCAATTGACAAATGGAACGTGGTATACTACGCTCGGGCAGTTCTTCTCACGAAGAAAAGCATCGCTGAATGACGCAGAGGAAAGAGGGGTGACTCTTACAATAACCTCTACTCCGTCCGTTCCCTCCGGCTGAAAAAGGGATTCCTCTAACCGAAGGCACCAATAGGCGAAGAAATACAGGCCTAACCCGAAGTAATGTGACAAATAGTTCCAGGCTGGCTTTTCAGTGTGACAGGGGAGGTGTTTGGAGAGTAGTCTAGTAGCCTTCCGCTACTGGGAGCCCCTCACTCAGAACGTTAAATGCCTTCACCTCCCAACCAAAAATCTGTGTTTGGCTTGTGGTCTTCTATAATTTGGATGGGCACTGGTTTAATTGTTGAGCACGATGTCGAATGAACTTACCTGAGTCTTCGTCGATGGTATGTCCTACAGCTGTTGTGGTTTCTTCATTACACACTGTACGACGTCTGGAGGAATGTATATTATCAGTTACGAATATATCGGATTATATTGAACGATTATATCGACCACAAGACCGACGGCGTGTGCGATGATTTTCCCGAACTGAACCCTTTTTTCCAAATAAATCTGCATTATTTGTAGATTGTATCAACATACTTAGAATAAATTGGTAAACCAAACTTACCATAAAATATATGTCAGCTTTCGTACAATACGTAGCATTAAAACGTGTTGCCAATTTATAATTCTGTCCCTCTAATAAACACCCTTTTATAATATAATATTAGTGCTAGATTGATTTACATGTCTATACGTGATCGTTCAAGCAATTTGATTTAATTAGTTATTTCCCTCATGAGCTGTTCAATTTTTGGGCTCAAGTTGTACCTGTTGTGCAGTAATGTGGAACATCATTCTTAGAAATTTATATATCACAGTTGATATATCACTTTATTGCGCACTCATGTCGCTTTATTGATACTCGTGTTCTTGACATATGAAGTCGAATGCTAGTCTAGTCAAAGTAGACATTTGACTCAGCCAAAATTCGCATAGAGCTGAAAATTGGAAGAGACGTTAAATATATCATTATAAATAAAATGTCAAAAATCACCGTCGATCCTGCTTCTGCAAAAAATTTTATTCAAGGTCAAACGTGCAAAATTCAGGTTTTTCCATTTTGCTCGAAAACGATAAGTTTTATCGTAAAAATAGGTCAGACAAAAGTTGTAGATCATACAATTCTCTACAAAAATGGTTCAGTTACTTTTTCTCTTACGACTCACCATTCGTGAGATACCGCGGTTTTAATAATTAAAAAATTCATATTTTACATAATATGCACACATTTCCGCACCACCTATGAGGTAATGTACTTGGCGCATTTTTTTAACGTGGATTCCCCAGTAGGTATACTCCACGGTATATTGTAATAAAGAAAGTTTGATCAGATCGTATCCTATTTATTGAAAGAATGATAATATTGCTAATGAACAAAGGGGAATAGGTTGTTTTCTTCTAAATGTTTTTATATTAGATATTTGTCTAATTCTACTTCGACAATTATTTCTTCGTCTTAATTTTCTTCTTCTTGCAAAATTTCTGTTCGCTGTTCTAAGAAAAGGGATGCATTAATTGTCTCTTCATTAATATCATAAATATTTTCATCTGTTGTATTTGTTTCAATATTGGAGCAAGTCTGACCCTGACAATTGATGCATACTGGCGAACAAAAGAATCCTACTTTTTGACAGCCACAATTCTTACTACAATCCGTCTTGCATTTACAAAAAATAGTATTGAGCAGTTTTTCTGGAGCAGGCGGGAGTAGAGTTTGAATTGGCTCCGAATGATTATCTGTTAATTTCCAACCCCATTCTTCTGGGTCCAGCTTATTGCCTAGCCACACTTGAACTTGATAATACACACGATACAAGTGTTGAAAGGCAGAGGCAGTTGTTGGAGGCAGACAAGACAACTGTGCTGTTTTATTGTTCCATGCAGATTTTACAAACCTCAAATATCTAAACTTGTCTATGGAATCAATTTTTTTTGGAGCACTATACATTGCAAGAAGAAAACGAATTCCATTTGTAACGATGTCATGTGGAGAAGAGTCAATCTTTGTAAATACTTCTGCGCAATGAATTAAATCATTACGTTTTTCGAACAATTTGAATACTGCTATTTTACCTCTTTTATGACATTTTGTTAAAATTATTTAACAGCACAAATTAAAATTGAAAATATTACCAATAAGCACGTCTGCTCACTGTAAAGGAATTTTCAAAACTAACACAGTGTTGCTAGCAGGTATGCGACCCTCCACACTCGAACAATGACGTAGCTAGCAGATGTTTCTCAAGTTTACCGACGAAGGGAATTAGGGACTGACAGTATAGTCTTTTATTTTAAAATACACATTCAATTTATAAAAGTTTTATTGTATCAGTAACACAAACCAGTAGTTCCTTTTTTGATTTATATTAAACGTCCGATGACGTGTACAGGCTGCATCTTAGTGCATATTATGTAAAATATGAATTTTTTAATTATTAAAACCGCAATATCTCACGAATGGTGAGTCGTAATAGAAAAAGTAACTGAACCATTTTTGTAGAGAATTGTATGATCTACAACTTTTGTCTGACCTATTTTTACGATAAAACTTATCGTTTTCGAGAAAAATGGAAAAAACCTGAATTTTGCACGTTTGACCTTGAATAAAATTTTTTGCAGAAGCAGGATCGACGAGGATTTTTGACATACTATTTATAATGATATATTTAACGTCTCTTCCAATTTTCAGCTCTATGCGAATTTTGGCTAAGTTATGTCTTATTTTTGTCTATTTTGACTGGACTATACGGCCATTGTGAATCTTTAGTTAATTTTTGACAGCTATTTTGCTTGGACGTGTTTTGGCTTGTCTTCGATTTTACTTTAAGATTTAACGATTTAGCTTTCTTTACGATTTAACTTTAAGTGCGCAGACGCATTTCGAATGTGAAACTTACATTGTGATACAAAATGTTGTCAGAGAGCCAAATTTATGTGAATGGTGAACAGCGTGCCGGACGCCCGCGTATGCTAACTGCAGACGAAAATAATTAAAAATGAAGAAAATACTACTGGCTAATCGTCGTGTCACCCAACCATATCGATTGGCTCATGCCATTCGATTTTCACCAATAATTGTGGCTGGCTTGAGACGACCAAAAATAGAACATTGTATTAACATTGTTAAAGAGCTGTAGGACACAGTCAGTGACAGCAAAAATTCGCTTCAGAGTGTCAAATATGGTGACAAATTCTGAGTTAATGGTTTTAAGTGAAATGCAAAGCCAAATCATCCCAATAGAAGCCACTGCTTGAGCCAACACCGAAAAATAATATCAGTCGAATGTGAAGGTTTCGCTTACAGTCTTCGTCGAATACAGGGCCGTGGTTCATTATAAGTTCTGGCCACATTGTAGAACTGTCGATAAGGAAGATAACCTGCAAGTAATGTTCAATTTGCGCAAAGAACCCCAACAGGAATGACTGGATTCGTGGAAGAACAAAAATTATCATATCATTGCTTATGCGCGAATCCATCACCGAAAATAGCACACTAATGATGCCGCAGCCCCCAGATTCCTCGAACCTGGCCTCTGTTACTCTTTCTTACTCCCAAAACTGAATAGGTCTATAAAAGGACGACGCTACGCCACGGTTATAGAAAATAAGATGCAATCGAAAAAGGAATTGAGCAAAATCACAAAAATTGACTAATTGTAGTATTGTTTTGCTTCGAGAATTGGTAAAACGTATGCACAAGTGTACAATGTCTTAAAGGAATTTCTTTGAAGAGAAAAAATAGCTATTGACGTATAATGTACTAATTTTTGAAAAAAAAAAAAACAATATCAAATTCGCAATACTTTTAAACAGTTTCGGATTATCTGTTTTTATTGGTAAATACATAACAATTTATATAACACTTTTTTTCCAAAAACGCACAATAAAATCAATATTTAAAATTGGCATTATAGGGTTCAAAATTGACGAAATTCGAGTGCGACAGCCACTGATTACTTTTTTTTCCTTTGTGCTCATTTTGGGATAAAATCATTGACCTAGATCAACCCCTACTTCTTCGCAGATGGTGGTATTGTGTACACATGGTTCATTATGTTGTCCTAAAGAAACCAACAGGGTATAGCTGAGTGTCTCAAAGCTCTGTAGTAGCTAATTTATCTACTTCTGTTGCTTTTGTACTCTCTAGCCATGTGTAGCGTCTGCTAGTTAGGTTCAAAAATCTTACTTCTTTCATTTTCTTTGAGCATTAGCTCCATTTATATGTCATCGATTTTGTATTCGATTATCTTTCAGTTATTCCTAACATTCCAAGCCTAACCCATCTGTTTCCAGAGTATTTCGTTTGGTTTCCTGTTTACTATTGTCAGTGATACTTTGATCAAAACTATTCTAACTGTACTTTGTTCGAACAATCCTGCTTTTGTTATATTGTCCGCTCTTTCATTTCCCCCTTTAGCGCTGTGTTGAAGCCATTGTTACTATTACATTGCCGGTCTGTTGCCGCTTTGAAAGTCTACCAATAGCTTCAATACAGGGAGGGCCATATAGTAGTTTCTTTTTAAATCATTTGACTATGACAGCTGTGTCCCGCTCAAAATTATGTTATTGAGTCTGTATTAACCTTCCGCGCACCGAAATGAATCGTTTTAAGACCCAGACACAATACTGCGTGACGGCGACGCAAGATCGCGATGCGATTCTCGCTGGCGTCGTGCAACGCATGCAATTTACAAAGCACGCGATGCGAGGAAGAAGAATGTTCATATGACAAATGTCAAATTGGTGACGTTTTGAATGAAATTTGATTAAGATTATTTTTGATTTTTTTTTAAATTTGAATTTGTGAGTTTCCTTCATTTCGCAAATAATAGCCTCAACAAGGATACGCGAAATTTTCATTCAAAATTCATTCCGAATAACCCTAGTACTTAAAAAGTAATTAAGGCGTTTGAATTTCAGATTTCATTTACGCGCCATAGAGCATCTGACAAACGTCACGCACCTCGTTGCGAGGAATTTTCGTTTTTCCGAATATTTCTCGCCTCGCATTGACGCATCGCAATCATTGTACGTTGTCGTATACAAATGCATGTTACGGAAACTGCTTGACTTTTGCTGCGAGACTCGTCGCGCTCTCGCATCGTCGTCTGGCAGTATTGTATTTCAGTCTTTACTATTGACCGACGTTTGGAAGTTTTGAAATCTTTTTTCCAAAATGAGTGCTGTGTTGCTCAAACTGTACGCGCATACTGTACGTAAATTTGTAAAGAAAGTTCGTGAGACAGGAATGCTAGTGGATAGTACTCACGGTCTACGTACTCATCGGGTGAGTATCGGTTGGAGAATGCGGTTGCTGTAGCCGAGAGTGTGCGACTAAATCTGAGAACATCAACTCGCCCTCGATAGCAGCAACTCAATATTAGTCGAACTAGCTTTGGAAGAATGATTAAGGAATTGAAGCCGAATAACCATCCGCTTCGTTATCGCTTCGCAGTTTGGGCATTAGAGCAGCTTGAGCTGGATCTAGATTTTCCCGAAAAATCATCTTTTCTGATGAGGCACATTTTCACCTCGGCGGCTATGTGAACAAACAAAACTGCCACATCTGGCGCTTGCAAAACCCACACATGATTGTCGGGAAGGCAGTGCATCCTCAGCAAGTGATAGTATGGTGTGGATTCCGGAGTGGTGGCGTTATTGGACCGTTTTTCTCTGAAAATAGGGCAGGAAATATTGTTTTGAAATATTGTTGAGGATTTAGATATGACTGACCTGCGGTTTTAACTGGATGGATACAGCTCAACAAACAATCGATCATTTGCTTACAAAATTGGGAAATCGTGTAATCAGCCACCTTGGTGATGTCAATTCGCCACCTTGAAGCTGCGATTTGGCACCCTATAGATGCTGTATGGCTTCAGGTATGCTGACTTGCTCTTCAAGAGAATTTGAATTGCTTCATTAAGGAACTTCTGGAATAGCTGTGATTGCAAAAACTTCAAGGTGGAAAACTATGAAGTGGCTCAAGTTTGTCTTTTTCAGTTACATATCCAGTTCAGCACCGTTTCCCAATCAACCCTATTTTGTATTTTAATCCTGTGTGGTATCGGTGTGCCCACAAATGTTTGCATTATATTCAACTTCCTGCCAGCACCCATTTGTTTCAAAATTTAACTAGACGTTTACGGTTGTTTCGGTAACTTATTTTTGAATATAAATTTGTTTTAAATTTTAATTTGCATTAATTTTAATCCAATGCGCAAAAGTGATGCATCTCTAAAATGAATTTGTGGGGTGCCATAAGATAGATTATTATTTTCAATGCATCAGCTCGTGTAGTGTTAAGGCACCTGTGATGTTATGGCGGACCATTTGCTGGAACTTCTTTAATAGTGCTGTGCATCACACCAGTGCACGGTATGTGGTTATCGGTTTCAGCACTGTTGGGTATACCAATGAACGTGGAACGTAAATTGGTAGTAGAACAAGGCTGCGTTCTGCGAAAACCTGAGTAGAGGTTTGATCTGTACCACGGGTTAGGGGGACACCCATGATAGGTTACTGTCATCCCCGTACACGGTGAGGAGCCTATCCTGGCTGAAACGTGGTGGTCAGTGGTTTGCAATGCGAGTAGATAAAAGTATTTGAGGATCAACCATTATAACTTGGGTCTCCTATACTGTGAACTGGTTGATGGACTATAAACTGGTTGATACTAGTTGACGCATCAAATTAACCCCATCTAGTGATACCGTGAGGTAAGGCCTAATGGTGGCAGGTACTCACGTGAAACACATTGGTTCATACCAATGAGCAATTATTGGTTTTCCCTACTAGTCTTTCGTTTGTGACAATCGCAGTTCAAGCTCTCTATCTTGCAAGGTTTCTCATTGGTTTCCACACTATTTTACTAAGTGTCATCTTTGTTGGGCGTCTTGGAAGGAATCTGTGTTGGTAAGGGGATATGGTTACTAGGTGTTCCAGTTCTTTCAGCCGGTAATCCGTTGCATTGTAGAGGATGGCTTTGGTATGAAAAGTTCTTCAATCTCTTTTCCGTTTAGAGAAAGAGGCATTGCATAATTTCATCAAGAACCGTATTTTTAGGATACCCGGTTCCAGAAGCATAATTCGACTGACTTCGAAGATGCTAATGGCACATAGAGCCTGTTCTTTTATTAATATTTCTTTTAGGGGGGTTCTGCCTGGCGTCGCTTTAGTTAATTATTCTTTCTATTCAGCCATTGTACCCGGAAAGTATTTGTCCCTTTGCACTCGTGAGTACATTTTTCATTTCGTATGCTTAGCACCAGGAACATGCCATTGTTTTTCACTTGCTTCTCCGTGAAGTGATGCTCCCCTTGTGTCTCTTATCCTCTGTTTTGCAGGACAGAAAGCGTGCCGAGATTGAGTCTGTCTTAGAACAACTGTTAATTAATGAACATTGACTTCAATCGTACCTGCGTAAGACCACACAGTGGGCTAATAAAGTCTTCAGATTGCATATTCTAGATTGGATGAAAGGACGCCAAATGTCGTAAATTCTTTTCATGCACAAGGATGGGAATGGACAGCATGGAACTCATCGACCAACTCAAACAGTTCTGTCCAGAAAACATGATAAGAGCTGATGGAGCCGACTGACAAATTAAACCAGGTGGTACTTCACGATTAACCCAGCAATAAAAAACAAACCATATTTGATCGCGGCGAGGCAACAAAGGCAGAAAAGGTTCTTTTAAAGGCAATCATCTCCCTCTTCCATTTCCCAATCGTGAATGGATTCTTATGACCCGAAGGTACCATAAGGTGTAAAATACCCTATACCAAAGGAATATGTAACACGGTCCTAGGATAGGTTACCTGGTTTATATTGGAGGTTTTCAGTATGTTCTCCAGAAGCATTGCAGTCCAATGCATCTAAGCCAATTTTTCGATTGTTAGGCTTACGGGTCTTGATTTGTATCCATGAAATGAAGGTCCCAGAAAGGCTGAAATCGACTTTCCAGTCAATATTTGATTTGAATCTGATCGAGACGAAAGGACCAGTCTATTGAGAAAACCTGAAGAGAAATGACGAGCGAAATGGGGGTTTTCGGGTCTCTGACAAAGTTAGAGCTGACGTCACCTTCCCTCCTGATAGACGTATTTTGGCATTTTATGGCCACTTTTTTGTTATTTTCTACCTCAACGTCTTCTATCGTTATAAAGGGTATTATGGTGTCGTGATCTTCCACTCATTTTAAAGACAGCCGTAATATTCATCACAATTATCAAGACGAGCCATCCATACTCTGTCAAAAACTTAAACGTACCCCCCATCTCTCTCATCCATTCTAAATCCACGTAAACACAAGGTTAATTTATAAATGAATTACCTTCCTACTTTATTTTTGGTTTACCAGTTCGCTCATAGGTAGATATAGTTTGAGGGGTTTGCTAAGCGATTTGTTACCTCAAACCATTCGTGCTTGAAGTTTTTTTTTGTGGTAGGGAGGTGAAGGCTGTTTAGGCCCTGAGTGTGGGACTCCCAGACGCACAATGCTTTTGGACTACCCAATAAACACCTCCCCTGTCAACCTGAGAACCTAGCCTGGAACCGTTTGACACATTACTTCGGGCTAGGGCTCGTGTTCCTACGCCTAGAGGTGCCTTCGAGTTATGGGAATCTCTTCTCTATCGGGAAGCAAGTGCTACAAAAGAGATCCATCCATCCCCAATGCCTCCCAGCGCTCCAATAAAGCTTTTTTTAATGTAAGCACTGCCCGAGCATATTGCGCCACGCGATTCCAATTGTCAACTGTTTTCAGCATTACTCCGACGAAAGTTTCCGGACAGAGCTCTCCAATTACGCTGAGGAGGTTCCCTCGCAGCTGTCTCCACCTTTTACAGTAGAAGAATGTGTGACAGACATCATCCAATTCTCCTGCACGAAACACACAGAAACCGTGCTCTGTCAATTTAGTACAGGTAGTACCGAAAACAACCGTGCATGCTTAAGAACTGGGTCAAGTAGAAATCGGTCTCACCATACACTCGACTGAACCGTGGCCTCAGGTCAGAGATCAGACGTGCAGTCCACCATCCCCTTGTTTCATGCTCACAGGACTGTTGCCAATCGCTGAGAAAGCAACGTCTCTCTTCTTTGGTGATCTCTTCTCTTCGATCTTCGCCTCTGTGCAGTTAAATACTTCTGCGCTCTCTCGCAAGAAGCGTGATGGGTATCATCCCTGCGATTACCAGCACTGCCGCCACCGGAGACCGTTCGATATGGGCATGAGATTCGCAATGCTCCTTGTCTCTGCACCTGTGCCAACCGCTTCCGGTTTAACTTCTCGGTGAGAGCGTCGCTCCACAGTTCTGATCCGTAGAGTAAAAGCGACTGCATAACGCTCATTAAGAGTCGACTCCTTGATGTGGTAGGCCCACCTTTGTTGGCTATTAATCGGGTGAGTGCCATCACACACGCTGCAGCTTTGTCAGCTGGTGCCCTAATTTGTTGGGAAAAACTCATCTTCGAGTCTATCAGGACGCCCAGGTACTTTACTGCTGATTTCGATTCAACCAGCTCGTCCCCTATACTAATAGGCCGTACTCTGAGGATTCTCTTGTACGTTAGGATGACCACTTCAGTTATTTCCAGTGCCAGCTTGAATCCGGGAGCGGTCATCCAGTCCATTACCCTCCGCATTAACGTATTGAGTCTGAGCTGCGCATGGTCTACTGTGCGTCCTGTGCCTAGTGCCGCGACATCGTCCATCCGGCAGTTCAAGCTGCAGGAATCCATCGTAGGAGATGTTCCACAGGTCCGGGCAAGGGATAGAGCCCTGAGCGACGCCTGAAGTAAGAATTGTATTTCGCCTACTCTCCTTCGAGTCGTAGAGTAGGCTGCGGTCCTTCAAAGAGTCCCTGAGAATAAAATTTTCCGGCTGTGTCAAGCATACACAGTATGCGGTATGCAGCTGGCGACTAGAGGTCTCCTTTTCTCTTAGTAATGAGCACAAGTCTCAGCACCTTCAGCACTCTGGGAACATCTCTTAATGCAGGCACACGTTGCACATGTGGAGGGGCAAGTCAAGGGAAAAGTGGAAGACCATTTGTAGAACCTCAGCTGGAATCCCATCTGGTCCGAGTATTCCTCTAGCACTCTCCAATTTTTAACTGATTGTGCTAGGCACTCTAAAGCGAATGTCACATCAGGTACGATGTCGATGCAACCCCATCGACGGAAAGTAGGGGTGTGGCCTGTGTTCAATACGAGGAGCCCAGTTGTGGCTGCCATGTCCGTGATCCGTTTGCCACGAGTATCTGATTGGGGCATGCCCCAATCGATTCCTCTAGCGTTGAAGTCACCTCTGACGAGCACATTGCCCTCAATACTCGAAACAGCGTCCTCCAAAGCATTGAGCCTAAGTTGAAAGGACAAAAAAGATTCGTTTGGAGTTAGGTATACACTGTAGAGTGTAGTTCCCAAACACCGAACCCAAACGAAACCATCTTCTAGCGGCCGACCCTGGACTTGGAGGTGAGCACTGCTCCGAACCCAGATGGTGGCTGTACTGGATTCGTCAGAATACCATGCTGGTTAGTTTCTGGTGTGACGTTGCTCGCTCGGCAGCAGCAAGTCAGCTTGGCTGTTGTTCTACTTGGCTACTGTTCGAGTAGGTCTTCGTCGTTGACGGTTGGATGCAGATTGATTTGAAGTATACGAATCATTGCAAAAGCGCTTTTCCCTTGGTTAGAGCTTCTTGGAAGACCCGACACTTCCCTGTGCCTGGAATATGTTTCAAATCATCTGGTCTCGGGTCATACTCCTGGCAAAGAACACAGTGTGACTCGTCTGTGCATTCCTTCTTTTTATGCCCTGTCTTAGCGCAATTGTAGCACAAGGAGCTTCGGTCAGTTCCATAATATGCCTGCGCGGTATGACCGTATCCAAGGGACTTGAAACACCGGAGGGGAATTGCCCTTCGCCGTATCCGACAAATAACCCACCCTATTGGCCAGCCTGACTTTCGTCTCGCCTAGTACTGGGAAGTCGCGTTTTAAGGTGTCTTCTATTTCGGGCAGATCCGTAACGCAGTCAATGTCTCTAATTTTTAGTGTGACCTTAGGCTCGAGTGAGGCTACAGTTGCCTTCTCCCCAAGGACTCTTTTGACTGCGTTACGGACCATGTCACAGACCGCGTCTTTATTATTTGTATCTGATCCGAACCCAACATGCAGATCCCCCGACCGGGTTGGCCGTACAGCTTATATTGCAGTTTGTATGTCTTTGGGTTTTACCGCTCCATTGATTTCTTGCTGAACATCCGCATAGGATCTACCGTCAGTGGGTTTAACCAGAAATGCCTGCCGAATGGGTTTTCGACGCTTCTTAATATTAGTTTCTTGGGTTATCTGCGATGATTCATTGCATTTTCGTTCCTGTGGAGGTTTGTCAATTTTGAACTTTAGGGCCACTTTTTTAGCTGCTTTCTTGGCAGCTTTTGATAGTGCCGTCGGAAAACCCTTCTCATTCGCGATTCGATCGTTCGGCGTCCTGTCCTCGTCCTTCTTCCGTTTACCCCGATCCCCTTTGACTGGGCCCTTTTGATGGCAGTAGAAATCGGGACGACTACTGCACTGTCAAATGAATTAGCCTGTTGCTCTTCCTCTGCATTAAGCCACCTGCGTCTATAATGACCTATTCGGATTAGGAGGTCTTCCAACTCCAGAACTCAGTTTCTAACCTCTTTACTAATGTTCATTTGTGCATTGCATGTGGCATTGATGCGTTTAATAATCCTTTCGGCTCAACGGTATAGCCGCTCTTACTTGCACGATCCATGATAATCGAAGTGCTCCGTGTCTGCCATGTAGGGATTTCTTTACTTTTGTCCCGTGCTTCAGTCGCTTCGGTGGCGATAGCAACAATCATAGGTTTCTCAACCGTTTCGCCTTTCTCTACCGTGTGTTTGTCTCTTCCAGGTTGCAAGAGGCTCTGTTCTTCTGTTTTTGGTCGCTCTGGTGTGCGCATGGTTTTCTTGCTGCGCCCAAATGCTGTTAAAATCTCTGGTTGCATCAGACTCCCTACTTTTCGTCCATCCGTTTTCGACTGTTTCTGTTCTGACAGATTTTCTTTTGTGTATAATTTGTTTGCTATCATTTCTTATGGGTCCCTCCTCAGAGCCGTTATCTCCACTCGTGTGTGTAGTCGCCTTATTGGTCCCATGGTTATCTTTGCTAAGCAAGGAGGCCATGCGAGGGTTGGAACCACCCCTTATGGGGACAGGTGCTCAGAGCAAGACCAGCGCTAATCGGGAGTTCGTCTAAACCAAACCTACACCACCAACTCAATGGTGCGAACTTCGAACGTACTCCGAGGCCCGCCAAGGTTTTACCGGGACGGAGATGGTATGATCGTTAGATTGGAGCCGTTCACACTCGATTGTCACCTCGGTGCTACCGTGCGACGCAACTAGGTCCAAAACATCACATCCGCCAGCCCAAAGCGTCAATTTAAATTAATCAGTCGAATCTTAGTCCATAATTGGTTCAGGGTCACAAAGCGTGAAGTCCTCCATTTCCTTGGGTACGTGGGGGCGGCACTCCCTAAAGAATACTAGCTTTCAGGAATATTCCTGGTAACCAGCATTCCCCTGCGGGGGTGCTTGAAGTTAATGTCAATAAATAATTGCTCTTCGAAAATTCAAGAATTGTATCTGAAACATATGATATCAATTTTCCATATTTAAATTAAATTTAAAACGTTCGAAATTAGGATGAAGCCCTTGGATTTATGGCGGAATAAAATATTGATCTTTACTTGAAAATCCGTAAAGAATATCAATTACATTGCATTTACGAATTTTTTATTTTTCTATTTTTCCTCATAAATCCAACGGCGCTTCTCCACACACAATGGCAATTGAAGCAATTCTACATCAAGACTCGAAACCGTAGAATCGATTTTACCAAAAATAGTTGCTGTGAATATCCTTGCTTTGAATAGTATTCAAATCGATTCTTCAGTACTTCATCTCATAAATATTTACTGAAAATTTGATTTGGAAGAGAATATATTTCGGTTGTGCATTGTATATAGAGGGCAAACTTCTGTCGCGTGAACAATATGTATGAAAGTGGAATGGGTAACACGTCTGCAATAATTTATGTGGGTATATGTTAGGAATAAGTTGGAATGTATTACTTCATTTCATCCTCAAACAACACGCAAAGTTCGTCAAAGAGAATGAAAATGTTGTTCCGAAATCTGTTCCATAATATTCGTAATCTCAAAAGCTGATTTTAAAGGAGGGAGTGCAGCAACTAAGGAGGAATTGCATGTTCTAAGTACACTGTGGTTATATCGTTCTACACTCTAAAAGTTTTACCAAATGTTATGGATTTTGTACAAATGGATATTAAAAAGTCAACAAAATCTTTCAAGAGGAACCGAAATTTTAGTATTGTTTTATTTTCTCAATGTGAATCAAACCAATATTAATGAATCAGAATAAAAGACGTGGATATAAGCTAGCCAATACTTAATTGACATATCCTTGTAAATTTCAAGCAAAAGGTGTTCCCATATACTTAATCATAATAGAATAAACAATCTGTATAGAGTTTAGGTTCAAACATTAACAATACATTGCTCCTTTGGGAATGCCATTTTTCTGGACAAAAAACTACACGGATGGCTTCTAACGTCACGAAATTCGCCAAAGCACGGAGTCGCCATAGGCAGCCGTGATAAGACTTATTAAGGTCTTCACCACATTTAACGTTAAGACTACCCTAATTTCCATGTGGTCCTCGTCATGTTCTCATCTCTAGCAACCACTCTAGTAAACTCTTTGATAAAAATTTGAGCAGATCCGTAGTCTATGGGTAGAGGTGGGATGGCTCCACTTCGAAAGGATAGCTTGACATTTGTACGTGCAATGAACCGGCGGTTGCTCTTAAAGGAGTTTTCCAGAATTCTCCATTTGTCTAGGGACTTTATGTCAAAGGACTCCCTAATTAACGCAATGCTCTGTATGGTTCTCAACTATGGCAACTATACAAGCTAAGACATGAAACTTGCCAACTTATTTATTTATTAATTGTACTGGGGTCCACTTCCTGGAAATAGCATAGGCCAGCATCAGCCCTTAGCTCTCCACGTATAGTACTCCTGTTTACAGATGGTCCATCCTGTCGTCCGACAGAAACCAAGGATTTACCCCAGCTCTGTTCTCGTCAAGTGTTCCAATTCTCTTACGCCAGTACACCTCAGTCAAATAAGGCGTTCGTTGGCCAGGCTCGGGCAATCTAGGAGGCAGTGTTCTGTACTTTCTTCCTCCTCGTCGCAAGCTCGGCATGTGTTATCCGTTTGGATTCCTATTCGTTTGGCGTGTTGACCTTGAATATTATGGCTCGTTATTTCTGCCACAAATGTTCTATACTTTTGCTATATCCATTTCTGTTTTTCTCCAGGAGGTGTTTTGTCCACGTTTTATCAGGGTGAGGCCATAGAGCTCGGCTTATCCTACAGTCGTTCCTGTCATTCGAAACCTTATCTCTTTTTTTCCAGAGGTTTTGGTCTAGTTCCCTTTTTAGCGTTGCCAGTGGATGATCTTGTATGGAATCGTTGTGTCCACTATCCGTTGGATTCTACCCAGCTCCCTTTTATTTGATGGGGTCATTCTCTCAATTTTTTCCAAAATACATACATGCCCCGTTTGTGGGTGGTTAGATAACCCATATGTGGATTTTAATCTGATGCTCGCAAGTGATGCCTTTCTGAAGATGAATTTGTCGAGTGGCATGAGATTGACCATTATCTCCATTGCAGCAGTTGACGTAGTCCTAATGGCACCTGTGATGCCAAGGGAGTCCATTCGCCGGATCTTGTCTAACTCTTTTGCAATGGTTTTCTTTTGTAGTGCCTGCCAAACAAACCAATACCCCGGAAGTGGTTATTGGCCTCACTACTGTGGTGTAGATCCAGTGGGCAATTTTGGGTTTTATTCCCCAAGTTTCCCCCACTAGTCATTTTATTGTGAAGAGCGCCACTGTAGCTCTCCGTGTGACTGCTCCTATGTGTGGAATCCAAGTTAGCTTACTATCTAAAGTTACTTCTAAGTATTTTGCCTTATTTACTAAACTTAAAATAGGTGTATATTATTATTTATACATTGTATAAATATGAAATGCGGATTTTTTCTGCTTGAAATATGCATTTATTTGAATAACAGAACAAATGAACTCAATAATCAAAGTATTGGCCACCGTTAGCTACGACTTTTGCCCATCTTTCTGTCAATTGATGGATTCCGTCCCAGTACCACTTCTCATTTTTTGAGGCTAACCACTCATCGAGCCAATTTTAAACTTCTTCGTAAGAATGGAAATGCTGATCCGAAAGTTCGTGCTGCATCGATCGAAACAAAGAGTAGTTAGAAGGAGCTAAATCTGGTGAATACGGCGGGTGGGGCAGAACTTCCAAATTAATGTTTCTCAAGTAGTTCCGGACAGGTATTGCAACATGCGGCCGAGCATCGTCATGACTTTATCATGTCTTTGATGAAATTCTGGTAGTTTTTCCATAAGCGCGCGGTTCAATTTGATCAGTTGTTGTCGGTAACGTTCGCCAGTAATAGTCTAACCAGGTTTCAGCAGTTCGTAATACAAAGGTCCCTTACTATCTCACCAAATACACAGCAAAGTCTTCTTTCCATGAATATTTCGAACTGGTTGTGATGTTGATGGCTGGCCTGGGTCTACCCATGATTTTTCCGCCTGGGATGGTCGAAATAAATCCACTTTTCATTGCCAGTAACATTCTGATGCAAAAAACCTTTACTTTTCTGTCTGACAAGCAAAATTTCACAAATGGTTTTTCGCCTTTCGATGTCTTTTTCTTTCAATTGATACGGCACCCATTTTCCAGCTTTTCGGATCTTTCTCATGGCTTTTAAACGTTGTGAAATGACTGCTTGAGGAACTTTCAACGCTTCTGCCAACTGTTTTTCAGTTTGTGTGTTGTCTTTATGCAATAACGCTTGCAAATCTGTATCTTCGAATTTTTATGCTGGTTTTCCACGGTATTTGTTGTTGACATCGAAATCGACACTTTTAAATCTTTTAAACCATCTTTCACAAGTTTCTTGGCTTGGAGCGTGTTCACCATATGCTTCCACTAACAATCGATGAGTTTCTGCTGCCGTTTTCTTCGAATGAAAGAAGGTTATTAGACTTCTCCGCAAAACTGCTTTTTCTGGCACGTAATTCAACATTTTTGAAGCGAAAAAAACTATGTTGTTTGTATAATCAAAACCTATGACATACTGAAATTTATTGACAGATATTTACCCTCCAAAATGCATTATTAGCTATTCCCGACACAAACCATATGTAATGGTTATGCCATCTGTTAGTAAAACCCGCATTTCATTTTATATACCTAATATGTTTTCTCTTATGTGCTTTCCGTTGTCGGGGGTGAAAATGTTTCCGGTTTACGGCGCTTTGTGTAAAGCATAAGCTTGGTTTTTTCGCCCACTCGAAAAGATGTGAGAGTAAGGTCAGCATCAAGTCCGACATGGTTTTCGGGAACTTTCCACGTATCAGTATAACGATATCGTCAGCGTACGCTATCATTTTAAGACCCTTCCCGTTAAGGTCTTTTTCTATTTGGTTAACTGTGAGTACCTAGGCTAGTAGTTATACTATGCCGCCTTGTGGTGTACCCTTGTTGGTCTATTTATTCAAGGTTGCGTCGTTTTGTTCGGCTGTAATCTGCCTTTTAGCTAGTAGTTCCGTCATCAATTTAGTTAGCTATTCCGTATTTTTGAATGGCTGCTATTATGTTCTCAGTTTTTACCTTATTGAAGGCTCCATCGATATCAATGAAGGCTGCCAAAGCGTAATCTTTGATGGCAAGGTTCCTCTCCATTCTGGCGCAAGGTAGAAGCTGAGGGTGAGTTTGACCTATTAAATCATCTCTAATACGCGAAGCACAAGTAGTTATTAAATCTGTTTTCGAAGATTTATCTAAAGATGAATTATCAATTCGTTGCTTAGGAGCTGAGACAAAACAATAACGGTTCTTTGAATTCCTTGATTAGGACTTTTGATCCTATGTTTCTCCATTCTAGCCCCAATGGTCGTTGAAATCGCTATCTACTCACCAGTCATGTTCTTTAATGAAGGGATTAAAGGTGTATTGAAAGTAATGTATACTATAGGATGCCCCGTTGCCCGCGAAGTCCGTGCTTATGTTGAGAAACGTGACGAAAAGCGAATCTCACGTTCTGAGTGGCGCGTAAGTGATGTCACAAAACAAGCAAGGAATAACGCAAGAGCCAAACAATGTACTTTCAATGAGTTCTAAGAGGAAGAGGAAGAAATACTCTATGGACCAGGCATCGCCAATTGACGGTAAGTTGAGAATTTCATAGTTTTAACCGGACTTCAAATCTTTAACGTGTTTTTCTCGAAATTGTGTTTTTTAAACTTTCCATCGTATCTCAAAAGCGGCTGAACTGAAAGACTTGAAATTAGGAAAATAATGGACTTTTATTAATTCAAAATTCTCGAAATTTCGATTTTTTATAATAAAATTTAAAAAAACAACAAAATTCCCTACTTTTTTCAAAGATCTATCATAAATCCAATTTTTAGTGTTTTCCTTTGATAATATTCCGTGCATTTAGGCTTGAAAATTAAAATGCCGCTGCTTTATCTTTGTTCAGATAAGCCGATCATTCGGAATCGGGGAGTAATTTCGAGCTTAGCTTTTTTTTCCAGATGGAAGTGTTCAGAGCGCTATTGAGTAGCACTCACGTGCTACTCAATATTTTTAGATAAAACATTTTATTCATACATTTGGAGTATATATTTATAAATTATAATAACCTTAAAGCTTTATCTTTATACGAAAAAAATCTTGAAAAAATTCTCAAAAAGTAGGCCGTCACATGGGATGACACTCTTATGGCAGCTTCTACTTCGAGTCAATCACATTCAATGACTTCTTTTTCCAGAGAGGTTGATTTTGAGGACTTTGGGACTTTAGAAATTAGTAACCAGCTTCGTTATCTCTCTTTTGTGGTAGCTATATGGTAGCGTCGTTTCGCTCTTTCCCTTTGATGTCGTTCAAGACAGCTACAAGCCGTTCATGTGCTATTTGAGTTGGTTGTTTTTTGACCAAGTTTGTTGAGCTCTTCAGCTTGCTTTCTGCCCTCATCTTTCCACAAAGAATGTTCTGGATTCTATTGGCAAGGTCCTCCCACTTGCAAATCTCGTTTTTAATCAACTTGTTGACATTTTCCTGGACATTGGTCACGTTCCTCATAGTTTTCAAGACAGCGCTGATTCTTCACGTTACCGCTCCTCTCTCCATCTATTAAGAGCTATCAGCAAAAGGATATTGTAGCTGCTGAGGTTTCAACGGTGTCCGGTGCGTGGTTACCACATCAAGGTAGTACGGTCAGGGGAAATGTAAATCATAAATAATAAAAGTAACATTTAAAAATAATTAACAAACTGTAGTCAATCAGATTCCGATTTCACCTGTATCCTCTCCTCTTTTTAATGATGGATTCGATCGTTAAAATTAGTTTGAATTATTTATTCGATCTTTAAAAGCATATAATATCATTAAAAGTCATTTTCCTACTTTCAATGTACCTAAAATGCCTCTATACCCCCAAATCTTATTTGTAGCATGTGTGCATGGTTGCGTATACTTGTATATATACGTTATATATGTACCCTATGCTGATGATTTTGTTTCAGTGTACGGGTTCTATTACTCATTATTATGGCAGTTGCGTTTTCGAAGCGGAGAAAATCGATTCAACAAAAAAGCTCAGCGGTGTTTTACAATATGCACTCCAGGATTTTGTTTTGCTTCCAGTCATAGAACTGACGAACCACAGTGCACGAATATGCTCTACAGGACTCTCTCTACCTTTGATGGAGGCATTATGGTAATCGCTAAGAAAATAAATCAATGGAGATTCGATAGGAAAATTCACAAACACAATTAAATTAATCTTAGCATGACAAAGTTATCACGAACTTTGGAACGAAGTGGTGAGAGTTATGCACCTTCGAGGAGTTAGTCAACGAAACCATAAACCATGATATACTGTCTACGTAATGTACTTATTGTAGTAGATCGATATATGTACGTCCCATAATTTCATATTGTTTTTAGACTGAATGTATTGAGGCTCCGTTTTCTAGGAGGAGGCTGAACGTTGCGTGTTTTGTTTCCTTGTATGATCCTATTGACATAAAAGTGCTGAATGAAGAGCAAGTGTGAACATAAGGAACGTTCTTCGCTTTCGGTATGGCCAGGTCAAGTTTCCTAAAGATTCTTCTTCTCCATTGCTGAGAAATTTATTCGATAGTTCTAGGTGAAAATTTGTTAAAAAGTTTTAAAAATTATATTGATGGAACTGCATTTGTATGCAAGAGATGGGTCAAAATTTACTTTTATTAAAATTTTACTATTCGCATGTCTCCAAAAACATTTAGCGCTTGGTGGAGGAAAATCTAATTAATTTGATTGTCTCGGATAATTTTTGACGTTTTAGAACGATTAAAACTGGTCAAGTTTTACTCATCTTATTGTAAGTTCTCATGTGTTCGCGGTCCTGTACTCCTATTTTTAAGGAATTTCGAAATACATGGCAAGATATATGAGGGAAGTCTTAAGACTATCAACACTGCGGGCAATCTAGCAAAGTTGATTTTTATAGTGTAGTTCCACTAGATTATTAGCAGATATATAAGTAGATCTTTATTTAACTATATATAAAAAAAAATTAAAATGAACTCCATAAGTTCATAGCCTGTATACAGAAAAACAGAGGGCGCCGGACTATATTCGGAACACAGGATTATAGAGAAAAAAATCATATAAAAATCAAATAAATAAAACATAGCTTTTCATAAAGAGAATATAGTGTATGTAATGTATGTACATATTTGTGTTTTTGTTTGACAGGCTTTATTGTATCTGTAACATATCTAAAAACTACATAGTTTAAAAATAATCCTTAGTTCAGGACCGCTTTTGCGCAACTATAGTCCTTCCTTAAAAACATATTCTCGTATGTTTCGAATAATTATATTATCCTTGGCAGATATGCCATTTCCTTCTGCAAATTTTATGTACGTTTTTAAACAATTGAATGCTTTATCTAGTCTTATTCTAATATATATCTAATATTTCTACGAGGCTTTCTTCTACTTGTAATGCTTCACATATTTCTTTATCTATCATAGTTTGTCTTCGATCCCTTCAAACCAAGAATTCAAATTTCCATCACTTGTGCCGTTACACCCGCTCCAGCCTTGACAGCTTTTGCCCTGATTTGTTGGGACAAAGTAATCTTGGAGTCTATCAGGACGCCCTGGTACTTTACTGCTGATTTGAATTCAACCAACTCGTCCCCAACACTGATAGGCCTTACTCTAGCGATTCTCTTTGTTGTCAGGATGACAACTTCGGTTTTTTTCAGTGCCAGTTTGAATCTGTGAGCGGTCATCCAGTCCATTACCCTCGGCATTAACATATTGAGTCTGAGCTGCGCATGGTCTACTGTGCGTCCAGCGACCAGCGCCGCGACATCGTACACACAGCCGATCAAACGTGACTCATCCGGCTGTTCAAGCTGCAGGAGTCCATAGTAGGAGATGTTCCACAGGTCCGGGCCAAGGATAGAGCCCTGAGCGACAACTGAAGTAAGAATTGTACTTCGCCTACCCTTCTTCGAATCGTCGAGTAGGCTGCGGTCCTTCAAATAGTCCCTGAGAATACGCATCAGGTACACTGGTACTTGAAAACGATTTTCTATCGCTTCCAGAATATCCACCCATCTAGCGCTGCTAAATGCATTTCGGACATCCAGAGTAACCAACATGACGATCCGTCGTATGGAAATACTGTGGGGCTCCGCACGTTGGACTGCGCTCACTACTTCTCCAATTGCATCGATGAAAGAGCGGCCTGCTCTGAAGCCATACTGCCGTGGAGATACGTCACTGGTAGCAAAAGTCTCGTCAGCGAGTCTTCCCCTGATAAGTTTTTCAAAAATATTACAGGCCGTGTCTGGCGGTATGCAGCTGACCATTCAGGATTCTCTTTCCTCTTAACAAGCAGCACAAGTCTCGCGACCTTCCAGCACTCTGGGAACACCCCTTCGCGCAGGCATTCGTTGAACGTACGGAGCAGCATGTCAGGGCAAAAGTGAGAGACAATTTGCAGCACCTCAGCTGGAATCCCATCTAGCCCTTGAACCTTTCTGGCCTCCATAGATAAGATTGCTTTCTCTAATTCCATCCATCCATTGGTGTTTCATCGCTTTTCAGTATTCGCTTTTTCAGTATTTCACCGGAGCTCAGAAGAACAAGCGCGTGGTCTTCGGGAAGCATCATCATGGATCTTCAGCACTATATACTGGTGGTAGCTAGCCCCCAGCACTCTCCAAAAATTTAACTGATTGTACAAGCGAGTGTCACATCAGGAATGGTTCCGACGCAACCCCTTTGACGGAAAGTAGGAGTGTGGCCTGTGTTCAATACGACGAACCCAGTTGTGGCTGCCATGTCCAGGATCCGTTTGCCTCGCGCATCTGATTGAGGCATGCCTCAATCGATTCCTCTTGTGTTGAAGTCACCTCCGATCAGCACATAGCTCTGAAATGAAAACTGAAATTAGTGACCTCCAAAGCATTTCGTCTAAGTTGAACAGATGACGACGATTCGTTCGGAGTTAGGTATACACTAAAGAGTGCAGTTCCCGAACACCGAACCCAAACGAAACCATCTCCTCGCCCTCGACCTTGCACTTGTAGGTGGTCGCTGTTCTGAACTCAGATGACGGCTGTATCAGATTCAGGATACCAATTGCTGAGCTTCTGGTATGACTTTGCTCGCTCGGCAGCAGCAAGTCAGCTTGGCTGTTGTTCTACTTGGCTACTGTTCGAGAAGGTCTTGGTCGATGATGGTTCGATGCAGATTGATTTGAAGATTGCGAATCATCGCAGAATCGATTCAGCCTTGTTTAGGGCTTCTTAGAAGACCCGGCACTTCTCTGCGCCTGGAATCTGTTTCAAATCATTTGGCCTCGGGTCATGCTCTTGGCAAAGAATACAGTGTGACTCGTCTTTACACTCTTTCTTGCTGTGGCCTGTCTTGCGCAATGGTAGCACAACGAGCTTCAGTCAGTTCCATTACATGGCTGTGCGGTATGACCATATCCAAGGCACTTGAAACATCGGAGAGGAATCGCTCTTCGCCGTATCCGACCAATAACCTACCCTAATTATTTTTTCCACCCTTATTTTTTTTTCAGCCTAATTGAACCCACCCTATTCTAATTTTCGCTGTTTCAAAAGCTGTTCTGCTTCCGTCTCTGTGAGGTTGACTATGGTCATGCGTTGACCCCTGTTGTTTGGATTGGCCAGCCTAACTTCCAAAATCGCGTTATAAGGCGTCTTCTATTTCGGGCAGATCCGCAACGCAGTCCAACTGACCGAGTTGGTCGTACTGCTTTTATTGCAGTTTGGATGTCTTCCTGGTTTTACCGCTCCCATGATTTCTCGCAGGACATCCGCATAGGATCTACCGTTGGTGTGCTTATTAACCAACAGTTCCCGCCCAAAAGGTTTTCGACGCTTCTTAATCTTTGTTTCTTGAGTTACATGCGATGATTTATTGCATTTTAGTTGCTGCGGAGGTTTGTCGGTTTTGAAGTTTATGGCCGCTTTTTTAGCTGCCTTCTTGCTAACTTTGGATAGTGCCGTCTGAAAACCCTCCTCAATCGCGATTTGATCGTTTGGCGTCCTGTCCTCGTTTTTCCTCCGTTCATCCCGATTCCCTTCGATTAGGCTGCAGGCCAACCTTTTGTTAGCAGTAGAAATCTAGACGACTACCATGCTGTAGAAGGAATTCCCCCGTTGCTCTTCCCCAGCCTTTAGCCACCTGCGCCTATAATGACCTGTTCGGGTTAGAAGGTTTCCTACTCCAGGACTCGGTTTTTAACCTACTTGCTAAGGTTCGTTTGGGCGTTGCATGTGGCAGAGATGCGTTTCATTGCCCTTTCTGCTTCACGGTAGAGTCGCTCTTCCTCTGCGCGATCAAAAACAATCGAAGTGCTCTGTGTCTGCCGTGCAGGGATTTCTTTATTTGTGTTTCGTGTTTTAGTCACTTTGATGGTGGTGGCAGCAATCATAGGTTTCCCAACCGTTTCGGTTTTCAGGTTTGCAGTTTTTTTCCTTCCAGATTTCAAGAGTCTCTGTTGCACCCAAAATCCAGTAAGAATCTCTGGTTGTACCAGATTTTCTACTTTCCTTGCGTCTGTTTTCGAATGTTCCTTTTCCGTCGATAACTTTCCTTTTGTATATAATTCCCATGCAAATTGGATTAAGTCATATGAAATAGACTTCCAAGTATAATCGAGGGAGCATAAAATATCCTTCAAATTCAATTCATTGATTCTTTGCGTTATATCACCATCATGAGGTATAATATTGTTTACCAATTTATTTTTATACAAAGACTTTACTTTTTGGATGGCATTGTGATCCATCAACTGCATTAAAGATATGCAGTTTGGTGGCAGGAAAATCAGCGTTTTGGCCATTCTTTCTAAACTTCGATTGCTTTTGGCTTGAGAATGTCTCCAGGTACATGAGCGTGTTTAAATCGCTGTTGCATGAACTATATATAGAGAGTGTTTTAGGGTATTGGACAATCGCCAACTCTAAAGATTTTACACTTTCCCGGTTCTGACTCCATCGTCTCAACGTGGTCTACTATCTTTTGCGGTTTTTAGCACGCCCAACACCATATTTGTTTGACAATTTGCACATGTTTTCTCCACTATCTGAATTATTTTAAATGTCCTTTAATTTTTATCTTTTTATTTTATCCTTTAAATCTAGTGTCTTTTATTTGCGTTTATTTGACATTTTTAATTACATATTAGTCTCACTTCAAAACAACAGGTAAATACGTACGCATGTGCACGTGATTAGTTTTGAGGTTGGACTGCTAGACGACGACGCGGCGATGGACCGCATATGCGTATTGGGGCGAGGGAAGCCCGGGCGGTGGGATTATTGGACGTTTTGGTCTATGGAAGTGCCGGATTAGTGAATATTAAAAAAAATATGTCAGTCCATCATGATTGAATGGTATGGGACTATAAATTTAAACTGGAGTTATTGTGAGCTTCAGGAGTTATGTGTCATTGTCGGAAGCACTGTGCAGGACACAATAGAGGTTTATTTAGACAGTTCTGACATCGGTATGATGTGAATTTTAACTTTTCTTATACCTTTAACAATATTTGCACTTCAGCAAATAAGTACTACATTTGTGATTTAAAGGTGACGGAGTTTTTCCTGATAGTCCCCACCTTAAAAATTTGTTTGGAAAATTTGTTGGAGTTTATCGAGCTAGCCTTTGTGAGTTGTCTTGATCAAGCACAATGTCACGACTATTTGAATTCTGTGGTATTTTTAAACGCCTATTTAACAGAACAAATGAAAAATCCAGGAAACTGGATAAATGCCTCTAAAGTCCAGGAAACCAATATTTGAATTGTGATTATTCTTATAAATACAATAAAAGTTCCATGCAGAAGTATCTAGGAGATAGAAAATAACCTGCTTGTACCAACGGATAGATTTTTTAATTAAGGAATAATACAATATCATTTGATCACAACTGTCTTTGCCAGACTAATTTGCGTTGTTATTTGCAATATATACTGGCTGTTCATTCGAGATACTATATTTATTCTGTACGTCAATTATTTTGGGATGGTTTCCCTTCGTGATATTGAGCTCTTCGTGTTTGCCTTTCCACATACTAACATAGACTTTGCGCTGTCATGTCCGTGTATTTTCTCCTTTTTTAAATTTTTTTTACATTATAACTTTTTGATTCATTTATCGATTGGTACGTAAGGTTCCAGTGGTATGAGTTTTCAAGCTAAGTGATCGACTGCTTAGTCCAATACTATTGAAGAAGTTGTCCATAGATAACGATTGGTCACTCAAAAAATATGGATACATTACTCTCACACCCACAGAAATCACTACAGATAAGACACACACCTCATTTGATACATTGCCTTTATATATATCTAGATTGGATGATAGCCATCATGTGTACAATGTTCATAGAATTTCATTTCGTATTTTAAAAATTAGCGAAAACTTAGTCTTCCTCGATGCAGCATCATTCATCTAACGATAATAATTTTCCATGTTTTTCTGCGGTTTTAAATGAACTATTTACAAACTGCAGAATCTTGGATAGTTTACTTAGTCTGTCATTAATTGGTATGGATCCAAGAAATACAATCCAAGAAACGCAGAAGGTGTTCAAACATGCTCTCTGTCATAAGTGTGCTGAAAATTGGATAATAATATAATGGATTGTTGGACCAGTTTGAACGAATTTTATGTGTCTGTATTTGAGAGTGTAGCAAACAATGCCCACAGAATACCTCCATTTCCTGAAAGCTGTATCTGACAGTTTCTCGTATGTAGAGGTGGTAGACGAGCAATTGTTTCCTATATTCATTCGTGGAACAAGCAATTAAATTCACATTTTCTGTTGTCCAAATTTTATCCAAAATCTTTTTCGGTGTTTTACAATTCACATCATTAGCTACATAACCTATATTGAAGACCAATCAAAATGAAAGTTTTGAATTTCGGCAATGTCTTAATTCCGCAAGGTTGTTGTCTCATTTATGGAAATATTTATGTTGTTTGAAATCCTCTGAATCAGAAGATGCTGGTGTAGATGAAGTTTTTTGTTTGAGAAAGAAATGTTCGAGTTACTCTCTCCTGAGTTTGTCTACTGAATTGTCTATATCCTTTCATAAGGATTTTCATAAAATTAACTGATTTAATTTCCTGTTATTTCTAAAATATACTTAACTATATCTTGATCTGAATCAGAATCATTAAATAATTTCAAAATTCGCATAGGCTTCTAATGTGAATACATTTTTCTTCAACAATTTTTTTACGATAATTCAAAAAATTGATGTTTTCTCTTTGATCTCAAATATCTAACTGAAGCAGTCAACGAAATGTCTAAGTATTTCTCATGTGCGTTGCAGAAAACAACGGTGATTATCAGAAAAAAACAACGATAATAGAGTCTGCTCTCTCTCTGAAAAGTCTACGAAATATAATTGCTATAGCATTGACGTCAAGTATTACGTCATAGTTATTCAGTGTGCCGGCTTAACGAAATTCGTAAATATATGGAACAAATATAAAATAATATGAAAGTACCTAATACAACAGTTTGTGATTACTTTAAAATGTATATCAATTACAAAAACTTGGCATTGTGTTTAATTAAATGGGCAAAAAATTATTATAATATTTGAATGCCATGGCTTACATGTCATTTTGCATCCTTATGAAAATGAACGCTATAACATTCACGCCCGGGACCGTACCAAATGAAAATCGGTGTTTTTCACGATTTATTATGACAGAATGTTGAGTCTTCTTATGTTTGTGTTTTTGCTGAAGTAGACACTGTCAGTTTGGTGGTTCACAAATTGTTTTGTGGGAGTTTTTCTGTCAGTAGATTGAAAGCGAACATTTTGTACTGTCAGCTGGTGAAAATTATAATAAACTGTCACCCAGGGGTGGCTCCTTACTATTTGTGTTAGGTGGGCACGATTTAAGGAACACTCTATGTTAGTAAGAGTACTTAAGTTAGAATTTAATTCAACAGCAAGAACCAATGTGAATTTCTGTAGCTCCCTTGCCGTTGAAATGATGCAGTGAAAGAAAAAGTTATTCTATTAATAATGATGAATTCATCGACATTTATATTTTAATTCAATTCTTTGGTCTCTTAATTCAGCCAAATGCTCAATAACGTTATCATAAAATTTAGTGTCTTGATTTTATTTAGATGTTTCATCAGTTCCTTATCGATTGTTAAAGAAAATTTGCACAAACGCATTTGACTCATAGAATTTCTGGAGTAACTTTTGATACTTTTAAGACCAGGAAAACTTCGCTCAACTGATGCCAAACTAACCGGTGAAGACACAGTCAAGCACACGAACTTATAAATTTCAGAAAAATCATGTTTTTAATCATGTTTTGGAATACATTTTGAAGTTCAAACTTTATCTGTTGAAAGAGAAATAATACTGGGATGAGAGTAGCAAACATTTTCGAATAATGTAAAAAAAGACACTTTAGTAAATCCATTGGAAATTTTTATATACTCTGACAATTTTTCGCGATTCATTAGGCTTAATAAGTTTAATTTATTCACCAAATCTATTATTTCAGCATAAAGATGCCCGAAATATAATGATTTTTTAGGAATAACTTCACGATCTAATTTTCTATTCATTGATTGTTGGCCCACTAAGGTGGAAACATCATCGAAAATATGTTCAAAATATGCATCCTGCTCTCGATACCGTTTAAGGGTGGTGATCAAATTATTATTTCTACTTTTGCAACAATAAACATCTGAAAAGTTTGAATGTAAGATATTGAAAATAACATCCGTTTGCTGATAGAACAAACGAAATAATTTTAGTAAGAATTGAATGGAAAATCATTACAAATACTTTTAAACCCCATCGATTCTCACAAAGTTTCTCGATTGAGGTCAATCAATGATCTCTGAACTTTCTTCGACTTTCTTTGGTTATTTAGCGAAATAGCAATAATACGCGTCTTAAAATTCTAACGAGTATTACTATTACTACTGCTTGGCAGAATTTTTTTCACGAATTTTATCTAATACATGCGTTCGTTTGCGAGAGTTTCCAAAATAACAAGAAAAAAATCGGGTAAATTAGCTTTAAAGATAAGACAATCATTTGTTTTGCAAACAGGATCTTGCAGAAGTAGATTTTTCATTGTTATGAAAAATTCTAGCATTAAGCTTCTTATTTCAGTATTTGTCATTTCTCCGAAGTGTAAACAACATCGTTTTTCTGCGCTCCGAATATGTCAGCTTTCGTGCCAACAAAACAAAATATTTGGGAAGGATTACTTCTTCGCTTTCTGTGCTGCAGGAAGCCTATGGGGATCATGCTCCATCGAATGCTGTTAAAAACATGCTGCAAGGCCAGTCGCAACATACCTTGAAACGCTTAAATGGGAAGTTCTACCCAACACGCCGTTTAGCCCGGACATTGACCATTCCGAATACTATTTGTTTTCGTTAATGACATATGCCCCTGACGAACCGCACTTCCGCCCTTTTGAAGATCTCCAAAATTGGATCGATTCGGGGATAGCCTCAAAAGATGAGTCGTTCTTTCGACGAGAAATCTGTATGGTACCGGAAAGATGGGAAAAAGTAGTAGCTAGCCGTGGACAATACTTTGAATAATGAATTTGTTTTAAATTTTAACACAATAAAGCGACAAACTTGACAAAAACCAAAAAAAAGACTTTTTTGTACGACGATATCTATTTCTTACTTGCTAACAAACTATCTTAATTTATGTATCATCTATTGTTCTAAACCCAACTAGAGTATTTTTAAACCCTAGAAAACTTATTCTCTCGATCATTGGTGCTATTTTTGGTTTGACACGTAATGTGTTATAGAAAAAAGTCGTGAACAATAAAATATTTATTCTTACATTTATTGCTTAAAATACTAATTTACATATTCCTGTGTCGGCATCAGCCTTTGTTGATGCCGACACATTGGTTGCACTTGAAATTTTATGACGTAACTTTTCGGCCAGTGAAAAATTTTTTCCACCCTCGGGCCGAGCGGCACATCGTTCCGCTCGGATGCGTAAAGTTTTGCTTACACTACGGACTCTGCTCTGGCTTACGTAGATAACGAGTCACCACTGCTGTCACCACAAAAAATTGCCGGAACTGTGCTGAGCAGTTCGACAGATATGAAAGCTTCACGTGCTGAACACGTTAGTTATGCTAAGTATGTCAAAACACAGTGTCAACCCCATCTACAAGAAGTTCAAAAACGAGAAGACTCTACAGTGCACGTTGAAAAGTGGCAACTACTTCGTGGTTTAAAAATTATTAGGTCTTATTCGACTTTTTTACTTCTCTTGGTTTCAAAAATGCAGAAAGAGAGGTTGAATTGGTCCAAAGGTAGTAAGCAACTTTGTAGCTGGGTACTTGCTTTGACCCATAACCTGCAAATATTTTTGGCAAAATATATTGTTTTAATATTTTCTATGGAATGCCGGGTGCACTATTTACTGAGGATAAAACACGTATAAAAAACTAAATAATTAAGAAAAATTTTTTTTTATTAATAGGACTTGACCACACTAACAAGAACACTTTTTCATTATGAAGCCCCTCAGAACAGCTTCGAAGGATAAAAGAACGATGAACATCTACCATCTTATTATCCCCAATATAACATATAATCAAGTTTTCTTTGTTGGGAAAAGCTAATGCACTTGCCAGTCATCAAATTCCGTAGAGCTGGCAAGGCCGCTTTCCGTTTCCATGAATGTAATGTTTGTGAATGGTGACATTACTATTGGTTTTCGATTAAATCGAAAATAGAATCACTTTGGCAGCCTTGCTCAGAGGTCACGAGGAGAACGCCACCAAAAAGGGGTTGTGAAAAATGTTTGTTATTGCTTCGTCCCTATTGCTACTGCTTCGATCAAGTTCAGTTAAGTATGTTGTTAGTTATTCGCGTGGGGAGGAAAGGTGGAAAAATATTTTATGTATCTAAAATGGTAAGCAGTATCACAATTATCGGGTAGATTTATATCGAAGTTCGAAAGGGAGTGATGGACGCTTAATCGGAACAAAAAGAACAACAGCCAATTATTCCTCAGGTAAGGGAGCGTAAAAAAATTATGGCTTGATGGATAAGGCCTTGGGTGTAATTGAAATACTTTTTTCGGTGAATGATATTAACAGGCCCGTATATGATCTTCATATTAGATTAGCAGTTATTGGTGATTATTAGTTGAAATCATTGTTAATTATTGGAATTACTATCAAGATATTGCAGCCTTGAATAAACGACATTAAATGTGAAGTTAAACATTATTTGAACCCTTTCATTGATGTTTTCGGAGTTCTGGTTTAGACAAGGTTCTTTTTTTGTTTTTTGTAAAATATTCAATACTTGGTATATGTTTATGAATTCCAATGAATTACCGATATATTTATTTAATCATATTTATTCCGATAAAACTAAAGACTAAAACGAAAATCATTTCCATAAATTCAGTTTGGCTTACAAATTATTTGGTTAACTCACTAACTCCAGTTAACGCTGAGAAGAAATGTGAGGTTTTAATTAGAAGTCAACAGTAGAAAGCTGGTGAGATTTTGTTATTTTCAAATTAGTGACACCAGATACTTCACAGGACCTGCATAAGTAAACACAGATTTTATTCTGCACGAAGCTTAGCCTCAAAGATATGTGATTCCAAATTATGAGCATATCAATAGCTATTTCAAAACGTATATTTATATCCGAAAAATTTTTAATTGAATGCTAAAGCTGGAAAATACTTGAAGATTACATCCGCTCCTGAAAGCAAGTTTGAAAATATAAAGGGATGTAAAAAATTCAGCCTGCTTAGTTGATAGTCAGACATAATTGAAATAATGTCGACTTTTTCTGTTGTTTTTCCTTTGTAACCGTATGAAAGCCATCCCGATACAGCAATTTTCTCCAAATATATCTGAAAGCGTACTATGCGCTTGGCTTGAAGATGAGAAGTTAAAGGGTCTATAAAAAGTTAGGACTTATGATAAATTTTGTAACACTCTGCACCACCACTTGGGTCTTAAGCCGCTTGGTATTACTTTTAGATTCACTTATTGCCAGCCGCAAAGCGATTTGACCTGATTGATTTTCTAATATACACATGCAATATTTCAGGTAAAATGTAGTTAACAAAACAAAAACATCAGAAACTAATTATATTTTCGTGTTCCATTCAAAATAAGTTTGATTTCATAAAACAAGTGAACACAATTATAATTTTTGTACATTCAAATACCATTTCAACATTTCATTCAAAATTAACTCATAAAATAAGTATTTGAGCTGTCAGCTTTCAATGTGGTATAGTCCATATAGTAAAGTCCACTTAAAAAAACGGGTTTGCAGTAATTTCAGTACGATATAAACAACTTTTCTTCATATTTAGAATCACAAGCATTCAATGGTCTACGATTTTTATAAAGTATTCAAAAGAATTTTGGCTTTAAAATGATATCACAAAAATCTTTCATTTTTTGAAAGTTTAATACAAAAGATTTTTCTTTTCGCAATTATTGTTGACTATTATGAGTTCAGTGTGCACAGGGCTTTAGCATTGTCAACAAGAACAACATTGTTATTAAGATAACGGTGTTATTTCTGAAGTTTCTCCCATGAAATTCGAACATAGCGGTGTTATTCCTCTGATTTCGTTTAGTTTTCTTTCATTAGTCCGGCTGTTTGATTTGTGTTTCTAATAGAGTGCTGTACAAGCATATGTACATATAATTGTTACATATATATTGATTACAGACAATCGGGGTAAAGAAATAAAACGTTTATTGGGAGAGGCTTATCTGAAAGCTTCGATATATTGAAACAGTGAAAAATCCAATGACAACTACGGGCTGCTGGTATGGAGAAGGGCGACGGCTTCTCACCGTTGAGGCAACGCGAGGAGACAGCAGGTACGAAATTTGGCGACAGCCGTCAACAAAAGAAAACACCAGGAAAATTCCACAGATGACGGATCCGAAACAGAAATAATAGAAGACGAGTTGGAAGTGACAAGACTGCGAAAGGAACACTACAAATTAAGTCTACGGTTACAATCCCTTGAAGTTCTATACAACATAGATATGAAGAGGCAAGACCTGCAACAGCAACAGGAAATAAATCAAGAAAACAAAGGCAAACAAGGATGCAAAACAAACTGTACAAGAAAAAGTCCTGGAGGCACGAACGACAGCAAACAAAATTGTTATGCTGCGCTGGACGGATTGCAAGAGGAAATGGAAGTTGAAAGTATTAATAAGTATTAATCAAGACAACATTGGTTTCATTCAGTATTTTAAAAAGAGAATAAACCAACTTGCAGCTCTGCTAGTTCCTGTGAAAAATCCACTAAAAAAATTAACGCAGAAAAACTTTCGCCAATAAATGGTTTCGGATGAGGCGGGAGAGATATGTTTCGGTTATTGACAGTCGAAAAAAAAACTAACCATTTTTGAAATAAAAAGAGTTAACGCAGTTAAACATCGAAACTAAATCAAATGTTGATCTCAGGTCAGCAAAACGCGCGCTGATTCCGGAGAAGTTCGACACTTCACGAACACCCCAAAAAGTGAAAAATCAGACCTTTTTGTGAGGGGCTTGGATTGCCGAGACCATACAGTCGATCTTTTTCAAGTGCATAACGAAGCTGTACCAGAAATTGAAATCATTTCCGTGAAAACTTTCGCGAAAAGAAGATCAACCGTAGAAAAGAAGAATTTACCACTTTGCCTGGTACAAATTTCAAACAAAAGCAGTCCAAGTGCCCTTCAACAAATAAGGTACTTGAATTTCAGAGTGGTGAGGCGGGAACGCCTCCAAAAAAGAGAAATCAACCAGTGTTACCGGTGTCAAAGATTTGGTCATTGGTCACAGCCAGACATTATGCTTCTCACTGAAACCCACCTTAATTTATGGCACAGCATGACACTCAAGGGTTTTGAATTCGTAAGAGACGATAGGCTGTACGGTAATGGGAGAACTGGCACCGGGATCTTGGTAAGAAGACCATTTCGCTTCCAAAATATTGAAAAACTCGAATTTAAAAACTTTGAATTTCTAGAAGTGTCCGTTTTCAAAATTTCACTGCCAGGTAGGGATAACCTCTTTGTTATCTCTGCTTATGCAACTGGTCGAAATGTTCCCAAATTCAAGGAGGAGCTCAATTCCTTGTTTGACATACTTGAATTGAATAGGCTGCATAACTATTATATTCTTGCCGGTGACCTTAACGCCCGGCATACATCATGGCTGTACTTCAACAATAATCCAAAAGGTTTGTTCCTAAAATCGTGGATAACAGAGAACCAAATTGAATGCAGGTGTAATCTAAATGGGTCGGAGCTCCAAACATACCCTAGGACTGATTCAGATTTGGATCTTTGTATTGCTAATGCAAGCCGTGAATTCAGCTTTAATGGTCTTCAACGGAAACTTCAGGTGCTTTGTTATGATAGCTACCATAACGCAATCGTAATGGAAATCAATCATCCCAGGGTCGATGTATTCCTCATTCCAGTTCAACATTGAAATTATCGGTTGAATTTAAGCAAAAACGGATTGGGGAAAGTTTCAAAAATTTTTAATTGGGACTACCAAAAGCAATGTCCTCCTTCTGATGGTGGCAACGCTTCCTCAATGGTTGCTGTTACGTATTCCGATATGTAGGCGACATAAAAGGAAACAAAAAAATAAATAAAAATAAAGAAAGTAGAACTAAGAATAAAATTTAAATAAAAACATTCCTAGTTAGATTCATGTATAAAGTAATATTTGGTTAAATAATATTAATAACAATATAAAATAAATAAAATAAAAAGTCTCATTAAAAATAAAATGTCAGAAAAAAAAACTCTCAGAAAAAATATATTTCCAGTATAAAAAAAAAACCAAAAATTTCTTTCGAAAAAGTTCTTCCCAAATAACTTGGGACGAACTTTTTCGTTGATATGACTCACTTTTTTGTTGTGTACATATCGCTATAAGAAGAATAGAAATTGTGAATCAAAGATGGAAGATGGAAAATAGAGCAAAGAAATCCAGTATCAAGTGATGGAAAATAAAGGATATAAATTGTGAAATTTATTATTGAGGAGAATAAAAAGAATCAGGAAGTACCATCAGCTATTTGAAGTGTTAAGTCCCAGAAGACCTCGAATCGCATAATCACAAAGCCCAAGAGAACATTAAGGTCGATGCCAAGAAAATAGTAAGCAGGACGCAGCGCAGTGGAATTCCTTGAAGTCCCGGAATCAAGCAGTGGTGGTCAGGACGCAGCGCAGCAGAAGCACGTGAAGTCCCGAAACCAAGCTGAGGTGGAGATTCGAGCTAGAGGAAGCAGAGGTGATCAGAGGTAGCGCAGTGGTCAGAATCAGCGCAGCATAAGCAAGTAAAGTCCCGAAATCAAGCAGAGGTAGTCAGCATTAGCGCGGCATAATTCACGTAAATTAAATATTTTATATTCACTGATTTATTTGATCATTGCTATTTATTTATTAATTTTATCTAATATGAAACCAAATCCTGCGAGAGGAAATCAAATATGTTCAAACGTTATTGAAGCAAAAGATTCCGACTTCAAATCAAGACTGCACGGCGAAGCACTTGTTAATTTCAATGAAACATTGACATCTGACATACGAGCTTGTATCTTATTGATTATTTTGTTAGCTATGAAGACTTGTGTTTCATATTTCGCAGGATAAACAACAAGAAACCATGTTGTATTGACGGTATTCCGAAGATAGTTCTCGGACATTTGCCTGTGGTTGCAATTAGAAATTATTGTATATTGTCCAACAAAATGTTGAGCGATTCATATTTCCCAATTGAGTGCAAAAAGGCTAAGGTTTTTCTGATCTTAAAGAAAGGAAAAGAATCTTCGTGCCCAAAAAGCTATCACCCACTCAGCTTGCTGCCTAACGCAAAAACGCAAGGTGTTCGAAGTAATACTAAATAAAGCTTTAACGCTCACATTGGGAAATATGTGTTGATACCGAATTGCCAATCGACGATTAACGGCCTCAGCGCTGTGATTAGAGAACTGACCCAGAACTATCGCAGCAAACAACTCATAGAACGTCTACAAAACATAAAACCAGGCCTCAGCATGTTTAAAGAAATCAATATTCTAGCTGGAAAATTCAATAACTCTGCCGATAAGGTTATTGCTAATGAAAAGCAAGTTAACACGTCTGAAGCTAAGGTTGACATTTTCGCTGAAAATTTCCTTTGCCAACTAAACCCTCAGCCACCAGAACCCAATTCCACTCACTCCAAAAATGTTCCGGTGGCAGTTTTCCCAGTACAATCAAGGCAATTCCTCTTCTCTCACTGTATTCTCCGCAGACAACGCGGCAGACGACCCACAAGCTCAATCACAATTCATCAGTTCAGAACTGTTGACACAGCTAATTCTAACACTAAATACTAAAAAGTCTAGTGGGCCTGATAATATACCATATATTGTTTTAAAACATCTTCCATCCTCCATGGTTAAGCTCTTAAGCATAATAGATCAGAGATAACAATGGTTACTTTCCTGGTCAATGGAAAGTTGCAAAAAACATTCCAATACACAAAGTTGGCAAACATTTCTCTCCTTCGACCTTCCGGCCCATTTCCATGCTCTCGAACTTAGGAAAAATCTTTGAAAAAGTATGGCTCGAGATGTTAACAGGACACTGTGAACAAGAACGATTAATCCCAGAGCACCAATTCAGATTTAATCCTAAACACGGATTAAAGTCTGATGTCGTGTCAAATCTCAATTCTAGAAACTTTTCCACAGCTGCTTGTGCTCTCGACTTAGAAAAAGCTTTCCATAGTGCTTGGCATGACGGACTAATATTTAAATAGATACAACTAGGGTTCCCCGATAAAGCGGTTAGAATTGCCATTAGCTTCTTCTATAATAGGCCCTTCTATGTCTCCGTTGAGGGAAAAAATTCACCAAAACAATCTGTTTCATCTGGTGTACAGCAAGGTTCAGTGACAGGTCCTGTATTGTGTAATATATTCACAGCAGTTATTCCAATTCCGTCAGTAGAGGAAAACACCGAAATCCTCAAATTTGCTGACAACACCTGAATTTACTCGTCCCAAATTAACCCAGTAAAAGCCGTTCAATCAATTGAAAATTACATAGTGAAGCTACAAAAGTACTTCGTTAAATGGGGTATAAAGGCGTCAATGCTCAAAAACCCAATTGACTATATTCAAAAATCCTCACAAGCACTTTAGGCAAAATTTCATTAAACATAACTGCAAGAAATCCGTTTTTAAAATAAATGAAGCAACCATTTGTCCGTCCCCCAATCTAAAATATTTAGGGGTAACCCTTAATAAAACGATCAGATTTGATCCTCATCTTCGAAACAGCACCAAAAAAGCCTACAGTGCATTCTCCCGCATTCAGTTTCTTCTCCGTAAGCAACCAGGGCTTTCCACCAATGCAAAGTCAACCCTATATAAAACACTGATCAGACCCATTATCACCTACGCTGCACCAATTTGTTTCACATGTTCCAAAACAGCTATGGGAGAAGCCGCAAAGTTGGAACGAAAAGAACTACGAGCTTGTTCTGGACTCTACTTCAATCCTCCAACAAAACGCCGATATCGAAGCGAAAAATTGTACGAGGAAGCCAAGCTCGAGCAACTCCCCAGCAGAATAAAACACTTGGCGTGTCGGTACAGCAACAGCCTTAGCGAGCATCCAAACAAACGAATGTAGAAAATATTCAACGATGCATTAACCCTACATCGGGGGAAATTCATCAGGCCAAGCAATGTCTTCAACCGAGAAGCGGATGAAATATTTGAAGAGCTGTACACTTACAAAGGTCATCGTGAACTTCTTCGAAGATAATTAAATATGAAAAGATGTAAAAGGATAATAAGAAAATCCCTTAGTTTATTTTGTAAGCTTTATTGTACATAGTAAGTTAAGTATTTATTTAGGTTTAGACTATATAAGACATGACAGCGAGTGATACAAGCGCATATGAATAATTACAGAAACTTGTTAACGGCTAAAATGCGATCATGAAAATATGATGTATAATTAGATAAGAAAAAGTAGACCTAACTAGCATAGTCACTTCAAAAAACAAAAATTTTGTCAGAGTGTAGAATTAATTAAGTATGACATGTATTAATACGTTAAGGCATCAATAAATGTATTGTATTGTATTTTCCAACTAATATAGAACCGAACATCACACTGTAGATCCCACACCGCCGAATCAAGTCTGTGGACGAAACAAAGAAAGCGAGGGGGAACCCTGCTATTTTGTGTCCATTTGGTGATTTATTCACTTTGCCCTGCAGCAAGCGCAGCTTTCTCGGACTTGTTGATCAAAACAGTCCTTCTGCTCCTGGGCCCGGCTTTCGGCATTGGTCTCACATTCTCCGGTGAAAATAAAAAATCACAAGGTCCAGCTGTATATGGCGTGTTTTTGTTAGGCTCACGATTTTTAAAATTATCGCAAATTCTTGAATTACTGACGCAGTGACGAGCGATGACAATGGCAAATACGTCCACCTCTGCACATGAGGAAGGTGATGCTGTTTTATGCTTTCTTGATGAAAAGGATGGAACGAGCCGTGCCTGATCAGCTATGCCGATGATCTGGCAGCACGAACCCTCGAACAGGCGCAACTCAAACTAGGCATGATTCTGCACCGAGCGAGTCAGTTGAAGACCGGCCATTGCTTTAGTCCACAGGAAAAAAACCTAGGCCGCCATACTTATCAAGGTATGGATCCCTCGTGTTCTTCCAAAAAAAAGAATGCCTTGGTTTGATGGCTGATACGAAGATAAGCTTCCTCGATTAGGTGCGAGCGTCAGCTGATAAGGCTGTGTGGGAGTATTGGCTCTTAGTTGCCTTATGGCCAACAATGGGGGACCAGCCTCCATCAAAAGATGCCAACTCATGAGGGAAATTGTGTCAGTGCTCTTGTACGACTTCGAAGTCTGGACTGATGCTTTTAGTAAACAGCCTTATCGAAGGCGTCGCGTACAGGTACAGAGGCAAGGAGCCTTTGCGTATATCCCGGCTGGTTATCGCGAGAGTCGTGCCCAAAGTGCTACTTGCTGATGAGCGAAGGCGAGTCTATTCACGTAGGAAGAAATGAGAGAGCATTCTTCTACAGTCAATGCGGATCGCTATAGCGCAAACATCAATGACTTTCTCGTTCCGGAATCATGCAAGTGACCTATGATTTCAACAGGATGGCGTAGCATGCCATACAGAAAGAAGCATTGGATCGGTGCATAATTTCTCGTTTTGGATCTGTAAATTGGCTTGCTCAATCGCTATGTAAAAACGCACGCCTATTTCTTGTGGGGATACGTCAAATCTCTCGTCTCCGCCGTCAGGATCGAGACACTTGACCATTTGGAAGACAACATTCGCCGTGTTATAGTTAGTAACTATAGTTGTGTGATAGTTTCGTAGTTATTGATTAGAGTAGTCGAAAAGTAGACCTCCCGTTAGGATTTCCTCCGTGCCATTCGCGGCGCGCATATGTCAAAATGCCATATTTGTATAAAATTAGCTAGTAATAAAACCAATTTCATTGTTACCATTCAATTTCTTCTTATTGATATTCATTTCAAAGTTCTATACTTCCGAAAAACATCCTATGTTATTAACTCAGCAGCCACCTGTTCAATTTTGAGCTTTCCTGTACACAGTCGGAATGTCACTTGGTCTATTTTTCAAATACAGGTGGCTCCCTATAATTGGCCAACAGCCACCTCTTCCATATTGATGGATAGCAAAAGCAAATGTACCTCTAGCAACTCGCCCAACAGACGCCGCCTAGTTTTGTTCAATATTATTTCGTTTGAAGGAACAAGGATATTAAACATTCTTCGCATGAAACGCGCAATAGTATCTTGTTCGCATAATATTCCATATGGAAATAATATTATATTCGCATAATATTCCATATAACTGCTGACTGGTCATATGTGCTTTCCTTTATGTGTAACAACTCAGAAATCAGTACAATAAATTCGATTGGTCGTATGGCCTTGCACTCTGGCGGTAAGGGTATTCCCAAATGTTAAATAAAATACTTCTTTGTTCGTCCAAACGTAAGTGGAAAAAGTCACTTGACTTATTGGTTTCTTTATTCAGCCATGCGGTTACATTAAGTCGATATTTATTGTGAAGGAAAAATATCAAGGACATTTAATTGTATTTCATCAAATGTATGCGAGAAAGTTTATTAAGAATTTTAATCAAATTTAAATTTGTGCCTATCAAGCAACGAAGTGCCATTTTGAAAATTTTCGAAGAATATATAAATCATCTCATCGTACGTGATGCGAATTGCAAGCATCCGGATGGAAATTTCCAGTACTTTAGCGAGTTATAGCAAGGACTAAAAATTTTGCTCTTTCAAGGTGCGTAATTCGTAATTTCGCCTATAATTTGAAGAGGGACTGTGAAAGTCAACGCGTTCGTTAGGATGGAGCTTTGTCGAGTGCTAATTAAAAGTCATGCCACCTTGCACTCTAATCCAGGACGAAATGGTAATTTTTTTTCTGCGGATGTTGCAATGGCTTATCTGTGTTTTCGTTATTCACATTAGTTCTATTCGTCCTCTCTTTTCAACAATTTAAAACAAAAACTTTCTTGCTGTGATTAAATCGGGCATGGGACACATTTTCAATCAACTTTTCCATGATAAGTTTTTTGCATTGTGTTGATACACTTACTATAAGTTGAAAATTTCATGGTGGGGAATAAATTACACAATTGTGCCTTGACTGATGATTTTTCAAGCTTATTTTATTGGCCATCTTGCGTCGAAAATTCTTCACGAATAGAGTAAAAGCATTGCGAAGTGTGGGGACAGTATGGAAGACAAAATTAGTGAGTGTTAGTGCATGTTGTATATGTATGTCCTCAGGGAAAATGTTTTTTCGTTTTCTGTTTTCGCTGTAACTCCGGTAGTTGGCAATTAGAAATATTCGAACAAAAAGCGAAAAATACTTAAAAAAGTATTTGCCGCTTTAAAAAACCGGCAATTGAATAAAAATGAAAAGAAATATTACGTTCATACGTTTGCCCAATATACTTGCAGCTTGTTTTATGTTATGTGAAAAGATAATTGCACTATTATTAATTTTTTTAAGGCAAACTCCTTTTTTTGGCTAGGGAGGTGAAGGCTATTTACGCCCTGAATATTGGACTCCCAGTGGCCCAACGGACCTACTGGACTACCGACTAAAAACCTCCTCTGTCAACCGGAGCGTCTAGCCTGGAATCGTTTGACACATTACTTCGGGCTAGGCCTCCCAATTTTAAGTCTTTCGATGCCTTCGGGTTACAGGGGTTCCTTCTCCAGTGGGGAGGGAAAGAGGACGAGGCTTGCTACAGAAGGAAACCCTCCACCATCGACGCCTCCAGCTGATCAAGTATGCCTTTTTTCTTGGCTAAAACTGCCCGAGCGTAATGTGCCACTTGATTCAACTGATTTCAGCAACGCTTCAATTAGGCTATCTGGATGGAGCTCTCTCACTTTTTGGCAAGATCGCCGCGCTATTTGTCCCATCTTCTGCATGAACAAAAAAACGTAACAGGCGTCATCCTTCACACCAATGCAGAATATGCAATCTGGAGACCGTGACTTACCTATCTTGTGCAGGTAAGACTGAAAACAACCGTGTCCACTCAGTAGCTGGGTCAGGTAGAAGTCAATCTCACCATGCGTTCGACTGAGCCACTATCTCAAATCTTTGATGAGCCGAGCGGTCCATCTTCCTTTTAGCTCACGTTCCCATGATTGTTGCCATTCGTCGAGAGTTGCATCGTCTTTCATCGGGAGCAACTTTTTCTTTATTACCCTCGTGCCTTCAGAGGTAGGCTCTATTGCGCTCTCTAGCAAGGAGAGCGATGGGTATTACCCCTGCAATTACCAACACCGCTGGCTCAGAGACTGTACGGTATGCTGATGCAATCCGCAGTGCTCCTCGTCTCTGCACCAGTGCCAGCCGTTTTCGGTGCAGTTCCTTGTTGAGAGTTTCACTCCATATCTCTGCTCCATAAAGAAGCGGAGATTGCACTACACTCATTAGCAGACGCCTTTTCGTTGGACTTGGTCCCCCATGATTGGCACTGCGGCCTTGTTTCTCGTTGCCTTAATTTGCTCCGAGAAACTCAGTTTAGAGTCTATCAGCAAGCCCAGATACTAAACTGATAGTTTCGACTCTACTAATGCGTCCCCGACTCGGACTATTCTTACTCTGGGGATCCTCTTCTTGGTCAGGATGACCACTTCGGTTTTCTCTAACGCTAGGTTAAGCCCGTGAGTGGTCATCCAGCTCCTCACCCGGCGCATTAGTACATTCAGCCTTAATTGCGCTTGATCGACCGCGCACCCAGCCACTTGTGCCGCAACATCATCTGCATTGCCGATCAGTCGCGACTCTTTCGGCAGTTCAAGTCTGAGCAGTCCGTCGTAGGAGACGTTCCACAATTCTGGACCGAGAAGGGAGCCTTAGGCCACACCTGATGTGACTAGCATACTCCGACAACCTTGCACCGTGTTGTAGATCAGGCTGCGATCCTTCAGGTAGTTTCGGACTATCCGCATCAGATTTTCTGAAACTTGGAAAGAGTTTTCCAGAGCTTCCAGAATATCCGTCCATCTAGCGGAGTTGAAAGGATTCTTTATGTCCAGCGTCACTAGAAGGACTACTCGACGGTTGGATCGACTGCGTGCCTCGGCCTGTTGGACCGCACTTGCCACTTCCGCGACTGCATCTATAGTGAAACGTCCCGTTCTAAAACCATACTGCCTTGGAGAAAGATCCCCAGTGGCGTGGATAACGTTAGCGAGTCTTCTCTGTATTAGTTTCTCGAGCACTTTCCCGGCCGTGTCTAGCATGCATAACGGTCGGTATGCTGACGGCGACTCGGGAAATCCTTTCCCTTTTGCTGATCAGCATGAGTCTTGCCGTCGTCCAACGCTCAGGGAAAACGCCTTCCCACAAGCAGGCATTAAACGCACTGAGCAGCAAGTTAGGGCAAGAGTGAGATGCCAGTTGCAGTGCCTCGGCTGGAATACTGTCTGGGCCCGGAGCCTTCTTCGCGTTCATGGAGAGAACTGCTTGTTCCAGTTCGTTTCTCGTGAAGAGTGGGCAGTCTGATGTTGTTTCCCTGTTGGCGACATCAACGCAGACGGGATGTTGGGGAAACCGTAGAGCGCCGAGCTTCCGCATAACTAGTTTATAGCCCAAGCCCCACGGGTCCTTGTTCGACGAGGTTCTGTCTGCAACGGGCCTTACTCCTGTTAATCAGTTTGCGAATGCATTTTCTGGCCGACCGATATACTGCCATTCTGATGCATGCCTCGTCCTGGCTTCGCGCTCGTTGAGCTTCTCGCCGGAGTTTGTGACACTCCTTTCGTTGCTCAGCTATTTCAGTGGACCACCAGTACACTGGATGCTTTCCGTGTCTAGGTCTCCGGTGGGGCATAGATGACTTACAAGCGGAGATGATGGTACTTATTGCGGAGTTCACCATGTCTTCAGCGGTAAGTTTCCTGCAACCCGGCGATGAGCCAAGTGGTGGTAAGCATGTCATGAGCGTGTCGACAAATTTCTCCACGTCCGTCCTCTCAGTATTCCACACGAAGACGGAGCGCTGAGTGTCTGGGAGTTTAAGAACGTTGTCGCGGATCTCGAATGCTATGTACTGATGATCACTGGCCGAATAGTCCTCTAAAACTCTCCAATTGTGTGTCAAAGAGGGGAGGGACACCGAGGCGCATGTCACGTCTGGGATGATGCCCACGCAGCCCAAGCGGCGGAAAGTGGGAGTGTTCGTAGTATTCACCACGGCTAGCCCTACTCTGGCAGCCATCTGCAGGATTCCATTCCCCCTGGGATCTGCCTTAGGCATGCCCCATCCAATGGCCTTGACGTTAAAGTCTCCCCCGATAAGAACATGACCTTCTGTGCTCAAGACGGTGTCCTCCAAAGTGTTGAGCTTCGCCTGGAATGATGTTATTGGTTCGTTGGGTGTCAAGTACACACTAAAGAATGTTATTCCTGGGCAACGGACCCACACGAAACCATCTTTTCGCCCATGGCCCCGAACTCTCACTTGTGTGCTGTTTCGAACCCATATGGCACAAGTACCAGATTCATCAGGGTACCATGCTGATGAATTTTTATCTCGGTGTTATCCACTAAGCAGCAAAAGATCGGCTTTCTTATCCCTCGCAAATTGGTCAAGCAGGTCTCGGGCGTTTGTGCTCCGATGTAAGTTTATCTGTAGGACATGGGTCATTGCAGAGCTGCTTTGGCTTTGGTGAGGGCTTCTTTGAATACCCGGCACTTCCCTGTCCCTGGAATATGTCCCTGGAAAATAAGGCCCTTTGCAGCCTTGTGCTGTATGACCGTAGCTTAGGTATTTGAAACAGCGGAGTGGAACTACTCTTCGTTGTATTCTGCAGTCCACCCAACCTATTTTTATTTTGCCCATGTAGAGGAGTTTTTGGACATGTTTCTCGGTTAATTCGGCTATGGCCATGCACTGCCCTCTATTATTTTCAGCGGGTAGTCGTAATTTGATCCCAGTTAATTCGGTTTTGACGCACTCTTCCACCTCCATCCTGTCCGTAACGCAGCCAATGTCCCTGATTTCGGGATTTCAAGTGAAGCTACTGTTGCCTTTCCCCTAGAGCCTTTTTGACTGCATCCCGGAATAAGTCGTTATTTGTTGTCTCAGGTCCTAATTTTACAAGGAGGCCACCAGATTTGGTTGGCCGGACGGTTCTGATGGCAGTTTGAGTATCATCGGTCTTACAGCTCCCTTGATTTCCCGCAAAACGTCTGCGTAAGTTCTCCCATCCGGTGGTTTGACCAGCAGTGCATGCCTTAGGGTTTTGCGGCGTGGCTTGGTTCGTGGTTCTTGTTTCTTATTTGGGGTATCTTTTCCTTTGTCCCCAGGAAGGAGCTTATTATTGGTGACTTTTCCAAGGAGGAGCCTTCTGGACGCTATTTTGGTGGCCTTGGTTGACACCTCCTGGAATCCATCATTCGACGTAACCTGTCTGTTTGCTGCTTCGTCCTTCCTCCTTTTGTCTCGGTCCCCTTGGATTGGGCTACTGGCAACTCTTTTGGTAGCGCTATGCGCAGGAATAACTTGCGTTTCGACTGAGGTACTGGTCTTTTGCTCTTACTCCGCTTTAAGCTATTTGCGTCTGTAGTGCCCGATACGGTCTGAGAGCTCTTCAAGCTCTAAAATACCTTCCCTTATGTCCTTACTTATGTTTTTCTGGGTATTGCAGGAGGCTTTAATCTTTTTTACTATGTTTCCTGCCTTGCGCATGAGACGCTCTTCTTCATGCCGATCCAATACAACGAGATTGTCCTGCGCCTGGTTTTGAGGTGGGATTTTTTTGATTGCGTTAGGATCTAGAGCTCTGATGGCATCAGAAGCAGTGTCAGTGGAAGCATCGCGTCAAATCATGATCTGAATGTCATCAGTGGTCTCCGTGTGTTTCCCAGGTATAAGTTGGTCGTGCTTTTCCCCTTGTCGTACGGGACGTTCCGGCGTGCGCATTGTTTTTTTGCTGCGTCCGAATGCCACCAGTATTTCTGGTTGGTAGAGACTCTCTGTCTTTTTGTGTTCGTTCGTTTGTTTGTCGTCTGGGTTTGTTAGTTTGCTCGATGTTTTTGATTTTGTTTCAGTTGGTATTCATTTGTAAGGCATCATGCTAAAAGTGTCCCCCCTCGGAGCCGCTATCTCCACTCGTATGTGAAGTCGCTTAAATGGTCCTATGGGTATCTATGCAAAGCAGGGAGGCCATGTGAGGGTAAGCGCCAGCCCTTATGGGGACAGGTGCTCAGAGCCACACCAGCGCTAATCGGGAGTTCGTCTCAACCGAACCTACACCACCTACTTAATGGTACGAGGTTCGAACGTACACCGAGGCCTGCCTAGGTCTTACCGGGACGGAGACGGTACGATACTTATATTGAAGCCATTCGTGCGCGAGTTTCACCTCGGTGGTACTTGGTCCAAAATATCGTGTCCGCCAGACCATGTGCGCTAATTGGAATTCGTTGGTCGGTTCGTTTTTCCAGAGTCGTTACAGGGTCGTATTCCGCTGGAGGGGGCTTGCAGTGAACTCAAGGTCCTCGGGTACGTGGAGGTGACACTCCCCAAAGAATACTGGCTTCTAAGAGTACTCCTGTTGACCAGCATTCCCCCTGCGGGGGAACTGGCAATTGAATAAAATGAAGAGAAATATTTTGTTCAAAGATTTGCCCAATATACTTGCAGCTTGTTTTATGTTATGTGTAAAAATAATTGCGCTATTGTTAATTTTTTAGGCAAACTCCTTAAATTCAAATTTAAAACTTACGAGTGGAAATCCCCTTTTTTCGCCGAACCCCAACTTCCACGGTTCCTCATGCTGAACCCCACGAATAAATGGTAGGAAATGGTCTCCAAATCGCATAATGGGCTTCCCAATGGTGGGACCTTAAGTGCCGAGAATTGCCAAAAACTTTGATTGCACCTACAACTGTGCTGCTAAATCCTAATCACACTTCTTTGTATGAGACTGACTTCTACCTGACCCAGCTACTCATCGGACACGGTTGTTTTCAGTCTTACCTGCACAAGATAGGTAAGTCACGGTCTCCAGATTGCATATTCTGCATTGGTGTGAAGGATGACGCCTGTTACGTTTTTTGGTTCATGCCGAAGTTGGGACAAATAGCGCGGTGATCTTGCCAAAAAAGTGGGAGAGCTCCATCCAGATAGCCTAATTGAAGCGTTGCTGAAATCAGTTGAATCAAGTGGCACATTACGCTCGGGCAATTTTAGCCAAGAAAAAAGGCATACTTGATCAGCTGGAGGCGTCGATGGTGGAGGGTTTCCTTCTGTAGCAAGCCTCGTCCTCTTTCCCTCCCCACTGGAGAAGGAACCCCTGTAACCCGAAGGCACCGAAAGACTTAAAATTGGGAGGCCTAGCCCGAAGTAATGTGTCAAACGCTTCCAGGCTAGACGCTCCGGTTGACAGAGGAGGTTTTTAGTCGGTAGTCCAGTAGGTCCGTTGGGCCACTGGGAGTCCAATACTCAGGGCGTAAATAGCCTTTACCTCCCTACAAAAAAGAAAAAACATTTCTTTGTTAGGATGTAAGAGGGTGAAGGCAAGCATTCTGCGCTTCATGATGGAATCAAAGCAATATCCATGCCGCCGGAGTGGAGGTCAGGCAACCGGTTAACTCCCCATTCACGTACAACCGCTTAATAATTTCGAAGCCTGTAGCAGAGCCTCGGAATGGATTAGACTAACTGGGTCCTGGAATGTCGAATCCCTGGATGACCTTCGCGCAGTCAAAGACCTATTAAAACAGGGCAGCAAATCTAAATTAAACCAACTGGCAATCCAAGAAATGAACTGGACTCGAAGCCAAATTTAAGATAAAAGATCGCACACAATATTCAAAAGTGGGAAGACCACTGGAAAGCTAGCATTTGCAGTGGTCTTGATTGTTAATAGGGAGTTCAAATTGACTTTAAATCTGTTAATTGATGGTTGTGTGCAATCCATATCAAAGCGAAATTCTAAAAAAATGGCCAATAAACGTACACACCCCGGCCGAATAAAGGAACGAAAAGACGAACACAACGTTCTACAATCACCCGGAAGGACTATTCGACTCATTGTCTACAAACGACACAAAAATAATTCTGTGTAAATTCAACGCTAAAGTTGGCAATCGGAGAACGACTGATGTACATATACTCCACAAGGAAACAAATTCCAACGGCCAACGCCTGATTGACTTGGCATATAGCAGAAATCCAGTCACATTATCGCTTCACATATCGAAGCACACATAAAATGACCTGGGTATCACCGGATGGCAACACACAAAATCAGATCGACCATGATGTGATTCAATAACGTCGGTCCACGAGTATACTTCACGTTCGCACATACCTAGGAGCCAATTGTAACTCGGATCACTATTTTATCAAACTAATGTATCGATGAAAATAAGCCCTCTTCAAAAATTCGATATCGGAAGGCTCCCAACGGCATCTGTTGCCAAAGATTTCACGGAGTCCCTATACAACCAGCTGGCTCCAATCCTTTCAAATGCTTCGCTAAAAAAACACGCAACGAGCTATGGGTGGGAGTGAAACATGCAATTGAGACCATGGCAGGACAGACGATTGGACATCAAGCCCGGTGCAAAAGAAATGATTGGTTCGATGACGAACGCCACAATGCGTTTGATAAAGAGACTCTGATTTGCAAAGCATATTGTCAAATGTTCGAATAATGTCACGCGCCACTGTAGTCGTATTAAGAACAAATTCATAAAAAAGTATCAATTACGAATACACCGATAATTCTCGAAAGGGAAATAGGCATAACGTAAACATTGAGAACAACAAATACGTGTGTAAATGACACAGCGCGTAAACTCGGGAATGATCCACTTGGTAGATTCGGGATTGGTTGGTACATGTATTAAAGCGACTACAGCGAGCGGCGAAAAGAAGTATTGTGGATGAAGCGAAGTCTGGTTGCATAAGCGAAAAGCAACAGTGCGCGTTAAAAGTTGTGCGGTAATCAATTAGTGATGAAGTGAAATAAAATTGAACGTGGATAAAAAGCCAGTGAAAGTAATTGTTACAATTAAGTCATTAAAATGAAAGTGAATTAATGAAGTTGTAATTAAGCGAAAATAATTAAATTAATAATTAAATAAATTAAATTAATAATTAAATAAAAACAAGTGTTAGTGAAATTTATTAAAAGAGTAAATTTTAAATTATTATAGTTCGTGGGTGTTAAATTCACTTTTGCGAACATTTGCGAAGCAAACAGGTCCCGCACCAGGGAAAGCGCAAATCTCAGAAGAGTTGCGAATAAAATAATTAGAATTAGGAAAAGAAAATACTTTGACGATAAAATTGAGGAGCTACGATGTAAATTTAACGAGTAACAACTTCCAGCAAATCTGACAACAAGAACATATGCAGAACGAGCAGAGCCAATGAACATATGCTAAAGAACAACACAACACTATAATTGGGGAGTATCAAGGTGGCTTTGGAGCTGGTACACCAATTTTTGACTATCAAGCAGGTACTTTAAAAGTGCAATAGCGATTTCATTGACCATTCCAGATTTTCATTGACTTTACACAAGGATACGACAGTATTGGTCTTATAGTACGCGTTGCTTTCCCAGCTAAATTAATCCGTCTTACCAAAATGACAATGACGTCGACAATCTCCCAAGTCCGTTTCAATAAACTACCTATTTGCCACAAATACCGAGGAGCAGGGAGATGGGCTGGCCCCTTTGGAATTAAATCTGGTTGTGGAATACATTATAAGAAAGCTACCTGTCGATACAAGAGGTACAATATTATACAAATCAATCCAAGTGATAGGCTATGCAGTGCATTAATATTTTGTCATCGTCGCTACTAACCGCCAATCACTCTTAAAGAACCTCGACCGCGAAGCAAAACTAAAAGTGCTACAAATCAATGAGAATAAAATGAAGGTCATGACGTAGTCCAGAAACTCCAAAAATCCCCAAAATATCACAGTCAGCGTTTCTTCACAGTTCTGACGGTTATAAGAACAGCTGCACATGCAGAAAATCAAAGCTCAAGGTATACATGGCCATGGGACAGTAACACAAGCATACGCAAATATATTGAACGCCTTTGAGCGACGTGTCCTTAGGCGGATAATTGAAACGAAGTAAGACGGGGACCAATGGTGACTTCGATAGAACCATGAGCTGTATGCATTTTTTGACGGGTCGTAAGTCTCAGTGCTTGAACAATAAGACTGCAGAAGCTGCAATGGGCTGGTCATATGAAGCGTATGGACGAGCAACGGATACCCAAAAAGGTATTCGTTTGGAGAACTGACGGGCGGAGACCAGTGGGAAAACTGGGGAAGCGGTGGTCTGACTTTGTTGACGTAGACGGTTAAGCGCTGCTCGTGTTTTAAAATTGGAGGACGTGGCCAATAGACCGAGACAGTTTGGGTGGCTTGTTGCAGGAAGCAAAGGCCCGAATATGGCTGTAGTGCCAAGAAGAAGAAGGATAAAAAATATTTGGGTACCACTAACAATAATATATAACTCATGTAACGAAAGTAAGTATACAGGAAGAATGAAATGTAATTGTTTAAAATTATTTGAATGATACTTGTACTCCTAGAACTTGGTGAAGTTTCCTTTTGCCTTTCTTACAGCTTTCATTCGTATTGACATCTAGCTTACTGAATTCCGGGATGGATTGGGGCTAATTATAAACATTTTTTCTTTACGGTCCCGTATTAAGTCATCTTTATACTATATTCTATGCTTCCTCGGCTGGAAATTGAGATGTTCCCATCGATGCTCAATAACAATTATAATGATTGCGGACGAATTCTCAGCTGACTCGGAACATTTTATAATGGCCATTCTCCGACGACTTGTGCGGTGCTTACCGTCATTGTCTTCTTGGAAGGTCTGAATCCCTCTGAAACCAAGTTCCAACCACGAGCACGCAGATTTTCTTTTAGGATGTTTAAATACTCAGATCGATCTCTTATAGAATCAATATATTACAAATTTCTAAGCTCTCATGCTGTCATACAACCCCGAACGATTACCGATCTTTCTCCATGCTTTTCAGTTCCAGTCAGCTTCGAGGCATAATATTCTTCATTGACTTTCCTCCAAACTTTTTCTGTTCCGTCTGGTCCATGATTTTAATCTTGCTTTTGTCGGCAAATATTGCTGTATTCCGAACTTGTACTTCATGGCGAACATGAGCTTTCCTAATTGTAATCGGTTTCGCTGGTGGATTTTATTGAAGAAGGGTTTTTTACTAATATAATGGCCATGATATTCAGGATCTTGAAACAAACGACACATGGGATCGGATTGTATGCTTACCTGTCTCAATTGTTATCTCCGGAAGTACTCTCGGAACACTAATTTTAAGATTTTTTGTACTTTTCGAATAATGAGGCGTTTTTCTTCCTTCGCGATCTTCATTTTCTATTCTCCTCGTGGTTTTGAATTTCTCAATTGCCTTCTAGATAGTTGCTAGAATCTTCTCTAAAGTTTGTGTTTTTTGCATGGAAGTGTTTCACAATTATTGCTTTTAATTATTTTGTCTTTTCTTCTTTGTGCTATTGTTTGATATTTTGTTGATATTTTCTGCATAATGGAAATTATTATTTATTTGACTTGATTGAAAAACGTTTTTCAGAAATAAATAAACAAATGTACCGCTCTTAATAACGCAGGTCTGCTTCCCGATGTGATTAAACTCGAAATGACGGATGGGGATACATATTTTGGCAATGTGAATGTGTCTAGCGTTCTAGGAACTGCAATTGGTGGCAAACAGAACTCACAACCAATGATTTTTTTACATAGTCATTATTTCCTCAAGCACTATATTAAAATAATGGGTCTGTCCTGTCTTTTTTGAATTACTATACATGAGCTCATCTAACCCTTCACCTTGAGGAATGCTGTTCCTCAGTCAAGTGCCATACAGGCGGTCTTCTTCGTCTCCTTAAAAAACTTGAGTGTGTATTGGATAAAACGTGCGTTAGTATATATTCAACCGTAGAACTTTGGCTTTACACGAATTTGTCATAGTGGACCCACCGCATTTTATTTTACTTGATGTAAGAATGTATACCATTCTTCTTCTTAACACCACAGTTCTTCTCTGGTCTTCGTTTCCTGCAACTAGCGCCTCCACCAGTCTCGGTCCATTGACCGCTTCCTCCAATTTTGAAACGCGAGCAGTGATGAACTGTCTTCGTCAACAGATTCAGATCAGTGTTTCTTCGGTTTCCCTACTGGTCATCAGTTCCCAAATGAAACCCTTTTCGGTAGCCGTTGTTTGTCCGTACGATTCATAAACCCAGCTCATTGTATCTTCCACAGTCTAACAATAGTGAGGACCTCAGCCTCGTCAAAAATTTCATACGTATTCGCCATTGTTCTCCGATTAGCTTCGCTCCAAATATCCGTCTCTGGAACCGTTGCTCAAAGGTGTTCAATATATATAATGTCTATTGAGAAAATTTATAGGTTAAGTCAATTAAAACATCACTGAGTTTCACTAAAAAATTGAGTTTTTTTATTAATTTTGACAACTTATTTACACTATTTACACTTCTTACCTAAGAAATAGAGAAACAACATTTAGTGTTTTTTTATCCAAGTCGACTCCAAATTCTTTTCCTTTGAGTTATTTCTGAACACTTTCTCAGATTTTCATACCGGTTAACAATATGCTCTACATATCATACTTATCATCTGATTATCATTTCATTATCATTTGATTATCATCTATTATCAGCACCTCATCGCCCCCATCTCCTTGCTTAAGTTCGGTATTTGTGTCAAAGGCGTCAATGAATTGGTTATTGATATGAACCTGGGAGGCTGTCACAAGTCATTTTTATTTTAGTAAGACAGACGAACTTAGCTTGGGATACCAAAGCGAAACATTATTTGATACAGTACATTTCGATCAATACTGTCGTATGCTTGCTTAATGTCAACGAAAATCAGGCAAACATCTATGTTGGACTCCGAGCATTTCTCAAGTACCTGCTTGACAGTACACAATGATTTTGACAATCTGGTTTAATTTCGTAAGATCTTCAAAATTATTATTAGTTTGCTGTACAAAGTAGTGATATGCCTCTATTGTTGTCGCACTATAGCTTGTCACCTTTTTTGCGGATATGGAATATAATTGATTGGCTCCACTCGTTTGGCATATGTTCCTGTTGCCAGATTTTCTGGATAATTTTGTGAATTGCTTTCTGAATACTGCTGCCACCATATTTGATAATCCCACTGGAATCTCATCGATTCCCGGAAATTTATTATTCTTTTGGACTTTGATGGCGGAACAAACTTCTTCCATAGATGATGGCCAATTCAAACTCATCTATATCTATAGGCTCCAATTCCCTGGAGCTGTGCGGAGCATTGAAGAGCGTATTGAAATATTTAGTCCATCTCTCTTTAATTCTGCTTTCGTTTGCGATAATGTTGCCGATAACATCATGGTAGAGCGTGGTCTTGGGTTAAGAACTTTGCATCAAGCTTTTGACCACTTTGTATGCTTGTCTTGTGTCCTCAATCGGTCGCCATAGTAATTTCTTTTCTGAATTATAATTATCTTATTTGCTCCTCTACTGAGATTTTTATACTCTTCTTTCTTCGTCCTTGCTTTTGTACCTATATACTTTTTGCACGCCTGATTCTATTTATTGAACGTATCCTGGTTTTCGCCATCGAACCGAACTTTATGTCCGATCGTCTCTTCTGTCACGGTCTTAATTGCCGTTTTCACATCCACAAATATTTGGTTGCGTATTACACGCATCCTTTGTCACGCATTTCACACCTGAAACGTGACCTGCGGCATCGACCCCACCTCCGCTTCGATGGGTGTGGGTTGCGTATCTCCTCGACACACTCATCGGAACAGTCCCAAGCCTGTGTAAAGGAAGAGCGTAACATTCCTACAAAATGCTGTTTTTACAGTCAATGTAGCTCCAGAAACATAGGGATGTAAGATACCCAACAACCTTGTCTACCGCGATAAACGCGATAAACGCGATTCTTATCCCTGGGCACAATATTTTTACACTAATAATGAAAACATCCTTTTCTCTTCCCACTCTCACTACAAAACGGTCTCACTGCTAAGCAGGGTTAAAGCTTTTCAGTGGACAAGTCCACGCATATAAATGCGGGGGCCGGGCTGGGAGTAAGTTCAACCGACATGTATAACTCTGTTTATCGCTGGTCATGTTTAAGGGGTAAGCAAGAGACTGATGTCTGCTGAACTGAAGCAGCAGCTCGAGGACAGTCCTCCTACACTGTAAAATGTGGTAAAGATCCCCAAGCTAAGGTGGAACAGCATATGCCGAAGGCTGTGTGGCCAAGGGGTACTTGGTCCTAAATATGCGAACTCCGGATACCGTGGGAACCTCTGGTTTCAAATAAGATCCTTACCACGGTATGTCGGCTCTGCCGGGGTGGACAACTTTTTCCAACCTACTCGTGGGAATGAAAATTGAACCCAAAAATAACAAAAATCAAAATCAAGACGAGGTGTTGGATCCTTTTAAGGGTCGAAATAAGCTGATGAGAACATCGCCAACCTTAGAAAGGTTGTTCGAATCCACACCGAGGACATAACACTCGGTAAGAGCGGAAGAATACCTCCATAAAGAGGAAGCAGAAGGGTGCAAGCTAAAGGGCAAAAGCCAAGGCCAAGCGCCTTTTAATAAAAAAGGTAGAAACTGTTGAACTGTCACCTCCACCCCACCTACAGAGAATACGTCTGAGTGGAAAGGGAGAACTGCTAATGGTCCCGCACTCCCTGAAAGGGGAGGGGGAACGACACCCCAGTACAGGCACACATCCAGTGGAAATCCAGGTGGGCGAGATGACCCACTAAGGAATTGACTCGGTGGGGCGGGTGTAAAGTGGTATCTGCGATTCCTGTCGTGTCGAGGCTAGGAAGATGGCAGTAGATCGGAAGCCGGGACTAGGAGCATCCAACTCCCCGTTTTGCAGGGGAGGAATAGGAAATCTGCACCGGAACCGATTGTAAAAATTCAAGGGTTAGGGAAGACAACACCTAACCCGGTTGACCAGATGAGAAAGCGAGATGGAGACTCGTTTATTCCTAAAAGCCAACAATTGAAAAAGCGACCACGAATACCGGAACAACGAAGCACCCGTTGAAGCTAGTACCAGTTACTCAAGCACGCTAAAATGGCTCGAGGGAGTAGTTTTAAAGTTAACCACTTCAGAGTGAGTGGAAATGTGTGTGAAGAAGGAAAAAGACATCCCTAAAGCCCACATAATACATATATACCTCCTAAAAAGTGAAGGGTGGCCAGCAGAGGCTCTACTCAGAGCGCTGGCAGCCTCGAAAAAAGGCCTCATTACGAGGCAATGGAAGGTCCTCAGCGTACGCGCTGAGGGAAACGGTCAATTGCTGGAGTTGATGAACGTTCAGCCAACTTCATCAACAAGCAAAACGCCTCTCGAAGATATAGGTGGGGCAGAATAAATGTAGGCGGACTAAAGAAAGTGGAGACAACCTCCACGGCTTCGGATGAGCCGAGGCGGGTCGCAACTCCTGGGGCGATCGCGGTGGAGCCTATTCCTCACGCAGCGGTTGTAGTGTGGCTGGCTTTGTCTTGGACTGCTGGCAGAGAGACCACTCTTCCCACAGCGGTTGCAGTGGAGCCTGCTCTGCCCGTAGCTGATGCAAGGGAGCCCGTCTTTCTGATGGTGGTTGTAGCGGGTCGGCAGTGGTCGTGACCAATGTCGGGAAGCGTGTCGCAAGCTCCCGTCGCAGTGGCAGAGATGGAGCATGCTCCGTATACCGCTGTTGTGAGGAGGCCTGGCCCTCGTACGGAGGGTGCGACGGGGCTTACCTCCGCGACTGCTGCCGGGATGGGGCTACTGATTCCGCAAGCGTTGGAGGGGGTCTGAGATCCTGCAGCATCAAGGAAGCTCTCAGATAGAGTTGAACGGGGTACAGCAGCGGTTCCAGGATGGGAGAAAGAACCTTATCAGGCCACCTTGCCGGATGAGCTGGCCCTGTCAGTCCTGGAAATAAGCTCTGACAAGGATCCCATAGCTGAAGAAACAGAACTTGCACTCACCGTTTCCAAAGAGAAATAAACGAGGATGTAACTCGTTTAGCACAGGTGAACCGTGATGAAGGTTCGGCTGTCTTGGTACAAATGTTCACAAAACAAAAAATAGGACTAGCACTGATCTAAGATCCCTGTACTCAGGAGATCTCAGGTATACTCAGGAGATGCGGAAAACATTCCACCACTGGAAGTACAAAGGCTAGTAGCACACTGTGAGAGAAAAAATATTCCATTCTTGATTGGATGCGAGCTTTGAGCTAGGGAAGCACTGAATCAAAGAGGTAGTGAGCTATACGAGGGAGTTACACCTTTGTTACTAGAATACGCAATGAGGTACTGGATATGACTATCAGTAGTATGACTCTGGACACTTTGTATCCGAGGAAACCTCAATGTCAGACCATAAAATTCTGAGGTATGACCTGAATGGGATGATGATGGAACCCATCACCACTTGGAACCCAAGACGCACTAATTGGATATTGTATACCACTTGCTTGCGGGAAAATCTCCAGCAATCTCTACCAAACGGACCCCCAAAAATAGTCTTGAACTTTACCATCCTGTAGATGAAGTTAAGAAGGCTATTGAGAATGCCATTGAGGAAAGCTGTCCTGAACGCGTCATAATTGGATAAATAACCCATGTGGTGGAACGAAGGACTAGCCAAACTTAGAGTGGAGGTGCGGGAACTCTACAGTAAGGCAAAAGATACTAACGATTGGGAAGAATACCATAGAATTCTAATACACTATGCGAAAGAAATCTCAAGGGCAATACGTCACAGTTTCAGTTTTTTTTTTTTGCGAGCATGTTGCGAGAAACACGTATAGCAGCTAGACTACACAAGGCCATGGCAAAGCAGGGAAATTACTTTTTGCACTAAGGAAAAGTGAGGGCAGTTTCACCGAAAATGAAAAGGAGAAATTGCTCATAGAAACCCATTTCCCGGGAAGCTCTGTAATAAATTAAGGGATTGATTAGATGGTACAAGACAAAAAATCAAGCAGCTCGGAGCAGAAGGAGGCTGCGACCATATGTGCAGAAAAACGAAAAAGGTGGGCTTTAAACTCTTTCCAGCCCTTTAAATCCCCGGGAGTTGATGGGGTTTATCCAGCCCTTATTCAGAAGGAACAGAATTTTCTTATATCGCACCTGGTACGCCTGTTTAGAAGTAGCCCGGCATTGCATACCAAAGCCATGGAGGCAGACGGAAGCAGTATTTATACCCAAAGTGGGCAGAAATGATAAGACTAATCCAAAGGCGTGCCGGCCGATTAGTTAAGAGTCATTTATTTTCAAAACGATGGAGAAACTGGTAGATTATTATATTAGGACAACTTACCTAGTAAAATATCCACTACATTAAAATCAATAGACAACGCACTGTACGAATTGACTCACAGAATCAAAGAATCCTTAGAACAGAAAGATGTATCACTAGCTGCATTTCTTGATATTGAAGAGGCCTTTGACAATACCAGCCACGATGTGGTAAAGAGGCCGCTGATGAAAGGGGAGGTTAATCCAACCCTTATTCGCTGGCTGTCATCCTAAACTCATCCCCACTTCATTTGGTGATAGAAACAGCAGTGACATCTACAATGTCAAGAATCTTCCATGAAGGAAGAGAAAATTGCCTCAGAAGGGGGCACAAGGACCAGGCTAAACTAGTGAAGGTGTCCCCATTCCTTTATGCACCGTCGTATTGCATAACGTCGGCAGTCAGCTTTCACAACAACTTTTGTGTAGTGCTGAGTGACAAGACGCAATGGAGCGTTGAAACCAATATACACCTCATAAGACAGAATTAAATCAGGTGGTATACGGATGGCTCCAAGACATCTGAGGGAACAGGAATTGGATAATTTGGGCCAGGCACCAAGTACTACCAATCGATGGGAAGTATGCCAAGTATTTTTCTGGCTGAGGTCTATGCCATCGCTGTATGAGCACAATTCAGCATAGACAGATGATAAAAAGGCAAAACTAAAGCTATAATATACGTTAGCCAAGCAGCCTTAAAAGTACTAGAATCCCCGGTGATTACATTGAGAATGGTTCGAGATTGTTGCAATACACTCAATAAATTGAGTGCGGACAAAAGGGTTACCCTATACTGGGGGCCGGAGAACGCAGGTATCGAGGGCAATGAGCAGGCGGACCAACTGGAGAGCAAAGGAGCATCGACAGCATTCATCGGTCCTGAAACTTTTAGAGCAACTGAAATGAATTTTATTCACAGGGCCCTAAAGGAAACTGAGGATAGAGAATGAAATAGGCTCTGGAATGGACTTCCAGGGCTTCGAGTGTCGAAGATTTTCCTCGACGCTTATGACGAGAAGAAGTTTCGAGCGTGCGTCGAAATGAATAAAAGAAAGCTAAGGGTCCTGACTGGGATCTTCACGGGGCATTGCACACTCGGAGGGCATCTCAAAAAGATGGGCTTGGCAGCAAATGATGAGTGCAGATTTTGTGATCCTGCGGAGGAGACACCGGTGCATCTGCTGGCATACTGCGACGCACTGTCCTGCAGTGGAAGAGACAGTTTAGGAAGCTGCTTCGCTGTCGAGGAGGATTTGGGACGCCTTAGGCCGGAGCAAGTCATTGACTTTCTTAGAAAGAACGATCAGCTTGAGGTGCTCTAGGCGTACCGAAAGCGGGGGCAGCATCCGGACGAAAAAGAAAAACGACACCGCCTGCTTATTTTTTATTTTCGGTTGCATCGGAATATGATTTGTTGCCCGGTGGCCAACATCCTCAACTGAATAACAGCAAAATAAGCATTTCATTCCCTGCTTTCGATCAAACGACGAACACGAGGACCAGTTGAGGCACCGTGTTAACCACCTCAACAGAATGAGCACCCTTCCACCCTTTTTTTTTCGGGAAATCAGTTTCGCTCCCAACTAAACAGTCCCTAAGGATAATCCTATGAAGCTCACGAGTACGGGTGGTGAAAGTACATTGTACGAAAAAGGAACTGACCTGCCTGCAGTTATCAATGGAATTCTAGTGCTTCAGATTGTTCATATATGCGTGGACCTGCTCTTCAGTATATTCTAAAAAAGAGTACTTGAATCTCGCGTGATTCATGCTAATCAGCAGGGGGAATGGGAATCCTGAATCAACAGCTCTGAATCACGGCATATACTAGACATGGGCACAATCGTTTTTGAAAAAACCTTCTGGAGAAGACCCACTGACGCGATTCGTGCTGTCAGGGATTTATTTCTATGGCAGTGTAGTTTCAGAGTAGACTGCTAGACCATCGATGAAACCGGAGAAGTGATGGGCAATACAATAAAACGAGTTATCCTGGTTATTCTTTATACAGTTTTTAAGTTACTGACCAGCGTTGTTCATTGCTCAGGCACTTTGGACTCAAGAATGAAGATATCATGGGGACAGGCTTGTTAGCAAACGGTCTTAGAAACATTTTTTTTTGTCTTTGTTCTAAAATGAAATCATCCTCGTCTTTTCTTTTTTGAAATTTTATCAATCGTTTATTGGTTCCCTGAATCTCGGTACAAATGGAAAGTTCAAAACTGACAAAACTTGGTTGAACAAGTTCAAACACGATAAGGTATAGCTTGTAGAATACAGAGCAGCAAGAGTGTCAACGCAAATTCGTAAAACCGTGATACGTGCATACACAAAAATCCGTCAAAATTGTTGGGAAAGTATGACACACCCAATTCCTTCAGTATTATCCGACGCTATTCATTTTATCAATTAACAAACAAGCATTTAAAAAAGAAAATATCTTTAACAAGCGTGGTGACGCAGTAAATGGGATCAATGACTCTAATCGCCCCAGCGGTTATTTTACAGGAGACCTTTCATGAGACCTGAAGACTCAATTCATCGGGCAGACAAAGAGTGGAAGGCAAAGCGAAGTATAAATAATAAAAAGGACATCCTTTGTATCTGGCATCTTTGGGAAAGCAATCTCTCATGACTGCGGAAGCGAGGGTTGCCTGTAAAGAACATCTGCAGCAAAGAAAAACACAATTCCAGCATTAAAACCCACTTGAAATGTGAGAGGATCCGACAGTATGCGAAGAAAGCAAAGAGAGTAATCAATTGCCAAAATGAAGATCTACGCCTAAAGATATTACGAACTCAATTATGCCTGCCAACAATTCTTCTATGCTTCTACAAAGACCATGGCATCGTAAGCTCCGGAGATCAGGTGGTCACTTTAAGGCAGAAATAGCAAGAAATTTTGGGGAATCCTTTCCCTTATAGATACCGCCACGTTGGGGCCATTAGCGATGAAATATCAGTGATAAGTCCACTTTCGACAAAAAAAAAATCAAGGAGACAGTCTCGTCTATGAGGGTCACCAAGGTTTCATGTTCCGATGGTTTTCCTGCTGAGGTGGTTGGGATTGGCTTTCGCCTATGCACAGACCAACATGTTCCATTCCAGAGTGCTGTCATGTGACGTGACTCATGCTTATCAAAAAGTTATAGGGGAGTTTTCAGTAACCAGCTGATTACTTGGCACTGGATTTAATAGACATGGCCGAGAATGTTCTGGAAAAACTCATCAAGAAATACCCACTGCCGTGATTTATTTTTTCAGTATCTACCTTAACACTATTATTTATCAATTGTAGTTAGTTCACAGTAGTATAGCTTCACAGTTATAGAACAGGTTGCTCTACCAGTCCAGCGCCAATAACCACACAGCAGTTCGACACAGCAGATGGTGCCAGCATTCAGCAACCAGCAGCAGCTGGTTAATCTTTATGTCTCCTAATGTAATGGCTTCATATTATTAAAATGCTAGAAAATCGTTTTCAACTTCCAGAACAGCTGGTGCGGATTGGGACGAACTATCTGTCCGCCTACGTTATGTCACAATGAAGGTCTCCATCCTTGAACCTGCGGAAAATCTGTTGTTCTCCTAAGACAGATTGTTCTGAAATATTGGGATGACGCTCTGAGTAGGGAGTTATATCGAAAGCTGTTGGCACAGATATTGAAAACTATCGTTTGTGACTGAAGGAGTGATAGGTATCCTTCTCTTTGCTAGAGGGAGTGAAACATATAACGGGACAGCAAAGAATAGTTCAGAGAAGCGGAGGCCAGAGAAACGAAATAAGGCTCTCTGAGCGATTGACATAAATCTTCAGAGTGCGACACTAACGCATGTTGGATTGTACGTCTGGTCCCTGATCTGACTCCATGGCATAATTGAGTGCATGATTTACTTCACACAGCTCTTGAACGTCCATAAACGTTAACTGTCTAAGATTGCTAGGTCACGGTTCCTCATGCACATATCTAACATAGTTGGTTGACACATTTCAAATATTTTTAATGCTACAAATTTTCAAAAGGGAGAGTAAGCAGCGTGGTGGTCCTCTTCAGCCAAATTGGAGACCAACTACGATTTGAAAATGGCATAACTTGGCAGATTATGCTCAGGCTTTCCGAAAACTTTCGAGATGGAGGGATCTGAGTTCTAGCACATAATTTCCTTCATTCTTGCTAGAAAATGGATACCCATAATATGATAGATCTAGTTTGCCTTGAAGTTATTTGTCAAACGGTTCCAGGCTTAGTTCGCAGGTTGAAATTGAAGATGTTCGGATGGTACTCTGATGGATATCTGATGCAGATTCTGAGGGACTATCTGAAGGACTGCAGTTTCTTCTATGACGCGAATGAAGATAAATATAGGGTGAACGTTCAGAGTTGCACTCTGATTCTCGGCTTGAACATGCGGAACATATAATGAACTACTGAGGCTACACTCGGAAGTCACGTAAGCGTAAAACGCTTACGCGTAAAGGCAGACGCTGGAAGAAACTAAAGTGATCCAACCGACAAAGAATTCATTTCCCAGAGCTAAACCAATCAAAATTAAACGTATCAAGTTAAACGTATAAAAAAAAGGCGCTGCTGGAATTAAAACTAATAGTGAAATACCTAAGCATATTGCTAGACTCGAAGATTCGTTTTTCCAAGTAAAATGGGCCAAACGCGGACATGACTGCATCGTGTGTAAACGCAGTTCTTCGGGTAATTGCAAATAAATGGGCCGATTGCGCATAACATTTTGTTTATCTGAGCTGAAATATGGGACCCTGTGTTAACCAGTTCACAACTAATTATTTCAACAAAGTTTAAAGCGAAAAAAAAAACAAGTTCAATATTCAGCGTGACCACACTTCTAGGCAACAACCATTTTCAGTCTCTGACATCGAATCGACGTTTTTGTGTAATTTCTGAGGTCATTTTGGCCAATTTCTCAAGGAATGCTGTTTTTAGAGCTTTGTTGAACGATACTTTCCGTTTTCGGATATTTTATTCAAAATGACCGACAAAGTTTCAATGTCGTTCAGGTCAGGCGACTGTACTGGCGGTGGTATAATATGCGGACAGGAACAAATCAATCTTTGTTCGTAATTGAATTCATCTTCGCAAAATATATCTGAAAATAAATGAAAAAATTTCCTTTTAATTTTGCGTTTTAAATTTTTTATTTATCGTAATCGATTTTCGACCGTTATCGTTCGGTCTTCTTCAGCGATTGTTTTACTTAACCTAGAAATTCTACTTATATACTCCTTAATTACCTTGAGAGGTGTTTCAACAAGAGGGTAATTAAAATTTACTTTATTGGAATTCTTATTTTTATTACATTTGGGGAAATTACTTAACTAATTATCTTAAAGAGCCAGGATTTGCAATTACCTGCGTCGTTGTTCAATAGCACGGCTTTTTCTCTGAAAATGGCGAGACTTTCTATTGCATCCAATTCTCTCATATCATAAAACAATCGCTCAAGAAGACCGAACGATAACGGTTGAAAATCGATTACCATAGAAAACAAATTTAAAACGCAAAATTAAAAGGAAGTTTTTTCATTTATTTTTCAAATCAATCATGTTTGTGCAGTATCATATTTATGCTTCAGGTCATATGTTGGTAGAATCTTGATAGAATCTCTTGGTAGAAAGTCATAGCGAACACCCAGGTCTTGACCACTTTCAAGCAAATTTGAAGATATTGCAACTCCTCCATTGTTGTCTGTCGTCAAGCAGGCCGAAACCATGACGCTACAACTTTCATGTTTGACAATTGCTTTTAAATTTTTTGCTTGCAAATCTGTAATTTGCGTATTCCAAATAAGTGAGGCACTGTCAGTTCCAAAAGCGTTACATTTGAACTCGTCGGCGAATAAAACCGTATTATGAAATAAAGAATCCTTTTTCAAATGTTTCTCGGCCAATTTAGAACGACACATTTGATTGTTGGCGTTAATGAACGGTTTCTTGCGTGGTATTCTTCCGTTAAAACCATATTCCCGCAGTCCACGGAGAGTAGTTTTCGAATGGTATGATTTACTCAACTCAGCTACCATTTCACTGGCAATTTATCAAGCCGATAATCTTGGACTCTGCCGGAGTTTTCGGACAATGTGGCGCTCACCAGTCGTGCTTAAAATTTTGTCGCGGCCTTTTTAACATTTTAGTACGTCATACTTTCAGAGATGTCCCATTTTCTGTATATGAGGACCTGCACTTTGCCCCCACTAAGTTCAATATTCTCACCAATTTCTCTGGGTGAACTTACGTTTCTGCATGATCTTTGGAGAAAACCAGCAAGACTGATCTTGTTCAAGATACAAATATAATGATCAACACACGGAAAGAGAAAAAACAGTTGCATTACAACATAACGGTTTTTTGCACTGCAGCAAAGAATTTAGTCGGTTCGTTTTTCATTTTTATTTGCTATAAAGTATTTTGAAAAATGTGAAAATATAAATAAAGTCATGTCAAATTCGTTTGAACGTTAGCGTAGTTAGCTTGTAATATAATTAATATTGTTTAGTTTAGATTTGACAGGCGGTTAAACACTTTTTTACATGCTGATCGCAATGAGCTTTGAGCCATTATTTATAGGTTTTGTGTATGTTTATTCGGACAACCGATGAACTCCGATTGCTTATTTTGAAACTAAAACCTAACAGCCTAATTGCAGACAATATTTTTTTTTTCGATAATTTTAAAAAAGAAGGGCTGCTTTGGACATCCTGTATTTTCAAATTTATTTTCGGAGAGGAAAACATGTTGTACTTATGATTTTTCTTTGAACTCACAATACGTGATTTGTTTTGAAGTAAATCATAAAATCAGACAGTCTTAAATTCAGGATATCTCTGTTGTGAGAACACATCCGTGCGAACAATTTTAGAAGGTTCCTCAAACAACTGCAAACCGCAGCAATCGTATATCAGCAATATTAATAACGTGCAAACACTATGGAACCATAATTTCTCTGGTTTGGTTTCCATCGGTTAAGAACTAGAACATTCCAAACTTGAATGACAATTTAACTATCATTCACATATTGATTTCCTGTAAAATGGAAAACCATTTGTCGTGCACGCTCTATATTCACATTTCTATACGCGCGAGATACATTTGCAGGTATCATTGAAGTCACTGGGTAGTAAAGTGACAGGAAGTCGTATCTAGGTTGTATCTATTAGTAAAGTACTGTGGTCTTTTCATTTACTCTTGCATAACTTATTTAATGGCTTCCACTACGCTATCGGACGTCACTTATTAAGGGCATTCTAATTGCGATGCAATCTTCTTACCTTAAAGCTAACTTTCAAATGTGAATAATGCTAAGTAAGAGTGCAAACGTAATGTGATTTTACTGGCCAAAACAGACATCCTCAGATGGAAAGAAAGTGAAGAGAAACGTTTTATTCTAGCAATTACCTCTCGTACTCAACAACATATGCATTAATATATCAACAAAGCTGCTACATGAGACTGAATAAGGTATTCAAAGCTAGAATCACATATGATAGTCAGCTAGTAAGTGTTATATTATCTAGCATAACACTTATTCTTGTAATTTCTATTAAAAGTTGCGTAAGTCATGAGCGTAAATCATGTGTCATCATAAATCAATGAGCTGGTTAACACCAGCAAATGGAGATCTGAAATAGAATATCGCATAAGCAGCCTCCCCTGGAATGGTTCGCTGAATTACTTCCAACTAGAAGTCTCCTTATGCGTCAAATTCGGTGAGGGTGGTCTTCTCAGGTGAAAAAGATAAAGGGATCAAAAGTCATAATCAAAAACGCTTATGTTTTCTCCATCAACAAACCAGCAGAGATGTTCTTTCTTTGTAAATATGACTGCTCAAATAGAGATAGAATGATGTGCTGTACAGTTTCGTTTTCTTCTTGATCTTAATCTCCTTCCCACTGCACCAACAAAAATTTTCCTTAAAAGAGAACAAATATTCGGCCAGAACTTATGCAATATCAAGAGTGCAGACTATCAAGAACACCATTGAAAATTAGCATTCCTTGGGGAACGCTACCCCCGTGGGTTACCGAGGATAAGATGGAGGTTGCCACGAGGCTCCTCCAAGAACAATCAGAAACGACCCTGATTGAATCTGAAGTACGCTTTGAACTGAAATCGACGCTTTAGGCTGGCGGATATGATGGTTTGGACCAAGTTGCTTAGCACGGTAAAACAGAGGAAAGACTCAAGCCAAGAAAAAGTCCAAAAAGCCACGAATAAGATCCCGACAGCAGACACTGCTCGGGAAACTCCAAGATAGCTGATCATACGCAGCCGCGCTGCAAGATATCAAGGGAAACATTCGGTTCGAAAACAACAATACAGACAATGAAGCGGTACGGCGAGCTCGGTTGGGTGATACACTTGTGGAGTTCGGAGCAAAGGGCGACAAAAAAGCAGGATTCTGTGATGCAGTCAAGGAGGTTCATGGCAAAACCGGATCAGTGGCCACGCTCGAGCCGATGGCAATAATGGAAATTCGGGCAACGACTGCCCGACGGACCTGATCAAGGTAGAAAAGACCATCAAAAGGGAGCTTCCTTTAGTGGGCAGGATGATAATGGGGCTGAAACCAGAAAACCATTTAGAGCACTATCCATTGAGGCCATAATCGACCTCTCCCAAAATACATCGAACAATTATTGAGGAAGGGCAAATTATAACTTGGCTAGCTCAATTGCAGAGTGCAACGAAGGGCAGCGCCCCGCCGGTGCTGCAAATGCCTTGCAATGGCCACACTGGGGTGAAAAAAACCCGATAGGAAATCCCTATGCTACAAATCAGGTGAAACGGGACACAAGAAAAAAAAATTTTAAAAGCAAGCATAATATGTCCTTTGTGGCGATGTTGCCCCAGGAGCGGATCTTGAGCGTCTTGGGATCAGGAAAGTATTGGTTTTCCAGGAGGCCATCGCCAAAGCAAAAGCAAATCTCCGATGAACCGTGTTCTTCCGATACACCGTAGTACTACCGCACAAATTTTTTCGCGAGCAGTTCGCCAGGGGTTTTTTTTTTTTTTTTTTTGTTTGTGCGGTGAAGGCTATTTACGCCCTGAGTGTCGGACTTCCCCGCTACCAGACTACCGACTAAACACCTCCCCTGTCACACCGAGAACCTAGCCTGGAACTGTTTGTCACATTACTTTGGACTAGGCCTCATTAATCATCGCTTAGCGATGTCTTCAGGCTAAGGGAAATCTCTCTTCACGGATGGATAGGAAAGAATTGCGATTAGTAACTATAATATTGCGTTACAGAGATGTTCCCTCCCTCGCCAAGCGATCCATTATGTCCTTCTTTATAATGAGTATTGTCCGTACGTAATGCAACACACAGTTCCAATTGTCCTTTGATTTCATCATTTTTCCCGTTGAATTTTCTGGGGAAATTACGCCAATTTTCTCCGAGAGATGCGACCGGAGTCTTGTGAATCTATTACACGTAAATAACGTTCGGCAGGCGTCATCCGTCATCCCGGGCAGAACACGCAAGTTGGGGATGGTGTCTTTCCAATCTTATACAGGTAAGACTGAAAATACCCGTGACCACTGAGTAGTTGCGTCAGATAATAATCAGTCTCACCATTCATTCTGTAGAACCATGGCCCCAAGTCACTTATCAGCCGTGCGGTCCATCTGCCTCGCGTTTCGTTTTCTCATGTTTGCTGCCATAAGATAAGGGTTCTTCTCCATTCCTCTCGGCTGACGGTTTCTCTCGCTGACTCCCCCCTACGTGAGTATACACGTTTCCGTTCGTCTGCAAGTAACTTTATAGTAACCACCCTCGAGATTACCAGCACTGCAGGTTCAGAGACAGTGCGGTATGCAGCCGCTATCCGCAAAGCTCCTTGCCTCTGCACCTGTGCCAGACGCCTTCGGTACGTCTCTTTACTAAGAGCGTCAGCCAAACCTCGGAGCCATACAAGAGCACTGACTCCATTGCACTCAGCAGTAGACGTCTTTTGCTCGAGGTTGGCCCCTGCGTGTTGGCCATAATGCGGTTTAGCGCCAATACCCGCACGGAAGCCTTATCTGCTGACGCTCGAACCTGCTCGAAAAAACTCATCTTCGAGTCAATCATCAAGCCAAGGTATCTGATTGATTCTTTTGACTCGATGATCATTTCCTCTACACGAACCGGCATAACACGAGGGATTCGCTTCTTTGTGAGGACGACAACCTTGGTATTTTCCAGCGCTAGGCTAAGCCCACGGTCTGTCATCCACTCGCTCACTCGGCGTATTACCGCATCCAGTTTGAGCTGCGTCTGTCCGACAGTATTTCCGGTGACTAGTACTGCTACGTCATCTGCGTAGCCAACTAGGCGCGACTCCCCCGGTAACTGCAGCCTCAAAAGCTCATCATACGAGACATTCCAGAGGTCCGGGCCCAGAACGGAACCTTGTGCCACCCATGATGTCAAATCAATTCTTCAACAAGTCATAGATGAGTTTCCGATTTTTGAGGTAGTCCTTCAATATCCGCATCAGATACCTCGGCACCCTGAAATATTTCAGAGCACCAAGAATATCTGTCCATCTAGCAGAGTTGAAGGCATTTCTCACATCTAGTGTTATGAGCCGTACTATTCGTCTCGAGTAATGATTGTGGGCTTCTGCCTGCTGGACCGCGCTCACTTTCTCTGCTATTGCACCAATTGTGGATAGACCAGCCCTGAAGCCGTACTGCTGAGGAGGCAGATCCTCGGCAGTTCGAATGGCTTTTCCAAGTCTTTCCCTAATGAGCCTCTCAAGTACCTTCCCAGCGGCGTTCAGCATACATAGGAGCCGATATGTAGGTGGTTGCTCCGCGTTCCCCTTCCCCTTGTGGTTCAGCACGAGCCTCGCCTCTTTCCAGCAATTTGGAAACACGACCTGCTTCAGACAGGCGTTGAAAGTAGTGAGCAGCTTGTCAGGGCAAAGTTCATGTGCAAGCTGTACCACTTCCGCTGGTACACCGTCTGGTCCTGGGGCCTTTTTCGATTTTAAAGCTTTCATCGCATCCTCCAGTTTAATGGCGGTAAAAAGTGGGTATTCTCCGAGACATTCAACATCTGCATCATCGGGACGAATAGGATGCATAGGGAAGAGCGCTCTAACAATCTGGTCCATTTTTTCCGTTTCAAGGACACAGGGCCTCCTTGCAGCTCCTAGTTTCCGCATGGCATGCTTGTAACACAGCCCCCACGGGTCTCTGTCGATATTCACAACTAGGTTGCGCCAGCAGCGAGCCTTGTTTTCGTTAATTAACCTACGGAGAACTTTTCTAGCCGACCTGTATGCCAGCGTTCGGGAGTGTGACTCGTCTCGATTTCTTAAACGTTGAGATTCGCGGCGGAGTTTGTGACATTCTCTCTATTTTTCGGCGATTTCTGCTGACCACCAGTATACAGCAGGCTTATTGTGTCGAAGCCGTCGCCTGGGCATAGAGCAGTCGCACGCATTCTTGATGAGCCTCATGGTGGAGTTCACTATGTGTTCAGCTGAGGCTCCCCCCGTTACCGTCATAGTTTCACCTCTCATAAGAGCTGTGGCGAATGCGTCGACATCTATTTCAGATATATTCCAACCTACAGGTGAGGGTTGGGTTGCTACGCGTCGACATCTATTTTAGATATATTCCAACCTACAGGTGAGGGTTGGGTTGCTACGCATCGAGTAGCACAGTCGCCAATTGCGAAAGCAATGTACTGATGATCGCTCGCCGTGTAGTCCTCCAGTACCCTCCATCTATGTATCCTAGGCACTAAGGACTCCGAAGCAAATGTAACATTCGGTATAGTTCCCAAGCAGCCTCCCCGTCGAAAAGTTGGTGTGTTCCCAACGTTCTTGATGACAAGGGAATTTAAAGCTGACTTTTTACTACTTAGCAAACAGCACCACGACGGAATTTCTGCAGCGTGATACAGTGATGCAGTGAATTTCAGGCGGAGAGCTGCGGAGGTGGGGATGCTCGGAAATCATCTTCTTTGGTATGCACCTGACGCCGAATGAACCGAAAGCATCCTTCCAAGCCAAGCTTGACGCTTCGGGAGACGCTGTCTCGAGTGCAAGTGGCCATGTGCTCGTTGGAGGAGACTTCGACGCAAAAGCAAACGGATGGGGCATCCTTCAAACGGACCCACGGGAAAAACTAGTAATAGAAATCGCGGCCAGAATAGCATTTGTCGTGCTCAACACTGGAGACATGCTAACCATATCAGACCAGACATTCGCCTCGAAGTCCTTTGTTCGTCGGGTGCACAATTGGAGAGTATTGAGGATACCCAGCCAGCGACCATCAGAACATTATGCTTGAAATCCTTCGAACTTTCTCTAAAGTACGCTCTTGACCTTCAACAATTGAGTGGAACAAGTGGTTTTTCGAGGTGATCACGGCAGGTGACGTGCCGCTGCTGGAGGATACCCGAGGGATCGAAGTGCTAGCAGCTCAAGACTTGGAGATCCCAAGTATAAGTATCGTGCCCCGTTGAAAACCCCGGCACAGCAAGCCCTCGAGTGATCAAATGGAATCGCGAGGGAGTGTCACATGCTTCGTCGTGAAGCTCAACGGGCCCGGAACCGTGAAGAGGAATGTAACCAAGTAGAGGTGTATAAGTAGGCCAGGAAATGCTTTGATAAACTGATCATCAATAGCAAGGCTCGTCACTGGCAATATCTATTGGACAATGTGAACAAGGATCTTTTGGGCTTTAGCCACAAGCTAGTTATGTGAAAGCTTGATGTCCTACAGAAGCCCTTCATACATAAACGAGAAAAAATGGACGAGAAAGTGCGGCCGCTTTTCTTCGTCCAACCCACCTGTGTTGACGTTGTCACATTCTTCACAAGGTCGGAATAAGAAGACGCAGTCTGTTGGCTCGGACGGTATTCCAGCTGAGATATTGTAGGAAGAGGAGCACTGAGGATTGTAAGGTCATATCCAACTGCCTCTGATTCGACAGTGAGGGTTATTGCAAGTGTGATGTCAATCGTATAGTGTCGTATATCGTCAATCGTATAGGGAACGCTTGGCAATTTACCTGCATGATAACGAAAACTCCAAGGAGACCATTGCCCGCGAAGAGAAACAATACTCACTTAACGATTGGTAACAGTCTTGGGAGAATAGTTCGAAGGGAAGCTGGACTGCGCGGTTCATCCTGGATTCATAACCCATGGCTAAAATGAGGGCATGGTAAGATTGACTGATCCAACTACAGAGCGGGCTTGGGTGTTTCCACTCTTATGGGCACAAGATCTATAAATTACTAACCTCCGACAGCAGATTTTGTCCAAGAAAAGTGGATGAAATAGGAAATAGGCGTGCTTACTCCAGATTTCAGCACTGGGATGCTTGGGCTTGACAAATGGAACCACGCGGAACATTACGTTTGGGCAGTCCTGAAAAATAAAATGGATTCACAGAAGCTTAGAGCATTGGGGTTGTCGGATCAGTTATCTAGTAAACCCCCCTCCCCCCCCTATCCCTTCTTCTTCGGTAAGGAAGAAATCCTTGGAGGCGAAGGTTCCTGACAACGTAATAAAAACGAGACTTATGCAGGCTCCAGGTTCCAGCATCACCCGATTCCAGACTAGTTGTTAAAGTTGACAATGTAGATATTAAGTGGATAGACCAGTCACTTGTGACTTTGAGAGCACTCCGTGCGTAAATGCATTCACCTACAAATCTCAAAAAAACCAATGCGTCTCGCTTGCTAATTTATTCTTTCTTAGAGTGGTAGACTTCGTTTTATGATTAACTATCTTCAAAAAGGATTATTATAGCCATGGATGGGAACGTATAAGCTGCAATTGTTAGCCTTTGCACCATGTTATTTTTTTATAATCGGGTGTTGAAGGCTTTGGCCAAAATGTTGAACTTGCACAGCCCCAAAGCAACATAATTTCCATACCACATCGTGACCCATGGTTGAAAATATTTCCTTTGAAGACCAGCCCAACAGCCTCAATCATTCACAGACAGAGAAGTGAGGGGTAACTGTGAGCCTGATCACCTCTCCCTCCACTCAAGCCTGTGGTCAAATATGCTGTTTGTTATAAATGTAACCATCCATATGTAAGACGATAGGTATTTCCACTTTCAAATCCAAAATACAAATATCACATACAAAATTGAATCCACTGAACTTTCAGGAGAATGTTTTCCTACTTGCTCGAGGTATATTCCTGCCCGGAAAGCAGCAACCTTAATTGTGATCCACTTGTCTGATGCACCATTTACCCATTGTCACTTCATAATTAGCATCTAGACATTCCATATACTGTAATGGGAGGATACCCTCCGTTACCTCACATTTTCCCAGCCCACGAAGAACCTAACCTAAAACTTCGTGTCGTTTTGATTTCGGCTAACTCTCCTTATTCTTCTTGAACCACCGTTCTGGGTTAGGAATATCTTTCTTCAAGAAAGGGGCAGAAGCCAGCAGGATTACTGAGCGAATGCATCCTTTTCCCCTTTGCATAAGCAAGCGGTTGTAGATGCCTTCTTTAATGAGGCAAATGTTCTTCAAGTGATTTGACACGTGTTCACGTTCCTTTATTTTTAACATCTTTCCTATTAATTTTTCTGAAGGCAGCTTTCCTACCCGAAGGGTTCCAAATGGTGCCTTCTATCATGAAAATGTATGGCAATCTTCATCAGTGGTTTTTGAGCAATCGTGACTGAGCAAGGTATCGTGACATATTTTATGTCGACATTACTGAAAATATCTGTTCCCCTTTTGTTGAGAGTTATTTACTCGGGTCGTTTTATTCTCTTCTCTTCGATTTTAAACAAGATGGCTTGACGTGCCTGCTAGTGAAACCATCGACATTATGAAGGACGGATTCGAAGAGTTTCGGACTTGTGGACTGGACTAGTAGATCTTGCGATTTAACACTGTTGGACTATTTCTTGTGCAGTTATGTATAATTTCTTATCTACTTCGACAAGAACGAGACACTTTTTATAGACTAGACAAGACCGTTATTTACGAGATACGGCCGTAACTATTGATTGGAGTTTTCGTGAATTGGACCACTAGTTTAAACTTGCTTACCCCACTTCAGGGGCTCACATGGCTGAAATCACATTTGAATAAAAATGGTGGAGGAAGTTCTCCAATAAACCAATATCATCTCAGGAACATCCTTTCCCATTACATCGGATTAGGCCTCTGTTTACTCGTCAGTTGACAATTTCAGTTAAGATGTGCTTTTCTGACCATAAATTTCCTGTAAAAGCTCCCTTCTCGCATCTACGTCAACACTGGTTCGTGAATTCTTTTCTCATCAGTACAGTTCAATTTGTCAGTTATTGATACCATAACATCTACCAGACTTTTTGCTGAGGGTTCACCAAGTCTCTGCAAAAAGAACCTCATTTGCCCATCCTTTGCCCTAGAAAAAGGACTGGTAGAGATTTTCAATGCTTTCAGTGCGGGACACACAGTTGGAAGACCGTGTCCTTACCATCTATTACAACAAAGATGGCTTCTCCATCTATTATCGAGTCTCATAATACTAGTTGTTCTGCCATAGAGCTTTCCTTTCCTGCTTACCCTTCCTAAGATTGATCTTCATACGCTCTCCCATTGCAGAGTAGCGCTGATGGTACTATATACCATATGTTTGCTTGTTGTGTCTGTAAACTTTACTTCACTTTTTTCCGTTTCACTTTTTTTCACAACTTTTCACTTCAGATCCGTATAAAATTATAAGCTTGGTACACATTAATATCCATCTTTAACTTTAGAATGTTCCACATATGTTAGCCATGACTTGGTTAAGTACTGTATACAGTGCTGTATAAGAAAAAAAAAAAAAATTTTTTTAGAATTTCGAAACGCATACCCTTTACTTTTTTTAAAAATGCTAAAATGTACTTAAATATGAAATTTCATATTTGTAGCATGATTGCAACCCGTGCCGACCGAGCTCTAAAGTTTAATAGAAAATGGTGTTTTGGCCTAACATTTTGGTTTGATCCAAAACTAATAAAAATGCAACAAATAAAGTAAATATGAGTAAAAATAAAATAAGATCAACATAAACTTTTATTTAAATACAAATTATATTATAAATAAATAATTAATTAGGGTAACTTCTCTTTAGTGTAGTTTTTTTACAGTCTGGATACAGATTTCTATGTTCCTGAACACAACGCAACAAAAACTGTTTTTGCTCTTCTTCAGCCGTGATAAGTCCATTAAAATCTTGCATTAATTTAACAGCTCTTTCAGCAGTGTCATTTACGACCTTCAAACGACTTATTTGTCTTCTAGCTTCCAAAAAAGCAGGATTGTCACCCCAAGAAGATACATCTTCCCGAAGAAAACTTTCGTCGATCTGCAGTCTAGATAGAAATTGTTTGCTTCTTTGAGTCACAAAATCATCCAGCGTCATTTCTGAAAGAAAGAGAAAACAGTTTAAATATGCAAAAACTTTGAAAAAAGAAACAAGAAAATATTAAGCTTACCAAACAAATTTTGCGTAATTTCTTCCTTCGAGGGGAGGTAGCGTTTAGCGGAATCTGAACTTTCGTCTTTGTTTAAATTATTAATCATTTTTGTCCTGGTTTTGGAATCAACTTCTTCATCAAAGAGTGATAACATGACTGTTTCTTCACACAAATACCATAAATGATGAACAAACTTGCTTATGGATGCCTTGGAACTTGTCGCGTCCACTTTCTCATATTATTTTAGAGCTTTCAAAAAGCACAAGTCTTGGTTAGGTGCTTTAATTGCAACTGTGCATTCGAGCCAAGGTTTAGTATACAAGGTGGCGATAAATAAGCAAATATCTTGTAGAGCATTGTTGTCCTTTGCAGTAATTTTAAGTTGCGATTGAAGCAAACATATTTTTATAGAATAGATTGCTCTCGCCATCCATCGCGCTTGATGCAAAGCTCCGGGGGGCCTGAGTTTTAGTTTATTCTCTGTATCTCCTCCTAAGAACACAACGCATAGTTCAACCAATTCGCGTTAATCGTCTCTAATAAAAGGTTTTGCCAGTTCAGTCTTATAAAAAGTTAACAAAGAAGTAATGTTTGTCTCAGCAACATGTGCTTTAACGAAATCGAGAGGTGGCTCAATGTTATCGGTGTTAATATGTTTCCAATTATTTCTTAACTTTTTGAAAATTGGAATATCTGGGCTACTTGTAATTTGCTTTACCTTGGTTTCAAAAACAGCTTCAAGCACCAATTCATAAATATGATGACGACAAGCAAAAAGCAGCAATTCCCTTTCTAAAGTCTGCTCCAAAATAGAACAAGCTCCACTGAAACGGCCAGTATTTGAAGCTGTTGTATCGCAGCACATTATCTGTACTTTATCATGGAGGTTCCAGTCAAAGAGTGCAGTTGAAATGGCTTTAGCTTGATGTTTTCCAGAAGAACTCTCTAATTTTGGTACTGCAAGAAGCTGTTCTCTATCGTGAAATGAAGCAATAATTGGCAAGCGTTCTTCTTTTGAACTTCGTACATCCAATCCAGGTAATAGTTTTCTATCCCAATGGACTGTGACTACGTCAGGCAAGTTATTCTGGAAGTCAGTTTTTATTGCTTCTGCCCTGGATTTTCTCGCCTGAGTCCGAATTCGCTGAATCGAGGATTTGTTAATAGCGAAATCATCGCTGTTCAGACCAAGCGCTTCTACAACCTCATGGAGAATGTAAACTGAGTCCCTTATGCTTAATTGGCATCGATCTAAAGCTGCTACCAGTTTAGGAGTTATGAAACTTTTCGTGCCTCTTTTAGAACTTTTTTCAGGGCAAGGAATCTGAGTACTAAGTTCAGAGTTCGAAATCTGTTCCTCATACAAATTCTCAAGATATTCCAATATATCTATCGAAGAAGTAGATGCAACAGTCAATAACTCTCTTTGTTTTAATTTTCTTTCCTCTTCTTCCAATCGTCTTTGCCTAATTCGTTCTTCTTTCTCGGCCAATTTTTTGTCGATTCCACCTAAGCATCCCGGTCGACCAGGCTCTCTCTGTTTCCTTAAAAATTCTTTGTCTTCCTCTAACTTAATTTTGTCAAAGGCATCAGCATGTGCAATATCAAATAAGTTATCAAGGTGTTCTACAAAATTATTTTCACGGTTCTTGAACGTCACCTGAGTTTTCTTACAGTTTTTTTGCAGATCCCTCCAAACATGATATAAGTCAACAAGTTTCTTCACGCAGTTAAGAAACGCCTTTTAGGAATTCTGGCTTTTTCCCAAAATATAATGCACGCTCTTATAACAAGATTCGCACTTTCACTAACAGTCAGATTGACTTCACGAATATTGTAAAATAAAACGGTATAAAACGGTACGGTAATAGAACTTGTCGATTAGATGGTAATTTTGCACCATTTATCTGGTGGCTTGGAAGTCCGATAAGGTAAATACTTTGTTTATCACTTCGTAATTCCACAGACATCTTCACACAATAAACAACAACGCACTAATAATGTTAGAAATCACGTATGAAATGACAATTGAAACTCGCAGTAACAGGTCGCAGCGCTGCACCCGCGCGACTTGTATGGACAAGTTAAAAACTCAAGTCGGCACGGGTTATCGTTTATAAATCGGGCTAATATTTATTTCTAGACTATATTAGGTCAATACGGAAGTTTTTAGAAGGTATGCGTAAAAATATATTGAAATTGAAATTTAAGGGACACCCTCATATATAATAATAATATATAATTGCTACAAGCTCAAATAGTTTACTGTATTCTTTAATTGAACGGTAGTCTTTCTTTACGCAGGAGAAAAAGCATAGGGTTCCAGTTTTTCGTCAGTATAACCACTTTGTCTTTCACACAGGTAGTGAACTTTCGCTCTCCGAAGCAGGTTCATTAGCTCCATGATGGGGTCTTTAGGGGATTTCTTAGGCTGAAAAGATCACTTATGTTGAGACATTCTCCGAAGACTCCCAGCTACATCCAGAAATCAAGACAGGTGATATCAGGATAGTAACTCAGAGTCTCACTTTCCTTTGTTCATTAACATCAGAGTCACCTCCACACAGAGTAGTGGAAAAAGCGGGTGCGGGCGATGCTTAACAACAAGTCAAGGTAACGATGGTGGACCACTTTTAATACCTTATTCAGAATACCTTATACCAATACCCTCTACCTTATTCTCCGGCTCCGGAACCTTTCGCCTTGTCATCGATGCTATGACTACATTCCGTTTTTTTTGCGGTAAAATTTGGCCAACTAAGCAAAACATCTTCGGGTAATTCATCCTGAATAAGAGGGTAGACTAAGAATGGTATCCTGCTGAGTCTCTTCATGATCTCAGGATCAAGGATACCCGGTTCCTGTTAGTTGCCGATAATCTTCATTACCAGCTTTCAGTAAAGAACATCAACATCTGTCAACACCTGTCAACATCTTTGATTAGCTCCCTCAAGCAACAAACTTTACTGTCCGTGATTAGTGTGCCTCTTCTCATTTCCTTGAACGCAGTGCCACGGGTTGTAACACTCCTATCGTTTTTCGGTGTTGTCTGCTGCCCATCAGTATTCAGCAGCTTTGTCATGTCTTGCTCTTTTTCGTGGCATAGGTGAACTATCATAGAGGGGATCATGGTACAATTTACCACACCGACTTTCGTTGACACTCCCAGCGCATATCTGCGCTCCCTCTGACTGTGCAATAAATCTTCCCGACATTCATTCTTCAGACATGGGAAATCGAATAACCAGACTATGTACTCAAGCATGAAAGACTCAAAAGCGGCGATCACTTCGGGGATTGCTCTGGTTAAAACGTAGTGAATTCCCAATATTCCTCACCACGAGCCTAGTCCATGCTTCTATTTCTCAGATCTGTTCTCCTAGAGCGTGAGTTCTGGCCATACCCTACTCATTGCGGTATGTCGGATCATCTAAGCTTTGTCTTTACTTCGCTTTTGGACTTTCAAAAGACCAATCATTTTTCATCGCGCAAGACATGGAATCGACCTTGGGTCATCTGCAATCTTCCAAAGCACGGAGCATGTGCCTTTTGCTTATCCCTAAGCCTTGCACCCGAGAACTCCGTATTGATTGGATAGAAAGCAGTCTGTCCAATGAGTACGGAGTCTGATGTTTTACCTGCTATGTCATTCTTTGGCGGATTTTGCTGATAGCTTAGCCACCTTCGATCTTTGCCAATGCAAGGAGCTGCGTTGCGGAGCTGCGTTTTTCTGGAAAGTCTACAATTTTCACCTTTTTTTCCTCTGAGACTTATTGTTATTACTCCACCCAAAAGCTATCAATATCCTTTGAAGCCTAGCGGATTGGATTGGACTCATTACGAGCGTCTTCTACTTCACACGCAACACCAATTATTTGAACGTCAGCATTGGCTGTATTGTTTAAAGTTAAGCCTATTTGAACAATTCATAATCATGCTTTTGTTAATTCGAACTTCACGAGAACATCGCCTGCTTTCGTCAATGTTACCTTTTTGATCAAAGCGTAAATACTTAAAAGCTCTACCAACTAAAGTGGTTATACACTGAAAAAAAAACAGAAATACCGAATTTGACAAATATGGTGAGCTTTGCAAGATAAAGAGCTTAGAAATTATACAACGTAGCTTTCGATGCTATACATTATATTGTGGTCCGGAATAAAAGTATATGTGACTCATTGTGTACTAATGTTGCAAATGTTGCATATGAGTGTTGTCCCACTTCGGTTCGATCTCTTATCTCCAAGAAATTTTACTATATCGACGCATTTGCGTTGGTAGATAATAAGCGTTGAATACCGTTACATGGGAGGTTGTTTGAAGTGTTAGCGCTGTTTAAGGGTTATGTTATGGTCCTGCTGATTTACCCCCATCATTGACTTGACTTTTCTTGTCACTAGTCTTGGGCCTGTATGTTTGCCCCTGTTCGGGCAAGATCTACATTCCGCACAATATTTTTCTGTGAGCGTCTTGCTGTTTTTCAATCTTTTTGTGTACAACACATAATCGGGTAGTCAGCTTGTTTATCATCTTTTTTCATCCTTTGCTTCTTTGGGGATTCTTTAATTTCGGACCAGGGGAAACTCGCTTCCTTTCCCAAAGTGTGAATCGTTTCGCAAGGTGATTGCTCTTGCATTGAGTTCTTCCAACACTTCTCCTGTCGTCAAGCATCTGCGATGATGATGCTGTATCCTTTTGACAAGCGGTTCAAGATCCCCAATAACATTTTTGATATCCTTGTTAATATTGAGTTGGTTTGTGTTAACATTTGCAGTTTTCTTAATTGTGTCGATTTTTAGCGTAAGTCACTCTTCCACTAACGACAGAGGTACTGTGAAAGAGTAATGATTTTGGTCGAAGCTTTGTTCCATTTTTGGTGGTTGTGCTGCTTTCGATCGGGCAGGAAATAGACAGGCTCAGTGCTTAAAGTTGCCCCGCTGTTTTGAGCCTTGAGTCTGGCATTCACTGTTGTTTGCTTGTGAGATGTTTCTATACTGAGTTGTTCAGCGCTATCCATGGAAGACTTTGAGCTTCTGGTTCTATCGAAATTCGAGACCATCCATCACAACGCTACATTCTTCAGTCGAGGAAGTTGTCATGTCCACACATTGCCTGTCTGTCGATTCTTGTGTTGTGTCGCACGTAAGTCCAAGTGTTGCTAAACTTCGAGGAAAGGTTCGCAGCACTTTTGGTCTGCAGGCACAAATTCTTGCTTCCTCAGCTTAATCGTTGGTAGCTTTCGACTCTTCATTTGCTAAATGTCCACCATTGGGGAAGCAACAAGTGACTTATTTCCGGCTTATTAGGCAGATTTAAGGCAAAATGTTAAGTTTACACCATCATCCTGGCACTCAGCATGTTTTGAGTGTCTAGCAAATCCTCAAATTTGATACGATAAAAAATTGATAGGATTGGATCAAGATCTGGAAAAGGTAAACGCTTGAACAATTGTTGTAATGAAGCCAAAATAGCAATGAAAATCGGAGCTTCGAAAATCAACTAAAATCATTTTTGAATTAATTGCTTTTGACGCTTTATATCATCTTAAAAGATGTCCTTTTAGGGAAATCCATTATGTGGTTGATGGCGAACTCGTAAGCTCTTTGCTAACCGTAACAAATTGTCTTACGGAGGAAATTCGTGGTTTACTAAATTTTGTTCAACTTTAAAATAATTTTCAAAGTTTCGCCACATATTATAGGGGTAGATGTTTACAAATTCACCAGTACATATATATTCTATTAAGATTCGTTGTAGTATTTATTTATTTGAAAAGAAAGTTAAATAAACCCGAATGCCAAAAGTATGCATTAAATTTTTATGGAGACTTTTTATATTGCCACTCAGGAGCCAGCAAGCGCGAATATCAAAAAAACAGACGCTAGCTAATCCCGAACTGCACACATTAACAAAATAAAGTTTAAATCAATAAAATATTTCAGCCACTTGTTGAAATATGTATTCAATTTCCACCTTTTGAATTTAATTTTATATTGTGGCAGATTCCCGTCCACTTGCTGACATAGCAAAAGCAACACGTACTTTGCCACCCTCTCATTCCTAGCACCAAGTCAATGATTTTTAACGACCAAATATCTCGCGCAAGGGTTAAACATCAGGATGTTAATCCACCGCGCGATTATTGCAATTACATTTTGCTGCCGTCGCTCGCTCCACATAGATGGGGCACGGAAATATTATTTTTGGCCAACGAAATGGACCACGTGTTTCATGCATATCATTACAAGGCGCGACCAATGGGGTGCATAATGTGGGGTGGACTCAGCAAGACACATATATCAACACCGCCGTCGGCCAGAAGCAGACCAGTCTGGCGAACGACTGATACCATAACCCAATCGAAGTGTGGGGAACAACGTGTTGCTTGCTATGTGTCCCAAAAATAGATCCTGCGCTTTAAAACTATTGGGACATTGGGTTGCCGCCAGAATTGGCGTTCTTCCAATTTTGGAAGTGTTATAGGATCTATCCGATTGCTGTTGTAACGTTTTGTTTTCATGTTGGAATTCGTCAAATATTTCCTGGATCCTAGAACAAGTTCGAATTCATCCAATGTTTCATGAATCCTGAAGCTGATAAATCTGAATAATTATATTAATTGATATGAATTGAAATCAGTGTTGAAGGTATCCAGTAACGCTTATTACGAGCAGGGGATTAAGTGTATGGGGTCTGTCCCGTTTGAAATTTTTTTTGTGAACCATTTCAATAATAAGACCAAGAAAGACCAATAATAATCGCTCAGGATATCCTCATTCAAAAAATCTTTATATGTTTCTCGATCCTTTGTAAGTATTATTGTTGTCGTTCTCCTTGCAGGTTACTAAGTTCAAGGAAGTTTTTGGGGAAGATATTCAGGTGATAATGACGAAATTCCGAGTCTTATTTTGCAGTAGGTCATCAAAAATTCCTTGTAATCCGTAATTCTAGCAGGCAGACTGATTCCCTTTTCTTGTGGCAGGGAGGTGAAGACTGCTATCGCCCTAAGTGTGGGACTCCCAGACGTGAATGCTTCTGGACTACCCACCAAACACCTCCCCTGTTGAAAGTGCAAGAGAATACATCCCTCCATCCCCAATGCCTCAGGACTCAGTGCACAGGGCGAGCCCGGCGCTAATCGCAAGGTCGTCTCCACTGAACCTACACCACCAACTTGTGCGAACTTCGTGCGAACTTCGAACGTACTCCAAGGCTTGTCAAGGTTTAACCGGTAGCTAGACAGTACGATCGATTTGAGCCAGTCACACTCGACTGTCATCTACGTACTTTACGTTATCCGAGTGTTTATTGGTGACGGATTGAGAAATCAATATTTCTCAGAGATGCGCTGTGGCTCTTTTGAAAATTTTGTGGCCATATCGTCAAAAGGTAAAAGTAAAGTAGAATAGTTTCATCACCATTCAAAACAATAGATTTTTCTATCGCTTTACATTTTGCAATTACAAAGTTTGCAATGAAAGTTGATAAATTATGTTTTCTAATAACAATGAAAAAACAGAGTACCGTCCGGCCATCAGGTTCCTCCGTTTGAAAGGAACTCATAACATAAACTACGAATCGGTCTTCGTTTGCGGTAGTAGCGCTGTACCTCGTTTACATGGTGTGTGCAATTTTACATAAACATTATTTTTACATAAAAATATATATTATAAAATCAACCACGCGTCGCATGCCCCGTGTTCAGATGGGCGTGCCAGGTGATTGTGTACGCCTTTTTCAACAAAGTCGTAAAAGTAGTAAAAGTTAGCATCGAATCCAGATTTTGAAAACCCTGTTGAGCAGTATTTTTCGAACTTGAACATTTTTCTTCTGGCTTAAAATGGTTTGAAAAGCTGCGGAAATAGTTGTATGCGACTTTTAGAATTCAATAGAAACTAGGTTGGAAAATAAGTTTTCCTTTGCTTCGAGATTTTATAGGATAGGCTAGAAGCCTTTCAAATAACTCACGTACATGGAAAATGAATCTTTTTAAAATGTGGAATGTCCTCGTCACCGTTCAAACTTTCTGATACAACAAACTCTGCGCGTATATGGGATTGATTTATACCACGTTCATCGAACAAAAGCGACACTCATTCGTGTGATTTGGTAGTTCTCTGCAAAACATCGACATGAAAATCGAAAATAGATTTTGGCAATTTTTGACCATATGTAATGGCTTTTTTGATACTCGAGGCAAATCGACTTCGTTACTAATATATTTCCAGTACTAAGATTTTAAAACCTTTTCAGTACTCATATTTCTGTACTCTTGTTTAAAACTTTAAAAATTCGATGAAGTGCAGGATAGTTTATTTGATCGAATCTGTTTTCACTTGGTCCTGTAAGGGACCCATTTATTCGATGCAATCATTACAAAAGTATTCAGCAATCATTTTAAATGACTTTATTTGGCATTTTCTATAATCATTTCTGGACTAAGGACCTTAAAAATACGTCTAAAATATGTCGTCCTTGTAAGAACGAAATTCACGAACATGATATACGAGGGACGGCTGATAAGTCTACGGCCTAAGGTACTTAATGAAAGACAATATATGGTTTCTATTTTTTATTTTTCAATATAATTTTCCTCAAGTGAAATACTTTCCTCACATCGCGCAAACAATGCCTTTAACCCACCCAAAAATATGCTGTAACTTTCTCTTCAAAATAACTACCAACCGCAGCTTTCATTTCGTTGTCATCTGCAAATCTCCGGCCCCCGTAAATCCTTTTCCAAATTGGAAAACAGGAAAATCGCTAGGTGCTATGTCTGCGCTATATGGAGGATTGTCAATCTCTGAGAACCCCGTGTCTTTGAGGGCTTTCAGGGCAGAACATGTGTGGTGTGAACGGGCGCTTTGTCTTGCAGAAAGAGCACTCCACGCGTCAGTTTCCCACTTCGTTTCTGTATAATAGCCTCGCGAACCTGAGCCAATGGTTTGGCGTAATATTGGCCATTCATTGTAGTTCCCTGGGTAGGTAGTCGATAAGTGAAATTCCCTCGCTATCCCAGAAAACAGCCGCCATTAGCTTGGACTCCGCCTTTTCACCTTGAATTTCTTCGGCTTTTTTATCCATTGCAAGGACTCTTGTTTGCACTCCGGATAATATTGGCGAATCCCTGTTTCATCTACGGTGACTATCCGTTGCCAAACGTCTTCCTTGTAATCGCCCACTAGCCTCAAAAAATTTTTGCAATTTGCAACGTTGCTTGTGGAGAGGTCTGAGCATTTTCGGTACCCAGCGCACGCTAATGTTTCGCATATTCGAATGTTCTTTTAAAAGTTCTCCATCTCGTTCTTTGCTAGTTTGCAGTTTATCAGCAATAGGACGTTTTCTTTCGACTTTTTGGACGTTTTCCTCGGTCAGTACCGTGACAGGCTGGCCCGAGCGAAGGTGGTCTTCACAGCTCTCTCTTCCTTGTTGAAATAGGCGGGTCCATTTTTTCACCATCGCATATGAAGGCGCAGAATCCTGAAGAACCGATTACATCGCTTCAAAAATGTCTTTCGGTGTAGTTCCCTTCTTTACGAGGAAAAGTTCATCAAATTTCCTTTTTGAATAGTGTGGATAACCAGAGAGAATTCTGGTTTAAATTAGGATAATTGGAGGACCCCAGTAGATGTTCATTTAGAAAGCATTTACGTAAATTTTCAAAGCACTTACGTTTGCTTATCCTTTATCATTGGAATTATTCAATTTTATTTCTGCATAATATGTTTCACTTTATTCTATTCAATTTAATTTTAATTTTTCCGCAACATGTAGGCCATTGCATGAAGGAGATTAATTTATAGTACCTAAGGCTTCTGAATAATTTGTGGAGTGACTTGTTCGCTATATCCTGCTTTATTTGGGTAATTTTTTGTACGTTTTGACTTTGCATGTCCCGATAATTTGTCTAGCGTAATGAGCATTTTGTCCCAGTAATTTCTGGAATCCGTTGCGTCTATTTCGTAACTATAAAAGTGATGAGTTCCTTGAGATTGAGTATCTCGTACTCAATCAACCTGTTATTACGTTTGATCACCATTTGGTGAAGGACTAATCAATCCGCAGGTTACATTGATTTCAGTAAATAGGTACTAAGTATGTTTTCAGTGTCTCTATGGAAAATAAATCATTTAAGTTTGATGAATATATAATTCACTTTTAATGTTGCATTCTTGTTTTAAGTTAAACTTTAAAATCACATAAAAGTTGTTGTTTGACCATAAGATTGATATGTGAGAGATGGGACTTCATTTTTCATGAATTTTCTCCCTGTGTAGTCTGATTTGCATTCAATTGCATGTGTAAAACAGACCTAGAAACACTATATATCAAGATATTTCATACCGTCCACTCTTTTATAGATTTTTGTCTTTATTTAAAGTTTGGAACGGGAAACACTAGAAACACTATATATCAAGATATTTCATATACATTATAATAGCACATGCAGTGCTAACACTCTTGGGCAAGTTCTTTCAGACAGAGATAGAAACAGCACAAGTAGATTTATATTTGTATGGAATATATTACCATGAACAGGCATCACTTTGTTTTAAGAAAAACTGAGAGGGAGTGGACTCATCCAGAATTTTAATAGTATTTGTAAACTAAACAAGTTTTAGAAAACGTTCACTAGTCCAAAAGCCTCAAATTTTATTCCAACGTATATGGATCGATCTGCAGTAACATTGGGAAATCATCTTCCATAACTCTGAACCATAGCGACCTCTATGATTGACCCCTCGACTGAGTTCTTCATATGAGAATCTAGCGAACTTAATACAAAAATACAATAGTCGAAGACTTAAATGAAATTCAATCCTACCAAAAAAATGATTTTCAAAAAGTTAAAACAAAATTAAAACAAATGATAATTTAAAAAGAACTGATCCTAAGGTAAGGTTCTTTGAACGCTGAAGAATAATGGAGACGACAATCCGAGATACCTTGTGTTTGCCATAAAGAACAACAAACAACGAATTTAGAGGAAACGTGTTTATTTTTACGTTTTTTTAGTTTTTCGCAAAAAAATCGTATTACTAACAAGATTTATTTCTTAAAGATTGCACAAATGAAGGAAATGATACATAATTAGTTACTTTCATTTTTTATGAAATACAGAGAGGGTTACGGTTGCGATAAAAATGGTAATTCGAAGCCGTTGGAAACAAGGGGTGAATCAATCGGGGTCGGGAAGAATCAGTCAAGAGGAAGGGGACTTTGGCGCAAGGAGGTGAAGGCTATTTACGCCCTGAGTGTCGGACTCCCCCGCTACCGGACTACCGACTAAACACTCTCCTGTCACACCGAGAACCTAGCCTGAAACTGTTTGTCACATTACTTCGGACTAGGCCTCATTAATCATCGATTAGCGGTGCCTTCAGGCTAAGGGAAATCCCTCTTTCTGCACAGATGGATACGAAGGAATTGCAATTAGAGAAAATTGCGTTACAGAGATCTCCTCTCCCTCGCTAAGCGATCCATCATGCCCTTCTTTATAATAAATACTGTCCGTACGTAATGCGACACACAGTTCCAGTTGTCTTTTGATTGCATCATTTTTCCCGTAACATTTTCTGGGGAAATTACCTCAATTCCTCCGAGAGATTCGAACGGAGTCTTGTAATTTTATTACACGTAAAGAACGTGTGGCAGACGTCATCCGTCATCCCCGGGCAGAACAAGCAAGTTGGGGATGGGGTTAAGTCTAAGCTCAGGAGTGCTTGAAACAATAAAGACAAAGCGAGTGAAACGATATAATAAACAAAGTTACTGCTAGAATTTGCCGTTATTCATGCATAATAACCCGGAAGATGGCAGTAGACTTAAACGTTACCAAATCAATCCTAAAATGTGTTGTTAACTCCAATCCCAAGATTGTCAAAAAGTAGAGACGAAAAGTATACACACCAACGATAGTCATTAAAAGATTTCGCAATTTGAATACAATTCTGAGGCATTTTACCATATAAATGGATATGTGAATAAACAAAACTATCACTTCTGATACCGTTTCAATCGCAGACATAAACATCAAGCATCAATTCACAGCACTAAAGTGATAATGTAATGTATTCTGTCCTTAAGAGGACTAGTCGAACCTTTTTTTTTTTGAAAACGTGATGCATCGTTATGTTTCTGATTAGACCCATTGCTAAATCTTTTTCAGCCCATCTCAACCCAAGTTTCGAGGATATATGATCTACAATCGATTGTTGTGGTTTTACCAAATGCAATTGATGTACAATGTACCGCCTAAATGAGCTGCTTTCTGCAATATCGGTATTTCATCTTTTGTCAATCACTAGATTTGGCCCTTAAAGGGATTTGTCTGTGAGACGAATTTAAAGACAATATTTATGTCACGCATACAGGGAGTATCGATGAACTAAAAAGAAAATATCCATTGTAAGGAAAGTGAAATAAAGTTTGCATATGGGATGCATTGTCCAGCATAATCATAGATGCAATCCTCAATACAGAGTCCCAGATCAAGGCAAACGTTGAATCGGTGGACAGCTTCAAAATAGAATCAGGCTTGAAAAAAGGTGATGGACGTATCCCAATGCTCTTTAATGTAGCGCCGGAACACGATATCGAAAGGACAAGAGGTGAGACCGCTGGTACACTAATGTTTCAGAGTCCACACAATTGGTAACGTATGTTGATGACGTCGGTTTTAACACACGATCAACCACATATGCCATAGAAGCATTTTTGAGTCTAAAATCTGAAGCAAACTGAATTAGCTTTTGAGTTAATGAAACGATATTTAGACTCATGAGTTATACGAGGAAGTAATCTGTAGCTCGATGAAAGTAGGAGACTAAAACTTTGTGAGACTTGAAGCAAACCTGAATGAAAAAAAGGCCCCAAAAAGGACGAGGTTTGGCGCCGAAACTGAAGCCTATCATTCCGTATTTCTCATTCAAACTTCAAATTGGCGCATTTGCGCATGAACTTAACAAGCATCTAAAAATCATTAGGAAACCATTAGTTTGATGAAGGAACCCCCAAAAGCAATGAACATATTTGAACGTAAAGTGGTTCGAAAAATCTACGGTAAGGTGAATAAAGGTTCAAATTGGAGACTATGTTAAAACGATGAGTTGTATGCATTCTTAGACAAATTTCCTGTAACTGCTTGCCTAAAGCTACACAAAATCCAATGGACGGCTCATGGAGAAAGAATGGAACAAATCCAGCTTCTCTGATAGATATTGAAATTTAGAACGCAAGGCAGGATTGGCTGGAAGGCCTAGGATTCGACGGAAAGACACAACAAACACAGACAGTCGATATTGTTGGGAATGATGAACTGAAGAACTAGTTAATTCTCGATGAAAGTCCCAGTAGGGGATGTCACGCCATAGATGATGATGATGAACAGCGTTATGCTACACACGATGAGCGGATGCTAGGAGCTTTGAAAATAAGATCGACATAAATTTATTCTACACTTATTTTTAACTAAAACGTTAGTTTTTAATAAAGAATTTTGAGTACAATGAATATGTTTTTACAATTGAATAAGTTTTAAATTCAAACCTCGCTCCGAATGATTAGTTTCTACTCCAATTAAAATGACATTGAAAACAGTGTTAGCCAACCAAGTTTATTTCATAAATGGCGGAATAGTATCACCTTGAGTCTTCTTCTTGCAAAGATCAATCAACTGTACTACGTAGAATTGCCTGAAATTTTTTCACTAAATTTAAAATTCAGAACAACGTCAATTTTCTATTTCAATAAAAATTGTTATAAAAAATGAATGTAATTGGACGAAATATATTTGCAATTAATTGGCCCATTTGAGAGTAATACATGAGGCAAAGTGTCAAAACTGTCAGTGAAAAGCTTACTTGATACACAGAGATTCTGTTGAGGTTCCATAAAATTAGGCCAGGGAAATTCTATTTAAGTTGCCCCTCGTTTAATAGACAAATCAGTGTGCTAGAATATATTTATATATTACCCTTGATATTGATTACAAGTGGACGAATATTCTTTTCTATTCATTTTATATTCCATTCCAAAAATGACATTCTCTTCATCATCTTAAGATATTTTTTAAATCGTTTTTATTGGCTGAAATCGTAATTTATATTTTAACTTATTACTCATGACATGTTAAAGCTGGCATGAAGACATGACAAAGACATGACAGCTGGTCTTGTCAGTTTGCTGTCAAAGTTTCCAGTGTCTGCGTTTAGCCGACTTTGTCAGGTTGAATATTTCTACAGATATGTCAAATTTGTTTTATTCGATGTTAATTTTATTTGCATTGCATTGTATGTTAAGATGGAATTTGACGCTTTTTTCGTGACTTACGACTTATCGTTGTGATTATTAGTATGGCGCAACAGCTCACTAAACAGCTTCAGGTAGGTTTAAGCCGTCTCATTTCAAAATCAAAGGTAATCAAGTCAGAATTTCTAACAACTCTTAAAGGCATTTAGGTCGAACGTCTTTAACAGCTCCGTAGGTACCTATTATGGCAAGGTTACTGGCTAGAAATACAAATTCAAATATCACAGTCTTCAGTGGAATTCAAATCCGGCACCTGTTCAAACTGCTAACCCAAACACAGTATTGTATTGGCTGCCTTCTCATATTTGCTGTTTTTTGGTATTCCTAACTTATTTCAACCGTTCGTAGATGCCCCGAAACTCTTTTTATGACCAACGTATTTGTATGTCTTATGTAGCTTTTAGGAGGGTGAGCGCATGGAACTCTTTTTATTATTTACATCTCCCTGTTTTTGATCATAGTTTTTTGTGATATATTAATTTTTTGATATGTTCAATTTTTAAAAGACTGTTAGCACCAAACTCAACAAAAAGCGTTGGCATGCAACTATATTAACTGCATATTATGGTCTAACTTTTACAAAATAGGAAGACATCCACTCACGTGATATGTGTAAAAGATGTCAGAGATGTCTGCGCATCTCATTCACTGCTTGTAATTGTACATACATATGTTTGTGGAATGTTTTTAACATGGTGGATGATTAATTTCAGTTTCGCAAGTGTAGCAGTAAAAATTTAAAAGTAAAAAGTTAAACAAAGAAATAAACATTTTCTATACAACATTTTCTTAAAAATTTCTCGGGAAACGCCTGGTGAATGTTGAAGTATTTTTTCGTGTCAGCGTTGACATTTTTGTGAAATCGAAACATTTTTGAGTTTTCCTTTCTTTGTTAGTATGGTTTCTCATTCAGTAGAAACTATAGGTTAGTAACCGAGACTCTTGAGGGGTCAGGATTTTCAGGCTTAGAATATCTTGTATTTGTTTTGTTTCCCGTGCGTTAATGTAGTAGTTGACAACTTTACAGACGAGAGATTACTTAAGAACCTTAAGCGTACCTTGAAAATGATTGTAATTGGACGAAATATATTTGCATTTAATTGACCCACTTGAGAGTAACACATGAGAACGTTAAGCGTACCTTGTACCTTGAATTTTGAAAGAAGCTTTTAAATTTTCGTTTGTTCGTTGCTTTCCAAACTTACCTACTCCTTTAGGGACCACGTTTGACCTTTTTTAACTTGAATCCCAGCTCTACTCACTGATTAGTCTAAGATTCGTGTAAAAATCTCAAATAAAGCCTACCCTGGACTCACTGGCTGGTTCAATTTTCACAAAACGCACTAACGCACTTTCACTAACAAACAAAAAAGCACTAACGAAGGGAGTAAGTAGCTCTAGTAATGAGCATATACGTCATATAAAAAATAGTGTAGTAAGCAACAATTGTTCCTTTCACAAGGAGTACCATCAAAGTTGTAAAAGAAAAGGAAGAAATCGAATATTTTTCAAATGGTTTCAAGTTTTTGGTGAGCTTCCTCTGGTTCGAGGTCCCCAATCATCTCGTTGTATCTTTAGCTACCTGATTACTTTACTGATACTTTGTATTTGAAGCAGTTTATAGCTGCATTTTACAAATATCTCCTGATACATCACGAATTTTTCGACGAGAAATACCTTGTACAGTGCCGCCTCTAAAGGATCATTTTTTTAATGCGAACTTAGCCTAACCCTGTGATTGATTTGAAATTGTGCACAACTGAAAAAATTTCGAGCACATTAACATTTAAACATAAGAATACGCGCGTTGGAGATTGAGTACGGCAACTCTGAATGCGGAGCGTGTCCGAAAAGCATGAGTCCTCAATCAGTTAGAATTTTAGTCCACGCGATGACTTTCCCAATAACTTTCTTCGAGTGAAATTTTTAGTCGGGAAATTCTCGCGCGACAATCGAGAGGAACATTGTAAAGAACTGCATTTCCCATATGAAGCGCGACGGAATTGAGGAAAGATATTTTATGGTAGTTGTGAATCTAAGGTGAGTCCTGGACGAGTGAGCTCGAAAGCAATCACAGTGGAATACCATTAGTGAAAGTGGAACGTTTCCAAGTGTAGTGGCTGCATGATTGCTGTGTTCAGACTTCACCATCGTTTATGTTTCGGTTGTAATTCAACACTGTCCTTGGACTGAATCCCTTGAGTCCTACTTATACAGATCCTTCTACAGCCGCCGCGATGCGCTAACAAGTGTTTTTGACTTCTTAAGCGGCGTGAAGTCATCCTTATCGTGCTTACCATCTAATCCGTGGAGTACAAGAATAAGGAGTACAAGAATTCCTGGTAACGGTAATTGCCCCTGAAATATCACGTGTGCATGGTTGTGTGAATAATGTGGTAAAGATACGTTGAATGCAGTAGCGACTTAAAAGACGACTGTTGTGAAATATCAGAGGATAAATGCCAGCAAAAAGTCGGTAAGCAAGCCAAGCAATTTACTATTTTCTAGTTTACCAAGCGGATAACAAAGGATCTCATCCATCTGAGAAAGAACTGATTTAATCAAGTTGATGACTACTTAGTTCTAATATCAGTGTCCTTTCGTTTCAAGTGAATTTCTGCAAATGAAGCACCACTTTGCGATAAGGATTCAGCTTCCCAGAAGCGTATGATTTACGCTTGTTTCCCAAGAAACGCTCGTTTTTAATCTGCTCTGCTTTCATGCTTGTAGTATGGAATTTTCATTAACGCTTGTTGAAAGCAAAAGGATTAGATTGAAAGCAAAGAAGTTAATGTATCCCAAACTTGTTCAACTGTAATGTTTTTAAATAGTTCAATGATCTGCATTTGATTTCTCTTGGAGGATGGCAGGAAATCTGAATGCATGAATACAATGTTATATTGTTATAGCAAATATATTTATATATTAAAGCTGATTTTGATATATGAGTTTTCAAATGGCTTACAATAAGGATCATCTGCATGGTGGTCGACCATCTTCATGACCTTCAATTTAGAGTCCTTTTCTCATATTGGTCGAACTCATACGTTTGAATTTTTATTGTTATGAATTTTTATTGTATTTATTATTTTTATTATCCTTCGTAGATTTTGTAGATGGTAATGTTTTACTTGGTGAACACAATGTTAACAGTTGCTATTTTTTAATTAGCTGCTTGTTGTCTCAACTGTTCTCAACTTTTCTATTCAGTCTTAACATTTGAGATAATTTTTAACCCCTTGCTTAACGATTCAATTTCAAAGAAACATGCGTGTGCAGAGTATTTAATTTTAATGCAAGTTGGTGTTAGTGTTACTAGAACATGAAAACAAAATATTTTAATTTAATGCATATATTCATCAAAATATGGATAATACTTCGTTTGTAACAAAACCTTAATAAAATAATGAAAAAATGTAACAGAAAAAAAAATAAAATAAAAATATCCTCTTCAAATAATAATAAAGCTAAAAAAACATTCCAGGACAAAGTTCGAATTCTCCATTTGTCAGCTTTAGGGCAGCACGTCCTCTTGGCTTGTTATTTCATAATTCTCTAACAGAAAATTTTCTGCTGCCTTTCTACTCTTTTCCTTTCAATGTAAATATAAACTTGGAGATGAATACCGGTTGTCGATAAGTAGAGTGTATCCTTTTCCCAAAAATGGTTCTATGAAGTCCATAACAAGTTTTTGGGAAGCGAATTTATCCCTTTCGCTGCATTTGTCCTGACCAATATAAATTTAAGACCCTGAACAGTATCCTGATTCTGATTCGCAAATTTTGTTAAAATTTTATCCGAAACTCAAAGGTCCTTCAATTTTAATGACAAATGCGTCAACAGCTACACCAAATTTTGGTGTAGACACTATTATGCACGGAATCTATTATTGAAATAAGATAGTAGTGTTCGTACTTTACTTATTCTGTTATTACTCTCAGTTTCTGCAAAAATACAGCAAATGGGAAATACTTAACTATCTTCGAAAGGGCAGACTTCCGGCAAATCTTGAAGTTCGTATGATAGCTCTTTTTGACCAGTTCCAGTTTGGTCAGTTTGACCAGATGTGAAATAATGACACTCAGAGTGAAAAATTCTCTTCTCTCTTCGGGATTGAATAGAAACCACTCCTTACTTAGTAACTAATTTTATCAGTAAGTAACTATTTTATTTAGTAAGTAATATCTTAGTAAGAGTATTTTTTTAGTATGCTGAATTTATGGTGGATATTCCCGAACTTATTCTGCATGCAGATTCGTTTCTTTTAGCAGCATGTCCTCAAACATCTCAAACATAATAATTTACAAGAGCTCATAGCTGGAACTTTTCTGAATTGTGATATTTCGGGAATATTATCATTGTCTCCCCAAGTCCATTCTTCGATTCCTTGAAAAATCAACAACAGCACTGTCACTGTTATTAAGGCGTTTTGCACGTTTTATATTTTGTAGGAACTATAATGTTGTATTCGTTATCAACATCACTATTATTTCAGTTTCCCATGAATTATCAACTGATCCAATTCATCTAATGTATCTTTAAGTTCACTAAAACCACAATCATAGTTCCTCTTGTATAAGTTTTTTTTTCGGGTCATTTTTTAAGGATTATATTGGACACCCATGAATAAAAATGGTTAAGATTAATATTTTGAATTATTTATTTGTTATCTTTAGTTAAATAAAACCTACATTAATCTTAACTCAGAGAATAACCGAATAAGCAAAAATTACAATTGTTGTCTTTTACAAAACGTCTAGTACCGATATCTACAAAGACAGAATAGCTAAGATAATGTATAAAAATCATAACGGTTGTTTTTAAGTTTAATAAATTTACTATCTACTAGTACTAGTGCTTTTACTACTACTACTACTACTACTACTACTACTACTACTACTACTACTACTTTTGAAGCAACTAAATATGTAGTGATTCCGTCAATGTTGAATTCGGCACTGATAATGTTTTCGAGCGACACTCGTCATTTCCACGTAAGCGGTTAATAGTTTTTCAACAGGTTGATTTCTTGATTGGGCAGGTTGAGTCAGTGTGTGAATGATCATCGACACGGTATTTCTAGAAAGGAAAATTATCCTTTAGTTTATCAATAAAATAATTTGGACATACCAGAGATGTAATTGAAGATAAGTTATATAGTGAGCAATTTCTGAGCAAATTAGAATTTTCATTAAAATTCTTTTATTCATCGAGATGATATGACGAAGACTGACTTAATTCTCTCTGATGATCTATTTTTATACTTTCTGGAGAAAACGATATTTGTAATATAGGGTCTTCCAAATCGAACTCCCGAACATTGACAGTTGATAGCGGCCTTATTGTTGAAGCTACATCTGTCAAATGGCTGCGTACCTCACAAGAACTCAACCTTTCACAAACCACAACGTGGCATTTTCTACGTCATGACTTGGACCTGCACCCGTACAAAATTCAACTGACCCAGGAGCTTAAGGGCAACGACCATCGACAGCAACGTGTGTTCTCTGAATGGGGCCTAGTGCAGTTGGCAACTGACCCTAATTTTCATCAAAGAATTCTCTTTAGCGAAGAGCCCATTCCCGGCTAAATGGGTACGCGAAAAAGCGAAATTGTCGAATGAGGGAGGATACCAATTCACATAAGATCCAGAAGCGTTCAATGCATTCCGAAAAAGTCTGTCAGTTTGGTGTGGATTTGAGCTGGCGGCTTCATTGGTCCGTATTCCTTTGAGAACGTCGTTGGCCAGGCCATCCTCGGCTATAGTTCGATGATTATTATTTTGTACTTTGTCGATGATTATTTTTGTTTTGTCCAACTTATTTTGACCGGAATTGGATTATATGGATTCCAACGACATGTGGTTTCAACAGGACGGCGTTTCGTCCCATACAGCTCATGCCACATACGAAATTCTGCACGAGTCTCATGTGGAACTGATTTGAACTGGCCACCGAGATCGTGCGATTTTAGCTCGTTAGAGTTACATGTGGGGGTTTCTTAAGTCGCAGGTCTATGCAAATAAGCCAGAAACCACAGCGGTTCTCAAAGCCAAGATTACCCATGGCATCGGTCAAATCCATCCTTATTTATGCACCATCGTCATGAGAAATTGGACATTTTCGATGTGCGCTACCAAGAGAAGCCGTGGGGGACATTTGAACGATGTTATATTCCACACATAATCGCATTGATGGGCCTCCTTAACGAATAAACAATTTCGATGATATTTCACACACTTTGTTTTATTTGAATTTAGAGATAGGACGCACTTAATGGAAGACCCTAGCTTTATATCAATCAATTACCACTTATCCCGCTCAATGAGGTGACGTAAATTATTTTGTTCTTTAATTAGAAAAATCCACCAACGCTTCAAAAAAAGTGGTCTTAGGTCTTGTATTTCATTCCAAGTCGTCCGTGATGTAGATCGCCTGATGATTGAGTCGCAGGACTGTGTTCATGCGATATGTCATCGAGTTGCATTATCGTATGTTTAGAATTACGGGACCCGCTGGCACTCATTATATAAGTAGATGCGAAATTATTGCTATTTTGTTGATGTGACGCGTTGTCGTGATATCGTCTGATATAACTGTATATAAATGAATAGTGTCCACAACTTTCATCGCAAAAAAGCAGAACGACCGAACTCTATGAAAGAATTCGTTATACTAACTTTTTCTCAAAAGGTAATGGAATGTTTGTCTGCTCGCATCGTTTTTATGAACAAAACAATAGTGTGTTTCTCGCTTGCGTGGGTAAGCCCGCACAAGCAGATCGTGGGGATTACACAAATACATCGTTTTGCTTAATATAGCTTTGAATTTAATAGCTTTGAATAAATTCATCATTTGATCTATTGTAGAGTATAGTAATTGTGTAAATGTACTATCGATTTTCTTGAGATTACTTTTTTCTCGTCAAAAACATTCATGTACATCAATATTGAATGTCTTTGAGAGGAGAATTGCAACGAAAATCTCTATACATCTAAATTAAAACTATTTACCTTATTTTTAACTACGACCTACCTGTAAAACTAATCTTTTAGTTAGATCCATGGGTAAGGACACATGATAAAAGTTCTTATAGGCTTTACATAGCACAGAATGATGCTATATATAGACTTGAGGAGTTTTGACTTTTTTGAGACGATTGCTTGAATCCGTAAGTTTTTAAGCAAATTCGAGGAGAAGTTCTAGAGTTTCAGGAGGGACATTTTTAATGGGGAACAAGGGTCTGAGATACCAAAAAACGAGTGTGTGTGTTTTTTACAAGGTACCATATTCATTAATATTTTTAAAATTAAAATAAAAACTTAAAATATTCAACCACAATTTTATAAGAAAATATGGAAAATTAAGCCAGTGGTGCGAGTCGAGTAACCTTAAAGCGTTTGTGTGCGGTACTCAGGACAACTCATAATTTCTTCATCTGAAATTTAAAAACCAAGTGCATAAGCTAGTACATAAGCTTATCTTGAATTTGAACGCAGTAGTTGTTAAAAATTCATATTTTGCCGAAAATTGCTTTTATTGTTAAATTAAAAATTACATGTTATTGAAAAAAAGTCGTCACTTCAGGAACGAGTATTTAACTTGTCAATGAAGAGTGCAAAACTCAATTAAAGTTTGAAACGTTAATAGAATAGGGAACCGAAGAATCTTTCTTAAAGCGTACTAAGAATCGGCGATTCCTGCTCCATTAAAAAGCATTAAATCTTTTGCTCCACCCTATGACGAATTCTTACCTCTTGAGTAGCCGTCTGGGTTTTACGCTCTAGTGCCGATGCATGGTTTTCGTTTTCCTTCGTGTATACTAATAGGCTATTTGGCAAGAGTTAGCATTTACCAATTCAATAATTACAACAAATCCGTAAATTTCGACTACTTTAGCACCAGCATGAATCCTTTTTGACGCTATTTTCCAAACGAGTTGATCATATATTCTGTTATTGTATTGCGTAAACCCATCAAAACAAAGCTACACAAGAACATCTTTGTTTGAATCTTCGCAGACTTGAGGCCTGTCTACGAAGATACGCTTCGAAAACGTCAGCTGACAGTGGTCTGCAATTAGCCCACTCGACGCCAAGCACACCATGGGTCCTTACAACTTGAGCATTTTTTATGTTGGGGGTTATTGTTCGCGGAATCGTACTGCGGAAAAATGTCCGAATTGCGTCTTTCATTAATTCTACATAATTTGAATTTCTCCTAATGGTTAATCCGTAATAAAAGATTCATCTGTCAGTAAATGTTGTAGATAGCCGACCTTTACTAGAAATTATTTTTTTAATTGTTTCGCCTTTTATAATTTTGTCTCCAACAGCTTTGTTTTCCAATTCACGCATACGTATTCTTTTTTTTTTTGCCAACTTCTTTTATTTACTTGATACTCTCGACCATATGATTCCACATAAATCCACTTAAGCGACACCGTCTTCGATATAATTATCATACTTTACTCAATTGTTAACGTGCCAGCCTTCAAACAGTGCAAGCAATACTCACTTGCACTTCCATATTGCCAGATGGTCCTAGAAGATTCCCGGTGCATTCATTATCCTCAACATGTTCGTTCTACAATTTTTCAAATTCTTCTGTAGCACACTTTTGTTTTCAAGACATATTGCTTGCAAAAAATGTCCAAGACTTGGCCAGAGCAGTATCCTATGACAGAAGTTACACCGAACAAGGAAGAAAGTCCATGTTTTTTTTCCATAAACCGTCATCAAAGAGAGTCAAATGATACATCTCTACCAGCTCCAGGATACATTTCTTTTTTTCGTCGTTGACAGCAAAAGAAAGAAGTTTGTCTGTAATCTCATGCACACTTTCAAGAATTTTATTGATGGAAGAATCGTAGACTGTTTGAGTGAGGAAACTGCACAGGGCCACAAAATTAATTGCATCCTGTGAGACCTAAGCCGAATAAGCGCATGACGAAAATAAATCGTCGGTTTCATACCTGAGTTAGTATACTTGTACGTTGGATCACACATTTCTCTGTGTGTCTCAAGCTTTGCAAGACTCTGTGTTCTAGTCAGTAGTTATTATCCTGGATATTGTATTTGAATATTTTTATTATTTTATCACGAGAAAATTTGCTTTCCTAAATCTACTTACATTGGTCTACAAAATTTAACTTTTTTGTGCCATTTAATTGAATATTTCAATTGACTTTTAATAACATGTTAAAGTACAAACTAATTTGTAAAAAAAAAATATTTATTAAATATTATTTTTTAATTTTATATAAAATCTGTAATTTCGAAATATTAACAAATATTCAAATCTGTTGTTTTGTAATCGCTTTTAGGGGTATTTCTTCTCAAATTCCAGCAATTGCCGCTAACATTGGCGCATTCCATCGGCCTTGGTATCTCTTTTCCATTGTTGAGGTAACTTGGTGGAATCCTTCCATCATGATCTTCAATTACACCACAGCAGTTAGAAAGAATAAAATCAAGATGAAAATAAAGCAAATGAATTTAGGGACACATTGCTACCCAACTTTTGATACTTTTTAAGGAGATTGTTCCCAAGCTAAACATAATTTTACTAGTCTAGCTGTGGTAGGATCCTTGAAGTTTCCTATTCGTTGGATAGCAATGTAATTTGGGAGCAATTTTCACAGGAGAAGACTCTGAATTTTGGTTAATAGGCCGTTGTGGGTTACCTGATTGAAGGCTTGAGCTCCAAAATGAGCTTTTCGGAACAGATCAGGGCAACGGCGAAAAAGGCCGCGATAGGCATCTCAGTTTTAAGTCGACGAATGCGCCACATCGGTGGGCCCACACCAAGCAAACGCCGACTTCTCATGAGTGCTGTACAGTCAGTGCTACTGTACGGCTCTGAGGTTTGGGCCGGAGCTCTCAGTAAGGAGCTGTATCGAAAGCGCTTGGCCCAGGTACAGAGACGAGGAGCTTTGCGGGTTGCATCTGCATACCGCACTGTCTCTGAGTCGGCGGTGTTGGTGATCGCAGGAGTGATACCCATTGCCCTCCTTGCTAGAGAACGACGGAGAATTTATGAACGAGAAGTGGAGGGCTCAAGATATGATGTCAACCGAGAGGAGAGGTAGCACACAATACTTGAGTGGCAACAGTCCTGGGAAGGCGACTCTAATGGCTGCTGAATTGCGCGCCTTATAGGGGACGTGGGATCGTGGCTCAGTCGAAGGCACGGTGAGACTGATTATCACCTTACCCAGCTTCTTAGCGGGCATTGGTATTTTCAGTCTTACTTGCACAAGCTTGGTAAATTACGGTCCCCAGACTGCATTTTCTGCCCCGGGGAAAAGGATGACGCATGTCACACCTTTTTCAACTGTAGAAAGTGGAACAGGATGCGTCAGGACTTGTGGGAGGTGATGGGAGAGCTTTCTCCAGACAATCTGGTCAGAGAAATGCTGAAAAGTTTCAACAAATGGACCTGTGTGGCACATTACTCTCGGGCAATACTTACTGCCAAAAAATGTACCATGGATAACCTTGGCCGCGGGGTCTAGGGGGGTCACCTTTCCAGCAGTCCTCCTCCATCCTGCCCCCTCCCGCTGGAGGGAGATTTCTCTAGACTGACGGCGCCCTAGGGCGAAGTAAAAAGAGGCCTAGCCCGAAGTAATGTGTCGAACGGTTCCAGGCTAGGATCTCTTGACAGGGGGGGTGTTTAGTGGGTAGTCTGGTAGCATGCGCTGCTAGGAGTCCCGCACTCCGGGCGTAAATTGCCTTCACCCCCCAACCCAAAAAAAAAAATTATATTACATATGGCACAAATGCACAATAAGATCTAACTATGAATTTTAACTTGTGTATTTATTTTCAGCGAGTAAAACACTATGACTTTAGTACATTTTTATCTAAAAGGCAAATTTGATGTAGAGCGGTGTTGTCATAATTGTTGCTTAGCGGAGGGTATGGGAGACATTCCACAACGTCATGGTTTTTATTTTGACGACATTGGAAGATTGCTACATGTAATATAATTCAGAGGGTAGCTTTTAATGCATGCTAAAGACTAAAGGCTGGCCCAATGTGCAGTCAGCTTTGACAGCTGGAGTTAAGTACATGTGAGAAGCGAGAAAAGTTCGCAGTTGGCCAATTCGATGCTCTTCATGTCAAAACGGATGTCAAATTTATGTTATGCTTAACATTAAAAACTGTTTTGAACTAATTTTTATATCGTACTAGAGCAAACATAACCCAGTTGACATTTGTTAAATCGTTTCTGAAGGGATACATTTTATTAAATGGGAAGAGATACATTCCAGGCTTCGTTTGCTTTGAAGTTTCGGGGAAGACAAAGCAAGCAAAATAAGTAACCATGGTATTGGCCCTTGACCTTCTTGTACCTTTATATACATTGTTTCATGTGTTCGCCGGACCATGTTGAGTTTTTTTTTTTGGGGGGGGGGGGGTTGAGTTAATGGCGTTAGCTCGGTGTGATGTGTTTGTCGCGAGGAAAGCCTTTTTATATGTTCGGCTTTTATTACTAGGTTGAGAGTATTGCATGTTCGTTTCTATTTGGACGTTATGCAGAGATGGGTTGCCTTAATTACTCGCAATAGAGTTGTTTTGTTTTGGTCTTTTTGAGTCATCAATAATGACAGTACTTGGTTCATCATGTTCTGTTTCTTATAAGCATCGGCTCGAGGACTGAAAATATTGTATCGTTACAGCTCAAAAGTTTCAGATCACTCCAAAGTGATTAGTAAATTTTTCGAGCTTTTCGGTGTATTAAGCAAATTGGTTCCAGGTGGTGCTCTGTATGTGGTTATGATTAGATACTCACATTACGGATTAGCATTTTATTTCGAAGATTTATGAAAGATTTTCGATTGAGTAATAAGTAGAGTGACAGGGTAGACTTGAATATCTTGGTTAGTGTATCTTCAATATCATTTTTAATCTGAGCTGAGTTTTGCGCTAACAGTAATATGATCGCCCGCAAATGTGTGTATTCTTTCCTTTCTAGTTTATAGTTTGTGCATAGTAAAATTAATTTTGTTCCATAATGACAATCTCAATTGCGCCACTATCAAAAACGTTTATGATATCGTTAAATGTATCGGCGCACTGACTGCCAAGAATTTTGTGGCTAGAACAGAAACTCAATAGGTCTAATACCTGTCGTAAACTTCAAGAGCTGTTAGCCCTTTACGGTGATGAATTTTCGCTACGAATGATAACCACTGACTAAACGTGGGTTCCTTATTTCATACCTGAGACCAAAAGTCATTCCGAAGAATGGTGCAAACCTGACGAACGGCCTCCACTTAAGACGCGTGTAGTTAGTCTGTTGACAAGGTAATGCTTACTGATTTCTGATAATGCAAAGGTATTAGTTTTATTAGTTTTATCTGTCGGAAGGTCAAATTAACGCAGAATATTATTAGGTGTATAAATATGAAATGCGGATTTTACTAACAGATGGCTTAACCATTACATATGGTTTGTGTCGGCGATAACTAATATGAAAATTTGGAGGGTAATCATCTGTCAACAAATTCCAGTATGTCAAAGGTTTTGATTATACAAACAACATGGTTTTTTTCGCTTCAAAAATGTCGAATTACGTGCCAGGAAAAGAGTTTTTGCGGGGAAGTCTAATAACCTTCTTTTATTTGAAGAAAACGGCAACAGAAACTTATCGATTCTTAGTGGAAGCATATGGTGAACATGCTCCAAGCCAAGACACTTGTGAACGATGGTTTAAAAGATTTAAAAGTGTCGATTTCGATGTCAACAACAAAGACCGTGGAAAACCACCATAAAAATTCGAAGATACAGATTGGCAAGCATTATTGGATGAAGACAACACACAAACTGAAAAACAGTTGGCAGAAGCGTTAGAAGTTACCCAGGCAGCCATTTCACAACGTTGAAAAGCCATGGGAAAGATCCAAGGCGAAAGGCGAAAAACCATTTATGAAATTTTGCTTGCCAGACAGAAAAGAAAAGATTTTTTCATCGGATTGTTACTGGCGATGAAAAATGGATTTATTTCGACCATTCTAAGTGGAAAAAATCGTGGGTAGGCCCAGGCCAGCCTTCAACATCACAACCAGTCCGAAATATTCATGGAAAGAAGACTTTGCTGTGTATTTGGTGGGATATTAAGGGACCTTTGTATAACGAACTGCTGAAACCTGGTGAGACTATTACTGGCGAACGTTAGCGAAAACAACTGATCAAATTGAACCGCGCACTTGAAAAAAAAAACGATCAGAACTTCACCAAGAACATGATAAGATCATTTTTCAACATGACAATGCTCGGCCGCATGTTGCCATACCTGTCCAGAACTACTTGGGAAACATTCATTGGGAAGTTCTGCCCCACCCGCCGTATTCACCAGACTTGGCTCCTTCTGACTACTACTTGTTTCGATCGATGCAGCACAGACGTTCGGAACAGCACTTCCATTCTTACGAAGAAGTTAAAAATTGGCTTGATGAGTGGTTAGCCTCAAAAAAATTAGAAGTGGTACTGGGACGGAATCCATCAATTTACAGGAAGATGGGAAAAGGTCGTAGCTAACAATGGCCAATACTTTGATTATTGATTCATTTGTCCTGTTATTCCAATAAATGCATATTTCAAGCAGAAAAAATCCGCACTTCATATATACACACCTATTACTTCATGTTATCAATAATAAATGTCAACAATATCTGTACTTCGAGCGCAGTTTATAGATGAGGAAACAAAAAGAAGTCACTTGGAGCTGGATCTGGTGAAGAAGGTGGTCAAGCAGTTCAAACCGGAATTGGTGGATTTTCGGCAAGGAAGCCGCCGAGGTTTGATCGGCAACGCGTGATCGAATTATCCGTAATTCCTGCCTTGAGTTTGGCAAGTAATGAATCGTAGTATGTTCCTTTAATGGGTTTCCTTTCTGAAGGTAATTGATTAAGATAACTCCATGATAATCCTAAAAACAGTCATCTTCACTTTTTCAGCTGAAAAAATAGTTTTTGCTTTTTTCGGAGTCAGTTCCCCCTATGCAGACCACTGTTTTGACTGCATTTGTGTTTCCAGGCTATGGTTTGGTGTATCAAATTTTCATCTAATGTAATTGATCGGCGCAAAAACTTGGATATACTGTGCCTAAATTGCGCTAGCGGAGCGTTGGAAATGTTCACTTGAACACGTTTTTGGTCTAACGCGAGCAAACGCGGCACCCAACGTTTGGACAGCTTTCTCATGCCTTAATCTTGATTTTATATGTGACAAACACGTTCTTTGGGCATTTTCGTAACCCTCGCTACCTCTCTCAATTTAATTTGCCGTTGGATTAATACGATTTGATGAACTTTAGCTACGCTATCCTCTGTAGTCGCAATTTTTGGCCGTCCCGAACATTCATCATCACCCAAGCTCTTACAGCCACGTTAAATCTCTATACAAAGAGACCAATTTATCTTTGATTTGCGATTTGATTACCTTCAACCACTCCAACCCTTTTGGAGGGTGAAAAAAAAATTAGCTAACAACAGGTTTGTACCCCAGAAGTTCCTCTAAGGGTTTCGTAGAAAATAATAACTGATTTAATCAACTCAAAATTGAATCAAGATTGATATGTCTTAGTGAAATTATTTAAAGAAATTTTATATGATTGCATAACTACCTATCAAATATCTCTCATTTGAAACATAGGCTTTTATTGCATGATATCAACGTCAAAGTATCTAGCGCTTGTTTCTCTGGAACAAAAGTGAATGAAAATTTAAAAATACTTATGAAAGAGGATACTGAGTTCTAGTTTGTGATAACTTTAGAATTTGTAGACATTAGAATTTCTATCTCACATATTTTTGTCTTCATGTGGAGGAGAATCTACAGTTGATTTTAAACGTGGTGGGAAAAAACTCAACCCCTCTGAATCTATTGTCTTTCAAGCTTTATCTTCCCCGAACTAAGCAGCCCTTTTTTCTTTAGAATGAGCTGGTAGTACAAAACTCTTGTCGAAAAAAGTCTCATACTACAAAAGTAAGTAGGTCACTTTACCCTAGAATGTTGAATATAAATATTTTATTATCATCTGATACCCTAGGAACAATGAAGACTTCTGAACTTCGAATCAAAATCAGTACGGCAATCGACTTTAGTGTGCGTGCAATCATCAATCCTCTGAAAGGATATGAATGTGTTACGACGACAGTAACACAGGACTCGGGCCCCTATAAAAAGGGGTACAAATAGGGCTAAACAGCTTATCACACAATCAAAAGCATAATATCCAGCCAGAGAAACAAATATCAGGTCATATCATCCAGTCATGACTTCAATTCTAGTAAACTTTGGAACATGAAAAGAATCTTAAACAGGAAAAGTTATTCCTTACTCCATTCTTCAGGAAACGATGGCGGTGAAAAAGTAGTCTCAAACGGAAAAAGGAGTAGTTCTAACTGAAAGTTTAATTTATAGGGTAAGGGCCTTATTTAGAATAAATTAGAATGGGACAGCACCGGGTAAAGATTGACTGCTAAGCATACACTATGATCAATAAGTACCGGCACTGTGTCAAAAAAACAAAATTTTTTTATTCTTCTGGTAAATTTATTTTACCTCCTTCAAAATAAGCCCCATCTGAAGCAATACACATATGCCAACGCTTAATCCAATCGTCCATGCACTTCCGGTAAGCCGAAGCAGGTATGGCCTTCAGTTCTCGCGTAGCATTTTCTCTTATGACCTCTATGGACTCAAATCTCTTTCCACGAAGCGGTAACTTTAGTCTTCGACCACTTTTGAACATTTTATACCACTCGAACGCTCTGGTTCTTGATAGAGCAGACTCCCCAAATGCTTTCTGCAACATTTTAAGCGCATCGGCACAAGAAATTTCGTTCTTAAGACAAAATTTCAAACAAATACGTTGATCAACAAAATTATCCATTGTAAAATCGGACGAAGTACAAAAAGTTGACTGACGCTAACAGCTGCCAAACAAAAACTAATGATGCGATCCTGCCCAAAATTTGGCACAGATGTCTGTTAAGGTCCTACCAACCTAAAAAACCTGCATTTTTTTACCTGCATCGGGCAATGGTGGAAAATTTCAAATACACAGTCCCGGTACTTATTGATCATAGTGTAGTTCTAAAGAACTTGGCAATAATTGGAGTTGTACTAACATATTATCTCATTCTTGCACGTACCTTCCCAGGACAGGTTACAAACAAAAATGTGTCTCTATATCCGAAGAATACTACCCTTCAATCAGAAAGATGTTGAACGAATGGATCAGAGGAAAAGAAGGGGAAATTTGATGAAAAGTGTCCGATATAGTGCCTATTCACAAGTTCCGTGTTGCATTGGCTGTTCTGGGCAAGGAAGGCTTTGATATTTTACATCACCCACATACAGTCCTGACTTGGCTTGCTGTTATTATAATCTATTTCCAAAGCTTTAAAAAATAACTTCTTTGGAAGAAGTGTTTAAGCGATGAAAAGTTACATCTAATTTTTTAGATAAAGAGATAAAATTTATTTATAAAGGTACACGTAACCTGCTCCAATATGAGCAGGTGCATATATTGAAAAAGAAAAACAATTCTATTTTTATTTGTTCTCACTTCCATTCCGTGAAATTAAGTTAATCTTTTGTTTTTCTGAACTTCACAAATACAAAATTATCTTTTTGGAATTTTGACCGCCTGTAATAATTTATGCTATTAATCTATATGCTTTTATCTTTAAGCCGAACGTTTAGCCGAAGAAGAACATTAATCCATTCTTTGCTACTTTCATGGGGAAATTGTTTATAATTAATTTTTGCAATGGTGCTTAATTTTTTTATTGTCTGTATTATCTTTAAATTATCTAAGCTAAGCAAATCATTTGTGCCTGTCTTTTTGTTTGTCAGCATTGCATTAAAATGTCCTCATGACTTCAGAAAGAAAAATTTTCAAGTCCTCTATTTATTCTGATCGTCAACTAACACTTTATTTTTTATGAAAGTGTTTCGCATGTCTACAAGTGATACTACAAACTTAAACATTGTTATAAAATGGTTGTGGTGGGATGCAATATTGGTTTGCAATATACACTCAAATTATATATCCCAAGTTGCTTTACGCATCATTCGTACTAACAGCCCATATTTTATAATATCCCTCCATGACACTTCATGACACTTCATTACGCATTTTTTACTGTCGGGGCTTATCGAGCATAAAAAGCCAGCCGATTCGATTTTTCAATCTCTGTAAGCATTTCCCCGCCCACAATTTCTGGACTGAGCTCTGCAAATTTGTTGAAAAGAACATCACGCTGGTTCCTTTATTATTTGCGAATGTGCGTTCGGTGCGCGATGAGTCTCTAGAACAGAACGGTTTTTTGGACATAATCTGCACAATTCGTAGACGCTGCTCAGATGTCAACTTTTTGATGATATTCCAAACTAATCATAAATGCATGACAGCTGTCACACCAAACGTAGAATTCCAAAGTGTTGCCAAATAAAAATTCAATACCTTAAAATACACCCATTACAAGGTTAAGTGACTTGCAAATTTTCGTAGGAGCAACTTTATTGTTCAAAACACCGCCACACTAAAACACTTACTTATCGCTGTATTATTGCGATGTGTCATAACGTGACATTGCCATATCACCGCAATGGCTGACGTACCGCCGCAAGAACATCAGTACGAGATAAAGATTACTCCATGCACCCGGGCGAAGCAAGGCTCGGTGGGCCGATTATTTGTGCACCTTATATGCGATACCAAAATAAAATCAATCAAAAATTCTAATTATTACGGAAAGAGAAATTAAAAATTGCATGGAATTCAGGCCTTAATCAATAATTTTTTGAATTTTATGTCGGTAATGAACCAAGTCATCATCAAAATCCACTGAAAAAAATATTTAAATATCTGCCAATATAATTTTTATATAATTATATTATAAGCCAATATATAAGAGCAGTGATGGGCCGGTAGTAAATGCGGCTCCGTAGGTTTAAGACCACCTCACTACTAATGTTGCTACTGCGGAATCGACCTCAGTAGGAGGAACGCATAACATAGAACGTAAGCCCCCGGAGGAGAAAGTCGGCGAAAAAGACCTGATTGTTAAGCAGGTTGTCGCGGAGAACCGTTCCGAGGAAGAACGGTTGACTAAAAAATGTTATGCGATCCTCAAACGTATGCAAGGATCGTGCATAAACAAAAAAACAATCAGTAAAGATGTAAAAAATGGAGTGTTTGGCTTGAAGACGTCTTGGATCGAGTTTGCCACTACAGGAGACTCTGGAAAAAGCTGGGAGTAGAACATCCAGATCAAACGGTGCACGTTAAAGTCACCCAACCTTTCCTTCCCAGTATCAAGAGGACTGCTGCTAGCCCTCTTGAGAGCGAACAGGAGAAAAGGTGTAAAGAGAACGTTGAGCCAGAAAAAGAAACGCCACAAAGAAAAGACGCCTTCTAACTCGTGATATCTAAGGCGGCAAAAAAATCCGCAAAACGTGAACATAGGCTTAGCCAACAAACAGTGCCTGTTCAAACAATGACAAATACCGTGGACAAACCAGCAACTTACTCGACCTAACGGAGAAAGATGCTATACAACTCCTGGCCAAAGGAAAAATAAAAATCGGCTGGGTGGTGTGCAGAATTCGCCGCCGAGCCATCCCAGTACGATGCTACAGGTGCCTTGGATACGGGCACACCACTTCGAACTGCAAAGGCCCTGACCGTAGTATGCTTTGCTTTAAGTGTGGAGCGTCTGGGCATAAGGAAAAGAGTGCATTGAGACTCCGCACTGTTTCTTATGTAATCATCTTAACTCTCAACCGACAGAGCACCTTCAGCGGAGGGGAAGGGCTGGAGTCGAGGGAATGGTGGAGTCAACGAGGAACCTTATCACTTCAACCTCTAGCTCATCTATGCCTCGACGGATCCCTCGAAACGACAGGCCTGCTGTACATTGGTGGTCAAAAGATATCGCAGACGGACGAGGCGAGTGTCACAGACTTCGACGTGCAGCTCAGCGCTCGAGAAACGCAGAGGAAGCATCCAATAGGACAGCAGCGTACAGATCAGCGAGTAAAGAACTCCGAAGACTCATCAAGGAGAGTAAGGCACGCTGCTGGCGAGAACTTGTGGACGATGTTAACAAGGATCCATAGGGGCTCGGCTACAAGGTCGCGGAAGCCGTGTTTACTTCAAGCAGACAAGATGGACGGTATAGTGCAGGCGCTTTTTCCAACTCATCCTGTCCGTGTTGATGCTTCCCACGAGGTCGACTCAGGCGAATGTCCATCGTTCACTAAAAATAAGCTGGGGGATGCGGTGCTCTCTATGAAACCGAGAAAGGCACCAAGACCAGACGGCATTCCAACCGCGGTGCTACAAATGGTTTTCCACGTTTGCCCTGATTTGCTACTCAATGTGTTTAACGCTTGCCTTAGAGAAGGTGTATTCCCATCTCGCTGGAAGGTGGCGAGGCTCACATTGATCAGGAAGGGAAAAGCGGACCCCGGGCTGCCATCTACATACCGCCCGCTTTGTATGCTGAACATAGCCGGGAAAGTGTTCGAAAAGCTCATCAAAAGAAGACTCACAGACACAATTCGTGCTGCATGGGACCTATCTCCTCGGCAGTATGGCTTTAGAGCAGGGCGATCCACTTCCGATGCCATCATGGAAGTGGTGAATGCAGTCCGTCGAGCAAAAGCGCACAAAACTGAAAAACGAGTTGTCTTGCTAGTGACGCTTGACGTCAGAAATGCCTTCAACTCCGCCAGATGGTCGAATATTCTTGGCATATTGTAAAACTTTTTCCGATTGCCAGGGTATCTGATGCGGATTTTGATGGATTACTTAAAGGACCGCAGTCTGTTCTACGACACACAAGATGGGCGGCGCAGTGTGGAGATAACGTCTGGTGTAGCACAAGGCTCCATACTGGGACCCGACTTGTGGAACGCCTCATATGACGGACTATTGAGGCTTGAGCTGCCAGATGAGTCGCGCTTAGTCGGCTATGCAGATGATATAGCAGCACTGGTCGCCGGACGTACAGTCGAACATGCGCAGCGCAGACTGGGAGTGCTAATGCGTCAAGTGAAGGAATGGATGACCACCCGTGGGTTCAGTTTGGCACTAGAGAAAACCGAGGTGGTCATTCTCACGAAGAAAAGAATTCCCATGGTAATTCCTTTGCGGGTCGGAGTTGCGACTGTTGAGTCTAAAGTCGCAATAAAATATTTGGGACTATTGATCGATTCCAAAATGAGCTTTTTGGAACAGATCAGGGCAACGGCGAAAAAGGCCGCGATAGGCGTCTCAGCTCTAAGTCGACTAAGTTGCAACATCGGTGGGCCCACAGAGAGCAAACGCCGATTCCTCATGAGTGCTGTACAGTCCGTGCTACTGTACGGCTCTGAGGTTTGGGCCGGAGCTCTCAGTAAGGAGCTGTATCGAAAGCGCTTGGCCTAGGTACAGAGACGAGGAGCTTTACGGGTTGCGTCTCCATACCGCACTGTCTCTGAGTCGGCGGTGTTGGTTATCGCAGGAGTGATACCCATCGCCCTCCTTGCTAGAGAACGACGGAGAATTTATGACCGAAAAGTGGAGGGCTCAAGATATGATGTCAACCGAGAGGAGAGGCAGCGCACAATACTTGAGTGGCAACAGTCCTGGGAAGGCGACGCTAATGGCCGCTGGACTGCCCGCCTTATAGGGGACGTGGGATCGTGGCTAAATCGAAGGCACGGTGAGACTGATTATTACCTTACCCAGCTTCTTAGCGGGCATGGGTATTTTCGGTCTTACTTGCACAAGATTGGTAAATCACGGTCCCCAAACTGCATTTTCTGCCCAGGGGAAAGGGATGACGCATGTCACACCTTCTTCAACTGTAGAAGGTGGAACAGAATGCGGCAGGACTTGTGGAAGGTGATGGGAGAGCTTTCTCCAGACAATCTGGTCGGAGAAATGCTGAAAAGTTTCGACAAATGGACCTGTGTGGCACATTACTCTCGGGGAATACTTATTGCCAAAAAATATACGATAGGTAACCTTGGGCGCGGGGTCTAGGGGGGTCTACTTCCCAGCAGTCCTCCTCCATCTTGCCCCCTCCCGCTGGGAGGAGATTTCTCTAGACTGACGGCGCCCTAGGGCGAAGTTAAAAGAGGCCTAGCCCGAAGTAATGTGTCAAACGGTTCCAGGCTAGGATCTCTTGACAGGGGGGGTGTTTAGTGGGTAGTCTGGTAGCATGCGCTGCTAGGAGACCCACACTCCGGGCGTAAATTGCCTTCACCCCCCAACCCAAAAAAAATGCATAATTTCAGGCCCCGAATTTTCAAAAAAAAATTTCCGGTAGGTACCTTGATAAAAGCATTATGTTTTGTTCCAACAACTAAATTGACATGTTAAATTATAATAAATTGACGCTTTATTACCATGATTCATTGAATCACTGCTATATTTTATTTCTATGAATTAGCATTGGAAAATATCAACTCTTTTAATGAAATTGAACATGCTTCAAACTGGGTTCCTTTTGTCCTGGCTCAACATTACTTAGTTTTACTACAAACATATGGTTGAAAAGCTGTTGGAGGGTCTCGTATCCGGAATGCGTCGAAATTTCACACTGCCTCTGCAGCTCTAGCCAAAAGAACTCAGTATTCCAGCATCCAATGGTTTCAATTCTCAATGCTGGACTTTATCTTACGTTGTGCATATGTATGGATAGACATTTTGTAAATTTATTAAATATGTCACTCTTTGAATTTAATACAGGAGAGTTTGAATATAGAAAATTGCTGTATATTTGAATTGCCCTAATAAAACTCGATGGAAAACTCCTTTGTAAACACCGACTGAAGGTCTTCGCGCGCTCTGATGAGATTTTCATTTTGTTGCATGGCTTATATAATACGACAGCATATCTATGTGGAATAATGTTCTAAGAAAACCATCCTCTGTCAAAGACGAGAAATGAAGTAACGTCTCATTCAGGAGAGTTGGATTGCTTATTGTTTCGTTCCGCTTTTTGGCCACCTTTGGTTGTTTGTAGAACTTTTTATATTTCGTTTCCTGATTTCTTCCGTCGCTACAATATAGCTACTACTACCAATCTGACCGTGCATGTATATATCCTTCATTGATTTCATTTACCTACAACAATCCATGTTCATGTAATGAACATTTTTTTTAACGAAATAAAATCTTTGCTTTGTATTAATTCTTAAGTATGGAGACAATCTAATTCGTTTCTGTTCCCATGTAAATAAAGTCTTCCTTATGATACTCCATATAAATTGAATAAAGATAAGTATTCTACTTTGTATGCTCTACTGGATTTGGAAATTTTCCTCCTCCTTTTAGTTACCTTGAATTGATCATCATTTCTACTTAAAAAAAGTTTGGAAATATGACGTGCAATTTGTTCCTGCAGTTTGAATATTATTATGAAGGATCTAACGATTTTCAAAGTGATTTGCATCCATCACATCTATGATTTTCGTTGGTTTCTGTTGGAAACAAGCCCTATATTTCAAATCAGGATAGCACTTATGGTGAAAATGCTATAAAATCTCACTTTTAATGCATGTTGCTGCTGCACTTTAAGTTTAGTTCCTGTGATAAGTTACGCAAGTATCGTTTTATACCGAGAGTCTTTGCGAATCGCTGAAAACTTATTGGAGATAGGATATTGTTACGTATTTCCATGTGTAGGCGACATTGCACAAACAAACAAAAATATATATATGTAAATAAATAAATTAAGAAATTAAAATAAAAATATGTAAAGTTAGATTTAGCAAAATAATAATTAGTTATTAAAAAAAAAAAAAAAATCACAGAAAAAAAAATTCCAAGTAGCAAAAAAAAAAAACCCCCAAAAAAAAAGAAAGAAAAAAAAAAGAAAAAAAAAACCCCACAATAAAAAAAAGAAATTCTTGGAAGTTATTTACGATCGATACGATTCACTGGGTTGTTGTGTTCGTATCGATATAAAAGGAGTGGAAATTGTGAGGAAGGAGATTCAGCCGATAGACGACAGCCGATAGAAGATACTTAACAAGTGAAGAGATTCAGCCGATAGACGACAGCCGATAGAAGATACTTAACAAGTGAAGACATTCAGCCGATTAGCCGATAATACCAGTTGCAGCAGCCAGTATAGGACACTCAACCAGTCTCAACCAGTCTCAACCAGTTGAAGCCAGTAGAGGTCCAGCCAGTAGAGCCATTCTGCCGAGGACCACCAACCAGTAGAGGCCAATCTGCCAGTGGATGACACTCATTCACAGTGGACATTCTGCCGAGGACCACCAACCAGTAGAGGCCAATCTGCCAGTGGATGACAATCAACCACAGAGAACATTCTGCCAAGGAACACCAACCACCAACCAGTTGAGGACATTCAACCATAGAAGACACTCAATCAGTTGAAGATACACAACCAGTAAAGGAGGAGGTGTTCACAGTCAGCGCAGCACCATTGAGCGCAGCACAATTCACAGGTTGTTTGATTTTTTTATAATTTTTATTTTATATAATATGAGGAACTAAGCTCTTTCCCTGTGTGTGTGTGTGTGTGAGTTGCATGGAAGGATCAGGGCCTAAATGAAGTCCTAACCCCCACGCCCACGCGGTGAACTAGTCGGTGGAAAATTAACTTTCTTCGGCCGCCATTATGCGGCCTTTGTATTTTCAGCTAACCCTATAATCTTGTTCCTTTCTTTCGCTGCAGGTGCGACCTATCGGTTGCCCAATTATTATTTTATTATTAATTATATAAACATATATTTTATTATTAATTTCGTTTGAAAATACATAACATTTGAAAATACATAACATGTTTTTTTTTTTGTAAAAACAGCTTTATTTCATAGAAATAAAAACTTTGTACAATAGTTTGACCAGATGTTTCGCTGGACAACGTTGAGACGTTGTGCCAGACAAGCGGCCATCCCAAGTAGTTTATCTGTTTTGCATATCAAAGTCAGCTTATTCGAAGAGACCGAAGCCCATATCTTCATCCTCGTCTTCAGACTCCTCTTTCTTTTCTTCCTTCTTCTTTTCTTCAGTAGCTGGTGCGGCAGCTGCAGCGGCCGGAGCAGCAGCAACTGGGGCAGCGCCTCCAGCTGGCATTGATGAGAGCTTCTCGCGGCCTTGCGCGATCAATTCTTCGATGTCCTTACCCTTCAGCTCGCTTACAACCTTCTTCAGGCGCTCTGCGTCAGCTTCAATACCAACTGAACTGAGAATTTTCTCGATGTCTCCGGTGGATGGAGAGGCATTTCCACCTAGAACAGCCAACAAGTATGCAGCCACGTAACGCATTTTTTAAGTCCTGTAATTCGACACGAAACGTGTACAGCACAAACGAAATGAACTCTACGTTTCAAAACTTCACGCGAAAGAATGTCTTCACTTGTTAAGTATCTTCTATCGGCTGTCGTCTATCGGCTGAATCTCTTCACTTGTTAAGTATCTTCTATCGGCTGTCGTCTATCGGCTGAATCTCCTTCCTCACAATTTCCACTCCTTTTATATCGATACGAACACAACAACCCAGTGAATCGTATCGATCGTAAATAACTTCCAAGAATTTCTTTTTTTTAATTGTGGGGTTCTTTTTTTTTTCTTTCTTTTTTTTTGGGGGGGTTTTTTTTTTTGCTACTTGGAATTTTTTTTTCTGTGATTTTTTTTTTTTAATAACTAATTATTATTTTGCTAAATCTAACTTTACATATTTTTATTTTAATTTCTTAATTTATTTATTTACATATATATATTTTTGTTTGTTTGTGCAATGTCGCCTACACATGGAAATACGTAACACGTGGGGACGACCTACCCCTTGAGAAGGGTCTCACTCCAAAAGCCGGGCTGCTATCCATGTAGGATTAAGGGACTATGGCCTAATGTCCTGGCAATGGTAGACTCCTAATGGTTTCCCATCTGGGGACTCCAGTTCATACGCGACCTGTCCAACTAAACGAACTATTCTGGCCGGTATGAATTTCGGTGCGAGCTTAGCTGCAAATTTTTCTACTGCACTACTGAGTACGTGATTTCGTACAAAAATCATTTGTCCAAGGGTAAAAGAACGGGTCCTTGCCCGCAAATTATCATGCCTTTGTCCTTTAGCGTAAGCTTCGCCTAATTTCTCTCTAACTCGTTCACGTATCACCCTCAATCTCTCGTGAGGGGTCATGAGCTCGACTTCTCCATCTTCAAAAGAAGACAACTTCCGGAGGAGCTCGTAGTCGGAGCCATGGCTCACTGACTGAAATCCGAACATCAGATAGTGAGGCGAACAACCGGTCGACTCGTGTACAGTGTTGCGGAATGCAGAGCTTGATTCTCGCAAATACTTATCCCATATAGAGTGGTCATCACCTATAAAGGAACGAATGGCAGCTAAAATGGACTGGTTGACCCGTTCGGAAGCATTCGATTGAGGCGAGTATTTTGGAGAGAAAACGTGCTGAATACCATATTCTTGAAGGAATTGCATGAAATGCTTAGAAGTAAACTGCACACCATTATCCGAATGAAGTAGTTCGGGCACACCAAATGTACAGAATATATCTAGAAGGAATTGAGTAGCGTTTTCGGTAGTGGCCTTGGGCATGGCTTTCATCCATACAAATTTTGTATAATGGTCGAGCACAACAAACAATTGGGTGTTTCCGCTCTTCGAACGTGGATAAGGTCCTAGGAAATCAATAAATAAGCGCTGCATCGGCCTATCAGATATGCGCTCTTGACCCATATGTGGTCTAAGGACCTTATTGTACGGCTTAATTTGCTTACAAGTACTACATTGGGAGATGTAAGAAGCGACGTCCTTACGAAGGGTTGGCCAATAATAATATCGCTGTAGTACTTCGGTGGTCTTACGTATGCCACAATGAGATGATTCCGGTCTATCGTGAGCTTGGGAAATCAGCCTAGATTGCTGACTCACGGGTACCCATAATTTGGTTCGAGGAATGTCTATATCCGGATCGTTAACTCTTCCTAACTTAATGTAGATACGACCATCTCTTATCCATAGGTTGGGGAACCGTGTAAGTTCTTTCGAAATTGAAAGTATTCGTTCTATATAATCAGATTCTGTGAAAGCAGAGTCTGGCAACAGTGAATCGATATGATAATGCTCGGGAAGGAAGGGAAGATACAGACACGAAAGTTCACTAAGACTCTCGTGAACTCGGGAAAGGGCATCGGGAACGGTATTAGCGGAACCCTTAACATGTTCAATATTGAAGTTGAAACCTTGCAACTTCAGACTCCAGCGAGCTAATCTGCCGGAAAGGTCTTGTTGGCTCATGAGCCACTTCAAACTAGCGTGATCAGTGATGATGGTGAAGGGAAGTCCTTCAATGTAGGCACGGAATTTTTTTACGCTCTGTACGGCGGCGAGACACTCCAGCTCAGTGATAGTGTAATTTCGCTGCGCCGACGTCAATTTGGCAGACATGAAGGCAATGGGATGCTCTTCTCCCTTCTCGTCCTTTTGAAAGAGGACGCTACCAATTCCAGTGGTGCTTGCGTCGCACTGAATGAAGAAGGGTTTTGAAAAGTTAGGGTTAACTAGTACGGGCGCGGACACAAGAGCTTGTTTTAGTTGGTCAAAAGCAGTTTGAGCGGCGGCAGTCCATTTAAAGGACGATTTGTTTTTCAGCAGATCAGTTAGAGGGGCGGTAATGGAGGCAAACCTATGTATGAATCGGCGGTACCATCCGGCCATTCCCATGAGACGACGAATATCTTTAATAGAGTGAGGAGTTGGGTAATCTACAATGCTGGAGACTTTAGAGGGATCTGTCTTTAGGATACCATCGCTAACGATGTATCCAAGGTACCTTATTTCACGCTGGACGAATTTGCTCTTCCCAACATTTATTGTGAGCCCAGCTGATGAGAGTAACTTAGCTACTGTAGACAACAGATCCAAATGTTCCATGAAGGAAGAGCTGGTCACGAGCAAATCATCAAGGTAAACAAATATTTTGTCTTGAAGCTCATGCGGAATAACCTTGTGCATTAGACGGCACATGGTTTGGGGAGCGTTGCACAATCCGAAAGGCATGACCTTAAAATGGTATAAAGGGCGACCCGGCACCGTGAAAGCTGTCTTTTCCTGCGATTCAGGATCAAGAGGTATCTGCCAAAAGGCGTCCTTTAAATCGAGACTTGTAATAAACTTAGTGGATCTCAATCGAGATAATAATCCATCGATTAACGGCAAAGGATATGCGTCTTTAACGGTAACATCGTTAACACGTCGCGCATCCAGACACAAACGTACTTTTCCAGGTTTACGAACCAACGTTACTGGAGAGCTCCAGGAACTGTGACTCTCGCCTATCACACCCAATGCGAGCATACGATCAAGTTCCTTGTACAGCAGATCCTGTACGACCGGTGAAACAGCATAATGCCGTTGCTTGATTGGCTTAGCAGTCCCAGTGTCAATGTTGTGTGTAACGAGTGACGTTTTTCCCAGACCAAGCTTATTGAAGGAAGGAAATTTGGCAACTACTTGTTGCAATAGTAGCTTTTGCTCTGGTGTCAATTGGTGAAGGGTGTCAGCCTCTTCGGCTTGAAGAGAATTAGGGGCTTCTTGGAACGCACTGACATTTTTGAACGACGCTGGTTCTATCTGAAACGCATTCCAGAAGTCAATGCCAAGGTATAATTTACCGGAGAGGGAAGGGACGACTAAGAACTGCAAAAGTTTAGTCTCGTCATCATATGTGACGGGAACATTTACGTATCCTGCTGCTGGAACTCGCTGTCCAGATGCTGTTTGGACACTGGTTTTCAGGGAGTGAATTTTGAGATTTAAGTCTCGAAGTAACTCAATGGACCGGTGTCCTAAGACACTGACGCTAGCTCCACTGTCCATAAGACCGGTGAGCTGATATCCTAATATGATGATGTCACAATAGGGACGCGGATCGTTAAGATCGCGATCGGGTACTACCGAACTAATCGCTAGTTTACGAAGGGCGCGTTTCGCGCGAAAGTATTTGATAGCGCGAAGTCTTCTTCTATATCTTCGTGTAGTGGTGAACAGGGGAAAACGGTTGACGGGAGTGGGTTTGTTCAATCGAGTGGTCTGAGCTATAGAAGTCTTGTCATAATGTGATGATGGACTATTCGAACTCAGCGATTGCGACGCCATTCGGGATCTACATTGGTGGATGCGTCCACAGTATTGACTCGAATTTGAGTTGTTGCTTAAGGGTTGAATTTTCGAAAATTTGGAGCGGGCCGACCCCTCATATGCGGGCCGCTCCTGGAATAGTTTCCCGGAGGTTTACACTTTTGGCACTGAGTTTTTTGTACTCCCGGAGTACCGCAACCAAAACAAAACAATCTCTGGATCGGAAGTTGGCATTTGCTGAAGAAATGACCTATATCCTGACAGTTCCAACACAAAAGGTATTCGGGATCACTAGCAGGGTCCAGAGATTTGATTACTTGTTCGGGCACTTCTGTTGGGAGATTTTGGTAGCGTGTGTGACAAGGCGTGGACTTGGCGAACAGGACCGAAAGGTCGTTCTACCTTGCTCAAGTTCCAAACAGATTCTATTGAAGTGCAGCACTGTACCAGCTCATAGACTGATATAAATTGCCGACCTGCGAGATGGTCTCTCAACCGACGATGCATATTAAGATACAACAAGTGCTGCATATCCAAATCAGACATGCCTTTCTGTAACTGCAGCGACAACGTCTCTAAGGCATCGAAGAATTCAATGAAGGGTTCACCCTGCGCCTGATGACGTGCATCCATTTGACGTCGAATATCTATGTCTGCTCGAGCACGGGAAAATCGATTGAGGAAAGAATGGGTGAGAGAATCCCAATCTAAGGAATGTGGGTGCATTTCGTGATATTTCCAGTACCACTCGAGAGCAGGACCTTTCAGGAAAATGTGGAAGCACTCTGCCAATTGGTTAAGCGGCACCTCTTGAGAGTCTCCCATAGCTTGTAATCTATACAGGAAAGAGTCAGCTCTCAGGCTAGATTGGCTGCCATCATACCCAATACCCCATTTGGATATTGGTATAGACATTTGGCTTATTGGACGTGAGCGTGCGGTAGAGCGCGTATCAAGATCACTTATATTGTCTCGAGGAATCTGTGCTGTAGTGGTAGCATGGACTGGACGGGAGGCTGGACTAACATCCAGTGATTGCCTCATGGGCCCTAGAACATTTGATTCCAGAACTTGCTCCAGCCGCTGGATTTCTTCAATCAGGTGCTCTATCTTAGGTTCCGAAATGAATGGATTATGACTCGTGGTCACGGGTGTCAGAGTTTCATATAATTCTGCCGTGAAAATGTGGGGTTTTTCAGACTCAGGAGACAAATTACGAAAGGGGTTTGAATCATTCAGTTTTGTATTTTGATCAAACGGACAATCATTTGTCTGCACACTCGAGGGTAGTCCAGTGTCCGCAAAAAGTCTTCCTGTCCTCACCGGGACATTGGTAATGGAGAAGCCCTGGGGCGTAGAGTGTCCTGACGGCAAAAATTTTTCCGATGGTGGAGACGACATAATTTGACTACTTTATACTTTTCAATTGTCCTTATTTAGTTCTTAATTCCTTACTTATATTATATGTATGTTTTTATTCATTAATGTGTGTATGTGTGTGCTTGAAGACATGCGTTTCCGGATCAGGACGCGAAGAAGGTTAGAAAGTTAAAGATGAAATGGAAGTATGTGAGCAATTCCAAGGGTTGCTGATGCTCATCCGGCCCCTGATTCAAACTCATAGAGCGATAAATATCAGTCGGCATAGAGTCAACAACACCGGAAGGTAAACGTGTTTAAAGAATATAGCAAAGGAAAACAATTAGTGGTGTTTCGAGGTACGTGTGCATCCGCCTGTTCTCCATTCAAACCAAAAACATATGGCGAAATTTACAAGAGATCAATAGATGCAAACGCTCCTTAAAAGTTGTTGTGCGTAATGTCAGCCAAGTCAACTTCAGGAGAGGCATTCCTAAATACTAATTCCTGAATCCTAATTCCATAATCTTAAAAGGAGAAACCAACCACCTCCTTCGTCGACCCTTAACGCTCCGTCTCAAAACTCAACGAGTCAAAATCTACGGAAGCGACAGTTAACATCACTCACGAAAACAGGAAAGAAGAAAGATAAGAAAAGAATACTTTTGGGGCGCCAGCTGCAGATGCAAGCAATCGGCGCGATATGTACTGAAGCGATGGTGCAGTGTGCCAGCGGAAGAGCAAAGATTTTATTTACGAACTTCAAAAAAAACGAAATCCTCCGCTGCCACACATTGCCATCACCTTGACCGAACAAAGCCACAAAATTTGGGCGCCATGTTATGTATTTTCAAAGGGAAATTGATAAAATAATATATATATATATAATTAATAATAAAATAATAATTGGGCAACCGATAGGTCGCACCTGCAGCGAAAGAAAAGAACAAGATTATAGGGTTAGCTGAAAATACAAAGGCCGCATAATGGCGGCCGAAGAAAGTTAATTTTCCACCGACTAGTTCACCGCGTGGGCGTGGGGGTTAGGACTTCATTTAGGCCCTGATCCTTCCATGCAACTCACACACACACACACACAGGGAAAGAGCTTAGTTCCTCATATTATATAAAATAAAAATTATAAAAAAATCAAACAACCTGTGAATTGTGCTGCGCTCAATGGTGCTGCGCTGACTGTGAACACCTCCTCCTTTACTGGTTGTGTATCTTCAACTGATTGAGTGTCTTCTATGGTTGAATGTCCTCAACTGGTTGGTGGTTGGTGTTCCTTGGCAGAATGTTCTCTGTGGTTGATTGTCATCCACTGGCAGATTGGCCTCTACTGGTTGGTGGTCCTCGGCAGAATGTCCACTGTGAATGAGTGTCATCCACTGGCAGATTGGCCTCTACTGGTTGGTGGTCCTCGGCAGAATGGCTCTACTGGCTGGACCTCTACTGGCTTCAACTGGTTGAGACTGGTTGAGACTGGTTGAGTGTCCTATACTGGCTGCTGCAACTGGTATTATCGGCTAATCGGCTGAATGTCTTCACTTGTTAAGTATCTTCTATCGGCTGTCGTCTATCGGCTGAATCTCTTCACTTGTTAAGTATCTTCTATCGGCTGTCGTCTATCGGCTGAATCTCCTTCCTCACAATTTCCACTCCTTTTATATCGATACGAACACAACAACCCAGTGAATCGTATCGATCGTAAATAACTTCCAAGAATTTCTTTTTTTTATTGTGGGGTTTTTTTTCTTTTTTTTTTCTTTCTTTTTTTTTGGGGGGTTTTTTTTTTTGCTACTTGGAATTTTTTTTTCTGTGATTTTTTTTTTTTTTTAATAACTAATTATTATTTTGCTAAATCTAACTTTACATATTTTTATTTTAATTTCTTAATTTATTTATTTACATATATATATTTTTGTTTGTTTGTGCAATGTCGCCTACACATGGAAATACGTAACAATATAAAAACTTAAATTATCGTACTTAAAACATTGACTCGCATCATCTTTTACAGCCATAAAATTGATCTAACATATATTCAATTTCAGAATGCTAGCTATTTGGATTCCTTCACTCACCTATGTTGTTACATTTTTAAGCTCTCTATCTTAAGAAGTTCGCTTCAATTGCTGCATAATAACATCTTATCTCTTTCTATATAGTTTGTGAGTGCTTTTAAGTTTTGTATGCACAACTAGCTACTCTGCTAGTACTATTAAGCATTTTTTCTCCATTTTCATAAGTCAAAGTCAAAATGCGCTTTATTGCGATAACCATATGATACAATAATCACAATTAACAACTCAATAAAACGTATTGGCACAAAAGGCACTCTAAAATAAAACATATTATAATTGGAAGAAATTTGTGAAAAGAACTTATCTGTTCAAATCAATGAAAATTAAATATTATTTTTAATTAGTTGGAAAAATGGGGAATAAATCAAAAAACGCCCTTACAATTATTATAATTAAATAAAAAACATAAGGAACGTTGGGCTTAAAACAAGTTGATTTAACTTAAATCTCATAAAATATTCTAACAACAATATCCCTATTCTAAAATAGACCTATCACTACTTATTAACAACGGAATCACAACAAACTACAGAACACTATTATTATTATTATTATTTCTACTGCGGTCCACTTGCTGGAAAATAGCATAGGCCAGAATCAGCCCTTAGCTCCCCATGTGTAGTACTATTGTATACAGGTGGTCCATCCTGTCGTTCAACAGAAGCCAAGGAGTTCCTCCAGTTCTGTGGTCGTCAAGTGTTCCAATTCTGTTACGCCAGTACACCTCAGCCAAATAAGACGTTTGTTGGCCAGATTCGGGCAATTTAGGAGGAAGTGTTCTGTACTTTCTTCCTTCTCGCCGTAAGCTCGGCAGGTGTCATCCGTTTGCATCTCTCTTCGATGTTCCTATTTGCGTGTTGACCTAGAAGATTGTGGCCCGTTAATACTGCCACCAATGTTCTAACGTCATTTCTGTTTTTCCCCGGGAGTTGTTTTGTCCTCATTTGATTAGGGTGAGGCCAAAGAGCGCGGCTTATCCTGCAGTCGTTCCTGTCATTCCAAACCGTATCTGTCTCTTTTCAGAGGATTTCGTCTTGTTCCCTTTTTACCGTTGCTAGTGGCACTTTAATTGTGTCTATTCTAGTGGCGTTTTGGTCGGCTGATCCAGCTCTCGCTAGCTCGTTCGCTATTTCGTTTCCCTCTAAACAGCTGTGTCCACGTCAGTTTTACATTTACTCGGGTTGTTGCGGCTTTGAGAGCCTGCCTACAATCCTGCACCAGTTGTGAAACTACGCGGTTAGAGGCAAGCGCCTGCAGTACCGACTTACTGTCCGAGAGTATTTGTATTCTTCCATAAAAGTTGTTGGTTGCCGCTTTTATTGCAAACACTTCCGACTGGAAAACTGTGGTATGACTCTCTGGTTTATAACTTCGGTTGAGTTGCTGGTTATCTGGCAAAAAGATTCCGGTGCCGCTTCCCTCATCCGTTTTGGAACCATCGATGTAGATTTGATCTCACTTCCAGATGTAAAATCTTGCACCGCTTTCCACGGTTCTCTGGTCGGAATGTTGATTCTGTATGGAATTGTTGTGTCCAGTATTGGTTGAATTCTATCCAGCTCCCTTTTACTTGACGGGGTCATTCTCTCCATTTTGTCCAAAATGCATACGTGCCCCGTTTGTGTGTGGTTAGATAACCCATATGTGGAGTTTAATCGGATGCTTGCAAGTGATGCCTCTCTGAAGATGAATTTGTCGAGTGGCATGATTTTTTTTTTTTTTTTGTTTTTTTTTGTTTGGGAGGTGAAGGCTATTTACGCCCTGAGTGTCGGACTCCCCCGCTACCGGACTACCGACTAAACACCTCCCCTGTCACACCGAGAACCTAGCCTGGAACTGTTTGTCACATTACTTCGGACTAGGCCTCATTAATCATCGCTTAGCGATGTCTTCAGGCTAAGGGAAAACTCTCTTCACGGCTGGATAGGAAGGAATGGCATGATTTTAAGCATTATCTCCATTGCAGCAGTTGGCGTAGTCCTAATTGCACCTGTGACGCCAAGGCAGGCCATTCGCTTGATTTTCTCTAGCTCTTTTGCAATGGGTTTCTTTTGTGCCTGCCACCAAACCAATACCACGTAAGTGGTTATTGGCCTCACTACTGTTGTGTAAATCCAGTGGGCAATTTTGGGTTTTATTCCCCAGGTTTTCCCCACTAGCCTTTTCATTGTGCAGAGCGCCGCTGTAGCTCTCCGTCTAACTGCTCCTATGTGTGAAGTCCAAGTTAGCTTTCTATCCAAGGTTACTCCTAAGTATTTCACCTTCTTTACTAAACTCATATGTTTTCCGTCAAAGGTCGGGGGTGAAAATGTTTCTGGTTTACGGCGCTTTGTCTAAAGCATAAGCTCCGTTTTGTCGGCATTGATGAGCAGTCCGTTTAGCTTCGCCCACTCAAAAAGATGTGAGAATGCAGTGTGCATCAATTCCGACATGGTTTCCGGGAACTTTCCATTTATCAGTATAAATATATCGTCAGCGTGTGCTATCGTTTTGAAACCCTTCCCGTTGAGGTCTTCTACTATTTGGTTAACTGTGAGTACCCAGACAAGTGGTGATACTATGCGGCCTTGTCGTGTACCCATGTTAGTCCATTTATTCAAGGTTACGCCGTTTTCTTCGGCTGTAATCTTCTTTTTAGCTAATAGTTCCGTCATCCATTTAGTTAGATAAGGGTCTATTGCATATCTTTGGATGGCTGCTACTATGCTCTCAGTTTTTACATTGTTGTCGATATCAATGGATGCCGCCAAGATGTAATCTTTGATGGCAAGGTTCCTCTCTATTCTGCTTACGACTTCGTGTAGTGCCGTCTCTGTTGAGCACTCTGGGAGGTATGCGTGTTGGTTGGGGCAAAGATCCGTTATGTTCACGGTACTTTTTATGTACCCATCCACCAGGCGTTCCAGGGTTTTCAGCATGAAACACGTTAAGCTGATAGGTCGATTATCCGTTGCTTTGTAGTGGCTGGCTTTTGCCGGCTTCGGTATAAAAACTTATTTAGCTTCTCTCCAGTCCAAAGGAATATAGCCTTTGGATATGGAGGCTCTATATATTTTCACCAAAATCCGTATTATTGTGATATCCGCTTTCATTAGCATGATTGGATACACTTTGTCGGTTCCTGGTGACTTGTAAGGTTCGAAGGTATTAATGGCCCAAAGGACCTTTTCTTCGTTTACGATTTCTTTAAGGGGGGGCCACGGTAAGGAGTCACGTTGTTTCCTTGTTCTGTCTCCTCATCCGTTGAGCCCGTAAAGTGTTGGTTTAGTAGGAGCTTTAGACGTTCTGTGCTAGTTGTTGTCCACGATCCGTCCTCCTTTTGAAGCATCGTGTCCACATGCGGTTCTCTTTTCAGAGCTGTCTTTAGCCTAGATGTCTCGTTTCCTCCCTCAGTATTGCTGCAAAAAAGATTCCAGGATTTCCTTTTCTCTCTTCTTACAGCTGTTTTAAAAAATTTCAGATTTCGTTTATAGTCCTCCCAACCCGTATCTCGGTTTGTGAGGCAAGCTATTCTGAATAATCTTTGTGTATTTTTTCTGATCTCCTCCAGTTCTTTGTTCCGCCAGCTTACCTTTTTTTGTTTGACGGTAGTGGTTGGACACATTTCACTGAAACTATCGTCCAGTATACTTGTGATATATCTCACTTTAATGTCGATGTCATTTTGACTTCTCAATGGGTTTGACTGGTGTGAACCTATATATCTTTTAGTAGCGTTAGTGTAGCCATCCCAATCCGCTTTTCTAGGATTGCAGAAGACCAATGGGGTCCTCTCGCCTCTTCTCACTTGAAAGGTGATCCATTGGTGGTCTGAGAGGCTAGGTGAGTCACATACTCTCCAGCCGTGCAGGTCCGCCAATGCCTCTGTTGTGATTAGAGTGACTTCAATCATTTCCGCTCTATTCTTCGTTATAAAGGTCGGTGTGTTACCCTTATTTGCTAAGTTGAGGTTAGTAGTTATTAAGTAATTGACTAACTGCTCACCTCTTTCGTTGCACTTGGTGCTTCCCCAGAGTTCGTGTCGCGCGTTTGCATCGCATCCGATGATGGCTCGCTTCCCCCGTATATGCTCCGATAGGGTGCGAAATTCGGTGGTCGGCATCGGAGCGTCAAACGGTAATATGCTGAAGCCAGCGATTTCTGCCCGTCCCTTCCGTCGAACACTGCTAATGTAAAGTCAATGTTGCTGAAATTCGGTAGAAAAATTAAATTAATTTCCTTCCGACATATAATGCAGCTACGGATTTTATTTACCCCGCTTGTGGCAAAGATTTTGAATTGTTTTGCACTGATTCCAAGTATCTTTTCATTAAGTTGGTAAGGCTCTTGTATCAGTGCTATGTCAGTGTTCCCATCTGCTAGATGCTTAAGCAGGTTGGCTATTGCCGCCCGGCTTTGGTGCAGATTTGCTTGAGTGACCCGCATCAGTTTCTCGTTTTTGCTCTAAGGGTTCGGTCGCCTTAGCTTTGGCAGTCACCTGGGTGAAACCAAAATTCAGTCGTCCGTTTTTGTCGCTTAGAGTGCTGACGTCTTCCTTTCAAATGCCCTGTACCAGGACCATGCCTTTGTAGGCGACTTCTTTCTCCGCGAAGAGATACCACCATTCAGTTTCATACCCCGTGTTTTGCAGTTTAATCGTCTCGAAGGATTCCTGCGGTGTCTGCTCCGTTTCGAGTATGACTACCTTGACGGTGCATAACCGCGGTACCTCCTCTATGGGGACGACTCTAAACTCCGCGTTCAGGGTGGTGCTTACCTTGGCAACTGCAGTCTTTAGATATTCTAGAGACTGCTCGTCGCTACAGGTTACAACCAGATGGCCTGCTGTCGGTTTTATTCTTTTGAATGTTGGAATTTTGTCTGGTTTGCTGTGTAAGTGCTCGAAGACGACCTTGTTCAGGGCAGGTTGCAGCTTCAGAAGTTGATCCTCCTGGATCTTACCTGTCTCATTGAGGTAGTCTATCACCACTACCGTGAGTGCATCAGTATAGTCGCTGGGTTCATTGGAGTTAGTAGGCCCCCTCGCCATGTCAAGGCGGGTAACCATGAGGGGGTACAAAACACTAACACGTAGCAATAATTAGACAAAAAAAAGCAAACTACTGCGAATTTAGATATTGTCACTCAGCCACGAAAACATAGAACTCTGCGTTTCAAATCGATCAAATTCAACATACCTTGCATCTGAGTATCTCCATCGCTAGTGTTGAATCCTCGCATTCAAATTCAGAGGATATACATGGTATATGAACTGAACACTGTCAGAATCAAAAACGTAGCGATGCATATCCAAACACACGAATGTTTCTGAAGGAATGAAGCCAGTAGTGAGACAAGTCTTAATGCACCCGTCTGTAGGGTGTAATGGCTGCGAAATCTAATTTTCCCTCACCGTAACAGAATTCGCGATTTAATTTCGAATCAGCTTCAAAATGAAAATATCGGTCCTCGTCATTTTGTCACCTCGTCACTCGGCAGTTTGATAAAGTTTTCGATATGATATGTAACGTGTCCAATCTATCTCAGGTTTTTTGTACAGACCAGTACATGCGCAAAGACATTTCCTTTCGAAAACTTGTAACTTTTCCATCATACTAGCACTCTGGTTGTACCAGATCTGAGATCCGTAAATCAAGATGGTTGAACTAAAGCCTTATAACAGATAACTTTGACCTTTCGATCAATGTATGTGGTATGAAATAATCGTCGAAGGGACATATACACCTTGAGCGCTTTACTGTGCATGATTTTAACATGTTGATTAAGGCCCAGATACAATACTGCGTGATGGCGATGTGAGATCGCGATGCGATTCTTGCTCGTCGTCGCGCAATGCATTCAGTTTACAATGGAAGTGATGCGATGAAGAATAATGCTCATATGACAAATGTCAAATTGGTGACGTTTTGGATGACTTTGATTAAAATTATTTTTGATTTTTCAAAATTTTTGAATTTGGAATTTTCCTTCGTTTGGCGAATAATAGCCTCAACAAGAATGCACGAAATTTTCATTCAAAACTCATTCAGAATAACCCTAGTACTTAAAAAGTAATAAAGGCGTTTGAATTTCAAATTTCATTTAACCGCCATCAAGCATCTGACAAACGTCACGCACCTCATTGCGAGGAATTTTCGTTTTTCCGAATATTTCTCGGCTCACATCGACGCATCGCAATTATTGTACGATATCGTATACAAATGCATGTTACGAAAACTGCTTGACATTTGCTGCGAGACTCTCGTCGCGCTATTGCATCGCCGTCTCGCAGTGTTGTATTCCGGCCTTTATAGTACAGATTTTGATCCAGATGAACACCGAGGTATCTTACGCAGGATTTATGCGAAACCCGTTCAGAACTTACCTCGCCCGCCATAATGTGGAAATCTCTCCAATTACGTTTTGGGTCTTGACTGGCCGACAGCAGCAATGTTCGAAACAAAATTGTTCCACATTTTTACGCATTCACTTTCATTTGCCAATTGTCCGCGTAGAACTGTACGTCGTTAAACATTTGTTAAAAGTTCTCCTGAACAACTGAAGCTTGTCGAGCAGCCGAGTAGATAAATAGGTCATCAGCAAACGCTACTAATGATCGTGTTGAAATCAAAGCTGTTCAAGAGATTACGAATTTAATGTGCTCAGTTTTCTTTGATTTTATGTATTATTACATGTTATGCGGACTGAAACCATCGCATTTAAAGACGAAAGGTACACACGAGATCTAGTGATGGTATCTGTTTCTAGTAGGATTCAAACCCAGCATATAGAGAATTTGCTAGCTGAGGGAAAAGCACGTCGACCCTTGCTTTGTGGCGAGAAACGCAGGTACGCGCAAAGGATACTGACATCTAACGACGATTGGAACTGCGCGTCACATTGCGTGCGGATTGTTGTTCTCATCAAGAATGGCATCGTGGATGGCTCAATAATGCAAAGGGAAGGTAGATCAGTCTGACAGTAATCCCTCTCCTTCCCATACATATCTGCTAAAAGAAAGAATGGCCCCGCTAGGTACGACTAAGTAGGCTTTGTCGAAGTAACATGACAAGCAGTGCCAGGCTAGGTTCTCGGGGTCACAGGGGAGGTATTCAGTCGGCAATCCAATCACCCCTGGAAGTTGATCATCATATGCACTATAATCAGAACAATTGCCAAAGAATGATAAAACAAAGAAAAACATGTATTTTAATTGGATTTAGGGCCAATATATTGTTCATGACTTGTATTGCAATCATGCAGCATATTTTTCGGCTTCTCCATAGTGTATCCAAGAACCAGCACTGACAGTTACGGGAAGGGCATCTTGAAGAGATTAATAGAGCCAGCAACAGTAGATTTGTAGTTGTATTCAGATTTCACTCAATGGTTAAGAGAGCGATAAGCATGATAAAACGAAAGAATGGGAATGAAATCAAAGAAAAAAAGGTTCCAAAAAAGCTTTTAAAAAGTTGAATAACCTATGATGCAAAACTTATCATTATTTCTTTAAAAAGCTAGTAAAGAGTAAGAAAAATAAGTCGACGAATTACGGAAAAGATCATCAATCAAGTTATGTTTGTTCTTTGCAAAACTCTTCGGAAGACGTTGTGAGAAGTTCTGCATATTCCTCTGAAACATTTCATGCGGAACTGCTGGAATGTTTTGCGATCTTACCTCACTAATTGCTTGAGGTGCTACAAGTTTCTCGTTTACTCATGCTTTGAAATAAATCCATAAAACTTATTTATGATGTGACGGGCATTTTTAATGCGCGGCAAATCGCCCCATTTTGTTGAAGCTTTTACCTTTTTAGTTGAGAAAGGAAGTAATCAGGCAGTATTGTCGAAAACGACCTGTATTGACAGTGACAGCCCGACGGTTTTCACGAAAAATGGTGCAAACAATTAATAAAGTTGCAGCTAATGTCGCAACCAGTAGTTAACCTTTCATTGTTGGAAAGTTATTTATGGAACGGTTTATAGTTTCTTCAGGTTCAGTAATATAAGTTCTGTTCATTCACTACGCCTGACAAATCAATGTCTTCTGCCGAGATTCTCAACATCACTTCTGCACGCGTAGCTCGTCCCTTCAATGTTTTCGTTGGATTTCATGAACAATGATTATCTTACATGAATTAAAAAAATAGACAGATGGAAAACTTTGCAAACTGGAATATTTGACATCGGTAAAACCAAGTGTTACGTACGACCAAATTATTTGACGTAGCTCTTGATACATATATTCAGGTTTGTAGAATAGATCGTACCATTTTATCGATTTGAACCATTCTTGGCTTCAAATAATGAATTTTTTGAAAAAAATCGCCCACTATAAAATTGTTTTATTTTTAAGAAATAAAAAAATTGTCTAATTTTTTTGACTGCGAAAAATTCCTCTGTCTGTGAGTAATATAGTTATGACAAAAAATGCCTGATAATTACTTGTTTTCCTTATTCTATTGGTCTGATTGTCAACGATTGAAAATGTTAAAGTGAGTTAATAATAAATCCTTTCATTTTTACCATCATAAAATAGTTTCATCTATCGATTACTTATGTTTTGAAATATTTGCCTAGTTAAACTAAGGATTTTACGAAATATGGAAACTATTATATGCTTACTTTGAAATTGAACCATTTTGTTTATGCCTGCTTCTATGCTCATAAATTCTTTTTCAAACCAACTTGGTTTAAAAAAAGGCATATAATGGATTGAATTCTGACAACCCGTTGGCTTTTGTAACAACCTTCGGGTTCTACAAAACCAGCTGTTTGAGTTCCTAAGCCTCGCGGCCAAACCTCGTCAGCAGACATCTTTGAGTTGAGTCAAAGATGGGCCGTTTTAGATCCGTCCAGATCAGACATTTGAGTTTCCAAGCTTGCAAAACTTGTACGCTCAAATGAATGCGCATTAAGGAGGCGTTCACCTCCCTGCGTGTCCCAGCGTCTCATCGAGTTAATATTTGCTTTCGTTTTAGTTGCAAAGTAAATAGAAGCTTGGAAGTCCGGGATTGGATCGATCGACGATACCTGTCCCATATTTGGACTCCAAGTCATCCGAAAGTCCCAGATTGTTTTTGCGTTCAAACTACTAGCTCTATATTAAACTCTAAGAGTTTAAGTATTATTATAATGCATGTACTATGTTATTGCTGTGCGAGAGATTGCGTATTATAGCAACTCTCATATGTCCAACATATGGCTTCATTGATTTGATACATTCAACGGGGTTCAATTTCAAGTCGGCCGATAATCCCCTTTTTGAGCATTATTCCTTTCTAGTATTATTGCTGGGAAAACGCAGTTCCTGTTATGGTTGGTGTTCTCCAACTTTTTCCATACAAGTCGTTGCGGAACCCAGCTATTCCTGACATTGTTAAGGGACAATGCCGCCCATATGCACCACAGCCACCGCGATACTCCCCGAAGGGCTGACACCAACAATCTGAACCATCATAAGATGGCGGCTTATCAGCTTCCCGCGTACCTGAAAATACCTCCAGGGTTGAGGTTCGCAACCAAGTCGTATTAGTACTCCATTTGGTAGTACCCTAACGAGCTCAGCTGCTATGCTTCGAACCGAGAACCCAGTTCTAGTGTTTTTACTAGACTAAGGACCGCGGGGTTGCCACATCCCGTCAGCTTCACTGGAATCGAATCTCTGACCCAGCAATAGGGAGAAAGATTCTTTCTACCAGATCCACTGCCCTGCGGGCTGGCTTTTGTAACAGTGCACTAGGAGCTTAATTTTTTGATGAAAAGGGTACAGAAATGCTTTCCAAGGTCTCTCTTGTATGTACTTGGCATGGCAATGGCTGTGTTTTTATTTCAGATTTCTGTTGTAAGGAATACTTCAAGAATAACAGGAATTATTCATATTGGGATCTATACCATTCCCTATAAAAGGTAACTCCTGGTTCTAGGCCATTAACTGACCGACTTTGGAGCTGATATCGGAGCTAGTTATGCCAGAACCTGAATATTTTGAAGGCGACATTTATATGCTGAAACCTAATGTTTTTGCAGAATATACCATTTTTCGTTGCTTCCATGTTAAATGGGGGAGAATTTGCGACATGTACGCAAAAACCAACAACAAATCTTCGTAAATAATTGCATAAGCCTACGAAACTTCGTAAATCGCGAACTGGCTAACTTTTATAGCTTAGAGGTTTTAGGTGGCAATGAATTAACGCAAAAACACTCGAGTATGTTTTACACAATGCTCATTTATTTAACAAAAGAAACGAAAGCGATGTTGCCTGAATGGCGTTACGAAGAGAACTAACAGAGATGTATTAAGAGGGCTCTAGTGCACCGGTTCCGAGATGGTGGTCGCATATAGCGGTGAAAACAAGATTTCACCAACACTTCCCCTCGACCAACAGCTCGACTCTTTGAGTCATCCCGGTTTGCGTGGGGTCAAACCAAGGCTCTGTGTGCACTTTTCGTGCTTCATCCCCGACAGACCCTTGGTCAGCACGTCGGCAGGCATTTCGTCCGTTGGGGTATACTCGACCCGTATCGTCTTCTTCTCCACATGATCCCGGATCATATGATGCCTCGTATCTATGTGTTTTGTCCGCGAATGGTACATCGCGTTTGTCGTCAACTTTTGCGCTCCCAAGTTGTCGTTCTTCATTACGACAGTGCTCAGGCTGATGCCGAACTCTCCCAGGAGTCTTCACTTCAGGATGGCCTCCCTCGTGGCATCCGATAAGGCCATGTACTCGGCCTCTGTTGACGATAACGCCACGGTTTGCTGCTTCCTGCACTCCCAGCTCACAGCTGCCCCACTCACGATGAAAGCGAAGCCTGTATAGGATCTCCGATCAACTGTACAGCTTGGCCAATTGGCGTCGAAGAACATGTCGGGAGGATTTGCAGTGTTTGAGTAGACGAGTCCCAGGTCGCGTGTATTGGCCAGGTACCGCAGTACTCACTTCGCAGCCTGCCAATGCGGTTCACCGTAACAGTTGTTGAACTGGGAGAGGTGACTCACCACGAATGCGATGTCCGGCCTCGTTGCCACTGCCAAGTACATTAGGGCACCAATCAGCTATCGGTAAGGGACGTCAGTAAGTTTTTCCCCGTTTTTCACGTCCACCTTTTCGAGCTTCGTCCCCAGTTCCATCGGCGTAGAAACCGGCCTACATTTAACCATCCCGAATCTCTCCAGTACTTCCTCGGTGTAGCCTGCCTGACTTATCTTCACCTGCCCGTTGTTTCTCTCGAATTTGAGGCCCAAACAGTACCTCACTTCTCCCAGATCTTTTATCTCGAACCTCGAATTTAGGGCATGTCGCACATTGTCGATCTCGGTGTCGTCACGTGACAGAATCAGGATGTCATCAACATAGATGATGATGAACGTTCTGTTCTCGGCTGGTCCGAGGAAGTACATGCAAGGATCTGCTTTCGATCGCTTGGCCTTCTGCTGCTTCATTTCGGCATCCAGACAACGGTGCCAAGCGCGTGCAGCCTGGCGCAGCCCGTACAACGCTTTGTCCAGCAAGTATACGAAGTCTCCACAGCGCAGCTCGTCCAGCATCTTCTCAGCTTTCTCTCGCACAACCTTGTCGACCTTCTCGTTCTCGACTAAGTTAGCTAAGACCTCCATAAAGTGCTCCGGAACCTCCATGTGGATCTCCTCATCCACTTCCCCATTCAGGTACGCGGTTTCGACATCAAGTTGGCGGTTTTTCAGGCCCTGTTTCATGGCCAGTGCCAACGCTGTTCGTATGGTGCTAAGTCGGGCGACAGGTGCGAATGTGTCGTGGAATTCAATTCCCGGTCCCTGCGCGAAATTTCGAGCAACCAGTTGTGCCTTCCTCTTGTTGATGGTGCCGTCGGGGTTGGGCTTGTTTCGGAGCACAAACCTGCTGCCTATTACTCGCTTGTCGCTGGGACGCTCAACCAGATTCCACGTACCGTTCTTTATCAGCGAGACCGCTTCGTCAGTCATCGCGGCGATCCACTCCGCTGAATCAGGTTCAGTGATGGCTTGCGACATGAAGATTTCTGCCACATTGGCTTCTTCCTCTCGTTGGACGGGATACAACTTTCGAAGTCGGCCGCGTCTTCCGGTTCGCGCGATCTGTGGTCGTCCGCGTCCGCGCCTCGTGACAGATGTCATTCCATCAGCCTCACGCGGCGGGTCCAAACCATCGTCGGACTCCGGTGAACCTCGACCAACCGGAGAAACACCTCTGAAGGGGAAATCCCACTCGTTTTCGTCGTTTATTCCCACCTCACCCGGTTGGATCTCGCTATTCGCCGCGTTGATGGATCCCAACTGGAACTCTACGTCAATGAAGTCATCGCTTGACCTTGAGAAATCTTCCCCTGGAGCGCTAGAGGGCGGAGTAAAATCCTCGACCTCGCCTTCAGGTGTTTTCAGATCCTCTCTGACGGTGACGTCTCTCGTGACCTCGATCTTCCTGGTGTCCGGAAGCCAAATTCGATAGTCCTTTGACTGCTCCGAATACCCGACAAAAATTCCTTCTTTTGAACATGGGCTGAATTTGTCTTTATTTGGCGTTCTATCGAGGCAAAACACCTTGCACCCGAAATCCTTCAGAAAGTGGACCGCTGGAGTTTTGTTGTTCCAGAACTTGAATGGAGTCTTCCTCTCCAGCTTCTTCGTGGGACATCTGTTCCTCAGGTAATTGGCATTGTTTATGGCCTCTGCCCAAAATTTCGACGGTAATCCTGACTGCAGGAGTAAACATCGGGCTGCCTCAACAAGTGTCCGATTTTTCCGCTCGGCGACGCCGTTTTGCTCTAGAGTGTACGGTGTGGTAAGCCTGCGTTGAATTCCTTCGGACTTCGGGTACTCGTCGAACGCCCGGTTCATGTACTCTCGTCCGTTGTCGGATTGGAGATGTCTTATCTTCAATCCGTGCATCTTTTCAGTTGAGGCTTTGAATTCCTGGAACGCCAACAATGCCTCGCCTTTCGCCTTCAGGAACTTGACCTCAGTCCACCTCGTGCGATCATCCGTGAAGGTGATGATGTACCTTGACGAGACTCGCATGGGGCCGCAAACGTCTGTATGGATCAGCTCCAGCTTACCGTAGTTCCAGTCGGATTCCTTAGGAAAAGGTTGGCGGGTCATCTTCCCCTTTGTGCACACGTCACAGGTCAAGTGCTCGATTTCGTCGTCCAGATCTATGCCGCGGATGCGGCCGTTCTTCACCGCTGCCGCAAGGTCGCGGAGGTTGACGTGGTCCATCCGTCGATGCCAGAGTTGAGCCATCGCTCTCTTGTTGACCTTTGAGGCGATGATGCATCCGTCAGGGGTGGTGTTCTCGACAAAACACAGGTTGTACTTACGTTTCGCGATCAGCTTCGTTTCGCCGTCCTGATCGACGATCTCAGCCTTGTCCTTCCCAAAAACTACCAAATATCCGTAGTCCGTGAACTTGGAGACGCACAATAGGTTGGTTCGAACTTTTGGAACGTGCAAGGTGTCTTTGAGGATAACGTCACGTGAACTTCCTTCCAGACTCGTCGTAAATTTCACGGTTCCCTTGGCCTTTATGTCCGCGGTCGCGTCGCTCGCCAGTTTCAGTTTGCCCTTCTCTCCTCGCTCCATCGTCACGAACGTTGATTCGTCGCCGCACAGGTGACTCGTACAACCGCTGTCGAGACACCACCGCTCCGGAGTACCGTTGCTGACAATTTGACACGAATCGCGCTCTTCGATTGCCAGCACCGATATGTCATCCGTGTTGCCTTTCGATCTGCAGTATGCCGCCTTGTGCCATTTAATGCCACATTTTGAACACTTGAACGTGAACGATCCATTGTCCGCCTCGCTCTTTCGGTTCGAGCCGTTGTTCTTCGATGGGTCTTGCTGTCCTTCCTGAACGGGCCCTTTCGTTTGACGAACATATCGCCCTGATCCAACGTTGATGGAGAGTTAGCTTTTCTCGCGTCACTTTCTTCGACTATTTTGATGCGAAGGTTCTCCTGCGTTGGCAACTCATCACGACTGGCGATGGCAACTCTAAAGTCCCCAAAACTGGGGGGTAGACTTTGCAGCATCAAGATGGCGAGTAAATTGGGGTTGATGTCCACGTCCATGTCAGCCAACTTGTCGACGCAGTCAAAGTAGTCGCTCAGGTATTCGCGTGCGTCGTCACCTTCGCCCATCTTTTTCAGAGTGAGACTCTGCAACAAGGTGGCCTTACGAGCCGGCCCTTTTGACTGGAACGTGTCCTCAAGTTTCTGCCAAATCTCACGCGATGCTCTGCAGCTTTTGACCAACTTCAGTTGCGATTTACAAATCGACCGGATTAGGTCGGACATCGCATTTTCGTCGTTGGTTTCCCACTCGGTGATAGCTGCTGCGTTCGCGTTATTGGCCGCTGGTTCGGGCTTTATGTTGGCGCCACTAACGTGTCCCCAGGGTTTGTTCTTTACCAAAATGGCACGCATTTGCATCTTCCATTTGTCATAATTTTCACGGTCCAATGCCTCAATGCGCACAACACCACTCGAAGTCATTGCTTATTTTTTTCAGTCACGTGTTATTGTCCGAAACACTGATGACTCGCGGTAAAAATCGTGTCGCGTGTTATTGTCCGAAACACTCACGATTTTCCACTTCGTCGCGTCGCGTGTTTAATGTACGAAAACACTCGCAACCAACCTAATTCGTACCGCGTGTTATATTGTCCGAAACACTCACGAATTCGTTTTTCATTCTCGTGTGAGATCACTCCCGAAATTCCGGAAAGACGTGCCTTTTGTCGTCGGAAACACACACGTGTTCTTTCCTGTTTTCACGATCTCACGATTTTCACTTTCTATTGTTTGAAACTCGCAGTGTGGGCAAACTGGGCCCATAACCTGTTAGAGGTTTTAGGCGGCAATGAATTAACGCAAAAACACTCGAGTATGTCTTACACAATGCTCATTTATTTAACAAAAGAAACGAAAGCGATGTTGCCTGAATGGTGTTACAAAGAGAACTAACAGAGATGTATTAAGAGGGCTCTAGTGCACCGGTTCCGAGATGGTGGTCGCATATGGCGGTAAAAACAAGATTTCACCAACAGATTGTATCTTCGCGCTCATCGCTTTTAAATATCACTTCATCCCCGAAATACTTTTCTTCGTTTGAAATAAGAAACATTTTTTAACGTTCAGCTGCAGTTCGCATCAGCAAAACTCTTCAAAAATCTTCAAAGCTCTTCGCATGGTTTTGAAAGCCCATAGCTATACCGTCGTCGAAGACATCGAAAATTTTTTCAATGCAAGTATTTTCGAACTCATTCCAACGGAAGTTTAAATGTTTCATGGCCGCTGTTGTATTCAAAAATGTATAGCCAGATCTCCCATCAACCATCTTCGAACTAGTTTCACCCTATAAGCAGTCCATGGCATGCTTCTTGGCAAAGGAAAGCTGCCCTCTATGTGTCGCATGGTTTCCGGGAGTCGAGTCAAAACCGACTGCTACGGTCTTTCTTCTTCACTTGCACGACTGGGTAGTTTCAAACGCTCGAGAAAGGTTGAATGACATTGATTTGGCCATTGTCATACTTTCGATATGACCATTGTCCCATATTTGGCCATTTATGTCCCAAACTTATCTTCAAATTTGTTGATTGCTACTGGTTGCTACTTGTTGAGATTGATCCAGATCAGCATGGCATAAGCTACCTTTTCATGGGTCCAATATCTGCACTTAGTTGTTGCTTAGATAAAGGCTTCTGAGTTGAGTGATCTCTCTGATAGGGACAGCTGATTGCCATTATTACTATTTGCCTGTGGTGCACTCTTCGAAATAAACATGGGGCAACACCAACCTTTAGCTCCCCGCATATGATGCTAATAATTACAGATGGTCCATTCTGTCGTCGTACAGAAACCAAGGATATCTGCTGTTCTGTACCCGCCGAGTAATCTTGTTCCAATTGTTTATTTGGGTGTTTGCAATCTTCTAAAAAATTTAAAAAAATCTTATTATTTTCCATTTTTAGGTTGAAGTTTTTATTTTTATTTTGTAATAGACAGCTGTTTCGAGGCCTATATGGTCCTTTCTTCAGTGCTGTGTCTATTAAAGTACAAATAGACGGTACAAATGGAATATATCAACTTATCCATTCTCACTTACCACATTGTAAGTGACTTTTACCATTGCTAAGTTAACTCAGCGAAGACTCGTACGTGCGGAAGTTTAGATCAACTTCATCAAATAACTTCGAAAGTGAATTTATAATTAGCTTCTTTTGACGAGAACCGAGCTCTTTCAACCTTTCTTTCTAATCGTAAAGATATTTTTTTTTATTTTTGATGCGGCTAGCCTTGCCAGTTTCGAGACACATTTTCCTGTGTCTGTGTTTGGCGGATTTTGCTCGTTTGTTGTCAGGATGAAAATAGTTTCAAATGCGTCCAACTTTTTATTTATCGTGGCTTTTTACCCTCCATTGTACGTTATGCTAGCATTCTACTATGTGTTTTGCGACCACCGACTTATATTCGCTGATTTTTTGGCGTTTCTTTCTGATTTCAGCTTCTTGTAGATGCTCCAGAACTCTCGTTGTGACCATCCTCTTTGTTTGTCCTATTTAGGTATTTAGGCAGTCTTTGCATGCAATCTCATATATCGCGTTGTTTTCGTTTTCTGATTTTTTTGTCCTTTGATGTTCCCAGTTTCGAACTCAGTTTTGTGTTGCAGCTTGTTGACGCTTTTAATATGTCCCACGGTTTAAGGCGTTGTCCAATTTTTCTGTCCAACTTTGTGTGCGTAACGAACGGACATTTCTTCTCTCGTTGATTGACTTCCCTGTTCTGTTTGAAGAACATTGTAAGATTGTCATTTCACAATTGGTTTTTCTTTTACTTTATAATAGTCAGGATTTCCCTTTCCATGCCACCCCACAAATTCTTAGAAATCTCTTATCTGTTGACCTTCAACGCGTCTATTGTTACCTAGTACACGTGTAGGGATTAAAAAGAGCCAATTTAAATAACACATAATGTCATAAAACTATAAACACAATAGGAGCCATTCATTTCCAGGTAAGTGGGATTATAGGAAAATCGAAAGTTAACCACGATCCTTCGCAGTGTGAACAAGTGTCGATAAATTATCGTGAAATTTTTGTTGCTTTATTTGAGGCAGTTCATAAGGACCAGAAAAATGCACAAGACTCGTGAAGTAAGTAACGAGGAACGTTTAAGAATCCAGGTGTTATCTGAATAAGGCAAAAATAATACTGAAATTGCAAGGATAATGAAATGTCTTCATAGTTCTGTGAGGTATACCTTGCATCGTTACAAGATGACCACAAGTCACGAACACGTGAAACGATGTGGAAGGCAAAGGGTTACATCTGCAAGAGAATACCGCCAGTTAATGCGATCCCTTTTTTAAAAATCTTAAGAAAACATCCTCTGAGTTTGCTGCTGCGCTAAGGGAGACCTTGGGGGAAAAGTTTTCTGCTAGAACTACTAGAAGAAGGCTCCAAGATGCTGGCCTCAAACGTTGCGAGTCAAGGAAGAAGCTTAGGGTCTCTGAAAAGAACATGAAGTTATGTTTGCAGTGGTGTTTAGAACACCAACATTAAACCGAAGATTACTGAGCCAATATCGTGTCGTGTCGGATGAATCCAATTTTAAGGTATGTCATTTGAACAATGTTATCATTACTTAAAGATGGTTGAGACATAGGGAGTTGGTGATTTATTTTTTAAACTTGCTTCTGACATTACTTTGAAGAATTTTTCCCTGAACGCGAAGTATGATTCGGTCATACATAGTTTATTTAGTTTAGTGTATAGTTGAGTATAGTCTGTATAGTAAAGTATAGTCTGTAGTGTATAGTCTTGGCCGTTCTGAGGATTCTTCATATTCTGCAATCCATTCCTCAAATATATAAAGCGCTTCTTTGTTTGGAATGCTTGGGAATAGTGGTTTTACGTCGAATGAAACCAATATTTCATCCTCTTGGTTTTCATTTGTTTATTGAGGCGTTCTACTACTTATGAAATATTTTTGACTATAAATGACCCTCTTTTTAATCCAAGTCTTTTTATTTCCCTTAAAATCTAGTTGGTAATATTTTGCATTACCTAGTTCATGCAAATTTCCATTTGGTGATCATAGTATTCCTTGTCCATGATCACTACTGAGTTTCCCTTATGCTCTTCAAGATAGTAAAAATGTTTCTGCTTAAATTCTTTAACAAGTTTTTCTTGACTATTATTTGTTAGAATTAGTCGTGTTTTAATTTTATTGTTGTTATTAACTTAAAAAATTTTTCGTCCCCGACCCCCTTATTTTTTCATTTACATCGGAGCACAAGGACTTTGTTACTGATTCGATGTCTGTGACCAGCTCTTCAATTGGTAGGGTTTTATTGACGGCATAGTTTAAATCCATGTTTAGTAATTTTATTTGTTGTTTAGAAAAAGTTTCTGGAGATTTATTCATCACTAGATTTGGTATCATTTCTATTTTGGGCCTTTTTTCCTCCCTTCGTTTGGACTTTTCAATTAGATTTTTTAGTGTTTTGTCTGATATACTTCGTTTCTTTAGTTTTTGACAGGTAAGGGCCCAATTGGTTTATTCAATGATATCTACAATGTTCCCTTTTAGTCCCTCAGTGGAGTTAGACATAATACTTTAGATAACAATAGACATAACACTCGAGACGGTACCATACCGGTCTCGAAACAGCTGTCTGTTCGAAAATGAAAATCAAAACCTAAACCTAAAAATGGAAAATAATCAGAATTTTCTTAATCTATTTCCGTTATGTAAGTGCATCAGCGCCTCAGACAAGTGACGGGTCTATTGATCAGGCTTAAACAATCTAGAGAGAAGTACTTAGTTTTTTCTTCTCTTTGGCCAGAAGCTCAGCAGATATCATCCGATTGGATTCGTATTCGTTTGACGTGTTAACCTTAAAGATTGTAGCCAATTTCTATTTTGCCAGTTTCGTCATTGTTAGGAGGAGATCAAAAAGTTCGGCTTATCTTGCAGTCAATTCTGTCGTTCCAAACCATGTGTATTTTTCCAGAGGGATTCATCTAAAACTTTTTTGTACTGCTGCTAGTAGCGTCTTTTCTAGTGGTTTTTTGTTTGAATGTTCCAGATTTTGCTAAATCATTTTTTATATCATTCGTCTTTGCTCCACTTTAACAAGGGTCCGAACTCAATTTTCACATTTAATCGGGTTGTCGCGGTTTTTAGGACTTGCTTATATTCTAGCGTTTTTTGTGAAATTGAGCGTCTATAGTGCCGACTTGCTGTCCTACATTTGTATTCCTCCGCAAAATTTTTTTGTTCCCGTTCCTGTGTCCACCCTTATTTCTGATACTTACGTAAGAAAAACTGGTATATTTCACCTAAAATTTGTAAATTAGGTTGAAGATTCCAGCGCCGTTCTCATCATCGGTCTTGGAACCATCGGTATAGATCATAATTTAACGTTCAAATGTGAAGTCCTGCACCGTTTCTCACTGTTCCTCTATTTATTTGGCTTTTCAAGTTTTTTGTACATTTTGGTCTGATTGTTTAATGATGATGTGAATTTTATTTGAGAGCATTTGACTTAGTTCCAATCGTTCTAGCTCTTTATTTCACTGCTCCTATATCTAGTGCCAAGTTAGCTTCCTATCCATTTACAGCTTGATATTATCTTGTTTACCAGGTTTGTTATTTGAAAATTTTCAATTTGTTTTGATTCAGCGTTGGGAAACATTACGTCCACCTGCAGGTCTTTCATGTCCGTATGAAGACCCCGGCAGGGCATGCCCGCGGTATACCGTATATATACGCAGTATATTTTGGTTACCCGAAATTGTCGAAAAAGAAGGGACTGTCAAAAACTACGAGAAGGGGCACAGGGAGCTCGGATTCTGGAAAGGGGCATGCACCCGATCAGCAACTTATAACTTATGTTTATGCAGGTTGATCAATAGCAATCAGGCCAGCCGTTAGCAAAACTTGGTGGAAGTCGTGAACAGGGATCCATGGAGCCAGGGCTGTGAAAAAGTGATGCTGAAGATCAGTGCCCAAAGGCCACCTCACTGATACGAGGCAGAAAAGATGGACAAAACTGTGGGCTCTTTTCATCCCACTTTTCACGAAGATAGAATTGTAGAAAGCGGTCTTGTCTATGAAGGCAAGAAAGGCTCCAGGACCAGATAAATTGCCAGCTGAGATGCTACAGACGGTCTTCCACATTTGCCCTGACCTGCTCCTCAGAACGTTCAATGTATAATTCTGCGAAGGGGTATTCCCTGCGTGTTGAAAGATGGGGACGCTCGTGCTGGTCAGCAAGGGAGAAGGAAATTCCATGTTGCCAGCTGCATACCACTTACTGTGTCTGCTAGACACGGCTGGAAATGTTTTTGAAAGGCTCATCAGAGGCATACTGCCTCAAGTGATGTGTGCTGCCGAATCCTCTCCTATTTCCGCGGTGGTATGGCTACAAAGCGGGTTGCTCCATCATCGATACTATCGGAGAAGTGGTGAACGCGACCCAACGTGCAGACCCACACAGCTTTTCCATACGACGGATTGTTCTGCTGGTTAATTGGATGTCCAAAGTGCATTTAACTACGCTTGATGGGTGGATATCCTGGAAGCGCTTGGAAAGCGTTATCAAGTACCAATATATCTGATGCGGATTCTGAAGAACTATCTGAAGGACCGCATCCTTCTCGGTTGGTCCTTCAGATAGCTCTTCAGAATCCGCATCGGGTATAATATCCAAAAATCCAAAATACGGGTATAATAAAACAATAAAATATGAATCTTTTTGTTATGTTTATAGGGTACAAGTTGCTCACTGGTTTTCCCAAAGTCCAAATGATTTTTTAAAATATTTGAAATACTTTGCAAGTACACGACAATTGCAGATTATCGTCAAAATATGATATTATTATGTTCAGAAGGAACGACAAGAATAGACAAGGCCCAGTTATTAAAACGAGATGCAATAGGTTAAATTAACTTTATTTTAGTAAAGAGAACCAATTTTTTCCGGTTTTTGCTTTCGATTTTTGAACAAATCCTTCGGTCTTTTCTGGTGATTAACGCTCGTTCTACCAGATGCCTTCAAGTAAGTCACATGTTCTCTTCGTTTCATCTGGTTTTTTCTTATGTTAATTAAAACGAATGTTGTGATTTTCAAAGTACCGTTACACTTCTGCTCAATCATCTTTTTATTTCAACACTTATCCTGAATGAAACACAAATCAACAGCTTCTAACTCATTTCTACATACTTGGATTTCGGGGCTCAATAAGATTTGACTGTTCCTCAGTGAATCTTCTCCTTTCCTTTTTTCCATATATCATTGCTGCCTTTTTTTCAAATGCAGAACTTCGCACCCATAACCAATCATCTAATGCTAGTCCATTTAATATTTGCTATTGTTATCTGGCGTTTATATAAAGAGTATACTTATTTAATTTGGATTTAGTGTAACATCGCTCTTTCAAACTTCGTTAGAACCGAGGTCATTTATCGCGTTTTTAGAATTATCTCAACTCGTGGATTTGCTCATAACAAAAAGTTTTATTTTCGACGAATTTATTAATTGTTTGTTGTGAGTTCAATATATTTGTTCAAGTTCACTTCTGTAATTTATTTATGCTTTCCGGGTGAACACTTAAAACGTGCAGCTAAACTTTCGTTTAAACATTATTACGTCAACGCTTTTATTGGCACCGTCATGAATTTGAACGCTTTTCTCGGTAGCGTCTCCCGTTTCCAATGATTACGATTTGCAATCAGGTAGTGTTTACAGCAACAAAACCCGAAAAAGATTAAACAACTCACCAACCCCTAATTGATTGCATTAAGTTATTGTAAACAGGCCATTTATATAATTCTTAATTTCCCAACCATTTAATGGAATTCTATAAACAAAACTTTCTATTTTAGGAACTTCCAACATAATCGACCATTAACAACTGATAGGGCAACCGAGACAAGATATTCTGTTTAAAAATTGTGAGTCAAGTTTCACGTCCTCCTTACGTAAGGATTATTTTCGAAAAGCAGATAATGAATGCATTAGACACAGAGATTCCCTGCTAGAAGGCGTAATTGGAATCCCGACATATGTTTTGTGGCAACTTGTCGAGTATGCCATTAGATTAGTGCGAACCGTTTCCGTTTCTCTGTTCTGTTACAAACTATGCCTTCCTTTGTTCCCAGCCGAGGAAAGTTAAGGAGCTTGGCTGAACTAATAGCGTGGTTTTTCCGCTTCATGCTATTGTTAACATCAAAGTACCGAAATGGAAATTTACTCAGCGCAGATTTGAGCCTGGATGGCTTTTTAGCGAAGTATCTCTTTAACGGATGTCGAACATTTTTCGACAGTGGATGTAGCATCCACAAAGGATAAGGAGATGGAATTGCGTTAGTTTACACCATCATTAAAGCACATGTGGTTAAGAGTTCCGAGGAATTTTCAAGCAAAACCTCATTCGTGTAACCATTACAATACCCCCAAACACAAAGGAGTTAAACTATCAGAGTCTTGTCTGATTGTACGACTTTGGTGGTCGTTTGCCGATTGAACTTACAAGGATTTGATCATTTTCAATTAACGCGCGTTTTGCTCATATTCGGCAAACTAAGCATAAAATTCTTCGGTTTCGGGATGATCCGAATTATTTTAAGAGAAACCAATAACCCGCACCGTCCAAGTGTTTCTTTTATGGATAGGTTACCCTAAAAAAGTTGATTTTAAGCACAAAATTGTTGAATATCGAATTCAGTCGTTGCAAATCATGGTTTGGTGAACAATTTTGTGTTTTGTTTTATGTCGGTTGTTAAACAAAGTGATGAAAAAATGGGCCGTTGCAAAATTTATTCTACGTGCGTTTTCACAAAGCGATTCAAAAAAGGGGAAATTTGGGGAAATACGTACAAAAATACAATTACCTGCGAATCGACATACGCATTACAATACGATTATGACAGTTGCAAGCGTGTAACTGACTACTCTATCACATGATTTTGGAAGCATTTGTTAAACTGTCAGCAGATCATCTCGCGGCTTTCATTTGTTCGAGCGTCGTGCGAGATGATAAGTGTTGGGTGGTGCCGGGTTTTTTCTTTAATGCACTTTTTTTTTTAAAATGGCAGTTGCGACACAACATTGTAATGTGTGTTGAAAAATGTAAATTATGAAATCCGACACAGGAATATGTATATTAGTGTTTTAAGCCTTGGAGTATGGGTTACGGGGAGCTAGTGCGATTTAGCACTCTTGCTCCATTCCTGTCTATGAGTGTTAAACACTCACCATAACCTGACACAACACTATTATTTAGCTCACTAGTTTGTTATTGATCTGAGGCTTGGGTATTTGCCGATTCTTATTTCGTCTCGGGTTTTGAGGACTTCCATGGTTCTGTTTGGATTCTCGTCTATTCTGTCAAATAGTTTCAGTGCTCTGTCTCGTATGTATTTTTCGACTGTGTCGATACGTAAGTCTTTGCGTATGTCCGTATTCCGAACATACCATGGAATTCGGCAAATCCACCGTAGGGCTCTATTTTGTAGGAACTGGAGCGCTTTTTTGTGTGTTTTTGCCGTTTGACAGAAAGCGGTACTGCCGTATAGTAGAGTTGGTCTGATGATTTGTTTGTATATTAGGATTTTGTTTTTTAAGTTTAACCGACCGGATGCGAGGAGTGGGTGTAAGGAGGAGAGGATGCCTATGCATTGTGATCTCTTTTTATGTATGTGGGTTTTCCAAGTCATCCTGTCGTCTAGAGTAAGTCCTAAGTATTTAGCTGTACTGTTCCATGTTATTGTGTCGGAGTCTACGTGTAGAGTCGTTGGATGTTGTGCTTTGCGTCTTGTGAAGAATATTGCTTGGGTCTTTTCTTTGTTTGCCTTGATTTTCCATTTGCGAAAGTATTCTTGCATAATTTCGATTGAGTGTTGCAGTTTTAAAGTGATGACTTCTGCTTGTCTTGAGGTATAGTATATGCAGGTGTCGTCCGCATATAATGATACTTGGACATTATTTGGAAGGGTTGGGATGTCTGCGGTGTACAGATTGTACAATATTGGTGAAATGGGTGATCCTTGTGGAACTCCTGCTTGGATCGTCCGCAGGCTCGAGAGATGATCTTCCACCCGAACTCTGAAAGATCTGCCTTTTAGGAAGGTGTATATGAGTTGAATGTACGGTAGCGGGATAGAGAATTCATGCATTTTGAAGATAAGTCCTGCATGCCAGACTTTGTCGAAGGCTTTCGCTATGTCGAACATTACTAGACCTGTTGACTTCCTGCAGTTGAATCCGTTTCTGATGTGCTGGGTCACCCTCATCAGTTGGAGTTCCGTCGAATGTGCTTCTCTGAATCCATATTGTTCCGGAATTATGCGTTTTTCGGCTATCACTTCATTCAGTCTGGTTAATAGCGCCTTTTCGGCTACTTTGGAGATTGACGAGAGAAGGCTTATAGGTCTCCAATTTCGGGGGAAGGCATGGTTTTTCCCAGGTTTTTCCTGTGTGTCAAGTGGCCGTATCACCTCTTCCGCTTGTGGTGGGTTTTTGAGAATGTTTTTGACTTGGATTAGTATGGCGTCCTCTTCGTCAAGGTCTTCGTCCCAGGAGGTATTTTCACGGAATTGAAGCTCCAGCGTGTCTGCAAAGGCTTCTGCTTTACCGGATTTGTCGAATTTTAATCCGTTTGGGCCTTGTATTGGTGGCATAACTACCTTGTTCCGTGTCCGGAAGTATTTGGACATCCTCCAGAAGGCATTTTCGCCAGGCTCGAGGCTCTGCATGAAACTCTCCCATTGCTCATTTCGAAACTGGTGGATGCGGTCTCGAATTTCGTTTGTCAACCGGTTAGCTTTCGTTCTTAGCCTAGGATCACCCGTGCTCCTAGCTCTTCTCCAATATTGATTCCCCCTACTTATTTTAATTTTGATGTCGCGCGGGAGTTCGTAGGGGTTGTATTCCCTTATCAGAGTTGTGACTGTGTTGTTCTCTTTTGCCTGCAGGATAATGTTGGTTACTATCTCTATAGTTTTCTCGACATCATCGGCTGTATTTATGTCTTGGGTGAAACTTTCGTTCGCCAGATGTTCGTGGAAAGCTTGCCAGTCAGTTTTCATCCTACTTCTTATAGGTTCGTCTATATATACATCTTCTATTAAGAAGTGTACCGGTTGGTGATCTGAGGAGAGTTGGTTGAGGACGTTTATTCGTATATTAGCCTGGAATTCTCGGGAAATCTCAAAGTCGAGGATATTTCCGCTTGTGCGACCAAAATGCGTTGGCTCATTGGGTAGGTGCAGGCTTGCGTTGTTGCTTGTGATGAATCTGTTAAGCTCAGTCCCAGCTTGATTACTTTTCACAGCACCCCATTGCCTATGGTAGGCATTGAGGTCTCCAATGACCAAGAGAGGCCCTTCTATTTCGAATAAAGTGTTCAAGTCTTGTTCGAAGTGTCTATTTTTTGGTGGGTTGTACACCGAAATGACCACAAACTCAAAAGTGTTCGTCTGAATTTTGACGGCTGTTGCTTCTGTTGTGTGTAGCTGTGGGGTATGGATCAGTTGATGTCTCACGCTTCTCCTCACGAGAATGGCCGTTCCTCCTCCCCTGCCTGTTAATATGTCGTTTCGGTACAGATTGTAGTTAGGAAAATGAAGACGTATTCCGGGCTTCAGGAAGGTTTCCTGGATGAGGATGATTTCGAATTTATTATCGAGAATAAATTGCCTAAACTCTCCAGTTCGTTGAAGCAAGGAATTAGCATTCCACGTGAGTATAGAGACGTAATTCAACTGGTTCATTTGTGTTTAAGTGTGATGAGTTGTTCCGCGAACATGCCCTGGACCATTTTTGCCATCATATCTTTCATCATCAGTTGAAACTGAGATTGCATGCTGGCAAAAAATTGTCCCATGTCTGGCGGTGTGATTGTTTGTGTGTGATTTTGTGTGTGTGTGGGGTGCTGGTCGTCGGTGTTTGTGTAGGTTGTTTGTTTTGTGCAGCGATCTGTGCGAATGTCTTCTTGACATTTTTTGGGTTTTTCGGACAACCCCCATAGCTTGCGGGGTGTTCTCCGCCGCAGTTCACGCATTTTGGTTTTTCTTCGATTTTTTTCTTGCACTGGTGAAGTGATGTAAGCCGTCACATTTCACACATCGAGCCTGGGCATGACAATTGCCCGAAGTGTCCAAACTGTTGGCAGTAGTGGCACATTGGCTGGCCGTTCCGTAGTTTAATGGCCTCCACTTTGCAGATGAGCTGGCATACCGATTTTATGTTGTATATGGCTGTTTCCTCCTTTGGAAGGAGAACCTTAAGCAGTTTAGAGGGGCCAGTTTGGGTTTTGAGCCAGAATATTTCCAGAGGGTGGAAGCCTTGGGATTCTAGGTCTATTTTTATGTCATCAAGTTCTAGGCCGTGGAGGCCACGGATTACAATGTTGAAGTTTCTTTCCTCCGGGAGGTAATAGGTGTGGTATTGCCACTTGTTTTCGGTCAGAATTTTTGTAATTTTCCGGTGGTCATGTGTCGTCTCAGGGATTATCTGGATACCTAGATAAACCCTTTTTGCTAAAACAGTTTTCATGTTATTCTGTCTAATCAGTCTATTCAGTAGAGTCCATTTGTCCGTCTCTCGTAGGATGATTGGTACTGTTCGTTGTTCGGTAGTTTTTGAGATGGCGCCTGTTCCGGTTGTGTTAAGTGAGGGTTTAGAAGTGTATGGAGTAGGCTGAGGTAAGGTTTTCGGTTTGGAAATCGTTACTGGCTGTGAGAGTTTTACCGCGAGTTTTGGGGCCGGTAAGGGTGGGAACTCCTCGTCATCTTTCATCTCTTCCTCTACTTCTTCTTCCTCACCTTCTTCTATCTCTTCATCTTCTACTTATCCTTCGGAGGATGAAGCTGAATTATTTGAACTAGCTGAGTTGTTAGAGGAGGACGAGGAGTTCGCAATCTTCCGTTTTTTGTTTTTGTTCCGTTTCTTGTCTTTTTTATATTCTAATTCTTTAATTTTCTCTCTAAGGTTAAAGTTCTCTTTCCGCTGGTCGGCAAGTTCATCAAGAGGTTTTCGCAGCTTTTCTTGATTGAGCCGTCGGTTTTCTTGGAGGACCCTCATTTCCTTAAGCACTTCTCTAAGGTAGGAATTTGTGACTTTGGCCTCGCTGGGCCGGCCGGCTGATTGTGGTTTAGTTCTGTCTTTGTCAGGGTCCTTTTTGTCCCCCATCCTGTCAATATCGCCTTACTTTTTATTGGTTTAAGTCAAGCCTCAGATCAATTTGATTTATATTTATAATGTTCTCTCTGGAGTATGTGGTTCATGGAGTTAGTGCGATTTAGCACTTTGACTCCCTCTTGTCTGTGAGCATTATATGCCCACTCAATCTATCGCGGTCTGTCTTTAATCACTTTAAATTTTAAATAGTTATCTGGCGGATATTCGGGTATCTGGAATTGGGTTTCGTCTTCATGGTTCTTAAGAACTCCATAGTACTGTTATCGTGGTTGTCTATTGTGTCAAAGAGCTTTAAAGCCTTGTCTCGTACGTATTTTTTGACTGTCTCTATGTTGATGTCTTTGTATATGTCCGTATTTCGAACATACCATGGGGTTCCCAAGATTTTCCTTATCGCTCGATTTTGGAAGGATTGGAGTGCTTTTTTGTTTGTTTTTGTCTTTGGTAGAGAGCGGAACTACCGTACAGTAGCGTCGGTCGTATGATCTGTTTGTAAATAAGCACTCTGTTTTTTAAGCTAAGCTTTTTAGATGCGAGAAGAGGGTGGAGTGAGGATAGGAGACCAATACAGTGTCCTCGTTTGTTGTGTATGTGCTGTTTCCAAGTAAGTCTGTCGTCGAATGTAAGTCCGAGGTATTTTGCGGTTCTGTTCCAAGCTAAGGGTTCATTGTCGATTGTAATTGTCTGTGGATTTTGTCGTGGTTTTCTGGTTATAAAAATGGCTTTTGTCTTGTCCGAGTTGATCTTGATTTTCCATCTGCGAAAGTATTTCAGAAGGATGTTCGTTGAGCGTTGCAAATTTGACGTTATGACTTTTGCTTGTCGTCCTGTGGTGAAGATACAGGTGTCGTCAGCGTACAGTGATATTTTTACTGTTCGAGGCAGAGTGGGAAGATCTGCAGTGTATATATTGTAAAGGACCGGTGAGATAGGTGATCCTTGAGGGACTCCAGCTTCTATGGGTCGCAGGGTTGAAAGGCTGTTGTCGACTTTGACGCGGAATGTTCTTTCTTGTAGGAAGGAGCCAATGATTTGGGTGAGTTGTAGTGGCAAGTTGAATTCATGCATTTTGAATATTAGTCCTGCATGCCAGACTTTGTCAAAGGCTTTGGCTATGTCAAACATAACCAGTCCTGTTGACTTCCTGCGTTCTAGACCCGTTCTTATGTGTTGGACCACCCTTACGAGCTGGAGCTCTGTGGAATGATTAGCTTTGAAGCCAAATTGTTCTTTCGGTATGATATTTCTGTCATATAATGCCTCATTAAGACGATGCAAAATCACCGTTTCTGCAATTTTCGCCATCGATGAAAGGAGGCTGATTGGCCTCCAATTTTGTGGAAAAGTTGGGTCCTTTTGGCGCTTCGGAAAAACAATGATTGTCGCTGATTTCCATGCTTTAGGGTACTTTCGCAGCTGGAAAATCGCATTTATTATGTCCGTCAATGTTTGTAGTATATTGTCGGGTAGCCATTTTAGCATGGTATTCGTTATTGTGTCAATTCCCGGTGCTTTTCGTTTGTTTAGAGTTTGTATTAGTCCTTTGATTTCGTGGATGTCTGTTGGCAGTATTGTTTGGTCGTTGTTCTCGTGTGATCTCAGGAGCCTGTCGGCCGAATCTAATACGCCATCTGCAAAGTCATAGTCTTCGTCGTCGGACGAATTTTCCTTGAATTGCATTTCAAGGGAGTCCGCAAATGCTTCTGCTGTGTCTGCACTGTTATATTGTAGGCCGTTTAGGCCATGTATTGGAGGTATTTGTATCTTGTCTCTCAATCGAAAATACTTGGATACTCTCCAGAAGTTGTCTGAGCCAGGGTCAAAGCTTAGTAGAAAGCTTTCCCATTGCTCGTTTCTGAATTCGCTTATCTTTTCACGTATTTCATTAGTTAATCGTGTAGCTCTCACTCTTTGTCCAGGATCACCTGTGTACCTGGCTCTTCTCCGAACTTTGTTCCTTCTCCTTATGAGTTTTTTAATATTTTCTGGGAGTTCGTAGGGATTCATTTCCCTTCTCGGAGTTATGGTCGTATTGTCCTCTTTTGCCTGCGTGATTTTATCTGTTAGAGTTTCTATTGTTTTCTCTATGTCGTCAGCCGTTTCAGGTGTTTGATGTGTTTCTTTGGCTAATGCGACTTGGAAAGCTTTCCAGTCCGTTATTCTTTTTTCCCGTATGGGGACATCTAGAAAGATGTTTCCTACTCGAAAAAGAACGGGCTTGTGGTCTGATGATAGTTCGTCGAGGACTTCTAAGCGAACATCATTTAAGAAATTACGTGAAATAGCGATGTCTAGTGCGTGGCCGTGTATTTGCCCGTAGTGGGTTGGTTCATTGGGGATATGCAGGCTTATTTGATTTGCTGTGCTGAACTTATGTAGCTCGATCCCAGCTTTGTTACTTCTCACAGGTCCCCAGAGGCGATGGGGTTAAAGTCTCCGGCGATGAAGATTGGACCATTGAAGGACATCAGTGTCTTGAGGTCATCAGCGTGCAAACGGCATTCTGTTCTAATGGGGTTGTAGGTTGAGATCACAAAGAATTCCAGAGAGTCGGTTCGTATCTTTATAACCGTGGCTTCCATGTGATGGAGGTGTGGTGTATTGATGACATCGTGGTTCACATTTCGCCTCACGAAGATTGCCGTGCCTCCTCCTCTTCCCGTTAATCTGTAATTTCTGTATGAAATGTAGTTGGGGATGCGGAATCGGTTTCCCGGCTTCAGAAAGGTCTCTTGGATGAGTATGATGTCATATTTATGTTCGAATATGAACTCTTTCAACTCACCAGAGTTCCGAAGCAGGGAATTTGCATTCCATGTGAGTATGGAAATGTGATCCTTTGATGTCATCAGTGTTTTTTGTTAGCAGTTTTTTGTGTGGCGGTGAACATGGTTTGGATCATGTTTGCCATCATTTCCTGCATCATACTTTGGAACTGTGTTTGCATTTTAGCGAACATCAGTCCCATATCTGGGGTATTTATGTTAGAGGCTGGATTTGGGGTTGTGGGTGGTTTTATGGTAGGGGGTTGTTTTGTTGTTTGCGGACTGCTTGGTTGTTGTGCGGCAACTTGTGCGAACGACTTTCTGATGTTCTTTGGATTTCTCGGACATCCCCCGTAGTTTGCCGGGTGTTCGCCTCCACAGTTTATGCACTTAGGCTTTTCTTCTGCCTTTTTGGGGCATGCGGAGAAATGGTGGAGCTGGTCGCATTTGACGCAGCGAGACTGTGCATGGCAGCCTGATGCGGAGTGTCCATACTGCTGACAGTTATGGCACATGGCTTGACCGTTGCGAGGGCGTTGCGCCTCGACTGTACATATGAGTTGGCAGATGGCTTTTAAATTGAATATTTCAGTCTCTGTTTTTGGAAGGAGGACTTTCACCAGTTTGGATGGCCCGTCACGAGTTTTGAGGAAGTATGCCTCGGTTGGATGAAATCCCTGGGCTTTTAAATCATCCGTGATTTCTTCAATTGCTAGGCCGTGCAGGCCTCGGATCACAATGTTTAACTGTCGGTCCTCTGGAAGGGTGTAGGTGTGGTATTCAATTTTATGGAGGGTGAGTAGTTTGGTGAGTTGTCTATGGTCAGTTGGAGTTTTGGGCACAACTTGTATGCCAAGATAGACCCTTTTAGCTGAGACATGTGCAATTCTGTGTTGTGTCATAAAAGACAGGACCTTCGACCACTTGCTTGGTTCTCTGATTATAATTGGAACCGTGCCACTCTTGGATTTAGTAGAGTCATTTATTTTGGGTTCAGTAGTGGGGGTTGATTTTCGTGGTATGTTTTTCTTCGGGGCAGTGGCCATCTCCGGAAAAGACACTGATGGTTTTGGGGGGGGGAGTGCAGGGAACTCCACTTCTTCTTCTCTATCTTCCTCTACGGTCGAGTTGGCTGATTCCATGCTGGAATCGTTTATTTCTTCTGCTGAAGACTCATGACTTTCCGATTTTTCGGAGGGGGAGGAAGATGTTTGGAGTTTCCGTTTTTTATTTCGGGTCTTCTTTTCATGCTTCTTAGCGTTAAATCGCGCGTTGAGTTTTTGATTGGCCTGACGCTGCTCGGCTAGCTCAGCATTTGTCCTCGCTAAATCATTTGAGAGCGACCTTATTTGGTCCATAGCCTCATCAAATTTAGCGGAGAGTTTGTTGAGTTGAACGGGCAGTGCAGTAATCTGCTCGTCCTTCGTCAGGTTTGGAGCGGCTTTTTTGCCGCCGTCCATGGCCATCCCTTCCCTTAGAGACGTGCGTCGAGTGAATATCCACCAGATACAGTAAATATATAAATTTATATCTAACCTACACAGACAGACTACGATATATCAAGTAAAGCATAAACACTCACCCATAGTTATATCTCCTTGTTTCCTTTTCTCGCCGTTCTCCTCGCTTCTCATGTAGCTATCCTTCCTTTCGTACCGCACTTTCCGGTTCTCACGGATCGATTATCCTTGTATTTGGTGTTCTTCGCACTCACTTTCACATCCACAGACATTGTTTTTCGGCGGCAAGTGCCGTTCTTTCTGTTTCTCACTTTCTGAACACTTGTTTGTTGCACTGTTCTCACCAGGTTTGTCACTTCATGTCACCATTCGCGATGTATGGGTCACTTGTACACTGATTTGACAGAGTATTCGAAAATATGTTTTCACCGCGACGATTGCAGTGCGACTTGGAAGCTTTATAATGTTCATAAGTTTTTAAGCATATATATGAGTTTGATATTTGATTTAGAGTGTCGTGTATGGTATGGTTGAATGTTTCACTCACCCAGAAATGTTATGTGTTTCTCCTTATTTTCCGTCCTTTTCAGATATTATGGAACGTCCTCCGCCGTTCTTCTCGCTTCTCATCGGCTAATGTGTAACTGCGTCGTACTTCTCACCCGATTCGGTTCTCTGCGCCGTTCTTCTCGCTTCTCATCTGTTTGTACACTGATTCGCCGCACTTTCAGCTTCTCATGCGTTGAGACTCCAGACACTCACTTTCACTGATGCACTTCGCACTGATTGTTGCTTTCTTCACTTTATGAGCTTCCTCCTGTGTGTCCAAAGAGCGACTCTCCGTATTTTAAGCAATAAATGTAATACTAACTATATTATAGCTCACGACTTTTTTTTTCTATAACACATTACATGTCATAAAACTAGCACCTATGTATTAGAATAAAAATTTTTTAAAAGGATACGAGTTGGTTGGAGTTGGTAGTTTGTTAGCAAGTATGAAAAAGCTATAAAAGAACATGTGCATTTAAGAGCAATTGCTTTGCGAAATAGAAAAAGTGACCATTTCACAGCCGTAAACTGGTAAACATAATTGGCGCAGTCGGAATACGATTTTTTTAAACCGCTTAACAAAAGAACCTGGATGAATATCGAATCGAAAATAAAATTCTCTGTATAAATGCATCAACTCAACGATAAAATTAATTATCAGTCAAAGATAAAGCAGCCTGGAGGAACTCGTCGAAGATTTTGTGCTTCTGACGCTGAACACAGAATGGACTTCAGAAGCTTACCTTACTATATTGCAGCTCTTTCAACTTTTGATGGAACACAGCTGGACTTATTTCATTTTATTGACGCAGTGGATGCAATAATAAAGATAATAAAGGAGGAAATAGACGCTCCTCCAATGTCATCCTTCTTCAACTGATATTATGACGTATTATCAGAAAAGAAATGCTCTCATCAATCATTTCAACATACGTGAAAACGAGATCCAATTCACCAAAAGATTGATTCACCCCAGCAGGTCAACTTTACGAATACATATGTAAGTGCTTCTTTAAAATAAATAATAGGATTAAGTATAATATTGCGTCTCTCGAAATGATTGAATTGAAAAATCAAATAGCAAAAACTACATTTATTGAAAAGTGTCCTGGTACTATAGGGGCATCTTACATGCCTACAAACCGGATTCACTTGAAAGTGCATACATGGTGGTAGTTAAAATAGGGTACGTTAGTTACAGTGATGTTAAATATACGAATAGCAATGTAAATCAGTTTACCGGAAAAAATATTATTTAAAAGTGTGGGATGTACCTGCTACAAGAAATACTAGGATTCTAAATAGCGCAGAGTTTTTTCTTTCTTCTGATGTGTCTATGTACACAGCTACTTCTTCAGCTACGGATTTTTGGCTACGTGCCTCAGAGGAGAGCCTCAACTGCCGATTATTCGACCAACTTTGGTAAATAAGGAGCTCCTTTGTTTAATCGACACTGGCTGCTCTATTTCAATACTAAATTCAAAGTTGGTAGACGAACATATGCAACATAAATTATCTAAACCATTACAAGTTTGTTCTGTAAATGGAGTTTCATCCACTTACAAAGGATTTTACACAGAATTTCCACATGAATTTCAATTTTATGGGTACAGTTGAGTGGAAATTAGTAACTTTTGAAAGTAAGACTTTTGACTTCATTATAGGACAAAACATTCTAAGGCAAACGAAAGCAATAATCAACTTTGAAAATTATACGATTTCAATTAATAGTATTGCTTTTCTTATAAGTGTCCAGAGGAACAGGCACACTTTATGCCACAACACAAAGCCAAGACTGACGATGTGACACATGTCAGGAAAGTAGAAGTAGAAGTCATAAAAAAATAAAAAGGGAATACCCCAATTTTGAATACTATCAAAACCAAAAACTATCTTTTACCTACGAAAGTAACCATGAAGCTAAATTGACCACCCCAAATCTAATCTACCAAAGAAATTATAGAATTGAAATGAAAAATGAAAATCGTAATGTAAAATCAAATAAAAGAAGATCTTGAACAAGGTACTTTTTAACCCCTTAAATCTCCATACCACTATCTGGATAATTCCTCCTTTATCTACCATTATCTGGATATCTCCTATCTGGATAGCTCCTAAAAAAGGGGAAAAGAAGCATCGACTTGTTATCGATTTTAGGAAAAGAAATAACTTTACTGTATTGGACAAATATCCGAGACCACAATTTGATGATATTCTCGGAAAGCTTGGTAACGCACATTACTTTACAACAATTGATTTGGCCAAGGGTTTCCAGCAAATCGAAATTAAGCAGATGCCAGGGAAAAACAGCTTTGTCGGCCAATGGAGGTCACTTTGAATTCACAAGAATGACCTTCGTATTGAAAAATCCACGGGCAACTTTCGAGAGGGTCATGAATTCTATATTGCATAAACGTATCGAGAAAATATGCATAACAAAAGACGGTATCAAAGGCAACCCTTAAAAAATTGAAGCCATCAAAAATTTTCTTATCCCCAAAACCCAGAAAGATATCAAGTCGTTTCTCGGATTAATGGGATTCAATAGAAAATTTATAAAGGATATTGCTGGAGAAAATATATAAAGGAGGATATAAAAAGGACTCTGACATTAACCCGAACGAACATGATTATATAGATACGTTCGAAAAACTTAAATTGTACATAACGAAGAAACCGATACTAAGGCATCCTGACTTTACAAAACATTTTACTTTGACCACGGATGCTTCCGATTTCGGAAGAGGGGCTGTACTATCTCAAGAAGGCCGATTCGTCTCTGTTGCAACTAGAACGTTGAATACAGTCGAGATTAGATATTCAACAATTCAAAAAGAGTTTCTTCAGATACTTATAACTAATTAGTCTTTGCCCTTCGGGGAACGGAAGGGCTGGAGTCGAGGGAATGGCGGAGTCAACGATGAACCTTATCACTTCTGCTTGTAGCTCATCTATGCCTCAACGGGGGCCTCGACACGACAGGCCTGCTGTACATTGGTAGTCAAAAGATATCGCAGACAAACGAGGCGAGTGTCACAGACTTCAACGTATAGCTCAGCGCTCGAGAAACGTAGAGGAAGCATCCAATAGGACAGCAGCATACAGATCAGCGAGGAAAGAACTCTAAAGGCTCATCAATGAGAGTAAGGCACGCTGCTGGCAAGAACTTGTGGACAATGTGAACAGGGATCCATGGGCGCTCGGCTACAAGGTAGTGGGGCGCAAGCTCGGTACCTCACGGAAGCCGTGTTTACTTCAAGGAGATAAGATGGACGGCATAGTGCAGGCGCTTTTTCCAACTCATCCTGTCCGTGTTGATGCTGCCCACGAGGTCGACTCAGGCGAATGTCCATCGTTCACTAAAAATGGGCCGGGGGATGCGGTGCTTTCTATGAAAGCTCGAAAGGCACCAGGACCAGACAGCATACCAGCCGAGGTGCTACAAATGGTCTTCCACGTTTGTCCTGACCTGCTACTCAATGTGTTCAACGCTTGCCTCAGAGAAGGTGTGTTCACATCTCGCTGGAAGGTGGCGAGGCTCACATTGATCAGCAAGGAAAAAGGGGACCCCGGCCTGCCATCTACAAACCGGCCGCTTTGTATGCTGGACATAGCCAGGAAAGTGTTCGAAAAGCTCATCAAAAGAAGACTCACAGACGCAATTCGTGCTGCAGGGGACGTATCTCCTCGGCAGTATGGCTTTAGAGCAGGGCGATCTACTTCCTATGCCATCATGGAAGTGGTGAATGCAGTCTGTCGAGCCGAAGCGCACAAAACTGAAAAACGAGTTGTCTTGCTAGTGACGCTTGACGTCAGAAATGCCTTCAACTCCGCCAGATGGTCAAATATTCTTGGCACATTGGAAATTTTTTTCCGATTGCCAGGGTATCTGATGCAGATTTTGATGGATTATTTAAAGAACCGCAGACTGCTCTATGACACACAAGATGGGCGGCGTAGTATGGAGATAACGTCTGGTGTAGCGCAAGGCTCCATACTGCCACCAGACTTGTGGAACGCCTCATATGACGGACTATTGAGGCTTGATATGCCAGATGAGTCGCGCTTGGTCGGCTATGCAGATGATATAGCAGCAATGGTCGCCGGACGTACAGTCGAACATGCGCAGCGCAGACTGGGAGTGCTAATGCGTCAAGTGAGGGAATAGATGACCACCCGCGGGTTCAGTTTGGCACTAGAGAAAACCGAGGTAGTCATTCTCACGAAGAAAAGAATTCCCACTGTAATTCCTTTGCAGATCGGAGATGCGACTGTTGAGTCTAAAGTCGCAATAAAATATTTGGGACTATTGATCGATTCGAAAATGAGCTTTTCGGAACAGATCAGGGCAACGGCGAAAAAGGCCGCGATAGGCGTCTCAGCTCTAAGTCAGCTCATGTGCAACATCGGTGGGCCCACACCGAGCAAACGCCGACTTCTCATGAGTGCTGTACAGTCAGTGCTACTGTACGGCTCTGAGGTTTGGGCCGGAGCTCTCAGTAAGGAGCTGTATCGAAAGCGCTTGGCCCAGGTACAGAGACGAGGAGCTTTGCGGGTTGCGTCTGCATACCGCACTGTCTCTGAGTCGGCGGTGTTGGTGATCGCAGGAGTGATACCCATCGCCCTCCTTGCTAGGGAGAGATGGAGAATTTATGACCGAAAAGTGGAGGGCTCAAGATATGCTGTCAACCGAGAGGAGAGGCAGCGCACAATACTCGAGTGGCAACAGTCCTGGGAAGGTGACTCTAATGGCCGCTGAACTGCCCGCCTTATAGGGGACGTGGGATCGTGGCTAAATCGAAGGCACGGTGAGACTGATTATTACCTTACCCAGCTTCTTAGCGAGCATGGGTATTTTCAGTCTTACTTGCACAAGATTGGTAAATCACGGTCCCCAGACTGCATTTTCTGCCCCGGGGAAAGGGATGGCGCATGTCACACCTTCTTCAACTGTAGAAGGTGGAACAGGATGCGGCAGGACTTGTGGAAGGTGATGGGAGAGCTTTCTCCAGACAATCTGGTCAGAGAAATGCTGAAAAGTTTCGACAAATGGACCTGCGTGGCACATTATTCTCGGGCAATACTTATTGCCAAAAAATATACGATAGATAACATTGGGCGCGGGGTCTATGGAGGTCTCCTTTCCAGCAGTCCTCCTCCATCGCCCTAGGGCGAAGTAAAAAGAAGTCTAGCCCGAAGTAATGTGTCAAACGGTTCCAGGCTAGGATCTTTTGACAGGGGGGGTGTTTAGTGGGTATTCTGGTAGCATGCACTGCTAGGAGTCCCACACTCCGGGCGTAAATTGCCTTCACCCCCCAACCCAAAAAAAAACAAAAAAAAATAACTAATTAGTCTTTAATTTACAGTTTCAGGCATCGTTAAATTATAAGAGTCAAACATTATCTGAATATAATCAAATCATATTACTGATGATCTATTTCTGAAATAAAAAAACAGCCCTTTTTTATTAATTTAGAAATTCCGATGTTACAAATTATATGGCCCCAACTGTAAAGTTGTTCATTTTTGATTGTTGGGCAGCGCCATAATGTTTTGCCTTTCTTTAAGCAGCCTACAAATTCACCTGCTTAACACGTTGACAAAACCTGGCCAGGGTAGTTCCGTGTATTCCAGGTCTCGATAATATGATCCCCTGCAACTATATTGTCAGCACTGCATACATAAACACTTTGTAGAACAGTTTTATTCTCCTCAACGCTAGACGATCCTTGCGTGACCATTTTTCCATTTTAAATTTCTAGTAATAGCTCTCGCTCTTCTTCGACTGACTTAACATCCGGTTCAGCTTGTATTAACCCTTGTAGCTTAATCACATTGCTCAGGGAAGCACCATCACCGGAGTCATCAAACTGTAATATGTGATACTCTGTGGAGGAAACCAGAGTAATAGCGGACTCAATAATGTCGCTTAAAAATGAGACTTTTCCCTGTGTTTTCTTATTATTGGCTGTGTTAAATCAAGAAGGACCTGATACAACAACATCAGAAGCAGAGGTTGATAATCCAGAGGCTATATTGATTTTCTTTATCCTAGCTTTCTTTTCTGGGCAAGTGTTCTAGTTTTTCCAAGAAATTGCTGCCTATAAGCTTCTTTGTTTATGGGGAATATGCCAGCTTTTTTAAAACCAAATATTAAATTATGTTTGGTTGATGTTAATGAATCCAACGCTTTTTTTTAACAGATTTGGAAACTGATCGTGTTGTCGGCAATTTTCTTTCCATTTGGCTGTTCTAATTTAGTAATTTTTGTCGTTCAAAGAATTTTGCACTTCAAAGGACGAATATAAGCAACATTCAATAGCTGAAGAATGCGAGTAGCATGTGGAGGCTAACACACAAAACAGATGTCATTCTTTTCACATTCGGACAAGACCGTTTTGTTGATATGCGATGCGAGGTGTTCACCAATGACAACTCTCTATTTCTTCAGTATTAGCAAGTGATTATGGAGAAACCAGTCTTCAAATGTGACGCTGTCCATCCATCCACTTTATGTCCTATTATAATGGGTCCCTTCTGCACCATTTTTAGGTGCCACATACGTGTCTCCCCTTGTTTTACAAAAACAGCCGGTTTGCCATGTTGATTGCCATATTTTTTAGCTAATTTATTTTTAATCGTACTTCTGGCTACATTGTACATTTTTGATGCAGCTCTCCGTGTCAGAATTTTTAACCTTATAGCGGCTAGACATTGTTCTAAGTCTACCGTACTATAATCGAAGTCCCGACGGCTACCGGACTTTCTTTGGTAGACGGCATGTGAAATGCTGCTGATCAATTGTTTCTACGGCAAAATTTCAGAAAAAAAGGAAAATTATTGCATTTTTTCATAAGCAAAAAATCAAAAGGTTATTTTGCCCCATATGCCATAATAACCTGAAAAGGGGGTCAAAGTATACCGACTTTTAGTTTTTTTAATTTATAAAACAAAAAATGTGTAAATATTTGTTACATTACTAACATCATACTTCTGAACATATGCAGAATAATGACATAGACAGTAAAGATGGGAAACTGACCAAAATACACGGTTTCTGGGAAAAGTTAACAGAAACAAAATACACTGGATAAAACTGTCAAAACAGCAACCCCAAAAAGATTAGGGAAATACACCACATCGATATATGGCTTAGAGACAGGAAGTTGCCCTATATTACCTGTACAGAAAAATTTTCTTAGTTTCTCAGCGTAATAATAGGACTCAGTTAACAATGCACTGACAGCTGTTTTCAACAAAATAGGAAAACCTTAAAATCTTATTTCGGACAATGAAACCGTGTTAAATATAGAAAAAGCTACAGAATGGGCTGAGAAAGAGGATATTACTTACCACTTCTGTAGCTCACATCATAAAACTGGTATTTCAAATATTGAAATCGTGATAATGAGCATTTAGGAGTCTACCTACTAAGGCAAACGTCGGAAAACAAAGATCTAGCTGATTACAATCCGGTAGAGGAATGTGTTAACTATTACAATTATACAATCCACTCTTTACATCGTCTCAAGCCTATAGAGATTTGTTAAAAAGAAACAAATATTTCTGATAGTGAGGTACACAATCGTTTATATGACACAAAATGTAAAATAATACATAAAACGAACCTCAATAGGAAGCCATTCGAGTCCGATACACGGTTTGTTAAGAATTCGAATGCAAGATAATTAGATGCTAGATATGTAAAAGTGGATTCCAGCAAAATACAGCCACAAAGATACAAAAAAAAAATCATATTATAAAGATGTAACCAGCGAAACCAAACGTAATTCACAATTATGCACGATTAGCAAGTAAGAAGCAATATAAACTAGAACTCTATCTTCTTTCATTATTCACAGCATTTGGGATTCACAGCAATTGGAGTGTTTACGTTGTGCGAAATAGTGTTTTACACGGTAAAGCATAAAAGTTCGATTTGATTAGTCACGCGTTTTTACTTTTTCTGTGAGTATTTCAATTTTGAAGCGAAAATGAAGAAAATACCGGAATACTTAGAAAATCAAATTGTGAAAATGACAAAAAACAACGAGTCAGCACGTCAAATAGCTAAATCGCTGGGTATTTGCCACCGAACCGTGCTTCAAGTAAGAAAGAGACGCAGTGTCAGTGCACTTGAAATTAGTAAATCGCGACAACGATTGCTAACTGATAGAGATGCTCGAGCTATGGAGCACCTCATGACCACCAAACCGAAAACAATACCAAAAGAGGCTGCAGTTGCCATTAACAAGCCCGTAAGTGAGTGGACAGCACGCCGAGCTCTTCACAGGATCGGACTAACAGCGGCAGTTAAGAAAGAAAAACCAGCATTGTCACAGAAAAACGTTGCAGCACGTCTCAAATTTTGCAAGGAGCACAAAGATTGGAGCGTTGATGATTGGAAGAGGGTAATTTGGTCCGACGAGACCAAAATAAACCGATATCAGTCCGATGGTAAGGAGTATTACTGGCACCGCTCAAATGAAAAATTGAAAAAGCATCAAGTGAAAGAAACCATGAAGCATGGAGGAGGCGGCTTGATGGTGTGGGGCTGCTTCAATTGGTGGAACGTAGGTCAATTGGTTAAAATCAATGGCATTATGACGAAAGAACAATATCTTCATATATTGGAGTCTAATCTACCAGATTTGGTAGACTAATCTGCTTACCCAGAATATGAAGTCATTTTTCAGCAGGATGGAGACCCAAAGCACACGGCAAAAATCGTTAAGGAGTGGCTCATTAGGCAAAGTTTTAAAAAAATGCAGTGGTCTGCTCAAAGCGCAGACCTTAACCCGATCGAAAATTTATGGGCATTGCTGAAAAAACGACTAGCTCGGTACGACACCGCACCGAAGGGATTGGATGAGCTTTGGTGTCGAGTTCAGACAGAGTGGAGTAATATTCCACATGAACTCATTGAAAAATTAGTTGAGAGCTTGCCTAAGCGTATACCCGCCGTTATTAAAGCCAAAGGTCTGTGGACAAAATATAAAAAAAAAAATTAGCGTCTTTTTTATGAACGTGCAAAAGTGGATTCATTGCCCATTCCGATTATTTGTTTTAAAACCTAGACTGAGAATATATGTTATAATTTTGTTTATTATTTGTTTCACATATATATTAATAAACAATTCAACTGCAAACATTTCAAATCGATTAATGTATTTTTAAGGATTTTACTAGTATTTTAAGCCAAATTTGGTTAACATGTGCTCGCCACTGTACCTTTAAATTGACATACACATTATAATTCTATTATGACAGTTGCAAGCGTGTTAAACTGTCAAAACATCATCGTGCTGCTTTCATTCGTTCGAGCGTCGTTAGAGATGATAAGTGTTGAGTGGGTGTCGATTTTTTTCTTCAATGCAAGTTTTTTGTTTTTAATGGCAGTTACGTCATAACATTGCAATGTCGAACCAATATGTTGGCACCGAAAAGAGCCGATGTCGACACAGGAAAATGTAAATTAGTATTTTAAGCAATAAATGTAAGACAAAAAATTTTATTGCTCACAACCCTGTTTTCTATAACACATTATGTGACAGAAAAGTAGGACCATGTGTTAGAATATAAATGTTGTGAAAGGACACAAGTATGTATTAGAACAATAGATAATATTCAAACTCTAATAGTTTGTTCACAAGTAAGAACTAGCAATAAAAGGACATGTGATCGTAGATTTAAATGCAGTTTCCGCCCATTAATAACTTTCGGTTTCTCTTTCTGGTTAGATCTATCGCCATCTCAGATGGAGAAGATTCAGACCACATAATTTCACTGCATAGGGAAAACTATATTGTGCACCTAACTAATCACGTGAAATTTTTAGTAAAAAGTCTAGATTAGTAAAAATATTAATTGAAGTTCCAACCGAAACCTTGAAGATTATGACTGTTAATGCGTTAAGAAATATACTCCATTATGCTGCACACCATGCTAGAGACCCCAGAGGAGAACATTTCGTTTGAAACACAAACAAAAGAAAAAGGTTCGTGATTGCTGAAACTTATAAAAATCACTGAAAGGAGTTTTCGAACGAAACTAATTTTTAATCAATTTTATTTAAAATTTTTTATTGGAATTGTCATTTGTTCAGTTTCTGACAGTTAATTGCTTATATTTAGAGATCTGATGAAAAACTTCATTGCATCTACGTTTACATATAATTATACTTCATTCGTGATTTTATTGGACAGGTCACTAAAAACTAGATCGAGAGGAACATTTTGACAAAAACCTCTGCGAGTCATGATTCTAATCTAAAACTGTTTTTCTTACATGAACTATGAACTAATTTATCAGCCAATCAGGCTAAGCAGATCCATGGGTAAGTGTCCTCACTTTGCAAGTGTCTTTATTTTTGTAGACATACCGACATTTTAAGCCCATTTTTAAGCAAGTGAGTTGATTTTGGGAGACTGGAATCTAAGCATTAAGGTATTTAGCGCTCGGTAGATGATTATTGATTGGATGCTCGTTTTAAGCGTAAGGATTTTAATACGAAGACTCATGAGTAACTTTTGATTGAGTAATGGGTGCAGAGATAGGACAGGACACGCTTGTAAGCCTTAGAACTTTTGTGTTCCACGTATTTCGTTAGCTTTCGATAAAGTCTTAAATCCAAAAACGTTAGCTTTTCGGACCTGCGAATGAATTTGCCTCGGAAGCTTTTGGGTCTAATAGACAGAATGGTGGACTATGGATTCCTGCTAAAGGATTTTGCCGTGATTTTCTTTACGTTGATTTTCCACCTGTAGAAGTATTGGTAGATATTGGTAGGGTTCTAGATGTCTAGAAGCAAGTGTCGCCCGAAAAAGATGTTTGGTAGTTTTGGCTTGCGGATGTGTCAGACGTGTATGTGCTATAAAGTGTTGCACTCAAGCGGGAACCTTATGGAAGAACAGCAGGAGTAATTTTCATAGTGGATGTTGATCCTCGTATGCTCTGTCTTGCAGGGAGGACAAAATTGGTTTGTGGAGGTATTGTGAGCTACTGCAGTCTTTGAGCTTGTCAAGCACGCCATCATGCCAAACGGTTTCGATGGCTTTTTCTATACGGTCGGTAACCCACCGAATGTTTTGTATTTAGTTTTATTTGTATGTCTTTAGAGAAAGTAAGTAGCTGATGCGTTGTTGAGTATCCATGCCTGAAGCCATACTAAAAGTAAGGTAGGATGTTATTATTTTGAGCGTAACCAGTTAACTTTTTTTTGATCAGATTCTCAAATAGCTTACCAAGCGCCGGCAGTAAGTTTATTGACCTTTAGTTGTTAGGGCCTCGGATCTTTCCCAGGGTTTAGGAGTCGAACTATGCCGGCGTGTTACTAGAAGTTTTGAAAGTGTGAAATTTTCAGACAGGCGTTGAACAAGTTCCTGCTTAACACTGTTGCTTCTTTAGGAAGATTTTTGACGGCTATATCGAGTTTTGCTACTCTTAAGCTGCTTAATTTGCCCAATCATGTGTGTTTAATATAAGAACTCCGGGAGGTGAATTGGTAGTGTTTGCGTCAGTTTGCAATGACTTAGATACAATTTGTTCTGTCTTGTTGTTGTTGATTCTTTGGGATATATTGTGGTGTTCATTGAGCTTATCAGCTAGTAACTCAGCATTCTCTTCACAAAAATGGATCTGCGTACTATTTTCGTCATTTGAAGATCGTGGTATTTTGGTTTTAGTATTTTCGATACTTTCCAGATTTCTCGTTCGTTGTGGTCAAGTTTGATAAGAAGACTATTCCAGTGGTTATTTCGTAGGTTTGTAATTTTAATCTTGGTAGCTCTCGTTGGAGAAGTCACACCGGTCTTCAAGGAAGAGCTGAAATTTCATTGTAACTGTCGTCGTAGGAAAATACATCCTTGGATCAGCTTATACGCTTCTTCGTCGAGCTCCATAGTGTGAATATTGCTGCTATATGTTGGTGTATTATTGTCAATTGCTCTCCAAATGGTCCTTTAAAGTTCCTCTTTTTTTATTGTATTTCTTTCGTTGTCTTGGGCTGAAGAAATATCTTTGTTAGTATTTTCACGGGACACGTGCCAATCAGCTTTTTTGAAGCAGTGGAACGGTTTTGGTGCGTGTTTCAAATTTGGTGCTGCCTCTAATGAGAACAGTACTGGTAGATGCAGAGTAGAGAGCGCTTGCATTACAGTGGGTTCGAAGGGCATTTTTGTCACCATCAACCAATACCTTGAGGTTACTAAATGGTCAGTTCTTGAATGTAGTGTATGACCAAGTAGTTGTCTATAAACAGATTCTCGCTTGCTTACTGCTTGTGCAATTTCAATACGTATGGTGAGTGTTCTAGTCACTGCATAGTAGCAATACTTTATACGCCCTAATAAAGCGTTTAAGATCCCTTCGCAGATTGGTTGTTGTTTCTTTTGAGAATTTCATTCCGGAAAAGTACACAGCGTTTGATTTTATGATGGTTTCGGCTAGCATTACTTCTATGTCTTCGATTGAACTGGATTTATAGGATAGGCTAAAGTGGATAGGATAGCTAAAGTTTTTGCCACGTTTCCGCCATTGTTGCTTTTCGGTCACGCTTTTAAATTTCGTAAAGAGTTCGTTTCGCTCTCAATCTAATTTCTGTGATGAATGTTTCAATGAACTTGTTCTTTATATTTGTGCATTCCAAATTAAAACTTCGAACCGCTTGGACAAAAAACTGAATGAATATATTAATTATTGTGTTTTCTTGGTCCTGCGTACTTGTACAGCTTGCAAGGTTCGAGATATGTTCCTGCATGGTTTAACTCTCCTGCCGTCGATAGGGAATCAACTGGGCTACTCCTTGCAGCCATGATGCAAGTTGGCTTAAATAAAGTCCTTCCTCCATAGGTGGCTATGTATGGTGGATGATATCTATTGATCAGACGGAATGTGCATAATATGGTGGCTTAGAATACAGAGCTGAAAAAAAAATATGTGAAGCCTTCATTTAAGCGTGGAGGTAAATCCGGGTTAGTATGGCCTGAAAGCCTGAAAGAATCAAAAACCTTTGGAATTTCTCAAGTAATGCTTTAGAGACATGCTTCAGGTTCGAATAAGTCGTTGAAGTCAAGCTGCTAAGATCTCGAATCTTGGAGAGCGACATTTCCGTCTGCATTTAAAAATTTGCAGCTACTTGAATCTCAGTTGATTGGATTGAGACAAGCATTAGTTGAAGAGTTAGCGTTTCAGATAAAAAGATATAGTTTACCCCCTAGTTTCAACCTTTTTAGTTTCAGCACTTGCCAAAAATACCAAGGACGATATATCGTTGTGCCTCCGTCAGAGCCACATCACAGGAAGTGATGCAACACAAATAAAAAAATGATAATTTTGTTACTTCTTATGTTGATAATGCCGAGGGTCTGTGTATGTTAGAGCGATTAGGTAGAAACGGAACACTGGATTCAGAAAACTCAAGTGGCACCCGTGCATCGACACCGCGAGCTTAAAATCTTCTTTAGTCTTTCTTGATCCATCTAACGTGCAATCAGTGTTCAAAAACCGACAATGTTTTCCTTGCAATACAATTAGCAGCGAAAAGTTTAGTCAAGTTTTGTTGCTTCGTTTTTGGGAGGATTATACCCTGTATGAATATGGATGCTGGAGAATAAGACCGATTTGCTGACGAATTTGATATAGCTGAACAACAGGTTGACAGTGATGACTAATTATTGCGCCAAGCCATCGGTGTAAGCGCAGGATATATAGCGACAGTGAATCTAGCGAAGAAGAATAGAACAATGAAGACAACGAGAATGACAGTGATGAATCTCGCACGAATTTCAGGGAAGTATATATGGATAACGATAGCCAATGCAACCTCTGCAAATTCGCCGAATTTGGTCCGGTATTCTTCGCTTAGATATGCTTCTTTTGCTCGGCATTATAAGGGTTAATCAACAAAAACAAAGGGTAGGACAAAAATGGCTGTTAATGTCTCCGAAAAGTAACACAGATATTTTTGAAACATCCATTTCCAAAGCATATCGTAAATCTGAAGAAATATTGCTCCTTTTGACATTTGGATGACAAACATTTTCGAAATTTTGTTAAATTTTGTTAAACACAGTATTATTATAAAGGAAATGGCATTTCTACAAGCCGATCATAGTTTTTCACTAAAAAATTGGAGAATTTTTCCTTATTTGAAAAATATTTTTAAATGTAGAAGATAAGGTAATACACGTACCTACACACATACAACGACGTGACTAGAGGTATGTGCTTGGCGCGGTAAGTGGAAATAACCAGCCGGCACAGTTGACATACAGATATGCAGTGTAGCAGACGCACAAGTGTAAAAAGAGTCAAGTTTTGAATAAACTAAATAATAACCGCGAAATCAGTCTTAAATTAATCAATCCTTGCACACCTACCTACCTCCTACATTAAATTTAATTATTTGAAACTTATTATGTACTGTTTTAAATTTAAAAAAAATCAGAATTAAAATTAGGAAAAACGAATTTTTCATTTGACCATACGTGTTAATATTGACATGAGATTTTCTATAATTCTATATTTACGAAAAAATTAAGGTAAGAAAGTTACGGGTCCAGCATTTGATTTAAAGAAGAAAAAAACAAGCAAAAGCACGACGGCTCATTCACTACGGTATGCCCAGATTTTCGTTTTTTTCGAATGTTATTAACAAATGACATTGTCATATTTTTGAACACTTGGTAGTTTTTAAAATCTTGTAGAAAAATGTAGCAACGAACGTTTTTCGGTCGGTTTGGTTTAATCAGTCCAGCTTCAATCTCATGCTCTGCCTCAATAATAGGGCAATTTTATTATTGAAACCCTTTAGAAAATTTATAAAGTTTTTGCTAGGCTCTTTGACTTCAGACATTAATCGGTTGAAACCAAACATCTCCTGCATTACGGCGAGTCAGTTTCGGAACAAGAAAGTCAGTGATCATGGTGCGGTCACCATTGACTGCCATGCAATTTCCAGCAGCATATTTGAAGAGGTTTCGAAGACATAGAGACTGCTCCATAAACCACACCAAACAGTAACATTCTGCTGATTTAGTGGTGTTCTAACAACTGGCTGTTCGACAACCGGTTGCTCATGTCCAAATGCCACTCTCCAAATACGGCAGTTTTATTTATTGACGTAGCTCTTCAACTAGAAATGAGCCTCACGGCTGAACAAAATTTTATTACAAAATTTGGATCTATCCACCCGATCTTCGTCATGCCTTCCCATTCAGCAAAAGTTGGAGTTTGTAAAGCCCCAAACCAATATTCTCCCGTAAAATCTTCCAAAATGTGATGGCCGCAAGTTTAATGAATGAACACGATGTCGAATTACCTCACTTGGGTCTTCATCAATATTAAGCTATACAGCTGCTATGGTTTCTTCACTACGCACTGTACGACGTGTCGATAGGTGCGTATTATCACTGAGAGTAAACGTGGTGCAGAAACGATCAATGGTTAGTCGAATCAATTGTTCTGATGGACAGTTTGTTTGCCTTGAAATTTATGCAGTGCCGGACAAATTTCTCAACCAGAACCATTTATTTCTAACAAATCTCTGCAACTTGAAAGTTTTGCTAAGGCTTCAACTTATTCATGATCAAATGGCAAACCAAGCTAACCATAAGACGCATGACAACTGTCATCATAAGCTTATTTAAAAAGTTTTGCCCATTTCAGGCTCTATACATCCAGAAAACACCATATGCGAGAAATATACCGAGCTATACATACCAGCGGATGCTTGTGTCACGGAAACTAGCATAGGGCCATATTATATTAGAAAAAGAGCGGCAGAATCATCCCTAACGACAACACTATCAAGCAGATATAGGCTTATTATTTTGAACGGATCTCCAATACCAACAAAGCCGCAGTAGCATCAGACTAGGTTAATTTATCCTTTGAGACTACTTTGTGCTGCCAACGGTGAAAAAATAAATTATTGCATGAAAAGACGTTGTGAAATGGAAAACACCAGAAAGCGGTGGGTATCGCTGAGATTTCAGTAGGACACTGAAACAGAAAACTGAAGTGCTCTAATTGTCATCTATAAAATGATTTAATGCATCTCACATGGTGAGGAAATACCGCAGAAAAGGACACATACTAAAGTTTGATAATTACAAAGACATATTAGTATTCTGTACATCATTCAAAAGTATTCACTAGGCTATAAAATCGGAATTCACGCTGAAAACGTTATTGGTAATATCAAGAGGGATTTAGAAGTAGAAGATTGACTACTGGCTTGCAGTTCACGGCGTATCTCACGCTCGAGTAAAGCCTATAGTTAAAATTTATTTTTTTCTAAAGTTTTTCACTGATTTTCAGTAAATTGTCATGGATTTCAAAAGATATAATAAATTACGGATCAAAACATACTGCACCATATCATCCTTGACTATGATACCCTACCAAAACGAATTTGCTAGACAACGATAATCTTAACGGCTGATTTCTTTTACGAAAGTTAGGATAGATGCCGGGAGATCGGCTAGTTATACTATGGTTGATTCTAGCTCAAGAATATGTGATGTGCATGTATAACCAAAAAGGACATTATCGATGTCTCAAATAATTCTGAGCGTAGGATTATCCGACATTTGACGCGAAGGGTGGACTTAAGCCGTGAGAGGAGCTCGTTCCACCTAACTTCAAAATATGTAGTAAGGAAATTCTAAATTGAAAAACGAAACTCGTTCTAAACAAACGTGTTTTCTTCTCCTTGTGGTTTTCCTCTCGTGAGTAGGGTGGTCAGTATTCAATGCCATGATATGGTGCCGTATTTTGAATTATGCCTAAACGTAAAGAAGTTGCACGAACGGTGCTTTTAGCTGACGTTGCTTTCCTGTAGCGGCCAAAGTTTTATCAACCATTGGTTCTGATAATATTTAAATAAAAGAACCCTGGAGTTTCATTGCTCTCCATTTCCATTGAATTTCATGTTCTTGTAGCAAGAATTGATGTCAGCTAATTTTACTTTTAGGTTGTCCTTGCTTATAATTGCTTTTATCCTTGCTTATGTACAATGTCAACGTACTGAATCTAGAATCTAGGCAACAAACTAAGTAGTTCTGGAGCGCCACCTCGCAGATTTTCAAAAGATGTTGTTTCAGTAAAATCAGGGCGTCTGGTACTTCGGATTTGTCTGACTGACAGTCAGCATCTGCTTCAGTTTCTCCCAAGCAAAATAAATCGAGCATACCCACAGAGACATATACTTATAATTCTGGGATACCTTATAAGTCCTCTCCTTCTCTTATTGAGAACAGTTCAAAGATACTTTAAAGTTGATTTGACGAAATCATCCAGGTAGAAGGTGTTTGCTTGGAAAACCAACATAACTTAACCATTCAGTGAAAATTCAGCTGAGATCGAAGGTCGTTATGTATAATAACAGCGTTTGACAAATTTTAATATGCAGGGTAGTTAAATAAAGTGCATTAATTCAAAATGTAGCTAGAAAATTTGAAAACTTTGGAATTTTATACAAAGACAGAAAATCCCTTATCAAAGCCGACAAAAAATGTTCCGAGTCGCTGCAGTACTCGAGCTACCAACCTGAGCATACAAAATGAAACTAAAGCTACGGGTACTTTCTCGCCTCATGAACAGCATTTTAATTAAGGGCCAGTTACAATACTGCGTGACGGCAATGCTAGAGCGCGATGCGATTCTCGCACGTCACGGCGCAACGCATTCAATTTAAAATGCACGCGATGCGAGTCAGTATAATGTTCATTTGACAAATGTCAAATTGGTGACGTTTTAAAATTAAATTAAAATTATTTTTGATTTTTCAAAAGTGTTGAATTTGGAATTTTCCTTCGTTTGGCAAATAATAGCCTCAACAAAGATGCACGAAATTTTCATTCAAAATTCATTCAGAATAACCCTAGTACTTACAAGGTAATTAAGGCGTTTGAATTTCAAATTTCATTTAAGCGCCATCTAGGATCTGACAAACGTCAACGCATCTCGTTGCGACGATTTTTCGATTTTCCGAATATTTCTGACTTCGCATCGACGCATCGCAATCATTGTACGACGTCGTATACAAATGCATGTTACGAAAACTGCTTCACATTTGCAGCGAGACTCTCGTCGCGCTCTCACATCGCAGTCTCGCACTATTGTATTCCGGCCTTTAATCAATGAAGGAAAGCATTGAAAATGAGCCGCGTGAAATGTTCCAAAAGTTTCTCGTCAACAAATGATGGAATACCATAAACAAACCGGTGGAAGTTGTCTAATAAAATTCAACTAAATAATTAGTCAAATGACGTGAATAATTTACAATGGGAGATTCAGTTCTCGATTTCCGGAACAACTACTAAAGCAGTAGCAGACGATAGCAGAGTCAGTGGGGAAAAAAATATGAGACACGATAGTCCATTGGGGAACATATCGCTCACGAAATGCTATAGTGGCACATCTTCGAAAATCACAAAATTAATTATACTCCCAGTAGCATACCCTATAGTATGAACAAAATCGGCACTAAGAAACTTCAATAATAAGCCGCTAGGTGGCACTTGTGCCACAATTACGTATACAAGTTAACGACGAATTCTGAGATCCTGCGTAATTGAAGAATCTACCTGCATGAGCACGCGAAATCTGCAGCATTGCACTTTTCGTGGGAACACACGTTGACGAAAAACATATGCGACAGTGGAATTCCCAACCATATGCAAGTCGGCGGATTTATAGTATTTAAGATAGAAATAAGGAAAAATTAGTTGAGTTGTATTTTGCTTTTCGGAAAATAAAGATCAGGGATCCGACCCTGTTAAAAACATTGTTTACACAAATCTCTCGTCGATAAATAATTAAATTACATGCTTTTCTCTATTCAAAGAAGTCTATAGTGTATAACTTATTAGTGCATTCTAAGCCATCGGCATTTCCACACGTGTTTAGTGAGAAGTGAATGAAATAACGGCAGATTTTGAGATATAAAAATTGACAATTGACAAGACAAAGTGGCTCAATTTACAGTATGCCAGTATTGATTAGCAGAAAATGAAATGTTGCTTTTTTTATATAAAGTTATTTTGGCACATTTTGAGTTGTGCCACTACTGCATAACTAAAATGAAAGGCATTTTCAAGTGTATATTTTATGGAGTTTAGGCATATTTCATGTCAAGCCATTTTGATGTAAAATAACACATAGGAAGTTAGAAGATTAGTCGTATTTAAATGTATATCTTTTGCAACAAGAAACGAAAATGGAGTCGAGAAGCGAGAAAATGTTGGGAATGCTAGGAATTAAACTGAGAAAGACAACTCCAGAAGCCGAATCAACGTGGGAGGTTGCTAAAAATGTAACTTCAGGATCATCGAATGCTGAAAACGTGTTGTTCGCTGTTAATGATGAAGATATCGCTTCATTTTTTTCTTCTAATGATTCTATAGCAGACCCCAATTACGTATTGGAAACTATTTCTTCTGCACCTTCGAATGACGCTCATAGTGAGAAAGAAAACCGTAAGGCGGATGAAACTGATGAGATAGAAAAGAAAACTAAAAAAAGTAACGCCACGCCAATGAAATGGAAAAGAAATGGCATCAAGCGATTAAGAACCAGCGGAAAAGCGTACAAAACAACAAGCACTGGAAAATTGGTACCACCTAGACCAATGCAGGATCCATTTAATGACAGTTGTAAATTTAAATGTTAGGTGAAATGTTCGCAGAATGAACGATTGGGAATATTCGAAAAATACTGGAGTCTGGCTGATAACAATAAGTAGAGTGTTCGTTGCCACTCTCATGGATGAAGTGAATTATAAATATCGACGAGAAGCAACACGATCCAAAAATAGTGCATATTACCTTTTTAAAGATGCCAATAAATTCAGGGTCTGGAAGTTATTTTTTATTTCATCATTGGGAGTGACTAATCGGTTCATAAAGAGAAGAAGGCATATTTGAAGACATGCGGGGAAAACACATTAAGAATTATTTACAAATAAAGGTGGAAGGAGCTTAAGCTGTTTTTGACACGCGTCCTTGCCGCTTCTCGTCAGGTGCAGACTCATAGGCTGGGACACATCGATTGGCACTACCGGCTAGGTGGATGTCGTCCGGTTATTTTTACGTGTTATACTATCATAAGCATTCAACTCTCAGCTCAAATTTCTCCTATTTTTCAAATTGCCTTTGGTAAGCTTTATCAATTGTAGAAGTTTTTGGTAGATCAATTTATCCATTTTCACTTAGAACTTATAAGTGAATTATACCCTTGCTAGCTAACGCAGCGAAGACTCATGGGCGCGGAAGTTCTGATCAAATTTGTCGAATTCCTACATTAAGAAAGCCTGAATAAAGTGCGCGAAAAATGATGTGAGACCAAATATTTCTTCTATACCCAGAATTGAAATCACTACACTAGAGCCCACTGTGAAAAAGAGTTTCTTGAAGGTGGTGAATCCATCGCGCAGCTATACCGTGACTACAAAGCTGATTATGAAGCTCAAGCAAAAAATCGCTGGTTACGGGACGTATAGAAACATATTTAAGAATGAATTTAATTTGTCCTTTTTTCCTTCTTAAAAAGATCAATGCCACAAATGTGTTGAGTACGAAAACGCTGATGCTGAAGGAAAGACAATATTGGAAGAAAGCTTTTTGTGTCACCATACAGAAAAAGTTTTAAGCAGAGAAGCAAAATTGAAAGATATAGGGAAGCTTGCGGAGAATCATTCATACCTTGTTTTTTGTTTCGACTTACAGCCCGCACTGCCGACGCCAAGAGGAGATGTATCTACATTTAACTACCAATCAAAACTGTCGATCTACAACATTACTGTGTGTGACTTGGCAGAAAAACGACAAGGGCCAGTTACCTGTTTTATGTGGCATGAAGGACAAGGAAAAAGAGGGCCTAATGAGATCGGTAACTGTTTGCTTCACTATCTGAAGCTAAAGAGTAAATCCTACAAAATCAATGATTTGAAAGTTGTCTTGTATTCGGAAAATTGTGAAGGACAACAAAAAAATTAATTTATACTGGTAGCATATTACGCTGGTATTGAATTTATTAGCCATAAGTATTTGGTAAGTGTCCATACTCAAAACGAAGGCGACAATGTCCATTCTCTGATTGGATCATTAAACGATCCCTAAAGGCAGGCCCAGTTTATACACCCAACGATTATGTCTGTATAGTCAAAACCGCCAAAAAACAAGGGCGGCTGTACAATGTTGTCGAAATGAGCTATGATGACTTCTACGGCTTAAAAAAATGCATTTTGAAACCAGTTTTCATTTTGAGAAAGACACATCTGGCCAAGTTGTTAAATTTTGTGATGCAGCGGCATTCAAAGTAGAAAGACAGTATCCTGATAAAATTTTCTATAAAGTTTCATATTCTGAATCCGAATTCAGAGGAATTAATTTAGTGAAACAAACTAGAAGGTCAGTTGAATTGAAAAATGTCGAGCTCAAAAATGCTTACGAAGATGCAATTCAAATACCAAAGAAAAAGTATGAAGATTTGATGTATCTCGTAAAATCAAATGTGATTAGAAAATGTCATGAATATTTTTATGGAAATTTAGGTAATGAGGATCATTAATGAGAGAATGGGAATGTATTATAAATTTAATTGCATTATACGTTCATTTTTTAAAAGACTGAAGTTTGTTATGTTTTTATGTATATTGGAAAAAAAGTTAAATCTCATACGAGTATTTGTGTTTTTATAATTTTTACTTTTACATACCGAAATTTATCTTGATATTGTGTCTAAGAGAAAAAGCGATTTATAAAAACAATGAAACTTAAAAACAGTGTAATCGATTGAGTGGTGGGTTTATAATGGCACATCTTTGATTTTCACACCTTTTACTAATTTGTGCAATAGTGGCACATCTTGCAAAATTTTCGAAAAACATACAAAATTTTCAATCCTATAAATAAACTTAGAAACTACACCAAAATCTCTATTAGGGTTGCAACAGTAGCGGTGGTTCTAGTTTGAATACCAGCTAAAACATCGACATTTATTTTTCACTATTTTTGCAAATGCAATTTTCTCGATATAACGCAAAGATACGATGCGCCACTATCGCATTTCGTAAGCGATGTAAAGTGGTGAAAGAGGTACTAAAAAAGTAGTTTTAATATAGTTTCTGAACTCTTCAGTCTTTCGTTTTAAAAGAAGGATTCAATGTTGTCCAAAAATACGATAAACGCAAAATTTTTCGGCTTTTATCTCAGCATTTTTCCTAGCTAGCATTTCTTGCATGAATATACGTTGAAGAGGGAACAAAGCATTTACCATTTCGTAAGCCCATTGGTGCTTCCGTAATTATATTTTCGTTTTGAAGCACGTTTTTGAATGAGTTACTCGCGTTCTCAAGTTTGAAGAAATTGAGTTTATATCATACAGCCATCAATATCATAAATTGTAATTATACTCCACAATTCTCATTCCTACCCTATTACACCTGAATTAACTCATTATGAGCACAGTAATTTATGAATTTCAAAATATTTGATTTAAATAAGATGCTTTAGTTCTTACTCTTCTCAAACTTAACACCATATATTGCTTTCTCTTTATATGAACGTTATCGCCCCGATAACATCCAAGCACCCAGCGATAATAGCAGAAGTCAATCCAAAAATGGTTTGCACAACTTTCATTATTTGGAGACTAAGCCAACAACAGCCAGCGAAAAACCATATGTGAACCTTTTCTTCGATTTTTTTTTTTTCATTCTCCAAATCCATGACTAAGTAATCAATTTGCGAGGAAATTCTTACAAACTTTGTGAAACTTTTTGAAATGTAGACACTTACCCAGCAGGAATTCAATTGAAATAAGGACAAAACTTCAATATCGTTTTTAGCTGAGCCTTATCTGACCTAAAATATTTACAGAGGTAATTGTGTTGTAAACTTCTTGTGGAATGGTTTTTCCACGAGGAAAGATCGAAACATAAAAAGAGCATTCATTGGATAAGTTAATCGAGCAATTACAAAGAACAAGGGAGCGGGAACAGCAAGGAGAAAGAAGTTTAGCTGGGATACAAGGATTTAAGGTTTTGATTTAAAAACAATTTCATTTGAGTAACCCGCAACAATGGTTCATCGCAGGCAACAATTTAATTGGAGTTAAATTGAATAAATTGTTATTCAATTTTCTGTTTTATGATGTAGTAAAAGCAATCCTCAATGTTTTGAAAGATAAAGATATTTTTTGTATTTTGCCAGATGCATTCTACATCAGGCTACTAATTTCATACTCTCTTTACTACATACTTTGACAATATTCCAATTAAGTTTAGATTTCCCAAAGGACTAAAATAAAGAAGAGAAAAATACTTTACGTACTTACTTTATAATATTTATTTTACTATTATAAAGTACTATATTTTAGACTTTATAATGCCGCCATGATTGGAAAAAATCAATCATGGAAACATCAGTCAACGATCAATTAGATGAACAATAAATTTTCACTGCAACTTCCACCACAATTGCTTCATCATAGGTCACATTCACTTTATTATTTCATGGATAAATGACGATGTCTGAACACATTCCTGACCTCATTATGACGTCAACAGTCCGGAAAGAAATGAAGAACTAGGGTATGAAACTGTGCCAACAGATCCTTCAAATGGGGATTCAAGATCCCATCAGTGAGTGAATGTAAGCAATCATATTTTGAGGCCTTAATAACGCTGATATGTTGTGACATTGCGGATGTCATTTACAGTGGCGAGCACATGTGGATACATGTTAACCAAATTTGGCTTAAAATACTAGTAAAATCCTTAAAAATACATTAATCGATTTGAAATGTTTGCAGTTGAATTCTTTATTAATATATATGTGAAACAAATAATAAACAAAATTATAACATATAAGCTCAGTCTACGTTTTAAAACAAATAATCGGAATAGGCAAAGTATCCACTTTTGCACGTTCATAAAAATTTCGTTCATTTTGTCCACAGACCTTTGACTTTAATAACGGCGGGTATACGCTTAGGCATGCTCTCAACTAATTTTTCAATGAGTTCATGTGGAATATTACTCCACTCCGTCTGAACTCGACACCAAAGCTCATCCAATCCCTTCGGTGCGGTGTCGTACCGAACTACTCGTTTTTTCAGCAAAGCCCCTAAATTTTCGATCGGGTTAAGGTCTGGGCTTTGAGCAGGCCACTGCATTTTTTTAAAACTTTGCCTAATGAGCCACTCCTTAACGATTTTTGCCGTGTGCTTTGGGTCTCCATCCTGCTGAAAAATGACTTAATATTCTGGGTAAGCAGATTCGTCTACGAAATCTGGTAGATTAGACTCCAATATATGAAGATATTGTTCTTTCTTCATAATGCCATTGATTTTAACCAATTGACCTATGTTCCATCAAGTGAAGCAGCCCCACACCATCAAGCCGCCTCCCCCATGCTTCATGGTTTCTTTCACTTGATGCTTTTTCAATTTTTCATTTGAGCGGTGCCAGTAATACTCCTTACCATCGGACTGATATCGGTTTATTTTGGTCTCATCGGACCAAATCACCCTCTTCCAATCATCAACGCTCCAATCTTTGTGCTCCTTGCAAACTTTGAGACGTGCTGCAACGTTTTTCTGTGACAATGCTGGGTTTTTTTTCTTAACTGCCGCTGTTAGTCCGATCCTGTAAAGAGCTCGGCGTGCTGTCCACTCACTTACGGGCTTGTTAATGGCAACTGCAGCCTCTTTTGGTGTTGTCTTCGGTTTGGTGGTCATGAGGTGCTCCATAGCTCGAGCATCTCTATCAGTTAGCAATCGTTGTCGCGATTTACTAATTTCAGGTGCACTGACATTGCGTCTCTTTCTTACTTGAAGCACATACAATGGGGCAAATACCCAGTGATTTAGCAATTTGACGTGCTGACTCGTTGTTTTTCGTCGTTTCCACAATTTGATTTTCTAAGTATTCCGGTATTTTCTTCATTTTCGCTTCAAAATTGAAACATTCACAGAAAAAGTAAACACGCGTGACTAATCAAATTGAACTTTTATGCTTTACCGTGTAAAACACTATTTCGCACAAAGTAAACACTCCAATTGCTGTGAATCCCGTTATTACGTTATTTTTCAATACACAGATCAGTGTTGCAACATAGAAGAAACGAAACGTGCAAAACTGGATACATTGCCTATTTCGATTATTTGTTTTAAAATCTAGACTGAGCTTATAAAACATTTCAAATCGATTAATGTATTTTTAAGGATTTTACAAGTATTTTAAGCCAAATTTGGTTAACATGTATCCACATGTGCTCGCCACTGTATGTGATTCTTAGTTAATCAAAATTTGAAATTCGCGTTTGATATTCAAAATGATATCCCTGGAGAAATTATTTTGATGTATTTTAATAATGATTGAATAATAAATATGAGATTAGGTCATAAAATAAATTAAAATCTTTCACATTACGTTGATGTATCGGCGTGCCTCGATCTTGTGTCATCTTTATTTAACTAAAAGGCAGCGCAAAAAGGCTGGAATGTGGTTTTTTTTTCATAGAAAAGAAAAGCAAACATAAATTCGGCTTTTATATATGTTTATTTGAAACAAACCATAGACAATGCGTTATGTAAATAGTAAGATGTATTACATGTTTTGTATACTTTATATTCAAAAATTTATTTTTGAAAATTTTGTTACAAATGGGATTTGCAATGCAAGAGTTGTCTATGGATGGCCCGAACGGGTTATGCTGATTGGTAAGTTTGCTTTTTGTACAAATTATTCACGGATCCTTCACAAAGAAAACCCTATCCCAAAGAGCAAGGTCTCGGTCGTTTTCATATGTAAAGCCTTCGTTTTTAAGTCGTTGGGAAAATATTTACCGATCGTCGATGTTTGCTTCACTTCCTTTTTGGCAGTCCCCAAACGGAAGGACAAACGACGCTAACACTTCGAACTAGTTCCAGATCTAACAGTAGTCGATCAAAATAAGTGAAATGTGTGTTGTAAGTATTCCTCTCAAAGTTTTTGGGAATAACACCAAAAATATAAATCTGGAACACTTCTCTCAAACAGAAATAAAGATGGTCTTTTAGCGAAATTGTTAGCGCTGCATGTAATTATCTTGTGGCAGTGTCTAACTATGTAGTTCATATGCTCCACGACTGCAGTAAATAGATCGTATATGTTGCTGCACGGCTATTCTTGATGCCTTTAGTCTCATGGAATCATTACTGGAGACGTATTAAGGCGTGTCGTTCCGGATCAAGCCCCTACGCTTCGTTTATTTTCTGCTCAGGATCTCATTCATTCAAGAGAGAGCACTTATGATTGTCAACTGCTTACTTCTTCGGTCACGGAGCCTTGTGATTGTTGAAATCAGTTTTTTTTCACTTTCATATTTGACATTTGACGTACCGTCGATTTAGCTTTGATTGTAACCACGCAACCGTGGCGCGGCATTCTATCAGCTTCACAAAGTGAACTGATTTGGAGGACGTCCCACTCGCCAGAAAATAAATAAATAAATTTTCCAAAAAGTGCCCAACTTAGCCGTCTTTTGTTAATACCCTTCGCATTGAAGATTTCAATCTCACTTTTGCTAAAGAAGTTTAGGGTGATCTTTGATTGTCTTTATTGCTAGATGCTTATGTATTTAACAATGCACCAGAGACAATTAAGCAATGGTTGACTGACGGTAAGTCAAGGAGACCAATTACAAAAATTAAAATATAGACCTATTCAGCATACTCATAGTTGTTCAGAGTATTCAACCACAAGAGTTTTAAATCTTCTAATTATTTTTCCAGATGCATTATTATTTTTCAAAAATTTCACAAATATTTGCACCACTCTCTAGTTTGTAAATGTCAAAGTGCAAAGGAAATCGTCTGACAGACAGAATCGGCTAGATAGGAGATATCCGTGTATAAACTTCACGCTGATGACTTGGATATCTGCACTTGAATATATGAATAATATTTATTTTGTTCATATCAAAGCCGCTAAATAAGTGCGGGTAAGCACTCTTTAAGCTCAGTGCGAGACAACAGCTACTCCAAGCCACGAGCAGAAACATCAGCTATCGAAAACGGTAATTTTGACAATATTATTTTGGTCTGAACCCTTTAGTACAACTGAAATGAATTTCAAAAATTGATGCTTTGACAAAATTAAAAACAGGTCAACAGATCATTTCTCTGATGCAACTGAATCGAAATTCTTCAGGTAGTCAAGTCCGCTCTCGGGGTCCCTTTTCGTTCTTTCATATTTGGAAGAGTCATCCAACAAGAGTTTTATCTGGGTTAAGTAGGATCAAAATAAGACTAACCGCTAAAAATAATAGTGGACAGTATATGGCCATACCGAATTTGACTGCGACACAAGCCGAAAAACGTTTCGGCATTAGTAAATGAAAAATGCTTGGGTGGTATGCACGATCTGGTGCAGAGCAATTCATTTTCGCTGCTTCAATTGGACAAGTAATTGCCGTGCCGCACAAGGTTGCAAAGAGCCTTATAAGGACACCCTATGCTATCAGTGGGGTGACCCAGGGCATAAGAGAAAAAAATTCACGGCAGATTTGTATTGAATTCTCTGCGAAAGGGCTGACCCCAGATCTGATGACCGGATATTTATCCATTAACAGGATTTCCGGCTCATCAAAGAAACGCTAGGAATGTAAAAGCCGATGTATTGCTGTTTAAAAAGTTGTTTAGGACCAGTAACATCTTCTTACTCAAAGCTCAACTCTTAGGAGGACGCTTCCTCCAGCACAAAGGGCGATATTCACGTCGAGCCATGCTAATGCTAGAGCCGTCATGATAATGCAAGAGCTCTCAGCACTAGCATGAAAAAGTCATGTCTCAGCCAGATTCAAGAAGGACACCAATCATCGTGATGATAGTCAGAGTGGGATTTGTCGTGGTGAACACAGTCAACACTCCTGCTTTGCAGCACATGGGCTCCGCGGGTACCATCCGGAATTGCATTCGCCTTGGGGCAACTATTCTCAAACACATGCAATTGTAGAGTTCTGAAGGACTAGTCTGCCAATGACCATCAGTAAATAGAAATCGAGAACCACGAAAATCCTCCTACATTCCCAAATACTCAGTGATCCGTCTTCACGTGAAATACTGGTAAGATATACGAAGCAAAGCTTGTCAACACGCTTACAAGACGCACACCACAGCTCGGCAGAGACTGCAGGACTGGCTGTTGAAGACATGGTGAACTCGACAATTAGTACCATCAAATTTGCTTGTAAGTTATCTATGTCCCCCTGAAGACTTAGACACAGCAAGCATTTGGTGTTTTAGTGGTCAACGAAACAACGAAAGCAGTGTAACAAATTCAGACGAGAAGTTAAACGAGTGCCAAGCGAGGATGAGACATTGCAATTGGTCTTTTGTTTTAACTCATTTCTCATTATCTTTAACCCTTACTTGAGAGAAGGGAGTTCTCCTGAGCAATCAGACAGGCAAGAGTTATACTTTTCAAGAAGGAAAAGGGCCAAGGACCAAGGGTCCAAATGAGGACCTTCTGCACGGCAGTACAGTGTCATAACAGGCTCCTCCATTTTATTTGCGGATATGGTGACTGTGCTCCAACAAATGGAGGCATGTAGTCGTTCAATTGACGGGTAGTCCATCCAGTGACGCTGGGTACCAAAGGTCCATTCAATTCCTCTAGATGAACGGATATTCTGAACGCTTGGAAAATTCAAATACGAGGATATTTGACGCCGATAATTCTAAAGTACAGTGAAACATCGCAGTTTGAGCAACGAAACGGTGCAATTTCAACTGAAGATAGTAGTTACAACAGGTGTGTCTTAAGGTTCCATCCCTGGTTCAGACCTGTGGAACCGCGAACTGCTCAGACTCGAGTTTCCGGAAAAGTAGTGACTGATCGGCCAGGTAGATGATGTTGAGACACTGGTCACTGGGCGCACAGTCAAAGAAGCGCAATTAAGGCTAGATGCACTAATTCACCGAGCATCGAGCCAGAAGACCACTCATGAGCCTAGCTTAGTGCTAGTGAAAACTAAAGTGAAGAAGGGGAGGAAAGGAGAGAAAAGAAGAGGATTCTTAGAGAAGGACTGGTCAGTGCCGAATATACATCAGTAAAGTTGAATAATCTATATTATCTATTAAATCGAAGATCTGAGCTCGCTGATAGACTCTTAGCTGAGTTTCTTGGAGGAAATCACAGGAGTGGCAGATAACGTGATGGTAGGAGTCCGGGCAATCAGTCAAAAATGGTAGATGTTGGGGGACGAGTCCAACAAAAACACGACTCTTGATGATTTTCGTACAAACAATGAATATAAAGATAATAAAAAATATCAAGAGATATGAGAGATTTGAAGCAAAGCTCTCAATAAAGCACTCCACTGAAAAAACTGACGCAAGTGTAGGGACAAGCACCACAAGATTCTTGGATCACAAGAACATACCGGACAGTTTCTATATCAGATATGTTGGTAATCACTATCAGAGTGTGTAAGCGAATCTAAATCCGAAGACACGAGGGTAACAAAATTGCAGTCATTAGCGATGAGAGACCACGCACTCTCGACGAGTCACAACAATCTTGGGAGCGTGAGCCATAAGGGAGATGGATCGCGAGGCTCATCAACGATTTGAGATCATGACTAAGGCGGAAACATGAAGACATTGACGTTCTACTGACCCAAGTTTTGAGTGGATATAGTTGTTTTCAGTTTTTACTGTATTAGATTAATAAGTCATGGTCTCCAGATTGCAAATTAGCATTAAACAGAATAAAATGACGCCTGTCATGCTTGGTTTTCAAACAGAGATCGGACACAGCGCGGTAGTAATAGGGCAAAGGTATAAGAGCACCGTCGGGATAGCCTTAGCGAAGAGATACTGAAATTGGCTAGCAAATGTATTCAGGTAGCAAATTACGCTCAGGCAATTCCAACAACAGCAAAATGTATACTTGATCGGCTAGAGGCCAATTCTCTCGTCTCTTGCTAGGAAAAGAATTCTTGCTAGCAGAAGGCTTCATAGGGCGTAGAACTGGAAAGCCTAACCCAAAGTAATGTGTCAAACGGTTCCATATTGACAGTAGACATGAATATCGATAGTACAGTAGGTTTTTTACCATTGACAAGCATCCACTAGGAACGCGAATAACCTTAACATCTCTTCCTAAAACAAAAGCTATAACCATCTACGGACCCCCACTTGGAACCAATGCGCCAAATACCTTAAAGCAAAGCTTCAAGACAAGCGCTATTGAAAAATGCATCATGAGAAACTCTACAGCTCCTCTTCGAGGTTGCTTCACGAAATATGTTGGAGTATAACGATATTACGCGCATAGGAACGATATTACGCTCATAGAGACAATATTACGCGAGTTATATTCAAGCCACCTGGAACGGACCACACGTGCATCAATTTTTACAGCTGCAATATGCTGATATGCACCTGCTATATATTTTTATGCACCTGCTATATATTTTTTTGCACCTGTTATATATTTTTTGCACCTGCTCATGCACGTGCCAACTTTGTTGACAATTTCCCTAGATATAAGATCTGTGATTTACAGAAAGGAAGTCAGTTGTAAAATAGATTTTGGGAAAGTTGCTCTGTTAAATAAATAAATTAAAACTTAGTTTTGAGTATACATTAGGAAGATTCTGTAACTCGCGCATAGGTACAGCAGTTGTCAGTCAGACGATAGCCACCATGCACACCTAAGCGATCTTTCGTGACATTCACCGCGCTTATTTTTATTTTGCAATTATATCAGTTAAAAAAGCAGTTTATTCTACATTCATTTTATATTCCACTAGTGTATTACGTGCAGAAAATAAATCGTGTCTGTTTGTAATAAATAAAGTGTTTTTATCTAACAGCCTTAGTGTTCATTTTAGAACAAAATAGATAATATTAGCCTATAGATTAACTTCCGTATTCGTGCAGAACCAATCTTCCAAAAAAGCCAAAACCTGCTTGAATCTTTTCATGAAATCAATACTTGCTATATCAAGCCTTTAAAAACAATCATTATGTGTGCTTCCCATTGATATATCTAGGTTGATGAGTTTATAACTAGGTTGTAGTTAAAATGAAGAAAATAGTTTTAAAAAAATTATGAAGGAAATAGAAATAGAGGGTATGCAATTGCAAAATTTGCGTTTTGCAAAATTGCAAAAAGGTTTTTTCAAGTGTATAAGGGACAACCTAGCATACGTACTCTATACAACAGTCAAAAAATAAGTCCAATGTGTAATATCTCCTTTAAGATCTCACCATTCTTTAACTATTCAACTAAAGCAGTGAATGAAAAGTTCACAGATGCAAAATTCATGCTTCAGATTGAATCCACGATGCAGATTGCGAAAAAATAAATTTTACGTCACATTATGGCTCATGAATTTCATACATATAAAAAGATACTTACGTTATATAACATACCACGATACACCATATCCGTATGAAGCATTGTTCATTTACAGTCTGTCGGAGAGAATAAGGTTGCTCCGTATCGCTGGAAGGCACAGGATGTTTGCTTTTCCAGTAGACTTGCGAAAGGACGAGACTTCTATACTTGTGCATAGTTTCTATTCCAGACATGTCCTGGCATCACTTTGTGGTTTGTTTTTTTATAGATTCTAATTATACTTCAGAGCAAGCTTTGCATCATATTAATGTGCAATTATTTCAGGCATCACCTACGCTCTGCTACACCACTTCCTATTCTGTGGCGAATAAGAAAATTGGCCAACAGTTTTGATTAACTTTTTCTTGCCGATAAGGCAAATTGACAGAAAATTTATTCGAACTAATATAAAGTGGGACGGATTACATATAGCACTTCCGCCAACATATGTGTGCCTATTCAAAGCTGTTTTCCGTCCGTCCAATTTACTGGACTTTTCGGGCACAATGGAATTGATATATTATTCACTTCATGAATTCATATTCAATGCAATCGATACAGCGTCGAAGCTTTTTGCCTTTTTAAAACGATTTTAAAAATTGATCCCTCAAGAATATTTTTCCGCCCCTGAATAGCCTTGTAGGCTTTGACATGAAAACATATTATCTTATTTTTCAAACGGACGTTGATTGTCGTATTCAAAAATTGAAACTAGTTAAATGATGTATTTTGTAGATAACCTTACGTTATTAGTTCAAGGAAATTCAATTTTATGATTGTCCTGAATATGGGATTCCTATATTCATCTCAGCATGTCATACTACGAAAGTTGGTTTCTGCACTACGTGTGCGAGTAGCGCTCGACCTTGCATACTTCGTTGAGAAGTTCCTTTTACATATTCGTTTTTTCTTGACTACGCTGGGATCAGAAACGTGAATAATATGATTTACATCTAGCTTAAAAATTTATGAGCATGTCAAATATATGTTTGGAAGGGTTATTTGCTTAGCATGTAAATTAATCTTTGGGAGGTATGATAGCTTATAAATAGTTAGAGACGTTAGGTCCCGAAATAAACAAAGTGATTCTACCAGGATCTCAGACACGTGGAATGTTGTTTCTTTGTGGGAGCAGAATAAGCGCCAAGGATGGTGAGCATGCAGATATAAAAATAAGTACCCAACCTGAGGATCCTAGTAATTTTAGAAAATAGAGTAAATACAGATGGTGTTAAAACCTTCCATAAAAACTTTTGCTTAGTCAAATTTATATAGTTTACGTGTTGGTTAAAGAAGTATTTGGTTTGACTGTGAGCTAAATGAAGTTTGGCAAAATTTAAATTTCAAATTTTCACAAATTGGAAATTAATTAAAAATATAAGAAAAAAAGATATAATGCAAAAGCTGTCCCTCAAAATAAAGTTTATCCTTGGCTTATATCTTATATTTAGGAACCATCTGGAGCAAGGTTTAGCGTCCTTGCTGAGTTAAAAAGTAAGGAACCCAAGCGTAATAATGGGCTGGTGCATTTGCGGATGTTACAGAACTTGAATACCAAACTCTCCTGTTGCAGTCTTACCTATGACAAAAAGCTTTCGGTGTCATTCACCGATTTGTTTGTTTCATTCTCCGTTCGCGTGCCGACCGATAATTAAAAATAACAACGATTCCACCGACGGCTGAAAAACCAGCCCAGAAGGCAAAGTCTATATCGAATTCTTCCTCTTTGCTCACCTTTACCACAGTCGACTCGTCATGGGAAGTCGCCACTCCAGCAACTGGGAACGGTAAGTCCTTGCACCTTTTTTTAATAAACTGAAGTATTTTAATTTTTTTTGTGGTGACGCGACGTCTATCTTCGCCACACGCGTTAGATGGCATAACTAGTATCACATCGCATCGGGCTATCTTGTAACTTATACAGTAGATTCTCACTAATCCGGTACTTCAATGGACCGATACGTCCAATAATCCCGTACCCTCCACCCGCGCCTCCTTTCTACTTCTACACCTATGTGCTCCATCGCCGCGTCGTCTAGCAGTCTAACCTCAAAAGTTATCACGTCCACTTGCATATGTTTTTAACCTGTTGTTTTGAAGTGAGAATAATGTGTAATTAAAAATGTCATGTGAAGGGAAAGACAAGACACTAGATTTGCAAGATAAAATGGTTATTTTCAAGAAGTTAGATAGTGGAGAAAACATAAGCTAATTGGCAAAAAATATAGTTTTTGACGTGCTACTATGTACCATCTTAAGAAAAGGCAAAAGATAGTAGACCACGTTGAGACGATGAAATCTGGACCAGGAAAGCGTAAAAGATTAAGAATTGGCGATTGCCCAATGATGAAAACATGTCTCTACATGTGGTACATGCAACAGCAATCTAAACACACGCCTGTAGAAATTCTGAAGGCAATGCAATCGATTTTTAAAAAAAATGACCAAAAAAGATGAATTTTTTCCCAGCCATGGATGGCTGGATAAATAGCTGAATGTTAACCATATCAGATGAATAATTATCAAGCGACGAATCTGCAGTACAACCATTATCATGTATTTTAAAGACAAAGTAGAGGAACTGGGTGTTTTCCTGCACAAATCTATAATGTAGACGAAAGTGGTCTGTTCTAGAGACTGTAGCCTAATTAAACATTCGTATCCTTTCAAGGAGTGAGCGCACTATGTCGTAAAGTGAGTTAAGATAGAATTATATTCACGAAGTGTTCAAATGCTACTGAAACGCACACACTGGAATTGTGAGTAATTGGTTAAGCTAAAAAACCCACAGCTTTCAAGAATTTTTGTTTGTCAGTCTGCTTCTAGAACCTACTTCAAAGTTGGGTCACGAGAGAGGTAGTAAGCAAATGGTTTTATAAAGACTTTGAACCAGAAATCAAGAAGTTTATGAAAAGATCCATCAACCTCCAGACCCTTAAACGAACGAGTAATAAATCAAGTGACGGGAGTATCTAGACAATATTTGTACCATCAAACTACACATCTTTAATGCAGCCGATGGACCAAAATGTTATCTAAACAGTAAAGTTCTTGTATAAAAATAACTTGCCGATCCATATTATATCTCAGGATGGTGACAAAATGCAGAGCCTTAAAGAACTGAATTTGAAGGATATGCTGTTCTATTTGGCTCACGCTTGGAAGATGTTTCATTTGACTTATTCCAATCTTCATGGAAAAAGTTATGGGTTACAATGAGGGCTGTATCAGAGGTAACGGAAGAATGGAATCCTGCAGAAAATCCACCAGGTGCCGCTACGTTGCGAAATCTAACAGAAAGTGACTTCGAGACAAGTGGAGAAAATTTAAAGTCTTAGTTTGAAGGGATCGGAAAAGCAGAGCAAATTATGACAAAAGTAATATGTGAAGACGAAACAAGCTTTATAGGAATATTGGAGCCACCAACTACTACAACTGTACAACTAAAAGTACAAACAGATGAAGCATTTGATTGTTACAATAGCTGCATAACAAGGACAAACGAAAACGGCATATCTGCCAATGATATTGTTGCGCTTTGGCAGGTGCGCGACCTGTTTGCTATTCGGAAAGATTGGCAATAGTGAAAATAAAACACTCGTGAATTGTTTAAAATTAATGTTTAAAGTTTTATTCTAAACTTTACAATTATTTTAGTAAAATCACTTATCACTTTGATGACTCCACTTTTTAATTAATTAATTAAGCACTTATTTAACGCAATTAAATACTAATTAAACTTTTCCAATACTTTTCAATTCTAATTATTTCACCGCACTTTTCTTGCGCGCACTGTCGCGTTTTCATTCACAATGCTTGACTCGTCACTCGCCGTAATCGCTTATATACAACTACCAACCATCCTAGAATCTTCCATGCGGATTGTTCTCCTGTTTACGCGCTGAGTCGCTTGCACCGGGATTTGTTGTACTGAGTGCACGCAACTTATTTGTTTACGCATTTGAGAACAATCGATGTGTTGGTAGTTGTAAACATGTTTACGACTTTTTGCTTGAGACGACAGTATGCGTAACCAGAACACGTCACAATATTAAAATTCTTCGAAACATGCTAGGAAAGGTTTTTAACCAAGGACAGCAAGTTGGACAAAAGCAGGCCGCAATTAAGTATTATTTCCTAACGTTGTAATTTTTAAATATGCTGCAGTTACAATAAAGTCTTTCAAACAACAACATATGTACAAAAACAATATGTACATATATTACATACATTATATTCTCTTTATAAAATGCTTCTGTATAAACATGTTAAAACGTCACCATAACGTACTACAAGAGGACGTTAAAACTAGCTCTCATAGTATGTATCATTTCGTTAAAGTGTAAACAGCACTCATTTTTTGTGCTTCAACTATGTCAACTCTTGTGCCAATGAAACAACATTTGGGAGAACCACAACTGTTTTGCTTCAACTTTAAGAAAAATGCAACTGGAGGACATCGACTGTGATGTGAAGCATATGGAGAACAAACTTTATCAATAAAAACATGTGGGCATTGGTGCTAACTTTTTCCGTCTTTGATCTCAGCTACGAAGAACGCGAAGAGAAGTCAGCAAAATTTCAAGACGCTGAATTGGAACAGTACTGGACCAAGATTCAAGAGGAAAATGTCTCAAGGCCATGGGTATGGTACAAAATAGGGCACATTGGGCTCCGCATAAACACCAGTCAAAAGACGTCGAACGCCGTTTCCTCACGTGCGAAAAACTACTCCAAAGCCAAAAACGAAAGAGTTTTTTTCTGTCAAAGATATATCTCAAGCGTAAATGGAGTATTTTTCGCAAAAAGATAATGCTCTGCAGCTGGTGGCATCGACTTAGAGTGATCTACAACAAGCTACTCCAGTGTAACGAAACTATCACTGTGGAACATTATCAACAACATTTGATGTAATTTAGCTGAAAGTTAAATCTTAAACGACCCCAATATACCAAAAGACAGAACCCAGTGTACTTTCAGCACGACAACGCTCTGCCACATGGTGCTAAAGTTGGCAAGGAAACTTTTGATGCACTGAGCTGGAATTTCCTGCCACAGTTGTCGCATTCGCCAGAATGCTCCTTAAGGCTACTGGTTGTTCTGGTCATGACGGATTAGTTTGATGAGCAGCATTGGTCAGCAGTGAGAAAATTCGTAATTTTACAGAAACCTTCCATCGACCTAATTCATCGAGCAAGATCTTATGTTTAGTGTGTATTTAAACCCCTGTTTGACTCACAACACTACAAAGACTCAAATGCTGATTATATCCAAGGTACTTCCAACAGTTCCTTCAGTTTGACTGGATAACGACTACCGAAACGCTACTTCAACTCAAACAACTCAAACAACTCAACAACGCTGTACGTTACTCCATTATTGAAATGCTGACATTTCAAAAGGACGCAACGTAATATGGTCGGAATTTTTCTAGTTTCGTGAATCTCTGACCGATGGCGCCATTTACGACACAATGTAATGTAATGCTTATAAGTTTAAGTTGGCAACAGTTTTTAATGCTGCGTATGGTGTAACAGCTGTCATATGTTCGATGGTGAATTTGATTATCCCTTATCATAAATCTATTCATATAAAAATATTTATAAATATATAATCATATTTATCATAAATAGGTAAATACCTGAACAAAGTTAGTAATTAGTGCAGATTTATTTCGAAAAAAGGTCCTTTTTGAGAAATTCGGCGCATACTCCATCAATTTTACGGTCGACATAATCGTCCAGCAGAACAATTAACTCGATTAACCAGGTTCGTTCAAGCACCATATTTACTCTTACTAAAAATACACATCCATCCAGACAGTGCTGAATAAAGAAACCATAGAAGCTGTCAAGCGTAAGTTCGATAAACACCCAATTGAGTTCATTAGACATTGTACTAAACAATTAAAACTGTGCTCGTTCATATTATGGAAGACTTTGCGGAAAAATCTTGATTTGCGGGCTTCCAAAATTCAATTCGTGCAGGAATGAAAACCTAACGACTGACGGGCATGGCATAGACATAGCGTAACAACATACAGCGATAACACTATTACCCCCCCCCCCCATGGGTACTACCTTGGCGTGGTGGGGGCCCTTGCGAGGTTGCCCGTCATCCAGACGCGTGATCAAGTCACTAAAAGCACCCATTAATCAAAATGATGAGTGAAAACAAAAACAATAAATTAGGCGTGGGGAACAACACCCCGACGTGTGAGGGAGCCTCGACCTCATGCGGGCTTCTCACAAGCAATCTTGCTCGGGATAAATTGCCAGGGCATTTTATCGTGATGGAACACTTGGCCACTGAAGAATCAAAAACTACAAGTGAAAAAATCAACGAGGCAAACATATTTTCCGGGAGGCCAAAACTACGGCGAACTCCACCTCAAACAGTAGCCAAATCACCCAAGACAGTGAGAAAACATCGAGCAAGCAAACGTCCATCGTCCGCTTTGCATCAACGAAAAAGGTGCTTGACCACAACATTTCTCCTTCACAAGGCGATGGAGCGAACGATACAAGTAGCGTAGTGGAGGCTTTGGGCACTGGAGCCATCGATCCGAAGTGCCATTCTCAGGGGGTCATCGAAAGTCATAAAGCAAACAACGTGGAAAGCGAAAACAATGATGTTCAACAGCAACAAGACCCTACCGCTGACAGTATGCCGAGAAACTCACCTGAGGATGACCTGATCACGTAAATAGCCGTTGACAGGAATGAGGAAGAGCGGCTAACAAGACACATAAGCGCAATATTAAACGTGATGAGAAATGCAAAGAATATCCAAAAAAATGTCAACAAGGACATCAAAAGTGGGATTGGCGAACTGGACGATGCACTGAAGATACACCGCGTGACAGCAAAAGATTCGAAACAGGCGCCCTAAACGCAAGAAGGCACGAAACACAGCGCAATACCTTAAAAGACCAGGCGCAAGCAGCGCAGGGATGCTCTACTGATGAAGCCCGCAGACGGGAGAACATACGCCTCAAAGAGATCTGGCAAAATGTGGAACCCAAATATAACGGTGTCTATATACGAATGGTAAGAGCGACCAGATCAGGCGGTCTCCTCGTAGAACTCGGGGCGGAATCCAACGACAAGGGACGGTTCGAGAGCGGAGTCAATGACCTTCTTGGCTCTAAAGTTGCTATATCGGCATTACAGCCAATTGCCCCTTTGGAAATAAGAGACCTTGACTGTTGCGGATGCCAAAGAAGTAGAAGATTCCATTAGGCAAACTCTTCCTACGGCAAAGAGCTTTAGGGTTAGGCTAACGCCTACCTACCCTAGAGCACAACGGTCGGCAATAATAGACATCCCAGAGAAAGACGCTGTGCAACTCGTGGCCAAAAAGAAAATTAAAATCGGCTGAGTTGTGTGCAGGATACGTCGGAGGGTAGCCCTAACTCGATGCTACGAGTGTCTTAACTTCGGACACATCTCCTTGAAATGCAAGGGGCCAGATCGAAGCAAACTGTGCTACAGGTGTGGCACTTCCGGCCATAAGACGAAAGACTGCCCAAACGAACCCAGTTGTATCTTGTGCAAAGATAAGGGACGGAAACCTGAAGATCTGACTCATATTCCAGAGAGTGGTAGATGCCAGGAGTTCAAAGAGGCACTTAACAAGAGAAGAGCAAAGACATGATCCAAGTCCTGCAGATCAACCTACACAGTAGCTCAACCCCACAAGACTTACTCGACCAGGTTGCGGAGGAGGAAAAACTCGATTTGTTGCTGATTTCTGAACAACACCACAACAATGAGGAGGCTGGTTGGTATTGTGATCGATCCGGCACCGCCACCATCTGGGTACGTGATTGTGATCTCGTCTATGACACATTGGGAGGCCGGCGGAGAATTGATTTGACATCAGGAGTGGCGCAAGGTTCCGTGGTTCTACAGAATGCATACACGAATATCTACACGTTCTTTACGTGTGAACGATGGACAAGACTTCATTTTTACCTCTCGGAGAAAATGGATTTGCTCTCTCCAGGAAGCGTGAGGGGAAAAATGATGCAATCAAAAGACAATTGGAACTGCATGTCGCATTACGCACGGACAGTTCTTCTTATAAAGAAGGGCATCATGGATCGGTTGGCGGTGCAGACGGATGGGGGACTTCTCTGACAGCAATCCTCTTCCTTCCCATCCATCCGTGCTGAAAACTGGATTTCCCGTAACCATAAGGCGCCACTAAGCGATGATTAATGAGGCCGAAGTAATGTGACAACCAATTTCAAGCTAGGTTTTCGATGTGACAGGGGAGGTGTTTAGTGGGTAGTCTGGTTGCGATTGAGAGTCCGAAACTTAGGGCGTAAATAGCTTTCATCTCTCAACAATAGAAAATAGTTATTATTGTGAAATATTTTACTTGGTGACTGAAAATCGTATTTACACATCCCAAAATATTTACTGTACCTGTACGTTTTTTAATGTGTTTTAACATGAAGTATTAGTATTAAGGCATAATGATTTCGACATTAAGCACAACTGCCAAAATTCGCAGGACTCCAGTCAGCTAACATTCATTAGGTCTTGTAAAGCAAAAAACGATTAATTAATTAAATTCTTTCTGAGGCACTATCATAAACTCTCATCGGTATTATATAACTCTAGACTTTAGAGCGCCTCGTAAAAAGACAATCAACTCTAATATCCTTAAGGTCTGTTTGACACCACTTCGTGAAGAAGGGGTGGATTCCAAGTATTATTTATTTGTTTGGGATAGATAAAGCAGTCGATACACGCAATGTTATAATTTGTTAGGTGGATATAGAATTCGGTTTCAGAATTGAAACTTACCGTCCATCGGTTTTATATGTTAGTTTTGCTACAAAAAATACGAGAAGTTTCTATTGACATGAAAATCGGTTGCGGCCGTCTGGTAATGACTTTGGCCAGTTGGAATCAGTCATTTAACTACCCACCATTAATTGCTTACTATTCTATTAATGCATATTGTCGCACTGCTGAGCACTAGTCCGAAGGATATTTGGAGCCACGTGGCTCCTGATACTGGGCAAGCGGGAATTCAATGTACACGCTAGTCTCCATGTCTGCCCATTAGATACTCTCTTCAAGTTCAAATCGATTCCGATATTTTTCCGGGGATATGAATACCCCAAATATTACTTCTAGGACTTCCAAACGCGTACTCACAAATTCGTAAACATTTGATTTTACCTTGAGCTCTGCTAGTGAATATCCTTCCCCCGATTTAGTATGCTCGAAGAAACGATTGTTTCATGACAGGACGTAAATAGCAACGTACATATTAAAGGAATTTTCGTTCAAAGACACTGTTCTTATTGGAATCCGAAATGAGCACTAGCTGGATTTTATAACATTGTAGACCATAAAATGAAGCAAAGTCTTATAATGTCGAACCCAAACATCAGGCTCTCTCTCCTCCATGTTTTCAGAGCAATAAGGGCTCAGCTGTGTCTCAACTATGTTTTCAGCGTTTTGTACAAAAATAGACTCATGCTGATACGTATGATGAAGTCAGACTACAAAAAGACACGATTGCCAGTGTAAGGGAATTGCATGTTTGTAGGATACTTTCGGTCTTGAAGGGGGTTTGGTACGAAATGTAAGGATGTAACAGGCATACGTTTCTACATTCCCAGCGACAAGCCAAAATTTCCATCATAGCAGATTGTTCAGATGTATTATCAATGCGGATCATTTGCTCCTTAATCAGCTTCATCACTCGCATAAATTATAATGTGTATTTTCAACGTGCATACTTTTCACATGGTGAGTTAATAATGTAAAGACGACAATCTTCCTGAACTCACTACCGAGTAATAAGTAAGACATCCTACTGACACACAGTGGGAAACGTTGAAGATTACTAAATTCTTGTAGACTGTAGCTATACCTATACAGAAATAGTTATCTTTATGCTCCTTAGTTGTTGTCAATATATTTCAATAATTACCTTCTCTGCACAATTATCTAGGATGTTTGTTTATGAATTTATGAAAATGATCAAAGCCTTTCAATTTAACGCCACGGCTAGAATCAGTAAACTGAAATTTCATTTCCTTGATACTATTCTAATTTGCATATGAATAAAGGCTCAAAGGCTCATATCCGAGAACTGAAGTTGGATGTTTTCATACCACAATTTGTGACCTCGTATGGCCCCAGCAGCACCTCAATCAAGAGCATATGTTAATTACCTGCATGGTAGAGGTTAGTTCGATTTCAAACGATGTGATATGCAGTATTGAAATTGACAATCATTTATACCGGTTCTAGCGATTTCCTTACCGGTAGCAAAGTGGTCCCTTTTCATTGATAGATTAGTTTTCTTTTACTTTTATTTCTACTACTGCTACAAATCTGAAAAATTTCAGCTTAATTTTAATTGCAGAAGACGTTTGCAGAATATACTTATTTACGAATTTTCTCAAACTCAGCAAAATGTGAAAATTATTCAGCAGAACGACCTTTAATAAATCTTTCGCTACCTTTGTAGTGTTGTCAATTGCCAAGTTTCAACAAGTGCCGTTGATATTGAAATCACAAGTTTACCTTCACACACAAGGGACAACGCAGTGACAAGTGCTGTAATCGTCTGCAAATACACAATCCACCACAATATCCCGGTTCAAGTTGATAGTGGATGTGGATAGTGGAAGAACTTTCACAACTGCTGACCTGTTCTGGAAAAAGGGCCTGATCGTAAACATTTGGCGACGGTGACAGTGCACTAATTCAAACACAGTTTCAACATGGAGAAACTCATCGTCAGTCAGAATGTTCCTGGCAAGGAGATTCATAGGATCATTTCCAACGTCGTTAAGTATCCTCCACTGGGAAAGACCCTCTAATATTTCCAAGAATAGTTGAGGCGGCTGGAAGCGGCATGGGAAGTATTCGAGTCTACCGATACTGATAAAAGGAACCATCCTGACGTCCAACAGCAGGACGACTATGTCATCAGTGACTACTACACTTACATTGCAACACTCCATTCAAAATACAAGGAGTTATTTGAAGAGCAGATCCAAACTTTGCCACCAAATATTGAAGCAAGTAATGCATTCAATATTAAAGAGAAGGATTCATCAAGATATAACTCCATACGCCAGCTGTTGGGGAAGGCCAATACAATCAGACCACATTTTACACAGGTTGGCTGACATACCTTCTGGGCAATCAACTACCTTTTATCAAATTCAACAGCAAGCTATCTCTAAGTACTGGCAACAAATCGAAGCACTACATCATCGGATCTGTGAAGCTGTTGATGATCCCGAAACATTTGGTTACGATATTAAAGGATTCTAAAGCTTCACTGACTGACCATCTCCAGCGGAATGGGCCACAGTAGATGCTGGTAGCCGATCAAACATTAAGATCCGATGGTAGCATGATAATTAAACTACCTAATATAGGAATTCCGAAATTCGACGGAAATTATTTGAATTGGCGTCAGTTCTATGACCTGTTTTCGGAATTTGTTCACAAGCAGGATATTTCACCGTATGAAAAGTTGTTGTCCCTTCGAAGCAACCAATCAAGGGAAGCTAGAAATTTAATAAAACACTTACCATTATCCAATGATAATTATTCTGCACAATGGCAAATTCTCTAGGAACGCTATGAAAATCCGATATTAATTGCAAACGTGCTATTGTCAAATCTACTTGGGCAATCATCTCACATGATGGAGTCCGCTGTGAACATTAAATCTCTTCACGATACGACACGTGAATGTTTAAAAGGATTAGAGAGCGTTGCAATCTCCACAACAGGTTGGAATCCCTTATTGTTGTTTATTCTTCAAACAATCAAAGGGCTCTTGAGTTCCTTAGACAAAACAGATTCCAATTCTTAGAAACACTACGCTGCAGGACCAAGGCAGAGGATGAAAAGCGGTTAGCATTTCGCGAAATCTTTAACGGCAACGACCACCAACAATTGTATTGGTTGCGTGCAAAACCTTTCTGACATTCACCCCCTAAAATTGACTTAAACTTATTTAAAGGCATTCGAGATGTGTGAACTGCCTACAAGGAGACCATTTCTCAACGAATTGCAGTAGAGGAACCTGCATACATTGTTCCAAAAAACGCCATACGCTGCTGTACCTCAGCAAGAAGCAAGACGCAATAGGAAAGAAAACAGCTCAAAGGCCAAAATTCGAAGCCTCATCGGCTACCACGAAACAAGGTACTTCGGTAAGGCTGGAAAGCGAAGTATCTTCTTTGGGAACGGGTATAGCAATACCACAATCGAAATACATGATGCTCAGTACAGGGGTAGTTACTATCCAAGGGAATAGTGGCACTTATACAATCTGCAGACCTTTTCTGGATTCAGGATTTTAAGTAAATTTACTATCGGAACGAGTTTGCGAAAGGCTTCAATTGACCAAAGATTCTAACAATCTCAAAACACTTGGCATCGGAAATGGGCGTCAGCACACAACATCGAGGGTTAATTATCGTATAACATCCCAACAGGGAGAGGGAGATCAATGTGAGTGATTGGAAAATTCCCGACGATATAAATCTGGCTGGTCCCCATTTCTATCGACCAGACAGGGTAGTCTTACTACTGGGAGTAGAATTCTACTATCAACTCTTATCACGAGCCCAAATAACAGTGGGAGAAAACCTAACTATTATTCACAATACTGTTCTTGGTTGGATTGTTGGCGGAGGCATAGGCGGAACAAACATCGATAAAGTCATTTGCGCAGTTGGCATTGAGCATGAGGCAATTTCACAACAGGTCAAACGATTTTGGAAGTTGGACAATTTGCCCTGAAAGACGCGACACTTATCTCCAAGTGAACAGAACAAAGATTCTTCCAGCTAATCTGTTGGATACATCTTCTGAAGAACCCATAAAACAGTATCAGTTGAATACAGTAACCTATGGGACTCGACCAGCAGCGTACTTATCAATAAAATGATTAGAAAACCTAGCAAGGAAAACCAGTTAGAATTTCCATACCCGTCCCCACCGTCACTTCAAAATTGCTATGCCGAAGATATCATGACTGGGAGCAACAGCTTGCCGGAATTATTAAAAACCCAATCATAGCTCAAGGCTCTACTCTTGCAAGCTGGATGCAACCTGAGAAAGTGGTGCGGAAATGCAAGACATTCAAATGTGCCTCGATTCCAATGAAGGCAGTGATGATTACATTAAAACGCTACGATTGACATGGTCACCAAACTCTGATGTATTCAGAATGAAGTTGGCTACGACTTACTTATGTAAGTATACAAATCGCACCGTTGCGTCCGATATATTTCGCATCTTTGACCCCTTAGAATTCGTAGCCCCAAATTGTAACGAGTGCAAAAATAAAACTTCCAGCTGCTTTACTTGTCGAAATGCAAAGACGATGGTCAGCATTTCGTGACGAACTGAAGAATATGTTATACCACGACACGTATACTCCCACGGCCTATCGAAATCAATACAGCTTCATATACATATTTGCCAATGCCTCAATGATAATGTTTGGTGCTGCCGCATACATACGCTCCGTCAATCAGGATAACACTGTCATTGTTCGATTATTATGTGCTAAATCACATGTAACACCCATCAAAACGATCACACTTCCCAGGTAAGAGCTTTGTGCAGCAAAACTGGCTGTAGAGCTGGCAGATGGCATCAAACAGATTCTCAATATGATTGATGTTCCAACTTATTATTGGACTGATTCCCAAACAGTTTTATCCTGCAAACAATCACAATCAACAGATTTTCACACATTTGTTGCCAACCGCATTGGTGCAATTCATGAGGTTTCAAATCCTGAGCAGTGGCGACATATAGAAACAAAATGAATACAGCTGATGTGTTTTTTTGGGTAGGGAGGTGAAGGCTATTTACGCCCTGAGTGTCGGACTCCCAGTGGACCTACTGGACTACTGACTACACAACTTCCCTGTCAACCGGAGCGCCTAGCCTGGAACCGTTTGACACATTACTTCTGGCTACGCCTCCCAATTTTACGCCTTTTGGCGCCTTCGGGTTACAGCGATTCCTTCTCCAGTTGGATGGAAAAGAGGAGGCGGATTGCTAGAGAAGGAAACCCTCCACTCTCGACTCCTCCAGCCGATCAAGCATGCCTTTTTTCGTTATTAAGCTTATCCGAGCGTAATGTGCCACGTGATTCTACTTGCCAAATGATTTCAGCATCTCTTCGATTAGCTATCTGGGTGGAGCTCTCACACTTTTTCGGCAAGATCACCGCGCTCTTTGTCCCATCTTCTGCATGAAAAGAAAGTATGACAGGCGTCATCCTTCACACAAATGCAGAATATGCAATCTGGAAACCGTGACTTACCTATCTTGTGCAGGTAACACTGAAAACAACCGTGTCCACACAATAGCTGAGTCAGGTAGAAATCAGTCTCACCATGTGTTCGACTGAGCCTCAATCTCAAGTCTTTGATGAGCCGCGCGGTCCATCTTCCCTTTAGCTCACGCTCCCATGGTTGTTGCCGTTCATCGAGAGTGCATCGTCTTTCATCGCGAGCAACTTTTTCTTTATTACCCTCGTGCCTTCGGACGTAGACTCTATTGCGCTCTCTAGCAAGGAGAGCGATGGGTATTACCCCTGCAATTACCAACACCGCTGGCTCAGAGACTGTACGGTATGCTGATGCAATCCGCAGTGCTCCTGGTCTCGTTTTTGGAGTAGTTCCTTGTTGAGAGCTTCACTCCATATCTCTGCTCCATAAAGAAGCGTAGATTGCACTACACTCATTAGCAGACGCCTTTTGTTGGACTTGGTCCCCCATGTTAGGCCATTAGTCAACTAATTGCCGAGACCCCTGCTACGGCCTTGTTTGTCGTTGCCTTAATTTGCTCCGGGAAACTCAGTTTAGAGTCTATCAGCAAGCCCAAATACTTGACTGATAGTTTCGACTCTACTAATGCGTCCCCGACTCGGACCATTCTTACTCTGGGGATCCTCTTCTTGGTCAAGATGATCACTTCGGTTTTTTTTAACGCTACGTTATGCCCGTGAGTGGTCATCCAGCTCCTCACCTGGCGCATTAGCACATTGAGCCTTAATTGCGCTTGATTGACCGTGCGCCCAGCCACGATCAGTCGCGACTCTTCCGGCAGTTCAAGTCTGAGCAGTCCGTCGTAGGAGACGTTCCACAAGTCCAGACCGCGGATGGAGCCTTGGGCCACACCTGATGTGACTAGCATGTGCCTAGGTAATTTCGGACTATCCGCATCAGATATTCTGGAACTTGGAAAGAGTTTTCCAGGGCTTCCAGAATATCCGGCCATATAGTGGAGTTGAAAGCATTCTTTATGTCCAGCGTTACTAGAAGGATTACCCGACGGTTGGATCGACTGCGCGCCTCTGCCCGTTGGACCGCACTTACAACTTCCGCGACTGCATCTATAGTGGAACTTCCCGTTCTGAAACCATACTGCCTTGGAGAAAGATCCCCAATGGCGTGGATAATGTTAGCGAGTCTTCTCTTTATTAGTTTCTCAAGCACTTTCCCGGCCGTGTCTAGCATGCATAACGGTCGGTATGCTGACGGTGACTCGGGATTTCCCTTCCCCTTGTTGATCAGCACGAGCCTTGCCGTCTTCCAACGCTCATGGAAAACGCCTTCCCGCAAGCAGGCATTAAGCATCTGGGAGTTTAGGAACGTTGTTGCGGATCTCGAATGCTATGTACTGATGATCACTGGCCGAATAGTCCTCTAGAACTTTCCAATTGTGTGCCATGGAGGAGAGGGACTCCGAGGCGAGTGTAACGTCCGGGATGGTGCCCACCCATCCCAAGCGGCGGAAAGTTTGAGTGTTACTAGTGTTCACCACGACTAGCCCTTCTTTGAATACCCGGAACTTAGCTGTCCCTGGAATATGTCTCAGGTCATCAGGTCTGGGATCAGCGTTCTCGCAGAGAATACAGTGCGCCTCTCCCGTGCATTCTGTTCTTTTATACCCTGCTTTGCCGCATTTATAACACAAGGAGTTCCAAGGATGTTTTAACGCGACCCATAGCACCGAGCAAATTTTAAAACTGTAGTTAATGCTTCTTTGGTCCGATCTTCTTGCATGGCAGCAAAAGAGAGTGGCAAGAGAGTAAAATGTAAATTTCGCCAGTGACGTGGAACGAAAAATAACATCCCTAGCAGCAACGGCTTCAACAAACTTCGTGTTTGAAATTGAACACAAAATATCGTTTGGACGATTGATACGGATAACTGGGTATATAATACGATTCATAAGACGGCGTAAGAAGCGAAGCTTGAAGAAATCAAGTCCAATTCTCACATTAACCTAGTCGGAGATGCAGCAAACCCTACGCACCATCGTCAAAGCAATCCAAGCGGAGGATTTCAAAACTAAAATCAGCTATTGCAACGGCATCATCAGTTGCATGCCTCGAGTCCATTGAGCAATTTCACCCGATTTTTAACAAACACGGCATTTCGATAGTTCGAGGAAGATTAGATACAGCCAATTTATATTTTGCGGCAAAACACCCTATGTTGCTGCCCTACGTGGGCAATATGTCAACATTAATAATGGAGGACATTTATAGGAAGCACTCACACGTGGGGCCCCAAGGGCTTGAAGCTATTACTATATGCTGACCCATCAAATGCAAGACTCGAGCCAATCCATAGTTACTCACCCTAGTAACGGGTCACCTACCAGCACCTAGGGTACAAACTGGAGCGCTATTTATTAATACTGGGGTTGATCTTTCTTGCCCTATCTGCTACCATTTCCAAATCAGAGGAAAAAGACCACAAAAGACTTACATTGCAGTTTTTTGTTGTTTCGCGACAAAAGCCATCCATTTAGAGTTGGTCTCTAATTTATCCACCGAAGTATTTTTAGTTGTCCTCAAAAGGTTCATTGGAAGACGCGGCCACGTTCGGAGAATTTATTGCGATAATGCATCAAACTTTGTTGGCGAGAGGAATCAACTGCAAGAAATATCAACTTCAATTGATTCAGACTCCGCTCAAAATACCATTGCCACCCAATGCTGTGGGACTTTCATTTCAAACCACCCATGGCCTCGCATTTTGGAGGGCTCTGGAAGACCGCGGTGAATTCCACCAGGGAGTTGATGAAGAAAACGATTGCACCAATTTCATTTACGCACGAGATGATATTAATCGTTCTGGTGGAGATCGAGGCAATCCTTAATTCAAGACACTTGACGCCGCTTTCATCTGACTCCAATAACTTATCCGCATTAATACCAGGGCATTCTTAATAGGCGAAAACTGACTGCGCAAATTAACTGTGCTGCAGAGAGCAGGAAAGGCGAATAACAAGCATCCTGGCGAGAAATAAACAACATCAAACGTGAGTTTTGGCACCGGTGGTCCAAGGAATACCTGCATCTTCTACAAAACCGTTACGGGTGGAAAACAGCAATGACCAACGTTCCAATTGGGACGATTGTTATCATCAAAGATGTATGAAATGTATGAAATGCATATCTGGGTATGAAAGGGTCTCTTGGCCATTTCATACCCATACCCGGGCCCGACTCCCCCGGTAACTGCAACCTTAAAAGCTCATCGTACGAGACATTCCAGATTTCTGGGCCCAGAACGGAACCTTGCGCCACCCCCCATATCAAATCAATTCTTCGCCGGCCTCCCAATGTGTCATAGATGAGTGCTTCAATATCCGCGTCAGATACCTCGGCACCCTGAAATATTCCAGAGCACGAAGAATATCTGTCCATCTAGCAGAATTGAAGGCATTTCTCACATTGAGTTTTATGAGCAGTACTATTCGTCTCGAGTGGTGATTGTGGGCTTCTGCCCGCTGGACCGTACTCACTACCTCTGCTATTGCGCCAATCCTGGATCGACAGGCCCTGAAGTCATACTGCTGAGGAGACAGATTTTTTTTTCAGACAGACCAAGTTTTTCTCTAATGAGCCTCTCGAGCACCTTCCCAGCGGTGTTCAACATACATAGGGGCCGATATGAAGATGGTTGCTTCGCGTTCCCCTTCCCCTTGTGGATCAGCACGAGCCTCGCCTCGAAAGTGGTGAGCAGCTTGTCAGGGCAAAGTTGATGTGCAAGCTGTATCACTTCCGCTGGTATACAGTCTGGCCCTGGGGCCTTTTTCGATTTTAAAGATTTCACCGCATCGTCCAGCTCGGTGGTGCTAAAAAGTGGGCATTCTCCAGGTCATTCAACATCTGCATCATCAGGACGAACAAGATGCATAGGGAAAAGCACTCGAACAATCTCGTCCAATTTTTCCACTTCAAGGGCACAGGGCCTCCGTGCAGCTCCTAGTTTCCACATGACAAGGTTGTAACCCAGTCCCACGGGTCCCTATCGATGAATAATAATAATAATAATAATAATAATAATAATAATAATAATAAAAATAATAATAATAGCTGATGTTAGGTTAGTGACTGGCTTTTGTTCTGACTTTTTAATGACTTGAATTTACTGACTAGTGAATGGCAATGTGATTAATCAAATGGGACGGCAAATTTAAGATAGGAAGTGTTATATGTGAATACTTAACGGTCATAGGAGTCTTCCAATATTTGTTTAAATCATTTGTTAAATTGTAGTTGAAAAAAACATACTTTCAAAGTTCTTCACTTAAGCTTAAGTTAGTAAGGATATAAAATTAAAATCTTGCTAAAGACTGTGTAAACATCAACAGGTTGTTTTTGAAACGTGTTCTTTATTGCAGTTAGTCATAACTGGACCCGTGTGCACATAAAGCAGGAACACCATAAGCAGCAAACAAATTATTCACCCGTAGATAGATTATGTTGTTCAAAATGAGAAGGACGCAATAAACAACTTCAGGTGCCGTTATAATTATTTTATTCACTGGTCTGCACTCTCGTGCCAGTTCAGTGACCACTGAGCTGTTTTGTATAGTTGTTGTTTTTTTTAGCCGGTAGCATATTAATTTTTGAGAATTTTGAGGGAATTGTGTATGCTTTTTCATTTTCACGAAAATGTAATTTATGTATGACTTGTGTGGAACTTATCCTTGAGCATTGTGTTGATGTTTGCTTTATTTTCTATAACTATTACATGTTATGAATGACTGCAAGACAGGGCCCACAGAGGATAGAATAGTGCTACATTATGATTGTTCGAGAAGAGAAAAAGTGGACCATTTGTTGGCGAACGTAGTTGAAAGTGATTTTCGCAACGATCCCTCGGATTACGAAAAAGTTGAAGAAGGGCAGCCTTCGGAGCATCTTGCACTTGAGGAGTCACAATAAGATTCGTCATTAGCTGCCAGTCACATTATCAACTCAAACGAATATGGGCAAATTATGAAGAAAAAACTCTTCTCTTCACAGACTTGTCATGTATTTCAGTTATATTTTTGTTTCACTAAAACCGACAACTATGAAAATATCATTTCAACCCAAAAAGCTGGATGCTGCAAGAGTCTCGTTTTATTGTTGGCTGCTGCAATGAACGATAATTATTTAACCAGTGATGAATTGTTTAACACGGCTTTTTGCAGGAACCGATGTTTTTCGTGCAAGGGTGCATACGACAAATACCGCTAAATAAAATTGTCTAACCTACTAATACAATTTAATCCATTCACAATAATTCAAAAGATGGGGCTTATTGACGATTCAATGTTGAGGAAATATCCTTTAGAGCACCGTTATTATTGATGAACCATTGTTGGCATTCCGTGATCGGCGCAAATTTAAGGTGTATATTTCAGAAATTTAAACCATTCACATGAAAGATGCCAAGCCTTATATTGGAAAAGGTACAAACACTGGCGAACTTCCACTTGCTGAGAATATGGTTAAAGAACGCCCAATATTCATAGACAATAAGAAATATCACTACCGAAAACTCGTTTAAAGTTGTTGGTCTCGTGGTTAGTCTCGTATTGAAGTTGTTTCTGCGGTTCTTGGTTGGTTCTTCCATTTCTTGAATAAATAGTAAATATTCTTCACTAACCGATCATTCACAGGAGCTTTACTTCATGCATTGCAATTGTAATGTATAGAATTTCCGCAAGGATTTCAGACAGAGAGATGAATGGACGAACGGTCAGTCGATTAAGGTTTGCAAAATGTTTGTTGTTACCAAATCCTGAAATGTATACAACCAAGAAAAACAAACAAAAAGGTAATTTAAGAATGTTTATTATCCGGACAACCTTTTCATAGTTTCCATTTACAAACAAGAATATAAATTGAAAACATACTCTGCGGTTCTCATTGCTCGGTAGAAAATTGTCTCATCTCCTTACCAACCACTTAGCGACCACATTGTAATTTCGTAAATTTACACGATTAGTTTCTGGTATTTTTCCGCAATACTTGTCAAACAGGATATTAAAAATTCCTTCCAGACTGTAAACGTGCAACCGCAAACTAAAGACGACATTCAAACGTAACTTTGATGCCTTTTTCCTCGTGACTGAATAAAAACAGGACGAAAGCCTGGCATCAATCCGACCACAAAGTTCTCAAAGTTCAACGAATTGCTTACTGTAGGCGAAACCCTCGAGGATATTTTTACAAAGAAATAGAAATCTTTTCAGATTAGATATTAAATGAAAGGAGAAGATTTCATTATACTAATGTAGTCGAGTAGAGGATGCTCGTAGTTATGGCTGAAGTTTCTCTACAGGACTAGTTTTACTCGTATGTAGACCAGTAAGTTAATGGCATCGGAAGATTTGTTTGTAATTAACTTCGAACTTCGCGTGGGCTTGAGTGTTAATAATAAATAGGCAGCTTTGGTTATAGTTATATATCTTTCAAAAGAGAAATGCTAACCACTTCAGAAACAATGAATATGATAATCATGATTTGATGGAAACCAATGTATTAAATTGAGACTATCCTCCGCAAGCTTTAATTAAAGCTAAATAAAATGTGTCCATGATTAATTAACTTAAATCTGAACTTCAGAGATAATACTATAGTGGTCACAACGACTTTATTTTAAGGAACACTTGAAAAACCATTGGCCTACGCCATGAATACAATTATAGAATCTTTGATGTATAGAATCTCCTGGGTTCATAATACTCATTTACTAATGTCTCCTTTACATTATGACTATCAGACAGTTTTTGCCTGAATGGAAAGATTTACCACTTGCTTGACTTTTTTTCTTTCTTTAACAATTCCTTGAGCTAGAGCTAGAGTTTCTTAGAGCTTACCGAATCATTGCAAATTTTTAAACAAGTTCTTTCCCACTTTTCTGCAAATTATATCTATTTTTTGTCTTTTCTCTTGAAGCAGTTCATTCTATATGCATCTATAAATTACGTGAAATTTCGTACTTCATTGCATGGGTCCGTCAGAGGATTTTAGTATGCCTAATATAAATTAATTATTAGCAATTAAGTTAACAACAGAGTAAATCAGTATAATTAACGTTGTGAAAATTAATCAGTGACTAGAAGTAGTTAATCCATTGCGTTTTAAATATCACTGCGTTTAAATATCAAGTAAATCATTGTCTGGAAACCGAAGAGACTCAGATATTTCAATATTTTTATAAATTCTATACTTTTCAATATTTCCAAATATAACGAATTCTGTCTAAACGCAATAATATACCTTGTTTTAAAGGAAATGGCCTAGGCTATCATTTGAAAGTATCAAAAGGGACAGTTAAACCAAAAACTATTCAAAGCATATATCAAAATGGCATCATCCTTGAATAACTCAGATGGGATAAATGGATAAAGATAATAGATACAGAAACAGATAAATGGGGGATATGGTGGTGAATTTTTCGAAGCTCACCCTGTCAGGTACCTGCCTCACGAATCGTAATTGTTAAGCGTACAAAACGGCCTGATAATGTTTTTGACCGGCACTTCGAGATTGTCCTGGACAGGTTTTTTGCTTTAAGAACTTTTTAATTATTTTTTATAAATTGATTTTTTTATGAATGTTTCTCGATGGGAAACTAACATTTGAGATGTCCGAAATGGCTAGCATTCTGTTAACCTCAGTTTTCTTGATTGCTCTTTCGTGACGTCATCATGCCGCCGTGATTACAGTGGCGGCAACCATTGCCAAGGGTTGATACAGCGCTAATACAACGACTTCTTCCGGATAGATTGGTATTGCGATATTCCGCAACAGCTTTTTTGTGATAAGGAGGTGAAATTTGTTTACGCCCTGAGTGTGGGACTCCCAAACGCACAATGCTTTTGGACTAACCACTAAACGCCTCCCATGTCAATCTGAAAACCTATACTGGAACTGTTTGACACAGTACTTCGGGCTAGGCCTCGTGTTCCTACGCCTAGTGGCGCCTTCGGATTATGTGAATCTCTTCTCCAAAGGGAAGGAATTGAAATTACGGTAGTGCTAGAAAAAAAATCCCTCCATCCCCGATGCCTTCCAGCTCTCCAATAAAGCTTTCTTCAATATCTGCATTGCACGAGCATATTTTGCCACGGGGTTTCAACTGTCAACAGAGCTCTCCAATTTCGCTGAAGAGCTTCCCTCACTGCTGGCTCCATCTTTTACAGTAGAAAAATGTGTGACAGGCGTCATCCAACCCTCCTGCACAAAACACACAGTTAGGAGACCGTAACCGCTTAAGAGCTGTGTCAAGTAGAAATCAGTCTCATCCTACACTTGATTGAGCCACGACCTCAGGTCAGGGATCAGACGGACAGTCCAGCTTCCCCTTGTTTCGTATTCACATGACTGTTACCAATCGCTCAGAGAGCGACGTCTCTCTTCCCTGGTGATCTCTTCTCTTCGGTCTTCGCCTCAGCACATATTAGTACTTCTGCGCCCTCTCGCAAGGAGGGCGATGGGTATCACCCCTGCAATTACCAACACTGCCGCCCCAGAGACCGTTTGATATGTGCATGAGATTCGCAATGCTCCTTTTCTCTGGACCTGTGCCAACCGCTTCCAGTGTAATTCCTTGCTTAGTGCGTCGCCCCACAAATCTGATCCGTAGAGAAGAAGCAACTGTACAACGCTCATTAAGAGTCGTCTCCTTGATGTGGTGGGCCCCGCTATGTTGGCCATTAATCGTGTGAGTGCCATCACACGCGTTGCAGCCTTATCAGCTCTTGCCTTGTTTTGTTGGGAAAAACTCATTTTCGAGTCTATCAGGACGCCCAGGTACTTTGCTGCTAATTTCGATTCAGCACGCACGTCCCCAACACTGATAGGCCTTATTCTGGGGATTCTCTTCTTTCTCAGGATGACCACTTCGGTTTTTCCCAGTGCCAGCTTGAATCCGTGAGCGGTCATTCAGTCCATCATACTCCGCATTCACATATTGAATCTGAGTTGCGAACTTCGGACATCCAGAGTAACCAGCAGGACAACCCCTCGTGTGGAAATACTGGATGACTCCGCACGTTGGGCCACAATTGCGAGTCTTCGCCTGACAAGTTTTTCAAAACCTTTTCCGGCCGTGTCAAGCATACACAGTATGCGGTATGCAGCTGGCGACTAGGGATCTCCTTTTCCATTCGTAATGAGCACAAGTCTCGTGACCTTCCAGGACTCTGGGAACAGCCCATCGCGCAGACATGCGTTGTACATGTGGAAGAGCTGGTCAGGGGAAAAGTGGAAGACCATTTGTAGCACCTCAGCTGGAATCCCATCTGGTCCTGGAGCCTTTCTGGCCTTCATAGACAAGACTGCTTTCTCCAATTCCATCTTCGTGAAAAATGGGATATAGGCTGGTGTTTCATAGTGAACGGCTTCAACGATGGCGGGATGGATAGGAAAGAGAGCCCGCGCAATTTTGTTCATTTTTTCGCCTCATATGAGTGAGACGACCTTTGAACACCGAGCTTCCACATGACTATTTTGTAGCCCAGGCCCCATGGGTCTCTGTTCACGGTGTCCACCAGGTTTTGCCAGAGACTGGCCTTGCTCCTGTTGATAAGTCATTGTCTGGGCAGCATTTTCTCGATGACTTGTAAGCTGCTAATTGGATACATGCCTCTTCCCAGGTCCGAGCTCGCTGTGCCTTACATTAAAGTTCGTGACACTACCTTCGTTCATCGGCAATTTCAGATGACTACCAGTATAGAGTATGCTGGGGGCTTGCTGTGTCGGGGTCTTCGTAGGGACATTGAAGAAGAACAAGAACCTGGTGTTCGGGAAGCACCGTGATAGATCTATGTACTGGTGATCGCTGGCCGAGTAATTCTCTAGTACTCTCCAATTTGTAACTGATTGTGATTGGTACTCCGAAGCGAATGTCAAATCTGGTATGATTCCGATGCAATCCTATCGACGAAAAGCAGGGGTGTGGCTTTTGTTCAATACAAGGAGCCCAGTTCGTGCTGCCATGTCCAGAATCCGTTAGCTCCGAGCATCTGATTGACGCATGCCACAACCGAAGACACCTCCAGCGCGATCAAGTCACCTCTGACGAGCACATGGCCCTCAGCACTCGAAACAGCGTCCTCCAAAGCATAAAGCCTAAGTTGAAAGGACGACAACGATTCAATCGGAGTTAGGTATACACTGTAGAGTGTAGTTCCCGAACACCGACCCCAAACGAAACCATCTCCTCGCCCCCGACCCTGCACTTGAAGGTGAGCGCCGTTCCGAACCCAGATGACGCCTGTACCGAATTCATCAAGAAATCATGTTGGTGAGCTTCTAGTGTCATGTTGCTCGCTCAGCAGTAGTAAGATAGCTTGGCTGTCTCTCGCAAACTATTCGAGTAGGTCTTGGGCGATGATGTTTCGATGCAAATTGTTTTGAAGGATGGGAATCATTGCAGAAGCGCTTTAGCCTTGGTTAGGGCTTCTTGGAAGACCCGACACTTTCCAGTACCCCGAATATGTTTCAAATATGTCAAAAGACATATTTGACATAACACTTTGAACCACCACGTAACTGCTAACAAGCTCAAACTCTTCAAAAAAACTCTCATTCTAATCAAATTTTTATCGGGAAAAGAACATTCATACGGAAGTGCGGAGATCTTACCACTCATACTATTGTAATAAAGATCACACATAAATTTAAAACCAAAAAACTAACCATCGTTGCCTTTCCGCGCACTATGTTCGTTGTATGAGTTACAACCATCATAATTGTACACTTTACAACTATCCCTTCCTACCGCATATTTTCTTTTTTACCATTTCGGCAACTCAAGGGACGGGTGCAAAATTCTTCTTAGTAATTAAAATGCCACATTTATTTTAAGGATTTTGATATGTGTGTAGAGGATAAAAAAACGTCTGCACCTTCAGTATATTTGTTCAGTTGTGCAACATATGGTTGGGTTTTAAAATAATTTATTACGTGGCAATACATTTATGTAAATAGGATATAAGATGTAAGTTAAGTATAAATAGGAAAGACTGATCGCCAAGAAACTTATTCATGTTATTTTTTTTTAATTTAAGGAAGAAGTATATGACATTCAAGGCTACACTTGTATTTTATGCTTATATCTACTGAATATCAAAAGCCATCTAATTGAAACACACACGTTAAGAGAGCTACGATTAGTGACTGCGTTGGTTATGAACGCAGTCTACGGCGCCTCTGCGACGTAGGTTATCTTACAGGGTTAATAACAACGAAAAACATCAAAAATCGATTAAATTCAGTACAGGCAGAGAACAGAACAAAGGATTTACGAATGACAATGTCCGTTGACATACAGCCATGGCCAAAAGTAGGAAGCACTCCTATGAGAATCGTTTTTTTTTGGGAAGTGATAAAAGGAGTAAAATAAAACAATTTATAATAGGTTGCAAATGAGTTTTATTGTAAATGTATCAATAATATGTACATCCACCTTTTGCTATTATCGCAGTAGAAATTCTACTTGGCATAGAGCTTACAAGATTCTTGCATACTTCCGCAGTGATGGCGTTCCACTTTTGACGGAGGCAACTATCGAGCTCTTCTTTTGAGTTGATTGTGTGACGCCGGACCTATCGCTTTAAGATCGCCCATAAATGTTCAATGGGGTTCAGATCCGGTGACTGAGCGGGCCACTCCAGGAGATCGATAAGTGTTTTTTCGAAACCATGCTATAGTCCGGCTTGGTTTATGGCATGATGCGTTCTCTTGCTGGAATTGAGTCCTATCCACTTTCATATCACCGAAAAGAGCAGAAAACGAAGGTCCCAATGCACATTCTAAGACATTTATGTATTTTGCATTGTCCTTTCGGCCCTCAGGAATGAACATTTCTCTAGCTTCTATGTCAGACATGCAGCCCCAGGCCATTATGCTTCCTCCACCGTGTTTGACCGTAGGCACCACAATTGGAGACAGTTGACACCGTCTCCAATTCGGCGTCGCACAATGACAGCGCCAGGAGTGCCAAAAACCCTAAAGTAAACCTAAAATATACGATTAAGAAATGATCCTTAAAAACCCGGTTTGCGTTTAATTTTTCAATTCTATTTATTTCGTCATTTTGAAATCCATGTTATCTAATTTACCATAAAGACTGATTCATCGGACCATACAATATTCGGTCAGTCTTCCGCGGTGTAGCATTGGTACTTTAAGGCACATGCTAGCGAGCATTTATGTTCCTCTCAGAAAGGGATGCTTTCGGGCCAGCTTCTTGAAATCTTCGACTAATCGTTCTAGCGGAAGCTGTTTTCCCAACTTCGAGCTCAGATGAACTTCGCTCCCTATTTTACGGAAACTCCTTCCTCTCACTAATTTTCGATCGTCTCGTCTTTTTGTTTTGCGTTTTCGGCCTGAAAAAGGCAAACTGATATGTGAACTAGTTGCGACGAATCGTTTTAATGTCAGTTGTACAGCTCGGCCTGAGCCTCTTATGGTTCTTGATATTTCTCCTTGAGATTTACCATGTTCGTGTAAAACTTGAACATGTACACGTTTTTCAAGAGACAAGTTGGATGATTTAGCAAAGCGTACTGTAATCTATACCACTTATCACAAAATAATGAAAAACGTTAACTTGAACAAGATATTATAATGTATGACATATGATCTTTCGGTACACAAAATGGTCAGGTACTAAAATTCTATTGAAATATACAAAACTAGGTAGAAATGAGGTAGAATCTTAATTACTTTTCTAGAACCAGCATAGTGCATAATTAAGCATTAGATATTATTATCTACAGTCATTATGACGCACATGAAAAATTTATGGGGTGCTCTATACTTTTTACCAAGGCTGTACTCTGCGAGGCAATGTTTTGTTTACGGTCCGATCTTGAATAAATTTCACAAAAAGGACATCTCGGTTGTGCATTGCATCGCCAAATTCCGTGATCCAAATTCTTAAATTCACTTAAGTTTATTTGCAGCTAAGAGCTGCAGACTTCAATTTGACGAAACTAAATCGTCATTGGCACTATAAAGCGTCATTAATAATACATACAAAGGTGATATTACCGCGGTTTATGCGGAATAGCTAGAGAATCAGGGATAATTTCCGAGATGAGAACGAGTGATATCAATGGAATCAGAAATCAGAAACTTACGAATCAATTTTTGAACATTCGGAACACATTCAAATGGGTACTGTATGGCATTCATCAGATCTGAACCCAATCATAATTTGGTGCCCACAATGGAGGATATATTTGATCATTTTCATCTCGATAACAAATAAAATTTTTTCAACGCCCAACTAATAAGCATGATTCAGCAAAGTCACAGGACTTGGAGAATTTCTGCTAAAGTTTGTGGAAATGAATTCATAAAAACATAGAAAACAACGAAGCTTTTACATTGAAGAAATACTTTAAATCCGTTGGTGTGTCTTTATTGAAACTATATTTAAACCGAATTCTCGCAAAACACTTAAACTTTGAATGAGGAAAACGTTTCGTATAAGATATAGAGTGGACCTATGCCCACTCTGGTGGACACTATGTGGACACTATGCCCAACAAAATTTACGGACATTAACACAAATCTCTCAACACTTACTTAAAAATACTCATAAGTAGTATTAATGAGAGGGCGAAAATTTTACGATTTGAACTATGGTCACAAACATAACAATATTTGCTTACTATAATTCAAGCACGCGTTCTGTTTTTTTATTTTTATTATTCAAATACTCATAAACAACATGTGGCTCTTAAATCAACAGAATTACGTTAAAATATCGTCACATTAAGTGCCACTTCATAAACAAATAAGTGACACAGTGTCAAAACAATAATTGACACAGGAGAATCGGCTTAACGGGAATCGACGTAGGAGACGTGAAAATCATATGCAGCACGAGGGATGTCAGGAAACTAGATGTAGATGAGATTATCGAGATCTACTAAAACAGAGGAGAGAATCTACTCAACGCGGACCAAGGAAACGGATATACCTGACTTCTCAAATATATATGTGTAATTATAAGTAATAAAAACACCTTTTAGGTTAAGCAAAAGTTAATGACACGTGTACACTATAAACAAGAAAAAATTGACGAACATTCTTTAGTTCGGTACGCACTCAAGAAGGCAAGTCGCAGCCGAAATTTATATATTTGTAAAAAATTAAATAAGAAATTTCTATTAATTTCAATAAGACTAGCTAGAAAGCTCGACAAATTAAATTTAACATTAACAGGAATGTTAATTCCACACGAAGATTTTTCGCCGAAGAAATTAGCCCGGCCCATCCATTACAATTTGCATAGATGCTAGACTCCGGATTTCAATTGCACGAGCCAAATGAACATGGGGAGATTTGTTTCTGAACTCATATCAAGGCTACACACAATTTCACATTTTGAACTAACGTTGACTGTGCTTTGCTAACTGTAGTGTTAACTCCATAGAGGTATAAGATAATAGAGAATATTCCCGTGTATGTGACTGTCCGTGAGCGTCCAAAGAATTGGATTTAGCTAATTTTCCTCTTTCGTAGCTGCTTCACCTTCGGCAATTTTCGGAACTTCCATATTTCAAATGCAAAATATATTACAGCTTAAGTGGTGAGAAATTTTCTATTTTCTAAAAGCCCGCCCAATTATCTCTTTGCGCAACAACTTAAACATATTACCTACAAGTTTCTTTAGCCCTCAAATGGGAAATCTACCATTTAATTATTTATAAACCCTAAAACTAAGTTGTTAAGGATGATACTTTTTCTCGTAAAATTTAAAGATAAATATCTAAACTTTTTCGAGGTTTTCCCCACATAAATTGGTGGCAATAGAATCTTATTCATATTTTGTGGGAGAATGAAACATTGTCGCCATGCAAAACATATATTTTTATTGATAAAACTTAATTTGAAATCAATGTTTACAAATTTTAATGTGATGCGAATTGTCAGATACATTCGTAATTTCAATTTGGCACTGAGCTGAATATACAGTTAGGTAAATAATTCTACTTGAAGGTATGCGCACACTCAAAAAGTGTATGGCCAAGTTATTTTTCTAATATTTTTATGAAATTGAATTACCGGCGGCTGAGTATACTTTAAATTACGAGAAATTTTACTCCTCAAAATGCTTATTCATTGAATATCTACAAGAACCCAGTTTAATAGAGATTTCTTTGTAAACTCTTTTTTGATTTAATGTTGGTAGAATAATGCACATGCACCCTCAATTCGTCGAAGCCATTTCTCCTATTTCAGTTGGTTCAATGCTCGGGTTTTTTCGATTGCAGCTGAACTGAATGAATTGTCAAAACAAGACTAACAATCTGTGTTTTGATTCATTTTCGGAGTGATTTACGGGCAAATTTTGTAAGTTACTTGTGTCAGACGAATTTTTCAACGATAAAAATTACAAATCGTGAGTGCTACTTTATTTGTGATTGTGGAAAAGTGTAAAAACAATAGTGACAGTGATTTTTAGAGACAAATATAGACAATGAAGTGTGTGATTTTCACTTGCAGAAATCACACTTGTTCGCGGCCATCCGGGGTGTCGTTTCATAGGTAAATTTTAGATAATTAATTAATTTTTAACTTTTGCGTTGACTAGGTCAAGATAGATGCCTTTTTTAATAATAATGTAGAAATAATTGGTTTGTCGGTCAATAAGATTGTTTACAAAGGCGCGGCTTAATCTTCGGCTCGAGCTTTTGACACTCACCTGAATTTCTTGTGCGTCAAACTTTCGCGAACCCATTGGCATAGTTCAAAAGTTGTTAAAATTTTGTTGGTATTTGTAAATTTTTGCAAATGTTTGTAAAAAGGGGGCGGTTACGACGCAAAAGTGGCTTAACGTCCTCTCTATATCTTATAACTCTATGGTGAACTCACTGTCAAATTTAAACCCGAAAGCAGCCGAAGATTTGGAAAATGTAAATATTGTATTATTTTTACATTTCATGAATGAAAATGGTTTCAATTTGCTAATTAAATGCTCTAAATGGTTAGTTAACTTTTAATGTGAAGGAGTCGGTAATGATACTGATGGATAATTTCCCATTTCAAGGCATATATATGCCCTCCAACAAAACATGAAAAATCAACGCATTTTCCAGCTGTTATTAGTGATTTATGAATGTATGTTATGTTAATGGTTTGTATGAATGTATGAATGTATTGAATGTATGTTAATGATTTATGAATACATTGTGAATGTTAAGTATATGTGCATCTAATCGCCAAAAAAAACTTCATAATTACGATAGAATTCCGGATATCATGTTGCATACGTCACAAATAGCAGGAACGAATGTAGCTAAACAATTGAACAAATGATGAGTGGGAAAAAGATAATTTTAGAATTTCGGACGCTCATGTAAATGTATACGGCCTCTCCTCTCTAAAACTTATACCTTTTTGGTTGACCATATGTTTGAGAGTTTTTATAAGTTTTTAAAAGGTCAAAAGGGCACCTGCAGTGGCGACCTGAACTCGAGCGGGAGGTTTTATCATTTTATGAACATTTTATGATCAATGTTTAGATCAAACTCTCAAGAAATTAATGAACTGAAGTTGGCAACTGGTATACAACTGGTATTTTTTTCATTTTGAGCGCTTTATTTCGCATTACTCTAAACTTTTATCCCTTACACCGTCCTCAACGTGGTACAAAATTAATTCTTTGAGTGATTTGAGTCCACCAAACCCAATAGCAACTTAGCTGCGGGCCTTCAACCAAAAAATTTTCAAAGTTGAATTCATCGCCATTCTCATTTAAAGTCTAATATGTTAAGGAAAATTTAGTTTCGAGCAATCCACTATGTAAGTTTTTATATTTAAGGAAGTGCGATTGAAATATAGAAATTTTCGGCGAGACAGATTTATGAGGCCACGGAGGCCAAAAGAAACTGCAATAGTCGAACATATTCAGGTAAATATTAAATGAAAGAAATTGGCAAACAAACTTCGTCAAGATTTTAGCCCATTACGAGCTGACACGTACACAAATCATTAATTTGATTCATTGTCGGAAAATATTTGCATCTGGTTGAAAACATTTTTCATGCATGTTTTTTTTTTACAATAAAGACGAGAAGGACCATCAAGTTAAATGTAATTAAACTTGTAACGACTAAAGAGTTCACACTTAATAAGCCAGAAATCTCTGAAGCGGAGAGTTTTCCGCGCCATGATTCAACTTTGTATCTAAAAATACACCCAGGAAGAGATGTCACTGCGGATATATTTTGCCTCCCATTTCGCTCGCTATTGAGTTAATGTACTAGCAACAGTTCTGGGAATTTGTGAATTAATAATGACACTCTCGCCGCACTTTTCCGGTTTACTTTACGATACGGCCGAAATCCATTCACTGTTTACCACCTGCCTACCTTGCGAAAACAATGATTTATTTTGAGAACGATTTCGAGTGACAAATTTGCTTTCACGGTTGTTTGCAGGAAGTCAAATAGTAAAGATTCAAAATTTGTTGTTTGCATGACATTAAAGAGCTATTTTGGCACGCCCTACATTTGGTAGATTTAAGTCAACTTCACCTAGAGAGTTCCATTTACTTGTTGCGCAAAAAAAAACAATTAAGGAAGAAGGATTATGTATGTTTGTGTTCTTCCATGACTATGCATTATTTCTGGGCAACAACAAGTGGTCTGATGTAGTTTTGCAAATCTATGACGTCGAAATGTATTTGGGTCTAACATAGACTCAACCATTAAAACTCAAAGTTGAAAATTTTCATTTAAAGCCTAACAAAGATTGTTGGACGGGTGATGAGGTATAATATATTTATTAAAAGAATGAATCACTAAATTTATCTTTTCTTTTTTTATTTATCATCGAAAGACTCTAGAAAGGTGCCTACGATCGTTACAGTAAGAGAGCCTTAAACAGAATGCATAAAAATATATTCGGGACCTTATCCTAACTACCTATATTTCAAACAAATATGATGTGCGACCTGCAGATGTTGAAAAGATTTCAATGAATCCTTTGAATTATGAAAAACACAGGTTTTAATACTCTCAAGGAAAATTTAAGAGTGGAAATTCCAAGATAAATTTTATTGCTGTTCTGGTTTGGAATACATGTGAGGAACATCTTTTAGCCACACACAACTTTCTCCATAGATTTAATTTTTGTTGATTATTTATTAGATAAATATTCAATAGAGATCTTCCTTACATGCTCACCTCCAACTTAGAACCTGCCAATATATGCTAATGTAAATCGAAAATGGTCGCCACAGTTAACACCACATAAAGGAAATCTTTAGTTTCCAAGTTTTTCAGTCATTCCCAGGTGTTTCCACCTCATAGGCTGAAAAAGAGAAATACGCTCAGCAAATGCTTTTTTGATACGTCGATGATTGCACGACCCATTCTGTTGAAACAAGAAGTCTCCTGCGATACGGCGAATGATGCCGAAAATAGAAATTCATTGATCATGACTTTACAGCGATCACCATAGACTGTAACGTTGTTCCCAGAAGCAGTTTTGAAGACATATAGACAGACCAATGATTTAGTTGCAATATCGGTTATGATACTAGTTATTAAGTACACAAGTTAGATAGAATAAATTATCTTTTAATAAACACAGCACAAGGAGACCGATCTTTACTTAGCGAGCCTAAGAAAAGAAGTGAGATAAAAACTGCAATTGCCATACGGGATATCTCCGCATACTCATTTGTTTAAAACACTCTACAAACTACGCTATGCAAGTGCGCTGAACATGTGCTACCTAGTCCTTACATCTATGTGAAAGAAATAACAAATAAAGGCCCTAACATGAAGACACTGCATTACTGTACTAAACAGCGTGCTTAAGAAAACAAGTCCGATCAGATGTGCTGTTAATAATGAATTCTCAGCTAGGAATAAACATAAATAAGAGATTTGTTTTTGATGTAGCAAACAATTGAGAGTAAAATTCAACAGATTCCACCACATAATGCACATCAAACAAAGTTTTTTTCCGAATGTAACGGGACTTGTTAAGCCGCCTCTAGTCGCTCAGTTCTATCTATTGACGGAGCGATTTAATCAGAAATCAGGCTCCTTGTTAATTAAGATTTTTTAATGAAATTTGGGATCTATAGCAGTTCTGGGGCCTCCAAATTTCTGCATGTGGTGGATTTCGTAACGAATTTTATCAAGAGTTTTTAATTTTTATTCGCAACGAATTCTACTTTCGTCGCAAATATTTAACCCATAATAAGCTAGATGGAAGCTAAAAGAATTCGAGTACCTATAGTACGGGAGTACCTAAAATAGCACGGGAAACGAGAGATATGTTGTTGCAAATTTTCCTAATAGCGAAGTATTGGAATCTTTCTTAAACGGAATCAAATAGTACACAAATTGTTGACGCCTTTAAAGAAAATTTTGGAGCACAGCAAAGGATCACGTACCTGACAGTGAGAGTGACAGTTAGTGAGTAGCTGAAAAATATAAATAGTACTGTAATTAAATAATAAGAAATATGTGAAGTTCTTTATTTGGTTTCACGTTTAACACTGATTTCTTAAGACCTAGACATTGTATTTATATCTTACCAACTAAACTATTTCTTACAAATACATCTTTATCCTAATCTATCCTTAATTACTTAACTAATTGTATGGAAGGACGAAGACGTACTTCAGAGAAAAACCTAATTATCATGCCCGACAAAAGCATCATAAACCATGAAATATTAGAAAAGGTCAGTCAGGGTTTATGATAGGCATGTAATTAGTAAAAAGGATCAATTTCACGGAAATGCGTTAATGCATTCGTTTATGACCCTTTACCAGGATTCATGTCATTAGTGACCGGTTCCATAACTCCTCCCTCTTCAAGTTCAAAGTTGTCCTCGACTTTGCTTGGAATTGTTTTATTTTATTTACTTTTTTTTTTTTTTTTTTCGAATCTTATCAATTCATTTTACATAGTTTTCGATTGGGTCCAAAAATTTGTAAGTGATTAATATTTAACAAAAACATCCTTTGAAATTTGAACAATTGGGTTTTGTGTGTTTTTAATGAAAGTACAATTATTTGGTTTTCTTTTTAATATACTTATAAGATAGTTGTCATGAACCGGTAAATTTAACACCAAGTGATATAGAATGGATGCTGTTTATTTTAAGTTATTGTTGTTTGGCACAGGAAATATCTGATAGATTGGGTAGTCTGTTAGTTCTAAAAAAATGTTACTAATTTATGTTGTTCAATGAGGACGTCAGTTTTTATATGTTCCAATTTATGTGGCATAAATTTATAAGATAATTATTTTTTTTTTTTTTTTTTTTGTGTTGCTTTAAACAGGTTACCCGTTTTCATTAAGATGTAGCCGTTCTGTTGGGGGAATAATGTTATAAGCATTTGTGCTCGGACCAGAGCTGGAGATATTATCATTAATACAAGCAGTATCCCCGGGAAAATTATAATGCTTCCTTAATTTCTTTTTCCTTTGTGGATGTGTTTTGGAGTTGTGTTTATCAAATACATATCTAAGATCTAATTTATTTTTAGGAATGTTTCTGCGATATTTATTGTCAAGAGGGAAATGTTTACGATTCACATTTGCTTTGGAAATCCACTTTTCTTTATTGCTTTGAATATTTTTCAGTATTTTTTCTTTGTCCAATTTTGTTCTGCCAAAAAATATATTGAACGGAGTTTCATCGGTCGTTGAGTGGATGTTATTATTATAATAATATAAACATTCTTCTATTGGATCCAATAGTTTTAAATCTGAATCTTCTAGATTTTGCCTTTGTAAAAATATTCGTAGTTGCTCATTTAGGGTTCTATGAGCAACCTCAATATCGGAATTTCCTGTTTTATGATACGGTGAGCATAAGTGATAAGATATTCCTTGTTTGTCTAACCATTCTTTTGTTTTGATACTTGTTATAGCTCCCTCGTTATCAAAAACTATGAATTTGGGACTTCCTATTCTATTAAATATTGTTTGCAACGTATTAATAATTGTATCCCATTGCCTATTAGCTAGCTTTTGTATCGTAAGGAACTTACTAAATTTATCTATGCAAGTAAGATAAGGACTCTTATTATCACGAAGCCATATATCAACATGATAGATTTCTCTTATATCAGATGGAGTAAGTGTCATTCTGAATGGTTCCTTTGGAGGATGTCTGTCATATTTTGCTGTTGCGCAGATAGTACATTTATTAACATAATTTGTTATGGCTAGTTTCATATTCGGATAGTAATATTTTTTGCGTAATCTATTATATAATTTGTTAATACCTAGATGGTTTGTTTCTTGATGTTCCTTAGCTATGATTTCCAATATATCTGAGTGCGAACAATCATATAGAATATAGTTACAATTCTCAATAGTTAATTTAGGATGATTTAATTTCCAGTTTACATATTCATTCTGAAAAGTTGCTAAAATAGATTTATTAGGAACTTTAAGTCCTATTTTTCCAGTGATCGGAACATGATTTTCTAATATATACCTTGCTTCTTTGGCGGTGAATCGTTTATAATAAAAAACTTTCCTTTTTCCACTATGAAATGTTTGGGTAGTGCAACGAATGCGTTTTCCATTTTTTATAACTATTTGTAATTTAAAACAGTTCAATGGTTTTTCGGAAATGCTGATATAGTTCGTGTTGTCTTCACGAGCTGTATGCTGTGTAGCCATAGAGTCAGATATTTTATTCATCACATCTATCGCATTTACTTCAATTCTTGAAAGTGCATCTGCTACAACATTTGCTTTGCCTTTAATATATTTGATAGTAAAATCATACTCAGCTAATTTCAGTTTCCATCTGAAAAGTTTAGGTGTATCCTCCTTTATACTTTGTAGAAATGTAAGAGGCTTGTGATCAGTTTCTAATATGAATCTTCGTCCGTATAAATAGGGTCTGAAATATTTGACCGCCCAAACTATCGCTAAAAGTTCTTTCTCGATAGTTGCCATGCGTGTTTCAGAATCATTTAGAGTTCGTGATGCATAACATATTGCATTACTTCCTTGAGATAAAACAGCTCCCAATGCAAAGTTTGAGGCATCAGTTGTTACAGTAAATATTTTATTAAAATCAGGGTGGGTTAAAATAGGTTCATTTAAAATATAATTCCTTAATTTCTCAAATGATGCAATATAATCTGAGTCATTTATATTTACTGAATTAGTTTTTTTTAAAGTGAGTGTAAGTGGTTTTGCTATCAAAGCATAGTCTTTAATAAATTTCCGGTAAAAACCAGTGAGGCCTAAAAAGGATTTGACCTCTTTTGTAGTTTTTGGTAAAGGAAATTTGCGAATTGCTTCTATTTTCTTAGGATTTGGTCTGATACCGTCTTTAGTAATAATATGTCCTAGAAATTCTGTAGATTTTTTTAAAAATTGAGTTTTTGACATTTGAATTTTAGAGTTGGCTGAACGTAATGCAGATAAAATCTTACGCAATCCAACTTCGTGCTCCTCCAATGAAGTGCTAAAAACTAAAATATCGTCCATATATACGATACATATTTTATAAACGTACTCCTGTAAGATTGTGTTCATCAATCTTTGGAAAGTTGCAGGAGAGTTCTTTAATCCGAAAGGCATTCGGGTAAATTCAAAATGCCCTTCGTCAGTCGAAAATGCTGTTTTATGGCGATCTTTAGGTTCTATTTCAATTTGATGAAATCCTTTCGCCAGGTCAATTGTAGTGAAATAATTTGCATTACCCAATTTGCCCAGGATGTCATCAATTTGGGGAATTGGATATTTATCTTCGACAGTTACTAAGTTGATTTTACGGAAATCAATGACTAATCTGTATGTGTTTTCCTTTTTGGGTACCACCAATATCGGTGAATTATACGGACTGGAAGATGGCTGAATAATTCCTTGTGCCAAATCTTCTTGAATTTGTTTTTTTATGAAATCTTTCACATGATATGGCAACTTATAATTGCGCTGATAAATTGGCTCATCAGTTTTTAATTTCAATGTATGTTTAATTTTGTGTGTAAATGTTAATCTACATTGCGGATCATATTCTAAATCTTTAAACTCGTTCTTAATTCTAGCTATAACATCTATCTCCTGAGAAGAGTAGCTATTAGGATCAAGGTGTTGATCTATTTGTTTGTCAAAACTATCAATTATATTTGAGAACTCCTGAATAATTTGAGTTGGAATATCAGTTCCAAATGGTATCACGTAGCCGTTGACTTTAAGTTCAGAACGAGATATGCAAATATTAGCACCTAAAGCTATTAAAATATCCATTCCAATTATAGCATCGAAATTTGAGAAAGAAATATTGGCTATTTTCCAACTAATTGTAGCTTTTACACCAAACTCTTCAGGTGCAAACGTCCTAAATGTCTCTGTACACGCAATTTTCCCATGAAGTGTATGAAGATAAATTGGGTGTCGTAATTTTTCTCTACCTGAGATATGGACCTTTTCAGCAGACATGATACTCGTTGAAGATCCTGTATCAATCAGACAGCGTAATATATGACCCTGAATACTTAATTTAATGATGGGTAATATTGTAGACATTCCGAGGCATGTAAAGGAAAATCCTGATTACAATTTTCTACATGCAAAGAAGATTCATTTGTATTTACTGTATTCATCGACCTATCAGTTGACAGAAAGTGATTATGAGGCTGATCAGAAAGGCTGATTATGAAATCTTCTTGAGTTCGAACATGTGTTCCGTGAAGGATCGTAGTTCGTTTGTGGAATGTTTTCAATATTTGGCTGTTTATTTATTATATGGTGTGGTTGTTGACTCAACCACTGTGGGTTCATTGTGTAACTTACGGGGGGAACTGCACTTGAACTATTTTCAACTGTATCCACATTGAACCTATGAAAATTTGATTTTTTCAATTTTTGAGGCTTTCCAAAATTTAAGTACCCTGTCTCATGAAGGATAATTCTAACTTCTTCCAAACTAGCAGGGTTCCTAGCCAACAGTACACTCTTGAGTGGTTCTGGACATTTATTTATGTAAATGTTTTTTGCCATTAAATACCTACTTTTAACTATATCACTTTTTTGGTTGCTGGTATAATTACTATCATTTAAAATTTTTTGACTAATCAAACATAAACACTTACAAAAATAATCATATAGTTGATTTGCTGTGTAAAACGTCGCACTGCATAGTCTCTCCTGTAGTTGTAGCTCCGTTTCCGCTGTGTCAAAATGTGCAATCAATGTTCTTCTTACTTCATCCCATGAGCTCGGGTTATAGGTGAGTATCGCTTCCCTGGCCTTTCCTGTAATCCTTAAGAGCACTTGCTGCGTTAGCTGAACCTTGAAATCACTAGCATTTAAATCGTCCTTGATAGCATCTACGGCACGAACAAATGGATATAAATCCGATTGATTTCCATCAAACTGAGGGATGGATGAAATAAACGCGTTCAATTTCCCGTAGTCCATTTTTGCTTCTCTTAAATTGATTGACGTAAATTTTGCGATTAATGCGTCCAGTTCTAGTTCTATCACGTTCTACTGATTTTATGAAAGTAAATCTTTCTTTATCGTATCGAACAAAACTAACGCGGAGATTCTTTTTGTCTGGTTATAATAACTTGCGTAAAATATGAATTTTTACTCAATTATAAAAACCGCGACCCGACTGCGCCAATTAAATAATAAGAAATATGTGAAGTTCTTTATTTGGTTTCACGTTTAACACTGATTTCTTAAGACCTAGACATTGTATTTATATCTTACCAACTAAACTATTTCTTACAAATACATCTTTATCCTAATCTATCCTTAATTACTTAACTAATTGTATGGAAGGACGAAGACGTACTTCAGAGAAAAACCTAATTATCATGCCCGACAAAAGCATCATAAACCATGAAATATTAGAAAAGGTCAGTCAGGGTTTATGATAGGCATGTAATTAGTAAAAAGGATCAATTTCACGGAAATGCGTTAATGCATTCGTTTATGACCCTTTACCAGGATTCATGTCATTAGTGACTGGTTCCATAACTCTGTGACATGTTCGAAAAATGCCAAGCGCCGCTGTAGTCGTCTAAAGTACAAATTCATAAACAAGTATCAATTACCAATAAGCCGATCATTCTCGACGGGGAAATAGGCACAACGTAAACACATTGCGTGCAACAAATGCGTGTGTAAATGACTCAGCGCGTAACGTATGCAACAAATACGTGTGTAAATGACTCAGCGCGTAAACTCGAGAATGATCCACGTGGAAGAATCGGGATTGGTTGGTACATGCATAAGAGCGACTACAGCGAGCGGCGAAGTAAAGTTTTGTGGATGAAGCGAAGTCGTGTTGCATAAGTGAAAAGCGACGGTGCGCGTTAAAAGCAGTGAGGTAACCAAATAGTGTTGAAGTAAAATAAAATCGTACGCGGATTACAAAGCGAGTGAAAGTAGTTGTTGTAATAAATTAATTAAAATAAAAGCAAAGAAGTGAAGTATTAACTAAGCAAAAATAATTTTAAGGTGTAAATGAAATTTATTAACAGAATAAATTTCCAAACTACTAATTTTAAATTAGTCGGGTGTATTTAATTTAGTTTTACGAACATTTGCGAAGCAAACAGGTCGCGCACCTGGGAAAGCGCAACAGTATAAAACAGCTCTAAATGGAGTTATGTGAACTTAAGCATAATATTCTCCAGCGTCATCCACCTACTTATATCACGTTCTGTGTTAAGGATTGCACCACCTACTCTTCTCACGTACTTTCTATTTAGAAAAAGCCGAAAAATAATTAGATTCTTACGGGAATATTTATGTGGACTATTGAAAAGCAAGTTATGTCAGAGCTGTCAGAGCTGCTAGCATTTATTGGGCTTGCTGTTTTCAATTCAAATCATGGAAATACTGATTACAGTAGCGCTTTGAATGGGTTGAGAAGTCAAAGTCAAAACGGCGATGCCATGACTAATCTGCCTTACACCGAAATCTGGAGGCGAAGTCCTAGAAGCATGTCAAAGAACTTCGAGGCAGCGGTTCGGCCATTCAAAAGGTCACTAATTTGGCGGCTGCTTGCAGACCAGATTCGTTTGACAATGCTTGCGGACCTTTTTTGACGACTATAATGTAATGGTTAAAAATTTTCTAACATATATAATACTAATATATTCATTATTGTACTATCGAATCAATCGACCGAGAGGACGCCCAAAGATTCGATGGATCTATGACATAAAGAAAATAGCCGGCACATCTTGGAAGGGAATAGCCGAAAACAGGCAGACTTGGAAAGCAACGAGAAGTCAGTATGTAAGGCAAGCTGCACCATAACTTAGAAATATGGTTGAACAAGTTGAATATGATGATGATGGTACTATCGAACTCTAAAAATTGTAATAAGGTATATATTGTTAACTCTCAAATATATTGTTACTAGTATTTACCTTTCTTTTCCTTTTTAACGAAAACTCTATAACGAATTCAATTTTAAAATAGTATTCAAAAAACATCGTAGTATCATAAAAAATTTTATCATAAAAATCATCGGTACATAAGGTACATACATTGGGAATAAGATATTGAGTGGGTCCCAAAATCTGGTCATCCCAACGCTTCACAAATTCGTGGTCCGTGTTGTTGTTGTAAAGTGTTGCGACACTACTGCGAACGAAATTCCATTGGAAGATCTTATCTCCGGCTTTGAACACAGAAAGGCAAGATTGCAGTTTGTATTGTGCTTCATTCCTACGTCTGGCGTCCTGAATGTTTCATCTTTTTTGATCGCGAACAGCCCCTAATCTTTTTGTTTCTCTGCTGCGATGATTAGTTGCACAACTCATCACTGAACCGTGCGTCCGCGGCGACCATGAGCGTTCATAGGGTGGTCACAAGCACGGGCGTTGAATTCGCCGGTGATTCGGCTGATTTCTATGTCGGCACACATAATTACCACTGGTTTTACTCAGACAGTGGGTCTCCATTTGGGTGTTCCATGATCTGTACATGAATTCAGATCGGGCATCCGTGGTTGCTGAGTTTCACTGGTTTGTCTTACCTCATTGTAGCTACCCTCATTGAAGTGTAGACTGTCCTTAGCTAGTATAGCTCCCTCTGGCGTCAACATCTGAGACAACTATGACCACACTTTGTGTTTCCTTCCGATGGTTAATAGTGATATTTCAGCCTTGTAACTTTAGGGCCACACGTGCTAGCTAACCGTCTAGATCTAACTGACCCATAAGATCCTTCAGCGAAGCGTAGTCAGTTATTATCTCTTGACTGCCATTACCGCCGTTAAGCCAATACTTAATGTTACATTGCGTCACAATGTGTGGAGAAGGGCTTGTTGAAGTCTGGACCAGGAAGCAAGGTGTTGTTGTCAGACTCTTCTTTAGTTCTTTGAAGGCCTTTAATCTGGACTAAGTCCACAAAAACTTGTGGCGTTTCTCCAGCATGTCTGACAGCGACGGTGAAACTGTGGCAAAATTTCCATCAAACGTTTTGATCCATCCACATACCCCTAAGAAGCGTCGTAACTGTTTGGTGATCTTAAGTAAAGGAAACTGTTCAATGGCGCAAAAAATATCCGGGTCTGTACTGATGTTGCCGTGTCAAAAGACGTTACCTAAAGATGCTGAACTCCAATCATGACGAACATGCCTTTCCGGACGTTGATGGTGAAGCCGGCCTTGCGAATCTTTAAGGTGACTTCCAGCAGCAGGATAAAGAGGTCATCCAAGGTCTCGGAGATTAGCAGCACGTCATCCAAATATACAAAGACTTGGTTCCGTAGGTCGGGTGGTTGCACCCTATCCATCAAACATGTCATTTGAGTTTGTTTTGAGTTTTGTTCAAGGAAGTCACGTGAATTACGCTTACGACATAATAAAGGAAAAAAAATAATTTTACTTGATATTGTGGGTGTGTTTACAACTACTTGGTAAGAGTATCGGTCGAACTGTTGTTCGACCTGATGCAGTGTTGCAATCTTATAAAACAGTATTTTCTTGCTTATTTCAAGAAAGCAAAAATAAAGCAGATCACCCGAAATCTGATGCTTATGAAATGTCAAAAGTTGTCAGAAAGGTTAAATGTCTGTTGATTGTTAAAATGATCAGATTTATCGGCATGTATAGAAAAGAAAAGGGGCTACAAATCTCGTGCGACATATCTGCTATCAATGAGTTACTGCAGCATAATCCAAAAGCAACTAAGAAATCATTCAATCGCAGCATCGATATCAATTCCTTTGCATCTACACCGTCATTGGTAATTCCACCAATTACATCTACACTTTCAATGTTCTTTTTGATAGGATCTTATCTATCTTATTTCGTAAAGATTGCTTCGAAATCGATCACATTATTTCATCGAAGCGTATGGTCTGCATAAAAAAATATGTAAATTAATATTATACATATTTTTAATGTGTAAGGCTATGCAAATCCTGTTTCGAAGGCATAAACAAAAGGTGAACAAAACTTCAATTAGTCAAACCTTTTATTTTGAAAAGAAGACCACGCTGTTGAATTGCGTTGAAAACTTGGTGAGAGTGAAAATAAAATCATTAGCTACTGTCAGAAAAATAGTTGTTTCTATGAGAACTTACGGAGGATTGGTCGATCCTGTTCAATACAGACGTTTCAAGCTCGACCATGACAGCATCCTAACCCACATAGCCTACGACGTCAACAGAAGTTGACCGGTGGCAAGAGCAGTTGAGAATTTCAATGAAGATACTTCAATTTTCTTAAATACATGACTTGTTTTCCTTATGACTTTTTTTGTTCTCCTACTGAAAAGAGAGCCGTAAGGAAAGAACTGCAAGTCAATGGAAAATCCTGTATGGTATTCTAGTGGGGCTCCAGGGTGTTTTTTCAGGGGGGAAGAATTAATTCTGTTAATACATTTTTGTTAATTGTTAATTTGTAAAAATATTCGTAGTTGCTCATTTAGGGTTCTATGAGCAACCTCAATATCGGAATTTCCTGTTTTATGATACGGTGAGCATAAGTGATAAGATATTCCTTGTTTGTCTAACCATTCTTTTGTTTTGATACTTGTTATAGCTCCCTCGTTATCAAAAACTATGAATTTGGGACTTCCTATTCTATTAAATATTGTTTGCAACGTATTAATAATTGTATCCCATTGCCTATTAGCTAGCTTTTGTATCGTAAGGAACTTACTAAATTTATCTATGCAAGTAAGATAAGGACTCTTATTATCACGAAGCCATATATCAACATGATAGATTTCTCTTATATCAGATGGAGTAAGTGTCATTCTGAATGGTTCCTTTGGAGGATGTCTGTCATATTTTGCTGTTGCGCAGATAGTACATTTATTAACATAATTTGTTATGGCTAGTTTCATATTCGGATAGTAATATTTTTTGCGTAATCTATTATATAATTTGTTAATACCTAGATGGTTTGTTTCTTGATGTTCCTTAGCTATGATTTCCAATATATCTGAGTGCGAACAATCATATAGAATATAGTTACAATTCTCAATAGTTAATTTAGGATGATTTAATTTCCAGTTTACATATTCATTCTGAAAAGTTGCTAAAATAGATTTATTAGGAACTTTAAGTCCTATTTTTCCAGTGATCGGAACATGATTTTCTAATATATACCTTGCTTCTTTGGCGGTGAATCGTTTATAATAAAAAACTTTCCTTTTTCCACTATGAAATGTTTGGGTAGTGCAACGAATGCGTTTTCCATTTTTTATAACTATTTGTAATTTAAAACAGTTCAATGGTTTTTCGGAAATGCTGATATAGTTCGTGTTGTCTTCACGAGCTGTATGCTGTGTAGCCATAGAGTCAGATATTTTATTCATCACATCTATCGCATTTACTTCAATTCTTGAAAGTGCATCTGCTACAACATTTGCTTTGCCTTTAATATATTTGATAGTAAAATCATACTCAGCTAATTTCAGTTTCCATCTGAAAAGTTTAGGTGTATCCTCCTTTATACTTTGTAGAAATGTAAGAGGCTTGTGATCAGTTTCTAATATGAATCTTCGTCCGTATAAATAGGGTCTGAAATATTTGACCGCCCAAACTATCGCTAAAAGTTCTTTCTCGATAGTTGCCATGCGTGTTTCAGAATCATTTAGAGTTCGTGATGCATAACATATTGCATTACTTCCTTGAGATAAAACAGCTCCCAATGCAAAGTTTGAGGCATCAGTTGTTACAGTAAATATTTTATTAAAATCAGGGTGGGTTAAAATAGGTTCATTTAAAATATAATTCCTTAATTTCTCAAATGATGCAATATAATCTGAGTCATTTATATTTACTGAATTAGTTTTTTTTAAAGTGAGTGTAAGTGGTTTTGCTATCAAAGCATAGTCTTTAATAAATTTCCGGTAAAAACCAGTGAGGCCTAAAAAGGATTTGACCTCTTTTGTAGTTTTTGGTAAAGGAAATTTGCGAATTGCTTCTATTTTCTTAGGATTTGGTCTGATACCGTCTTTAGTAATAATATGTCCTAGAAATTCTGTAGATTTTTTTAAAAATTGAGTTTTTGACATTTGAATTTTAGAGTTGGCTGAACGTAATGCAGATAAAATCTTACGCAATCCAACTTCGTGCTCCTCCAATGAAGTGCTAAAAACTAAAATATCGTCCATATATACGATACATATTTTATAAACGTACTCCTGTAAGATTGTGTTCATCAATCTTTGGAAAGTTGCAGGAGAGTTCTTTAATCCGAAAGGCATTCGGGTAAATTCAAAATGCCCTTCGTCAGTCGAAAATGCTGTTTTATGGCGATCTTTAGGTTCTATTTCAATTTGATGAAATCCTTTCGCCAGGTCAATTGTAGTGAAATAATTTGCATTACCCAATTTGCCCAGGATGTCATCAATTTGGGGAATTGGATATTTATCTTCGACAGTTACTAAGTTGATTTTACGGAAATCAATGACTAATCTGTATGTGTTTTCCTTTTTGGGTACCACCAATATCGGTGAATTATACGGACTGGAAGATGGCTGAATAATTCCTTGTGCCAAATCTTCTTGAATTTGTTTTTTTATGAAATCTTTCACATGATATGGCAACTTATAATTGCGCTGATAAATTGGCTCATCAGTTTTTAATTTCAATGTATGTTTAATTTTGTGTGTAAATGTTAATCTACATTGCGGATCATATTCTAAATCTTTAAACTCGTTCTTAATTCTAGCTATAACATCTATCTCCTGAGAAGAGTAGCTATTAGGATCAAGGTGTTGATCTATTTGTTTGTCAAAACTATCAATTATATTTGAGAACTCCTGAATAATTTGAGTTGGAATATCAGTTCCAAATGGTATCACGTAGCCGTTGACTTTAAGTTCAGAACGAGATATGCAAATATTAGCACCTAAAGCTATTAAAATATCCATTCCAATTATAGCATCGAAATTTGAGAAAGAAATATTGGCTATTTTCCAACTAATTGTAGCTTTTACACCAAACTCTTCAGGTGCAAACGTCCTAAATGTCTCTGTACACGCAATTTTCCCATGAAGTGTATGAAGATAAATTGGGTGTCGTAATTTTTCTCTACCTGAGATATGGACCTTTTCAGCAGACATGATACTCGTTGAAGATCCTGTATCAATCAGACAGCGTAATATATGACCCTGAATACTTAATTTAATGATGGGTAATATTGTAGACATTCCGAGGCATGTAAAGGAAAATCCTGATTACAATTTTCTACATGCAAAGAAGATTCATTTGTATTTACTGTATTCATCGACCTATCAGTTGACAGAAAGTGATCAGCAGGCTGATTATGAAATCTTCTTGAGTTCGAACATGTGTTCCGTGAAGGATCGTAGTTCGTTTGTGGAATGTTTTCAATATTTGGCTGTTTATTTATTATATGGTGTGGTTGTTGACTCAACCACTGTGGGTTCATTGTGTAACTTACGGGGGGAACTGCACTTGAACTATTTTCAACTGTATCCACATTGAACCTATGAAAATTTGATTTTTTCAATTTTTGAGGCTTTCCAAAATTTAAGTACCCTGTCTCATGAAGGATAATTCTAACTTCTTCCAAACTAGCAGGGTTCCTAGCCAACAGTACACTCTTGAGTGGTTCTGGACATTTATTTATGTAAATGTTTTTTGCCATTAAATACCTACTTTTAACTATATCACTTTTTTGGTTGCTGGTATAATTACTATCATTTAAAATTTTTTGACTAATCAAACATAAACACTTACAAAAATAATCATATAGTTGATTTGCTGTGTAAAACGTCGCACTGCATAGTCTCTCCTGTAGTTGTAGCTCCGTTTCCGCTGTGTCAAAATGTGCAATCAATGTTCTTCTTACTTCATCCCATGAGCTCGGGTTATAGGTGAGTATCGCTTCCCTGGCCTTTCCTGTAATCCTTAAGAGCACTTGCTGCGTTAGCTGAACCTTGAAATCACTAGCATTTAAATCGTCCTTGATAGCATCTACGGCACGAACAAATGGATATAAATCCGATTGATTTCCATCAAACTGAGGGATGGATGAAATAAACGCGTTCAATTTCCCGTAGTCCATTTTTGCTTCTCTTAAATTGATTGACGTAAATTTTGCGATTAATGCGTCCAGTTCTAGTTCTATCACGTTCTACTGATTTTATGAAAGTAAATCTTTCTTTATCGTATCGAACAAAACTAACGCGGAGATTCTTTTTGTCTGGTTATAATAACTTGCGTAAAATATGAATTTTTACTCAATTATAAAAACCGCGACCCGACTGCGCCAATTAAATAATAAGAAATATGTGAAGTTCTTTATTTGGTTTCACGTTTAACACTGATTTCTTAAGACCTAGACATTGTATTTATATCTTACCAACTAAACTATTTCTTACAAATACATCTTTATCCTAATCTATCCTTAATTACTTAACTAATTGTATGGAAGGACGAAGACGTACTTCAGAGAAAAACCTAATTATCATGCCCGACAAAAGCATCATAAACCATGAAATATTAGAAAAGGTCAGTCAGGGTTTATGATAGGCATGTAATTAGTAAAAAGGATCAATTTCACGGAAATGCGTTAATGCATTCGTTTATGACCCTTTACCAGGATTCATGTCATTAGTGACTGGTTCCATAACTCTGTGACATGTTCGAAAAATGCCAAGCGCCGCTGTAGTCGTCTAAAGTACAAATTCATAAACAAGTATCAATTACCAATAAGCCGATCATTCTCGACGGGGAAATAGGCACAACGTAAACACATTGCGTGCAACAAATGCGTGTGTAAATGACTCAGCGCGTAACGTATGCAACAAATACGTGTGTAAATGACTCAGCGCGTAAACTCGAGAATGATCCACGTGGAAGAATCGGGATTGGTTGGTACATGCATAAGAGCGACTACAGCGAGCGGCGAAGTAAAGTTTTGTGGATGAAGCGAAGTCGTGTTGCATAAGTGAAAAGCGACGGTGCGCGTTAAAAGCAGTGAGGTAACCAAATAGTGTTGAAGTAAAATAAAATCGTACGCGGATTACAAAGCGAGTGAAAGTAGTTGTTGTAATAAATTAATTAAAATAAAAGCAAAGAAGTGAAGTATTAACTAAGCAAAAATAATTTTAAGGTGTAAATGAAATTTATTAACAGAATAAATTTCCAAACTACTAATTTTAAATTAGTCGGGTGTATTTAATTTAGTTTTACGAACATTTGCGAAGCAAACAGGTCGCGCACCTGGGAAAGCGCAACAGTATAAAACAGCTCTAAATGGAGTTATGTGAACTTAAGCATAATATTCTCCAGCGTCATCCACCTACTTATATCACGTTCTGTGTTAAGGATTGCACCACCTACTCTTCTCACGTACTTTCTATTTAGAAAAAGCCGAAAAATAATTAGATTCTTACGGGAATATTTATGTGGACTATTGAAAAGCAAGTTATGTCAGAGCTGTCAGAGCTGTCAGAGCTGCTAGCATTTATTGGGCTTGCTGTTTTCAATTCAAATCATGGAAATACTGATTACAGTAGCGCTTTGAATGGGTTGAGAAGTCAAAGTCAAAACGGCGATGCCATGACTAATCTGCCTTACACCGAAATCTGGAGGCGAAGTCCTAGAAGCATGTCAAAGAACTTCGAGGCAGCGGTTCGGCCATTCAAAAGGTCACTAATTTGGCGGCTGCTTGCAGACCAGATTCGTTTGACAATGCTTGCGGACCTTTTTTGACGACTATAATGTAATGGTTAAAAATTTTCTAACATATATAATACTAATATATTCATTATTGTACTATCGAATCAATCGACCGAGAGGACGCCCAAAGATTCGATGGATCTATGACATAAAGAAAATAGCCGGCACATCTTGGAAGGGAATAGCCGAAAACAGGCAGACTTGGAAAGCAACGAGAAGTCAGTATGTAAGGCAAGCTGCACCATAACTTAGAAATATGGTTGAACAAGTTGAATATGATGATGATGGTACTATCGAACTCTAAAAATTGTAATAAGGTATATATTGTTAACTCTCAAATATATTGTTACTAGTATTTACCTTTCTTTTCCTTTTTAACGAAAACTCTATAACGAATTCAATTTTAAAATAGTATTCAAAAAACATCGTAGTATCATAAAAAATTTTATCATAAAAATCATCGGTACATAAGGTACATACATTGGGAATAAGATATTGAGTGGGTCCCAAAATCTGGTCATCCCAACGCTTCACAAATTCGTGGTCCGTGTTGTTGTTGTAAAGTGTTGCGACACTACTGCGAACGAAATTCCATTGGAAGATCTTATCTCCGGCTTTGAACACAGAAAGGCAAGATTGCAGTTTGTATTGTGCTTCATTCCTACGTCTGGCGTCCTGAATGTTTCATCTTTTTTGATCGCGAACAGCCCCTAATCTTTTTGTTTCTCTGCTGCGATGATTAGTTGCACAACTCATCACTGAACCGTGCGTCCGCGGCGACCATGAGCGTTCATAGGGTGGTCACAAGCACGGGCGTTGAATTCGCCGGTGATTCGGCTGATTTCTATGTCGGCACACATAATTACCACTGGTTTTACTCAGACAGTGGGTCTCCATTTGGGTGTTCCATGATCTGTACATGAATTCAGATCGGGCATCCGTGGTTGCTGAGTTTCACTGGTTTGTCTTACCTCATTGTAGCTACCCTCATTGAAGTGTAGACTGTCCTTAGCTAGTATAGCTCCCTCTGGCGTCAACATCTGAGACAACTATGACCACACTTTGTGTTTCCTTCCGATGGTTAATAGTGATATTTCAGCCTTGTAACTTTAGGGCCACACGTGCTAGCTAACCGTCTAGATCTAACTGACCCATAAGATCCTTCAGCGAAGCGTAGTCAGTTATTATCTCTTGACTGCCATTACCGCCGTTAAGCCAATACTTAATGTTACATTGCGTCACAATGTGTGGAGAAGGGCTTGTTGAAGTCTGGACCAGGAAGCAAGGTGTTGTTGTCAGACTCTTCTTTAGTTCTTTGAAGGCCTTTAATCTGGACTAAGTCCACAAAAACTTGTGGCGTTTCTCCAGCATGTCTGACAGCGACGGTGAAACTGTGGCAAAATTTCCATCAAACGTTTTGATCCATCCACATACCCCTAAGAAGCGTCGTAACTGTTTGGTGATCTTAAGTAAAGGAAACTGTTCAATGGCGCAAAAAATATCCGGGTCTGTACTGATGTTGCCGTGTCAAAAGACGTTACCTAAAGATGCTGAACTCCAATCATGACGAACATGCCTTTCCGGACGTTGATGGTGAAGCCGGCCTTGCGAATCTTTAAGGTGACTTCCAGCAGCAGGATAAAGAGGTCATCCAAGGTCTCGGAGATTAGCAGCACGTCATCCAAATATACAAAGACTTGGTTCCGTAGGTCGGGTGGTTGCACCCTATCCATCAAACATGTCATTTGAGTTTGTTTTGAGTTTTGTTCAAGGAAGTCACGTGAATTACGCTTACGACATAATAAAGGAAAAAAAATAATTTTACTTGATATTGTGGGTGTGTTTACAACTACTTGGTAAGAGTATCGGTCGAACTGTTGTTCGACCTGATGCAGTGTTGCAATCTTATAAAACAGTATTTTCTTGCTTATTTCAAGAAAGCAAAAATAAAGCAGATCACCCGAAATCTGATGCTTATGAAATGTCAAAAGTTGTCAGAAAGGTTAAATGTCTGTTGATTGTTAAAATGATCAGATTTATCGGCATGTATAGAAAAGAAAAGGGGCTACAAATCTCGTGCGACATATCTGCTATCAATGAGTTACTGCAGCATAATCCAAAAGCAACTAAGAAATCATTCAATCGCAGCATCGATATCAATTCCTTTGCATCTACACCGTCATTGGTAATTCCACCAATTACATCTACACTTTCAATGTTCTTTTTGATAGGATCTTATCTATCTTATTTCGTAAAGATTGCTTCGAAATCGATCACATTATTTCATCGAAGCGTATGGTCTGCATAAAAAAATATGTAAATTAATATTATACATATTTTTAATGTGTAAGACTATGCAAATCCTGTTTCGAAGGCATAAACAAAAGGTGAACAAAACTTCAATTAGTCAAACCTTTTATTTTGAAAAGAAGACCACGCTGTTGAATTGCGTTGAAAACTTGGTGAGAGTGAAAATAAAATCATTAGCTACTGTCAGAAAAATAGTTGTTTCTATGAGAACTTACGGAGGATTGGTCGATCCTGTTCAATACAGACGTTTCAAGCTCGACCATGACAGCATCCTAACCCACATAGCCTACGACGTCAACAGAAGTTGACCGGTGGCAAGAGCAGTTGAGAATTTCAATGAAGATACTTCAATTTTCTTAAATACATGACTTGTTTTCCTTATGACTTTTTTTGTTCTCCTACTGAAAAGAGAGCCGTAAGGAAAGAACTGCAAGTCAATGGAAAATCCTGTATGGTATTCTAGTGGGGCTCCAGGGTGTTTTTTCAGGGGGGAAGAATTAATTCTGTTAATACGTTAATACAGAAAGGGAATATTTAGACTAACAATTTAGAGCAATAAACCTTTTTTTTTTCCTAGAAAAATGTCGTTACTTTTGTCCTATTTCTGGAAACGTATTGTTATCATTGAGAGTAGTTTCCTATAACGTTAACATTTTTCCTCTGAAAGTTCAAGTCACGCGGATAAAAAGCGCCAAGTGAAACAATAACCCAATCTTCGAATTTGGTTTGCAATAAGTTGATGAATTCAGCGATTGTGCAGTTTGTAGCGTTAAAGCGTTGGAACCAAATGTTTTGAACCTTTTTTCGCCATCAAAACTTCATTGAGTCCTTCACATATAAATATAGGCCTATACAGTGGAAGTCCAATCATCCGAATCCTCAATTATCCGAATCGATTTTTGGCGAAATAATAAGTTTTAAAAAAATACAGTGTGAGGCGGGTGGATAATGTACATGCCATGCCTACGTGTTGGGACTATAGCAACGACGCGTTCACTATCCACCGTTTCTTGAGTATGCGCTCCCTGCATTCCCACCAGTCTGCATTGTCTGCTTTGCTGCTGTCATCCTGGTTGGTTAAGTGTCACCAGCGTAGGACCAGTGTATCTTTCCGTATCCGAGCATTCGACCGCTGCACTATTCTTTCAGTTCAGTTCGTTTTCGTTCGTGTTGACATTGCGTTTAGTGTCTACTGCTGGATTAAATGTCCGAAATGAGTACAAAACGTGAATGTGTTGTGTTTTCACTGAGTGGTGAAGTGGAAATTATCAATCAGTTAAATAAATGGATGCCTGGAAAACAATTGGCAGAGACGTTTGGCATCGGAGCCGCTACAACATCGGACATTAAAATTAACAGCGCTAAAATTTCAAGTTTCGTGGGTGCATTAGATAGTGAGGATGGATGTTCATCCAGGCAAGTGATTAAAAAAGCCTAAAATCAACAGCTCGAGAACGCGGTTTTCTCGTGCTTCCTCCATCAACGTTCAATTGGGCAACCGATTTCAGGTCAAATTTTATGTGAAAGAGCACTGATTTTTAATTAAAAAAGGGCATGGTTAATTTTAAAGTAAACCAAGGTTCGCTCCTTAATTTTAAATTTAAACATGGCTTCGGGGAGTTAGATGTACCGGGAGAAAAACTGTGTGCCGATCGTGAAGCTACCAATAGCTTTCGGGAAACTTTAAAAGGAACCTAAAGACTACGATCCGGATCTTGTTTACAATGTCGATGAAACTGGTTTAAATTGGAAGGCTTTGTCTAGGAGAACATTGGCATCTTAAAGAGAGGAAAGTGCTCCAGGGCATAAGATCACTAAGGAACGCGTCACCATTCTCTTATGTGCTAACTCTACAGGCAACCATCGGCTACCTTTGCTAATGATTGGCAAATCAAAGAAACCAAGAGCTTTTAAGAATGTTAACAACTTACTAGGGACACACAAACCAAAAACGTGCATGGATGGATTCGAGTATGTATATTTCTCGAATGGTATAATAAAACCTTCATCCCTGAGTTAAAAAAAAAGTTAAAAAGTAAACCGGGAAAAGGGGAACAGTTCTAATCATTATCGATAATGCGCGAACTCACCCACCAGTTGAGCTTCTTGAGAGAGAAAATAGCGAGTTTAAATGCCTATTCCTGCCGCCTAATGTCACTAGTCTACTGCAGCCCAGGGCGGATCAGGGCGTAATTGAGGGCGCTAAACGACACTACGGACGGAAGTTGCTCCGAAAAGAAATAGTTTTACCTTCATACTATCTACAAAAATTAATTTGAAAGACTAATGCTACATGATTGCCGATTCCTTGAATATGGTGAAAAGTGTTTCACTTCAACGAGCTTGGAATAGAATAAACGGCACATCAACAAAGGAACAACTGAACGCCGGAAACCAAAGTAAACAACAACAACAGCTGTCGTTATTGAACAAGAATACGGTTTGTCCGTGGTAGAATGTGTTAACATTGCCAAGGAAATTGCGGGAATAGAATGCGAAGTTGATGATATAGAGGAGTGGACCAGACGGCATCCCAGCAGAAGTGTTACAGCTTGGGTACCATATTTGCCCTGACATGTTGCTCAGCATACTCAACGCCTGCCTGCAGGAGGAGGCCATGATTATGCTGATCCGGGGAAGGGGAACCCGGAGCTACCATGTGCATACTGGCGCCTATGTATGCTGAACGAAGCTGAGAAAGTGCTCGAGAAGTTCATCAGAGAGAGACTCGGGGAGGCCATCCGAGCCGCAGGGGATCTGTCTCTTTAGCAATACGGCATCAGGGCTGGGCGATCTACGAGTGGCGCAATTATAGAAGTGGTAAACGCAGTCCAGCGGGCAATCAATCACTACTCAAAGCGCATACTATTACTCGTGACGCATGACGTAAGGAACGCGTTCAGTTCAGCTAGGTGGGTAGATATTCTCAGTGCACTGGAATCGTTCAGAGTGTCGAGGTATCTAACGCGGATATCGAGGGACTACCTCAAACACCGCCAGCTCGTCTATGACATATTGGGGGGTTGGCGAAGAATGGACGTAACATCCGGGGTGGCGCAAGGCTCCATTCTTAGCCCAGATCTATGTAATGTAATCACTTACCGGATGAGTCGCGTTTGATCAGCTATACTGATGACGTAGTGGTATTAGTCACCGGACGCACTGTCGAGCAAGCGTAACTCCGACTAGGTATGATAATGCGTAGTGTGAGCGAGTGGATGACAGACCGTGGGTTCCGCTTTGATTGACTCGAAAATGAGCTTTTTCGGTCAAATTAGAGCTGCTACTAATGAACGGCTACTAATAATTTTATTTATTTTATTTTTTAATTAGTTGACCGGTGTATTACGTTAAAAACCTGAACTTTGATTTTGAGCCCAATCTTTCCGAATCTCAATCAAAATGGCTTGCTTCTATGATCATACCTGTTACAGAATCTCGTATCTCACGCCTCCCGAAAAACACTTTACGCAAATCGATCCGAAATTTCGGTCCTGACCATTGGAAAATGAGTGCATGAACATTTTCGATATACATTGCATGTATGGTATAAGATCTCAATTATTGTATGCATCTATCTATCAATCAATATATCTATCTATCTATTATAATTTATCTATTCATGTGGACAATTTTAAATGGGATTTCTCCGGACGCCATCGGCAATATGTCAACAAGAACTATTTGTCAGCTTCGCAGCTGGGAAGAAATGTGAATAATGTAGTCATGACTGACCTAAATGGCTGTAACAGACGAGAATGAGCTCATAATTTTAATACTAACATTAATGTCGCCCAGTATGTGCACCTGGGTCATAAAAACACCACATGTATGCATCCGCAAAAATGGCTGGCATTCAGCCAGTAAATTATTCACTCAGTGGTCAAATCACATATTGGCAAGCGAAAGGAAACACTTTGTCGACTATTTGTGCATTCCAAATTAGTGCTAGGGCGATTGATATAGGATGTTGCCGCTATTGTTTGGATGTAATATTGCTCCTGGAACTGAATTAGTATTCGAGAAATCGAAATAATAACAAAACAGCAATCAATTTAGTGACTGCGATGAGCGTTTGTATGAGCAAAGTTTCAAGCTCTACTCGGGCGTGAGTCTATTTTCCTAGTAAATGATTTCCTGGATGATATGCATACACAAACAGGACAATACTAAACTGATTATGTTGCTGAATTCATCGAGTTTGTTCTAGATTTCATTAATTAAATGAAGTCATATTGAAAATATGATTTAGTCAAAAAACAGTACAGAATTCAAACGTTCATTTGAACGAAATTGACTTGAAATTAGTATCTATGGATGGAAAGTTGCGATAATGGAAAATTATCTTTGCTTCAGTTAAGTTAATCCTGAGTAAGGGTGTACCGTGTGCTGGCGTAAAAAAACCAGCATGCGTACCTTCTAATTGTTTTTGTTCTGCAAAGCCTTTATTAGATATAAAATTTTGTCTTTTTACGTTAACGCTGACCTACGCCTGGCCATAGTCGACCACACAGAGAGGGAAGCAGAACAGCAATTAAAGAAGGACAAAATAAAAATAAGGTGGGTTATTAGTCGGATACAGTGAACAGCGATTCCTTTCCGCTGTTTCAAGTGCCTTAGATAGGGGCATAGAACTCAGGCATGTAATGGAGCCGATATAAGCTCCTTGTGTTGCAATTGTGGCAAGACAGGTCATAAAAAGAAAGTGTTCGCAGAAGAGGCACAGTAAGTCTTTTGCCAGGAGTATGACCCAAACCAGATTATTTGAATCATATCCCAAGTACAAGGGAGCAGCGGGGATTCCAAAAAGCCCTGACCGAGGCTAAAATGCTTCTGGGATGATTCGCATCATACAAATCAATCTGCATCAAATGAGCAATCTGCAACCTACATTGGGGCATGCCTCAATCACATCCACATCCTTTGTCCGGACCAGTGGAACATCTCTGCCAGACATTCGTGGCTTGAATTGCCACATGAGTAAAGGCCGAAATACAATACTGCGAGACAGTGATACGGGAGCGCGACGAGAGTCTCGAAGCAAATGTCAAGCAGTTTTCGTAACATGCACTTGTATACGACATCGTACAATGATTGCGATGCGTCGATGCGAGGCGAGAAATATTCGGAAAAACGAAAATTCCTCGCAACGAGTTGCGTGACTTTTGTCAGATGCTATATGGCCCGTAAATGAAATTTGAAATTCAAACGCCTTTATTACTTTCTAAGTAGGATGGTTGTTCGGAATGAATTTTGAATAAAAATTTCGTGCATCCTTGGTGAGGCTATTACGAAGGAAAATTCCAAATTCAAATTTTTAAGAAATCAAAAAAAATTTTAATCAAATTTCATTTGAAACGTCACCAATTTGACATTTGTCATATGACCATTATTCTTCCGTCACGCAGTATTGTATCTGGGCCTTAACGCTTCCTCACGGGGCTAGTCGCTGGACGCATAGTCGACCATGCGCAACTTAAATTAAATACGCTAATGCGGCAAGTAAGGGACTGGATGACTGCCCGCGGTTTCACTAGAAAAAACCGAAGTGGACATCCTGATAAAGGGGAGTGTTCCCAAAGTAAAGACCATCAGAGTTGGAGACGTGCTGGTTGTATCGTAATTAGCAAAGAAGTTCCTGGGTGTGCTCAGAGACTGAGTTTTTCCTAACAAATCAAGCCAACAACTAGCAACGCTGCATCTTCTTACTCGATTAATACCCAACATAGGGGCACCCACCACTCAACGGCATCGGCTGGTAGTTGTACTTAATGGCTTGAGTTCCCTAATCTCGCAACTACCTTCCATCAGTTCCGCAATTACGATTTTTCGACCACCTGGTCCAGACGGAACTTCAATTTAAACCTGTTCCATTAAACATTGCCATAAGACTGAATAAAATTATATGATGATTGAGAATCTGATTTGAAAATTTGAAATGATTTGAAAAATCAGGTACATCCTGAACCACAAAGTTATATGGGAAAAGTCTAAGAAAGGCGATAGTACACAATGCTTCAGATGCCAACGATTCGGACATGTCGCTTCAAACTGCAAACATGCTGTTAGATGTGTGGCATGCGGTAGGAACCAAGAAGGTGACAACTGCCCTAGGAAATCATTAGAAAATTCCTTGGAGGAGATTATTCCCAATGGTAAATTTATTCCAACTGTTTTGTACATTCTACGAGTATGTGGATCAAGAGACCATCCTGCTAACTTCACCGGATGTCCCGATCGAACAAAATTGGAAAACAAGCTAGCAGAGCCGCCAGGGCAAACGAAGCGCAATTTTCCATGCCTATTTCGTAACTTTATTAACAAACTAATTTCACACTCACCTGCCTACTCACTCTGAAGCTCCCCGTGTCTCATTTACTTCCTCCATGAAGAACCCACCTCCTGGGAATAACAATCCCGTTGATGCAAGTTTCGGCTTCATTGCGCATGACACACTCAAATATCTTGGCATTTCGGCGAGCGCTCATGTTAGTAAAGTGATAGGTTTCGGAGCCACATACAATAAACTCCATACGTCACAAGAAAAATCCGTAGCACTTCTTAACATTTTCTGAAGCTTTTTCTTAGATGTCCCCGAGCATAGTGCATAGCTAACCATCCTAGCGATTTATATAAACTCTCTACAACGTCATGATAAGCGTCTGCAACTCTAACATATGATGGAACGCCTTACTCCCGATTTCTTCTTTATCAGGAAAATGTGGCTTTGAGAAGGCCATAAACCCAAATTTCTAAGCTACACCTACCCTACTATAAAGGTAAGGTAATCTGAGGTGGAGACCTAAACGCACTGCACTTCTCATGGGACGACCGTTCAATGAACAGCAACGGCAGTACACTATTTCAATAGCTTACCTCAGGCAATCAAACATCAAAATTGTGAACGCAAGAGTTCCAACACACCCTGGAGGAAACTCTTTTTTTGGCAATTTTATTATTTCTGCATCAATTTGCCATGATAATCCATAGAGCTTAGGCTGCCACACTCTTGCAGCGCCATCAGACCATCATGCCTTACTTCTAAACCTTCCACTTCGAAACTTACAATCAATCTTTGAAACTTACAAAGCAAACGACTTTGCCATCGGTTGAGCAATGAATCTGTTTGTTTCTGTTTGTTGACAACTACTTACCACTCATTATGTGAACCTAAATCTTTTATAAGATTTTCTTATCGTTTATGAATGCGGACATGATCGTGTTCTTATGCTATGCTTTTATTCTATTTTTTCTTCTTTTACTAAATTGTTTGATATGCATGCTTCTTTATGTTTATTATATGCTTAGTATTAGGTTTTACTTAAACTTAGGTCATCATAATTGGTTTAGTACCTCTAAGAGAGGCCCTGAACTGCCTTTAAAAGACCCTACAAATTTATTTTTTGGGTAGGGAGGTGAAGGCTATTTACGCCCTGAGTGTCGTACCCCGAGTGGACCTACTGGACTACTGACTAAACACTTCCCCTGTCAACCCGAGCGCCTAGCCTGCAACTATTTGACACATTACTTCGGGCTAGGCCTCCCAATTTTACGCCTTCGGGTTACAGGGATTCCTTCTCCAGTTGGATGGCAAAAAGAGGAGGAGGATTGCTACAGAAGGAAACCATCCATCCTCGACGCCTCCAGCCGATCAAGCATGCCTTTTTTCATTACTAAGATTACCCGAGCAAAAGGGTTACTTGATTTCATTTGTCAAATGATTTCAGCATCTCTTCGACTAGACTATCTGGATGAAGCTCTCCCACTTTTTCGGCAAGATCGCCGCGCTCTTTGTCCCATCTTCTGCATGAAAAGAAAGTATGACAGAAGTCATCCTTCACACCAATGCAGAATATGCAATCTGGAGACCGTGACTTACCTATCTTGTGCAGGTTAGACTGAAAACAACCGTGTCCACTCGTAGCTGGGTCAGGTAGAAGTCAGTCTCACCATGCGTTTGACTGAGCCACGATCTCAAGTCTTTGATGAGCCGCGCGGTTCATCTTCCTTTAAGCTCACGTTCCTATGATTGATGCTATTCGTTGAGAGTGCATCGTCTTTCATCGCGAGCAACTATTTCTTTATTACCCTCGTGCCTTCAGAGGTAGACTCTATTGCGCTCTCTAGCAAGGAGAGCGATTGGTATCACCCCTGCAATTACCAACACCGCTGGCTCAGAGACTGTACGGTATGCTGATGCAATCCGCAGTGCACCTGGTCTCTGAAGCGACTCTTCCGGCAGTTCAAGTCTGAGCAGTCCATCATAGGAGACGTTCCACAAGTCCGGACCGCTGATGGAGCCTTGGGCCACACCTGATGTGACTAGCATACGCTAGCACATCAATAGCATACTATCCGCATCAGATTTTCTGGAACTTGGAAAGAGTTTTCCAGGGCTTCAAGAATATCCGTCCATTTAGCGGAGTTGAAAGCATTCTTTATGTCCAGCGTCACTAGAAGGACTACCCGACAGTTGGATCGACTGCGTGCCCCCGCCTGTTGGATTGCACTTACCACTTACACGACTGCATCTATAGTGGAACGTCCCGTTCTGAAACCATACTGCCTTGAAGAAAGATCCCCAGTGGCGTGGATAACGTTAGCGAGTCTTCTCTTTATCAGTTTCTCGAGCACATTCCCGGCCGTGTCTAGCATGCATAACGGTCGGTATGCTGACGATGACTCGGGATTTCCCTTCCCCTTGCTGATCAGCACGAGTCTTGCCGTCTTCCAACACTCAGGCCTTCCCGCAAGCATTGAACGTACTGAGTAGCAAGTCAGAACAAGAGTGATAGGCCAGTTGCGGTACCTCGGCTGGAATACCGTCTGGGCCCGGTGCCTTCTTCGCCTACATGAAAGAACTGCTAGTTCAAGTTCGTTTCCCGTGAAGAGTGGACAGTCTGATGTTGTTTCCCTGTTGGCGGCATCAACGCGGACGGGATGTTGGGGAAAAAGTGCCCGTACTATCTCGTCCATCATGTCCGCTTCAAGCACGCAGGGTGCCCGTAGAGCGCCGAGCTTCCGCATAACTAGTTTAAAGCTTAAGCCCCACGGGTCCCTGTTCACGTCTTTGACAAGGTTCTGTCTGCAACGGGCCTTACTCCTGTTAATCAGTTTGCGAAGGCATTTTCTGACCGACCGATATACTGCCATTCTGGCGCATGCCTCGTCCTGGCTTCGCGCTCGTTGAGCTTCTCGCCGGAGTTTGTGACACTCCCTTCGTTGCACAGCTATTTCAGTGGACCACCAGTACACTGGAGGCTTTCCGTGTCCAGGTCTCCGGCGGGGCATAGATGACTTACAAGTGGAGATGATGGTACTCAATGTGGAGTTCACCATGTCTTCAGCAGTCAGTTCTCTGCTCCCCGGCGATGAGCCAAGCGGTGGAAAGCATGTCATGAGCGTGTCGACAAACTTCTCCACGTCCATCCTCTCAGTATTCCACACGAAGGCAGAGCGCTGAGTGTCTGGGAGTTTAGGAACGTTGTTGCGGATCTCGAATTTAGTTTATCTGTAGAACACGGGTCATTGCAGAGCTGCTTTGGCTTTGGTTAGGGCTTCTTTGAATACCCGACACTTACCTCTCCCTGGAATATGTCTCAGGGCATTAGGTCTGGGATCAGCGTTCTCGCAGAGGATACAGTGCTCCTCTCCCGTGCATTCTGTTCTTTTATGTCCTGCGTTGCCGCATTCATAGCACAAGGAGCTCCTATCAGGCCCTTTGCAGCCTTGTGCTATATGACCGTAGCTAAGGCATTTGAAACAGCGGAGAGGAACTGCTCTTCGCCGTATCCTGCAGCCCACCCAACCTTTTTTGATTGTGCCCATGCAGAAGAGTTTTTCGGCTTGTTTCTCGGTTAAGTCGACTATATCTATGCGCTGCCCTCTATTATTATCAGTATCAGTATCAATCGTTTGAACTGCGTTGAACTGAATCGTTCAATCGTAGTTTTGTTCCCTGCATTTAAGACATGTATTGTTTTTATCTTTGTACAAATTGATGGAGTGTCCTAGCCTTCCGCAGTTCTGGCAATGACGTGGCCTATATCTAAAGTAATCCACTTTATGACATTATTTTGTCTTGACATTATCCGGGAGTGTATTTCCTTCGAATTTAATTTTAATTGTTGTGGTGAGGATGAATCTTGACGGGTCTGTTCTATCCCTTGTTGACCTTTTTGGCGTCTACAATGTTAATTCCTTCTAGGTATTCTCCTCGTTTGTTACATGGTGTGGATATTCGATGGCCATGTCCATTGGAATGTCTCTTGTGATCCCATATCTAAATATGAAGTTGATTTGATTTCATGTTGATCGAGCATTTTGTTATAAATGCTTTCATTGGCTGCATTGGAGTTATTTGATTCACATCACTGACGTCACGTAGTCCAATTTTCTTGTTAAGTAGGAAACATATTATTGTTGTGATTTTGAACTTAATGTTGTCACTGATCGACGTCCATTAGTACTGGGTATCTTTATTCTGTTGAATTTTCCGGGTACAAATTTGGTGTACTTGTTGTGGCGGGGTTAGTGATTTTAACAAGGTTTTCGGTGGCTGACATGTGTGTGAGGTTGCTTGAATTACTTTGTTCGTTCTGATTTGTGTTTTCTTAAATCACTTTTTGTATTCCTTGGGATGCGAAGCTTTTGCGTTCAGCCTTATTTTTATCAATGTTGGTTATGTCTGTTACTTTTCTTTTCTTTTGAATTACCGTTTTATCCGTGGGATAGGGCTCTTCCGAGTCCGCTGTTGTCTGTTGTTTCATTCCTCCAAGTCCATTTCGGGTTTTAATGGATATCACTGCTGTGTAATGTCTTCGCCCTAATATATTTATTCACGTTAAAGAAGGTTACTCACTTGTTCAATATTCTTTTGATTTAAGTTTAGGCTCTGCAGCTCGGGTAATTGGGATTAGGCTTGGGTAAACCATGCGATTTGTAAATAACTGTATTCCGAGAAAGTCCCTTAGTTATTGATTCGCTTCGCACACCCGTACAACACCACGTTCCACACGGAACTCGTAGTAGCATCTTTTGATTGAACGCATATCAAGCTTTGGCCATATTGGTCTATTTCTTTGCGTTTTGCATTCTTGTGAATCAAGGAAGTCGAGTGATTTTCAAGAAATGGACGAAAAAGAATTTCATGTGGTGATTTAACATTACTTTATGAAAGGATAAAACACCTTAGGAGACTAAACAGAAGCTTGATAAACATCATTGTGACTCTGCACCTCCAATCACAACAGTTTATAAGTGGTTTCCAAATTTTCGGACTGGCCATATGGGCACAAGGGACGCTGAAAGTTCTGGACGGCCTGTAAAAGTTACAACTCCAGAAATGATTGATCAAATCCATGATATGGTCTATGGATGACAGAAGAGTTAAGATACGTGAGACTGCCAGCGTTATGGGCATCTCGATTGAACGGATCCATAATATTTTGCATAAACAATTGGACATGAGAAAGCAACCGCAAGATGGGTGCCGTTATTGCTCATGCTTGAACAAAACAGAATCGTTTTAAGGGCTGCAGGGACTGGATTGCAGCTGTTCTCGTAGAGTCCGGAGGACGTTATGCATTGTTTTGTCGCTGAAATATGGATAAGCATGGATACATTATTATACCTCTGAGACCAAGCAACAATCTAAACATTGAGTTACCAAGGGGATTATGCACCGAAATAGGCGAAAACCATTCCTTTGGCGGGAAAGGTTATGGCGACAGTCTTTTGGGATTTGCAACGGATGATCCTCATCGACTATCTGGAAAAGGTTAAAACTATTAGAAGTGCATATTATACATCCTTATTGGACCGTTTGAAACCCGAGTTGAAGGAAAAAACGTCCGCGATTGGCCCACAAGAAAGTCCTTTTCCATCACGACAACGCGCCAGCCCACACCTCAGCATCGTGGATGTTCTCGCAGGGGATATCTGCGTGCCTTTTGGATCATCGTTTAAGCCAAATGTAAGAAAATATCCCGGAAACAAAACAAAATTTATCCAAAAGTAATGCGATATTGATGCGTGGAACTTCTGGAGGTGGTACCAGTTTACGTCGATTACAAAGCAGAAAGTTGGGTAGGAAATAATCCTGAAAAGAAAACTACAATCGAACCAAGTCAGATTGGTTTTACTTCCAATGGAAGTTTTTTTCGACAACTGGTTCCAAATTCACCGCTCCCAATATTTAGCATGCGAGTAGGAACAAAATCATAATATGTCACAAGCTCAGCTCCCACATTAACATTGAAATCATACAGCTTTACCAAGAAAATGACGTATCTTTTACAGCTCTGGTCCTAACCACAGTTCACCTCCTGCAACCTCTAGACGTTGCGTTGCACAATTTTGACCAATGAAAATACCATTGCGAAAAGTATTTGGAAGGAGTACTTGGAAATTCTTGGAAGGAGAAAATGCGCAGCAGTCAATGCTAATCAGTACTAAAGGAGAAATCTCCAAGTCTACTGAGAAAACTGAGGAACAGTCTACAAGAAAGGTCATCAGACGAGCTAAAAGCCGAATTTCGTAAGGGTGGGATTTATTTATTAATCCTTCAAACAAACTCACTATGCAAGTCATCGAATCACTTCCTGCCAATAGAGAATTGGAGAGCATCGCCAACCAGAGGTCGGTCAGCGCTCTAAGAATTATTAGAAGAAGAATAAGAAGCTTCAGTTGTGGAAAAATTGATCTACCAAAAACTTCTGAAATTGATTCAGTTCTGGTATTATCCGATACATCTGATAGCGACAGTTAAGGCGAAGGAACGTTTCTTATGAAAGAGCAATGAAAATCCCTACCTCCCCGTATGATTAGATGATGATGATTAGATGAAAGTTCGGACAATGATATGCGACCCAACGAAAACTCCAACCTTAAAGACCGATATAACATAATTGGAGTCAATGTTTGTGGTTGCTTAGATATAATTACTAATTTTACCCAGAGGGAGTAAAGTCTGTAGAACGCGATTCAGCTTTGATACGGGCTATGGTCAAAAGTGGGATATTTTGGAAGCAGTTTGCTTAACCGGACTGAATTTAGTATTTCAACTGCAACATTGAATAACCATTGGCAAACCCATTCTAATATTAAGGAGAGATATTTCGACGTACCCGAATTTCGAAAGAAGAGTTCCTCATTGACTCCGATTATTTGTTATTGCGATTCGAAGGCTGTTTGTGATTTGAATTCTCTTTAAAATTGAATTTTGTCATTGTTCATATTTCTTACGAACAAATGGTTGACTAAAGAACCTACAAATGGTATTTCATTTATAACTACAGAAACGCACAATAAACTTTATTAATTTCTACTTGTGCCTCCTTACTAAGATGATCCCTAAAAAAACCAACATTGCACAAACTGTCCCCATAAATAACTGTAAAATTGTGGCCAGAAAACACTTCCTCATGACCACTGTTGGAGGGTAAACAAATTTAAAAATTACTCTAAACAAAGCTAAAGAATGTTGCTATCTATTCCCAACACTTTTTTGTTTTATCGCTATCTACTTAGTCACGTTCGAAATAAAACACAAAATCTAATGATTCGCGTGTTCCCAAAAGCCAGCCACCCTCCAATGACATTTTAAAAAAAAGACTTCACTGTGTTTCACTACTAATTGAAAATTTATTCTAATCAGGAAATGTTTGTTTCTTTATTATGACAATTTCAATTATATTGGGAATCATCACGGAAGTTCATTCAAATGTTCACTCTAAAGGACGCTTCGCATTCGTCAAAATGCCATGAGAGTCCTATCGACCTTTTGCATCCTGCCAGTGAGTACTATTAGAATGTTGTTGTATAATATCTCCTAACATATTTTTAATATAATTTCGGCGAACAACGGGCTCGTGAATAAATATCAACGAAAATGTATACATGGGGGGTAAACATTGGTGAGAAGTACAAAACAAAGCTTTTCAATTGTTTGGCACTTGTCATGGCTGCTTATGACAATCCTGGAATAGTTGTCCTATTTCTTTCTTTCTCCCCCTCGTTATCCTCTAGTGGCACTTTCAGGATGGTGATTATTGGTTCACGGAACGTGGACTAATAGATATGTATTATCGTTAGTTAGAGTAAATATTTTTAACATTACTCGGTCTTCAAATATATTCTTTATAAGCGTAACAAATGTCAGCTATCTGTTTTTCAATGTCAATCCAATGGTATCAATCAATCAATATGGTATGAATCAATACTTACTATATTCAGTAGCTTATCAATCGGTGTATCCCGTCAACATAAACATAGATTGTTTATTTTCACATAATCCAAAAGGGTATTCACTGTCCTGGATTTAATTCGTTAGCTATTATGCATTCGTGGGCCTACTAATCAAATAAATAGGTGTCAAACGCTTGCAATTCTCCGTTTTCATAGGAATGTCCAACATTCAATGGCTACCATGAATTCCAAGACTCCCATCCCCCCACGCAGAAACTTGTGAATAACTAGAACAGTTAACAGTTACTTTTTAGTCTGATTTCCCAGCGGACAGCCATTATTCCATTATGTCAAATAAAAGGGCACCGCCATTATGAGCAACGTGTGTAATTGTGTTTTAATATTTTATAAGAGACCATCTGTGCCTCAACAGAAAAGTATCGATTCAGCTATAAGGCATGTCATTTTCCACCGCCGTGATGATTTCGACAAATTGAAGTTCGCGCGGAAAAGGGAGTCGCTTCCTTGAACTCAACGTAATAGGCAGGTACAAGCATTTTCGGAAATGTCAAGACAGACGGCAGTTGAAGAGAATTTATATTCGTATATAAGATCATTTCGGTATTGTTTTCGTGCTTGCGGTGACGTTCGTCGAAGTAAAATTGGATTTTACATTTGCTGGAATTTCACATCAATCACAAAAGGACAATGATTCAAGCAATGATGAGTGAAAGGAATTCAATCGGTCTATTTCAACACGCCAGTGAACCCAAACTGCAATACGGGGATTTATTCTGGGGGAATTCCAATGATAGCGTGAAATCAAATGAAAAGAAATGATAGCGTACATCAAACTGCCGACAGAAGTGTGAACATATGGAAAGTGGAAAATACAATGTATGGTTATAATGATCCTAACATGTACCTTGTAGAGAATTACTCGCGTATTCATGTTTGATTTAAGGGATTCAATCGGTAGACAATTCAAAGTCGTGGCTTCCTTTCAATAAGGGTATTTATTTTTAACACTTACGTCCTTTGAAAGAAATTAAGATTGCAATTAATGATGTCAATTACAATTAGTTTAAAGGTGAAGAACGATTCTAGAATATGTAAGCGTTTTTACGTTTCTACTGATTCCAATCAGGAAAAGTGTTTAGAAATTGAATCATTAAATTAAAATTGTTTGGACAAATGCTTACAACGTTTCATTTCACTGAACACATCAATTAGTATCAAAATGCGATTATTCCGCGGGCTATGTCTATTTTTCCAACTACTTTAAAAGATATAGAAGGAAATGAAAGAGCTTCAACAGCCGACACAAATTGCGCTCAAAAACACATAGCCATAAAAAAAGATAATAAGTCATTAATCCTAGATTATGGAACAACTCACTAGATAATTGGTTAAATGTTAAATAATTTGTACATCTTCAATGTTCACTGGGAACCCAGGTTCATTACAGAGTTTTTTTGTAGTACGGAGGTGAAGGCTTTTCATGCCTTAAGTGCGGGACTCTTAGACTAGCAATGTTTCTGGACTACTCGCTGAAGACCTCCCGACGTCTCTCAATGCTCCAATATGCCTTTTTATGTGTCAGCACTGTTAACTTCGCTGAAGAGGTAACTGCGCTCTTAACTTCATCTTTTGATTTTTTACATCTTCATCATTATCATCAGTATGCGTTCTCAAATGAAATTCTGTTCCCACGAGGTCAAATGTTCCGGCTGCCAAACGTAAGTGACTTCATAAGAATATTCCACAAAACTTCAAAACAGCAGATACAAAAATATAGTAAAGATCAATGTCCAATATATTAGACGTCATTAACGAAAGGGTTTTAAATGCAAGTCTCTGGCGTTACTGTTTTTGTAGAAAAAATATTCCTGCTGTCGTTCTGTTTGGTGAATTGACATATTTGGTGAACCATGGTGCCCATCATGTTGCAGAACTTTCATTTTTTCGAACTACCCTTCATCATCTGTAATAGATGCAATTTATTGTAAGATCTATTAATTAACAAACTGTTAATGATCTGGTAAATTTAGGGGAAATTATGGTCATATGCTGCCTTCCAAATGCATGATTTGAAGTTTTCAATACCATCATATATTACAGCCTGCCAGTTACCCAATGCAACCATATGACGCGTGTTTCTTATTTTAATCTAAAATTTTAGTTGTTTTATTAGAACGATAGTTCCTTACCATTTTTATTTATATACGTTTTGAGGCATTTGCGCGCCACAACTGCCGCTGAGAAAGTCGCAAACGAGAGGTCCAATTTTCGGTTACTCTAACCAACATTTAGGGCCGTATCTCGCTAATAACGCGTTCAATGTTGCCTTCAAATGGTCCACTGTCTCGATCTTGTCAGCGAAGACGAGTGCTTTGACGTATCCCGACAAGAAATAGTCCAATGGTGTTAAATTACAAATTTTTGCAGGCCAGTTTACTGATCCAAAGTGAAAAATTATGCACTCCTCGCATGCTTCTTTCAATAAGTCAACTGTTGCATGAGCAGTATGGCATGTCACGCGTTCATGTTGAAACCACAAGTCACCTGCATTACGGCGAATTAATTCTACAGCTACAGTCATGCAACCCAGCGACGTTTTCAGACATTCTTCGGGTCTAACGGTATTTGGTCAACCCATACTCCAAGTGCGACAAAATTTTGTTTATTGACGTAGCAATTTAACCAGATATGACACTCATCATTTCACAAAAATTTTCTTATGAATTTCGGGATCATTATTCGGGATTATTTGTTGGGCTTATACACCGAATCTACGCAGTTCTGTGATAGTTCACCCTCAATGTCTGTACGAGTTGGAATTTGTAAGCCCGTAAATCAAGATCCTTCCGTAATTTGAATGGGCACAGGTTGGTCTAATTATTAAGCACGATGTCGAATGGACTTTTGTCGAATGGTCGAAAGTGTGTTTGTCGATACTACGCTGTACAGCTGCTATAGTTTCTTTATTGCGTGCAGTAAGACATCTGGATGGATGCGAAATATATGCGAGAGTAAACATGGTGCAGAAACGATTCGTGGTTAATCGAATTAATTGTTCTGATGGACGATTATGTTGGGCATAAAATTGACTGCGTGGGCAGTAATTTTCTCAAACAGGACCGTTTCTATTTTTAAATAAATCACAGGACCGTATCTTTTTCAAATAAATCTATATCTTTGCAAGACGTTGCTCAGGCATCAATGATAAAACGTTCTTATAATAAAACGGCACAGTAATTAACCAAAAAATCCACGACATACGTTGCATTTGAAAGTGCTACCAACTAAAAGTACTATACCTCGAAAAACACTCTTCATTTGGAAAAACATTTCATTCAGTTTCAAATGTTCGCCTTGACGGTAACTTCTTATTGTGGCTTTGTTTGCCATGCTGTTGATGCCATCGACGGTTTGCATGCCAGCGTGCCAGGATATTCAAGGAGTGGTGAACGTTATATTAGGATTATCCTGTATCATCGCAGATTTCGTTTGCCACTCGACTTCATCCCATTAAGGACCAAGTTCTTACCACCCAGTTCTTTTTGTCTATACTGGAATCATTACTTGATAGCAGTCTTCAGGGGAGTTAATGTCTAAGGCTAAATTAATGGCATATACATATGTCCACCCCCAAAGCGCAGCCCGTACTACGTAGGCCATAGACATGGGAAGGTTCGGTTTTCAATGGTCGATACCAGTACCAAACATATTTTGCGCAGCATCCGCTACTAGTGCTAGTGCTCTCTTATCTATAAAGTTGTGAACATGTGACAGAAAGCCTTCATTTAGGACTTTAAGGTTGAGTGGATCGGGTTGGTTTTTGCTGCTGTATGTGAGATTTATCCTCGATAAGTCGTTCTTGAATTTCAACTAGATATGGCCATAGCTGGTCTAAAGATTAGTCTTCATTTCTCAACTGGAGCATGCTTTTATTGATAAGCTTCATAACCAAAAAGGGTTGGTTTTTTGGAAAGTAGTCCTGGACACTGTTTCAGTATCTTAGCTCTAATCTTGTCGATGTTTTGAAAACAGTATTCTAGAGAATGTACAAAAGCGGTGATGCTAAAGACTTACTTCGACCTGTTGAGAGAATGGAAGGATGTGTTCCTTAGTCTTATTTAAAGTATTTACAAACGAACAAGATCTCCTAGTTTTTAAAATTCTGTGCACGGCTGAAAATATCCAATCCCATTACATTATATTTATTATGGAAGTCCAGTGCTGATTGTCGCTTGGTGCGTAAGTTTGGTGGAATTTTTGTTTCTTTTTCTGTTGTGCGATTAGTTTGTTGTGGCACGTTTTTTTTATCCGTTTTTGACATCAGTCATATAAATTTTGTTTAGCTTGCCGGTGTAGTAATTGGAATTCATAGGGCTTAGGTCTCTGTACTATTGGCCTGTATGCTACCATTTTGTGCTGGCCAAGATGGTTAAGACGTGACATTGGTCCAGTAAGATAGAAATGGCATATTTTTGATAATTTCTTTTAGTAAGAAAAATATATTTTTCTTCCAAATTTATTCAGTTTTAAATACATATTTGGTGAGCATTTTCAGAATTTTTTCGAATATATGCGACGTCATTATTAGAAACGCTTCCGAAAAAAGTATTTCCGAATTGATAGAAAAACTCATGACAGCATCAGTTGATATAAGCGGGTTTCGTCTTTGATGTTTAAAACAAGATGTTGGCCGAATGAGGAAGCAATCGCGATTCGGGTTTTTGGTCGACCAACTCTTTGTTAAGAGTATTTTGACCGGTTTATTCGTTTTTGACAAATATTGACCACCGAACGTGAAAAAAAAACTTTTTAGAAAAATGCGTTCAATGTGTCGTATGACTATAAATTGACGATTTTTTTTTCAACGTACGTGGAATTTTCGTTTCCAGGTCCCCACTGCATCGGGGACATCCTTTTACCCATGATTATTCCTTGCTTCGTGAATCTCGGAAATTCTCAGCTGTGAGTACGCGATCCATGTCTGGTTTTTCGGCATAATTCTGGCAATTTCGGTCAAGTATTATATGCATTCCATGTATAATTAATAACTTTGGTAAGATGCGATTTCTTTATTAAAAGTACCATTAGCGACAAGTAAACATTCGAAGAATGATTTAAGCTTTCATTTTTGTTCTATGTTAAACCACCAACATACCGAGCCAAAAATGTATCCTTGCTAATATACTGAGATCTTTAAAAAATTAAAGCTGATGAAACATCACTGGGCAATGGAGTTTAATTGTGCTGCAACACGCTGCTGTGAGTACCAGGAATCTGGGCTCTGTAAGGAACTACCGTAACGAGGATTCTCGTCAGGAGACCTTTAATGAAAATAATTTGCCCAGATAGTTTTTCATTTTCTTCATCGAATCTGGATTTCATCTTATAGCCAAGCCGCAATAATAAACAGCTTATTTTTCTACCATAGTGCCCTGAAGTTTGCTTCTGCCCAGTGGCGTTTTTGGATAAATTGTTTTACTCTTTACTTTGTTCAACTGTTTCGACCAATTCACGTAAACGGGTACCTTTCCTCTTATTTAACTCATTTTTCTTGTCATAACATTTTTACCACAGGACTCGGCTTTACGACGCTTAGGATGATATTTTCGTAATGGTTTGATGTTTGTAGTCCACATTATTGACGTACCTTGGACCATGCTTTCTGACCAGCGTTTCAATAACAAATGGTACTTTCATATTACCAGCTGGATCCCTGTGATCAGCGTTTCATTCCTTATTATCGATTTGTTCTTCTTGCCATTCTTCAAACTCTGCCCTGTTCAATTTTTTCTTCAAAACTCACGTAATTTACAACACGAGTATTTTATATATTTTATAAAACGAGCCTGCGGCTTTGTCCATACAAAATTGTTTGCAAAATTGTATGTCCGCCTTTTTTTTCATAATGTAAGAACATTTATCGAAACAAGAAAATGTTGAGAAATCTAGCGTAAAACATATTACTGTACAAATTGTGCTATGTCTTATCACATAGAACATATAGGCAGTGTGATTGATACCAGACAAGTCTTGAAATGTTTATACAACTACCTTGTGCCATATTAATCATTCTGGTTTAAGCGTTCGACCGATATAGACGCCTTTACGTAGCACTGTCTTCGTAATTGGACTAAATGATTGCAATTGTTTCCTTTCTTTTGGAATGAAGGTGTAAAAACATCAGAAATTATTCAGCGCCTGCAAGGAGAATTTGTTGGCCCGCAAAATCCAAAGAACTGTGTATCGTTGGATTGATTGTTTTTAAGCTACTGAAACATGACTTGAAGATGATCCATGCAGTGCGTCCCCAAACATATCGGTAAATGAAAGAATTATTACTGCCGTCGAGGACCTACTGAAAGAGAGTAGATGAATGAATATTCGTGAAATAAGTATGCGCGCAAAGATAGGTATACGAAAATTTCATGACATTCTGCACGATTGTTACTGCGTTAGTAAAGGTCCGGCGCTCTGAGTGCTAAGGTTTTGTAGATCAAAACAGAAGCGATAAGTGTCCTTAACTTCAAGAGCTTTTAGCCTCTTACGTTGACGCATTTTGAAAACGAATAAAAGCCACTGATGAAACGTTGTAATTTGGTTTCTTGGATCTTGGTCTATGGATCTTATCCAGACCTAAAAATTAGGGCTAGTTAATATCTGCGTGATCTTGAAGTGACTTGGCCTGAGTTTATTGTATTGTTTAGTGTTTCAATTAATACGTCTTGATATTGGTGGAGAATTGTGATTCGTAGTCAGTTAAGTCAGATCCAGGTGCTGTCCGTTTTTTATGTTTCTTCTTTGGTTGAATTTGAAGAATTTGAATTTGCACAGTATGATGTCGTTTTGTAATTTTATTTTTAACTAAAACATAATTACCCCGACCAGTTGGTCAATTTTGATATCCTTTTTCTTTCATATGTCTTGTAATTCTTCTCTGATGAAATTAAGTTTTTGCATATGAAGTCTAAAAGGCCGCCTTTTTTCCTTTTTGGATATTTCTGTTCTATAAAAAAAGCTAAAGTTGGCAAAAGGCTCACTTCTTGCTCTACAAATCTTCACCCAGTCCCTGTGAATATTTGCGATAGAATTGCTCCTTTCCATGTAGTGTTCCGAAGTTCAAAAATCTACTTTCTTTTATCTTCAATCAATGTAAAAAAATATTTCAAACTGAATTAGCTACCACATAGAGCTTTTATCATTATTTTCTTCTGTAATCCTTTTTATTCAGCTAATATTTTCTTCCAGTGATCAAGCTTCATCTCTCGTTTTCTTCCTTTTCGTAACTTTTCTTTTCGAAGTAACATTTATTGTTTTCTCGAAACGAGCTACTCCCATTAAAATTACTTGAAAACAACCTCAAATTTCCAGCAGATTTCTTCTAACCGACATTTTTTTTTTTGGTTGGGAGGTGAAGGCAATTTACGCCCCGAGTGTGTGACTCCTAGCACGCTACCAGACTACCCACTAAACATCCCCCCTGTCAAGAGACTCTAGCCTGGAACCGTTTGACACATTACTTCGGGCTAGGCCTCTTTTTACTTCGCCCTAGGGCGCCGTCAGCCTAGAGAAATCTCCCCCCAGCTCGAGGGGCAGGATGGAGGAGGGCTGCTGGAAAGGAGACCCCCTTAGACCCCGTGCCCAAGGTTATCCATTGCACATTTTTTGGCAGTAAGTATTGCCCGAGAGTCATGTGCCACACAGGTCCATTTGTCGAAACTTTTCAGCATTTCCCCGACTAGATTGTCTGGAGAAAGCTCTCCCATCACTTCCCACATGTCCTGCCGCATCCTGTTCTACCTTCTACAATTGAAGAAGGTGTGACATGCGTTGTCCCTTTCCCCGGGGCAGAAAATGCAGTCTGGGGACCGTGATTTACCAATCTTGTGCAAGTAAAACTGAAAATACCCATGTCCGCTAAGAAGCTGGGTAAGGTAATCAGTCTCACCGTGCCTTCGACTTAGCCACGATCCCACGTCCCCTATAAGGCGGGCAGTCCAGCGGCCATTGGAGTCGCCTTCCCATGACTGTTGCCACTCGAGTATTGTGCGCTGCCTCTCTTCTCGGTTGACAGCATATCTTGAGCCCTCCACTTTTCGGTCATAAATTCTCCGACGTTCTCTAGCAAGGAGGGCGATGGGTATCACTCCTGCGATCACCAGCACCGCCGACTCAGAGACAGTGCGGTATGCAGACGCAACCCGCAAAGCTCCTCGTCTCTGTACCTGGGCCAAGCGCTTTCGGTACAGCTCCTTACTGAGAGCTCCAGCCCAAACCTCAGTGCCGTACAGTAGCACTGACTGTACAGCATTCATAAGAAGTTGGCTTTTGCTCGGTTTGGGCCCACCGATGTTGCACATTAGCCGACTTAGAGCTGAGACGCCTATCGCGGCCTTTTTCGCCGTTGCCCTGATCTGTTCCGAAAAGCTCATTTTGGAATCGATCAATAGTCCCAAATATTTTATTGTAAGTTTAGACTCAACAGTCGCATCTCCGATCTGCAAAGGAATTACGGTGAATTCTTTTCTTCATAAGAATGACCACTTCGGTTTTCTCTAGTGCCAAACTGAACCCGCGGGTGCGTCCGGCGACCAGTGCTGTTATATCATCTGCATAGCCGACTTAGCGCGACTCATCTGGCAGCTCAAGCCTCAATAGTCCGTCGTATGGGGCGTTCCACAAGCCTGATCCCAGTATGAAGCCTTGCGCTACACCAACCGACATTAGAGATTGTCAAAAATTTCGAAAAGATAGCAAGCACTGCTTCATTGACGACACTAGAGCGACTTTCATTAACCCTTTGCACTCGAGGGCGAATGCATATGAGAAGACATATGAGAAAATGTCTTCAAACTCGAGGGCTCTGCTACGGAGACAATGCAAATAATCAGTTTTTAACATAAGGACAAAAACAAATCGTAAAAATGATTTATATTTTATTTAGTTATATTTTGCTTTTGTGACAAATGATGGTCGTGGCACGCGGATTATTATGCACTCGATAACAGCAGATAATTGCGGTTTGAGCCACATCCCGCATTCCGCACTTGGATGCAAATGGGTTAAGTCCTGTTATTCAGCAGTAGAGTGTATCAGTTTCGAGTTCGGCTGTTGTTTTTAAATTTTGAATTCATATTTATATCCCAAATATGGCATAAAAAAGAAAAATTCATGAAAATTATAGTGATATTGAAAGTCGTAGTGATGAATTAGAATTTGCAGTTTATAGTGAACATAACATAAATACGCAATAAAGACGCCCTTAGCCGTGATAACGCAGACAATATTGAACTAAGCTGTAAATCCGATTTTAATGACAGTGATACATTTCCTGTTAAACGACGATACATACCGGGAATCGAAAGTAATGTTGAGTGATCAGAAAATGATACAGAAGAAAATGTAGAAGACAGAACAGGTTCAACTGAAAATAACGAATGGATAGATGTTTTGAAGGTGGATAATAAAAGTATCTAAGTCCATCTCCAATGGGTTTAGATACTTCACCTCAAATTGCCGGACCACAAGTTTCCAACGATATAAAAGACAAATGATAACGCATATTCGAAACTCCGAAGAAAACTGATATTGATAAAAATCGGAAAGAATTTCTTGCCTTCATTGGAGTGATCTTGAATACGGAAACCATGCCGGTGGCGAATCTACAGGAATATTGGACTACCAAATTCACCAGTAAAATTCCAATATTTTCAAACGTATTTATAAGAGATGGATTTCAAAAAAAATGCACCAGTAGGCAGAAATACATGTTTAAGGACCCGCATTCAAAAAGCTATTTATTTGTTACAATACATCAACCCAAAATTTTCGAAACATTTTATACCTTATCAGTTGAATCGCGTTGATTAATCCATTATAAAATTTAAGGGAAAACATATATTAAGACATATAATGCAACAAAACCCACTAAATGGGGTTTAGAGTTTACGATTTGGTCGACTCAAACACCGGTTATGTTCATTCGGTTTTGCCTTATTGTTTTGCCTTATTGCCTTGTCAGTTCCAGAATTCCTTCAGGCTTGTATAGAAAACTATTGCACAAGGTTCCAAAAAAAAAAATATGCGTGGAGTAGATCGGGCCGATATGCTGCAACTTGTTACAGTTTATGAGAAAATGTTCGTTTTTGGAGAAAATCACTGAAATGGTGGAGAAAACTTTTTTTCCTAGGGATGGAAATGTGTACAGTAAACTCATACATACTTTATACTTCTATTAAAAAGATAAATAATGAACAATTGATTGGGAATGTTCGGCAAAACAGCACATCTCGAGAATCCACTTACACCCCAATATGGAGAGCAGGCTCAACAATCACCTACACATTATGCGTTCTAGAACCCAGATAGATTTTATAGTGTGTTTCGATGGAAAAATTCCAGGCGAAACATGGCAGACCCATTATTTTTTTGATACCTGTCTAGAAAAGCCAAGATTACATGTTGGCGATTACTTCGATAGGAATCACACTTCGGACGATAAAAAAATGTAATAATTTTATAATTTTTTGGTTTTTTTATATATATATATATTAGGTGCTCAACTAAGTTCTCGCTGTTTTTTTATGAAATGACCACTTTATTGTGAAAAAATGGGTTAAATGGTTATGGTATCGCTAGCGACATTTTTTTTCAATCTTTCTGGCAGAGCTCGAGTACCGTAACGGTAGAAGTGTTCGTCTTTTGAGGCTATCCACGAATCAAGCCATTTTGAGATGTCTTTATATGAGTAGAACTGCTGATTAGCCAGACCATGTGCCATCTAACGGAATAAATAATAATCGGATGGCGCAATACCTGGGGAATATGGCGGGTGGAGTAGGACTTCCCATTTGAGCGTTTCTAAAAAGGTTGAAAAAACCATGGATACATGAGGCCGAGCGTTGTCATGCTGTAGAATGACTTTTTCGTGCCTCTGTTCGTATTGTGGCCGCTTTTCTCGCTGTGCTCAGCTCAGCACTGCTCCCCAGTGATAGTTCCGTTCGGTTTCAATAGCTCATAATAAATAACACCGCATTGGTCCCACCAAATACACAGCAAAACCTTCGCAACGTGAATATTCGGCCGAGCCGACCACAGAGAAGCCTGACCGGACAGTCCCCAAGATTTACTTCTCTTTGGTTTGCTATAATGAATCCATTTTTCATCACCCGTAACGATGCGATGAAGAAAACCCTTCCTTTTTGCCGCTGGAGCAGTTGTTCATAGGCGAAAAAACACGCGCATCGTCTCTTGGCTTTAACTCATAAGGGACCCAAGTTCCTTGTTTCTGAATCATTCCCAACGCATGCAAGCACTTGGAAATTGCCTGGCGGGTAACTCTTAACACTGTAGCAAGCTCCTGTTTGCTCCGTTTGGCACCGGTCTTGATCGAGCAATGCCTCCAATTCAGCGTCTTCGAAGGTTTTTGGTCTTCCTTCACGCGAACGGTCTTCAACATCAAAATCACCGTCATTGAAGCGTAGGAACCAATCATTCACTTACAGCAGTATCTCCATAAACTTTTTGCAGCTCTCGATGAGCCTCAGACGTCCTTTTCTTTGATTGAAAGAAAAAAAGCATCACTTCCCGCAAACCACGAATATTTGGCAAAAAATTTGACATTTTTACACAACCAACAGTATATGACACAAAAACATAATCACCTATCTGCCGAAGCGGTTTGTTTACCATATGTCTAAGCTTGGTCCATGACGATTTGGTTATGTCACAATCGACCAGCTCTAGCGACATTGAAACCGTCAAACTGAATACGCTACAAGAATGGGCACAACCACCGAACAACGATTTTAGGATCGGCTGGTATGAATACAGCTCGGCTGTCAAAAACTCACTCTTGTAGAGCAAACCGGCATTCTTGTAAGGTCGGTTTTCGCGTACGAATAAATTTAATTTTTAATTGTATTATTCCTGTCTTTTCTTAACCCGAGTGATTTCCCACAGTGGTGAACCCGACGTGATCCCCTGGTGAGATAAACTTTGAAAACATTTGAAAATTAATTAATTGGATTTAGTTTGTGAAATTGTGAATTGACGCCACCAAAAATTTCGCAATGGCTACCGGTTCGGACACACCGAATACACCGTAAACGCGAGTTTGTTACCGCCAGTCGCTCCGAGGCTTTCGACATCCAGCTATGTCTCCGTCAAGGCATCACGCATAAATAAATTTCCAGCATTCTACAAGCCATATCCAGCATTTTGGTTCGACTAGGTGGGAGTCGCGTTCCATACGCACCATATTACACAGGACAAGACGAAGTTTAAATATGTGATACAGTATGTGGAAGCTGATATATTGCCAATTGTTATCTCTATCGCGAGGAACCCCCCCACGGGAGAATAAGTACGAAGCCGTGAAACAAAGGGTATTAACTGCTTTTGCTGAATCCAAGGAATCTAAGTTAAGGCGCCTTTTTCAAGGGCAAAATTTAGACGGCAAGAAGCCATCGCATTACCTGCAAAACACTGGAGGAGAGCAGGTCACGGACAAAATCCTGCGGTCGCTGCTACTCCCGGAAATCACCCGAGTCGTTTTGGCGATATCCAGCGAACTTGACATCGAAAAGCTGGTGAAAATGGCAACAACCACCTGACGTCACAACTGTCAACAAGGAACCGTTGCGGAAATTATTGGTTGAAAGAGGTTGCTGAGTAGCTGGCAAACGAGGTGGGATGAATGTGTTAAAGGGCGAGTGACATATGTATGGATCCCTGATGTCATGACAGCTTGGAGAAACCCGGGCTTTGGCTTCGGTCGAGACTTTGGGTTTCTGCTGATGAGTCTTAATGAATGGTTGTATCGACGTAAATTGTCCATTCAGAGCGTCTGCCCTCTATGTCAATGTGAGAATGAGTTGTGGCGACACGTACTGCTCAGGTGTCCGACATATGCCGACCTGCGCAGGACGGCAGTTTGCTGAAGGTTACGAGCCTGGAAGATGTCTCGGGTTCCCTATTGTATGTGGAGATGTTATCCCGAATGGACCTCTTTGCGAAACTTGCCTTCAAAAGGTGCAGGCAGATGCTGGCGGTACTAGTTAGTGGCGATTCTGCAGGACATTAGCTTTCTGTAACATCTTGTGTCTTGTGTTCTGTCCCTTGCATGATTTGAATGTTGCATGTTATCTCGCAGGGGGTAACAACTAGCGCAGAGCACCTGCCTTAATTCTGATCTTGGGACTGCCGCTCCCACGAACCTGAGGTGGGTTGACCATACCCGGACGCAGGGTCAGAAATGGTAGCAGTCTTCAAACTAGAGGGTTGCGAAACCCGATTAAAGGTTTGATCTGAACCACGGCATAGGGGGATGCCCATGACAGGTTACTGTTAGTCCCCTATACGGTGAGGAGCCTATCCTGGCTGAAACGTCGTGGTATGTAGTTTAATGTGGCTAGAGAGATTTGTACGCAGCTAATAACACGACGATCAAAACATACGACCAGAAGGTGATGACGCTTGACCTCGGACTGTGAAGACCAGTTGCCTGGAGATTTGTAGTTACGAATGTCAGGCAACCAATAATAGGAGCAGACTTGTTGCAACATTTTGGCCTAATAGTTGACCTGCGTCGAAAAATTTTGGTGGACGGCCAAACTAAATTAGTAGCTAACACTAAGCACACTAATGAAACCCATGCGACAATCACGGCAATTAAAGAAAACATGGAGTACCACGATCTACTGAAGGAATATGTCGATTTAACTGTTCCTTCAGTTCCGAGAAAAGTGACGGCTCATGGCATTTACCACCATATTCTGAAAAAAGGACCTCCAGTCGCCGAAAAGGCAAAACGCCTCACTCCCGAAAAGCTTTGTAAAGCAAAAGCAGAATTCGACTTCATGCGTCAACAAAGAATTTGTCAGCCATCACGCAGCCCGTGGGCAAGTCCATTGCATCTTGTCCCGAAGAAAACCGGCCAATGGAAGCCATGTGGAGATTATCGGCGTTTGAATGCGATCACTGTTCCGGACAAAAACCCGACCGTGACTTCGCTCATAAACTGATTGGGTGCACCGTATTTTCAACGCTGGATTTAATGCGAGCATACAATCAAATTCCCGTGGCTCCAGAAGATATTCCGAAGACGGCCGTTATAACACCATTCGGACTGTATAAATTCAAAGTGATGACGTTCGGCTTGTGCAACACGGCTCAGACCTTTCAACGCTACATCGATTATGCCCTACGAGGTCTGAACTTTTGCTACGCATGCATTGATGACATCCTCGTTGCTTCCAAGACACATGAGGAGCACCGCGAACACTTAAAAATCATTAGAATATGGACTGTTATGGACTGAATATGGACTGTTTATAAACGTAGGAAAATGTACGTTTGGAAAATCAACGATCGAGTATCTTGGCTATCTCATCGAACACCTCAGACCTCTTCCAGGAAGAGTTGAAACGATCCTCAACTTCAAGAAGCCGTCAACTATCATGGAACTGCGTAGATTCCTGGGAGCATTTAATTTTTAACGGAAATCGCCCAACAAATCTGCTGCTATTCAAGCGCCTCTCCATGAATTTCTCGTCGGTGCAGGAAGGAAGGATAAACGTCCGAGTGAATGGAATCAACGAGCGGATAAAGCCTTTGATGAGTGCAAGAAGCAAATCGCCAATGCTTGCTTAGTCATCCAATTGAAAGCGCACCGCTTGCGATTAAAACTGATGCGTCAGATACAGCGATGGGAGCAGTGCTGGAGCAGTTTTCTAACAATGTTTGGGAGCCTCTCGGGTTTTACTCGAAAAAGTTGCGTAGAAGCGCAATGCAAATGCAGCACGTATGATCGCGAACTACAGGCTATATACAGTGCAATAAAGTTCTTCCGAAACATGGTTGAAGGACGTCCACTTGTCATAAAAACGGATCACAAGGCAATCACATTTGTGTTCAACCAAAAAGTTGACAAGGCATCTCCTCGACAACTGAGACAACTGGACTTCATTGGACAATTCTCTACGAATATCTTCCACATCGCGGGACAAGGCAATGTAACAGCCGTAGCACTGCCTCGGATTAGCAGCATAGCAATGCCGGTTGCAGTAACTGTTGAAGACTTAGCGAAAGGAGTCAACTCAGGTGCCAACTCACAAGCTGGGACGCATCGATTGGCACTACCAGCTACGTGGATGTCGTCTGGTTGTCGTCTCTTTCTAAAAATATTACAATTCACTTTCGAGGTATTTGACAAATTCGATCAGAACTTCCGCACCCATCAGTCTTCGCTGAGTTAGCTAGCAAGGGTATAAATCACTTATACGTTCTAAGTGAAAATGGATAAATTGATCTACCAAAAACTTCTAGAATTCATAAATCTTACCAAAGGCAATTTGGAAAATAGGAGAAATTCAAGCTGAGAGCAATAATCATACCACGTAAATATAACCAGACGACATCCACTTAGCTGGTAGTGCCAATCGATGCGTCCCAGCCTGTGAGTTGGCACCTGACGAGAAGCGGCAGGGACGCGTGTTCGAAACCATCTTGAGCTCTTTCCACCTCTCTTTATAAAAATATTTAAACGCACTTGAGTTTTCCGACTTTCAAATCGGTTTTCCTAAAAATTGAATATCAGAAGCACAATTTCAAATATCACTGTCCATGGTGGGACTCTAACCTGGGGAGGTACTCCTACTAAATTAACTCCCAGAGTTCCTCCAAATGCTTTAATTATAATTCAAAGTTGTGATTTTTTTATTTTCCATTAAGAATTCGATGCAAAAGAAAAATTCCAAGCAAAGGTGTTGCATCGCTGCGAAATCTCATCTTATCTTTTGGAGCAGATTGTTCGCGCTCATAGTATGCTTCCGGGTATTTACAAGAATGACTAAACTAAATTACTGCTGGGAAAGTCTATTATACTCAAATGAAAACTTATGTCTCACGTCGGCACTAGATTGAAAATCGATTATATCAGTTCAATCTTATGTTCATCTCCCGTTCGAATAAACGTCCTGTCGTGGCGACTTGGCACACAAGTCTAGCCTAATGAATTTTCCTTAAGAGAAGATTGCCATTGATGAATTTTCAATTTTTTTTTCATTTTTTTTACAGATGAAGTCCCGACGATGAGTGAAGCGAACGTGACGTAACAGACGAGGGGCAGCGGAAAGGCAGCGACGTCTTAAGCTTCCTGGGGGCGGCGCTGGATACGTCATGCTGCCCTTGAGCTTGGGTGCTCCTCTTGCGATTATTTCTGTCATTGGTCTCTGTTTGAACGGCTACATTCTGCTCGTGCTAATTCTCACAAAGCAGGTAGGTACCATTTAATGGAGGTTTTTGTGATTGAGTATAAAATTGTAATAGTTATGGCCACGATTGTTACGGCAAGGGTGTAAATTGTTTATGGACATGATTTGAATCCTCAATGCGCTTCAGCCGAACATTCATTCGATTTTTGATGAAGCCAAGCATAAAAGAGCATTCCTAGCACGCCATGAAGCTGAACATTAATTCAAAATGTATTTTAACATTGCTAATAAATGTTCCAGCTCATAGTGATCCGAGACATAATGCCTGCGTGAATTGTATTGTGTTGAGTCTAAGCATTTATGAGTATCCTTTTTGACCTGCAGACATTCATCCATACATCGACCAGTGCATGTGATACACTTTACAGCAAATGGTTGTAGAAGGACTCGTATGATGGTCACTATGGAATTTTGCAATAAACGAGTTCACTGCCTTTGATGAACTCTTGGTTGGATTATTTTCAGCGGAACTGGGAATTTATTTACAAAGTTTTGGCGGGCTTGGAAAGTGGTTTGAGTGGCACATCACCATCTTCTTTGCAATATGCGGAATTCATGGCTTGATTTATCGATTTCCTTTCACTTCCATGTCAACAATGCTATTAAATCGTACTTTAATCCTTGAGGGTACGACGGTATGCTTCAGTATAGTGTGTACTGAAAATAAATGCAGTTGTAAGGCGCATATTCAATCCTTATTAGTCTCTACTCATTTTTTAGCGAATCACTTTATCTATTGATTTAAGAAGAAAACCAATAAAAGGACATTTCTGGTTTCTAAAATAAGGCGTTATTAACAATTCATTATCAAAATTTTCATATTTATCATCAAAAAACCGTTCATGCAGTTGGGCATATATTATTTAATGAACATTTTTGAAAAATATTCAGGCTTGTGTGGTTTGGAACGTCAATAGATAAATATTACTCATGAGCGTCAAAATATTATTTTTGTTTATTAAAGATCTTAATTGAATATGTCTTGAGAAATGTATTTAGAATGTATTGAGAAAACTGGTTATTAACCCCTGAACTACACACCTCCATCACGTGGCACGAAGTCTACATGGGTGCAAACGTGGTTTTCAAAATGTTGACGGTTTATAGCTTCTGTGTGGTTTAAAATTGTCTTTGTCGTCAAGCATATGACTAAGGAGTAACATTTCTCTACGGACTTCTAAACTTGCGAAACTATATAAGTACGTAGGGAAATTCGATGATTTCCGAACGAAACTTTTCTTAAAAATCTTTTGTGACTGAAAAATCGTATTTTTTCGTAAAATAGACATGGCAATCCATCTTTCCGGAAATAGATATTATCACTCATATGAAAAGACAAAAAGGATATATAATAATAAACGTGTTTAATATTTTTAACGTATGGATTTGGGTCCCTAAAAGATGATGTTTTATGATGTTTTCTTTTGATTTTCAGTGTTTAAGTTAAATTGATGCCTGATACACAGGTTTTCGTGACATTCTTTCAGGATATTGAGGAAAAATTATTATTCGATGCTGTTATGTCTACCGGAAAGTTCTTTTTCATAGATCATTTTCATTCCTTGGAAGATCATTTTCAATCCAATCAATGTCAAGTCAGACGCTATCGTGATAACATGGGTACAGAAAAAATACATTTACACTACTTTATTTTGTACGAATTCCAACAAGGGAGAAGTACTGCAGAAGCATGTCGCGATTAATGTGTGGAAAACCAGTAAACCATTCTTGGTCGATGATGATCAAGCGAGGACTTTCATATACCAAGATCCATTTTTGACAACATCGGAGATTGCAGAGAAGCTGAGTTCCACTCAACGAACCACTTCCACATTCGGAAGCTAGGATTGGTCTACAAAGATTCTATATAGATATCGCATCTCTTAAGTGCCTCATATAGGTGCCTCATCTCTTAAATCAGAAAATTTGTAAGATCGAGTCGTTGTATGTACATATCTGCTCTCTCGAAATAAAAACGGACCTTTTTTGGACCGGATGATAACTGGTGATGAAAAAAAGAGCATATTGCAAGCCCGAATATCCTGCCCTCTCAACTTTTAAATCGAGCCTGAACCTTGAGAAGAGAATGTTGTCTATGTGGGGACATATCCAAAGACCGATGTATTACGAGCTTTTGAAATCTAATGAAAAGTTTAATTCGAAGAGATACTGTTAACAAATATATGATTTAAATACAGCCTACCTATTAAAATAAAACATTCAAAAAATGGCATTAACAAGTTATCACCACGCTGGTAAGACGTCATAAAAAACAATAGAAAGTCTACTCTACAATAAATATTGCTAAATTTATGAAATTTTTTTATATTTTTTTCAATTCAAAAATCGGCAAAACTTCCGGTAGACCTAATATTTATGTGATCCACACAATTCCCAGCTTTTTTCACGTCACATATGCGACGAAGAAATTGCACAGGTGATTGAAAATGATTGAAAAATTGATTTGAAAATGATCGAATGTCCTATTCGTATTAAATCAGGCTCCACTCTGTTTGCTGACGGTTTTGACATTTTAAAATACTTATTTTCGATGTAAATTTCTCCATATTCCTACATCAATTCCTGCAACTGTATGACCCTAAATATCGGCACTGCTACGCCTTAACCAATTTGTAATTCAAAATTCACAAAAATGCACGTCGGGATACTTTTACAATGAAGGTTCGCAAAAATGTTTCGTTTCAAAATGTCTTGGAATTCAGCTTTAATTTTAATTTGGTTTATTTTCATCAACATTATAAAGAAGATTTTAAAAATAACCTCTATTTAACTGAAAACATTTATCGCAATGATAAATTGAGCTTTTTAAACCATCCACAAAAGTATCTTCTCAATGCACCTACTTATGGCACGTTTTAAGTCAGTTATCACGTTAGCACGTTTTAAGTCAGTTAAGTCAGATTAAATCAAACAAATTGTAGTAATTCGCCTCTCAAGATGTCACACTTGAGAGTTACAAGTTTATCCGAAATTCACCCCGCAAGTGTGACAATGCCGTTCGGACGAAACGCTGGCGGAAGGAAAAGCCACCACGACGAACGCGTGGTGAGATCCCGTTGCCGACAGGCGGTTTTGAGCTTGGGGAGTAGTGCGTGTTCGTGAAAGGAGAGAAGTGGATGTTCGGTGGCGAGTAAAGTGCCGTGAATTGTTAGTCAGTTGTCGAGGCCTGGTAGAGTGATAAAAATAAAGATTCGAAACAATAATTACCGGTGCAGCGTTGATCATCTACCGGATGAATTGGATTTCACATAACAGGTGTGGCGGGATTTTCCAGATCGGATAATGGGATATTCAGTAAGAGCACATTTTTGGGTTGACTCAAAAAACGCTTGGGGTTACACACCAAAATGAACAAACTACTATTCCATTGTGTCAGCGGAAGCAGGTTTCTATCATTGCTACTACAACTGTTTAAACACCCACTGGCTGCCGCTGCTACTGTTTAAGACTTTTCAACAATCCTCAGATTTTGAACATAACCTTCTTCTTGAATCTTCTCGTATCATATGTCACACGTGAACCTCCTATACAAGCAAGCAACAACGTGTAGGTTATAAGGATCGTGAGGGTGGACGATGACCATGGAACGATTCAGACCATTTTACACAGCGGCAAAGCTGCTTGAACACAATCGATGCTGTTTTGGATACATGCCATGATAACGTTCCAATGTACGTTTAGACCCAGTTCTCTACAAGGATCCCGTATCTTATTTGAGAAAAAAGTATCGACAAATCGAATTGGTGGGCAGCTAGCGTCTTATGTTTGTATTAAAAAAGGAATGATGCCTCCGAAATAAAAGTAAAATACAAGACAAGAATGTCCTCTTAGCCAAATTGATTCCTATTGATATCGTATTTTGTCCATTAGAGCAAAATGTAGTAAATGCCTGTCTCGTAAATTCATTCGTATTCCGATTTAAAATTTCGAGACGTGAGTGGCGTCATGCCTAGTTCTTCGCCATCTAAATGTTACTTTGTGTGTTTCTGTTCCGTTTAATAGAAAAATCAATTGTATAGTTGTGCCTGATTGAATTCTTTGTTGTGCGCCTTAAAAAGGTTGAAACTCAAAGTCATCCTATAAATGGTATTGGTACAAATGCAGTTACTAGGAGTAGATTTGACTAAGTATTGAAATTCATTTGGGTTTAAGTTCTCGCCAGCTTATGAATGCATTGGCTGTATCATTAGAATATGCCCAGTTACATTTTCATTTACAATTCACTAGGAGAAGTTTTTTGTATTAATTTTGTGCAGAAATGTATTTGAATTGATAAACGGATTTGAATTATATATAATTTAATTATTTAGTACAGTATAATTATTTTTTAAGTTTGTTTGAATAGAGAAATAAATTGTTAATTGGAAATCTATTCTTTCCTTCCATCGGACCTTCCTGTTTTCAGGAGGAAAGTGATGGCGCCAAGGTAAGCTAAAGGATGTAGGGTCACACAAGTGTTTCGCCGTTGCGAGGTGCAGTCGTTTGGAAATCCGGGTATTAATCCTGTTGTATTCGTGTGACAATTTGGAATTCGCTGTAGTTGTAGTAAAGTAGTTTATTTTCGGGCAGCGCAGAATACCCGTTAAACGATGCTAGATCATTGTTGTCGAGTTTTGGAATTTGTTTGAGTCAGAAAAAGATAACGTAGAGTAAAGTAATTTTCGAAATGAGGCATTCAGAAAATCGGGTTTTTCTGTGACTGGCTCAACAATGAAACCAGAGCGGAAGTTCACTCGGGTCCGAACCACGTCCGCGATTCTCGCCCCACAGCTAGTCCGCCAGCAGCTACCAACGTAGTGAACTTCCGAGTGGCCGAGTCGTTGACCATCAGGGTACCACTCGTTGTCACGTCTCTAGAACTTCACGTCCGGATGTCGCTGCGAGGTAGACTCGTCCTGCATTCGTCACCATGACGATTGCGGAGAAGAATCCATTACAGATGAGTGCTAGATCCGGAGAACAAGGAGGTATCAAAGCAATTCCCATCATAAATCCTTCAAAATATCCTTCGTATTTTTTGCGGATTGTGGTCTTGCATAATTATGTTGCAATAGCGGAGGCTAATGCACCTTTCCAGACAGCTTGTAGACAACTGCCTGTGGCAGTGGTGGCAGAGAGTAGCCTCTGTACTACTCTCTCTGTAGTCTCCGTACTCTTAAAGAGAGATGAAATCAGTGAGTCATAGTTTAGTTCTGCCCAGAATATCGAATGTTAAGCATGTATTTCTTATCATTATATCCAATATACTGAGTTTCAAACAAATGTCAAATGAGGAAAAAATCAAAATAGTGACATTTACTGTAGCAAGACTTTTTTCGCGTAAGATAGCAAGGAGGATAAGTTGCAACTAATCAACTGTGTAAGAATAATAAAAAAGATCGTTCTCAGGGATCTATACAGCGAAAGAAAGGAACTGGAAGGAAAAGGTAAACAGATGAGCGTTAAGATCGCATGATGATGAGATTTTCATTGAAAATCGCTTCGGAACTGCAAAAGAAGTAAGTCGAGAAACAAATGGCAGGTGATTGAGAGAAATAAGATTATGGGCAAAAAAACCAGCCAAAAAACCACTTCTTTACTAAAAATGAACCAATATCGCCAGAATTGAGCACAAAATTTTAAAATTTAGAAGAATTCTAAAATCAACACTTTTAGATCTGGCGGTGGCGCAAATGTAAGATGGCGGCCAAATGAAAGATTTGACGAATCCTGTACTATACAAATAGTGCAACATTCGGCAAATGTGATGGTATTGGGATGTTTTTTCTACTTTGGAATTGAACAAATACACTTCATAGATGGGACATAGATGTGATATGGGAGAGATGGATCTCATAGATGAAATTGTTGCAGTAAAAATTAAAAAATTGAAGAGAGTTTGATTTCTTCAATGAATTCTCATTTTTCAAGATGATTCTGCTTCATCAGTAGCGCGAAATTGGTAGCAGTTGTTAAAGAAAACGAGATTTCCGCGCTGCCATGGTCACGCAATAGTCCTGATTTAAACCCTATAGAAAAATGTGAATTATCATGAAAAATTAAAATAATATTCCAAAGCCTAAGAATGAAGATGAGCTGAGAAAGTCAATCAAAGATGTGGAATGAGGATATTAGTGACGAAATCATTAAAAAATTGATTGACTCCAAGCCAATCAGGATTAGGAACTATTAGGATTATTAATATTAGGAGCTTCCCTCAATATTAGGAACTTCCTTCGCCTGAAGCTGAGGTTTTTCCTCGAAGATGCTGGGGCGTTAAATAGAGTCTCTACTAGCCATTTTCTCTATTGACAAGGCACAAGCAAATTATTTGGGCTTATAGTATGTCTCCCTTATAATTGGTAAGCCGTTATTTGGTATGCCGTCTTCTTTGAATTTTTTTTGCTTGGTATAGGATCAATGATGATAGCAGTAAACTTAATCCCTTAAAATAACGTTAACAGTACATTGTTTGTAGTGCGCACAAAGTTATCGAACATTTTCAATAATTTGAATCCCTTTCAATGTTTTTCTTGAACCTTTAAAGATTAACAAGCCACTTGTTCACATTGTTCAATCATAAAAACACGATAAAGTTTCTATGCTTGCTTGCATTTTCTCATTTTCTTTGTTAAAACAGATGTCCTTTTGGCCATGTTTCTGATCATTTTGTTTTATCATTTCAATTCTATATGTTCCCCCTTTTCGCATATGATTGTGCATGGGTTTCATCTGAGGAGTCCCCTCAAGACTTTTGCCGAAGACAGATTGTAAATTACGTGGAAAGGGCAACTACGAGTTTTATTCTCATGTGATGGAGAATATCCTGTCGTCGTCACATGATTTCTCTGTGAAAACATTTAAAAAGTTTCATGGCAGTCCTGGGAGCAAAATGAGTGAATTTCGTTGATCGTCCTGTTCTAAAACACATGAAAAGCTTCAAGATGACCAACAAGCAGCTCACTTTTAAGCAATTGATAGATAATGTGGCTAGTTATCACATGGTTTTCATTTAAATGTAGAAATATTCGTGATAATTGCCAGTTACTTCAATTACACTGCCCGACAAAGGAATTGTTTCGGGCTCAAAAATGGCTAATTCTTACGTGGTTTCACGTGCTGAGTCCAAAAATAACCATAAAATGGACCAATTAGCTCGTGTTTCTGAGATAAATTGACATGTTATTTTCTAAAGGACAAATTTTGTTTTTAGGGGTTGCCATACCTGTTAAATGACAACTCATCAGCTGTTTTTTGTTTATAAACATCAAGTTGTTCATTGTTCCTGTTCTTGCTCATAGGTTATATTGTAGTGAGTGCTGATATTTGGATTTATTGGTGTTCTGAAAGTATAGGCTATGGACTGTTTTAATGTTTTGAAATGTTTTTGAAATTTTGAAATGTTGAAATGAATGAAATTGAAATGTTTTTGAACTTGCTAAATCAATATGCTATGAAAGTGTGTAAGATCAGTAAAAAATTTTTGTTACATATTCGGCGAAATAACATTTTCATCACAGAAACGGAACTTGACAACTCTTGTTAAAACGGCCTATCAGCATTATTTGGATGTGAAGGTAGGGGACCAGGATAAGTCCTGGGCTCCACATTTATGTTGTGATTCTTGCTCAGTTACTCTAAGAAAATGGCTGAGAAACAAAAAACAATGTATGGCTTTCGCTGCTCCTATAGTTTGACGGGAGCTTAAGATACACACTGACGATTGCTATTTTTGCTTGACTCCACCCATAAATGCAAGGTTGTTAATGAAGAAAATAAGAACTGTTAAATACCCTAATCTTCCGCTTGCTGGACCCATCCCACATTCGGACACTCTACCAGTTCCAACACCACCTCAAAACTATGAATCGGAACTAGTCAGAACTTGCCACGCCTTCTACATGGCATTACTCTGATTTTGAGATAAAAGACGATAAGTCGCACAGACTGACACAACCGGAATTAAATGATCTCGTTCGGGACGTAAATTTGTCCCAGGATAAGGCAGAACTTCTAGGCTCAAGACTACAAAAATGGAATCTTCTCCAACCGGATGTCAAGGTCTCACATTACACAAAATGTAATCGAGATCTGCTTCCATGTTTGTGAAGAATGGAAATCTTGTTGCTTGCTGCGACATAAATGGTTTGATGAAATATCTAAATTGTTATCACAATCTAACAGAGTGGAGGCTATTCATAGACTCCTCCAAGTTTAGTTGGAAACCTGTTTTACTTCACAATGGTAACCTGTTTCCTTCTGTTCCTGTTGGCCATGCAGTTCATATGCAGGAGACGAATGCAATTATGAAAGCCCTCCTCGAGTCTATTAATTATGCTAAACATAAGTGGAGAATCTGTGGTGATCTGAAAGTGATTGCTCTACTTTTAGGAATGCAATTGGGGTACACTGAACACTGTCATTTTTTATGCATGTGGAACAGTAAGGATAGGAAATCTAATTATGTAAAATCTAACTGGCCAGCAAGAAATCTGAACATTGCAGAGAAAAATGTTGTCGCCGAGTCTCTGATAGACACAAAAGAGGTGCTTCTTCCTTCCTTGCACATAAAGCAGGGTCTGATGAAAAATATCCAAGGGAATGAATAAAGAAGGACAAGCCTTCGAGTACTTGAGAGACAAATTTCCTACGTTAAGTTACGCAAAGGTAAAAGGCATTTCCGTTTAACCACAAATTCGTCTACTTTTGAAGGGTGTTGAGTTTGACAGAGTTTAACAGAAGAAGGGAATGAAAAGAAAACATGGGTTGCTCTTCAATGACTTATTAAGGGTTTTTTGGGCAAAAACGAGGTGATAACTATAGAAGCCTTGTACAAGTAGTTCTGCAAACATATCAGTAACTCGGCTGCAACATGTCTCTAAAAATATATTTCCTCCATTCCAATCCTGAATTTTTCCCTCCTGGTCGTGAAGCTGTCGGTGACGAACATGAAGAGAGATTCCATCAGAATATTTCTAGAATGGAACGAAGATACCAGGGCCGCTGGAATGAAGCTATGCTTGGGGATTACTGCTGCTTGCAGAGATGCACCTAAAGTAAATTACAAGAGGCAAGCCAAAAGAAAGCGATCTCATGAAGCATTCACATGAACTTTCAGTCTTAATGAAGTGCTCAGTATTTTTTACACTAATTTAAGATTTTTGTAATGTAATTGACCATAAAAAATAAATTAAATTTAAATATTGTTGAAATAATAAGTAAAAAATTATATATTTTTCTTAGATCGTAGATTAATAAGTTCGTAGAATAATTTGTTTTTCTCATCCCAAAATTAGTAGGAAATTACCAGACGAAAGATAGAAACATAAATAAAACATTTTGTGGAGCCGTGTTATTAGTAAATATCGTTTCGTTTTATTAGATTAAAATAATATTTCCTCCTTTATTACTCCTTAATTCACAAGATTAACCTCATCAAACGCAATTCAAATCCCTTTTTTAAGTTTCGTCTTGGTCTTCATTCTTTTGCTTATGCCCTCCTGTTTTCTCTTTGTATATATATAACAAGTGTTACAACCCAGGTTCGGATTTGTATTGTGGTGACGTATTTTAGAACTCTTTTCAAAATAAGGAGTTTTCGAACCTGAAAATCAACTACCTCGTCTTTATTAATTCATTTGTTCGCATATTCGTTTCCATGATCATCTTCCAAGATTATGTCCACCCTGCACGAGTTTCCCATAGAGGAGAGGGTCATATTTGGTAGGTAGGTCGCATATTTGAAAACCTAAAATTCCGCATATTTGCAAACCTAAAATTCCCCTTTGTCGCACTGCCTTCAGCATACCGTATTATGTATGTTTGACATACAGAATAGTTAGTGCTCTTTATTGACACTCCAAACAGTTGACAGTACGAACTTAATGGCTATGTAACATTTAACAGTATTTAGATGTAAAATAAAATTTGATGGTTTGAATTTGTTTTAAGCATACACTAAGTTTTTTTTGGCTAGTCAGAAAATACCATTTTCTTTTACGACTTGTTTGGTGAGAAAGTTTAAGACATAAATTACTTTCACACGTATGTAACTTAAATCCAAAAATAATCCTATCTCTAATCCTATTCGTATCTATCATTAAATCTAAATTTTTGCCTATTCTTATAATTTACCTCGATTAATGAATAGCTATAACCATTTAAAGTTTAGCTTTTATGTGGTTTGTTTTGATCTGAGGTAGTGCTAAGCAAGGGTTGTCTATACTCCTCTCCCGTCGTCCTCATCAGTAGCTTCCCGCGAGGATCGACGTTCCTGTCGCTTGGACTTAGGTAGAAATTTGAATGGATAGAAATTAGCTTATCACTATGTTTATTGATTAATCAAAGAATTTCTTTGGGACTGGCTTACTTTTTGCTTAATTATTTACATTAGTTATTAGATTTAGGTACTTGAATTCGAAATTGTAATAAATTCTTACAATTGGATTTTTTCGACAGTCGGAGATATTGTTAGCCAAACAGGAAATATGTAGGTGATGATCGGTCTGATAAGTGCTTTGTACATTAGTATTTTCACCTTCGGACCTACAAGTTTCAAGAAGAGGAGGGAAGAAATCAAAGCAGCTGCTCCTTTTTATTTTTTATAGCGTTTTCTTGGCGTGTGTCAATGATTTCAGGCTATTAAAGGAATGAATTCCAAGATGTATAGTATGGTCCTTGAGAGGAATTAGTTTGCCTTCGATCAGAGTTTAAAGATATCTACTATGGGACAGTTTATGTCTTCAAACCGGTGTCCTTTGCCACTGGTGTTTTGGAAGCGATGTTGTTCACATTACACTTACTAGCTGTGTGCAAGCTAAGTTGGAAGGGTATTAGTGTCATTGAGTAGGATGTCGTCAGCGTATACGATCTAGTCCGAGTTAGTGCTATTTGATCTTTGGATATCATGGAGGAAGAAATTGAATAGGAAGGGGCCAAGGATAGAACCCTGGGGAACCCCATAGTGCACTGCGATGGAATTTAAAGTAAGATTTCCTACACTAATTTGCGAAGTGCTTTTTTATAGGAAGCTATAAAAGATTTTAAGGGAGACGACTGGACATGACAACATTTTCAATTTCAACTTGATCCCATTGATCAACTGCGCACTCTTTCCCCTGCAAATTTTTGGTGACTATACTATGCTACAACACTTATGCTTGCTCTGTAGACCAATTTTGCTTAAATCTAAACTAGAAATTTCGAGTTTGAAGAAAGTAGTTATTAAATCTTCGAAGAAAAATCTCTTCTGAGATTTCACCCAGACTGGCTAGTAAAGAAATAGACCGGAAGTTTTTTTTCCTGCCATTGCATTTGGGCTTTAGAATAGGAACTACTCTGCTATTATTCCATGGCTGGGAAAAGTAACCCTTATTCGAACCACTATGATTGTCAGGCAAGGAGATGACTATGCCACTCGTTTTGAGGGCTTTGTTATGGAGGCTTTCAGTAAAGATATCTTCAGCTTTCTTTTTCATAGTCCAAAAGTTACCAAAAATGGTTACCGTGGCGAAGTTACTTTATTTGAACTGGAGATTAAATAAGGTAGGATCGTATATATTCTTCAGTTCGAAGCTGAATTTCGCGTGTTGGACTTATTGTTCAGAGCTAAAGGTGTCTTAGTTATCCCAAACATTATTTTCTCGCAGTCTAGGATCATTATTGGGGTGTTATTTGAAACACTCATGCCCCTGATATATTTTATATTTTAAATACAACTGATGTTATGATGTACTGTAACTGATGTAAGTGTATGTAATTAATTATATTATAATTGATGTATTTGTGGATTTGATACATTAAGGGAATCTGTATTTTAAATTTCAAATGCACCTCTTTTGTTCATTTTTACCTTCTATGGAAAATGTGTTTTCACCAAAATACTATCAATATATTATCAAAATCTTTGTTTGTTGACTGAGACACCGATATCTGGACACCGGTTTCCGGAAAGGAACATGCAGGTCTTTTAAATCAGTTATATCGGATATTGTTGCTGATTTATGTGTGTCTATTTCGGAGTAGGATCTAATTTTCTGGTGGCAAATTCGGAGGAGCGTTTGAAAGGATATCGTTTTCCAGTAAATAATTTGGAAAAGGTCAAAGAGACCTTTTCGGAGGTATAAACAATCTATTACATTCTGACGATTATTGTGGGTGGGACAAGTTGGCATTGAAAAACTAGTTCTGATATACTGATATACTAGATAAAACTGATATATTCAAGTCAAGCCCGTGGTGGTCAGACCGTGGAGCAAATGTGGCAAATGTATACGGATTTATGCGACCGAAGAGTGGATCGAATGAAATCATAAAATTGTCTCATTATGAGCGACGTCTTGGGAATTTCAAGATACCTGCGTTTATAACAGTGGTTGTGAATAACGAACTCACGTGGAGCCATTCTAATAGGGCTTTCTCCTGGGTTATAAGTGGGATCGCCCCAAAGCTCGTATCTGACATTCAGGTCACCTCTCATCAGAAATCGGTCGTGGGATGCAGCAGTTGCAACTATCTGATTGAGGGTAGATATGATAAGGGTATCTAGGATACACAGAAAATATACAGGGGCTATTACGACTTTCGCTGTGCAGTACCGCTTAGGTACTCGAAACGCAGCCTTGTTCGCAGGGAATTCGATGATGTTCTCATCATCAAATTCGGCGCCCTTACGAGCATTGTTACACAGTACATCCTAATTTTCAATGCGCATTCAAGAAGATTCTCGTTCAAAAGAAGGATGTCGGATTGGAAGAATTTGATCAAATCAAGTCCAAATATTCTCTTGTCATGTGATACTACGGAATTTATATTAAGGGAAAGAATTATTACCCTAATTTCCACCATAGAGCTTAAAAAAGTAATTTGACTTATGTTGATCAACATAGAGTGGGAGTGAATTTATAAAGTGAGTGAATTTATAAAATAGACGGAATAAAAGGATTTTCGAAGACAATTCACAGGGAGATATGCCGAACCAGTCGTTTGTTATTCGGTGTAGGTATTTCATGTGATTAAGTGTCAGTGGAATCTGTGGTGCTCTAGGGATTGCATTTCTTGTTATTTGCGAGTGAGTAGCAGTGAAGATGGTGAAAGGAATATGCTCTAGGGTATTGGAGAATAGGGCGCTACGCTGATGAATTTGATGTGGGGTGTACTCTGGAATAAAAGCTGCTCTTCTTTCCGGACACCTAGAAAAGTTTGCACGATGACAATGTGTTTTGCAGATTGTACAAAATGGGGCTAATTCAGGTTTCTCCTTTGTTTTTCGGGGACATTTCTGTGGCATATGCTCATTCCCGTATGCTACACAGCGAGGGTTGAAGCCGCAGTTTGTAGACAAATTTTCGAATTACTGGCAACGATAGCACGATACAAGATACCCAGGTCAACCCTTGCTGCAACGCGTAGCGTAATAGTGCGTTTTAGTGTGTAATGCGTAGTGCATTTCAGTCACCTAATTCAGAATAAGACAGGGCCTAGTTTGTTCGCCCTTGACCATAACTTTTTTTACGGGAATACAGCTTCGATCTTTCACTTTGGAAGTTGGCTTTTAATGTCCTCGCGAACATTCAAAAAAAAATTCCCAAAAAGTCTGGGCCTATATTATTGAACCTTCTACTTTGTTTCCTTTTCCGGTGAAAGAATATCCAACGGCTGAAGTAGTTTTCTTTAAGTAAGCAATATATTCATGTACCTTGCATTAATCCACTCCGATTTTAATCGAGCGTCGGTCAATCTCTTGATTCAATCTTCTGAGATATATCGGTCTACAATATCTTCTAGCACAGTTGCTTTAACGTACTCCACAGAAATTGTGGCGTACCATACTTTCTATGTTGAAGCGTTGATAACGCTAAAGTCATTGTTATACAATAAACTAAAGGGATCAACATTGGGAACAAGGTAGTAATGAGTGGGCACTGGGGTTCCTGTTTGGCTACTAATTTTCCTTTAGCTTATACAAATTCATTTAACGTAACTCTCAATTAGGTGGACATCATTTGTGAAGTACAATGTTCTCCGTCTGTTTTACGTAAGGCGGGAGTTCCTTTAAGGCCGCATTGGTCCGCGGTTGATCCATCGCCATTTTTCTATTACATTTCAATCCTTGGAAGCTGTGTGGAACATTTGCCCACAATGCGAATTCGATTTTGATTTTTCCCGCAGGTTTTGGACTCAGATGTCAAATGATATTATGGCTGAAATAGTTCAAAGCATATAAGCTCCTTTGAACGAAATCTTCTATCAGCTCGGGGGACAGCTTTTAAGCTGTTGCTTCGGTTATACGTGGGCCGGACAAGGAGTTCAGTTCAGTTTCCCGCTCAAAACACTTTCCATACTGTCCTAGCCTTACCCTGACTTGGGACCATTTTTTAGTGGAAGAGGAACTGATTTTAGATTATCTTTTAATATTTTGTCCGGCAATGAGGATAACGAGAGTGTGAGGAATTTTACATCTCTTTGTAACTTGAGTTACATTGGTTGTAAGTAGTATTCTAAGCAGCGAAGGAATTGTACTCTTCTTGTTCACATTGGCTTGTAATGTTTCGTGGTGTGTAGAGGAGACTTCCAACTACACATCCTTAAACGCAAAAATTTAATTATATTTCAATTCTATTAATCAGTTATGGTACCGAGGGCCGAAATTTGGGGAAGAAATTGCAGTGATGGTCATTGTAGAAGCATTTTATGAGAGACAAAATGGTCTCTTTATCTAAAAAAGAATCTGGGAACTCGAGAAGGGATTGATTGGACTGAGTTATAATTTTAGCGTTCAATTTTAAATAAATCACCTTTTACTTTTAAACACTCTACTCTCAAGAATTTATGTTTTCTGTTTGATTTCAAACGTATAATTTTTGGGTCAAATGCGAATTTGGTATCGTAAAATATTAGTGGGGTGATTTAATTAAAAACAGAAAATAAATACAAACGTCTTGTGATGAATTGAAAATAATTCCCAGGAGAGAATAACAGCTGGTTTCATAAAAACATTGCATCATATCTCGATATGTATCCCTCAAATATTTGACTAAAAGCTAATTAAAAGAACGATTTTCACAATTCTAGCCTTGGCAAACAAGAAACCAATTATTAAAACTTCCGTTTGAAAAACTTAGAGCTTTGGGAAATTTCTAAAGATTAATGGCTCTCTTATTTTATGTGAAGACCACCGAAATGTTGTTGGAAAACGTGCTGCGATGCAGATATATTGATTTCTTACAGCCAGCAATAGTAGGCCTTCCCATTGGAAGCCCAATATGAGCAACATTGATCGGCATGGATTGTTTGATGGTGCCTTTTTATATTGGCGCATTAGTTAGAATCTCTTGACCCAGAAATTCCAAATCGACAATCTCATGCGGTTCATTCCACCATTAGTGCATTAGACGGCCTAATTTGCAAGAAGTTCTAATCAATGTTGCATGCTTGGCTGAGTTTTCATTTGGTGTTATGTGAAAAGTCGCCCAGCTTTGATACACTTGGTGGCTTCGATTAGTTTTATCAAGCGCTGTGGCAAGCAAGTGGCTGAATAACTCCCATTGCCATCCTCATCATACCAACTCCTGTTTGGAAAAGTTAACTTCAGTTCAAACAGCAACCGATAATAGAGTTAAAAATTAATTTTCTTATCTGTGTGAACCTTGAAATAACCTGACGTATTGTGGTGAAGAAAATGTGTCTCCTTGCCTTACTAGTCAGTAACGTCTTGCTGCAATAATCGATTTTCTAGTATTTGGTTTGTTCTATTTGTATACTTGTGTATGTGTGGTAGATCCCAAGTGGAATCGCTGAGAAGCCATCATGGTCTTTGTTGCTTGATTCTCGACTTTCTTACCGACAGCAGCGATGGAAAAGGATATTAAATTATGTTGTGCACTATTTCTAGGCTTGCAAGCAACTTTTATTCGCTTTGTAGTAACCCATTTATCTTCATTTTGTTTGAGGGAAAAATGGACAATTGAATTGTTTGCTAGGAAATTGTAATGTGATTGCAAGACATCTGCCTTCGTATTTCAAATATAATTAATTTTGAATGGAAGCAAAGTTCTTGTTACTGACCAAACATATACACCATGTTACATGAGGGCGGTCAATTATGTGTCGGTTGTTCTCTTGAGCAAAGCAACAAAGGGATAAGCTGCCGTTGATTTCCTATTGTATGTCTGTTGTTTTCCTAATAGAAAACTGCTTCGGGCTTATTACTCAGAAAAATATATCCTGTAACGTAATGACATATATAATGCTTTTCTGCTTTTTTTCCTGACTGAATAATATTGCGTGGGAAGAAAATATTCCACTCCTTTTTATTAATTTGCTTTCAGGAAATGGTTGTTTGTGTTAACTAATAAATGATTTCAGTCGAATTTCATTTATTTAACAGAAATCGAATATTCCGGGCTTCACTGTTACACTTACCCAAATCGATCCCACAATATACAAATCACACACATTGAATTAATACAAACAAAGTAAACACAATTATTTTGAATTAAAGTTTGTAAAAAAAGTAGGCATTAATATTTTGAATTGAATTAAAGTAAACAAAGCAGGCATTACTATTTTGAATTGAATTAAATTAAACCAAGTAGGCAATGAGTGATATAAATAGTAGTGATATTGTCTTAAAGAAGAAGAGTTCTTTATAGATATATTATTTATTACAGAGTTATTTTTGAATACCGTATACAATATAAATTGTACACCGTGAATATAAGAAATATAAATTAATAAATTTGGTGTAATTAAATGCAACAAGAGTTTTATTGATCTCTCCGTCTAAGAAACATAAAAGGCGCAGTCAGTAGGATGCGCTAAGTGAAAGTTCGCGTGATTTTTTAAAATCTTTAAGGCGTGTCGACGTCGCGTCCGCAAAAATAAAAACGTGGATAAGAATCCATTTTTGTATCGCCGACGCAAAGAAAGTTGTTTCTAAGAAGAAATAGCCTCTGCCCTTTAAAAACAAAAAGTGAATAAAAGAAATATATAAATAGTGAAAAACAAAAAAAGGGAAGAAATAACAAAAAAAAGTACGACCCACAAATCGAAACCCGGCAGTGTCCTATAAAAACAAAAACAAAAAGCGAGTGAAATGTCACGATAGTGAAAAAAATGAATGAGAAAAAAAAGAAACAGTGGAAAACTTATTCAAAAAAAAAACAAAAGAGGAGTGCAATATTCCCAGAAAGAATAGGATTGTTCCTGCAAGAAGAAGCAGAAAATAAAAACGAATATCAAGTATCATAATCTTAAATTAGATTTTTCAAATTTTAACAAAAATATTACATTTTGAATACAGAATATTGATTTATTTTTTAATGTGCTTTCATAGTGTTTGACTTTCCTGGGGCTTAATAACTTTTATGTATTGATAGATATCTTTTATTTAGAACAGACAATATTTCAAAAATTTTGTAAATTTATGAGTGTTTGTGTACGACCTTTGTTATAAGGGTGGTTTGGATCGAGAATTAACATAATTATCAAATTTACAGACCTTCATCAACTTGGTTGAAAGGATTAATCCAATGCTTCAAGCTTTTAACGAAGCATCACAACTTCTATTCAGCAATATTATCAAAAGTAAGCTGAAAGGTAGAGCAAAAGAAATTCTTGAAATAAATTGTCATGCCACACTTTGACAGGATATTAAGCAAGTCCTCCAAAATAATTTTGGCGATCGCCTCAGCGTAGACGAACTTTACGACAATCTACGCGGCACAATTTTTAAAACAAATACGCTAGATTTCTATAACGAAATCGAAAGTAACTTGAGGAGACTCAACAACAAAACTTTAGTTGTTTTAAGTGCGGGTAATACCACAAACGAGTGCGCCCGTAATAACATGAGAACGGCCCTTAACATCTTTAAAAATAAAATCCCTGAACCCATGAAGACTATCCTTTTCTGTCGAAATCCTGAAAGTCTTGAAAAAGCTATGGATATTTTATTTGTAGTGGGCTACGCCTATTATGGATTTAAGGGGCAAATTCATCAACCTAACAGACAAAACAACGGAAAAAGGACACACAGACCCGTCAACCAAACTCAAAATAATAACTTTAATAATAGAACACATAATAATAGTAATTCTAGGATAAGTAATAACGATAATCATAGATTTAGAAATAGTAATCATACCAATAATAACCACAGTAGACCTAATAATAACAGTTATCACGATAATAGTGATAACAATAGGTTCCACAACAATCATTACAATAATGGATTTAATAATAATAATTATAATAAGTCTAACAACAATTATAGCGGTAACCATAATAACCAACAAAACAGACAAAGGAATCGCAACCAATGGAACGACGCATATAGTCCCCATAACTTAAATCAATATGAAAATCTAAATAACCCTCTATATTTTGAGAGGCAGCCAACTCCTGAACCCATGGATATTAATAAAAACGAGACCGCAGAAAATTTTCGGCTACAGGCCTCGGACGAAAACTTCCTCATATGAACCTCAAATCAAATTCCAAAACTCTGAAATTCATTATTGATACAAAAGCTGCACACTCCATCATAAACCCAGGTATCTGCCATCCCAAGTGGAAAATAAACACACCCAGTATCTATCTGAAAACCCTACAACATATGATCAATATAACTGAAAAAGTACAAATTCCTCCCTTTGAAGAGCTAGGTGATAGTACTCATTAAATATAATTATTCATATGTCAATTCCATGAACTATATGATGGAATTGTAGGAAACAATATACTAAGCCAACTCAACGTAACCATCGATTACAAGATCCAACTTTTACGTTCTGGGGACAAAGCGGTCCCAATACTCTTCGAAAAACAAGAAGAAGATCAATATTGTCCGGATTATATGACCGGATTATATGAAGTATCCGTGCCTGTCAATCACGAAAGTTGCTTGGTACATTTTCCAGGAAAGACCTCCAAACATGGGAAGGTCCACCTAGAGGAAGGTATCTATGACGTAAAAGACTCTCGGACTCTTAGGATTTAGGACTCCCGTCCTAATAAAGATATTAGGCGACGGCCCTATTCAGGTCAAATTTGGACCCCAAGAGATTACACCCGTAAACCTTCAAAATTTCAATATAATAGAAAGTAAATCGAAATGGTCCAACTCCATCTTAAATGAAATTAGAATGGACCATCTTAACGAGGAAGAAAAACAGCAATTAATACCGATGGTCAGGAAATTTGCTGATATATTCTATGACGAAAAGCCAGATTTAACCTTCACTAATGCCATCAACCATGAAATCAGGACAGAAAATAATCTACCAATAGTTGCAAAAACATACCGATACCCGTACATTCATAAGGATGAAGTACGAAAACAAATCCAAGAAATGTTACAAAAGAATATCATAAAACCAAGCGAATCTCCCTATTCCGCACCAGTATGGATTGTGCCAAAAAAAATAGATGCAAGTGGAAAACAAAAATGGAGACTTGTTATTGATTATCGTAAACTTAATGAAGTAACAGTCGACGACAAGTACCCTATTCCCAATATTGATGAAATCCTGGAAAAACTTGGAAGAAGCCAATACTTTTCCACGCTAGATTTAGCGAAGAGTTTTTTTCAAATAGAAATAATGGATAAAGATATCCATAAAACCGCCTTTAACGTCAAGGGTGGACATTACGAATTCCTACGAATGCCATTCAGACTGAAAACAGCCCCTGCAACCATTCAACGTCTAATGAATAATATTCTTTCAGATTATACAAACAAGATATGCCTAGTCTATTTAGATGACGTCATTATATTCTCAACTTCATTGCAAGAACACGTAGATTCACTATACAAGATTATTAACAGATTCCGAGAAACCAACTTTAAAGTTCAGTTGGATAAATCCGAATTCTTTAAACATGAAACTGCTTTTCTGGGACATATCGTTACAAGAGAGGGATTAAAACTCAACCCACAAAAAGTGGAATGTGTACACAAATTACCCATACCAAAGATCCCGAAACAAATAAAACAATTTCTCGGTCTAGCTGGTTATTATAGGAAATTTATTAAGGATTACTCCCAAACCATCGAACCGATGACTAATTATCTGAAAAAAGATGCAAAATTAAACTGTTCAGACTCAGAATACATTCGAGCTTTCGAAATCATAAAAACTCTTCTTACTAATGAACCCACCTTAGCCTATCCAGAGTTCGATAAAACTTTCGTTTTGACAACCGATGCAAGCAAATACGCACTTGGTGCCGTACTTTCCCAAGAAGGACGACCAATAAGCTACGCAAGCTGCACCCTAAGCAAACATGAAAACAACTAAAGTAAAAAAGGAAAGGATTTTTGACAAGAATAGAACTTTAATCCATGCAAAGCAATTATATGAACCCGACACCATTATCCACTTTAACCACCATTATCCACATTTTGTTGAAAATGAAGAATTCTTTCAAATCATACTTTCTTCTTTCAGTAATAATTTCATAACCAACGGTAAATTCAGAATTATCAGATGTAATGTCCTACTAGAAGATATAAGAGACGAAGAAAAATTAGCAAAAGTTATCGAATAAGAAGATTTGCGAAATAACCATCGTGGCATAGAAGAAGTTTCAAGAGAACTTAAAACAAAATACTATTGCCCAAAACTTTTTGACAGAATCACAAGTTTCATAATCAATTGTGAAATTTGCAACTGCAAAATACATTGCAAAATACGTTCAAAATCCACCTAAACCCTTAATTAAATTTACCGAGACCCCACAAAAACCTGGTGAAATTATCCATGTAGATGTATTCTACACACTCGAAAAACTATTATTTTTAACGATAATAGATAAGTTTTCCGAAACATACTTGCGCAATAAAGATCCTCGCAAGAACTTGGAACGAGTTCAAAAGAGGATTAGCGTATTATTTCAGCCAATTTGGCACCGTCAAAAAGTTAATAGTTGATAATGAACTGGGATTCAAAGCCATTCCTTTGAGAGATTTCCTTACGAACGAAAATGTGGAAATTCACTATACTTCTAGCACTACCCATACTTCTAATGCAGACATAGAAAGACTGCATACTACAATAAATGAACACATACGATTATTAAAGCATGATTACCTTAACAAGCAGGGTATGGTTGAAGAGAAAATACTTAAAATTATATCATTCTACAACAACACGATTCACTCTACCACAAATAAAAGGCCAATAGACTTCATTAATGGGAAAATACATCAAGACGAATACAATTCCATACACGATATGATCATCCAGAAATAACAGAAAGTTATCAATCAATTGAAACAAACCAGATCTAATAATGAAATTAATGCTGGATTTAATTTAATTAAAGAAACTAGAGGAGGATAAAATCACTCCAAATTTAGAACAATCAACGCGAGAAAGTTAGATGAAGAGCATATAATCGACCTTGAAAATCAAATACTTCCGAACTCACATTGAAAGTAACAAGAAAAGCCATCCAACAATTAACGCTACAAGAAAGATGAAAATTAAAAATCACCCTTCAACTTCGCGTCCCCCAGCCCATGACCAAAACACATAAAATATATATTCTCATATCTCTTTCAGAAATGACTCTACTACTTATGATAACCTTCTGCACAACGACACAAACATACTGACCAAGACAGAACTAGAGTTCTTAGAGACTTCGACAAATACTTACCTATAAAAACGGTTGTTTCGTCAATTGATAAAATTATCAAAATCATTTTACCAATACCAAAATTTTCAAAGGAAACCCTTTCGAAAGTTACTCACAAACCGATCCCAACCATCCAGAGTAGGTCATTAATACCAATACAATAATAATAAGCCCTACAATCAAATTTATAATGTAAATAAGAGATCGATATAACTTTCGCTTACTTTTTGATCCATTTCTAGAAAAGAATTTTTTATAAAAATAATTAGTTTGCTGTTATGTAGATCAATATAATTTTTCTTTATATTACATACGCGTTTCGCTGAACTAATCAGCATTATCAAGTGTATTAACAATTTTGGACTTAAGTCTACCTTTAATATCCTTTAAAATTATGAATCAAAACAGGAAAGAAGGTAATTATGCTAATGCATCAAAAAGGGAAGATTTAAATATGTTGACAAAATCATTAATTCTAAGGTGTTTATGAATTTCCAGTGCTTCTAAAATATTTAGTTTATGGGATTTAGATAAATTATGGAGGATTTATAAATTTTCAATTGAAGGGAATTCATGGTTGGTTTCCAGGAAGTGATCGACTCAATTGTTAAAAATATAACAAAAAGAAGACAAAAACAAACAACATAATAAGCTTGAGTTCTGATATTATAATTATTGTTATAGTAATATTACCATTGATTATGATGTAGGGGAGAGTGCCCACTTAAAAAGAAAAGAAAATATCCATGATGAAAAATCGTTTTCTTGCATATAAACCGGTCCCAGGGACCACGCGTTATAGCCAAAAGGTCAAGTGTTTGATGTGGTCGTGGAAAATTTTAGAACGTCAATCGTAGAATTGACGGCGCACGTGTGACATCGCACGACGATTTTGCTGTTCAACTTTCTTTTATAAAAACTGCAATTGAAGTTCGTGAATAGAGCAGGTGAGTTATTATTGTTGATTAGAGATCAAGTAACAATAACCAATGAAGCTCACTTTGTTTAGGCATATTTTTCTAATTTTTTCCTCAATAACAAAAAAAACCGGACAAAACAATGTTATTTCAGTATGTCGCAGTAGAAAATACAAATTTTTGCTCATCGTACAAAAATGACATATGAACTTCTGAAACTTCTAAACTTCCGAAAAATGTAGAGAATTTTAAAAAGTTTAATTTAAACGTGTTTCAATACTAAACAATTTTTTGAATATTTTCATAGCATTTATGAATTTCGTTACATTTTGCGGTACATATAAAAAATGTTAAACATTTTCGACAATTTCAGAAGTTTTGGTAGATCAATTTTTCTATTTTCACTTAGAACTTATAAGTGATTTATATTACCCTTGCTAAGCTAACTCAGCGAAGACTCATGGGTGCGGAAGTTCTGATCAAATGTTTCGAGTACCTCGATAGTGAATTTAATATTGAGAAAGGTGGAAAGAGCTCAAGCTGGTTTCGAACACGCGTACCCTGCCGCTTCTCGTCAGGTGCCAACTCACAGGCCGGGACGCATCGATTGGCACTACCAAAAAAAATTGATCTGCCAAAACTTCTGAAATTGATAAAGCCAGACCAAAGGCAATTTGGAACATAGGAGAAGTTCAAAGCTGTAGTGCAATATTCATAACTAGTAAATAGCCAGTCGACATCCACCTAAGCTGGTAGTGCCAATCGATGCGTCCCGACCTGTGAGTTGGCACCTGACGAGAAGCGGCAGGGACGCGTGTTCGAAACCAGCTTGAGCTCTTTCCATTTTTCTCAATATTTTCGACAATTTGGCAAACTTTTGAATGATTATGAAACATTAAATGAATGAAAAATGAAGGAAAATTGCATTTTATTTCGTATTCAACGAAGAGCAAGAAAAGATGTTGCATGAGTACCTCAAATTGAGCTGCAACTTATATTTTGGACTATCGACCGTCGATCTACGTCATTTGGCTTTCGAATTCTCTGAACGATTAGAGCTGCCTGTACCTAAGTCGTGGACCGAAAATAGAAAAGCGGGGAAAGATTGGTTCTGTGGTATTATGAAACGGAATCCCACTTTATCACTCAGGAAGCCAGAAGCTACAAGTCTCGCAAGGGTATCAAGCTTCAACAGAGTGAATGTCTGCAATTTCTTCGATAATCTGAAAAAGGTGATACAGCGTTCCACAATTCCACCTGGGAGACTTTGGAATATGGATGAAAGTGGTGTCACAACGGTCCAGGTACCAGACCGGGTCATTGCTCAACGTGGCACAAAGCAAATCGGTCGTGTTACTTCGGCTGAACCAGGTACGCTTGTAAATACAGCTCTGGCTGTGTCAACGGCAGGTCAATCTTTGCCCCCTTTTTTCATTTTTCCCCGGAAAAATTTTCGTTCTCATTTTTTGAACGGTGGACCAGTTGGCTCCGAAGGCACAGCGAACCCCTGTGGATGAATGGATGCAGAACACTTTCTTGAATTTTTACAATTTTTCAAAAAAATGTCCGTCTTTCTCCCGAATCCCCAAATTTGCTTATTTTGGACAATCACAACTCTCATTTGTCCATTGAAACACTGGATTTTTGCAAAGAAAATGGGATTGTTCTCCTCACTCTCCCACCGCACTGCTCGCATAAATTGCAGCCTCTTGATCGTACTGTTTTTGGGCCTTTAAAAACAGCTATAAATTCACAGTGTGACAAATGGATGAACTCAAACCGTGAAAAGTCAATGACGATTTCTGATACACCTGGAATATTAGGAAACTTATTTGCACTCGCCGTGACCTACCAAAATATCATTTCTGGGTTCAATTGTACAGGAATATCGCCGTATAATCCTAAAATTTTCAAGGACAGTAAATTTTTGCCAAGCAAGATCACAAACCGCGACGATCCAACAACTGTGCCAGGAATCGTGACTCCAAATCTGGAACCCAATGAAAACATCGAGGAAGTGGCACCCGTACCTTGCACGCCACCATCTATGAAACAAGCGAAACCAAATGAAAACAACAAGGAAGCGCCTCCAGCACCTCAGACATCGTCACCTGCTGCAGGGACGAGCTCTTCATATTGTGCAACCCCCTTAGGTACACCTGAGACATCAAACAAAAACTTGATGCAAATTTTGGAAATTCTTCGTCCGTATCCAAAAGCTGGGCCTAGAAAAACATCGAATAGGGGATGAAAACGCAGAACTACTGCCATTTTAACCGACACTCCAGTTTTGCGGGAAATGACAGAAGAGCAGGCACAAACCATATCGCTGCTCAAGAAAAAAGCAACTGATGCTCCAAAAAAGAGAGAGCGAAAAAAACAAGAAGCTGATATTCCGAAACAACCAAGCGTACAAAGGAGAAGTACAAGAAAAAAGGTTACAACGCCGGAATACAAATGTTTCTCTGATTCCGATAACTAAAATGTTAAAAAATAATGTTTTTTGACAGAAATCGATAAATAAATTACTTGTACTTTTTTCTAAAATAATCTTGTAATATTCTTCCTTCTAATAGTCTTCCCACTTACAAAATTTTGATGGCCGGTTCAGCCCCATGGGAGGCCAGATTGACCCCGCCTGGGCCGGATTAGCCCCGCTTACAGAGGTGCATTTTCCGATCATTATTACTGAAACTTTGAATTGTTTTTAAAAACACTTCCTCTAACATACTAAGCTATAGACTTGCTCTTTACAGAATAATAATCATTTTCCACGAAACCTGTTTTGTTTCTTAAAATTGACAATGTAAAAATAGGGCCGGTTTAGCCCCACTCTCCGCCACGTATGCATGGCCGTAACACAAACAAAGTAGATGTAATTATTTTGAATTAAAGTTTGTAAACAAAGTATGCATTGAGATTTTGAATTGAATTAAAGTAAACAAAGTAGACATTGATATTTTGAATTGAATTAAATGAAACAAAGTAGGCAATGAGTGATATAAATTGTAGTGAAATTGTCTTAAAGAAGAAGAAGAGTTATTTTTTCGCGTCAAAAGGTACGGACAAGTCTCTGTTCCCTATCACCCAATGTGAGGTTGCATTGGGGTGCCTTTTTCAATACCGTATACAATATAAATTGTATACCGTAAATATAAGAAATATAAATTAATAAAGTTGGTGTAATTAAATGAAACAAGAGTTTTATTTATCTCTCCGCCGAAGAAACATAAATCTTCACCTCAAGTAAAACTACAAACATGGGCAAATATGCAAAACATACAATGGACAAATATGCAAAACATACAATGGGCAAATAAAATGCAATCATAATGGGCAAATAAAATGGAAGTAAGAAAGAAAGACTTAGCAGTCTTTCTTAGAAAGAAAACGACGTTACTTGCCTGATGTCATTATACTGCTGTGGGTAAAAAACATAAGACTTTTTAATTTAAATTTTGCCCGGAAACCCATTCGTCGATATATTTGAATGTCAGTGACATCTGTGTCAAATTTAACATCAAAAAAATCATCAGTTTTTAGTAAAGGCTTGCGTTTCTGAAGTAAAAGAAGTGCATTCGGCGATTTTTACAATGAGTGAAATTATTCAACAAAGAAATATTCCTCTAGCTTTCTTCTAATGCATTCCAAATGGCCTGCTATAAAGAAGGACATTGTTCCCGAACGTTTCGGTTAGGCTCTTCTCACAAAAGCTATATAGGGTTAAGATCGCAGCTTCGGGATGACCATGTCATGTTTTTCAACATTTCTGACTGTTTGTTCTCTAAAAAGCCCCTGCATAATTCTGAAGTTTGCTTTGGACCATTATCTTGTTGAAAAACAAAACCTTTGCCGATAAAATTCTGCCCGGAGGGAATAGAAAAGAAAAATGCTCGAAAATTTCTTTATACTGCTCCTTTTTCAGAATTCCTTTAATTAAGACCAGATTTCCAGTTCCATAGCCTGAGAAACAACCCCAAACCATAAAAGATTCGTCACCATGCTTGATAGTCGGTACTACACACTGTAGCATAATCTTTTCTTCGGCGGAACGTCAAACGAAAATTCTTCATATGATCCAAATATTTCAAATTGAAATTCGTCACTTCAAAATATTTGTTTGAAATTTTCTTTGGTCCAGTTTCGATGGGCTAGGACCCATTGCATCCGTTTTTTCTTATTCTGCGGCTTTTGAAGAGGTTTTCGAACAGAAACGTGACTCGGTGTCTCGATTGACGTCTCGCAATCGTCTATTCACTGTACTTACTGACACAGGATTTTCCCGAGATTTCTTGATTTCAACACGAATTTCTGGGGCTGTAAGGCTTCTATTTCGCTTGCTGGTTACCACAATAAACTTGTCTTCACTAGAAGTTGTAGCTCCTGGTCTTCCAGAGTGCGGATGACCTTGATTACTGCCAGTTTCTTCGTGCCGCACAATAGTGCGATGAACACAAATCTTCGATAATATGAGTTGAGATGTAATCTCACGTTCAGATTTGCCTTCACTATGGAGAAGAACTATGGTAGTTCACGGCTTAATACTAATTTCACGAACTTTTCCCATTTTAGAGATGTCTTGACTGTAGGGGGTGACGTGGGCGAATTTTGTGAATTTATCTAAAAAAGTGAACCACATTGTTTTTTTGTTTTGAAACCAAATGGTCATGTGAACTATTTCATTTGGCGTTACACGAATTCTGCTTTTATAGAAGGGTTTTATAAACCTCTGCTATTCCTCTATGGTTGGTTTTCAGATGTTTTCTATTTATTTCTTCATTTATATCACCTTGTTTATCACAAACGGCTTTTAATTAATTTAACTGGGTTATGAGGTGTAACTCATTTTAGATAAGCATCTTGAAATTCTTTAAAAGGCGCTTTATTTGGGATATAGATACCTACTACTCCTTTCGAACGTAAATGGTTTCTTAAATACAGTTGTACATGTTTTGGTCGAGTTGTTTGGAAATAAATATTTTCTTGGATTTTTGAAATGCTTTTCCACTTTTATGGAATTCTGATTACCATGTTCAGTGGCTTTTCACTGATCTGTATGTTACTAGAGCTATCATCCCACTTTGACATGTTGCTCTATTTGAGGTGTCATCACTATCTTCCTCGCCCATGTTAATGACATTTCGCGAAAAATAATCAGCAACATAACTTTCTTTTCCTTTAATATTGTTGCTTCGCAAATGATCTTGCAAGTGAATTAAACGTTCACGAATTAATTTAAAATTGTTTAGTAATTTATTGACTTCCTCCAATAAATTTCACGAACACTTCACTTAGTTATTTTTACGTAAATACTACTTCACCAATTTCGTTGTTACTTATTCACTTTAAGTAATTGTCACTTTTACTTTAATTAATTATCACTTTTATAAAAATCACTTTCACTTGCGTTTTAAATCTTCCCTTCGCCGCCTGCTGTAGTCGCTTATATAAACGAGTCATCCAATCTGGAATCTTCCACGAGGATCATTTTCGACTTTAGGCGCTTAATCATTTCGACATACATTGTCGTACTCAATGCACGCAATGTGTTTCGTGAATGATCCATGTACTTTCTTATTGATACTTGTTTACAAATTTTCTTTGGGTGACTATAGTGGCGCGTCACATTATTTGAACATGTCACAAAATATTCTATTTCATAGTTGTACCCTTCTAGTTTAATTTTCAATTTCTGATGCTTTTGATAGGGTTCCCTTAGATTTCCAATCCAAGTCAGGGGCTTCTGATCTGTTTTTATGGTAGATTTTTGTCCGTAAATGTATGGCCTAAAATATCCCAAATCCTAAACAATGGAAAGCACTTCTTTTTCAATAGTAGAGTATTTGGTTTCATGATTTGGTTTCATTTTTAAAACCATGTGGCATTTTTGTAAAACCATAATGACCTTAGTCTGTCGAGAATGCATTCTTTGGAATATCATCCTCTTTAACCTCAATCTGGTTGAATTCCTTCGCTAAATCCAAAAAAGATAAAAACATAGATTTTCCTAATTTGTCCAATGTGTCGTAATTTCGTTCAGTTTACAGTAATCTGCCACAGTTAGACATTTAGTTTCCCCAGAAGCATCGGCCTTTTTAGGAACAATCCAAAAAGGGAATGAATACGGAGATAAACTATGTCTAATCATACCCTGATCCACCAAATCCTGAATCTGTTTTTGAACTTCACCTCTATGGGCTTCCGAATATCGATATATTCTAATATAAATAGGGTCGTTGTTCCTTGTTTTGATTTCATGTTTTATCACATGAGTAATATTCAGTGTTTGTCCTACTTGATAAAAAAATGCGGTATTTTTTTATCAAAGACAAAAAAAGGATTCTTTCCTCTTCATTCAAATGGTCCGTTATAATTTCATGGATGACATCTCCCGAAGATTTTCTTTAATCGGAAAACGCAATTTTCTTAGTATAGGAAATACCTGAGTGTGTTTCCAAGTCGGAATCATTCGTAGATAGATCTAGACTCCTTTTAAGAGACTCTACAGAAATATATGATGAGACTCTAGAGAACCCTCATTTTCCTTGAAAGTCCCAGTGAAGTTATCAATCGGTGTTTCGTTTTCCTTATATTCATTGACGAAAATTGGAATCACCTTTTTGTCGAATTGCATGATCTTGTTGTAAAGATCTTCCCTAGTGTGGTACATCGATATTATATTATTTCCGAGGAATCCATCATATTTGGTATATTTCATCATATTCGATTTCTGTGAAATTAAATTTATTTACTGAATTCGTCTTAAATTCCTTAAAGATTTTGTTCGAAACTAAGTAATTATATTTATACATAGAGTTTCAAGTAAATTATTTTGTTTCTGAAATATGATTCCTCAATTTGGGATCGCAGAGTGCCGGGCGAAAAGCACTTATAGTCGCGACTGTGTCTATTAGAATAAATTAGGTAACCATAAGAGTTTACTCTAGTAAAGGAAAAATTGAATTTGGTTGTCTATTTCCATTGGCTGTGGTTTGTCATACCGATTAATTGTTGATTGTAAAGAACTATTTCATTGAAAAGCAAAATTGGATTAAAATTTATTTGGATATTGTTGGTGCAAACCTTCATGACCTTGGTCAATTCTGTTATTTAAATTAAAGTTATTATGTTGCGATTTAGAATCGAAATCTTTAGATCTCCGATTTTTGTAGTGGAAATAATATCCTTCAGTTAAAATAGTCATTGCCTGCTCTATAGAAGCAGGATTTCTACTAAAGAGTACACTTCTAACTGGTTCTATCATCTTGTTCATCAAGCCATGTAACGCGATTCTTTTGTTCCTTCCATTTTATCAAATCTATTCTCAAGTTCTATCAATCAAAGATCGTCAAGAAAAACAAACTATTTTTGTGAGTGAGTCTCGAGTCTTCATCCCAAAGAGTCATGAGGGTGACTGTGGTGAGTGAGTGAGGGTGAGTCTTTAACTTAAACTGTGAGAAATTTGGCAAAAAAATGGACAGACAAAAAGTGCCATCAGTTCAATTTGTGCAACAATTTGTCAAGCGTGTGGGTGAAATTGGCTCCTTTGTGGATATACCAAAACATCTACGTTCATTTCCCGCACAATTAACCGAAAATATTGCGACTGTGGCTGAAAGTGTTAGTGAGAGTCCACCCACCTCAACTCGCCGTCGATCGCAAGAATTGAACATTCCACGAACAACTTTGCAACGAATTTTGCAACAAGACCTCGCTATGAAGCCACATAAAGTTCAATTGGTGCAGCAGCTGAAGCCACTTGACAATCCGAGCCGTCTACAGTTCGCAGATTGGGCTGAAGATCATTGGACCGAGGATGGTCAATTTTACCGAAAAATCATCTTTCCGGACGAGGCTCATTTCCACCTCGGTGGTTACGTTAACACAAATAACAGAATTTTCGCATTTAGGACACAGAAAACCAGCACGTAATTGCCGAGAAGCCAATGCACCCAGCCCAAATCACTGTATGGTGCGGATTTTGGTCTGGTGGAATCATCGGCCCCTTTTTCTTCGAAAATGAAGGAGCCGCCGTAACCATCAATGGTGAGCGATATCGCGCAATGTTATCCGAATTTCTTTTCAAGCAAATTGAAGAGGAAGACTTGGACAACATTTGGTTCCAGCAGGACGGCGCTACGTGCCATACAGCAAACGCTACACGCCCTATTTTCGAAAATTGTATAATCAGCGAAAGAGGTGATGTGAATTGGTCTCCCAGAAGCTGCGATTTAACGCCGTTGGACTATTTTCTGTGGGGAGCTGTTAAAGATAAATGTTACGCCAACCATCCAAAAACAATTCAAGATCTAAAGTAAGAGATTCAAGCTGCTTTTGCTGCCATAAAGCCGGAAACCATCGAGAAAGTACTCCAAAATTGGGTGGATCGGATGAGCTACTGTAAACTCAGCCGTGGTGGTAATTTGTCCGAAATTCTTTTCCACAAATTAATTTCATAAAATAACCTTTCAAATAAATGTTCAACCTTTGAAAAATATCAAGCCATGTTTTTTATTGACTTTTTAAATTTAAAATTTTATATGGCCCACCCTTTACTTGTAATAAAGCTCCTTATATTTAATTCAAAAGACATGACTGTCAAGACAATTCACAGGAACCATTGGAACATTTTCACTTGGTTTAGAGGGAAGAAAAACTTTCAGAAATTCTCAAATCCAAGGGAGCATACATAACGTTTCAAGAGAGATAATTCTCTTTTAAACACTTCTGCATTTTTCGGAATGCAGCAAACTAGAGGAGATCGAACGAAGGAGATCAGTAGCAATCGTACTGTGCTGAAGATTGATCGATGATCGATGCCTTCATCCCTCTTTTTTTGTTCTAAAAACAAGGCTGAAAACTCTGTATATCTTGAAGCCTGGTCTGTGTTCCTCTCCGAATTTCTCAGCGCAGCCATTATAACACGGATCCGAAGTACAGGAAGCGTCGAGACGTCCGGTATTTCTGTATCTCCAGCAACTCCCATTTTTGCCTGGCAATCCGGTTGGACTCAGCCAAATCCGAGGCATTCATAATGCCTCAGTACGTGTGTCTATTTCTCAAATATGTCGGCCAGATTTGAGGATCTTTTGGGAACGTTTCTCATCCAGCTCTATCACAGTTCCCTGCTGGCTTTGGCGCTGAAGAGAATTCTGCACTTTCACGATTCTCAGTCAAATTGTGGATGGCGTCTTCAATTTCCTTGATATTTGTTAGACTGTTAAAGTCCGAAATTCCATTTTTTGTTCTGAAGACAAGATAAGACCCTTATTTCAAACTTCCTCCTTTGATGGACGCTACAACTCCGTGCTAATCAGCACACTCAATGAGCTTTAACAATAACCCGCCTTGCGATGGTTTTTTGTTTGCTTTGGATCTTGGTTATCGTTTTTTTTTGCATTTAACGACGACTGGAACCCCGCGTTTTACGCGGTATTTCATATACCTGCAGAACTTCCCTCTGTTTTTCTTCGTTTCCGCTTAATTTTCGAAACCAGATTCCCTAATTACACTTATATCAGTGATGTAATCACCTTCAAGGCTTTCCTGTTTGTGTCTTTTGAAATTTTCTAGCCTTGTTCTTCACTTTTGACTGATATTACCGCCCTGATACACACAAGTTGTGCTGCTTCTGCTGTTGTTGAATCTTTTCACCGCCTCTTGCTCTTTTGTAGAGGTTCAGCAGCAGAGGTATAGATGGTTAGCTTGTTGCTATTTCGCTTGCCTCTCTATGTCCCTCTCAACCTATTGCCAGTTCCTACAGCATGGCTGATTCACATCAAGCACTAGTGCAAGGAGTCCTCGCTTAACATCCCTCGAAGTATTCTTTTGGATCGCGAATATTTTCAGCACGTCCTTAAGAACTTTTCGGCGTTTTCCGAGTGTTTCCTCTTTTCCATTTCTATGTCCACTAGGATGCGCTATCGACTTAATGAACCTGTCGTGACCTTTGTAAGCAATGAAGCCAAGCGAGCGTTGTCACCATTCTTCGTGGAGTAGCCGCTCATAGATATGGCAGCTTTGATCGGGAACAATGTCAACCGAACCTGCACCAGTAACTCATTGGCGTGAGCTTCGAGCGCTGTCTGAGATTTATCAAGTTTTGACGGGACGGAGATCGCATGTTAATAGTCTGGAGCCATTCGCTCTCGGTTTCACTCCGGTGGTACCGCGTTTAAAGCCACTAGGCTCAGAATGCCATAACCGATAGTCCAATACGGTTTTTGGAATGCGAGTCAAGTCATGTACAAACATCATGCGAATGTCTTGCCAAAAATAAAACTAAGCCAGCAAAAAACATGAATAAAAGTCAAAAAATCGTTAAGTCAAAGGGTAGCCAAGTCGTATCAATCGTAAACCATTTAGAGTAAGCCAGGGTGCACCGCGAGGAGGTGACCAGCATTACACCCACTATTATGGCGTATTGTTAACCTCTAAGAGCAAATTCTAACAAACAACTACTAACTAACATTCTCTTAAGTATTATCTTAATACACAATGACTCCCATCTATTCTTGCACTGGAAATATTATTCTCACACACACAATCAAATTGAGAAAACTAGTCATCGCGACTTTTCAACTCACCTATGTTGTTTAATATATTTGGCAACTTTATGTGATACATGAGGTATTCGTATATCTTTCTTGGTAGTACCCTTTCGTACTGTATACGCATTTTAGTGACAACAAACCCATATTTTCTAACGTAGCTTTCTGTATTAGAGAAACAGTATTAGAGAAACAGTGGAACTTTCGAAGATACGGCATTAATTCGGACCAGGTATGCTTGGTCTCGACTAGCAGCGTCTTCAGGATAAGAAAATCCTCCTTTTGACAATGACGGATAAAAAGTAGAAGAATGGCTGCCAAAGAGATCCTCTCCACTCTGTGCAACCAAGCGATCTATGATGCCCATCTTTATAAGAAGAAACGCCTACCGTCTGTTGTTCACCGAGCAGAACAAGGAAACAGAGAATGGTGGCTTTCCCAATTTATGTAGGTAAGCTTGAAGATATCCATGTCCACTGAGTTATCAGTTATAATAATCAGTTCATTATACTTTCTGCCTTAGGGCACTGAAGGGCCATACTGTCAACTGTCCACTGAGTTATCAGTTATAATAATCAGTTCATTATACTTTCTGCCTTAGGGCACTGAAGGGCCATACTGTCAACCTGCCTGGTACTTTGTGTACCACCTTTCCTACCATAAATTAGAGTCTTTCTTTTTTTCTCTCGGGTGAAACTTTAAAGATTGATATTGCGTCCTATGTTTCAAGTAAAGCAGCAACAGCAGTACTGCAGGTGAGACGTTAAATGTGATTTTTCCCATTCCTTAGTTGTTTCGTGTAAGAAGGTATTTACTGCCAAATAAATTACTCTTTAGTACGTTGTGACCATTTAATCCTCATATGTATAGCTTTCCAAAGATTGTCTTCAAAATGTTACAAAATGTTGCCTGATGAGAATCCCAGATACTGCTGGCCGGTGCTTTCTGGTAATAAGAAACTACAGAATGTGCAATGTAAGTGGTTCAGTTTGTGGCTTAGGATATTCTCCCCTATTATTACTCCATTATAGTGTTCTTGTCGGCAAGTTTATCACAATATCAAAAGTTGAAGTATTGCACATTTTATTTGTTTCGAATTCTTTCTGGACCCACTTGATTTGTATATATATAATAGGTGTATAAATATGAAATTCGGATTTTTTCTGCTTGAAATATGCATTTATTTGAATAACAGAACGAATGAATTCAATAATCAAAGTATTGGCAATCGTTAGCTACGACTTTTTCCCATCTTTCTGTCAATTGATGGATTCCGTCCCAGTACCACTTCTCATTTTTTGAGGCTAACCACTCATCAAGCCAATTCTTAACTTCTTCGTAAGAATGGAAGTGCTGTTCCGAAAGTCCGTGCCGCGTCGATCGAAACAAGTAGTAGTCAGAAGGAGCCAAGTCTGGTGAGTACGGCGGGTGGGGCAGAACTTCCCAATTAATGTTTCCCAAGTAATTCTGGACTGGTATTGCAACTTGCGGCCGAGCATTGTCATGTTGAAAAATGACTTTTTCATGTCTTTGGTGAACTTTTGGTCGTTTTTCCTTAAGTGCGCGGTTCAATTTGATCAGTTGTTGTCGGTAACGTTCGCCAGTAATAGTCTCACCAGGTTTCAGCAGTTCGTGATACAAAGGTCCCTTACTATCTCACCAAATACACAGCAAAGTCTTCTTTCCATGAATATTTCGGATTTGTTGTGATGTTGATGGCTGGCCTGGGTCCACCCATGATTTTTTCCGCTTGTGATTGTCGAAATAAATCCACTTTTCATTGCCAGTAGTAATCCGATGCAAAAAACCTTTTATTTCCTGTCTGGTAACCAAAATTTCACAAATGGTTTTTCGCCATTCATTGTCTCTTTCTTTCGATTGATACGGCACCCACTTTCCAGGTTTTTGGATCTTTCCTATGACTTTTAAACGTTCTGAAATGGCTGCCTGAATAACTTCCAATGCTTCTGCCAACTGTTTTTCAGTTTGTGTGTCGTTTTCATCCAATAATGCTTGCCAATCTGTATCTTCGAATGGTGGTTTTCCACGGTCTTTGTTGCTGACATCGAAATCGCCACTTTTGAATCTTTTAAACCATCATTCACAAGTGTCTTGGCTTGGAGCATGTTCACCATATGCTTCCACTAACAATCGATAAGTTTCTGATGCCGTTTTCTTCAAATGAAAGAAGGTTATTAGACTTCCCGGCAAAACCTCTTTTTCTGGCACGTAGTTCGACATTTTTGAAGCGAGAAAACTATGTTGCTTGTACAATCAAAACTTATAACATATTGAAATTTGTTGACAGATGTTTACTCTCCAAAATGTCATATTAGTTACCCCCGACACAAACCATATATAATGGTTATGCCATCTGTTAGTAAAATCCGCATTTCATTATACACCTAATATGTATATATATATATATATATATATATATTGGATAGTCTAAAAAGGATTGAGCCTTTCTTGTGACTAGATGGTGTTCATATATCGGGCAATACTAATCAAATCGAGTCAAACTGACATACGTTTGAAAGGTGACATTCCAGTCCACGATTTTTATGTAAACTGTTTTGTATTTCGTCATTCGTGTCAAAAGCTGTATTCATTTAAAAATGAGTGAAATTTGTGAAAAAATTCGTTACATCTTACAATATCACTACCATCGATGCGAAAATGCATCGCAAGCAATCGCAATCGTGAAAAAATTTGTGCTATCTACGGTCAAGATACTTTATCAAAAGCCACAGCCAAGAGATGCTTCGCTCGCTTTCGTTCGGGAAATTTTGATGTCAAAGATGCACCTCGCTCAGGTCGACCAATCCCTGAAAAAGTCGATTAAATCTTACAAAAAATTGAAGAAGACTGACATATAAGCAGCCATGGCGTTGCTAGGGAACTGAATATCTATCACCAAACAACTTTTAACATTTGCGTAAGGCTCGATACACAAAAAAGCTTGACGCGTGGGTGCCCCATGAATTAACACAAAAAAATTTGATCGTCGAATTGCCATTTGCGAAATGCTTAAACATCGCAACAAAATCGAGACATTTTTAAAGCAAATCATTACGGGCGATGAAAAATGGGTAAGATACGAGAATGTAATTCGAAAAAGATCATGGCAAAAAAAGTGAATCATCAATCAACGACTTCGAAGCCAGGATTGACATCAAATAAGGTTATGCTGTGTGTATGGTGGGACTGGAAGGAAATTGTTTATCATGAGGTGCTAGAACCTGGCCAAACACTCAATTTGGCTCTGTACTGTCAGCAATTAACCAGATTGCAACAAGCAATTCGAAAAAATCGGCCAGAAGTGATCAATAGAAAGGGCATTGTCTTCGATTATAACAATGCCAGACCACAAACATCTTTGATTACCCGGCAAAAATTGACAATGCTTGGCTGGGAAGCTTTGATGCATCCACCGTATAGCCCAAACCTTGCACCATCAGACTACAATTTGTTTCGGTCTCTGCAAAACTTCCTTAATGAAAAGAAATTCACTTCAATAAGGGACTGTGAATATCACTTGGCTAAGTTTTTCGGTGATAAACCACTGAAGTTCTACACAGATGGAATAATGACTCTATCCAAAAAATGGCAAAAGGTCATAGATAATAATGCACAATATGTACTTAAATAAAATCCATTTCAAATAAACAAAATATTCAATCGAAAAATGGGAAAGAAAGGCACAATACTTTTTAGACTTACCAATATATATATAAATATATATATATATATATATATATATATATATATATATATATATATATATATATATATATATATATATATGTACATATAAATTATATGTCTTACTCTGGGCCGAGATGAATCATGGAAAGCTTAGAGTGTCTCATTTTTGGGACTTCAGGGTTGTTGAAGCAATTCTCTTTCTCCGGTGAAAGAAAAGGACGGATTCGACCCGTGTTAATTCTGCTTCTGAAAACTCACCTGAAATATCTGGGGGCTCAGTACTTTGTTGTGGCCTGCTTGTTATTGCCGGTTCAACACTCATCGGTGTTCTGATTGTGGTACAAATTAACTTCATATGAAGTCGAACATTTTTCCGTGATTTTCTAAGGATGCACAAACCACAAGCGATTTGTCACTGCTCGTATTTTGAACGTTTATTTTCAGTCATTCCAGCAAGAAATTCATTATCAGGTTAGATATACTCGGCCTATAACAGTTTACCGGGGATTGTTTCGACCAAAAGTTGGTGAGCAGGAAAAGATTAAGAGCCGGCACTTTCACTGACACTTTCACATTCACCAGCACCGGATGCACTGATTCTTCGCGTAGTATTCTTTTTGTTTCTGCTCCTCGCTCCTTTGTTGACCTCATCACCGTCATCCTCTATTTATAACTGAAGCATGTCATAAATTCCTACTCCTTTTCCAACCTACAATCCCCTGTTTCTTCACCACTTAATTTTTTTTTGATCAGATTATAATCTTGCCTGCAATGGGAAAATCATCTGCTCTAGTTTATGCCTATCTTAGAATATAGCACCGCAAGTTAGAATTACCGCCAACAAACTGGTCACTCAATTAACAAATTTATAGGATTTTATTTTAAAATTATCATCTCCGCTCCCTGATGGACATCTCTGTCGACTGACAGGGAAAAATTATTTTGTTTTTTTTTGACATACATCAACTATTCTTACTCATTTCTACTATCTCACTTCCAAACTTAACTACGTTACTTAACGATGTTAACATCGGCAGCGTTTTCCTTTAAGGCAACCAACATCTTGTGATTTAAGTCTTTATTTACATAGTTGTTGCGAAGATCCTGTGAAAAGATGAATATGCCACAAAGAAATAAGTTAGAAGAGATCTTGTGTAATGCCGACAAAGCCACTCGTCTATGAGAGAAAAAGGGTGCGTTTGAATGTGCGCGAGAAACCAATAAAACACACAGGTTACCGATCATTCATAGAGAATTATGGACTAATGGACCATACTGGCTAAGGAACGAATGAAGAATATGATCAACATTGTTTCATCCAAGAGGATGGCATATCTTGGCATACAAATAACTCTCGAAACGACAAAGGATCACAGACAGATGACAACATGAATGACGAATCTGCAAATGCAATACCTCACTTATTACCTCCCCGAGGAAAACGAGGTTGAACACCGTTCTTCGAGGACTGCGAGGCCTTAGCTGTTAGGAAATCAACGTAAACTTATAAGCTCAGGGCTCCCATCCTATAGAAGTTTTCCCCAACAACCTCTAATCAGGACCCAACAAACTTGTCAAGGTCTTCACCCGAAGGAGGAAACCTCGATATTTAATATAAAAGATGTCTGCCACGTAATATGTCAAGTTGAGGTCCTGAAGCCCCGAAATGAATTGTCGATGTGCCACAATTGCCTGCAATTTGGATACTCCTCGGGCAATTGCCAAGCGAGATGTGTAAAGTTCCACCACACTTTACACGTTTGAAAGAGTTTAAGAACCCAAAAGAGCAAGCTCCAACAAGTGTCAGCTTCAAGGGCGAGCATCCAGGTAGTTACGGAGGCTGTTCTAAGAACCCAAACAACGTTAAATAGACGAAACTCTACTGAACAAACCACAGCCAAAATCCGCCCCCCCCCCCTTCACAACAACAGATATGGGACAATTCTTCGCAACTATGCAGAATCAGTTTCAACTGATGATGCAAGACATGATGATGAAAATGCTATAGGGGGTGTTCACAGCCACAAACACTAGCACAAACATACACAAACACTAATGAATCTGGTTAATTATATTTCCATACTCACGTACAATAGAAATTCCTTGTCTCGAAACAATGAAGGGTTGGAACAACATTAAATGGATTATAAGTTGGACATTATTTTCCTCGAGGAAACCTCTATTAAACCAGGAATTCGACTCGAATTCCCTAACTACACCCTGTTCAAACACGACAGAATGTCTGTTCCACTTCCTCTACCAGACAGTCTGTCGTGTTTGTACAGAGTGTAGTTAAGGACAGTAGTTAGGGGACATTAGACAGGTTGAGGCGAGATGTGAGCCATCACCAGATCATTGCAGCATACTTAGCAAAAACAGACGCCATATGAAACTTCGATCGAGCTACTTTGAATTCTTTCTGATTTCTCCTTCTAACCCCCAAAACAACAAAGAACTTGCACAAGACCTAGAAGCTCTCTTCACCCTTGAAGATACACTATTAATCATAGGCGACTTCAACGCATACCATCACTATGGGGGAGCAGTTAGAAGTATCCGAGCTGGGCTGAGCTAAACAGGTTCATCACTAGCACACAAGGGGGCCGAATGGGGTCTAATGGGCAAGGGGGTCTAATGGGCCTCCATGAGACAAAGCCTAATGGGCCTCCATGAGACAAAAAACATGATATTAGGACTGCACAAACTAAAGACGCCTAGCCCGGACAAGATCACAAATACAATGCTTAAAGGGCTTCCTGACAACAGTAACGAATAACGACAAAAACGAAAAACGACAATAACGAATATAATTAACACAGTCTTCCAATTACGGAAGTATCCTCAAGCATGGAAACTAGCTACCGTAATAGTCATTCCCAAACCAGGCAAAGATCACAGATTTCCGTAAAATTGGAGAACTATCAGTCTCCACTCTTTCATTTCCAAAATTATTGAAAGGGCTATTTATATAGACTACAAGAGACGGTTGACATCTTCTTGTAGTCTGTAGAACAATTTGGTTTCCGTACCGAGCATTCCACTGAACTGTACCTCATCAGGGCGGTCCAATATGCAACGGGATGCATCGCACCATATCGACAGGCCTCGTTATGTTTGACATGGCTAAAGCCTTCGATAAAGTCTGGCACGCAGGACTAATCTTCAAAATACATGACCTTCTTATTCCACAAAGGCGGTACCTTTCGTGTCAGAACGTTTCTAGCATGCGATCAATCGTTTATCTCACCAATTTTCTACAGTCTAGAGAATTGTAGTATATCCTCTTTTTTGTTCTGTAGATCTCGATATTCTCTTCTACATCTAGTTTCCTGACATCCTACGTGCGGCATATGATTTTCGCGTCTCCTACGTCGATCCTGTGGTTTTTCCGCTATTATGTGCTCCCCTACTTTCGACTTGATTTCTGCTAGCTTACCTGATCTTTAACGTTCTTCTTCGCTCTGTTTGCTCTACTGATGTGTTCTGTCGCCCTTATCCTAACTGATCGTTTTGCCTGCCCGATGTACTTTTTGTTGCAAGCCTTGTAGCTGATTTTCGATATGTTCCACGTTTACCTAATTTATTTATGCTGTCCTTTGTTTTTCCAAGTTTGCTTTTCGCCTGGTTCTTACGGCTGCTAAACACAATTTCCGCCGTTTAAATCCTCCTTTTAAGTTTTTTCGTGACTTCGTTGTATCCCATTGGCATTTTCTTTTCCTTTTCTCTTGCAAGGTTTCTGTATTTTTGTGGTAAACTCCACTGCTACTTCCTGATTAATTGATACATTTTTCTGTTTCCGTACCCGTTTACTTCCGCTAGCCTCGTATTGTAATTTCGCTCTTTTTCAATACCTTCTTTGCTGAGTGGCAGCGTAACTAACCTGTGAACCAAATGATAAAACGCTGCCATTTTTTGTTGATCGCTTTGATTTGATGTGTCAGTTATGTGATTTGATGTTTTAGGTGTGATCCGCATTGTGTCAATTGGTTTCCGGTATATTTGACTTTACTGATGTCATGCCTTCTGATTAATATATCCAGAATTGGTAGTTTCTCATGTTTTCCACTTGATATGTGAGCTGTACCTTCTTGTGCGCTGCGTCCAGATACAGTGTTCTGTGTATTTTGTCCTTTTTGATAACCACAAAGCAATCGTCTACGTATCGAAACCAATGTTTTGGTAGTATTCCTTCTTCATTCAGCTTGCCTCCGATGGTGTTCATGAAAATGTCGCTTTTAAATGAAGATAATGGAATAACCATTGGTGCATGATCGTTTATAATATTCCCCTCTGAAGACAAAGTAATTCTCCTCCATGCATATTCGTACTAGTTGCATATATGCTCGGGGTTTCTTTTTGATATAGCCATTCTCTTGTTCAAGCAACCAATCCTCCAGAGCGTTTGTTGCCTCTTTAATTGGAATTCTGAGGTATAGTGCTTCAACGTCGAAAGATATGAGTGTGTCATCCTCTTCTAGCTGTTTTACTTCTCTCAGTTTGTCAATGAAATCTTCGTTATTCTTGACTGTAAGGCCTGCTGGGTTCTTCATGTCCCTGAAACGCTTAACCAGGTGTTTTACTTTTTCGAACGTTGATGATTTTTGGGCTCTTATTTCGTTTCCCATTTTGTGTAGTTTTGGATTCCCTTTCATTCTCGGGAGCGAAGGGTTGAGCACCTTCCGCTTTCTTATTTTGTCGCCTAACACATGTTTACACTCCTTGATTGTTTTTCCACAAGATCCTGAATTGGGTCGTATCTAAGTTTTCTGTACGGACTCTTGTATTCGTTGGTTTTGTATTTCTCGATCTAATCTCCACTTTGCTTTCTTTCTCCGCCAGTAGATAGTAAACAGGCTTTTTCTGTAGTTCCTTAACCATCCTTCTTTCTTTTCGATTCTTTGGTTCTTTGGGGTTTTGGTCAGAGAGAGTATTCAAACTATTTCTTTTAATTTTATCCAACTATCAGATCAATTACTGACAGAAACTTGTAAACCACGTTAGGTTACTGTGAGTGCAGAATCGCTCACAGACACGACTGGAGCAAGAGTGCTCAATCGCACTGGTTCCAAGGTACGAACCACTCCAAGAGTTTACTTGGGCTAAAGTGAGAATTCACATAATAACTAGTAAATAAAGTTTAAAGTTTCAAAAATTTATCCAAAACTACAAGTATTTATTTACATGTTTTAACGCTACTTTATCCCAAATAAAAGGCAGCTCATACGCTATCGAATCCTAATTTTTAATTGGCTGAGCTGGACTCATCTACGGTAGCATACCGTTCTTAATTACTACCTTTGAAGGCGCATAGTTCCACTGGGGTTCCAGTGTCAGAGTAGTTTTAATTAGTCAACGTGTCAAACACATACTCGTATTCCACATCAGTCCGTACTTCAGAGAAACAGCAATTATCAGTGCCTATTTTTGTGTACGTTCCACGGATGAAGGCTTCGATTTTCCAATCACATGATCTACGATATGAATGAAATATGAAAGGACACGAGGCGACAAGCATAGCACGGTGAAACCAAAATGTATGGCAGCAACAGGTACCGTGGAGTATGGTTGACGTGCCTTCCGTTCTGATTGATGAGCAGTTTCATCTCGCAACCACATCGCCAACTTGCTTATCCTTGCTTATAAGCTGGCCGGATGGTGTAGAAATTCAATCCTTTTGATTCCACGAACGCATCTTCCACATGAAAAGAACTAGATATAATGGGCGGACTAAAGCAGACATCTGTTGCACGAGCTCACAGTGGGAAATCATTTTGTAAGCGCCTCATCGCAAAAGGACTGTGCAAATTGATATCCTCACGCATAAGCTCCGACCAGATTAACTTTCTTTAAATGTTGGGATTTGTGACTTTGGCGTGCTAATAGTTGGCATGTCACTACATTCGTGTACATAATGCCAACATGTTGAAGGAAAATGAAATGGTTCGGACGAGGAAATGAAAGTTCAGATTATGTGATAATTGCAAAAAGGATTTGCCGGAATTGCCTCGGTTATTTATGAAGAAAACATATCTCCGGATGGACAATTTAATTTAGCAACGTTGTAACTCGGTTTTGCAATGTTCTATCGGAACCGTAACACATCAGATAGTGTAACTTTATTGAATTGTAATAGCTGCAACCACTTTGTTTGATAAAAAGGAAAAGTAATTGGGTAATGAAAGGGTGATGCAACCTCATACTAGGGGTAACTTCATAATGAAACCTATGGCAGTTCTTTTGGTGAGAAAAACTAGAATTCGATGCACTTGTCATGAATCTTTTCTCATTGAAGTGGTTCGTTGACATAGAAAATAATTTAAGTAAAAATATTAAGATAATAAAAACACGTTACATGAGTTACAAGACGATAACCGCTTGAGTTTTAAGATTAATTAAACAAGAAGATTTCAGATATAAGAAGATTCTTTGAGAAGTTTGTAAATTTTTCCTCCAAGTTTTCTCAGGGCTTTTTGCCTAAAGGTTGTCGCTCATATCTCAGAGAGTTTAAAATCATAATTTAAAATTTTAGTGAAAATCAAATAATTTAGCAACCATTGAAGATGGTAGCAAGAAGTACTGTTGAAATTTTGCTGCGGGCAAACCCTTTCCTGCATGGTACCGTAAATGCTACGTTAGCTTCAAATTTCTTTGCAAATCCCATTAATCCAAGGATACTATTTGGATACACTAATTGCAGGAATGATTGCGAAAAGTAGCTCATCAACAAGAAATTAGAACAAATTTTCAAGAAAATCAAAAACTTTCAATCTTGGGAAAAAAGTATATTGCAGGATCAGCCCTTAGCTCCTTAGTCCCATATTTTGATAACAGATGGTCAACCTTCTCGTTCTACAAAAACCAATGAGGTTTAGCTCAGTGGTTGTCAACTGTTGTAGTTCGGTTACGTTAATCATCCTGAGCGACGTGGACCTCCGATTAAAAAGGTTTGAACAATTTTGTGGGAAGTTTTCTGCACTATTTTTTTGTTGTTGCCAGAAGCTTAGTACTATCTGTTTGGATTCCTGTCCGTTTAATGTATTCATCTAAGAGATTGTGGTCTATATTGTGATAGGGTGAGACCGAAAAGCTCAGCTAATGCTGCAGTCGTTCTATCTAGCCGTATCTATGTCTTTCTAAATACTTTCACCAAAAATCCTTTTTCCTGTTGATAGTGGTACTTTCTAATACATTTTGGTGGGCTAATCCATTTTTCGTTAGGTCATCCGCTCTTTCATCTACTTCAAAACTGTAGTGTCCAATGTCAATTTAACATCGAATCGGGTTGTCGTGGCTTCGGAAGCACTACTACTATCCTTCAATACACTTCCTACTATCCTACACTATTTGTGGAGAAAATAGTTACAGGCAGGCCGCAACCGAACCGAATAGCTACCCCAAAAGGATTTTTATTCCACCTTTATTTGCCACGACTTCTTGTCATGCATCTGCCAACTGTGGCAATTCCAGCAAGATTGCACAATTGTGGAATCAAAAGTGGTTGCAGTTCACATCTCAGGTGTGGCAGTCCCATCAAGATTACACACTGAAAACAAGAGCAGAAATACTCACGCGGTGAGAAAAAATTTTGGGTAGTCGAACGGAGCCGGTCAAGTTGAACGGAATCACTCTTTTGGTTCGAGCGTTCGTAATCGAAAATCTTTTGAAAATGAAGATTCCTTGGGAGAAAACAACGTGTGATAGGTGGTGCTAAGTCCAATCAACTACTAAATACAAATAGGTCACGGCTTCTGTCTACTAAATTTTATTCGGAAATTATTTTATACATGTTTGTGTCCATTGCTTCCCCGAAGTCGTTCATTTGTAAAAAAGGTGTTTTCTGCGTTGATCATCGCAAAAAACACGCAAAAAATTATTGGCGACGTCATTCGTCACAAACCTTGATGAAAACTATGCCTACTTCAACGTTCGACTGCCTACCGGACGGGAATACCCAATTTATATTCAAATGCACAAACTAAGAATGAAACAATTAGAAGATAAATTTACAATCGCACTTCAGCTTTGTTGAAGAAAATACTTAGTCCGGTTCCAACCTAAGCATTTTATCGGAGTGGAAGTTTATTAGTGATTCTACTCACCCCCTCATACTTCACCGAACGGAGCTAGTCCGCCAGCATCCGCCAAATTAGTGGATTTTCGAGTAACCGAACAGCTTATCCGAAGGGTACAGCTCATTGGCACACACCTCGGACTTAACGTCCTGCAGTCGGTGCGAGGCCCTCTCATCGTGTCGGTTACGTCTCATGCCTTTATGAGCATTTTAATGGCAAATACGTAAGACAGCAAAAATGTGGAATGCCACCAAAATTTTTGGCTCTAAAGCTGAATTCTTACTTATTAAAGCAAGCTAGCTTACTACTGCTGAGCGAGCAACATCACACCAGAAGTTCACCAACATGGTATCCTGACGAATCCGGTACAGCCGCCATCTGGGTTCGGTACACACCTACAAGTGCAGGATCGGGGGCGAGGAGATGGTTTCGTTTGGGTTCGGTGTTCGGGAACTACACTCTTCAGTGTATACCAACTCCGAACGAATCGTTGTCGTCCTTTCAACTCCGGCTCAATGCTTTGGAGGACGCTTTTTCGAGTAATGAGGGCCATGTGCTCGTCGGAAGTGACTTCAACGCAAAAGGAATCGATTGGGGCGTGCCCGAGTCAGACGCTTGGGGTAAACGGATCGCGTGGAAATGGCAGCACGAACTGGGCTCGTCGTGCTGAACACAGGCCACACCCCTACTTTCCGTCAATGGGGTTGCGTCGGCAAAATACCTGATGTGACATTCGCCTCGGACTGCCTAGCAGAATCAGTTAAAAATTGGAGAGTGCTAGAGGATGACTCGGCCAGTGATCACCAGTACATAGCTCTGGAGATCCATCAAGGTGCTTCCCGAAGACTACGCGGTTGTTCTTCTGGGCTCCGGTGGAATACTGAGAAAGCGGACATTGAGAAGTTTGTTGAAGTGCTTATGGCACGAACACCACTGTCGGAAGCAAAGCTAGAGAACTGAGAACCTGCGGCAAGAGATGACGTTAACTCAACTATGAGAATGATTACATCCGCCTGCAGATCTTCAATGCCGCTACGGAGACCCAGGCACAGCAAGCCTCCAGTATACTGGTGATCACCTGACGTGACGTCACGTCACGTAGAAACGTAGGGAGTGTCACAAACTACGACGCAGGACACAGCGAGCTCGAGCCCAGGAAGAGGCATGTATCCGATTAGTTGCTTACAAGTCATCGAGAAAATGCCTCCGTAGACTTATCAACAGCAGCAAGGCCAGCCACTGGCAAAACCTGGTAGATGACGTGAACAGAGACCCATGCGGCCTGGGCTACAAAATAGTGATGCGGAAGCTCGGTTCCCACAGGTCATCTCACTCATACGAGGCAGAAAATATGGACGAAATCGTGCGGGCTCTCTTCCCCATCCATCCCGCCATCGTTGAGGCCGTTCACTATGAAACACCAATGGAAATTCCATTTTTCGCGAATGTGGAATTGGAGAAGGCATTCTTGTCTATGAAGGCCAGAAAGGCTCCAGGACCAGATGGGATTCCAGCAGACGTGCTACAAGTGGTCTTTCACTTTTCCCCTGACCTGGTCCTCCGCATGTTCAATGCATGCCTGCGCGAAGGGCTGTTCCCAGAGTACTGGAAAGTGGCAAGACTTGTGCTTATTACTAAGGGAAAAGGGGATCCCGAGTCACCAGCTGCATACCGCCCACTGTGTATACTTGAATCGGCTGGAAAATTTTTTGAAAAACTTATCAGGGGAAGACTCTCTGACGTGACTCGTACTGCCGAGGACCTATCTCCGCGGCAGTATGGCTTCAGAGCAGGCCGTTCCACCATCGATGCAATTGGAGAAGTAGTGAGCGTGGTCCAACGTGCGGAGTCTCACAGTATTTCCACACGACGGGTTGCCTTCTGGTTATTCTAGATGTCCAAAATGCATTTAACAGCGCTAGAAAATCGTTTTCAAGTACGAGTGTACCTGCTGCGGATTCTCAGGAACTATTGGAAGGACCGCAGCTTGCTTTTCGACCCGAAGGAGGACGGGTGGAGTACAATTCTTACTTCAGGTGTCACTCAGGGCTCTATCCTTGGCCCGGACCTGTGGAACATCTCCTACGATGGACTCCTGCAGCATGAACTGCCGGATTAGTCACGTTTGATCGGCTATGCGGACGATGTCGCGGCACTAGGCACAGGACGCACAGTAGACCATGCGCAACTCAGAATCAATTTGTTAATGCGGAGGGTAATGGACTAGATGACCGCTCACGGTTTCAAGCTGGCACTGGAAAAAACCGAACTAGTCATCCTGACAACGAAGAGAATCCCTAGAGTAAGGCCTATCAGTGTTGGGGACGAGCTGGTTGAATCGAAATCAGCAGTAAAGTACCTGGGCGTCCTGATAGAGTAGATTAGTTAGTCCCAACAAATCAGGGCAAAAGCTGTCAAGGCTGCAGCGCGTGTGACGGCACTCACCCGATTCATGGCCAACATAGGGGGGCCCACCACATCAAGGAGACGACTCTTAATGATTGTTGTGCAGTCGCTTCTACTCTACAGATCAGAACTGTGGGGCGACGCTCTCAGCAAGGAGTTACACCGGAAGCAGTTGGCACTGGTGCAGAGGCACAGAGCATTGCGCATTTTATGCGTATATCGAACAGTCTCCGGGGCGGCAGTGCTGGTAATCGCAGGGGTGATATCCATCTCTCTCCTTGCGAGAGAGCGCAGAAGCATTTACCTGCGCAGAGGCGAAGATCGAAGAGAAGAGATCACCAGGGAAGAGAGACGTCGCTCTCTCAGCGATTGGCAACAGTCCTGGGAGCAAGAAAATTGGGGAAGATGGACTGCACGTCTGTTCCCTGACCTGAGGCCATGGTTCAGTCGAGGCTAGGTTCTCAGGTTGACAGGGTAAGTGTTTAGTGGGTAGTCCAAAAGCATTGTGCGTCTGGGAGTCCCACGCTCAGGGCGTAAACAGCCATCACCTCCCTACCACAAATAAAAGCTGATTTCAACTTTAGTTGGGATGCGGAGGATTCCGGAAGAGGAACCAATTGGTGTAGGTAACGTTTCCACTTCTAATGTTAAGTCCTGTACCGTCTCTTATCTTCCTCTAGTCACTATCTTAATCCTACGGGGGATCTTTGTGTCCAACACTGGCCGAACCCTATCCAGCATCGTTTATCTTGCTGAGGTCATATTGTCGATTGCTTTGAAGATATAGAGATGTACTCTTTGGGGCTGGTTAGGTAGCTTATTTGGGGATTACAATCTGATTCTGTATGGAGATGACGGATTCCTTATGGCACCTGTCTGGAATCGAGTACTCCTAGTTGCAAATCTTTCCATCATTAGACTCGCGTACAGGTTTCGACTTGTTAGTCGGGCGAACGTTGTGGCCGCGGCGAGAGTGTTTTGTTTTGGCGCTGTGAGAAATGTTTATACTATAATTACTTTATTCAATACAGAATTCCTTTAAAAGAAGATCTTTACAAACTGAAGGCTATCTAACTAACTAACTATTATACTTTTGGCTCCTTAAATAGTCTTGCGATCACAAGAACTGTTGTTAATTATTAATTAATTCGATATAATCTATTAAGTGTCATCAGTCAACAATCGTCAAAAGAGAAACGAAATCAATTCGAGATTATTCAATTATTATTAAAAGTTTAATGCTTTCCGCTAAGGATAAATTAATCTTAGGCAAATTAGTTCACTCTATAAATCATAACTTCCATTATTTATATTAAGTGAGGAACACCAATAATGCATTAGTTGAGAATGAATCAATCTCAAGTAGATTGATTCATTCTATCGATCATGTCTTTCACTGCCGGTGTTAAGTGGCGTACATTACTGGAAGCTTTTGTATGTTTATTTAGTGGTCGATCATCACATCTACTAATTGGCGTGATAGCAGGCCTTGATATAACTGTAAAAGCTAATTTTTTCTCTCAATACTGAATTTGGTACTCTTTTGAAAGTTTACATAGCCTGTACATCTCGATTACTCTCTCAATATTGCTATTTTTCTGGGTCCAAGACTATCTTTTCGCTTTTTTCGTAGGCCAAAATTTTCTGATTTTGTTTGCAGTTTTCTCAATCAGTATCCTGGTTTGTGAGGTGGACTAATCTTAAAGATCTTTTAATTTTTTTTTATTTCTGTTACACCAGCAAACTGTCTTTATTTTGATATCCGTGGTTCGACACATGTAACAAATACTATCGACCTGCAAACATGTGATATAATTCACTTCTATATCACTGTTGAATTTGTATTGTATTGTATATTTGTGCTGAATTGGTAATGCTATAAATGTTGTGATATTTTTTTCTAGGATTATAGTAGACTAATGAGGTCTTTCGCTCCTTTTCACTTCAAGGGTAATTCAAAGGTTGGCCGAGAGGTATGGTAATACACAGAATCTCCAGTTTTGCAATTTTTCCATTGCCTATGTTGCGATTAGAGTGACGTTAACCACCTTCACCCTATTTCGTCAATAAAGGTCGCGGATTCACCTTTGTTTGCCAAATTTAGATTAGTGGTTACATACAAAGCCGTTATAAATACACTGACTACTTATCTCTTATGCTTTGTTTGGTACTTTCCGAAAGTTATTGTAACGCATTCAAATTGCATTTGTTTATTGCCCTAAATTAGCTGATGATTGCCGTGAAATTACTGGTGAAAGCCACCTGTAAGAAGGAGTTTCTGTACTCTTCATAGTATAGTAATTAAAATACTAACCCAGTGTGCAAAATGAACTGAGTTCGAGTCTGTTAGATTCGCTCAATTCAATAATCTGAAGGGCCTGGCTGCTCCAGAAGAAATATATCAAATGGGGGACTCTAAGTGGAAAGGAAAGAAAATCAGAAAACCACCTAAACGCACCTTAAACGCTGAACCAACGACAATTCATAGGTTTGCCTACCGCAGTGGTCCGAAGATATCTTCCAACCGCTAAGGTAAACTTAAGCTATCACAAACCGTTACGTAAGCTGTGGCCAACTAAAACAAAAGTACAACTAAATTGAACATATTTTAACATTAAATCAGCAAAATTTAATCTCTGCACTCGAAACTTTATCTGCACTCACGTAGTCTTCGGAAAATTCCTGCGAGGAATTAGAGAGAGAAGAACTAAGAGTAATTAAAAGAAATTGCAAAAGATACAGAAGAGCAGATCTCCTGAGCGTTCTATTTTAAACTGTCCGCCGCGTACAAGCTCTAAATTCATCTATTCGGTATTATTGAAATTGACGCCTGCTTATTGGAAAGGAAAAAGATTTTCAAAAAGGAAAATAGTGGTTCCACATCTTTGGTTGACCTTTACACATTATTTGGGCCAAAGCATTTCCCACTAAGATACCTGAACTCTATTAATAAAGCTGCGAATCAATATGAGAATTGAACTTCAAAGATTCCCTCGAGATTTAATTCTAATTTGCGGAAATTGCTTGGGGAACCGTTTCAAATATGATATTTCTTAAACTCCGCGTTTTTCAAGATATTTAACCTAGATCATAACGATATTAGTACTTCTGATTCATGTCTGAGTTGCAATCAAACTACACACAAATATTGGTAAGCCTGTTTCACGCTAAAGGATCTTCAAATTCGTAATTAACCTTAGCCTACAAAACGTATCTTAAAGGGTTTATAGGTGCTTTTCACAGATCGCGTTACAACGTTGTGCCATTTTTATACGTGAAAATGCAATGACCTGATCAATCAACCTTTTCCATCTTGCATGAGAACTTGATTCAGCAAGAGACCTTTTCAAACGATTTCCAGCACCGGAAGCTATCTGGTATTCCACCATTTGTCCTAGAAGTAAACTTGAAGTAAGTCCTTGAAGTAAGTATTTGTCCTTGAAGAGGGTAGCTTTTCTTCACCATCATCTAATTTCTTTTTGGAAACGATAAGAAACTTCTTCTTCTTCTTCTTTGTTTTACTATTAAAATAAGAAATCGGCCAATAATATGTTGGGTATAAGTTTTACAAACTTCTTCACACACATATGGAATATTTTGCGATGCGTCTTGAAAAATTCAAATCCGTCAATCTTCTATGGTTTTTCTTTCCAGAGTCCTTTTTACCGGTTGCTACCGATTCTCTATGGGATTTACATGTGGGTTTTGTACTAGACAATCAATAATATTAATTTTTGGTTTTATATGTATAGCGTAAACTACGGTTAAAAATGGTAAAAAATTTTCAGTTCAGTGTTGGTCAAAGTAATCACCTAAAAATAATGAAGGATCTGCTCAAGTTTATTGTTCTTACCTTCTGATAATTTTCAAATGTTCTGCAAAGGAAAAGCGTGTTTTATGAGCCATGAAAAATGGTTAAGCCCAAGTAAGAAACAAATATTATTCACAAAATGATAAATAAAATGTTTAGTGTTAACGAGGAATTCAAGAAAAAATATTGTTTTAACCTTACTCGTATGAATTGATTGGGAAAAATTGTATCAAAACATTGAAAGTATATTTATTGGCATATTGATACAAGCTAGTAATTTGTTGAACCACCCTCATAACAGAAGCGATCCTGTTTGGCATTGGGTCAATCAATTTTTTTATAATTTCAGCACTAATCTCCTCATTCCACGCCTTTTCGATTGCTTGTTTCAGCACATCTTCATTCTTAGGGTTTGTAATATTAATTTGTTTGTTCATGATCGCCCACAAGTTTTCTATAGGGTTTAAATCTAGACTGACATTGCCTAGCCATGACAGCGTGAAGATTTCGTTTATATTAGAAAGTGGTTTACCCAAAAAACAATAGTTTAGACAATAAAAGATGATGTATCTTACAGCCAATACGTTTCTACAAATAAATAAATAATGGACTTACCGACTTGGCTCTATGGCATGGAGCCTTAAAATGGAGTCTCCGCAGTGTGTAAGATAAATAAACATTGCGGGAATAACACTCTCTTTTAAATTTTTTTTATTTATTTGCAATTCTTTCATTTCTCCATAACATCTATGAAGTGTATTTGGCAAATTCAAAAGTAGGAAAACATCCCTAGGTCATCACATTTGCCGGATGTCTCACTGTTTTTATATACAGGATTCATCAAATGTTTCATTTGGTCATCGACTCACATATGGTGCACCGTAAGAGCTTAAAAATATTGAATTTAAAATTCTTCCAATTTTTAAAATTGAATTCTTTATACAATTTAAGCGAAAATGATTCATTTTTTGTTAAGAAATGGTATCGGGTGGTTTTCTTGCCCAAAAACCTTTTTATCTCAATCTTCTGCCAATTGTTTCTCGACTTACATCTGCTATGTTGCTATCTACAAGTGTTGAGCATTTTCAAAAAAATGTAGTTGATAAAATAATAAATAAATAATAATTATTCGAGCGGCCGATAGGTTGCACCTGCCGCAAGGAGAGACAAGCATATTTTTGAAAATACAAAGGCCGCATAATGTCTGCAGAAGGAAGTTAATTTCAACTAGTTCACCTTGTGGACATAGGGGATATTCTGAGAGCCCTGATGCTTTCAGGACACAAACACAGAAAAGAAACTTAATTTTGCATATTTCTTTTATAAAAAAAAAATGAAAAAAATACAAAGCCAAATATAAAAAAATAAACAAAATTCGATGTACTTTTTCTGCTTTCTATGTTTTGTTGTTACAGATTGAAATTTAGAGATGTAACCACCCTTTTTTGCTACAAGGCTCAAGACCACTGAGATGAGAAAACTTATACGGTCCATTTGTCGATCACGTCCAAAGAAGCGCTGCAGTTGTAATTTTACACGTCAGACGTCTTCGACTGTTGCGACTTGATTGATGATGACTTTTCCAAAAACGTGTTCACGCCACCCAGTGTCCACCCAGTCTTCACCGAGAATCCAAAATCCACAAACACCTCCACGTCACACTACTCGGTCGTCCACGAGGCAGTCTCCCGTTAACCCTTTCAGTCTCAAGGATAAGTTTTTCCCTTGTATCGGAAACTCAATTTCCACTTTTTTCCACGAATCGAAATTTTGAATGATTGTGGTATGCCACTGATCAGGCGGTTAAGCTGTCGAGAAGCGAGAGCAACGCTGTATTAACGACACGAATTATTATAAACCGGCGATGTAGCGTAATAACATACAGTGATAACACTCCGACCATCGACCGATCTAGACATCGAGAATCGCACGGCAGCCCATCCGCGTCCGGCTCGAAGATCAGTTCAGTAAATAAACGATTCATACGAGAAACGTATTTAACTTTTTGTTTAACTCTATTATTTGCTAATTAAAATTCGTTCACAATTAATTCCCAATATTTTGTTTTTTGTTTTTCTTCTCAACTTAATTTTTTTTATTTGTAATATTTAATTCACTTTTTGTTTTTCTCTCTCTTTATATTTCATTTGACTTTTCTGTACTTATTCTTTAATTCAACTTTTTTGTTCTTCTTCTCTCTACATTATATTTAATTCCACTTTCTTATTCCTCTTCTCTCTACATTAATCTTCTCTCTACCTTCTTATAAGGGCTGTCATAACTTATCTTTTCAGTTATAGTTCCCAGAATTTAATGGGGGATGTATTTTTTCCATTTTTTTATATAAAAGAAATATGAAAGAGTAAGTTTTTTTCTCGGCGTGTTTGTCCGGATCGGGGCTTTCAGAACGCTCCCCACGCCCACGCGGTGACCTAGTCCAAATTAACTTCCTTCGGCTACCATTATGCGGCCCTTGCATTTTCAAAAATAATCTTGCCTTTTCTTGCTGCTGGTGCGACCTATCGGGCGCCTCAATATTTATTTATTTATTACAATTAAATAAATAAATGAATAAAGTGGTTTTAAAGCAAATAAATAAATAAAGTGGTTCTATTATTTTGAAATACAAAACATGGCGCCCAAGTTTGGGGCTATGTCTTAACTACATTATTTTTATTATTATTATTTTGAGCATACTCAACACTAGATCTCTAGATATTTCTTTAGCAGTTTTGAAACGATTTTCCAAAGAAAATCTGATCATCATAAGGTCTAAGCACTCATCTTCTTCCTCTTTCTATCTGTTCCTTTCTTTCGCTCGGTAGATCCAAGGAAAAAATATTTTTTTAGTAATCTTGGGTGGGTTGTTGTTGGGATCACAGTGGGTTGGTTGCAACTCATCTTCCTTGCTAACTCACGCAACAAAGTTTCACTTCAGCAAACGTCACTATTTCAAGTTTTTCATCATTCGATATTTTTTGGGTACTCAGTCAATTGGCAATAATGATCAGAAATACGTCCTTAAAACTCGATACTCTCGGGGGAACTAAATTATGACTCACTGATTTCATCTCTTTCTAATACTGCTAGGTAAACAAATACAATCCCATTATTTGTGTACAAATTTGGGATCAAAAACATACAATCATAGGTGATGCAATTTCTATGCGCACGACTGTATAGCATTCAAGGTGATTTTTTCAAATACTTTTGTACGTTGATCTGTCTTTTGTCCCATTGATCCTTACTTAAGGTCCCATTACATGCCTAGACATAGCGCCCCACACCGTTAGAGAGCCTCCGCCATGCTTAATTGTTTGAATAGTGTAAAAAGGATAATTTCCTTCACCTTACGGATGTCTGACATATATTTTGCCATCTGATCCGATTCCGTTAAATTTGCTCTCATATTTTCTGTTCCTTGCAGTAATTCAAGACCGCTATCCCACGACACAACCATGTAGTCCAGCATTTTGCAATGTACGTCTTACCGTCCTGGCGGATAGTTCAGTGCTGTAGTCTTCTTTCAATTTTCGTTGGATGTCCCTAGATAATGTAAATGGCTCCATTTTGTTTAGACGCGTAATGACTTTATTTTCATATCGACATGTTTTTCGAGGCCTAGTAGCGCTTGCTTTGTCTTCTGCGGTTCCTTTTTTTGTGATGCTCAAATAATTTAAGTGCTTTGCGATGCCTGTAATATTAAAACCTTCGTTTTGCATCTCCATAATTTTATTCTCGCTAGGACTTAGAACAGATTGCGCTTCTTCTCATGTTTCTGAAAGATTTAAATCAAAATGATTTTACAGTTCGGTACTAAATTTCATTTTTATAAATAAATCTAACCAATTGGGTAACGAAAAATTTATATCCACTAAGTATAAAAAAACTGGCCTATTTAGCAAGCAAGCCTGTTTCAAGAGCATTGGAATATTACAGTATTATTCCAGGAATATAGGAAACGAATGCAAACTTGTATACTTTTGATAGAATGATAGCAGGGTTGTGCATGAAAGTTTAAAGTCTCTTGCGTTAAAGTTTCCTATTTATGAGTCCACCACAGTACGATCGAAGCCCACCAATGATAGTGATATTCAAATTTGTGTTTGATACATTAATTTGTGTTTCTTATGCCAGAGTTTCTTTCAGAGAATTTCTCTGGCCAGTCTTATGCCAGAGAAATTCTCAAGGACAAGATTGATTTCGACCAGATGCCTTCTTCAAGTTCCTCGGATGCCATTCCATCAGGTGGCTCTAATATAGCCCAAGGGCTAACTTCTGTAGTGCACTATTGCGTCAAAACAAAGTCCCTTGCAAAGCCAGTCTTTCTGTAATCGATGGGGGATGGGGGATTGTAAGGACTTACACCTAGAAGGAAACGTGCCCTAACTTTTTCAATTATTGTCTATTATAGTCCACCTTTGTTCAAATTGTTTCTAACATTTCATTAATAACATGGATCAACATTTTTTCTCAAATATGTTCAAACACCCACCCTTCACATTGAGATTAATGCCGAACAACCGAGGCAAACTTAAAATAAGAAAAATTGTCTTAAAATAAGAATAAAACTTTAGGGAGGATTTCTGGTCCGTTGGTACATTACGAGCAACCAAACTTGTACTAGATCCTAGTGAGACTGTCATCCGCGAATCAAATTCCGATCATTGCGGAAATTCACCCAACCTCAGGGTTAAGTATACCCTCGATAAAGTCCTCCCGGAAACATGCTTAAATTCCAAATATTTAATATCACATAGATAACATGTTTTTGGATTATTAAACTTCCTCTCATTATTGTGTTTAACCAAAAACCCTCTGAAAAGTTTCGAGTAAAAGCGAAACATACCCACTAATTCTTGTTCTATGTCTGTCTGCCAGAAGCCGCCCGGGAGTGTGTTTGCTGTTTGTGCCAAGGCTCTGACTCTTAGTCGGTCAGGAGAACTGCGAGCACGGTAGAAATAAAAAAATTTGAAAATCAATGTAACATTAAGTCAGGCATAAATTTTTCGAAAAATTAATAAAAAAACAATCGATAATTAAGTCGCCTTCTTGTTATTCCTTTGTTGAATGACAGCGAATCTGTCTTCAAACATGTAACAGAAACCCCACCTTTGTTACAAACAATCAAACACAGAATTAAAGCAAATTTGCATATCTACGATTTGAAGGTTTTTCGCAATTACATCGAGTAAAGAAAATCCCGACTGACTTTCACATGTTAATCTTCATTATATTTTGAATTATTTCAAATATGAATTACAATAATTGCTCGCTCACCTTTTATGATATTTAACAAACTTGGCAAAGTGACATTTGGATTTCTATCAAATGTCGTATTTTATTTCACGCAAACATGAACAACCTTTTGAGGAAATTCGTTTTACTTGGAATATCTAGAATGGTAATCATTTCTCTGTTTCACACGACACGCTTCGTTTTTGTTTTAAATGTTTTATGTTTCCTTAAAAAGGATCAAAGCGCGATTGTTGGATGATCCAATTCATTCATGAGAAGTATTGATTTGAGCTTGTGCATCGTTTTATTGCATCATTTGCGTGTATTTTTCATTTGAAGGAAAAATAAAAATACAAACATAAATAGTAAAAAATAATAACAAAAATAGTAAAATAGTAAGTAAAAATAGTAGTAACTCATTTTTTTAAATGAAAATTTGAAAATCATGGAATCTCCAAATAACTATGATAAAATTCGCGATGTTATCAGCTTCGCGATGACCAGCTTCAGCTGCTTCGGAATCGCATCACAAAGAATTGACTCTCGTCGCTTTGCCAGTTAAATAGGGTTTTGTTATACAAGGTTCTCGATCAAAGCTGTTTCCTTTCGAAAACTTGCAATTTTTCCATCATACTAGTACTGTGGCTCTACTAGAGCTGAGGATAATACATTCGGATAACAAGTCGGCACTGTAGAGGTTCATCTCTAACCGCGTAATTTCAAAACTAGAACAAAGTTATAGTCAAAACTCAAAATCCTCAATAACCTGAGCAAACCTGAAATCTGGACAACGGTATGGAGATAGAAATGATGAAGTGAATTACCCAGCAAGAGCTGAATGATTTCTGGAAAGAGATAGACGTGGATGGATATACATATATATATATATGGATAAGACAAGCGTTTTTGCCTGAGCCTCATAAAACGACAGCAAAACCACCCCTAGAGAAAATAGAAATGGTCAAAGAATATTTGTGGCAACACTAAAATATCTTAGCTCAAGACACTAAACTAATAGGAACCCAAACGGATGATACTCACTAAGCTTGCAGAGAGAAAGAAAAAGTACAAAATTCATTTTTATAGATTTCCTGACCATAGTCAACAAATGATTCACATTTCTGAGAAAAATTAATGGAACTGAACACATAGCGGACTTATCTTTTTTTCCTCATCAGCTGTTCAAATGTGAGGAAATGATTCGTGTCTGACATTTGTGTCATCTGCAGCATGATATCCGAAATTGTATTGAAATTTCCAGGTTTTTCGCGCAATAAGAAGCACATTTACTTAATATTATTCATGTTATATCCAATTATAGGCAAAAATACAAAAACAACATTGATAAGTCACTTATAACAGCTGAAAAATGCACACATTTTACGTGCTTTATTAAGGAGCACATATGTGCCTTAAAATTGAAATTTATCCATGAATATTACTGCCTGCAATTTCACATAAAAGTTAACTTATCACTTAAAGAAAATCTTCCGCTACTTTCGATTTTAAATTTGACAGAGGATTTAACATTACTGTTAGAGAAGCAATTTCTGTTAAGGAATGGTGACATACCTTCTGTCAGAAAAGTACCGGGAATTTGAAAATAAAACACCCATTTTACGTGTAATCATCAAATTTATTTTCTCGCCTTCAAAGTATTCCCCGTTAGAGGTTTCAAATATGTTCCATTATTTTTTTTCATTCTTCAAAACATTTTTATAAGCGCTTCCTGGGATAGCCTTCAATTCACGCGCCGAATTCTGTTTAACGGCTTCAATGGACTCGACTGTTTATTAAGTTTTTTGCCTTGTATTTGTTCACACTATTTTTTTGTGAAAAATCCACGAATTATTTGCCCATAATTCCGGCCGTTTCTTGCCAATTCGTTCACGTAAACACCTTAGTACGCTCAACTAAAAGTCCTTATTCACCACCTAACCCTGTGAAATGAACTCATGGAGAACCAGACCACAAATATTGAAGAAAACAATGAGCATCACCTTGATTTTGACTAACTTAGACGTGCTTTTTTCGGTTTCGACTTATTCTTAACGGGTCATTCCGAAGAGAGTTTCAAATTCATACACCCATTTCTCATCACTAGTTATGATCCGCTTCATGAATGTTGGGTCGGGATTCGAGCGTTCAACCTGTTCAAAGAGACTAGTTCACGGTACTGTTTTTGAGTAAAAATTGAGTTCTTTTGGAACAAGTCGTAGAGCGACGCCTCTCATGCCAAAATGCTAAATCAAAATAGTACAAACAGACTCGTGAGAGAAGTTAAGGATGGTATCTTTCTCTCTGAAGCTAACATGACGATTTTCGACGACAATTTCCAGCGCTACATCGACGTTAATTTCGGTTAGAGAGGTCGATGGTCGGCCAGAAAGAGGCATGTATTTGGCGACTTCACGGCCCTCTTTGAACGCTTTGTACCACTCATATGCACGGGTTTTGGCCTTTTCGGCCTTTCCCAACATTTTCAAGGCGTCAGCACAAGAAATTTCGTTTGCAACACAAAATTTAATGCAAACTCTTTGGTTTGAGATCCCAAGATGTAAGAAAGTCTAAGCAATCCGATTTTCAGAAGCACCATTATGTATCGCAAGTTTAATGGACTAGTTTGAGCCAAGGGATCCTTTACAATTTTCGATTCGAATTTCAAAGCTTGGTTATAGAATGCTCTAGTGCCGAATGCCACGTTCAGGGTGGCTCCAAGGTAGCCACGTAAGTGGAAAGGAATACTGAGACGCAGAGAAAGCGCTACTGAAGTGTTACTAAGTTACTAACACCAATCCAATTTCGCAAAATTCGTTAGATCGATCGATGGTCGGAGTGTTATCGCTGTATGTTATGACGCTATGCCAGAGCCTTAATGGAAGGCAAAGGAAAAGGTTCAATTGTCGAGCATGATGTCGAATGGACTCACTTGAGTAATCTTCGATACTATTCTCTACAACTAATTTGTTTTCTTAACCCGCCAGTGATGATGTGAATTTATTTTACATAATTGGGGACGCCGGTTCGCGAAATTCGAAATTGCGTTGCCAGGCATATGCCGGATTACGTATTGCGCAGGGTATTGACGATTTGAGAACTCCCGAAGATGTCGGGGATGCTTTGCTGACAAGGAGGCTTTTCAAAGGATCAACGGGTTTGCGCGTGAAGCCTTCCGATTGCGACTACAGCACTCTGCTACGCGGAAAAGTGCGGATTCTGTTGCTGCCTACTCATCCCTAAGTGTTGTTATCGTTATGTGCCCTAAACTCCAGTGTCGTGTCTGGTTTCTTGTCTTTTCTGGACTTACTGTCGTCATTTTACTGCTGTCTTGGGGGCTACTGGGTCACCAAACCTTCGAAATAGGAACGTAAATTGGTAGTAGAACAAGTCTATGTTCTACGAAAACCTGAGCAGAGGTTTGATCTGTACCACGGATTAGGGGGAGGCCCATGACAGGTTACTACGTTACTAGTTACTTACTTGAAGCGGAGTAAAACGTTGAATGAGTTTGGTCTCTTGTTGGGTGAAATTGTTCTAAAAAGAAGAGACAACAGACGTACGGAAGAACGGTTTATGTTTGTAAAAGTCAGAAGATTAAAAGTTGGAAACGTCGCATGAAGGGAGATGAGAAGGAATGAAAAACGAAGTGATGAACCTGACTCTAGATGAAAGTAAGAAGTGTACTTTGAAGTTGACGGACTAGATGTTGACTGAAGTGAAAGTGATTGATGTATTGAAGAAAATTGTTGGATTTGCCGGAAGATTGATGTGATGTAGGAATTGATGAAATTGATGGAATTGATGAAATAGTTGAATTGTTGAAAAATGTTTGTAATAGTCGATATCTGTTATGTATTTACAGGGCTGAAAGACGACTTGAGAAAGTAAACGTAACGAACTGAGTGTTATTATATGTAGACGAAGTGATTTTAAAAGGTTGTTAGCAGGTCAAAAAGCTCATATTGCAACATCAACTATGTTGTTGAGGTTGATGCGAGACTAGCACACCTGCTAAAAGTGAAATCGAAAATGTTGAGTTATGTGTGCATGAAATGTTGCTACATGTTGTTACTACGTTAACCCCGACCTTATAAACTTGTGCTATAGGACTCCGGGTGACGCAGGGGGGCTGATGGTAGAGGCTTCGGCTTGTTTCATTCAGTCTTTGGAGAGTACCGACCCCACATACGCGAGGTGTGAGGAAGGGAAATCAAACACGGGATGGCGATCTCCCGTTTACCTGGAGCAAAAATTGAAAGTTTTTCTCGGACTGTAGAGAAGCGCAACATGATCAGAAGTTATCAGAACCAGGGGTTGGGGGGACGCACATGACAAGTTACTGTCAGCCCCCCACACGGTGAGAATCCGATCCTTGGCTGAAACGTGGTTGTTGTGGTTTCGAAGGCTAAATGGTGGTGGTGAGCATTCAACAGTTGTGTTTGGGAATCCAGGTAGCTTTGAATAAATTGGGTCCTAGGACTGAAACTTGCTTCAGATCTTAGGGGTGGTGGTTGACACAATGTTTCAACCCCATCTATGGAGACCGTAGAATTAAGCCATTATGGCAGGTGTCCACGGGAAACCTCGTGACTTCATGTGTGTATCACCTGACAGTTTACTGTACTTACATAGAGCATGCCATAGAAGACTACTACAGGCCAGCGCCTTATTGCTCGGGCGCAGTTGTAATTTGCACATAAGCGGTCTACGATGTCAACACTGCCCTTAGTATCATTGTAACTCAAAATTATCTCAGGCCACTGTGTTTCAGACTTTTGCATCGTTATGCATTGTGCTTTTTAGCAAAAATTTTTTTTCACCTTATGAACGTGGGAAAACAATACTATGTCACCGCGGAAAGCAAAAATGTTTGACTTGATACTTCGACTGCGCAGGAAATCAGCAGGAATTTCCTTTTTATTTATTTGAACTGTTTCTTAAGTGGTTAAGCCTCTCTGGAGCAGTGCTTCAGCAAATGGTAGGCTAATGTACCAACTATCCGTTGTCACATTCCGCCTAGTATTGAAAATTTGTTCACACAATCTTTGTGTAAAAGCCAAGCCGGAATTGTCAAGACTGTATGGGCCCCCTTTTTGCTGTTTTCCGGGATAAATCTCCATGATAAATGCATAAATCATTTTTGCATCACAAAGGGCTTGAATTTTGATGCCATTAGGATTGTGTTTACTTGCGAGATGCTTCCAACTTTTCATTGACAGTCAAAAAAGCCGATAAAGTATAATTAGCTTGGCAATTATTTACATACTTTTCAAATAATTGTCTTATACGACAAATCTTATCGAGCATCGTCTTAGCTGCCTCGTAGTTCCATCATCGAATCTGAGAGCCCGCAACAATAACTCAAATCGTTGGGAAGACATAGAAACCCGAAATATGTCCACTTAGCTACCGTCTTAGCTTAGCCGTACTTAGCTGTTCGAAACAGCTCTTTCACATACAGATGATTCGATTTTTGAACTGCCAAAAACAGCAAGCCTATCAAGCAAAGTAATTTATTATATTACTTTGGCATTTGTTTCCCGGGTTTAATTTATCTCGGGATTTGTTGTTTGGTACATAGGACAACTATTTTCTGGCAAATTCGTGAAAGAAGTGCTTCCGAATTCCAAGAATATCAGTTTCACCTGATACAACTCGATGGCCCTGGTAAATGCCTTATAATACTGAATGCTCTTGCCCGAGTACATTGGCGATGAGATTGTTTACTCTTCGCTATCCGAAGAACAGCGGTGCAGAGTTGGCTGATTCCTTATCGCTTCTTGCTTCACTCTCTGATGATGATGGTGATATATTCTCATCAGATTCAACTAATTCGTGTAGAAGCGCTTCAAGACGGCGCTGCTGACTTTCGTAAGACATGCTGAAATGCGACATTCCCTAAAAAATTCTCGATACTCGATATCACAAGAAATCTTTTGAATAGTAGTAAAAGTAAGATGAAAATCGATCTTAAGCTTTCAAGTCGACTGTAAAACTAACTAAACTATTAACTCACGTGATCGGTGTTCCCGGTCCACTGCACCGGTTTAGCACATAAACTCTAAAGTGTGCGATCCTGTGGCTACAAGAAGATTAAATTATGAAGCAGAGATCCCAGTTCAAATCGATAACGACTAACAAAATCATTTGATTTTTTCGCCGAACTCAGTCTCTCAGATATATGCGTCATCGGTGGCGGGTTAAGCACTGTCAGACGTCAAATTAGATGTGTGTTATCAGTGAGAGTATACGTGATGCGTTTCCACAATTCATTTAATTGAATTAATTGTTCTGATGGACAATTATTTCGGCCATAAAATTGACGGGGTGTATGATGAATTTCACTTATAGAACCGTTTTTCCGAAATAAATCTGAACAATTTGCATTGCTCAGACGTCAGTCTTTTTATGATAAATTTGCGAATCACTGTAACCATAAAACTCATGACAGCTGTCACATCATACATAAAAACACCTTTTATATTATTCATTGTGCCTACGGCAAACCCAATTTTTAGTCTCTGGAGAGCAAAGAGCTTGACACTCGGTTAGTATACACTGTTGCTAATGCCTGTGTACCTCTGCATTGAACATAAAGTAACAAGCTTAAATTCATATAGAAGATGTCAGAATAATTTAAGGAATCAGTTATTTTGTTAAATTCTCCGATGACAATATTTGATGAGGCGCTAAGATCTGGTACTACGTTATCACCTGCTCGAGGGTGTTAATATGAGTTCCCAGTTATATCACAATATGAAATGAAATGAAAATCCCATTCCAGGGGTTTATTGGGTAGATATTATTGGTAAAACGCACTTGAATTTTTGGTGGCACACTTTTACTCGTCCATGCTCAGACGTTGTATTGGAAGAAAACAAAATCGATCCTTCAAATGTACTAGTGTGGTTAAAATACTGGTGTACCTTTTCCAACTGTTGCACATTTTTCATGTGCATGTTTTGTGTAGACCACTTAATTTGGTGTCTATTGAAAGGCACAGAAGAGGACATTATCGCTGTGTCTTGTTTTTGATGTGAATGTCTTTATTTCTTTTCGTTGTGTTTAGATTTGTAGGGATAATTCAAGTGATTTTCACTATGGACTGTTAGGACTGATGGACTGCTTCCTATTTTATTTGCTGCCCTGAAAATCAGCTTTTGGCAAGATTTTTTGGCGATCTTTGAACTTGAAAAGCATAGTAGCGATCGGACCTAGCTGATACTTTTCAGGTCACCTTGGACTTGAGTTTAGTCTTATTATCCATGAGGAACAACTGCTGTGAACGTGTTTAGAAGGTTAATTTATTATCCTTAATTTAACTTAACAAGGTCAGTTGCGGTGAAGAATCGGGGATGAGCATGATGCTCTTTGTGGTACATTTGTACAAATCTTTGATGGAAAACTTGCTATGCCCAGTTAAGAAATTATGATTTCAACCCAGTGTTGCTTAATATATGGAATTCAGCAATTCTTGTTTATTTGAATTGAATAGGTGATGGTCATATACTTGAGTGATACAGTCTCTGATGGCATCGAAAAATAGCATGCACCAAATATGAGAAGAGAAATGAGGTCTAAATATTGAAAACCCAATCATGAATACAATGTTAGATATAAAAATAATAAAGATAAATATTACAATTATTACAATTCATCAAAGTGATTAAGTGTTGAAACTCTTATCTCGTATTCCTTTAGGATCTACTCAGAATAATATGTAATGCTCGTACATTGTCTTTAATAGACGGATTTCACAATTTCAAGTTTTGATTTCCAATATCCTGGGATACTCTCATAATGGCGCAATGTAAAAATGTGCATGCGGGAATTCGTATGTAAACGTTCGCCAGAGTTTGCGGGAAATGCTCGACATGTTATAAAAATAATTCAATCTAATTTCAAATTCCGTACGTGACTAGTAAAGACGCTTGCATCGGCGCATTTGTAAAATATTACGGGATAAAAATACGAGGATATACTTCCACATGTCTCTATTCTAAAGCAAATTTCAGCAATAAGTAGAATATTTCATGATGGTGAAAGGCAAGAAAATGGTTGAATTATATTTTTGTTTTAAAGTAAACAACTTTATTTATTCCTTCTAATTTACATTACAGCAAAAAAACTAAAACAAAATAAATAAACTTATATATATATTGCTTAGTCTTAATTTATCTATTTGTTTTTCACGTACATATTTCTACATACAGACAACACCACGTGATGTATAATTTTGAAGATAGGTCCTTGAAAAGGGTATTAAAATTAAAACTTAAAATAAATCGGATATCCTAATTCTCTTTAGGTTTAGCAATTTAAATTTTCCCTCTTTTTTGAATACAGCGAGTTACAGCGATTTAATAATGACCTATATGCGTGTTCTAACTTATTTTGTAGCATTGCCTAGAATACCAGAAGATGATCGGTGGTGGATTGATAGTTGGTGTAGACCTCACGCACTTTCCCGGAACACGATTTAGAAGAAAATGAACTTCCGAATGCCAAAAAGGCACGAGGCGAGAGTCAGCTCACTAGACAGAAGTCAGCATCAAAAGAAAAAGGGCGTGTTCGAAAATGGGCGCGTGCGATAAAGGGCACGTTTGAAAAAGGGCGTGACCGAAAAGGTCACGACTTAACATGTCACCCGCCTTGAGGCCTCGCTCCAGTTGAATTAGGTGATGATGAGGACAAAAGGAGCGAATACGAAACGGTTCTTCATTGGAAAAAAAGGGAATAACATGACAAAGCAGAAGAAGAGCGCCGTCACATAGACTTTGCTGATGTTGATGAGTCGACTACAAACGTCTTTAGTCGCGGAGATGATTGCTGGCTCCGACAAAATTCGTGCCGTTGTCTGAGAAAATAACTGATGGATTGCCTCTCGGCGTTAAGCAGCATTGAAGGCGGGTGTGGAGAGTTCACATGCCAGTTCTTGATGAACAGCCAGCTTTGATGACAAAACAGATGAAGATCACCAAATAGGCTTTCGTGCTGACCCCTCCTTGCAGTCTAGCATTAGTAAAATAAGAGTGTCCAGCATAATCGACTCCAGTGGTCGTGAAGGCCGCAAATGAGGATACTCCCTCAAGAGGAAGATTGCCCATTGGCTGGATGAACCTTGACGAACCGCATTATGCCTATCGAGTTTTTGGAATAGGCGATGGATGAACGAGTAAGTTGCGAAAGCCCCAACGTGAATGAGACTCTGATGAGCATCGTCAATTTTTAGAGTGGTCAGGTGATACTCTTTTGGGAGAAGCACAGGATGCTTATGCTGGTAAGGCAGGTGAGATGGAAAGAAACGACCCTCATACGAATGACATTCTGTTCATCCATTAATAGATGGAGCTTCATGATCAGACGATGCCGAAAGGATGATTTCTGGAGTTTTATAATTTCCTCGGCAAAATATTTCGCTTGAACCAGACGAATTGCGCAGCATGCTGCCTTGTGGAGTTCAACAGAGGTTAAGCAACCAGCACGAGGCGCTTGTAGCAACCTAGCGTTGAAACCGAAGCTGCGAACACTGCGATCACGCGTATAAAGCGAAGGAAAGATGGCAATCTATCGATGATATTTGGCTCATATGTAGTAGTTGCTAGAATGAGGATTGACACTGGCATATGCCGCGGAGTTCACACTGTTTAACGAGCAAGAGTAGCAAGAGAAAATCGTATTGAATTGTACGCGTATGCAGCCCGCGAAACGAACAGTCAGCTAGATTTTCTTCAGAAACGACATGTCTCCAGGGACTGGGTGGCACCAGGTCTTGAATTTCAGCGACGCGGTCGTCCACAAAGGTTTTGCACCTGTCACTTTCACCGCAAATCCAAGCGAGGAAAACAGAGCAATCGGAGTATGCCATGAGCCCGAAGCTCAGATGTTGAAGCTCTGGAGTGACCAGCCGATGCAACAAATGAAACACCTTATAATTCCAATCGTGGCAAAGTGATTGCCCTGAAGGGAGCGATTTTCACATGCCGATGATCAGACGAATCGGAAGTATGCATATAGAAGAAGGCTACATAGCCGGTTCCGATGCATTACGGAATCTGACCAGATGGTGAGTAAACGTGCAAGAAGCTTCAGGGATGAAACGCTGGACTCGTACTTCAGCCAAAGAGGATAGTTGAGACTGAAAGTCGAACCAAGGTGCCTTTAACTCAAGAGGCAAATCTTGATCCTAATCTAGATGGAGTTGGCATAGACGATGGAAGATAACTTTGGCTGCGAAGGTAGACTGGTACGAGCCAGCCTCGAAGGTTCGCACCTGGTAAGTGCGGCTTCAGTCAATCGCACTGAGAAGAAAAGTGATCCGATGATGGATACCAGCCTAGACCTAGAATTTTGATACTTGGATCACGATCAAGCAGCAGATGGTCAACAGAGGATGGTTTACGGCAATGATCAGATAGGATTCCTTGTATGAAGGGTGGTGATTTGTAGCCCACTTGCCTATGAGCAAGATATTGCACTCGCTGGTGCAACTGGGCGGCTTCAGTTTCCAATGAACTGCCAGTTAAAAGGTCATTAACATAGACTTCGTCCAACAGTACATGTTTGACAGCAGGATTCCGGCTCCTTCATCAAAGGCTCGTTGCTGAAGTGTGCGGAGGGCCAAGTAGGGAACAGATGCCGCCCCATAGATGACTATGTTCAGACGATATGATTGAATTGGGTCATGCGTTGAGAAGTGTCATATGCAACGCTGATTATCTCTATGCTCTTGGCTTACAAGAATCTGCCGATACATTTGTTTGATCTCAGCAGTAAAGACGAACTGATGCAGCTGAAAACGTAGCAAAAGACTGGAGATGTCGGCCTGAAGCTTGAGGCAAGTTAATAGAAGATTGTTGTGGGACTTCCCATTAGGTCACGGAAATGAAGCGTTGAAGACCACTCGAGTTCTGGGGTAAGGTTCACCAGGTCGATGCACAGGTTGATGCGAAATATAGTAAGGTTCGTATGGTGGAAGACTGGATGACCCTGTCACCAGTTCCATATGGCCACTTTTTAAGTAATCCCGATATGATAGGCTTAACACAGATCCGGATGTCGATGCAGACGATGCTCTAGACGGTTAATTGTCGCTTGGCCACGTTGATTGACACGCCTAGGCTCTGGGAGGTTAGAGGCAGGGCCACTATGTAACAACCAGTGGACGTACGTGTGGTGGTGCTGCTGCATAGCGCCTCACATTCCTTTTCGACTGGGATCACAGGAAGCACATCCGGAACCCAATTGAGTTCCAAAAACGGCCAACAAGTCCATAGAGTGATTCGTCATATACTCACCAGGAGGATAAACATATGAATCCAGTGTCGTTAATTAATAAGCAAGGGATGGCTCTACGTTAGGTTCAGGTGGTGGTGATGGTTTCACAACGTGCGAGAAATGGTCGAATGGTGTGACGGGTGATGAAAAGACACCGGCCGTAGTGCGGTTTTGGAATTGTTGAGAGTCCGTAGATGGCTGATGGATGATGGTCAGATACAATCTTGTTACGCATTCAGAGGTCATGATTGTTTGTTCAGCTACTACCAGAGCAACAATTATAATACGTAAAAATAACCAGACGATATCCACCTAGCGTTTAGTGCCAATCGATGCGTCCCAGCCTGTGAGTTGGCACCTGGCGAGAAGCGGCAGGGGCACGTCTTCGAAACCAGCTTGAGCTCTTTCCACCTTTCTTTGTAAATATGTGTAAAGTAGTAGTGACGAACGTTGTTGAGTTTGACCCACGCGGTCCGCATGAGATGGTCTTGGTCAGAGATGTGGGAGTGGATGGAATCTTGATAACAAGCTGAACTTGATGCTGTTGGTATTTTCGAGCAAGATGGTGGCGGCTGCGTGAAAATAAACGTGATGCACGATGGCTCTCACCAAGAGCTTTTAATTTTAACGCTCGTGGGGGCATCACAACCAGCAAATGCGGTAACGGCACAGACACTCCCGGATTTAGGCGCCAAAATGTATGTCGTAACTAGCCCAGCGACGAATTCAGCCCTGATGTGGGCGTCTACGGCGAGTCGACGTGGTACAATACAGGCAAGGGGAAAAACTGGACGGTTTTGGGAGATTTAGAAGAGCAGAGAAAGAAGGATCCCAATCAAATTGCTTTTGATGAGAACAATACAGGCACGAAATCGAAATTTTCCACATGTGCTACTGCTTTTGCTGATTCTAACACAAAATTTTTGGAGACTCTTCACTGAGATGGTACGAAGATGATTGATGGTGGATTGATAGCTGATTTAGACCTTTCTGTACTTTCCCGAAACACGGTCTCAACTTCTCCAAGACTCTACAATAAGAATTCTGACTGAGATGAATATGAACTTCAGAATGTCAAATAAGATACGAGGCGAGAGTTAGCTCACTAAACAGAAGTCAGTATCACAAGAAAAAGGACTTCTAATCTGTGTGTTCTCATGTTCTAATGTGTGGGGATTTGACACATAGACTCGGTTTTAACCCGAAAACAGCCGAACAATTATTGACGTTGAAATTAGTGCATTACCGCATTATCGTTCAACAGGAGTCATACACACTAGGAGTCATATAAGCTATTCCGGTATTAAAAGTGTTCGGCCGAACACGTGGTCGCAGTGGAGCCAGACGATCGACTTTTGATTTCATGCAATCAGGCGGGACAAACAACACGCTAGTGGTAGAAATATGTCAAAGGACAACCTGCGATCTACACTCTCCCGTTGAAAGCCGGAGATGAAATTTTTTGACGGAATTTCAGGGCCTCAAATGACATGACACGAAATGTTTGATTTCCTGTAGTAGCTGGCGGAAAAGGAGTTGACGTATGGTGTTGTCATTTCAAATTTTAGATCTAAGTGGCGTAAATACATATATTTTTTATAACATGCATCAATCTAAAGATGTTGCCAGGAGCGTTTTTAAAAAAAATTAGCTCGGTCGCTCTCGTTACCTCATGTGCAGAGACAAGCAAAGGCCGAAATACAATACTGCGCGACTGCGGTACGAGAGCGCAACGAGACTTTCGCAGCAAATGTCAACCAGTTCTCGTAAGATGCATTTGTATACGACATCGTAAAATGATTGCGATGCGTCAGTGCGAAGGGAGAACTATTTGGAAAATCGAAAAATCCTCGCAACGAGATGCGTTGACGCTTGCCAGATGCTTGATGGCGCTTAAATGCTTGAAATTCAAACGCTTTAATTACTTTTTAAGCACTAGGTTTATTCTGAATGAATTTTGAATGAAATTTTGTGCATCCTTGTTGAAGATGCACGACTATTGTAGTGACTACCGACCTGAAGATGGTGTCACCATCTTTTCCCGCAGGCGAAAGTTCAGCGGACAGGTCGAAAGTCAGCTGACCTACGACCTGGCGACCACTTCAGGTCGGAAGAGAGTTTTTCTCGATTTTCCGGAACGGGGGGTTCTCGATTCGCGCATGGTGTAAAAAAAAAATCCGAATAGCATTGAATTGAGTGAAAAAAAAACAAAAGCTACTGTGTGATTCTGCAAGTGTGCATGTATAACAGTGAAATAAAGGTGTTCATCTATATTATGTAGCGGGTGAAGTATACGCAGAGTGTTTATCAGACTCTGCTATCTTTGTGCAGTCTCGTAATTGTAATTATCATCACGGCTTCCACCCATCGACAGTGTGTAAAATTCCACCAGGTTGTTCTCTAAAAAATTTTAACAATCAAGAATTTGCTCAGTTACTATCGCAGTCTGTTAATCATGGATTTGAAGCTGTTTTTGAGCTGACACGTATGTGCACAATACGTATGAGCTTTGTCGAAGGTTGGGGTGCTGAATACCATCGTCAAGATGTAACCTCGACACCATGCTGGATCAAAATTCATTTGCACGGACCACTTCAATGGCTTGACAAGGTGATCACGCAAATGGGCTCTCCCCATAATGCTATTAGTTCGGTATCCTAAGAATTTAATAATTCTCGTTCATAGATTTTGTTTTCTTTTTTTGTTCTAAGCATAAGCGTAATAAAGTATTAAAAGAGATTTTATTTTAGATCAACTGCATGCCATATAAAACTGTATTGAAAAATAATGAAGAAAAAACACATTTAGAAAAATTTTGATCTCATTTTACAAACGTAAAAAAAAAAAAAATTATGACGATCATTCATTTTAACATCATCAGAATAAGCACTTTCGTAAAAGAGAAAAAAAAAATATTGGAAAAAGTAGAGTTAAGCAGTTAAAAATATATTTGATTGTAAAATATTTTAAATTTAAAATGGATCGCTTCCTCTTTGATTTGAACTCATTGGAAATTTCGACACATCAATGAGAATCAATTAAAGAAATTGTAAAAAAAAAAAACTCGTACAAAATTAAGCCTTTTTGAATACTTATATTGATAGTGGAAAAGAAATATTCATTTGTGGAAGAATAATGTGCAATTCAAAAGTTTGTTATAAACCCAATGAATGATTAAGAATAATTTTTTTGAAGTAGGTTAAGCAAGTATGTGTACACATATAATAGTATTTCGATGTTTCTGCTTCACTATCGTGCTTTCTTTTCATTTGATTTAATCAACAGTGGACTTAATATAACGCGATTCTGGTACGTTTGTCTGACTTGTATGATTTGACCTATAAAGCGTTAAAATTTTACATAAATTTTTAAAAACCAGAATTAAAATGAAGTGCTGAAAAAAAAAATCACGTTCTTTCCTTCCAGCAACCATTTTTCTTTCAGGAGGAAATGGCGCGAAGGTAAGTGCATGAGGATGTAGGACCGAAATTGTGTTTCGTCGCTCGGGTTCCGCGGTGCAGTAGTTTTGTTCCGGTAATAATTTGTAGTCGTGTCGCGGACTACTATTTCGGTTTTTCGGGTTCGCGTGTTTTACGGTCGCAAAATTAAAGTAGTTTGTTTTTAGGCACCGCGGTATATCGGTTCGCGAATGCGCGTTTGTCGTCGGGTGTATTTAGATTTTGAATGGTAGATCAAAAAAAAAAAAAAAAAAATTAGAGTAAAGTAACGTAATCTGTTTAGAAACGTCGCATAGTAAATCGGGCTTTTCGGTGGCTGGTTCAAATGGAACCAAGAGCGGAAGTTCACTTGGGTCCGACCCACGTCCGCACTCCTCGCCGCACTGAGCTAGCTAGCCAGCAGCCACCACGCGAGTGAACTTCCGAGTGGCCGAGTTGTTGACCCGCGGGGTACGACTCGTTGCCACGTCTCAAGGACTGCACGTCCAAGTGTCGGTGCGAGGCCGACTTTCATCCCGAGTCGTCGCCGTGACGACCTGGGAATTGTAAATCCATTACACTATTTTTTGCCAAACTAAGGAGAATTCCAAATTCAAAATTTTTAAAAAATAAAAAACAGATATAAGCGAAGTTCATTTAAAAACGTCACAAATTTGTCATTTGTCGTTTTGGACATTATTCTTCCTCGCATCGCGTGCATTGTAAATCGAATGTATCGCGCCCACGCATCGCCGTCACGCAGTATTGTATCTGGGCCTTAATCAAGTTAAAATCCCCAAAGGTGTTGCGGTTGAACACAACTCGAGTTTTAGAAAAAGATGTGGCCACATTGGAAGTGCAATCACAAGTAGTCAAGGAAAGAGCGTATAGAGTTTGCATCGCAATGAAGCATAAAATGATTGCACATGTTTGTGTGGTGTGCAACAAGCCTTTGTACTTGTATTATTCTAATCTTTTCTGCAATGATTGCGAATAATTTATGTGAGATAAGTCTTTTGTCAGAGTGTTGATATATCCTTACTAGAAGTGCCTGTTATATTTTTCTGGTTTCTTTCTTTCTGGTTTCGTAAGCTGAAAAAATGTTGAAATGTTAAAAATTTTAAAAATGATGTTAAAAGATATAAAATTATCTCTGGGTAGCTTGGGTCCGCCGGGCCTTGCTTCGTAGGTCTCGAGGACGCGTTTCGGCTGCATACAGCATACATACATATATACCCATCTTCAGCTCGTTCGCTTCGAACCACGAAGCAAGACCCGGCGGACCCAAGCTAACCAGAGTTAATTTTGGCCTGCGGCAACATCAAAACGAACTTCATATAAAATTATTATTATAATTTTACTTGTTTATAATCAAGACTTTATAAAAACTTCCGAAAAAGTGCCATAGGTGTTGATTACTTCATTACCCTTTTTTCGAACCAATAATGCTTATTATAAATGCATTTTCATTTTTATTACGCTCCTGTTTATCTTAATCGACTAAGTTTTGAAGCATTTCAGAAAATATAGTTCAAAACAGTTGGATGTGAACGTTAGACACCAGTGTGACTCCACGTCGAGGGTATTGTTTAAAAAAAATGGGGTCCACACTTAAAGGTTAATGAAGGAATATCATCACGACTCCTTGAAGCCTTATGTTTAAAAATTGGCCCAATTGCGTTTATTCCTTTCAGCACGTGCAACGCTAATCACGTACATAGGTCTGATGAGTTCGTGTCAGTTCTGATACTATAACAAGGCTACAATGAAGCGTTAAGTTATCAAATCGCACGAAAATGAGTTATATGCGAAAATTTAAAGCAGTTTTTATACTTTCCGCATACCAAATAAGCTGTAGATACTACTTTCAATACTTTTTTCAAGGAAAGAACTGGAAAAAAATAATTCGTTTTCTTTGAAACCAGGTATTATAGATTATATTGCCAATACAGCATAATTCTTCCAAATGGCTTGCAGGTACCTCTGAAACTTTGATTATCTTTTTTTTCATATGAATAGTTAGCTTTAATTGATTGACATGTCAAAGATGAAAAAAAAAAACACACACACAAAATGGTATTTTAAATGTTTTTATACAAAATAATCTCGTTCCGTACTATACCCGGCTTTACACGTAATACTATTGATTTTTTTGTTTGAAATAATTTTTTGCTATTTTCGGCTGGGGTTGTGACATTAATGTTTTGCATGACTATAGAAGAAACCACCATTTTACTAATAACCATACAAATAATTGGATAAAAGAATTTTTATGACAATTTAAGGGTGCATCGGAAACTCATCGGAACAAAATCGGAAACTCATCTATGACTCGTTGGGAGGCCGGCGAAGAATTGATTTGACATCAGGGGTCGCGCAAGGTTCCGTTCTGGGCCCGGACCTCTGGAATGTCTCGTACGATGAGCTTTTGAGGCTGCAGTTATCGGGGGAGTCGCGCCTGGTTGGCTACGCAGATGACGTAGCAGTACTAGTCGCCGGACTAGTCGGATAGACTATACTGTCGGACAGATGCAGCTCAAACTGGATGCAGTAATACGCCGAGTGAGCGAGTGGATGACAGACCGTGGGCTTAGCCTAGCGCTGGAAAAGACCGAGGTTGTCGTCCTCACAAAGAAGCGAATCCCTCGTGTTATGCCGGTTCGTGTAGGGGAAATGATCATCGAGTCAAAAGAATCAATCAGATACCTTTGCTTGATGATTGATTCGAAGATGAGTTTTTTCGAGCAGGTTCGAGCGTCAGCAGATAAGGCCTCCGTGCGGGTATCGGCGCTAAACTGCATTATGGCCAACACGCAGGGGCCAACCTCGAGAAAAAGACGTCTACTGATGAGTGCAATGGAGTCAGTGCTCTTGTATGGCTCCGAGGTTTGGGCTGACGCTCTTAGTAAAGAGACGTACCGAAGGCGTCTGGCACAGGTGCAGAGGCAAGGAGCTTTACGGATAGCCGCTGTATACCGCACTGTCTCTGAACCTGCAGTGCTGGTAATCTCGAGGGTGGTTCCAATTAAATTACTTGCAGACGAATGGAAACGTGTATACTCACGTAGCGGGGAGTCGGCGAGAGAAACCGTCAGCCGAGAGGAACGGAGAAAAACCCTTATCTTATGGCAGCAAACATGGGAAAACGAAACGCGAGGCAGATGGACCGCACGGCTGATAACTGACTTGGGGCCGTGTTTCTACAGAATGCATGGTGAGACTGATTATTATCTGACGCAACTACTCAGTGGTCACGGGAATTTTCAGTCTTACCTGTATAAGATAGGAAAGACACCCCCAACTTACGTGTTCTGCCCGGGGATGACGGATGACGCCTGCCATACGTTCTTTACGTGTAATAGATTCACAAGACTCCGTTCGCATCTCTCGGAGAAAATTGGCGTAATTTCCCCAGAAAATTTAACGGGAGAAATGATGAAATCAAAGGACAATTGGAACTGTGTGTCGCATTACGTACGGACAGTACTCATTATAAAGAAGGACATAATATATCGCTTGGCGAGGGAGGGAACATCTCTGTAACGCAATATTATAGTTACTAATCGCAATTCCTTCCTTCCTATCCATCCGTAAAGAGAGATTTCCCTTAGCCTGAAGACATCGCTAAGCGATGATTAATGAGGCCTAGTCCGAGGTAATGTGACAAACAGTCCCAGGCTAGGTTCTCGGTGTGACAGGGGAGGTGTTTAGTCGGTAGTCCGGTAGCGGCGGAGTCCGACACTCAGGGCGTAAATAGCCTTCACCTCCCAAAAAAAAAAAAAAAAATGTGCATTCTTGAGCATTATGCTACTTAATCAGCTATTGGAGCGTTATAATTTGTTTAAAATAATGCTCGTATAATGCTAATATATATATCGTATATATATATTAGCTAGTCGTTAGGTTGTTATATGAATTCCTTATGTTTTATAATGATTGAAATATTTAACGTCTAGTTTTCTTTATTCCAGATATCGCCGAACAATATTCTTCTTGTGCATTTGAGTTTTACTCAATCGTTGCTGTCATTTGTTTTGCTTGTGTTTTCGTTCCCGCCGATATTGCACAATGGAAACTGGCTTGTATCCGTTGAAATATTGTGTATTCTGCAAGGATTCTTACTCACATTGCTGCATCCTCTTTCGCTCTGGACAATATGCGGCCTCAACTGTGATCGGTTCTATGCAATTGCAGCACCCCTACATTATAGTGCAATCGTAACTAACAAAAAGGTAACTTTCTTTACACACCTATGTTCTGAAACTACGATTAAATGCAATCCTTTTTTCAGGTTATTCTTGGTCTAGTTAGCGGTTGGATAGTTATAGTGTTACTATGCATTCCACCTTGTGTTAAAGTAGCTCCGTTTAAGTTTAGTACAAATATTGGTGCATGTGTTCCCAACTTTGCAACATTCAACTCTCTTTGGTATGCAATCGTCTTTACAACAATAACACTCTTAATACCTGGAATAACAATAATAGGATGTAACATAAAGGTATGGATGTAACAAGTATATTTTCTCCACTTTATATTAATGAAGTTTTTAAATGTAATCGGCATATTATCACTAAATTTCATGCGTATTATACATTGATACAAGCTTTTTATCAAATCTTATTTCATCCTAACATTTTACCAGTTTACCGACGTTTCTCTGCTTGCATTAAAAACAAAACAAAATAAATACAATACGAAGAAAAAAACTCATTGATTTATATTCATTGCTACAGCACAAAGTTTAAATTAGTAATCATTGCATCAAATAAATAAGTATACTTGCAAAATGCAGAAATATAATCTGTTTGAATTTCCCGCCGTTTTCTCTCACTTTGACTGTTTGTAACAAACATTAAAATAGGTTGACGCAAATATTAAATACTACGAGTTTCAAATCTGTTGCACTTTGTAGAGTAAGAATTGAAACTAGCACGTACAGAGCGAGTCAGAGGCCATCGGTGCCCACACGTAATTACGGGGCCTATGGGTGCGGGTGGAGATTTCCAGGATAATTATTACGTACGTCTTTAGGTCTAATTCAATCATATAGGGGACTCAACGACGAAAACGGAGTCATATATTGGGTGTGTCAGTTAATAATATCGATTTAGATAACAGATGGTGGAAGTTCTGCATATGTTTTTTGTCGCTAATAACTTATACGGTATTTGGGAGGCTAAATATCTGTCATTTATTCTCACTTTGCCATTGAACGAAATAGCGTATACAACAACGTTTTTTTGCGAAAATGTCGAATTTTGTGCCTGGAAAGTTTGCGGGGTAGTTTAATAACAAAGTAACGATTTGAATAAAAACGCTGCTAAAATTTGTCGATTGTTGGTAGAAACTTACGGTGAACATGCTCCAACTCACAAAACTTGCGAACTATGGTTTGCACGCTCCCGAAGTGCTGATTTTGACTTGGAAGTGAAAGAACGGGCAGGTCAGCCTTAAAATTTGAAGGTTCAGTATTGCAAGCATTATTAGACGAAAATTCGTGCCGAACACAAAAAGAACTAGTTTTGGAGGTGGGTGTCGCCCAATCAACCATTTTTGAACGTTTACATGCAATGTAAAAGATTTGTAAACTCTGAAAATGGGTCCCACATCAACTGAACGAAAATCAACTCAATGTCGGAATCACAGCATGCAAAAAACATCTCGAAGAACAATAAAAACATAATTTTTTGAGTCGAATTGTTACTGCCGATACAAAATTGGTTTATTACGAAAACTTTAAACGTAAAGCATTGAATGTTGATCCCGGCTAACCATCAACTTCACAACCGAAACGCGATATTCATTGCCAAAAGCTTATGCTGTGTATTTGGTGGGACTAGAAGGGTGTTGTGTATTATGACCTACTTAAACCGAATGAAACAGTCACAGCTGATCGCTACCGACGCCAACTGACTAATTTGGCACACGCACTGAACGAATAACGACCATTGATAGCTCGAAAACATCAAAAAGTTCTGTTCCACGATGACAATACCACAAAGAAAAAAAGTGGACATTTTTAACCGAAACTTCCACTAGACCTGACCTTTGATAGTTGTAGTGGCCTATTTGAGTTGCACGAGAGCAAAATGGTAGCGCCTATAAAATATAAATCGCAGAAATTTCATTACCAAAAAGTGTGATTTTTTCACTTTTCGATAACAGAACCCTCCAAACAACTTTTCAGTGTATCTTCTCTTATCTTCTTAACTGCGCTTGTGATGAGCTAAGACGAAAGTGCGGTGCTACTGATCACGTCAACCAGACGTATTCCCTAGCAAACTTGACATTTTCCTTATAAACATCAATAAAACAAATAACAAATTTTTTACTTATCTATTACTCACTTTGAAGCAAATTACAACTTTTTCATTCACCTCACCCTTTGCGCAAGTGACCAACGCATAAGGTGGTAATTTTTTACTGGATAAATTTGCGATGACTCGGTGATACTGCAAGTTATCTCGGACACTATCCGCGAATGCGCACAAAAAAAATATCGCGAACTCTCATACCAATTTTCGCGAATTTGCGTATGGATGCGAGTGAAGAACCGTGCATAGAATATTCATAATTAAATTTTTCGTGTATCATATCCTCGAAAGGTCCTCTAGTATCGAAAGGAAAGTAAAGAAGGAAAGTTTAGTAACGAAAACTAACGTGTCATCGTCTGTCAATGTCGTTGAAGTTGCCCAGTCGTAGCGAAAACTTTCATTTTATTTATTGTCATTTTTTTCGCTTTTGTTTTCATCATGAAATGACTTCAGTTTAGATCGTCCCAGTGAAGAGAGAGAGTAGATTATCTTACGGCAAAAGAACTTGGCAAATTAATGCACTTGAATCTAATAGACACAACACTTATAAACATAGAAGCACCATCACTAAACAGCTATAATTACATAGCCAACAAATTCCCTCAAATCACCACAAATTTCAGACCAATCAAAAGAACCAAGCTACCCCCTAATACTAAAATCTTTTGGGACCCAGAAGACACACCTTTCGCTAACTACAAAAACATTAGACATTCAGACCTAAATGACATCTTCAACACATTCATAAGTAAAATAAGGATAACAAACAACAAAATAATTATCACAGACGCCGCGAAAAATCGTTTTGGAACAGGCATCGCCTATACAGACATATTACACGGTACAGGAAACTCATGCAGTCTCAATAACTCCATCTCTGTCCTAAATGCTGAAATCACTGCCATTCACACAGCCCTATTGGAAACAAACTTCCTCCCAAACTCTAGGTGTACAGTCTTCACTGACTCCAAAAATGCTCTTACAAACCTAAATTTCAATAAAAATAACAAAAGAATAATTCAGGATATATGGGAACAAATCAATAAACACAATGAGGTCTTTTTCACTTTTATATGGGCTCCAGGGCACAAGGACATAGAGCTACTCCAAAAAACTGACTCACTAGCCAAAGAAGGCATACTAAAAACAAATAATTAAAGATTAAAAAAGCGCCCTCGGAGGAATGCCATCACTGCAATGAGACAGATACACCGAGCCACAAAACTTTCAGATGCACCAGATATGAAGCTTTCAGAGCCAATTTCAATTTCTTTACTAAATATAATAACATAGAAAATTTATTATGCAAAAACGATGAGTTTTTGCTAGAACAACTATGCAGCTTCCTTGATTCCACAAATATCATCCTTTAAATACGAAGTCCGTATAAACTTAGGAAAATCCTAATTAACCACTCCCACCTTTACCTAATTTCCTACCCCCCGTGTTCCAACGGGTAAAATATCACAATAAATAAGCGAATACGCTGGCCAGTGCCTAGAGAGCCAGGGCCAATTTTTGGTTTTTCGGCTCTGCCGAAAACGGAAGGAAAAAAAAAATGAAATGACTTCAGTTTAGATCGTCCCAGTGAAGCTACTGCCAACCTAAAGTAGTGCTAAAACATAGAAATAATGCTCCAGAAGAAGGTAAATCAATAACCAAATGTGGTAAAGCTATGGCTGAAATTGTGTTGTCTGCGGACATCTACGTTTTTCAACAAAATATTGCACACATTCATACAAGGAGCCATGAGAATCGAGTTGATTATAATTTTTATTTATATTGATTTATTTACACCGGAGCCCCTTTTTGAAGGGTCTTAGCTCCCCTCGTATGGTTGTTGTCCCGAAAAACGAAAGAAATCCACTAGCTCTATGGTTTCTGAGTGTTTCATTTATGTTATGAGTGGGCTGTGTGACCTAACTTCACTTTCTCAGGGACGCAGAATGTGAGCTTAGGTCACAATTCATTACTCTTTCATTAAGGTACCGCCCCCACGTACCCGAGGAAATTGAGGACATCACGGAATATGACCCTGAACCAATTATGAACTACGATTCGACTGATTAACCAAAATTGACGCCTTTGGCTGGCGGATATGATGTTTTGGACCTGGTTTCGTCGCACGGTAGCACCGAGGTGAGTTCACTCGAGTGTGAACGGTTCCAATCTAACGATCATACCGTCTCCATCTCGGCAAAACCTTGGCAGGTCTCGGAGTACGTTCGAAGCTCGCACCATTGAGTTGGTGGTGTAGGTTCGGTTGAGACGAACTCCCAATTAGCGCCGGTCTGGCCCTGAGTACCTGTCCCCACAAGGGCTGGTGCCGACCCTCGCATGGCCTCCCTGCTTGAGGAGATTGAGGAGGGTTTTCCGACGGCAATATCCAAAGCTGCCAAGAAGGCAGCTTTGGATCAAAGAGCAGCCCTAACGTTCAAAATCAATAAACCTCCAAAATGGAATGAATCATCGCAGGTAACCCAGAAACAAAGATTAGAAAGCGTCGAAATCCCATTGGGATTTCTCATCTACTTGTTGAGTTCCGATCAGATGCAAATAATAAAGACGTGTTCCGTGACGCAGTCAAAAGAGTCCTTGGAGAGAAGGCAACTGTAGCGTCACTCGAGCCTAAGGCCACACTGGAAATTAGAGACATTGACTGCGTTACGGATCTGCCCGAAATAGAAGACGCCTTAAAACGCGACTTCCCCGTACTAGGCGAGACGAAAGTCAGGCTGGCCAAACCAAACAACAGGGGTCAACGCATGGCCATAATCGACCTCACAGAGAGGGAAGCAGAACAGATTTTGACGCAGGGCAAAATTAGAATAGGGTAGTGATGCGGGGAAGGGCCATTCTCCTTCGGTGTTTCAAGTGCCTTGGATATGGTCATACCGCACAGATATGTAATGGAAATGACCGAAGCTCCTTGTGCTACAATTGCGCTAAGACAGGGCATAAAAAGAAGGAATGCACAGACGAGTCACACTGTGTTCTTTACCAGGAGTATAACCCAAGACCAGATGATTTGAAACATATTCCAGGCACAGTGAAGTGTCGGGTCTTCCAAGAAGCTCTAACCAAGGCAAAAGCGCTTCTGCAATGATTCGTATACTCCAAATTAATCTACATCGAAGTATCATCGCCCAAGACCTACTGGAACAGTTCGCGAGAGACAGGCAAGTTGACTTATAACTGCTGCGCGAGTAACATCACACCAGAAACTCATCAACATGGTATCCTGACGAATCTGGTACAGCCGCCATCTGGGTTCGGAACAGTACACACCTACAAGTGCAGGATCGGGGGCGAGGAGATGGTTTTGTTTGGGTTCAGTGTTCGGGAACTACACTCTTCAGTGTATACCTAACTCCGAACGAATCGCTTTCGTCCTTTCAACTTAGGCTCAATGCTTTGGAGGACGCTGTTTCGAGTATTGACGGCCATGTGCTCGTCGGAGGTGATTTCAATGCAAAGGGAATCGAGTGGGGCGTGCCCCAGTCAGACGCTCGGGGCAAACGGATCGTGGAAATGGCAGCACGAACTGGGCTCGTCGTACTGAAGACAGGCCACACCCCTACTTTCCGTCGATGGGGTTGCGTCGGCACCATACCTGATGTGACATTCGCCTCGGAGTGCCTAGCACAATCAGTTAAAAATTGGAGAGTGCTAGAGGATTACTCGGCCAGTGGTCACCAGTACATAGCTCTGGAGATCCATCACGATGCTTCCCGAAGACCACGCGCTTGTTCTTCTGCGCTCCGGTGGAATACTGAGAAAGCGGATATTGAGAAGTTTGTAGAAGTGCTTATGGCACGATCACCGCTGTCGGAAGCAACGCTAGAGGACGGAGAACCTGCGGCAAGAGATGACGTTAACTCAACTATGAGAATGATTACATTCGCCTGCAGATTTTCAATGCCGCTACGAAGACCCCGGCACAGCAAGCCTCCAGTATACTGGTGATCACCTGAAATTGCCGGAAAACGTAGGGAGTGTCACAAACTACGACGCAGGACACAGCAAGCTCGAACCCGGGAAGAGGCATGTATCCGATTAGTTGCTTACAAGTCATCGAGAAAATGCCTCCGTAGACTTACCAACAGCAGCAAGGCCAGCCGCTGGCAAAACCTGGTGGATGACGTGAGCAGAGACCCATGCGGCCTGGGCTACAAAATAGTGATGCGGAAGCTCGGTGCCCACAGGTCACCTCACTCATACGGGGCAGAAAAGATGGACGAAATCGTGCGGGCTCTCTTCCCCATCCATCCCGCCATCGTTGAGGCCGTTCACTATGAAACACCAATGGAAATTCCATTTTTCACGAATGAGAAATTGGAGAAAGCAGTCTTGTCTATGAAGGCCAGAAAGGCTCCAGGACCAGATGGGATTCCAGCAGACGTGCTACAAGTGGTCTTTCACTTTTCCCTTGACCTGCTCCTCCGCATGTTCAACGCATGCCTGCGCGAAGGGCTGTTCCCAGAGTACTGGAAGGTGGCGAGACTTGTGCTACCAAGGGAAAAGAGGATCCCGAGTCGCCAGCTTCATGCCACCCACTGTGTATGCTTTACACGGTCGGAAAAGTTTTGGAAAAGCTTATCACGGGAAGACTCGCTGGCTTGATTCGTAATGCCGGGGATCGATCTCCACGGCAGTATGGCTTCAGAGCAGGCCGCTCCACCATCGACGCAATTCTAGAAGTAGTGAGCGTGGTCCAAAGGGCGAAGTCTCACAGTATTTCCACACGACGGGTCGTCCTGCTGGTTACTCTTGATGTCCGAAATGCATTTAACAGCGCTAGATGGATAGGTATTCTGGAGGCGCTAGAAAATCGTTTTCAAGTACGAGTGTACCTGATGCGGATTCCCAGAAATCAGGAATCTCGGTGGAACATCTCCTACGATGGACTCCTGCAGCTTGAACTGCCCGATGAGTCGCGTTTGATCGGCTATGTGGACGATGTCGCGGCGCTGGTCGCTGGACGATCAGTAGACCATGCGCAACTCAGACTCAATACAATAATGTGGAGGGAAATGGACTAGACCATGACCGCTCATGGATTCAAGCTGGCACTGGAAAAAACCGAAGTGGTCATCCTAACCAAGAAGAGAATCCGCAGAGTAAGGGCTATCAGTATAGGGGACGAGCTGGTCGAACCGAAATCAGCAGTAAAGTACGTGAGCGTCCTGATAGACTCGAAGATGAGTTTTTCTCAACAAATCAGGGCAGTTGCTGACAAGGCTGAAGCGCGTATGACGGCACTCACCCGATTAATGGTCAACATAGGGGGGCCCACCACAAGTAGACGACTCTTAATGATTGTTGTGCAGTCGCTTCTACTCTGCGGATCAGAACTGTGGGGTGACGGTCTCAGCAAAGATTTACACCGGAAACGGTTGGCACAGGTGCAGAGACAAGGAGCATTACGCATTTCATGCGCATATCGAACAGTCTCCAGGGCGGCAGTGCTGGTAATCGCAGGGGTGATACCCATTACCCTCCTTGCGAGAGAGCGCAGAAATATTTACCTGCGCATCGTCGAAGATCGAAGAGTAGAGATCACCAAGGAAGAGAGACGTCGCTCTCTCAGCGATTCGCAACTGTGCTGGGAGAAAGAAACAAGGGGAAGGTGGACTGCACGTCTGATCCCTGACCTGAGGCCGTCGTTCAGTCGAGTGCATGGTGCGACCGATTTCTACTTGATTCAGCTCTTAAGCGGGCACAGTTGTTTTCGGTCCTACCTATACAAAATTGACAAAGCACGATCTCCTAACTATGTGCTTTGTGCAGGGGAACCGGATGACGCCTGTCACACATTCTTCTACTGCAAAAGGTGGAGCCAGCAGCGAGGGGTCCTCCTCAGTGAAATTGGAGAGCTCTGTCCGGAAACTATCGTCGGAGTAATGCTGAAAACAGTTGACAATTGGAATCGCGTGGCGCAATATGCTCGGGCGATGCTGATATTGAAAAAAGATTTATTGGAGCGCTGGGAGGAATCGGGGATGGATGGATCCCTTTTGTAGCACTTCCTTCCTCTCCCTTCATTCCCATTAGAGAAGAGATTCCCATAATCCGAAGGCGCCTCTAGGCGTAGGAACACGAGGCCTAGCGCGAAGCAATGTGTCAAATGGTTTCAGGCTAGGTTCTCAGGTTGACAGGGGAGGTGTTTAGTGGGTAGTCCAAAAGGATTTTGCGTCTGGGAGTCCCACACTCAGGGCTTAAAAAGCCTTCACCTCCCTACCACAAAAAAAGGTACCAGTTGAACCCTCATTAGGTCTTTAGTTCAAACCAATGCTCAATTTCTTATTTTCTTTAGTTCCCTCCTATTCCAAGGGAGAAATCCTACATAGCTCTTGAATGCTGGGTTCGGTTGTGCGAACCTATACGGTGTAATCGCCACATCAAAACACTTGGCAAATGCGGGTAATCCATCTTGAGATGAGTCCGGAGGGGCTCCTCAAAACGAGTACCCTTTATGGCTAGTAAAATGGGATGTTCAATTGTTAAGTTGCAAGTTAGCGGCGATTATAGGACGTTGATGGAGAAAATTCGATGACTAGCTTTCTGAGCCGGAATGTAATAAATAATCATTTTTTTCGTGTTATAGTAAGACAGAATGTGTCATTGTGTATGAATTCAAAATTCAAGATAACTTTATTGCGTATTCCTTCGCATCAGCTTCACTACCACCTATCTCTAACAAGTTTTGATTACAGATACCAATACATTTGGAAGGTTAGCGTTGAAAACCGTTAGATTGGCCTTTGTTGGAAGTACAAGCGCTCTTAAGCGCTCTTATGATGTAGAGCTTGAAAATTAAATGGCGCTGGCGTAGCGTAACAACATAGAGCGATAACACTCCGAACAAACGACCGATCTAATGGAATTCAAAGAATTCTGTAGAATTGCATTGGTGTTAGTAAAAATGTTTATTTTTCTCTATTTTCTCTATTTATTTTCATTTAGCTTGTAAACAAAACGGCCAAAATACGAGTAAACCCCGTTGGGAGCTCCACTGTGTCAAATAAGTTTTAGGAACAGCTGATTTCGGAAACGCTAACTGTTGTGTCAAACTGGGGATTCGGCTTGACAAAGGCTGACGTTCGTAATGTGGTTCAAAAATATCTGAATAAGCAAAACAAGCAGATCAAAGTCTTCAAAGGTTCCGCCGATTCGTTTACAGCGGGTGGGGCAAGATTTCCCATTTTAAACCTTCCAAATATTTTTTGACCGGCTGCGCTACGTGTGGCTCGATTAAGACGAATGAATTGCCGCCGGTACACATCCCCAGTGATGGTTTCAGGAGTTCGAAATAGATGACGCAACGGTGGTCCCACCAGATGCACAACATAACCTTGGAAGCGTGAATATTCCGTTTTGGCATCGGTGGACCTGGTTTACCTCGCATTACTTAATGTTTTGGTCGCTGAGGTTGTCGTTGTGCATCCATTTCCCCTGTCAAGATTTGATGCTTTCTTTTTCTTCCCTTTCTTTTTTGTCGTTGAAGAAGCATCTCGTACGTCACCAAACGCCGTTCTATGTCCCTGTCTCTCAGTTAATGCGGTATCCAAGGCTCAGCTTTTTGGATCATTCCTTTGGCGTGCAAGCGCTTACCTATGTCAACATCAGTCAACATTTAACTCCTTCGCCAAATCTTCTAGGCTTCGACTATAAACTTCATCCAACAATTACCGTACTTGTGAATCTTCAAACTTTTTCAGTGCCTCTTCACGATCTGTATCAGTCACGTCGAAATCGTGAGAAAATTTGTGAGGTAATCGTTGGATAATTTGGCTAGTCACCTCTTAGCCTAAAGTGATTGAAGCTTGTGAGGAGAATAATCTGTTTGTCTCCGTTTTCAGTAAATGTCACTCATATAATGCAACCCTTAAATATGGCTGTTTTTTTTTCGCCTATGAAGAAAAAGTGGAGGCAAATATTGTATGGGTGGAGAAAAGAAATCAGATACCCTTATTGCATTCCCGAAGAACAGTTCTCTGTATTGTTGAACTCTGGAAAGAAATTAGCAAGATGGTAGGTGAAAATCTGAAGTCACGATTTAAACAACTGGTATGCATCCTCCTAATCCTAATGAGCTGTTAGAAAAGATTTCAGATGGTCTTATTAACAGTGAAAACGGAGACAGGTGTGACAGAGGTTTAGATGCCAGTTTGCTGGAATAATTGCAAGAGCACCAAGGAAGCGGCGAGTAACAGAAAATCAAAGAGATCGAAAACTTTGCTCATGAATAAAAATACATAGCACCAAGGAAATATGTGATTCAATTAAAATATGTATTAAAATGTTATTATTTTTTTAAAAATATGGTTTTTTGAAAATTGTTTAGTTTTTGAAGTTTAATATTTGTTTTCTTGGGGTATCTAAAGTATATATAAGATTAACTCGTTTGTGCACTTAAGATTTGTAAGCAAATATAATAAAATTAAGTTATGGTAAACTCCACCTTGCATTGCTCATGTTTAATTTAGAAAACATGTATTTTCTATAAAAATTTATTCCTCATTCTTATTGTGTCTTATATTCAAAATTTAAGTATAAGGATACTGAGTGAACTTTATCATTTAAATACTCTCACCGGTTCGTGTGAGGCGACACATTACAGATAAGTGGGTACTTAATCATGATAATGCCCAGTGTCGCGCGCCGATTTCGATTCTTATATCATCAAAGTTCTGGTGTAGTATGTTGGGTAGTACATTGCTTATATTGTTATTACGATTATATTAACACAAAGAGGTACTCACTTCTCGTAGCAGTCCAAACAACACATCTGTAGATAGTGAACGTTCATGAGCTTCATCCATAATAATAGCTGAGTAGTTGTCTAAATCTGGATCTCTTAAACTCTCTCGCAGCAAAATACCGTCCGTCATATATTTTATTACTGTCTGCTCAGTTGTACAATCTTCAAAACGAATCGCATAACCAACTTCTTCGCCTAAAACCGGGAAAATTGTTGTTTTTTTATCATAGTTTTCAAAAATAATTAACAAAAATTAATTAATTAAAATAATTAAACCTGTGTCCATCCGCATTGTGAAGGATTTTACGGAAGGATCTAGTTTTGCGGGCTTACAAAATCCAACTCGTGCAGGAATTAAAGCCTATCGACAAATCGTTGCTTAGAAAATGTTGTTTAGCGTGAAGGCTCATTTATGGTTGAATGGCTATGTCCATAAACAAAACTGCCGCATTTTGAGCGATGGGACGTTTGTTCAAACACCATTACATCCGAAGAAAGTCACTATTTGGTATGCTTTATGGGTATTGTCTGGTTTCAATAGAATGTCGCGGCATGCCATACATCATGCTTTGGAGCTGGTCTTCAAGTACTTGTGATTGGACACCGCTGGACTTTGCTTCAGAGGATAAGTATAAAAACTCGTCTACACCGAAAAGCCCGAGACGCTTGACCATTTGGAAGACAACGTCCGCCGCGTTATTCGCGAAATACGGCCGCAATTATTAGTTAGAATAATCGACAATTAGACCGCTCGGTTGAACTTCCTCCGCTCAAAAATAACCTTTCCAGTAAAACCAATGTCATAACAATAAAACAATTATTTGTATTTTATTGCATATCAAAGTTCTGTATCTCTGAACAAACACTCTTTACAAGATGTAAAGAGACCCTTAGCCCAAGTTTTTGTCAATCCCAAACTTATCTAAAACATTCGCGGGTGGAATAAATGAATGGGCAAAAATTTGTGATCTGCGCAATGTATTATAATACAATATATGATTACTTTGATTCAAACAAAATTTTTTTCTGAATCAAAAAGAGTATTCAAATACTCATAAATATTATCTAGTCATTAAATTAATAAAATTACGAAAAAAATGCATTACATTCAGTGCCTCTTTATCAGCAAATTGATACATTTACTGGAGCTGGATGATCATAGAGAAATTACAATCTCCAGCTGATATCCTTCAGCTGAAATTCACATTGTTTAACCTATCTTTCAAATTTAACAAATAAAACTCCAATGAAAACTCCAACCCTGCCCAACGCAGGAAAATAAGCTGGGAATCATCCCCGATTGGAACGCTCTTCAGGGACCAATTCAAAATGGCACGACGCACTTGTAAGTCATCCGTTTCCAACAGATTCCCGCCAGTAGCTGACCTTGAGGGTAGCAACTACATCGGTCAACAACCCAGCATTGTGCAGCATGCTAAGGTGAAAGTCCCCCCAATCACCTTAACTGATTTTTCCCGCGGTATATTTAATGCCATCCTCAAAGAGCTTAAAATTGAAAATTTTTCAATTAAATTAATCTCTATTGTAAAACGACTTTTTCCACATACGTGAGTGAAATGTGAAGTTTTCACTTTCCAACGGCCAGAATTGCGTCCGTTGAAAGTAATCCTAACAGGGCTCCATGACATTCCTACGGAAGAATTAAAAAAAAATCCTGACAAGCGATAATGACGTTAACTCATTCGACATAAAAAAATTCACTTCGAAGATAGGAGGAAGTGATCAGATATATTACTTGCTCTATCTGCAAAGAGGGACAAAAATGGCAGATCTGAGGAAAATTAAAACAACTCTTCACACAATTGTACGATTGAACTACTACTCCAACAATCGTAAAGGCCCAACGCAATATCGAAATTGCCAAAGTTATGTGCATGGCTCCTCACATTGTCATTTACCCACTAAATGTGCCATATGCATTGTAATGGTCCACACTTCTCCAATGCTCCCAAATGCAAGAGCAGAACAGAATATATCGCGCTTAGTGAAAAGCTACAAAAAAAGAAACAACCCAAAACCTCAGAGGAGCTCCAATACGTTTGCACTTTCGGAGAAAAATTTCCCAAGTCTTCCCATACTACAATCTAAGACACCAACCTGTATTGAAAAGATGACAAACTTAGTAAGTGCAACGAACTCAATTGGAATTAAACCTCAACCTCAGCTATCCTACAGTGCGGCGACCAAAAACATTCCAACATTCTCTGGTAAAACTTGTAACGAGGAACTTATTTTACCAGAGGATTTATTAAAGCTCTCTCATGAACTGATTATGAACTTATCTAAGTGAAATAATAAACAAGAACAAGTCAAAATAATAGTTAGCATTGCAGCAAATTATATGGCTGCAATAGCATTTTATATGGCTAAATTAATGAAACTTCTAATCTGGAATGCGCAAAGCAATTGAATTCTTTGCCTTTGTTACTAAAATTAAGGTTGATATTTGCATATTGACTGAAACTTGGTTGAGGCCGCATGATAATCTAAGTCACGCTAACTTCCACTTTCATCGAAGTCATCGCGAAAGTAAAATAGGTGGCGGAGTTGCAATTGCCAACATAGGGCTAATGTTAGATGATTCTCGGATCAAAATATTAGCAGTTTACTTTCCTGGGAAAAAACCTACGAAGGAAAAATTAACTAATTTTAAAAACGATTTTAAAAGGTGTACGCGTCTAAACCAAAAGTACTTGCTCTGTGGTGATCTTAACGCGCGTTATAGGCTTGGCACTGTGTTCGAGCTAATAAAATAGGTCAATCTTTGTACGAAATGTTGAGTGAAAGGAATATTTATTCGCTCCCCGACCGAACCCACATTCTATTCGCCTCGAGGTGCCGGATCTACCCTTGATATTTTATTAGGCGATGATAATAATGGCCCTTCAGATATAAGTGTATTACAAGCGTTATCATCTCCTCATTTACCAGTGCATTTCACACTAGACTCCAAGGGAGTTTATCGCTATAAACCCAATCAAGCCTTCCTCTTCAAAACAACGGAGACTGGAGGAAATTTCGAAGATATCGATTTCACAGAATACGTTAAATTCTTTGAACACAGCGCGAGCGGTCGACGAAAAAATCAACGAATTTAAGAACCCTAGTTAGAGGGGTATAGAATAAAGTGTGCCAAAATCTAATATATAAATATACTAAATATACAACCTTCGAAGTAGATTAGGAAGCTCTGAAGCTTATTCGGACCCGAAAAAACATAAGAAGATACTGGCAAAGATCTAGGGATCCGGCCTTGAAGTTAGGTGTGAACACACTCAGTTCCGCAAACCGGAACAAAATCTCAAACCTACGAAATCAGTACTGGAATCAAATGCTCCAGAGCTTAGATTATAACTCAAGGGGACTAAATAAAATATTCAAAACAAAATCTCTCTACCCACTTAAAGACGCAAGTGGCTAGAAGACTTACTGTTGTGAAGAAAAAGCAGAATTTCTTGCTGATAAATTTCATAATTACCACAACATCTCAAAGAAAATACGCAATGATATCACTGCAACGATGATAGGTAACTCTCTCCAAAGTATATCTAACACATCTGACGTGCCCCCTGGCGCCTACATCAAGACTAGAGAAATAGTTAGGCAACTAAAAGACCTTAAGAATCGTACAGCTTGTGGGACCGATGGGATTCCTTATTCTGTGATGAAAAATCTGCCAAAGAATCTACCTCTTACTTAATGTGTGCCTCAAACTATCTTATTTTCCACTCGCCTGGAAACAAGCTGTTTTAGTACCAATTCTTAAGCCTGGGAAGGATTCACATGAACCAGATAGCTACAGGCTAATACGCCTATTGCCAGCCTTTGGTAAACTCTTTGAAAAGTTAATCCTCAAAGGAATAACAGATTTTGTGGAATATACCATCACACTTTCAAACTTTTAATTTGGTTTCAGACACGGTTATTCAACGCAACACCTGCTGTATCGGGTCTCAAAGGACATTAAGACAGCTCTAATAGGAAAACAGAAGTTCGAATGGTCATCATTGATATTGAGAAAGCATTCGATAGAGTCTGGCAAGAAGGTCTGGTTGGTTTTTTCTCCTTTTTCCAATTGAATGTTAAAATAAGAAATAATTTTAATCAAATCGAATTTGATATTGTTGTTTTTGTTCTTTCTATTAGTAAATGATAATGTTCAAATTTAGAGAGCCATTTGGGCCATTAAGTTTTTTCGTATTTTTATTGTTTAGAACTGCTTTATATTCTTAAAAAATTGATAACGATGAATGATAAATAAAGCGCTTTTGACTTGACTTGACTTGGCGAGAAGGTTTGCTTTATAAGCTCCAAGGGTGCAACATACTTATGTAATTTGATAGCTTCCTACCTCAAAGATAGATCATTTAAGGTAAAGGTTCGAGATAGCACCTCTACCGTGAGAAGCATCCCTGCTGGTGCTCCCCAAGGCTCATGTCTGAGCCCTACCCTTTTCAATATACATAACTTCGATCCCCCTACAAGCGAGTACTGTCAAATAGCTGCCTTTGCGGACGATACCTGTTTTTATACTCCAGGAATTCACCTAAGTACAATAACAGCTAACTTAGAAAAAATGCTTGAAAAAGTTTAAAAAATTAAAAAATCAGTTTTTCTGCAGGTGGAAAATAAGCATCAATATTGACAAAACTAAGGCAATATTTTTCACTAAAAATACGTAAACGTTCCTTGCTGCCTAATCGACCGATTAACTTTTTAGGACAAGCCATACTATGGTCTGAAAATCTGCAGTATCTTAGGCTAACGTTGGACAAGAAACTCATGTTCAAAGACCACATTGAAAGGATAAGCATTAAACATATAATTCTGTACATCAACTGTATCCACTACTCAACAGAAGGTCCAAACTGAACATAAAGAATAAGATGATATTTTGAAAATGGTAATTCAGCCTATAATATTATACGGAGCGCCTAGTTGAAACCAATGCGCAAAATATTTGAAATCAAAGCTTCAAGTCACTCAAAACAGGTACTTAAAAATGGCGCTAAATAAGCCTTTTTATTTCTCATCACGCAAATTACGTGAGCTTGCTAATATTAGCCCTATCAATAAACTCGCGCTCTCACGCAGAGATAATCTACTAGCTAAGGTAGAACACGCTTCGAATCCATACATTCAAGCACTCAGGATTTAAATTAATAGATTAACCTTAGAGATCATGCGTCCTCAACCGAGTACTCATAGGTATAACTAAGATCCAAAATAGTATGTAAATAGGTTTTAACATAGGTAGTAGTAGTTTAAGTTAGAGTTAAGTTTTAAAGAGGTGTTTGTTGTATTTTTCTCTACTATTACAAATATATCATATGAATAAGAAACATTGGTGGTACAAACAGAAAAAATACTGTAGATGCAATGAATACCAAATTCAGAACTCTCACTTTAAGTATTAGCTTAGTCATGTAAATTTTTAGAAACAATAAAGAACTTATTAAATAAATAATATTCACCCGACATGAAAAATCCTACACTTTCCAGTTTCCATAAAAGAAGTTTAGCGTGCTAGTAGCCCCAAAAACGGGGTGATTTGAACACCACCTTTTGACATTGTTCTGCGGATGTGTATTGCATATTTTAAAAGTTTGATGGCAGATATGTAATTGAGACAGTGATGTCGGTACGGTCGACATTTTTTATCGCCCTTACTTTGTCTTTTTACCTTGTAAGTCGAAAAATGTTCAAAAATCATGTGCAAGTAGCCCGGCTTTATGGTATTCCAAATTTTCTGAGAATTGGGATCAGGTCCATTATTCGGGTTCAGGAAACATATCCAATAATTTGCAAGAAGTGGGATTCAATGAAGTAAGGCCCGATTAAACCTGAAAAACTTGTGATTGCTTTGTGGTCCAGATGTTCGCTGAAGAACTGATGTCATAAGGCGGTTGCAGCTGCCTCATCTCCAGACAAAAGAGGGTTACTGGTCAAAATCACGCTTAAACTAGATGGATAATATGAACATAATAATTAAATAAAAGTAGCACATCCTGCTTAAGCATTTTAATCACAAATCTTACACCACTGAGCATGGTCTTGGCCACTTTTTTCAAAATAATTTTCATTTCTTTCAGGTTCTTATAATCGCGCGCTACCACCGACACAGAATAGCAGCTGCCATCTACGAAGTAACATTGTCGGCACAAGTGACAATAACCCACCAACGCAATCCGTTTTTTGTCCCGACGGTAACAGCTCCCACCGCAGGTGGGCCGCGGTTTCGGTCTCGCAGTCCAATTTCGACTGTTCTGCAGCTCGTAGGATCTTTTGTAGTCCTTTACCTTCCTTACTATGTGTCTATAGTCTGGGATAGTGTTACTGTGGAAATCTTCGGTGAAAATGTGCCTGATAACTATAAGACTAATGAGTACTTAGTACTTGCATCCACAGTATTACTTACATGTTCCACGACCGTTAATGGGATACTATACGGTCTTAAAAGTAAGACAATTCGCAAAACATTCCAAAACTATTGGCGTAAAAAAAGAACGAAAAATCAAATGAATCAAGAGATTCAAGCACGTACGCCATCAACATGTGGTTCACGAAGACCATCATTATCAAACCTAGGATTTTTGACGAAACCACTACTCCAGCGCAGGCTGTCCGAAACCTTAATCGATCTTGATCGAAATGGAAATGGTGATCGCCCGAAAATGAAAAGGATTGCTTCCGAGCTTACATGGCGGCCAATCAATTTAACTTTTGCTGGGCTGGAAAGTCCAACGTTACCGCGTCCAAAAGAATTACTGCCACACACATCCAGCTGTAATACATTACAGGTGAGGAGAGTATTACAGTTTTTCTCTTTCGAATTTAAATGAATACGATTTGTATACCCGCAGGTGCCGCCATCAGAAAATGATCCCGTTTCAGAAGCAGATCGTGAGTTGTATAACACTGTTCGGAATTCCTTCCGCGCCTCCAGGTTAATTCGTGAAAATCCCAGGAATACAGGTTTCATCCTAAAGAGTCCACAACGCACCATGCATACAAGGAACCATGTCATTGATCACTCTACAGGGAAATCATCATTCAACACTGCAAACAACCTTCTACATAGGGTTCTGCGTTTGGACCACATTGTTCATCATCCTAGAAATCTTTCGATCAACGTTACTAGTACCAACAGCAAAAGGTTAGAACTAACCTCACCTCTGAAATCCCCACGGATTCTTATTACTCGAGCACTTTCCGACGAAAGTGAAAAGACACCGTCGCAGCCAGGAACTCCTGCGCGTGGAAAATTGCACAAGGAGTATTCATCGTCTAATGCTCTCAACAGTCGAGACAGGTGGCATATTGGTGATAATATTGTAAAGTTGGCAGAACGGTTGCAAGAAAGCCCACTTGAAAAGGAATTGACACAATGCAATAGTGGCAGTAATTCAACCACAATCTCAGAAGCATCCACGCACAGAAGATACTCTTCCCTGGAGGAAACCAGCGCATACAGTCGCGAATTCGAATTAGACTCTGAAACGGAGGAGCAACTCTTACTTTCCTGGCCAACGACAAGGAGGAAACTTCCACACAAAGCTAAATTGTATAATGCCAGCTCCAAAAATGGCGTTTTCAAACCCAGTCCCATCTTTAATGATCGTGCTGAAGAACCTGAAATTGTTTTATAACTGCAGAGCGAAGAAAAATGTCAGGTAGGCGATTTTCATTTATTATTTATTCTGTATTGCCTTCGTTTTCTCACAGTTTTTGTTTACCGAAACAGATTTGTGGGAACTTCCTTTCGATTTGATGTTGCTTTATTTTTAAGGCCCGTACGGAGCTGACGACCGCCCCGTCAAAAACTTAAGAGAATTTATCCGTCTATAATATGATTTAGTCAAACAGGCAGAATCCTGACAAATGATAAAGATAGCCGGTACTGATTTCAGTCGACGATTAATTAGATATTTAGAGGAAACAGATAAACTTTTCAAATAACTTGCGACATACTTCCAAGAAAGATGCAAAATTAATCTGGTATAAATTCTCTTGAACCAATTTCATAAATATGCAAATAATTTGTGAACTTCTTTATTTACTTTACATGTTTAAATGTCACCTGATCGCATTCTCGTTTATTTAAATTATGTACGCACTACATAACATTTTCTTACTAACCTTAAACGATGGAGAGAGTTTCTTCCGAGAAAATGAAAGAGAAGGCGATTTCTTTTAGTTTTGATACCATTAGGTAACTCGTGTAATTTATAATCGTGTAATTTACAACATAGTTGAATGTCGCAAGCGTATCGAATTCCTCGCTGGAAAGGCAATTCAGAAGCACTTGTCCTATTCCTATTTTCAATGAGCTTCCTGCCATATCTCTTACATGAACAGAATGTTTTGGCTTAGCTGCAGACATCAATGTCTGAGAAGTGCATGATCCTTCTCACGTATTCTCAGTTTGGCAAGTGTTCTGGCCTTTATCTTTATCTCAGATTACAACGCTGCGTGACTCTCCAGCAGGGAGACGGATGGACATCCTTTGTGATCATCATTAGCACTGAATGAAGTATTACCCAGTTTCTGATAAGGAGGTGAAGGAATTTTTGACCTGAGTGTAGTATTTTATTTAACTGATTACGCGTATCCTTTCTCTAGCAGTAAGGAGGGAGGAGAAGGCAATGCTACAAAGGAAACCTCTCAGTTGCCGTAACATCTTAATGCTCTGCTTTGATTTGACTGTTTTCCACAGCGTAAAGTACAACGCGATTCCATTTATCAACAGTTGTAAATAATTTTCCGCATTCAGTTTTCGGGATGAGCGCTCTGAGTTTACTGAAGAGGTAACTAAGCTACTACGCTATCTCCCTCATGCAAAATATGCAGTTGAGGGAGCGTGCATATCAATCTGTTACAGGTAAGACTGGAAACACCCATGACAGACATCTATCTAAAATGAACTTCATTAAGCCACGGGCTCTGGTGAAAGATCAGACGTCAAGTCCACTTTAGAAGAAAGGCGATAGACAAAGTCTTTCCCTAGTGCATTGAATGTGTTATGATGGCATAGTAACTTTTCCTGAGGGGGAGATATCGCTCGAAGAAAGATGCACAACAATCAATAGGTATACTGAAGTAGATTCGAACAGCTATCTCAAATTATTTGAATACTATTGAATGTAACGAGAAGCACGCAAGATGTCAACCGCCAGCAGCTACTGAACGGGGAAAGTGTTCCGTACTAAAAGCAACTGCACGGTAGATTAGCGCACAAGCGTGCGTACAGAAAAATTTACGAAATGTTCAACGTATTTTGCAACGAGCTGAACAGCTAACGATGTACAGTGGAAAAGTTGAAATCTGAGCCTTTACTGACGCAAGCACATAAAGACCCTCGATAACAATTTGCACGAGAGCACGTTCACTGGACGAAAAAAAGGTGGACAGTCCTTTTTGTAATGAAGAACGGTTGAATTTAGTCGGCCGTCGTGGCCATGATTATTATTTCTATTTAAGCAAACGACAAATGGACTCCGATGGAGTCTTTATAATGGCAAGAATTGGATTCAGTGGGAAACTAGATTTCGTATTCTTTGACATTCGAATTATTCAAATACCCAAACAAATACGAAGACTATTTTCAAAAGCGAAAAAGCCATTATGTAAATGCATTGCAATATGGAATTAAATGCACTCGAGACTGATCTACGTAGAAGATAGAAGATTCCGGATTGGTTGGATCAAGTATATAAGCGACAACAGCCGACGGTGACGAGAAGTAGTATTGATGAACAAACGAAAATTGACAGTTTGCATCAACAAAAGTGCGATAATGCAAAAGTGTCCAAGTGAAGTAAAATTGTACGCGAGTGGAAGTGATCGTTTCAAGTGGATAACCATGCGATGGAGGTAAAGTGTAATTTAATGTAGTGATAGCTGAAATAAGTGAAACTTAAATTCATTGAAGTGTGTTCAATAAGAGTATAAGACAGTTTTTATTTGTGTTTCACTTGCAAGAAATCTGGAGTTCATTAAGCTAAATGCCGTGAACCTGGATAAGCGCAACAATATCCTTTGAAACGCATGGGTTTTTTTTATAATTTTGTCACATCGACTAGTAGTGCAATTTAACTTTTACTCGTGATGCGCAAGTTTGAACTCGTGCTTCGAATTGAAAAACATTTATGTTAAATAATCCATTTTTGCATGCCCTACAATTTTTTAACGGACTATACACATATGCATTTGCAATTGTGAAAACATTATTCGTGTGCCGTTTTGTCCAAAATCACGTGAGGGGCTTACCAAGTACAAATTTTCGTGTCCCGAATAGAAAAAACTCTGCTGGTGTCATAAAGGTATAACATATAGAAAAGCCCTATCCGTGTACTGAGCGTACATGAGCGTCCGAAGTTTAAAACTTCCCTTTTTTCCCCTCATCAGCTGTTCAAATGTTCGGCTCTATTTGTTCCTGCCATTTGTGGCGTCTGCAGAATGTTATCCGAAATTTTATCAAAATTTCACGGTTTTCCGCGCAATTAGAAGCACATTTACTTAATATTATTAATGTTATTTTCAATTATAGGCAAAAATACGAAAACAAAATTCATAAATCACTAATAAAGAATGCACAACTTTTACGTGTTTTGTTGAAGAGCATATATGCGCCTTGAAATCGAAATTTTATACATCAATATTACTGCCGATCAATATTACTATTACATCAATATCACTATATCACTTACAGCATATAATTAGCAAAACAAAAACATTTTCATTCACTAAATGAAAAAATAAAACGATATTTACATTTTCCAATCTCATCAGCTGCATTCGGTTTTAAATTTGACATTTGAGTTAACATTACAGTTAGAAAAGCAATTTCTGTAAGGGAATCGTCACACATACCACTTGAATGTTGAAAATATTATCAAATCGGTCGCCGAATCAATCACTTTAATCAGTCAACGTTAATTGAAAATGCTCAAACGTTTATATTGTGCGTTTCTAATCCTCATTAAGCATATGCTTATTTATGATTATAGATTTGAACACATTTGATAAGCGTAGTGTAGTCTTTCGTAGAAGTCGAGCATTTTGAGTGAAAATTGTATGAAATGTGCAGGGCTTAATTCTTCGGGAAATGATATTCGTGTGGAGTTAACGTTCCCGTTAAGTCGATTCTCCTGAGTCCATGGGCAGCATGAATTTATTAATGATGAGGGACTTAATGGAATAGAAATTTTCGACTATCCATTTATACTATCTTTGATTATTTTTAAGTAAGTGTTGGTGAATTTTCGTTGCAATGCGTTCCTTTTGGTGATTTTGGACAGATATGAGAGCGTACCACCTCTCTATATCTGGTTTCTCTATGGCTCGGGCAAAATCTGGAGAGTATGGTCGTTCATTGACGTTATTTATTGCGTTTTTCGCTTTCGATCCGCTCGCGAAGCGATGGTTCATTATCATCGTGCAAAAGACGTGCATTGGTTTTTCACAACTGTGGTCGTTTTCAGTGGAAACGCAATAACCAGAAACGCAAACATCCTAACATGCCCACAATTTTCTTTCCACATCAAACTCTTCGTGCAACAACCATAGGATATCGAAAATATCTTAACCGCCACCTTTACTTAGGCATAATTTCTGTGGTTTTGTCTCAATAGTTCACTTGTTTGCAAATTATGCTTATATAGCCATTCCTCAGCAAAAAAGATTACTTGTTCCGTGAATGCAGAAGCAGAAAGAACATATTTCAAAATTTCTAAAGGGGCCTGTTTATAGCAAAGTTTTTGAACCATGGCAAAAGTTATGGTAAAAATCGAACTAATCAAAGAAGTAGAGATAACATGGTGTGTTTCCAGGCTCTAATGACTGCTTTCAAGGACAATTTTTCGCAAGTTATCAATTGTTGTGGAAGTCGGAAGTCATCGTTAGATGTCTCGATGTTAATAATGTCACTCTTTTTTGATGCTTTCTAAAGTGCTAAAGTCCCCAAGTCACGAGAGGCCTTTTCAAACATTTTCATTGATCCCGAACACTAAAAACAATTATAAACACAAAATTTTAGTGTCATACTACGATAAATCACTTTTTTGACAGCTTGCAATGAGCAATCTAGCTGAAAGATCAAGCTTTCATATTACACGGTATCACAGGTCATTTAAACTGCAATTCCCGATTACTTTTTGGAGATTAATTACTTGACACATTTGTCTATCAAGTCCAAACTGTACTTACCAAACAATGGCTCCAACAAATACATGCGAAACATCGCCTATACTGTCAATCAGGTGCAACTCAATTGACAGCCCATTCCTCAGTTGCCGCTCTCACAAAATGTTTTACAAATGTGTGTCGTTCTACTACTGCAACTCGCAGGTATGATTCGCAAAACTGAATGCAGTCAGTTTATCGCATCATGCTGAATTCTCACCACCAGATGCACACTACCATGAGGAAATGAACTTTTTCTCGAATTTTTTGTCTGAAGATCCTTAATTGGATTATTTCCTACGTCGGAAATCGGTTTCGGTTTCATCGGTTTCCCCACTGATGCGAACTAACTGCGAAATTGTGGGTATTGCTAACAGGGCCAGTTTGACCTGGATTTTTGGTTGAGGATTCACTTAACAAACCAGTCGATACAAACTTAATTTAGGGGACAAGGCAGAACGATGAAATAAATGACAGGAGGTGGCCACCTTAATTTAAAAATTCGAAATACCGATGTTAAAGCAATTTACATAAGCTTGAGTTTTTCTCACTAATTCATCGTGACAATCATTGCTGATTCAACAATTCCATTTGTATAGGGGCTTATATCATATTATTCCATCGGCTGCCTGTTTGATGGTTGGCTACTGACTTCAATTTGCTACTCTTGTTTTTCTATCGTTACTTACGATCGGGCAAATTTAAGCTTTTGTGTCGTATAAAAATGGAAAGTTGGATTTTCCCAGAGTGACGTTGTGCAATCAAGTTTTGTGTCAAACTCGGTGTATACGCGGATGTGACTTTTGAAAAGTTGAAACATGCCTATGGGAAGCACTATGTGTCAAGAGCACAAGTCTTCCTTGCAAAAAAACTCTTTTTTTCATGCCAAAAAAAAAACTTGTTACGGGTTGGTTGACTTCACCCCTTCCCGAGACCTCCGCGGCACTGTCACCACGCGATACGGACGAGAATGGTAACCCGGAGTTGGAGTAAGAAGCGCCACCACGTTTCAAGCCACGATGCTGGACGGAGTAGGGGAAGCAGAATTGTGGGTAAGGAGCATAGATGTAAGACTACATTGTCATTAGTAAGTTAGCGTTGTAATGGATTTAGATTCCCAGCCGTCACGGCGACGACTCGGGATGAAAGTCGGCCTCGCACCGACAATTGGACGTGCAGTCCTGAGACGTGGCAACGAGTCGTACCCCGTGGGTCAACAACTCGGCCACTCGGAAGTTCCCTCGCGTGGTGGCTGCTGGCTAGCTAGCTCAGTGCGGCGAGGATTGCGGACGTGGGTCGGACCCAAGTGAACTTCCGCTCTTGGTTCCATTTGAACCAGCCACCGAAAAGCCCGATTTACTATGCGACGTTTCTAAACAAATTACTTTACTTTACTCTAATTTTTACCATCAAGATCCAAGAATCAAAGAATCAAACTCCCCGACTAACGCGCATTCACGAACCGATATTACCGCGGTGCCTAAAAACAAACTACTTTAATTTTGCGACCGTAATACACGCGAACCCGAAAAACCGAACTAGTAGTCCGCGACACGACTACAAATTATTACCGGAACAAAACTACAGCACCGCGGAACCCGAGCGACGAAACACAATTTCGGTCCTACATCATCCTGCACTTACCTTCGCGCCATTTCCACCTGAAAGAAAAGGTTGTTGGAAGGAAAGAATGTGGTTTTTCTTTTAACACTTCATTTTATGAATTTTATCAATTTTATCAATATAAAGAGTGTATTTTGATTCTACGTACTACTTCTCCAAGAAAAAAATGCAACGATTACAAACTAAAAAAAAAACTGGATATGAGGAAATGAAGAGAAATAAATAAAATATAATAAAAAAATAAAAATAAATCCCAACTCGAGTAAATCGCTTGTACACTTTGAATAATCCAATGAATTATTTATTCCTTTTCTTTTACTTCTAATTATTTCCTGGCTCTTTTAAATGTTTAAATTACAATTAAAATTTAACTAACTTAAGCAATTAGTATAGTATCTGTTATATTGTTTTCATTTTTTTTTTTTTTTTTTAAATAATTTTATTTGAATATATATACTTCTAGTTTATGAATAATAAAACAAAAATGGAGAGTAACTAAAACGAAATAAATGTTGCTTCTTTTCTGTTAAAATATAATGTATGTTAATTTTTGTTGCATCTAAGAGGTTTCTATTCTAGAGTACTAGTAAAATAATAGAGCGTAAGTTTCTTAACTGTCAATGCGTTGTTTATATTTCCATCTACCTTTACACTTGTTTGACTGTTAAATTTATCGCTTAACGTTAAATTTATTTCAAGAATAGTATTGGGAAGGAAAAGTTAAGGTTGTTAGTTAGTATGTTGTGTTTTTCGGTTCGATGGAAAATTTACATAAATTAAATATAATTCTGATAAAAATATACATATGGACATATGAACAAATTAACCTCGCTTAGTAATTGTTTAAATACTTAATAGTTTAGGTTTACCTTACGCCGCAATTACAACAACTGTACTGCTTTCAGTTGTTGCACTGGTTGTTTCAACGTAGTGGCAGTATTTCACGAATAAGAAGAGAAATCATTGTAGACTTTGTGGGTTGCGTGATGGTTGTATGGATCCATGCTTTTGTTTAAGAGCTAATACTTGAAGATATTTTAGCGATTTGATTATTTTTGAATGCCTCAGCAATCTTATGAGTGGTAAGCTTCCTCAATTTCAACTCAGACAGATGGACTTCAATGCAGTTTGCAGTCTGAAAACAGGAAGCAGATTCCAATGGTTACAAGCCTCAAGTCAAAAGTCCGTGCTGCGCCCGTCGTGCGGCCCCTGCACTTTTCTGCTCTTGATGCTGAGCGCCGTCGATCGAGTGGTGGCTCGGTCGGGTCGATTACAATACGGCAAACATTCGAATCGGACGCCCTGGTCTTGCAAAATGGACACCCCACAGCACGTGGTTTAAATCGCCGCGCAAACTCCAACGATCGATTCCACTGTCCACAGAACTTGCACGAATTAAAGCAGCCGGCGATTAATCAAAATTTTATAGCAAATCTCAATCGTATGGACGCCATTGCATAGCCGACATGGAACGCATCATTTTTCAAGCAAAACTATATTTTAAGGAACACTTGAACACTCGTCACTTAAAATTTTTTACTGTCTATTGATTTTTCTTTCTTTTTTTTCACTCAATTCAATCCTATTCGGATTTTTACACCATGCGCGACTCGAGAACTCCCCCTTCCGCATGGGTTTTCACGTCACACCGTCATCAAACCTCTGGCGATATCTTTGTTTTAGTGGTGTTGATGACAACGAAAATATCCATTGCATTCGACACGTTAGTTTTTTTTTTTCGAAGAAAACGAGAATTGCGGTTGCATTGAAATCAGCGACGATTTCGTATATCTACCGTACATTTTACGACCGACCCATAAATCGATTTGAAACCGCTTTTCTACTTTCCAATAGGTAATTGCGCGCGAAAGACACACCAAATTGTCAAGATAAGTTCACGTTTGGAAATAAAATTACGTCGAGTGATTTTCCACGAGATCACTTTTCTTTTTTTTTCTTTTCCACCCGCGTGTGCCTCTTCTCGCGGTGCTCTCCCAACTCCCCGTTCCGGAAATGTCCCGCGCTCTCCCTGTCTTCCGACCTGAAGTGGTCGCCAGGTCGTAGGTCAGCTGACTTTCGACCTGTCCGCTGAACTTTCGCCTGCGGGAAAAGATGGTGACACCATCTTCAGGTCGGTAGTCACTACAGCGTTAAGGCAATAATAGTAGCATTAACCAATGATCTTCCGACACGCAATACGAACGTGCAAAAGACGCAATTGGGATCGAGTGAAATGTCGCGGGAAAAGCTGATAAAGCTGAGATAACTCACGTTAATACGGTAGCGCAGGCATTGAAGGTTTAACGAGTGAGGGTTACATACGGGCGCGTGTGAAAATTGAACAGAAGCTGATCACTCCCGTCGGCCGGCACATCACGGCGAGGATATTTTTCGACACTTGAACGACGCTACACACATATGGCGCTACCAAGGCAGGCTGGAGGAGCGGCGGCAACCACAAAGCAACACTACGGGCACTAAGGGCATTTCAGCCAGATCACTACCGCCGTCGGAAGTGGCGGAAATGAAGGCCACTAAGATCACCCGGAGCCAACGGCGAAGTCAACCACAAGACGCAGCGCAGGGAATCCGCAAAACAAAACAGGGGAGGCTATGTTTTTTACTCACCAACTTCCCTCTTAATGGTGGAGTCTTCCTTGAAGTCACTTTGGTATCCATCGCGATCCATCGTATGAGCTTCGATCGGTATGTCTCACAGCACTTCAGTTGGCGCTGGAAACAAAACGAGCCAAATTCATTACAATGGGGTTGAATGGACTGCATAGAGTTATTCGTGACGAAAGATTCTATATAGGACTAGAGCCAGAGGATGATTCGTTATGGCTACCAGCACAACTACTTCGGGCCACAGCTGGAATAACTCCATTGGCTAGCACAGAAGAGACTTCTTCAGTGAAGTTTGTTTACATTTTTAAGTAAACAATGCGAACTGTCATCATCGCGGCGAATGTTGGGTAAAGTAGTTCGCGGCAAAGATTTGCGGCGATCTACGGCGAACTGGGATTACAGCGGTGGCAGGCGAAGGAAACGTTAATTTTTGGTTCGAACGAGAGGTGAATGTTCGAGGAGCGGGATCTTGGTTAGTGGTAGCCGTTAAGGAGACATAATATAAGGACGGCGGTGAATAGCGGGAGCTCTCTTTTTGGTTTTGGTTTTAGCAATGGGAATGGGACAAGTTGGACGAGCAGTAGGAAATTGAGTGGGGTTTTGAAGATCAACATAAAGGGGTTAAGTCGTGAGAGTGCTGTGGAAAAGTGGATAATAAACTTTCAAATATAATTACCAAATTAAACAAAAAAAACCTTGCAAGGACCGAAGATAGACGTGAAGTGAAGTGGTTGTAATCCAGGACGCGAAATTTACAGTAACGACCAAATTAAGTCAATTCCATTCGCGAGTGCGCGGCTCGACCGGACCGGAGCAAGGGGCTCATCGCGGAAGACCAGTTTAGTCGTAAGCTAGCCTTAAGTTTCTTTTTCTCGCTATTTGTTTTCCTTTTAGAAATAAATGCCAAGAATTATCGGAAGATCTTTTTTTTCCCTTAGGTGAGAGCTAGATTGTGTTTTGTATTGCAGGTTTCCTTCCGGCTTTGTGAGTGACGACGAAGCGGGGTGCGCGTGAACGCGGAGCGCGCGTACACAGTGGGTTGGAGGTTCCACGGAGGTGACGTCGGGGGGTGGTGTGAGGAATCCGTGTTTTCTCTGAAGTTGATTTGGTGTGGCGACAATTTCCTCTTCTGGCTTCGCACCGTGTGTTTTCAGGTAGTGTTCTTTCTTTTCTTTCAGGAGCGTAATCCGGGCGAGCCGCATTCTCGCTTGGCGGCTCTTCGGGGCTAACTGGGTAAGCGAGTAGCGCCCACGCCCGTCTTCGACGAGCTACCGGAGCCCAGAGCCCCAACCGGAGGGGTTTCGGCCTAGGACGCGCGAAGTCCTAGACGTACCGGAGTAATCCCGGTAACAAACTTTGAAGATATACCTCGCTCAGGGAGACCATTAACTTCAGAAATTGTCAAAAAATGTCAAACGTGAAGAGGCTCTTGTTAGATTAGACCCTTGTTCAACAATAACGATGATGAGTACACTGTTAAATTGGAGTACTTACAATGTAAAACATTTTTTTTTATTTTTTCAATTCAATTCTTCTTCAATTTTTTTGCTTCAAAATATATTACTTTAGCTAGGACAAACGGCCAACAAAGTATTGTATGAAAGTGGTCTTGGAGGTATTAGGAGAAGACTAATTCAAAAGAAAACAACACAAATTAAAAAAATGTGAGAAAACCAAAAAAAAATCGCTGATTGATCTCAATTAAGTGGCATGTGTCTAATTTATCGGTTAGAGAACACATGATGACTAAAATGGCACGAATGAAACAAACTGCGTCTTTTGCAAGCTCAACGGCCAGATTCCATAGAGTTTCACTTACGGCACACAAAGGGAAAATTAACTGAAATTCAGAGATAAACTAACCAGAAGAAATGCTATTTCCTCCAGACCTCCAGATCTACGTCCACAGCACCGCAACCGCTTAGAATTTGCTTGATCAAGCTTAAATAGAGAAATCATGTGGTAGAAAGGAGTCGTTTTTCTGTGGAAGACCAGTTTAGTTTTTTTATTTTTTTTTTTTTTGGGTAGGAAGGTGAAGGCTATTTACGTCCTGAGTGTTGGACTCCCAATGGACCTACTGGACTACCAACTAAACACCTCCCCTCTCAACCGGAGTGCCTAGCATGCAACCGTTTGACACATTAATTCGGACTAGGCCTCCCAATTTTACGCCTTTTGGCGCCTTCGGGTTACAGGGATTCCTTCTCCAGTTGGATGGGAAAGAGAAGGAGGATTGTTACAGAAGGAAATCCTCCACCCTCGACGCCTCCAGCCGATCAAGTATGCCTTTTTTCATTACTAACCTTACCCGAGCAAAAGGGCCACTTGATTCCATTTGTCAAATGATTTCTGCATCTCTTCGATTGGGCTATCTGGATGGAGCTCTCCCACTTTTCGCCAAGATCACCGCGCTCTTTGTCCCATCTTCTGCATGAAAAGAAAGTATGACAGGCGTCATCCTTCACACCAATGCAGAATATGCAATCTAGAGACCGTGACTTACCTATCTTGTGCATGTAAGACTGAAAACAACCGTGTCCGCTCAGTAGCTAGGTCAGGTAGAAGTCGACTAGTAGAGCGTTCAACTAAGCCACGATCTCAAGTCTTTGATGAGCCGCGCACTCTATCTTCCTTTTAGCTCACGTTCCCATGATTGTTGCCACTCGTCGAGAGTGCATCGTCTTTCATCGCGAGCAACTTTTTCTTTATTACCCTCGTGCCTTCGGAGGTAGACTCTATTGCGCTCTCTAGCAAGGAGAGCGATTGGTATTACCCCTGCAATTTTGCAATTTTACCCCTGCAATTGGTATTACCCCTGCAAACACCGCTGGCTCAGCGACTGTACGGTATACTGATGCTATCTGCAGTGCTCCTGGTCTCGTTTTTGGTGTAGTTTCTTGTTGAAAGCTTCACTCCAAATCTATGCTCCATAAAGAAGCGTAGATTGCACTACACTCATTAGCAGACGCCTTTTTATTGGACTTGCTCCCCCATGATTGGCCATTAGTCAACTAATTGCCGAGACCCCTGCCGTGGCCTTGTTTGTCGTTTTGTTAATTTGCTCCGAAAAACTCGGTTTAGAGTCTACCAGCAAACCCAAATACTTGACTGATTGTTTCGACTCTACTAATGCGTCCCCGACTCGGACCATTCTTACTCTGGGGATCCTCTTCTTCGTCAGGATGACCATTTCGGTTTTCTCTAACGCTACGTTAAACCCGTGAGTGGTCATCCAGCTCCGCACCCGGAGCATTAGTACATTAAGCCATAATTGCGCTAGATCGACCGTGCGCACAGCCATTAGTGCCGCAACGTCATCTGCATAGCCGATCAGTCGCGACTCTTCCGGCAGTTCAAGTCTGAGCAGTCCGTCGTAGGAGATGTTCCACAAGTCCGGACCGCGGATGGAGCCTTGAGCCACACCTGATGTGACTAGCATACTCCGACAACCTTGCACCGTGTTGTAGATCAGGCTTCGATCTTTCAGGTAGTTTCGGACTATCCGTATCAGATATTTTGGAACTTGGAAAGAGTTTTCGAGGGCTTCCAGAATATCCGTCCATCTAGCGGAGTTGAAAGCATTCTTTATGTCCAGCGTCACTAGAAGGACTACTCGATGGTTGGATCGACTGCGTGCCTCCACCCGTTGGACCGCACTTACCAATTCCGTGACTGCATCTATAGTGTAACGTCCCGTTCTGAAACCATACTGCCTTGGAGAAAGATCCCCAGTGGCGTGGATAACGTTAGCAAGTCTTCTCTTTATTAGTTTCTCAAGCATTTTCCCAGCCGTGTCTAGCATGCATAACGGTCGGTATGCTGACAGCGGCTCGGGATTTCCCATCCCCTTGCTGATCAGCACGAGTCTTGCCGACTTCCAATGCTCAGGGAAAACGCCTTCCCGCAAGCAGGCATTGAACGTACTGAGCAGCAAGTCAGGACAAGAGTGATAGGCCAGTTGCAGTACCTCAGCTGAAATTCCGTCTGGTCCCGGAGCCTTCGTCACTTTCATCTAGAGAACTGCTAGTCCCAGCTCGTTTCTCGTGAAGAGTGGACAGTCCGATGTTGTTTCCCTGTTGGCGAAATCAACGCGGACGGGATGTTGGGGAAAAAGTGCTCGTACTATCTCGTCCATCATGTCCGCTTCACGTACGCAGGGGGCCCGTAGAGCGCCAAGCTTTCGCATAACTAGTTAATAGCTTAAGCTTCTGTCAGCAACGGGCCTTACTCCTGTTGATCAGTTTGCGAAGGCATTTTCTGGCCGACCGATATACCGTCATTCTGGGGCGTGCCTCGTCTTGGCTTCGCGCTCGTTGAGCTTCTCGCCGGGTTTTGTGACACTCCCTTCGTTGTTCAGCTATTTCAGTGGACCACTAATAGACCGGAGGCTTTCCGTGTCTAGATCTCCAGCGGGGCATAGATGACTTACAAGCGGAGATGATGGTACTCCATGTGGAGTTTTCCATGTTTTCAGCAGTCAGTTCTCTGGTCGCCGGCGATGAGCCAAGCGGCGGTAAGCTCATGACATGCTTACGTATCGACAAACTGCTCCTGGTCCATCCTCTCAGTATTCCACACGAAGACAGAGCGCTGAGTGTCTGGAAGTTTAGGAACGTTGTCGCGGATCTCGAATGCTATGTACTGATGATCACTGGCCGAATAGTCTTCTAGAACTCTCCAATTGTGTGTCATAGGGGAGCGGGATTCCGAGGTGAATGTCACGTCCGGAATGGTGCACACGCAGCCCAAGCGGCGGAAAGTGGGAGTGTTACCAGTGTTCACCACGGGTAGCCCTACTTTGGCTTCCATCTCCAGGATTCGATTCCCCCAGGGATCTGTCTTAGGCATGCCCCATTCAATAGCCTTGGCGTTAAAGTATCCCCCGAAAAGAACATGACCTTCTGTGCTTAAGACGGTGTCTTCCAAAGTGTTGAGCTCCGCCTGGAAAGATGTTATTGGTTCGTTCGTGGTCATGTACACACTAAAGAATGTTATTCCTGGGCAACGGACCCACACGAAACCATCGTTTCGCCCATGGTCCTGAACTCTCAGTTGGGTGCTGTTTCGAACCAATATGGCACAAGTACCAGATTCATCAGGGTGCCATGCTGATGAATTTTTATCTCGGTGTTGTTTGCTAAGCAGCAATAGGTCGGCTTTCATATCCCTTGCGAATTGGCCAAGCAGGGTGTCGAGCAGGGTCTTGGGCGTTTGAGCTCCGATGTAAGTTTATCTGTAGGACACGGGTAATTGCAGAGCTGTTTTGGCTTTGGTTAGGGCTTCTTTGAATACCCGGCACTTCCCTGTCCCTGGAATATGTCTCAGGTCATCAGGTCTGGGATCAGCGTTCTCGCAGAGGATACAGTGCGCCTCTCCCTTGCATTCTGTTCTTTTATGTTCTGCGTTGCCGCATTTATAGCACGAGGAGCTCCTATCAGGCCCTTTGCAGCCTTGTGCTGTATGACCGTAGCTTAGGCATTTGAAACAGCGGAGAGGAACTGATCTTCGTCGTATTCTGCAGACCAACTAACCTTTTTTTTTTATTTTACCCATGCAGAGGAGTTTTTCGGCATGTTTCTCGGTTAAGTCGACTACGGCCATGCACTGCCCTCTATTATTTTCAGGGGTTAGTCGTAATTTGATCCCAGTCAATTTGGGTGAAACCCTTTTGAGGCACTCTTCCACCTCCATCTTGTCCGTAATCCAGTCAATGACCCTGATTTTTATGGAGGCAATTGGTTCAAGTGAAGCTACTGTTGCCTTTTCCCCTAGAGCCGTTTTGACTGCATCCCGGAATGAGTCGTTATTTGTTGTCTCAGTTTAAGTTCGTTGTCTCCCTTTAAGCCATTTGCGTCTGTAGTGCCTGATACGGTCTAAGAGCGCTTCAAGCTCTAAAATACCGTCCCTATTGTCCTGCTTATGTTTTTCTTCCTTCCTTTCTTTTTTTCCTGGCTTACGCATGAGACGCTCTTCTTCATGCCGATCCAACACAATGAGATTGTCCTGCGCCTGGTTTTGAGGCGGACTCTTTTTTTTTTGCGTTAGGATCTAGAGCTCTGATGGCATCAGAAGCAGTGTCAGTGGCAGCATCGCGTCGAATCATGATCTGAATATCATCGGTGGTTTCTCCCTCCGTGTGTTTCCCAGGCATTAGTTGTTCACACTTATCCCCTTGTCTTACGGGACGTTCCGGCGTGCGCATTGTTTTTTTGCTGCGTCCGAATGCCACCAGTATTTCTGGTTGGTAGAGGCTCTCTGCCTTTTAATGTTCGTTCGTCCGTTTGTCGTCTGGAATTGGTAGTTTGCAATATGTTTTTGATTTTGTTTCAGTTGGTATTCATTTGTAAGGCATCATGCGAAAAGGGTCCCCCCTCGGAGCCGCTATCTCCACTCGTGTGTGTAGTCACCTAAATGGTCCCATGGGTGTCTGTACAAAGCAGGGAGGCCATGCAAGGGTTTCCACCAGCCCTTATGGGGACAGGTGCTCAGAGCCAGACCAGCGTTAATCGGGAGTTCGTCTCAACCGAATCTACACCACCAACAATGGTGCGAGCTTCGAACGTATTCCGAAGCCTACCAAGGTTTTACCGGGACGGAAACGGTACGATACTTAAATTGGAGCCATTGGCGCATGAGTAGAAGACCAGTGAAATCATAAGTGATAAAACCATGACAGGGCCTAGGGATCTCAGCTGGAAACGCGGTGAACTCCACAAGGAGTTAACTAGAATCAGTACAGTTTATATTCGTGAATGCTGATATACAGGTTGGCAAGGGAATCACTCGTCACCGGATCAAAGAAAGCAAGATTCACTGCTGGCAGAACTTCATTGGGGATATCAATAGAAACCAGTGATACTGAGGTTATAGACTTGTAGAAGCTAGCAGCCTCATGGAGTGGATCTTTGCCTGAGGCAAAGTAAAGGGACGAAGAAGTCTTACCAATATATGAAGTTTATACTGCATGCAAAGGGAGACCAGTAGACTGCCTGTTTTTCAGGTCGAATCAGCTGAACAAAGTAATGCAGACATTACACCTGTGAGCAGGAGGCTGTGCTCTTAACATGCTGGAAAGAAGAGAAGCTTGTGCTGATAAGCAAGGAGAAATCTAACTCGGAGCAATTAGATAAATAGCGGCCCCAATATTTACAAAACGCCGTGGGGGAAAGGTCTCGAGAAGCTCCTCAAAGGGGCTAACCAAGGCTTTTTGAGTTGCAGGGACCTTTTTCTTAGTAATACGGCTTCTGGGAGGACCGACCAACAGTTGGTTTGATTATAAGAGTGCTAAATGTGGTGCAGAGGGCAAATGCTCATAATCGTTAATCAGACGCATGCTTTTAGTTGTAATGCTCAAAGCGAGGAATGCCTTCCATTGTTATTGCTTGAGTAAAATAGGCGGCGTATCTTATGTGAATATTGAGCGGAAACATCAAGGACCGAAAGCTCATTTATGATATACGGGAACCCGAATTCCGTGAAATCTTGGTAAATGTAAGTTTGCATTCTTGGCGCAGTCAAGAAACCACAGTCCGTGGTTTCAGCCTAGTTCTGGAAAAAAAACCAAGGTATATTCTTACTTGGTGAGAGTATTGAGCCCAAGAAGACAATAAATTACCTTGTCTTGGTGATAAACTAGAATACGAGCGTCTTCGATCAAATACAACCGTCGATGTATAAGGACAATGCTGTAGTATCGGTCATCGGCCCTCATATGGCCGACTTTGCGAGAGGGGTCTTTTAAAGCCAAAAATGCCTTCGAGGGAGATATAAGAGGCTCAGAACAAAGTATTTCGACTTACAGGTCCGGTCTTTGTTCTCTATTTTTCAGGTACGTGCTGAATCAGTACTCGTATCGTTTCTTGCTATTGAGAATCCGATACTAAGAGCGTAGACAGTCGTCGATTTGCATCCACCGAAAAGAATATGATTATTCTTGACTTTATTCTAAAAATAAAGGCGTTTTTAAAGAGAAATGAATTCCACAAAAACTAAAAGCAATAATTTAGCCATATGTTGAATAAATAATAGAACATTTTAAAATCAAGAGCGTGTCATATGGGATATCCATATGGGACGGTACCAACAAAATTAACGACTAATTCCCTGAACATACCGAAAATACTTTTGGACTTCTGGTTCCCAGAAATTCATTCAACAACCAAATTAGAACATACTGATTTCCCGCTATTGTTTAAACGCATAACTTCTGACGCAAAACTTTCATAACACTTGTGAGATTTATCTACTCAATCCCCAGAACAAGCGGCACAACAGCAAATTTATCATCGTATACAAATCAGAAATATTTCAGCACGACCTTTTACCCCATTGAATTCAAGGAAGTTGTGTATGAACTTTTACTACAGTTTAAATCCTTAAGCGGCAGAAGAATGTAAATTGTGTGTGGAATTGTTCTCACTGCTGAAACATACAGATACAGGCTGTAAGGGATGTTGAAGCGATTGGGAGGTAAATATCAGCAAGAAAAAAACGATAGAACTTTCCTTTAAGGAAACTGAAAAGCTTTTCCATTACTTCCATGAAACTTAAGCGACTCCTTGAATAGTTTTACGAGTTTTTTTTGTGTTTGCATGTGATCATACTTTCTAAATTGTTTGAAAATCAGAAGGAGCGCGGATTGATTTTGTTTCCGTAAACATTGTTTGGATAGTTGTTGAGTTAAATAATTTTTAATATTCATGTTAATATCATAATGGTCGAATGGAGGATGAAGAATTTTTACTTACACGTTAATTAGAACAAAGGCGTACGATAAATTTAACTACCTAGAAAGGTTTACTGGAAAAGAAAAGTATGTTTCTGTTAACTGATCTTTTTCTTTTCCAGTAAACCCTCTTTGAATAATTTTGGGTAATCGTGCACCTTTTCAGAATTCATCTATTTTTGACACTTTTTTTGAAAACCCTATAGGAATGATGGTATTCAAATAAAAGAGGCCAAAGGAGGCAAAATAAATGGGATATGTTTGAAATTATTTTGTTTCTAGCAAAATTCTGCAAAGCAAACTTAGAAGCACAACCCCTTTTGGGTGCAGTTCACAATCAGATCAGAGATCAATCAGATCAAGATCAAAGATCGATCAGAGCAAGTGAACCCGACCCAGTATTAAGTAGACAAGTGTTTTCGTGGCCCCCGCAAGTTCTTCAGCCGTTTTAATCCCGCGTGTGTGTGTGTACACATGTGCGAGCCTGTGGTGCGCTCCAAGTGAAAAAAATAAACAAAACAATTTTGATTAAAAACATTAAAGTAGCCCATCCACTACTGAAAATTGGTGGAAAAATAATTAATAATAATTAAATAATAGAGTGGCCCACACACTACGAATAAATTTGTGGATAGAAATAACAAATTAAAACAAAAAATATTTTCAATATACTATAAAGTGGTCCATCCATTGTGGAAACAAAAAAAAATAGTAGAACATTGAATACTGTTCCTTCGGAGCTGTGGGAAGATCGGCGAGTGCACAAAAAAAAATATTTCTAGGTGAGTGGAATTATGTAACGTAACGCAATTACTCCATTACGGACAAAGACATGGAACTGAATTAAAATAAATAAATAATGAATACTAAAATAAATACCGGAGTGCGGGGCCGGGCCAAGACGAAGATAGACGCGTCATTGGTGGACCAGCCCACCGAGGCCGAAAAAACGAATATTTTCTTGCAAGGTGTAAACAATGAAACCACGAAACAGACAGGCCGATGTGTCAAAAATGCTAGCAGTTTTGACATTCCTCGGGCAATTGCCATGCTCAAGCTCGCTGCGTGAAATGCGATGGCTTGCACCATTTCATAGCAAGAGGAGAAGCCCAAATGTGTCACTGCGGTGGAGAACATCCCACAAGCTACGGGGGCTGCATAAGGAAAATCCCAAAAACATCAGGAAGTCGTTCGCACAGATAGCTGCCCAAAATACTTGCCCCACACAAACACAAGCACCAAGTCGCACCACCACAAATGCCACAATTAAATAATTACAACCAACCACAAAACCATGCACAAACATTCACACTACCAGACATAGGACAATTCATCGCAACCATGCAATCACATTTCCAACTGATGATGCAAGATATGATGGCGAAAATGGTCCATGGCATGTTTGCAGCACAAACCACCAAACTAACAATCAAATGAATCAGCGTGATCACATTTCTATTCTCACGTGGAATGCTAACTCCCTGCTTCAACGAACCATAAAGTTTAAACAATTTATTCTGGCCAATAAATTCGAGATTATTTTTCTCCAGGAAACTTTCTTGAAGCGCGAAACGCATCTCCCATTTACCAACTATAATCTATACAGAAATGTTGGATTAACTGGTTAACTGGATTAACTGGTAAGGGAAGAGGAACGGCCATTCTCGTGAGATGAAATGTCAATCATCAGCTGATTCACTCACCACACCATGCAAACACAGAAGTAACAGCCATCAAAGTGCGAACGGCTTCCTTTGAGTTTGTGGTTATTCAGGTGTACAAGCCACCAACAAATTGACTAATAGAACAAGACCTTCACAGCCTGGTTCAGATAGAAAGGCCGCTTCTAATCATTGGAGGCTTTAATGCCCACCACAGGTAGTGGGGCGCGGTGAGAAGTAATCATGCTGGGACTAAGATAAATAGGTTCATCACAAACACGAATGCAAGCCTGCACCTACCCAATAAACGAACACATTTCGGTCGAACACGGGGAAATATTCTTGACTTCGGAATCTCCCGCGAATCGGATGCCAGCATAAAAATAAATGTGCTCAATGATTGAGGACGTCTTCATCGACTATGCTCCAAAAGTTAAGAAGAAAATTAACTGGCAAGCTTTCCATGACCACCTGGCTAACGAAAGTTTCACCCAAGATTTAAACACAGCGGATGATGCCGAAAAATAATAGAGAAAACAACAGACAAGATCAAGCAGGCAACAGAGGACTACACAGTCATAACTCCAGCAAGGATACATAACTCCTATGAACTCCCCCGCGAAATCAAGGCCATTATAAGGAGGAAGAATAAATATCGGAGAAGAGCTAAGAGCACGGGTGATCCTGGACTACAAACGAAAGCAAACCGGTTGACTAATAAAATTCGGGACCAAATATTCCTGTTCCGAAACGACAAGTCTGAGAGTTTTCTGCAGAGCCTTGAGCCTGGCGAGAATGCCTTCTGGAGGCAAACAAAACAAAACAAAGTAGTTGTGCCACACATATACGGGCCAATCAGCATCAAGTACGACAAAGCCGAAAAAGCGGAAGCCTTTGCAGACAAGTTGGAGCTGCAGTTCCAAGACAACACCTTCTGGAAGCAGGACCTTGATGAAGAGGACCACGTCCTAAGAAAAGTGAGCGAGCGCATGAGAACCGGAATAGAGGTGGAGGAAGTGATACGGCTACTAGACGCACTGGAAACTAAAGACTTAATACTGAAACTTAACACACGGGAAGCACCTGGACCAGACACAGTAACAAACACCATGCTGCAATGGCTTCCAGACAACCTTCTTAACACCTTGACGAACACAATTAACGCAATTTCCTAGATACCAGAAAGCATGGAAATCAGCTATCATAACGGTTATACCAAAACCTAACAAAAACCATACCTTCCCACAAAACTGGAGACAAATAAGTCTTCTCTCATCTATCTCCAAAGCGGCAGAAAATGCATAAATTTATTAATCCAAATAACGGCTCTCGATTCCTTTTTGGATAATGAACTATACTTGCGAAAACTTTTATAAATGATTAAAATTTTCGTATTAAACTCTACCAGATGTTTTGATCTCGTCAACGGTTTCCGCTGATATCGATGATTGTTTCCAAGATGGCTTGAGCCTATCAGGAGTTCATTGAGTCTTAAGAAACAAAGTTCACGAATTCAGAATGCACTCCCTTGCTTAGCGCTTCGTGTATTTGTTTTTTACTTTATTGTTGTTGTTTCAAAGAAAACGTTATTTCGTGAATAAATTTCTCTTTTCTTAATGTCAATTGCTTTCTATGATTCTAACAATTAATAAAAAGTAACTAAATTAAACAGTTTTTAATTATTTCTTTAACACTAACACATGATACAAACTAAGAAAGCAACCTACTCTGAAGTGTATATCATTAATTATTTCTTTAACACTAACACATGATACAAACTAAGAAAGCAACCTACTCTGAAGTGTATATCATTAAGCAGGCTTGAATGATCATGCGTCTGTCAAACGTTTTTTGTTTCTATATTTCCATGTTTTCTGGTGCGTTCAACCTTTTTTTTTGTTTGGGAGGTGAAGGCTATTTACGCCCTGAGTGTCGGACTCCCCCGCTACCGGACTAAACACCTCCCCTGTCACACCGAGAACCTAGCCTGCAACTGTTTGTCACATTACTTCGGACTAGGCCTCATTAATCATCGCTTAGCGATGTCTTCCGGCTAAGGGAAATCTCTCTTCACAGATGGATAGGAAGGAATTGCGATTAGTACAGAGCGTTACAGAGATGTTCCCTCCCTCGCCAAGCTATCCATTATGTCCTTCTTTATAATGAGTACTGTCCGTACGTAATGCGACACACAGTTCCAATTGTCCTTTGATTTCATCATTTTTCCCGTTAAATTTTCTGGGGAAATTACGCCAATTTTCTCCGAGAGATGCGAATGGAGTCTTGTAAATCTATTGCACCAAAAGAACGTGTGGCATGCGTTCAACCTTTGTCCAATATATTGTACATGTAGTACCTTCATTGTTTCCTTAACGCGAGTTGGTATCCAATTTTTGTGAATCATGTGGCTTGCGAAGTTGAATTCAGTTGTCGCGTCCGGTTTTCGTATGCTTTTGTTGATATCCCTAATGTGCACGCGTAACTTTGTCCTTATTTTCCTTGTCCTGTGTACGTAAGTGTTGCCCACGCTTTCTTCTCGCTTGGGGTGTTTTGTAGCTCCTTTTTATCTTGTTCACCAGGTCTTTTTTGTATCCATTGTTTTTGTTGTAAAATGAACATCGAACATGAACATAAATGAACGAACACCCTTCCTCAACGATAAAAAACGCAGATGACTATTGATTGTTATATAGTCCGCACACCCCTACCATGCTCTTTAATTGTACTCTTACAAGAGCTCATAGATCTTCGTTTCATACAATTCGGTACCTTAGAAATCTCATATGAAACGTCGCATCCATACGGTTTCTTCCGATGCCTCGATGTTTTCTGCTTCAGTTGATGACAAGACAACGCACGATTGTTTTCTGCGGCTCCAACTCAACGATGCATCCTGATACTGAAACAAATATCCGCTGTTGGATTTGCGATCGGCCTTGTTTTCATCCTAATCTACGTCGGCGTATCCGATAACGACATTTTGTGCTGTCCGATGACCTAGAAGCAGCTCATAATTCTTTGTTCCCTTCAGTTGGCGAGCAACCCTTTTCACCTCGTTATTATCCGTAGTAGTTGGCAGCTTATTGTGTTGGCTAAGGATGGTACCGTTTGCGCTTACATCTGGTCTCGTCTTTACTGCAAGGTACAATAAAGTACCTACAAACTGTTGAAACTTGTCGCTGTCTGGCACCGGGGACTCGTCGATTCGGATCTCTTCTTATTTCAATGCCTAAATAATGTTTCAATTCAAAGATCTGTCAGTCTTATCTTATCCACTCTTATCATTTTCAACCTGAAGATATGCATCAGTACTACTCTGTATGACGTAAGTAGACTGTTGAGCTTATCATTCCACATCCTTGCTGCTTGCTTCAAGCCGTAGATCTCTTTTCGTAGCTCGCATACATTGTTACTACTTCTACTAGTGTTGTATCCTTCTGGTAGCTCCATAAAGATATTTTCTTCTTTTTCTTCCAACTCCCCATTGAGGGAAGCGGTCTTCGGATCGAAGTGTTGCACAATCAATTTCTTTTGACATGGCATAGCGTCACGACTAGTCTTTGTGCGACATGTTTCCGTGTTCAAGAATCTAAAAGCTTTGTGTTCTTCCGAACACCCGACAACAACCATTTGCTATTTTTCATCGAATTCCTTGCGCTGAACTTTATGCACGTATAAATATGCCTTACAACCAAATATAAGTTGAAGGTCCTGGTCCTTGCTTCGTGGGTCTCGAGGACGCGTTTCGGCTGCATACAGCCATCTTCAGCTCGTTCTGATGTCTTTGTCGCAGTGTCCATCTTTTTATAGGTGAAACTTTTTTCGGAGGGGTAGGTCTGGTTAATTAGGTGTTAACGAGAGTCATTAAGTTTGGGTCTTTTCAGGATCGTGGGATTATCGTTGTCGGATTCGTCGCGTTTTCTTTTTTAGACAAGGATTGGGTCGAGGACTGAAAATATTGTGTCGGAGTTGGTCATTATTCCAGACCAGTCCAGGCAGTCCCCTCTTTCCATTCTTCGTAATGAGACAGTCGTCGTTTTCAAATATTACTTTAAATCTTGGAAAGTTTCTTGACAGTCAATTAACCCGAGCTCAGACAAAGCACGTACAGAACATCTGCGATGCACATTTCTGAAATGCCATCGACGACGCACTTTATGATGCCTATGCCTTTCACCTCTACTAGTTTTTCTTCGTCCTCAAGGCGTACAAAGCCTTTTCTGCTCAAGTTGAAACCAATGAAAAAATCGCGGCTGTTCAATAGGGCTTGCCGCGTCTGAATCGACGAACCAACATTCTGCGGGATTTTCCGTCGTTCTGCCAAGTAGCGTCCTTTCAATAATTGGCCTTGACGAAACTGCGAGGTTACAGATGTCTAGCACTGGGGATTCATTTGTCACTACATTTGCTTTTTCTTTCTTAATTTTCCACTTTGAATATATTTCTGGATTCGGCCTTTTGATGCCCTGTCCTTTATCAGAAAAAGCATGTTGATTCGCTGCTTGTGGTCACTTGATACGTTGCTTTCATTGCTTATTCGCTTCTCCACGAGTCTTCTTTCAGTTATTTCTCCACCTTACGTTTCCTGTACTCGTCAACTAGTTTACTTTTTACCAGTTGTAACTTAAAGTCATGATCGAGTCTACTCTCAAGAGCCGTAACGAGAGTGTCATATGAATCTGGTAGACTCCCGAGCAATAATGCTGCCAATAGAGTGTCTGGTAGGTCCATTTCAAGAACTGACAGCTGAGTTACGTACTGTGAAATTCCAATCAAATGGTCTTCCATGCTGCCACCTTCCTTTAGCACTAAACGTCAGAAACCTTTCAACAAATGAATCTTATTTGTTGGTGCCGACTTTTGGTGGCATCCTTTTAGTGAGTCATAAGCTACTTTGTCCGTTTTCGCGTTCCTTATGTGCTGTGTTGATCATCTTCGGCTGTGAGGCTGATCAAAGCACGCGCGCTAACGTCTTTATTGTCCCAATCTGTGAGATCCGTAGTCGGCTTGGTTTCGCTCATCATTTGCCAGAGTTTTTCGCGAATCAATGTGAGTTCCATTTTGTAACTTCACACAGGATCATTTTCACCGTTGAGTTTGATGATGTTGTAGAGCGTTTCACAATTTTGCTAAGCCTTTGTTTAATTGTCTTTTAGTTTTAACGTAACACTAGTTTGTAACTTTTTATTCACACTACAGCCTACGCCCATAACCAGTTGTAAACTGAACATTGAGGCTATTATATAAAAACACTTCATTTATTACAAACAGACACGATATATTTGCTGCACGCAGTACACTAGTGGAATATAAAATTAATGTAAAACAAACTGATATTATTATTGATATAATATCAAAATATAAATAAGTGCACTGGATGTCACGGAAGATCGCTGAAGTGTGCACGGTGTCTGTCGTCAGACTGACAACTGCTGTACCTATGCGCGTAATATCATTCCTATGCGCGTAATTTCGTTGCACTTCAACAAGGCTTGGTCTGTTTAAGGTCTCCATTCCAGTCTTCTTATTAATTGCCTTGTGTATTGCCTTAATTGCCTTGGAATCATTTATATAAAGAAAAGTTTCTTTATATAAATGATGAAGACTTTTATACCTTCAGTCAGGCACTTCCAGACGTGCATTGCTTCCTAAATCGTACTGAATACCTCTCATGTCAACCTGACAGTTTAGCCATGAACGATTTGATACATTAATTCGGACAAGGCTCTGTATTCCTTTACCTACAGGCGCCTTCATATAATAGAAATCTCTACACAAGCGCACAGAAAATAAGGGATACAGATTGTTCGAATCGTTCTTTATCTTCGACCCTTCCTGACGTGTCTGTATTCTCTTTTGAATCAAAATTGCATGATGTGCCACGCGGTTATGTTTGTAAATCGTTGTAAGTATTTCTCCGACTAAATTTCCCGGAAAAAGCTCTTCAATTTCTATGCAGAGGTCTCCACGGTGTTTTTCCGTATTGTGCAAGCTAAATATGTGTGACACGCGTGATCAACCTTCTCTATGAAACATGTGATTTTAAGGGCAATCACCTACCAATTAAGTTAAACGTGGGAACCATCATGCCGGCTCAAAAACTAAGTCAAGTAAAAATCAGGCTCACATTGAGCCGTGGCCTCGGGCCAGATACTAGTCGCGTAGCTCACTTTCCTTTTGAGTCACATACTGTGGACTGCTGTTAATCGCTGAAGTGTCATTAATAACGCTTCCTTGGAGACGATTTTACTGTTGGCTACAAATGGAACCAGGGAATTAATAATAAGTTTGAGCTAATGTGCAAACTCTTATCTATCGTTCAAATTGTAGGAAAACAGAAGATAATAGTTCGGAGTATCATATACTATTACTATTCTTATAAAATGTGATCCTTAACTTAGCGTTGTGCTCGTTAGTGCAGAACCCAAACATAGAATTTAAGAAGAAAGTTTCAAATATATAAGAAAAGAAAAAGATATATGCAAGAAATATGATAAATAATTTCGAAAAAGGAGGAAAAATTGTGGGAATAATATTTTTGCAAGTGTAATGAAAATTGAAAGAACTTTCAATTTTTTCAGAACTGAAAATCAAAAAAAAATTTATACGAATGGAGGATTTCACAGGAGGATTATTCACAGAAAAACGGAAAATTGGCAACAGAGTCCACACATCTACTGTCTATTGATACTAGTCAATTTCCGTCTCATATCGAATCTCCTGCTCATTTGTGGGGCCAAAATCTGATCCGAACATCTTTGGGCTCATTTTAACCAATTGCTCAATGATCGGTTGGATTAAATTCACTCAAAACAAATTCGAATAAAAGAAGCGTTAAAAAATTGTACAGAATTGTACAGAGAAAATGGAAAAAATAGACCCGACCTCACTGTATTACATGACCGCATGAATCTGAACTGAAGTCAGCATATTGAATACAGATGATACCCTGTTTGCCAATGACAAGACTGCGTTTGACGGTGCTTCCCACAGTCAACAAGCTTATAATTTCACGCTTTTTTCCATACCAAACGCCAATAGAATAATTATTGAAAAATCAAAGACTATTTTCATATAAGTAAAATATGTTGAAAGAATATTTGAAGGATATATAACTTCACTTCACATAAGTGCAATACGCCTTAGTGGCGTAGCTTGCCTTTGTGAGGCCCCGTATAAGGAAGGAAGGGTAAAGATTTCTCTCAAAAGAAAAAAAAAATGCTTGCATTAAATTAAAAGAAATATTTATTCATCATTATTATCTATCAGTCACTTTTTTCAAAATTTTTACAAATAATTCAAATTAAATATATACTCTCCTTGCCTTTTTTCGGCAAACTGATTTATGAAACCATTTATAGCTGATGATGACTTTAGTTTTTCTAAAGTTTCTGCCTCTATGGATAATAGTGACAGGTCTGAGAGGCGTTCATGTCCCATCGAAGTTCTTAGGTAATCTTTTATCAGTTTTTATTTTGAAAAATTTCACCCACCAGTTGCGATTGTAACTGGAAGGGCCAAGAATAAAAAGCATGCTGTTATTACCTCCGGAAAACTGGATCCAAGACTATTGAAATTCACCAGCAATAATTCAATGGGTTCTCTTATGGAATGAATCTTTTTAATTTCAGATTTTAAGCATGTTATTAAAACCTAGTCATACAGATTATTTAGCTGACAGTTTTTCGGAAGGGTTTATTATCTTGTCGTTTGAAGTAGACAGGAGGTTCAGGAAAATGTTAATATTGTTACATTCTTTACGATCATCTTTTTTATTCGAAATTAAATTTAGTTGGTACTAAGTTTTCATGAATAATAAATAATTGTTCTTTACCGCTAATAAAGCGTCCTTCCTGGAATACCATCTGGTAGAACATACCTTTTTATGGGAAGTTAAATATTTTTCAGATGAATCGTCACTTAAAAGTATATATTTTTTCTAAATTATCGGAAAAAGTCTACACTTCACGAACATTATCATCATTTTATGTAATCGAGATGTATCGAAAAACTACAGAAAGTTGGTCAACTTTCGACAGGTCTTGTGTTGTATCTAGAATTATTGTGAGAAATGGAACTTTTTTAATTTCTGAGATAATATTGTTCTTAACTGCGGTGCCAAGCAAATTAATAATTTCATTTTGAATTGTAGGGCTTAAATAATTTATTTTGCCATTTGGTTTTAGAAGAAGATCTTTCAACGTTGCATCATAATTAGATAGCAAACGTAAAATTGCCATTAAATTTTCATAATCAATACCGTGGCCTCTTAATAGTAGATTACAAGATGCTAAAGTTATTATAACATTAATTATACGATGGAATACATCTCCCCAGTATGTAATTTTACTGTTGATTTCACTTTGCAATAGAGTATCGGTGGTATTTACTTGTAACGAATTATTATAAGAAAGGGATGCATTAATATGCTGCTGTGACTTTTCATGGTCAAGTATAGTTTGCGTAAAGTTGCTTCTAACGGAAACACCGTTAACCCATGCAGAGGAGTACGATTTGCTTTGACGATCTGGTAATAACCAACAGATGTGGCAGTACGGTTTGTTTAAAACATTAGATTAACATAAACATGGTCTTGAAATTTTTATGCCTGCCTTATTGAAATATGAATATAAATGGATAGAAAAAGGTCGGTTACTTTCTGGATCTTTTGGAAACCGTCCTTGTGGTTTAAATGGAGCCAATTTCAAAATTATTTTTCGTTCGTATTCTGTTGGACTGTCACCAAAATTTCCTCTATCTAATGAAACTATATTACAATCTTCAGATATCTCAAAATCGACGATTTGACGTTTCTTCTATTTCCGGAAGGACGTCTGGTGAATAATGTACTTCAGAAGAGTCTAAAAATATAATTGTTAAAAAAGTAAAAGTGAATGTTTTGATAAATTTCAAAAATATATGTTAGAAAATTACTATACGTAAAGTTACGGTTAGAGAGTGTTCAGGCGTACGTAGGCTCTACGGGGGTTGTGCGCGTGTTAGTACAAAATCACCTGCGCTTGATCCGAACGCGGTGCGTGGCCATACAAAACGAACACAACCCGAGCTCGCGTACGTCTGAACACGCAATTTACGATACGGACTGATAGACAAACAGACAATAAATTGATCCTTTAGGTAAGTAAGAGCTCCGTTTTTTTTTTCTTTTTGAGGTACGGAACCCTAAAAACAAAATTAAGTCTTCGCTACAGGTAGATAAGATAAATGTATTGGGCAGTTCTTACCTTTGCAATCTAAATCACTCACAGGAGCTGGTGTCTGTAAAAGTGAAGAAATTTTGGACACATTTTTTTATGACCTCCTCCCTTTTCTGCTTACTTTTTCTTTTCGTAGCTCCGCTGGGATAATCTCCTTTCCTTTCACTCATTGTTTTTTAAAAATCGCTACTAATACTGCTAAACCAGAAGAACAATTGTTTGTATTGTATTACAATGTAGTGCACAATTGAAAACGCATTAATAAACACTGCTCTCCGTGGTTTATCATCGTACCGTATGTACATGGATTATAGTTATATTGATAAAGCCAGACCAAAGGCAATTTGGAATATAGGAAAAAGTTCAAAGCTGTAGAGCAATATTAATAACTAGTAAATAACCAGTCGACATCCACCTAAGCTGGTAGTGCCAATCGACGCGTCCCAGCCTGTGAGTTGGCACCTGATGAGAAGCGGCAGGGACGCGTGTTCGAAACCAGCTTGAGCTCTTTCCACAATTCTTTATAAAAATATTAAATTCACTATCGAGGTATTCGAAACATTGGATCAGAACTTCCGCACCCATGAGTCTTCGCTGAGTTAGCTTAGCAAGGGTATAATTCACTTATAAGTTGTAAGTGAAAAGGGAAAATTGATCTACCAAAAACTTCTGAAATTGATAAAGCCAGACCAAAGGCAATTTGGAATATAGGAAAAAGTTCAAAGCTGTAGAGCAATATTAAACCAGAAGAACAATTGTTTGTATTGTATTACAATGTAGTGCACAATTGAAAACGCATTAATAAACACTGCTCTCCGTGGTTTATCATCGTACCGTATGTACATGGATTATAGTGGGATTCCCCCGTTGAAGTAAATTACCTACACGGGGAAATCCCGCGGCCCACGATAACCAATGTAGGGTGTTGTAAACCTTCCCCTTCCTCCTGGGGCCCCGTATAATTGATACGGTAGTTACGGCGGTAGCTATGCCCCTGGTACGCGTATAACTTCGAGATACGCTAGTGAACACAGTGCACAAGTTAAGTCTATTGAAAAGAGTTGCAGGAAAGAGTGTAGGGGGCTTTTTAATATACGCTTGCTTACAACGCTCCTTGACGTGAGGGAAACTATTGAAAATGAAAGGTCCGAAGCTATAGATCAGGTATTTGTGTTGAACCCTTTTACTCCATTTTTGTCTGTGGGTACAGTACACACACTACCACTTAACTGGAAAGTCGTTAGTCGTCTCGTCCTGTATGTTGAACTGGAGGCATGGATATAAATTTCGACTTGTGTTGGCCAGGACTTTGACGACTTCTATTACGAATCTTGTCTTTTTTTGGATTGGCCAAATAGTTGTAGTGCTCTGTCTCATATACATTTCTCTTTGGTTTCTAGTCGTAAGGCCTTGTAAATGTCCGTGTTTTTAATGCATCATGAAATTCTACAGATCCGTCGTATGGCTCTATTGTGCAGGGATTGGAGTGTTTTTTGGTTTTGGGAAAACTCCCGCTTGTATAGTATAGTTTGCAGGCTGGAGGGATGATCCTCCATTCTTACTTAAAAGATCGAGCTTTTAGAAAGTCGTGTATGAGTTGGATGTGCCATATGCGAATGGAGCATTTATGCTTTTTGAAGATGAATACTGCATGCCAACCCTTATCAAGCCGTTTGATATGCCAAAAATAACTAGACTTCCAGCGGTTAAATTCATTTCTTATGTGCTGCACCACACATACTGACAGGATTTCCGTCGAGAGATCTCTTCGTTGAGTTTTATCAGTAATGCCCTTTCTGCTATCTTTGCGATTGAGGAGACGAGACTTATCTATTTCTAATTTCGAGGGATGGTGTGGTTATTTTCGGGCTTAGGTATTTCTGTTATGATAGCCGATTTCCATGTTTTCGGGAGCCTACGCAAGTGGAACATGTTGTTGAGTATGACTGTCAGGGTAGAATTGATGTGGGCTGGGAGCACCATTAACATTGTGTTGGTCACTGTCGGGTCCGGTTGCTTTCTATTTATTCAGCTTTTGTAAACGTTTTTCGGTTTCTTGTACGTCAAGTGGCCATATCGCGACCTCCGTTAAGTTTTCTTGTTATGTAATCCTCTTCGTCCAAGTTCCAGCAGGTATGTTCTTGAAATTGTATCTACAGTGTGTTTGCAACGGCTTCCGCTTTTCGCGTTTTTTTAGTCCGTTTTGCCTTTTGGGCCGTGAGTGTGTTGAACAACTACTTTATTCCGTATGCAAAAGTATTTGGACATCTTACAGAGGACATTCTGCCAAGTTCAGGGTTTCTCCCTGGTTGCTGATTTTGAAACTGATGGATACTGCCCCGAATTTCGGTTGTCAATCGGTTAGCTTGCTAACCTAGCATAGGATCAAGAAGGCTTCTATAATATTCATATTGATACTATTTCGATAATAACTTCGATGGTTGTAGAAAGCTTGCTTTTTATGGATTTATTTATGTAGACCTCTTCTATTAAGAAGTCTTCTGGTTGATGATCTGAAAAGAGCTCCTTGAGGACATATATACGTATGTTGGAGTAAAACTCGCGGGAGACTCCAAAGTCTAGGAGATTTTTGCCTGTCATACCAAAATGCGTTAGTCCATCGGGAAGATGCAGGCTTGCATTCGTGCTGTGGTGGATCTGTTTAGCTCAGTCCTTGCTTGATTACTTCTAAAGGCATTGAAGTCTCCAATGACCAACAGTTCGTTTTCAAAAAGTGTGTGGAGATCTTGTTCAAAGTGCCTGTTCTAAGGTAGATTGTATACCGAAATAGCAACAAATTGAAACGAATTCGTCTGCATATTCATGACTGTTGCTCCTGTTTTTTTTGTTGTGTGTCATTGTGGAGTACGAATTAGATAATGGTTCACATGTGTCTTCACGTGACAAATGCCTTCCCTCAAGCAATTGTTCGTAATCTCGGCTTCGTCTCTTGTCAGGGTCTTTGGTTTCTCCCATCTTGCGACTAATACCGCGGTTTTTGTGATATGTTTTTTTGATGATATGAATGCTTTGATCAGTTGGTCACATGTATATGGATAAGTGTTAGCTTTTATACTTTTGATGTTTTCATATGTTTATGTTATTTTTCTATGTTAGTTAGAATTATGATATGGTGAATATCGTTCGGAAAGAAACAATTATCGATACCTACAAGGAATGGTTGATTTAAGTTGAAGTTTGAATGCGAATCTTTGGTAAATTAGTGAACGTTAAATAGCGAACTGGCTTTCCATAAAGCAACATAATGATGGATGGTATATGAATTTTTAATGTGAATTTCACGATAGAAGTTTACCTATTGTGGAGTTGTAGAGTAATTACTTCGATTAATTTCTCGAGGGCAATTTGCCTATTGCGGAGAGCAATATATATATATATATACATATAACATATATATGGATATGATTCACAAAACATGCTAAAAACCGTTCCAGAGTAACGTCATTTTGGAACGTTCCAATAAAGGGACCGTCTTTCCCATCTCTTATTCGTATCTCTTTCTTTCTTATGCCCCTCCAGAGTACGAACGCTTTGTAGTAGTTACACAATATATAGGGTAAGTAAATGTAAGCTAATACCGCTAATACTTTGAACTGCCTAACTAAGTGAAATTTAATTTGGATTAGTTAATTTTCGCTTTTTTCATATTTCACAGGATATTCACGCACTCATAAAAATTCCTGGCAAATTGTTTTCTCACCATTAGAATGATTAATTTCTTAATAAAATAAATTTTTATTATTCGGTTTTTGTTTCTTTCTTTTTCTACTTTTATTTTTTATGGATGTCGAGGAGTGTTCAGTGTCCTTCCAATTACAAACTTTCACAGTTTCAAATTATTCTTCACAATGTGAAAAGTGGGGCGAGAATACAACTATTTCACCCGGTAGTTACTCTTAGACAAATAGGTTAGAGGATCAGAGCTAGCAATTTTATTATGGGGTGGAGAAAATACTTTCGAATTGGTCTGTTGTTGTTATAACAAAAACTGACTTGGAAGTAAAAAACAATAAAAATAAAATATAAATTAAATACACACAACCGGTGAGACTCTAACAAATACTCAGCTAGTAAAACACGAAAGACTGCAAGCCAGCTTTTAGCTTAAAATAATCTTGCAGATCCTTTTCAGGGAAAGCCTTAGATTTTAAATATTATCGAATTCAAAGGATTGTACCATCTCTTTTGCCTACAAATTAACCATGGTAGTCGTTTCATAGGACCTACGTTGATCTATTTTTTCAAAAGCCGCTGATAGTGGTATGAAATTTTTGGGCTCCTATTTGCCTACTTTCATTCATTCAACGCTTAGCGACCTATGATTAAGGAAATATGTAACAGGAAACTATCGATTTCACCATAGAAATACAAATGATGAAGAACTGGTTAACACTTGATAGTAACTCATTTGCATATGTGCATAGCACATAGTAGCTATGAGTTGCAAAAAGTAATTCACCATTTCCAATACGTATCAATCTTGGATTGTTATTGGAACTACAAACAACAAACAGATACAGTGAAACAGATGGAAAAACAGAATACGTAATATTTGGCTCTTATAGATTGCTGCTACTAGTATGATCTGTTGCCCGCATCACACCATGTTCCTAAGGTGTGTGTATATATTCCTTTTCATAAACGATTGGGGACAATGATATGAGCAAATGGTGATTTTTCCCATTTTACCGCAAGCTCATGAAATTCAGACTTGATGAAATATTCATGAAACAAAAGGACGACTGCGAGTGTGCACGGAAGATACACAGATACAGCCTATGATTAATCGAAATCCGGCCTTCATTTATATTCTAGTCCGTGACGTGGTAAGCTCCTAGAAATTACGAATCCATACCAAGCTATTGCATTCCGGCTTCACCTGGCTAGCTGCCGTAGTCAGTCTACACGAGTTTCACTTCTCTTTTAATGAAAGAAAAAACTTCCTTTGTCTAGTTTTTCCGCTACAATTATCTTCGTTTTGGCAGATTGGCGTTGAAGACAGTTTCTGCACTAGGACTAGCACGTCCTGCCCGAGAAATTGTCTGCCAAGTGAGAAAAGTGTTATAATCAACGTACAACACGTCAATAAAATTTTTCTAGGAATGCAAGGAGCTGGGGCTCACACTGCCTTTCCACACTTTCCTTGATGTTTCGATGGTGGCATGGAAAGCTCGCCGCAACCTAGTACTTGGGCTGTGAACTTAGCATAAATTCGGAATATTAAACAAAGTTTCCTTGCGCTGCGGGTGTTATGCTATCATAATGAGTAGTGGGATATTCTCGTGTGAGGCTCTTACTCAGGACGAGTTTTGAATTTATTACTATGCTTTGTGATAATTTCACACCATTTATATTTAGTGACACTTAAGGCAGGGCACTCTCAAAGCATTTAGCACCTCATTAGGTGGTGTGTGGGTGAAACTTTATTCGGCAGAATGAGGAAAATATGATGTTTTTAGGAATTAGAAACTCTCATATGTGAATATTCTGCTAATGCTGCGAATAACTCGAAAACTTCGGTTATTTCGGTATAGATTCACGTGCAATTTTGTGTAACTTGAACAGCGAACCTGAACTGTAAAAAGTTTTGAATCAGGTGGTTATTTTCTTAACATAACTTAAGTCGTAAGACTATACTAAAAATTTTCATACAGTCTTCAAACACTGAAACCATTCTCGCCCAAAGTGAACACTAATACATTCTTTGAAGACCTTCAACGAGATGCTAAAGTGAAGTGACTTGGTGTCGAGAATTATTGGCTCATTATTACCATAAACGTCAACATTTTTGCGTTGCCTTTTTTATGTATAAATATAAATTCCCTCTCTGAACGCCTACCAATTTCAAAATATTGCCTTACAATAAGGTTTCTCCACAGCAGTTTTTGATTAATTTCTTTTATCTTTGCATAAAACGACAAAACGGTTGAACTGCAAGGCAAAAAAAAACACAATAGACAACATACATATGTACTTCGTTATTATTATTGTTTCTAGTATCAATGTCAGGTTTGTGAGTATCACATTCCTTTCAATTACATGTGACACATGTACATATATTATTTAACGCTAGATTGCCCGAGATTTCTTGTATACCTATATTGCCCAAAAACAGTCAAAATGACTGCAATAACTAATATGTAAAGAAATTTGTTTAAAATTAATTTTTAGTATTTCTTCTATTATTTACAATTAAACAACAAGTTATTAGTAAATTTTAACATTACAAAAATTTACTATAATTTAAAAACAAAAATAATTTATGCATTATTATTTGTACATTTTATGCAAATGAAAGTGGAAATCTTTTTATGTGTACATCTTCCGCAAACATACTTTTGACATTTTTCACATATATTATTTGTTTTTTTGTTGTGGCAAAGTCGTACTTGACAAAATTTGCGTTTTTGAGGGTTGAGGGTTTTGAGGGTTTTGAGGGTTTTGAATGGGTTGCATTTGATGATGTTGCAGTTGATCTTTGTGGGTCTTCATGTTCTGATAAATTTTTCTGTCTTCCAACTCTATATTCATTGGAAAGCTGTTCTGCTTGTTGAAATAAGAACTCTTTTCGTTCTATTTGTATTCCTGTCGTTTCTTTGTAAATGATCCAAGCATTTATGGCAGCCAAATCTAAAATATTGAAAAATATTTGGAGGGGCCATCTACGAGAACTAGCTTTAACTGTATATTTTCTGGCCATTTGATCCGCCATATCAACTCCAAATTTTGTACTGTTATAAAGTTGAATTGATTCCGGTAACATTTTTTTATTACTTTTATCAATTTTAACAAATTTATGCTTAGAACTTAGAACAGCTACTTTTTTATTTGGTTTGCTTTTATATATTGTAAGAACACAATTCTCTGATTTATATAGCAAATTGGAAAAACGAGGCATGTTATGCTTCGTTTGTTTGGCTGCTTTGGGTAGTTCTCTTTTGTTTCCTCTAATAGTTCCAACTAGAGTTGATTTTTTGGCCAATAATTTTGTCGCGAGTGACACGCTAGTGAAAAAGCTATCGGTTGTGATATTTCTTCCACAGTTTGTATATGGCTCGACAAGTTTCAGAACAACGTGTTCACTGAGAAGCATTGATGATGGTGGTTGTTCATCTTTCCCTAAATAAGGAAAACCATTCAAAATATAATTGCTACTAACATCTGATGCAAGTCAAAATTTGATGCCAAATTTGTTGGGTTTATTAGGCATATATTGTGTAAATCTACACCTGGCTTTTGACGGAAATAATTGCTCGTCAACTGTTATATTTTGCCCTGGTTGATAGCAAGCTATTTTCAATAAACCTGTCCCATATTTCTGAAACCAGGGCAAATTTATTTGTTTGTAGACGCCTACTTCTTTCGGTTCTTTTGTCAAAACGAATAAATCGTAGGATTTGCTTGAACCTTTCTCTGGCCATAGTTTCTCTAAAAAATTTGGGACCCCGCTTTGCTGACCATAAATAACTCAGTTTTAAATTTTTTGCCTCGTAGGCTCCACGAGCATATAAAATCCCAATAAATGCATGTATTTCCGGTAATGTTATTGTCCAATCGTTCCTCAAAATTCGGCGGCCTTCTTCTTCTCTGCACTTTCTTATATGTTTGATAATATAATTATCTATTATCAACGAGAATGCACTGATAAGGTTATCTGCGATAATGTTCCTTTTAGCGTAGCCTGTTGGCCCTTTCACACCCTTGAAAATACAAGCAGATGGTATCTTTCCAGGAATACCACCTTCGTCAATTTTTGTCCACACAGTACCATCAGCAGCTGTTTCGACCTCCTGAAACGTATTTTCAGTTTCTTCATCAGAATCTGAACTAGTTAGTTCCCTACACCTTTTCCTGGGCATATTGATGACACTTTCGTTTTCATCATTGGTGATCGACTCTTCATCACTATCTTCAGCGTCAGATGTTTCACTTTGAATATAATCCGCTTCATCTTCAGATGATAGTTCAGAATTTGTTCCATTTCATTCTATATCGGAGCACTCTTCACTTATGTTCGTTAGCTTTTCCAATAACTCATTTCTGTTCGACATTTTTTTCATAAAGTTAGGGCGCAAAAGAAATAAAATAAACAACTTGTTAGAACAGCACTTTATAAAGATTCGAATAACTAGTACTACTTTAGCTTATTGAGCAACTGACACTTATCAAGTATACGCCCAAATCGACAATTTATCATGCAGCGGTATGTTACCGTAAACGAAAAAAATTTTATTTCAATACAAAGCTGGACAGGTCATATAAGAACTTTACTCAATTCAATAAATAAAAATCTTTTGATTATTTAAAATTTCCCAAGCAGTCAAAATGACTGCTTCTGGGCAATATAGGTATAACACATATATATAAACGGAAATAAAGGAGGGCGGAAGTAACTACAATTATTCATATACCCATTTATATGTTAAAGAAAAAGTCACCATATTCTAAGAAATTGTGTCATTATATACATAATTGTTTTTCTAATTGAAATTAAAAAACACTCAAAATGACTGCCTTGGGCAATCTAATGTTAACGTAACTGCTATGCTGCTATGTGTATATTATTGATGTATATATATATATAACATATCTGTTACATATTATTAAAAAATTACTGCTACTGGGTCTACTGGATCCAGTTTAACGTTGTAGTTTATTCCAGCATTGTTTCATAAATGTAAATGCTTACTTTCTAATAAATTTTGTCAGTGTATATGAAACTATTAATTTCCCAGGAAACAATATCATCATTATATAAGGCTTATCTCGGTGTAGTTTATTCCTTAGTGTATAAGACCTGTCACTTGTAAGGGAAAATAGTCTGTATATACTTTACCTTATTTTATCCCTGGTTTTTACATGGGTCAATTCATTGGCAATCAGTTATACAGCTTTTATCATTATATATACCTTATGATATGGCATAAATAATGGTATAATAGAAGTGGTGATTGCACTGAGCAAAATGCACTCACCCAAGAATTATCATTCACTCGAGATGGTTGTCACTCACTTTTCACTATCGCACTCTTCACATTCATCGTCCCAGTACAATTCGCACATACAGTGATAATTCTTGGTGGCGTCTTCACTCAAATTCCTATTAATAAATTGACAGTGAGCTTGACAACTAGAAACTGAGTATTTCATGGAAACGAAAGAACAGTTCAGAGCAAGTATAATCATAAGAATAAGGCTTAGGCTAAGGCTTATACTAATCAATAGTTAAGCGTTAGCCTGATATGGCTGATCGTTCTGTTTGCTGGGTTGAATCAAACACTATTACACTGTCTTTTCTTAACTTTTAACTGGTGACGTGCGGTCTATCAGACCGCTCACTATGCGAGCCACTTTTTCATTTCCACTTCTACTCGTAAAGGTACTAGGAATATATGTCTTATAATTCCTAGTACCTTTAAGTTCAGTAGCATTCATAACGTGAGTGATATACATATGTTGTGAAATATAATGGAAATTTGGTGAGACACTTTGTTTCAAAGTTTGAGAGCGGTCTGTGAGACCGCACATCACCATTTACGTAAGTTTTTAGAAATTATTACATTTTTTTTTATTATTTCCAGTAGAAATAGCAAGTTTTTTTGCAAACGATTTGCCCGGACCATCTGCTACAAAAATTATAAATTTTTCTGCTCCGAAATTGAAATTAGTGGAGACGATTTTGTTTCCGAGCAAAGTGATCATGAGACGAACACAAACGAACGTGAGCCCGACTATGAGCTTGAAACACTTCCAGATCCAGAAGAGGCACTCCGTCGACAATTATTATTATAGGAAAAAAAAAATACTAATCGGCAGAGTTCTCTAAACACTGCGGTAAGAATTTCACATTACAATATAGTACTACGCTTGCCGTCTTCTAAGTTAACAAAAGAGAAAATAATAGAACCGTTTGGAATTTGGAAAAAAATTATATGCCAGGAACTATAAGATGAAGTTCTGCTTTCAACCAATAAGAAAATGTCAATGTATAGAAATATATCATTGAAATTCAACCGGTGGTACACGATGTCGATATGAAACGGCATTTAGCTTTTTTTGGGCTTCTTATGTATACAGCTGTTTTTAAATCTAACCACGAAAATGTTAACTTTATTTTTAGTTAACTTTATTTTACTTTATTGTCTTGATGTGATGCTAGAACAAGCTACTTCTACAATGGCTACATTTACTGCGGAAGAGGTTCCGGCGGTGAAATTTCGACTACTGAAGAAAAGAAATGTTTGGTTCCAACCCTAGCTGTATTTAGATTGTCACAACCCTTAATTGGGAGCAACAGAAACATTACTTACGACAACTGGTTTACGTCCATTGAATTGCTTGACACATTGAATGCGCAAGGATTGACATCCGAGATGCAAAAAAAAACATAAGGAAGACCCTCAAAGAATTCATGGAACCAAAAAAGTAGAATCTCGAAGAGATCTCGCGGTGCTTACTCCATCGTTTGCAAGAGAATAATGTGTGCCAGGCGTCATCCACCTCTCCTGAACAAAACACGTAAGTTTTCGTAAGTAAGTAAGGAGGCCGTGACCTGTCAATCTTGTGAAGGTAAGATCAAAACCAACCGTGCCCGCTTAAGAGCTCGGACAAGTAGAAATAAGTCTCACCATGCACTTGACTGAGCCATGGCCCAAGGTCTGGGATCAGACGTGTAGTTTACCTTCCCCTTGTGTCTTTCTCCCAGGACTGTTGCCAATCGCTGAGAGAGCGACGTCGTTCTTCCCTGCTCACCTCTTCTCTGTTGTCTTCCTCTCTGCGCAGGTACATATTTCTGCACTCTCTCGCACGGAGGGCAATGTGTATCACCCCTACGATCAACAGCACTGCCGTACTTGAGACGGTTCAATATACGTAGACAATTTGCAGCCCTCTATGCACCTGCACCAACCTGCTTCGTTGAAATTCCTTACTGAGAGCGTCGCCCGACAGTTATGATCCGTGGAGTAAAAGAGACTGCACAACGCTCATGAGGAGTCGTCTCCTTGATATGAATGGCGCCCTTATGTTGGCAATTGATTTTATGAGTGCCGTGACACGCGTTGCAGCCTTGTCAGCTGTTGCCTTGATTTGTTGGGGAAAACTCATCTTCGAGTCTATCGGGACGCCCAGGTACTTTACTTTTAATTTCGATTCAGAAAGCACGTCCCCAACACTGATAGGCCTTATTCTGGGGATTCTCTTCTTTCTCAGGATGACCACTTCAGTTTTTTTTTTCAGTGCCAGCTTGAAACCGTGAGCGGTCACCCTGTCCATTATACTCGCATTCACATATTGAGTCTGAGTTGCTCATGGTCTGCTATGCGTCCAGGGAGGAAATACTGTGTGACTCCGCACGTTTGGCCGCGCTCACTACTTCTCCAATTCCATCGATGGTGGAGCAACCTGCTCTGAAGCCATACTGCCGTGGCTTCAGCGTCACGTCAGCGAATCTTCCCCTCATAAGTTTTTCAAAAACTTTTCCGGCCGTGTCAAGCATACACAGCTGGCAACTTGGGATCCCCTTTTCTCTTAGTAATGGGCACTGGTGTTGCCACCTTCCAGCACTTGAGAACAGATTTCTCTTGGTGTTTCGGAGTGAACGACTTCAACGATGGCGGGATGGATAGGGAAGCAAGCCCATATAATTTCGTACATGTTTTCTGTCTCGTATGAGTGATGTGACCTTTAGACACCGAGCTTTCGCATCACCATTTTGTAATCCAGGCCCCATATGTCCCAGTTTACGTCGTCCTCCAGGTTTTGCCAGCGGCTGGCCTTGCTCCTGTTGATAAGTCTGCAGAGGCATTTTCTAGATGACTTGTAAGCAACTTATCGGACACATGCCTCTTTCCAGGTCCAAGCTCACTGTGCCTTTCGTCGTAGTTTGTTACAACACTTTCAGGTGACCTCCAGTATACTGGAGACTTGCTGTGCCGGGGCTTCGTAGGGACATTGAAGACATACAGGCGGATGTAATGCTTCTCATAGTTGAGTTAACAACATATCTTGCCACAGCTTCTCCGCTCTCCAGTGTCGCTTCCGACAGCGGTGATCGTGCCATAAGCACTTCCACAAACATGTCAGTATCCCCAGTATCCTCAGTATTCCACCGGAGCGCAGAAGAACAAGCGCGTGGTCTTCGGGAAGCACCATGATGGATCTCCAGAGCTATGAACTGAGTAATCCTCTAGCACTCTCCAATGGTTAACTGATTGTGCTACGCACTCCGAGGCGAATGTCACATCAGGTAAGGTTCTAACGCAATCTCATCGTCGGAACGTAGGGGTGTGGCCTATGTCCAGGATCTGTTTGCTATGCCTTCTTGCCTTCTTGGCAGCTTTGGATATTGCCGTCGGAAAACCCTCCTCAATCGCGATTTGATCGTTTGGCGTCCTGTCCTCGTCCTACCTCCGTTTATCCCGATCCCCTTTGATTGGGCTGCAGGCCAACCTTTTGGTGGCAGTAGAAAGAGGGACGTTTACTGCGCTGTCGAATGAATTAGCCTGTTGCTCTTCCTCTGCCCTTAGCCACCTGCATCTATAATGACCTATTCGGGTTAGGAGGTCTTCCAACTCCAGAACTCCGTTTTTAACGTCTCTGCTAAGGTACGTTTGTGCATTGCATGTGGGAGTGTTGCTTTACGGTAGAGCCGCTCTTCCTCTGCGCGATGGAAGATAATCGAAGTGCTCGCTGTCTGCCGAGCGGGGACTTCTTTATTTGTGTCCCGTGCTTCAGTCACTTCGGTAGTGATGGCAACCATCATAGGTTTCTCAACCGTTTCGCCTTTCGCTACCGTGTGTTCGTCTCTTCCAGGTTGCAAGAGTCTCTGTTCTTCTTTTATTGGTCGCTCTGTTGTGCGCATGGTTTTCCTACTGCGCCCGAATGCAGTTAGAATCTCTGGTTGTACCAGATTTTCTAGTTTTCGTCCGTTGGTTTTCCAATGTTGTTGTTTCTGTTCTGACATATATTATTGTGTATATAATTTGTTTGATATTATTCATTATGGGTCTCCCCTGAGAGCCGCTATCTTCGCTCGTGGGTATCGTTGCCTTATTGGTCCCATGGTCATCTTTGCTAAGCAGGGAGGCCATGCGAGGGTTGGCACCAGCCCTTAAGGGGACAGGTGCTCAGGGCCAGACCGGCGCTAATAGGGAGTTCGTCTCAACCGAACCTATACCACCAACTCAATGGTGCGAACTTTGAACGTACTTCGAGGCGTGCCAAGATTTTACAGGGTCGGAGACGGTATGATCGTTAGATTGGAACCGTTCACACTCGAGTTCTTCGGTACTACCGTGCGAAGCAACAGGTCCAAAACATCATATCCACCAGCCCAAGGCGTTAATTTCGGTTAATCAGTCGAATCATAGTCCATAATTGGTTCAGGGTCATATTTCGTGAATTCATCAATTTCCTTTCAGCTTTCAGGGATACTCCTGGTAACCAGCATTCCTCCTGTGGGAATTCGTTTCTTAAAATTCTTCAAAATCTTCTACGATACAATCGGCCATTTCTAATAGTAGCGTCACAACTTTCTCGGTAGTAAATGACATAATGGCTCACACGTGGACTGGTGCATTTATGTCTCAAACATAATGCACGCATTGCTTCATCAGGAAATTGGGTGCGTGTCAAAGACTGCATTTGTTTGCACAGATGCGATGGTACATTAGAATTTGCGTTAGTTGCTATTGCGGCGAAATCGTGAATCATGCCACTAACTGTTATTTTAGCTTTTCGAATTTGTTTATAGTCAGAGACCTTTTAACAACATCTGCCACTTGTGCCAAGACCGGTATGTCCAGCGAGGTCACAAATTCATTGAACTTTGCTGTGTGGGAGTATATTTTATAATGGCTGAATGTCGATTCGATTAATGAAAACCACAGCTCCAATTGTGATTCCCAGAATGGCGGTAGTCTAACGTCGCGAACAGCGTCAAGTCGCCGGGGATCACTGTCAGGTCACAATTCATGCACGGTATTCAGCGGGGTTTTAGTAGTATCTGGATTAGCGTACTCCAGAATGTGTTGTTGGCCATTTTTCTGTCTCCTCAACAATTTATAGCGTATACACAATTTGTGATTTAAATTAGGTTCAACAATTAAAGTATCAATTGTAGTCGCGAGGTCGCCAATGGTAGAGCTCTCGGCTACAGATTAAAATGTCTCATGGTTCGCAACAAAACACCGTATCATTTACAAGCATATTTTCTTAAAGGCGTTCGAAGAAAGAATGAGGCCACAAAAGCGTTACAAGACCCAAGTCTAAACCTTTTATCGACATCCAGATGTCGCTTTCTTCGAGAATTGCTGGCACTATCTCTTAGTAAAAACGGAAATAATTTATGCGTACACCTAGTGAGAAGGCCCTTTGTTCTTAATTTCTTAATTTGAAGAATATTTGAGTTATTTTTTGGTTTTATAATGGTTTTTTACTCTCATATTTGTTAAATAATGGTGTTTTACTCATAGTTACTCATATTTGAATTTAAACACCATGAAAATGTATCTATATACAAAAAATATGATTATTTGTTAGTGAGTGTTTTATTTGTTTGATAAATCCTATAAGCATTTTCAATTACATGCAACGATTGTCATTAAAAATGATCACGCGCTCGCTTAAAGTTGAAAATTCATCTTTCCCTTACAAAATAAATTTCTTTTCTTTATTTATAAAAAGCTGAAAATAAATTTCACAAAAACTAAAGGTTAAGGTTGAGATAGTCCAAAGCTTTAATCTTAAAGCCTTATCCATTCTACTCAAAAAAAAAATTAGAAAGTTATTGTTTTAGTTTCACTTTGCAAATTGTGTAATCAGTGAATAAATGTTACATAATGTTGCTTGCTTATTTCCTTTGTATAACTTATTTATGTCCTTTTTCTTCTCTTTCCAGCATCTTCGAGGTCCACCTGTAGTGAGGATAATATGGAAACATAAGGCTGTTACTCATTTCGAGATACAACACACCAAATAATTCCTTAACCTAAGTGAATGTTCTACATAGAAAATCATATGTTCATTGAATCCTTTGATTTATATAAATCGTAATGTAAGCTTAAATTGAATGGTACCCGTAATTCGATAGTGGATTCAAACCAATCTGCTCAGAAGCTGGTCAGTATTAAATCGTAACTAATTAAAATGCATTAAAGTACTCAAGAAGTTCGCTTATCTAAATGTGTAATTATGTGAAGCTCACTCGCAATCAGTCAAACTCGTAAATTAAACACAATTAGGTAAATACAAATTTTCAAGGATCATAACATCATAACTCAACTTATCATAACATTTACCAAATACATGAAGGTGCCCGCCTAGAACAATTAGCGCCACCATCGATTAAATGTAATGCTTAGGTTACAAATTGCTATTCGCACAAAACCATTAAGGACTCTGACCACATAATGCCATGAATGTCATAAAACCCGCACATATTCTTCCTGTTCATGCTTTATTCATCGCATGGTTTTGCAGAGAAGCCATCAACAGGTTACACACGATTGATAGGTTCACACGTAATAAAGGCCAATGTAAGCTTAGTCGTCTTCGTAACTATTACCAAAGGAAATTCTAGTCAATGTAGCGATAAGATATGAAATTGAAATATGTAGATTAAATTCAAATGTTATTGTATAAAATATCATGTGACGATCATGACACTGGTTTTGATTTTTATGTTCTCGGAAGAAAGGTTTATTGCACAATTTATAATCTCGTGATTGAAAGAGTATTAAGAGGGAACATTTGTAAAATCATTCAAGTTGACTTAATTTTCCGTTTGTTGGTATTTGCCTTTCGAAATTGGAGTTTCGAAAGTATCCAAGTTATTTTTTAAATATTTTTATCAAATCGAATGTTTGAATTTGTATTCTTTAGGAAGGGTTCATCTAGCCTGAGTAGAATGAAGATATCAGATCTTGAAAAGTTTCAGTCTTCGTTGATTATTTCCCTTCTTTGAGTCCAGTTTAAAGCAATTTTGCCTATGAACTCTTAAATCACAAGAAAACATATAAAATTTAAGAAATCTCCTTAAACATTAAATTTCTGCCCAAATACTCCTGAGTTTTAATTCAATTTGAAGATAAACTCTCGGTAAAATGACTAAATTTGCACACTTACAACCAGTACTGAAAGATTTTTGCAGGTAAAGATTGATTTGAAACCCATTTTCGCGAACAAATTGTGTAATACTTTCATGGAAGATGGATCACAATGAAAAATTCAACATATCAGAGAATCTTTCTTTCAATTTGTTACCATTTGATCGAATTTAAAGTACATTTTAATGTATTTGGGCACAAATATTTACAGGTGCCTTCAAAATAGTTTCACTTTGAGCCAAGCATGCCAATCCTAAAGCCTATTTTCCGTGCAGTTAAAGCCCTTTGTCGGCGTGTCGTTTAGTTCTTCCAAGGAATATTTTTTAAGTGAATCAATAAATTCATGCGTCCTTCCCCGGACCTAGTTTCTGTCACAAATAGTCAAAAGAAGTCGCAAGACTTGGAAGTTGTTGAGTGAGGTGGTTGTCAAAAATGTTGTCTAATTGGAGCTGGAAGGTGATACTGCATGATTGTGGAATTCTTAAAATTCTCTGAATAGTCTGCACGTAGTTTCTAATTCATTTCTTACTGAAATAAAAGGAGGTCAAATTCATGATTTCCTCCCTCAAAAATTAACTCATGCTAAACCACAAAATGGTAGTTGGAGAAAATGATGAGAATAATTGAATTTTGGCAGGCATTGACAAAATTTGCTCGGTTTTAGCTCATTTTTGACGCACTTTTCGCCATTTTCGACCCCGTTTTCATAAACTAACATCTCGTCGTAAATTAAAGTGTATTAGATGTATGTAACATATACTTAAGTCGATGAAAGCTCCTTTCCGACCTTTCTACGTTTGTTTTTGCAAAAAAGTCAGGAATCGATGCAGTTCGAAAAGAAATATTTGATAGCTTTCCTATCTCATACCCCTTCTTATTTTCTCACTGAATGTGGGACACTAATCCTTTTGAGCAAATTAGTTTCCACTTTTTGAAAATTTCTCCTATTTGTATGTATGCCTTATACACCGAAGTTTAACGTTTGCGTTTGAATTGTTCTGATGACAGTGACATTCAAATTTGTATTACCAGCGTCAGAGTTTTAGGCGTCCTAGCTTTGATCAAAAATAAATCAAATTAACGAAATTAGCATGGTCAAACGTGTTTCGGACGAGGTTGTCTGCTAGAATAATTCTGGTCTAGAAATCTGGTGGCTTCAAACGACTTATTGTCCTATCTCCCAAATAAACTATTGTGCCCCAAGAAACAACAGTGTGGTGAAAAATTTTTTCGTCTGAATAATTATAACGTATATCTATCTACAGGGTCCGATCAAAAAGTAAAAGGACTAAATCCAATCGAGTGGTGGAGGGCAATGGAACACCTGGGCATGCTAGTGGAGGACCCTACAGGGAAACCGGTCCTCTGTTCGCAAGCATTGAGTGAGGACATTAATTTTGGTGACCTTCTGTTGAGAGGCATGCGCAATGCTACAACTCAATATTGGCGTCGATTTCGGGAAAATCGCTTTAAGAGCCCGTGGAATGATTATCGAAACAGAGATGCTGAAACGAACGGCTCCGCATTTTATGGACAAGATAAGCAGTTTCGAGGAGGATAGTAGTTCGCTGAAGTGACAAATTTTTTTGCCGCTAAGATTATTGATGACGAGACCTACGCTAGCGTACTGATTGGAACGCAAATAACTCCCCCATCTAATCAAATCTTTTTATCTGTCTATCTCCTTATTTAAACAACGTCTTCTGGTTCACAAGAAGTTCACAACCCTGGACATACTGTGAATACCTGTTAGTATGGATACGCACCCTCCTCGTCTTACCAGGCGTGACAGATTTCTGGAAGCTGTTGATGGGAGAGTTTTTGGCTAACCACGAATGAGCTTTTTCTCTTTCTCCGGTTCAATCAATCCCTCATGGGAAAACGGTACAGATTTGTTAAGAACGTGCATGAGACCATTGACCAACATGTGTAGGAGATCCCTAAAAGCGAATTCTAGATTGAATATGCGCCGAGAACATCGCATTATATGCACTGTGTTGAAGCACAAGGGCTCTACTGAGGGAAGGTATTGTTAGCTCAATCGATAATTTAGATTAAATCAGTTCTTCTTGTTTTTTCACACTAAATACATAATTACTAATGTTTTCAGCATTGAATTATGATTATCATGTTCAACATATTCTTCAATCTTTCTCTACAGACTCCTTTGACATGCTCTAAAGTGTTTTAAAGTTTAAACACCCTCTGTGATCAACGTGGCCTATAATTCTACCGTGAAACTCTTATTTTATGTTTGATCAGTCCCCGCTTTCGTGCGGCGGATGATGTTAGACGAATATATATTTTGAAGTTAGTTTCAAATTATTCGATGCTTTTAAGTTCGCACGTATACAATATACGTTTAAACCAATTTCAGAAGTTTTGGTAGATCAATTTTTCCATTTTCACTTACAACATTGTAAGTGATTTATACCCTTGCTAAGCTAACTCAGCGAAGACTCATGGGTGCGGAAGTTCTGATCAAATGTTTCGAGTACCTCGATAGTGAATTTAATATTGAGAAAGGTGGAAAGAGCTCATCAGCTTTGATCAGAACTTCCGCACCCATGAGTCTTCACTGAGTTAGCTTAGCAAGGGTATGAATCACTTACAATGTTGTAAGTGAAAATGGAAAAATTGATCTACCAAAACTTCTGAAATTGATAAAGCCAGACCAAAGGCAATTTGGAATATAGGTGAAGTTCAAAGCTGTAGAGCAATATTCATAACTAGTAAAATAACCAGTCGACATCCACCTAAGCTGGTAGTTCCAATCGATGCGTCCCGGCCTGTGAGTTGGCACCTGATGAGAAGCGGTAGGGACGCGTGTTCGAAACCAGCTTGAGCTCTTTCCACCTTTCTCAATAATACGTTTAAAGTTTAAAGATTTTAATAGGAATTTTCGCACATGGCTTATAAAGAAACACAAATGCGATTTTGAACGAGATCAATATCAAAGTAAGATAATATACTCTTTCTAAAGAAAAAAATAATTATGGTGCGTATTAAGTTGACATTTGTGTAAAAAAAAAACCATTCAAAGCATAACCTAAAAATGATTAGGCTTCTTATATAATATGTCGATAATCTTCGATCTGACTATGCTCTTTGAGCCATACAAATAGGAACGGTATGTTTTCTTCATAGCTTTCTATGGTATATATTGTAATGAGTCTGAGTTTTCCGTTCTTTTTTCTAAGTACGCCACATTCTGATAGAAACATTTGCGAGAGCTCTTCCTGCAAAATGACTCAATTTTTCATTTCATTTCAAATAAAAAGATAATGATACTTTTTCGAAAATGGAGACATGTTTGAGATAGTAGATCTGGGCCTTATGTATGGCAGAAAAAGTCACACGACCGGCTCCTTTAATTAATTTCTGTTTTCGGACCCAATACTGCCGCAATTTTCTTTGTTCGATTCCACAATGGTATACACATTTATACCACCGATGCTCGTAACTACAGAATCGAATCATAGGTCACCTTTTCTTCTTCTTCGTAGCATAATAGCCCCTATCGAGCGTCCGTTTCCTACAGCAAGCGCCTCCAACTATTTCGGTCCATTTGCCGCCTCTTCTAAATTTTGACATCCGAGCAGCGATGGACTGTCTTTCTCAACAGAGTGTTTCCTCGGTTCCTCCTCTGATCTCCACCCTTCACTTTTCCCAACGGATACCTTTTTGGGTATCCGTTGTTCGTCCTTATGATCAGTTTTATAATCGTTGAGACATACGGCTCGTTAAAAATTTCATACAGCTTATAATTGTAACGAATTCGCTATTGATTCCTAAGGACTCGTCGCTCAAAGGCGTTCCGTACATTTGCAGATGCTTGGGTTAGGGTCCATATTTCAAATTCAAAGCATAGAACAGGTCTTACCACAGATTTGTGTACTTGGAACCTTGTTATACGGTGTATGCGGCTGATCTTCATAATCGTCAATACTGATTAAAACGTATTTTTTTCGGGCTGTAGTCTTCGGTGTATTTCGTCTATTTCATCAGCGGTTCTCGTTATTTTTTCGCGTAAAAAGTATTTAGTAAAAATACAAATTCAGCCACATTTTCGACGCTATATTCACCAATTGGGAAAATTTGGCTTTTTTCTCGACTGCGTCATGAGTTTTGTTTCCTTCTCATTGATTTGTATCCCTAATAGTTTTGCTTCGCTGTCGAGTTTCAGGCAAAGTCTTTAGACGGTTAGTGGCATAACGACAAATTATAACACAATGCATAACACAATGTTGATGTCATCCGTCTAGGAATCTTGTATCACTAGGTAGATTTCTTATGACATATTGCAAAGCTAAATTGAATATCAAAGGCACCATATCCTTGCTTTAGCTCGGTATTTGTGCGAAAGGCAATGGTGAGTTTGTTACCGATGCGGACATGGGCGGCTGTTGACGTCGTTGTCATTTTGATAAGACTAACTAAGTTGGCTGGGATACCGTTGCTAAGCATTATTTGATACAGTACGTTACGATTAAAACTGTCGTATGCTTGCTTAAAGTCAATGAAGATGTGTCAAACGTTTATGTCGAACACTCAGTAGTTCTCAAGTTCCTACTATAAACTATAAACGATTGGCTTATTGTCGATCTAACAAATCTAAAGTCACCTTGATACTTTCCATTAAAAGTGTTTGCAGCTGATCTGATTTTTTTCCCAGGTCTTCAAAAATATTTTGTTCGCCGATCAAATAGTGATATGGCTCAATAGCCTGTCACCTTTTTTGTGGATATGAAAAATAAATGATTGTCTCAACTCTTTCCGCAAATGATCTTGTTGCCAGATGTGCTGGATGATGTCGTGAATGGATTTCTTAACACTGCTGCCACTATATCTGATGAACTCCACTGGAATCTCATCGACGCCCGACGCTTTAATATCCTTTTGTGCTTTGATGGCGGAACAGACTTCATCCAGAGTTAGTGGGGCCAATAGAAGCTCTACAGGAATATCTATATCTTGAGGCTGTAACATTTTTGAGCTGTGCGGAAGATTGAAGAATTTCTTTTCTTAATCCTGCTTTTCTCAGCGATAACGGGAATCGCCACCTTTTTCGGATGGTTCCTACCACGCTCAATATATAATCTTTGAGTAGATCCACCTTCCAATGTTTTATCGACGATGATATGGTCTCCCAGTGAAAAATATTCCTTTTGTTCATGTTTAATAATTCAAATATTTCCCGAAATGTCGCGACTATGCCTCCTTGTCTTCCTTCATTACGTGTGCGCTCAATGTCAACAGGAGAGCATCTGGAAAGGAAATTAAATCGATTCAGTAGCATTGTAGCCAAGTGGATATAGAAAATAGTGCCGTCTGTAGATCAAAGGTCTGCTGTTGAGGTTCCCGCTTCGAACCGTTCCACAATAATAGAGTAATCCCAAAAGAGCTTCATTTTCTCTAATATCTGTTGACTGACAATCTCTCTCCCTCTCTGTTTCTCTAATATATTTCGATACCAGGCTTTCTTTCTTCCTATAAGTGTCAACAATCGCATGTAACATACTTTCAGTAAGAAATTGACGTTTCACTGTCATTAGTGTAATCTAATAAATGTGTAGTAATATTATGATTTTAATTATTTATATTAGCCTCAGGAACTATGAACGCTTTACGAGAAGTCGCCATAACTGAGAACAACGCCATATTTCTCATCCTTCTTACTCTGAATTTCTTTCATGCTCACTACATTCTTCATTGTCATTTCAGAAACGTTTCCGTCGTCAGCTGTTGTTTCCAGCTCCGTTCTTCATTCGAAAGACTTAAAGAAGAAGACTGGCCGCTTATTTAAAATGGCGGACTGTCGCAAATTCTCGTAAGGCACAAAATTTTTCAGAAAAATGAATGGAATTTATGCACTATGTGGTAAATTTTGCCTGATATTCCTTCCTGTAGAATAAAACTTGAGTTCACTGTTCGAAAAACGGAAGAGCCAGTATTGGCGCTTTGGCATTATTTTCAAAAGGTGTATCTTCCTGTACTAGGGAAACCGAGTACATCGCTTAGCTCTGTGGTCGACAAGTATTCCAGTTTTTCTATGTTTGTACGCCAAAGGACGTAAACTAGAACAATTGAGCTTAGATGAAAATCCAACATTAAAAGAATCGGTCCTTTTTAATTTGCAAATATCATAGAATATCTATGAAATGAGTGGCTTTGAAATTAAGAATTTCGATAAACAAAGGAAAATTGTAACCGACATATTACAGGTTATTGATACCGGCCTTGGTTTTGATATAGTTCACTTATTAGTCTATGATCGATGCATATAATTCACTTTAATTTTCCTTGAAAGCCAATGAATGCTAGTTGGGCTGATTATTTGCCACCAGATACACAAATTTAAATCTCACTATCATGAGTGGGAATCCGAATTTGGCATCTGTTGAATAGTGGGTGAGTACTCTAACTATAACACCTTCCAGGTTGCCAATGGTATATTTGTAAAACTATGAGCTCCGACGAGACTGTCATATCTGGAACAGTGCTCATGCAGCTAAGGCGGTGGATGACCTGTTCAATGAAGCGATGGTTCAATGAGGTTTTTCCCCCCTTCAGATTTTATTGCCACCGGTAATTTATCTAACGTAACCTTTATTCAAAAGATTCAGTGGTACACCATTTCGTACCGTTGAATCACTAGAAGTTCGACCCAAGAATCTCCTTCTCTATGCAAGATGAGATAGAATTTCCGCCATTTGATGAAAAATACAAGAAAGGCTGCCCTACCTTAAACTGTTCCACACTTTTTTCAGTTTAAAGGAAAGAATCACGAACCATGGACTTCGGAAGAGAATTAACATTCATAAGCCTGAAGTATGAATAATTCCCTCCTATTTATATGAATGACATCTTCACTAACCAATGATTGCTCGTTAACAATTTAAGAGAACGTTCAAAATTCACTTTTTGATCGCTTTATCATTTTATTTTTATTTTTGTCATTCCACGAAATTTCTAACAAGGTGAGGTCTGACCTCAGTCTATTTCCTCAAACCTTATTCACGTGCAGTATTTCCATCTAGTACTGTTCAGATGTAATATTTCATCGAAATAAGTCATCTTTCGAAAATTGAAGGGTCTCAAATATATCAACATTTAGATAAAATTTGAACGTTTGGACCTACAATATTTTCAAGAAAGAAGTTCAGTACACCATTTAAAAATATAAAAAAAAACAAGGATTCGAAGAACAGCCATGGAGAGGTATCTTTGAATATCTCAAAAAGCCAACTCAAGGTTTTTTTAATATTTTACCTAGTCATCTTCAAAAATACAACCTTAAATATCCTGCTCTGACGGAAGGGATATATGATGGCGACTTTTTCAAAACCTACCCTCACAGGTTCCTGCCATACAATCTTAAATTGCTAACTTTGTAAAGCTGTCGAATGATGTTATTTAAATAACATTTTCAGACTAGCTGTAAGGTTATCTCTTCGAAGGACTTTGGTTATATGACAATGTTTATTTATAATCATGTGTGTGGCGAGTCCAATGCTGTTCATGGTTAAGACGCAAATTTATATTTGTATCTTATTATTGGATGTGGCAAGTGAATAGATTTCAAGGTCAACAACAATGGTGAAATACTAAATATTAATAGAATATTAAATAGAAGATCATCTAATCAGATCAGAGAACATCTAAACATTGCAAACACTTAAACATTGAAGAAGTGCAGGGAGTTGTAGCGAGATGACAAGAAAAATGAAGGGAATGCATCAATTATAAGTCAAATAGACCATCATTTAAGAAGTTAAGCCCTCAAGTCCTTGAATGTGACTTGTTAATAAAAATGAAGGACCTTTCAACTCGTGAAGAATGCTCAATAATTCATAAGTACGCTATTATTGGAATCATAGGGTAATAAAAATTGGAGGAAACGTTTTGATGTAACGAAAAGTGTTCAAAAGATGTTTCAAGTTTATTTTGACTCTAGTTCCCAAAACCAGGACATGACAAGAACTACAGAAGTACTTGAGTATTAACTAAGCGTCCAACAGTAGTCGGTCATTACTCTTTTGTCCCAAAATGCTTAATATCGTCTTCTGATTTTCGCTATATCTTGGTGTAGTTGCTCTCGTTGCTGGTCGCTTGTGTCAACTTAGTTTTGTTTGGAAAAAAGCAATGATTTTAATGCGGGAAATGTATCCATAGAGATATTCGAACCCTAATCCTGTTGTAATTTAGGCGCTTATAATCCGGTCATATGTGTTTACCGAGAAAGTCGAGAACAACATTTTGGAACGATGCCCATACTGCTACTTCATCAGGCCTGAAACATCTTGTAAACTTTGCAACAACCATGACCAATACATCAGGTTCCAGAAAAATTGTTTCCTGGTTTTTTGCGCATGACAGTTTTGGAAACAACTTTATAAAAAACTGCCGGTCCTTCGTGATTGAGCCCTTTAACAAAGTTGTTAATGAGAATAAGTTTAACGTGGAGAAGTGCGAAAAATGTTTTGCGAATTTCCAATCGGTATGACCCAGCCACACCTTTCTTACGTAACAAGGTTCGACTGCACGGCAGTCGCACAGACAGAAAAAACACCAAAATTTCGTGAATCCAGATTGCATTCACATGAAAAGGACAATAATCTAATAGTTGTATAAATATGAAATGCGGATTTCTTCTGCTTGAAATATGCATTTATTTGAATAACAAAACGAATGAATTCAATAATCAAAGTATCGGCCGTCGTTAGCTACGACTTTTTCCCATCTTTCTGTCAATTGATGCATTCCGTCCCAGTACCACTTCTCATTTCTTGAGGCTAACCACTCATTAAGCCAATTTTTAACTTCTTCGTAAGAATGGAAGTGCTGTTCCGAAAGTCCGTGCTGCATCGATCGAAACAAGTAGTAGTCAGAAGGAGCCAAGTCTGGTGAATACGGCGGGTGGGGCAGAGCTTCCCAATTAATGTTTCCCAAGTAGTTCTGGACAGGTATTGCAACATGCTGCCGAGCATTGTCATGTTGAAAAATGACTTTTTCATGTCTTTGGTGAAATTCTGGTTGTTTTACCTTAAGTGCGCGGTTCAATTTTATCAGTTGTTCTTGGTAACGTTCGTCAGTAATAGTCTCACCAGGTTTCAGCAGTTCGTGATACAAAGGTCCTTTACTATCCCATCAAATACACAGCAATGTCTTCTTTCCATGAATATTTCGGACTGGTTGTGATGTTGATGGCTGGCCTGGGTCTACCCATGATTTTTTTCGCTTGGGATTGTCGAAATAAACCCACTTTTCATTGCCAGTAACATTCTGATGCAAAAAACCTTTTCTTTTCTGTCTGGCAAGCAAATTTCACAAATATTTTTTCGCCTTTCAATGTCTCTTTCTTTCGATTGATACGGCACCCATTTTCCAGGTTTTTGGATCTTTCCCATGGCTTTTAAACGTTGTGAATTGGCTGCCTGAATAGTTTCCAATGCTTCTGCCAACTGTTTTTCAGTTTGTGTGTTGTATTCATTCAATAATGCTTGCAAATCTATATCTTCTAATTTTTTTGGTAGTTTTCCTCAGTCTTTGTTGCTGACATCAAAATCGCCTCTTTTAAATCTTTTAAACCATCGTTCACAAGTGTCTTGGCTTAGAGCATGCTCACCATATGCTTCCACTAACAATCGATAATTTTCTGCTGTCGTTTTCTTCAAATGAAAGAAAGTTATTAGACTTCCCCGCAAAACTTCTTTTTCTGGCACGTTTTGAGAAAAAACAAAACAAAAAATCAAGGGAAAAAAAACTATGTTGTTTGTACAATCAAAACCTATGACATACTGGAATTTGTTGACAGATATTTACCCTCCAAAATGCCATATCAGTTATCGCCGACACAAACCATATGTAATGGTTATGCCATCTGTTATTAAAATCCACATTTCATATTTATACACCTAATATAATGGACACATAAATCCATTAATATGTATTACCAAATAATGTTTGAATTAATTTATTGCTCAACATTTAGATCGCCACAAGCTTTCCACTGTTGCTCAATGTTTTTTGATCTTCGCCAAAATTATACAGAGTGTGTCGTAGCATTTCTTAGTTTGTACTGCGTGATCGATCGAAATGAATGGATTTTCTTTCCTGTGTGGATTAAAGACGCCTTCGAAGTGTACATAAAACCATTTATGAACAAATACCATTCATTTCAATCATATGGTGTATTGAACACACCACATAGCCCGTTGATATCCTTGCAGAAACACATATTGTTGAAGATTTTTTCGACGAACGTCAAAATAGCATGATTCGTATTTCTGTATATAATGACTTGAGTTTCAAAGATTTTACCTTTCCTGCAACCAAGATGCAAACAACTCTGCTTTTTATTTCCATAATATCAAACACTCTGGTCAACTGGCGAAATCAAATGTTTTTCTTCGATTGCTAAATTGCTTTCATTGTTTGCCATTAATGAAGATGAATGATACTTATTTTAAGACAAATTGGTAACGGATTACTTTGGAACAAAGTGGAACAAAGGCAAGTGGAACGACTTTCTTTTATGTGAATAAAATTAATAGGCAAAAATGTCGTATCTTAACAAACTGATGCTTTTTGGAATGATCTTGAAATAATGTTGAAGCCAAGGCTTGGCTTAGAAAAACCTAACCGTTTTTAAGTGGTTGCCTAAATTTAAGGAAGTTGCAATGAGCATAGAATACGAGTATGCAATGAACGTCAGAGAGAGAGTCAGTTTCCGTGGAAACGTCAAATAAGTCTACAAAATAAATTTCGATTTTCGTAAAGTGAAGTTGATTCATGTTGGCGTGAATATTTGACCTTGCGAAAACTGTGTTCAAAGTGGGTGTCTCTGAGTCGACCATCGATCAAAACAAGTACGTTTTGATGGTTCGTAATAATTTCAAAATTTTATTTTGAGGCGGATTCATCATAATGGATAAAACGTGACTTCATTTTTAAACTCCACCGTCCGATCGACAGTAGGCCGAGTAGACTGCATGCATGAACCTTATTCGAATCGTTGAAGGGTGAAATATTTTGTTCTCAAGGCTATGGCATCAGTATTCTGGCATGTGATTACCTCCAAGAAGACCAGCTGGTCAACAGCAACTATTACAGTGTTTTTCGAGCGTTTGAAGAAAGAAATTAAAAAAAACCTTTCTATTTGAAAAAATGCTGTTTTCCTTGGCAAAGCATGGTAACCAAAATTGCACAAATTAGGCTCAAAATGCTTCTTCATCCACCATACTCTCCATACATCGGTCTCAAACACCAATTCCTGTCCATGTTTGCAGCTCTAACATTAATGCGCACTGGAAGAAAATCCTGCGCTGATCAAGAGGTAATCATCAAATTGGCGGCCTTTTTGAGGCAAACTGTCCTGTGAAAATGGTACCGCATTTGTGTCCTAACTGAAATAACTTCTCGTTAGATTTTCGTCTATTGCCTCCATTACGATCAGCCTTATATGTTTGATTTCAATTGCATTGTTTTCCAATTTCATCAACTCGGCACCAATACCAAAACAGTAAGGACAAGCATCGCAAAAGGAAGCTCGATTATTGTAGGAATTGTTCATTGCAGGTGATTTGAACAGTAACCTGAGTCATACCAGAAAGAGGTTGCACCCGGAATTATTTCATATTAAAGACTTCCGAGTTCCCATCACATCAGGAATGATTTATATATCAGGCATAACGTACATTTTCTGTTTTTGTGAATTTAATCAATGTATTATGAATAGCAGATCCAAGTTTAATCAAAAAAAATCCAATAGAAGTTTCCGAATTCGAACAATTATCCTTTGATTGGCTTTTATGGTCCTTGCTGTTGAAAGGTCTTCATTGATGCTTAAGTTTTTGCTAGTAAACAAGTATTCAACGATTTTGCATACTAATGGTAGTTTAAAGCTAATTCCTAAGGAGTTTTGCCAACGATATGAAAGGCAATATAACTTTCCTGTCAAATAAACATTTTATTTCATTTGAAAGATCCCCTCAGAGCACTTTGCGTTTTCCTTTTATAACCGTGAGAGATGTTGTTGACCAGAAATCTGACAACATCAATCCAAGTGTTCTAGGTTCAGAGAAAACCAATAAATTTTTTTAAAATTTTTTTTCTTCATTATTTCGTCCTTTGGCAGAGGATTGCAGATGGGAAAATCCTCTATTCGCCGTCTTTCTTGCTCTCAAAACGAACGAACCCACGCAAAGAATTTTCCTGAATCAATTCGTGCGAAAAACTCATTCAATGATACAATTTACGTAAGTGCCTAATTTTGAAAACCAACATTTCGCAAGAACAATTTTGCGACTTTTTCGATTTACATTCAGTTGTCAGATCCTGGGAAAGATTTTAACGATTTTCCGCTAGAAATAACCTACGTCCAAATGCAAAATGAATTTAGAACCTGTTTTCGATGATTTTCGCTCTAATTTGTCTTTCTCGAATACTTACTTGACCTCATTGCAGTAGAATTTCATTCCAATGAAAACTAATAACACTGTAAGTCGTTAACGTGAAACGCACCTCAAACGTTTAATTTTGAATGTAATGGAGGTCGTGAAAAAGCACTTACGCACTAATTCCACCTAAGCATAAGTTGCCGGCAAATGTGTGTACGTGCTATAATTTATTATCCTCCGGTAAAACAGGTGCAGTCACTAAGGGAAATCTCATGTGGTTGCGACATGTTAATGGCACATTTGATGCTTCCGCAAATGTGAATATCCTGTCTGTCTTCGCTTAACGTCGGTAATGCGCCTATGACGTTTTGTGGACAGCGTTTATTTGAAACTCGTGGCACAATTGTTGGAAATATTTATGCCCAAGTTCTTGCGAGTTCCACGAACACTTATTCCACATCATTTACTGAATAAAGTGGAATTCGTTTTAGTCTGAGAACATTTTATTGAACAAAGAGATATGGGCTGTCTTTCTCAAATCCGTGAGTTCTTTCTTATCTTGTTTCTAGTTTTTAAGTTTTAATTTTACCGGGTCAGATAAATTGAAATGCTACAGATGCTCGTGGAATGATAATATTAAATTTGGAAGAAGCATTGGACAAATTTGCTGTAGTTTGGTGTAGTAACTCACTAAACACCTCATCTGTCAACCTAAAAACCTAACCTAGAACCGTTTAATATTTCGTTTCAGGCTAGGTCTCGTGTTCCTTTGCATACAGGCATCTTCAAATATCACGATTTTCTTCTCGAACGCAAAAATTGGTAGCAGTAGAAAATAGATCCCTCTATCCTCGGCGTTTCATCACGCTCTAGTATGCATTTTTAACTGCCATGGCTGCCAGAGCACAATATCTAGCAAGATTCCATGTACCAATCCGTCTTATCATAGTTTCAAGAAAAGTACTCCAATTCCGCTCAACATTTCGCTGAGCTGTTTACTTAGTCTTTTGCAAGCAACAAATTGTTAAAACGCGTCCTTCTGCCCCCTTCCCACTTTGCAGATCATGCAGTAGAAAGCCTGTGACTTATCATGTGACTTGACAAGTGAGACCAGAAGCATTTATGACCATTCAACACGTTTGTCCAATAGAAGTCAATCTCACCATGCTCTTGATTGCGCCGATTGCGATTCGATCAGTCCTCTTCTCTATGTGTTACACTTCCAAGGCTGTTGCAAATGGCTGAGAAACGTTGTTCCTCTTTCCTGTTGATCCGCTGTATGTTGTCTTTTTTCTCCACCGGTAAATATTTCATGGTTGGTTATGACTAGCAGTTGCTAGCACAACCGTTCGAATAGCATGTGTTAAAAGCATGAGCTGTCACTTAACCAATGTGAAAGGCGTTCGATGTAGTAGATCTCTCAGAGCGTCGCCCCTTAGTGCTGCCCTATAGATTAGAAAATACTGCACGGTGTTCATTAGGAGTCATCCCTGCGTTGTTTATCTTTATAACCGATGCACTTTGAAGTCTATGAATACACCCTGGTATTTAAATATGGTCTAGATCCAACCAGCGCTGCCCTAAAGTTTCCCTGAAACTCTCTGAAATAGCTTCTTTGTCACGACTAAAATTTCAGTTTTTTTCCAGTACCAGCCTGAACTTGCGTCTAGTCATCTAGTTGTTCACTCATGTTATCAGTAATATTTAGAAAAAGTCGCACTTGCTGGACTGTTGCGTCACATGACTACCGCCAAACATCGTACATATACCCGAGTCATTACGAGTCAGCTAAAGCTCAAGTTGTCTGCTAGAGGTGATGTTCGATGGGTTCGAGTGGCAATTGGTCCTTGTAGAATACCTGATATTGTTGGTAATGAGTAAATAAAGACATGTTCACTACTTCAGCGTATTATACGGTCTTGGAACTGTCTCTGCGTTCATTAAAGAACCACAAGACTCCTTGTATGGAATTTGAACTTTCTGGTGGCTGTTACTCGATTTGTTCTATATATTCTAACATTAAATGGCGTATCAATGTTTGACGATTTTTTATGTGCATACGACAATTGGCTGATGTTGATGATCTTCTGCTTTTGATCTCGAGTATTTTCTTGACCAAAAGTAAACGTACGACCTCAATTATGACTGCAAAAGGATTATTCAAATGTTCAACTATGTTGCCCTTCGCTGTTTTATGTTTCGCCAGGATTGAGTCCCCTCATCTGAATTCGGTTATCGATTCCGCAAGCTTTAATTTCCTTTATCTCTTTCACCAAGCAATTTTATGAGATGGAACTACGGGACTGAGCCTCACAAAATCGGACATCACAGCTATAGATTATCCGTCTGCTTTCCGAGTCCTAGAAGTGGAAATTCCTTTCAGTTGACTCGCATCCAATCAAAATAATCCTTCTTGATTTAGCGTCCCATTTCATTCATTCAAGATCTTCTAGTATACGAACAGTTTCGATTGTCTTGAAGATATTTGTATAATCGAGTAGTGTATTTTCACCCAGCCACTGTTCACACGGCCCTGTGAGAAGAGAAGAGATCACCAAGGAAATGAGACGTCGCTCTCTCAGCGATTGGCAACAGTCCTGGGAGCAAGAAACAAGGGGAAGGTGGGCTGCATGTCTGATCCCTGACCTGAGGCCGTGGTTCAGTCGAGTGCATGGTGAGACCGATTTCTGCTTGACCTAGCTCTTAAGCGGGCACGATTGTTTTCGGTCCTACCTGTGCAAAATTGACAGAGCACGGTCTCCTAACTGTGTGTTTTATGCAGGAGAATTGGATGATGCCCGTCACACATTCTTCTACTTTAAAAGGTGGAGCCAGCAGCGAGGGGTCCCCCTCAGCGAAATTGGAGAGCTCTGTCCAGAAACTATCGTCGGAGTAATGCTGAAAACAGTTGACAATTGGAATCGCGTGGCACAATTTGCTCGGGCAGTGCTGATACTGAAAGAAGCTTTATTGGAGCGCTGGGAGGCATCGGGGATGGATGGATCTCTTTTCTAGCACTTCCTTCTTCTCCCTTCCTTCTCGTTAGAGAAGAGATTCCAATATTCCGAAGGCACCTCTAGGCGTAGGAACACGAGGCCTAGCCCGAAGTAATGTGTCAAACGGTTCCTGGCTAGGTTCTCAGGTTGGCAGGGGAGGTGTTTAGTGGGTAGTCCAAAAGCATTTTGCATCTTGGAGTCCCACACTCAGGGCGTAAACAGCCTTCACCTCCCTACCAAAAAAAAAACTGTTCACACGGCCCTGTTTTCGAATTTCTGGAATTCAGAGTTCTTTTCACTAGGAAAGCAAGATTTTGTACAGCTTCAGGCCACAAAAATTTGTTGAATTTTTTTCTGGTCGGTTTTTCTATTGCACTGGTGAAATTGTTGACAACTATTGATCGAATCATTACATTCTCCATTTAAGAAAAGAGCCCGACAAAACTTTACCCGCTGCAAACCAAAATGAATCCTATTTGATAACACGGAAGGCCGTTCGAACTAAGTCGCCGCCATCTCGGTATCCCAACGCAGAAACTTTTCCTCTTTTTTCGACTACCCTACAGTCGGAATCGACCGCAAATTTCTCATTTTTCACAACTGAAACCGAATATAGATTCACTTTTATTTGTGGTACGTACTTAACGTTTTTGATGTATTGTCTCTGCCGTTTGCCATTGATCTGGACTCCAATTTCAATTGGAGTCCAGAGCAATACCGCCTTCAATATGCGGTATTTCATCGTTATCGATGCGTATGCGACTTCGTGTATTGTCGTCTGGGAACTCCATGGACCGGTCAAGCCTTTAAGTTGTGTGCGCTGCTGCGGCAGAATCAGCAATCTCAAGGTCGCCATAATTCGCCAATGGAATGTCACTCGCCGCTGAAAATACAATCACTTGCGGTCATTGTTTCTCGTTTTGCTTTTGATTTAGTCTTTGGATAATTTTTCTTTCGATCTCGTCACAAGAGGGATAAGGAAATTGCGATTTTCACTCTTCAGGTGCATCCGTTCCATTTCTGCCTTCAATAAGATTCAACGCCGAATGCCATCTCCGTCTTGGCGCTGTCCTCTTCCCTTCGACTAAATTCTTCCTCTTCGAGCTTGTGATTCGATAAGAGCTTTCCATCGTTCTGCACCTTTTATGTCGTACCACGTGGTTCGGAAATTTTTCTATTTCGCTGTCAGCCCACTTATGATCAAGCACATTTTAAGATTGGAAACATTTTAATCTAGGTCTTCAATTCCTGCCGCTAATTAATTTCTCGTTTCACAAAAATGAGAACCGACACATTGTCCGCCATTTTCTGCTTAAAATATTCCTCATATAGAGTCATTGTCCACACAATGCCCGTTTTACATAATGAAACATGCAAATGCAAATAATACTGCAAGCGTCACTTCTTTTTGTTACCATTTTCTCTTATCTTCTTCGGACGCCTTTGGGTATGTTTCTAGATAACTACCAATTACGATGTCCAATAAATCTTGCCCGTGAAGAAAATTTTTACGAAAAATTTTTTTGAGGAGGTTGCAAGACCTGTAGTTCGATTCCTCTAGTCGATGAGAGATTATCGAATTCTCCATGACTCCGTTCATAATCACTTCTAATGAAGAAAATATTTAATTCGATACCTAAGATAAGAGCCACATGAATTATTCTGGAACTATATCCAATCGGTGATGACTAAATAAAAACACAAATTCACTACTTGAGGGCACGAATACAAGTGAGTGTGGTGACGGGTTCATTCTTCTGCTATTTACTGTTACTAAGTACATAGCAGGTAAGATAGTATTGCCAAGTGAAGATTTTATTTAATTCATGTTCGGACAAATTTGAATGCTATTGTTCGGCGTTCTTCCTTGGTGTGTAAAGCAGTCAATACTCCTTTAGATAGGCCCTTAGTATCCACATCAGATTTTCTGAGACTTTCAAATGATTTTCGATTTTTCGCTTCCAGGATGTCCGTCCATCTGATCAATGAAATGCATTTATAATTGAAAAAACTTGGTTTCTTCCACTATCTGCAGCCTGGTTACGAGTCGATGTGTTCATTGCAATGCCATTGTCTGGCTAATGTTTTCACGAGCACATGTGCATTTATATATCGCAATCGTTCGCAAAAATCATAGACCATTTTGTCTACTAGCTTACAAATACCCACGTCAATGTGTGTCTCCTGATTCTCTGTGTTAGTAATTGGATGCTTTCACGATAGTCCTGCGACCGATTTTATAGTTGCCTTTCTATATCAAAGATCAAACAAATCAATGAAAGATACGAAGTTCGGCATCGACTCTACGAGCTAGACTTCTTTGTGATTGAGAAGAATTAAAGTAATTGCTTGCTTCTGCTTATTCCTGTCATTTGTTGAATGTGAAAGGGCTTAAAATTACCCCTGCTATAATATACTGGTTATTCTGCTTTCCTCGTTGACGTATGATCGGTGAATTGAAATTTTCCTTGCACTTTTTGTCTTAATTTTCATAATGTGCTTCCCAAAAAGATATGTTTAAAATTGAAAAAAATTCAAGAAATTTCCTAGACAGCACTAAGAAGGGAAGTTTGGAAGTATATTGGTATAAAGGCCAATATTACATTAGCGTTCCAGGCAACTGATGTTGTATACTGCATATTGTTCATTAAATTTAAGAAAATATTGAGTTATATGCTAAAGTTTTTCCGGCTTCGAATAAAATAATTTATGTTTTTCTTAACTAACTTATTTAAACTTGATCTACCAATCACTATTATTATCTGTTACTTGTAGAAATCATCCTAATTACACTTAAAAAAGTTTGCTACTCCTTTACGAAGATCCTCTTCGATGTTTTATTCCCTATCTTGCAGTTAGTTGTTCAGTATACGCAACAGGTGATATTTCGTTAGACCAAGATCGGAAGAATATGGAAGGTGGCGTAAAAGCGATTTTTCAGTCAATTTCCATTATTTTACGCTGGGTAATTGCTGTTGTGTATGGTCAAACTGTCGTGGTGAAAGATCCAATCGCTGACAGCACACATCAGCCTTCACTGTCTGATTTCGTTTCAGAAGCTCCCAATAAATAACTTCTCGAGAATCGTAAACAAAAAAAAGACCGTCCCGTGCATGTAGCCTTTGCTTTTGACAAATTGTCATATTAAGTAACAATCCGTCTGAGAAATACTGCATTAGTTAAACGAGCAAGATAGTTAAACAAAGAAACACTGTACTAGGCCTTCCTTGTTTCTTTCGTAAAGTTCGTGAGGTATGCAAGCATCGTAATTTTACCAAATATTTTGGAGTATAGGTTCTTAGTGGTTCTATAGACATGGAACCTTTCCGGTAATCTTCTTGATTAATAACCTTCCTGGCCTGCCCTCATCGTAGAAGATCTTCAAATTGACGTTCCCTATTACGAAAGCGCTGAAACCACTGTTGACAAGCTCATGCCGTCAGCACTTTTTCTCCTTACATTGTGTTTATGTTATGATCAGCCTCTGCTCCACGGTATCCAAGATCAAACTTTTGTAGTAAATAATACCTGATTTACACATAATCACCTTCCATGTTTATCTTACTAGAAAAGAAAGAATGAAAAGACATATGGAAAACCCAAAAAACCTCAGCATATACTCAATGGTTTACAGATTTGAAGGTCCTGTTTAAGAATTAATTTTTGTTATAATTTTTTGAATATTTAATATTTCTTTTTTTTATTATCAATTGTTATTCTATTTTACGATTCGTTTTAGGCGGGGTTTTGTGTCTGCTGAGCAAAAAAATAGTTTTGTATTCAGTAACTTTTTTCGCTTTATATGGGAAAGTCGCATCTTTGGGAAAACGAATGTGAAGATTCAGGAATAGTCCTTCGAGCCTGCATCGGTTTTCAATTGATGCCGAATTCCGATAAAAAAATACTTATGATAATCTTTATATTCTTAATTTTTATACCTTTAACGCTAGAGTGTTCCTGCTTTCTGTTTCCATGTTGAACTGTTGGTTCTAAGGGATATACCCGCATGTCAGCCACAATTGTTCCAATTTGTTCATGCTAACTATACCAGGATATTTTTACGCAACGGATCCGATATCACAGGCAAGCGTTGATAGTTTTCTACAGCTTTCCTACTTTTCCTTTGGAATAACGTTCTCTGAAGGTGAAAGAAAGTCCATTCCGCCAATTGAATTAGGCTACACTGGCAAGGGTTCTATCCCAAAAAATTTCAGTGCTAAGACCTCTTTATTTTATTAAAAATTAAATTTACAGGATCGACTGCCGGTCCCGAACGTAACATCTTAAAAAAAGTTGTTGGTTGGAGAACTAAGTGACAAAGCTCAGAAAAAGAACCCAAAATATGGTACGAAACATGGTCCTAGGAAAATTTATCATGTTATTCAGCCCCAAGAACACTCACAGCAGCGGAAGTTGTTCCTGACGTTTTCCAAAATAACGGTAAACTGGTAAACGAAAGTTCACCATTGGTTAGTCAATGATTTCATTAGCTAGTAGGACTCGCTCTGCTATGAATTATCCTTCTCTTGTACAGAAGTGTCACAACTGAGCTACCAAATATGAAAAACTCTGTTTCTAACTGACAATTTTTCTTAATAACTATTTTCCAGTTCTTAGCTGACTTGCACAAAGTGTATACTATACCATGGCATTTCATCGATTGGTACCATGGTACTTTCTCTTAACCAGAGGAGAAATCGGGTTTAGTTCAAGGCCGACCACTACTTCCACTATTAAGTGAAATCGAAAAACTTACGTTTTAAGCTTAAATGTATTGCGAATACAAACATGTTGTGAATGAAAACAAATTTTAAGAGATTACTCATATCTGCATCTCACTAAACTTTCATTCTTATGTTATATCTCCATCTGATTTTGCTTACAGATACTAACAAATCTTGGTGATACGATAACGAACCATAAAATTGAGAATTTGTTGCAAGTAGTACCGCTTGTCGAATAAGTTTTACTTTTGAAATAGTTATGCTATGATATTACAAAAACGAGAAAACAGACAATACAGAGGAGTAGAGAGGTGAGAGAAATAATTGCTTCTTGCTTTCCAGGTAGTGTATCACTCTTAGTAAAGTCTTGCCTCTAAAGTTTTGAATTATGAACCTAAAATTCAGATAAATTACTACCATCACGTTCTTGGTTCTGGGATTAGAGAATATTTACCTACAACGGTTACATCAGTTTAATGGGTTCTATGCTATGCAATGTAACATTTTATTCAGTACATTTGCCAAACATTTTCAGGTCCTGATAGAGGATCCTAGAGATTTTATGACATCTTAAATTAAACCAAATTGATGTTGGCCGACATAAATATCAAATTTAGTCATTACTCCAGTAATGTTCCCACTCCCCACACTTGATTTCTTATCTCTTGGAGATATTTTCCAAGTAAAATTTTTCATCGTTTTGAAAGCTATAATTGTTCATAGGTTTCAATTTATTTTTATTTTGGGGCATAATGAGTTATCTTGCTTTATTTTTAATTTTAAATATTCTGTTTCCGTATACGTTCGGCTTCTTCTTGTCTCTGGTAACTTCTGTTCTTCAGTTTTTGGTATGTGAACGAGTCAAGGTCTTACAACTTGCCTGCCTGTAGCGAGATGAGACTAATAAATCTTTGAATTAATTTTAAATCATCAACTGGTATTGTTATTGTAAGCTTTAGGTATTGTCGCTGTACGCTATTCGCTTTAAGGTCCAGATTTAGCTCCTTTCAACACATGGGTTTTGCCTGAACCCATTTTTGCACTGAACCAATGGGAAAACATCACATATATTATTGTTTTATCAGAATTACACTTGGTCTGCTTCCGAATATTCTCTAACTCCAAATCTCTAATTTTTCTAGTCTCTGAATCTTTTATAATTTTTTCCTTGCTGACCACACTAAATCAATCTTCTTGATTTACGATCGATCTTCGTGAATAACAGCGGCAGCTGTATAGAACTTCCGCACGAGGCGTTGAATATCGTGCTTTGCTCTTCGGTTGTGTATTCTCCACCGTCCTTTACTGTGTTTCCCTGTTTGTAGAAGCTCACCGGGCTTATCAAATCTCCACCATACATCTTAGTTTGTAATTCATTTGTGAATTTTTGGTTCTTCCCGACTTTTCCTCACTGCTAAGATTTTCTGCCGCGCATTGTTAGCGTTACCCGAACTGTCATGCACTGCACCAGTCATCATGAAACTAAACGTATTGTTGGCTAGCCGAATAGGTTACACAATTATTCAGTGTTGCCAGCCTTCACAAGACAGTTGCCCCATTTTCCGTATTATAATTTCAGCAGCGTTCGAAGCAGGCTTTTAACTTAAAAGATAAGCTTATAACTATATAATATAACTTATATTTTACTTACTTAACAAGTTCAAAATAATGATCTTCAATTCTGGATGCTTCACAAATGTTATCCGCTCTTGAATGTGTGAAGAACACATCTGTCACTCCAAAAAATTTACTAGCATGTACGGTCCATTAAAGTTATACTTTGTGCAATAAATGAAACATAAATATTCGATTGTTGGAAATTGTTGAAAATGTTACATTAATTTATAATTATTCTGTTACCGTTATGTAGTACAATGCCCGTGTATGGCGCTTAAATGTAAGGTCGAATAAAAACCGCTCGTATAAGTAAATTATCTTATCAAACATTTATGTTAAGGTGCAATCATCAGATCATCAATCACCAAATTTTGTAGTACAGAGTGCAAGAAACATACGTGCATGTGTGTTTCATTGACAAAAGTTAATCCTTTAACTTACATGTGTGAGGTGATGTTTAAAAGAAATTGTATATATTTTTGAAAAAATGTAATGATTTATATTTTGTTGAGACATGTACATTAAAAAGTAGAAATCTAATAGCGAATGTTGATTTGAATTAAATATCCACTGAGAATGAAAATAAATTTGTGTCTATTACCAGCATATACATATAAAAATGAAAATACTGTACCAAATAAATTAATCAATAAAGGAGGTTGGTGAATATTTTTGATGTATAAATAGTTGAATTTCTTTAAATCGTCTGCAGGATGGCTTCAACCTAGAAACACTATTGTAGTTCGTTTGTTTCATTAGGATTGAAATTTATGAAAATTTATTCAAAGTTAATAGAATTGAATAATGCATCAATAAAAACTGTTTGGTCTGAGTAGTCCAACGTAAGAACCAAAGCATGACCATAGCGCTAACATTTTGATGTACAGCAAATGTAAACTTCGCGAACACTACAAACAAATTCCTGATATAACGTTAGTTGACCAAAATAAGTGAAATTATATTTGAATGGTGAAATTTCCGTTCATTTTTGCGTGAAACAAGATTACCCTTTAGAATTTTTGTTTAAAATTGCAATGCAAATACACATTTACTTGTGAGTTTTCTAACTCAGTCAGACTGTAAAATAACATATGTGAGACATTGTGTATGAATATGAAATTTAGGATAATATTTATGCGCAAATTGACTAGTAGACGATTGACAATTAATCAAACTAAGTCTGAATTAAACAATATAGGGTTAAATGTTTGAATAAATGCTGAATTTTTCGAAATCTTGACGTTAAAGATGACAGGACTGAACCATCCGAAATTTGACCAATGACCTTCTTGTGATTTCCAGCCACTTAACCGGCTAAATGATATATGAACTGTTCTAGGATCTTCTCCATTCGGTGCATTCTGTAATACTATCCTCGCGCTTATTGCTTCCAAATCTAAAAAATATGGCTGATCAGCAATTTGAATTATATTTACATTGCTAATTGTATTTCTTTTAAGTTCAATAAACTTGCTAATGTTCAATAAAGAAATTAGATATATAAAATAATTTTACATCCCGTAGCATGCGTTTTATTACGGTTAAAACCGGAATAAAACGTTTCATTTTTAAAATTAATACTCAGTATGATCTGCGCTGGGAGCATCCAATTCAGGACCAACGATGTTGGCGACCTCGACTAGGTGGTATTAATGTGACAGTTTGGTACCTTCGCACATGCCGTTTTTCCAGATTCCAAGTAAAGTTTCAACTCGAGAAATCTGTTTGAAGTATGTATTGATAACCCTTTTGGGGAACTAAGGTCATCAATACTTTAATTCGACAATTTTCAGCCGTTTATATGGTCAGTTAAGAGAAGGCGCTTGAGAGTACACGAAGGAACTGGATTTTCTGAATCCAAATCTCCAACGAAAGTTATTTCATCCCTCTTCTTTAGAAGTCTTCCACCTTATCATAGTATTAGCCTACCAGTCCTGTATGAAGATCCCTTTCAGTGTTGTATTCCCTTCCTCCTAAATAGTTTCCGTGGGACATAAAGAAATAATAATCCATTGAAACAAGATCAGGGGAATATTTTGACAATCTCCGTTAATTTTCTCTTTGGGTAACTGTAGCTGTGTGCGGTCTCACATTGTCATGCCAAAAGATGACTTTGCGAAAACTGTGACTAGCACACGACGCATATCAAACATTGCTTGTTGAATCCGCTCCAATTGCTAATAATACAAGTATGTCAGCGATTATAGTTAGTCAGCAAATCATAAGAGGATCAGTGATCAATCAGTGCAGTCAATGCTTGGTTTTGAAGTAAATGCTGGTTACTTACTTTTTTGATAACTGTGCGCCATCCTCTTAATTATTAACGTTATTGCCTCCTTTGATCTCTAGTAACCATCCGTTAGATATTTCTTTCATTAGTTTGACGAATATGATTAGTATCTTCAAAACTGCCGCAGACTCCGCTCCAAAAAAAACATCTAAACATACGGAGCGCTGCGAGAAGTCAACGAATAAGCATCCTTCCGTTGAGTACCATACATTTGTCACGAAGATGCGAGTCAAAAACATGACTCTCCTGTTCAGCGGCAGCATTAACTATAACATGTGCCGTGGAGGTATTTGAGGATCGGAACAGTAAATCCCAAGCGTCATTTTCCAGCGACTGTTGATAGTCACATACCAGATTCTGTGGAAAACAACGAAAATTATGCTCAGCCGCTCATGTACTCACTTTTTCGGTTCTTGAAATAATGGGAAAGCAACTAATGTCCTAAAATACATAAATAAATATATTGAAAACGCGATTACCTAATTCGCGGACCTCGTTGACAGGATTCAGCACTACTGCCCCAGGTGGCTTAGGGCAGAGAGTGAGCTGAAAGAGCTCAAGATACCGATGGAGTGTGCCAGCTGGGTAGTGTGCAACATTCACCAAAGGGTGGTCTTAACTCGATGCAATAAGTATCTTATCTTTTGACACATTTTCCTGAGCTGCAAGGGGTTAGATTGAAGAAAGATAGGGTACAAGTGTGGCAATCTCGGCTACAAGACGAGGGAGTGCCCAAACAAACCACGCTGCATCTTGTGCGAAGCCAAGTCTTAAAATCTGACTCCTATTGTAGGAAGAGGAAGGTGCCAGGAGTTCACGTAGCAAAAAAAAACAAGCTAAAACATGACTCAAGTCGTGTTGATCACATGCATTGTGTTGCGACCACACAGAACTTCACCCACTTTACTGCGAGGGCGAAAAATGTGAACTTGCTGCTGATATCTGAACAACATCACAACAAAGAGGATGCCTGTTGGGTACTGGTGTTCAGCAGAAATCGCTGAAAAGCGAAGAAAACGTCACATACTTACCTACGAAACCTAAGGATCAAGGGATCGGGATAATTCCCATGCATAAACTCAGGCATACAGGTAAACTAGAACACTTCTCCATTGGTTAATCAATGAAAACACGGCTTACTGCTGTCAAAACCTCGTTGAGGACATCAACAGAAACCCTCGGAGTTCGAGTTACAAGCTTCTCATGCGGAAGCTCAGAGCCACACGATACACTGTGTGCTTAAAGTTAAAAAAATGGGTGATGTTATTCGTGCACTTTGCCCTGTACATCCCATTCATTCCTTTACTTCATATCAGGAATGTCAGTTTTGTGCCCAGATTTGAGTTCCTTGAGCTGAACAAAGCAGTGCAACCGTCAAAGGTTGCAGCCGCTGGGAGTCTTTTTCCTCAGCGGTACCACGTAAGGGTTGGACGCGCGACGATCAATGCAATAACAGATGTGAATACTGAGGTCCAGAACCTCAATTTCCGCTCAAAGCGATTGGTGTTTTAAGTACACTCGATGTGAGGAAAACCTTCAAGCCTTCTAGGTGGATACATATCTTCTGAGAATAAAAAAAAATAAAAAAAAAGGTATTGAGGGACTATTTCAAAGACTGGAAGATCATCTGTGGCACACTGTCGGTCAGAAATGTATGAGTGTAGCAGCATAGGTAGCGCAAAGTTCCATTCCACAATATCTCGTGCGACGAGCTTTTGAGGTTGTAGGTACCGAAAGATTTGCGCCAAATCAGCTATGCTGAAGTTACAGCACAAGTCGCCCCATGAACTGTTGAATCGTAAATTACTAACTCTAATGGTGGTTTAGTCTAGCGCTTATATAAACTGAAGTTGTCATTGATTGTGATGATCGACTCAAAGATGAGCTTCTTTCATCAAGTCCAATGACAGGAAGCTTTGCACATAGTAACTCCATACTGGAGTGTCTCTTTACTGGAACTGGTTCTCACGAAGGTAGTCCCAGAGAAAGTTGTCCCTTCCTTTTCCTGAAAGTGTGAACACCGTAATTAGAGATCACCGCGAGGCTATACGAAAAAAGCCTCGTCCGAAAAAATGTGACGATTAGTCTAGATAGGTGCTTAGTTTGACAGACACTCAGGTGTTCATTCAGTACTCCGTTGCTACTGGGAGTCTGGCTCTCGCATCTCACATCACATCTCAACCACAGAAGAAATAATTTTCGTTAATGGGTTTTCAAGTTTTTTTTTGTTTTTGGTCCAGTATTCAATATTGGTTTCCTCATAATACTGATTTCCGATGACTATATTGGGAATATACGTATATATGACTGTATTGGAATATAACATGAAAATGAATAAAAACTTGTGCACATCTTAAATCCTTTTCTATTCTTTATTTTTCAGTTTCTTTAGTTTCCTAGTTTAATTTATTTAGGCAGTTTCTTTATCATTTTCCTCACTTACAACACAAGTGGCCTTGTGGTAGAATGTTCCGTCGGTCCGGAAACCCTGAGCCACAGTATTTCAAATATTTTTTTCTCTCCTGTAATAAACATTATCTTGCTATCTTTGACGGTAAAATGAGTTCATCGGATATTTGAGGAACGTGGTTTTTTTCGAGCAACGTGATGTCTTCAGGGAACATGTAAGCATCAGGGTCTTGTGGTTGTTTGTAGTAGGATTTGCGGTTGGTAGAATGATAGTGGACAATAGATCTCGTTTTTGTAACTGAAATTGCGGAAAATAGGTTTACTGTTGTCTGGTCTCACTAGCCGAGCTAGAGCAGAAGTCCATTAGTGGTCCGGCCCACGTTCGTACACCTCAAGGCTGAGATACAATACAGCGAGAATGCGATACGAGAGCGCGACGAGAGTCTCGCGGCAACTGACTACCGGATTTCGTAACATGTATTTGTATACGATGTCGTACAATGGTTGCGTCGATGTGAGGCGAGGAATATTCAGAAAATCGAAAATTTTTACATCAAAACACAGTATCAAACAACATTTGATACTGTATCTCATAAAGAACTTTACAAGTTGATTTAATTGATTTCCTCTCAATTCTTAATCAACATAATCTGCTCACTCTTAGAAAAACCATCAAGATTCCATCAAAATTCGGGACAATGTTTCCTAATCTCGCAGCAGTTGTGCACGAGTTCACAAAGGCTCATGACTGAACCCTCTGTTGTTCAACATGTATACTAGCTCCTTTTGCGGACATTACGGCGTATCATTCCTCGAAAAAAATTTTAATTGTTACCATCGGTGGAAAATCAAATATATTAAAGAAAAATTAAATACTTCTAGCAACTAAACAAGGCTCCTTATAAGAAAAAGGAGCAAAAACTTCTTACTAAGTGGGCCATTAATTTTTCTGGTTAAGAAAATTCCATGGTTAAAAAAAATATCCTATCTTGGACTTACGCTTAGCAAACCAAAAACTGTTTTGAACCGTCATTGACTAAAGTTTACAAAGCAACACCGATATAGTAGTTTATCTTTTGATGAAATGCAATAGTTTACCTTTTGTCCTAAGAAGTAAAGCCCTTACATCAAAATGTCAATTATGTCCATTCCGTTCCATGAAGCTCCTGCGCTAAATACGTTAAGGTTCAACTTTATCGATGCCTGAAAATGGCTTTCGATAAATCCTTCAATTTATTCACTGAAAAACTAAATGAATTTGCTTGCACACAAAGCATTGAACAGCTTGCGTTTGAAAGACCAAATTAAATGCCAGCCAGGACTTCTTGTTCTTGTGATCCTAGTGTTAAGCACTTTTGAATATAAACCTTGCCTTTAGAGATAAGGTTTTTTAGTTATGCTTACTTATAAGGTTTAGCAAGGTTCTTTTGTTTATATTAATCATTTTTTAAAGGGCACACGCTATACTGACTCTTACAAAATATACAAAATCTGAAATTTATTTAATTAAAATATATAATTTCTACGAAAGGAAATCCAAATAAAACACTTTTTAAATAAAAAACAAGAGCTCAATTTGTTTGAAAGCACAAGAATTGTGGTTTTTTTATGGAAAAGGATTACTTTCAAATGTAGGCTCAGTTTCCGTGCATATTTTAGATTATGAGCTGTTTTCCTAGGCGACCAATCCATGCCACTATTTCGATTGATGATGCGGTCATCGAATCGATCTGTGGCATATAGCACCATTTGAATGATCTCATTTTCAAAGAAATACGGCCCAGCTGTGCCACCATGCCACAATACGCAAAATATAACATGCAGTGTATGAATTGGCTTCTCCAGCTATTCTTGTCGATCTTCCCATCCCCAAACCAGAGAATTATGCTTGTTTACATACTCGCCAATATAGAAATGCGCTTCGTCCGAAATTGTGATTTTTGAGCAAAACCCCCTTCAATTTAAAGTTAAAGTTGATCACAGGCCCATGCAGCCGATTTTGCTGTAGTGTTAGGCGTTAAGTCATCTATTATAATAATAAAACTGAATTCCTGTGCAGATTCGTGTGTGAAAGAATCACATTAATGTTGCCAAGCCCAAAACAACCAGTGTGTCAAATATGATCCGTTTCTTGCAACACAGTGTAGTGTAAGAACGAAACTAGTGTACTACTTTTTACTTGATGGGACAATCTAAAACAATAATTTTTTGCAAAGTTATGAAAATTTGCTAGCAATAAAATACACTCTTCAGGCACAATTAACCGTCCGCTCGCACTTACAAGTGCAGAAGACTTGCAAATTTTCTTTGTTTGCATGGAGTATATCTTACGTAGTAGGCTTTGTTTTGTATCGAGTGAGTACTTGAAAGAAAAATAAACAGTTACACTCTCGAGTTGGCTGTCAAATTTATGTCACAATGGATTTAGTGAGGATTAGTCGTTGACTGACATCCCTTCAAACCGTAAAATAAATAAATTAATAATAATAAAAACTTTTATCTCTTTTGACGTAGTGCATAGAAGTTGTTTAATTTGTGTTTTTAAGGTTTTTTAGAGAGTTTGAGGATATGAAAATGCTACCAAATGTTGTTAAGGAAGTTAGGCCTGTGGCTTTAGGCAATGCTGGGTAAATTGAACGTCGTATTGCTCGAATGCTTGACGAATCTCGAATAATGGTATAGGAGACGATGTCGACGACATGACGATAGGTTTGAAGCGGGATTCGTTGCTTTTGTACTGAAACGACCACTTAGCAAAAACGTTAGCAAAATTTTGAGAAATCGAGTTTACATTGCTTCTGAAGTTCGTACACGTCTGTTTGTGGTTAGAAATGTTAGTTCAAATGAACGTACGATAAGAAGGAGAAAGACGGAACGTCAGCACACAACCCACAACCTCTCCCGCAGCACTGTAGATATTGAATTATTTATTATGATTTGATAATAGAACTCTTCCACAGTATTCAGTTTAGGGCGATTGGCGCAAAGCTGACGAAGTTGTAGGACTTTAAACCTCTGTTCTTTGACACGCAATAAGACCGGCTGTGTCTCGACGCTTACGTAGTGGGAACGGGATAAAGCTGAAAATGGAACTAGAGAGGGTAGAATTCGAAGAAGGCAAGAACAACAGAATACGCTTCACAGACTTGGAATTGATAATTTCTATATTACCAATTTAATTTAATTTATAATGATGGATAGTTCTGCATAAGTATAATAGGAAATAATTGCTGTTTTCTTAAACATAATTTTCCAAAAAATAATTTTTTCAAAGTGTCTGAACGCTCTAACTCAAAATCTATTCATCCGATTCTTTTCAACTTATTTTGAATCCTTTTCACTGATTTTGTTCATAAATCACGAAGAAACGACATCGATATATTATTTTTAATAACATTAATTTGTTTTATGATAGTTTTTATAATAGTAAACAAATAAGGGGATTTTCTACAATAATCTACAAACCAACAAAATCTTTTTGTTTTTTAGTCATCTGATGATCGAGTGATGAGTTATGCTGTGTCCCGCAAAACTACAATTATTTGAGATGCTTACGAAAATTGGCTGTCACTGCCTCAATAATCAGTTTTTTGGACCAAACATTTTTGAACCAAAGAAGTGGTCGGGTGAGAGTACTACAGTGCATACTATGCTAGGAGAACTCAAGACCGAATAAAATCTCAAGAAATTATTTTTCCTATCAAAGAAAAATGATTTATTATAGTAATCTTTAAATTACTAGTAAAGTAATCTTTTATTTATCAAAGATAATTTCAACAAAAAATTCATTTAATTTATGTAAATTTGACAGTTTAGGCAAACCATAAGAATTACAGGGTGTCAGGGACGGCTCGTCACTATTTGTAAAGAGTGGGCTCGTTTTGAGGAACACTCTTTGTCAGTAAGAGTACTCAGGTTAAGCATTCTATTCAACAGGAAGAACCAATGTGAAGAGCTATAGCTGCCTGGACATGAAAGGATGGCGTTAAGAAAAGAGTAGATATTCAATTCAAAATAATTAATTCATAAATGTTTATATGTAAGTCAATTTTATGATCTCTTAATTTCGCAAAATTTTTATTGATCAATAACGTTATCATAAAATTTTGTGTCGGGATTTTATTTAGTTGTTTTACCAGTTCATCATTGATAGTAATTAAAGAAAGTTTGCTCAAACGCATTTGACTCATAGAGTTTCTGGAGTAATTTTTGGTACTTTAAAGACCAGAAAAACTTCGCTAAATTGATGCTGAAGTAGCCGGTGAAAACACAGTCAAGCACGAGAGATTATAAATCTCAAAAACACTAGTTTTTAATTATTTTTGAAATAAATTTTCAAGTTTCAACGTTATCTATTCAAAAACCAATAAAACTGGGGCAGAGTAACAAACTGGAGCTTCATTATGAAGCATTTGTTTTTCAAACATTTTCGGATAATATAGAAAAAGACACTCTAGTAACTCCATTCGAAATTTGTTTTTATCCTCCTAGATTTCACGCGGTTTATTAGGATAAACAAATTTAATTTATTCACTAAATCTATAGTTTCAGCATGAAGATGCTTGAAATACAATGATTTTTCAAAAGCACCATCATGATCTAATTTTCTTTTCTTTGATGGCCCACTAAACATCATCGAAAATATTTTCAACGTTTGTATGATGGTTGGCGCATTAAACATCAACGAAAAAGTAAAATGTATACGGTCCGGTTTTTGCAGTGAAAAAGTATATAGAGTAGTGGCAATTAAAATTTTTCTTTCGTTTTTTAGTGTGGGAAAGCGTTAAAAACACGAAAATGTTCTGCCTTTGCGAAATCAGTTCGGAAGTCAGTGCCAGAATGGGGCTGCTGTATTAAAATGTGCCAAAACATTCAAGGATGGTCACGAAACTGTTGAGAATGAGCCCCATGATCGTCGACCGCGAACCAGCATCACACCAGGCAACTTTCGCTGCGTAGAACAACTCATTTTGGAGGACCGTAGGATTAATGTTCGAGACATTGTGGCTGAACTCGGCATCAATATTGGCAGTCTAGAGTCCATCATCCACGAACACCTTCGATATCAAAAAATAACGGCACGATGGGTTCCTAAACTGTTGAATTCCGAGCAAAAATTCACGCGGTTGGAAGTTTGTCGCCGCTTTCTGACGCGATACGAGGCGGAGGGGGACGGTTTTTTATTCTTCTCCAGGATAACTCGCGTCCTTATACTGCGCGTCTCACGCTCGATAAAATATCGTAATTGGGGTGGGAGGTACTGGAACACCCCTCCTACAGTCCTGATTTATCACCCTGCGACTACCACATGTTCGGACCACTGAAAGAAGCCCTCGGAGGTCAAAGATCCAACACCGACGACGAGGTACAGGAGTTCGTGCGCACATGGCTGTCGAGTTGCCCAAGGAATTCTTCGATATCGGTATCAAAAAGCCTCCGGAAAGGTCGGCAAAATGCGTAACTAGTGAGGGACAGTACCCAGAAGAAATTTTTTCGATAGCAAATAAACGTGTCACAGCATTTGTCTCGATCATATTTGAACCACCCTCGTAATAACTACGTCCGTTTGTTAGAGTATCAAAAAAGTAAAAAAACCGGATAAATGAGCAAAAAAGATTGCGGAACCAAATTAAGTCTATGAGCCAAACAATAGATAAACAATGCTTGTGGAGTAGTTTCTTTGACTTTTGCAAACCATTTAAGTCACCTAACATTACAGCTGCTCGATCGTACGTTTGGGTATCTAACTTTTTACTTATACTGATGCAAGTGAAATTATCCTTTAAAACTTGAAATAAATCGTGTGTAGTTTGTACTCCCGCCCGCGGGAACATTAAAAAATGCCATGATTCTATCCACAAATGCACCTTCCTTTGTAGGGTATTGCAAAATCACAGATAGTTGCGGAATATTCGAAACATCAGTGGTTTCATCGATTTGCCGTCGATTTCCAGAAGTATTGAAATTTTCACTTACTGAGCCGATACAATTAATGAAATCATTTTGGATAGTCTATGAAACTCCACTAAACACGGAAAATTTTTGCAAAAAGCTTTTAAAATCGTTGTAGTATTAAGGAATTAAATATGCTAGTTCCCGAACACTGCCCCGAAAATTAAAAAATGCTTTATTCAATGTTTCACTACCAGTGAACCAATCACATTTCGCGTACCAAGCACAATTAAAAAATCGCGAAGATTTAATTATTCTCCAGAATAATTAATTTTTTAATGTTCGGATATGTTCGTCATTTTACAATAAATAATTTATTGTCTAACGATAAGGAACCGCATTTGCTTTCAAAAAGGGCTACATCTTACTTATTTTTAGCTTTTACCTGGTTTTCCTGTTCCTCCAAGTTATACTTTAGTTATTCCACTTCACTGGCAATTGCGCGTTATTGAAAGATTAGCAATCTACGGAAAATTTCCGAAAATTTGAAAGATTCTGCCAATTCAATCATTAAAATATAAGATACATCAATCTTACAATGTTTATCGTCGTATGATTTTATATCCTCCATTGATTCCGACTGGGAGAAGAGACACAAATGTCTTCGGGACAATTTTCTTGAGATTTTCTGAGGTTGGGCTTGCCTATTAGAGCAAAGAAAAAAAACGTATGGAAGACAATAAAAGTTTCTAATTTTCTTTCGGACACAAAGCAAAACGTGAATGCTGAAGTCTCTGGCGCAATGGGCCAGCGAATATTTGCGCAACCTGGGATCGACCGGTAACTGGTTCCGCTCGGATGTATAAGGTTTCGTTTACACTTCGGACACTGCTTTGGCTAACGTAGACGACGGGCTCGCCCAGTGCCATAGTTTATGAATGAATGCGATTCAATGGAAAAGGTTTTGCTTTTATTTGTATGCAATTATGAACGAATGACGAGAAGTGTGACAAAATTAAATTTTTAATTGAAAGTTTAAGCTAAACGTTGAATTATTGTAATTTTCTTTTAAATTTTTCTAAATTTGAATTAAATATATTGACATTCGAATTTTTGATTTTTTCTTTAATAAGTTTAGATTTGATGAGCCGCCACTGCAGGGTGTAAAGTTAATTGTAGCTGTGAGTGTATACATTTTTTTATGAAGGAACTACTCAGCACTTTCACTTCCATTGGAAAACAATTTGTTTTAACAAAATCATTTTGTAAAAAAGAAATGGTCAAGATCCACGGTATCTGATATGTTATGAAAAATAAAATTTTTCACTAAACCAGCTACTTTGTTCTTATTACCAAAGGAGGATTTTGAAACATAACAAAGATAACTTTTATTTTTTAAGAGTTTGTTATTAGGCTTTTGGCTCCTTGCTTTCCTTTTTGCCTTTAACGTTGAAAAAAATAGGGCGAAAAGGCCAAGAAAATTATCGAATAAAATATTTCTGTTGAATTATTGAAGAAAAATCGTATAAACAATTATTACATAATTATAAATTTAGTTAGGAGGATAAATTTTGAAATGTTGGTTCGATTTTCACAGAATAATTCTGAAGAATCAAACTCGTCTTTTAAATCCCGGCCTACCCTACGGTTGACGCATTGGTTTTTAAATGCCTCAAGGGCGTACTTAGAACTGCGTTAAAGAAGTTTAGCATATTGATTTGAACAATTTGAAGAAACGTAGAAGCAATTCGAAGGTCCATCGGTTTCGCTCAAATTTCGTGACGGGCTTATAAATAAATTCGAAAATGGCTTCACGCCCGATGAACTGCAAATATTAACATAGTTGTTAAGTAGTTAGCATTCTTAGCACATAGCCAACAAGTAGAAGAATTCTAAATGTTAAGCAACCGCGAGTCAACTCGAAGCTGATTCTTTTTCTAATTTCTAATTTGAAGAACTGAAATTAGTATTCAAATCGAATGGAAAGGAAGATACCTTTTTAAAAACCAAAATCTAAGTCTTGGTCTACGAACTCAGCAACAATTTTAAACTTCAGGCTTTGATTTATTCATTTCATTATTCATTTGGATGGAATACACGCGATTTTCACAAATGCTACGATGAAAGCGAAAAGCTTAAGCGCACGTTTAGAATTAAATTAAAAATCGTTGGATTTACCCTTCCAGGGTTTATCTTCGGTGGATCCACTATAACGAGCTCGTATTTTTTACTATGTGTCCCTTTAAAGACGGCCAATTGAAATAATACCAACAAAGTTTGGTTTGTCAGCTATTCAAGAATATTTCCCTCATCGATTTGTTTTGGGAATTCAGTTTATATTATAGCTCAACATTTTTTAAATACTTAAAATTGAGCGGTCATTTTCTTTAAACCTTAAAATTCATTTCGAACCCACTTCAATATTGAAGCAGTCACCCCCGTAAGATATTTATATATTTTTTCGCTTTATTTATTTATTAGTACGCTTTGTTATTATTATTATTTTCGAGTTTGTTTTTAAGTAAAAGTTAAAAATTTACAATACAAAATTTTTCTTTATTGATAGTCTAGCAATAGTCAAAAAAATTATCCAACTAAGACTTTCATCACGATATGAGTTACAGGAGTGCAAAAGGACTCATGCCCCTTGTAATGGATTCTACTCCGTAATCGTCACGGCGACGAATGCAGGACGAGTTTGCCTCGCACTGACATCCGGACTTGAAGTCCTAGAGACGTGACAACGAGTTGTATCCTGATGGTCAACGACAAGGCCACTCGGAAGTTCACTACGGTGCGGCTGCCGGCGGACTAGCTCAGTGCGCCGAGGATTGCAGACGTGGTTCGGACCCGAGTGAACTTCCGCTCTGGTTGCATTATTGAACCAGCCACCGAAAAACCCGATTTTCCGAATGCGACGTTTCGAAAATTGCTTTACTGTACGTTATCCTTTTCTTATTCAATCAAATTCCAAAAAAGCACAACAATGATCGCGCATCCTTTAAGCGAAATCCGGCAGTGCCCCATTGATTTTTCTATTAAACGGAACAGAAAAACACAAAGTAACATTTAGATGGCAAGGAACTACGCATGAGGCCAGTAACGTATCGATATTTTATATAGAAAAACAAAGGAATTTACGAGGCAGGCATTTACTAGTTTTTCCTTTGATGGACAAAATACGATATCAATAGAAATCAATTTGACCAAGAGGACATTCTTGTCTTGTATTTTACCTGTATTTCGGAGGACTCATTCCTTTTTTGTTTTTCTTGAATGATCGCGATTATTATTCTGTTTATCATCCGTATGAATAAAAAGCGCGCGTTCAAGTACATTTCGCGATACATACATAAATATAAACTTATTTGTATATGGATAAATAAAATTTCTAAAATATATATGTATATATATAATATGCGTTAATAAAAAACTTATCTGCTGAATGGAACGAAATGAAAAAAATCTTTAGACTTAATTAAATAAGATCTTTTAAAATAAAAATGGTATAAAACTTAGACTTAATTAACAGTTAGGCTTATCTGTACGTAGTATACATAAAACTCTAGCAGCCCACTAATTCGATTTGTCGATACTTTTTCCTCAAATAAGATACGGGATCCTTGTAGATAACTGGGTCTAAACGTATATTGGAACGTAATCATGGCATATACCAAAAACAGCATCAAATGTGTTCAAATAGCTTTGTCGCTGTGTAAAATAATCAGAATCGTTCCATGGTGACCGTCCACCCTCACGATCCTTATAACCTTTACGTTGTGTCGTGCTTTAATAGGCGGTTCACGTGTGACATTTGACACGATGAGATTCATAAGGTTATCTTCACAGTTGGAGGATTGTTAAAAAGTTTTAAATAGCAGAAGCGACAGTCAGTGGGTGGCTCAACAGTTGTATTAGCGATGATAGAAACCTGCACCCGTTAACACTATTGAATCGTAGTTTGTTAATTTTGATGTGTAACCCCAAGCGTTTGTTTTTTTTTGAATTGTTCCAAAAATGTGCTCTTGCTGGATATCCCACTATCCGATCTCGAAAATGCCGCCACACCGTATATGCGAAATCCAATTCATCCCGTAGTTGCGCAACACTGCATCGACAATTATTAACCCTTTACGCTCGAGGCCGTTTTCGTGTGGACCAACTTGCAACTCGAGACGTTTCGTAGCGCTTGCTGGTTGGTCCGCACCGAAACGGCCTTGAGCGTAAATTGAATGTGTTGCGTGACCACGAGCGAAAATCGCATCGCGCTCACGCAACGCCGTCACACAGTATTGTATTTCGGTCTTTATTCCACAAATTTGTTTCCTCCTGTGTAGACCAACTCCGAGCATTTGCCTTGCAAGTATACGACGGTGGTTCAGTTGATATCCGTGTTTGACAACAGAAAGTGTTCCTGTGCTAAGTTTGTATTATCATCGTGTGCCACCATATATCAAACGACGATCAAATAAATTTCAGACTGATTGATAGGTTTGGATTTGGCAGCCATTCGAGTAAGACGTGGTTCGCGATTTTCGCTAGGATAAAAAAAGGAACATAACCGTTCGGTAATTCGCTTTTTATTTTCGGATGGAAAAAATGCGAGGGGCTACTTATGGGGACGCTTCGCCATCTATGCCAACACTTAGATACTAGTTGATGGACGCGGGCGAACATCCGTTTTGATGAGGAGCAACACGGACGCCGGCAGACGAGGTTGCCGAGGAAATCATTCAAAAAGTCTATGATTCTCACTGATCGACAAACGAAAGTGCGCGAAGTAGCAGAGGCCGTAGGCGTGTCGAACGGAATATCAATTAATATTTTACATGATAAGTTGGCGATGAAAAAATTGTCGGCCCGTAGGGTGCAACGATTGCTCAGGCTAGACAACAAGCGGATGCGGCTTTTGACTTCGAAGCAGTGTTTCCAGCAATTTAAGCGAGCACTGAAGGAATGTTTGCGTCACCGTTGATGAAACCTGAATTCATCATTTAAAATTAAAAACCGAGAAACAATCAAAACAATGAATTTCTCCCATTGAATTTGCTCAAAAGAAGGCGGAGCCGGTCCTATCGGCCGGAAATATGAATAAAAAATGGCAGCAACGTTGGGAGAAGTATATCTTTCTAAAAGTGTAAGTGTATATCTCTTTTGGAAAAATTGTGGCTTCATTTCTAACACAGGTACTTGTTGAACCGTCCTCGTAATACGCGGATTGATTTCATAGCCATAATCCATTACAAAAATGAAGTTTTCAGAGCTTGGTATTTCCTTTTTGTACGATTTAAAGATTTTGCACCTCGTAAAGATTTTTTAGTACGTTCCACATGGGAATTACAAACCTTACATACATATTTCGAAACCGCAGAAATAGATTTATAATACGACAGCCGAATGATGCGTATAATAGATCTTCCAAATCGATCATGAATAAACGATGAAAAATATGAACTTCAATGTTCTCTACAAACGTTTAGCTAACAGAACACGTGTAAAGTTTGGTTTATATTTCAAATTTGCATCTAAAGTCATCAAGAATACTTTTTTCATGTCGAGCACTACTACCCTTCTTTAACACTTGCATAACTGTGGAACCCCATGGGATCGAAGAAGGTTGAGTGACTTTTTTTCAGTGCAACTCGTGCATACTTTATTTCTTTTTGTACCGCTTGTTATGAGAAACCAAAGAATGCTTTGCTCAGCAATTGGTGAATAGGCTTTGCAATTTCATTACTAATTTGACGGCTAAGTCTTTCTGCTTGCCTCTTCATCAATAGCGATACTTCATCAATAGTTGCTGTGGTTGCTGTTCCTTTTGCTGATTTAAAACTTCGATCCATTTTATTTATAATTAATCTAAATCATCACCAGTAATCATTCCGCATGTCTTTGCGTTATTCATAATCAACATTGTTCGTTACTACTTTGCACTATTTTCAGCAAGGGGAAGGGGAAGCCGAAGCAAGTATCTTCATAACGGCCCCTATGTGTATTGAACGCCGATGGGGCAGTGCTCGGCAGGGCTCATCAGATTAAAGGCGAGGCGAGGCTATCTGAGCTGCTGGGGATCTATCTCCTTAGCAGTACGGTTTCAGCGCTAACCGATCCACGATCGGTGCAATAACAGAGGTGGAGAATGCGGTCCAGCGGTCAGAAGCCCACAATCACCAGTCAAGGAAAATAGTACTGCTCTTAACACTCGATGTGAGGAATGCCTTCAATTATTCTAAATGGATAGATATTCTCAGTGCTGTGGAATATTACAAGGTGTTAGAGTTAATAAGGCGGTGACCTTATTACCTGTAACGTAAAATGATTACACACGCTAAGTAACATATAAAACATTATAATTTAATATTTAATGTATTTTTACATCTTTACGAGGATAACTTGTTTAACATTCGTCTTTGTAATTTTGTTTTGTATGATATTTCATGAAACAATTGGTGAGATGGGCATACATCTTATGTATGCCCATCTGTAGCTTATCGGGACAAGTATCACAGTAGTATGTCTTTTGATGTCTTTTGCCATATCTAGTTCTTTGAGAGCAGACTTTGCAATCCTTCCTAACTCCTGTTAGCTTTCCATTTAGGCGGTCGTTTTCAGAGCTGGGGGTTTAAGTTGAGGATCGAGCACTTCTCTGATGAAAATCTCCAGTCAATTGTTGAACTAAGGTTTTGACATGCCTCACGTGACTAAGCGGCTGTTCTCCTCTCTCCTGTTTAGTCATTTTATTAAGTAAATATGAATTTATTGAGCTTATAACAAGCCTCCGAAAAAACAGTTTACGCCACCATTGCAATGATTTCAGTTCGTCCAGCACGTGACAACCCTCTTGTCTTTCCATGATAAAACGTATGTATTTCCCTTGCGGAATGTTACTGTCGATTTCCTGCCGAATTTTGGTTTTTTGATTTGGTTAGGCAAATACTTCCTATTTGTTATTATTGTGCCTGACAAGTCGCATTTCAGTTTCAATAAATCTTCAGCCAGGATAAAGCTGGTGTAGTACCAATCGGTGAACATGTGGTGTCCTTGACTACCAGGCACTTTCTACAGGAGCATTGTATAAACATTATATAAAGGTGCAGCGGTATTCTTGCAGATAACGGAAGGTCAGGCCTTATCAATTTCTCCTAGTAAGACTTCCATAATAAGACAGAATACCGCAAATATAACCAGTATTTGAGTCTGCGAATGTGTAGACTCTAATACCCCATTTCGTTGGTTTCTTCGGGTTATACGTGATAAAGGAAACCCGACCTTTGAATTTGATAGTGGACTCATCCACACAAATTTCTGCTCCCGGTGTAAAATATTTCAAAAGCTTGGAATTTATCTATTGAAGAAAGCAGCTTACTAGCTGCAAACGGGTTCTTGGACCTGCATCTGTTGTTGGGATTGTTTTTAGATGAAGCATCCAAAAAATCTGGCTGAATCGATCTCTGGTAAATTTGTTTGAATAAAAAGGTATGTAACTGACATCATTCCGTGACCAGTACTCTTGCAAATTCACGAGCGGCATTGTCCCCATATTTATTATAACGCCAATAAATGCCCACATTTCTTCGGTAGTCACGTTGTTCCAAGTTCCTCATATCGAGTACAGTGATAGTGTTGTATTTTCTAACTTTCTTCTTGCGTAATGCAGGTTGCTATTTGTTTCTTTAACTACTTCAATTACGAGTTCATCAGTAAAAAATAATTTAGAAAAATACAACGGTTCTTTCGTGTCTGCGAATATGAGCATTCCTGTAGAATTGTTGCCAGCTATAAACGGTATCCTCTGGGGTATATCTTCGGGTTCTGCACAGCTAACTGAATTCCGAACTGTCGGGTTGCGGGTCTTCTCCAGCATCACTGTAACTGTCACCTTCACTGTCTTTTATTCCAATTTTCACCCCTCTTATTTCATCATTATCATCATCACTGCTCGCGTTCTCTCGCCAAGCTCTCTGTGTATGGCTGTAATTTCCTCGTTTAGCAACTATAAATCAAACTCATTTTCACTGGAGCTTACTTTATCATAGCGTTCCATGGTAATGGGGATCGAAAATTTCAACTTTTCTAGTTCTATTGCCACGACTGTCAAGTTCGAACTGAGACCGAAGGTAGAGTTCGGTTCGTGGTTGCGTACTAATTTCAGATAAGAGAGTCTTATCTCAATTTGAAAAGATATCATTTCACAATTCATAAGATGATACAAGAAGAGCGTAGGGACCCGTGCCGAAAAGGCAAAACGTAAACAGTTACCGCCGCGCATCGAGTTAGTTCAGCAAACCATGTGGTGAGCGACAGTCACGTCTCGAGTTGCGGTATGAAATCGCGTGGTGAATGAGACTCACCCTTCTAGTGCAAAGGGTCTATTCGAAACTTTATTGTTTTTACTCTACCAGACCTCAACAACAGAATTACAATTCACGGTACTTGACTCGCCATCGAACATCCACTTCTCTTCTTTCACGAACACGCACACCTCCCCAAGAACCACTTTTTTGCAACGGGATCCCCCGCGTGTTGGTTGTGGTGCCTTTTTCTTTCGCCAGCTTGTCGCCCTGACGGCATTGTCACACTTGCGAAGTGAATTTTGGATAAACTTGGCAATTTCACCAAGATGACACACTTGAGAGGCGAATTACTATACCCTATAAAGCTTGGAAACTGTCTCCACGATTTCAGGGGATTCATTTATCAGAATTCAAAAAATTCAAATGGCATATTAATTTCGTGGCTATTGATTGAACTAGAATAATTTGAACACGGACCTGAATAGTTCATAGGCTTTTAAATAAAAATATTCAAATTTCATGACGTTTTTTGGTTATATGGAAATCCGGTCGGACTTCTTGCATTATACTAGTTTAATCGTTGGCGTTATTTGTGCTTATTTTACCAATATTTTACAAAATTAAAGACATTAGCCTAATCGTTTTTAAAGATATCGTGGAGACCAGTTGGAGAGACATCTTTTTAAATAAAACGGGTTTAACAATTCAAATATTGTTTAAAGTATGAACAATTTACTCACCATTCTTAGGCCATGCCAGGTCCATAGAGTACTCCTTCTCCTTTCTCTTCTTCTCTTTCTCAATTTGGAACATTTTTTAATTTAAATTAAGCATAATTCGGATAAAATTTGACTAAATTTACCTGAGATTTTGGCTCTACGAAAAAATCGTATATGAAGCTTTCAAATTCTTTTTTTGGGGACCAGAAAGACGTCACCAAAAGACTAGTTAAAATGTAATGAATTCGTATTTCAAGTTTCGAATTGACACTGTATAAACAATCCATGCTTTTATTATATTATAGTTGCAGCTTCGTTTGTGGTTCTGTGGTTTCTCTTCAGTACAAGCAGAATTGTTATTACTAGGCTGCTTACAGCCGGACGTTCTACTTTTGTCGAAAGACAAAACAATCACATATTCTAGGAATGCTTTATCACTTGCATGGTCAAGTGCATGGTCTTCGCAGTTATTTGCTTCTCGACAAGGTAAATTCTTATTCTTACCTACTCTAGGGTTGTTACAGTTTGATTACTGTTTTGATTACCTATTCTTTCTCATCAGTATTAGCTTGCGTGTTTAAATAATCAGTTAGATTTGATCTTCTTTTAATATTTCTTCATGGGAATATAAAAAATGGAGAGTCGGCGATTAGATTAGTTTGCAAGTGACGATACTGAATCTTATGCCTCAAACAAAGATGCTGATGACGAACCAGACATTGAATAACACTCCGGGAGTGCCGGCAGAAGTGAAAACTTAAGTATTAACGTTGTGCGTTTTGGATATTTTGGAATGGTTATGGAATAATTTTGCACGAACTGCTTTAATCAGAATATCAGAATAAAAGTACTATCTTTTATGTGGTAGAATACAATATTTATTTATTGCGCTATCGTACACAAACATGACAATTTATATTACATTAAAAAGTTTATCCCTCAGAAAAATCAACTTCCATCCATAATTTCGACGACTTTTTCACTATCATTTTTTTTCTTTTCTTTCTCTAAAAAACGGAGATTATTTATTATTATCTTATTTCATTTATTTTCATTCGAAATTATTTGTTTGGTAAACCTATACCGCACATGTGCTTATTGTAATGTTATGAAAATATAGGTTAATGCTATAAAGTATAAACATATTACAAATATTACATCTATAATGTGCAAGTACATACGTATCTATATTAATAATTTCGTCAAGCACTACGGTAGACTCGATCGAAACCTAATCTTGATAATAAAATTACATTAATTAATAAATGAAAATTAATTAAACCTAACCTAACCTCAATAATAAAATGAAATTATATTGATTAAAGAATGAAAATTAATTAAATTTTCATCTAGTATATTTATAAAGTACTTACTCATTTTCTTTCGCTATTTCTTCGTCACTTTTTTCATTAATAGATGCACTTTGTTCAATTTCCATATTTTAAACACTTTATATACACGAATTTCACGAATAAACAACAGTGTGGCCACTACACAGACGGTCGAGCCATCAGCTGTCACCATCCATGGATGCGCGTGGCACGCTGTCACATAAACACACACGAACATTCGCGCAAGCGCCCTGCGCCGCCTAAACGAAACAGCCAGCGCAGGCATACATTTTCTCCGCGCCGTAGAAAGAGTGGGGGATACTCCCTCTCCTACGCCACGCCAGCTGTCTACTCTCCATCCGTCTTACGAATTTTCGATCAGGTAACGTGTCCTGACGCGAGCTTAACATTTTTTACCCATTACAAAAAAGTGTACAACGCCGCTAAAGAAGTTTTCACTTCAACAGTGTGGCCACTACACAGACGGTCGAGCCATCAGCTGTCACCATCCATGGATGCGCGTGGCACGCTGTCACATAAACACACACGAACATTCGCGCAAGCGCCCTGCGCCGCCTAAACGAAACAGCCGGCGCAGGCATACATTTTCGCCGCGCTGTAGAAAGAGAGGGGGATACTCCCTCTCCTACGCCACGCCAGCTGTCTACTCTCCATCCGTCTTATGAAGTTTCGATCAGGTCACGTGTCCTGACGCGAGTTTAACATTTTTTACCCATTACAAAAAAAGTGTACAACGCCGCTAAAGAAGTTTTCACTTCAAAAGAAAGTGATGAGGAATATGACAAAAATGATTCGGACGTGAAATTGCTTTCAAAAAAGTGAGGGAATAGGCTGGTTTACAGTCAGATGTTCTACTTTTTTCGGAATTTCACGTATTCTAGGGATCTTTACCATTTGCACAGCCAAATGCATCGTCTTCGCGCTTATTTGCTTCTCGACAAGTTGAATTTTTTTTTCTTCCTACTCTAGTGTCTTACATTTTTTTTACTTAGTTTTTCTAATAAGGCCAACATCTTTTGTTACCTCGCAAGGCAATTTTTAATGTTTCATCTAACCATTTGAAATAATTGTAATGGATGCGACAAACTTGCAAGGATTTCGTGAATATAAGGATGAATGGGTGAATGCTTATGTCGCCACACTGCTTGCGTTTTATGGATTTTTATTACTGGCCGTCAACTATCCGTCGAATGGGGTTACCGAAAATTATGGGGCAATAAGCATGGAAGCCAATTTTCGCCATTATCATGTCTCTGCTTCACTTCAAAAAGATCCACAGTTCTCACCGCTTTAATGATAGAGAGCGCAGAACTCGTAAATGAAACAAACTTACCCCGATTAGGATAAATTTTGACTAATGGGATCACGGGTTGACAGTTATTTATATTCCAGGTGGTTTCATTACAGTAGATGATACCCTTTTGCCTTTTCGTGGAAGATCAATCTTCGAGCAATACCTCCCACGGAAACCAGCAAAGTATGGGATAAAGTTAGAGGTTGCGGTTGATACAGAATTGTATTGTGCATACCATATCCAGGTTTACATCGGTTGCTATCGCAACTGCGCTCTAGAAGTAAAGGAAGGAAAAAGTTGTATTGGAAATGACTGAAGATATTTTGTTTTTTATTTTTCGTACCATCCTACTTTTTTCATAAATTTTTTATTTAGGTTTGAATGGAAGAAATGTAACAACCTTCCCGATTCACATCATCTTGATATGGAATTAAAAAAAAAATTCGAGGAAGTGGAAAAGATGTACCACCGATTTTAGTAGATATCAAAAGGAAGCGAGTTCACTATATCGAGTTTCTATTTGATCATAGCCTTCGGGTCTGCATGCTCTCGTACATACGGAAAAATATGCGTTTTGTTACGTTATTTTGTAACTACTATGCCACCGTGAATATTGATACAACAGGCGACGAACAAAAACCCGAAACAATAAAATTTTATAATCAAGCTTTTGCTTGATTTGCCACCTTTTGGTGGTGTCGATGTTTTAGACCACTTCTTGTAAACAAAAAGTAAATCGTTGACCTGTTGCTCTTTTTGGCAATAAGCTCGATGTTTCTACCTCTAACGCATTCGTCGTTTTTGTAAAAGTTAATTCCGAGTGAAAATCCACACAAAAAAATGTAGATGCCGATTATGTTTGATTTGAATGAGGTTTATCGTTATGCTTTCCTTATATTCACGAACGCAAAAATATGCGACGAGGTGTACATGCTTTTTCTGTTCTCCGTAGTGTCCGAAATGAACCACAAGAATCAACCCTATCAATATCGCTTTCAACTTAATTTAAATGGACACATGCAAAAATTACCAAAATAAGAGTCCACAACATCGTTTTTTTAATAAAATAAAATTTATATTGTAAATAAACTTTCATTCTTTCCACTTCCATTCAATGTATTTTTTTTGGAACTAATGTTGGTTTTCTATCTTATCTTATCTTCTACCTTAAAAAAATAATTTACTCCACGTACAACTAAATGTTTCTCATGTTAACATACAAATGTATGTTTTAAGTCTAATTTCTATCTTCTTATATACTAGAGAGATATGATTGTTCACACATTTCAGGAACCTTATTGGGTTACTGCAATAAAGACATCTCAAATAAAATTCAGAAAGGTTGTTTTATTGCTTTATTGCATTTTATCCCTTTCTGAATCTTACATTATAATTAACTTACAAAGTATTTGAAATATTTTGAATTAATCATTTGGGTTTTGGCAAAACATCATATAAACATCACAAAAAAGATTCGGAAAATGTTATTTTATTGTTTTGTTGTATTTTGTTCTTTTCCGAATCCTATGCTATGGATGCCATATGTGTTAAGGATAGGAATTATCCTTAACTCGCGCCGCTCAGATGAAGCAATGCGTGCATCATTACCACGGTGTACATAAGCATGCGTTTCGCAGCCAATTTTTTTGTTTGTTTATGTTTTGTTTACTCCTTGAAATTCTTCGTTGAAAATGATTACAATTATAAAACTTGCAAGTTCAACAATTTTGGCACCATCGCGTAGATGTTTCGGAGCGAAACTCTTGGTCAAAAAATTCAGCGGTTCTTTCGAGTTCTGCGTCTGTACTTCTAAACCATAGCGTAACAACAAACAGCGCTAACACTCCGAACAAACGACCGATCTAACGGTATTCAAAAAAATTCTGGAGAATTGCATTGGTGTTCGTAAAAATGTTTATTTTTCTCTATTTTGTCTATCTGTTTACATTGTGCTTGTAAACAAAACGAGCAAAAAATAACAATTTTTACTAACACTCATACAATTCTGCAAAATCCGTTAGATTGGTCGATGGTCGGAGTGTTACCGCTGATTGTTGTTACGCTATGCCTAAACATCGTGTCAGCAGGACTTCTATTGGTAAGTCTTCGAAGTATGTGAACTGCTGGGATGAAAGGTGGCAACAAAGCCAGTGCCATTGGCTTTGTTCACTCTTAGGTTTAGCTTGTCGCAATTTGCACTTGCTTCCTTTTCTAGCACTCATTGCGAAAAACGAACAGCTGATGAACAAACTGATGTTTGCAATCGAACTGATTTATAGCAACTGATCACTCTTAGCTATGTAGATGTAAAACTACCTGTTTAATCTCTTTAGCTTCTAAATGCATCACTCTCTCGCTCTCTGTTACTTGCGATGAAAGTATATGCATACGTGTGCATTGCATTGTTTCAGACAATAATTAGAACGGTCATAATGTAGTTGTAACCCATTTAGTTGCGTAGTTAATAAAGCTAGCCATGTAACGGCTGTGACTTTTACAACGACTTCGAATATTTTAGAATCATTTTTTGCACAGGTTAGGAAATAAATTCTTGAAAAAAATTTATAAAAATAAAATATAAAAAATATTAATTAGTTGAAAATAATAATTTAATTAAAAAAAAAATTAATTTTGCAAAAATTATACTAAAAAAGAACATTCGATTTTTTCAACATAACACACGGAGTGACTGCCTTAAGGCATAAAAAGTTAGAAAATCTAGGTTGAATAATAGTCCTTTGAGCCGACGTTTGTAGCCATAAAGATTAGATTCCTTATCAAAAATGAAAAAAAAAACAAATTTATTTATTATTTAATTTACAAAACAGGTACAAAAGTCAAAAATTGGATATTTGAACAAAAATCCTTATTGCGAACCAAAAAAATATATTTTATTAATATTTCATAGCTAAGAAAAAAAAAAAAAAACAAAATAATTTCTTACTCTGCATCTTAAACGTATATGCTATCATCACAAGTGGCCTTCTTACAAAAAGAGCAGCAGTATACTGTTTTTTATTGCTGCAATACACAAGCTACATACTTCCCTTTTTTGATTTTGGACCTTGGTACGCCGTTCGTCATGTCGAGTGGGCTTCCAAGTAAATCATTGATTAGCTCCTTTATAGAAACATGTAAAGCAGGAACAAGCAAACGTTTCTTTAGATATGCTTTAATGAGTTCCAAGGCAAGCTGCTGATTAATATCTATCCTAGCCATGCCTCTTTCTGTTAAGTTAAAACTTTAAATTAAGTTGCCCAAAATACAAGATGCAAAACAACAACCCTAACCAATACATGGATGATTCTCGAAGGGGAAAAAGCCATTATGTAAGTGCATTGAGAGTATTGAGTACGACAATGCAAGTGCAATTTATTTATCACGAGAACTCGAGAATAATCTGCGTAGAAGGTATGAGAAGATTCCGGATTGGTTAGATCAAGTATATAAGCGACTAAGCAAGCGCCGAGGGAGAAGTATTGTTGGTTAAGTGAAAAGCGACAGTACGCGTTGAGAGTGGTGCGAGAATCAAATAGTGTTAAAAGTAAAATTGGACGCGAATCAAGAACGTTGAGAGTGATTTTCAAAAAGTGATAATTGACTAACGAGTTGAATTGGCAGTGAATTCAGTGAAGTGATAATTTAATTGAGTGAAGTGTTTGTGAAGTTTATTAGAGCGACTCAATAAAATGAACAAGCAAATTTTAATTAAGTTGTGCACTTTCAATTGCAAGAAAATTAGAGCTTAAAAACAAAAAAGGCCTCGCACGTGGAAAAGCGCAACATTGTTTGAGCATTATCTTCCCTCCGTCAAGCATTGCGTAGAAGAGTCTAAGTTACGATCTTTCCGTATTGATGAAAAAAATTGTCACTTTTCTTGTTAAAGGTGTTAGCGCCGTTTTCCGTTGTCTTGCATGCACTTGAACTTCGCAGAACAACATTTTCCTTTTTTGTGAGGAACGGAAACGAATGTCAAGCCATTTTTTAGAACAAAAGTAACGCTCCTTACTCCTTACTCCTTGCTGAAGCTTGGTGGGATGTCTGGCGTGCATCGTTTCACAGTGTTCCAGCTAGTGTTAAGTTTTCCATAATAATGACTTGTGTTAATCGATTCTCACAGGTGCCGTTACTCTTCCTATTAAATAAAGCTTCTCTCAAGTTCATGCTGTAATACTGCGCTGTCTTATCCAGGGAATCTGGGCCTTTGGCTCTGGGCGTATGGCTCACAATGAATAATCTAGCCATTCTGCACATGATTGAAACTTATAATCTTTATGCCAAACTTCATCCGCCTTTTGCTTATATATGTACAGTCCACCGTTATATCTACCCTTGAACCATCTATGGTGTCATTACTACTCAATACTAACTTTGGCAATTTTGGAGGAACATATCCCACACGTAAAATCATTGTTTTCATGAATAAGTTCAGATGAAATTACGTGAAAACAATCCAAATCAAAATATCACGCATTGTCCTTTTGAAGCTCATAAGTGTTTGCATCCTGTTGATTCAAACCTGTTTTCCGTGGCCTTTGAAGTGCTGGAATTCGCTTCGCTCGTTGAATTTCTAGATACTGGTGGGTTATAGGTAGTAAAACTGTCCTTTGCCAATTGTTCCGAAACCGTTGCCGGATGTATCGTAATAAGCCTCAAAAGAGAACAAACACCGTTGGCTTGGCTTTTATTAAGAAAACGGTCCCTCGATGACTTGCAAAACTATCTTTTAGCAGACATCTTTTTCTGATATTTGACCACTGTTGCGTTCTCTCCGGTAATGACATGATTTTCTGAAGCTATATAGTGCGCTACTCTTGACCTTACACCGTTCGTGTTTCACCGCTTCGCAGTCTTTGCTTCCCTAAAGTGCTTTTTAAAATGTGTCTTCAAACTCCTCTTTGTGTGTCCAATATATCCTTGTTACAATGAGGGCATGTGATTTTATAAAAGTTGTTGTCTTAAGTTGGTTGTCTATACTGTTAAAAGCCACTTCTAAACCATGTTTCTTTACTTTGTTTTTCAACAAGAAGTAAATCCAGTTAAAGCTGAGTGGTATGCTTTTACTAAGCGGCTCCTGATCTGTAAGGTTCGCGAGTTTTGCCCGTTGTAGCAACCTTCTCCGTTTGAGATTATTTGACTGGGGTATCTCGTTATTGTTGCGGTTTCGTTCTACTACCTGGCCGGCGAGATGACGTGTTTTAACATCCAGTAAAACATGTAATTAAAGGATGCAACATTTTGCTGATAGAAATGGTTTGAGGTGTTGGGAAAAACTGTTCTGTTAACCGTTAGTTTCTTCCCCTAGTTCTAAAGTTAGCTATGTTCTTTTCAACGGAATATTCAAAAACGGTAGTCTTCAAAACTTCAAAAACGGTGGTCAATCTTTGTAATGACTTGTAATGTACGTTTTCGCTAATGAAAGCGGAGAGAAGGCTACCCAAGGGTGAACCTTTTAATTGTTTAAAGAATCCTCTCTTACTGGTGAAGTAGTTCTCTTCCATTTAAAGTTTTGAGAGTCTGATGCACTGTATTACTTTTTAATTCCATTGTGATTTTTTCTTTTATTGGTGTAGGCATTCTTCCATAATGTGAATAGCTTCCTTAACCGGGATGACAGGAAATAAAATGAAATTAATGATTCGGCCTCGTGATTTTTTCCGAAGTTTATAGACTCTGAGTACATTCTTTGGTATTTTTCACTGTTTGGGTCTCGAATTGTTGTTGGTGACATTGATGCTGAAACGATTTACCTCATCTCATTTCCTGGCTTGTGTATGTTGAGTCGTCGCTTAATTCTCGGGAGTAGTGGGTTGAATAACTTTAGTTTGGTCTCCCTAATGACTGATTTTCACTATTTCATAATGTTATCCACTCGTTTGAAGAAATTCAAAAGGGGTTCTTTCCTAAGTTTTCTATATGGTCCTTCTTTGATTTTATCGCTTATGTTATTGTGGGAGTCTTCTGTATTCAAAATGATGTATGCATTTCCTTTGTCCGCTTTGTAATTATAGACAGTTCAAAAAAAATGCTTCCTATTAATTCAAACCGAGTTTTGTTTCAGTTCACTTTCTTCTCGCGTATTTCTATTCTTCCGGTTCTCCGGAGTTCGTTCTCTTCGAAAGAGTCTTCGTTCATCATCCATATTTTTGATGTGGATCCTTGAACATAATCAGCTTGCCTTTTTTTGCGTCAACCCTCGTCCCCCACTTTTTATAGTTTGCAGTTAACGAGTCCAGGTACCTTTAGAGTCTCTTTCGCGCAAAGTGGTGATTGTGCTCAGATGAGATTGTGCTCAGATGAGATTGTGCTCACACCAATAAGTCGTCAGCGAAGAGATTCTCTTCGACTCCAGGTTTAAATTCATCTTTGACACCGGGAACATCAGACGTTAATATATTATAAAAAAGGGGCCTAGCATACACCGCTGAGGGACGCCTGAATCGATACAACATGGTTCGGAACTAGCTCCACCAGACACCGCAAAGGCAGTACGTCCGTTCATGAAACTGCCTATGTTTTGACTGTCGATCCACACCGAATCAAAGGAATTTCTTCTCAATTTCCGAATTTCTACATTAACGAGGCACACCTTTCTGGCTTGCCAATTTCTTTTTTTACTGGATTGAAAAACAGCCAACGCGTCTGCCATTGAGGGAGCTCTTTTGATGCCAAACTGTCTTTCCGCTACAGCTCCAGCTTCTTCAGAACACTGTGTGATGCCTTGAAGGATTACTCTTTCCAGTGACTTCACTACGTTGGACAGAAGAGATGTTGGACGAGTATCGACGACGTCAATACTGTTGGACTCTTTCGTTATGCGAATATTTTGGCACATTTCCACTGCTGAGGGAAGTAGCACATGTTTATGCAATTGTTCTGAAGGATTGCGAGAAGAACCTAATAAGTATTGGGAAGTTTATAAAAAAAATTTTTAATTCCATCAGCCCCAGCCGGTGTTTTGGAATTTCGCTCGAGTGCGAGCATCCTGAGTGTCTCAGAGTTCACAAACAGGGCACTGCCAATAGGAGTGTCAGGTGGATTCGAATCGGAAAATCTCGACAAGCACAGGTTCTTGTGGTCCCTGTCAAACGTTGATATAGTTCCTTTAACCTACGGATTGAACGCACAGTCCTCACTTGCCTTCTCCCCTTGAAGAACTTTCGCAAAATGATTTGCGATGGAGTCAGTAACGGCCTTGTCATCCATGAACGTGGAACCGTTATAAGTAAGAACCCCTTGCAGCTGCTTACGGCCAGTTCTGTTTATTTGGGAAAACATCCAGGCAGTGATGTTTGCTAGGGTCTGTTCGAATCTTTGTGGGCATAATCAAATGTTCATCTCGTGATCATTCTGCTAAGGGAGACCATAAGATAGTAAACCCTCCGGTACTCCCAGTTAACTACATTCAAGTTGCGGTGGTATATTCTTGAGAGTAGTTTTCTTAGGGTACTAGGTCTGCGATGAAGCTCCAAAATAACCTGTGGTAAATCTCTATAAAGATAATCTCTGGAAGAGTTTTTTATGGAGATCTTGGGGATGACCGTATTAAAAGTTGAATTTTAGCAAGCGATTCCCTTTTCAATTTCGGCGGTTGGGAGATTTTTCGATCTGCTGATTGAAATATCGTCAAATTTCCCACTCATGTGAGCATTAACTGCTACCCAATTGTTACGCTTGTATGGGATAAAGAAATGAGGGTACCAAAAGATGGTCAGAATCGGCGTCGATGACTCCACATTCAAAGTTCCTCCAGCTGTGGGAGATATTTACAAGGTTGGCAGACACAATGAAAAAATCAGTGGTTAACGAGCTTCTTCGAAAGGTGGACTCGTTTGGCGCAATCAAAATGAGATCCATATTTCCTCGCACCCAGTTGAACAGAGCAGTTCCATATCCATTAGATAGGGGATTACTCCAGGAAGGAAGTCTTGCGTTGAAATCACTCCCTATCGCAAAGTAATCAAACTTTTCACACAAAGCGCATACTGTTTCCAAGTCTTCAGAGAGATCCCTTCCCGAATATCCGTGGTTATCGTATATTCTATCAAATGCAAAGGTATACCCTCCCAGAACTGAGCCCAATATCATGACGTCTGCACCCTTCAGACTTGGAAGACAGTGGTTTTTGTATTTTGAGATGCTCCTTGAAAGCCATAGTTACTCCAGGGATTCCATCTGGGTCGTCAACCCTCATTACTTAATATTTCCCCAAGTGAACTTTGTTTCTGAAATTAACAAGAAATCTGGACTATGCATGTCCAAGTATTCTTGGACATAATTCCTTTTGAAACGTGGATCTTGCGAGCGAATGTTAACGATAGAGAGCTTAATGAAGCTTATCGCGACAAGGGATTTTGAAGGCGAAGTCCAAGTACGCCGCCTTTTTCTCACTCAGATAAGTGAGTTTTTTGTATAGTGGAATGAATGAATCCACTTTGTAGATGAGAGTGAACAAGTCACACTCGAAGAATTGATTGCAGTCGTTATTCATTTCAGAATTTCTGTCTTTTTGCTACTGTTGACTATTATTCGCTTTAGCTTGCCGTACAGGCAGTTGGTTTGGCTGTACCCCTTGCTATGCCAGCGAATGAGACATCATTTAGAATGGTATTTTTCATGGAAGCAGTGACAAAATCCTTGCGTTCCTCCTTTTTCTTTAGATTATGTCTCCTCTCCTTAGACTCCTTGGCCTTAGGACAGCCTCTGAAGCTCGCGGGATGGCCTTTATTGTTGCAATTTACGCAGAAAACTGCATCTTTTCCCTCTTCCTTTTCAATCGGATAGTCTTTGGACTGAAGGTGTTTGTCGCAATTGACGCAACAAGGTTCCATACTGTAATTTGAAGCTTCATGACCAAATCGTTGGCAATTGAAACACTGCGAGGTGTTTGATTTAGCCAAGCGCTCCCATTCTTCCTTTTTGGCGTAGGAGCGTTTTTAAACTAATAACCTTTTAGACGTCAAAGTCTGGCTTAAATTGAATATGGAAGAACGAAAGAGTTTTCTTTTCCTTCTTTGACGCCACTGTTGAGAACATTTTTGCTCCCAAAACATCCTCCCCTAGGATGGCTTAGAGTTCTTCCTTGACGTCATAATCTTCGTAGGAGGAGTGCACACCCTTTAGGAACAGGATCAGCTTTTTGTTGGAAGTGTATAGGTGTAGCATGCCTCCTTGCCCCTTTTTAAAATATCAAAAGGCTTTTATGGTCTTCTATTGTTTTTGGGTGTAACGAAGTTCGTGTTGAACAACGAAGCAACTATAGTTCACGAAAAAAAAATCAGTTCGTATTTCACGCGTTATAAAGGTATACAACAACGAAGCAAATCTCTCTAAATTAATACTTCATCTCCTTTCCTTTCGCCTCCTAAACGGGCTCTAGTCAGCTGACTCGGATTTTCTGTCATTCTTTCGTTAAATTTAACGAAACAACATAGATCTATAGGATATAGAGGTATAAGATATCAGTGCATGTGAGTGCTCAAAGTTTTAAACTTATCATTTAACTTATCAGCTATTCAAATACTCGGCTCTATTCGCGCCTGAAGAAGAATAATATGCAACATGATATTTGAAATTCTATCGAAATCTTAATTTTTACCAAAGAGATTAGAAAAACATCTACAAAATATTCACAATGTAAAATCCAATCATAGGTAAAAATATGGACTCTGCATCCATAAATAACTAAGCACAGCTGAAAAATTACTTTTACATGTTTTGATGAAGAGTATCAATAAGTATCCGTGTTTGAACACAGAAGGCATTCCTGAGGGAAGTTGGTACTATCATCGAAACGAATTTCTGACTGATTGATGGGTAAGTTTGAATTTGGCAGCCATTCAAGTATGTTTTTCGTCATTTTTGCTAATATGGAAAAAGAGCAGTATCGTTCAGTGATGCTTGTTGGATACTGTTGGATGCAAAGTTGGATGCTGTTTATGAGGACTCTTCGCCATCTGTGACCACAGTTAGAATTTGGTTCATTAAATTTAAACGTTGGCCAACATCCATTTCTGATCAGGAGCGACTAGGACGCCCGATATACGTGATTACAGATGAAATCATTCAAAAAGTCTATAAAAATATTCCCGCTGATCGAGGAAAAAGAGTGCGCAAGGTAGCAGAGGACGTAGGTGTGATAGTTGGAATGTCAACTTATATTTTACATGATGAGTTGGCGATTAAAAAATTGTCGGCTCGATGGGTGCCGCGATTGTTTGCGGTGGAAAACAAGCGAATGTTAACTTCGAAACAGTGCTTGGAGCAATTTAAGTGATATCTGAGGGAGTTTTTGCGTCAAGTTTTTGCCGTTAATGAAACCAGGATTCATCATTACGCATCAAAAACTAAGCACCAATCGAAACAATCGATTTCCCCCGGTGAATCTGCTCCAAAAAAGGTGAAGACGTTCCCATTGACCGGAAAGGTCATGGAATAAATTAAATTCGAAGTCGAGCATGTGTCATAATTCATAGAATGGGCGGCGAATAATTCTTCTGGAAATGATGTTCGTGTGGAATACCCATTCCCGTTGACCGTTAAGCGACGATTTGCAGCAGCAATTTTAGAAACTTATTTGGTAGATCAATTTATCCATTCTCACTTGTAGGCTGTAAGTGACTTATACCATTGCTATCCAGCTTGAGCTCTTCTTTTCAATATAATTAGACTTTTGAGCTATTCGACAAAATTGATCTAAACTTCCGCACCTCTGAGTCTTCACTGAGTCACTTACAGCTTATACGTGAGAATGTATAAATTGATCTATCAAATAAGTTTTTAGAATTAATAAGCTCACCAAAACTTAATTTGGAAAAACACGACAAGTTCAAGCTGAGAATAACAATAGCAATTAAAACAACCAGACGACATCCATCTTGCTGGTAGTGCCAATTGATGCGTCCCAGCCTGTGAGTTGGCACCTGACAAGAAGTGGCAGGGGACGCTTGATGACGCTTCTCCTTGTATGCCGAACGTCAAACATTGGTTGAACGAATTTTAGCGTAGTCGCACGCTGGTTTTTAATGAGCCACACGCAGGTACCCTGAAAACAGCAACCACGAAGTATAACGTGACGAAAATCTACTATCTCGTTTTGGCAGACCACCGATTTTAGGTGCACAACATAGGAATGATAGTAGGCATCTCAAAAGACATCGCGGTGCATATCCTATATGAAATTTTGAGTATGAAAAAGATGTCGGCAAGACGGGTGCCACGTTTGAACACTCCGGATAACAAGCGCAACCGTGTGACAACCTCAGAGTAATTCTGGCGCTGTTTCAGCGCAATCCCAAGGAGTTACAAAACAAAGATCCACTGGTACACACCACAGACCAAGGAACAGTCAAACACCTGGTTCTTTACCCGGTGAACCTGCTTCGAAGAAGGCGAAGGCAGCCCCATCGGCCGGAAAGACGATGAACACCGTTTTCTGGCGTTCACAAGGTGTGGTTTACATTGACCACCTAGAGCAAGGCAAAATGGTCACAAGACAGTACTATTTCGAATTATTAGGTGGATTCGAGGCCGAATTGAAAAAAAACGGCTCCATTCGGCGAAGAAAACAGTACTCTTCCACCACGGCAATACACCGGCTCACATCTCCGCACTCACTAAGGCTAAATTGATCAAATCAGGCTACGAAGTGTTGCTCCATTCCCTGTATTCTCCAGATTTGGTCTCGTGTGACTTCTTTTTTTTTCCCAACTTAAAAAAAGTCACTCGCCTTTGCAGACGTCGAGGAAACTTTTTTTTCAGACTGGTTAAACAAGTTGGAGGATTACTGGGTTAAGCGTATCGAACAAAAAGGGGATCATATGGAAAATTAAAGTGTATTTTTTCCAAAATTTTTAAGTTTTTCCATTTGTAGGCTTAGTACTTATCGGACCGTCCTCGTAATGTCAGAAAGCCACCCATCGCAGTTCCTTCATTCAGAAAACTCCTTTAATTTTCACGGTATCTTAATGCATGGGTTGTTTGTATAACTTTCTTCGTGATTCCCTACCGGAGCGTGAGGACTTTTTAAAAATTTTTGTTTGAATGGAAAATAAAGGCGCACAAATCGTCCAATCTGTACTAGAGCCCAATCTTGTTAAGTCTTTTGCTCTTTTCATATACTTTCGATGTTCTAGAGTAATGTAAACATCGTAACAAGCGCAACAAAGAAGTGGGAGAGCTGCTGATAATATACTCGTACAAGTAAGAAGTAGTAAGTTCATACTCAAACTGTTTAGCAACAAATCTTGTATGTTACTACATCTTTTTCAGATATGCATTGCATATCAATTTCCTTCATTTTAATAATGATATTTAAACGATTTCCTCGTTCTTCGTTTATAAATTCAAATACGAACTCACCAACCTCAGAAGTTAGAAATTGTCTCGGTAGCAAAGTACTCAATAGACAATAAGCATCCCATGTTCCCCAAACAATGGTCTCACTAATGGAAACTAACTAGAAGCAATAGCATTCCCTGTAAGGATTGTACGAGTCCCAGACACAAATCATTCTGCCGAAACAATAAGCTTCGAATGCTTCAACTGGTTTGGCATTTGAAGTCTTTCGTGCGTGAGCTTCATATCATATTGTTCCAAAATATGTTTGGGCATGCATGCTGCGAACTTGATAGTGCCTTCATATAAATAGTTATCGGGTTGATATGGTCGAGGAAATTAACTATTTATGAATCTGGACAAGGGCCATAATTGACTCAATAAGTATTTCATGTAAAACATAATGATTTCCAGAATGCTATTCAATACGAGCTAATTAAGTATTCTAATTCCATACACGACAAACTCAGCCCACGTGCATTAACTTCCGATCAGTAATTTAAAGTAACAGTCACGTTCTTAAGATTTCCTCTTGGAACTGATGTATACATACATTACATACATGCTCGAATGTAGGACAAAATTGTGAGTGCAAATCACCGACATGTTAGATTCACTCAAATTTGCAGTGGTTCCTAAATATTTCTGAATAATGTTCACAAATTACAAATTTCTTGAAAAATTTTCTGGGCTTCTAGCAATGTGTGCTTGCATGAAGAGAAGAAGAATAGAGGGAGGTACAACAAGTGAGAAAGAAAGCAAAAAAGCAGTGTAAAAGAAAGCAACCAATCAATAGTGTAATTCAATTGGTGGAATATGGACAAACTGCACGAATTAATGATATTATCAGTAAGCGTGGATACTATGGAAAAATAAAAATCAGATTTAAATTATTCTAGACAGTATTCCTTAAATTTGCTCAGCGTTTACCATTATTTATATCAGACCAGGAAGAAGACGTATAAATTTGAATCGAGGTTCACCATGGACTTTTAATACTTACAAGAAAAATAACTCGTCCTGGCCTTCTAAGCTTTCGACATTGAAATTTTTTCTTTAAGTATCATCAAATCTGCATGCAGTTCATCTATGCTCCGCCGGAGAGCTAGACACGGTAATACTCCGGTGTACGGTCAAGTGTGCTAGTGGCCGACCAACGAAGGGAGTGCCACAAACTCGAGTGAGAAGCCCAACGTGTGCAAAGGCAGGAAGTGAAAAAAAGACATGGATAACGACCCATGGGACCCGTTTTGCTTTGCGCAGCTTTGCGGAAAGATGGTGCCCGACAGGAGCACTGTCCAGGTAAAACCATGGTGAACCTCGGAGTTTTTTTGAAGTTCCAACCACTGAGTTGGTGGTGCGATTCGGTTGAGAGGAGCCTCCGATAACCGTCGGTCTGGCCCTGAGCACCTTTTCCCATAGGGGCTGATGACAACCCTCGCATAACTTCACAAACGAGCGGAGATAGTGGCTCCACCCAAAAGTAAGATATCCAACAAATTTTACGAGTAATAAAAGATGACAAAGGAGCAAAAACATTCGAAAACGGAAGGACGAAAACTTAAAAATCTGGTACAACCAGAGATTCTTACTGCACTCGGGCACAGCCAGAAAACCAAGCGCACGCTGGAGCCACAATCAAAAGAAGAGCAAAGACTTTTGCAACCAAAAAGAGAGAGTACAGAAAGTAGAGAGAGTGTAGAGAAACCTATGATTGTTATTTGTAATTGCTTCCATCTTCATAAAATTTTTGTGCTAGAAATAAAGAAACCTTCCTTTTAGTTTTATGTTTTTTTATTTACCTTGCGGAACCGATTATCGGCCGTGATCGTTCAGTCTTCATCGCTGATGAAGGTTTCTTTATTTCAATGATTTCCACCACCGTTGAAGTCACTGAAGCATGGGGTGCAAATAAACAAATCCCTGCACCGAGAACTTTAACACACGCTCTGACACACAACTTTGCGGCTCTATCGCAAAGCGGGAAAGGTTATGAAACGCATTATTGCCACATGCGATGCACAAACGAACCTGACTAAGGAGGTTAAAAATGGAGTCCACGAGTTGAAAGACCTCTTTACCCGAATAGGCCACTACAACCGTTGGTGTTTGAAGGCAGAGAAAGAGCAACGGGCTAATCACAACACCGTAGTCGTCCCGGTACCAGCAAAAGGTTGGCCTGCAGCCCAATCAAAGGGGATCGGGATAAACGGAGGAAGGACAAGGACAAGGACAGGGCATCGAACGATCAAATTGCAATTGAGGAGAGCTTTCGGACGGCAATATCCAAAGCTAGCAAGAAAGCAGCTAAAAAAAACTGGCCTAAAGTTGAAAAATAATACATCTTCACTGGAACCGAAATGCAAAGAATCAGCGCACGTATCCCAAGAAATATTAAGTGCTTAATATTGCTTAATATTATTAAAATATTATTAAAATATTAAGCACCGCCGAAAACCTATCCTACTATCCAACCTAAACCAACGGTAGATCCTTTGCAGATGTCTTCCGAGAAATCAAGGGAGTGGTAAAACTGGAAGACATCCAAAATGCAATCAACTCGGTCAGGTGATCTACTGGTTGGTTGGTCAGGCCAGATACAAGTTATAAAGACTCCTTCCGTAACGCAGTCAAAAGAGCCCTCGCAGAAAAAGGAACTGTAGCCTCGAAATTAAAAACATATCTGAAATAGTAGACGCCTTATAAGGGTCGGGTGGACAAATGACACCGCATGGCCATAATCGGCATCACAGAGAAGAAAGCGGAACAGCCATTAAAGGGAAAAATTGGAATTGGTTGGATTATTTGTCGGATACGGCGAAGTACGATTCCTCTCCGGTGTTTCAAGTGTCTTGGATACGGGCATACCGCAAACGCATGTAACGGAACTTGATTGAAGCTTTGTGATACAGTTGCGGCAAGACAGGGCATAAATACAGGAATACAAGAGGACCCGACATCAGATGATTTGAAACACATCCCAGGTACGGAAAAGTGTGGATAGATGAGAGCGACTTGGAAGTAGATGGAATATTGGCAGTGTAAATGGAGAAGAGGGTGGCGGAGCTTATCAAACCGTGTGTGATGCCTACTGGCATGGATTTCTAGCGGGAGCAAGTGTTCTGGAATTCGACTTGTAATTTCCTGTTAGTGAGGAAGGACGAAATGGGTTTGCTGAGGTGCCCGCTGAAGCAGAAGATGCTGACAATTTTGGAATCAAAGGGATTTATGAATGTCAACGAGGCAGGCTACTGTGGAGAAGTTTTTGTTTGTACTTACCTTAAATACGTTTTGAGGCGAGTAGAGCCTTATCTACTGAATGTGAGGGTCTGTTTGCGAACTGGAAGTTTAGGATAATGTTATAGTAAGAGCATTGTTAATCGAAGAACGTTCTAATCAGGATTTCAAAGACCTTATTTGTGGTTGAGAGTAGTGAAATGGGTCGGAAGCTGGATTTCTCTGGTAGATTTTTGCCTTTTTTTGATTGTGGTTCTGGCACTTCGCCAGGCAAGCGGAAGATATGAATTTAGGATGCAGTGGTTAAATTGTTTGGAGAAGAAAAACTAACTGTTTTAGCAGAATTCTTGAGGTGCTTCATCTCTCAGTTTGTTTCGTTTTGCATGGTGAACCTGATGCTGTGATGGATATTTCTCATGCATGTGAGCAGTTCCTGTTTTGATTGAACATTGAACTTTTCCATTTTTCGTAGTTTAAAGATTACCTCTATGCTTTGTAAGAATACTTCAGATATGATTGATGATATTTTGGTGTCCAATGCCCAGTCCATTCTCAGCAACTCGAACTCGAAGTAGTTTTGCTACAGTATTGTCCTGTAAGGTTCATCAATTCTTCTATGAATCGTCACTTGACCGTCACAAACCGGAACTATTTATGATTGTCTTCGAGGTTAAGACCATATGCCAGTGCCGATGCTCAGTGCTTTGCTAGTTTGCAAGCGGTAGCTATCGATGGGTCTGATGGGGAAGTTAAATAAGGTACACTGAAAATCAACAAACATAGAAAAACACTTCGAAAAAAATAACAAACAATTAGTGACCAACCCTGGGACAATATTCTCAGTCTTCGGCCCAATGCTTATCAGAGAACGAAAACGTGATGAACACGACAATGATAATCCCACGAAGTTACATCTATAAAAATATGAAAACCGCGACGAGGAACTCAGAACGGGCTGAAGATGTCGTGTGCTCGACATCAATAGAAAGCAAGATCCGGCCGACCTAATCAACCATTAAAAAAACAATATTTTCAACAATATTAACAAGTATAATATCGCGACAGGTATTAAAAAGTTGTAACAGGTATTAGTAGTCACTCCATGGTACGATCAAAACACTTTCCGAGGCATCTGGTTTGAGAGCTTGCTAAGGTCTCTCATAAGACAGAATTTCATCATAAAGACAGAAGCACTTGAGTAGCATATAAAACAAACGTCAAATGATAAATAAGATGAAGAATAGACTGCCTTTATTTATGACCTCTATGTTTAACATTTATGAGCTAGTTTAGTTATGATGACACACAATTCAGCTAAAGTGAAAGAACTTACGATTTTATTTTGCTTAATCGAATCTTCTTTGAACTTTATTACTTTATTGAATGTAAATCATCGAAATAAGGTTAAAAGACATCGAAATAGTTTCACCAAAATTTTTCCTTGAATTTTCACAATGATTTCCAAAATGTTTCCATTTTCAAATCGAACAAATGTGTTTGAACGAGACAGAATATTGGGCTCGTTGAGACTTTTCGAAAATTTGGATCTCCTTTCATCTCTCACTCATAAATTACGCACAGTTTGAACGTATTAGATTTCAGGTACTTAATCGTTAAATTTCAGGATTTTCAACGGTTTTATACAAATTGGCTTTCCACGTCTATAAACCAGAACTTGTTCAGACGTCGTCATTCGTCTAAGGTATATGCAGATGGCTTGGGATTGCAAAGTAAATTTAGTGGAGAAAGTAAAAGATAATGAAGTTGACTTGGAATATATGAATCCCCAATACCCAAGGTATCGAAAAATACAATGAAGTCCAGTTAGCTCCTTGGATACATAGTCCAAACCCATTTAGAAGAAAGTTCTAAGTCCTATATTTGATTTTGCTTGCTGTTTGTGCATCATTGTTTTGGCGAAATTTCACAAAAAGGAAAATTTTGTACACTTCTACCAATGTCAATAACTCGCTAACTCACCATCACCCTAGTTTTTTGGAACCTTATTTTGTCATTGACGTTTCGATAATGAGCGCGAAAAAACTTAAAAAAATCACTGAACTCTCATAAATAAACTTCAGACACTCTTTATTGTAGAAAATGCAAAAAAACGTGATGAACCTGTTAGAATTTGTAACAAAATAATAATGTTGTCACCATCTCTTAGCATTACCCTAGAAATCTAGTCTAAGTCAAGTTAGTTGCATTGCTGGTTCATCAAAGCTGTATAATAAATGAATGTAGTCTGATAGCCACCACCAACTCAGTTTTATTACTAAAACCAACCATAACCCGACCGAAGAGGCAATTTTCTCCATTGATAAATCGTGGGGACTTCAAGACCTATAAATTACATCTCTTTCGATTTGACTAGGAGAAAAGTTTTGAAACTAATATTTGGCAGCTCGAGCACATTTATTTGTCTATTTCTAGGATAATCGATGGTGATTGCAGAATTTGGATATTAAAAATCTTTTGAAGGCTGTTCTTATCGCTTTGGAAAAACTGAAGTAGTTTTTACAAAGTTCTGCCTCCAGAAATGAGTCAATGGTTTGATTGAGCTTCAGTAGCAGGTTAAGTTCATACAATATGAATGTCAGTCCTGCATGTCAGACTTTCTAAAAGGGTTTGAATAAATATCTTTCTGCAATTTTCGGCATTAAAGAGAGGAGCCTTCTGGGTCTCAATCATCGTAAAAACGTTGGTCTTTTTAAGGCTTCAGAAGGACAATAGTTGTCGCTCCATACTTTGGGATATGTTTCCTTGTGTTCTCAGTATTGCCTCCGTTTTGGTCATGTATTGGTTGCAGCAGGAGATATTTAGCTTGATTTATCCTGTACTTTATTTGTTAGCCAGGTAGCTTTTTCTCAAAGTTTAGGGTCCATCCTCTGTATACCAAGGACTTTTTCGAACGTTGTTCAATTTCTTTACGTGTCTTGTGGCGTAAGAGGATTCGATTCTCTTTTCGGAGTTGTGATCGTGTTGCTCTCTTTTGACTGCATGATCGTTGATGGAGATATGCAGGCTTTAATAATATGCTATGACGAAATTTTGCAGCCAACTTGGTTACTTCTCGCAGCTCCTCAGCGGCAGTATGAAGAGCTGTAGTCTCCCGCGATGATGCTTGGGCTATCAAAGATTCATAATGCTACAAGATCATCGTTGCAAAATTGGCGTCCGTTTGTAAGGATGTTAACAACCTCCATCCACTAATACTAACACCCCTTATAATTTGTAGGGAATCAGTTCAAACTTTCACGAACGTGAATTCCATATTTTGAAAATGTGGTGTATTACATTGTGACTTTAATTTTGCCTCACAAAAACGCCCGAGCCGGCTCTTATGTCCGTTAATGTATGAAGATGTTTAGACAAATTCGTTCAGACAAATTTCTTATAGGAATTGATGAAAAATTTATGTTCGAATATAAATTATATTCGAATATATAATATTGCGTGTTTTGCGTGGTTTTGGTCCAAACCATATTGGAACATGTTTACCATCATGTTTTGGAACATGATTTTGACCCATCAAAATTTTTGTTAAGGCTTCTTCCTTACCCGTACCTTTCCTTATGTCCTTCTTCTTGCTTCACTTCTAACTTTACCTTGCAAACTATTCAAAATTAAATGTGATGTTTGTTACTGGATATCACACACTATATGATGTAATAAATACTTTAGAGGAATCATAAGGTAGATTCGCTAAAGCTGTAGAGCCTTTACTTCATTCTTATCTATCAGTGCTTCATTGCCGCTATCTTTAAAGTTGGTTGACGTCTTGCTTATGTTAGTCTGTTATTGATCTAAGAACTGGATATCCTATTTTATATATGGGATATGCTATAGAAGGTCGGTGAGAGAGAGGATCCTTGTGGGATTCCAGCTTCAGGTCGTCGCAGGTTATTGAGATAATTGACGCGAAAGATTTGTTTTGTGGGAATGACCCTATGAGATTTATGAATCGAAGCGGAAAGTTGCGTTGCTAAATTTCGAATACAAACCTGCATGCCAGACTTTTTTGAAGGTGTTCACTATGTCAAACATGACTATGCCTGTTGGCATCCGCCCATTTATTCTATTTGATTTCAATAAGCAAGTGTTGGAATTCTGTAGATCGTTCTGAAGCCATGTTGCTCAATAAGTATTCTATGTCGTTCGTTGATAATTTTGTTTATCGTTGTCATCAATTAGTTTTCCTCAAGGACTGATGGGTCTCCAACACCAAAAGGTGTAATCTATACCTGTTTTCGGCCTTACTATTATGATTGCCGATTTCTATAATTTTGGATACTGCCGCCAACGGAAAATAGCGTAAATAATATTTGTAATTATTTTTCTAATGTTATGTGGTATTTTTTATTCCGTCAAAAACATGTGCTTTAAGTCTGTTCAGTCCTTGTAAGATGTCTCGTATTTCCTGTATTTCTGCGTTGTATTTGTGCATGTCAACCTACTGACCTTTGTCAATATTACATTCTCCTCTTCAAAGCTCTCCTCCCGAAAAGTTGAGGCTATTAAGCACATCCCGGTAAGCCAGCCAGTTTGTAGTTTTCTTTGCGCTGATGGACTCATCTATAGGAACCGGCTGTTAATCTAAGGAAAGTGTAGTGAAAACTTATATGCCAAGGTTGTGTTCTTTTGTAGTGCCTTGATTCGTCAGAAGTATACAGGCATACTTCTTTTCCTTGAAGAATCTGTTGATTACAATACCAAAGTGATTGCTTCTCACATACTTCTCCTATTACCATAAGAGGGCCTTCAATTCTGAACATCGATGTCTTTTTCGAAGTCATGATTTTTTAGGGAATTATGCAGCTAAAGCACTAGTAATCCAAACAAAATCCATCTTCATGTTGATTGCTTTGGCTCCCATTTTTATGAGTTGCGGAGCTAGGATTAAGTGATGGTTCACATTCTTTTCCACGAGAATGGCCCTTCCGACTCCCCTGTATATAGATGGTTATGCATTTTAATTTGGAAAATAAAGAAAGATTCCTGGCATCAAGAAGGCTTAGAAAAGATTTTTAATAGTTATGCTTTTTGTTAGGGTTTGGTATGCTCAAATTCTTTCGCCGGGGTGTTCTTCGTGATGGGTTTCCGTGGGTTAGATTCCGTCGCTTTCTCTGCAAACTTTTCCACCCCCTAAGCTCGTTGTAAAGACTTTTTCATTTGGGACACCCATTTTCAATCCCGGATTCGACCCTGTGTCAATCCGAAATTTAAATATGTCGCCGCTCTTCGCTGCCTATTTAATACACGGCAGTGAAGAGCCCTTCAATATAAAAAATTGTTAATTTGCACTATTTAAGCCAAAATCAGTTGTATTAGTTGGCACGTTATCATCGGGTTCTTTGGATGTAGCACAGTTGTCATATTCGTAGCCTATAGTTTTGTCTGGTTCCTTCAAATTCCGCGGGAGGACGGGTTCTGGGACAGTTGTTTGACAAAAAGATGTACAAATAGATCCGCTCCACCGAACTCCTGTTTTCATGTGCTAATGGGTCCGGTTCTATATTGTAATTCTATATGGTATATGTGTGCTGCTGCATATTCAAAATTTGCTTATTGGAATCCACCCTTTCATCGGTGTGTGCCTGATTTGGGGCCTATACTGGTAATTTATTGCATGAGTTCGAATGTGTTGATCTACATCCAAGTGTTTTACCTACGTTATTTAGGAGGCATTGGTATTTTATCAGGAGAAGGGTAGGGCACCTGTATATAAAACTGTGAGGCTGGCGAGATACGATTATTTAAGATACAAGTGCAAGCCGGTGGCATTTCAGGTAGCGCGCGAATGACTAACAGGCGTGGTAAATCCGCTCTTAGTCCAAGTACACACATATCAAGGGCTTTCAAGATCTACAAAATGCTCACTTTTCAGCTAAGTGAAGCGTCCGGCACTTTGAAATTTCACTCTACACAAGGGACGTATTTCAGGATTATATGTTCAGGATATGCCAGCTTGACCTACAATCTCATTGCGTATTATTGAAAGGGTACTACATTCGTATGTCTTGCAGGTAGTCATAGATCTTTAAGATCCTCTTGATACGTTTCCTCCAAGAGAAACTTGTGCTGGAACCAAGTCAGTATTGTTATCGATAACTGGATCTGGTCTGAACCTATTTTGGGACTGTGATTTAAGTCAAAACACATTCGATCAAATGAGGATCCCTAGATTAGGCATTACGGGGCAATAAGACCACTTTGAGATGGAAAATAAAGTTGCTTTCAAAATGAATGTTTAAGATAAGATAAGTGCGTAAAAAGTTGCTACCAAGATTCTCAGTTCCTGTGTTTCGTTTGTCGAACGATTGTCCTAGAGAGGGATTGTTTATTATACCTTTGATTTTAAACTCATTTTTGTTCGTGCTACCTACGGGCCTCGTTCCCTCCACAAGCACCACATTTCCCCTCTTGGTTTTTGTCAGGATTGGAATAAAATCACATTCACGGTTTACGCCTTATTTCGAGTGGCAAGTGGATCACCTCCGTCACTCGCATACTTTTGCTTAAGGGTTGATTAATTAAAGATTTGGGGAATCATGACTATGCACAGAAAAGGCCTCAGGAGAGGTTCTAAGTGACGTTAACGACTAAACATCGCGTTTGCGTCAAGAACCGTTCCCGTTATAAAAAATGGCCAACTTATTTGAAAAAATCCCTCTGATAAACTAGGGACCCTAAACTAGGGATGTGGCAGAATACGAAGACATAAGAGAAGTCTTCTGAAGATTTAGCAAACAAAAAACTCGGACGTGAGGAAGTTTGTCAAGACAGATGGATGCAGAAAAGCGAGACTTCTTGTTGACGGAATGACAAATGTTTCCTTTTGGAAAGAAAAATCATCAGAGCCAAATATGGTTGTTATTTACAAGGAGGCTAAAAGGGATTGTTGTTTACAAAGGATTAATGTTGCCAGTCAGCTGAGTAGCTTCTACTCACCACTAAGAGAACAAAGGTGGTATATGTATAAGAAGGTTGCAGTTGATTTGAAGCAACACTTGGAAATACTTGAAAAGTTTTTGACAAGGCTACTGGATCGTCCGTTGGTAGTTTGGAGACACATGAGGCTATGAGTTCTTCGGCCGGCAAGATCGCCCAAAAACTAAACACATACAATAACTTCCAACAACTTATTCAAGATATCAACTTTCCAAATACCATGGCAGGATAAACTAATGACGTCGTTGTGTTCGCTGTTACGCTCAGAAAAAAAGTTCTTTCAAAGGATTTTATTGCTTTGTTCGTCTTTTAAAGGATGTGGAATGTGGCAAAAGCTATTGTTTGTCGTGTTACAATAATGTTCATAATCAGCTCTAGAAAGAAAGACTGTTTAGTTTTCCTTTATTTTTCCTTGGCGTTGTTGGTACGATGCGTCATACATCATATGTGAAAGATAGGACAAAACATTAATTAAAAATTAAATTTTAAATATAATAATTCGATGCCTTCTACCGAATGGATTACGTCATCACAACTAAAGGTGTCATAAAGAGACTAAAAACTAAAGCATACTAATAAGACTTAAAATAAAACAATAATTTCATTAAAGATAAAAATCATCATCCTGGAAAAAACTGGTTTCCGGGAAACTTTTGTTTTCAAACTTCTTACAAATGGCAATGTATCCATTAAAGCAGAAAATTTGTGACAGGTGACATGCAAACTGTTTCAATCTTGTAATTTGGGTTACCAAAACCCAATGCCATTGAATCTTAAATATTTATCTAAAAATTAAGCATAAATGAATTTGTGTTCTTATTTGCCGTGTGACAAAAGTATGTCTGTACGCACAAAAACAATAATTAGTAGAATTCGGATAAAAAAGGAGTCAAAATTCAATTTATTGATTTATTTGGTATATTTCACGTTAGTTTTTCTTTTTTGCGAGACTATGTACAGTCCTTCCTACTTATTGCTCACACTTAAGTAAATAGTATTTAATTTTTTTCTACATAAAACGCTTTCACGTGTGTACGAACTAAATATGAATCTATTTATTTTTTCATACAGAATGAATTTTTACGTTTTGTTCGTACTGTAAATAAAAGAAAAGTAAATATTAGATTGACTTGTTTGTAAGTCTGGTTTTTTCTCCCTATGCATTTTCAACAGTTTGGATTTCAGAGAAGATTTTAACTACTTCCCCAAGAGGCTGTTGCACTAGCATCAGCTCTTAAATTCAAAGACAATTGATTGAGACTAAGGGATGCAATCATATTATTTTTGTTTTATAGTTTTGTATTTATATTTTATATTAATAAATATTTTTATATTTATTTTTATAGTTTTGCAAGTGTCCTGCAATAAACAAAGTACTTTAATTATAAAGTGGAGACATGAGAATGCCTGCAGAAGAAAAAATGAGCCAATGCTACAGATATCCCTTATTCCTTATGCTTAATCACATTCGGCATTAATACTCCCGCGTGGTTTCTCTCAGACATAGATGGAAATGAACGCGCAGATTCATTTTTATATTAAATTTTAGCGCAAAAGTTTTCAGAAGAGTAGTCACGCTTCAAGCAACAATGAGAGAAGATTTCACAATCAAAATAAGATTATACTTATTTCGGTCAAGCCCCATCATGTTTCGAGCTTTGAAGAGTTAGACTGTATGATGTTGTTGAAGGAAAATCAAGCGAAAAATCTCCTAACTTGAGTGAAAAGCAGAGCGCTTTCGCTACCAAGCTGGTTGAAGATATCAAATATCAGAAGGACATGATGTGTGAGTTTCTGTAGAGAAACTAGAGAGCGGTCGCTAGATGAAAAAGCGTGTAATTTTTGAAAGAAAACTGTCAAAGTAAAGTGCAATATGAAACTTTTGGAATCAGTTTTTGGCAGCCGAGTCGCTGTTTTTTGATGAACGAGTTGTCAGGCTGATGATGCTATTGATATAGGAGTCCTTAGTCTAGAGAAAGAGTTTCAAGAACTTAAATTGAAGGACATCCAAACACACTAAAGAAAGAAATTCCATCAACAACCCAACGTAACCCATGATGGAACCACCTCATCACTGAACTGATGAATTGATGAAGGTGAAGCTGCGGCAACAAAAATCTTCAAGAAGGCAGCAGCAGAGAATTTACAAACAAATACTGACCCCTATAAATATAAGGCAGTCATGTATGCTCTGCAACCGAAGAATGGAAATGAACTCATGAAGCAAATCTACCGTATGAAGCTGAACAATAAAATTCAAAGAAAAGATGAATCAATGCAAAATATGCAAAATATGCAATTTCAGTAAATAACAGTCACTTATTTCAAAAGCAGCAATGATGGTTTGCCGTCGTATTTTCAAAGTCAGAAATCTTGAGTGTATAAACCAGGATCTCGTCTCTTCGTGTTCAGGAGTTGAAACAATTACTAAAAGCTGGAACGAAACACCGCGCATCTTCTTAGTCAATTGTCATAATTATGAGAAAGTAGGTCATATGTCCAAGGACAAAACCCAAGAAAACGCCCACGTCACATGCCAAATCGACAAAAGATTTGGCTTGTGAAAGAAATAGGAAAGAAGAGAGACATTGTATACGAGGGTATCCTGGGATCGAACATTAACTAATAGCAGATTTGAAGAAAAAAACTCTTATGTATGATCTTATTTGGAATGTTCTTTGGAAATAACACTGAAATCGGACTTCGATCAGCATTCAGCCATCGGAACCATTTCAATTGCAAGTAAGGAGAAAATCCCAATCAAGTGAGAATCTTTTCTACTGGCAAAAGCAAATGCTGATTTTACGAAATACAGGAGAAAATGGAGTGTTGAATAAAAGAAAATCATACTGACGCGGTGTTTGTAGGAAAAAAACTCATCAATATGCGAACATTGCTATCTGTCAAAATTTTGAACATGTCAATTTATCGGTGGTTCGGAACAATGTGAAACCCTTATTTGAAAAACCCCATAAGCCGTAATCAAAGCAATGCATAGGTTTGGTACATAATGAAAAATATTTCGTTTGATAGAGCAAGCCAATGAGCCGCAGACTATTGGGGTTACTCAAACAAAAGTATTGTTGGTCATTTGAATTATTTGATTTTTTGTACCTCGGCTGATCAGTTTGCCAGTACAACTGCAGGTTGTATTTTCGGCGAAGGTTGACTTTTGTGTAAAATAGGTTAAAAGCATAACTTCCTTGACTTCCAGTAGTAGTGTGATTGACTTGGCTTTAATTCTTCTCCTTGTTTCGCCAGTTTAAATATTTTTTAGCGATGACGATTCGACGAAAACAGTGTCAAACTATTTTGCTTTAAAATTAATTAATTTTGACAAAACGTCAAACTTTGCCTGTCGGTTTTTTAGATGAGATTACTTCTTATTCGTTTTCAACAAACACAATTTATTTCATTGTTAAAAAATATATTTATATACATTATAAAGATGACATTTTGCCATTAAAGAAATGAAAGAGTAAGTATTAAATAACTAACCAAATGCAATTCAAGGAATTTAATAATTTAAAAACAAAAAATTTCGACCAAGAACAATGACACTTTTGAAGAGACACAACAAGGACAAGGTACAGCTCATAAAGCTACCTTGCATATTGAACATCAATATTTGGATTCCAATATTATTTTTTGAACAGTACGAACATCGGCGTGAAGGATTTGATTTTGCGCTTGGTACAAAGTCAGATAAATGCTTTCCACGTATTCATGAAAGCGTAATTCGCGATCTAATTGACGAATTATTGAAAAGTTCCTTCGATATATTGCAGTTAGAATTCAATACCTCTCAGTTTTCCATCACATTTTTTGTAAAACAAGTAATAGTTAATATAAAATATATCAACATGAAGAAATAATTTTTTATAGTATAAAATATTTTTAGTAATTTTCTTGTTATAATCATAAACAGCTTTTTATTTTATTATGTTTTTCGATCTCTATCATACTGCCATAACGTATTGTGCTAATTCGGGATGTAGGAATTCGCAGAGGGGTTAAAATGCGTTCCCTAAATCATTGTTGATTCTGTTGTCTTTTTTGGTTTTAAAGATTTCCAAACTCTCTGAAGTGTCTTATTGTTGTATCCGGCGTACGTGGCGAATCACCTTGAGGTCCTCGATCGTGATCGTGTGCCCTGTCTCCACTATGTGTGTGGCTACGGATGATTTGATGTCGGTGTTTTTCTTTTGTTTTTTGATTGCGTTGTCAGCTTCGCTCAAATTTTCTCTACTGCGAACCATAACCGAGCGCCTTGTTTGTCCAATATAGCACATGTTGCATTCACGACAAGTAATGCTATATATTCCATTCCGCTCTTCAAGTTTAGGTGGTTCTTTTACGAATGTGAATCGGCTTTCTAGTTTTAATTTATTCCAAGTTGGTATGACATTTATTTTTACCGATTTGAGTATTTTAAATTTTGTTGTGATGTTTGTATGTCTAACAGCTACTTTCCTGATGGTCTCTAACCCTTTAGTTTGTGAAAAGATAGTCGCGTGTGATTTGCCTTTCTTTTTTGGCTATTATGTTTTGGATGACATCATTGCTATATCCGTTGTTTTTTGCTGTCATCATAATATAGTTTTCTTCTCTGCGTCTTTCTTCGTTCGATAATGGCACCCGATATATCATGCTGTCGTATAGTGCCATCTTTTGAGCAAATTAATATGACAAAGTTGCGGGAATGGTCCTTTCAGCCAGCGCTATTTTCCTATGTATGCCAAATTAGAATTCCCCAGTATTTCTGGTGATCTTTGTATCCAAGTACGCCAGAGTGTTTTCGCTTTCAGATTCCATGCTGAACTGTATATTCTTGTGGAAAGAGTTTATGTCAGTTAGTGTTTTCACCAGTTTGTCCTTGTCCACTATAGCCAGCACATCTTCGACATACCGGATCCAGAATCTAGGTAACAGACCTAGTGCTTCCAGAGTTGTCTCGATGTTTTTCATAAAGATGTCGCTGATGAGCGGAGACAGCGGGTTTCCCATAGCTACCCCACTTGTACCTTTGAAATACCGTCCTCTGAAGTTGAAGTAATTCTCATTCATACATAGATATGTGAACTTCATGAGGTAACGCACTTCATTTCTCCACTCCAGGTCATTTCGATTTTGTTTCGCTGCGAAAAGGTAATGTTCCAGTAGAACCAATGCTTCTTTTACCGGAATACTTGGGAAAAGGGCCTTGACGTCGTAGGAGACTGAGAGTTCTTTATCCAGTATTTGGCCAAAGTTTTGAAGCCTAGTCACCACTTCCTGGCTGTTTTTGACGGTATTTACGCATAAGTTGTTGTCCAAGATGAGTATTAAACTGGTGTAATAGCCATTTGGATATTTTGTGAGTGGGAGAGTTCATCGCTGCAATTATTTCTCTCATCTGATCTCCGGGTTTATGTATTTGTGGGTAGATATCTAATTCGTGGCAAGCATGGATTGGAGACTTTAAGCTATTATGGATTTTCGATTATACGCTCGCAGTCCTTCAAGGCCTTGTTGATTCTTTTGATCGAGTCTGGAGGGGGTTCTTCCTTAATTCAAGAAATTTCCCGTTGTTGAATATTTTCTAGACAGAAGCATCATATTCATGTTTTTCCATGGTTACAATTTTGTAACCCTTTATTCGTCTGGACGAAATAGCCCGGCTTACTGTTTCATTCCTTCTGTAAGGTTTGTTCCACCGGGTGTCTCACATTGTTTTTGGTTTGCATGCTGTCAAATTTTATGGCTGCCTCCACATCTATTATAACGTCTTCTAATGCGCCGCGACTAGTTGAGGTTGCAAAATAGAGTTCTAAGTTCAAAAGTTTTGTTCACTACGAACTCAGGGTTTATTTCTACAGTGGTTGGATTGTTTGGCCTACGTCTTAATAGTCCATCCAATTTTTTTCGTGAGAATCGTCCGTTTTTTGGTTTACTTAATGGTAAATCAAAAATGGTTAATTGTTTACTTTGTCCAATATTTCGCAGGTATGGCTTTTTGTATTTCACACACTCGGTATTTTGAGATGCATGGCATAAATTTTCAACGTTATGTTATTTTGATTTTGATACAAGGACTTCACGCTGCTCTTAATTAGTGATCGTTCCAATATCATTGAAGACCTTAAGGTGTTTATTCTTACTGTGTGGCGTTTTGGTGTTACTCTGAAATGTAGACATAGTCGGAGGAATCGTATACCCTCGTTGACTAAACCAAGTTGTTGTTTGAGTTTTAATAGTTCGTGGTAATCCGATTTGGGCCTTGTTGTCGTGAAAGAAAAAGACCGACATCAAATCATCCGTAGCCACACACAGAGTGGAGACAGGACTCACGAAGACCTCAATGTGATTCACTAGGTACGCCGGATACAACAATTAAACACTGTAGAGAGTCTGGAAATCTATAAAACCAGAAAGACAACAGAATCAACAAAGATTTAGGCAACGCATTTTCACCTCTCTTTAAATTTTTACATCGCTAATTAGTGTTTCAATTAAGATGTCTCATACATTTATCATAAAATTTCCCTAATTAGTTTTTAAATGCCATTAAAAAAAATTATGAATGGATCTTCTGACAACTGTAAACATAAGGTAATGTAGAGAAAAATGTTTGTAGTAGCCTCTGAGGAAGAACCTACAATAGGGTTCGAAATGCGTATCTGAAAAATAAGAAAATACTCTATGGACACAGGTGAAATTATTGTTTTATTTTATAATTAATTATATTCCACAGCAAAAAATCATCCGACAACCAGTACAAGGGATAAGAGGTGTTTTACACAAACAAGTAGATTTTAAACATAAAGAGAATGCAATATAGATATTGAAGCTACTCACTCAATGATAAGAATATATTCGGGACAAATATGAAATTTTAAACTAGAATATGACAAAGATCCGCAGCTGCTGAAGATATTGACAAATATTGTCAGTCTGATCCACTATCATTGTCAGTCTCATCCACTATCACCTTCAGAATCAGATAACTCAAAAGGTTCTCGTCCCCCGCCTGCAGTCGTCCATGATGAATTTGGATTGTCATTATTTACTTTTTCCGATTGATTGTATTCTCTATTTTCATCATTTTTTTCCTGTAAAGCATCCCTGTCATCTTCAGTCTGATCGCTGATTCCTGCATCTTCAACACAGCTTCCTACACCTTCACCACTGCTTCCTGGATCTTTATCATTGCTTCCTACGTATTTTCCACTGCATTCATCAGGAAACGCCAAAACTCTCTTTGTCTAATTGTCCCACTCAATGTCTTCGTTGTCGAGGAGATGCGTTGTGAGCTTTTTGGTTGAGTGAAGTCTCGATTACAAGCGGACGTCCTTCAACCAACCCTTGTGGTAAACCTACTGTTGGTAAACCGCTCAAGCACTGCGCCCATCGTTGTATCTGACCCATCAGTTTTGATCACATGACAAGCGGTGCGTTTTCAACTGGGTGTGAATTAGCAAAGCTGTAATTGCAATTTGCTTCCTGCACCCTTAAGCAGATTTATCTGCTCATTGATTCCCTTCAATCGGACGTTTATCATCCTTTCCAGCATTGAAGGGAAGTTAAAGGAGAGACGCTTGAATAGCGTCTTTTCAGTGTTGACCGATTGAAATTAATTGCTCCCAGGAATCTGCGCAGTTCTATAATAGCTGACAGCTTTTTAAAGTTTCGACAGCCTTATTGTTCGATGGGTTAGCCAAAGCACTCGATTGTTGGTTTCCCAAACATACGATTTCCTATGCGTATAGACAATCCATATTCACGCCGTTTATTTGAAATGACTTTTAAATATTCGAGGTGCTCCTGATGTGTCGTGATAGCAACAAGGATTTTATCAATGTACGCGTAGAAAAAATTCAGGTTTTGTAGGGTGCAATGGATGCAACGTTGAAAGGTCTGAACCATGTTACACAACCCGAACGTCATCATTTTGAATTCATACATTTCGAATGGTTCGCATTAAATTCAGCGTTGCTATCAAGCTGCTCCCACTGAGTTTGTCAGCGAAGTCAATAAGACGAGTGATCTGGTATGTTTCCGAACATTGGTCGCATTCAAACGCCGATAATCACCACACGGCCTCCATTAGCCGGTTTCTTTGGGACAAGATGCAATGGACTTGCTCATGAACTGCATGATGGTTGACAAATTTCTTGTTGAGGCATGAAGTCGAATTTATCTTTTGTTAGGCGTCTTGCATTTTCGGCGACTAGGGGTCCTTTTGTCAAAATATGATGGTTAATGCCATGAGCCTGGACTTTTCTCGTACCTGAAGTTAAATCGAACAGTTAAATCGAGAAATTCCTTCAGTAGATGCAAAGGTGATCGCTGAATTATCGGTGGTACTCCCAGTGTTGGGTGATTAGTGAATCGAAATTGGTCGTTCTCGGCCTCTGTTATTCGGGACGAATTATTCTTAAATTAACTTTGACACTGCCTTTCCACTGGCATTACGGTTATTAATTCCGAGTGCGCTTTCAAAATCGCTTTTGGAAAAAACAAAAAGTGTTATTGGATCGTGAGCCTGACTGCTGCCTCCTATTTCTGGATCTGGAGCGTATCCTATCCCGCATCTGCAACTCAAAGCGATCTAAACGATTTATGAGCTACATAAGTATTTCGTTGTTTTGCACTTCTTTGTTCACAGTTGTAATGCCGGGTCGTTCTTGGAGCTCCATCATTAGGTCCGCCATTTTAACCAGACGACTTTAACGACTTGAATTTTTCGGATACAGGTCCATAGCCTGCTCTTCTCCAGTGTTTTGCAGGTCCTGTAGGCATGATGATGGCTTCCTGCCTTCTATGTTTTTGAATTTGTTCTCGTCCTGGTTGCTCTGGTGCGTGTGGAACGTGGCCTCCACCTGGTCGAACCGAAATGTAGGACCAGGCTTATAAAATTCCCGAAATTTGTTCATTCACGATGCTTCAACAAAACCATTGCCAAATGTTGACGGCCTCGGAGTGACTGGCGGTAGCGAATTCGCGTTTTTGAAAGTAATCGGTGTGTCCTAACCGGTAGCCATTCCAAAATTTTTGATGGCGTAACAAGTTTAAATAAAACTAAATCCAATTAATTCACTTAATTTATGTTCTTACCGAGGGATCTCGTCGAGGTCACCACTGTAGGGGATCACTTGGGCTATGTCATGGGTCAGATATAATTAAACAGAAAGTTTCTTTGGCACACGAAAAAAACAGATAATACAAGAATGGCGGTTTGATGGGAACAGAGTGTTTTGGAAAGATGACTATTGCCGACTATTATGGTTTTGCCGTTGGATGGAATTCCGGAATTTTGGAATAATTTTGCCGATGGATTTTCAATGGAAACTCTTGTAGAGTTTTAAATATGACGATTAACGCCTTTGTAAAGTCGTCATCAATATTGGTTGGACGACCAGTATGTGGTGCATGTTGCACATTAAAATTTCCAGAACAAAAGCAAGCAGGAATAACGCATGGCATGGTAGTCCTCACACTTGCCACACCTCACTTGAAACATTTTTTTAAGCTTGTGCTGCAGTTGCTCTTTGCTTGATTTTCAAGTTTATATTTAACCAACAGTTTGGTTACTAATGGCGCTCAGTTTTTGAACGAAGATAGTCTAAAATCTAACCTTCAAAATAGTATAGCAGCCACGAAATCACTACCACATGAAAACTGCAGTTCACGTTATCTATGAGAAAAAAGTGACATGCATTATTGAGGAACCCAATAAATTGAAAGATGTTGACAATAATCGGAAAAATGATTGACGTGATTTCCCATATTGCCGCCCAGTTCAAAAGAAAAATCAATAAGAGATCATTTTGCCTCGTGTTAATGCAAACCTGAATGTACTGACGAAAATGCTGTTCCAGACATGAGAATTTGATTAAAAATTTGAAATTTTTACCAGCTTAAAATGAGCTGATTTTCATTATAAAATGTGCTTCCTCTCTTTTAGAGAGCGTTAGTCTCATATCCTGAAAGCTTCTTTGCCATATCTATTTCGAAAAGAAAAGATTCTTCCGTAAAACATAAGATATTTTGAAAAAAAAAAAATTTCTCGGGAATCGCAAGTTATTCGTATGGTAATTGGCTTTTACTGTTTGGCATGGAAAATGTATATTTGAATTCCTAGGGAAATGTTACTCCTAAATCATAAGCCTATCGGTTAAAAAATGTTTAACCAGAAGCCAAAATCAATCAAAATTGTCAGAGAATTGTTTGCACTTGCATGGGTTCGTGTGAGCGGAATCAGGTTTGGCGTGCAAGGGTTGTTATAAGCATCCAAACTAAACCTCATCTTCTGTTGATTTTTCCTTTGAACAGCATTTATGTGTCTCTTTAATTATTCCATTGAAATAAATATTTCTAACCATAGAAATTTCTCACAATAGCTTGGTTAGACCAACTTAGATGTTTTGTTATTTCCACTATCTTGCAGACGATAGTATGGGATGGTGCATATGGGACGGCTCGCGAAATCAAGTTTGACAATCAAGTGCTTACCCCCTGAATATTTTCTTCATGATATTGTCACTGTACAAATTCTAAATTGACGGTCTCAGACAAAACTTTAGCTTCACTAAAGATTAAATATCTACGCTACGGATTCAATCGTCAGTTAAGGCGGAACTACCCATCTAATCCGACCATATCAGTGGAAACGTGAAGTTGGAAGTTTTTAACGAATGCACGCACCGAATTTTCCGCGCACTATAGATTTCGCGTCGCGTTGAATTTTCGCGGGTGATGGCACGTAGTGGTTGTTAAGAAAATTGACAAAATTCAATAAAATAATCAGTGCAACAAATGCGATATTGTGTTAGAATGAAGTAGACGAAGTTTTTGGACCAACATTTTAAGGTATTGTTTGCTGCTGTACCTACCGACATGTGAATATGTTGTTTGGAATTAGCGTCTTTAATATGTTGAGCATATAAAATGTGCAATTGTTGTCATCTCATGAGCTTAATAGAATAAGTCACATTTGTTAATTTATACATGCTTGTACACGAGGTAAATCCTGGAAGCAGAATGCTAGCGGACAATGCTTTGGTATTTTATGTTAAATTAAAAGTAATTGTGGCCTTGCATAGCAGCAAAGTTATAATACAATCAATCTGAATAAAATGTAGTTCTTAAAATATAAACTAAAGCTTTTTGAAAGTTATTTAATTCGTATGCTCACATTTTAACATTTAACATTATGTTTAGTACTAAATCACGTTCCAACAATATTTATCAACTTACTTAATGTTTAAAAGAAGTTATCTGAAACATTTCTTTGAATGTGTACAAAAATTTGAACCATCAACAAACCAACCCCCTTTCCCTACTCTTAATGTTTCTTGGTCGTCAGATATGAAAGTTTTTTGCCACTTCAAGAAATTTTGGATGTACTTTACCATATTAGTTCTATTTTTTCAAGAACTGACAACTGGATACTCGGTTTTTGCTGGCGTTTTCACATGGTTTTCCCCGAATTCGTCTTTCGTTTCTGATTTGAATGACGCTTAAGCATCATTACTATTATAGTTGACAATATTTAAAATTGAATTGTGTTATTAATAAAATGGTACTTTACAATTGTCGTACACTGATGGCATGCAATCAAGATGTTTTTTGAATCTTATCATCAACGACATAAATAACATACTTAAGAGTGCATATACATGTGTGTTTTAGAGACGCCTGCAAGGCTAGTCGATATTATATATATCAACAGCTAGAGAATTTCGTTATTACCAAACTATGGAAACGTTGACAAACGTTATTAATAATTAAATTATATATTTTTGACAGAGAGAATTGAGAAGACTGCAGAATTTGGATTCTCATTTTATTATCAAATAAGATAAAGAACTTGAAACTGTGTCGTATGTTAGAATAAGTTCGGGTATTGTTGAATACTTTTTGTAATTTTGGTTATACTTCGAATACTATGATCTTTCGTGCCTTAAGTACTTGCATATGCACGCTCTATTTTATCCAATTTTGTTTTACTTGAAATTTAAATTAATTGCAAAGTATACAATGAAAATATTTACAAAACTAAAACAAAACTTAACAATGTTATGAATTGTGAACATGGTGGGTTATGTGGTTGTGAGGTACTTATAATGTGGGATGCCCTCAAATATTACAAGACGTTTCTTTAAACTGCATTGATATCATTAAAAAAAAATAAAAACTGCTAAGTAATAAGTGATATAAATTAAGTAATACGTATTCCTTTTATTAATTCTTAGAGAAATAAAAAATTTAAACAATATATATAATATATATAGTTTTAATAAAACAGTGTACCAAATAATCTCTTCTTACAGCAGTTATTTGGAAATCAAATGATAAAAAACAACAAATTGTTACAAGAAAATTGATGCAATTCCAATGCAGGTTTGTTCATTAAACAGTTTTATTTAATTTAGAAACAAAAACTGATACATTTCAATTACTTATTACAAACTTATTAACTGATAATGTTTTCGTACACTTACGAAACAATTTATAAAAAATCTTAAAAACTTAAGATACATAGGTGCACAGTTTTTGTTAATGTTTAGTTGGGTAGCCTTTATTTTTAAACGCCGCTTTATATATATGTGCGTGGCATATTCTACTAGTTTTTTTTTGTAGCTAGGCTCTATATTCCTCCTGAAGAGCCTGCTTGAACTTCGATTTGGAACTAATATTATGAGTTTTGATCCTTTTTTCGAGCATTTTCCACATGTGCTCAATGGGATTGAGATCCGGACTTTGCGGTGGTGTTTTCAGCAAATGTGGAGTTTTGTATGCCAAGAAAATCCTAGTATTATGAGCCATGTGCTTGGGGTCATTGTCTTGTTGAAAATACAAATCTTCTGATACGCCCAATTTTTTTTACACTTTGCTCTAAATTTTTTTTTAAGATCTTCGATATATGCACGATGGTCCATAATTCCTTCAAATATTTCAATACCATACGCCGCCGCCACCGTTCCTTACGCTTTTGACGGAGTTTTTGGGTTGTAAGTTTCTCCTGGCTTTTTCCATACTCTATGTCTCCCATCAGACCCAAAAATATTGTATTTGGACTCATCAGAGAATATGACATTGCGCCAGAACTCGAGAGATTCATTTTGGTATTGCCGAGTGAAGTCGAAATGTTTTTTTTCGATTCACTTCACTTACCAGTGGCATCCTGCGAGGTGTACGAGACTTAAATCAGGCATCAATCACGGCTTTACGTACTGTTACTGCGTGGACTTCTTTTTGGCTGGATTGAAGGAGCTTTTTACTAAGTTTTGGTGCACTTATGAACGGATCCTTGGCAATCATGCGTTTGATTTGTAACCGATCTTTGTCAGTGAGAATTGCAGGGCGTCCTGATTTGAGCTTATTATCTACTCGGCCTTCATGCTTTAAGCGACAGATTACATACTGGATAGTAGAACGGCTCCAGGACAGTAGTTTGGCTATTTTCGCGTATGATTTTTGTTCCTTTATGTGTAAATTTACTATGAGCTTACGCTCTTCGAGCTACAAGTATTTACCAGGCATTATTGGGAATCACACTCCGGGAAACTCAGAGTTTACATTTGTGTCCCTTTGGTTACGTTACTGCAAGCCGTTATGAGTGGAAAATATGTGATTATGGTCGATAACTATAATCGATCGAAGGGCAAGCAAAAATTTGAATGTACGAAGACATTATTGGAGGCAAATTGTCGACTTTTTTTTAATTTTTAGTTAATAACAAGGTGTAGAATAATCTGAATGGATTAATTTTTGTTTCTCAATTGAATTAAAAATGTTTAATGAATAAACTTGCATTAAAACTTTTTTAACTTTTTGCATCAATTTGTTGTTTTCTATCATTTACTATCATTTCTATCATTTCTATCACACTGTATATATAACAATATTATATAATAATATATATAATATAAAATATAATATAAAATAATAAAAATTAAAGAAATGATAATCTCTTCAAAACAAAAGTAGTCAATAACAAAATTTAATTATAATATTAAGTAAATATAGTCCTCATTGCAAAGAATGAAATTAACAAAAGAAATATCCCAAGGGCTGAATTGTACTTTACTAGTGCTGGGAATGGATTCGGCAGCATTAAGTGAGTTTGTAATTTCATTGAGCACATTTTCGCCATCATCTTCGGAGACTAGCAAACCAGAACGTTGGTTGTGGATTTTTTTTTGTTGTCGGTAGCTATATAGTCAATATCGAAGAAAATATTCGTGCCAAAGGAAAAGATACCCGTGCATTAGATCCACTAACAGCTTTTTATGCTGCCTGCCCTTTTAAATACTTTTTGGAATAAAGTTCAGCTATATCGAATGGCGTCGCCTTTCTCTCATTCTCCCTGTCAAAGTGTCTTATCTCATCGTTGTAATACACTTTTAAAGGCCCCATAAACATCTTATCTAAAGGCAGTATTTCGTGCATTGAATTGGGTGGAATCGAAACTATTATAACGTTGTTCTCGCGTGCGAGATATTACATCTAAGTTCCTCGTGTGGCTATAATGGTTCTGATTTTGAGGATTTCGCAACATCTAAGAAATGACGAAACCATTGGGAAAAATATGGAGCTGGACCAATCCGGAGCTATGAGAAGAACCCTTTGAGCCAGGAGCAGTTTTTTTCATGAGAAGCGGATTTAGGTGCTTTCGTGGAAAACTAAAACATGGAGGAACACAGTGGCCACCAGCGTTCCTGCAATTTACAACGGTTACAAGGGAACCACGTTCAACTGATGTTATGGTACCTATTTGCCGTTTGCCCTGTCTAGCCAGTATCTGTAGCTGCTTGCTCTGGACAATGGACAGACCAGTCTCATTGACATTTCATATTCTCGATGGTGGAAAATTATTTTTACTGTACACATCATCAAAAATATCAAAGAAGGTTTTGACGTTTTCTATAGTAAAACCGTTTGCCCGATCAAAGAATGCACAAGTTGAAATACTTAAACTTGATTCAGCCTTATGTCTTTTAAAAAATCTATGCAGTTTTTGGATCGGAGTCTTTTCCTGCACTCATTTTTAATATTGGAAAACTGTTGGGAATATTATTTTTCGTTGCAAGTTTAAAAGCAAAAGATCGAATATAATTACTTATAAAGCCGAAAAACCGCGCTTCCATTTCCAGAATATACTTGCCCAATTCGTTTTATACATTTATATTGAATACCGGATTCCTGCCCAGAGGAGTAGACAATATATCAACAACGGACTTAAAACTTCTAGCATAACGTTTAAGGGTGGAATTTGGAACTTCATATGTTTTTGCGGCTAAAAGTATTGCCATCTCATTATTTCTCACCGCTGCTATTGCTTTCTCCAATTGTTTTTCATCCCACTTCCTTGCTTTTACTCGTTTCTTTGGCATTATAATGTAATCTGTAGTTCAAAAAGCATACCTATTAGATATATGTGGCTAATGTGGAATGTGCCACGCGATATGTACACATGCGTACCACTATACCACGTACCACATGCCACTATAAAAAAAATTGAGAAAAAAAATTAAACTCAATATTTTCAAAACTTTTTGAAAAACAGTTTTTATTTTCATGTTGCACACAAGATTTAAAATTAAAAATTACATGAAGTCCTCATGAATACAATGTTTAAAAAAATACACAACAAATTTCATAAACATTTTTCATCAAAATAGCCTACTTTACATTTTATGACCTGTTTAACCAACCTTGGCATGCGAGCAATTAATTTATTTATGGTCTCTTGCAAGCTTTTCATCTAGCTTACTTCTAATGCATTCCACATTGCCTACTGTGAAGAAGGACAGGGTTCCCGAATGCTTCGGTCAAGCTCTTCCCACAAAAATCTATATGGTTAAGATCGGGGCCTTGGGGTGGCCCTGCCCTGATTTTCAACACTTTTTCTGACTGTTTCTTGTCTAAATTGCCCCCAAATAATTTCGAAGTATGCTTTGGATCATTATCTTGTTGGAAAATAAATCCTTTGCCGATTAATTTCTGCCTGGAGGGAATAGCATTTTTCTCCGAAATTCCTTTATACTGCTCCTTTTTCAGAAATCCTTTAATTTGGACCAGATCCATAGCCTGAGAAACAACCCCAAACCATAACAGATCCGCCACCATGTTCGACAGTCGGGACTACACACTGTGGCATCATCGTTTTCCTTTTTGAACCGAATATTTCAAATTTTTGAAATCTTCTTCGGTCCAGTCTCGATGAGCTAGGGTCCATTGCATCCGTTTTTTCTTATTCTGCGGTTTTACAAGAGGGTTTCGACCGGCAACGCGTCCAAACAACTTGGCATCTCGCAGTCGTCTTTTCATTGTGGACACTGACATAGGGTTTTCCCAAGATTTTTTGACATCAACACGAATTTCTGCGGCGGTTAGGCGTCTGTTTCGCTTGTTGGTTACCACAATAAACTTGCCTTCACAAGAAGTCGTAGCTCTTGGTCTTCCGGAGCACGGACGATCTTGATTACTGCCAGTTTCTTTGTGCCGCAAAATAGTGCGATGAAAACAAGTCTTCGATAAGTTGAGTTGAGATGCAATCTCACGTTCAGATTTGCCTTCATTATGGAGAACAACGATGGAAGATCGCGTTTCAATACTAACTTCACGAACTTTTCCCATTTTAGAGACGTCTTGACTGTAGGAATCACAAAATCAGGCTAACTGCAGATATTCGTAGATAACCATGAAAATATCGGATTAAAATAAACATTTAAGAATTTAGAACAATCGCATTGTAAGTTGATGTAAAATAAAAGAATTGTCAGTTGCGGTAATGAGGTAATAAAATTTTTACAATCAATTATCGGACTAGCTCTTCCTCGGCTGACATTGAAGTTTGGAAAAAATGCTTGTTTATTGCCTTTTCCTTATCTTAAATACAAAAGATTAAGCTTTTAGGTAACCTTTATAAACAATAGAAAATGCAGGTGTGCAGATTACTTTTTATCACCAATATTTTGAAAATATTTACTAATCACATAAGTTTTTTTTTATTAGTGGTCTCAAACTTTTGACCGGCAGTGTGTATGCCTTTAAGTGCATTCATAAATTTAGATCAATAATATTTTAATAAATTATATCTTTATACAAATACCCAAGTCCAGGGAGTGTGAAATCGAACCATACCCTTGAAGTCAACAGTTTAGCCAAGCGGAGGTAAGCTAAGTTGGTAGACTAATGATTTTCAATACCATAAAATATTCTTCGCCACATTGGAGGTAACAGGTGACGGGAAATATTTAATTAACACCCATATGCCCGTTCATTTCAACAAAACATTCGTGACCCTGAAACAGACAAGGGGCGTGGAAGACCCATAATGATAGAATTTATTTTATTTTAAATATGTTAATAATTTTAATAAAGTTTAATCAAATTCAGTTCAGCTTATAATTGTATTTCAATAAGGCTTCAAATACGAGGATTTATCTGCACAGTCCAAAATTAGACTTCAATTAGTTTATAAGTAAAGGGACTTATCGTTGCAATAAAATCCAGATGAATTGTTTTAATTGCCTTATTCATAATTTTGGGCATGTAAGCATCTTGATTAGCGCGAAAGCAGTCCAAAATAGATGACGAATTTCCCACTACCTTAAGTAGGCCCGTATCCCGCCAATAACGTGGCGAATGTTGTCTTACGGTTAACGGTTAAGCGTCTCGGCTTTGTCGGCGCAGTCGAGTTATGAGACGTTTTCCCGCAAGAAATAGTCCAGCGGTGTTAAATCACAAGATCTTTCAGGCTAGTTCATAGGTCCAAGACGAGAAATTATGCGCTCGTCAAATGCTTTTCTCGAAGAGCCAACAGTTGCACCATTATAACCAGTATAACATGTGGCGCCGTCCTGTTAAAACGAGAGGATGCGTATTCTCTGTGAGAATAAACGTGGTACGGAAACGATTCGTAGTTTAATCGAATTAATTGTTTTGATGCACGATTATGTCAGATAAAAAAACAGAACTTTTTTTTTCTTCGAAATAAATATTTCCATAACGTTTTCATGATAAGATGGCAAACGAAACTTACCATAAAACACATGACAACGGTCACACAATACGAAGCATGAAAAATTGTTGCCAACTAAAGATTCTATACTTCTAAAATAACACTTTTAAGCACCCACAATATTAGATAACTGCATTGAAACATCAATTAAAGAACAAATAGGCTCTTCGAAACATAAAAATTCTAACTATTACGGAAAAAGCAAAAGATACGGGGCATTAAAAAGAAAATATTAATACCCGAACATTAGAGAAATAGTCAATATTTGATAGAACAACATATTCGCAACGATGTTTCTACCTCCTGAAGCAGGCAGTTAATGGTATTGCCTTTGATGTACTCATTGTGATCGCTTCAATGCTGACTCTTTGTTATCAAACCGATGTCCTTTGTTTGTATTTTGAACTTGTGGATAATGCAAAGCTTCGCAAGTGTCGGTCTAGTCCTCTATAGCTTATACAGATATATGAATTGATTCTTGTCTAATTTGGCTACGAAATTTTCGATAAATTTGTTGGCAGATTGTCGCGATGATGATATGCAGCCAAGTACCGCTTAATCGAAAATGATGCCTTTAATTCCATAATCCATCACACAATCCTTTCAGTACTACAACGTAGCATTGTTTGGTGGCTGTTCAACGTCCAGGAGCATTCTTATCGTGCATGACACTTGCAAGCTTTGGTTTATAATAAAAAAAAACGATTAACATTGTGTCAACTTAGCCATGAGTTTAATTCGGTTGTTTTAGTCCTGTAGTAATTTGTAGTCATATCCCATGTAAATCATTTTTATCCTTTTATGAGAAATTTTTAAATGTGTTTTTGTTTTCATAATTTACATAATATCATCACCACCATGCAATTGTATTAGATCCCGATTTTAATCTTCCCTTAGTTGAATAGTCGTCCTCATTTACACCAATCATTTGTTCCACAGATCTCTTTTCCATGCCTCTTTCAACTTTTCTCTCTTTTGTTTTTCCATTTTCCACAGTTCGAAAGCGTTCATGATCTTCTTGTTCGTTTACTTGTACGCATATTCTATTTTAGCCCCTGTCATTTACTCTCACCTTGCAACCCTGTGTTTTTTTCTGATCCTTCGAATTAGCCGTTGCACCTTCTACATATAGCGAACCAGTCACATCTCACAAATTAAATATTTTCAAGTCAAATTATGATTCAATGGACACTCAACATTGACACCGTGTTCATCACATTAATTGTTTGCGAGTATTTCGAATTTAATTCTTCTGTCATTTCTAGGAATAAATAAATCCAAAAATTCTATGTAAATAAAAGCATCCGTGTAATGCGTCTAAAAAATCTCAAGAACTGCGCCATCGAGAATGATCCTGAAGAGTTTTCACATCAGATGGTAAAGTCCAATCGGAATCACGAGTCCAAACTTTATTCCTATTGTGCTCTCTAAATTTCAGTATGTCAGGAAATTTGCTTGAATTGTGCTATTTGTACTAAGTAAATAAATAAATTTACAAATGTTCTAGGATACAATTCCTTCGTCATATACAAAAACATGCTTGTTTGCGCTTCAGGTTCTTGTTCTTCGATGCAATTGTCAGTTTTTTCTCCATATTTTAGGAGCATTTTTTCAGCGAAGCCTTCGAATTCCCTGTAAACTTTTTCAGAGAATATTGGCGCGAGTAGTACTGGAATTTTCATGCTTGGTTCGATAAGCCCCCGTAGTGGTTGGTTTTGAAGTTGACAGTAAAAAAACAGATATCTGATGGTTCCCACGTGCCCACTCAATCCTGGCTTTTCGATAGGTCGATTTTCCAGAGTTTGTTATGTAAGTGCCCATGTTCGCTGAAAAATTACGTCATGTGATGGTAAGCCTGTACCATGTCATTTTGATCCGATGCTTGGTGGTGGTAATTTGTATGTGTCTTTCAGTTTATCGAATATCAGTAATTCCCGCCTTGCAACCCTAGATTTCTCCTGATACCTAGGACCTGCCAATAGTCTATGACTAAGCCTTTTCTTAGGAGCCATTATTTTAAAGAGCTAGTCCATGACTTAGCCTTTTTCAGCTTTTTTCAAAATCTGCAAAGCACTTCCACTTCATATAAACCTAATATGAACTTTGAATATCTTATTAGACGTTTTCCTCCTCTTTAAACTCTTCATCTAGCAAACAGAAAAGTATTGTTGTCCTGAAAACTGAAGATAAGGTTCCTCGTTTCCCTAAGTCTTCCGGTAGGATTTCAGTTAGGATTTATTTCTGTTTACTGCACTCTATATCTAAGTACAAAACCTAAATATCTAAGAAGAGATTTTCCTTCAGATTAAGGAATATCCTTTAGACCATTAATACGAAACTTTTGTGGGCTTACATCATGTCACTATAAAGCACAGTGACCAAAAGTTCTAACACAATGTTCGTGCAGTTTATTGGGATGATTTTGTAGAACCTACTCCCGAAAATACTTCGGTATTATTATCATTACTGTACTGTACTTTTAATTCTTCTATATCAACTATTCCTGCATTCAACTTTGCCATACAAAATCCTGTTCCTCTCTATCTCTTGTGTATTGACCCTGTGAAATCGCAACAATGATTAACTCAATTTATCCTTTTATAATTCCCAGTTCTGATGGTATCCAAATAAATGTGTGGAACCTCTTGCAGCCTTTGTGCCAATGTCATTGCCTCGTCTCCTCAATGTCAGTTTAAACGCTCACTCATTGGAAACACACTACAATTGTTCCAATTCTTAAAATTTGGTAATCCTATCTATATGTCTTTTATCGATAACTTCCTTTTTTCCAAAATTTATATCCTGCATTTGAACATATTGAACAACTAACCGTCTGTTTAATTTTAATTATTCATTGGCCCCAAAAGAACATGTCTTCCCGAAAGTTTTCTCTGTCACTACTTATTTGACAACATTTAAAAATGACATTGATAAGGTATTTTCGGGGCAGTTCCAAGTTAGTGTGATCTTTTCGGGTATACCAAGGTATTTGATACTGGCAATCACCATCTGCTTTGTCTGAAATTAGAGATTCTTGTTATTTCGGATAATTTTTATCTTCGATGCAATTTGACTTGTTTTTGATCCTGTTGTGTTAGTCTCTTCGGCATAATATCCGCTCCTTTTTGTATTTTTGAGATTGCCGAAGGCATAAATGAGCAGACTATAACCAATGTTATATTGGTCTAGTTGATACAGAAAGCACAGGCTTAGGAAACAACGACGGGGCTCCTAAGCAGGGAAAGGAAGAACGGTTAAAAGGGAAACATAAGTTTGATAAGATATGTGAATTTTTAGAAAAAAAGCAGTGATATTATCTCACCTATAAGTCTGATAACGACGTTTTTATGCGCTCCTTCTTTTTTGTCAGAGCATTGATAGGAAAAAACAAGTTGATTTTTGTCAAAATCCCTTTCAATTCATAGGAGAAGAGGAGATGAAAGGAGTTCATCAAAGTTTTTGGAGTTCATTAACAATAAAATTCACTTATGTTAATATAGTTTGAACAATTTGCAAAAAAAGAACTCTTTCCATTCCCAAATGAACTTTTTATAGCCGGTACAATTGTAAGGTAAGGTAAAATAAACTGAATAAATAACCGCGACATCAATTTTTTATTAATCAATCCTTGCCCACCCACCTACCTCCCACATGTTATGGGCCCAGTGGCGAGTAAATAGCTAGTGCAAGTGAAAATTTAAATAAAAGAAATCACAAATTCAGTAGAGTTTTCACGTAGAAAATTGTGACCGCGTAGAAAATCGAACGTACAATATGAGTCATGACGGATCATCACGGATTGAGATGCTAGACAAGAAGAATTATAACGTCTGGCAGGTGTGGATGAGATCCATTCTTGTGAAACACAACCGAAGGGGCTACGTGAACGGCGATATCAACATCCCGACCGGGACTGATGCCGCGTGAGTTGGCGAAACGGAAGATCAACGTCGAGAAGGGAAAGGCAGATATCATTCTATTCATTGGAAACGCGGAGTTGATAAGAGTTTCAAAATGTGATACGTCGAAAGAGGTATGGGATAAATTACAGTCTATTCATGAATCCAAAGGTCCTGTCAGAGAAATCAAGTTACTGACGTACATCAAGTAACTGACCTCCGAGAATGCCTGGACAGCTTCGCCACCGCCGTGGAGCAGTTGGAAAGCATGAAGATTTAAATACCCAACGACATGTTAGTAGTGCTGATTCAAAGGGCTACCTCCGCTTCTTGAAAACTTTAGTTGCGCAACTAGATATACGGACGAAGGATCCAAGGACCCAACACTGATGCGCTGATTGAGAAAATTCTGGACGAAAAAAGGAGCCGCAGTCCAGCCGAGACCGAGGAGGACAGCAATAAGGCATTGTATCCCGGAGGTCGATCAATCAGATATCGACAAAACAAAGCCAAGCCAAAACGGCCAAAATCAACAAAACCGTGCTTTATTTGCGGGACATTGGGCCGCAAATTGCTGGGAACGAGATAAAAATTCGGGATAAGAAAGTCGAGAGAGATATACTACATCGAGATATCGATACCCTAGGAAGTTAAAAACGTTTCAACCACGACGAGATGGTGCTTGGACAGCGGATGTACCACGCACATGTGTGCCGACGAGGGAATGATGACAGACCTGCAGGAGTGTACAGCAACTTTGAACATGGAATATTCAGCATCGACGTCGGCGCGAGCCAAGGGCACCCCACACGTCACTACAGCGACAGATGACAGTAAAGTATAGTTGAGTTTAAGTAACACGTTACTCGTAGAGGACCAACGAACTAATTTAGTTTCCGTCTCTCACACGCAATGATCGAGAGATTTTATTTAGGAAGGATGATACTATCATCAGAGACCTCAATTGAGAAATAAAGATGATAATGGATCGCATTTGAGACCCGTATTACCTACGGGAGGTCGCAGAACAAGCTCAAGCTGTAGCGTCCCAGGAACCACCAATAACCGATGCGCAGCTATGGCATGCAAGACTCGGACACCTGCACATGGATGCTGTTATCGACTTGTCAAGTGGACAAGCAACTGGTATCAAGAGATTAATGTCGGAAAAAGTGTCATGTGACGTATGTCATCGAGGCAAAGTAACTGAAAAATCACATGAACCAAGAACGGAGAGAAGCACTGATGTTACTCGAGATAATTCACTCCCATGTGTCTCAACCGTCAAGCACCAAGTCAGAAGGAGGGAACAGTTACTGCGTGAGTTCATACATGATTACAGCGGCTGGTGCGAGCTGTATTTACTAAAGAGTAAAGACCAGACATTTGAAACCTTCAAGAGTACAAAAGCTACGTAGAAAATCAAACCGGGAAGAAAATACGTAAGTTTAAGTCAGAAAGCGGTCGAGAATATTGTAATAAGCAGTTCTACGAGTTCCTAAGCGCGAGGGCATTCATAGGCACTTTACGACGCCGCATACGCCTAACCAAAATGGAGTCGCTAAGCGTATGAACAGAACATTGGTCGACATGGCCAGATGCCTGCTGATATAATCAGGACTGTCGTCGACGTGCTGGGGAGAAGCAATCAACACAGCAAACTACCTGAGGAACTGATTTCCAAGCAGAAGCCACCAAGGGGTGACGCCATATGAATTATGGACTGGCAAAAGGCCACTTCTGAGACACCTGAGATAATTTGGATCGAAAGTTTTCATATTGGAGAAAGGACCCGGATGACCAAAGCTAGATGACAACGCAACCGAAGAAAAATTAGTAGGATATTCGCAAACGGCGAAAGCATGCAGAGTTCGGCTAAAGGACAATTGAAAAATTATCAACACAAGAAACGTGCTGATCATAGAAGAAACAAGTATGACGTCAAGGAACTCAGTACCAGGGGATATGGAATACGCACACCCACAAGAAAAGAGTCCAGAGCCAGGGAGAGATCTGTGAAACGGGAGACCACTCGAGCACTGTGATATGTGGTCTCCAAAAAGTCATGCGCCTGGAAGACCTACAAAAGCGAAGACTGGGAAGCAGATAAGACCGAAGAAAATGTACAGATACGTCAGTATGTCGAGCGTAGCAGCCAGTCATGCACCAAGCCGGGAGAACCTCACAGACGGAGAAACGCCGTACCATGAGGAAGCAGCAGAACTACAAGACGACGTAGTCGTAGTCGGTCAAGACGTAGATGGAGAGATTCGCGGCGAGAAGAAAAGTCTCGAGACGTCATTATTTCCGGATGACAAACGCGCAAGAAATGAAGCCAACAGTGAATCTGAGAAATCACCGGAGTATGCTGAGGCACGAGAAAATGAACAACGGTTCATGGAGACAGAGTTCTTCGAAGAAATGGTGATAACGGCTGACGTAACCATAGAAGAGGCAATGTTTGGAGCTGAATCTTTTGAATGGTGTACATTAAACGAAGAAGTACGCTCACACCTAGAGAACGGAACCTGGGAAATTGTAAGACGGCCAGAGGACACGAACGAGATAGAACGACGGAAAAATTGAACGCAGGAAGGCTAGAATTGAAGACAGAGAATTCGAGCAGAGGCCAGGATTTGATTACGAGGAGACATTTGCTCCAGTCACAAGACAAGAGTCAATTCAACTATTGAAGGCCCTAGCTGCAGATATGAAAGCAAAAATACATCAGATGGATGTCGTAACGGCATACCTAAACGCGGAACTTGATGAAGAATAAGAAGAAGAAGGAAGTCCTGCAAGAATTGTGCGCAGCGAGCGTCGAGATTCCGAAGTACAGAAGCAAGCAGCGGAGATGTTAGAAGAGCTATTCAAGAGTAAACAATTTTTCAAACTTCAAAAATCGCTTTACTGACTAAAACAGTGAGGAAAGAAATGGTACGAGAAATTATGTAAAATATTGAAGAAACTAGGACTGAAACCTACTTTTTCAGACCCAAGCTTATTTACATGGTAAATTTTGATGGTAGGAATATATGCGGACGACGCGTTTGTGACGTCGAATAATCTCAAGATAATAGAAGAGTTCAAGCAGGTGCTAAGTCAAGAACTAAAAATTCAGAATCTTGGAGTAACCAAACACTTCTTAGGAATAGAATTCAACCGACAAGAGAGATAAATATGTCTAAGTCAACGGCGCTACGTGGAAGAATTACTGGAGAAACTCAGCATGAGTAACTGCATCCCACATCGCACACCAGCAAATCCATCAGTAAAATTGAAAAAATCGTCAGACCTGAATAAACCAACGGCGAACCCAAAGTACAGAGCACTATGTGGATCACTCATGTACCTATCGGCCTATCCCAGACCTGGAACTGACCTATAACGGATTGGTCGAGAAAATTATCGGGTACGCAGACGTCGACTGGGGAAACGACGAGGACGACTCGAGATCATACTCGAGATACGTATTCATCCTAGGAGGAGCGCCCATAAGCTGGAATGCGAAAAAACAGCTAACAGTAGCACTGTCAACGACGGAGGCTAAATACAAGGCACCCGCCGAGGCAACGAAGGAGTCAATGTACCTGAGGGGACTCCTAACCTTAGGAAAATGTTTTCCTGGCGTTAAATGCCCGCGAACTGCTTCCGAAAAGAAGATCACAAGCAGTCTCCCTATGATAATATAAGCATTTCTTGATACTATTTGATAAATGAGCCATTGGCAATGCAAATATCTTCATTCTTTAAAAAATTGGAAAATAATATTTTTTCGTCCCGATATTCTTGCTGCAGAGCAATACTAGCATGTCGACAATCGACTCCACTCATGTGTAAGTCTGCGACAAAGTGGGGCTTTGATATCCTGTTCACTTTTTCCAGCAACCGACCAGCTTTGTATTGGGTTGGAAACTAATTGCCAATTTCAGTTATAGATGTTTCTCATTTCCATTTTGATGATATCCTTAAATGTTGTGATCTTCTGACATATGTCTACTTTACTTTTATTTACTATATTCACGTTTTCTTCTTCTTCTGTACTTATTTTATCCTCTGTTCACTTTTGCTCCTTCTATATTTTCTTTTATATTTTCTTCTTTATTTTCTTTTTTACGTTTTTTTTTCTTCTTTATTTACTTTATCATTTATTAACTATTGCTTGTTCTATAGTTACTTCATCCTATATTCACTTATAATTTTTCTATATTTACTTTGTTCTTTATTCACTTTTGCTTCTTGTCCTTTACATTTACCTTTCCTCCTTCTTAAAGGTGGTTGATAACAACTACCAAGAAAAATTTATCGATTGGAAATTTGTTCGGAGAATACAATGGATTTTTTTTTTGTACTTAGACTTTTTATTGCTGAAACATTTTTTTCTGAGACGTTTTTTTGATTGAAATTATTCATCTGAATATAACTACAATACTAAATCTAATTACATAGGCTTTCATTTTAATTCTAGTCTTAGTTCTATTTTATTGCGTATGATTTTCTTTCAACTTAAAATATTATGACTGGCAATGAACATTTTAAACAAAACTTAATTATAACAAATAATCGTAGTTGCTCTCTTATATTTATTTTGTTTTTATTTCTTCATGCCGCCTACACATCGGAAAACGTAACAAGATCCAAAAATGAGGAAAAAGATATCAACCAGACGGGCTTGTTATCGAATCACATTATAGCGTAGGCATTATTTTTCGTCTTTGTTCTGAAAATAAATGATCCTCGTTCTATCTGATTTGAAATTATGTCATTCGTGGATTGGCATCATAAAAGACGGTTTGAAGGAAAAGCTCCTAGCGCGAGCTTTTCATTGTCTTCAAGGGCATGCCAAATTGTACGAAGAGATCCAAGTTCTCGTAATAATTTAATCATCAAATGGTAGTTCTTGTACCTTAAGGGGTTACATGGGTTTACTCGGGCGAAAAAAGGTCAATTTTCAACAATTTGTTTTATACATAAAAAGTAAAATATTTTATTCAAATTTTTTACTGTCTTAAAGATAATTATTTGAAGAATATTTTTTTTCATTTTCAAAGAAAAATATTTAAAACTCCGCCATTGGGACGTCATTTCCGATGACGCCTCGGGAAAAAGGTGCGTCCGCGTTGTCAGCAGAACTCATGACAGGATCATCTAAATTTAAAAAAAACAAAATCATGTTTTAGTTAAGAACATAAACCAGAACTTGGACGAAGGAAAAAAGAAGAAGTGAAAATTACATTTTTGGCAGACATTTTAACAAGAAAATGCAAATTTTGGTCAACTTTTCTCTACATTTTTTGTTTTTTAAATAGTTCTAATTGAAGGAAAAAAATCCTTCGTCCAAGTTTTTGAAAATTGTATCTCAAAGACCAGTGAAATCAAGATCATCAAGATCGGTTGAGTAGTTTTCGAGAACTTTTGACAACCGATTTTGATTACACAGTTTTGAGAAAAACGTGTTTGAAGTTTTGAGTCACCATAAATCTGGGGGAAAAAAATTTTTTTAACCTACATTGAATCGCTGATTCCTGTGCCATAAAGTGCACAACCTGCAGAAGCTACAATGTCCAGGGCATCCTTTTGCTCCTGTCTATGAAGAATCCTGGCTTCACGAGTCTCGCTTGCAGATTTTTTTCCAGCTGCGGACACACGGTTTTCATCAGCATTTCGGGCATATTCGTGGGAATTTCGGCCAAGTTTCAAATCCATTCCATGCTTAAATGATAATAAAGCTGATGTTCCTTGATTAAAAGTGCAAGCAGCGACTAATGCAGCAATATTAACGATTTTTCAACCAGCAGGAAGTATTTTTGGAGTAATCTTCCGGATTAACTGGTTCAACCTTTCGTTATTATTTTGTGTGAAACCACCAACACACCGCGCCAGAAGCTCATCCTTACTGAGATCTTCATAGATAGGTTTTATTGCAGTCAAAACATCATCTGCGAATGCAGTATAATCATGTTTGAATGATGAAATAGTGTTTGTAGTCGATGCTCGCTGCCAAGCGCACCAGGAGTCTAGACCTTTTGGGCAGTTTCCGTGCTGTCGATTTTTGTCTGTAGAGTTGTAGTGGTAATAAGTAGCCCATATAGCATCTTTCGTTTTTTCAACTGACTCACTATTTTTTCTTATTGCCAAACCATAATAAGTAGTCAATTTATCAATTAATTTGCCAGTCAGTTTACCTTTGCCAGAAAAAATTTTTTTTAGTTTTTTTACCATTGACTAGTTTTTCCTCAACTGTTTTGTTGATTAAATCACGTAAACGAGTACCCATCCTCTTCTGTACATATCCAACGCATTCTTTTTTGTTGATAGTAAAATCTTTACCTTAAGGTTGGGCTTTGAGGATACCAGAGTATGTTTTTGAATCCCCCTCTCCTATATAGTTGACGTATCTCAGGCCGTATTTTACAATAGAGCGTTTAAACATTTCAACAATCGAAGATACTTCCGTGTTCCCAGATGCTCCAGTGTGATTGACGCTGCATAGATTTGTTGCGATATATCCTTCTTTCCACTCTTCATACTCTGCCGTGTTCAATTTTTTTTTCCAAGACTCACATAATTTCCAATATGAGCATTTTACGAGCACATCCAACATTTTTCCAGAATAATATCCGATTAGCGAACTCACACCATATAGTGATGCGAAGCCACGCTTCTTCCACGTACCGCCACCGGAAACACTCACATCTATCGTAGCTTCATCGTCGTTTTCGAGGCTCGTTAGTTGCTTTTCTTCTTGAGCAGCAGAGGAGAACAGTGTTCGCACAAATGTCCCGATACACTCATGTATTTGATGAATATAAAAATCGCATGTTCATTGATTTCAAAATGAACTGCTGAGATCCAACAAACCGCAAAATTTTTTGCATCCGGCAAGCTGCAAGCTCAATATTCGCATAACAAAAATGAACCGGCGATTGATTTCAGACATTTTTCCAATTTTTCTACATGATAAAATATATTTCGGAACACATCGTTCACTTGCTACCACAATTTTGAATCCCAGACCGAATTTCGAGCATTGTTTAAAATCCAATTTTCCACTGCACAATTTTTCTTCATCTTTATTTTTAATAATGTTAGAACACTGCACAAAAGATGAGAGTGTTGAAAAAACTAAGACAAAGTCTATAATTGAATATTAGAGCGTATCTTCCTGTGACACGATCTCTTTATCGTCACTTTTTAATTTTTTTGCCGACGTGCTCGCTAATGAATAATCATTAATTTTCGGATTTTTAAGATTGAATGACTGTCTCCTTTTCCTTGGTCCATCTTTTCTACGAGCGCCGTCTGCTAATCGAGTTCTCGAAAGTTTAGGCATTTTTAAATAAATTTCACAACAGACATTTTGGGTAACTTCAAATGAACCTCGTGATTCAAGAAGCAATCACCAACTGAAGTATTTCAAACTAGTTGGCCTTAGGAAGTCAAAACAATAGACAATAAAAACAGACAAACAATAGACGAGCAGCTACGGCGCTCGGAGCCTAGCTGACCTCGAGCGGGCACCTTCACAAGGCTGTTTCTCCGAAACTATTATTCTGATCGACCTGAAAATTTACGAAAATATTCTCGAAAGGTCGTAGAACTAAATAAGACTATAATAAATAAGACAAGACTAATAAAAAAATCGTTTTTTGTGAAACTGCGAAACCCATGTAACCCCTTAAACCGATATACTGATATCGCAATTGGTAGGCCAGTTACGATCTCAAAATCGTGCTTAAAGCCTACAGAACTACAATGAGCATACATTTTAATGTCCTTTTTGTGAGATTTATTGTTAATGTACTGCACGAATGTTTTCTGACTCATGCAGGGTAAAATAACTTCATATTCTGAACCGAATAGTGTTCTGTTTATTGTTTTTGAAACTCTCATGGACTATCGCTTAAAAAAAGTCGAACCTTAAAATATTTGTGGCATGCAGGATCACTTCGGTCTGTCATTAGTGAATTGTAGATAAGATGATGATTCGATTTTATTCTGTTCAACATTTTTTTGCCATTGCGCCGACGATGGTAGATAGCCAGACACATCCTGTAACTAGGCGCCTTAATGTTCTACGCTACAATGTTCCCGATTAAATCGTCATCTATGAATTGACGAAAGAATTGAAGACGAGTCCAATCTGCAAATTCATCTTTGATGTGGCATCAACAAAACATTTGTTATCGACTTTGCCAAATTTCCATTTCGCTATTACATCTCTCTTCTTGGTACTGTGTACCTTGGTGAAAGTTCTGCATTTCCATCATCCACCCCAGAAACAAACTCATCATCCACCCCAGAAACAAACTCTTCAACGAAACTGACAACTTGGTCATACTCGACTGACAACTTTGTCCTATAAACAGTAATATGCAACCGTGGTTGAAAAGGGCTTATTTTCTCCGAAAATGTGAATTTACTCATTGAAGTTTGACTAACATAAGAGAAAACAAAAAATCCATGCATAGATCTATTCATAAATTTATAAACACGAAAGTGAAATTTTCCAAAAAGAGGTTGGAAAGTTATCATAGTTACAGGAAATTCATTAAAAGTTTTTTCTCTACATTCTAAAAACGCCATTCGGTTTCAAACGCTTTTACTCCCAAAAAACGCGAGAAGTATGACTGTACTAGGCGTTTTTTTAACTATCATTGATAAAAAGGGATAAGTCTTGCTGGAAATGCATTCGAGTCCTTCGAAACAATATCCTACGCATAAAATTTGTTCTTCGAAAAGAAAGAGCTAATTTTGTTACAATAATTTTGTTAAATAACAGTGTCCCACTGGTGTTGTATATATAAAATGCAAGGAAATTAATACAGACCGACCATCATAAGGACAATATCACTACGAAAGGAAAAAGAATCGTTAAAATGGAAGAGAAGCTAGCATTGCACTATTTGCTGTGGGCTTCTCTCCAGCATTCATGCTGGGGATAAGTCGCCAGGGCATTTTTCAGTGGTGGAACATTTGGCCACTGAAGAATCAAAAATTACAAGTGAAATAATCAACGACGCAAGCATGTTCGCCCGAAGGCCAAAACTCCTGCGAACTCCGCCTCAAAGAGTAGCCAAACCTAATCAAGGCAACGAGAAAACATCGTGCAAGAAAACCTCCATCGAACGCTTTGCAACAGCGAAAAAGGTGCTTGTCCAAAACATCCCTCCTACACAAGGCGATGGAGCGAACGATACCAGAAGCGTAGTGGAGGTTTCGGGCAGTGGAGTCATCGACCCGAAGTGCCATTCTCCAGGGGCCATTAAAAGTCATATACTGAACAACGTGGGAGGCGAAACCAATGATGCTCAACAACAACAAGACCCTCCTGCTGACAGTATATCGAGAACTTCGCCTGAGGACGACCTGATAACGAAAATAGCCGCTGACAGAAGTGAAGAAGAGCGTCTAACAAGGAACATAAGCGCTATAATAAAAGTGATGAGAAATTCAACAAATGTCCAAAAAAATGTCAACAAGGGCATCAAAAATGGGATTGACGAATTGGAGGACCTCGTTGATAGGATCCAGCACTATCGCCGCAGGTGGCTATGGGCTGAGAGTGAATTGAAAGAGCTTAAAAACATTCCAGAAAATAAAACTCCCTTCACCGAAAATGCTACTCCTCTCGTAAAAGGCAAAAGGGCGGCATGTAGCCCACTTAAACCTGACCGTAGGAAAAGGGTGAAGGGACCGATAACAGTCGAGACAGGAGACAACAGTCAAGGGGAGGAGAAAAATGCTGGCTTTCAATTGGTGCGCCCTAAATCGCAACAGGAGGCTGCGAAGAAGATACACCAAGCGATAACAAAAGATTCCAAACAGGCGCCCGAAAAGCAAGAAGGCACGAAACACAGCGCAATGCCAAAAAAGACCAGGAACAAGCAGCGCAGGGATGCTTTACTGATCAAACCTGCAGATGGGAGAACTTACGCCGAGGTCCTCAAGGAAATCAGGCAAAATGTGGAACCCGAAAAAAACGGTGTCTGTATACGAACAGTAATAGCAACCAGAACAGGCGGTCTCCTCGTAGAACTCGGAGCGGAATCCACCGACAAGGGACGGTTCGAGAGCGTTGTCAAGGACCTCCTGGGCTCTAAAGCTGTTATCTCGACTTTGCAGCCAATGGCGTCTTTGGAAATAAGAGACCTTGACTGCATTGCGGAGGCCAAAGAAGTAGAAGATTCAATTAGGTCAATTCTTCCTACGGCAGAGAGCTTTAGGGTAAGGCTAACGCCTACCAACCCTAGAGGACAAAGGGCGGCAATAATAGACATCCCAGAGAAAGACGCTGTGCAACTCCTGACCAAGGAGAAAATTAAAATCGGCTGGGTTGTGTGCAGGATACGTCGGAGGGTAGCCCTAACTCGATGCTACAAGTGCCTTAACTTCGGACACATCTCCTTGAACTGCAAGGGGCCAGATCGAAGCAAACTGTGCTACAGGTATGGCACTTCCGGTCATAAGGCGAAAGACTGCCCAAACGAACCCAATTGTATCTTGTGCCAAGATAAGGGATGGAAGTCTGAAGATCTGACTCACATTCCAGGAAGTGGTAGGTGCCAGGAGTTCAAAGAGGCACTAAGCAAGAAAAGAGCAAAGACATGATCCAAGTCCTGCAAATCAACCTACACCGTAGCTCAACCGCTCAAGATCTACTAGACCAGGTTGCAAAAGAGAAAAAAGTTGACTTGTTGCTGATATCTGAGCCACACTACAACAAAAAGGAAGCTGGATGGTATTGTGATCGATCCGGCACCGCCGCCATCTGGGTACGTGATAGGGCTCTACCTACAGCTCGGACTTGCACCAGTGGAAATGGCTTCGTGCTCATTGGGTGCGCCGATTTGACATTCATAAGCGTCTATTTAACTCCAAATGAAACAATTTCATGTTTTCAGAGCAGGCTCGATGAACTGGAGGAAGCTGTCTCGAGCACAGAAGGCCGAATCCTTGTTGGAGGTGATTTTAACGCCAAAGCGATTGAATGGGGAATGCCTCTGCCTGACTCGAGAGGAAAAAGAATCCTAGAAATGGCGGCTAGGAGGCAACTTGTCATCATGAACGTTGGGAACACACCAACTTTTCGATGGGGAGGCTGCTTGGGAACTATACCGGATGTGACATTTGCTTCGGAGTCCTTAGTGCCTAGGATGCACAGATGGAGAGTACTGGAGGACTACTCGGCGAGCGATCAGTACATTGCTTTCGCAATTGGCGAGTGTGCTACTCGACGCGTAGCAACCCAACCCTCAACTGTAGGTTGGAATATATCTAAAATAGATGTCGATGCGTTCGCCGCAGCTCTTATGAGAGGTGAAACTATGACGATAACGGGAGGAGCCTCAGCTGAAAACATGGTGAACTCCACCATGAGGCTCATCAAGAATGCGTGCGACTGCTCTATGCCCAGGCGACGGCCTCGACACAACAAGCCTGCTGTATACTGGTGGTCGGCAGAAATCGCCGAAAAGCGGAGAGAATGTCACAAACTCCGCCGCGAATCTCAACGTTTAAGAAATCGAGACGAGTCACATTCCCAAACGCTGGCATACAGGTCGGCTAGAAAAGTTCTCCGTAGGTTAATTAACGAAAGCAAGGCTCGCTGCTGGCGCAACCTAGTTGTGGACATCGACAGAGACCCGTGGGGGCTGGGTTACAAGCTTGCCATGCGGAAACTAGGAGCTGCAAGGAGGCCCTGTGTCCTCGAAACGGAAAAAATGGACCAGATTGTTAGAGCGCTCTTCCCTATGCATCCTATTCGTCCCGATGATGCAGATATTGAATGTCTCGGAGAATGCCCACTTTTTATCGCCACCGAACTGGATAATGCGGTAAAAGCTTTAAAATCGAAAAAGGCCCCAGGACCAGACGGTATACCAGCGGAAGTGATACAGCTTGCACATCAACTTTGTCCTGAAAAGCTGCTCACCACTTTCAATGCCTGTTTGCGGCAGGGCGTGTTTCCAAATTGCTGGAAAGAGGCGAGGCGAGGCTCGTGCTGATCCACAAGGGGAAGGGGAACGCGGAGCAACCATCTGCATATCGGCCCCAATGTATGCTGAATGCCGCTGGGAAGGTACTTGAGAGGCTCATTAGAGAAAGACTTGGAGAAGCCATTCAAAATGCCGGGGATCTGTCTCCTCGGCAGTACGGCTTCAGGACTGGCCGATCCACAATTGGTGCAATAGGAGAGGTAGTGAGCGCAGTCCAGCAGGCCGAAGCCCACAATCATTACTCGAGACGAATAGTACTGCTCATAACTCTAGATGTGAGAAATGCCTTCAACTCTGCTAGATGGACAGATATTCTTGGTGCTCTGGAATATTTCAGGGTGCCGAGGTACCTGATGCAGATATTGAAAGACTACCTCAAAAATCGGAAACTCATCTATGATTCGTTGGGAGGCCGGCGAAGAATTGATTTGACATCAGGGGTCGCGCAAGGTTCCGTTCTGGGCCCGGACCTCTGGAATGTCTCGTACGATGAGCTTTTGAGACTGCAGTTACCGGAGTCGCGCCTGGTTGGCTACGCAGATGACGTAGCAGTACTAGTCGCCGGACATACTGTCGGACAGACGCAGCTCAAACTGGATGCGGTAATACGCCGAGTGAGCGAGTGGATGACAGACCATGGGCTTAGCCTAGCGCTGGAAAAGACCGAGGTTGTCGTCCTCACAAAGAAGCGAATCCCTCGTGTTATGCCGGTTCGTGTAGGGGGAATGATCATCGAGTCAAAAGAATCAATCAGATACCTTGGCTTGATGATTGATTCGAAGATGAGTTTTTTCGAGCAGGTTCGAGCGTCAGCAGATAAGGCCTCCGCGCGGGTATCGGCGCTAAACCGCATTATGGCCAACACGCAGGGACCAACCTCGAGCAAAAGACGTCTACTGATGAGTGTAATGGAGTCAGTGCTCTTGTATGGCTCCGAGGTTTGGGCTGATGCTCTTAATAAAGAGACGTACCGAAGGCGTCTGGCATAGGTGCAGAGGCAAGGAGCTTTACGGATAGCCGCTGCATATCGCACTGTCTCTGAACCTGCAGTGCTGGTAATCTCGAGGGTGGTTCCAATTAAATTACTTGCAGACGAACGGAAACGTGTATACTCACGTAGGCAGGGAGTCGGCGAGAGAAACCGTCGGCCGAGAGGAACGGAGAAGAACCCTTATCTTATGGCAGCAAACATGGGAAAACGAAACGCGAGGCAGGTGGACCGCACGGCTGATAAGTGACTTGGGACCGTGGTTCTACAGAATGCATGGTGAGACTGATTATTATCTGACGCAACTACTCAGTGGTCACGGGTATTTTCAGTCTTACCTGTATAAGATGGGAAAAACACCATCCCCAACTTGTGTGTTCTGCCCGGGGATGACGGATGACGCATGCCACACGTTCTTTACATGTAATAGATTTACAAGACTCCGTTCGCATCTCTCGGAGAAAATTGGCATAATTTCCCCAGAAAATTTAACGGGAAAAATGATGAAATCAAAGGACAATTGGAACTGTGTGTCACATTACGTACGGACAGTACTCATTATAAAGAAGGACATAATGGATCGCTTGGCGAGGGAGGGGAGATCACTGTAACGCAATTCTCTCTAATCGCAATTCCTTCCTATCCATCCGTGAAAAGAGATTTCCCTTAGCCTGAAGACATCGCTAAGCGATGATTAATGAGGCCTAGTCCGAAGTAATGTGACAAACAGTTCCAGGCTAGGTTCTCGTTGTGACAGGGGAGGTGTTTAGTCGGTAGTCCGGTAGCGGGGGAGTCCGACACTCAGGGCGTAAATAGCCTTCACCTCCCAAACAAACAAAAAAAAAATGGAAGAGAAGCTAGCATTGCACTATTTGCAGACATTTAAAAATGTCTGCAAATGGGAAGCAAGCAAACCGTTAGACAAATTGTTCTTGTTTTGTTTAAGAGCGGAAAATCTCGAAATAAATACTCTTAGTAAAATGATAACTTGTTCATACTTGCGTGGATAAGCTCATATGCGATTACGGCATGTAGCAAAAAGCGAGCTTTGAAAGGTAGAGAGCTTGGATAGCAAACGCAGTAGATAAGTGGAGAGACCGCGATGGCTAGGTAGCCGAGCTGAATAGTATGTGAGAATAATTTCTTCCGCGGAGCAATATATATGAGTCCTTGTATATGAATATTTAAATTAATAGAATTTAATTGCGTATCGTTCCACACTTTCGTTTGCATTTCCTATCTTCAGCGAAATTTGCTTAGAAATACCAACGCATCTGGGAAATACGTACCAAACGCATTTCACTTTGATGCTTGTTCACTCTTGGCCTCATTTCTCTCAGACAGAGGTAGAGTAAGCACTAATGCAATGATATTTGTAATCCGAATTTATGCAGAAGCTTTGCGAGCGTTGTGCCTGTTTTACGCGAAAACGAGAAAAAATTTAGCAACACAACTAAAGTTGTATTTATTTTGGTCAAATAATCCTTGGTCAGAGTTTTTTTCCAATTCTTAGCGCTGTGTGTACCAGCGATATGGATCGATGATCGATGAATTACCGTTTTTAAGAGGATTCGCTATGCATGCATCCATGCGCATTTTGCACAGCTTTTACTTCATTTTCCCGGGACCACTTCCACTGCTCTAGAATCACTACCAGAGTCGGTCATGCTCCATTAAGAAAGAAATAACCGCACAGGAGCAAATGGCCTTAATAGATTGAGCTTAGAAAAGGAAGACACTTTCTTGTTGAAGTTCTGAAAAAAACGGTGATTCAAGCTATGAACGGTGATATGAATAATACTTCCTTCAGATGTTTTTCTATAGAAAAAGCTGATGCTATTTGTTTTTTTTTTTCAATTGATTAAATACTCAAAAAGTGTCTCTTTCTATGTATAGTGAACTCATATCAGTAAGTTCTACATTGGAATCCATCTGAACAATTCAAAATTTAGGACACAAAATTTTTCACAGTTCATGATAAAACTCACAAGGAACCATCCAACTTTCTATGAAGACCACATTGAACAACGAATGTTTGGTGTAATCCCATTATATCGAGATCCAAGTGAGTGCAATCCCATTTCAACCAGTAATCGTTGGCATTACGAAAGCAAAACAGCCCCCATCGTTGTCTGCCAGCAGACTGACAAGAACGAAGATAAAGGATTCCGCTAAAAGGAAGTTGTTTGTAGAACATACACTAACGAAACAAAAGACTTGCGAGGCTAAGCCTAGGTACATACTCGTATGACCATCTTGTTTTCCAGCCAGTCATCGCAATAATCATGCTAGCAGAAAAATATCCTTCATCTAACACATAATACTGAACGATATTTTCATTTGTTAAAGGAGACTGAATGATGGCTCCATCAACTTAAACAATTATGCACGTTAGACATAATAAAGCCAAGACTATCTTATCCTTGACGTTTCATCAATTATTATAGCGCTTGCAAGTAAAAATCATTCATTCCTCAGCAATGTCGCAATGGACTGTTGATTGTTTTCAAGTGCTTGGAATCAGTACCAGCAATTCAATAATGAGCCATCAAGAATTTGATGGATTGTTGTAGATTGTCATCTTGATTTTACGTGAATGTCATTTTATCACGTCTCCTAAAGTTTCGAGCAGTTTTTGGTTTTATTGTGGTTGTGGCCATGACCTAAATTCCGAACGTCTTTGAGATGTTCCGAGACAGAAATATTTGAATTTTCTGAATGTGTAAGAAGGATATGGTAAATAATATTAAATCTTCTTTTATTGCTGAATTTATTGCTTACTGAGGAGTGAGAGAGGATTTCACTCTGCTTAAATTCTAAAGTACTATAAATACAATACGTGAAAATTGTTGGGTTTTATCCAAGTTGTCATTCATCTCATTCAAAGGCAAAATACAAATCAACCCTAGCTTGAATTGTTGCAGCGTTTCCTTATCGCGTCTTTATTGCAACTTTTCTGGATGCATTATTCGAGAGTGGCCGGAACTTATCGTGCTGATCTATTTGTAGATACCAAACAGAGTATCTTCCCATGCAATGCACTCTGAATTCATTGATAGTTTTAGTTTTCAAATATTGCAGTCCTATTCCTATGGAACTTATTTCAGAACGGATTTATTCGAAAAAGAACCAAACTTCATTTAAATCCATTTTTTCTCTATGGGTATATGGGTAGTTTTGAGAGACTGTTACTCATTTATTGATATCTTAATAATCGAGGTTCTTTGCAGTTGAACTCATTATTAATTCTCCTGTGATATTCTTTGTTTTCTAGAGGAAAATTTAGTGAATCATATCTAACTTAAAACAAATTTCCTTTATTTATAACCCTGGAAAGATAATCATATTTGATTGTACGGAAAAGAAAATCATGCGTAAATTTCACGCATAAGTTTCAATTGTCTGCTGTGTACGATTTTATTTACTGGTGTGAATAAACTAATTGAGTTCTTATATATGAATGCAAATCAAATAAAACCCATGATAATTAGTGAATATATTTTTATTCATTGACAAACAAAACACGAAATTTCTAAACTCTTCCAAAAAGTAACAAAACTTAACTGTAGTTTAACATTTCATCAAAAAATCATTTTTTTTTTTTTACCAAATATCCCACTTTTTCACTTTAATGCTAAACATTAAAAGTATCTCAAGAACATATATCAGTATAAAAAAATATCTACGCACAGTTTTGACACACATCAATGTTGTGTTCGCGACAGATCACATTTCGACGCTTATTGCAGGATGCGCTTGCCTTGCGCCTTATTTGATAGGGACAATACGTACAGTAAATAATTGTTTTTGGGTCAGGTTCCTCTACAGTATTGCGATGTACTGGGAGTATCTGTTGACAAAGTTTGGCATATATTTTTGCGCAGATATCTTTTCAAAGTTGGAGCCTGTAATCTCCTACCTATAAACGGCGATGAAAGTTCCGTGCTCAACTTCTTTATAAAAGTTTTTTGATTTAAAGGCTTCTCACCTTTGCTGCTTATGTTATGGCTGTATATAATATAAGCATTTACGCATGCAACATTGATCATTCCGTAAAACACAGCCATGGGCCATATATTAGTCTTCTTATTGCAGTGCGCACATTTCATCTAGTGTGTCAACTCCACCCTTAGTTTGATTATAATACATAATCATCTCAGGTTTTCCAGAGACTGCAGGCATCTTCATCGCAAGATGATAGCAAGTAGACGATTTTATTTGCCTTGGGCTTATAGGATGCCAGAGTAAGGGGCCCATCAAAACAAAACATTGATGTTCCCAATGGGTCAGAGCGGCTGTTTTTCAATTCTTCAGGTATCTCGGGCTTATTCGAACGCACATTTCGCGTCATTGTCAACTTATATGGCTCCTGAAGCATTTTTTTTACCAACGGTATCGAGGAAAGCCAGTTGTCACATGTAATATTACGAAGACTGCCATGCAGGGGCCTCGACACTCTTTGACAAAATAATCTCCGAAAGGTACGCCGCTTGCCTGAGTTCCTCTTCCCAAATAAGGTATTGCATTTACCATTTATTTTATGCCACTATCACACAACATCAAGATTTTAATGCCATACTTACTTGGCTTGCTGGGTATATATTTTGAATCGACACCAACCTCGAAATCCAAGCAACTGCTCATCAACTGTTACGTGAGCTCCCGGAGTATAACTGCTTACACATTGTTAAATGAAAAGATCCCATTTTTTGCGGATAGGACTGAAGATATCAGTAGCTCCATGTGTGAACAGTATGCGTTTGTCATCAATCCGAGGACATCTTATTAAAAAATCAAAACGACTGCGACTCATCACCGAAACATAAATCATTGATGACGATTGGTCGAGAAGCTCATCCGTGCTCAAGTGATTATCTATTCTCATAGTTGTCATTACCGGGATTTCAAAAAGTTCTCGTATTTCATGGCTAATTACAAAACATTGTTTGCTATTTATATTTTGTTTGTCCTCTAATTTCTATTACATGTGTATTGGGTTTTTACCATATTCCTAAAATCAGAAATGATAATAAACCTAAAATCATAAACGAAAGTGATCATTAGTCTAGCCTGTATATAGGATCTTCATGAAATCTTTGAGATGCCGACAACCTCATAAAGCAATTAAAAAAGGAAAAAGGACATATAGGGAAACACTAAATCCAAAGCAAATAAAATGGGGTATCACGTAAATTGAGTGTGAAAATGAAAGGTAATAAAACAAGGATATAGTTTAAAAGATTTGAATAGCTTAGAGGTTGTAATATCAGGCTCTGATATAACTACAATTCGTCCACAATTATTTCAGATGTAAATAACCGCACAAATATTCAGTTTAATTGGTGGGGATCCCGGAAACTCGCACCATTATTTAGTCCAGTAGAAATCTCAAAAATCACTTTAAAGATAATCATGCTTAAATATTACGCATATGATCACTATATCTCGAAAATGATGACACTGTGCTGAACGGCGCATTCATCCCACGAAAGATACAACCTAGGAATGAGATGCCATGAAAAACTAGCAATGCAGCTGCATTGCCTAGAGCTGGAGAACAATTTTTCAAAAGTGTATGCGTAATTTTTATGCAGATTATCTTTCCAGGGTTAATCTTTGTATCCACTTTCAAAAATTGGTAAGTCTTAAAAGTATTTAGCCTTTTTTTGGCATTTTTCCATTGAATGTTTCTTTTATTTAAAATGGAGTTTATTTAAGTACATCTTCTCCATTATTATGTATGACCTTTTGCCATTTTTTGGGAAGAGCCATTATTCCATGTTTGTAGAACTTCTGTGGTTTATCAGCGAAAAACTTGGCCAAGTGATTTTCACAGTCCCTTTTTGAAGTGAATTTCTTTTCATTAAGGAAGTTTTGCAGAGACCGAAACAAATTGTAGTCTGATGATGCAAGGTCTGGTCTATACGAAGGATGCATCAAAACTTCACAGCCTAGCTGTGTAAATTTTTGCAGGTTCATGAAAGATGTGTGTGGTCTGGCATTGTCATGATAGAAGACAAGTTCTTTCTATTGATCAATTCTCGCCAGTTTTATTTGAATTGCTTGTTCCAATCTGGTTTATTGCTGACAGTACAGAGCCGAATTGAGTGTTTCGCCAGGTTCTAGCACCTCATAATAAGCGATTTCCTTCCAATCCCACCATACACACAGCATAACTTTATTTCGTCTTAATCCTGGCTTTGAAGTCGTTAATTGATGATTCACCTTTTTTTGAGCAACAACGTTCTCGTATCTTACCCATTTTTCATCAGCCGTTATGATTTGCTTCAAAAATGGCTCGATTTCGTTGCGATGTATTAGCATTTCGCAAATGGAAATTCGATGATCAAATTTTTTTGTGTTACTTTATGCGGCACCTAAGCTTCGGACTTTTTTGTGCATCCAGGCTTACGCGAATGGTTCAAAACTGTTTTGCGATGGATTTTCAGTTCCTTAGGAATGTCATAGCTGCTTATGTGGCTTATGTCTTCAATTTTTTGTAAGATTTCATCGACTTTTTCAGTTGTTGGTCGACCCGAGCGAAGTGCATCTTTGACATCAGAATTTCTCGAACGAAAGCGAGCGAACCATCTCTTGGCTGTGGCTTTTGATGAAGTATCTTGGCCGTAGACACCACCAATTTTTTCACGAGCCTGCGATGCATTCTCACCTTGATCGTAGTGATATTGTAAAATAAAACGATTTTTTTCAGAAATTTCACTCACTTTTAAATGAATACAACTTTTGACACGAATGACGAAATACAAATCTGTCCATATAAAAATTGTGGACTGAAATGTCACCTTTCAAACGCATAATTGATCTGATTAGTATTGCCCGATATATGACAACGAACACCATCTAGTGACAAAAAAGGCTCAATACCTTTTAGACTATCCAACATAATTGACTTAGCTAGATCCGGGCAGGAGGAGACATGAAACTATTTACAGTGAATTTATATAAGGGTTTTAAGACACTTTGGTTGTTTATAAACGATTTGCTTAATGCGAATCTGCAAGTTTGTACATAGGGCTAAACATTCGCTATTTACCTTAGCATTTCTTACGATTAAGTATTCATGTGTTGCATGCGAGAATACGTAGATTTTATTAGAATTATTGCTTGTATACAAATTTTCTAGGCAAAGAACTTTGCTTGGAAAACCCATGGGAAATTTCTGATTAAGCATTGGGAACACTCGATCAAGTTTCAGACTTGAATAAGACAGATCCTTAGACCATGGAATCATTTGGTCTAAGTAGTTTATTTGGGATCTCTGTACTGCGAATTCCCTTCTTCAAAATCAAACATACTTGGACTTGAAAAACTGAATCAACTCACTTTAAACACAATCCATACACTGGAATAAGGAAAATAATTGGCGTGCAACTCCCTCTATTGTGAAATTGAGAAAAGGCAAAAAGCTTTCAAGTAAAGAATTAAGATAAAAAGGAGGTGATGCCCAGATTTTCTGAGTACAGACATGAGAGAAGGCAAATGCTCCAAGAAAAGACATTGAACAGGATCTAGACCTTGTTCGAAAAAGATCAATAAGCATCAAACAACATGACCGAGATCAGTAACAAGAAAGGCTATGAATCAAGCATGGTGTATATGCCAGTGATAGTATGGCAACGTCTTGAAGGAAGAAGAAGGAAGAACGCCGAAACTGAGGAACTAAGCGTGAACATCAAAATATTATGAGCCGAACAAGCCAGTGCTGCCTTCGTCTAGTTTCAAAAGAAAACAATAAATAGCGGAGCTTTCGTAAACGTGGTAAATGATGTCTTGAGGGAAAACGCTTTTCTTCCGACATTATAACTAATGCATGCACACTGTAAATAAGAGATATTCCATGTGGTACAGTGGGCACTCATGTTGAAGAGGCAACCAGATAGGCTCTGAAGGATTTCAATAACTTCAGGATGTGAAAACCATAAGTGAATTCCAGAGGAAAAAGGTGGCTAATGTAAATCTCAAAGTTCAGAGGTAAGGATACAACTCTTGGCAAAGGCAAAGATCACAGTTGTATAGCTTGTCTGCGGAGTCCGTCGGACTGCAATACCTAGAGCATATCATAAAATATTTGCTTTTGGTCGCACAAGGTCTTGATGGAATGTGCTGTAAATGTGAAATAGCAGGTTGCAAAGCTATGGGATGTCCAAATACGATATGCTTGCTTTGTAAGACGACAGTTGGGAAGAACGGATTTGTGGGTTTGGTATTACAAAAAGATGCCTCTTTGTCATACCACATCAACTGATTTCGTCATTCTGAAACAGGCACGTTGTGTTGGTGGACGTTATCTTTAGCACAGCAGAACGCCTAAGGCAGTGAATGAGGAACTATTTGAAAAAAATCATCGATTGCGGCAAGGACTGAGCTCGTGGAAATGAACGTTTACAATATATCAAACTTCCGTCAGAGCGAGTGCTAGAGAATGATCTAACATGTGGCAATTGTTTCGGAATCCTTTTCTCCTACGATAAAACTCTGGAGGTTAGTGGAGAACTACTTGGCGAGCGATGATCAGGACAAAGCAATAGAGATTGGGAATTCGACTTCCGCAGTGTAGTCACTGACGGAAGGACCTCCACCTGAAGGACTGAATTCCGTCGAAAACAATGTTAAATAGTTCCATCGTGCACCCTCATAGAGCTCAAATATATCGAGAATTTCTGCGGAGACCGACCGAAATTCATCTGAAGACATTAAAAACCTCGGACTTCATCTAAATCTGGTGACGAACCCAATATAGAAATTTTATCATCTATTGGTGGCCAGTAGGCATCATGGAAAAGCGAAGTGCGTGTCACAATCTACAGTATGAAGCTCATCGTTCGAATTGACGAGTAGGGGTACTCGTACGCTTATGCAAAGATCACTAACTCCTTAGAAAAATGATCAGGCACAGCAAAGTCCACTACTGGCAGGAACTCATCTTCAATATGACACCGAAATGGAAGCTTTGCGCCGTAATATACTCAAGCTAGAAATGAAAGAGATCATCGTGAGAACACTATTCCCAGCCCAACTACGACGCACCAGCCGAGGAGGTCCTGTTTGACTGCTCACATTTAACTACAGAAGAGCTAAACATTGTTACGACGTGAATGAAAAAGTAGAAAGCGACGAGACCGAATTGCGTTCCAGCTGAGATATTGCAAGTGGTCCAGGTTTGGGTCTCCATTTAGCCTTACATTCTTAATACCTGCTTGAGTGTTCTTCCACCAATCTGGAAGGAACTGAATTAACAAAAGCAAAGGGGACCATTAGCTTCCACCTACTACCGCGAAGACGACAAAGAAACTTATCAATAGGAAGCACGCCGACACTACCAGATACGCTGGAGACTTGTCCCCTCACCAGTATGGGATCCGACTTGAGTAATCCAATAAAGACGCTATTAAGAACGGTTCGAAGGTGGTGATCGTAAAATTGAACGTGAGAAATGCTTTCAACTCTGCAAGATAACTGGAAAACGTGGTGTCGAACAAACATTCAGGGCCGGAAAGACTGAAGACGATGTAGCGGCTTTGGTGCCTGGGACTCAATCATGTGAATAACAGATTGGTTGATGACCAAGCATGGGTTATTCCTGGCACTGGAAAGCAAAAAATTTTTATTCTATTCAAAAAAGTATTCCCGGGATTTTTCAAGTAGGCGAGGCTACTATTGAGTCTAACAAGGCAATTAATAACTTCAGTTTGATAGATATTGATATTGTTACGTTTCCGTTGTCTAGGCGACTTAAAGACATAAAAACAAACAAACGAAAAAAAAACAAAAAAAAATAAATAGAATATTGCATGAAATAACAATAAAAGAGACTAAGCGCTATTGGATATGGATTAATTGTTTTGATCGAATGAATTTATTATGATCGAATTTTGATTATCAAATTAAAAGAAAATCATACATGATAAAATAGAACTAAGATTATAATTAAAATGATATTTGTTTGATTTTTTCAGTTTACAGTTTACAGTTTTTTACAGTTTTTTTTTTTTTTGTTATAGATCTTAAACAAATTATGTATAGAAAACACTGTTACTACAAGTTTTACGTCAGATGTTTATATTTATATAATGTAATCTTTATGTATTTACATGCTGTTGAGCACTTAATTTCCACTGTTTTTGGTGAGTTTTCTCGAGTATTAAAAATTGGATGTCCGCACGTGTTTGCTAGAGTGTTCGGAATGGGCGAGATGACCAACTTGGTTCGTTTCATGAACAAAAGGCGGCGTGAGAGCGCACCAGCCTGAGTGATACGCCATCTCAGCTGATGGCGCGGAAAGTGAATGTTCAAGTTTTCAACATTCCGCCCCCATCAGCAACAGCGTTGATGATCAATCTTGAGTGCTATCTTGATTTCCGCGTCCGGAAGTTTGGTCTGTTTTCTGAGTGTCTGGAGATGTAATGATTGGAAGAGGTGCAAGCTTGGCAATAGACCTTGTAAGTGTTGTGGTTGACGTCTTGATTGTTGCAACTCTAGGTAGTCCATCTGGGCCAGGATGAAGTGTTATGACTCGAGCGAGAGGCCACTTGGATGGTGGAAACCGCTCGTCAGTCAGCAGGACCAGAGAACCAACTTTCACATCCTCTCGTTCATGAAACCATTTTGAGATTGAGTGTAGTTTTTGTAGATATGATGTGGACCACCTTGCCCAGAACTGTTGAGTGCGTTGTTGAATCGCCTGCCAATGATTCAATCGAGTAGTGCTAGTGTCGGTGAGTGTAGGTTCCGGTAATGAAGTCAAGGCTGATCCAGTCAAGAAGTGACCAGGCGTGAGAGCTTCAAGATCCTCAGGGTCATCTCGTAAGGGTTCTAGAGGTCTTGAGTTTAAGAGGGCTTCTATCTGAGCTAGTAGTGTTGTAAGTTCTTCGAATGTCATGGGATGATCTTGAACTACTCTGTTGAGATGAAATTTGATCAACTTAACCACCGATTCCCATTTGCCACCCATGTGAGGAGCAGCAGGTGGATTAAATGACCATTGAGTGCCCTTGTCGATGATGAATTTTGTTATCTTCTCATACTCTTGAGTGTACTGAGTGAAAAGTTTTTTGATTTCTGCATCTGCTCCAATGAAGTTTCTACCACAGTCAGAATAGAGTGTATGACAAATGCCACGACGAATGCAGCTATAAAGGCTTCAGTGGAGCAGTCACTGACCAACTCCAAATGTACAGCAGATGAGACCATGCAGACGAAGACACAAATCCAGGCTTTATGTGTCTTGGATCCTCTCCCTTTCCATGTCTTGACACTGAGTGGATCTGCATAGTCAACTCCGGTGTGAGTGAATGGTCTCGATGGCATTACTCGAGCCTTGGGAAGTTGGCCCATAATTTGCTGTGCTCTAATACCTCTTTGACGAGCACATTGCACACAGCGATGTATGAATGATTTTACAGGATACCTTCCACCAATTATCCAGTAATCCTGTCTGATTGTTGCCAGAGTGAGTTGTACACCTCCATGAAATGTCTTCGAGTGTGCGGCAGCAATTATGAGTGTAGTTAGTGGTGAGTTTTTTGGCAAAATTGCAGGATGTTTGCCTTCAGGATCTAGTTCTGAGTGTTGGAGTCTGCCTCGAATCCTTAGGACTCCATCCTCAAAGATCTGAGCAGTCAATCGAGTGAGTGTGTTGCTTGGTGGAATCTTTTGATTGTTTACGAGTGTTTTGATCTCATGGGTAAAGTATGCTGCCTGTGTTGACTTTACCCAAAAGTTTCTTGCTGCATGTATGTCTGAAGGAGTGATAACTGAAGATGTGTTCGGTACTTTTCTGAATAATGCAGTGGCCTTCATGATTCTGGCAGTTATACGGAGGAGTTTTATCAGAGTTGAGTACCGATGGATGAGATTCCATTGATGGTTGATTGTGAGTGTTGTTGCAACGTGAGATCGACCGGCCTTGCTTCAATAGTGAAGGCTTGATCGTTGAGTGGTTTATTTTTTGGCCAGTTTTCCTCAGACATAGTAAGCCAGGTGGGTCCCGTTCACCATAGGGTGTTATTTAATAGTTGAGTAGTAGTTACGCCTCTAGAAGCACAGTCAGATGGATTTTCTTTGCCAGAAATATGGCGCCAGTGTGCTCCTTGCACAAGATCGTGAATCTGCAGTACTCTATTCTGCACAAAGTCTTTCCATCTGTCTGCTCGAGTGTTGATCCAAGTAAGTGCTACCGAAAAGTCCGTCCACAAATATATAGATTGTATGTTCACATGTAGAGTAGCTTGAACATAGTGAGTGAGTTTGGCTAGCATAAGGGCAGCAGTTAATTCTAGCCGTGGGATCGTGAGTTTCTTGAGTGGAGAAACCTTGGTTTTTGCGCAAATGAGTGTTACTTTGGGCCCAGTAGACGGAGAGTGTATCTTTATGTAGATTGCTGCAGCCATTGCGTCTTGAGATGCATCAGAGAATCCATGTAATTCACATGTTGAATTGTTAAATGAGTTTAGCCATCGAGGCAGAGTGATTTGATTGAGTTTTGTTAAATCATCTCTGATGCTTTGCCATCGTTTGGCGATTGTTAGGGGCACTTGCTCATCCCAGCTCAAGTTGAGCATCCAGAGTTCTTGCAATAACATCGTGGCTCTCACTGTAGTAGGTGAGACAAATCCCAATGGATCAAATATCTGAGCTACTTCAGATAATATGAGGCGTTTTGTTATCGTAGATCCTGATTCTTGAGGTTTTGAAGAGAAAGTGAAGTTGTCACTGAGTGGATTCCAATTAAGTCCGAGTATTTTGGTATTGCAGTCTTCAAATGAGAGTGAGGCAGAGTTGCTTTCTGTTTGAAAGAGTTGATTGAGTACTGATGGATTGTTTGAATGCCAGTTGGCAAGAGGAAAGCCTCCTGCCTTGCAGATCTCGATGAGTTCATTAGCAACTTGAGAGAGTAGTTAGAGAGTAGGTCTGCTGCACCAAAAATGTCATCCACGTATCTGCCCTTGGTAATAGCTTGTGAAGCTAGAGGAAAACGATGACCTTCATCCTCCACCAGTTGTAGCAGAACACGGACAGCTAGGTATGGAGCTGACCTAGTGCCATAGGTGACAGTTGTTAAGTTATATGGGGTGATATTCCCTTGAGTGTCCAGCCAGAGGATTTGTTGTAGATGCCAGTCGTCTGGGTGTACCATGATCTGCCGGTACATTTTTGTAATATCAGTAGCAATAATGTATTTATGCTGTTTCACCCACAACAGAACATCTGTGATGTCAGGTTGGATTTTTTCACCTATATAGGTGATGTCGGTGAGTGATACTCCTGTTAAGGTTGGGCTTGATCCCTTAAACACCACTCTGAGCTTAGTAGTAGTGCTAGAGGGTCTTAAAACACCATGATGAGGCAAAAAATATTGAATTTGATTATTATAAGACGATGTGGCCTTCACCATGTGTCCTAGTTGTTCATATTCTTGCATGAATTGAGTGTAGAGTGTTTTGAGTTCTGAATCTCTATTAAGCCGTCTGAGTTGACGTTGAAGGCATTGATATGCTGTTCCATAGGAGTCGCCAAGAGTGTTGGCTGGAGATTTTAAAGGTATTCTGACAATATAACGGCCTCGTTGATGAGTTGTTTTGAAGTGAAGTTCACATTCTTGATCAGCTGTTGATCTAGGAGATGTCTTGATTGTTGGAATCTCCTCTTGGACCCAGAATTTTGTTAATAATTCGTATGTGATGTGCAGACTTGTGCTGTACTGGGCCAAGGACTAGCCAACCAAATATTGAGAGTTGTGCTATTGGAGATTCTGGAGTGTCCTTTATAATGTTTAGTTTGATGAGTTGGCCGTAATAGTCAGCACCAATGATGATGTCAACTGGTCGAGGTGTTAAGAATGTAAGATCAGCTAGTTGAAGTCCTCGAAAATGAGGCCATTCGTCTGTCTGAGTGTGGAATGATGGCAATGACAACGTGAGTGTTGTCAATACTTGGGCGTGCACTGCTATTTCATCATTTGAATATAGAGACTTGAGTGTACAGTACACGACACCCTATGACTTTATTGGAGAGTTGCCACCAATCCCTGTGATCATCGTTGTAGAGTGACAGGGTCAATGAGTGCTCTTATTTTATGTGATCCAGTTGAAGTGTCGACCTTGATGAGTGATGTTGCTAATAAAGTTGATTGATTGATGCGTTGAACACGCGTTGATGAGTGTAGAGAATTTTAAATGTTCTCTCCAATACATGATGTTGTACTCGTAGTCACCTGGTGAGGAACTTGCACTTCTGACCAGACGGAACCCTCAACCCTCCTGGTGCCGAAACACCATGTGCTAAGGTCATCCCGCTGGCCAACCCATCCGTAACAAGCCCTGTCACCGGCGATTGAAAGTTCGATGAATTACTGAGTGTTTGTTGAGTGTTGGGAGAAATGTTGAGTGTTTCTTGAGTTTGCTAAGTGTCAAAGACTGCATCGAGTTCTTATTGAGTGGCTGATGTCGATGGTTGAGTGTCCGGTTTGTCAGATTTCTTCGAGAGTGCTTCATGTAGACTTGAGTGGTGCCGTTGTCCACAGGTTCGGCAAGAATATTTTTTCTTGCACGAGTGAGTTTAGTGTCGTCCACAGCAATTGTAGCACATTTTCTTGCCCTTGATCCGCTCATCCGCAGAGATTTTCGAAAAGTCACTGCAGTGCATCGTGAAGTGGCCTTGGTTACAGTAGTCACATACATAAACGTGATTCTCTTGCACTGCATGGCTACTTTTCTGTTGCGACCTTGAGTGTGTGGGCGGCTGATTTGTTGAGTGTTTTGATGACCCTTCCAGGTTCTCGAGTGTTCTGATTCGTACTGTAACAAAGTCTAAAAGAGTGTAGAATGTAGGGATCTCTAAAGAATCCCCAATGGATGTCTCCCACCTCTCCTTTGTGTCTTTGTCCAGCTGCCGAGTGATGTGATAGACCAGGATACAATCCCAGTTATCTACTGATTGTCCAAGCAACTTTATTGACTTGACGGCGTTTCTGACAGTAGTCAGGAGTGTTGACAGCTGGGCTAATTTGGTCACTGGACGCTTTTGCATCTGATGGCTCTGAAAACAGAAGATCCAACTGCGCGAATACTAGTCTGCGTTTGTTTTCATACCTCTTTGTCAGTTCCTCCCAGGCTGCAGCAAACCCGTCGTTAGAGTGTGGTAGAGAAGCGATGAGATCGTGTACTCTGCCTTGAGTATATTGTCTGAGGTATGAGAATTTGGAGACACCGTCGAGTTGAGTGTTGTTCTTCACCAGTGACGTAAAGGTTTCCTTGAACGGAACCCATGCTGCAAATTCCCCAGAAAATGCTGGTATTGAGAGTTTGGGCAAGTTCGGCGCTGTTGTTGGTCTGGTGAAGATTGAAGTGACTGTTTGTTGGGTGACGTACTTCGCTTGAGTGTCCTTAATTCGGGCTAACAGGAGCCTGGCATCGGTGAAAATCACACCTTCCTTCATAAACAGGCTGTTGGTGAAGTACGTATGGTTCTTTTGAGCGCTTGGCCAGCTCACTTCGAGATATGAGTGTTCCTTCACGAAATCCTTATGAGTGGAGGTAATTTGCTCCTCCATGACTTGGAGCTCACTCGGTGTCACTGTGGCTGCGAGGTGCCGTAAGGAGTCTACGTGGTTCTCTAACAGGTTGTAGCGACCTACTTGAGTGTTGACCTTCAGGGCAATATCTATTGGCAAGGCTGCATGGGAGGTGGTTCTTGACCTTCGCTCCCCTTGAGTGGTTTCTGGTTGGAGAGTGTCTTGATCAGACGCCTGGCCAGAAGCTGCTGCGGTAGTGCCTTCTGGAGGTGTCGAGAATACCGCCGGCGTTGTTGCTTCTATGGTATGAGGGATGATGAGTGTTGAATCTTGAGTGCTTGGATTCTCAGGATTCAATTTGGATGATTTTTTCGACGTGTCAGACATTTTGTAGTGTACTGATTGCAGCAAGATGGGTGTTGTTTGAGTGTTCGAGTGAGATTTCACTAAGAATATTCACAGACGAGTGTCAAAAGCTTATCACACACTGAGCACACAGTAAAAAAATCCTAGACGTTGTTAATATCCGGCTCGAAGGACCACAATGTTTGATTTTTTCAGTTTACAGTTTACAGTTTTTTACAGTTTTTTTTTTTTTTTGTGATAGATTTTAAACAAATTATGTATAGAAAACACTGTTACTACAAGTTTTACGTCAGATGTTTATATTTATATAATGTAATCTTTATGTATTTACATATTGTTGAGCACTTAATTTCCACTGTTTTTGGTGAGTTTTCTCGAGTATTAAAAATTGGATGTCCGCACGTGTTTGCTAGAGTGTTCGGAATGGGCGAGATGACCAACTTGGTTCGTTTCATGAACAAAAGGCGGCGTGAGAGCGCACCAGCCTGAGTGATACGCCATCTCAGCTGATGGCGCGTAAATTGAATGTTCAAGTTTTCAACAATATTTGTAATTAGATTAAGGTATTAAGCAATATTTACAGAAATAATATGAGAAGAAAACAAAAGTCTCAGTAAGAATAAGAAATAAAATAAAAAAATTCTGCGCAAAAAAAATCCCCTATTGAAAAAACCCCTATTAAATTCTGGGAACTTTATCTGGAAAGAAATTTTCCATTGTTATACTTCGGGTGTTGGTAGTGAACCACCACCTATAAGAAGATGAAGTTTATTGCGTCAACTAATCAATTTGGAGAAAGTAGGTTTTTGAATTTTAGTCGTTGCCTTTTGGTATTTGATTTATTTGAACATAAAAAACAGTGAAATTAAAAATATTGCAGTAGAAAAAAAAACAGTGAAATGAAATATACTGGAGTAGAGAAAAATAAGTGAAATTAAATATATTTAATATTATTAATATTAAGAAGAAAAAGTGGAAATTCAGAATTCAATACAAGAAGTTAAAAAAATGTATCCTTAGACAACAGGAGAGTGCATGGTAGACAACCGATTAGCGCGAAGTAGATGTAATTTGTGGGTTTTGGATTACCAGTGAAGAATGCATGCACCAGTCGGAATGTAGTCTTCTGTGGAAAAGTCATCATCAATCAATTTTTTTGTTATTATTTTGAACATATACAACAATTTCCTTCGCCAAAAAATTGCGGCGGGAGATAAAGCGCCAAAAATTTTAGCACTAAGCCGGGTCTTCACCAATGTGGGCGGACAATCCTCAAGTAAAAGGCACCATAGATCTATTAATAAACACTATTGAGTCTGTTATTGAACTCCCTTGAGTCTACTTTTCTGCAGATCAGAAGCCTAGACCAACGTCTTTAACCAGGAAAATTTTATACGGATTCGAAGTTTGGACTAACGTCTTTAACTATCAAACATTAATTCAATTCATTCATTTAAGTCACGAGCAGAAGCGTGGAGCTCAACAATTATTCCGCACTGTTTCGCACAAACCAGTGGTTGTCACAAGGATGGTGAATACCACCCTGTTCCGCTCTGCTTTCATATAAATACATCTATTTTCGGTGTTTTATCTGGAGAGGAGACGAGACTTTTACACGTGATGCAAGATAACGGAGTCTCAGCCTGTGGCAGAACAACTGGCAAGCTGAAACGCGTGGTCAGTAAACGGCGGGACTCAGAAGCGACGTAAGGCTATGGATTAGTCGAGGAATTAGTGAGGTCAATTACAACTTAACTCAGCTGCATAGTGGTCATTGATATTTCTCGTCATACCAGCACAAGATGAAAAAAATGAAGTCAGCGGATTGTTTACTCTACACGAGAATATAAACGATATCTACCCACCTACTCACCTATGAGGGACTTTAAACTTGAATGAATCTTATTGCGAAGAAAGGCATCTTGCATCACGGATACGTGCTGAGGCAAGCTGTGCAGGAACCTCTACCCAATAGCTCTCGTCGGCTGGAAAATGAGCTTCCTAAACCAAGGGTGCTAGCTGGTGAGGAAATAGTTGGCTTCGGCGGTATAATGTGACAAACAGTTCTGGGGGATAAAAGAAGTGTTTGGAGTATGCTACTAGGAGTTTTTCACACAGAGTGTAAACAGCCTTCGATTCCCCACCAGCAACTTAATAAAGAAAACTACAGTTTGTGCTCATGATTAAGTTCGTCATGCCAAACAGTTTTCGAAAATAATAGTAAACTTGACCGTTGACTGTGGTGTATCTAGTGATATTTTGATGTCTTTCGAAGCACTAAGAAGCTTAACCTTCGCTTCGTGTTTATGCCTAAAGCCATCCTACAAATTAGGAAGGATTGTCTTGGTACCCACTTAATATTTGCAGAATCATAATCTGAAATTGTTTTCTAAGCGCCGAGAAGAAGTTCATTCGGTCAAAGTTTTTGGGATCTTAGGCATTTTACCTGGTTGCAGCATTGGTATCCTGCCGACATTTTTCAAGCAATTCGGAATGTGCAACGCCCTTGGCCGAGCATTGAATTCGCTCCATGAGTTAAAATGATTCCTTTTGTCGGTGAATTCTTGAAAGCTTTATTTATTTTAACATTCCGTCAGTTTCTAGGGCTTTACCAGCTTAGCTTAGTCAATTTGTTTCATGGGAGCCTTGAGAGGTAAACTAATTACAAGTATAGCTCTAAGTTGCTTATACTTGTTTCTTTATTATAGTAAGAAAGAAAGAAACAAAAATTATAAAGAGAAAATAACTGACACTGAAGAAGGGAGCAACTCACTCCCGAAATATATATTTGTCAAAAAATTAAAAACATAGCTTTTTTAAAAATGGAAAAACAACGAAAAACAAATCTAATCTAGAAGTGCTAAACACGGGACAACACACACAGTAAAAATTATAAGTTTTTTTTGTACTTTTTAAATTTAAAATATATATAATATTTGAATATCGCTCGTAGGCGATTGAGTACTTACTGACTAGTTACACAAAATGCATTGCCTATTTATACTTAAAGCACATCTTATCCTATTTCAGGGGTTTTCCCTTAAAATTATCCTTTTTTATTACATCCTAAAAATTAAAGAATTTCTTACATTTTTATGATTATCCTTATGTATGATTATCCTTATTATGATTATGTAGTAAAACTATTATATCCAGAGTGTCCGCGTCTTGAAATTTCAAGACCACATAAAACAATAAAAAAAGGATTTCCATTCGTAATGAGGGTGATCGAAACATGCGCATATTGATATTTTTAGAAGTTTTTTATGTGGCATATTTCGCACCCGTTGTTTGAAATGTAATTCTGTAACAATTTCGCACCCGTCCTTTGATGTGTAATTATGTAACTAACTGGCGGTGTTTGGTGCAGTTTGCAGTGAGTTATCTACAATTTTTTCTGTTATATTTTTTGCATTATATTGTTATAGATATTGTCGGATTTTTGGAACTTATCACCAAGTAACTTTTCTTTCCACTCACAAGAATGAGTGTGGATCCCAACTCCATTTTTCATAAATGACATTGAACATCGAAGTGCTGACGTTTCAATGTTTCGGTAAACTTCACGACTTTCAGAGCTTTTTGGTCAGATCTGCTGAGAAAATTATTACAACGATGATTTAGAAGCTCCTTCAGTATTATGGGGATAGCTGACGTTAGAGATTTTACATTAGATCTTCATAGTCGGTGCATGATTTCTGTGCCTATGATGTCTAAGATGATTTCGCGTCCGAACCAGGTTATAGGATTTCTCATCAAGTTCTGGAGTCTTGACACTGCAGCTGTGTCTTGGTGCTCTATTGACTATCGCTCCTCAACTGACAAGGAATCATTTTTAATAGTAAGGAATCAAATTTCCAGTAAGTCCGTGGTAAACCCAGAAAATACAAGATGTGAACTTCAATGGACATCAAACATACTCCCGACCAAAAGCTTGCAAAATCAAAAGTAGTAATTTTCTTTATGTCAGTCTTGATTTCAATTTGCTTTTCGGCTTTCCTTAACCGATATTTACAACTTGAATATAAGCAAACCTGTGCATATTATATTCGTTGAGGATATCTGCTGGTAATTAATTTAATGATACAATAAAAGCGTAATCTTTTTGAAGAATACAAGAAACTTAGCCCTAATTAAATTGTAGTATCAGTTCCATCCAATGTTGGGAAAAGACAGTAAATGGGTCAAACAATAGAGCATTTTTAGGCACAAAAAGTGCCAATCAATTCAACCCAATGAAGGAAGCGCTGTAATAGTAAAACATAAAGGAAAGATGGATGCATAAATGATTTCAAACTTGCCTCTCTGCGGAACACATTGAAAGACATTCAAGTGAACTTTTCAATTGTTTATAGAATATTTACAATAGTCGAGCGGCGAAATGTGGTTTGGCATCCTAACGACTCTAAGAAGTTTCTGCCAGCATGGCTTCGTCGAAGTTTTTCACTCTCGAATTCCTAATGTGGATGAACTTGCAGGAAGTTAATATATTTCAATTTGTTGATGTCAACCTCTCCGTCATCAAATTTAAATATCCTGAAGCAATTGCACATTTATCTACGAGCCTTGGTTCAATTTACCGAAATAAATAAAAATTGGCGTTTCAAAGAATAATTAGTAAACATCCGGATGATTTTCAATAATCTGTTATCAAGTTCGCTAATCAGCGTTGCTTTTGCGAAGTTGTTTTGAAGCATTTCTGGTTTTGTTTTCCTCTTTGATGTTAATCTTTCTTCTGTCCAGAAGTTACTTCGAAAACTTCGAAAAAACATTGGATTGATTGACTTACACTTTCTAGGAATCTGCAAAGATATTCTTGCTTATAAATTTACTATAGCCTTCAAAAGTTTGTTCTGTATTCATGTAATGATCTGTATTAAATGGGAAAACATATTTTGGTGTGAATCGAAGACCGGCTAGCAATAAGGCGGCTTTTGATATATATGATAGCTACTTTTAAAAAAAATACACCTGGCCATTAAGCATACCAAAGCGTGACTTTCTCCGGTTGTAATGACAACTTGACTGTGGCCCTGCTTGCTCATCACTCTTGCGGCATTTCTGTGTCGCTCGATAAAATTTTCTTATGATATTCGGCATCCGCAGCAATTTGTTGTTTTTATTTCCGGTGGAAATTTTTATTTCTCCGTCCGCTCGACCCTCGACCACGTAATTAGTTTGGATAGCTTTCGATCCTTGACCACGGATAGTGCAATGAAATATATTGCGTTCGATTGTTCGTTGCAATTTTGATTTGTTTGTTGTTCGTATGAATGCACCCGCGGCTACAATTTCGTATTCACTCATCCAAATTCTCGAGCCGATACCAAGATTTTATTTTAAATTGAAATACTTTTCCACTAGTTTCGCGTTTCGATCCACTAGAATGCATAACGGTCAATATGCTGATAGCGACTCGGGATTTTCCCTTGGTACCTCGGCTGGAAAACCGTCTGGTCACGGAGCCTTCTTCGCCTTCATGGAAAGAACTTCTAGTTCCAGCTCGTTCCTCGTGAAGAGCAAACAGTCTGATGTTGTTTCCCTGTGGGCGACATCAACAAGGACGGGATGTTGGGGAAAAAATGCCCGAACTATCTCGTCGATCATGTCCGCTTCAAGTACGCAGGGCACCCGTAGAGCAACGAGCTTCCGCATAACTAGTTTATAACCCAGGTCCCACGGGTTCCTGTTCAGGTCTTCGACGAATGTTCAGCCAGCAACGGGCCTTACTCCTGTTGATCAGTCCGCGAAGGCATTTCCTGGCCGACCGATGTACTGCCGTTCTGATGCATGCCTCGTCCTGGCTTCGCGCTCGTTGAGCTTCTCGCCGGAGTTTGTGACACTCCCGTCGTTGTTCAGCTATTTCAGTGGACTACCAGTACGCCAGAGGCTTTCCGGGGGGCATAGATGACTTATATGGAGCATAGATGATGGTACTCATTGTGGAGTTCACCATGTCTTCAGCAGTCAGTCCTCTGGTCCCCGGCACTGAGCCAAACGGTGGTGAGTATCTTATGAGCGTGTCGACAAACTTCCTCACGTCCATCCTCAGAGTATTCCACTCGAAGGCGGAGCGCTGATCACTGCACTCATGATCACTGGCCGAATAGTTTTTTAGAATTCTCCAATTGTGTGTCATGGAGAAGAGGGACTTTGAGGTGAATGTCACGTCCGGAATGGTACCCACGCAGCCCAGCGGCAGAACTCTGGCTGCCATCTCCAGCATTCGATTCCCCTTAGTATCTGACTGAGACATACCCCATTCAAAAGCCATGGCGTTAAAGTCTTTCCCGATAAGAACATGACTCTGTGTGCTCAAGACGATGTCCTCCAAAGAGTTGAGCTTTGCCTGTAAAGATGTTATCAGTGCGTTCGGTATGAAGTACACACTTAAGAATGTTTTTCCTGGGCACCGGACCCACACGAAACCATCTTTTCGCCCATGGCCCTGAACTCTCAGTTGGGTGCTGTTTCAAACCCATATGGAACAAGTACCAGATTCATCAGGGTACCATGCTAATGAATTTTTATCTCGGTGCTGTTTGCTAAGCGGCAACTGGTCAAGCAGGTCTTGGGCGTTTGTGCTCCGATGTAAGTTAACCTGTAGGACACGGGTCACTGCAGCGCTGCTTTAGCTTTGGTTAGGGCTTCTTTGATACCCGGCACTTCCCTGTCTCTGGAATGTGTCTTAGGTCATCAGGTCTGAGGTCAGCGTTCTCGCAGAGCATACAATGCGCCTCTCCTGTGCATTTATTCTTTTATGCCCTGCGTTGCCGCACTTATAGCATGAGGCACTTCTATCAGGCCCTTTGCAGACTTGTGCTGCATGATCGTAGCTTAGGCATTTGAAACCGCGGAGAGGAACTGCGCTTCGCCGTATCCTGCAGCACATCCAACCTATTTTAATTGTGCCCATGCAGAGGAGTTTTTCGGCTTGTTTCTCGGTTAAGTCGACTATAGCTATGCGATGCCCTCTATTGTTTTCAGGGGTTAGTCGTAATTTGAGTCCACTTAATTCTGTGCAAACCCTTTTGAGGCACTCTTCCACCTCCGTCATGCCCTTTCCATTAAATCGGTACGCTTCTTGGATCAGTTTTAAGTCCGTGTTTTCTTGTACAAGGCACATGAAAAGCTTGAATAGATGTGTGTGAGTAATCCTCACCAGTTTTAATTTTTTGGTTTAAGGGTTTGGTTGCCTTAGTTTCGGTCGTTGCCTGACAAAAGCCAAAATAAAATTTCCATATGTGCCTCTGAGCGCAATGACGCCTTCTTCTTCCGAACAAAGCAACATGACCATGCCTTTTTGGGTGATCTCCTTCTCCGCGAAGAGTGGTTATCTTCTTGTTTCATACCCCGGGTTTTGCTTCTTTAGGGTCACAAAGGCTTCCCCTTTCAATTTTTGGCTATCAATCCCTTGAAGAGACCAAATCCCGCTACCGCTTTGCCCGATGGGGTTCCTCTTCAGGGCTGTTTGGAATGAATCCTCTATTATCTTGCCAGTTTCAAGGAGATAGTCTACCAGCGCTACTGTAAGATGAACGGATGCGGCATTATTGAAGAGCTCTCAATTTCTCTGTGTAACAAAAAAAAACATTCGTATTTAGTCTTGAAAGAAGGCGAAGGATGGCAATATATTATAAGAAGGTAATTAGGATTAAAATAACAATAATGGTGTTTTCAACTATAATATCCTTTTTGTAGGTTATATCATTATTAACGTCAGGGAATACACTTCTTACATTTTTCTTAAATAAATGAAATATTTACCCGCCGGGTATTTGTGTTCTTACATTTCCATTTTTCTTTCTGCAAGCGAACTTGAATAAGTATCGCCTTCCAAAAAGAAATTCAAAGTAAATTCTTTGGGAAACAATTTAAGCTTTTTTACCATATTGAAATTGAATTTCATTTCCAACGGCGTAAGATGGGAAGCAAATGTGAACGACCAGATATATCGCACAGTATGAACCGACATTCGTTCCTTCCTAGTTTGGTTCGTGGAAGACAGAGTAACAGCAATAGAAGATAAGTTTCTTTCCAAGTTCAAAGGGCTGCATAGATACCAGCAAGTAAGCGTCTGTTCCACCTTGAATCAACGGAAACAAACAAAGTGGATGAAATTGATGAAGGGATTTTAAAACGTAAACGCCTCCGTTCTGATAACGAATTGTTTGATATAAACTTCAAAGTTCAATGAAATGAAGGAATGCCTGAGATCACATACAAAGATGTTCAACATTGCTTCTTCGTTCTTAACGAGTTTAAATATTTCAGATTCAACATTTAAGCTAGTGAATAAAACTGCACGATTCAACAAGGCAGAAGCAAATATACCAAATCGTATCTGAGATTTTCAGGATGAGAAATTACAAATTACTTACAAAATTCTTGAATAGGAAGTCATTTCATAGGAATTTTTCAGTTGTACCATTCAAATTACTCCTGCAGACTTTTACAAATTAAGAACTTAATGTGCCGAGCAGTGGAAATTACTGATCCATGAGTAGACCTGATTGACTTGAGAAAAGGAAAATTAAAGCCAATCTAGGTCGTATCAACACAGAAAGTTTTATGCAATTTTTTTCTCACCTTAGACTTCGAATTTGTGGTACAATCTTTGGTTATTGGTAAATTTACAGATAATTAATTGAAAACACGAGCAATATTAGCTCCGCGCAACTTGATAATCAGGCCATGAACAGAGCCTGCAAACGCTACAAGCGCCCACTTACATAGAAAGAAGACCTATATGTTTCAAGGCAAACGTAAGGGGCTCACAGCCTGAGAAAACCTAACAAGCAATTCTTAGGTTCAGTTTACCAACCAAGCTTGAGGAGTTAAAATTAACTTATACAAAAGTAAAGTGAACGCTTTTTTCTTTGAGAAAAAATAAGTTCGTAATAAATCTATCCAAAATCTCACAGTGATTTAATTTGGATTATTTGATTCGAAGGTTAATCCAGCCAATTCGTACTGTAAAAGCAGTCAAAGAGTGACACTGCAACTATTGTTTTTGGTCTTTCTGATTAATCATACATTTGCCAGACAAAGTAGCCGTACATGAAAGATAACAAAGTCTTCGTTGTATCAAAGAGGATATGTCCTCATTATTTGAATGCTTTCTTTCATGATATCATAAAATCTACACTTTTGCATTATTCCTAGTATGTTTCATAATACTTACTATTTAAAAAGAGTTGAAACTCAAACAAAATCAGTTTATGGCAACACAATAGACCAGAAAAAGTATCCGTGCAGAACGAACCGGGGGATTCCCCGTGTTACGCGATTACATATGCAGATGCATATTGATGTTTTTAGGTCCGATAATAGTTCTAATTAAGTTGAGATGGGTTTAAAAGTGAGTTCAGTTTTTTTTAAATTTTTGTGCACTAGAATATATGATGATGCCCAAAATTAGCGAAATCAGTGCTGAGGAAAGGAAAATTATGCTGAAACTTCAGCCTGAAGGGTAAACTTACCGCAAAATTTGGTCAAATAGTAGGCAGAACTCACTCTTCTGTTCAGTATGTGGTGAAAACATTTAATACAACTGGTACGATTATGTCAAAGCCTCGTTGTGATCGACCCTCCATACTGACTGAACGCTATATAAGAAACATTTTGTAAGCACTTAAAAAGAATTCTCGAGTAACTGCTTCTCAAATTGTTACAAATATAAGAGACTCTTTTGGCAAGGTTCTCCATATACCATATATACGATACGAAAAATACTAAAGAGAGATGGATATCGCTCATGCATAGCGCGCAAGAAGCCATTCATTTTGGAAGTAAACAGGAAGAAACGGGCGGATTTCCCGAAAAAATACATAAACAACCCACCAGAGTTTTGGAAATAGGTCCTATTCTCTAACGAAAGCAAATCTTGCATATTTGGCATTAAAGGAAGAAAGTTAGTGTGGCGGAAGAAAGGTACTGCCCTCGATAAAGCAATGTCGTACCAACTGTGAATCATGGTGGAGGTGGTGTGTTGATCTGGGGGTGTACGGCGGCAGAAGGAGTTGAGCAACTTGTGTTTATAGAATCAACTATGGATCGATACGGTTACTTTAATATTTTGAAGGCGAATTTGAAGCAAAGCGTTCAGCAGGTGAGGTTTGGTGACGATTTCTGGTTTCAGAATGATAATGATCCCAAGCAAAAAGATTAAAATGTGAAGCTTGTGTTGCTCTAAACTAGAGATGGGAAAAACGATTCCTCTATTGGAACGTTCCCTCCAGTAAAATTCCAGAAAAATAACGTTCCAAAATAACTTTACTCTGGAACTGTTTGGACATCGTCCCCACATACCATAGATACATAAATTTCTCGAGAGAAATATTCCCTGTACATACACATATAACAAAAATAGTGACGCTACGCCTGAGGAGGTCGCAAATTTGCTTTGATTTGCATCAAATTTCCACAAAAAGTGTATCGTAAATGTGTAAAGGTGATAAGGTTTTATTAATAGAAACGATAAAAATGTAGTAACTCTTGGAGACTACTTAACGTACCGAGTTGATTTAAGTAACGTTTGTTAAATCGAAATTATTTCCATTTATTTAATTCATTAAAAATTCAAAAAAAATTCGGAAAAAATTTTCTAAGACAAAATGTAGAAATTTGATATGCAATAAATGCAATGATATGCAATTGATATGCAATAAAAAATAAATATGCATGCATGATATTTGTTCAGTGTGTGCAAATTAGACATTTTGTTTCAGGAAATATCTTGCAAACATCTCCTCGTTGACACCTTTAGTTTCCATAAACCAATAGTTTTGCCCGGTACTAGATTCCGTTCCTATCAAGAAAATAATTTTTGCATGCATGTAGAATTTGAGTCAAGAGAACATATATTTAATAAAATGTGTTGAGAGGTATGGCCGCCGCACAGGAACTCAAAAACCTGAAAACTACCGCAATTTTGAGCCAACAGCCTCAATACTTAATAGATGAAAAATGTAGAGAATATAGAGAGAGTAAAAATGTGTAGAAATGAAATCGTATAAAATCACGTCTTCAACATCCTTTGAAACTTTCGAACTTTAGTCAGCTGCCATTTCGATATTGGAGAACAAATCTTTGAAGGACATCTTCTGCTCTATGAACACCTATAATCTTAACCGTTAAAAAAAAAATCATGAAAAACTAGTGAGCACTTTGATTTTGATTGCTGTTTCGAAATGATAAATTTTGCCATTTTGAATTTGTTCATCTGATATTGCCTGGTTTTCCAGATCTTCCAGGTATTGCCTGGTTTTAGATCCATTGTTTGGTCTCATCAACCATTGTAGCAAATATCATTCATATCAGAGTTATAGTTTGAAAGAATGAAAATCACCAATTTTTGATGAAAAACAGAAGGTAATAAAATTAGAATTTCGACATTTTTGGTTATCGTCCGATTTGCACAATTGTTGGAAAGATTAAAGGACTTGATCTAATAACGTACAATAATAAGTTTCATCAAAATCGGTTGAGTGGCTTGGTCACTAGAGAGCTTTCAAAATCTCATAAAATCGCGTTTTTAACTCTCGCCATTTTATAACCCACTGTTATATGACTATCAAAATTGCAACTGCTTAGATCTTGATAACATCTTGCTTGGATAGTTTGGTTAAGTCCAATAGAAATTGTGAGTTTTACAGGCACTTGAAATTTCGAACTTTGACCAGCCGCCATTTTGAAATTTGCAACCTGATCTCAAATTTTTTTATTTAACTGTCTTTATACCTTTTGTTTCTACCATGCAACAACGTTTCATTAACATCGGTACTACAACTACAAAAACAAGTTTTGCCCCTTGAATGGCCGCCATTTTGAACCTGCTCCAACGATTTGGATTTTTTGTTGTCAGCTTCATCATACTCCTCAATAAACCTTTACATAAAATTTAGTCCAAATCGGAGCTAAATATTTGGTCAAACTAGAAATCACGAATTATCGTCTAAAATGGCCACCATTTCGTTTTCGCTCGAGCGATTTTGCTGGGTAATGAACATAATCGAGATATTTACTTGAAACACCTTTCCTGAAACTTTGTGCAAATCGAACAAAAATCCCGACCTCCATTTGGTTACATCTTATATATATGTAAATTGCTTTCCGCAATAGAAAAATTCCTAATTCCTAAAATCCTAATAAATTACTCTCCACCTCCACAATAGGTAAACTTCTGTCGTAAAATACTCATTACAAATTCAAATACTATCCATCATTATGTTGCCTTTACGGAAAGCCAATTCGCTATTTAATGTTGACTTGTTCACCAAAGAATCGTATTCAAACCTCAACTTAACGCCCAGATACAATACTGCGTAACGGCGTTGCGAGAGCGCGATGTGATAATAATTAAAAAACGTGAACGCTCTCATGTTTTTCCACGCACCCAATTACCTACATGCCTACATTGTTTAATAACGGTATTTAATCCATGTTACATTCAAACCTTCCACATCCTGCAAACATGTGTTCACTAACGAGTGGAATTTTCCACCATCTCCTCTAACTAAAATTTCTTCTGCCAGATGTGAAAAAAGATTCTCTTTCTCAAAAAAAAGGGGATTCCCTTCAAGCCTTCCAACAAGGGCGGTTCGATAGCTTCTGCTGTGCCTCGCCACAATTCGGTTTAAAGTTTTCCAACACAGTCGGTCCCGTTAGCGTCTGCTGCGCTTCGCCACAATTTGGACAGCGGGCACCAGCAAACTGTGTTTCAAAAACTAATAAATAAATAAAAGTGTGTTGAAAATTCCGCCGTGTGTTTTACAAGCTATTGATCTTACAACCTCCCGAGCCTTAAAAGGTTTTGAAAATTCATTCAGAATAACTCTAGTACTTAAAAAGTAATTAAGGCGTTTAAATTTCATATTTCATTTAAGTGCCATCAAGCATCTGACAAACGTCAAGGCACCTCGTTGCGAGGAATTTTCGATTTTCCGAATATTTCTCGCCTCACATCGACGCATCGCAATCATGTAATGCCGCCTGTACACTCTCGTCGAGGCACACCGAGGCATGACGAGTGTGAGAGTGTACATGGTTCCCTCGCTTTGTCTCGTTATGTCTCGCCTCACCTCGACAGCTCTCCATTCCGAGTCGGTAAATTGTGCGAGAGCCCTCGCGCGAGGAATGGCGAGACACTCGAGTGAGAGTGTACAGGCGCCATTGTACATTCTCGCGTGATTCAGTTTCGTTCAAGCTGTCTAACAGTGAAAACGTATTTTGGAAATGTGGAGTAACGACATAGAACTTAACTTTGTAGAAATCTACGAAACTGAGCCCGTATTATGGGATCCAACGCATCCATTTCACAAGGACAAAAAAAAACTGCACGATGCGTGGACTCGAATTTCGGAGCAAATTGATGTTTCAGTGGAAGAGTTAAAAAAAAAGAAGACATCACTGATGGCAACATATAGAGGACACGTAAGAGGCCTAAATTCAACATCAAAATCTGGAGCAGGAAGTGAAGAAGTATATAAACCGATTTGGTTTGCGTTTGAGTCTATGAACTCGTTTTTGGGAAATTTGTACAAATGCAAACAAACAATAAACACTGAAAATGAAGTAAGTATTATTTGTTTTGAAAAATAACGTATTTATTTAGAATTGCGTAGTTTTATACATCAATGTGTACAGAAATATGTTGTGAATTCTTCTCGTATTTCCTTTGCATTAAGTGTAGATCTTCTGGGTATATTTGGCAAAAATCTTATGGTATCTTATTCAAACTCTTTAACTTCATTCCTCCAGTAGCCTAGCTGAACCAAAACATCATTTTGGTCATAACTATCCACAGTTCCCGGTGGCGTGTAAATTCCTTTTGATGTAGCAGTTTTGCGGAGGAAATTATGCAGTAAAATACATGTCATTGTTAGGACTGCTGTCTTTTCTGTATTAAGCAATATTGGCTTCCGAAATATTCTAAATTTTGAAGCCAATATACCAAAAGTGTTCTCTACAACTACACGAGAAGATGCAAGCCTGCTATTAAAAATATGTTTTGGTGTGCCTGTATTGTGGCCACCAGGATATGGTTTCATAACGTGCGCACTAGGAGCAAAAGCTCCATCTCCTAATAAAACATAGGGAACGGCATTCGTTGAGCCTGGCAATGCTGTCGGTGATGGTAAATTAAGATCATCAGAATAAATTTTGCGCCACAGTACGCTATTTCGAAATACGCCACCATCACTTATTCGTCCCTGACATCCGATATCAGCGAATATGAACTTGTAATTTTGGTCTACTAAAGCCAAAAGCACGATGCTGAAACTTTTCTTGTAGTTGTAATACTCTGAGCCACTGTACGCTGGGCTTTGAACAACGATGTGCTTTCCATCGATAGCACCGACGCACTGGGGAAAGTTCTTTCTAAAACCCGCTTCTAGTTGCAACCATGATTCTGGATTATCCGGAATCTGAAAAGATAAAAATTTAAATTAATAACTTCGTTTTTATTTTATAGAATAATCAGTCTTCTACAAGTCAAGACGTACGTAACAGTGAAGCAAATGTATATACAAACGATAGGGAAAATGTACAGCTCTCGGCTGCAGCCATTGTTTCACAAGATTCTTCGAGGGGAGACGTATCGCCATCATTTGTAAGTCCTGTGGTACAAAGGCGTCGGAAAAACCCCATCGAGTTGCAAGAAGCCGGACAACAAATGAAAGATGCGACGAGCACGTTACATAAAGTTTTTAAAAAAGCAAGAAGCGCCAGAAGATGACTGTGAGCGATATGGCAAAATCTTAGCCAATAAGTTAAGGAAACTACCTGAGTTGGAAAGAATTTAATTAATGTGGGAGATTGATGGCTTATACATCAAAACCATTCAAAAGAAACCACTTCATGCAAAAAGTCGGCTATTCGTTCCATCTCCCAGCCCTTCGCCTACATCATATTCATCGTATTCGGCATGTTCAGATAGGAACATATCGCAAGAACTCATTCCATCCCATGATTTTTCAGCTTCTTCAACAGCTTCACCTATTTACAATAATATAGACAACATTTCGGCCATTCAAATACCGGAATCATCTCAGCAAATGCCCTCCAAAGGAATAACTATCTTATCGAATGAAGTAATTGCTCCTGCTCAACCTGTTACATACTCTGAAAATTCTAATATTGTAAAAAAAGCTTTTTATGATGCTACGCATTGACGTCACCCCTTTTTTTCATGTTTTTAATATTGTTTCTATAAAACTTTGTATGATTTTGTTGTTCACAGGTACAACATTACAACTTTGCACTTTAATTTTATGTGAAAAAGGTTTCAGTTTATCAATCAACGATTTAATAAACACAATGTATTAACGGATGTATCATTTACTAACCTTAATTTCATTTTTTAACACCTCGTTCAATGCTGCACATACTTCGGGTACTATTTTTGATATCAAAGAGCTAGATATCTTGAAAAGGTAATGAAGGCTTTCAAAGCTGTCTCCCGAAGCCAAGAACCTTAATGTTATTGCCAGACGAATTTTTGCTGGGATTGCCTCTCTTAGCTGAGTATCTTTTTTTGATATGATGGGCTTCACTTTTTCCAATATGTACTCAAAATCCGTTGATGACATCCTTGTGAAATTCCTAAATTCATCCGAAGGCTCCGCTACTAATTCTGCCAATTGACTTTGCATCGCAGCTCTGTGAAAATAAAACAAAATTAAAGAAGTTATAAAAGAGTAAATCAATTAAAATCTTTGCTTACCGTGTTCTATTTCGATTCATAGTGAGCATCCACCATCTCCGTTTACGCCATTTTTTTGAATTTTTCTTGCATTGTAGATTTGCACATAGTTATAATAGCTAATGGCACATAAGCTTACTGCTGCCGAGACTTCTAACGCATCCATCCTTCTCGACGATTGCAAACGTAGTGAATAAACGAGAATGTACAGGGTTGCTCTCGTCACTCGACCTCTCGCGCGAGAGCCCTCGGCGAGGGATGGCGAGAAACTCGCGCGAGGGATGGCGAGGCACTCGCGCGAGAGTGTACAGGCGCCATAAGATGTCGTATACAAACGCATGTTACGAAAACGGGTTGAAATTTGCTGCGAGACTCTCGTCGCGCTCTCGTATCACAGTCTCGCAATATTGTAGTTCGGCCATTAAATCAACCCTTGCATGTAGGTATCCTTACCAACGAAATACTAAAAGATAATTCGATATCTTGTATTTCATTCCAATCCAAAGTGCATTAATAATTTCATCCACCCTTACTTTTTAAATATTGTCGTCAAATTTTTAAATATTTATAAATAATATAATACATCAAATATTTCGTTTTGTCCAATGACAATATCGTGATCAAATTATGTCCCCGCGGCGGAGTTATCAATTGATAAATCAATCGTCAAATTCAAAACGTGTCGGGGTTACATATGTAGATTTTCTACTGTCAGTTGAATACCTGGTCTTACAGCTGGAGTCTTCACAATCACTAGACCAAATCACTATTGACCAAATATTCGGTGAGACAATTTCAACAAAAAGGCGACTCTAAGTGATTGTCGCACAATCGGAAAAGGAGCAGGTGCAAAGATGAAGGACACTGTGAATAATATCAGCATACCGGCGGGTCCTTGAATTCGCTGTCTAGGAAATCGCAGTGGTAAACCTCATTATCCTTCTTGCCAGAGAACGAAAAAGAATCTACGTGTGTAGTATTTTATCATACTTTCATCAATAGAAATATTTTCATACAAATTGGTTGTATCTCATTGATTTATTATTATTGATATTTATTCATCAAAATAACGCACTACTTTCTAACTTTGAACATTTTATCGATGGTAGTGGTGGCATCATCAATGTGGACGATATGAAGGTTTCTTTTTATGACTTTGTGTCTGTTTCGCGACATTGCACTCGACACTACATCAATACCAATGTCCTTATCCAGGGATCAGTACATATCGCTCACGAAATGCTATGGTGGCACATTTTCGAAAACCACGAAATTTGAGTTATATCGTTAATTATACTCCCAGTAGCATACCCTATAGTATTTACAAAATCGGCACTAAGAAACTTCAATGATAAGCCGCCAGGTGGTATTGCGTGTACATGCACTACTACGTATACATGCGTTTCTGTATTCAAACAAATCTATAGTGGCGTAACTTATCAGTGTATTCTAAGCACTCGGCATTTCGACACGTGTTTAGTGAGCAGTGAATGTAATAACAGCAGATTTTGAGATATACCGGGAGGTTGAGTTTATATTGTCTTATTTTCTTTTAGACAAAGTGGCTCAATTTAAAATATGCCAGTATTGATTAGCAGAGAATCAAATGTTGCTTTTTTATGTAAAGTTATTCTAGCACATTTTGAATTGTGCCACTATTGTATAACTAAAATGAAAGGCATTTTGATATTTTGTTAAGTTGTCATTGTTTTGTCAAGTTGGGAAATTTTGTGATGCAGCGGTATTCAAAGTAGAATGATAGTATCCTGAGAAATTTTCCTATAAAGTTTCATATTCTGAGTCCGAATTCAAATACGTTAATTTAGTGAAACTGACTAGAAGGTCAGTTGATTTCAAAAATGTCAAGGTCAAAAATGCTTACGAAGATTCAATTCAAATACCAAAGAAAAAGTACGAAGATTTGATGTATCTCGTAAAATCGAACGTGAATAAAAATTTCATGATGGATGAGGAAATTTAAAAATTGAGGATCACTAATGAGAGAATGGGATAGAATTATAAATTTAATTTCATTAATTTCACGGAAGACTGAAGATAATTTTGCATTTAAGAAAAAAGTTCAGAGTGAATAACATACTGAAAATATTAATATGAAACTATCTTTATGAATACGTTCATTTTATAAAAGACTGAAGTTTGTTATGTTTTTATGTATATTTGAAAAAAGTTAAAGCTCATACGAGTATTTGTGTTTTTATAATTTTTATTTTTACATCCGGAATTGTTTTTATTGTGTTTAAGAGAAAAAACGATTTATACAAACAAAAAAACTTAAAAAAAATGTAATTTGATTTTCACATCTCTTTCTAATTTGTGCAATAGTAGCACATCTTGCAAAAATTTTCGAAAAACATCCAAAATTTGCAATCCTTTAAATACACTTAGCAACTACACCAAAATTTCTATTATGGTTGCAAAAGTAGCAGTGATTCTAGTTTAAATACCAGCTAAAACATCGACATATATTTTTCACAATTTTTTCAAATGCAATTTTCTCGATATTACGCAAAGCTACAATGCGCTACTATAGCATTTTGTGACCGATATGTTCGCGTGGTAACTTTTGATAGCCCGAAAGAATGAGTAAAGAATGAGTAAATTCCTAGAAAAGCTTCCAGATCAGTAACAGTAACCGAAAAATTATGATCGTTTTGATTTGAGTACAAAACACTATACTTGGATATCATAGTATAAACTTCAAAATTAAAAAGAAGTTCAAATATTTCCGCATGTGTCAATTTCTTCGGCGGTTCTTTAAGGGCAGGTATTCGTAATATCCGATCATCCATTTCTTCGTAACTAGAAGTATGACTTGGGACACATTTTCGCCAAACTGAAACATTTTATGGTAGTCTGGGAGCAGCAATAGATGTAGAATCTTCTTGTTGGTCTCGTCTGCTAGAACTACAACGGGATCTTTCCGCAGCTAGCGGTTCTTTGTCACTACTGTCGCAGTCTGAAAGGTCACCGACAGCGTGCACAAAAACTTCTATATTACCTGGGACATCATTTGGCAAAGAATGAAGCTGTACATCGAAATCCCTTTCGTCGTCAGCAGTCAGAACGCTCGGATTTGGTGGAATAATACTCAAGTGATACTCAAAGTTGTCATGAATTTCTTTTGTAATCGCGTTGACTGCTTCTTCTAAGCCCCAAAAGCCATCACTACCACGGAAAAAATGTTTTCGATTCATAACGATAACCTGAAAATATGAAAAGTTTTAGTACACAAGTAGCCACTTTACCGCAAATGGCACACTAATGTTTATGACGCTACGTATTGATTTTTTATATAATATATTTATACTTCTTACAAAAAATCTGTGAAGCAAGATTTATCCACTGAACATGTAACAAAAAACATCAAAACTGCACTTACCTACTCACTCTGACCAATACGAATTCACGGAAGACGGTAGTTTTTTTTTGTTCACCACACCATAAGTCACTCCCATACCATAAGAACACATTATCAACTACAAACTGAATGAGTTTGCTTTTGAATAATTTTAATATTGTTATGAGCTACGTAAATTGTTTTCTAGGTTCTCGGTGTGACAGGAGAGGTGTTTAGTCGGTAGTCCACCGGCAGTTAAATTGTAAACTGCTCCCAAACTGGCAGAGTGGTCACGAATTAAATGCATTTTAATTTTCGAAATTCAAATACAATGGATCGTGTACCAATTATTTGGGGTGAATGTTCGGAGAAATGCTGTGGGGAAAAACGGTGAAAAACAAATGACAGGTGAAAATTATAGGTGAGAAATGGGATTAATGCACAAAAAATGACGTCAGCATACGTTCAAAACCCCGTAGAAACCAACGCCGCGGCGTGGATCGCACTTCTTGTATTTTCATTTGTTGCGTATTTTTTCGGAAAATGTTCTCAAACGATGGAGGTGCGACTGCCTTACCTTTTTTCAATAAGTTCCTGTTTCATCACAGAGTAGGTTTGAGTAAATGCATGGAAAATTCTTTCATTCTTTGAGTAAATGCATGAAACGAAGTTCCGGAATCAGAAAACATATTTCCGCCCAAAGTGCAGCATGGCTTGTTGGACATAAGACACAACACAATATTATAACATTAACAAGCATACAATAATTAATTAGAATTAAACTTAAAAAAAGTAATAATTATCAACCAGAATTTGCTTTCGATTTCGGACAAGGGCTTCAGGACTACATTAAAAATTAGAGGAATTTTCGTTAGTATTTAATACGCAGAGTCCTAGGCAGGAATTGAGTTAGGAAAAATGTGAAACTGTTTCTGATTCCAATGAATCTGACTGCATATACTATCTATTTTGATCCGCAAATTAAATTTTTCAAATGAATTCCTAGTAAATATTTTTATATGGAGTAAACTGAACGTATTTATATCACATTTATTGAAAAGAGATCTCTTATAAATAGCCAGAATTAAAGAATTGTTTTGCTATTCGAGTTTAGTTTGTCGCACAAACCAAATATTCTGTTTCTAGGTGGATTCAATTGTTTATGTAATCGGAAACAAGTATCTACTCCCAACTTTTTGCCATTGAGTTGTAGGTTAACAATATTTAACAAAAGAACGTTTAAAGATCAAATGCCTTCCCATGCATTTGATCTCTAAACGTTCTTAAACACTTAAATAGTTCGGAGGCCTTTAAATGAAGAGCCTTCTCTTAAATCACAATACGCTTAAGGAGATATCTGAACTACTTAATTGAATAGATTTAAACATATCTACCACTCGAGCACTCTTCCCCATTGAACGGAACTTAACCCAAAGAAAACCAAAATATCCCTCGATACAATAAGAGTATCTTGACTTTGTTGATAAAAGGAGCTCATCCCGATAAACTCGTACTCATTGTTGCTGTAGGGAAAGGAAATAATGGTTTTCTTCTTATCCGCCATTTGAACTTACCTTCAACAATAACGCGACCGTTGTCGTTTCGTCAGTAAACCATCGGCGTGCAGAGTCCTCGCTTTTTATGAAGTAAGCTCTTCAGTTCATTCTGCCGGCCAATTGTTCGGCAAACGTAGCAAATTTATCGCTTCGTTGACGCATAAATTCATTATTATTTGGGAAATTCGATATTTTCCCTCTGGCAATCCGTACGCGAACCGAAAAGATACGGACATCGTTGGATTGAAAAAGTTTTAAATTGAATACCATTTAAAACATTGACAAAAAATAAATAAAACATTGGCGAAAAATTTAATTCCATTGGAAAATTAATTGGCGGAAAAATCGGAAATTATGAATCAGAAAGAAGACATTTTAGGAATTATTTAATTAGGGCAAACGAGGTAATAATTGATGTACGATAATTTGCTCATTAAAAGTTTGTGTATGACACAAATATATCTTATAGTTCGCAATTAAAGTACGACTTTGTAATAGCAGACAGAACGGAAACATTTAAACATTTTGTAAGGCCTTTAACTAAAAATTGACCTTTTCAGTGTTTAACTCAACTTTTTTCTTGAACTCGAGGGCAAATTTGCTCAGTGGTACTCTGTGGTTTTTAAAAACGAGTGAATTGCGCTCTGAAAATTTCAAATTTTTAAATTTCCTATTGGCGCTCGGTAATGTTTTCGATGATTTAAGAACTTAAGTCCATAATATCCCCAGAGATACTTACAAATAGTCACAAAATTGAAGGCACAAGCAATAAATATGAAAACTCTTAATCATATGTCAACTAATGTCACTTTATTCAGACAGAGAGAATGGGCAGAGGCAGAGAGAATGAACGAGGTTGTCCGGGCTCCATGCGATGAAACACCTGTTGACTGTCCGCTTTTTACAGCGAAGGAGCTGGACAACGCGACGCTCACATTAAAAATGTGAATGGCGACGGGACCAGACGGCATCCCAGCATAAGTTCTCCAGCTTGGGTACCATCTTCGCCCTGACATGTTGCTCAGCATATTCAACGCCTGCCTTTAGGAGGGTGTATTCTCAACATCCTGGAAGGATCAAGGCTTGGGCTGATCAGCAAGTGGAAGGGGAATCCGGAGCTACCATCTGCATATCGGCCCCTATGTATGCAGAACGACAATGGGAAAGTTCTCGAGAAGCTCACCAGAGAGAGTCGGGGAGGCACTCCGAGCCACAGGGGATCCGTCTCCTCAGCAATACGACTTCAGAGCTAGGCGATCCACAGAAGAAGAAGCAGAAGCCCACAATCATTACTCAAAGTGCATACTATTACTGGTGACGCTTGACGTAAGGAACGCCTTCAATTCAGCTAGATGGATAGATATTCTCGGTGATCTGGAATATTTCAGAGTGCCGAGGTATCTAATGGGGATATTGAGTGACTACTTCAAAGACCGCAAGCTCGTCTAAAACACATTGGGGGGTCGGCGAAGAATGACACCCCGGCGTAACATCCGAGGTGGTGCAAACCTCTATTCTTAGCCCAGACCTATGGAATGTCTCGTACGACGAGCTATTGAGGCTGCCCTTACCGAACGAGTCACGTTTGATTGGCTATGCTGACGACGTAGCGGCATTTGCCGCCGGATGCACTATCGAGCAAGCACAAGTCAGACTAGGTATGATAATGCGTAGTGTGAGCGAGTGGATAACAAACCGTGGGTTCAGCTTAGCGCTGGAAAAAACCAAGGTCGTCATTCTGACTAAAAAGCAGATCCCCAGAGTTATACCCATACGGGTTGGCGAAGAGACCATCGAGTCCAAGAAGACGATCAAATACCTTGGCATGATGATTGACGCGAAGATGAGCTTCTTCGATCAAATCAGAGCGTCAGCGGACAAGGCCGCAGATGGAGTACCGGCACTCAGCCGTCTTATGTCCAACATTGGGGGACTCGTCCCGACCAGGAAACGCCTAATGATGAGCGCAGTGGAGTCGGTGCTGCTATACCGCTCCGAGGTTTGGGCTGAAACTTTCAGTAAGGAGTCGTGCCGGAAACGACTGATACAGGTACAAAGATGAGGTGCTCTGCGGGTTGCGTCAGCATACCGCACTGTCTCTGAATATAAACACAATTTTTTTATTTTTTTATTAAATTTAAGACTTAAAAATACAAAAATGAATAACAAAATTAATCAAATTCAATTTTCTAAAGAATTAAGTAACAAAAGAAAAAATTAGCAAAAAATTCAAGGCACAAACTTCATGATTATTAAAAAAATATAAAATAATTTGTTATTAGTACTAAGTTGGATATCCTTTGACTTTGATTACTGCTTTCTGTCTTCTAGGCATACTTTTCGATAACTTTTTTGTTATGGCTAATATTTTCCCATTCTCTTGTTATTATTGACTTCAGCTCGGATTTATTCGAAATTGAAAATTTTCGGATTTGTTGCTCAAGTACTGACCTCAAATGTTCAATCGGGTTAAGGTCTGGTGACTGGGGCGGAGTTTTTAATTATTTCGACGTATTAGAAAGCAACCGAATATTTACAATTTGTGTGATGATCTTGTTGAAACCAAAACACATCCGAAAGTGCTAATTTAATAGCTATTGATTTTGAATTCCTTTTCAGGATATTGCGGTTTTCAAATTTGTACATGTTGGTCTCAATAAAGTCCATGTTGCCAACTCCTCCTACAGACATGCAGCCCCAAGCCTTCATATTACCTCCTCCATGTTTTACGGTTCCGCACAAATTGTTATTCTTTAACTTTCTTAGCTTCTTCCTCCAAACTATTTGTTTACCATCAGAGTCAAATAGGTTGAATTTACTTACATCAATGAATATTATGTTTTTCCAGAAATCTGGGCCCTCATTTACGTAAGTTTTCGCAAACTCTAACCGTTTTCTTCTATTTCATTCTGATATAAATGGCTTTTTACGAGCTATTCTTCCTTTTAAACCATGGTTTCGCATCGTTCTAATAGTTACTTTGGATATCGGTTTTTGAATCATATCAGAAACTTCAGCCCGCAAATTATTAATTGGCTTCTTTTGACATTTTTCTATTTCATTTTATTGCTCATCTTTAACTGACAGTCACTTTTTTCGCCCGCGTTCCGTTTTATTTATTATTTCAACTAGTCACTAACGTTCACCTAAAAATCAATATTTGTTAAGACTGAACAGTAATCACATCATCAAATTCTCAGAAATATCTTGTGAGATGCACGTGTGCCTCCAATTTTGTGTAGCTCGCAAGTGGTACAGTCCGCATCAAAATAGCAAAATTTATGATAGGCTAGATTTTTCTTTTGTATTAATTTGGTGTACATTATAAAGATTACGCACTAACAGAATAAATACCAATTCGATAAATTTACTACAATTGTAGTAACATTGAATAATATTTTGGGATTTATATAGACTGTGCCTTCAATTGACAATTGACCATGTGTATGTGTACAATGGTGCGATAACATCTTGAGGGTCTCAAACGAAAAACTGCATCTTTAAATTAATCTGAAACAATAACTCATGTTATAGTAATTACATACCAAAGAGATACATGGAAAGAATTCTTCAATGCTTTTAATAACTCCATTTCTACGGGGTTTGAATTTAAGGAGCGTTACAGCGTTATCATTTTATAGTCTTTTATAAATGTAAATGTTGTTTGGTTAAATCGGCTGAGATTCTGCGATAAATTTTACCACACGGGCCCCCGCCAATTGAAAATATGATCCTTTCTTCATAAAAGAAATAAGTCAATTAAAAACAAATGCTTTAATTTAAAAAAATACAACTTAGTGCCAAGCCCAATACTCCAAAAATATCGATCGACGATTGCAAATTAAACTGAAATATTTATCAGTACTTAAAACTAATTTTTCGCTTACTGCTGCAGTCTCTCAACAAAGAATTAGGAAAAAAATTATTCAAAAATTTTAGAAAAGTTTTAGAAAACACCGTGCGATATTCCTTGACTATATATTTTTTATTTATTATATACAACCTATGTCTGAACTATAATGTTTCCTAAGAACACTCTTAACTTCAACATCCGCTTTCATTATCCTTCAATCATGTATTCTATTTTTTCGCTGCTTTCTCAGAGATTACAAATATTTTTCTTTAATATGTCTACAGTAGGATAAGTAGAGGCATACACTTCGGATTTCCAGAGATTCCGTATATACATATATATTCAGGTACGGAATATTTTTGAGTATAGTGTAAATTTTACTATATTTCTTCAAACCGTATCAGAGTCTGATTTTTTTTATGGTTGTAGAGAAAAATATGCTTATCACACTTTAAATTGTCGTCACATGTCCATATATGTCAACACTACGAAAAAATTCCCTATAGATACTGTTGTGACTAGAATCCACCCTGAGACCGCTCGCGCATTGCTTCAGGGTGGAGTCCCTAATGTCCTCAACCTCAAATTAGCCTGCGTTTTGCCACCACTGTCCTGATGATAAGTCAGTCCGATAAACAAGTCTCTTCCCTCTTCGTATTGAGGCGGACTAAAAAGAGGACTGTCACGTTCGAAATATCTTCCATTTGTAACATAGCTTCAACGATTATATCAGGGAAACTACTACAATTAGCCAGGTTAACTGTGCAACAATCGTAGAGACAAATGCTTGACTCCTTCAGAAAAGCACTCACAGTTTGCGGCATTTGTTTCTGTGGCTTTCTTGAGTCTGGAAGAGCATGCAGTAACAATCACAAGCAGTGTAGTCCTCCATCACACTCCAGCGTTGAATGAACCTTCTTAGCCCTTTTAAAGCTATGCTCACCTTTAAAATGGATTCACCGAACCCAGGCTTGTTGTATGTTGATGTTTCTCCAGTATTCAATACCACCAAGCCACCTCTCGCTGCCATCTTCATTTTCAGACGGCCTCTGGAATTCTGTCGCAACATTCCCCAGTCGAGCCCTCTAGCGTTGAAAGCTCCAGCATCTATCAGATGTAATTTGACTACTCGACGCATATCTACCAATGAGTCGCGTCTTACGGCTTCAGATGAGTCGAAGGAGGGCGTTCGAACTTTATTCTCGACCACGATGCACAGAAGGAGATCAGAAGTAAATTGTGTTGAAGATAGCCCTGTAGTAGAATAATCTACGCCACTCTTTCTTTTTTTGCTCTGAGAGCAAGGCTGTGTAAATTCTGCAGGTCTTGGAGCCTGACACGTGTTTTCTCTGTTCCTCTTCGAACTTCTCAGCGCAGCAATAATAACACAGCTCCGACATGTCCGGTCTTACCGCGTCTCTAACCGCCCCTTCTTCGGGCGTTGTTCCTGACAGTTTGGTAAGACGTGGCCGAATCCGAGGCAATTATAACACTCTGTACTTAGATCTATTCCCTTGCCCGGGTATTGATTCAGCCAACTCTACATCGGCCAGATTTTAGAATATTTTTGGCAAGTTACTCGTTTAGCTCCACCACAGCCCGGCCTGTTCCCGTTATTTTGGGCGCAGAGTGACCTGCACTTTCGAATTTTCACCATTCGTTAAATTCTGAATGACGTCCAATTCGATCGGATTCTTCAATTTTTTTGTCAGACTGGCAAGGTCCGAATTTTCAAGTTTTATTTTCAGAGAACAGCTCTGACTTCAAAAATCTCTACTACTCCAAGACTTCACTTTGTACACTAAACTTGTTAACTTGTCTTCAATATTTGAGGGTAGAAACTTCACTGATTTCAACTCTGCATGCATAGCCAAGCTTTTCACTGCTCAATGCATACTATCTCCACCCATTTTGGTCATAATGAAAACTCGGTCTGCATTAAGCCGGGCGTTGTATCTCAGAATTTTCTGTGAATCAGCATGGCGATGTCGTTGGCAGATACAATCTTTCTGAACCTCATTCTATTAAGGTCTTCAACTATTTGAGTACGCATCTCAAATAATACAATACACCCCTTTAGTGTGTCCATTAATTGAAACTTCTCGGTGGGTTATGAATTTTGGCAGTTAGTAGCTTCACAAACCATTTTCTGCTTCACAAACCAATATGGATCGATCTAATACCGTAGGAAGGCTGTTATTGTTCTCCCTGCTTTATCATTTTTGAAGGCATTATTTCAGGCCTTAAAAATATTTTTTCTATGTTGGCCAGGGCCCTTTCTATCCCACGCACCGCGTCGTTTAGTTCTGTGTCTGTTGTTGGAAGGTGTTCGTGCTGTTTTGGACACAGCCTTCAAATATTCATAGCGCTTTTCGCGCACTTATGTAATAGCGTTTTTTCGGGTTTTCAAAATACAAGACGTTGATCTCATCGTACACAGCGTTCGGCTTCGTAGTGGCTCTTTTTGGGCATGCTTTGATACAAAAAAAACTTATCTTCATGCCTTTTAAGGAGAAGTATTTTTTAGAGGAAGGCTGTGTATATGTTTACCAGGATTCTTTCTTTGTTTACCAGGAATCTTTGGATATAATTTGAGGCACCAGGATGATTTATGTGGATTGAAAGTGTGAATGGCGCATACCACCTATCCTCGTTGGGGTTGCTCTTTGTGTTGGAAAGAAATCGTGATGACTTTTATCCATCGAGCCTACAAAGTGTTGGCTGAGTAGAAATTTATTGTGTTTCTTGTTTCTATTATTTATTCACAATTAATCACACCGTTGAAGGCTTATATCCACGAACGATTCCCTCAACAGGTCACTACTTCGCTAAAATACCTTATTAACTCTTTTTATATTGCTGCAAAGAAGATTCCACCATGTCCTTTACAGTCTTATTGCCGCTGAGTATATATGAACATCTACTTTCTAAATCTCTACTTTCACATCGCAATGCATTACCAATATTAGAACCTGCCCTTTATGTAGTTGTTCCGATAAATCTGCCCCAATCCACTTTTATCAGACAAATAATGAAATCTTCTTACTCCTCTCACTGCAAGAATGATCCACAGGTGAATGATCCGACCTGCTGCGTGTATCTGCCACCCCTAATCCCGTTGGTCTTACGGTGCATTGGTCGTGCTTAGAGCAACTTTTTTTTGCTATGTTGAGGTTAGTAAGTGAAATTAGGAAATTGTTTTAAAGCTCTTCTCTCCTTGCAGGTTGTATTGGCTCGAGATTTGTGATGGACATTGGCGTTACAACCAAAAACTACTCACTTTCCTTGCATATATTCCGGAATCGCGGCGAATTCAGTTGTTGGCAGCATTGATTTATTGAAGGGGAGATATGTCGTGGCCACACCTTTTTGGCCACCTCCCCGTTTTGTGCACACCAACGGCTTACAGTCGCCTGTGCTAGACTCTTGAGAAAAGATTACATGAGATTACAAGGTTACATCTTTTGAGGAGGGTTACTCCATCCGATTCACGGGCACGATAATATAATCCCATGCAACTATATTGTCAGCACCGCATACACAAACTCTTTGTAGAACAGTATTATACTCCTCAACACTAGGAGATCCTTGCGTGGCCAGTTTTAGTTTCTAGCAATACCTCTTGCTCTTCTTCGACTGTAATCACTCCGGTTCAGCTTGTATTAACCCTTGTAGCTGAATAATATTGCTCAGTGAAACATCACCTTCAGAGTCATCAAATGGTAATAAGTGGTATTCTGTAGAGGAAGCCAGAGTAATAGCGGACTCAGTGTCGCTTGAAGATGAGACTTTTCGCTGTGTTCGGGTTTTTCGACATCGTCTCTCTTTTCTTATTATTGGCTGTGTGAACACCAGAAGGACCTGATTCAACAACATCAAAAGCAGAGATTGATAATCCATGTGTTATTTTCCTAGCTTTCTCTTCTGGGCAAAGGGTATCGAGTCGGGACTGTTTTAATTTTCTACAATATAGTCTTGCCTCGATAACCTCGCCAAGGGTTCTTTTTTGTTTATGGGGAATATGCCAGTTTTTCTAAAACCGGAAATTAAATCTTGTTTAGTTGATGTTAATGAATATAATGCTTTCTTTAATAGATTTGGAAACTGATCTTTAGGTGTCATCTGCAATTTTCTTCCCATTTGGCTGTTCTTCCAATTCAGTAATATTTGTCACCATTTGAACTTCAAAGAACGAAAATAAGTAACGTCAAATGGCTGAAGGATGGGAGTAGCATGTAGAGGCAAACACAAAAAACAGATGCCATTCTTTTCACATTCGGACAAGACCGTTTTGTTGATATGCGATGCGAGGTTGTCACCAAAGACAACTTTTCACACCGATAGCTAGAGATGATTGACGCAACCCATCCATCCTCTTTGAGTTCTATCATAACGGGTTTCTTCTGGACAATTTTTAGTCCAAGTTGTCCATAGATTTTCTGCTCCATATATAAACGTAGGGTGGTTTCGCCAGCGGCGTTCCCACAAAAAACATGACAGTAAAGCTAATTTTTGTAGCATTTACGATAGTCTCTAGTTAATTTGTTCCTCTTCTTCATAAGAACTTTCTTTTTCGTGAATCAAAGCACATAATGCAAAGATTAGTTTCATCGTAATTATAGATGCTTTGTTAATATTTTCGATAAACTCGGCAATGACGGCTTCAGCGACCTGACTACGAACTCGTTTGATAACATTTTGTTCGTCGTTTTGACCAGTCCTTTCCTGGAATATTGTTTTTAAATGTTGTCACAATGCGGCCCAGAGATTCAAGATAATCCTTAATAATCATTCAAAGATCAAAGTTTGTTATTAAAAACCTGTATTCAGATAGCGCCACTCACGTGCCACGTGTGCCACTCACGTGTCTCTTCCTCTTCTTTCGTAAAAGCAGTCGGTTTTGCCAGGGTTATCTTTAAGCTAATTTATTTTTATTCGTACTTCTGGGTATATTGTGCCTTTCTGAGGCAGCTCTTTGTGTCAGTATTTTTGAGCTTATAGCGGCTAGATATTGTTCTAAGTCTGCCGTACTATAATTGATGTACCGACGACTACCGGACTTTCTTTGATACTTAGACGGCATTTGAAACGCTGCTGATCAATTGTATCTACGGCAAAGTTTTAGAAAAAAAGGAAGATAATTGCATTTTTAATTTAAATTAAAAGGTTACTTTAACCCAAAAAATAAGGTCAAAATTTACCGACTTTTAGTTTTTTTATTTATAAAACAATAAATGTGTAAATATTGTCTACATTACTAAACCTATACTCCTGAACATATTAATAATAATGATGGGGACAATAAAGATGGGAACCTTACCAAAATACACCGTTTCTGGAAAAAGTTAGCAGAAGAAAAATTCACTGGATAATACTGCCAAATGTTATCGCGGCACGGACAAGAATGAACTTGACTCACAATCGACAAAACAGCACCTCCTTATCATTAGTACTGCAATGTATATCCTAGAGTATGAATTAAGACGTTCGTTCGTGCGGTTGTGACTAGGCGGGAAGTTTAAACTATTTCTCAGTTTGAGACAAAGTTACGTCCTAGGGTCAAAGTAACCTGCTTCTACGCTAATGACTGTTTATAAAAATCTTTATACTGAGATGTTTACTTGATTTTTCCAATTAATATAAATCTTATGATCGGATAAAAATAAATAAGAAACCGAAATTTCTTAAATTTATTATTATTTCGAAGGATTCTATTATACACACGAAGAATTCTATTATATAGCAAGCATACTTATTATTCCGGAAACACGTGACCATTTCCGGAGGTGTTAGTAAGCCTTTTTTGAAACGATATTTTTTTTAACTTTTCAAAAAACTCAACTATATCCACGGAAGGTGAAATGAAGCATGGGTTTGTGTTTTGGAAAATTTTTATACATCTTAAATTTTTTATCAATCGAATGAGTTACAAAACGAGTCCTTATTTGAATATAAATTTTGGCTTTTGATTGTAAAATATATGATAATACTGATGTATATGTATCTTCTATGGTAAAACAAAAACAGAACTTACTTTCTAATTTTCTTTTGTATCTAATTATTTCAACAAAAATATTCCCGAAATTACCGCATATAATATATAATTTCTCAAAATCAATCCAGAAATTTTCTGGTTAATAATCAAGAGGCAACAGATCACTTTGCTGGTTTAAATTTATGTGTAATGTTTTGTCTATGAAAATTATAATTCGGTATTATGTTTCTTGTCAAAAAATTAACACGTATTGTTCTGTGTGAGTTAATGTCTTTCTCATGCATATATATAATACATGACCCATTCCATAGCTATAATTTATTCAACATCCTATTTATGCCTATCATTTATTCCTAATCTGTTTAAATGTGCAATTGATCAAAGTGTTTGGTAATGAAATTTTATTTCGAGAAACAATTAAATTTTACATATGAATAACAACAAATCGTTTAACCATTTTATCACATGAATAACTCAAAAATTTATATGTGAGCATTGTAAGAGAGCGAAGACCTCGCAAAGATTGTAACGACATTAATAAATTTTACGTGGGAGACCACACTGGTTTGTAAAATTCAAATTCAATATTAATGATTTCCCTCCCGAAAGTAAGCAAACGGATATCTTATTGTATTTGACAGTGGTGGATATATTACACTATTAAGATAAAGACGTACATACCTTATATATTGGGTTGCGGAAAAAATAATTTCGTTTTTTTGTATGTTTTTCAAAGTTAATTTATCAATATAAACTTGAAACACTAATCTATGATATATGTGCCGTATTGATTGATGAGTTTTTGCCATTTTTCTGGTAAAACCATAATTCCGTCACTGTAGAATTTCTGAGGTTTTTGGGCGAAAAACTGAACTAAGTGATTTCACAAGCCTCTATTGAAACCAGCTTTACACCATTGAGAGAGTTTTCAGAGACCGGAACAAATAATAGTCCGACGGGGCAAGGTCAGGACTATATGGTAGAATCAACAAAACTTCCGCGCCAAACTCTTTCAGCTTTTGACGAGTCACTAAACATATGTACGGTCTAGCATTGTCGTGATGGAAGATAACACCTTTCCTATTGATCAATTCTGGCCGATTTTTTCAATTGCCTGCTTTAATCGTTAATCATTAATTGTTGACAGTAGGCAGTTGAATTAATAGTTTGGCCAACACTCAGGATCACATTCCTTGGCGTTAATACGGGCTTCGCTACTGTTTGTGAAGTTTCTCCGAGGTTCAACCACGATCTCTTTCCCATATTATTGTCGTACGTGATCCAATTTTCATCGTTCATAATCATTTGTTTCAAAAAAGGCTTGATTTCGTTTCATTGTAGTAGGGATTCACAAATGAAAACTCGGACCATTAAATTTTTCAATGTTAATTCATGTGGAACACAAGTATTGAACTTCTTTTGGTATCCAAGCTTATGTTAATGGTTCGAAACTGTTTTATGGTCGATGATTAGTTTCACAGCAATGTCACGAGATGATAAATATCGGTCTACCTCGATTTCATTAAGATTGATTGATCAACTTTTTCAACGGTTGGCCGAACAGGGCGAGCTTCATCTTTAAGATCGAAGTTTCCGGAACGAAATCGTGCCAACCAACTCTGACACTGGTGTTTATTTACGCAGTCATCACCATAAACATAAAACAATTTTCGATAAGCCTGGGTTGCAGTTATTCCTTTCCGGAAGGAAGAAAGCAAACTGTGACGAAAGTGGCTTCTTGGAATCTCCATAATCAATACGGAATAATTTTTAAATGAGTAAACAAATGAAGGTAATTCCTACTCTAAAATTTTATACAGACTGGAAACTTTTAAACATGCTATAGTATGACTTCAATGAATAATCATTACTGGAGACATACAACTCTAACACCATCTATTAGGAAGAAGCGAAATTTCCCCAGTCTGTGTATACACTTCTAAGAAACACATATTGAAACCATATATCTGGAAAAGAGTTATGGGATATAGTTTATCCACCAGAAAAACGATCTTGTTGAGAACACAAACAAAAAATCTTAAATCTTATCTTAGCATCTAAAGGGACATTAGGACTCGATCGTTAACGAGTCATAAGGATTCTTTCAGCTCGTCTATGTTTTATTGCATGCTAATGAGTCTTAGGGACTCTTACATTTTACAATACTGTTCCCTTTCGGTTACATAATAAGGTGCGAGGCAGATAGTCTTATCTAACTAAAGTAATTTGTTCATGATTCTAAACATAACTGCTCAAACGTCTTCCACTAAATTACACAGAAACTGTAGGAAACATACATAAAATGGCAGTGAAGGGGCAGCAGCAAAAAAGAAAAGAAAGTTGAACAACTTCAGATGAGCTGTATCCGAGCACATTATCATAAAAGACTATTATATAGCAATGGATCACGCAAAACCAGTAAAGAAAGCAAGGGATACAAGAGAATTAGACACCCTGGAAAGCCTGACGATTCTAAGAGAAAAGAATACGCTTATGAGCAAAGTTAGGCGTAATTGCAATTCCTGGCTTTTTCGGCCAATTACCTAAAATTGTAATAATTTTAGTCGCGTCAACTACCCTTATTTACTCCCTTCACTAAATGACTTTCAATTGAGTAGGTTAATTCAACTAATTTAATTGGTTTTTATTTTTTGAAATTATAATAAAATGAAAGTAGAAGATGCAAATCAATATTGATGATGCCTTATACTTCGTAAAAAAACGTACTATTCATAATATAGGTAAAATTTTCTTTTTCGGAAGTGGAGTATTTTGTGTGGTTCATAAAATGACGATTAATGTCGTCTGCTAATTTACAAACTTACAATGTATTTAAAAAAAAACTATACTACGTTTTGGACGACAGACCGAAAATTGGGAAATCAACAGTTTTATTTATGTATCACGTTTAAAGAACGTTGTATGTATTAATTTGTTCGACATTTATTTAAGGTGCTATAACTCATGACCACGGTAGTATATTCATTTAAAATCAAAATTTTCACTTCAAATTACAAACTGAATTCATTAATTAACCTCTTCCAGCCCAAGGAGTTATATATTTGCATGAAAATTAGTTCAAATCGACGATTTTTGGCAGTGGCAAACTTATCAATAACTTTTTCTTTGAAATCTGCTATCTTCAATAGAAATCATTGCTAAAGCTGTCAAACGTTCTTCGGACATAGTATTTCTAAAAATGTCTTGATACGCTTGAGGGTCGAGAAGCTTCTTTCTTCATCAGCAGTGGTCGTTGGTATTGTCACCAGAATTTCTAACAACTTCTTAGTTTCTATTAAGGGTTCTTGCAAGTTATTACACAAAATGAAATTTGATGAAACCTGGGCGCTTTTTATTCCTTTGCAGTCACTCCTTGAGTAAATGATTGACAACTCCGTTTTCAATCGTTCTTTATCTAAATTTGGATAGGCAGTGCATGTTGAATCCAGTTGAAAAATTCAATTCATACTCTCGGAATCGATTTGAATAAAAAAAGTGAAACAGCAATGATGTGCCCGTCAAATACAAATCTTTCTTTAGGAGCATTTAGTACAACGTCCCAAACTTCCAACAAGAGGGGCGATGACATTCTTCATTATTACAAGCAGGACGCTTATTTCGCTGTATTTGATATAATGCTATTTCAAAGCATATTTCATTGAACTGAAAACGATAATAAAAATTGAAGTTTCTCATTACTGTAAAAACGGTTAGAATTAAAATTGAAACTTCTAATGACGAAAATTAAAACAATCTAGAAATAATTCTAGGCAATTTGCATCCTTCAAAAATTATCGTCCTTTATTATTTCAAGAATTTATTTTCCGTTTGCCAAAATTAAAATTTAACCAACCGATGGATTCAAATGAATGGGGAGCATTTTCCAAACTGCAAATTATATGGATGTGTGTATATGACTTTTATTACTAAGCCTACCAACATCGGCTTAATTCACGACCCATTCTACAGTTGCTATCAATATTTAATTTCTATTTTGAAAAAAAATATGAAGTTTGATAAGCTCAGCCAATATATAAAATGAAAGATTTTTTTATCAATTATAAAATGTAGAAATTGTTTATGTAAAAATCAGATGATCCGTTGAACGTTTGGACATATGGACGTTTATGTTCACAGTTTTTCTGGGAGGTATTACATGTGTTTTACGCTTTTAGTGCCCAACAAAGATATTTTGACAATTTTCAACCCTTTGTTGTAATTCACCTCTCTAGTGTCACTATTCCGCCAAGATTACACAGTCGAGAGTGATATATTTGTGAAGATTCACCTCACAAATGTGACAATGCCGTCAGTGTGAGACAATTGCGGGAGAAGAAAAAAACGACCACGAGGGGACATGCGGAGGATCCGCATGTCCCCTGCGGAGGAAAGTTATTTTTATCCATGATGTGAGGAAGTTTTGGGTTGCGATTTTGATTGATGGAATTTTAGCGAAAAATTCGTGAAAACGGCAAAACTATTTATGGAAAAAACGGCGCCAAGTGATTTACATACGTTTGGACACGATTGGGTCGTTCCGGAATTTACGTTTTGGGTAAAACAAACCAAAATTACTCTGTCCGTTAATTGCGGCGCACTCCCGGAGCCTAAATTCTAAATGCCTATTTATTGCCTAAATTCATTCCTCCAAATGAAGTTTGCAAAAAATGCTCTTGGCGAACCATCTTGGCCCGTCCATCGCTGCCATTGTGGACTCGAAATATAATGCTCCCAGCGATACTTTGATCGCTGGTCCTCAAACCACCGCACACAGCTGACACCATGAACGACTTTCGCCTGGTTTACTGATCCCACATAGTCCTTTTGAACGTTTGCATAAGGACCAGGAGATTTTGCCCAGATTTCGTCCGTCCCGCCAGCTGTCACGAAGATAGAGCAAAGGAATATAGTGTAAAGAGGTATTTGTACAATCAGGCGCACATGATTTGGCAAGTTTTAGTAGCGGCATTACAATGTTTACGGGATGAAAGAGGTACCGCCGGCGCAACCAGAATGTTCGCAGTTGCTCAAGTGTTAGTACTACGGCCCGCTCCTGTGTTTTTTTTTCGTTTTTGTTTATTTTGTCGAATGGCAATAGACTCCCTTATAATTAATCTCGATTCGCCGGCCGCTCGTCCTCGTCGATCAAAAACGTGAAACTAGTGGACCCTAAAATACTTTTCGAATATCGATATTGAATCGGGAATTTGATTGCATGAAAACGAAACTGCTGTCGTGAGTGCAGTTAAACGAACAACAAATAAATCAAAATTGCAACGGACAAGCGACCGTAACATATTGCATTGCACTATCCTTGACCGCTTTCGAGCTATCCTTTGTGGTTGAATTCAAGAACTACAGTCATGGAATTACGATGGAAAAATTAAACATAAAAACAAACGAATTAACAGAAAAGAGGGAAGGTTATTAAAATTGTATGAATTTGATCTCAACGTTACTTTCAACACAAAACGCTTATTTTCTGTATTTTCGAATGAAAATCAGTACGATTTCTGTTCGTCAATAACACTTTGCATTACCCCCGAACGAGTTTCTACTTCCAATCAGAAGAACTGAAATTCACAAAAACAACAACTAGAAGAACTAAATGCAGCTGAATTCATACCTGAAATAATTATAGGAATATAAATTTTCATTCATATGTTTCGGTTATATATGCTATTTATGTCCTTAACAAGAGACATTCTGTTTTCTATTTAGATTTCAGAGAAGAAGAGAAAGAAAAAAATGAATTAATGAATTGCGTAATTAATTAATTGAAAAATTCAAAAATAACTATAATTAACTATAACATATAGATACGAACCAAATAAAAAAAATAATATGAATGGGTAAACATGAACACGCGTCTTTCCTTCCATCAGTCGGTCTGTTTCGGGAGGAAAGTGATGGTGCGAAGGTACTCGTAAGTCGGCTGGTGATGTAGGGCAACAAGTGTTTCGTCTTTTCTGGTTCCGCAGTGGGGAAATTTCTATTTCAGTTCGAAATTTTGGTATTCGCGTAACAGTTTGATCCCTATTTGCGATAGTGTCAATTAACCTTTCACTGCTACGCCCTCCTATAGTCGGACCGGTAAGGCTCTCCCGTCTTGCTACGCCCCACTCTAGTAGGTCTAGCCGAATGTTCCGTACTTGCGGACCACTCCTAAAGTCGGGCAGAACATTTTCAACATTTAACTGCTACAGCCGACTAAACCAGGCCTGTAAACGCATTCTAATGGATTTCTTCACAAACTCAACCCTTCAATAGTTTTAGAAATCCTCACTAGAAATCGCTAATAGTATCACTTTGGTTATAAGATAACATTTTCTTTTACCCCGTTTTTCAATCTTTTATTCCAAAGCATTTCATTTCTGAAATGTATATCGATTAAGATAATGATTTGTTCTTCTATTACTAATCATTGTTTTAATTAGAGAATTATTATTTCAAGAAATTGTAGATAAAATAATACTAATTTTATTGCGCAATATGTATACAAATCGTAGTTCTAAATGACTCATTCTATTTCCGAATGCAAGTTTATTGGAAATATTTTACTTTTATGTCGGGGTAAATGAGAATTTGAATTTACTAACACTTTACTGTAATTGAAATAAATATATAAAACTGTTATTGCTTTTCAAAACGTCCATAACTGCACAAATTTCCTTTGGCGAGTGAACAAAGAATTCCGTACTTTTCCACTCCAAACAATAAGGGTCGTAGACCCTACGACACTTATACCTGCTCACCCTTGTTACCGTTATCTGTTTGCTTCCTGTTATTCAGTTTGTGTTGTGGTTTCACAGTGAATGTTTGTCTAAAATGTAAAAAAATGCCTAAAACGTATTCAATCGACGAAGTGCGAAAAATGTTGATGGACAGTGAGTTTGAATTTTCTTCAAACTCAGGTTCACGATTTAGATCAACCTTCAACTTCAAGTTCTACCTCTACTTCTACTAAAAAAACAGTTAGAACTCGTGTGCGAAAAAATGTGTCCGTGTCCTCAGAAGACTCTTCAGATGACGATGTTGGAGAACCTGTGACCGAAAAATCAAAATCTGGGCTGATTTGGGCTAATGAAGATTTGTCCCACAAATTCACACATTTATCGCCGAACCAGGGATAAAGGTACCTACTAAACCACAATCCTACTTAGATTTTTTTCTGTTATTTGTTTCTGAAGATATGGTTCAACAAATAGCTGGGCAAACAAATTCCTACTATGAATATTGCTTGTGAAATTACCCCAATTTCCCCAAAGTCATGACTAAGAAAGTGGGACAATGTGAATGAATTATTCAAATTTTTTCCAACCATTCTCCTAATGCCAAGGACAAAAAACGCACTATCCAGGAATATTGGAGTACTGATGTGATTATAGATACACCAATGTTCAGACAACTGTTTTCCAGAGACAGATTTCTGCTCATTCTCCGATTGTTGCATTTTGCAAATAATAAAGAAGATCATAGTGGAAACCATCTGCATAAAATCAGTTTGATTATTGATCATCTGAGATCTCTTTTTAGAGTATCATTTTATCCGTTCGAAAGATTGCGCATTGACGAGAGTCTAATGCTTTTCAAGGGAAGGCTAGGGATAAAACAATACATTCCTTCTAAAAGAAGCAGATTCGGAATAAACACTTTTCTAGTGTGCGACTGTTATACGGGTTACATCCTAGACTTTATTGTATATACGGGTGCTTCAACGGAAATCGCCGATTATGGTTTCGGAGTTTCGGGAAATACAGTTGCGACTTTGATGTAGCCATATCTGGAAAAGGGTCACTCGCTCTATGTGGATAATTGGTATACCAGCCCAGCATTATTTTGTTGGCTATTCTGTATTCAGTCACGAATGCGTGTGGAACAGGACGAAAAACAAGAAAAGATATGCCTGCAATGGAAGAAAAGCTAAAAAGAGGGGAATACTCGTATCGCTCCGCTTATGGTAAGCTAATTGCCATAAAGTGGTGCGACAGGAGAGATGTGTGGATGCTGTCAACTATGCATACTGCATACTACTATTTTTTCTGTGCGGAATGTGAAACACGTCTTTGTGTTGTGCCTTGTTTCGAAATGTATCATACAATGAAAAACTTGTAAACGAACTAAAAATTGTACATAGTTATGAATCTTTGTAGAAAATCTGTAACGTATAAATAAAACTTGTACGTAAAATAAGAAAGTAACAAATTTGTTACACTACTATATTTTATAAACCTTGTGTTTTTCTGTCCATATTTTTTTTAACCACAACTATCTCAAACAATAACTTTATTTTGATTATCAAACAATATTCACTTATTTAGGTAAATAACACATTCAAAAAATTTATAAAAATAAATTTATCAAATGATTTTGAATGTTTCTAATTTATTCTAATCATTGTATTTTCGAATCCAATTGACGCAAAATAAAATTATTTCAGTATTATTAGTTATAATAGATGTAAAATTTCAGTAGAAACAATGAATGTTTGAATGAAAAACAAACGTAACAACAATTCTGTTGAAGTAGAGAGGTGCAAAAATACTCCGCACGGGAGGTAAGTAGTAGTGGGGAAAGGCCAGCACCCAGAGTAGAGTCGGGCTCCTACCACGTGGTACTGAAAAGGTTAATGTAGTTTCTTTTCGGGCACTGCGGTATTCCGATGAGCAGAGGCACGCTCGATCATGTTGTGTTTGTTTGTGGAAAATGCGGGTGTTCTCTCGGTTCCGACCCACGTCCACATTCTTTGCCGCACTGAGTTAGTCCTCCAGCAGCCATCAACGTAGCGAACTTCCGAATGGCCGAGCGGTTGACCTCCCGGGTACGGTTCGTTGTCACGCCTCTGGGAGTAGCGGCACTGTAGGGAGCACTACGCCGAAAAGTATGTATCGCGCTTAGGTAAACTACTGTTCGAGCCTACATCTTTTGGCGCATCTTCGTCTTTCTTCCTATTATACGAGTTTTTAAGTGTCATGCAAAAGCCCTTGGAGATATTTCTATTTTTATCAATAAAAATGTACTTATAAATTAAAAATTACACTTCACACAGTGCGTTAGGCGGATGTCATCTATAGACGACGCTTGTACACACAGATAGTCGGGCGGATGTCGTCTATGGACGACGCTTGTAGCGAAATGGTTACGGAAAATTCGACTCCTGTGAAGAGGCCATCATGACCGTAGAAAGTGGTGAAAACCTCATAAAATTAGAAGTGTCTGCAGTTATCATTGTTGAAAGCGAAATGCTGCCAAATTTTCTCACTAATTCTAGGTAATTGATGCAACTGGAATGCAAAAATAATTTCTCAAAAAATGCAAATAAAATAAAAACTCTCTTTCTCTGAACATTTTTGAATTTAGTCCTAGATACAATGGTTTCCGACAGCGGTGGTGGTATCTATTGTCCTCCTTGTTACATAGCGTAAAAAACATTTACTAGTGTCGATGAAAAACCCACAGAGAAGAAGTCGCCACAAAAGTAGGCAACGATCTCTCAGCGATTGCATCATACAATCGCGGTTACATTGGATCATACGTCATCAAAAAAAGAGGTGCTTTTCTTGCACCCCTATTTTATTTATTGAAACGCGTGACTAGTCCAAAGCAGTATGTTAAACGGTCCGAGGTTAGGCTCTCAGGTGGACAGAGGATGCGTTTAGTTGGTAGTTCAGAAGCATCTCCAAGACGTTTAGTCTTAGAGTTCGACCCTTTAGACGTAAAATGGACTTCCATCTAGTGATAGCAATGAACTTGCTAAGGCAATATCTTCGTATACCAAAGGCGTTACCGTAGCAGTGGCGGCAAATTAACCTGTTTTGTTTACGACCAGTATAATCTGCTCCTTTATGTGTCCTTCTCAACGTTTTCTTCACATTGAGTGCATTTTTGAAGACCTGGGGAACAAGAACAGCACAGCAGCAAATACTACTTCCACGACTACTTCTATTACTACTCCTAGTAGTACTGCTACTGCTGCTACCAGTACTACTTCTTCTTTTTAGACTACGACGACGACTGCTATCACCTTTGCTCATGCCATAATTACTAGGCGGGACAAGTCCTAATGCTTAATTTCAAATAATCAATTGATGTTCCTCTATGAAATGGTTTGAGTAAATGTATCCGTCTCAAAAATCTCCTAAAAAACTATAAGCTAAACCTTCTAGAAGTAAGAATAGACGGGCAGGCCAATAAATACGTTTGTTTTTAATATTTATTATACTCGATTTATGAAAAAACGATGCATTATTTATAAATATTTGTTCAATACTTAAATATTTCCTTCAACAAGTGATATTCAATATCTCCCAATATCAATAGTGATACGCTGCAAGCTTAAATGTTATTCAATATCTCCCGTGAACTTAACAATATAACATTCTGCAGCAAACAATTTCCTTTATATAGTAAGTCCAACATAACGCAAAGGGAAGTAACGCTCCGTCCCCAGATATAACTTTAATATCCGGTCGACAAGGATAACTTAGCACATGGCTAAGTAAATATCATACGATCAATAAAACAATCATAGAAGTTCTTCTCAATTTGTTCAATGACACATAAACATACTTACATATGAATATATCCTTGTTAACACGATTAAACTTCCATTCCTGAAAACGTGTCAATAATTTCTATTTCAGATTTCTAGTGAGCTAGGAACAACGGCTACGGTTTAGCGTTTGATAAAAATCTGCAGTCCACACACGAGCAACATGAACGACAGGAGCCCCACTAATGCGCCAGTGGATGGTGAAATTCCGCTGAAAAACTTGACAAACGTTCCTGAGGGTCAATCGAATCAACAGGAGGATGACGTTGAAAACGGAATTGTGAAAAACAATAGGAGAAACGGAAAGTAAGTATTTCCAGTTTGAATACAAAAGTTCATTTCAACTCTTCTGGGAACGAGCAAGGATTGTTTGTCAATCTTAATGGTCGGTGAGATTCATAGCAGCATTCTGTATGGGTGAATATAGTTTTCCTTTTTTCAAAAAAATACAAAATTATTCAACTTATTGTTTCGTCTTTGGTAGAAGCCCAAAGAGAAACATATTGAAACATAGTTTTTTGTAATAATCCTTTTCAAGGGTGCAGCAAAAGGTGTCGGTAAAATAGCTGATAATTATTTATTTCTTTGCGGATGTGCTTAGGAAAAGTGATCTAACCGTTAGCTCATGAATGTATCGGACTAACAGCTGATCTTGGTAATATAAGTCCACGAAGTCACTCTTGATTGATTCATTCTGATTTCCAAAAGGTTTTACTTGGTGCTAGATAAGAATTTCATTCCATTAAAGGAATATATATAGGCTCATGCACCATCCAAAGCGGAAAGTAAAATAGAACTTTAATATGAAATCGTAATCAAGTCCTCGTTACAAGTATACATCCGCACAATCAAATTTCTGAATTTCTGATTTCAAGCACAAAAATATTATCATCCTATAGCTTCGCCTTGCGTCTCTTTTTCTAGATTGATTCGGAGACACGTTAAGGCTGTACTTAGACATCGTTATTTGAAACATGCTGAAGGAGACATAATTTTAAAATGTTCTCAATAATATTCCCTAACAACAGCATGAAACACAACAAAGATATTGAAAACTCTGCGATGAGTTGAAACAGAGGTCCGTACGTCACAAATGTAAGCGAGATATCTGATCAAAAGTAATAATAATAATAATAATAATAATAATAATAATAATCATAATAATAGCATAACTTTTTATAGTTGAGCGGTGAAGACTTGTTTGTCACCGTAGTTTGGACTAGGCCTCATTCACATCGCCTAGTAGCGCCTTCTGGTTAGGGGAAATCCCTCTTTCTGCAAAGATGAATGGGAAGAAGGATGCTTATTGTCAGAAAAATTCCCCTTCCCTCGGTACCACCAAGCGATCCATGATGTTCCAATTGTCTTTTGATTGAATCATTTTTCCTGTTACGCTTTCTGCAGAGAGCACGCCTATTTTCTCCGAGAGATGCGAACGGAGTCTTTTCCATCTTGCGTACGAAAAGAACGTTTGTTAGGCGTCATCTGTCATCCCTGGGCATAACATACAAGCTGTGGACGGTGACTTTGCCATCTTATACAGATAAGACTGTAAAAGGTAAGGTAAGACGGTAAAACACCAGTGCCCGCTGAGTAGTTGCGTCACGTAATAGTCAGTCTTTCCATGCGTTCTGTAGAACCTCGACCCTAAGTCACTTATGAGCCATGCAGTCCACCTGCCTCGAGTTTCGCTTATCCATGATTGCTGCCAAAGAGCAAGGGTCCTTCTCCGTTCCTCTCGGCTGACGGTTTCTCTCGCCGACTCCCCCCTACGTAAGTATGCACCTTCCCGTTCCTCTGCAAGTAATTTAATAGGGACCACCCTTGAGATTACCAGCACTACAGGTTCAGAGACAGTGCGATACGCAACCGCTATCCGCAGAGCTTCCTGCCTCTGCATCTGTGCCAGACGTCCTGGTTGCGACTCTTTACTAAGAGCATCAGCCCAGACTTTGGAGCCGTATAAGAGCACTGACTCCATGGTGCTAATCAGCAGACGTCTTTTAATCCAAGGTGGTCCCCGCGTGTTGACCGTAAGGTGACAAGGAACCAATAGACCCGCAGAACTCTTATCCATTGACGCTCGAACTTCCTCTAAGAAGCTCGATCTTGGCTTGAGAAGTCAATCATCAAGACAAATTATTCTTATGATTCCTTCGACTTGGTGATTGTTTCTTCCACCCAAACAGGAATAACACAAGGGATCCACTTCTTGATCAGAATGACGATCTCGGTCTTTTCCAGTGCTTGGCTAAACCCACGGCCTGTCACAGACGGGCTTCCGTTCTTTGAAATAGTCCCTCAATATCAAATACTTCAATATCAAATACTTCGGCACCCTGAAATCTTCCAGAGTACCAAGAATATATATCCATCCAGCAGAATTGAAGGCATTCCTCACATCGAGTGTTATGAGTAGTACCATTCGCCTCGGGTGGAGATTTTGGGCTCCTGTCCGCAAGATCGCATTCACCATCTCTGTTATTGCACTGATCGTTCAGGGGTTTTCAGGGGCTTCAGGGGTTTCCCTTCCTCTTGCTGACCAGCACAAGCCTCGCCTCTTTCCAGCAACTTCCCAGCAATTCCAGGCGTTGGAAGTAGTAAGCAGCTTGTCGTGACAAAGTTCGTGTGCAAGCTTTACCACTTCCGCTGGAATACCGTCTTGCCCCATAGCCTTTTGCGTTTTTAAAGTTTTAACCGCACCAGCCAACACGATGGCACTAAAAAATGGGCATCCTTCACGACATTCGTCGTCCACATCATCGGCATTCACAAGATGCATGGAGAATAGAGCTCGAACAACCTTTTAAGATTGCGAGTCGAACTCTGGATGATATACCGTATCCCATTCATGTGTCACCTTGTTCAACCAAGGCTCAAATCCAATATTTAATTTATTTTTATTTTAAATTTATGTATTTTTTAAACAGTAAAACGCATCGCTTACCAGAAAAAAAAACTTCTTCGAACTGATGAATATTCATACGGCATATGTTTCTGCAGTTCTTCCCATCAGTGGCCCATTATAAGTCCCTTAATAAATTATTCTCAATATCAAATTGATCACGTAGAGATAGAAAGAGATTCAACCAAATTTTCAAACTTTTTCTACTTTACCTCAAACCCTCTCTATCCATTTCTGTAGAGCATTGCATTAGAAGATATCTGTAATATCTTAACGTTGTTCTTTGCTTAAAGCCATTTTGCCAAATGAATTTTTTGACACATTCTGCCCACAAACTTGAAAAATGTCAGTACGACGTTAAACAAATGGTAAGGGGTTAGACCATTGTAAAGACCGAAAAAATAATCTATTTTAGGATTTCTTTTCTAGAAATACTACAGAATAAATCGAGATTTCAATGAAAGATTTTTATTATGTATATGAACAACTGTATACGAACATTTTTTTTCCAGCAATTTATTGCAAAACGGTGGCTGTGCAGCACTTTTCCGATAACGTCTTCGTTGTTTCAAGTCCCACGGCAAACAACGGACAAACAGCTCCTGTAATTTTTTACTTTCATTAGCGAATTTAGTTTTTTTATTTCATACACTTACTTATACAGGTATGTCGGTTTTTTTCGATATTTAAATTTTTGATCACATGGCACATTTCCATAGTAAAAAGTAAGAAATTTACTTGAAAAATCATCAGATTACTGTTAATTACAAAACAAACAAACAAAATATAATCCTACGTACTTCCATAAACAATTTATTTTTCAAGATATTTGCAAATTTTCAAATAAATGGGTTGAAAATTGTTTGAGTTATGTTTCCGGCCAACTCAAAAAATGCAGTTTTGTGATAAACGCGTTTGAAGTTTTGAATAGTAGAAAATCATGAATAATTTTTTAATACTTTTAATCAGCGATGCCTTCACCATACAATTGGCCTTTCAGGTAATGTTCCTGCTCTTGGTTTTTTTCTCCTTGATCTTGAACCGATCCTAGCCTCTTTTACTTGTTCAGACAGCGATCTCTCTGCATGCTTTATACGCTCTTTGTCGATTTCCAAGCATATTTCGTAGCTTCTCGGTCCGATTTTCAAGTCCGTTGCCTCAATTATGTGCAATATTGAAGTAAACCTGTCATTGTACACACAAACTGCAATTTTCGCAGCCACATCCAAGACTGTTTTACCACTTGCAGTGGATTTTGGTGCTAATTCCCACACAGTTGAGTCGAAGCTTTCGTTACTATTTTGTTTGTAACCGCCGATGCATCGAGTTAGAAGATTTTCACTGGTCAGTTCTTCATTAACTGGTTTAATAGCTTCATATACTTCAATTGGAAGAGCTGGCTTATGTTTATACTCATCCAAAGTGTTCATAGCTTTAGCCTGTTACCATGAAGACCATGAATCTTCTCCAATAGGACATTGGTCGTGCTGCGGTTTGCCATCAGTAGATAATTTTTGATTCAGTGTAGTGCATATATTGCTTCTCATGTTCTCAATTGAATCACTGTTTCTACGAACTGCTTATCCATAATAAATAGATAGCTCGCTTATAAGCTTTCCAGGTACTTTTCCTCTTCCACCGAGACCTTTTACCTTTTTATAAAACGAAACTAGATTGATTGCAGTGAACATTCTTTTGACAATTTTGTCAAAGAACGAGTGAATGGTATACCGAGGTAATCCCATGAATGTACAGAATTTTCTTATTCCGTACCAACCAACTCCAAGTAATCGCATGGCAAGTACGATTCTACGATTGTCTAACCTTTGTTAGCAAATGAACAACTCGGTATCTCGGTCTTTTCACAATTCTCACAGTTCACTACTATTTTGAATCCCGAACCGCGCTTGCCACTTTCAGTAAATTTCACTACCGAATGACATACGTTACAAACGACAATACTCGAAACAGCTGAAAAGATAGCAATAAAGTTGATTATACAATAACCGAAATACGATTACACGATAACGCTTCACTCACTTCGACATCATACATATCTTCCGATTGTTTCAGTTTTTGTGCCGGTGTACTGACATTCAAGTCATCAGGTGCTTCTAACTCACGGCAATTCAATGGTTTTCTTCGAGACGCTTTTGGTCTCTTGCTGTTGCCATATACCGTTTTTCCTCCTTTCTTTTCAATTTACACCACTTTATCACTCATTGTAAAAATAAGGACAAGCGTACTAGCGTGTTTTTCAAATGCTTGGCTGTGCCTTACTGACCGAAAAAGATATCAGACAAGTTTAATCTTGTTTAAACTAGACAAGTTTAAACTTGTCTAGCATCTGTCTAGTCTAGTCTGTACACGAATGGTTTCTATAACATCTCCCGTATACCTGTCCGATTCCCTAATGTCCCTTTTCTCGAGCGGTCACAAGGGCAGACCAGGGGGCATTAGAAATTTTCTCCGACTATAATTTTGGAAAATCATTTTTGAGATCTTAAGGGATCATTTAACACAAAAAAAATTGATTTGAAGCAAATCCTAGAGTGGCCTAACGCCTTAATACAGTGTACACAGCCGGTGTACAAGTAGACCAAACGTTAGGCCTCAGTTTGCTCACAGACGGTTTGCTCGCAGATTCTTCCCCGATGACTGACAGATTTGGATTCTACGCTGTTCTCTTCTCAATGTTGCCTGTTCGACGTTCACGAGTCGACCACCCTAAACGAGACCTAAACGCTGTCAAGGTTTCATTTTTCGGTTCATATCTGATGTACCGAAAAACTGTGTCTGGTCGGTAAATGTTCTGCTGATTTCGTTGTATCCTTTGTCCTATTGTATTTTTCATAAATTTTATTGCATTCTTCACATTTTTGCACATATAAAGTCTTAATCCAGATTTCCACTCACCTGGTTTGGATAAATAACACATTTAAAACAGCTTCAATACGCAAATTATCACACTTTCGACAGAGTGATTTTCGCAAAAAATGAATTAATTTTAAATTCCATCAATATCATCTAGTTACAACCATAAATCTTGTAAATCTGCATTGTTTTCGTACTACATAACAAATTTTTAACATTTTAGCCCACCATTTGCATCAATTTTCTCAAAAAATTCAAGTGAGTGCTCGACACTGAAAAGCGTAACAATATTTTTAATTATATTTATATAAGCAAATTGAATTTTCGGAATTTAAGTTTATTTTCCATGTCACTGTCTTAGAAAGCGGTCGATGTTTTAAAACTTTGCTTTGCTTTACTTTCCAGCAGTAAAAGTAAAGCCTTTCATTCTTGGAAAAGCTCATTTACTAGGTTGAAGCTTAAGATAGACATAAGCTTTTTGCTTTAAGTCTCTGATGAAATTCCGATGAAAAAGCTAACTTACAGTTTGAAAACTTCTGCGGAAAATATCCCAATATGTGCATTTGCGCTTTCGAATTTCCCTCCCAGCTGTTCGTGTTTTGATTCTTTTGCATGCAATTAACTATCTATGACCGCAGTTCAGGTAAATTACTTAGAGCAGAAAAATCCAAATAACATGGTAAGGTTGCTTTGGATAAAGAAACCTGACCTTTGTTTAAAATGTAGTTCTAAAATACAGTAGATTGGTCATGCGAGCATCGCTCACCGTGTAAAATAATATCCGTTTACGAACCAAATCACGTTGAATGTGTTACCGAAAGGAGAACTCTTTGTCTTCATGCAACGACAGGAATTAATGTGGAAAAGCCAAAGGACTTTCATTCGTAAGTCATTCTACAAAAATGTGCTTTAGCAGATGTAGTTTATTCACAATGAGCAATTGAACTCCCGTTCATAGAAGTCCTTGCAAGAAAGACTGTACAGTGATGGACAAAAGTTTTCACACAAAGTCATATGTTAATTGGAACAATTATTTAAACAAAACAGAAGAAAATTGTTATTTATTCTTTAAGGTAAATAAATATTTCTGCTCAGGCAATTCAATCTCACAAATGAAATAAATGAAATATAAATCTATTCAAATTTATTTATTTTATTTTATTTATAATAAATTTTAAAGCAAACAATTTTTTTAAATTGCACCTTCTTGTATAAAGAAGCATTTTCACACAGCGGGGGTATGCTGGTATATTTATTCTGCAGTTTAGTAGCATTGATTTTGATTGAAGGAGTCCATTTAAATGGACGAATAGGAGTAAAGCAAATTTGTGGACTTGGATAAATTGAGAAGTGGTCAAAGTCGATATTGTGGGTCATATGCAGAAAGAAACAAGTGATAAAGAAAAAATTATAATTTTACAGTTATGAAAATAGAATAAATCCTATACTGAGATTAAAACATAGTGGTTAGAAGATGGTTCAGCATTTCCAGTAATGTTAGGCGACTCAAAAAAAAAGTACTATTTGGAAGTTCTAAAGAAAGTGGACGTTTGCAAAAACTACTGTGGCAAACCACGTCTACTGCGGTCGCAGGCACTTATTTGACAGCGATGTGCTTGCAGGGAAGATGACTCCCCGTGCTGGACCACCTTCATCTCATAAACATAAATCACACCATGAGAAAGGGAAGAGGGGGCGAAGGAGGGATGCTTCGAGTATTTAAATAACAAACAATTTTAACACTTAATGCTGTTAATATTTGAAAAATCCACACAAAAAATAATATCAAAAGCATGAAAAAAAACAACGGGGGTAAAAGTAACGAATTTATACTGCAAATGATTCAAAAATTGTTTTAAACTTAGAAGACCCATCACCTTACCCGATCGGGAACGCTTTGCATGTATGTTAGTATCATTATTATTATACCATAATATCTGCAGATTCTCGAACTTTCATTCACTGACTTCTAAATTGAATGCTTATGATCACATATACATTTTTTTGTTACTTTTCACACAATGTTGGTGTTAAGGTTTGTTCATAAGGTTTGTATAAACTCTCAAAAACAAATTCACTTTTCCCCAGTATTTCCCCCACACGATGTTGATGGAAAGACTTTTTGTTGGGTTAAAGGTAAAGTTTAATTGCCGTATTAGTCCGTATTCAATAAAACAAAGAAAACACTTTTATTTCTTGTGTTTTTTTTTTGTTTTATATAGAAACATTAATTGAAGTTCGAATAAGCGCTATCAAGATTTACCCCGTTGTTCCAATTCTTTAAGTTATCATAGCAGCATTTAATGCAATTCACAGCCGCTTTTTGTTTTTTAAGCTTACTTTTCTTACGCGCTTATCAACAGATGCTACAATTTCAAAGATGTTTTAGAGTGATTTATATTTTGGTGGTGTTGACAATCTAAGCGATATCTCGCGAACTTCTAAATTCAAAATTTACTTTCTTTTTTTAACGAACTTTTTTCTTCCTTTTTCTTTGGAAAAAAGTCCAAGGCGATCACTTGAGGCGAAAATCTTTCCCGTTCACGAGTTTAATCCGATTCCCCAATTCGCCACTTACTCCACACTTACTCCAGAGTATGTTGAATGTGATGTTATCAACCCTACAGAAGATGACCCGACCAAAAAAGTTAAAAAGCCATCAGCCATATTGGACCGCTCTCATTGCTTCTCCGATTGCATCGATGGTGAAGCAACCTGCTTTGAAGCCATACTGCCGTGGATATAGGTCTCCGATAGTACGAATCACGTCAACGAGTGTTCCCCGATAGATTTATTAGGGAAAGATAAACACAAAAGTCTGGACGCATCAGGACGTCTTCGGAAAGCACTGTCATGGATCTCCAGTGCTATATACTGATGATTGGTGGCTGAGTAATCCTCTATCACTCTGCCATTGTTAACACTTTATGCCAGCCACTCCAAAACGAATGTCATATCAGATATGGTTCCAACAGAACCCCTTTACACGGATAGTAGGGGCGTGGCCTGTAATCAATTCGACGAGTCCAGTTCTGGATGCCATGTCCAGAGTCCGTGTGTCTCGTGCTCGTGTGTCTCGATTAAGGCATGCTTCAATCGATTCCTCTATCATTGAAGTCATATCCGACGAGCACATGGTCCTTTGTACTCAAAACAGCGTCCTCCAAACCATTGAGCCTAAGTTGATGGTAAGACAACCATTCACTCGGCGTTAGGTAAAGACTTAAGAATATAGTTCCCGAACACTGAACCTAAACGAAACCATCTCCTCGGCTCTCGCCCTGAACTTGGAAGTGAGCATTGTTCCGAAATCAGATGGCTGCACACCGGATTTGTCAAGATACCATGTTGGTGAGCTTCTGGTGGGATATTGTTCGCTGAGCTGCTGTGAGCTAGCATGCCTATCTCTCTTGGGTGATTATGTCTCGCTGCAGATTAGTTTAAAGAATGCGGAAGACCTTGGAAAACCCGACAGGTCCCTGTTCTTGGGATGTTTTTAAATCATCTCGTCACGGGTCATACTCCTGTCAAAGAATACAGTGCGCCGCTACTGTGAACTCCATCTTGTTATGCCCTATGCCCTACGAGAGCTTCTTTCGGCTCAATAATATGCTTGTGCGCTATGTCCGTATCCAAGCCACTTGAAATACAGGGAGAGGATTCGCTCTTCGCCGTATGCAACAACTAACCTACCCTAGTCTTCTAATGTTGCCTTCTTTACCAGCTCTTCCTCTTCCTTTTCCTCCCTGTAAAGTCATCTATGGGCATACTTTGGTTATCAAGTTTTAAGGGCTCTTCTGTTTCATGTAGACTACTGTTTCGAGGCTGCTGTTGCTTTTTCTTCGAGCGCTCTTTTGACAACATTATGGGACACGTTTTTAATGTTTGCATCTGGTCTTAACTCAAACAGTAGGTCACCTGATAGAGTTGGCTATTCAGCTTTGCTCACAGTTTGCATGTCTCCCGATTTTACAGCTCCTTGGATTTCTTGCAAGACATCCACATAGTATCAACTGGTTGTGAGCAATCACTTTGCATTTTGGTTCTTGTGGAGGTTTATCAATTTACAAGTTTAGGGCCGCTTTTTTAAGCTGCTTTCTTCGCAACTTTGGATAGTGCCGTCTGAAACCCTTCCTCCATTGCAATATGATCGTTTGACTCTCCGACCTTGTCCTTCTTCCGTTTATCACAATCTCCGTTGATTCGGCTGCAGCCAACCTTTTGCTGTTATAGTAATCGGAACGACTTCTGCGCTGTCGAAGAGATTAAGGAAATTTTTGTGCTGTTTGAGGTGGTGAACTCTTGAAACAGATGTGATGCTCTCGAAAAAAGTTTTTGGCAAAGTGGCACAGAGTTTTCTCTTGAAGAAGGTGAGAATTTTATAAAATGAAAAATGGTGGTATGATAGTAATATTTTTACCTCTCTCCGCTGAACTAAATTTTCTCATTTATCTTACGCTATTTGTCTCACAGAAGCTATGAAGAGTCATCAAACGATTAAGATTGGAAAAAACGGGCTACTTGTGGCCTATAACACACGACAGTGCGCATTTAGCTAGTTGACTCTCGTTTTCTCAACGATATGTTTGGATGTCGGTTCATAAAATCGTTATATATTTTCTATAATCTCAAATTTTACTTGACTCCAGCTTTCTTGTCTTTTGAACCGTCCTATGTCGCTGCTTTAATTTTTTTCACCAAAACAACAAAATGAGTATGATATATTCACAAAACCTATATAAGCATTGTTCCGTACTAAATGACAAAGTCCTGTCCGTATTAGGCGGTTTTTCATTAAAAACAACGACTGAGTGCTCGCGTGTTCTCTGAGACTTAAACGGCTGTCGATGCCCAAAAAGTGACCTCTGTCTATATTTTTTTTTTTATAGAGAAACAACGTTTCTCTCAGTGAATTTCCCGTCTCTTCTCGATTCTACGTCCTTCATTCCGAGAAGCTGCTTCTCTAGTTAAAAGCTTAAGAAAGACCGGAATTAAAGGTGGGTAACACAGTAAAGGCCAAAATAAAAAAGTGCGAGATGCGAGAAATGTCAATCAGCTTTCGTAACATGCATTACGATGCGTCGATGTGACGCGAGAAATATTCGATAAATCGAAAAATCCTCGCAACGAGATGCGTTGATGCTTGATGGCGCTTAGATGAAAGGGTGTAGCCGGATAAGTATGACGAGTTGGCTCCCAAAAAGGAATCTTATCGAAACCTATGTTTTAATATCTACTTGATGTACAAACGTGATTTATGTACATTTCGCGTCCGGCTTTGACCTTTAGATATAAGAAAAAATAACCGTACGCATGACAATTTTTCAAAAAAAATTTATCTCAGAAACTAACTAAGCTAGAAACATGAAATCAACGCGAGGATTCAGGTAACTTAACAGTGAATATTATATATTTCTTTTAGATTTTTAGGAATAATTTTCCATAAAAATAAAGTCAAAAAGCAAATAAATAATAATTTTTGCTCTAAATAGTTGGCTATAATGCGCGTCAGCGGGATCGGGCAGTGATCCTTTACGAGTTTCTATATGAGCCTTTTGGCCCACACGGAGTCGAATGCTTTTTCTAGGTCGATTGAGCAGGCCACAGTTGCTTCTTTTTTCCTTAGGCCAGATAAGATGTAGTCATGTAAGAGGAGGTCCGCTTGTTCCGTAGATACCTTGTCTTTAAATCCAAACTGTTGCGCTGGTATAAGGGGTGTAGCAAAGGTTTTGAAGGAGAGTAGGACGATCTTCTCCAAAATTTTTCCTAGGTTTGAGAGCAGAGATATTGCTCTGAACGTTTTTAAATCGCCAATGGTGTCTTTTTTGGGTGTGGGGAGTAGTAAGGCTGTTTTCCACGCTCGGGGAAAGTATCCATTATTAATGTAGTGATTAATAATGATAGTGAGTGGCTTGTGAATGACGTTGGAGCATTTCCCAAGTATGTAGTTCGGGATACCATCGGGGCCGCTTGACTTTTTTGAATTGATTGAGTACCTGATCAGAACTTGCAAATAATTTTTGTACAGCACGCTTGACGGGCTAGAGGCTCTATTGGTTCTTGAGAAGATAGTGAGATAGGAACCTTGGTATCCGTTCAGGAATTCCGTGACATTTTTTCCACTATGGTGTTTTGCAGCCTTGGTCTGAGGACGATCTCTCCCTGTACAGGTGGGCGTAATGTAGAGAGCAAGCAGATGGCTTTTTTCCATCGTAGTGAACGATTGTCCGTTTAGTTGAATGGGGTCTCTATTTATTGAGAATTTTATCATGTGACGGCCTGTAAGGGCATTGATCTCCTTGAATAACGAATGGGGAAGGTTTCATAGCAGTTAGTCTGTCTTTGAACGCTTTGTTCATTTCAGCGTGTACATTTGTCTTATAAGAGTCTCCAGGCAGTTTATTTGAGACTTTAGTGTAACGTATCCTGAATTTATTCTATTTAAGTTTCTATGGGAGATTCTTTTTAGGCATTGCTGCCATCTAGCCCTTATTCAAATTAAGTATTCTGTATGAGGGGATATGCTCCCATATGTGGAGAATGAGCGAGGAGAATAAGCTGGTGTGTGGGTTTCATCAGGTCTAGAATACAGTTTGAGAGGGTCTGAATTGAATCGTCTATTTCATGGTTGCTGTATATCCGACGGTCGGCGAATTTCCCTTCAAGCCGGTTGGAAAGCTGTTCATAAAAAATTGCCCGTCTACGCCAAGGTATAACCGTGTGAGTTCTTGTGGTTGTGATATCCTTACCCCGAAAGGGGCGACATCAAGAAGAAATGCGTGATGATCAGATGGTGCCGGAATGTTTCTATGGCATGCAATTATTAATTGTGTTTCTATGGCATGCAATTATATTATTATTTAATGCAATCTATGGCTGAGCTATTCAAGCCTACTAATGAAGATGGTAGGATGAAGTTTTCGAGGAATGAACTGCCTCGTGGGAATGTTGGCACTCCTGCGTTGATGACGCTTAGAGACGTTTGATTATAGATTGAAATTCATCATGACAACCTACAAGTACAGTCATGGTCGAAATTGTTGCACCTCAAGTGAAAATAGCATTAAATAAAATGTCACGGCCTTCCTCGTAATGTATAAGCACCTAGGCCAGCAAAACTACGTCTAGAATTCTATCTTGGAGTTGGAGCCAAGTTTGTAAATTCGTCTCACTAACCTGCACAAAAGTGGAGACGGCGTTTTACTCGGCGGGTTCCTCCTTAACACTTGTGGCAGACAACCATGTCGGTCTAGGAGTGCTGGAAAATTGAAATTTGTCAATCGAAGCTGTTGCTGTGTAGAGTTTCGGGAAAATTTTGAGGGGAAGCGGTGCATATTGGTCGCCTCATGGATGTCGGAGCAGATAGTTGTAAGTCATAGTGATCTGAGTTAGTTAGGTGAACCAACACTGGAAATTCTGGCCAAAAAATTAAGCTGGCTTCAAGAAATGTGGGTTTCAGCCTCTTCGTGGAAAGGCTAAAACTGCGGCCGATGAAGTCAATGGCATATACTACATTCAAAGTACGTTCTAGTACTTTGTTGGACCCGATCTGCGAGACTCGCAGGTCTGCGGGAGGTTTTTTTTGCGTCTAATCTTAAAAACTTAATAACTACTTCTTTAAAACTGAAACTTTTGTTGACAAATAATATTGACTTGTTTCGATGTGCTAGAGTTATGGGGCGAAGTTGAACCATAACGTTCTTCAAATTAACAAAAAATGGGTTCAACGATTGTGTGACCAGAAACGAGTTCTCCAGGAAACGAAAGCATTATCCCATAAAGTATATGCACGTATGAGGCAGACAGATCCTCTTTGAAGTAGCGCAAACCCAACAAAATGGTAGGAAGTATTTCTTGGTACTTGGTACTTGTTACTGGTACTGGTATTATCACTGCTCAATCATTCCTAGTTTTCATGCATCCCACGAAAGCGGCATGTGCCTTAAACAATGGCGACTTGAATTGGGTACTTCAGTACCTTGTGATGGTGCAATTCATCTCAAATTATGCCACCTAGTTTATGTAAAACACTTGAGCTACTGAATTTTCTGAATAGCCGACTAACGACAGAGCTTCGAAATAAAATCTTGAATTTCTATAGATCTTATTGCAACAATACTTAAATCTTTGCAAAGGAATTAGTGGGCTATAATTAGGTTTGTAGAGGGGTTTTTTGGGGCCATCCGACTACTGAAAGCCGGCACGGCGTGTAATTACTGACCCAAAATTGACCAAATTGCCGACTGAAGATGCTAATATTATACAATTCAAAAGATGCAATTTAAGTACGTTAATGCTGATTAGACAGCATGCGTAAAGTTAACATGAGAACGTTTTAGGAATTTAGAAAAATGATGACAGTATATTTAGGCAATGATGAGCTGAGGTGTCATGTAGATTAGCGATGAATAACCCGCGCTCAAGGTCCAACTTCCATGTAACGGGAAAAATGATGCAACCAAAAGAAAATTGGAACTGTGTGTCACATTACGTACAGACAGTACTTCTTATAAAGAAGGGCATGATTGGTCGCTTGGCGAGGGAGGGAGGATCTCTCTGACAACAATCCTCTTCCTTCCTGTCCATTCGTGCAGAAAGAGGGATTTCCTTTAACCTGAAGACACGCTAAGCGATGATAAATGAGGCCTAGTCCGAAGTAATGTGACAAACAGTTCCAGGCTGGGTTATCAGTGTGACAGGGGAGGTGTTTAGTCGGTAGTGCGGTAGCGGGGGAGTCCGACACTCAGGGCGTAAATAGCCTTCACATCCCAAACAAAAAAAAACGGTGCAACTTCTAAGTCACCATTCATTTTAACTTGTTTGAACCATATCAACGTGGTGTTATTAGGGAGAAGCTGTTGAAGTTCTTTGTCAAAATACTTTGACGGTGGAACTTAAAGCTTTCTTTGAAAGGAAGCAAGGAGCTTCCGTTTTCCCTTCTGTTCGAGCACTGTTGCACTTCTACATATGAAGCATCCAACGAGAGCCGGAGGAGTTACCTTAATTCAAACTATACGAGCATCGTATACGCAGAAAGTTAATACGTTTGCAAATACGGAAAGCTTTCTCTACTTCTTGGGTCAGGTTGATCGATGTTTTATAGTTTTAGTTTTTATAGTATAGTTTGTTTTGCCATGACACACTACTCATTTAGGGACGCCAGCAGGTAAGCCGCGTTACGAATGAAACGGCAATGGGAATTTATTGTCCCTAAGAAATCACCGAGCTCAGATATGTCACCTCTTTCTCTCTGAAGGAACACTTGACCATATTTACTACATACTTTGGTATCCGCTCGAACACCTCATGGGGGTGCTTTATTTGCAGGTCCTCTTATTCCACCGCAGCCTCTACGTTGTCAGTGTAGCAGACGCAAAAATCAAGGCTAAATGTCATCATAGTAAATTCATTCTCACAGCCCGTACAGAGTAGTTACAGTCTTGTTTGGATTCTGCTCTCTTTGAAGGACAATTGGCAAAACGCCTTGAAGAAGTCGATTTTGGAAAACGTTCGCGTGTTGATTAGGTTTATAGTTACATCCTGAATATGGCGCATTGGATGATTGTCAGGAACTGTAACGTTGTTGAGACGTCCAAAACCTCCACATGACCTCCAAGAACTGTATTCTTGCGGACGAAGTGTAGCGGGCTTGCCCATGGGCTACTCGATAGTCGGCAGTATCCTTGCTTCAAAATACAAGCCGCTTTAGCGGCTTTAAGCTTTCCTTTGCTAAGTTGCTGGAGGTGACCATGCATTGTTGATCACAATGTTCAATTGCGTTTGCTTTGGTTTGTGCTGGGAATTCCTTGAGAAGTATATAATAGTGTGTCTTGTCGCTTTCAGTGGAAACGGAGTCAGCATTTTTTGTGATGCACTTTTTGTGCAAGGGTCAGCCAGCAGGCGATTCCACAAGACCACCAGCAAACCAAAATTTTAGACATTTGATCTTGGGCATGATACTTTAGTTACATAAAACTTCCACCGTCCAACTCCAGGCAATACAGGAATCGGTGAAGCCTCTCGTGCGCTCTTAGGTCGAAAATGAACACAGGCTTCGATTTCAATGTGACGTATTTATTTGCTTTGGGCGGTGCCTCTTAGATGTTGGCTACCTCTGCAATGATTTTCATGTCTATTTCGGACACGACTTTATCGAAACTCGTTGCATCGTCAAACTTTCTGCTGGCGCGAAATTGAGCCTCGACTCGCTAGAACCATAATTCTGGCTTGGTTTGTCAAAATGGGGGTAGATTCAGTACGACTGCTTGGACTTCGTAGAATTCTGCCCTCGTGAGTGAGCAATCAAGGTCTGGGTATTGAACGTTGACTTCGTCCTGGAAATCATTGTTAGCTATGCTAAATGTGAAAAATTTCCAAGCGAGGTCACCGATTTTGGAACAAACGTACGCTATCCAAATGATTAAACGCCAAGTTGGCAATTACAACTTTTATTGATTAAAAGATGCGGAAAGATTAAAACCACGTGCTGATTCGTAGGAGTTCGGATAAAAAGTGTTATAAATATTGACGTTTATAATGAAAATCCGCAAGTACAGTAATGAACGTGCCAAGTTGCGGCACGTAACGTACTCTAGCGCTACAAAAGCTATCCGATCTTTTGGTACGTCACCTTTGAATTTAATAGACAACTCTTTTGCTCTGACTTGTTCTCGATAAGCCAAGAAATAGTGAACGAAAGTATATGCGAACAACTGGCAGTTATTTAAGTAAATTTGCGACTGTGTGACTAACTAAAACTGTGAAAACTCTTAACGGTTGGCATTTTTATATGCCGCAACCAACAAGAATGTCAGTTTATTTCAAAAACTCAAAATAGATGAATGCATATCATGAAATTACTTTCTTAAGTATATTTAAGTAAAATTTTTAAAATGTTGATAAAAAAATTTAAATATTAAATAAAAACCGTTTTTTTTGCAGAAATTTCTGTAGCTACTCAAGATGGATGAGATTCGCTGGTATCATTTTCGCCTTGATATTAATTGGATTTTTTTTCACATACCTAGTGACAAAATATTTGGAAAGTAAGGAATCCGGTAGTAAAGTTCCTTCTAATCATATCAATTTATTAGTATCAGACTACTCAAGATCATCAATGAGGGTAGTTCCTCCAAATCCTGAAGTTGAGCCGCCTCCTTCGGCTTCCGTCCTGCATGTCTTTCAAAATGGTGCTATCTGCTCGGACAGTGACATATGCAGTCAAATTGGGCAGTAAGTTATATTTACATCATATTCTACTGCAGAAATAAATTTTTATTAAATGTTCACAGGTTCATGTTCAATCGAGGAGGAAACGCAATGGATTCAGCCTTAGCTACCCTATTTTGTAATGGAATAGCTACCCTTCAAAGTCTGGGTATTGGTGGTGGGGTCATCATGAACGTATTTATCAAAGCAGAGAACAGGTCCTATACGATTGACGCTCGAGAGGTAGCTCCAAAAGCTGCAAGTGAAACTATGTTTCCTCCCGGTCACACAGCTATTGGCACACCTTTATCAATTGGCGTTCCAGGAGAGGTTTTAGGCTATTTGGAAGCGCATAGAAGGTTTGGATCAATGACTTGGAAAGAAATAATTGAACCTTCGATCAAAATTTGTGAAGATGGTTTTCCACTTTCAAAGCACATGCTAGATGCACTACACGCCAACAAAAAAATTAAAAAGGATCCGCGCTTAAGGTAAGCTCTCAATTATCATATATTGACATTACATTCTAAATCGTACTCGGCAACGAATAATAAAGACAATTTTTCAGCGCTACATTTATAAACTCATCTACAGGCGAATTTCATCGCCTTGGATCAATCATTTACCCGCCTAAGGAACTTTGCACCACTTACCGCCTTTTGGCATTGAACGGAGCCATTGATTTTTATAATGGTACTTTAGCAAAGTTAATTTTGGAAGACCTCAAGGATGTGGGAAGTATTATCACCGCTGAAGATTTGGCTTCGTATTCAGTAGATTGGCATGAATCAATTCCAATAAAGCTTGATGACAATATAATGTATGTTGTACCACCTAGTGGAGGGGGAACACTTGTTGCCCTCATTTTGAACATCCTGCGAGGATACAGCTTTACCAGAGACAGTATAGCTACTGAAGATAAAACAATTTTGACGTATCATCGAATTGTAGAGGCTTTTAAGTTTGCTTTTGCAAAAAGATCACTTCTTGGAGACATGCGTTTTGTGGATATTGCAGAGGTGAGTACACAAGGTGACAATTGCAGTACAAACTAACTAAAATCACATCTTGACAATTAACTTATTTTACACCTTACAATTTTACACCTTTACACTATTTTACACCATTTAAGAAAACCATTGTCTTATCGATACTTTATTTGTTTACCATATTTATAAAATTAAAACCGAAGACAGTTCGAATAAAAACTTGGCAGATTAATTTTATAATTAATATTTATATAAAAGAAAATTTAATTTTAAGGACATCTCTGTCCCATATCCACGGACGTGCCCATAACAAATAGATAGGAAGACCCGCGGGGCTCGAAAAGAACAGAATCTCAATCTTCCCGATGGAAAGATGACCGTAGAATGCCGGAAATAAAAATGTACTGCGACTGTTCCCTTAGGTAGCATCAATATATACAAATATATAAAAATATATAAAAACAAGCAATATTCTACATAAAAAGGCTATTAATGAGTCAAACAAGACTTTTCCTATATTATGTTAGGATATGATTCTCAAACATTGAAGGTGAAAAAATAGAGCCCTGAATTTTGAATACTATCACTGGACAATAGCTTAATCCGACTAATTTGACCGTGATTTTAAAGTGTAAATTATCATATGTTAGTTTGGTGGTGCAAAGCAAATTTATGTTCACAAATAATTGCGGTTGGCAAAGCTGCAATTCCTAAGAAGCTTGCGAATTGCATACGCGTATCAAAATGTTTTCCGCACGGCGATTTTGGGATTAGAAAATGACGACAAAGAAGATCGCCGAAAAAGAGTGAAAACGCACTCTGAGCGATCAGCAACAGTCCTGGGAGCGCGGCCTAAAGGTTAATTTGGACTGCACTTCATATTTCTGATATGAAATCGTGCCTCAGTGGAATCGACTTATTTCAGTAAGAACTAGCTTTTAAACTAATATGAGTGTTTTCGATCATACTTGCAGAGGGCTGATACGTGACAGTGCCTCAATGTCGTATTCTGTAAAGTGGAGGTTGCAGACGCAAGCTACGTATTTTTTGCTTCCAAAAGAACGAGTAAAAAGCGTGCTGGGCTTTTCAATGAAATCAGAGATCCATTTCCAGAAACTGTAGACAAGGCTCGGGCGGTCCTGACAGCTGAAGCATATCCTGGAGCGTCGCAGATGGAAAAATGTCTTTACCAGCACTCCATTCTACACTTTTTCTCCCCGCTAGAGAAAGTATTCCTGAAACCTGAAGGTATTTCTTGCCAAACACAAAGCCTAGCCGCAAGTAAGATGTTAAACAGTTCCAGGTTATATTAAACATTCGTTATTCGACTGCTAATCGAATGAGGATTCTAAAAGTGCGAAGAATTCTGTTTTGAGAAGAGGATACCAATCGATTGACTAAGTTTTAGGTTTACTTCAACATTTCATCTTCTTTAGAATCTACCTCGCGTCCTCTTTCATTGACATTCTTTATTCATGCACATTAATAATTTAGCTATTGTTTTTAACCTATAAATTCTGTTTGGCCACAGGAGATACGCAATAAAGCAGTTTTAACCGGAACATTCAAATGCTTTCCATGAAATTAATTTTTCAAGGACGCCGAACATATTACAGGAATCGAATTTGTTATCCTTATTCTTAGTGCGGAGTATGCTGGCACAAATTTCAGTGCATACTTACAACAGAAAAGAATTGAAAACACACTATGAAGTATCCTCTTCTCTCTCTTTCAAATGGCGAAAACACTGTTGTCGATTCGAAGGTGAAGGATTTGCAGTGATTTTACCTCAACTGAAATACAATTGCAAGGAAAATGATGCCTGATTGTGAAATGAAAGTCATATGTTTTTATGGTTTTAAAATATGAGAATGCCAAACTCTGTATCTGTGGTTCCTTGAACGTGAGCCGGAAAGACACCACCCGTGGTGACGAACACCTATCGAACTTCAAAAAAGAATCCTGTTTACTATTGCAGAAAGAAACAGACAAAATTATGTCACTTTAGATAATTTAGTAAAGGAACCCAAAAATCATGACAGAGTGTGCCAAGCAAGTTAAAGATGAAGTTTTTAGAGATTTAGTCCCATCGTAAAACACACACTGCTCTATATGCTCAAAAAAAGCAGAATTTTTATTAACATTTTAAAATAAATATTAAATTACATATAAAAAATGTATGTAAAGATACAAATGGATGGCAGCACCTTCAATCAAATCGACCATGTGCTCGTTCAACAGAGATGGGCATCTAGCATAGTGGACGTCCGAACATTCCGTGGAGCAAACTGCGACTCGGACCACTACCTGGTCAAATCAACGTTTCGATGTCGCCTGTCAAAGGCATTTAATACGAAAACCAGCCCACTACTAAAGTTTGACATCGAAAAGCTCCAAACGGAGTCAATTGCTGAAGATTTTCATGACTCCCTCGAAAACAAACTAGCTCCTATCTTCCAAGATATGTCTGAAAAGACAAGTAACGAGCTATGGATGGAGGTGAAAGGAGCAATTAAAAGAACAGCAGAATGGTCGATTGGGTATATAGCCCGGCACAGAAGAAATGACTGGTTTTATGATGAATGCCAGAATGCGTTAGAAAAGAAAAATCAGGCGTATAAAGAGTATGTTAATAGAAATACCAGGACGAAGAGGGAAACTTACGAGAATCTCCGACGAGTAGCCAATAAGATTATTAGAAATAAGAAAAGAAAATATTTTGATGACCAATTAAGGTCAATAGATGCAAATTTAGCGAGCAATAGATCGAGAAACGCTTACAAAGTAGTGAAAAGCTTAAGACGAGGATATCAGCCCAAGACATCACTCTGTAAAGATGAAAGCGGTAACATCATTGCTGACGACGATAGGATCAAGTAAAGATGGGCTGCCTATTTCATGGAGCTACTTAATCCTACACACGGCTCAAGAACAGCAGAGTCGTCAAACATCTCCGAACCGTCCCCTTTGGCCCCTCCAACTCTGGAAGAAGTCAAGTATGCCATCAAAAGCCAGAAAAACAGTAAAGCGCCAGGCATTGATGAAATCCCAGCAGAACTGATAAAGAACGGCGGTGTTGCGGCACAGAAAGTCATCCACAAGCTGATCCAACACGTCTGGGATCAAGAGCAGATGCCGCAAGAGTGGTGCCAATCCATCATCATCCCTATCCACAAAAAAGGAGACAAACTACAGTGCGAAAATTACAGAGGTATATCACTACTCTGTACATCTTACAAAATCCTCACAAAAATACTTGAAGGTAGATTAACACCAAATGCTGAAAAAATAATTGGGGAGTATCAAGGTGGTTTTAGAGCCGGATGATCAACTACTGACCAACTGTTTACGGTTAGGCAGATCCTTGAAAAGTGCTGGGAATTCAACATCGACGTCCACCAAATCTTCGTGGACTTTAAGCAAGCATACGACAGTATTGATCGAGAAATACTGTACCAAATAATGCTTCAGCTTGGAATCCCAGCGAAGCTAGTCCGCCTGACAAGAATGACAATGGCATCAACAACAGCACAAGTCAGAATCAATAACCAGCTGACTAATGCCTTTGAGACAAAGGTAGGATTGAAGCAGGGCGATGGGCTGGCTCCACTGCTATTCAACCTAGCTCTAGAATACGTCATACGGAAACTACCTGTGGATACGAAAGGAACACTACTATACAAATCGAGTCAACTGGTAGCCTATGCGGATGACATCAATATCCTGTCAAGATCATTTTCATCTGCCAAGGAACTCCTGCTCAAACTAGACCAAGAAGCGAAGCAGGTGGGGCTGCAAATCAACGAGCCCAAAACAAAAGTTATGATACAAACCAGGAGAAACACCCCCAACCGGCAAAACATAACACTCAACGAATTCAACCTGGAAAATGTGGACGAATTTACATATCTTGGCTCCAAGGTAGTGAAGGATGGTAATGAAACGGCGGAAATAAAGCATAGAATTCAGCTCGCTTATAAAGCGTTCTACTCAGTTGTGGGTATTCTTCATACATAGGAAAACAAAGCTGCAAGTATACAAATCTGTGGTAAGACCTGTGTTGTGCTACGGATGTGAGACATGGACCCTCACTCAAGATTCCGCAAACATACTAAACGCTTTCGAAAGGAGGGTCCTAAGACGAATCGTGGGAGCAACGCAGGAAGGAGGACAATGGCGAATTAGGTACAACCATGAGTTGTACGAACTCTTCGACGAGCCAGAAGTCTCCACTGTGATAAAACTGCGGAAGCTGCAATGGGCTGGCCATGTGCAGCGAATGAATGAAGGTCGGATACCTAGAAAGGTATTTGTCGGAAAAACTGAGGGACGCAGGCCAGTGGGAAAGCCAAGAAAGCGCTGGTCCGACTCTGTAGACGAAGATAGCAGCACGCTACTAGGATCCCGAAATTGGAGGACGCGGTCGATGGACCGAGACAACTGGAGGCGACACCTACGGAAGCCAAGGCCCGAAATGGGCTGTAGCGCTACAACGACGACGAAAGATACAAATGCAAATGACAAGGCAAAACATAAAAAATAGTTATAAAGCTATAAAAGCGTTTCAACACTGAAAAATATTTCGTAAAATGTCTTTAAATTCCAGTGTCAATTAATGTACCCTATGAAAACGAGGTACAGATTCTGGCGCAGAGCTCTCAAGGATTACTGGAAACAAAACTGAGAATGACAAAAAAGAATAAAGAGTGTATGAAAAGTTAGGTTAGATAAATAGAAATACCCATGGAAAATATAAATATAGCAGGCGAAGAACAGCGTGATTGATTGATTCTTATTACTTATTACGCTTTGGCTCAGAGGAGCATCACGAGGAAAGAGATGACAGTACCTGATGTAGCAAATTAAGCGAGCTTTAGTAGATAGAGAGCTTATAAATTTAATGATATACGTTAATAAAAAGGTTGCAATGGAACTTAAATGAAGGACTCTGAGCTTAAATATACCTTATATATATATATATATATATATATATATATATATATATATATATATATATATATATATATATATATATATATATATATATATACATATATATATATATATATATATATATATATAAACAATCATATTTTTACATTTTCCCGATGTAATAAAAATTGTGTGAGTACAAAACTTTCGAGAATGTTGATGCACATCTCCCTGAATCTCCACAAAGTTTCGCTGACAAATACTAGTTTGTTTGGAAAATCAGAGTCAAATATCGTTATGTTTTGAGGTTGTTTATAGCTTTTTCCCTCGTAAGTTTTTACTCTATGCTGGAGACCATGATCAGGAACCTCATAAAATCAATCAACAAAAAGGCCAAATACAATTAGGTTTGTCTAAATAGCCGCTTTTCAATTTTGTATACATTCATCGTTTTATAACGTTTTGCTCGAATAGATTCTGTTTTAAACTATATTGGTGCGCTTATCCAGGTACGCGGCTTTTGACATACTAAACACCAAACTTCTAGCAAGTGAAGCAATTCTTTCATAGTTAATCCAAATTTTCTTCCAAATATCTTTGAAAATAGTAGATTAATGTCAACTTAAACTTGACTAAATTGTCAATCACTTCTAAATTCGTTTAATATATACCATTTTCTTTTGTTTCCAATGTCAATAACTTCACGGGCTGGTGCCAACCCTCGCATGGCCTCCCTGTTTAGCAAAGATAACAATGGGGCCAATAAGGCGACTACACTCATGAGTGGAGATAGCGGCTCTGAGGGGGACCCATAAGAAATGATAGCAAACAAAGTATATACAAAAGAAAATATGTCTGAACAGAAACAGAAACATCCGAAAACGGATGGACGAAAAGTAGAAAATCTGGTACAACAAGAGATTTTAACAACATTCGGACGTAAAAACAATGCACACACCAGAGCAACCAACAAAAGAAAATCATAGTCTCTTGAAACCTAGAAGAGACGAATACACGGTAAAGTAAGGCGAAACGGTTGAAAAACATATGATGGTTGCCAGCACGACCGAAGTGACTGAAGCACGGGACACAAATAAAGAAATCCCTGCACGGCAGACACCACGCATTTTAATTATCATGAATCGAGCACAGGAAGAGCGCCTCTACCGTAAAGCAGCAAGGATTATTAAACGCATAACTGCCACATGCAATGCACAAACGAACCATAGTAAAGAGGTTAAAAACGGAGTTCTGGAGTTGGAAGACCTCCTAAACCCAATAGATCACTAAAGCCGCAGGTGGCTAAGAGCAGAGGAAGAGCAACAGGCTAATTCATTCGACAGTGCAGTAGCCGTTCCTGTTCGTACTGCCTCCAAAAGGTTGGCCTGCAACCCAATCAAAGGGGATCTGGATAAACTAAGGAAGGACGAGGACAGGACGCCGAACGACAATGATGATTGCAATGATTCGCATCCTTCAAATCAATTATCGAAGCATCACCGCCCAAGACTTACTGGAACAGTTTGCGAGAGACAGGCAAGCTGACTTACTACTGCTGAGCGAGCAACATCACACCAGAAACTCACCAACATGGTATCCTGACGAATCCGGTACAGCCGCCATCTGGGTTCGGAACAGTGCTCACCTCCAAGTGCAGGATCGGGGGAGAGAAATTGTTTTCGTTTGGGTTCGGTATTCGGGAACTACACTCTTCAGTGTAAACTAACTCCGAACGAATCGTTGTCGTCCTTTCAACTTAGGCTTATTGCTTTGGAGGACGCTGTTTCAGGCATTAAGGACCATGTGCTCGTCGGAGCTGATTTCAACGCAAGAGGAATCAATCGGGGCATGCCCCAATGAGATGCTCGGGGCAAGTGGATTCTCGATATGGGTAGCACGAACTGGGCTCATTGTACTGAACACAGGCCGCACCCCTACTTTCCGTCAGTGGGGTTGCGTCGGCACCATACCTGGTGTGACATTCACTTCGGAGTGCCTAGCACAACCAGTTATATACTATAGAGTACTAAAGGATTACTCGGTCAGCGATCACCAGTACATAGCTCTGGAGATCCATCACGGTGCTTCCCGAAGATCACGCGCTTGTTCTTCTGCACTCCGGTGGAATACTGAGAAAGTGGATATTGAGAAGTTTGTTGAAGTGCTTATGGCACGATCACCGCTATCGGAAGCAACGCTGGAGAACGGAGAACCTACGGCAAGAGATGTCGTTAACACAACTTATTACATCCACCTGCTGGTCTTCAATGACCCTATGAAGACCCCGGCACAGCAAGCCCCTAGTATACTGGTGGTCCCCTGAAATTAACGAAGAACGAAGGGAGTGTCACAAACTGCCACGAAAGGCACACCGAGCTCAAACCCGGGAAGAGGCAAGGATCCGATTGGCAGCTCACTAGTCATCTAGGAAATGCCTCCGTAGACTTATCAGCAGCAGCAAGGCCAGCCATTGGCAAAACGTGATGGATGGCGTGAACGGAGACCCATGGGGCCTGGGCTACAAAAAAGTAATGCGGAAGCTCGGTGTCCACAGGTCACCTCACTCATACGGGGCAGAAAATATGGATGAAATTGTGCGGGCTCTCTTGCCCATCCATCCCTCCATCGTTGAAGCCGTTCACTATGAAACACCAACTGAAGTTCCCTTTCTCACGAAGATGCAATTGGAGAAAGCAGTCTTGTCTATAAAGGCCAGAAAGGTTCCAGGACCAGATGAGATTCCAGCTGAGGTGCTACAAATGGTCTTCCACTTTTCCCCTGACCTGCTCCTCCGCATACTGAACGCATGCCTGCGCGAAGGGCTGTTCCCAGAGTGCTGGAAGGTGGCGAGACTTGTGCTTATTATAAAGGAAAAAGGGAATCCCGAGTCGCCAGCTGCATACCGCACACTGTACATGCTTGGCACCACCGGTTTTCGAAAAACTTATCAGGGAAAGACTCGCTGACGTGATTCAACGTGACCTATCTCCACGGCAGCATAGCTTGAGTGCAGGCCGCTCCACCATCGATGCAATTTGAGAAGTAGTGAGCGCGGTCCAACATGCGGAGTCACACAGTATTTCCACAGGACGGATCGTCCTGCTGCTTTTTCTGGACATCCGAAATGCATTTAACAGCGCTAGATGCGTGGATATTCTGGAAGCGCTACAAAAGCGTTTTCAAGTACCAGTATATATGATGTGGATTCTCAGAGATTATTTGAAGGACCGCAGCCTTTACTTCGACCCGAAGGAAGGTAGGCAAAGTACAATTCTTACAAGTACAATTCTTACTTCAGGTGTCACTTATGGGCTCTATCCTTCGCCCGGACATCTGGAAAATCTCCTACGATGGACTGCTGGAGCTTTAACTGCCTGATGAGTAACGGTTGATCGGCTATGCGTACGATTACGTGGAATTGGTCACTGGACGCACAGTAGACCATGCGTAACTCAGACTGGATGACCGCTCACGGTTTCAATCTGGCACTGGAAAAATCCAAAGTGATCATCCTGACAAAGAAGAGAATCTCCAGAGTAAGGCTTTTCAGTGTTGGAGACGAGCTGATTGAATACGTACGCGTCCTGATAGACTCGAAGATGAGTTTTTCCCAACAAATCAGGGAAAGAGCTGACAAGGCTGCAACGCGTGTCACGGCACTCACACGATTAATGACCAGCATAAGGGGGTCGATCGCATCAAGGAGACGAGTCCTAATGAGCGTCGTGCAGTCGCTTTTACTCTACAGATCAGAATTGTGGGGCGACGCTCTCAGCAAGGAAGTACACTGGAAGCGGTTGGAGAAGCATTGCGTATCCCATGCGCATATCGAACGGTCTCTTAGCGATTGACAACAGTCCTGGGAGCAAATCACAAGGGAGAGTAGGACTACACGTCTCATTCCTGACCTGAGGCCATGGCGCAGTCGAGTGCATGGTGCGACCGATTTCTACTTGACCCAGCTCTTAAGCGGGCACCGTTGTTTTCGGTCCTACCTGAAACAGTTCCTCTCCTAACTGTGTGTTTTGTAGAGGAGAGTTGGATAACGCCTATCACACATTCTTTTCTTGTAAAAGATGGATCCAACAGCGCTGAGACTTCTTCAGCGAAATTGGGAGCTCCGTCCGGAAACTTTAGTCGGAAAAATGTTGAAAACAGTTGACAATTGGAATCGCGTCGCACAATATGCTCGAGCAGTGTTAATGCTTTATTGGAGCGCTGGGAGGCATTGGAGATGGGGAATTTCTCTTCTAGCACTTCCTTCCTCTCCCTTCCTTCCCGTTGGAGAAGAGATTCCCAGAATCCGAAGGTGCCTTTAAGCGTAGGAACACGAAGCCTAGCCCGAAGTAATGTCTCAAACGGTTCCAAGTTAAGTTCTCAGGTTGACAGGGGAGGTGTTTAGTGGGTAGTCCAAAAGCATTGTGCGTCAGGGAGCCTCACACTCATGGCGTAAATAGCCTAGAAAAATCCGGTACACTACGACCAGTAATCAATCGACGAATCAAGATGGCATAGACTGCTTGAAGAACTGCTTGAAGACTGCTAGAAGAACTCATATATTTTCAATTTTAAAATGAAGATGTACATGAAAAAGAAAACCTTTGACCAATGTATCCTACCAGTCCTGCTATACGGTAGTGAAAGATGGGCGCTAACAATAGGAATAACAAGGAAACTCCAGGTTTCCTAACTCCAGGTTTCAAACTAACGCGAAGGGATCGCAAGAGACTGTCGTGGATACGAGAAAGGACCCAAGTAAAAGACGTGATACATACAGCGAAATCCTTCAAATGGTGATGGGCCGGCCACTTAGCGAGAATGACGAACGGCAGATGGACCACAAGATTTACGCAGTGGCACCCGAGAGGAATCAAACTCGCCCATCTTGGATGAGAATAGCTGAAAATAGGCAGACTTGAAAAGCAATGAGTAGTCTATAGGGCAATCAAGTAGGCCGCACCATACCATGGAAATATGTTCGACTAACCTGAATGTGATGATGGCTAAGTAATCCAAACAAAAACAATAAAAAATGTAAATAATTAAAACATCGTCCGTGCAAATAAAAACAATAAAACGATTTAAACATAAACATGCCCTTCGTGACAACTTCATGTGTTCGATATATGGTAACTAATTCTATTGAATGAGCTACCATATATCGATGATATCATCATAAACGTTTTCAATTGTAGTCACGTTTCTATCGACAATATAATTTCGTTTCATTCAGGCAATATAATTTTACAACTAAAATTTGATTAAGACTGCCTTTTTGTTGTGACGGCTAAAGCGACATTTGTTATACAATTGAAAAATGTAAAAATTTTCCACGGCAGAGTATATTAAGGATCTCCATTTAATTTCCTAAAAATATCTGCAAAAATACTTCTGATATTCCAGGACTTAAACGAAGAAATTATCTCTTGATGTTGACGTTAAATTAGTGAAGTTGTATTGGGAATCTAGAACTCAATTTTTACATTTGGATGTTGCCAGAGTATTGGATGACTTGGTGGTTTGTCTAGGAGGAACTGACCTTTAACACAAGGATTTTTCTTGTAAATATTTATTATTTAAACTTTTTATTTCAGATACGAGAAAATTATGATTTGATCTTTCAGATTTTGACAAATAAGTTGTTTTAGTATTTTAGAATAACGTGGTCTAATCGGCATTAAATACTTGGCCACGAAAGTAAGAGATTTTTTCAATAATTTTTGCCAGTTTTGCTGGATATTCTTTGGCAGATTTTTTTTTCATCAGAGGTGATTTCCCCTTTAAGTAGAAGGTTATGCAGATTATGTCTTTTTAAAAATTTACAAACCATACTTTGCTTGCCCTGAATTCTGTAGTATATGCAGAGTGGAGAATTAGAACCGTCAGGTACTTTTTTTTACTATTGCCGTTTATCCAAACAAGTGGAGAATTCGCAACCGCTTCTGTTAGAACATTTCAGTGATATATCGAAAATTTTGCGCTAACAGTAGTACCCCTATTTACATTCTTTCGAATAGAATCTTTCATTTACATTATTGTCCTTATAGTTGTCTCATATTTTCAATATTCTTTTGCTAAGGGTGCTTAGCCTCCTCCTCATTTTAGTTTTTCTGAAACTCAAGTTCTTTTTTCAATTTCATTGTTTTGCTTTCCTTGGGGTTTCTGCTCGCTGACATGGCAGAGCTCTGATAAAGTGAACAAACTATTGCGAATAAATTTCTAAAATTGAAAAAGGCTGCCTGTTTTCACTTAGAATTCATGCACAACTAATGACTTTGAAGTTTCTTCTTCTTCTTTCAAAAAAGTGGCTGGTTCAAAAAATGGAGGGATTTGTGTATATTAATTCATTAGATAAAAGCTTTTGCATCAATAAAAATTATTGATTTTCGAGCTGCACTAAAAGTTATATTGGTAGGTCTAAAAAGTATTGAGCCTTTCTTTGTCATTTTTCGATTGAATATTTCTTTTATGTAAATGGATTTTATTTAGGTACATATTGTCATTATTATCTATGACCTTTTGCCATTTTTTTGGTAGAGCCATTATTCCATCTGAGTAGAACTTCTGTGGTTTATCGGCGAGCATTTCTTGAATTTCTTTTCATTAAGGAAGTCTTGCAGAGACCGAAGCAAATGGCAGTCTGATGATGGTAGGTCTGAACTATACGGTGGATGCATCAAAACTTCCCAGCCAAGCTCTTTCAATTTTAGCTGGGGCATCAAGGATGTGTGTTGTCTGGCATTGTCATGATGGAAGACAAGTGCTTTCTATTGATCAATTCTGGTCGGTTTTTTTAAAATGCTTGTTGCAATCGGCTTAACTGCTGACAGTACAGAGCCGAATTGAGTGTTTGGCCAGGTTCTAGCACCTCATAATAAGCAATTCCCTTCCAATCCCAGCATACTCACAGCATAACCTTATTTGGTGTCAATCCTTTGAAGTCGTTTGTGATGATTCACATTTTTATGACCATGATCTTTTCCGAACGACATTCTCGTATCTTACCCATTTTCATCGCCCGGAATAGTTTACTTCAAAAATGGCTCGATTTCGTAGCGTTCGCAAATGGAAATCCGGTCGATCGAACCAAACGTCGAGCTTCTTTGTGTAGCCAGTCTTACGCAAAAGGTTCAAAACTGTTTGGTGATGGATATTCAGTTCCTTAGCAATGACGTGGCTGCTTATGTGTCGGTCTTCTTCAATTTTTTGTAAGATTTCATCGACTTTTTCCGTGATTGGTCGACCTGAGCGAGGTGCACCTTTAATATCAAAATTTCCCGAACGAAAGCGAGCGCACCATCTCTTGGCTGTGGCTTTTGCTTGGCTGCGATGCATTCTCATCTTGATCGTAGTGATATTGAAAAATATAACGATTTTTTTCAGAAATTTGACACATTTTTAAATGAATACAATACGAATTCAAATTTTTATTGAATACAATACATTCGATACGAATGACGAAATACAAAACTGTCCGGATCAAAATTGTAAACTGGAATGTCACCTTTCGAACGAATGTCAGTTTGACTCAAGGTGATTAATATTGCACGATATATGACAACCAACACAATCTAATGACAAAAAAGGCTGAATACTTATTAGACTATCCAATATAAATTGATAAGCAATAAGAAACGAGAAAAATACCCAATATATCCTTTTTAATATTTTAGGCAATTAAAAATATTACATCTCAAGACTATGCCGAATCATTGAGAAGTCACATCAACGACAGTTCCACGTATCAAGATGTAAAATATTACGGTGCGGAATTTTGGACAAAGGCAGACAAAGGAACATCACATTTATCAGTATTAGCTCCGAATGGCGATGCAGTATCAGCGACCAGTACAATCAATTTTTAGTGAGTATAGTAGTAACTTAACTCGGTTTAGTTTAATAACTAGAAGCAAACTCAGTAACTGCTTGGTTTAATGCTTTTAATCCTTGTTAATAGCAAAGTTCTTAGGCATCTTCTTATTAAATATTCAAGGCGCAAATAGCAAATGCGTCGAAAACGCAACGAAGACGCCAGAGTCCTCACCTCTTTTTATACAAAATCAGGTATCTGATTGGCTTTGACAAAACTAAAGTGCTTTTATTTGCTGACAAAATACGTATTTCACGGTCTATTTGACATTTTGCTCATGAAGACTTAAAGCTGTGAAACTTTAACAGAGCAATAAAAGTTCACTTCGAAAACTTGCCACGCAAACATTTTGCTACAAAACCCAGCAATTTTTGATGATACATTTTGTACAAGGTTCTACATGAGTTTTCGGATTATAGTTCTCATCTTCGGAGAGGCATCACTTGCGAGCATCAGATTAAAATCCACATATGGGTTATCTAACCACCCAGAAACGTGGCACGTATTCACTATGCATGGAGTTATGCACGTATGGAAAAAATGGAGAGAATGGCCCCGTCAAGTAAAATGGAGCTGGATAGAATCCAACCGAAAGTGGACACAACGATTTCATACAAGATCAACATACCGACAAGAGAAGCGTGGGAAAGGGCGCAGGACTCCACATCTGGAAGTGAAATTATGATCCACACCGATGGTACTAAAACGAATGAGGGAAGCGGCGTCGGAATCTTTTTCCCAGATCACCCGCAACTCAACCGACGGTATAAACTGGTCAGCCACACCACAGTTTTCCAGTCCGAAGTGCGCAATAAAAACGGCTATAGATACAGCAACAAACAACCCTAATGCAAGAATACAAATAGGCTCGATAGTAAATCGACACTGCAGGCGCATGCCTTTAACCACGTAGTTTCACAACTGGTGCAGAATTATAGGCAGGCTCTCAATGCCGCAAGAACCCGAGTTAATATAAAACTGAAATGGGTCCCTGGACACAGCAGTGACGTGGGAAACGAAAGAGCGGATGAACTAGCGAGAGCTTGATAAGGCGACCAAAATGCCATTAGAATTGACACAATTGAAGTGCCACTAGCAGCTTTAAACATGTAAATAGACGAAATCTTCTCGAAAGAGACCTTGGAATGACAGGAACGACTGCAGGATAAGTCGAGCTATTTGGCGTCACCCTAAGAAAACGAGGACAAAAAAACTTCTTGGGAAAAACAGAAATGGCGTTAAAACGTTGGTGGCAGTATTAACGGGCCATAATCTTCTAGGTCAACACGCCAAACGAATAGGAATCCAAATGGATGATACCTGCCGAGCTTGCGGCGAGGAGGAAGAATGTACAGAGCACTTCCTCCTAGATTGCCCGAGCCTGGCGAACAAACGCCTTACTTGGCTAAGGTATACTGGCATAGCAGAATTGGGACATTTGGCCACCACAGAGCTGGGGAGCTCTTTGGCTTCTGTAGAACGACAGAATGAATCATCTGTAAACACTAGTGCTATACGTGGAGAGCTAAGGGCCGATGCTGGTCTATGCTATTTCCAGCAAGTGGACCCCAGTACAAATAAAAATAATTGTACACGTTTCCTAACAAGCGATCCCCTTTTTCCATTAAAACGAGCGGCACCCCATAAGGCGATCATTTTTTACGTGTTTTACTGCAAGGTCCGGACGCAGTCAAGTAAAATCACTAAATTCCATACAAACTTTCCTCGATCTCGAAGAAAGGTTTAGGTCGAGCTAGTGCGATTGAGTACTTTTGCTCCATTTAAAACTGCCACCGCCAAAAACTCCAGCCTTGTATGTCTTGTATAATCGATCGGAGGCTTGGATTGTATGGACTTACACTAGCCAGGACTTCGAGCGCTTCCGCTTTACGGTTACGAATCTTGTCTATCTTGTCAAATACGTTCATTGCTCTGTCTCGTGTGAATTTTTCTGTGTTACTGATATACAATGGAACTTGGGAAGTCCACCGTAGGACGCTATTTTGTAGGGATTGGAGCACCCTTTTTTGTTTGTATTGGCTGTCTGACAGAAACAAATATTGTAGTGTATGGGCATTTTGTTTAAGGAGAAGGGTATTTCTAGGCAGTGGTCTTTCCAGATAAGTCGGTAATTGAGTGTCAGCCCTTGGTACTTGGCTGTTGTCCATGGTATTGTGTTGGTATCTATGTTTAAAGGCATTGGTTGTTGTCCTCTACGTTTGTTGATGGCTTGTGTATTGTTTCCATTCTTCATAATTTTCCACTTATGGAAGTATCCTTGCAATCATTCTACCCAAAATTACAGTTTTGAGGTTATCACTTCTGATTGTATATGTAAGTGTCTATTCAATTTAGTATATGCAAATGCCTTTGAACATTGTTTGCAAGATTGGGATGTCAGTGGTCATGGGGATGTCAGATTGCCCATATTGGTTAAATGTGCGATCGTGGAACTCTAAGCTTGAATATTTTGCAGAAGCGATCGAAGATTTCCTGCCCAAATCCGCAAGATCGACCTTTAAAGAAGTTACATATCAATTGAATGTGTGATAGGGAAGAAAAGATTTCATGCATTTTAAAGATGAGTCCTGCATGCCAGACTTTGTAAAGGCTTTAGAAATGTCAAATATACTTAAGCCTCTTAATTTCCTGCAGTTCCAACCATGGAAAAAACCATGGAAGGCAAAGTTTTTCTTGCGGATGACGTGAACAGGGATCCATGGGGGCTCGGTTACAAGGTAGTGTCACGCAAGCTCGGTATCTCACGGAAGCCGTGTTTACTTCAAGCAGACAAGATGGACGGTAGTGCAGGCACTGTTCCCAACTAATCCTGTCCGTGTTGATGCTGCCCACGAGGTCGATTCAGTGGAATGTCTATTGTTCACAAAAGATGTGCTGGAGGATTCGGTGCTTTCTATGAACGCTCGAAGGGCACCAAGACCATACGGCATTCCAACCGAGGTGCTACAAATGATCTTCCACGTTTGTCCTGAGCTGCTACTCAATGTGTTCAACGCTTGCCTCAGAGAAGGTGTGTTCACATCTCGCTGGAAGGTGGCGAGGCTCACATTGATCAGCAAGGAAAAAGGGGACCCCGGCCTGCCATCTACAAACCGGCCGCTTTGTATGCTGGACACAGCCGGGAAAGTGTTCGAAAAGCTCATCAAAAGAAGACTCACTGACGCAATTCGTGTTATAGGGGACCCATCACCTCGGCATTATGGCTTTAGAGTAGGGCGATCCACTTCCGATGCCATCATGGAAGTGGTGAATGCAGTCCGTCGAGCCAAAGCGCACAAAACTGATTCCAAACGAGTTGTCTTGTTAGTGACACTTGACGTCAGGAATGCCTTCAACACCGCCTGATGGGCGGATATTCTTGGCACATTGGAAAATTCTTTCCGATTGCCAGTATATCTGATGCGAATTTTGAAGGATTACTTAAAGGACCGCAGCCTGCTCTATGACTTCCAATATGGGCGGCGAAGTATGATGGAGCAGCACTGGTTCCCGGACGCACAGTCGAACATGCGCAGTGCAGACTGGGAATGCTAATGCATCGAGTGAGTGGTAGACCACCCGCGGGTTCAGTCTGATACTAAAGAAAACCGACTTGGTCATGATCACGAAGAAAACAATTCCCACGGTAATTCCTATGCAGATTGGGGATAAGACTGTCGAGTCAAAACTAGGAATAAAGCATTTGGGACTACTGATCGATTCGAAAATGAGGTTTTCGGAACAGATCAGGGCAACGGCGGAAAAGGCCGTGATTGGTATGGCTCTGAGGTTTGGGCTGGAGCTCTCAGCGGGGAGCTGTACCAAAAGCGCTGGCCGCAGGTACAGAGACGAGGAGCTTCGCGGGCTGCATCTGCATTCCGCACTGTCTGTGAGTCAGTGATAATGATAATCGCGGGAGTGATACCCATCACCCTCCTTACGAAGGAGAAGGGAGAGCGACGGAGAATTTACGACAGAGAAGGGGATGGTTCTAGATATGCTGTCAGCCGAGAGTACAGGCAACGCACAATAATTGAGTAGCAACAGTCCAGGGAAGGCGACTCTAATGGCTGCTGGACTGCCTACCTTATAGGGGACGTGGGATGGTGGTTCAATCTTGTGGTAATGGGAGAGCTTTCTCTAGACAAGCTGGTGGGAGAAATGCTGAAAACTTTTGACAAATTTTGACAAAAAAGACGGGCAATACTTACAGCGAAAATAGGTATAATGGACTGCCTTGGGGCGCGGGATCTGGGGAGTCTCCTTCCAACTGTCCTCCTCCATGCTGCCACCTCCCACTAGGGGAAGGGAGATTTCTCTAGGCTGACGGCGCCCTAGTACAAATGAAAATGAGGCCTAGCCCGAAGTAATTTATCAAACAGTTCCAGGCTAGGGTCTCTTGACAGAGGGGTGTTTAGTGATAGTCCGATAGCATGCGCTACTAAGAAACCTACACTTCGGGCGTAAATTGCCTTCACCCTCCAACCAAAAAAGAAATTATTTTTATTATACGTTTTATTATTTATTTTATATTTTTCCCTAAATGAGTCTCTTAATGAGTCTCTAAATGAATTGAATTGATTAGCGTTTGCCAATAGTTTAATATTAATTCAAATGAAAACCATAAATATCTCGGTACATGAAAAAAATGGACATACATGAACCATTTGCAAAAATTACTGTTCATGTCTTGATTGTTTTGATTGTCTGGAAACAAATTCAAAGTTTTCTCCAATGTGAACAAAGAACATATAAAAGAAAGCTTGCCACGTTTATTTACAGCTTTGGTTGTGGGTTTTCTGGCAAGCGAACCGGTATCATCTTCAACAATGGATTGGACGATTTCTCCTATCCCAACATCAAGCAGAATTTCTTCGGCTTACCTAGCTCCAAAGCGAACTTCATTCATCCTGGCAAACGGGCCATGTCTTCAATGAGTCCTACCATAGTAACAGATGAAAATGGAAATGTGAAACTAGTGATCGGGTCGGCGGGAGGCACGAAAATCGTTACTGCGATAGCGATGGTGATAATGCGAGTCTTGTGGTTTGGTCAAGACATCAAAGAAGCCATTGACGCACCTAGAATCCATCATCAACTCGTGCCAAACGAAATCCAATACGAATTCGGTAATCTACAGGTAAGAGTTCACATTAGGTTCCCATTTATTTTCAAACTAGTAAAATTGGTATCAATAAGTGACGTTAGGACTCGAACATTCTATTGTTCTTATATTGTTCTGCGAAAAGTTTGTCTTTAGACCTAAAGTAGATTCTGTTCCTTTGTTTGTTTATTATAAAATTTGCCACTCTTTATAAGTAACTTGTTTATAAATAGTTTGCAATTATGTTTCTTTACAAAAATTTCCATGGATTGTAGCCTTAACACTTAGCCGTTTTTTTTTTCTTCCCAGCAAATTATCGTTGGTCTCGAAGAGAAGGGTCATCGGACAAATCGTTATCGCGAGCGAGGGTCAACGATGTGTGGCATCGCCAAAAATATGACTGCAGTCTATGCAAATGCAGATTATCGCAAGAAAGGAGGGGTGTTCGGTATATGACGCCTCTTATCAGTGTTCTCAATTCCACCAAGTATTGTACTTCATACCAAAGATGTCAGAAAAAAGTCAATAAATGTGCGGAGTTGAATACTCATTTGGTGGTATTTTAATCAAATGAAACAAACAGTGGCCACTATTACCCTCTGAATCATCCCCTGTCAATTAGCATTGGATAAACAATGGCAGCAAACGCTATTTGCGTCCTTCGGCTTATCAATTGCTTGTTTTTAGAAGTGTTCAACCGAAGATGATGTAATATCGCCCGAGCATCTCGTAAGCCAGACAACTTTGTTTCCTTGCTGTAAACATGTTGATTGATAGCTAACTCAGATTAATTAGCTTTGTTGATTTCCAGCAACGATTTTAAGTATAAACATTTCTTATCATTGGTATTAGTGGGCTGCTACACTTTGCCAATAATGTATTAGAAAAACTCAGCTTTGATGTTTGGTTTTGTACCAGAAATCTGCTTACGTTAACGCTGAGTTGTTTTTGTTTGTTTTGCTTATTGAGACTGACCTAGTTTTCATGGATTCAACATAGAGAGCGAAATGTTGTATTACGTAACCAAGTGATCGTAATTGAGTATCGCTTGATTTAAAGGTAAATCAATTGTTTATACATTTAAAACGATCAAGTACCATAAATACAAATGTCCATGAATTTATTCAAAAAGGATGTATATGATCTATATTGAAAAGGTTAAGATCCTCGTTTCATCCTAAGCGAAACTTGAAGAAAGAGTTGAAATCTATATACCAATGCCTACATACCATGTGGTTTTAAAATCAACCGTCACAACATAATAATAATGTTTTTTATGATTGGGAGGTGAAGGCTATTTACGCCCTGAGTGTCGCACTCCCGCAACCGGACTACCGACTAAACACCTCCCCTGTCACACCAATAACCTAGCCTAGAACTGTTTTTCATAGTACTGCGGACTAGGCCTCATTCATCATCGCATAGCGGCGCCTCCAGGTTAAGTGAAATCCATCTTTCTGCACGGATGGATAGGAAGGAAGAGGATTGCTGTCAGAAAAATCCCCCTCCCCCTTCGCCAAGCGATCGATCATGGCTTTGTTTACAAGAAGAACTGTCCGTACGTAATGCGACACACAGTTCTAATTGTCTTTTGATTGCATCACTTTTTTCGTTACGTTTTCAGGGGAGGACTCGCCTTTTTTCTCCGAGGGATACGAACGGAGTCTTGTCCATCACGTCACGTAAGGAACGCGTGGCAGGCGTCATCTGTCATCCACGGGCAGAACACGCAGGCTGGGGATGGAGACTTTCCCATCTTACTTCTTACTGAAAATACCCATGCATACTAAGTAGTTGCGTCAGGTAATAGTCAGTCTTACCATGCATTCTGTAGGACCACGGCCTAAGTCCTAGGAGCATGGCAACGAACTGTACCCTTCGGGTCAACTCTTTGACCACTCGCAAGTTCACTGATTTGAAGGGTGCTGGCGGACTAGATTTGAAGGGTGCTGGCGGACTAGCTCTGTTCGGCGAGGTTTGCCGACGTGGGTCGAACAACTAGTGAAATTTCAATCCAATTCCATTATTGAACCATTAAGCCAGATTTTCCGTACACGACATTTCTAAATATAACTTCACTTTAATTTTTTTACACATTAAATTTCACTCAATTCAAATTACCAGTATCAATACCCAAAATATCGGCTCCTAAAAAGAAAAAGACCAGTGGAAGGAAAGATGATGCCTGCTATTTTATAAATTCATTATTTATTTATTTTCATTTTCAAGTGTTCCCGAGAAATACAGAAGAAATATTTAAGAAAAGTTGAAAAATTGTTTACTTATGAACAGTTATTTTTCGTAATATTTCCAGCTTTTAATCGTGCAGGAACTGATAAATTTGCTGAGTAAAAATCCAGCTAGTTTGCATTACACTGCGTTTCAAATTGTTTTTTTCCTTTGTAACAACTAAATTTAAAATAGAGAAATAAACATTTCAAATTGAATTCAATAGATAATGACTATATTTTAGAAAGATGGAAAGAGCTCAAACAGGCCGGTTGCATCGATTGGCACTACCAACATAGGTGGATGTCGACTGGTTATTTACTAGTTATGAATATTGCTCTACAGCTTTGAACTTCTCCTATTTTCCGAATTGCCTTTGGTCTAACTCAGCGAAGACTCATGGGTGCGGAAGTTCTGATCAAATTTTGTCGAATATCTCGAAAGTGAATTAATATTTTAGAAAGATGGAAAAAGCTCAAGCTGGTTTCGAACACGCATCGTTCGAGTGCCTACACGCCAGAAAGCAGGAGCACTTCGACGGGCAACGAGAAGTTTTTCGTTCCCTAATGCGTCCTGCAAATACATGACAAAACATGTCAACTTCAATCAGAAGTTGTCACCCACCTGGAAGGTTTTGGCAAATCAACCATTACCCTCGTTATTCACCAGCCACTGACATCAATACCACAGGCCGATACGAATGTGCAAGTGTTGGAAGAATAGCGAATTGCTAAAAAACAATGTTTAAGCTAAGGGTAATTAATCTTGCTTTATTCGCTGCTTAGTTATGACTGACTGATTAAATAATCTCAATCTAATGAACCTAAAGCGTATGTACATTCTTTGAGTACTTAAGGTGTGATATTTCACACCTTCTATTCTCATTGCACTACCCGTTTAGCATCTTTCGCGAAACACGATGTGCGGTCCGTTAATTACATGGAATTATTACTTGTTGTTGAATTAGTATCTGTTCAGAAGGATATATATAGAATTATGTGTGGATGCATGCATAAATCTTTGCATACATAACTGGTTACCCTTGCCGCCGTAGGAGTAGAAAACTCCGCGGTCTGTTGGAACTGCCGTAATCCTACCCACAGGTTTTCCACATATTTAATAGAGCCGAACATTTTCGGCTATTGCTGCGGTAAGGCAGATACATATGCTCCGGATTGTGAGGAGCATACGTATCCAGTTCTTTTACATGCGACAAAAGAACTGGCAGCCCACTCGCACTCGAGAGCCCCTAAATGAACAACCATGATATTTCCTCTCACTAGTCGGTTTCTTTTCAGGAGGAGCGTGGCGAGATGCAGGTAGGTGCACGGTAGTTTAAGACATGAAGTGTTACGTCGTCTTGCTTTCCTGGTGTCCTAGTTTGTGTAGTAAAGTAGTTTGTTTTTTAGTTAAAGTAGTTTGTTTTCGGGCAACGCGGTATATTGGGTGCGAATGCGCGATCGATACTAATGATTTGAATTGAGTGAAATTTAATGTGTGGAAAAATTAAAGTGAAGTTATAATTGGAAATCTCGCGTACGGAAAATCAAGCTTAATGGTGGCCGATTCAATGATGGAACCGGAGCGAAAGTTCACTTGCGTTTCGACCCACGTCCGCAAACCTCTCCTGACAGAGCTAGTCCGCCAGTAGCTGCCGAATCATTGAACTTTCGATTGGCCGATCAGTGGTCCCGAAGGGTACAGTTGTGATGAAAATTTCGATTAGAAATCCATTACAATTTTTGGATAATTTTTTTTAAGGATAGATTTTATAATTAGGTGGACTGATGCTGCCATGGTAATGATTGCGATGAGACCATATGTGCTGAATCGGTGTATGTTAGTTTCAGCTGTTCGGCTCAGCATTTCGATTTCATTCGTGTTAGTGATTCAAGATCGATCTCACCAATATTTCGTGTGGTGACCGTTGCCTTTGGATTTTGCCTTCTGGTGTATGTTGAAGAATACGTCGCAGTACCTGTTTGGTTGATCTCGCGTGAGATTCATAACTTTGTCTATTCATTCTTATTCAAGTGTCATGAAATTTAACTAGATATGTCACTTTTAAAACCAGTAGGTTTTCTGCCTAAATTTCCTCGACGTTAGACTGTACAAGCCGCTGATTTTGTTGCGTGTAGCGGCTGAACTTTGTAGCAATTTTGACAATTCGTTTTACTTAAATCTACATTATCCTGATCCTTAGATATAAATAAGTTTGACCATAATTGTTCTTGAATATTTTCTAAAAATTTGGATGTGGAGATAAGCTTTTATTTTGATTGGTGTTATTCAAATAGTTTCGTAACTTTGCTCTTTGTTAATTTGAATACTTATAATATGAAGCATTGACTAGTTGTTTGGGATCATTTTCAAATCTGTTATTTGAAAAACTTCTTCCCTTGCCGAAAAGGGTAACCAATCTTTATTGAGTGTCTCTGTTAGTAACTTAACTTCCATTTTTGATAAGATAAGACTCCAATTTTCGCCCAATAAATGGCGTAGTTAATGTTTTTCTTCTAATGTATACTAGTAGCGCTATAAACGTCTTAAGTTAAATTTTATTTATTTAAGTTTTATTTAGTTCAATTAAACGTTTAAAATAACTCAATATTGGTCAGTATGTTTCTGTAATTCGAACAAACTTAAAATCAAACCTTCCATGTATAAAATCTATCTTTCTTTCCGTTTTCATTAATTTTTGTGTATCAATCGTGAAACAGAAACTTATCTTTGCGTTCTGCCGCGTTTAAATAGTCATGCATTGCAATTGATTGCAAAATATTTTGTTTATATTTATTTTGCTATTCTATTAATGTTTCTTTGTGTTCATTTGATATTAATAACATGTCTTTTTATGGTAAGATTTATTTAAATCTGTGTTTCGACTTGAACAGTGACTTTAGTCATGAAAAAATTCTGAAATTAAACCAAAAGGATTATAGAGATTTTCCACAATTATAGAATGAAAAATTTTGATCTTCATTTCTGAAATCTTTCAAATCATGAAAGAAAACTGTTTCTACACGGCTTTTCTCAATGATATCATTTATTTTTCTTGTATATACTCTTGTTCGTAACGTGATAGGAATAATTGCGCACAGAACCTATAACTTTACACTATATTTGCTTAAAAGGCAAATTTATAGAGGTGTGCTGTATAAATATAAACGTTGCTTTGCAAGATACTAGAAATTTATCTTTTGATAATTCCGTGTGTTTATAATGTTTTACTCTCATTTTATTTCCAACCTGTTATCCTGTAAATTCGTTTGTGTCAAAATTTGCACCGAATCGAGCGGTGTGTGTCAGCATTTTATGCCTGGAGGAAGTTATTTTGTGATTTTTTTTTAATTGTACTCAAAATTAATGAAACAAAAACCATGAAATAACTTTTTTTTATTTATATATATAGCACAAGGGCAAAAAATAGAAACTTCGAATTACAAAATCATGAAAGTAACAAACAAAAATGAATAACACATATTATATAGATACTCATTTTTTCCTTTTAACTCGAGACGGAGGGTTTTTTATCACACCCATCCACCCACTACCAGTAAACAAAGAGTCGTATGCCTCCGTGGCGAAGAATTCCTCCCCTCTCAGCAACTCGCAAGAACAACCTGAACAATACCAGTGGGAAAACCGTCTGAACCTCATTGTTCAGGAAACTCAAAACATGTTTGGGATCTCAGTCCCATGCCTACTCATAAAAGCCTGCGAATTCTGGGCAACCTATAAACAAGAAAGTAAGAAACCTGAAGGCGCCGGAAGTTCGTCAGAAACCTGACGCACTATTCAACTTCTGTCTGTATGACACTGGAGGGCAGTAAGCTAAGATTCTTATCGCTAAATATAAATTACTTCCAGAGACACGACAAGCATCTAGCGCTGCAACACGTGTTAGAACGGTACTCACCAGATTTCGCTCTCATCAGTGAAACTCACTTAGCAGCAAGACACAAACTGCACTTCCCACACTATAACATATTCCGTAGTGACGAAGGCACAGTCACCCTAATCACGAATGATCGAATGATCCATATGGCCTACCAGGTGGAATGCACCGTCACTCCCCTTTCGTGTACTCTAGCCACTGTTCATCTGCGGACTAACCAAAGCCATCTACGCAAAGTATTGTTAGGAACACTGTAGGTATCATGCGAAACCGGAATCCCTATTGAATCCAGACTCAGCCAAATAGCAAACATTGGGCAGAGCTGCGACGGAATAATTATAGGAGGCGATCTCAACGCCAGACACCCTTCATGGGGCGACAGCGCAACTAATACAAATGGCTCAACACTTTTCAATTGGCTCCACTACATAAACCAATCATCACTTTGTATTATCAATGCAGGCGAACCAACATTTCTGAGGGGCAGCTCTTTCCTGAACAATTTCCTGGTATCCGCCTCTTTTCTCACACCAAATCACTCAAATCTCAAGTGCACTACCACGCCGGCACCTTCCGATCACTTCCAGTTACTGTTCGACATACAACTACTACAATGATCCCACCTCACAAACTCAGACGTTGTTTCGCAGGTCTAGACTAGTCAGCATTCAACGATGAGCTTTCAGATCAACTCGAGGAAAAATATCCGGACCATAGGATACTCAGCAATTCACAAATAGAAAACTCCATCAAGGATAATTAGTATAAAAAGCATACTAATTATCCTAAAAAAATACGCACCCACCAAACCACATTCGTTTTTCAAATATGGAAAATTAATTCTTCATATTACTCACCTCATCCGAACCATAGCAAATTGGACCAGAGGACGGGCGGACCACAAACTTTGACATAAACAAGAGTCCAAAGTAACCGAATGGGGAAACACTAACGAAGACGGAGCAAAAACGATCCGCGTGCTCCAATGACTTCCATCATCTGTACGCAAACAAGTCCTCGACCGATCGCAACATCAACGCCATTTTTGTGCGGAAAGTCAACGAATTCCTGCAAGTCTTCTCCCCTACCAACCGAGCCATATCCCCATCAAGCAAAACCTTCAAATGCTTCTTTGCAACGCCCGACTAAGTCCTCTCAACACTAAGCTCATTAAACCATAAAAAGTCAGCTGGGCGAGATGAAATCTCCAACTACGTGCTAAGGAAATGTTCCTCCACCATATTAAGACCCCTTAACTGCATTATAAACAAGCGCATAAACAATGGGTACTTTCGTCGAGCCTGGAAAACCGCAGTTCTAATCCCTTTAGAAAAAAAAATTTCAAACGGAGACATATGTAAATGCAGAGCAATATCCATGCCCTCGAATTTAGGGAGGATATTAGAGAAGATTATACTTCTCTCGTTCAAACCATTCGCCAAACCCCTCTTGTCTGCCCAGAAATTGGGATTTCAAGAGAAGTTATCGACGGAGCAAGCAGTGCTGCTCCTACGCGAGCGCATTTCGACCGGGCTAAATATGAAAAAAAACAACCGTGGCATGCTCCATTGATTTTGAAAAAGCATTCGATTCAGTGTGGTCAAATCGACTTATTTATAAACTCCTCAACAACGAATTTGCTATCCCAGTTGTACGCATCAAAGCTGACTTTCTTCATGAGACGTTCTGTTCAGTAAAGATAGAAAACACATATTCCAACTTCATTAGTGTGAACTCAAGAGTTCCACAGGGATCTATTCTCGGAGCGCATCTCTTCAACTTCTTTCTCCACGATATTCCCATGGCCCAGCCAGCAAGTATTTCAAATCACCCCACTCAGAGCACGCCCCCCATCACCCCACTACCCACTGTTCCCCCCCAGAAAGTCTTAAGGACCATCACACCACGCATACAATTCTTCCAAGAGTACTTAAAAAATGGGTGCTATTCATTAACACCGGAAAATGCGAACTAATTTGCTTTCGTAATGCTTCCGGGAAAGACAACCAATTGGCACCCTCAGACAGTAGAGAACTCACAATACATATTGACAACTCCCCCATGCTGCTAAAGATTAATTTAAAATATTTAGGCGTCATATTCCACCATCGCTTCAAATTCAACCCGCACGCCCGCGCGAACATTTCCAAAGCAACCATAGCCTATGCAGCACAGGCACGACTACTCTCCAGCAGATCCGTCAGCATTAGCACAAAGCTCCTCTTGTACAAAACCCTGATCGCGCCTGATGATATCATACTGCTTCCCGGTTTGGCTACCGATCTACCCCACCATCGCTGAAGAACCACAGATTTTCGAAAGAAAGATTCTTAGGAAGTGCTTGTCTAAATATCGAAAGCCCGATAAAAAGCACTACCGCAGCAAGATGCTCTACGAGGAAACAAAAATTAAACCCATCCTCAATTATATGATTCAAACCAGTGCCAAGAGACCGAGTAGATGGTCAACTCACCCCAAAGCTATCGTACGTGACTTATTTATCAGAACATGTCACTTAACACCTCCTCAGCCTACGTAGCCCCCATCAAACTCCTCTGCTATAATCTGCCAACAATTAAATCCTTCGATTCGTCTTCAAATTATAGGCCACCAGGCCACCATTCTCTGTCCACACTGGACCAGGAGACCACGGGTGATTACACAGCACTCATTGCGCCAGCCCCAAAGATTCATGTTGGCACATGCCACAGGAGATTGTAGACAGCCCAAATCAGTCGAAGAGCCTCTGCTCTACAACCACTTCAGACTTACCAACCCTCTTTCATCAGACCCCTAACCCTAATTGTAAATAAATAAACTAGGACAAGTTAGATATAAGTTAATATAAGAACATTGTAATCAAAATCAAATAAAATCTTTTCGGGCAAAAGATGAATAAAAACTACAGCTCCAATCTAGCATAAGAATCGGTTACGACCAGATTTTACTTTTTCAAAAGCTGTCTGACTATTTGTTCCTGCCAAATATTTGCCGTAGCTTGTTACGAATGACATGTACGTATAAAGCCTCAATAAATTTATCTATCTATCTATCTAAATGACTCATATTCTGCGCGAGCTAAACACATTGAAATTCATCATCATCAAAAATAAATAAAACTACAACTAAAATCGAGCTTAGAATCGGTTACGACCAAATTTTCCTTTTTCAAAAGCTGTTTGACTTTCTTTGCTGTCAAATATTTGCTGCAGCTAGTTAAGAATAACATGTACGTAGAAAACCTCAATATATATATCTATCTATCTATCTATCTATAACGAAAAAATCTTAACGACTACCTCCGCTTTCTAAGAATCCACAAAAGTAAATTTTGTAATAGGACAATCATATTTCCACTTCTCTTTCACTTCAATAAGTTCATTTTGATGCTGTTTAATTTTTCCGTAAATGTCAGAATCAATTGTCTGAATCACTTTCCTCGAATATTTTATCCTTTGTATCATCTAAGAGTTCAATATTCATATTCTAGTTTTCCTCATTTTCTAAATCACAAGCACTATCAATAACAGTAAAATTTCGATTCTTCTTTCTGTTTGTTACAAGCACGAAATCATCACATTGATTTTCATCAGCTGCCTTCTATTGTCACCGCCTTAGGCCCTGCCATATAAAGAGCTAAGGTATAGCAGTCTGTCACCGATTTCTTATTGGCTGTATGGAGAATACACCACCGTTTTTGTAGTTTATTTAGTTGCTCTACACTATTTCGATTTTAATGTATTATTACTGCATTCTTTTTTGTATATACTTCATTATTATATTTCCCAGTGGGATGAGGTGTTAGTTGTGTGAAGGCTATGCCCATTAGTAAACAAGTACCATAAGCTCTTCAATTTTTGTAACGAAGAATCCTCGAGAGTCCTTAAGTGCTTCCAATGAATAAAATCATACCGGCCGAATGTCCACATTAACCTTTATTGTCCAGCCATCCCTGACACTGTTGGAAACAACGCCACCTTCATCCACCATAACAGCCCCAAATCAACTAACTGATTCCTCCAAAGAAATAGGCTTCAGTCATCCTTGCACCCGAAGATACATCTAGCGTTGAAGTTTGCCAACAGAGTACCACCTGGTAGACCAGCAAGCTGTGTCACTGTGCTTTGAACTGAGAGCTTATTTCTAGTGATGTTACATTGTAAAGGACAGTCGGGTCGCCTGAGCCAATCTTTGTCAATAGGAGCGTAAGGTGAGCCCAGCATTAGGGAGAAATTTTCCTTCCAACAAGATCTGCCCACCCTACCGGATAAACAGGTACTAAGTTCTACAATGATGTTTATTGTCCGTAGATACGCGTATTTCGGGAGCGACTTACTCCCGTCTTCAGTACATAGCTACCTTAGGTAGCTATGTAGTACTTAGGTAGCTAAGTACTGAAGACGGGAGTAAGTCGCTCCCGAAATACGCGTATCTACGGACAATAAACATCATTGTAGAAGGAGAGGCTACTTGTTTTCTTTCATATATCTACAAGAATCGGGAACAGTTATTTTTTAGGTACTAAGTTGTGGAAACAAATTTTTTGTTCCATTTACCGATAAAAATGGGTATCACCCATCACCCTTTTAGTTGTCCTTTTGCTAACGGCATGCTTAGGCGTGTAGCTGTTGCTTTTCTTTTCGGAAGGAAACACGTTTAAGTTTTCGGTAGATTTTTCTTTAAATTTATCCTAATTTGTGGTCAATTGTTTTCTTGTGCAACATTAAAATATTTTAATATTTAATTTAAAGCTAATTTAAGCTTCACAATCATTTTCCTTGTTTGTTTCGTCTAAAATTAAAGGACCGACAACTGGAGTTTTCAAGAATTTTCAGGATGAATCCACTGCTCAACCATAAGCGGACGAGTATTAGTTTTCTGGTTATATTCGTACATTCAACTGAAATTATCTTGCTGAAAAGGTTTTCTTTGACGCAATAAGTTGGCCATAAGTTGACGGCATATGAATGTAAGTAGATGCGCTGAACTGATAAATGGGACCATAAATCCAATTGTTTGAAGTCTTTTAATGATGCCTTCTTAGTATAAAAGAATTCAATTCCATCATGCGAAAAAGGCGATTTGCCAATACAAAGAGGAGAAATCAACAGTTGCTTTGGCAGCAATCATCATAGAAAAATTAGGACAGCTAGCCGAGTTCTTCACGTTCCACGAGGAACTCTACAAGACCGACTACATTTAGGAGTCCCAGAAATGCCGCGTAAAATGGGGCCAAACACCATACTTACCAAAGAAGAAGATTCTTAGCAAAAATGTAGTTTCCCTCTCAAACGTAACGATTTTCTTAATACCTTCCATTACATTACATCAGAAGAAAGCAGGCCTTACCCCTTTGTAAATAACAGGCCAGGAAAAATTGATACAAGAACTGAGCGGGAGAATTCTCGAAAATATATCTAAGGGCCTAGCTACTGGAACTGTAGAAACTATCAGGAAGGGGTTGTGGAGCTGCTAAACCACTTAGAAGAAATACGCAAATGACATTTTAACTAGGGTAATTGCGAGAGAGATGCCGCGTCAGGACAAATGCATCATTCAACCAAACTCATACATCTAGGATTCCGCGCAAAAAAATGTATGTTGCTTTTTCTTCGTTAGGTATTCAACCCAAAAAGTAGGTCAAAAAAATTAGTTGCAGCCGACATGTAACGGGATTTTTAGTATTTGTTTTGTTTTGCGCTCCCTTTCTCACTGTTGCAATTTTTCAGTTTGTTACAAGAAGTCAATGCGGAAATAGGTTATCGTGTGTTTTTTCTAGGGTATGTATTTTATATGATAAATAAGTGTTATAAAATACGTTTGTGTATTTTCTTTTTGTTTCATTATTTTCTTAAATTCTGAAGTGTGGTGCGGCATCTCTCCCTCACGCAGTTTTTTTTTTTTTTTTTGAGAAGATGTCGCATGTTAAATTTGTGAGTGTTATTTTTTCAAGCGAATATTAAGGATCGTTATGCCCCGTAAATTTATCCGCAAGACTACAAGGGGTAGTTGGACTAAAGAGGCACTATAAGAAGCCCGAAAAAACATTGACGCTGGAATGTCTGCGAAAAGCAGAAAAACTATTTGGCGTTCCAGCCAGAACACTTTCGAGACGATTAAAAGAAGGAAATTTTGTAAAGAAACCTCATGGCTTTATGGGTAAGTAATTGTTCAGTTAATTTGTAGTAGTAGTATTTGAAAAGTATCTTTATTATTTTTTTATATTATGATTTTTGTATTGCTGAACTTATTTATTAATTATACGAAACGTAAAATATAATTTATTATTTTTATTCTGTTCAAGGTGTTTTTGGAAAAGAAAATGAAATAAAGCTACCTGTGCTCATAAAAAAATTAGTGTCTGTTGGATTTGCCGTTGACAGAGAAGGCATTCGGAGCTTGGCGTTCAAACTGGCGGAGAAATAGAATGTAAAACATAAATTTAACACGATGACACAAAAAGCAGGCTTTGCATGGTTAGCATCTTTTTTGCAAAGAAATAAAGATATTTCAGTGAGACAATCTGAAGGACTTTCTCTTTGCCGAGCCCAAGGTATGAATCGATCGGTAGCCGATGGATTTTTTGAGATACTTCAGAAAGTTTTGATAGAAAACAATTTAATGGACAAACCCGGAAACATATTTAATATGGACGAAAGCCGTTCGCAACTGAATAATAAACCCGGAAAGGTGTTAAAGACGTCCATGTTGTTATTGCTAAAGAGAAGGGAGAAAATGTTACCGTTGTAGCTTGTTGCAACGCGGAGGGTAACTTCTTGCCACCTGTTCTGATAATGAAAGGAGGAGAAAAAAGCAGAATTCGTCGATGGGTTACCAGTGAGGTTGATGAGCCGAAAGACATCCTACATCAATCCTCAACTGTTTTTTAAATGGTAAAAACATCATTTCACGCCACGGAAACCTGTAGGCAAGATACTTTTAATTTTGGATGGTCACACTTCTCACAGTAATGCTTTCGAGATGCTGACATTTGACATCATTTTACTTTGTTTACCAAGTCACACTACCCAAGCCATTATGAACATATTTCCATAACGAAGCCAAGGTTTGGATGAATCATCATAGAAACAGAAACTTGACAAAATCTCAAGCCAGGCATTTAATTGAGAATGCATGGGAGAAAGCAGCGGAGTATTGGAAATGGAGCTTCAGAATTCGGGGCCTCAGGAATCTACCCCTTTAATCCTCAAGCTATTGCAGACCACTTTTTCACCATTTCAGGCTCATCCTAAATTGAAGTTCAACAATCAACAGCTCTTCCTTCAGAAACTGCCGTTTCATGTCCTGAAACACTCTTTGAATCGGTAATTCTAACCACCGTTTCATGTCCTGAGATAATCTTGGAACCGGTAATTCCAACCAATAGCAATAGATCGCATACCTGTAATCATATCGAAAATGAAACACACACTTCATCATGTTTCGAAAACCCAACACTAACAAAACTACTCCAAGCAATTTCATCACAACCAAAAATTTCAGTGCCGATTTTTTCAAGAGGCAAGCGGTTAGCAAAGGTTTTAACTTCTCCCAGTTCCATTGAAAATAAGAGAAAAACTCCAAGTTTCCTAAAGAACAAAAGAAAAGAAATCTATTAAAAGCAAGGTTGAGCCGACTGAAGATCCTAATATATGTGTCAAGTGTTGGCTAAATTATTTTGAAACAAGAAAAAAGAAGACTGGAAACAATGCACAAAATTTCAAAAAAGGCTACGCGAAAACTGTACACGGTACAAATCACTACTATCTACGCTTTGCACAGTTCAAATAAATTTCAAAGATAAATTCATTGTTAATTTTTTTCCACAAAGAAAGTTTATTTTACTTAAATAAAAAAATTACATTGATTTTTGGAAAAGCGCGGCATCTCTCCCGCAATTACCTTATGCCAGACGGAATATTCAATGGTGACGAAACCAGTTTTTATATTTTCCCTAAATCAAGGAAAGTTATTGCACCCAGGGGATACAAAGTTCTACAAAATGGTAAAAGGCAAACTATTATGTGCTAGAAATAAAGAAACCTTCCTTTTAATTTTATGTTTATTTACCTTGCGGAATCGATTTTCGACCGTGATCGTTCGGTCTTCATCAGCGATGAGGTTTCTTTATTTCTAGCACAAAAAAATTTTATGAAGATGGAAGCAATTACAAATAAACTATTATGGTTCTGGTGTTGATATCAGCTTAGGGAAAAACTTTGCCTACTTGTTTTGTTTCGCCGTATATGAGACCACCAAAAGAAGTTGGCAACAGTAAGACTACTATATTGCTGTTAGGCAAGTCAGAGACTAGCTGGATAAAATAGATATAGTTTTCGATTATGTTGTTAAAGATGTAAATTATAAAAACCAGTGCTTGTTTTCGTTGTTGGTCATAAGAGTTGATGGTCACCAATGCGTATGAGCAAATACTGCAATGAAAATAATATTATCCTTTATCCACCAAACACGACACATTTGATTCAGCCTGCGGATGAAGGTATATTTAAACCTTTGAAATTGGAATGGAAAATATGGTGCAAGAATAGGCAATTCGACCTGAAAATGCCAACAATGTATTGACCAAAAAAGTCCCGGAAAAAGATAATTTGTCTGTGACAATCATGAACGTTTTGCGCAAATGTGCATTGTATCCATGCGATCTAAATGCATTAAACTATTTAAAAAGTAACCTTGAGAGACATCACAATAATACCACCAAGAATTTAAGATCGACAAATATCCAAATGAAAAATAGAGATTTGAATACTGCTAGATTATGAATCGAGGAACGATTTCAAAAGGGGTAGAGTTGACGTCAACACCGTTGTCAATGTTTTGAACATAGCAAAGGATACTATAGGAACTGAAAGTTTGACAAAAACCCAACAGGTGACGAAATTGAATTGAATTCACTAGGAGTGGGTCATCGCCCGAAGGGTGAACGGTCGCAGCGGGAGGATGACAAACCCACTAAATAGAAAGACTTAAAAGGAGGCGGCAAGAAACGGGACGTTCTCTTTCTGGTAACTGACGATCAAGCAATACGCGGTGTAAGTTGCGGCCACAATCTTTTTAACTAAGTGCTCGATCGCGCAGAATCCGGATTGTACGGCCACCAATTGTGAAATCGGCAAATGCCTTATTAAATACTTGTTTTCGAGCAGTGTGTCCTACCCTCAGTACTTGGACTTCGCAAAACCGTTTGTTCTGTGCGGTGGTAACGCGATGGAAAACTACGGACTGTGATTCCACATACTGGAAGAAGTATGATTATAAGTAAGAAGTGCAATGCGCACTGGAAGAAGTGCGTGCAAAGCTAAACGACCGGTTGTTGGTGAGAAGAGTGAAGGAGTAGGATTTGTGGAAACAGTAGTCCTACGACAAACTCCTTAATTAAGGTTAATTGCGTGGACCAGCATTTCGAGTAGTGGCAGTGGTAAATCACCTGGTGTTAAATTAATCGTCTGGTGATGGATTCATCTTTTGTTAGTTGAATAAAATTAAGGAAATAAAATCGTCACGTATTTCTCTCTCCGGCAGATAACAAAGCGGAACAGATCACCACAACGGGTGCCGTTGTGGTGACAACCGTTTTCTTTTATTCCTGAAATAGACAGAAGCATCCTCCAGGAAACGCATACCGTCCGTCGCATTCTCCTTTGGCGGCGGATTGGGGCTCAGGAAAAGCGAGTGGCGCCCACACCTGTCTCCGACGGACTTACCGGGACTGAAGGCCCCAGCCTGTTACTTCCCGGACAGGAACTACCTCAATGACTCGAGAAGAGGCGGTGCCAATGACCAGACCCAAGAACGAAATGTAACAAGGAATTAACTAGTGATACGAAAATAAATGATTTGAAGAAAATTGGATCTAACAATTGTCCTGCATGATACGATTTGAAGTGTTCTCAATTCGGGATTTTAAGGATCAATTAGGGATCTTCATGAAAATGGTTTTTACAAAAAAAATGTATTCTAAACGTGGAATAGAGAAGAGGCTGACAGGGTATAATAAGGGTGGCTTGAAGATAAAAGCGGCTGACTACTGGTGAAAAGTGCAAAATTTTGTTTTATGCTAATTTTTTATTCGATTACAGAAGAATTTTAACGTTTTGTTGATCCTTTTGGAAACTTATAAAAAAATAAATAACCTTTTTGTTAATGACATTTGAGTTTATTCATGAAATTGAATACTAAACGACAGTCGAATAAAGTTTTTATTCGCACTACAAGGCTGATATTTTATATATATCATGTTTATACTGGATATTTTACCCTACAAAATTATCTCAGTTGAAAGACGTTACAACATTGTCGAAGTCCTACTGTTGCTGTTCTTTATAGTATTTTTTCAATATTAACTGGTTTGGGCAGCGTTTGAAGAATTCGTAGCTGCACTGTTTGGAAAGCTTTACAGCGAAAGCTCGAGCCATATGTTTGACCTACATGATTTGCGCATGAATCAAAGTAATGTATTTTTATTTACCGTGTCCGAATATAACCGTCTGAACACAAAACGCACACCACTAAGTCCATGTGTATGTAAGGTAAGCCAGCTGGTAGCACCACATGTGTTGTCCTTGAACACGTCTTATATCGATTCTTATTTACCAACAAACGCTCCCCCATTTCCGAACTCCGATTTGCGCATCGAACGACCTCTTAGATGTTTTGGTTGTGTGAACGTGTCATTACCCTCTCTTAAGAAAGCAGCCAAGATATTCTTGGGATTTATTTGGCTGCTGGCCGTTATGCGTGGCGAAGAATTATGTAACTTGTTTTTATTTGCGCACAATTCTTCGCGAGGAAAGACACAACACAAAAGGAACATGTTTGGGTTTATTTTTAGGTTTTATTTAACAACAGCTGATTTGTTGCACGTTTCGCATTTAACTCAATTATATCGACATTAAGCCTTATAAATCCATGGGCGAGATTGCATAAACTCATCCATAGTATCGGAAGTTAACGATAAATTTGGAAACCTTGTTTTAGTTTCCCTGGAATCGGAAGCACGTACTCGTTGAATGCTTTATATTCAACTCGCACGTATTTATACTTCATGAAAAATGAACAGAACAAAGAGTTGCTTATGATCTCGCATGACCGTAGGCTCCTGTATGCTTTGATTTCACCCTGTATGTAAATTACATTTCCGCATTTCGATGTACAATCGAGCGATACAATTCGATCCACATATGAACATTTACTGCAAGCCGGAAATCTTCGATTTTCATGTGATTTGTTCCAAGAGATCGTTAATGATCTCATGGAATCTTGTGTTTTCCTAGTAAATAAATATAAACATTTATTTGATTACCGTTAGTTCAGTTGCGTGGTTTAGCAATTATTCCGCGAATCGAAACAACCCCTTGTACAACAACCCCCATAAATAGTAGGAGCTTTCTTTTATCCGGATTCGGTGCTAATTCGAATTTTTTTTAACTTCCTCGCAATTGAAATAAGTTTCAATCATGTTTTCCTGCATTTTTGGCAGGCAAATCTTCCATAACGTTTTCCAATTCTTGTTTGTTGAAACGGCAGCACGTCACGGGAATGTATCAAATTTGTATTTTAAAGGTCAAAATGACACGAGTCAATGCGTTTCCTGATATACAGTTTTGTTTCCGATAATTTCATTCAGTTTCTTCTTACGTGTTGACATAATCAGTTCTATCTGAACTTCTTGTGTTATTTTTGTTATCGGGCAATCGGAAAGTAGTTATTGTTAACATTTTGTTTTGTATAAATAAACATATTCCTCATATATCTGCTTCATATCTGATTTGGGAAAGGTTGTGAAGTGCACCATATGTGTACAACATACAATTTGACTCGGGCGGGTCATTTAACCATTTATGCAATTAAATACGAATTTTGCAAGTCATCAGAATCTCTTCGCGTCAAACTAATCGAATGTGATAGTTTTTAAGTCCTTCATTCTCAACTGATGAGGAATAAGTACCAGTTTTTTTAGGAGACCTTCTCGTTAAAATTTTTTAAAAATTTGATTTTATTACACAAAAGTGATCCTTAAGCTCACAGAAATACTCTCTCAAAATTTTATTTCGAAATTCGTAATAGGAATCAACTTGTGGCTATATTTGTAACGGTACGTATATACAGTATTGGACAAAACTAAAGCACCCCTTTGCGAATTATCAGTTATCCTCTGATATTATCCGGAAAACTTGGTGAAAAAATTTGTTCTTAGTTTTTATTATTTATTTACATGTGTATTATAAAAAAACATAACAATGACAATTCAGTCTTTTCAACAACAAAAAATAAAACAAAAATATTTCTCAGTACTCAAAAGTTGCCTGGGCAAAACTAAAGCACCCTCTAACTGACGATCAGAATTTATACCAAATGATGGGTAGTTTCAGTATTTCGTCGCCAATCCTTTATTTGCAATAACAGCAGCACATCTTTTTGGCATAGAAGATATTATATTATCAATGAACTCTTCAGGAATATTTTCCCACGCTGTCTTAATAGCTTCGAAAAGTAGCGGTTTTTTCCTGCAGTTTTACGTGTTGATCCTCCTTTTGGCAATTTCCCACAAGTTCTCAATCGGGTTGAGATCAGGAGATTGCGCAGGCCAATCCAAAACGTCTATCTTATTCGTTTGTAGTCAAGTCTTGCACAGCTTAGAGGTTTGCTTAGGATCATTGTCCTGCTGAAATCTCAATTTTAGGGGAATCTCCTCTTCAGCGTACGGCAGCATTATTTTTTTTTAAATGTCAACGTACACGAAACGATCCATAATACCATCAATTCGATGAATTGGTCCAATACCTTGTCCAGAAAAGTAACCCAAGACTAGGACATTACCTCCTCCATGTTTGGTTGTTAGGATGTAGTACTTAGGGTTAAATCTTTCACCTTTTGGTCGTCGTACATGTATTATTCCATCAGAATATTTTAAATTAAATTTCGATTCGTCGGAAAATAATACAGTTCTCCACTTTTGAATAGTCCAGTCTAAATGGTCCTTGGCAAACTTTAACCTGACCCTCCTGTTCTTTTCTGAGATGAAAGGCTTTTTTGCAGGCCGGTAAGCCGGCAAACCAGCTTCTTTACCTCGTCTCCCAATTGTCCTTGCACATACTGGTAACTTCAAATCAATTTGAATTTGATTAGAAGAGACCTCAGGTTCAACTACAATCCTTTTTTTGATCAAAGAATTATCTCTTCGTGTTGTTTTTCGAGGTCTTCCTCCAGAATGTACAGGAGATATGCGACCCGTGAGCTCATAGTTTTTGAATAGTCGCGATATAATTGACCGATTTATCCAAAATCTTTTACTAATATTACGTCGAAATAATCCACTTTTATAATCAAATATATTTTTTTTTTAAATTCACTACAGTACGTGTTTCTTGCCATTTTTAGTCTCTTAATGTCTTAATACAAAGAACAGAATGCGCACCACTATTCACGACAGAAATTTTGCACAAATGCTGAAGTAATGATGAAATTTTGATGATTCATATTAGACAAATGCATTTCTGATGCAATAACTATTTCCTGCTAATTGTTCGGCAGTAGCGGTACGAAAAAAGTGTGTATAGAAGAGGGGTGCTTTAGTTTTGTCCAGGCAAATTTTGAGTACTGAGAAATATTTTTGTTTTATTTTTTGTTGTTGAAAAGACTGAGTTGTCATTGTTATGTTTTTTATAAACCACATGTAAATAAATAATAAAAACTAAGAACAAATTTTTTTCACCAAGTTTTCCGGATAATATCAGAGGATAACTGATATTTCGCAAAGGGGTGCTTTAGTTTTGTCCAATACTGTATGAATAAAATCTGATTTTTAAACAAATCTTTGCTTGCCTCAATAATCGTCGATTTAGAGAAATTAGAGAAATGTCTCATTTTTACAGTCTTGTAATGCAGAGATATCCTGATTCCGTAAAAAGAAATTTTTATTACTACAGAATATCTACTGATGCCGGTGCAAGGCCTTGCAGAGCCAAGAAAAAAAGAGACATTTACGCATAAACTAGCACCGGATGGGAGTATACGAAGATATGTTCTTCTTGTATATGATCCACTTAGCAGCGATGACTAAAACGATGTCAACGAAATATGCAAAATTGCAACGAGAGTTATAACATTTTCATTCAAACTTTTTCTGGCAAAGACGTGGTCGAAATGGCATCTTGGATAGCAGCAGTAATGAAGATTCAAACACTTACTAGAGCATTATGGACCTAATGGGTATCCAAATCGGTGAAGCTGCAACTAATTGGTCCAAAAATATTGACGAGTGCCGTATATCTCAAGCCAACTGGAGGAGCACTGTGGAGTCAAGAGTGTCGAATCAAAAAAAAAAAAAAATTAAAGATCAGAACGTTTACAGTTACTAACCGATAAGGAGGACCTGCAGTATGCTTCTGGAATGGCTGGTTAGAGGTAATAACAAAATTAAAAAACTAAACTTAACTTTTGAAACTTTTCTCAAAATCTACTCAACGGATTTGAATAAATCAAAGTTTATTTGATTCACTATATTAAATATTAGACAATTAACTTTTAAAAAGTCATAAATTCCTCCCCATCCTCTCGGTTTTTTGTGAAAACATGTATAAAATGAGTAAAATATAAAAAATAATCATGTTAGACGATTGTTTTCTAGTTTTGGAACACAGAATTAGAACGCCGTTGAAATTTTTACTCTATCTGCTACAGAAGGCTTAGAAATGGTCGCTCCGTTTAAATCTCCACTTTTGTGCGACGCCCTCAACAGCGGCCATGGTGCACTAAAAAAATTAAAAATATATATATATATATATATACATAAAAATTTCATTTAAACAATCTTTAACAGCATAAAAAGGATATTATGTATGTAACTTTAATAGTTTTTTCATATCACCGAATTTAAAACATCAACCTTTTTTCATTTTTGAATGAGAAGGTCCCCTTACTATTCGGTCGAGTTTCTAAGATATACTTTCTGGCTTCCTTAAGACTCAAACAAATATCATATCTAGCACAAGCTAGACACATAACTCCTCATCCGCCTACTATGACTGCTAATGTAAATTTTGAATGAAAAGGGTTCCCTAAACTTTGCTTCATTTACAATTGGTCACAATTATGTTTACATTTACATTTATTTGGGTTGCTGCAGATGAAATGAAATTTTAGTGTATTATGTTAGCACAAGGCGGCGCAAATAATATGACATATTGAATTATAAATACTGCTACCTTGATTTATGGCGTCTTTTCTGTTTTGCACTTCATAGTGATCGGAAAAACAAAAAGAGAAAATGAACATGGAATCAAAAACGGCTACTTTTAATATACGAATTTAAATTAGAGCACAACGCAACGAAAACAACGAGGAATATCAACAACGAACAGAACGAACCACTCGGCGGTGGTTCGGAAAACTTTGATCCGGAGATACGGACCTTGGAAGTGAGCAACGTGGACACCCAGGACAATCGATCGATAATGACGAGCTGCGTCCATTAGTGGAGTCTGACCCCCGCCAAACCATAAGGAATCTTGCCGAAAAATTAGGCGTTCACAATTCGACAGTTTGTCGCCAATTGCAACAACTTGGAAAAGTGAAAAAGCTTTACAAATGGGTTCCGCATGATCTTACCAAGCAAAACATGCCGTGTCGAATCGAGATTTGAAGTTATTTTCCCTCCCGCCACAAAAAGGAACCGTTCTTGCACTAAATTGCCACCTGCGATGAAAAGTGGATTTTATAAGATAATCGTCGCCGATCGGCCAAATGGCTAGATGCCGATGAAGTGCCAAGACACGTGCCGAAACCAAGCCTTCATCCATAGAAAATAATGGTAACTGCTTGGTCGTCTGTAGCTGGAGTTATCCATTATTCGTTCCTGCAACCTGGCGAAACCATCAATGTTGAGAAATACTGTGCTCAACTGGATGAAATGCATCAGAAATTGATAGTCCAACGACCTAGGCCTGTCAACAGGGGTGGAGTGATACTGCTTCATGATAACGCACGACGTCGTGTATCGAGAGCAACGGTCCAAAAATCAAACGAGTTGTGCTATGAGATTCTTCCTCACCCTCTATATTCACCAGACCTCTCACCAACAGATTACACTTTCTTTGAACATCATTCTGCATCTACAGCAACATAATACATATGCACATATGGGAAACCCGTCAGCAATGCTCATCAAAATACTACGCCACTGTGGTCATAAAAATTATTGGAAATAATTATTTAAACTATATCCAAACCCGAGAATGATTGCTTACAATAATATTGACTACAACAAGATTATTGTCTGTATTTCTCATGAAAGGATTACTTAGGGCGGTGGTACAAGGCGGCTTTGGAAATTTACTTTTCAAGAATAAAATGAGATAAATCATAATATTTGAAACACAAAAAGAGTTTCCTATCAGAAAGCATAATTGATCCAAAGGTTTTTTATCGTTTTTTTTTCGAAGATATAAATTTATCGTAGAAAATTTATTTCTTCAATAATATATAATCTGTCGCAATAACTATTCTGTCGCAATATCTACAGCGCTCGTATTTTTGTTATAATCCAGGTGAACATTCAACTTTTTTGTATTCTTCCCCACTTTAATCATTGTCTTGATCTTTTCATTGTAAAACCATATGTTTTTAATGCCGTTTGATTTTACTATATTATTTTTCTGTATTTTTTCGTTTTATTCCACTAGAGACTATGACTCTATTTATCGTCATTGTTCCATTGTCTGTATTGCTTTGGCACAACATATCAGCCAAATGAATTGACGTATAGCAATTATCTAAGTAATGATATATGTAGGGTCGGCTAAACTAAATAACTGCACTTCGCGCGGTAGTTAAAGTTGATTAACCGTTGTGGTCTTTTGTGATTGAAAGTCTTTTCTTTTAGGTAAGTTTGGAGTGCTTGACAAAAATTTTGTCGGAAATCTTATATATCGGATGAGAAGAAATGAAAAGGAAAAAAAGCTCTTGACAAAGTCGAGAAAAACACCTCAAATACCCAAAATAGTCTTGTGGATCTTGTGTATCAAAGATATGTGCTATGATATGGGTATGAAACAGTAATCCTAAACTACGCGACCCTATCTTGAGGCGGATATTTGGAGTGAAGCTAGATGGAGACCAATGGCGAATTTGATATAAACATGAGCCGTGTGAAAGTTTTGACAAGCTGGAGGTCTCAACGGCTGTAATACTGCAGAAGTTGCCATGCGGTGGTCGTATCATATCATATCGTCATCGTTGAAAGAACAATGGAAACCTTAAAAAGTATTTGTTGGGAGAACTGAAGGGCGGATATTCGTGGTAAGCCGAGGAAACGTTGTTCTGACTCTGTTGAGGGAAAACAGTTCATCGCTGCTCGGTTTTCCGCATTGGAGGACGCGTTCAATGGACTCAGACACTTGGAGACACTTGTTGCAGGAAACTAAGGCTGTCGTACTAAAAAGAACAAAAAGATGTTTCGCTTGAGATGCTTGGTTTCGGACCTAAGATGCTATTAAATGGCGGTTGCGTAATGTGGCAAGTGTAATCAAACGGTCGTCTCTAGCCGTCGAACATCTGGGTCGACCACTTCCAACCACTCTTCGATCGAGACTTTCCGTGGGCCTAAGCCGCTTTAGCGTATCGTGGATGCTAGAACGCGGAACCTAAAGGACATTGGCTATGTACCAGACGCTAAATACCTTCGTTGGCAAAAGACTTAGCCCTAGCAAGATCTTCGCGACTTAGACCATACTTTTAAGAAAAAACAAAGTTCATTGCAAATAAATTAACTTAACTAATCGATTATTTACCCGAACTCGTGTAAAACAAAAGCAAATGATTTACGGATCACTCACAAGTTGGTTCAGGGAAGAAGCGCAGGAACAGAAGTGAAAAAACTATTACATGTACAAAAAAGATTCAAAGGATTAATTTCACAAGTTTGACACTTTATTGTGTTAAAATTTGTTATAAACCCACTTTTCAATGTATTTTGCATGGAAATCCACTACTTTTCCCATCTTTCTGGTAACAAACAGATTCCTCTTCGAAAGAACGACTCATCCTTTGAGGCTATCCACGAATCGATCCAATTTTGGAGCTCTTCAAAAGAGCGGAAGTGCTGTTCCTCAAGGGCATGCGTCAACAACGAAAACAAATAGTAGTCGAAAGGGCAATGTCTGGGCTATACGTTGGGTGGGGTAGGACTTCCGATTTAAGCGTTTGAAGGTATTTTTTGACTGGGCTTGCAACATGTGGTCGAACATTGTCATGCTGAAGAATAACTTTACCGTGTCTTCGCTTGTATTGCGGTCTTCGTTAGAATGCGTGGTTCGAACGCATCAATTGTAGTCGGGCGAGTTGTCTTATGATCGTTTCACCTAGTTTTAACAGTTCATAGTACACCACGTCCAATCGGCCCTTCAAAATACAGAGCATGTTCTTGCCATCGTAAATATTCAGCTTTGGCTGCTATTTTGACGTATAGCCGAGCAGCCCGTACGATTTTTAACGCTTAGGGCTATTTTAATGAACCTATTTTTCATAACTAGTTACAATACGATGCGAAAATTTCTTCCTATTTGCCGTTGGAGCAGCTGTAAAAAGTAAAACAAGTAAAAAACGTCTTTCGAAGTCTGTCAGCTTCGACTCAAACGGCACCCAATATCCAAGCTTCTGGACAATTGACAGCACAAAAAAAAACATTTGGTGCTGTCAATTACCGTTAGCTTTCTCTATAATAAAAGGCTTTTGTTATCTCGGGATCATTATTATCTTGGATGCGGTCTTACTTGTTCCATCGATCCTGTTTTGTAAACCTCTACCGTATAACTTCGTCTCCTTTTAATCCATCGACGCTTTCTTGGGAGTACTTTAAAACTCTCTTAGCCACCTGTATACCGATGATTTTTAAATTCACCGTTCACTCTCTTGACTTAGGATTATCAGCTTCATCGAATGAGTTTTCTACTTTCTGCAACTGGCGTTCTCCTTACCTTGTATGTGCCAATATTTCTAAGTACCAAGTAATGCTTTTTTTATAAGCACAATTTTTTTTAAATTCTTGTTAAGGCTCTCACTTATGCTCTTCAGTTGAATGAACAGACTCAGTCTGTTGTTACCACATTTAGAATTCTAGGAGTTACTTTTGACCAAAACTTACAATTTGGGCTCATATACTTGACCTGATTACTCGAGCAACAGTAGTTTATGGCTATGTTCTAAGGCGTGTTCATTAAATTAACAATCTATCCTGTTTGGTCCACCCTATCCTAGAATACAGTTCTGCCATGTGGTCTTCTCGATACTTTCAATATAGGTTAACTCGCATCGTGTTTTGTAAGCATAAGAAACCTTTTCATCATTATGATTCCAGTTTTATTCTACTTTGTCTCTTTTCTTTGGAGTAGCGTTGTACCATAGAGATATAAGTTATATAGAGGCCCTATCCGTGTCCATGAGTGTACATGAGCTTCTAATGTTTTAAACTTATCTTCTTTTCCTCTCATCAGCTGTTCAAATGTTCAGCTCCATTTATTCATGCCATTTGTGTCTTATACAGTATGATATCAGTCATTGTTTCGAAATTAAAAAGTTTTACGCGAAATTTATAGCACATGAACTTTGCATTCACAATGTACTACCTAATCATAGGCAAAAAACGAAAACAACATACATAAATCACTAATAACAGCTGAAAAATGCACAACTTTTATGTGTTTTTTGGGGGTACTATATCACCCATGAAATTGGAAATTTTCCATCAATATAATTACCGACAATTTCATCTAAAAGTTAACTAACCAATTACGGCATATAATTGGGAAATCGAAAACATTTACATTTATTATATGTTCCAATAATATTTATATTTACATTTCCCAAAATCTTTGGCTACCTTCGGTTTTAAATTTGACAGTGGAGTTAACATCACAGTTAGAAAAGCGATTTCTGTAAAGAAATGGTCACACATATTACTTGAATGTTGAAATGAATATGAAATCGGTCGCTGAATCACGCATCCCACTCAGTGAACGTAAATTAAAAATGTTAAAACACTTATATTGAGCATTTCTTATTCTCATTAAGGATAAGGATATGTTCATTAATGACATTAACAACAAAATCATTGATTTGAACGTATTGGATTAGCTTAGTGCAACTTTGGTATCAGCTTCGATTGATTTCCCCATGTTCATTCGGCTCGAGCAAATGAAATCTGAAGTCGAGCATCTCTGAAAGATTTATGGAATTGGCGGAGCTTAATTCTTCGGGAAATGATGTTGGTGTGAAGTTAACATTCCCTTTAAGTCGTAACTCCCTTTAAGTTAAACATTTTTTTTAATGATGGGGCACTTAATGTGATGATATTTTTGATGATAAACATCATTGTTACCCTTGGCTTTTATTTTTGAAAGTATTGAATTTTCACAAGCCGCTTGTTTGTACTAGTTTAGTTGAGGAAGTGCTTACTTTTTCTCGTTCTCTTTTTAAAATCTTAAGTCCTTTGTCCCTTTTTGTTGAAACTCATCTTTTGGTTTGCTTCTCATAATGTTAGTTGAAGTCGTTCTGTGTCCGTTTTCGTTCAAGAACCCGTGATATGAAGTGCATTTGACCATAGAGACTGGTTAGAAATCTCGTGAGGAACGGATCGCCAATGACAGCGGAAGATACTTAGCTATCTGTTCAACTTATAATAGATAAATTCCACAAATAATCGAAATTGATACTCGTTCCTTGTACAAAACAAATGCGACGCCTGTTTATTCCTTACTGGTTAAATTTTGAATGAATGATAATACAATATTTGGTCGAATTTATAAATTTTTTACAAAGACTTTGTATAATTGCAATAACAGCTCAACAGCAATCTGTAGATGTTCTGAATCACTTTGGGCAATTATACGGATATTCACATCATTTCTATCAAAAACAAATGTCAAAAACCGCCTTATAAAAATGCTCATTCAAATCAAATCATTTTTATCTTTTACAAATATCGAATTTCATACAGAGTAAAAATTTATCTTAATCAAATGGATTACTCATGCGACATTCTGTCTAGCATGTTATATCAATTCGTATTATGTTAGCAGCTTGTTTATATGCATCATGATATGATATGATATATAGAATTCCTGTGATGGTCACATTATGTCTTCCTTTAAAACTTACAGCAAATTTCATGATGGAATCAGGAGCACAATAAACGAATTTCTATCATCGTAATTTTAGCTATTATGCGTTTATTGTAAAACACATAAAAATTCACATAATTACCACCGAAATTTCCACTCCTAAACGATTGAAGAGTTAGGGAATAAAAGGATGATTATATCGCTACAATCAGTGCGTTTTAAGTGTATAATGTAATGTCTCTGAACCGATTAAAAAGGATCTTGTGAATGTCATAAGCTCGCCAAATTCTTGACAAATAGGCTCAGCGGTTAAAAGCAATCTGTAAACGAGAGGTTTCATCGCAGTAGTCATACACCTCTCCTTTTTCCGGTGGTGTGGATGCAGGTCTATAACGTATTCTAAAAATTATGCACATTGACTGCAAATATTTTGTGTAATTTGTATTGTCATCTAAATTTCGAATTTTACTACCTTGCGAGGGATTTATTTTTTTACTTTACTTAGTCTTAGTTACTCTAATCTGTTGTAATCCGCCTCTCAAGGATGGCAATTCCGCTAATGTGACACACTTGACAAACATAACTAATCCAAATTCACCTTGCAAGTGGGACAATGCCGTCACGGCAACACGCAGCCGGAATAAAAAAAAGGCACCACGACGAGTACGCAGGAGATCCCGTTGCCGATGAGCGGTTCGTGCTTGGCGGAGTGTGCGGGTTCGTACGAGATAGCAGAAATTTTGGATGGGTTGAGAAGTGTGTTCGGAAAACCAAAAACATTCCGGGAAATAAGTGTATTCGAGCTGAGTGACATCCTGTGCGACAGCTACGCCGCGAAGAAGCCAAAAAGTTGATGAAAATAGTGAACGCGGGTCGACTCTAAACCAGTGACAACCCCACGACGAACCCGTTCACTGTAATTACAAAATTAAAATTTGGAAAAAAAGTACGCGGGACATCGGCGACGTGTAAAAGGTCAGATGTCTTGTAGAGTTTCCTGCAAAAATCATTTGGCAGTTAACAAAAGTTCTGGCCCGAATTTCCAAGCCAAGTGGCGTACGTGAATTTGACCCAAGAGCGTGCAAAGGAGGCTCGAAAATGTAGTGCTTGACCGTGAGAACAGAGCTATGACTCGTTGCATCTTGGACGGAGTTGCCCCCCTGTGATTTCTAGTGTTCTCGCTGCCCAATATGTTGCTTCCTTAATTTCTTGTTCCCGCCGGTTTCGGATGATTATGTTTTAATGTTGTGAGACGAAAATAGTCGGGATTGAATGCTTACTAAAATTGATGAAAAATAGAACTACGAGTTATTTGTTCGTATTTTCGCATTTTCTTACCATACATCTTTGGTTTATTTAGTATGCATTGGCCTAATCAGACCGACCTAGTGTTTTTTTCTAATTACTCATCGATAGTGACACGGTTTCACCGTGAAAAATATTTCTTTATATTAACGTTAAATTCTTCAAATATTTTCCGTCTCTTTATTTAAGGACGTCTCCTTGTCGTCCTCCAGCACGTGCATGAACCGTAAATTGTCAAAACGTTGGCATCTCCAAAATAAAGTAAGCCGCTTCCGTTACATTGTCGTCAGATATCGCAAGCAGTGTCGTTTGTAGACCGAAAGTCTTTAAAGTTGAGGTGTCCGCTTCGAAGTCTTCCGCAATAACAGAGTAATCACAAAAGAGCTTTCATTTCTGTAATATATGTTGACTTACAACCTCTCTCTCCTCCTAGGAGAGATCTAGAGTTTTAGATAGAAATACAAAGACCAAGATTTAGATCCTAAATCTAGTGTTTTGTATTTCCATAGTGTTGTCAACAATTTTTCGAACACACTATCAGTATCACACTATTCAATAGACTGAAAGCCTCTATAATAGTAACACAGTGTTGAATTGGGCCTGGTAAATGTACCATAATACTATGTGACCAGGTCCGAAAATGTTGTGGGGGTTAAAAACTTACCAATGGGTTGTTTATCGTTGATTTTCCACGTTTTTCCAAGAATGCCCACATGTCTTCTCCTTTTTGCTCTGAATTACTTCCATGCTCACTATAATCTTTAGTGTCTTCAATTTCAGAAATAACTTTTTAGTTATCATTATTTTAAATAAGGACTCTTCTATGCTATCTTCATTAAGAAGGTAAAAAGGGGCCTTGAAAGTGTAAAAAAAAACAAAATCCTAATTATAGAGCAATACAAATAATGAGACACATATAGTCACTACTGTGCTATAATAAAAGGGCGCCGGTGTTTTACACAAACTGCTAGGAACCTATCATTGTAAACGAAAGGAAAAGCGTCAATCTCATGCTGTTTTTTGCGTAATCGTTGTTTTGAAAATATTGCACCCTGTTTGGAATGATTCTAAAATAGAACGGTATTTATTTCTGATTGAATGTGAGCATTCGTAATGCAATCCTTGTATTCAGGAACGTAAAAAAATACCACCTTTTTTTGTGTGTAGGGAGGTGAACGCTGTTTACGCCCTGCGCGTGGGACTCCCAGACGCTAAATGCTTTTGGACTACCCACTAAACACCTCCCCTGTCAACCTGAGAACCTAGCCTGGAACCGTTTGACACATGACTTCGGGCTAGGCCACGTGTTCCTACGCCTGGAGGCGACTTCGGATTATGGGAATCTCTTCTCTAACGGGAAGGACGGGAGAGGAAGGAAGTGCTAGAAAAGAGATCCATCCGTCCCCGATGCCTCCCAGCGCTCCAATAAAGCTTTTTCCAGTATCAGCACTGTCCGAACATATTGCGCCACGCGATTCCAATTGTCAACTGTTTCCAGCATTACTCCGACGATAGTTTCCGGACAGAGCTCTCCGATTTCGCTGAGTAGGACCCATCGCTGCTGGCTCCACCTTTTTTTGCAGTGCCAGCTTTAATCCGTGAACGGTCATCCAGTCCATTACACTCCGCATTAATGTATTGAGTCTGAGCTGCGCATGGTCTACTGTGCGTCCAACGACCAGCACCGCGACATCGTCCGCATAGCCGATCAAACATGACTCTTCCGGCAGTTCAAGCTGCAGGAGTCCATCGTAGCAGATGTTCCACAGGTTTGGGCCAAGGATAGAGCCCTGAGCGACACCTGAAGTAAGATTTGTACTTCGCCTTCCCTACTTCGAGTCGTAAAGTAGGCTGCGGTCCTTCAAATAGTTCCTGAGAATCCGCATCAGGTACACTGGTACTTGAAAACGATTTTTTAGCGCTTCCAGAATATCTGCCCATCTAGCGCTGTTAAATGCATTTCGTACATCCAGAGTAACCAGCAGGACGACCCGTCGTGTGGAAATACTGTGAGACTCCGCACGTTGGATCGCGCTCACTACTTCTCCAATTGCATCGTTGGTGGAGCGGCCTGCTCTGAAGCCATACTGCCGTGGAGATAGATCCCCGGCAATACGAATCACGTCAGCGAGTCTTCCCCTGATAAGTTTTTCAAAAACTTTTCCGACCGTGTCAAGCATACACAGTGGGCGGTATGCAGCTAGCGACTCGGGATCCCCTTTTCCCTTGGTAATGAGCACAAGTCTCGCCACCTTCCAGCACTCCGGGAACAGCCCTTCGCGCAGGCATACGTTGAACATGCGGAGGAGCAGGTCAGGGGAAAAGTAGAAGACCATTTGTAGCACCTCTGCTGGAATCCCATCTGGTCCTGGAGCGTTTCTGGCCTTCATAGACAAGAATGCTTCCTCCAATTCCATCTTCGTGAAAAAGGGAATTTCCGTTGGTGTTTCATAGTGAACGGCTTCAACGATGGCGGGATGGATGGGCAAGAGAGCCCGCACGATTTCGTCCATCTTTTCTGCCTCGTATGAGTGAGGCGAGCTTTGGACACCAAGTTCCCGAATCACTCTTTTGTAGCCCAGGCTCCATGGGTCTCTGTTCACGTCGTCCACTAGGTTTTTCCAGCGGCTGGCCTTGCTGCTGCTAATAAGTCTACGGAGGCATTTTCTAGATGACTTGTAAGCAGCTAATCGGATACATGCCTCTTCCCAGGTTCGAGCTCGCTGTGTCCTGCGTCGTAGTTTGTGACACTCCCTTCGTTTTTCGGCAATTTCGGGTGACCACCAGTATACTGGAGGCTTGCTGTGCCGGGGTCTTCGTAGGGACATTGAAGACCTGCAGGCGGATGTAATGATTCTCATAGTTAAGTTAACGACATCCCTGCCACAGGTTCTCCGTCCTCTAGCGTTGCTTCCAGCAGCGGGTATCGTGCCATAAGCACTTCTACAAACTTCTCAATATCCGCTTTCTCAGTATTCTACCGGAGCGCAGAAGAACAAGCGCGTGGTCTTCGGGAAGCATCGTGATGGATCTCCAGAGCTATGTACTGGTGATCACTGGCCGAGTAATCCTTAAGCACTCTCCAATGTTTAACTGATTGCGCTAGGCACTCCGAGGCGAATGTCACATCAGGTATGGTGCCGACGCAACCCCATCGACGGAAAGTTGGGGTGTGGCCTGTGTTCAATACAACGAGCCCAGTTCGTGCTGCCATATCCACGATCCGTTTGCCCCGAGCGTCTGACTGGGGCATGCCCCACTCGATTCCCTTTGCATTGAAGTCCCCTCCGACGGCACATGGCCCTCATTACTCGAAACAGCGTCCTCCAAAGCATTGAGCCTAAGTTGAAAGGACGACAACGATTCGTTCGGAGTTAGGTTTACACTGAAGAGTGTAGTTCCCGAACACCGAACCCAAACGAAACCATCTCCTCGCCCCCGATCTTGCACTTGTAGGTGTGCACTGTTCTGAACCCAGATGGTGGCTGTACCGGATTCATCAGGATACCATGTTGATGAGTTTCTGGTGTGATGTTGCTCGCTCAGCAGTAGTAAGTCAGCTTGCCTGTCTCTCGCGAACTGTTACAGTAGGTCTTGGGCGATGATACTTCGATGTAGATTGATTTCGAGTATACGAATCATTGCAGGAGCGCTTTTGCCTTGGTTAGAGCTTCTTGGAAGACCCGACACTTCCCTGTGCCTGGAATATGTTTCAAATCATCTGGTCTTGGGTTATACTCCTGGCAGAGAACACAGTGCAACTCGTCTGTGCATTCCTTCTTTTTATGCCCTGTCTTACCGCAATTGTAGCTTGAGGAGCTTCGGTCAGTTCCATTACATGTCTGTGCGGTATGACCGTATTCGAGGCACTTGAAACACCGAAGGAGAAGGGCCTTTCGCCGCATCCGACAAATAACCCACTCTATTCTTATTTTGCCCTGCTTCAAAAGCTGTTCTGCTTCCCTCTTTGTGAGGTCGATTATCGCCATGCGTTGACCCCTGTTGTTTGGTTTGGCCAGCCTGACTTTCGTCAAGCCTAGTACGGGGTAGTCGCGTGATAAGGCGTATTCTATTTCGGGCAGATCCGTAACGCAGTCAATGTCTCTAATTTCCAGTGTGGCCTTAGGCTCGAGTGAGGCTACAGTTGCCTTCTCTCCAAGGACTCTTTTGACTGCGTCACGGAACGCGTCCTTCACGGCGTTCACGGCGTTCACGGAACGTTTGCATCTGATCCGAACTCAACAAGTAGATCCCCCGAGCGAGTTGATCGTACAGCTTTTATTGCAGTTTGTATGTCTTCGGGTTTTACCGCTCCCTTGATTTCTCGCGTTTTCGACCCTTCTTAATCTTAGTTTCGTGGGTTATCTGCGATGATTCACTGCATTTCGGTTCCTGTGGATGTTTATCGATTTTAGACTTCAGGGCCGCTTTTTAAACTGCCTTTTTGTCAGCTTTGGATAGTGCCGTCTGAAAACCCTCCTCAATCGCGATTTGATCGTTCGGCGTCCTGTCCTCGTCCTTCCTCCGTTTATCCCGATCCCCTTTGATTGGACTGCAAGCCAACCTTTTGGTAGCAGTAGAAATCGGGACGGCTACTGGCCTGTCGAGTGTATTAGCCTGTTGCTCTTCCTCTGCCTTTAGCCACCTGCGTCTATAATGACTTATTCGAGTTAGGAGGTCTTCCAACTCCAGAACTCCGTTTTTAACCCCTTTGCTAAGGTTCGTTTGTGCGTTGCATGGGGCATTGATGCGTTTAAAAACCCTTTCTGCTTTACGGTATAGCCACTCTTCCTCTGCACGATCCATGATCATTGAAGTCCTCCGTGTCTGACGTGCAGGGATTTCTTTATTTGTGTCCAGTGCTTCAGTTGCTTCGGTGGTGATGAGAACAATCATAGGTTTCCCAACCGTTTCGCATTTCTCCAGCGTGTGTTCATCTCTTCCAGGTTGCAAGAGGCTCTGTTCTTCTTGTTTTGCGCATGGTTTTCTTGCTGCGCCCAAATGCTGTTAAAATCTCTGGTTGTACCAGATTTCCTACTTTTCGTCCATCCGTTTTCGAATGTTTCTGTTCTGACATATTTTCTTTTGTGTATAATTTGTTTGCAATAATTTCTTATGGGTCCCCCCTTAGAGCCGCTATCTCCACTCGTGTGTGTAGTTGCCTTATTGGTCTCATGGTTATCTTTGCTAAGCAGGGAGGCCATGCGAGGGTTGGCACCAGCCCTTATGGGGACAGTTCCTCAGGGCCAGACCGGCGCTAATCGGGAGTTCTTCTCAACCGAACCTACACCACCAACTCAATGGTGCGAGCTTCGAACGTACTCCGAGGCCTGCCAAGGTTTTACCGGGACGGAGACGATATGATCGTTAAATTGGAGCCGTTCAGACTTGAGTGTCACCTCGGTGCTACCGTGCGACGCAACTAGGTCGAAAACATCATATCCGCCAGCCCAAAGCATCAATTTTGGTTAATCAGTCGAATCGTAGTCCACAATTGGTTCAGGGTCATATTCCGTGATGTCCTCAATTTCCTCGGGTACGTGGGGCGGCACTCCCAAAGAATACTAGCTTTCAGGAACGGTCCCGGTAACCTACCTGTGGTAAAATACCACCTTGTGTGCACGCTTTTCCTATTACTCGAAGTGTTTCAAACACATCACCCAACATCATCTCATACAACAATTTTACCAAAAACCTACACTTCAAACGCAAATGACCAAAACATAACGTTAACACTTACAAGCGATTATGGTCCGGAGGAGCATCACAAAGGAAGACATACAATTATTTCATGTACAACATAAAGCGAACTTTGCCAGGGAGAGAGGTTAGAAACTAAATCACGTAGATGAGTTGAGGGATCACGATAGATATAATACCTTTCTCAGCTTAAACGTATGAGAGATAATTTTTCCAGTGCAGAAGTATATGTGGGTCATTGTTTATGAATACGAATTTTAAGAGATGTACTATTTCCACAAGCTTTGCTTACAAATACCAATGCATGTGGAAAATCGGATTCAAAACCCTTTAGATTGGGAGACTGATGTAAACGTTAGCGAGCAAACGCTTAAAGCAGTTGAGGGCACAACGTTATTTAATTCTATGTTTAAAAAAATGTGTTCAAGAAATACTTAAATAGATAACTTGAGTTTAATGTGTTTCGTTGTTCTTTTTGGAATCAGAAGATGTTTGAAATTACTACTGGTGTTTTATCTCCTTTTTCGCGCTTTCATTTAGTTTTTATATATAAGTGTTTTTTAAGGAAAATTTTCTCTACTTCTATTATTATACAAGCATGGAAAGCAATCCAAATAACAGTGTCAATTTGACACTCAATATCTAATAATGAATCAATAATAATGAAATCTAATTGTGCAATAAACAATGATTAAATATTAATCTGATATCAACTCCATTTAATTGAGCAAAGGACTGCACTGCACTAATGAATAATTTATAGTCTTATTTAACAACGTATACAACACTATATATTTCTGAACCACCTAAATCTATAAATATAACGCGGATAAATATTTTCCAACATATTTGTCCATTTTTGTCGCAGGGAATACACGTATAATTGTTGATGTTACTTGATACGCGAAATAAATTTCTAACTTTGAATGGAATATGTGGCAGCCGCTAATATATCAAATTGATGAGCTTATATATTATAACCAAGGAGTAAAACATATTTTTCATTCTTAATGTACCATAATACTGGCGCCAAAGTATTCTGCTCGTTTAATTTCGTTAGATGTATTGGCAACTTTTCAAGAATGCATTCACGAACATTTTGCTCCCCTTTGTTACTATCGAATGAGTGAAAATCCTTCAATTGGCTCTCTTATAAAAACACTCATTACTATTTATCATTTCTTGATGTCTAACAAAATATCCAACAGCAATTTCAATCTCTATGAAATTCGCAAACTTAATTTTTAAACTCCTGAAAACTCATATCGATGATCTATAACATTAAGGTTGTTTTGAAAACGCAATTTTAAGACAGAAAAGTGTTGGATAACATCCTGGAATTGAATCTTTGAAATATATTGATGAAACAGAAGGGTACTGTAGTGATTAGCATCCGGTGTACGGTAACGTACCCACTTGAGAGCGCTTAGAGTCCGGAGAGGCATCCTAAAGAAAAAAATATGCAAGCCCCATTTAGCAAACAAAACGAGTTTAACAAGATAGAGAGCTTAGAAGCTTAATGACGTAGATGCAAAATTATTTTCATATAGGAGATAAGGACGAGGGATTGCCTTGACTTGGATTCTCAGATTGAATATATGAGAAAATAATTGCTATGATGCAATGGTTTATGAGAAAATTATAATACGGACCTCTGCCCCCTTTCGTCCTTATCTCCTATATGAAACAAATTTTGCATACGTATGCCAATCTGGAAAATTTGAGTAAAAAATCGTTATGATAGGAATTTGTTTGAGTTGTTAGTGCTTGTTAATGATTACACGATGGCCAGTGTTTGGGATGAAAAAGTGTTTGGGATGGCCAGTGTTTGGGTGTCTTGTGCAATGTTTAATTGCATGTTATATTTACATTCGACCATGTGTTTATTGGCTACCAACTTATATGCGGTGACATCATATCAGCGAGCATCAGCTAGATGCTCCCTAGATTAGATTAGATTTTTATTGCCAGTTCTTCTCCAGTTTGCCCTGACATTCGATCTTAATTGTTATGTCTATGACTTAGTGCTCTCCTTTGCCGAATTCATCTACATTAAGTTGAAGCCTTGCGTTGAATTTTTGCCATTTACAGTAGCCAGGTCTGGCTTACGCAGTTGGACATTATTCGTTGTGGTGTTATTGGCTTCCTGTATATTTCGCGCTTCTATTTCATATCTAAAAAACTTCAGTGTCCGTTTCGATCTCCTCTTTTTCTTTAAACATTATTTTGATGAATTTTGTTTGTATTAATAAATATGAGTCAAAGTCGGTCTTTTTTAACAGTCGCGATGTAATCATCGGCATATCTTACCTTAAAGTTTGGAAGAATTCCTCGCGTTCAGGTTTCCTTCGAATCCTTTATAAGGAAGTCACTTTTAAAGGAGATATAGGAATACCCATTACCACTCTAAGACTCTTCTACTTTGAAAAATTTCTTTCTGAAAGTGAAGTAAGTGTTACGTGTACATTGTCTTATTAGTCGACATGGTTAAGATCTAAGCTTTTATTCGCAATTCTGAGGGTCATTCATATTCTGCAATCCATTTTTAAAATTACATTGTAGCATTAAAAGCTGCGATGTTTTGATATCCTGCTTGGTCGTTTGGATAACTAAAAGCACCTTAGTTTTTGCGGTTGGGAAGAGAAGGCTGTTTACACCCTAAATGAGGGACTCCCAGAGATCGAAGGCTATTCGACTACCCGCCATATAATTCCCCAGTCACTCTGATGACCTAGACTTGCATTGTTTCTTACATTTCATCGGGATGGATCTCTTCTTCCTTGGTTGCGACTCCAGGTAAAGGAGTCCGCTTTTCAGCCAAAAGGAGCAGAGAAAGTGAAGGTTACATTAAAATCTGCTCCACTTCACTTTGCGTCAAGCGACAGTTCGAAAAGGATATGTTTGTCATAAGAACCGCCCATGCTTAATAGTTGCACTGCAGCTGCAGAATTAATGAAATCATCACATCCACTAGACTTTTTGGAGAAAGTTCACAAATTTTCTCGCAAAAGATAGGGCGCTAGTTGACTCACTGTATGCACTTGAAAAGGTTGTGAAGGCGTTGTCAACGCTCTCCAGTCAGAACAAGCAATGGACGGACCACCTTCTGCAGAGGAGACAGAATAAAACCATGCCCCTTGATCAGCTGCTTTATAAAGTTATCGTTCCACCGTGTCCTAGCTTAAGCCATGGCCTCAGGTCACTAATGAGTCACACCTTTATTGCGTTTTTGAACTCACCATTGTTTCCTCCTACTTCTGGAAGAAGAACTTATAGGCTCCGATTTTTCGTTAGAATCGTTACTTGGTTTTTTTTCAGTGCCTGGCTGAACCCATAGCTGGTCATTTTTCGCATCTACGTCCCTAGTTTGGGATAAGTTTCTTCAATTGAACGCCCATCAATCAAGGCAATTGCGTCAAGTGCGTAGCCAATCAATCGCATCACTTCCGGCTGTTCCAGTCTGAAAAGGCCCTCATATCGATAGATCAGGGGTTGAATTAGAATCTTGTGCGACTACTGATTTCACGTCTGTCACTCGTCCTTCCTGAATATTTGCGGTCTCACAATTGCGATCTGATTAAAATTCTATGCTTTTTCATATGGTATTTTGATAGTGTGTTCAATGGTATGTTTGACGGTATGTAGGTTTAAGAGCACAAATGACATCTGTATATCTTCCAAACTTGAAAGCGTTTTTCCACTTAAATATCAGGGACAGCGTTTTTCCACTTAAATATCTGGGACATTGCGTTAATAACTTGTAGGATTGCACCTTCGTTGGACCTCTTAGTTTGGCAGCTGTACTCGTGTGGAGACATATCTCCAGCGGCTCTGATTGCGTCTAAGAATTTTCGCTGGAATTAGTTCCCAGATACATCCAGCATATTGCATACGGAGTTGTATGAGGATGGTTGCTAGAGGTCTCATTCCCCTTCTTAGTAAAAAACCACCCTTGCCTGCTGCCAGCGCAGAAGGGAAACAGATGCTGTGAATGGAGGCAAGGATGATGAAGCCTAAATGCCATCACTTTTTCAATCGGTGCCATGGCTTAGTGTAGTTTCTCGGCCACCAAATCAAGACAGTCAAGGGGACTTTCTCGTGTGGGGCATCGTAACAATGAAAATGGTCTACGAATAGTATTTTAACGAGGCCCTCTATCATCGTCGGTCCAAACATAAACTGCGTTCGCTGTTTCTAGCCAAAATTCGGTCGTAACAGATCCCCATCGTTAATCGGTTCATACTGTTAATCAGCTCCTGTCAGCAGCGAACTTTGGTGTCCATAATCATTTTACGAAGAAGTTTGTTTGTGGATCCGTATACGACCATACGATCATACGTCTTCTCGAACGGCTAGCTTCACGCTCAGCTAGCTCCTTTGATTGCGATACTCGATCAATTTTTCGACGATTTCTGCAGACGACCAGTATACGGTAGACATGTCAGGTTGTAGCCACCGCCGGGCATACATGAAGTGCAGGCGATTGTAATGAGGAGTAATGTAGAATTTATTACGTCTTCAGTTGCACTTTTGTCGCTGGGGATACTCTAGATATTGATTCTCAAATTGACAGTGCGAAATTGACCTTATCAACATCGCTTGAGTTTTTGTACGAAAGGAAGCAAAAACCGCCTATATTTCCTGGTATGTACTGATGGTTGTTTGGTGTACAATTCCACAGAAACCAACTTTTTGTACAAATTTACCTGTACTATAGAACTCAGATTATGTATGCTTTTGGCTTGGTTAATGCATCTCAACAGACCAAGCGTTTTCCAGGGGCAAGTCAGGTCTTCTGTCTACAAACTGCAATCTTAAAAAGCCAGCAGCAAACCGTGGTTGTGCATCTCTTAGCATAGTTTTCGGGGCTCCATCTTTATGGCCCAATCTGCTTCCATTAGGCTCTTTGCAGTTAACTGCTATGTGGTCGCAAGCAAGGCATATATAGAATTGGACAAGAGTAAGTCTACGGCGAATCTTGCAGAAAATCCACCAGATTTTGATGTTTTCTATTGCCAGGAGTTGTATTGTAGGATGATCTACAACATATACCTTAGTTTGTTTCGCGCTTACTGGTATTTTATTCTGAAGCAAATAAATTTCTTTAGTGTTTGCCTGATTGTTTCCTTGAAATTAGTGCCCACTGCATACAATTTAAACTACAGTGCAGGCACTCAGACGTAATAACATAACTAATTCTTTTAAATTCGCTTTAAATCAAAAATCAGACATCTATTCATATTAGGTGTATAAATATGAAATGCGGATTTTACTAACAGATGGCATAACCATTACATATGGTTTGTGTTGGGGATACCGAATACGGCATTATGGAGAGTAAACATCTGTCAACAAAATTCAGTATGTCATATGTTTTGATTGTACAAACAACATAGTTTTTTCGCTTCAAAAATGTCGAATTACGTGCCAAAAAAAGAGATTTTGCGGGGAAGTCTAATAACCTTCTTTCATTTGAAGATATCGGCAGCAGAAACTTATCGGTTGTTAGTGGAAGCATATGGTGAACATTCGCCAAGCCAAGACACTTGTGAACGGTGGTTTAAAAGATTTAAAAGTGGCGATTTCGATGTCAGCAACAAAGATCGTGGGGAAACCACCAAAAAAATTCGAAGATACAAATTTGCAAGCATTATTGGATAAAGACAACTCACAAACTGAAAAACAGTTGGCAGAAGATTTCAAAGTTACTCAGGCAGCCATTTCACAACGTTTAAAAGCCATAGGAAAAATCCAAAAACATGGAAAATGGGTGTCGTATCAATTGAAAGAAAGAGACACTGAAAGGCGAAAAACCATTTGTGAAATTTTGCTTGCCAGACAGATAAGAAAAGGTTTTTTTTTTGCATCGGAATGTTACTGGTGTTGAAAAGTGGATTTATTTCGACAATCCCAAGCGTTAAATTCATGGGTAGACCCAGGCCAGCCATCAACATCACAACCAGTCCGAAAGATTCATGGAAAGAAGACTTTGCTGTGTATTTGGTGGGATAGTAAGGGACCTTTGTATTACGAACTGTTGAAACCTGGTGAGACTATTACTGGCGAACGTTACTGACAACAACTGATCAAATTGAACCGCGCACTTAAGGAAAAACGACCAGAACTTCACTAAAGACATGATAAAGTCATTTTGCAGCATAACAATGCTCGGCAGCATGTTGCAATACCTGTCCAGAACTACTTGGGAAATATTAATTGTACAAGTTCTGCCCCACCCGCCGTATTCACCAGACTTGGCTCCTTCTGACTACTACTTGTTTCGATCGATGCAGCACGGACTTTCGGAACAGCACTTCCATTCTTACGAGGAAGTTAAAAATTGGCTTGATGAGTGGTTAGCCTCAAAAAATGAGAAGTGGTACTGGGACGGAATCCATCAATTGACAGAAAGATGGGAAAAAGTCGTAACTAACGATGGCCAATACTTTGTTAATTGAATTCATTCGTTCTGTTATTCAAATAAATGCATATTTAAAGCAGAAAAAATCAGCATTTCATATTTATACACCTATTACTATTAAAAATATTGAAAAATTCGGTGCGCTATTTGCTTAGACGCATTACTTACTTATCCTAATAAAACCTTAAAAGTAAATAGAAACAAATAACTAATATTTCAATATCTTGTTTTCGTTCAGTTCATTAAATTATAAATACGGTTGAAAATTTTTTCACTGAGATTTTTCATTGTGATTATTGGGAGTTCTTTCCAACATTTAAAAATTACGCTTGTAAGCTCTCTGACAAAATTGCATTGTCTTCCATTCAAATTAATTTGATGTGACTTGACTTGACGCGTGGACTTAATGTTGGCCACTGAATGTTCTGAGTCGAAAATCATTTCTTTGTATGGTTTTAAATATGGACGGCAGCATTATCCTGCTGGAAAACAAAATGTCATAGTCAAAATCATCAAGATAAGGTATCAAATCGGCGTTGACGTACGTTACTTTATACTTTTATATACTTTTTCGAATTTATTTTTGTAAAGACATCGCATAATTGGACTTTTCCCCTAATGAGAAAACCCTGCTCATACCATATGGCTTCCAGGGCCAAAGTTTCTGTGCATCCGTGGTTGATAATTAACTGTCAGAAACTGCATTTTTGTCTGAAATATGCGTCCGGAAATATGATACTTTCGCATTGGTTTGTCCATTCATGTGTGTTTCTCAAAGTCAAGACTATTCTGCTGATATGCAGTCATTGAGGTGATTTTTTCGGTTTCTTCAAGCATTTATGGGGATGCATGTATAATAAAATCTTTTGGAATCGCCTTTTCCTCACAGATAAGTCCAATTTAGAAACAATTTAGGATCCGCTCAGGCGGTTTTTATGGATTCTTCTCTTACTTACAAGGGACGTCCAGAAAGTAAGTGTGCTGGTACACTCACAGTTGTAGAGAATACTTTTTCGACATATTGGCAACACTGCCGCGTAGCCTGACCCCTCCCCTTCAAAACGAGATCAATCCGAGGTTAGTGTGTTGAAAACTCTTGACGCAGTAGTCTCTCTCGCAAAAAATGTCGATCGTATCTCCCGCCAAGTGCGAAATTCGCGCCGTCATTCGCTACCTCGTTGCGAAGGGAAAAGCTCCGGTTGAAATTTATAATGAGGTGAAAACTGTTTACGGTAATAAAGCTATGAATCGTACGAGTGTGTACAAGTGGTGTTGCGAGTTTAAAAATGGCCGTACTTCCGTGCATGACGATCAGAGTAGCGGAAGACCTTTAATTGTGACTGACGAACTTTTGGAAAAAATCGAGATTGCGGTCCGTGACGATCGCAGATTGACGTTAGATGAACTTTCTGTGATGTTTCCGCAAATCTCCAGATCCCTTATACACGAAACAATTACAGAAACTCTCGGATATCGGAAATTGTCTGCGAGGTGGGTCTCAAAACAGCTGACTGAACAGCACAAGTTGAATCGAGTGCAGAGCTCCAAAGAGTTTTTGGAACCACCCCCCGTATTCCCCTGACTCGGCCTCTTCAGATTTCCATTTCTTCACTTCCCTTAAGGTGCACATGGGTGGGAACAAGTTTTCAACGGACGAGTAGGTGAAGGGGGAGGTGGAGAAGTGGGGGAAAGAGCTGGTGGGAGACTTCTTCGAGGCAGGCATCAAAAAATTGATCCCGCGGCTCACCACTTGCATGGAGAGGGATGGTTACTACGTCGAAAAATAACTTACATATGTACAAGTGTAACCAAGTATGTTTTTGTTTAATTAAATTTTTTTTGAACCCTACATAAATTGAGTACACTCAATTTCTGGACGTGCCTCGTACATTAATTGCCACTTAGGTAATTTCAAATTTCGATTAGATTCATTGCAAGATCCATATGATAGACCCTTTTTTTTAGAAATGTGCTGACAACCTTCTCAGATCTTGATATCTTTAGGGCGATTTTTTTATTTGTTTAACGTATTTCCTTGTATCTCGTGATTTGTAGTTTTCCTTAAGCGTCAGATACGTCCCATTACTTATTTAACTCAAAAAACTAAAATTAAAGAAGAAAAAAGTCTTGAAAAATCACTGGAAATTCATAGTATCGTTTCAAAGTATCGTTTTTCGACGTTTCTTTTCAGTATAGTACTACCCATCAAATTGCGTCTAAGTAAATTGCGCAGGGAAATAAGTGAACACTGATGTCAACTAAACGGAACATTAACACAAAAGCATATGAAACAAATCGCCACGAACACAAAATATGCTGTAGTTTTTCCACATATAGCCTATGAAAAAGCAATCCACTTTTAAAAGTAAAGATTAGAATTGAAAATTTGTAACTCTGAGTGCGTCTAACAAAATTGCGCGCACTGTATAGCCTTGTCCATCAGGAGCTCCATTCCTCCATTGATGAAGACTCTGCTTCTTGTCATTTTTCCTTCGCACTCGACGAAAAGACCGCTGCATTTACGGCTCGTACTGTCTGGTCATATGTGCCTACTTCCCGAGGTTCGACGACCTTACTGATCCCCTTCAGGACGTCGGCATACGATCGGCCGTATGCTGGTTTTATCAAGAGTACATTGTGTTGCGGTCGAGGACTGTCCTTTCTCTTTGCTGTCCTCGAACCTGCTGTTTGAGTCGGCTGCTCTCGGGTAATGTCTATATTTCCTTCCAAGCTCCTTCCTTTCAATGTTTGGCTTTATTTTGTCGACTGTTGCTTCTTCGATCACACAAACTGAGCGTCAGCTTCTCTATTATCTCCTTTCATTGGTGTTCCGGGAAGTGCTTGGCTTTTCTCGATGTGCGACACGAGGAACGGCATACCATTCTTTTTCCTATTCCAGCAGGTGTAGGGTTTTCTACGATAATTATATTTGAGTTAGGTCCTTCACTTCCTCTTAGTGTCTAGTTATGTCTAGTAACATTCTTTGGCAACTGTTGACCCCCAGCAAATTAAATTATTGGTTAACCATTACTCCAATTTGCCAGATATTCATGAGAAATGTGTTTATGCAAATCTTATTTTTTCAATATTCCACCAAACCAAATTTCAAGATCAACTTTCCAATGAATGACAAGCGGTTCCAACTAATTATGGCCTGCTTTCATTTCTTTGCTTCCCAGATATTGCTACTATCAAAATTTTAGCTTTCTGTTCGTAACCTCCCGCAGTCGAAGTCGTTTCTGTGGCGTGGAAGCTCTCGACAATCATTTGCAAGACCGTGATCAACCTCCCGTGGAGCTCTTGACTTCTTTCCGATGCCAAAGTCAGTGAGCTGGCTAAGCGTTCATATGAGCAAGTATGCACATATGATATGCGTACTATCAGAAAATATATAACTTTATATTCCTTGGTTCTATACAATGTAGTGATAGTGAGTTCATCAAGTCAATCGACATCGTCTTAAGGTGATAAATGGATGAGGACTCACTGAAGCTTGCGGAAAACTCGTATGCAGACATAAGACAACTCTTCAGATCAAGCCCGAAAGATTTGATCCAAATTCGCATACCAATCTTTTAACAAAAAAACGAAATGCAGAAGAACTTGCTGAACAACTTTTCAATTCCAATGCGCTGTGCACGTTTTGTGACTGCAGAGGAATTGGAAGGTACTGTAGCTGGTTATTCATGCATAGGTGGTTCCAAACAGTTATCTTTTACATGAGTAACAGTCGAGATTTTTCCACATTCTAGAAAAGAGAAAGACATTTGTCTTTGCTAATGGAAAAAATTGCGTGCTCAATCGATTTTATTATTTTTGAAGGAAACCCGCTTTTAAATTACGCAACTGTAATTGGGAAATTGATTTAGAGGTGAACCAAAGCGTTGCTTCGACACAAATTTATTCGCAAATAAGATCCGTATGCGCATTGCGTTGCCAAATCAAAGATAAGCCAAATCCAGTTTCTCATTTCTTCTGCGTAAAGAAAGCCTTTCACCTTTCAAATGGATGACGTCAATTTGTGATATTTTTTACACTCCTTGTCTAGTTGGAGATTGTACTTGCTGTGTTTGCGAACCACGCCATTAAAAACAATTCAGTTATTTGCCTCCCACTTCGTACATTTACCACCAACAGCATGAGATTCGACTTATTAGTATGTTCGATATTTTATTTATTACCGTATAATATATAAATGTATCGCATTGCCGTTAAAATTTAAATTTAACGCTCTAAATTATGCAGACAGTCATCTAACAACGTTTCAAACCAACTCTTGTACTTACACGTTTACAATCTTACATACTCGAACAGTAGTATATACGACGCTACATGTTGTATGTTGAAGGGGAATTATAATCAAAATAAATATGAGTACAAATTATTATTGCTTATTAATATTTTATGATTTTCCGACGACTACACACAATATCCGAAAGTTTCATATACTTTTTCATAATGGGGAACGGAGTCATTGCACTTGCGAAAATCAAAGAAGAAAAGTTTATTTTTCTATTACTTCGAGTTAATTCTTCTAAATGCAAGCAAAAAAATTTCCGTTTACTTAATTTTCTCATACATAAATTTATTTGGACCTCGCAAAGTATTAGTGTGTATCAAAAAATTGCTTATGTTTTTCAACTTTTATTGATTCGGCTCCGGAATCGTGCCTTAAAGTAAAAAACCTGCTGCAGCTTCAACGTCCAGGGCATACTTTTTTCGCTCTCGCGAGTCTCGCTTGCAGGTTTTTTCGACATATTCGTGGGAATTTCGACCAAGTTTGGGCCAAGCGCACCAGGAGTCTCAACGTTTCAGGCGATTTCCGTGCGGAGATTTTCTGTTTATAGAGCTGTATTGATAATAAGTAACTCATATAGCTTCTTTCATTTTTCCACTGAATCACAATTTCTTCTTATTGCGAAACCATAATATACGGTTAATATGTCAATTATTTTACTAGTCAATTTACCTTTGCCAGAAAGATTTTTCTGACTTTTCTTACCTTTGACTATTTTTTCCTCAACCGTTTTCTAAACTCAGTCATGTAAAATGGTGCTCATCCTCTTCTGAACATATCGAACCCATTCTTCCTAATTGACACAACAATTTTCAACATACAGGTTGGCCTTGAAAGTACCAGAACATGATTTGAAGTTCACATCTCGTACATAGCTTACGAACTTCAAACTATACTTTACATTTTTTTATGGTCGGGAGGTAAAAGCTATTTACGTCTTGAGCGTCGCACTCCCAGTTCCAACCGGACTACCGACTGAACAACTCCCCTGTCACCATCATGGAAAGAACATGTGGCAGGCGAAGTCTGTCATCCCCGGGCAGAACAAGCAAGCTGGGGACAGTGACTTTCTCGTCTTATACAGATAAGACTGAAAATATCGTGACCAATGAGTATTTGCGTCAGGTAAAAGTCAGTCCCACCATGCATTCTTCAGAATCACGGTTCCAAGTCACTGATAAGCCTTGCGGTGTGCCTGCCTCACGTTTCGTTTAACCATAATTCCTAACAAAGTTAGGGCACTGCTCCTTTCCTCCCGGCTGATGACTTCTTTCGCCGACTCCTTCCGACGCTTCCGTTCTTCCGCAAGTAGCATAACAGGGACCACCCTCGCGATTACCAGCAATGCAGGTTCAGAGACAGTGTGGTATGCAGCCGCTATCTGCAAAGCTCCTTGCCTCTGCACATGTGCCAGACGCCCTCGGTGCGACTCTTTATTAAGAGTGTCAGCTCAGACTTCGGAGCCCTAGAAGAGCACTGACTACATTGCACTCATAAGTAGCCGTCTCTTACTCGAGGTTGCTGCCACCCCCCCCCCCTCCCCGTATTGGCCATAAGCCGACTGAGAGCTGATACTCCCACAGCAGCCTTATCTGCTGTTGCTCGAACCTGCTCGAAGAAGCTCATCTTCGAGTCAATCATCAAGCCAAGGTATCTGATTGATTCCTTTGACTCGATGATTGTTTCTCCGACTCGAAGGGAATAACACGAGGACAATAACTTCTTTCGACAACCTTGGTCTTTTTAAACGCTACACTAAATCCACGGACTCTCATCCACTCGCTCACTCTACGCGTTGTCGCACCCAGTTTGAGTTGCGCCTATACGACAGACAGCGCCGTACTGCTGAGGAGATAGATCCCCAGCTCGGGTAACCTCCAAAGTCTCTCTCTGACGATCCCCTCAAGCACTTTCCCGGCCGCGTTCAACTTGCATAGAGGCCAATATGAAGGTGGTTTCTACGGCTTTTTCTTCCCCTTGCTGATCAGCACCAGCTTCGCCTCTTTCCAGCAATTTGGGAACACGCTTTGCTGCAGGCAGACGTTGAATGTGCTGAGCAACATATCAGGGAAAAGTTGATGTGTAAGCTGCACCACTTCCGTTGGGAAACCATCTGGACCCTAGGCCTTTCTAGTTTTAGGTAATTTCACCATCCCGTCCAGCTCGATGAAACTATAAAGTGAGCATTCTGTTGGACTTTCTCCGTCTGAAACGTTGGGACGGACGCGATGTACAAGAAAAAGTGCTCTAACAACCACGTCAATTTTTTCCATTTCAAGCACACAAAACCTCCGTGCGGCTCCTAGTTTCCGCATGGCAAACTTGTAACCCAGGCCCACCGGGTTCCTGTTGATGTCCTCAACGAGCTTGTGCTAGCAGAGAGCCTTGCTCTTGTTAATCAATCTACGGGGGAGTATTATAGTCCTGTATGCCAGCATTTGGGAATGTGACTCGTCTCGATTCCTTGGACATTGGGCTTCGAAGCGAATCCTGTTTTCAGCGATTTCTGTTGACCACCGGTACAAAACAGACTTATCGTGTCGGGGTCGACACCTAGGCATAGAGCAGTTGCACGCAGACTTGATAAGTCTCATGGTGGAGTTCACTATGCTTCCAGCTAAGACTCCATTTTAGTGTAAAAGCAGCAAATACAAAAGTCGGAAAGCTGATTTATGTCCGCCTCTTTCACGTCACGGACATAAATATTTATTTTCATAAATAATTAGAAGTTCCTCCGCATTTTCTAATTGCTATACATACACAAAACCCGATAATTTCCAGAATCCTGACTCGTAACTAGTGCAGCAACTTTTAAGTTTCGACGATCTCGATCTTCGTATTGTTGTTTCAACCTCAAAAAATTTCTATCAGTACATGTCTGATCAAGGGTCAGCGGATGTCCTTAGGTAAGTACAGTGCAAAGTAAGAACTTCAGGTACGTAAATATAATTCAGTTGCCCAAGAAAGTGCTTGAATATTCTAATGTTGCCGGTTGTAAATTACTTTTTTTTTCAAATTTTTAGTTCATTTTGTCCCCGAAATGAATAACTACAGTAGTTACGAAGACAGTACAGTAGTTATGCTACCTACAATAAAGCAGAGGCGTTTAAAATTGCTTTCGTCGGCTTCTGAGGACGTTACCGATGAAGACATTGAGTCTGACATTGAAACCAAAACCAACTCCATATCGGACGATATTGACTCCGATAACGACGAAAGTCGGATAGAAAACCTTACAAATACAAATGTTACGTGGGGTATGACAGGAGATGAGAGAGAACCGTTTCAGTTTACGGCAAACCATAGCCAACAGCAAATAATACCAAGGAGGTTTAGAAACAAGTGCTGATGTTATATGGAAGAATAATTAAATAAAGAGCTTATTAGTATGATAGTAGTGCAAGCGAATTAATATGCCGATCAATTTTTACAAAGCCATCTGGATCTGAAACAACGATCAAGGATGAACAAATAGCATTCAAAAAATTACAATGGTGTTAGATACTTTATTGGGCTCTTGATCCTGCAGGATATCGTAAAAAAGCCAAAATAAAAACTCATACTTTTCAATAAGGGTGTTGAAATGTAAAGGCCGAAATAAAATACTGCGAGACTGCGATGCGAGAGTGCGACGAGAGTCTCGCAGCAAAAGTCAACTAGTTTTATTAACATGCATTTGTATACGACAACGTACAATGATTGCGATGCGTCAGTACGTGGCGAGAAATATTTGGAAAATCGAAAATTCCCCGCAACGAGATGCGTTGACGTTTGTCAGATGCTTGATGGCGTTTAAATGAAATTTGAAATTTAAGCGCCTTAATTACTTTTTAAGTTGGAGGGCTATTCGAATTTTGAATGAAAATTTCGTGCATCCATGTTGAGGCTATTATTTGCCAAACGGAGGAAATTCCAAATGAAAATTTTTAAGAAATCAAAAACAATTTTAATCAAATTTCATTTGAAACGTCACCAATTTGACATTTGTCATATGAATATTATTCTTCCTCGCATCGGGTGCATTGTAAATTGAATGCGTTGCGCGACGCCGAGCGAAAATCGCATTGCGTTCTCGCATCGTCGTCACGCAGTATTGTATCTGGGCCTTAATTGTTGTCCATAGTAATGTTTACACTAATGCTTGTTGTTATGAACTCTTTCGCTCTCGGGCATTCATTTAACTACGAACAGTACTGCTGCTTGTAACAAATGTTTTTGAGTAAACCTCTCTCTTTGTTTCTGGATTTCATACTATTCATTCGTCTTTTCTGCTGCTAAGCCTTGCTACTTTGCAACAGGTTTTGGGCCCAGGAAGTTAAAAACGTGTTTTTTGTTTAACTAAATAAGAAACAAAGGGCGTACCATTTAAAACGGGCACTTTATTATCAGGCGTGAGTAATTTCATAAGCCATGAGTTCTTCAGCAAAAGACATCGCATCGATAGAAGAAATAAAAAACTAAAACTTCAGATATGTTAGAAATTATTCACACGGATGTTTGTGGTGACATGCTAATCCCGTCCATTGGTGGTGCTAAATATTTTATTAGTTTCATAGATGATTTTTCGAGAAAAGTGTTTGTCTATTTTTTAAAGACAAAAGGTGAAGCCTCAAAAACGTCTCAAATTAGGCACAAAATCAAAATGGATCCGCTTTATGGGATATTGCAACGAAACAAATGGTTATCGTTTGATTGAAAAGGAAACTGGAAAGGTTTCGGAAAGCAGTGACGTAATTATTCTTGAAGATAGTCCAAAATACGAAAACAATGAATGTTAGAATTTAATGTATTTTTTTTTTGCTTGTTGAAAAAACCTAAAGCCTGAACAAACTTATAAAATTTTATTGCTTGCGTTTTTTCTAATCCTTTCCGCATCCAGACTTATCACGGCGCACTGCCATAAGGCACACACATGGTAAACTCGTAGGGTTTTGCCCGAACCTTTTTTTTTATCACCTTTCCCTTTCCTACATCATCCCTCCTACAATATCAACAACAAACCAGAATTGTTGTTACAAAAGGAGAAATGGCGGGTCCATCGTCCATCGTCGCCCTGTCGTCCAGTCAGTCATACAGTCTTGTTTTTGACACCTAGTAGAGTGCATTCGTAATTACAGTAAAAGTTTGAATCATTAGGATTGCTGGGACCAAACTTGTGGCGATCCTGATCAATTTAGACCAGCAAGTTATCATCTTAGTTTAATGCATTCGTAATTACAGTGAGTGAGTTTCTTTGAACTAATTGTGCTATCAGTGACTTAACCTGGGCCGATCTCTAGAAGTTTGATTCATTAGGCTTGCTGGGACCAAACTTGTGGCGATCCTGATCAATTTAGACCAGCAAGTTATCATCTTAGTTTAAGTAAGTCTGATCACTCACTCATTCATTACTTATCCACTCTGTTATCCCTTCATCATTCAGTGATCTTCGCATACTTTCTACCTACTAATCTATCTCTATAATGCAAATAAAATTTACTTTGTAATAAATTTAAGCCTACATATTCATCGCACTGTAACTATTGAACATTAAACCAAGTCTTAGCTTATGTACGTGTAACAAATAAAGCAAGGGAAATAGTTCACCATGAATTAAATCGAATTCAATTTATTAATTATAGTTTCAAAGGTTCCCTATTGATCCATCTCCTTATAAAACTAAAATTTTTTTCTGGTCCTTCGAGCCGGATCTCGGGGAAATAACTACCGATTGATTACACATTTGACCGCGGTGTTTAAACGTAAACGTGAAATCCTAAAGTCAATCTTATTTCTGAACTTGTCCATCATTTCTAAATGTCAATTCTTCATTTCTAACCTTGTTTTCCATGCTTTTTCTTAGTTTAATTTAATCAAATCTAAGGTGATTAACTGCAAGGCAGTAGTCATTTGCTACCTTGTAAGGAGATCTTGTGGACACCAATCTCCACCCCAGGCCTTACAAGGATCCGTGCATTATAGCACATCGAAATGCGGTCTGAACACATTCAGTACCGTATTGATCAACAAGGATCAATTCGTGATTCACTGAGGGTGGCATACGCCAATTTGATAAAAGTTGGTCGTGGAAACCTCACAATCACTCGTATTCAAACCCGCTTGGAAGCGATCCAGGATCAGTGGCAGCAGTTCTCCACCAATCACCAAGCTATCAACCTGGCGTTAGCGGTGGCCAACTCGCAGACTCGACGGGAAGTGAAGCAGCGTTCCTATTTCTCCAGGGACTACTACACCAGGACGTATGAGGACTATTTAGAGGCAACGGAAATGATGAGAGAGCTTCTGAATGAGAAACTTCCACCAGCAGCGTCAACGTCAGCGGCGCTTGAGCGAGATTCCTGTCCACGGGATTTACTTTGTCGAGGAGGTCAACCTAATTCCAGCATTTCAGAACCATCGACGTCACTTCACGCTATCCAGCCTTCATCTGCTCACCCACATCCATCTCCTGCTCAAGCTCTGCCAATGAACACAGCCGTGAATTATCAATTTCCTCGATTAAAGAGACTTGAACTTCCCACATTCAATGGGAAACTATCAGAATGGCTATCGTTTAAAGGGCTGTTCATATCGATGGTGCATAACAACCCATCGATACCTCCGGTGGAGAAATTAACTTATTTAAAGACTCACCTAGAAGGGCCAGCCGCGTTATTACTCAAAAACACGGCTACCACAGACGAAAATTTTCAAAAAGCCTGGGAGACGGTGCTCGAGTTTTATGAAAATGAACGGCGTCATGTCAACTCAGCACTAAGAAAGCTTTTTTCATTAAGGAAGATGACGACTGATTCCGCATCAGAGCTTGAACACTTATATATGTCATTTGGTAAAGTCTACCGCAACCTGGAATCCTTAGAAAGACCAATTCATCATTGTGATCAGTAAAAGCCTGGGAGCTTCACCTAGGAGCATCACGAGCTGCACCAACATGGGACGCGTTGCAGAAATTTATGGAATCACGACTTCTGTCGCTACAGTCGTTTGAAATCTCGCAATCAGAAACTCCGAGATCGAAGCCAAATCAAGCATCAGCTCGAGCTCACTTCGTCGAAAAGTCACCCGCATGTGCTATCTGCTCGACCAACCATTACACATATCAGTGTGATCAATTAACAGCAAAGACCACGCAGCAACGTCAGGACCTTATAAAAGCCAAAGGACTGTGTTTCAACTGTCTGGGACATCATAGAATAAGCAATTGTAAGTCGACAAGACGCTGTAAAAAATGTGGACACAAGCACCACACAATTCTGCACATCAATGAGTCAAAGGCAGCATCCTCGCAACCAGCAGAGCAGCAGAAACAAGTTAATCACGCACATGTAGAAAGTCTACAAGCACCTAACGTGCTCCTTGCAACAGCGAAGCTTCGAGTCACTAATTCTGAAGGATTGACAAAAGTTATCTGGGCACTCTTGGATCCAGGAGCAGAAGTCTCTTTGATCTCTGAAAAACTAGTCCAAGAACTGAGTTTACCTCGAAAGAAGTCATCTCTATCCATCGTAAGCATCGGATCCAATCAAGTTGGGAAGACCAGGGGTGGCGTAACTGTTTTGATTAAACCACACTTCAATTCAGAGGTCGAAGTTGAAATAAATGCTCACGTTCTGTCAAAATTAACATCGCATCTACCTACCTCACAGCATCAACCTATTAACCAATGGAATCATCTGGAAAACCTACAACTCGCTGATCCTCAATTTCTCTTTCAGAAACACATAGACCTCATCATCGGCGTGGATCATTACGTTCAGTTATTGGAAGGCTCGATTATTAAAGGTCCAGTTGATGCTCCAGTAGCTCAGCTTACAAAACTTGGTTGGATTATCAATGGCCCAGTGAATGGTTATATCCAACAATCAACTGCTTCAGCTCATCATTGTGTGGTTGATCAAGACCTCAACGACTTACTTGAAAAGTTCTGGATACAAGAAGAACTTCCTACAACTAATAAATCTAGCTTATCGGCTGAAGATGAACAGTGTGAAAAACATTTCATCGACACCCATCAACGAGACTCAACTGGAAAATATATTGTAAAGTTACCCTTCAAGACATCCCCAAGCCAACTTGGGAATTCCTTCGTTCCAGCTCTCAAGGCCCTTAACCATTTGAAGACACGATTTGAGAAGAATAATAACTTTGCAACAGCATATTCGTTATTTGTGCAAGAATCCAAAAATCTCCACCATATGGTTCCAGTTCCTCCTCAAGAGGAAGAGCCACAATCAACCTTCTATCTCCCACATCACGGAGTTGTTCGAGAATCCAGCTCAACAACAAAATTGCGAGTTGTTTTCAATGGATCCTGCCGAACACAAGGGGGCAATCTCTCAATAATATCCTGCACACTGGAGCAAAATTACAAGTCGATCTTTTCGACATCCTTTTATGGTATCGTCAATTTCGGTATATTTTCTCAGCCGACATCGAGAAAATGTATCGACAAATCAACGTTCATCCTGACGATTGGAAATACCAGCGGATATTGTGGAGAGAAAACAATGAATTGATGAAGTACCAGCTCACAACTGTAACATACGGACTCGCATGTGCCCCATTCTTGGCGTTGAGAACTATCTCGCAACTAATCACTGATGAAGGTCCTAATTACCCGCAAGCTGTTGATATTCTGACACACGGAAGAAACGTGAACGACATTTTCGGCGGATCTGATACGCTAGAGGATCTTCAGGAGAAAATACATCAAGTCAATAAGATGTGCATGGCGGGCGGCTTTCCCCTAAGGAAATGGGTGAGCAATCATCCACAGGCTCTTCTTCATCTCCCACCAGAACACTGCCTACCAACCACCTCAATCCAACTACAGGACAACACAATCAGAGCCCTGGGTCTATTTTGGAATCCATCAAGTGACGAATTACACTTCAAGTTCTCTTCAGTTCCATCCACCAAAATTACCAAACGAGCAGTCTTGTCAAAAATTGCTCAATTATTCGACCCGATTGGATTACTATCACCAATCTTCATCCAACTCAAGATCTTCATGCAAGGACTTTGGGCAGTTAAATCGCAATGGGATGATGAACTTCCACCAGCTCAACTGAACACCTGGAATCAACGTCAATCACTGTTAAATGGACTAGACACCATTCGAATTCCAAGATGGATTGGGTTTCAACCTACTGGAAGCATCGAACTTCACTGCTTTTGTGACGCGTCACAAGCACTCATGGCAGCAGCAATTTTTACAAGAACATCAACAGAATCGTCAACTGAAGTCCACCTACTCTGTTCAAAAACCAAAGTAGCTCCTGTAAAACGAATCACAATACCAAGATTGGAGCTCTCAGCTGCAGTAATGGCAGTAAAATTAGCCAAACATTGTCAAAATGTCCTTCATTTGAGTGACTCTCCTATCCACTTCTGGACAGATTCAACTATAGCTCTCACATGGATTAACAATCATCCTTCACGATGGAAAGACTTTGTCCATAATAGAGTGTGCTACATCAGAGAGACTTTACCCAGAGCACAATGGCATCACATAGCAGGAAAAATAAATCCTGCAGATTGTGCCACTCGAGGACTATCTGCTGAAGAAATCAAGTCTTTTCCACTGTGGTGGAATGGACCTCAATGGCTCCAGAGTCCTCAAGATGACTGGCCAATGCAAAACGAAATTCCAACTGTTGAAGAAGACCTAGAAGAGCGATCAGTTCATCACGCATCAATAAATCACTCATTGAACCTGATCACTCGATACTCCTCATGGGATAAATTACTTAGAGTTACCGCGATGTGTCAACGAATAGTAACTCTTCTACGGAAACGATCATCACCACCTTTAAGATCACCTTTTACACCATCGGAACTCTCCTCAGCCACTACTGTTATTATCAAATACATACAGCGGAGACACTTTTTTAAGGAAATCCAAGACCTCAAAACATCCAAGAAAATAGCAAGAAACAGCCCTTTGATTAGGCTTAATCCATTCCTCTGTCCTCTCGGATTATTACGCGTTGGTGGGCGTTTGGAAAACTCAAACCTCAGCTACTCCAATAAACATCCATGCATTTTACCACGAAACTCACATATTTCAACGCTGGTAAACAGAGCAGCTCACTTCAAATCACTGCATGGATCAACTCAGGAGACATTAGCAGTCCTTAGACAACAATTTTGGGTCATCGGTGGTCGAGTTCCAGTGAAATCTTTGATCCTGAAATGTGTAACTTGCACTCGATATAGGAAACAACATGCGCAATACCTCATGGGTCAGTTACCACTGTCACGAGTCACTCCATCGAGACCGTTTCTTCATTCTGGCGTCGATTTTGCAGGTCCATTCACTCTAAAAACCTGGAAGGGAAAAGCGCGACTCTACAAAGCATGGGTAGCAGTTTTCGTCTGCTTCTCGACATCAGCTGCCCATCTTGAAATTGCAACTGATTATTCTACGGAAGCGTTTTTAGCAGCCTATAAACGTTTGACCTCAAGACGAGGCATCTGTGCTACCTTGATAAGTGATTGCGGGACCAATTTCAAGGGAAGCGATGCAGAACTGAAGAATCTCTTTTCACAGCAGTCAGAGATGCTAGGCAAATTTGCAGCTCTGATCGCATCTGATGGAACGACATGGAAGTTCAACCCTCCATCAGCACCTCATTTCGGAATTCGAAATTCGAAGCTGCCGTTAAATCAATGAAATACCATCTTCGACGGCGAGTGGGAGAGACAAAACTCACTTATGAACAACTTAGCACCATCCTGACTCAAATCGAGGCCATCCTTAACTCTCGACCACTATGCCCCCTTACTGATGATCCCGATGATCTCGGAGTTCTCACTCCAGGTCATTTTCTAATTGGCCAGCCATTGTCACTGATTCCAGAACTAAACCTAGAGTCAATCAAAACCGCAAGACTATCTCAATGGCAGCACCTCACCAAAATTATTCAGAGCTTCTGGAATCAATGGTCAAAGGAATATCTCCAGCGCCATCAAGCAATGTATAAGTGGAATAAGAACTTCCAATCACTCAAAAAAGGAGACATGGTGCTAGTCCTCGACGAGCGGTTCCCGCCAGCGAAATGGCCACTAGGCAGAATAATCGACGTTCATCCCGGAGCTGATAACATAGTTCGTATCGCAACAATAAAAACCAGCATCTCTACCTATACGCGACCAGTTGTCAAGTTGATTCCACTCCGCATTTCATCAGAAACAGAAAATTCGTCGCTGGGAGCAACGAAGGCGGGCGGAAAATGTTAGAATTTAATGTATTTTTTTTTGCTTGTTGAAAAAACCTAAAGCCTGAACAAACTTATAAAATTTTATTGCTTGCGTTTTTTCTAATCCTTTCCGCATCCAGACTTATCACGGCGCACTGCCATAAGCCGCACACATGTTAAACTCGTAGGGTTTTGCCCGAACCTTTTTTTTTATCACCTTTCCCTTTCCTACATCATCCCTCCTACAATATCAACAACAAACCAGAATTGTTGTTACAAAAGGAGAAATGGCGGGTCCATCGTCCATCGTCGTCCTGTCGTCCAGTCAGTCATACAGTCTTGTTTTTGACACCTAGTAGAGTGCATTCGTAATTACAGTAAAAGTTTGAATCAATAGGCTTGCTGGGACCAAACTTGTGGCGATCCTGATCAATTTAGACCAGCAAGTTATCATCTTAGTTTAAGTAAGTCTGATCACTCACTCATTCATTACTTATCCACTCTGTTATCCCTTCATCATTCAGTGATCTTCGCATACTTTCTACCTACTAATCTATCTCTATAATGCAAATAAAATTTACTTTGTAATAAATTTAAGCCTACATATTCATCGCACTGTAACTATTGAACATTAAACCAAGTCTTAGCTTATGTACGTGTAACAAATAAAGCAAGGGAAATAGTTCACCATGAATTAAATCGAATTCAATTTATTAATTATAGTTTAAAAGGTTCCCTATTGATCCATCTCCTTATAAAACTAACAATGAACAAGTAAATGTTGGCAGTGAAGCATCTAATATTGATGATGTTTTATTAAATCATCCAACTGAATCAATGGATCTCCAGTTGTCCACATCAGTTAAAGCATCTTCAGTGGATGCAGATATGGATCAATCAGTTTCCTTCAACGATATCGAAAATGATCCTGACTACACTCCAGATAAAAGTGTCAATATGGATGGGATAAGGCGTTGGGAACGGTTATCAAATCGAAATTCCGCAAATTTGGTGACAGATGAAAATATAAGTATGGAATGTTATCTTATTTCATTGGACGAAGCATTGAACAGCGAATATCAAATTCAGTCGAAGGAAACTGTTGATAACGAATTTAACTCTCTAGCTGATAACGATATTAGGGAATTAGTCGATTTACCAGTCGGATTTACCAAAACGAAGCGCGACGAAAATGGAAAAGTATTAAGATTCAAAGCTCGTTTGGTAGCTAGAGGCTGTTCATAAATACATGGAATCGATTATAACGAAACATTTTCACCGGTCATCAGATACAGTTCATAACGATTGTTAATAGCAGTTGCGGCTAGATACAAATTTCGAATCGATCAAATGGACGCTGTGACTGCTTTCCTTCAAGGAGATTTGAAAGAGGATATTTACATATACCAACCAGAAGCGGCAAATGATGGATTTTCGCTTGTTTGTAAATAAAAAAAGGTAATGTATGATTTGAAACAAAGCTGATGTCTATGGAATCTAGAACAGGATGATGCTTTAAAAGATTTTGGGCTAACTCGTTCTATAATGATCCATGTGTCTATGTTAAAAACTCGGAAAATATTCCTACATTAATAGTAGCTGTTTATGTCGACCATTTGCTTATATTGTGGAAAGATGAATATGAAAAGCAAGCGTTGAAACAAGACCTCTCTCAAAAATTCTAAATGAAAGACTTGGATAAGGTAAAAATTGTATTGGTCTTCGTGTTACTGGAGGACTGAGGAGGTACTGAGCTACTGGGGACCATTATTTGGACCTAGAACATTACACTAGGGAAATACTAGAGCCGTTCAATATGTCGAATTGCAAAGGAATATCCACACCTTCAGATCCAAATCAACGTTTGTCGAAGCGCATGGCAACAAAATCTGAGAAGTAAGCGATGTCGAAAATTACTTACCACGCTGCTGTTGGTTGCTTACTTTACTTGGTACAAGGAGATCGTCCGGATATCGCATTCGCTGTGAAAGACCTGAGCCGATACAATATCTGTTACGGCAACGCACATTGGTCTGCCATCAAATGGATTATGAGTTATTTACAACATACTATTAACTATAAATTTTGCAGTAAAGGAGATGCTGCATTGGCTGGATTTAGTGATGTTGATTGGGCGAGCGATATCGACGAAAGGAAATCCTGTACAGGCTTATTTTTTCAATTTTTGCAATTCAGCGGTTTCATGGGCAAGCCATCGGCAACACACAATCGCTTTATCGAGCTGCGACGCAGAATATATGGTCCTAACGGAGGCGGAAGGTTATGTATGTGTCAGCATACCTTAATTGTAAAGACATTTCCCACGCGTCTGCATGTATTCTTGCAAATTCAGTAACATTAGAACCAAAGAAAAATAACACTGTCTGGGAAACATGCAAACATTTCTGAAAAATAATAAGACGCCGGATGCATCTTCAGCAAAGTGAAAACTTATAAAACCGCGGAATATGAATTTCTCGCCCAGTTGCTCGTATACTTTCGTCATTTTAACTTACACATACTCAAAAAAGTATGCGTACACTTGCTGATCGTAGCAAACATATCAATATAAAAACCTTTGCCATTTGTTTATAACTTAAAAAATTTTGTTTATTACTTCCATTAAACTATATGCTAGATAAATATACAACTGAATACTCGTTCGTTGCTTAGAATAACCAAAATAAAAAAGTTTCTTCAAAGAAGTCATCGAAATTCATCCAAAAAAGTCTGCGTACAACTGAAAAAATTTGATCATTTTATTTGAAAAGCACTATATTAGCTTATCAGATTAAGAACCTTAATACAGGGCAACCTTGATTTAACAAATCGAAGGGAAACAAGAAAATATTCGTTATATCAAGTAATTCGTTGAACTGAGGTTTATAATGTTGAGGTTAGGTTGGTTTAAAATTCGTTATAACGAGGTAAAAGAATAGTTTTATTCACCTCAACATTACGTACTTATCTTGTTATAGCGAACAACTTCTACTAATAAATGATAACACATTTTTATCAAATTACTACATATATGTATTTTCTATGTATTTAAAAACAATTAGGTAGGTAATAATTTTTTTTCTTACATTAATAATCAAAATTAAATGCAGTAAAATCCGTAAAAGTAGGTACATATCTTGGTGGGTACATACATTATGTAGGTAATTTAATGTTAATTCCAAAGATTCGCACAACAAAACTCACGAATTAAAGGTAAAGAATAAACAATGTGGTTATAGTAGCTTAATCTCAATTTTGTTCATCTTGATTAGAAAAAAAGTCATAAATAGTTGTCTGTTTACCACCGGTAAGAGTTATCACATCCAAAGCGCAATCTAATTTCGTGATGGATTGCACTACATTGTCACTCAAACCTCCCTTTTTGAGAAACACAGATTTATATATATTTTATTTATATTTATAATATTTAAAGCATTATAACCATCTTTTATTGTGAAGTTATACTCATCAATTTCACCCCTTTCTTCCACGTCTTCATCTGCTTCTGCATTTGTAACTGGCAACACAGATGTGACGATGTCAGCATCAGTTAGTTCTCCACAGATGGCTAAATCATTATCAAAGGTAACGAAGTCTTCGAACTCAGTCTCTTGAAGGTGTAATTCTTCTTGAATTCTTTGCCAGGTCCTAGAAAGTTCTGCGACTGGTAAATCGTCCTTCTCATCTTCGGATGTTACTTTAAACCCACTTTTCTTGAAGCAGTTTTCAATGGTCTTTTCAGTGACTAGATTCCAAGCTTTGGCGATCATCCACATGGCTTGTCAAACGTCAATTGTAGTTGGTGTTTGACGTTCAACATCAGCAAGAAATCGTCTGACAACTTCCTTCCTATAATGCATTTTGAAGCTTTGGATGATGCCTTGATCCAGTGGTTGTAGTTTTGAAGTGGTATTTGGCAGTAAGTACTTTATTTTTATATTTTTCAGGTTAGGAATTTCTCCATGTGCAGTACAATTATCGATGAACATTAGAATTTTCTTGTTTTTTTTTCTTCATCTCTTTATCCAGACTTTTAAGCCAATTGCAAAAAGCATCACTGGTCTTCCAAGCCTTATGGTTGGACGTGTAATCTGTTGGCAGATTATTGACATTTTTCAAACATCGCGGTTTTTGATATTTTTCGATGATGAGTGGCTTAAGTTTGTAAGTCCCAGTACAATTTGTTCCCAGCAGTACAGTTAAGCGAAGTTTGCTGTTTTTTCCACCATTACATTCATCGCCTTTGAATGATAAGGTTTTGTCAGGTAAACATTTATAGAATAGTCCAGTTTCATCGGCGTTAAAGATGTCTTCGGGATCGTATCCGGTGGTCAGCTCTGCCAGTTTGTCTTTCCAACCATCACATACTTTTTCATTAACACTACCACTTTCACCGCATATTTTTTCGCAAAACAATCTCGTTTCGTTTGTTTAAATTTTGAAGCCACCCGTTGTTAGCACGGAACTCTTCATGTCCCAATTCTACTGCAAACCGTTGAGCCTTTTCCTGAAGAATAGGGCCTCCGATTGGGATTTTTTTGTCTCGGCACTGTTTTAACCACTTTAAAACACATTCCTCTACGTCTTCGAATTCGCATGATTCTAATCTTTTACTGTTTATATTCAAACCACTTTCTTCTGAAAACATATCTTTAAACTGTGTGTGTTGTCCCGTGTGCAGCACTTCTAGATTAGATTTTGTTTTTTGTTGTTTTTCCATTTTAAAAATGCTATGTTTTTAATTTTTGACAAATATATATCGGGAGTGAGTTGCTCCCTTCTTCAGTGTCAATTATTTTCTTAATAATTGACACTGACACTTGACACTGAATTAAAATAATTGACACTGAAGAAGGGAGCAACTCACTCCCGAAATACATATTTGTCAAAAATTAAAAACATAGCATTTTTAAAATGGAAAAACAACAAAAAACAAAATCTATATCTTTAAATTTTAAAATTGTAGCCAATGTACTTGCGAGAATCCCGAACTTATTAGCTATGTCTAATTTTTTCGTCATAGGATTTTTGTCAACATAATTAATGATGTTTCGCTTTTCTGCGACCGATAAGGAACACCTTTTACGTTTCTGAGCCATTTCAACTTAAATCTTTAACAAAAGTGACGAGCAGAAGTATTTACATTACTTTCCATCAAACATAAATGATTGTTTTACGAACAAAAGCGTGTCGAAACATGTCGCGACATGAATCACATACTATAAGATTAAGAGTTATATATTGGTGGGAACTTTATATAAAGGTTTCGGGTTGATAAAATTCGTTAATTAGACGTACGAATACTTTTTCTTGATAGTTGAAAATTCGTTATAAAGAGGTTGTTCGAAAAAAATGTTCGCATTGTAAAGGTATATTTTATGTTGACTCTTATGGACAATTGAAGGGGATTACGAAGAATTTGTTAAATCGAGGAAGTCGTTATATTGAGGTACGTTATATTAAGGTTGCACTGTATCTAGTAGCACAGCCTTTCCTATAAATGACTTCCTTTAGCCTATTTTGCATGAATTGAACAAGTTTTGATGTTTCTTCGGCCGTTATTTTGTTCCACTCGTTCAAAATAACATTTTTTAATGAATCTTTGCTTGTTATGTCATGCTCTCGAATTTTCCTTTCAAGTAAATCCCACAAATGTTCGATTGGGTTTAAATCTGGTGATTAAGGAGGTGTACCTAAGACTTTTGGGACGTTGTAGGCCAACCAAAGCCTATTTATTTCAGCAGTATGTTTGGGGTCATTATCGTGTTGAAAGAAAAATGCGTTCCCCAGCTGCAATTTCTCGGCACTTTTATATTATTTTTTTAAATATTAAGGTACCCGTAATTATCCACTGTGGATTCTATGAAAACTAATTGCCCCACTCCACTGTCTGCCATACACCCCCAAACCATCACACTACCTCCACCATGCTTTACAGTGGGAATCAAATTTTCTTTATTGAATTCTGTCGAGCGTTTTCTCTATACTAATTTGTGTCCTTTTATTCCAAATATACAAAACTTACTTTCGTCCGAAAAAAGATCACTTTCCCAAAATTCTTTTGGCATATTCACATAAGTTTTGGCGAACTACATCCTCTTTCGGCGATTTCGGTTCGATATGAACGGCTTCTTACGTGCGACTCGACCATGGTAACCGCCTTTTCTGAGAATTATGCGCACTGTTTCATCGCTTATTGTCTTATTGTATTTATTTTTTATGTCCTGCTTAGTTTGGAACGCCGTTAATCGGGGATTTTGTTTCACAGCATTAATAATACTCCTACATTCACGTGTTGTAAGTTTAGGAGGACGTCCTGATCGATGCCGTGAAGTAATCAAACCGGTTTCTTCGTAATTAGCAACAACCTTTTGGACCGAGGAATGGGATCTCCCAACTAATTTTGCGATTTCACGAAAACTTTTCCCGTTTTCATGCAATTTTATTATTAATTTACGCTCACTGACACTGATTTCCTTATTTTTAGCTTCCATATTAAAGAATGGTCTTTTATTCAAGCAAAACTCACAAACAATTTTCCAATTAAGTACCTCCACGCAGATCAATGAAAACATGTAGGTATTTCCACTGCACATTTCGGGGAATCCCCAAGATTTGTGATCTGTACGCAGACTTTTCGGGGCCGTTCACAGACTTCCAACTATTGAAATTACTATATCTTCGTTAATTTTGGGAATTTTTTAATCAAACCTGCTTCAATACGTTTCCTGCAGATTAGGCTTTTTTATCAAAATGATTAAATCAAGATCACGTTATTGATTCATACAATTCCAACATCATTCAGTATTTACTAATGAGATGTACGCAGATTTTTTTGAGTATGTGTACATAATCCAAAATCTGTTTAAACTTATAAACCGGGTAATAAAATTGTTTAAATCATATGATTAATTTGTTTTCCTTAAATCCCGGTTTTTCGGGATTAATTTATATTTTCCCTCCGCTCGCTTCCCACGACATAATTAGCACGGGAAGCCATTTTGGCTGACTAAATTTGGACGAGAGCTTTCCATTCGTCGTGATCATCCTTTTCTTATCAAGTGTGACATCAAGTCAGCGATTCCCAAAATGACTCATATTCAGCGCGAACTAAACACATTGGAATTCCTCATCATTATATTCGGCAGTGTGTAACATCCTCGTTGATCACTGTTGAAAATGTTGCATGAAGCGAAATAGTAGCGGACGTCTTAACGAAAGCTGTTCCAGTGATAAAACATCAATTTTGTGCAACTCAGATGAATTTTTTTTTTTTTTTGAAAATGTGAATTAAAAATGGAATTGAATTAACTGAATTTAAGTATCGTAAATTTAAAATTATCTGCTAAAATTTGATACAATTCGTATAACACATTTCTAAATTGTAATTAAATTGTAAAAACAATCTTAATTAAGTGGGAGTATTGAAATGCAATTGTAGTCCATAATTTTCTTTAGATGCTTGTTGTAATTAACTCTCGGTCTCACGCTCTCACGCATACATTTGACTACGAACATTACTGCTGCTTGTAACTAGCCTCAAGAATACAAGAACAAGAATATGTTTGAATAAATCTCTCTCTTTATTTCTGGATTTCATACGAATCAGTCGTCTTTTCTGCTGGTAAGCCTTGCTACTTGCAAAAAAGGGATCGATTTTTATTGTTGTGCGAATGTCTCCACTTCGAAGATTTCCAACTTTGCGATCTGATTGAAGCAAGATCTAAAGTAATTAAAAATAAAACGGTTTATGAGAATATTGTGAAAAATTATAAGCTTCGTATTATCTGGAAATGGATATCAATCGTCAACAAAAACTTTTGCGCATGGATTTTACTCAATATATTCTTATTCTATAAGCACACACATAAAAACATTATAAGTGGATAATATTTGCTTTTTAAGAATCGCCCAATGAATGTCGGTCTTTGCAAACTATCGGTGTAGAAAGAGATGTAAGAGGGCGTGTAGTGATGTTTCATGCGGTGCTCGTTACGTAGGACAGTATGTGTTTGAACATAACAGAGAAATAACGTGTTTTTGCGCTGCATCGACCAAGTTACATACACATCATATTTGTACACATGATAACTATCTTTTCTAACCGCACATTTTCTTTTATTACCTTTTCGGCAACTCAAAGGATTTCAAAGGACGGGTGCGAAATTCTTCTTAGTAATTAAGATGCCACATCTACTTTAAGGATTTTGTTATGTTTGTAGAGGATAAGGAAATTGTCTGCACTTTTAATATATTTGTTCAGTTGTGCAATATTTGGTTAAGTTGTAAAATAATTTATTACGTGGCAATACATTTATGTAAATAGGATATAGGATGTAAGTTAAGTATAAATAGGAAATAGAATATAATAGCTCAGTAAGTAATCAACCACGAAAGAATAAACTCTATAGAATTACAAACTAATCTTTGCAATTTTTTTTTCTAATTTAAGGAACAAGTATAGGACATTTACGTCTATACTTGTAATTACCAGTGCAAACAATACAATACAATACATTTATTGATGCCTTACTGTATTAATACATGTCATTCTTAATAAATTCTACACAGTTTTTTTTTGTTTTATAAGTGACTGTGCTAGTTAGGTCTACTTATAAAAGTACTACTTATGGATTTTCTTATTATCCTTTTACATTAACTATCCTCGATGAAGTTCAGGATGACCTTTGTAGGGGTACAACTCTTCAAATATTTTATCCACTTCTGGGTTGATGATACTGCTTGGCCTGACGAATTTCCCCCATTGTAGTGTTGCTGCGTGGTTCAATATTTTCTTCATTCTTTCGTTTGGATGCTCACTAAGGCTGTTATAGTACCGAAACGCCAAGTTTTTTATTCTGCTGGGGAGTTGCTCGAGCTTGGCTTCCTCGTATAATTTTTCGCTTCGATATTGGGGTTTTGTTCCAGGATTGAAGTAGAATCCAGAACAAGCTCGTAGTACTTTTCGTTCCAACTTTGCCGCGTCTCCCATTGCTGTTTTGGAACATGTCAACCAAATTGGTGCAGCGTAGGTGATAATGGGTCTGATCAGTGTTTTATATAGGGTTGACTTTGCATTGGTGGAAAGCCCTGCTTGCTTACGGAGAAGAAACTGAATGCGGGAGAATGTACTATAGGATTTTTTGGTGCTGTTTCGAAGATGAGGATCAAATCTGATCGTTTTATTACGGGTTACCCCTAGATACTTTAGATTGGTGGAAGCACAAATGGTTGTTTCATTTATTTTTAAAGCGGATTTCTTGCACTTTGGTTTTATGAAATTGTGCCTAAAGAGCTTGTGATGATTTTTGAATATAGTCAATTGTGTTTTTGAGCATTGACCCCTTAATACCCCATTTAACGAAGTACTTTTGTAGCTTCTCTATGTAATTTTAAATTGATGGAACGGCTTTTCCTGGGTTATTTTCAAACGAGTAAATTAAGGTGTCGTCAGCAAATTGGATAATTTTGGTGTTTTACCCTTCTGACGGAATTGGGATATCTGCTGTGTATATATTATACAACACAGGACCTGTCACTGAACCTTGCGACACACCAGATGAAACATATTGTTTCGGTGAATTTTTCAGCTGAACGGAGACATAGAAGGTCCTATTACAGAAGAAGCTAATGGCAATTCTAATCGCTTTATCGGGGAACCCTAGTTGAATCAATTTAAAGATAAGTGCGTCATGCCAAACACTATTGAAAGCTTTTTCTAAGTCGAGAGCACAAGCAGCTGTGGGAACGTTCCTATAATTGAGATTTGACCCGACATCCTCATAAAGGCAAGAAATTGCTTTTAATGTGCCGTGTTTAGGCTTAAATCTGAATTGGTGCTCTGAGATTAATCGTTCTTGTTCACAGTGTCCAGTTAACATCTGGAGCCATACTTTTTCAAAGATTTTTCCTAAGTCGGAGAGCATGGAAATGGGCCGAAAGTTTGAAGGAGAGAAATCTTTGCCAACCTTGTGTATTGGAATGATTTTTGCAATTTTCCACTGATCAGGAAAGTAACCATTGTTTATGCAATTGTTGCAAATTATTGTTAATAGCTTAACAATGGAGGTTGGAAGGTGTTTTAAAACAATATTTGGTACATTATCAGGCCCACTAAACTTTTTAATATTTAGTGTTAGAATTAACTGTGTCAACTGTTCTGAACTGATGAATTGTGATTGATCTCGTGGGTGGTCTGCCGGGTTGTCTGTGGAGAAAACAGTGAGAGAAGAGGGATTGCCTTGCTTGTACTGGGAAACTGACTCCAGAATAGTTTTGGAGTGAGTAGAGTTGGGTGCCGGTGGCTGAGAATTTAGTTAACAAAGGAAATTTTCAGCGAAAATGTCAGCCTTAGCTTGAGGTGTGTTAACTTGCTTTTCATTAACAATAACCTTCTCGGCAGAGCGATTGAATTTTCCAGCTAGAATATTGATTTCTTTAAACATGCTGGGCCTGGTTTTATGTTTTGTAGGCGTTCTATGAGTTGTTTGCTACAATAGTTATGGGTCAGTTCTCACAGAGCTGAGGTCGTTAATCCTCGAAAGTATACTCTTATAAGTAGCATTTGTCCTGTTCTCATACCTATGGTATATTCTTTTTTATTGTTCTCTCTATTGATGGCTAGCTTTTAAGTGTATTACAATGTCTTCTGGGAGGGCATTATGTCTGAATGTAGATGGGTGGACGATTTTGGAGTTTCTGTCAATTGATTGCTGTATGAGAATTGCAGAAACATTGCAAATTTACTGTCAATTTCTCTGTTGCTCAGATTCCAGTCTTTGGGAAAGATGATAGGCTTAAGCTTCAACATGATTTCTTCCTGTAATTTAGACCAATTCGTATGCTTGAATGATAGGAAGCTGGTTGGGGTGGATTTTAAAAGCTTGGCAAAGGATACGAGTTTGATGGTCAGCTGGATTGCAAAATTATCGGACATGAGTAGTGCAAGTAGCATTCGGTACAGAATAAAAAAAATTTTCCGACATCAGAAAATAATCCAGAATTGAAGAACTACTGAGTCTTGTTGGTGTGTTTGAAACGATAAACTCAAATCCAGCTAGTTGGTTGCTTGAATGGAGCCAGTTAAACAGGATTCTACCTTTGGGGTTTACTACCGAGTCTCTCCACTCGTTGTGCCTGCAGTTGAGATCTCCGGCAATGATTATATGTTGATACACCAATGTAAGGTTTTGGAACACTGCAACATCGAGTTTCAGATTTCCTGCAGAGACAGAGGCAGGTATGTAAACAGAGATGACAAGGATTGACCTGGCGTCCTCTGTTTTAACCAAAGCCGTAACAGCAGAGCAATAGGTGAGGCCATCAATAGGATCTTCCTGAAGAGCCAAGTGATTTTTTATGAAAAGAGCTGTACCACTGTGTGCGTCATCCTTAAGTATGTTATACCCTGTAAATCTTAATATGTGTTGCTTTCTCAATCTTGTCTCCGAGATGCAACAAAACGTTGCCTCGTGGGAATCCAAGCTTTTTTGTACCGCTGCTCTCTGGTCGTGAGAGACTAATGAGCGAGCGTTGAAAGCCAACACCATAAGTTCCATTACTGGAGCGACAAAATCAATTTTATTTACGTTAGCTTGTCCTCTGCAGATGTATTCAAGGCAATCACTGCTTTAATAAGTTTGCTAACATGATTTCTGCAAGCAGAAGGTGGATTCAGATTAGGCTGTTGGTTTGAATTCACCGTTTCAGCATTTATGCCTCTTGCGATCGCTGCGAAGCTTACACCCGGCTTAATCACGTGCTGAGCTGGCTGCCAAGCTGAGCGCCTTGGTGCTGTTGTAGTGTCATGAACCGGTTTATTTAGGCGAGCCTGCATTTCCTTATATGCTGGGCACCCGCGGTAGTTAGCAGGGTGATCTCCTTGTCCGTAGTTGCAGCCATAGTGTAAACACAAACAGCGCTCACACTCCGAACAAATGATCGATCTAACGGTATTTGAAAAATTCTGGAGAATTGCATTGGTGTTCGTAAAAATGTTTATTTTTGTCTATTTTGTCTATCTGTTTACATTGTACTTTTAAACAAAACGAGCAAAAAATTAATATTTTTACTAACACTCATACAATTCAGCAAAATCCGTTAGATTGGTCGATGGTCGGAGTGTTATCGCTGTTTGTTCTTACGCTATGGTTGCAGCACACAGATGCTTCGGTTTGAGGCTTTGGACGTTGTCCCCTATCATGAGAGGAGGTGCATTTAACACACCTGTAGATGATGGTGCAATTATCTGCAACATGACCAAAATTTTGACAGTTGAAGCACTGCACCTTTTCTCTATTACGAATCCTTTCCCACTGGATTCGTTCTTTTAGGATATATTTAAATTTGTGGACACGTTCTATGTCCTGGCTTGGTTCAAAATGAACCATGAAAAGATTGGATTGAGTGACTTTTGCGTTCTCATCGCTTTCGCGGAGCAATTTTCTTTCTCTTGGTAGAAGAACATGCGAAAGGGATTTGACTTCTATTGAGCTCACTTCTGACAGCTCATCTAAGATGTCACGGGGCTGAGTACTTCGGTGCAGCCCTCTAATCAAAAGAGTTTTTGGTCTAACACTGACCGGCGTGGTTGTCGAGGCATGAATTCCGGTGCTTCGAGTGAAGTCAAACGTTCTTCCGTGATCTTTGACGGATGCACAAAATACTAGCGATTTATCACTGCTCGTATTTTTCACGTTTACACTCAATCCCTTCCTTGAAAGATCCTTTATCAGATTGGAGATATTAGCTCCCTAGCACGTAATAGGTGGAACCTTATCTTTTTTTTCAACCGATGGGGAAGGTTGGGAACTAGCACTTTTGTTGGGTACATTGACTGCACCATTCACCACTACGCCAAATTTGGTTTTTGAAGTACCACTTACATTTGGCTTACGTTGCACGAAGTTGAACGTATTCACAGTTGAGTGCTATTCTAAGTTTTTCCTTGTGTCCGTTTTAACATTCGTTCCACTCACTTTGCTTTGGTCTGCTACATCCTTAGGTGATTCTGCTCTAGTATCCTTCTTTGTTCCGTTGTCGTTGACATCGTCATCTTCTTCGTCCATATCAATCTGCAGCAGATCATATGGGTTCATCGATACCGCTGTGATTTCCAACGATGATGCCCTTTTCTTCTTTTTCCGATTTCACTTCTTTTCGTCCGCATCAAGCCGTTCCTGCAACTGGATGACCAACAGCTCCAGTCGCTTGATCTTCGCATATGCCGACCAAAGTTCACTTGCGCCGGCCGCCTGGCCACACTCCATTTACCGCTTTTGGAAACTTTAAAAGATATTTGATTAGTATTTTCAGCTCCTTGCCAGCCTCGGCAAGGAATTAAGAGCTTAGGCCTCGGTTCGCTCACTGATGTTGACCTCCGTCGATTGACTGAGGCAAGTTTTCGCAAATAAGATTGCCAACTGTTATCGTCTTTGAGATCCTCGATGTTGCTCACTCGACGTGCGCAATACGACTCACCAGTGCAAAATGGCTACGAGAAGTATTAAACGAGATGCTGACTCCTTTCGCTGTATTTGCAATGAATTTATTAAAGTGAAGGAGAAAGTATGATTTAAGTACAACTTTAAAGATTTTCGAAGCATTTCAAACTTACTTCAATCCACTCTGCTGTCACATATGTCATGTAACTCTTGCCCATACAATTTGGACGGAGAGTTTACTTTTTCTTATTTTATTTTATTAACTATTTTATAATAACATTTTTTAGATTGTTTACGTTACGTTTTATTGTAGGCTGGTACCGAGGTAAGAAAAGGGCAATAAAGTTGGTAGTGCCGAGAATTTGGAGAGAACCCAATGATCATCACACTGACTCTTATTTTTACATTGTGAAACAGTCCTTCAATCAGAGGAAATTCAAAGAAAATATTTTATCTTGATCTACCATCCGCATCCTCCAATACCAAACACAGAAGAAAATCCTGTACCTGCTCAAACTTTTGTTGGCAAACCAATTACTCTCTCAAGGCAGACAGCAATGACTGAGTTCATCTATTTCGGATGTAGAATGTCTCTAAAAATGCATATGTTACATTTATTTGGAGAAGTCTTAACATTATATGGGCGCTTATTTGGAATTACAAGGGGACCGCTTCCATTTAATTATAATGGAATTGGAGAGACGTTACCAAGGCCAGTATAATGAGAGCATTATGGGAGACTACATGGGGGGTTAATAGGAGAAGCTTCTACTGAACGTACTTTTTCTTGACAAAACATTTGTTTCAACTCTTATTTTATAAAATTCGTTGTTTATAATAAATTCCTTTATACGAGGTATGTGAGAAAAGTAATGAGACCAATTTTTCGTTTACCAAAGCTCCTTACTTGTTTTTTTTTTTCAAAGAGTAGAATTTTTGAAGAATTTCTTAATTATTTTCAAAGCAGGTCCCTTGGTGAGGTTGTTGTTACCACTCTTGGTATAATACTGGAACTCTTTCACTGGTCGGTCACAGTCTTTTGAGTTCCAAAATGAGTTTCTTTTAAGAAATTGTGATATTTCGGGAAAAAGAAACATTCATAAAGACTCAAATTAGGCAAATAGAGAAATGGCTATGTGACATGAAGAATTTTTTGAACAAAATATTTGTTGCCCCAAAATAGAAAAAGAAGTTGTTTGTGATTGAAATCATTTGGTCAGTAGGGTTGTCTTGTAACTAATTATTCCCTTCCAAATGCTGAGTGAAATTTCGAATACTGTTTTGTATATCAGTATTAAATTTTTATAGTTTCTCCTCTTTGGGGAATAGGACTATTTTCTATTTCCTTAAAATCGTCTAAGATAAATCTTTACGATCCACAATTTACAAGAAGGTACCAATTAGCTTCTTGTGGCAGGCCAAACTGGTAATATCTTTCATTGGGTCCGCTTGGCCTTGCCTTTTTTTTCGTGGTCTCGTTTTGGCTGTCTGAAGCCATCTTCAGCTCGTTTTAAACAATCAACTAACCTCTTTCTAAAGTTTTCGGATTATATACGAGGATAATCATATCGTCTGAGGAAATTTTTTTTTGTGAATAATTAATACCTTATGATCAAGAAAGAACCGGAATTGTAAATTTTGAATTGCCACGCGTGTCCGATAGGTTATTTTTCTTAACGCTGGCAATAATTTTATCAGTGTTCTGTCACATTTTGACACATATCCTACGTTTAGTATTCAATTGTCGCCTATAAGAAGAAGTCGATAAATTGTTGTGTGGCGATTTTTATAATCAATGAAGAATCAGATTAACATGGGTACCTAAAATGTTGTGTTAAAAATTACATTTCGTGTGCCGACTCGATAAAAATATTACAATTGGTAAAAAGGTTCATAGACTGTCGAGAGAGCCTACAACACGTTGCGGTCCCTGGACAGCCATCAACGTCTTTTAACCGAAGAAAAATCGAATCGGCGAAGCAAATAGTTTTGGAAAATCATTGTGAGCATCTCATGTTTATAAGCCAAACAAATTTTAACTAATATTTTGGGCCTGAAATGCGAAGCCTATTGGCTGGTACCAAAAAAGCTCAATTTCATTCAAAGACAGAGTCGTATTGATGTGGCCAAGGAGATGATTTCCAGCGCAGACAACGACCCAAAATTCATCGAATGCATCATTACTGGTAACGAAACTTGGGTTTATGAATATGATATGCCGACTGAACAACAATCGTCCGAATAGTGCTTCGAAAATGAGCCAAAACCGAAGAGAGGGCGCCAAAGTCGGTCTCAAAGTTTTGCTGAAGGGTCCCCGCGACATTCGTGGTGCGATGTAATACGAATTCATTTAGGCATGATGCAGCGTTTGCGTGAAGCCATTCGCAAAAAAGAGGCCCGATTCATGAATTTTAAACCACGATAATGCGCCATCTAATACGGCCTTGATTATTCCGGAATTTTTGGTCAAAAATTCGAGCACTGTCATCAGCCAAGCACCATACAGTCCAGACATGGTATGAATTTTTTCTATTTTGCGAATTGGCATTGCGGGAAATGCTTTTTGAGAACATAGAGGCAATAGAAGAAAATTCGCTGCATGTGCGTAAGGCTATACTTTTGGCAGCGAATAAAAAATGTATGGAAAATTAGATCAAACATTAGCATACATGTATTGCCGCAAAAGGAGAGTATTCTGAAGGGTATTGTGTATTTTTAAAATAAAAGAACAAAAAAATATAATGTAGTTATAATAAATAAGTAAATAAATACTGGGGCGGCGGATAGGTCGACAGAGCGTGGGGACATCTTTAATGCTCTGATTCTTTCAGGACACACACACGCACACATACACACACACACAGAAAAGAAACTTACTCTTTCATATTTCTTTTATAAAAAAAATAAAAAAAAAAGTTAAAAAAAATAAACACAATTCGATTTACTTTATCTCCTTTCTAAGTTTTATATCGTTGTTATAGATTGCAATAAAGGGATGTCACCAAACTTTTTACTACAAAGCACAAGAGTACTGAGATGAGAAAACATATACGGCTCATTTGTCGATCACGTCCAGAGAAGCGATGTAGTTGTAATTTTACACCTCAAACGTCTTCTTGTGTTGCGAATTGGTTGATGACTTTTCCACAGACATTCGCCCTCAAAAATCCACAAACACATCCACGTCGCGCTGCTCGGTTGTTCACGATGCACTCTCCCGTTATCCCTTTTAGTCTCAAAGATAAGTTCTTTTCTTGTATTGGAAACTCAATTCCACTTTTTCACTTTTTTTTCACTGGATCGAAATTTTGAATGATTATGCCACCGATCTAGAGGCTAAGCTGTAGAGAAGCGTGAACGCCGATGTGTTAACGACACGAGTTATTATGAATCGGCGGAAATTCATAGAGAATCGCACGATAGCCCGATTTAATTTCGTATGATTTCCTTTTAACTTAAAAATACTTTCTTAAAAATTAAATAAATGTACTTAACTTAAAAATTAAACACATTAAAATTTAACCCAAACTTCAATCGATCATAACAAATAATCTTCATACAATAGCGCTTGCTCTCTTTTATTATTATTTTATTTATTTTGTTTGTTTTTATATTTTTATGCCGCTTATACAACGGAAAACGTAACAGGGGGGTGGGAAAGAAATTAATTAAAAATTGAAAAATTGAATTTTGTGTTTTCGTAAATTCCCTGTATTTTTTTGAACATAAGGTATAAAACAAATAGAACAAAAATATTCTAGCATAATTCAATCATAACATATGAAGGAACATATTTTAGTTGCTTGTTTTAACTCTGAATTTTGACATCAAAGTTTTCAACTTGTTTTACAATATCAACTGTAAAAGTTCACAGGAAAGTTCACAGCTGAGGAATTGATTATGGGGCAAGAAATCGAGGAAATCCTGCATCAAAATCGTGAAGTATGACTTCTAAATATTGGGTTGAGGAAAAATAATTTCGCTTCTTCCTAATAGATGGTGTTACGTTTGTATGTCTCTAGTAATGATTATTCAGTGAAGTCATACTATTTTTTTTTTTGTTTGGGAGGTGAAGGCTATTTACGCCCTGCGTGTCGCACTCCCCCGCTACCGGACTACCGACTAAACACCTCCCCTGTCACACCGAGAACCTAGCCTCGAACTGTTTGTCATATTACTTCGGACTAGGCCTCATTAATCATCGCTTAGCGGTACCTTCAGGTTAAGGGAAATCCCTCTTTCTGCACGGATGGATAGGAAGGAATTGCGATTAGAGAGAATTGCGATTATTAGAGAATTACGTTACAGAGATCCCTCCTCCCTCGCCAAACGATCCATGATGCCCTTCTTTATAATAAGTACTGTCCGTACGTAATGCGACACACAGTTCCAGTTGTCTTTTGATTGCATCATTTTTCCCGTTACGTTTTCTGGGGAAATTACGCCAATTTTCTCCGAGAGATGCGATCGGAGTCTTGGAAATCTGGTACCTGTAAAGAACGTGTGGAAGGCGTCACCCGTTATCCCCGGGCATAACACGCAAGTTGGGGATGGTGTCTTTTCCATCTTATACAGATAAGACTGAAAATACCCGTGACCACTGAGTAGTTGCGTCAGATAAGAATCAGTCCCACCATGCATTCTGTAGAACCACGGCCCCAAGTCACTTATCAGCCGTGCGGTCCACCTGCCTCGCGTTTCGTTATTCCATATTTGCTGCCACAAGGTGAGGATCCTTTTCCATTCCTCTCGGCTGACGGTTTCTCTCGCCGACTCCCCCCTACGTACGTATACACGTTTCCGTTTGTCTGCAAGTAACTTAACAGGAACCACCTTCGAGATTACCAGCACAGCAGGCTCGGAGACAGTGCGGTATGCAGCCGCTATCCGCAAAGCTCCTTGCCTCTGCACCTGTGCCAGACGCCTTCAGTGCGTCTCTTTTCTAAGAGCGTCAGCCCAAACCTCGGAGTCATACAACAACACTGACTCCATTGCACTCATTAGTAGACGTCTTTTGCTCGAGGTAGGCCCCTGCGTGTTGGCCATAATGGGATTGAGCGCCGATACTCACTCAAAAGCCTTATCCGCTGACGGTCGAACCTGCTCGAAAAAACTCATCTTCGCGTTAGTCATCAAGCCAAGGTATCTGATTGATTCTTTCGACTCGATGATCATTTCTCCCACCCGAACGGGAATAACACGAGGGATCCGCTTCTTGGTCAGGACGACGACCTCGGTCTTTTCCAGCGCTAGGATAAGCCCACGGTCTGGCATCCAATCGCTCACTCGACGTATTACCGCACTCAGTTCGAGTTTCGACTGTACATCCGGCGACTAGTACTGCTACGTCATCTGCGTAGCCAACCAGGCGCGACTCCCCCGGTAACTGCAGCCTCAAAAGCTCATCGTGCGAGACATTCCAGAGGTCCGGACCAAGAACGAAATCTTGCGCCACCCCTGATGTCAAATCCATTTTTCGCCGGCCTCCCAATGTGTCATAGATGAGCTTCCGGTTTTTGAGATAGTCCTTCAATATCCGCGTCAGATACCTCGGCACCCTGAAATATTCCAGAGCACCAAGAATATCTGTCCATCTAGCAGAGTTGAAGGCGTTTCGCACATGTAGTGTTATGAGCAGTACTATTCGTCTCGAGCAGTGATTGTGGGCTTCTGCCTGCTGGACCGTGCTCACTACCTCTGCTATTGCACCGATCGTGGATAGACAAGCCCTGCGGCCGTATTGCCCAGGAGACAGATCCCCGGCAGTTCGAATGGCTTCTCCAAGTCTTTCTCTAATGAGCCTCTCGAGCACCTTCCCAGCGGCGTTTAGCGTACATAGGGGCCGATATGAAGATGGTTGCTCCGCGTTCTCCTTCCCCTTGTGGATCAGCACGAGCCTCGCCTCTTTTCAGCAATTTGGAAACGCGCCCTGCTGCAAGCAGGCATTGAAAGTGTTGAGCAGCTTGTCAGGTGTCATACTGTTGATGTGTCATACTATAGCATGTTTAGAAGTTTCGAGTCTGTATAACATTTCAGAGGGCGAATTATCATCATTTGTTTACTCATATAAAAATTATTGCGTATTGATTATGGAGATTCCTGATGGCCACTTACGTCACATTTTGCTTTTTTACATCCTGAAAGGAATAACTGCAGCCCAGGCTTATCGAAAATTGTGTTATGTTTATGGTGATGACTGCTTAAGTAAACACCAGTGTCAGAATTGGTTGGCTCGATTTCGTTCTGGAAACTTAAATCGTACAGATGAAGCTCGGCCAACCGTTGAAAAATTCGATCAAATTCTTAATGAAATCGAGGTAGACCGACATATTTCATCTCGTGGCATTACTGTGAAACTAAACATCGACCATAAAACAGTTTTGAACCATTTACATAAGCTTGGATATGAAAAGAAGCTCGATACTTGGGTTCCACATGAATTCAGATTGAAAAATTTAATGGTCCGAGTTTCGAATCGAAAACGAAAATGAATCGAAACGAAATCAAGCCATTTGTGAAACAAATGATTACGAGTGATGAAAAATGGATCACGTACGACAATAATGTGCCAAAGGGATCGTAGTTGAACCTCGGAGAAGCTTTACAAACAGTAGCGAAGCCCGTATTGACGCCACGGAAGCTGATGGTGCGTGCTTGGTGGGATTGGAAGGATATTGTGCATCATAAGCTGCTCGAACCTGGCCAAACTATTAATTCAACTGTCTACTGTCAACTACTAATGCGATTGAAGCAGGCGATTGAAAAAAATCGGCCAGAATTGATCAATTAGAAAGGCGTTATCTTCCATTACGACAATGCTAGACCGCACATATCTTTAGTGACTCGTCAAAAGCTGAGAGAGTTTGGCTAGGATGTTTTGATGCATCTACCGTATAGTCCTGAACTTGCCTTGTTGGACTTTCATTTGTTCCGGTCTCTGTAAAACTCTCTTAATGGTGTAAGGCTGGTTTCAAAAGAGGCTTGTGAAAATCACTTAGTTCAGTTTTTCACCCAAAAACCTCAGAAATTCTACAGTGACGGAATTATGGTTTTACCAGAAAAGTGGCAAAAGATCATCGATCAAAACAGCATATATATCATAGATTAGTGTTTAAAATTTATATTGATAAATTAACTTTGAAAAACATACAAAAAACGAAATTATTTTTTCCGCAACCCAATATTTCATATACTCTTCATGATTTATTTATTTATATTTATTTATATAATTTATATTATATTGCTCATATAAAGTATCTAAGATTATTGACACAAACTTTCGATAGATTACTCATAGAAAATGGTTATTTCACTCATAGAAAATGGAAAACGAAAAGAAAATCAAACCAAATAAAGAAAGTAACTAAGAAACAGTAGGTCAGTAACATTATAATCTTCGATAAATTGTTGTCTCCCTTACGCCCACAAACAAATTCCTGAAAATATTTTGGAAGAATTATTTGCATACACGTTGTGCCACAATTGTTCAATCAACCAAAAATATTAGCAAAACATCTTAAATAAATAAAAATCCCAACCCCATTTAAGATGTTTAAGCAAAACGAAAATACCAGAATTAATAGGGCAATTCTGAGTAGTCTAAGTTACCAGTTTGTTTGATGATTCTATCTGTTATTTTTGTTTTTAATTTTTGTAAATTCCAAAACAAAGTAAGCAAAAGCTAGGAAAAAATTTATCATTCAACGTAAATTTTTATTAGTATTTAGCACAGTTTTGAAATTTTTTGACCATGCCTTGGAACTAAGATGCGCATTCTATTGAATACTAGCCATTATTCGCCACATGCTAAGTATTACATGCGCAGATTAAACTTGTTGTTGAAAAATCAAAGATTCAATTTTTTATAATGGAATACTAAATAGTTTGAATTATGCAGTTTTCTTTAAATTCTGATCAAACTAAGTACATTTCATCATGTTGCCTCCGTAGCGATAGATATTCACTTCTTTTTTGTACTAGCAGCTTAAATTATTATGTATTATCGACCTGAACTATAAACAATTTCGAACAGAGACATAAATAGGCAACATTAATAATATTATTGATGAAGTGACATACTTCGAAATTCACCACACGTCATGATATTCATATGCATGTATAAATTCTATTTGCATAAATGTACATAGAAATGGAGGACATTCAACTTTTTACCTTCTCACCAAGCAACTCAGTTAAAATTCAAATGATACATTACTAATACGGTGTAGTAAAACACTAACAAATAATTAAGATGTCGATACATTAAAATAAATGATCATGTATCTCGAAAGATAATTGAAAATTATTGCTATTTCAGAGTTTATTTTAATTTGTTCCCCAAGGATTATTCGAATCGATAATATTGCACATCTATCACCAACGAACACTATCACATGCGCAACGGTTATTACACCAATAAGCAGCCAAGTTCTAGTATCGCAAGCCCTAGTATCGGCAAGTCCTAGTATCCCCCCATGGTCTATCTAGCTAAATACACATTTTCCTTAAAGGAAAAACACTCACATATTATTGACGTTAATCAATGTATCTAATGTAAGGACATGCGAAAATAACTAGATTTCGTCAACAACTGTATGACCGCGTTCGGTGGTTCGCTACGGTTGTCCAACCTCTGATATTGGTTGTCTGCATTAATCACTCCTGATAAACATGGTTTGCTAAGAGTGGGTCTTGAACTCGTTTTCAACTCGGGAAAGAGTTTCCTCAAAGACCCATACTTTACTTTTCGAAAATGTGCCTCATCCGGATCCTTTGAACGTTGGGTTCGGCAGCAAAGCTTTTGACATTCGCTTCGTTTCACGTGTCTGTCGTTGCTGGGCCAAAAGACATTGTCTCGGTAGACATGATTGGATCTCGTTCTAGCCTCTATTTTTAAGATTGGTTCTACTCTGGAGTTAAGATGAGGTCTTCCCCATTCAAACACCTCAGCATTGAAGCGTTCTTGGCCTCCTGCGTTCGGAACAGCCTCCACGAGCTCGGCGAGCTTGCCCTGGAAGGCTAACAAAAGCTCAATCGGGAGATTGCGAGATCTCTACGAGATCTTTCTACGAGAAAGTAGAATGCCATCCCCGTGATGTGGCTCTAAGTTCCGCGCGCATCGCTGTCCCGGTGGCGATAGCAGCTAGTGACAAGGCCATTCTTCTTGCTTCCCGCTGTGATTTGCGTTAACTTTGCTGCTGTAGTAATACCTATATCAGTCTGATATCTATATCAAATATCTATATCAGGTTTCGTGTAACTACGCTGTGGAGAAGATTGATCTTTGGGACTGTTTTCTTACTTCCAGCAGATTCATCACTCCTGCAGATTATATAATAATTCGCTGAATTAAACGAAAATACTTTGCATATGATACCAGGCATGTGAGCATCAGGACTGATGTGCCTGAACGAGACTGTGCCTCCAGGAAGATGAAGACTGTGCCTTCAGGAAGCCTGAACGAGAGTTCCAATTTTCGACCACTCTAACCAATACTTAGTGCCGTATCTCGTTATAACCCGGCCAATGTTAACCTTCTAATACCCAAACGTCTCAAATTTGTCAGTGTGGACGAGTGATTTGACATATCTCCACAAGAAATGGTCCAGCGGTGTTAAATCACAAGCTCTTGCAGGCCAGTTCAGTTCAAACGAAAACTTATCTGTATGGATTCCTGATTGAGCTGTATGGGTTGTCGTGCCATCCTGTTGAATTGAGGGTTCCCCTACATTACGGTGAGTCAATTGCGGAAGCGATAGTCATTGATCATGGCTCTAAAAGGCTTTACATTTTACGAGGAAGTTTTTCGCTTTGGACTAATTCTACGTTGTGAACTGATGTTACGTGGAAAGGACTTTTAAGCGGTGAAAAGGTTATGTTCCAACGAGAGTTTCCATCTTTCCTCTTATAATACTTTCAACGTATCATTTTTATTGGCCGTTAATTCTGTTATACGTGTTGCATACTCATCGTTTTTTTTATCATGAGCATGTTGTTTACAAAGTGGGTTTCTGTTTCCACTTCTAGCTTCCGACTTCCCCTAGTATGTGAATGTTGTACAAGTTTGCTTATCAGCTTTTTCTTCTTCGTGTTTTCTGGAAGTTTTGAGATTTCTCGCTGTACTGACAAACCAAGTCCTTTTTGTATCCATGTTATTCAACGATTGTGTATACAGAGTAAAACACTTTCGCGTAGGATTCATCCTTTGTAAGTGCCTTCTCCAGTTTTATTATTCATTGCTTTGTCGGGACACTTTGGTACTGTTGGGGATGATTGGACGAGTTATCTATTAACCCATTTAAGCCCGATGGTTCGAAATCGCAACAGCAAAATAGTCTAGTAGTCGACACCTGTTAATCCCTTTCGGTTTTGACTACTAGACACCCCCGCTGGTTCGATTTCGAACCACCGGTCATAAATGGGTTAAAGTTCTTGAAGGTTTTCTATGTATTTCATAATAAAATTTCAAATCAAATCAAAAAAAAGAAGTTATGTGATAAAGCCGTTATCCATTTTTTTGTTTTGTACTTCTTGCAGTGTATTCATTGTATCTATTGTTGGAATGGAGGGATAAAAATCTTTTATATTGAACTCAAGTTGCTCAGCCCCATGATGGTGGATACCCCAACTTCATCAAGGATACGACGACCGATGCGCATTCTATTCTACCAGTGGGCTTAAAATATACGATGACGCTCTAAGCAAAGAGTTACACCGAAAGTGGTTGGCACAGCTGCAGGGACAAGAAGCGAGACGCCGGGATTCTGAGACAGTGGTATTGGTGGTCCTTGGGCTGATATCAATCATCGTACATGCTACAGTCTGAAGAAATTTTTAAGGCTGCAAAATAGAAGACAAAAGAAGAGTGGTTACCCAAGAAAGGAGACAACGCTCTCACAGCGATTGACATCAGCCCTGAGAGCATAACACAAAAAGAAGATGCACTGCATGGCTTATCCCTGAGGTCTAGCATTAATCGAATGCATGGTCACATTAATTTTTATTTGACACAGCACTTAAGTGGGCATAGGTATTTCCGCTTTTAGCTGATCAAGATCATGGGTCACGGTCCCCAACTACACGTTTTGTTCAGAAAAGGAAGATTAGTGTCATGCATTTCTTACGTACAAAAGATAGAATAAGCAATGTGGTGACCAATGTGGAGCAATATGATGTGGTTTTACTCACGGGTGCTTACTCATAGGAAACAGGGTCAGGAAAATGCTTATAAAGATTGCAAAACAGTCGTGAAATAATGAAATGCAAATGGAGGGCCAGGGAGATCAGCGATGAAAAGATTTCTCTGCTTTCTCTGCTAGTACCTCTTATTCCACCCTTACTTGCCGCTAAAAGTGGAATTTCCATAATCTGAAGCCACCCAAAGGGGAAAAAACATGAAGCCTAGACCGAAGTAATGTTTGGTTCCAGACCAAGTTTGGCCGACACGGGACATGATAAGAGGTTATTTCAGAAGTATCGCGCTTCCGGGAACCCCACTAAGAGCGATAATAGCTTTCATCTTCCTACTAGAAAAAATGACTTCTGTATATATATATATGGCTACTAATACTCTTACTTAGTTTAAAGAAATTGTGTGTCCAACAGCCGATTTGTCATTAACTATAAGCTTCGTTGGAGAATTCGGCTTGTGCAGCTGTTGTAGTGCTACTGTGGTAGAGTTGAACGTCCCATAGTTATTACTGAGTGCGCAGTTTGGGGTCAAATTTTCGTTTCACCTCTAATTCTAGTTTGGTATTCATAGAATCTTATAGAATCGATTTTTTTTTGGTTATATGGATTCAATCTTACTGATTAGTAATGGTGTGTTGTTATTATTTTCGTTTTTTTTTACTTTCAGTTTCTTTCTCAGGTTTTTTCATACTTTGGCTCCGTTGTTTTGTCATTTACTAGAATCTATATCTATGCTTCAATAGTCTATCTACAGTCGTATCTACACACTTTGTATTCTGGTTATTGATGTCCAAGTCGAGATTTGGTGGTAAAATACTGCTAATGCATGTACAGCTGCACTGCATGACGCAACAAGTAACTAAATCCGTAACTTGTACAACAATATGTCTAATTGACCTCGCTTTTCTGGAGTCCCTCCCATTTCTAACTCTGAAATCTCTCGAACGACTGCTGGATTCTTATCGTAGAAGATCTCCACTAGATAATATGGTAGTCTCGTTCCATCAACTGTTGATCTTCTTGTTATAAAAAAAAGTTTAAGTTAATCATAATAAAGTTCACAGATAGTGATTTTTTATCAGTTTCAAGAATTCAACAGTAGTCTTCACAGACGCTCCACTTAAAGGCCCTCAAGAAGAAGATGTAATTCTTCTCTGTCTTTGGCTAATGCTTGAAATTTCGGATTTTAATGGCTTCTAGGTGATCTCTAGCGTCTAAGAGTCATCTTTTCCTTATTTTGACAGATGTCAACTGCATCGTCGAGAATGCATCGTCTTTCATTACTGGCGACTAGTTCTTTGTTGCTCTCGTGCTTTCAAAGGTAGAATATTTTATGCTCTATGGCTAGTAGGAAGATGGGTATCGCCTTTGCGATCACCAAGGCTGATTCAGGGACTGGCCACTATGATGATGGAATTTGTAGTACTACTCATTCGACACCTGCACTGGCCATTTTCGGTCGAGTTTCTTCTTTGTTAATTGCTTTGCTCCATATCGCCACTCCCAATATAAGCATATATTATACGACACTCATCAAGAGTCTCCTTTTCATCCTACGTGATCCCCTCAAGAGTTGCGTTTTTTTTTTTGTACGTGATCCCCCAACCACGCCCGAAACCCCTTCTGTGACTTTATCTGCCGTTGCCCTGATTCAAACCGAGAAACTAAGCTTAGGATTCAACGAAGTTGAAATAAGCAGAAAGAATAAATAGGCAAAATAGCAAAAAGGTGGATTTGAAGTTGAATTGAATGTTGTATGCGTTTGGTCTTCTGTTCAGAGAGCCCGTCAGAAAGAAGAGATAATTGTTATACGATGTCCCGCTGAAGCTGGAAACCACATTAAAGGATAAGAACTACTTTGGGGGAGTTTACTTTATGAGTTAGCAGTCGGAAGGATGGGCTGGAGCTTACCTATGACGTCACCTATACTGGTGGATATGACTGGTGGTGATACTTGGTTCTTGGAGTCTGTGGTGTACCGAGAGAAGGTACCGAGGAAACCTGTGCAAGGAATTGAAAAAAGTTGAATAAAATGACGCGTAACACTGCAAAACTGGCAGATGATCTGAGACACCACATGTGACGGACTAAAGGTCTTGTTATATGTAGACAAAATGATGTTAAATTTATTTAGCATGTCAAAAACCTCGCACTGCAACATCAACTTTCCTGAATACAAGAGGTGGATACGAGATTAGTACGATTAGAAATGTCGTTGTAAAATATACCCTTAATGTCAATTTACATGTTGTGACTCATGTTAACCGGACCCTATAGACGTGTGCTATAGGACTTCGAGTGACGCAGGGGGGCTGATTGTCTGAGCTCTGGCTTGTTCCATTCAGTCTTTGGGGAGTGCCACTCGCACATACCCGAGGTATTGATGAAGGGCTACAAGTGTCGTGTGAGTGGCGCAAGAACTGAGAGTTTTGCTCGGATTGTAGAAAAGTGCAACCTGATCTGAGGTTTATCTGAACCACGGGTTAGGGTTAACATGTTACTGTTAGTCGCCCATACAGTAAGGGGCCTATTATTGGCTGAAACATGGTGGTTATGGTTTCGAAAGCTTCAAAGTAGGGTGAGCATGCAACAATTGTACTCGGGAATCCAGATAGCTTAAAGAAAATTTGGAAAAAGGACCTAAACTTCTATCGAATCATTGAAATGGTGTTTGAATTGTTTCAACCCCATCTATGGAGACCGTGGAATTAGGCCAACAAGTCAGGTGTCCACGTTAAACATTTAGACTTCTCCTAATGTCTCTCCAACATTGCTCGTTCGTTCTCTAGAGATCCTCTTTCTCGCGTTCTTGATGCCCAGTGTGTTTACGAGCAGTACCCACTTGTTGGAGCGTGGAGATAATGTTTCTAGCGGCATGCACAACATCAGTGAGTTTGCCTTCATGGGTTGTTCGCGCACTTTTTTGACCACATCCTGCGTGCAATAATGAGCGGTATACTGAGCGTAACTCGAGATTTTCTTTCCCCTTACTGATCAACACGAGTCTTGCTACCTTCCATAGCTTAGGAGATACGCGAAACAATAAAACGCTGAAAAGGATGTCAAGAAAAAAGTATGGGATATATCACAATAGGGCCGAAGCCAGACTACGGTCTGGGCTTGGAGCCATCTATGACTATGTCGAAAAACTACTAATTCCAGTTGTTTCCCTATCAAGAGTGATCAGTAAACTGGTATTTCCATGTGGGCAGCTTCAACACGAACAGGATTTATTAGGAAAAGTTTCCGTATTATCCGTCCACTTTGACCGCTTTGTGTACGCCGGGAACCTGTAGGGCAGCGAACTTTCGCATAATTATTTTTTAGCCCAGGAGGTACGAGTCTATGTTCACGTCTTCGACGATCGTGAAGACATATATGGGAAACATCATTTACGGCCTGAAGTTTCTTTCCATCGACTGGTATTTTGCGAATGATGCGGATGCTAGTCAAATCCATTTTTATTTACATCGAAAAACAAGAAAGATACTGGTAAATTCTATGAATGCGCCTAGAATTGAGGAAAAACTTGTCATGACTTTATAATCTGAGGTGATTACTTTAATATTTCTTCAAAGTAAGCAACGTCAACATGAGGTGATCAATATAAATTATATAAGAAAAAGAGCTGTTCCTTCAACTTCAACTCCATTGACTTATCGCTTCTTCTTGCTTTTAATAGTTTGATGTCCTTCAGTCAAATTATTTTGAGGTGCGCCTGCAAAAAATCTCACGCAAGACAGTAGTACGCAGTAATCAATTATAAATTGTTATTACTTCAAACATTGTTGTTGAACTTATCGTCAATCTTATCACTGCATAACAATAACATTCGAAAAGGTTTACAACGAAGGCGCTTGTTATCTGTGAGTAGATCGTTTTCCGCAAACCAAATCACCTCCTTATCGCGTAACCTAGAATAGGCATTAAAAGGGCACATAAAACAATCGAAACATTGATTAAACTCTTATCGATGACACTTGATAGTTGTTAATTTTTCAAAGAAATCGATGAATACTCAGTCTGATCAGACAACATAGTCCCAGCCGCCGGCTGAATGATGAAATACCACTGGTGCATGAGCAACACCAATTTCAAAACAAACGAAAATTATCAATTTTTTTATTCATTCAGTTTTAGCTTATGACTAACCTTGATAATATTCAAACGAGCACAAAAACAAGTCGCGGTTTTAAATGATAAGAAGCCTTTTTTACGCAGCATTTAACTATACCTGGAAATAATAGAATTTTCTGGTTGAAGTTAACAAAAATAGGCCATGAAGTTATCAAAAGGGAAATACGCATTACCTAGATATTATGCATTACCTAAGCATGTTACCTGATACACTGTTCCATCGTTCCATCTTCTAGTGAACAAAAAAATGAACTCGTTTTTGGTCTTTGTAATTTCTCGTTTAACTCCCTTCAAGGAATATTTAAATTAATATTCAAGAAAACGAATTAAACTAGCTTAACTAATATGAAAATCTAACACATGGAGTCAAGCATGTGTTCTCGTTTTTCCTTCTATTTTGCTCAACCATTGAATATATTCCACCTATTATCATTATTATTATTATTATTATCATTATTATTATTATTATTATTTTTATTATTATTATTATTATTATTATTATTATTATTATTATTATTATTATTATTATGGGTAGGGCGTGTTTCCAAATTGCTGGAAAGAGGCGAGGCTCATGCTGATCTACAAGAGGAAGGGGAACCCGGCGCAACCATCTTCATTTCGGCCCCTATGTATGTTGAACGCCGCTAGGAAGGTGCTCGAGAGGCTCATTAGAGAGAGAGAGACGTGGAGAGGCCATCCGAACTGTTGGGGATCTGTCTCCCCAGCAGTACGGCTTCAGAGCTGGCCGATCCACGATCGGTGCAATAGCAGAGGTAGTGAATGCGGTCCAGCAAGCAGAAGCCCACAATCACCACTCGAAGCGAATAGTAATGCTCATAAAACTCAATGTGAGGAATACCTTCAATTCTGCTAGATGGACAGAAATTCTTCGTGCTCTGGAATATTTCAGGATGTCGAGGTATCTGACGCGGATATTGAAGAACTATTTCATAAACCGGAAGCTCGTCTATGACACATTGGGAGGCCGGCGAAGAATGGATTTGACATCAGGCCTGTCAAACAGGCGCAACTCGAACTGGGTGCGGCAATACGTCGAGTGAGCGAGTGGATGATAGACCGTGGGCTTAGCCTAGCGCTGAAAAAGACCGAGGTCGTCTTTCTGACCAAGAAGCGGATCCCTCGTGTTATTTCCGTTCAGGTGGGAGAAATTATCATCGAGTCGAAAGAATCAATCAGATACTTTTGCTGGATGATTGATTCGAAGATTAGCTTCTTCGAGCAGATTGAGCGTCAGCGGATAAGGCTTCTGTGCGGGTATCAGCTCTCAGTCGCCTTATGGCCAACACGCGGGGACCAACCTCGAGCAAAAGACGCCTACTGATGAGTGCAATGTGGTCAGTGCTCTTGTATGGCTCCGAGGTTTGGGCTGACGCTCGTAGTAAAGAGACGCACTGAAGGCGTCTGGAACAGGTGCAGAGGTAAGGAGCTTTGCTGCATACCGCACTGTCTCTGAACCTGCAATGCTCGTAATCTCGAAGGTGGTCCCTATTAAGTTACTTGTAGACGAACGGAAATGTATATACTTTCGTGGAGGGGGGGAGTCGGTGAGAGAAACCGTCAGCCGAAAGGAACGGAGATGGACCCTAACCTTGTGGCAGCAAACATGGGAAAACGAAGCGCGAGGCAGGTGGACCGCACGGCTGATTAGTGACTTGGGGCCGTGGTTCTACAGAATGCATGGTGGGACTGATTATTATCTGATGCAACTACTCAGTGAGCACGGGTATTTGTGAGTCAGTGAGCAATCTTACCTGTATAAGATGGAAAAGTCACCGTCCTCAGCTTGTTTGTTCGGCTCGGGGATGACGGATGACGCCTACCACACGTTCTTTACGTGTACCAGATGAACAATACTCCGTTCGCATCTCTCGGAGAAAATAGGCGTGCTCTCTCCAGAAAATGTAACTGGAAGCGGGAAAATCAAAAGACGGTTGGAACTGTGTGTCGCATAACGTACGGAGAGTTCTTTTTATACAGAAGGGTATCATGGATCGCTTGGTGGCGCAGAGGGAAGGGAGATATATCTGACAGCAATCCTCTTCCTTCCTATTCTTCCATACAGAACGAGGGATTTTCCATAACCTGGAGGCGCCGCTAGGCGACGATTATTGAAGCCTAATCCGAAGTTATGTAAAAAACAGTTCCAGGCTGGGTTATCAGTGTGACAGGGGAGGTGTTTAGTCGGTAGTCTGGTTGCGGGAGTCCGACACTCAGGGCGTAAAAAGTCTTCACCTCCCAACCATAAAAAAATATTATTATTATTATTATTATTATTATTATTATTATTTATATTACAGTTAATTTTCCGATGAACGGTACTACCTCGGCGTGGTTTGCGGAAGGGGTTTCGCGAGGTTGCCCATTATCCAGGCGCGTGACCAAGTTACAAAATTGACCCATTTAACAATGATGATGGAGACAGATAAAAAAACAGACAAACTAGACGTGGGGATGCACACCCTGACATGTGAAACTGGCACGATCTCATACCAGCTTCTCTCCGGCATTCGGGCTAAGGATAAGTCACATTGGCATTATTCAGGTGTGGACAACTTGGCCACAAAAGAATGTAACGCCAATGCTCCATAACGCAATGGAGCAAAAGCTAGAAGAAGCGCAGTGGAGACGCGCAGTGTCGCAGTATCAGAGAGCAACCGCCAGCATCAAGTCGCATTCCACCGGGAGTGTTGACAGCCACATACCGGACTCTGTGAGAAGCGCTAAACAATTATGCTTAGCAAGAACAAGACCCCATGGCAAAAAGGGGTAAAATTTGACAATGGCTGAAAATGGTACGGTTTCATGCACAACAGAAGGCTGCGAAGTAGGAGTCGCACCGAGGGTTTCTCACACGGGTTCAGAGGCAAGGAATATTGAGGATAGCAGCTCTTAAGTTTCGTCTTCGCGGTTTTAACAAGGGTGATTTCCATAGTGCTACATGCTGAAGAGTAAAGAGTCAATTTACGTAGGCGGCTGTAATAGAGGGAAATTGTAAGCCAAGGGGAAAGAAGAAGGACGCAAGCTTTGTGGCAGCAAATATGTGAAGATTCATCACTGACATCGGGCCATAGTTTTACAGTTAGCATAGTGAGAAACAACTACTCAGTTACCAGATGCATCAACTCACTGGGTGCTGATTGCTTGTTTTACTCGGGGACAATGATAACGCCTGCCACACATTCTCCTCATGCGGAAGATGATCCATGTATCATCTCGTAGGAAAAATGTATGCTCCCTCCAGAAAATATAAAGCGAAAGATGTTGACATTTTAAGACAGAATATGTAACGGGAAAGATTTTATTAATATAATATAAGATTTTAATACAGAAAATATTAAGAGACATTTAAAGAACTTTTCTATAAAAAAGGGCATGACTTGACGGTGCAGAAGTAATGGAAGTCTCCCTGACAGTAATTCCTGATCCTTTTATCTATTTCTGCTAAAAAAGAGCTAAATTTCTCTGACCTCAGGTTCCGCTAGACGAGGTCAAAGAGGTCTACTGTGAAGTAATATAACAAACAGTTCCAGGCTAAATTCTTGGTGTGACAAGCCAGTAGTCCGGTCGTCACTGCTAGCCAGTACTCAAGGCGTAAGTAGCCATCTTTCCCAACCACAAAAACTTAATATTATTATTTTGTTTTGTTGAAATGATGCATTCCGACGGGGATGGATTTATTTTTTTTTTTTTTTTGTATTTGGAACATTCCATCGTTCCCCGTCTCTTCTTTTGGTTCGTTCACAGACGCGTTTCGGCGGTGCACCATCATGGGTGTTATGTTCCATTCTCTGTTGTTGCGAATAAAAAAAATATGATTTTTCTTGTTTTGCCTGGGGATCACTGATGATGTTCCAAACCCAGCCTTGTGGTTAGAGCCTAGGTTCTACCACATGACGGTCCCAAGCCCGTGTAAATGGGGAGGGAAGGTGTCAGTGGTGTTGGTCCTTTGTTGTATGAATGGTTGATTAAATGAAGTGACGGCAGACTAACGAAACGACTGTATATGTTTGTAAACGTCCTGCTGGTACCGATGGTAATGCTGTATGACGGATGGATGTGCAGTTGACAAGGTCTGACTATAATTAGTACCGAAGACGTCACTTACGGTTGGGGCCCGTAAGTGTACCGAGGGAAAGTTATAGCAGCCTTGCCTCTGTTGCTGAAATGCTGTATGGGCGGATGGGTGTGCAGGGTGGGATCTTGAGATGAATGTTCAAGGAGTCTTTTGAAAGTAGTTGATGGGTGATCACGCCATTTTTTCAGTCGTTTTTTAAGCGTACATCGGATAGCGCAGGAGGTGAGTTATTCCTCTTTGAAGTTTTTTTAAATTTTTCTTCAAATTATTAATTGTAATAAAATTAATTTAAGCAAAAGGTGTCAGGGGACATCCCCAATATATGTGACTGACCTAGACAAGAGTGCCCTCAGTGGCCATAGGTTTAAATAGACGTAAGATAGCTTAACCATTTTTTTGTTCTCTTTTTTGTGGAAACGTATAAATTGTATGATATTATATGAAAAATAAAGAGATTTTTTGACTTTGACTTTGAGTTATTTCGGTCTCTCCATATAACCAGCTATTTAAGTAATATTTTTTTCGGCTTACGGTATTTCGACGTATACTTTTGGAGAACTCTCATCTCGAAAATTTCCAACTCTTCAGCTGCTACTGGGGATATGGTGAGCCAGGTTAAGAAGGAGTACGCTATAATTGGTCTTATAAATGTTTTGTACACAAGGACTGTGACATTTTAATTGGACGATTTTTGAAGAAAGGAGGGAAGCTATCAATGGAGCTGCAGACTTGGCATTGTTTATTGTTATTTTAATATTATTATAATTTGAAGTTCGTTTTGGTGTTGCCGCAGGCCAAAATTAACTCTGGGTAGCTTGGACGCTTTATTTCGTCCTCGAGACCCACGAAGCAAGGCCCGGCGGACCCAAGCTACCCAGAGTTATTATAATTTGTTTGTGAAATCTACACACATATGTTTGATGATTTTTTCGATAGGAATGGATTTTCTTTGAGTGTGTACCTGTAAGAGCCTACATTCTTTTACCTTCAATCGATGTCCTTTACCGCTAGCATTACGAAAACATATAAAATCGTGTTTGTTTGTGTTGATAGTAAGACCTCACTCAATGAAATATAATGCCACATTGTCGGTTGCTCTCTGCAGCTAAGTTTTCACCTAAGAAGGTTATCGTCAGCATACTTGATAGCCTCAATGTTATCATTAAGAAACGATATGTGCTCCTGTTCTTGCGATGTCATAGAGAAATTATTAAAATAGTGATGGGCTAAAGATGGACCTTTGTGGGACTCCAGATAGGATTGAGATAGGTCGGATGATTCTTGAGTAATTTTAATCACTGCAAATCTATTCTGTAGGAAGCTCGATAGAATTCCAATGAGGGCTATTGGACGGGAAGCTGAAAGTAGTTTGAATATAAGGCCATGAATCCATACACAGTCAAACGCAGTCTGCAGATCGAATGCGCGCGCTACTGTGCACTTATTTTGAAGATTGCGTGTGACCCTATTGTGAACAGTCCTAAAGGCTTGCTTTGTTAGCCTTGCCAATTCTAATCGAAATTGGAATTCTGGGATGAGAGAACGATAGAAGGTTTTGAAACGAATGATAAAAACTTTCGCCAGGACATTGCCCAGATTTGACAACAAGGATATTGGTCTAAAATTATGGATTTCCCCGTTGCATCCGGGTTTAGGGATGGAGATTATTTGGCTTAATTTCCACGGCTTTGGAGAATACCCGTTGTTCATGCAATTATCGCATATTATCGGGATGTTATGGGTTACCGTGGGATGTTATGGTGTTTAGTTCAGCAAAAATGTTCTCTTATCCAGGTATGTTAGTGAAGAGAGCACCGAAGATTTTGTGGTGTGGTGAAGGGGCTCTATTAAATTCTGAAAATATTGTGAGGTAGGATTCCTGGTAACCTTTGCTGATATTCCTCACTTCCTTTGTAACCAAGGGGTCACCATTCTGACCAAAAAGTGGGTCACCAGAGCTGCACTTATCGGGATTGGCGATGGGACCATTGCGTTCAAAAAGCCGATTAAATACCTTGGTTTGATGATTGACATGGATGAGATGACATGGATTGACATCGATTGACATGGATGGAGTGGAGATGGAGTTTCGGCATTCCATTGGCCATCATTCGACTTCGAATTGTAGAGAATTATCGAGAATTTTATGAAGGAGAACGCTCCCACCACAGCGTAATCCCTAAAAGCATGAACAGTCCGGAAAAAAAATAAACGACGTTGGAGAATGGAAGGCTATCCTGAACGGCAATTCCTTGTGTTTGAAAAAGATTTGGACATTGACGATATACTTTCACGGGGTTTTGGAAGATGCGCGGATAATTTAAACAAAAGTTTCAAAAGTTTCAAAAGTTTCATGGTCAGAAGCATATATGTTGTTGATACAGCTATGTGCATTGCTGTGGGTATTTACAATGATGGTCGGTCAAGAACCTTTGACCGCTAATCACAGAACGATGCCGAATAGATTTTGTATGTACTTTACTAGCCGATGCACTCTATGGAAAAACTATTTTCTTCTTCTAATTCTCTCACTTTTGGCGTTGTGTTTCCGATCGTGGAGGTATGAAAATGAGGTATGAAAAAACCATATTGTTTTGAAAATAAAATAAAAAAAATTTTTTTGAACACTTCAGCGCACGTTTGATTGAACCTTACATAAAACGATTTCTTTATCCGAATTTTCAGGAGATTCGAATTGATCCAAATTCGGCCTTTTTTCGCGAATGTAGAATGGTCCTATCCCTCCGAACCAAAATATGTTGACTTCTACTAAAAAAATAAGCGAAACTAATTTTTCACTTACAAATTAAACGGAATTACCAAGTAGCTAATCATTTACGTTGGTAAGCTTAGTTTATGTTATCGATGGAAAAAAATTTATTTTTGGGAATAAAATAATACGATTCAGATTAAGACTGTGGTCAAATTAAAGTCATCCGATATTTTTCTATAGAATACAATGAGTATGAATAAGTAGGCAACGTCATTATGTAGAAACTACCACTTTTCGCATTTTTTGTCAGAAGACCTTCACCGAAAAAATGAAACTCTAAAAAGAAAGTTAGACGACATTCACACAACGAGAAAGTTCAATCTGGGAGGTTCCACTTAAGAGGAGCAAAGAATGATGCCGACAAATGCCACAATGAATTCTCAACATACGAATATCTAATTCTTCAGCCATTAACTCAGAAAACTTCCTTCTGATAAACTGGAACATGAATAAATGCAAGAAACGGGAGCACCAGGGATACAAGATTCGATTGAGTGATCTAGAAAATATATCTAGGTAAGATATACAAAGCCACACGAGTCCAGAGTTATTTAAAGTTGCTTTGATCATATGATTAGTGCTTTATTAAATTTCCCCTGAAGTTTGAGAATCAAAAAATACTTAATACCTGTCGATATTACATGAACAAAACATAATTCATGAGATTATGGATGACTAACTTAATTTTCATCGGTCTTTGCTTCCATGAACAAAAAACTACTGAAATCATTTTGTTCGAAACTTTTTTCAGCGTGTGAAGTAATTACTTATATTAGATCATATATGTGCTGCAGTAGATGCGTAATTGGATATACGATAGCCGTCGATAGGTCCAACTCAGTGAAAACATGTGATTCCACTGAAAACAAAGGTTTCAGAAAATATTTACAAGTGTTCAATGGCTGATAAGGCACTATAAATATTTTATCGAATAACACATGCAGGCTTTTTGCCGACTCGGAATAAACCACGTATGCGCACGAATAGATACATGTGGTGGTTCCTACACCTAAGTCAAACATTTCTTTATAAATTCATCACTCTGCTGCCGTCGCACATTAACAATATTTAGAATAGATACTTACACATTGATAAAAGATACACAGAGAAGGAGATATCTTGCATTTACACGCATGTGCAGCTTGATCCATGGACAATGAACAATGCAACGACCTAGGGGTGGTTGGAAGCATTGAGGTTTGCGGTGACCTCGCTGTGTGATATAATTTTGCGGTGGGAAGTTTGTGTTCCGCAGCTTTCTTTTCATTTGTTCAGTTTCAAGATCAAAACGCTCAGCCGACCAGAAATACGATATAAACGGGAATCCAATTATTACAACAAATGAAAAACGTATCCAATAAATGTTATATACCAGTGAACTCAGGCTTATAATTCATACAGATCTCTGTATGTATTCAAGCCCGGGCATGTTTGTTGATAGAACTCGAGTCTGAGTGGAGGGAAATATGTAAATAAATAAATAAATGAAAACACTTCACAATATCTCGCCGCATAGCAGGCATAGAACGAACGATAAAGCGTTTTTGGTTGGTACAGTGCATAGTAGAAATATTTGTGATAAGAAACTGTGGAAAGCCGTGGTTGGGAATTATATGAAAGCGCAGTCATGACAGTGTATTTAAATTCTCACTACCATAAGACCTTCAAATGCAAGTTTCGAGTTCGTTAGCTCCTTTATGTCGGAAACTAATCGAAAAATTATACAAGTCACATATGTTTGTGATTCGATACATGTTCTAATAAATACTTTTCTAATACTCCTCGTATTTGTGATTTTATATTGGAGATAGGATATGGAATGGTAATGATTATTATTAACACCAAATAATCATTTTTATTTTATAAATAATGAATGCTTGGTAAGGAGACCACTCTTTACCCATCGAAGATCCAAAAAATACTCGGGCAACAACTTAAAGCTAAACTGAACCAAACTAAAAATACAATGAGTGGGCAACAGATGGGCCAATAAAATTTCCAATGTATTATTATCCTTTTAATGTACACGTTTTTATTTAATGGAAGCCTTTTCGCTGGGTAAGTTTTACAGCTTAATAACTTCATGATATTTTAGAAAAATACATTTAACCCACTCATCGTATTTTCAATAGATATAGTTCTGCTAAGTTAAAAACATTCAAACATTTGAAATATATTGTATTAAACTTTTAAATTAGATAACTTATCATCCACTAATGTTTGGATCTTAGATCAAGTTAACCCTCTAAACACACACGGACTTGAATAGTCTAACTATTTTCGAAAGAATTAAAATATTCGAAAAGCCAGGTATTCAGTTTCATAAACCCAATCTTATACCATAGAGGAATGACATCCGTAAGGCATCTTATAAGAAATATATTATCCCTTTATGCTTATCCTACATGCATACTACGGGAAGGCTGTCGGTCTGGTTAAGTATTGTCGTAACAGTCAAGCCCAGAGGATATTGGGTTACACGGACCCCCTGTATGGTTATGAGGTGTGCTAATAATTAAAAAAACATTCTTCCACAAATACTCAAGTAAGTTGAAATGCTGGAAAAATGATACAAGAAATTATTTCATATTTCATAATCAAGAAAATTCTTTTTCAAACTTACAAAAGAAAAGGCTTCATATGTTTTGTTGCTCATGTTGTATCTCTCTGTTGCTTTGTCTTCTCTCCAATTCCGGCGCTCTCCAAAAGGCGCTGTCAGTCGCACTTGTCCAAGTACCTCGTCGAGTTGTAGTTTTTGTTATACTGTCTCGTCACCCCTGTTGCTATTTATGTATATTTTATTTTTTCGTGTTGGTAAAAGTGAATAGGTAGGTTTTATGATAAAAATAACTTCGCTTTGGGCTGATCAAATCGAAAGCTACTTGCATGGACTTCCTGATGCGATCTGATGATGAGCAATGCTCAGGAGATGGCGAGTTCATGAAATTAAATACAACGCCTCTGTTCGTTCGGAGGAGTAAGACGTTATTCCCAAAAGCAAAAACAGTGACGACGAGAACTTCGCACTGGCACAATTACGGAGAATGTGCTCAAAAGTAAAATCAGGCATATTTGGTCTTCTGTTCCACGAACATCGGGTCCACGGCGAAAAAAATAACTCTCCACCAACTTGCTCTGAACATCGAAACTGAAAATATGCTTTCGCAAGTCTATTTACCAAGCAAGTTATTGGTTCTATTGTGTTGTATACTAATCAAAACAACAACGCTAGTTTTAATAGATCTTCTGATATCTTCGATTAGAAATAAGGACAACCGTCAAAATCTGAAAGAAACGTGGTCACCATTCGGCCCTGCTCCGTACAAATCCACTATAAATGTAAATGGTTTTCGATTTCTGCAAATTTGCTTACGATTTGACAATATTGATGACAAAATAAAAACAATACTTGGTCTCATTTGACAAATATGGTCAGAACTCATATCTAATTGTAGAGGTCCATATCTATCATCTCTTATGTAACTATAGATGAGCATCTATTGAGCTTCGCGAAAAGTACTTTTTTTACAAACAGAAAAATATGGAAGAAAAAAAGTGGGCATTTATGATGTCGTGACATTCAATATGTTTCATGCTATTGCATATATTGGCAAATAATCTGAGTCGAAAACACCAGCAGATTATGTTAAAAAGCTAGTACAAAGTACCAAAAGTTCCGGTTGCACTATCACCTATGCCCATTGTTTCTCATCTATTTCCCTTACCGATGAAATGCTCCACAATTGCCGGTTAACAAATATAGCTTATAGGTTAATAAACACACAAACGAGCCAGACGGAAATAAGACAAGACAATTCAACGAAAAGTGGAGCTGATACAGAGAGTTAAAGCTTTGATAAAATGCCATCATTCTGTGCCATGATTGATCCAGCTAGTCAATTTGATTGATTTGTGGTCAATGACAATTCTATACTGCTTTCCGGATGCACCCAATTTCTCCCATACAAGTTCCAAATTTTTTTTTCAAAGAATTCGCTATTCAATTGGTGAAGCCGCATATGAAGCTGCGTTTGACTACAAATTTGGTATGACGATTAAAGATATTGTTCTGAACTATTCATGTCTGACATGCGACGTTTTAAATATGAATCAGGAACGTCCTGTGGGTGGACCTTCGGCGAAGTTACAGAAGGGGGCAAAATCAGTTTCCTCTTGAAATAAAAGGAAGCGGCCTGTGGAAGGCTAATTTATATTCAATAAACTCCATTTACTATTAAAGTATATTGCACAGTGAACTGAGTATCACGAAAACGAATGAGTGGCATGTCATAAAAGTTAAAAAAAAATGCGTTATTTTGAATAAAATGCCATAGTTGCCTTGAAATACGTGTGGTTCCTGCCATCAGTAGAACTCTAATTTTGTCCTCCCCGTAATTTTGAAGTAGGTTCCGAATGTTAATGAATAAAAACATTTAAGATAATAGTAATGCACATGTCTGAACCTTTGTCCGTTTGTCCTATGAGCCTGTCCTACTTAGAAGATAATTTGCAGAGAATTATAATTCGCAGAGAATTCCTGAACAAGTTCGCGAAAAACTTGATGAATCCGTTCTTGCTAACAAAGCAGTAAACAAGAACTTTACCGAAAGTTTCGAAGGAAAAAGTTGGAAAATCTTTACCAAAGAGGCCTATTAACCATCTCCATCAAATGAAAATCTACTCAATCCGATAAAAACGATAGTTTGCTTGTTGCCTATACAAAATTAAAAGGATGACGAAGTCAATTTGCGAATATTGCAAAATTCCAATTTGTGCCGAACATGAATTGAGCACTTGTCCTAATTATGCTTAAGCTATAAATGAAAAAGTTTTTATCAGTATTCATCTTTATATTCCCAAGGTGTCATTTTTAAAAGCTTTAATCTTAATTCTAAGTCTGAAATTAAGCACGCAATATATATTTAAGTTTTTTAATCCAAGAAATGCATTCTTTTGTTATTTTAAGTACTACTAAAATTTACAAATATATATTAATGTTCGTACTACTTTACACAGAATCAAGTTGTTCAATGAAAATGCATTGACACAATAGTAAATGTGTCAATGATGTCAATAATACGTCGAAGCGACGTATTATTATCACTAACGTTCTTTTAACAAATGGTTATTTTTCTCCGGTTCCGGTCCGACAGACCCACCAGGCACCGCAAGGGTTAAGGAAGACTTTTAAGGCTAAATTTAAAAAAATGATATCGTTAGATCTGTTCACTTATGAAATCTAAACGGATTCTTTTTTAACCCTTTGCGCTTCGCTGTCCCGTCTCAGGCGATATAACAATCCTAGCTTATGTTTCGGATGTACTCTCTCAGCAATCACAGTATATCAGTGATTTCGGAGAATTAAGATACATATTCCAGCGAAACTTATTGAGACATGCGTATTTCTCCGATGGTTTCTCTTGAAATGACTCAAAACAACAAATCAAAATATATAAAAATTCCTGAAATATACAAAAGAAATGTCAGTGAGTTTTGTCAGAAGAAAACGGGAGAAGCGCGCTCACGACTGGTGAGCACTTCGCGACGTCACTTGAAAGGAGCGATTAGGAGATTTTAAAGAAGAAAGGTCGCTATGCGAACAAAGCACGCATTGTCTAGTGATTTTTAATAAGTACAAATGAACAATCTGGAGGGAGGGATTTTCAAAGCGGAGCCCAATCTAGTTTGAAGTGTCAGGCAATATGCGTAAGTCTAACGTCTGAGAAAATCAGAACAGTGATTCTTCTCTTGGTGAATAAATTGTTTTGTAAGCGCTCTTTTGGTAAATATCCGCTTGTGAATCAATGAATTATTTATTAATAAATTTTATCAGAATACTAGCACGTTTAACCACGAATGAGTTCAATGACACGAGTAATTGTGAAGATATCCTCCGGACCATGAGTTCAATGACACGAGTAGTTGTGAAGATATCCTCCAGACAGTGGAGATGACCTCCAGATACAAACATGTTTGAAAGAGTAACCAAGAGACCGACGAAGCGATCGCATAAATACCGACAACGATAAATGTGCTACGTAAGGAAACATACCGCATAATAACCTCCGGACTACACTTATTGCAATGAAACCATAGGTTATTTTACATTATACTTTACTGAAAAATTTATACACAGCATATTTACACAAACAAACAAATATTCCAACGAAGAAATTAGAAAGAATCAACTTTCACGAAAGTTAACTAGGCACAAGTGATACGATATTATTAAAGGAGAATTTTTAACATTCATCACCGGTATCCTAAATATGAGATTAATTCAACTCCGAAACATGCAAAAATACTTGTCTACTGCTTCTAATAGTAGAATCCTTTTTTTTCCAGAAAAATTCATTAGGACAAGATTTATGCAAATACTTTGTTACATTTGAAGAAACCCACTCCAAGAAATACGCCGATAAGAACTCGTAGTCCGAAAGTCAACAACTATTTAGAATACAAAGATGGCAAGTTTAAACGATATTTGATACCGTATAAGTAGTCGCTGTTGATGAATCTATTGTAAAATTCAAAGGTAGAATATCATTTATCACCTATAGTCGGAACAAACCGACAAAGTGGGGTACACGCAAACATCTTGGATTTTTCCAATCGTGACGCGGACCTATGTAATTTCTCGTTTGATACACTTTTGAGGCTGGAATTACCAGGTAAGTCACGTGTTATGGGCTAGGCTGACAACTTAGCGGCATTAGGACGCACTGTCAAGTAGGTGCAACTCAGCCCAGGAATAGTCATGTGTCAAGTGAGCAAGTGGATCACAGCGAGTGGACTGTACGCATATATGCGCTGGCGGACTCAAAAACTAGATATTGATTTACATTACTACCAGAAGTCTAACTACCAGAAGTACTACTACCAGAAGCAGAATAACTTCTGAAAATATATCTCGGCCCGATCTTCCAATAAGCACCAGGATTCCGCTACATTTGTATAAGAAATTATTAGATAGAGCTTCTGATGCAAAAAGATATCCCTATTTTCATTGACAGGTGCTATACCTGTCCTATAACCAGCTTTCCCTTAACGGAAAAAGATGCTAGAGATGCATTGTAATCTTATTACACCACAAACGTGGTGGTAATACGTAAACGTAATCGAAAAGGAGTAGCGACACAAATAAAAAACCAAAATTTTCGACAAGAAAAACAATTGAATAAAATTAAACACAGAAAGAATAACAATAGGCTTGTTGCGCAGAAGGACAAAAGGATTATTACACTGCTCACTAATTATTACACACAACTACAATCAATCCGTAGAATAATACGCGGTGGATATATTGTAACAGTAAAGAAGCTTGAAATAATGTTAAGATACACGGCAAATATGGGCGGTGTGGAACATGGATTTTTACGGTGGAAAGATAATTTTCTGGAAATTTGTCGATTGCGGAAAACATTCATTTCATGTAAATGTTTCTAAAATGAAACAATTCTATGCAATAAATATTATATTGTCATACCCCTTAAGTATTCGAATTAAAGGTTATACTGGTCTTCTGATGTTGGTCTTCAATCAATTGACGATATGACTATACCATTCAAGGGAAAACACAGGAAGCAATAAAATAAATCCAAACGTAAAAAGAGGGGTTTCAAATGGTGGATCAGAGCGTCTCTCAAAATTTGAAATTTATCAAAAATCTAAAAACAAAAGCGCGGTATTTGGTGCAAACGATGACAGCGTATGAACACTGAGTTCAGGTTCAGAAATGAAAAACCCTTAATTATCCTTAGAAACATTTTCACATCATTGCGTATCACAAAATACCTGCAGACAACGGGGATATACGTCGTGGGAGCTATTAGAAACAAAAAAGAATCCCTAATGAGGCTGTAAATAAGCTAAGCGCTGAGAAGATTCTACAAGAGCGTGAAAGAGGTACAGTTTCTATCGTTACATGTTCCGATAAGATATCCATTCCAATATGGAATGATAATAATGTCGTCCATGTGAAATCAATATATGCTGGTGTAGAGCCTTAAGATTCATGTAATTCATGGTTGGTGTGGATATATCTGACCGCATGATGGCACACTACCTCCTTGATGGGAAAAAATTTTATTACAGGATTGCATTCCGATCTCTCAATATATCAATTACGAATTCATAGATTCTTTTTAGCTATGATAAATAAAAAAATGTCCTGTCTAGAGTTTAATGCCTCACTGGCGAATGCACTAATACAGGTAGGTGAACGTAACAAAAAACCGATTTTCATACAATTTCTAAATCATCTTAAAAAGGCCAAAGGCAAAATTGAAGTTATTCCAGAAATTAGACTAGATTCTAAAGGGAATTATACTTTAAAAGTTAAGCTTAAAAATTCTTAACCACAATGTCATGATAAAAATGGTACGATCGAATCCCATATATGTGTGAAAAGTGTAAAGAACCCTTATCCTCTGAGTGCATGAAATCTTCTATTGTAATCCACCTCTCAAGTGTAGCAAATCCGACAGGATGACCCACTTGAGAGTTCTAAAATTAACACCTTTCACCTCGCAAGTGTGACAATCCCGGCAGAGTGACACAGTTGCGAGGTAAATCACACAACAATCGAACACGCGGTGTGTTTTCAATCAAACATGGGGAGTTTGAGGATGTGCGTTGGTGTGTCAACTGCTGTTGGGGAGAAGAGTTGCTGCTTGCTAATATTCGCGCTGAACTATGTTATCATTTTGCAAAGTCCGTGAAACGTTGTTTAATGTTTAGTAAAAAAAGGCTGAAAATCGCATCTACTGAGGTGTTTTTTGCTGATTGCCAACAATTGAATTAATCGGCTAATATTTGTTGTACTACGTGATAATATCGATATTTTGAAACGGAATGAATCTTAAAATTGCGGAATATGTTGCGGAACCGTTTTGCAGCTTGGAGTCAATAAGCATACCCTAGGGTATGACTATATGAGTTTTGAAGTCACTCTGGTTGAAAGCACGCCTGTTTAATCCTTATGAACGTAATCGACTGGCTATCAAACATAAGGTGTGTTTTTTTAACTTCCCGTTTATATTCTTTATCTGGAGAAGAGAGGCGCTGTGGATCGCAATTTCTTTGTAGTTGGGGGATGTAAGAGATGAAGTGTAGCTTTGTACACAACTACATGCGCCATTGAATTTAATTCAATCATTCTGAAATTCAAACCCCGAAATTTTTCATTTCTTCAGTTATCAATAGTGTATTCCATAACATTTTATTAAATTTAAAAAGAAAACAAAATATAATTTGATATCTGTTCTGAGCTGTATATATTGAAGTTCAAATGGATAATACAACTCGATAATATTGTAAAAAAAATAGGCGTGGAAAAATATATTTCTTCGGCTAGAGTACAAAATTAAGTTTTTTATTGAATACTTATATAATCAACAGTAACTTATAAGTAATAAGTTTTATCAAAAAACTATTGTATATGTTATTGTGATGAATTATGCCATAAAAATATTCCTAACTAATTAAAGTAGTTTTATTTCTTCTGAATCGCGATGGATTTAGTTGTTTTGATTTACGGAGACTGGGAAAGTAAATATATACTTGCAACGTCACGTTCGGAAAATTGGGTTTTACGGTGGCTAGTTCACTAATGGAACCGGAGCGGAAGCTCACTAGAGTCCAATCCATGTCCGCATACCTCGCAGCACTGAGCTAGTCCGCCAGCAGCCACCAACATAGTGAACTTGTGAGTGGCCGAACCGTTGACCCTGTAAGGTACACTTCGTTGCCACGCCTCTAGGATATCCCCTCCTGATATCGGTGCGAGACCGTCTCGTCCTACAAGGCCGAAATACAATACTGCGTGACGGTGATACATGAGCGCGATGCGGGGAACATTAATGCTCATATCACAAATGTCAAATTGATGACATTTTAAATGAAATTTGCTGGAAATTGTTTTTGATTTTTTTATGTTTTGAGTTTGGAATGTTCATCCGCTTGGCAAATAAAAGCTTTAACCAGGATGCACGAAATTTTCATTCAAAATTAATTCATAATAACCAAAGTACTTTAAAAGTAATTACGGCGTTTGAATTTCAAATTTCATTTACATAAGCTCCATATTGCATTTAACAAACGTCACGGACTTCTTTGTGAGGAATTTTCGTTTTTCCGAATATTTCCCGCATCGCAATCATTGTAGGATGTCGCATACAAATGCATGTTACGAAAACTGCTTGAAATTTGCTCCGAGACTTTCGTTGCGCTCTCGTATCGCAGTCTCGCAATATTGTATTTCGGCCTACAGTTGTCGCCGTGATGATTCAGGAGCGTTAAATCCATTACACTTTCATAGATGAACTCCAAGCTATATGGCAACATATGTGAATATTATATTTTTTTTTAATTTACTTTTTTCGTTTTTTTTTTATATTACAGAATTTTTATAAATATAAGGTGAATAACGTGTAATAAATAATAAAATTAATGTTTCTTTACTTAAAAAATTTCGTCCCTGAAAAATTTAAGGCACTCATTGACCTGTTGAAGGGAAATTTTTGGAGATTGAATTCGCGTCCATCCACATCTTTTGAAGACACCAAAATAGACGATAAACAACACATTCCCAATTTGGACAAAAAAGGGGATTACATAGTTTGTTCCAACTGGAAAACACCGGGTGAAACAACTTTTTATTGCCAAAACTTTATATTTATTGTACAAAATTCCAGAAAAAAACAAAATATTGATTTTTGAAATTATACATATCTCAACTCGGACTCTATAGTCCGATGGACTATACCAAGTCCAACATCAATATAATAAGCCAAAACCAAAACTATCAGTTCCAAAACTACACTAAACAGTATGAGGGTCTGCAAATCCCCGGGTCTGCTGAAAGTGGCACTGAGTAGATGAACACCAACGTCCAAAACGGTTAGAAGTGCTGAGGGTTAAATGTTGAAAAGAAATAAAGCATTTTACAAGCACGCAGATTATTTCGTTGTAACTTGACTTCCAATAACCAATAGCGGTTCAATTCCTGATTTCCGAAGCTCTTTAATATGCAATCATCAACAATTAGGTAACTGTTTGTAAAAGTTATTTCACATGGAGAAATTTCCAGAAATGTATAAGAACCAATCCAGCACGTACACGCAGTCGATGTTGATTTTATTTAAATTATTAAATTTTCAGATTTGTTGTTAAAATTGAGACCCTATTGATTATCTGCGATTGATTAACACGCCTGGACTAATCTGCGAGCTAATTGTTCGCCTTAAAAGTACGCATGGAAACGTTTTCGCGGCATGGATCCACTTACTTGCACTACTTAATGTACTTGACGGTGCCCTCACTCCGCCCCGCCTATGTATATTCGCCGCGCAACTTTTCTTCGAGTCAACACCTAAAATCTCCAAGACGTTCAAATTGTTTGTTTGTTGCCCCTCCGCGGAATTGCGCAGTAGATTCATTTTCGCCGGCGGTATAAATAGGGTGAGCCAACGTGAACGGAACTTATTGCTACAGCAAGAATCAAGTGGAAGTGAACAAAACTGCTGTCGTTCTGTATAGCACTTGTGCGTTTAAATACCGTTGTGTGTTGAATATCAACTCAATCGAGTTAGCCGTGGTTTTGAAAATCAAGGAGAAAAACAAATCAAGTTCAGTGAGGAAGGACTCGTTGCGCCGTGCATAAATTTGGATAATTTCGTGCTCACAATTGCAAATTCGAAAACCATGTCAGAGGCTTATTTCGACGAATACGAACACTACAATTTCGACCACGACAAGCACATTTTCTCGGGACACAGTGGCAAGCAGCGAACGAAGAAGGAAGCTAGCACCCATACTAACCACTTCGATCCCAGCGGCCATTCGAGAAAGCTCTTGACCAAGCTAATCAACACCAAGAACAACAAGAAGGACGCCAAGCACTAGCTTTGACTGTCATTCTTGAGGGAAACTCGCTGCATCTCATATGGAATTAAAGTTGTGTGGTTGATAATTTGTTCTTTAAAATAAACAAAAAAAAACGTCCCAAGAACTCGAAACAGTGACTGAAAAGCAGACTGTGAAATGTGCCCGCGTTTCAGTTCGATAAAAAAAATATAAAAAAGTTTAAAACAAAGACTATACGAAGTACGGTATAATTTAGCAAGATACGGAGTTGTAAAGATGTTCGGTTCAAAGCGCTCTGGTGGCTGTGATAACAGGATTCGGGAGGAGGACGAAGGCGTGACCGATACCCGCAGCGGGAGCAACAACGAGGACGAAAACTCTAGTGATCGCAGTGCCTGCACAACCGGGGCCGGCTTCCCTGCTTTCCTGCACAGATGGCTACTCATTCCCACCTTCTACTCCAGCGCCTTCCACGGGAGGCACCACGTATCTTGTCCCAGCCAACCAGTCGTGACCAGCTGAAACAGTCATTCATCTTTAGCACCTAGTGTATTGTTAACTATATATAATATCTCAGTATAGCGTTACAAAAAAATCATTAAGAATCGATACCTTTGCTTCCTGGCATTTAAGATTTATCTTAATTTTTCTTACTTTCCCTTCCTCTTTTTTGGAAGTTTTTTTCAAAATTGTAATCTGGCAAAGCTTCAAAGTTAAAATTGAAAACAAACTAAACTGTGACTAGACGCTTTCCCTTCATTTTCATATAAGAAAATGGAAAAAAAAACAAAAAAAAATGAATCGAATTACCTTTTCGTGATTTAGTCATAGCTTTCCTCTTAGGCGAACTCGCGGTCTCTATGATCTCGTCGCCATTGCTCGCATCGCGAAGCTGAGATGATTTTGTGATCTATAATTTACGAGCATAATTACGTTAGTTGTAGAAGAAACCTTTGAATTGGTTCTGTTATGTTTAAAACTAGTTTTTTATATTCAAATGGAGAAATGAATTTAAATTAAAGAGAAATATAGAAATATATGAAAAAGGTTTTTTTTCTTGTAACTCTGCAGATGTTGGAATTGATTTCTTGGCCTCATACTCGACATTAACGTGGTTTCACTCCCGAAATTGATTCGACCTTTAATCGGCAAAATTCAAATGCGCTTTACGATTCAACCGTTAAAAAATTTATCAAGAATATCAGAAAATAAATGAATGCCCGGCATACATTATGGCTGTACGACAACAATAATCCACTGCGTACTGACCTGTTTTCTTGAAGGCAACTGTCAAACGTTTTTCAAAATTAAATTCAAATTAGAATGAGTAAATTGATTAAAAAAAGCATTTATTGGAAAAGGTTTATCTGAAAGTAACAAAGAGATGAAGAATCAAGACCCGCAACAGCAGCAGGAAGTAAATAAAGAAACAAAGGCGAAGAAGAATGCGAAACAAACTATCCGCGGAAAAAAGCTTAGTGCTGGAGACACAAATGACGACCAAAATTATTATACAGCACTGGACGGATTGCAAGAGAAAATGGAAGTTGAAAGTATTAATAAGCATTAATTAAGACTACATTGGTTTTATTTAGTATTTTAAAAATAAAAATAAGGAAAATAAACCAACTCGCAGCTCTGCTGGTCCCTCTGAAAAATCCACTTATGAAATTCACCCAGAAAAAGTTAACCAATAAATGGTTTCGGATAGAGCGGGAGATATATGGTTCGGCTATTGACAACCGAATAAAAACTAACCAATTTCGAAATAAAAAGAGTTAACGCAGAAAAGTTAACTATGAAATCGAAATCAAATGTTGATTTAAAGTCAGCAAAAGATGCGCTCAATTCTGGGGAAGTCTCACACTTCACCTACACCCCAAAAAGTGAAAAACAAATCAGACGATTTTTCGAGGGGTTTGGACTGCGGAAACGATACGGTGGTCTTCAAGTGCTCCACGGAGCTGCACCAGAAATTGAAAATATTTCCGCCAAAACCTTCGCGACAAAAAGATCGACCGTAGAAAATAAGTATTTGCCACTTTACCAGGTTTCAAACAAAAGCTGTCCAAGTGCCCTTCAACAAATAAGGTACTTCAATTTCAGAGTGGTGAGGTGGGAACGCCTCAAAACAGAGAAATCAACCAGAGTTACTTTTGTCAAAGATTTTGTCATTCGGCTGCCAACTGCGTTATGGAATATCGGTGCGTTAAAATGCAAAAACGTTCATGCCCCCGGTCAGTGCAAATTGGCTCAGACGGAGCCTAAAGAAAAATTATACAGCGTTAACTGCGGTCATCCAGCATCATATCGAGGATGCTCACGATAGCAAAATGCAAAAGTAAAATTTATTCCAAACAAAACTCAAGTAAAACACAGCATCATATCTTCCAACTTTTTCAAGTCCGGAGAATCATTTGCACTTGCCGCTAGAGGACCAGCAGATAATGCTGCAAACAATGTGAGTGGCAACAATGAGCTGCTTCACAAAATTTACCAGCAACTTCATTCTTTATCGGAGAGAATCGATTAGCTAGATTCAAAAATTAACTTTGTTTTTCATCATTTAGATCTTTCAAATGTCTCAAAATAACTTGTCATCCGCCCGGTCATCTTGTCATCTTAACGCCCGGCATACATCATGGCTGAACAACAATAATCCAAAAGGTGTATTCCTGAAATCGTGGATAACAGAAACAAATTTGAATATAGGTGTAATCGATATGGATCGGAACACCCAACATACTTTAGAACTTATTCATATTTGGACCTTGGAAATAGGATTATATGTGATGGATTGTAGCAACTTGCACTGATCGGAACACATTTTGAATTGGTTCACCTACCAAATCCTGCGAGAGGAAATTGAATATTTTCAGACGTCATTGAAGCAAAAGTTGCCGACTTCAAATCAAGACTGCAGGGGGAACCAATTCTTCATTTCAATGAAACATTAACATCTGACCTCATACCGAGCTTGAATCTTATTGATCATTTTGTCAGTTAAAAGCACTTGTATTTCATATTTGGCAGGATAAACAACAAGAAATCATGTGGTATTGACGGTATTCCGAATATAGTTCTCCAACATTTGCCTGAGGGTGCTATTAGACATTACTGCATATTGTTCAACAACATGTTGAACAATTCATATTTTCCAAACGAGTGGAAAAAGGCTAAGGTATTTCCGATCTTGAAGGAAGAAAAAGAATCTTCGTGCCCTAAAAACTAACGCCCAATCAGCTTACTGCATAACATCAGCAAGGTGTTTGAAGTGATACTAAACAAATCATTAAACGCCCACATTCAGAATTATGAGTTGCCAAATTTTGCTGCCAGGCATTCGGTCATTCATCCGTTGACGAAAGTAACCTCAGACATCATTTGTAAACTAAACCTTCTATACGGTGTGGTTGGATGGACTAATTTTTAAACTCCATCAGGACTAGTTTTCCAGACACCTTATCGCCATGATGCGCGATAAGTTATACAGGAAATTATTCTGACATGTAATGGTAATCTGACAACAATGCGCGACTTCAAGGTCTTGTATGGTCTACAGTAGGGAACAGTAATTGCACCTCTGCCCCTCTCAAAATTCATTCGCAGGTTATTGATAGGCATGGATTTGATAGGATCTTGCCAAAGCGATCACTGGTAGCATTTGCAGATGAGTTGATCATCTATACCCAGACAGTGAAGTGACAATAGTTCAGAGCAATCTTCGAAAAATGTTTAATGATGTCAGGTCAGGTCTGTAATGCAAGTCTACACTGACAACTGGCGAATGAAAATCAATGTGCAGAAGTGCGAAACCATTTTGTTTTTGACAACACTGAAGATGGGCCAGTCAAGACCAGAAGCGTATTTAGAAGGATTTCCACATTCTGGCTCATGAGGCAAATTCAGAGCATGTTCCATATGAATCCTGTGTTCAATATCTTGAGGTTAATCTCGATCAGTACCTGTACCACACTGAACATGTCAAAATCATGCTTAGTAAGGCATAAAATTATGCAAAAAATCATGCTTAGTAAGGTACAAAAAGTAATCATGGCCTCTCAACGACTCTTCCATTCCATAAACGTTGAACAAAAGGTCCGAAAATCCTGGTTAGACCTATGATAACATATGGATGTCAGATCTGGTACAATCAGAGTGCTAATACGATGGAAAGATTAAGACTTTTCGAAAGGAAATGTCTTCGTGCTTGTACTGATTTGTACCGAAAGCCTGAAACAGATTGGAAACACTGTACATATATATTGCAATATCGGTAACTGTGAGCGAAAACCCTGGATTTCACAGCTGTTCCACCCTACAGACGGGTATATTGCAACTCGTCTGGCTACTTGCTACGTTCCTCCTAAATTTTCTAAATCTAACGTCTAAATTATCCGTGTTTATTTTCTGTTTTTGTATTTTTTGTTTCTTAATTTTTGAGTTATAGCTCATGATGATGACGTTGTTTTTTATGTCAAGAATAAGGGATAGGGTTAAATGTATATACCTGAAGTGTTAAATGTTATCGAAATCGCTGAAATGTTGCTCTGCAAGCGCGTGCTCCATTGATGCAAAAAGGTGATAGTTAGATGGCGCCAAGTCCGCGGAGTACGGTGGATGCAGAAGGATGTCCCATCCGAGCGATTCCACAGTATTTTTCACTGGTTTTACTGGGTCTGACGGCGCGTTGTCGTGTGTAATCACTTTGCCATGTCTTCTGGCCCATTCCGGTCATTTTCGATTAATGCGTAGTTTAAATAATAACTAATTTAAATATATCACATGTTGACGATAGTGTTGCCGCTGCGCTTCAAGAGTTCATGTTACGCAATACCACTCTGGTCCCACCAGACACAGAGTTTTGTCTTCTTGCCGAAGCGATTTGGCCTTGATGTTGAAGGACCGAGTTTTAAAGACTTAGTTTTAACATTTCTGTCAAAATTAAAACAAAACATAGCATTTTGGAATGGAAAATCAACAAGTAAAGGATAGTTTGGACGTGCTTAACATGGGAAAATACAAACAGTATAAATTTTTAACAAATTACCCATATAAAATCGTGATGGATAATTTATGAATAATTTTGACATATCAAGTCAACGACTCAGCAAACTAACAAAAGCTCTGAGGTAGCATTTGCTTGGCATTTGGCAAAAACAACAAAATTCTTAGATATGATACAACATCAAACAAGAATATCACAAATAATTAAGAATCTCCTAAGGAAAACATTATTGTTCACATGGTTAATATGCATTGCTTGTCGTAACCTGTATCACTTCGCACCACTGTATCTATAAGCTAGGAAAAAATCTTCATTTAACTTAAAACTAGTAACCAATAAGTTATTTAAATCACAAAAACGATGATAGATAATTCTCTGCAAAGTATATCTAACACATCTGACTTGCCCCCTGCCGCCTACACCAAGACTAGGGAAATAGTTAGGCAACTTAAAAACCTTAAGAATCGTACAGCTCCTGGGACCGATGGAATTCCTAATTATGTGATGAAAAATCTGCCAAAGAAAGCGATTGTGATCACTTACCTCTTATTTATGCCTATTATGCCTCAAACTATCTTATTTTCCACTCGCCTGGAAACAAGCAGTTTTAATACCAATTCTTAAGCCTGGGAAGGATCCACATGAGCCAGATAGCTACAGGCCAATAAGCCTATTGCCAGCCTTTGGAAAACTCTTTGAAAAGTTAATCCTCAAAAGACTAACAGACTTTGTGGAAAATGCCAACATACTTCGTAACTTTCAGTTTGGTTTCAGATACGGTTATTCAACGGAGCCCCAGCTATATCGCGTCTCATAGGACATTAAGACAGCCCTAATAGGGAAGCAATCAGTTGGAATGGTCACCATCGATATTGAAAATGCTTTCGATAGAGTCTGGCCCGAAGGTTTACTTTATAAACTCCAAGAGTACAAAACTCCAGCATACATACGTAATTTGATAGCTTCCTACCTCAAAGACATATCATTTAAGGTAAAGGTCCGAGATAGCACCTCTACTGTGAGAAGCATCCCTGCTGGTGTTCCTTTTTCCCTTTTCTTTTATCCTTTTAGACCTTCCATTTTCAATATCTACACCTCCGATCTCCCTACAAGCGAGCAATGTCAAATAGCTGCCTTTGCGGACGATACCTGTTTTTATACTTCAGGAATTCACCCAAGTACAATAACTGCTAACTTAGAAAAAATGCTTGAAAAAGTTTAAAAAGTTAAAAAATCAGTTTTTCTACAGGTGGAAAATAAGCATCAATATTGACAAAACTAAGGCAATATTTTTGACTAAAAATACGTAAACGTTCCTCGCTGCCTAATCGAGCAATTAACTTTTTAGGACAAGCCATACCATTGTCTGAAAATCTGCAGTATCTTGGGCTAACGTTGGACAAGAAACTCATGTTCAAAGACCACATGGAAAGAATAAGCATTAAAGCATTTAATTCTGTACATCAACTGCATCCACTACTCAACAGAAGGTCCCAACTGAACATAAAGAATAAGATGATATTTTCAAAATGATAATTCAGCTTATAATATTATACGCTTCGAATCCATACATTCATACATACATTATATGCTTCGAATCCATACATTCAAGCACTCAGGATTTAAATTAATAGATTAACCTTAGAGATTATGCGTCCTCAAGCGAGTACTCATAGGTATAACAAGATCCAAAATAGTATGTAAATAGGTTTTAACATAGGTAGTAGTAGTTTAAGTTAGAGTTAAGTGTAATAGAGGTTTTTGTTGTATTTTCCTCTACTATTATAAATATATCATATGACTAAGAAACAGTTGTGGTACAAACAGAAAAAATACTGTAGATGCAATGAATACTAAATTCAGAACTCTCACTTTAAGTATTAGCTTAGTCCTGTAAATTTTTAGAAACAATAAAGAACTTATTAAATAACAGCAAGTTAATGCTATCATTCGGAAACCTCTTTAAAAGACTGATTTTATAAAATCAATTTCCGATTCCGTTGAGAATAGCAAGAAAGTTCCTTGCTTGTTACTTGGTTTTTGCGAGTTACAAAAGAGACGAAAGCGGCATTGAGAAGCAAAATACTCGATAGAACTGATTTTTTCAGACGTTGAAAAGATGTTCGACTCCATTTCGCACGAAGAACTTCTCTATAGCTCCAATGAGTAACAAGGAAAGATGAAATCCTTCTAATGCTGACAGCCTTTTTTCCTGCTTGATAGTAAGTTTCATGTCAAAATTCGAGGAAAAAAATTCACAATCAAAGACAAGAGCATTATGGATAGGTGCGTTATACTGGTGCATGATCCGCGACATGTTTTTCCACAACTCAGACCGTTTCTTACGAACAGGCTCTCGCAATGTTCACAAAGCTTCCAAATACTAAGTTTTGTTTACAGTTTGACTTTCTGGAAGCAATGTAATCATCGATATACAACAACGTCGATGTTAACGTCGATAACAACGATGCCGTTGATGTCGAAAAACAGAATTAGCTTACCCTTAAATTTTGCTTTGGACACCCTTGCTTATTTTCATTCTTGGCGATGAAGGAGTTTTCCAGTGCAAAATTTTTCAACCATTTCTCTATCGGCACTTACAGTCTCAGCAACCATCCGAATGCTCATACAACGATCTGCGCGGACAATTTCATTGATTTTGTTTGTGGAGTTGAAACACAGATCGCACTGGGCGTTGGTCATTTCCGATACTCTTTCAGCCTTCAGAAAACCCTTTATGCCATTCAAAAACACGTGCACGAGATAGAGAATTTTCACCATAGGTCTCTTTTAGCAATTTGAAGCACTCCGTCTGCGTTTTTTCTTAATTAAACAAGTCATTTCACATTCATTCATTCCTGATGTTTTTTGTCACACATTGATATCGGCACGTGAAATCGCGTTCGTTTTAACTTCTATAGAAAAAACTCTACAACTACAGCGACAAACGCGTGTTTTCGTACTGACATAGCAGACACTACACGCTTCCAACACTGCATTCGTTTCCCTCCCTACCCCTTAACGACGCGTTATACGCGCGCAGCCTCGTTGTTTGGCAGCCAGACCTCGTACAATAAGGTAATAAGCCAGACAGGATAATTGTGACATGCTGACAATGTCATTAAACTTTAAATGAAAAAGGATATGTATAAGATCGTGCTTACCATATAAAAACAAAGAAAACTGAGCCCAACCCCACCGTAGGCGATCGCAAAAAGTGTACTACTTCGGATTTTCATCTCTCAGAGAAAATCGAAGGCAGAATACCGCACTTGCGCACAAATTCCTACAAATTATTAAAGTTGTTTTAGCGAGGGATCTCATGACGTTCTGAGCGTGCGACAGATACAGGTCAGAGATACAGGTCAGATCCGAGATACAGGTCAGATCCGAGATACAGGTCAGGTACGTATCAAAACTTATATGTATGGGTCTGTCATAGACGGCGAAAAAATAATCAGGTGAAAAATTTAGAAGCTCAATTTCCAAAGGAAGGATACACAAATGAGAATCTTTTTGTTAGTGCAGCTAATTAGAAATTGCCAATTAGCTGTATTAAATAATCTTTGAAGTTTTAAATCCTGGATGCTATCGCTTCATATCTTAAAAGGTATTTATATATATAATAATATATATTTATATATAGCACTGTGGTAATGTGGCCCCTGCAGGTATAAACATTCACAACTTTGAAGGAAACAGACCATCGAGTATAATTTGTATGCAAGCCCTTGTGATAGCTATCGAATAATTAACAATAAATTGATGAGATGGTGTTACGTTCTTTTGTTATTTGAACTAGATAACTGCCAAATTTGAACTCGAGCAGTATTATATTCATTTTTTTGGGCAAACTAAGTTTCACGTTTTATGATTTGGAGATTTTGCTTGAAAAACAGTTTTCTACTGTAATTGGAAAGTAAATATGAAAAATATGTGGTAAACATTTGTATTATGGCTTGGTTATACACTCTTCAATACTTGTAATTTTGCCCCGTCACATTGTTTCTATTACGGTCTCGAGGCCAAATAATATATATGATCAATTTAATTTTTCTATTTTTTTTAAATTTCGTTTTCAGTTGTCTCGACTAACTCTGTTCTCTCCATCTTGGAAGAAAAGGAAAACATGGCAGCCTGTTCAAATCAAAAAGGCAGTTGAAGCTGTAAGAACAAAAGTTATGGGTTATAAGAAGGATGTAAAAATGTTTTCGTTACCAATATCCACGTTTAAACGATAAGTGAAGGATTCTCAAGAATCTTTAGAGTTACTTGTGCAAATACTCTTTAGTAGAACACAGAAAACCGTGGGCGTGCAAGACAATTTACCCCCACGCAAACCAATGGGGTCACCGCATGCTCTTACTAGAGGCTATAAAAGTGAAACAGTCAAAGAATGTTTTCCTACTTTGGAAGCTGAACTGAAAAAAAGCAGGATTTCCTATGCATATGAGACTGGGCTCACAACTGTTCAGTCATAAGTACCACTGGTGGTAGGAAAAAATGGGGAAGAAGCAGATAGGAGCAGGACGAGATTCTATTTATACTCTGGTTTGTTGCATGAGTTTCTAGGGTATCTTCGCATCACCTATGATTTCCCATAGATAAAACTTTACAGATCTTTTGATGAAGGGAGCACCACCTGAAGCGATAGGTAGAAATGATCCATCTGGTTGGATTCAATCGAATTTTTTTACCTAATGGTTCACACATATTATTGAAAAAATTAACCCAGCTGTGGCCTCTCCAGTGTTGCTCATTTTTGATGGAAATTACAGTCCCACCCGTGATTTAGCGTAAATAAAGCTGGCCCGCGAAGACCATGTCACCATTATCAGTCTCTCACCTCATACAACGCATAAACTCCAGCCTTTAGCCTTCTTTTTCATACTGAAAGAATGCTAAAGCCTAACGATATTGCGGAGCTTATTGAACGAACCCTGAAGATGAATGTTCTATTTGTGAAGTTTTTATTGAATTTCAATCAGCATTTTTTCATGACGCTTCAATAACAAAATAGGGGGTCACATCATTACAGATAAAATTATATTCCTATTACTATTCTCAATTCTACCGTGAATATTCTATTCTAAAATTTCATGTTTTTGAATTATGTTTGGCTTTCTGTTTGAACGGCCTATTAAGGAAACCCAAATTTTATTACAATTATTGATATGAACTAAAACTAATACGTATCTAGTTCACATTATCTTTAAAAAAACGGGACTATCAATATCATAGCGCGGTTATAGAAGATAACACTCACCTAATTCGAAACGATTTCAGAGCCATGTGATTTTTCAAACTAGGTCAATTTAAAAATACACACACCCAATTTTCCATCATTTTTTTCATTATTGGCTTGGGAAGAAAAGAAATGTTTACAATCTCAAAATTCATTCGATACTGAATATTTTCATTGGTAGATAACGTGAGAGTAGAGATAAAAAAAATGTGATGTTGAACTGTATGGAAACTAATTGATATAACAAATAGGGAGAATGAAGTAGGCATTTTCTTGCAAATAACACTCGTTCATTAAATTTGATTGAATTTTTCGATTAGATTATATTTTGATCTACATTTTGATCACTCGTCTTTATTAACCTTAAAGCACCATTATATAGAAGAAGAGTAAATGCAACATCATATAGAACTTTTGTTGTTTTACCGTGATTTCTTTGAGTGCTTTGGCATAAACGCGACGATGCTTGATTCTTTATCTCAAAAAAGGAAGATCTTTGGATTTATTTTTGTTCGTCCATATCGTGACGAAATAAGCGATTGATTGGGAACAAAATATCATCAAAAATATACGTTCGAAAAATATAATGCAGGAAAATGTTAAGAAATGCCTTAATTTTAAAAGTTAATGTCTTTTCATAGATCGTCAACAGATGTATCGGTTTGACCGCGATACTGAGACAATGGGAACATTAAGCTACCAATAAATATAAGAAAGACGCAGAACATGCGGTGAGTTTATGAAGTTAGTAGTTCTGTAGTAATTACATTTTAAGTGCTCCAAATTTCAACTAATTCCAAAGAACCGTCATATCTATTTTATCGACAAAGGAGGTCACTCTGGGTCAATTTGACTCTACCACAACTTTTGTCTTTGGCCATTTGGCTTTTTGTCTTTGGCAAATATAGTTATGACAATTTTCAATCAAATATTGCAAATAATAATTTGAATATAACTTGCGAAACTTTTTTATAAATTTGTAATAAAACTTATTTTTTTTTATTTTAGTGCATTTTACTGATAAATCTTTCTTTCTAATTATTAATATTTTTACATTAAAATTTACAATTATCTTCCTGAATGGCAACGCAATTAGGGAAAACATTTTAATAGGAAGCATTCAATGAAATTACTTTATATCCGAACGTGACGGTAGAAGTATTTCAAACAACAAAAATCTGTAGGTAGTTCTTACTAAAAGTACAAAGTATATGTATTGAATACGGATATAAACCTTTAAATATAATTTAATGTTTCATAAAAACCATACTTTTATGAACCTCCAGCACAGTTGTTGCACATATTGGGCGCAAGCAACTGGGACATTTATGTTTCCTCGTAGCATCTCGCTCCCTTAGAATTTTGAGATTGTCCTTCCAGATTTGCTCGACATTGTGCATCGAAAACCAATTCTAATACTCATTCGTTCCCCAGCTCTTGCCCAATAAAGACTTACATCTAAATGTTCTAGAGTGCCTGCAGCCGCATGAGTATTCGTCAACTAGTTCGGTAACACGTGATTAGTGCATAATCTTAATCGATAGTATGTATCCAAAGTGAATAAAATTCCAGCTGGATCTCCTAATCTTACCTTGCGCAGGAAAAGACCCCGCAGAAGGAAGCAGAAGGCTTCCAGAGGGATTAATTAAAAATGCAGCGAAATCAAACTGATTCCTGCCTCAATCCGAACTCCCTGACGGCCATGTTCAATAACGTAACACTTAAAACAGGAGGACAAAACAAGGTGAGAGTCTCTTTATTTAATTTCACCGATCTAATCGATGGTAGCATCGATGATTTGCTTAAGGAATGAAAAACCGAAAACATTCTGTTATAAACTACCTAGTGCCAAAACTGCTTTATGTACGGGCACGGACCCAGTCATTGTCACAATTACTTAAAGCGTAATCTCACGGTGAAAAACAGAAATATAATTGTTTGTTGCAATAGCAATGCCGATTACTTTCCCCATAACCCACAAAAAATCAAAATCGAAAAAAAAAATCAAAAATTCCTCACATATATTCCCACAAATACCACACATGACTTCGTCCTTGTAGACGTAAAATTCTCTATCCTAACAAATCCATCGACACGCACGAAGGCACTACATATTTCAAATGGGTTAAACATTTCAGAGACAAAAAAATACAGCAACCACTTATGGAGGAAATACTCCCTTTCAAATAACTTACAGCATGGTTACTAGAAGCAGCCCTGCTGTGGCTACATCGACTTTGAAAGAGTTATCCTCCCCGAACGAGCTTCTCTAAGCCACGCAGGAACATGGCTCGAACTTTGGAAGCTGTAGGAGCAGACAAAACCAACTAAACATCATAATTAATTTATCCGTTAAGTTTTTTGGCTTAAAGTTTTAATGTGGAATGCTCAAAGTCTTAAAAATAAGTTCATTGAAGCAATTTATATTGCAATCGGAAGCTTATATATATATATTTTTACTGTCACATAAACTTGGTTGAGGACACACAACTAATTATAACATACGTACTGCGAATCTTATAGGCTTGACCGCCAAAACAACATGAACGGTAGCGTGACAAAGGCCACCAAAAAATCCATCGTAAATCCCTCTCTCCCACCCTCGAATCCAACTCGATCAAAAACATAGGGGTAATATTAGCAGAAACCAACATAAAATTATATGCAAAACCCCCTAAAAAAGAAATAACCAATCTGCGAAGGGATCTTCAACGTTCCGGTAGGGCACATGAAAATTCCTGATATGTGGTGATTCGGATACTACACCTTAACCAAGTGGGCAAAGTCGCTTTCAACTTCATTAAAGACAACAGCTTGGTGATGCACTACACTCAAGAACCGAACTTCCACTCCCCTCAAGGTATCGAATCTATCCTCGACTTTATCTTAGGTGATGAAAGTGTCAACACCTCGGAACTTGCTGTACTGCAAGCGCTGTTGTCTCCGCATCTACTAGTACCAGTGTTGCGTGCTGCTTCTCATTAGACGCAGTAACAAACGCGATACAGGTGACAACATTTCTTTAGCTCAAGACACTCTGAATTCGTCTAATTTAGTGGAAGAACTAGAACAACGTAAAAATACCATTTAGAGAGCAATAGACAATAAGCAATAAGCAGCAAAACATAGCAGGAATGCCCACGCCATGGAACTCGATGAGGCAGCAGTTGCAGTTTTTCGTGACTACTCAATGAAGACCGGTGTAAACTCTCTGACGAGAGCCATCAACGTCATAATGACGAACTACCGAAACAGCCACTGGAACAATTTTCTCACTATCTTTGACTACAACGCACGAAACGTCTGGAAGCTGACAAAAATACTGAAATGAAAACATCACGATCTTCCGTATGTCTTAAAGACGAAATTGGTACGCAGATTAATTTTTGTATAGGGAAAGCAGAGTTACTTGTTGATAAGTTCCCTGAACACCTAAACCATAGTTAAATCACTACAAGCTTACGCAAAAAACCGACATTTTACCTCCCGGAGCTCTTAATAAAAGGTGTCGCATAACTGAGCAAATTAAAAAGCAAAAGAACAACAAGCTTTATGTGGATTCGACGGAACACTCACATAAAGCCATCAAAATCTTCCGAGAAAGGCAATAGTGATAATAAACCCAACATTTAACTCCTGTCTGAGACCTTCACACTTTCCAAGCTGCTGGAAACATGCCAGCATAATACCAAACCTGAAGCCTGGTGCAGATCCCAGAGACCTTAACAACTGTATACCGCTGAGCTTCCTACTGGTACTTGGCAAACTATTTGACAAGCTCATCCTGAAAAGGTTGCCTGATTACGTCGAAAATAATAGCATTCTCCCTAACTTTCAGTTTGACTTCAGGTATGGATTCTCAACAGAGCAGCAACAACCTAGAAGAAATAATGGAAAATGTTTACCAATACTTCTAGAGGTGGAAAATGTAAAACCACGGCAATATTCTTTAGTAGAACGTAAGCCCATTATGCTGCAAAACCGACCCCTAAACTTTCTAGGCAAAAAGATTGCCTGATCCGAAGATCTGACCTATTTGTGTCTAAAACTTTTTCGAAATGTAACGGTAAAAATCACATTGATCGTATAAGTTTCACCCAGTACTCAATCGAAAGTCAACCAATAATAATCTGCAGAACCCCCACATGTGACCATTGTGCTAAAAACCTTAAAGCTAAGCTTCAAGTCACCAAAAATCGATATTTTAAAATGGCCGTAAACAAACCCTACTATTTCTCCTCCATATTGCTACACAAAATAGCTAATAATCGCCCCATTAACTAAAGTCTTCAAGAAATTTATATTACTACATTTTTCACTCTTTTTCCACAATTTTTTCGCATGGTTGCATCTTTCAGCTTCTCTTGTAGGTACAGAATAACCAAATACATTTCAAGTTGCTTTATCGCAGTCTTAGGAGAGAGCTTAATATTTATATTTCTTAGACGGAGAGATAAATAAAACTCTTGTTTCATTAAATAACACCAACTTTAATTATTTATATTCCCGGTATACAATTTATATTGTGTACATGAACTGGTATTCAAAAAGGCACCCCAATGCAACCTCACATTGGGTGATAGGAAACAGAGGCTTGTCCGTACCTTTACCGTGCATTGTACCGAGGCTTTTTCCGTACGAAAAAACGCATAGTACGCATGACAAAACTTATCAAGAGCGTCCATTTGTTTTATTATAAAATAATCGTTTGTTTTATTGTAAAGTAATATCATCTCCTGTTAATATTTTCACCAATATTCGCAGTAGTAACAAGTAGTAGTACTTACTAATAGTAGTAGTACTTACTACTAAGTAGTACCTACTAATAAAACAATTTTGTGTTTTTTGGGGTGTAAGTCACTAACCTTACGTCATTACTATAGCAATAATTTGAGCTACGTGCAACTTTTGACGCAATCTTCATTTCTTTGGCTATGTCAGGCTTATTTTTGTGGATTGTTCCTGTGACGTGCATCCGTTAAGGCCAGTTCAACATTTCTAGATAAACCGGCACTGACGTAAAAAAAATTGCCACCAGTGACAGAATAGTATTTGCCATGAACAGGAGTTTTCATTACTTGAAAAATATCCCTGAGGATGTTCTTCTTAGATGCCCAGTTTTTCCCAAATACGGAATCGCATATACAGTCTGTTTGACAAGAGCGTGTACGGCAAAACTTTTTTTTAGGTACCGCTAGAAGCTTGGTTGAGAATTGGGCATGTTGCTAGCCCCTTCCCCTCAGATGCTTTGTGTATAGAGTCTCAGTTGTCGTTCGATCTTTGTCAGAGAGGGACGTATTTCATCATGGGCGTTACGTACGCATCACGTTATGAAGCAGTGTTCTTGTGTTTGCATCCAAAAGGACCCAAAATGTCATACGCAGCCGCTGCAAAATACATGAAAAAGTCAAAGACATTTGTTAGTAAGTGGGTGAAACGCTATTCTGAAGTAAAAAATGTCGACGATCTGCCTAATCGTGGCTCTACGCAAAAAACAACGAAAAAGGAGGACAAAATGATTTTACGGGTATTCGAGAAGAATTCTCGCCTATCGTTACGTGGTGGCCAAGCGGTTTTGCTTAAAAAGGGCCTTAATGTGTCATGTGATACTATAAGAAGACGTTTACTGGCTCATGATGTAAAATTTCGTAGCATAATAAAGAAACCGCTACTGTCGGAAAATCATGTTAAAAAGAGATTCACTTGGGCGCAGGGGAAATTTGGACCGGGATTGGGACAATGTAATTTTTTCGGACGAAGCTTCTTTTTGGGCACGTTCTTCTGTCACTCATACCTGGTGTACCCACGCCAATAAATTCATCCAGCGGACCGTCAAACATCCGGTTAAGGTGCACGTTTGGGGTTGTTTTTCAAATCAGGGATTTGGTACCTTGCACATATTTACAGGTAATTTAAATGCAGCTAAAATGGTCAAAATATATCAAAGGGCTTTATTACCATCTGCTCAAAAGTGGTTTAGAAGGAAAAACATATATTGGCTATTGCAAGAAGACAATGACCCGAAACATCGGAGTCATCTTTGTACAGTGTGGAAACGAGAAAATGACGTTGAAGTACTAGATTGGCCATCACAGTCGCCGCATGCAAATCCAATAGAAAATGTTTGGGGACTCATGAAGTTGAAGCTTCGAGAAAAGCAGATCTGGACTTTAAAACGATTAGTTCGTGAAATTAAACTTATTTGGAGGTCTTTGTCCCTGGATTATTCAATAAAATTAGTAGAAAGTATGCCTCGAAGACTCCAGTCAATTATTGATAATGGAGGTGACTGGACAAGTTATTAATAATAAAGCATCATTGTCTATATCATGTATAATGAGTGTATTTTTTTTCTCTACTTTTTATCCCAATTCATTCCCGAGCTTTGCCGTACACGCTCTTGTCAAACAGACTGTATCTCAATTTTTTTCCACATATTGTAACATTACTTACAATGAATCGTTATAAATAAATAAAAAATAAAATTTTGCTCACCAAATAAAATAATCTGCATCATATAATGTAATAAGTTTTATGCCATAGTTATCTTATCCGTTATCTTATCTGCCTTAGACTTGATGTACATCATATGCTTACAGCGACGCGACATGACAGTAATTGACAGTAATGACAGAAACTCGACTGTTAGATTACTGTCAGGATGATAGCCAATAAACTTAAGTTTATTGGCTACTTATCCCATAAGTTTCTGATATGCGAAATTCTATCATGAGCTAATTGTTCTTCGTTTACATCAAATCGTAAACATATTAAGGAACGTACACAGTAATCTATGCATAGCACAACGGTATAAATTGCAACTACTGGTGTTACTCCAATATTCGTCAAAATAAAACAACGCTATGAATGCATTTATTTCTAACCTATCAGTAGTGTGGTATAAGTGTGCATTGTTTTATATTGTGCCATCATCTGCGCGCCAACACCTTCTGTTTGCTTATTCATACATTCAACTATTATATTATATTGGGAGTTTCTTGGGGGAAAGGCAATTTCCGAAAATCTGCAAAATGTTGGCAATTTTCAACGCCGCTAGCAACATCAAATTGTAGTTGGTCCTGACCACTCCTAAAACTAGTGCTAAATATTCGAACAGACTCGCGATCTAACGACTGGTAAATTACCTCTTATTTTTGTTAAAAATATGACGGCACATTACAAAACTTCTTAACCCTGGAAAGATAATCGTATTTAGTTGTACGGAAAAGATAATCATGCGTAAATTACACGCATAAGTTTCAATTGTCTGCTGTGTACGATTTTCTTTACTGATGTGAATAAACTAATTGAGTTCTTATATTTGAATACAAACCAAATAAAACCCATGATAATTAGTGAATATATTTTTATTCATTGACAAACAAAACACGAAATTTCTAAACTCTTCCAAAAAGTAACAAAACTTAACTCTAGCTTGACATTTCATCAAAAAATCATTTTTCTTTTCCTAAAAATCCCACTTTTTCACTTTGATACTAAACATTAAAAGTATCTCAAGAACATATATCGGTATAAAAATTATCTACACACAGTTTTGACACACATCAATGTTGATGTCACAATGTTTTCGACACTTATTGCAGCATGCGCTTGCCTTGCGCCTTATTTGATAAGGACAATATGTACAGTAAATACCTTTTTTGGTTCAGGTTCCTCTTCAATATCTCTCGATGAACCGGGAGTATCTTTTGACAAAGTTTGGCATATATTTTTGCGCAGATAATCTCGGGCCTGTAATTTCGTACCCATAAACGGCGACGAAAGTTCCGTGCTCAGCTTCTTTAAAAAAGTTTTTCGATTTAAAGGCTTCTCGCCTTATCAACTGTCAACTTATATGTCTCCTGAAACATTTTCTTACCAAATATTTTTTTTACCAAATAAGGTATTGCATTAACCATGTACTTTGTGCCACCATCAAGCAACATCAAGATTTTAACGCCATACTTGCCTTTCTGGGTATATATATTTTGAATGAACACCAACCTCGAAATCCAAGCAACTACGCATCACATGTTACGTGAGCTTCCGAAGTGTAACTGCTTACACATTGGTAAATGAAAAGATCCCCTATTTTGCGGATGATAATGATGCCATATTTTGCAGAAAATGAACCCCGCGACTCATTATCATCAACAAGTAGTTCTTCAGCTATCTCATCTTCAAAGGCTTCTTCTACATCACTTTCAATGTCATCTTCACTTATATGGCTTTCAATTCCACTATCAGTATCACTGAACTGACTATCATCGTCCCTTCCTAACAGACCAGCTAGGATTTCATCGTCTCGCAAACCTCTGTTGCCATAATAACTGAGTGCAATCACAAAATTTTCATAACAAAAAATTATTTTTATGAAATTAAACTCGTCTTTCCCGAAGACTTTAAAATATTCATTTCACTGCGTCTAATTCCTTACTGAAGGCCTTACATACGTCCAGCGGCACCGAAAACGTACAAAAAGAAAAACTGTTTTTAGGAGGGATAGAAATAGAAATTGATAAATTTCTTGATTGATTGATTCTTACACATTGTTTATTACTGTGTTAAGTTTGTAAAAAATTTTGTTTAATTTTTTTTTCAAAAATTACAACATGAAAAATCTCATTTTTTGAAGCACCGTAAAAAAAAGTTGTTCCACGGTCGGCAGTATTTCTTCCTCAAATGATGACGGATCTGCAAAATGTTAAGAAATTCTCGTAAAATAAGGTAGTAGTTATAGTTTGTCGAGCCGGATTTTTGAAATTCAAAAAATAAACAATTTACGGTAATTTAAAAAAAATGTTAAGTTTGTGTCAAAAAAGTCACACTTTAATTGTTTTTATAAAATTTTCTAATTATAATTTTAAAAATGCGGCTCGACGGACTATAGAAAAAACAATTCCGAATATTAAAAAAAAAAATAATCAAAACATATTAAAAACCGTACGAGTTATTATGCCGACCGTGTCAGAAAAAGTAGTTTTGAGAAAAACGCGTTTAAAGTTTCAAGCGCGTTTCGCTCGAAGTCGCGCGCGGCTGGAGCAAGAACTTTATGAATTTTTTTAATTTATTTAGTTAACTTACGTCTAATTTCCCATTCCAGCTTCATATTATACGCCTTCCTTGTCAGTCAAAAATTGTTGCTGTTTTTTTTTTTCTAATCGACGAATTGTTCTGGCCTCTTTTGTTGCTTTGGTAGCGTTGATTCGAGCGTGTTTCAGCCGGTTCGCATTTTCTCAAAGACAATAGTGGTATCCCTGGTATCCAGTTTTTCTTCCAAGCAATCTTCCAATTCTTAATAAAGCCTCTGCCCCATCATTAAAAGTACATACAGCAATATTGAAAGCTATATTGACTATTCTTTTACTACCTGGACAACATTTGGATGCAAATTTCCAAATTTTTGAGTTGAGGCTCTCATTGACATTTTCTGTAAATCCACCCAAGCATTTTTCCAATAACTGATCGTCACTTAATGACTCATAGATCGGTTTTATTGCCTGCAGTACAACTTCAGGTAAAGCGGCTTTGTGATTGTATGTGTCTAATGCACCTCTGGCTTTTGCTCTCTGCCAATCACACCAACTTTCTTCTCCAGGTGGACAATAAGTATGTTGAGGTTTTTCGTCGGTTGATGATTTATGGTAAAATGTCACCCATACGGCATTTTTCATGTTTTCCAGAGAATCAATATTATTTCTTATTGCTAAACCGTAATAAATGGTTAACTCGTCTATTAGTTTAGCAGTAAGTTTTCCACGTCCTCGCAAACTAACTCGTTTACTTTCATTCGATGTAATTTTTTTATTGTTCTTTTCCGTTGTTGATTCCGTTACTTTGATACTTTACGTAGATTTTTCGCTATCGTTGATGACTTGGCGAACACGCTTACCCATACATTTTTGAACGTGACCCACACATTCTTTTTTTTTACCTCGAGGTCTTCATACGGCTGAGCTTTCCTGATGCTTGAAAAAATTTTTGTATCACCGTCTCCTATGTAATACTCATATTTTATCCCATAGTTTTCTAAAGATCGTTGAAACATTTCCACAACACTATTTGGCTCCATTATTCCAGAGCTTCCCGTGTAATTCGCTGCACAATCTTCTTGATGGTTTTCTAACCACGATTCGTACTCAGCCGTACATTTTTGCTTTAGGTGAATTTCGCACTCTTTACAATATTTACTTTTTACCACAAAGTCGATAACTTTTCCCGCAAAATAACCAATCAATGTTGTGACTCCATAAAGCGAAGAAAAGCCTCTTTTCATCCAAGTACCATCGCCCCAATGATTCCATTCTGAGATAATTGTAGTTTATCTTGACAAGCACATTCTTGAACTTCTTCTTCAGCAGCAGCTTTCATAGACGCTTTAGCGACGACTGTTAATGTTTCTTCAATATTTATCATAATTGAATCGAAGCTTGTTTGTGCGATGTATGACCCTACAAAAAAGCTGCATTGCCTTCAATCCTTTTCCTAACAGTCGGAAAGCGAATGTGAAGCGTCGATTTATCTCGTATACAGTGTTTATCAAAGGCGATGAAAAATCACTCTGGATATTATCGTCACACTTTGTACAAAAAACATTTAACTTAAAACCAAGTCCACGGGCACTAGCTTTTAAAAATTTGATATCGCCCCCACATGTACGACAAACCGCACACTCCGAAATAGCTGCAAAAACCGCAGTAAACTGTAAAATACAGTATGAGAAGTTTGGGTCCCATGAAACTTCATGTAATCGTCCCGATAATTTTTTTGCAGCTGAACTAGTGTATGTTGTTTCACACTCCATTTTATCTGGCCTCTGAGGAGGTTTCTTGCTTTTAGGACGTGAACATCGTTCACTTTTACTGCCTTTACGATCTACACTGCGTCGTTTCAAAATTTTCGAAAATCACGAATACGATACACAACTGTTCACTTGTAACGTTCAAAGAGAACTAACCTTAAATTTAAAAAATATGAACATATTCTTTAGCAACATTATATACTCTCTTCGAAGCATTGAAAGATTACAAAAGACCAGGTAGACTAAAAGGGTCTGAGGGTAAGGGCCAGCTGCTTCAAACAACTCAAACCAGGTAGGCGCGCGTCAGACCTTTGTCCTTTCGTCGGGCAGTCACATTATCTACAATAACTTTTGAACCATGGGGAATTTTTACAATCAGCTTACACAGAAATATGCCTAAGACTATAAGGAATAATAATCTGGTAACATACAAAAATCGATATATTCGGAAAAACGAAAATTCCTCGAAACGAGGTGCGTGACGTTTGTCAGATGCTCGATAGCGGTTAAATGAAATTTGAAATTCAAACGCCCTAATTACTTTTTAAGTACTAGGGTTATTCTGAATCAGTTTTGAATGAAAATTTCGTGCATACTTGTTAAGGCTTTTATTTGCCAAACGAAGGAAAATTCCAAATTCAAATTTTTAAAAAATCAAAAACAATTTTAATCAAATATCATTTGAAACGTCACTAATTTGACATTTGTCAAATGAACATTATTCTTCCTCGCATCGCGTGCATTGTAAATTGAATGCGTTGCGCGAAGACGCGCGAGAATCGCATCGCGCTCTCGCATCGTCGTCACGCAGTATTGTATCTGGGCCTTGACTAATTACAAAACTTTGTTGGCCATTTATATTTTGTATCCTCTAATTTCTATTATATGTGTATTGGGTTTTTACCATATTCCTAAAATCAGCAATCATGCACCATAAACGAAAGTGATCATTAGTCTAGCCTGTATACAGGATCTTCATGAAATCTTTGAGATGCCGACAACCTTATAAAGCAATTAAAAAAGGAAAAAGGATATATAGCGAAACAATAAAATTCCAAAGCAAATACTAAGGGATATCACTTGTGTTGAGTGTGAAAATGAAAGGTAATAAAACAAGGATATAAATTAAAAGATTTGATTAGATTAGAGGTTGTAATATCAGGCTCGGATATAACTACAATTCGTCTATAATTATTTCAGATATAAATAACCGCACAAATATTTAGTTTAATTGGTGGAGATTGCGGAAACTCGCAGCGAAATTTAGTCCAATGGAAATCCCAAAAATCACTTTAAATATAATCATGCGTAATTTTTACGCATATGATCACTATATCCTGAAAATGCCGACACTTTTTTTTGTGGTAGGGAGGTGAAGGCTGTTTACGCCCTGAGTGTGGGACTCCCAGACGCAAAATGCTTTTGGACTACCCACTAAACACCTCCCCTGTCGACCTGAGAACCTAGCCTGAAACCCTTTAACACATTACTTCGGGCTAGGCCTCGTGTTCTTACGCCTAGAGGTACCTTCGGATTATGGGAATCTCTTCTCTAACGGGAAGGACGGGAGAGGAAAGAAGTGCTAGAAAAGAGATCCATCCATCCCCAATGCCTCCCAGCGCTCCAATAAAACTTTTTTCAATATCAGCACTGCCCGAGCATATTGCGCCACACGATTCCAATTCTCAACTGTTTTCAGCATTACTCCGACGATAGTTTCGCCTATCCCTCGCTGCTGGCTCCACCTTTTGCAGTAGAAGAATGTGTGACAGGCGTCATCCAATTCTACTGCACAAACACACAGTGAGGAGACCGTGCTCTGTCAATTTTGTACAGGTAGGACCGAAAACAACCGTGCCCGCTTAAGAGCTGGGTCAAGTAGAAATCGGTCTCACCATGTACTCGACTGAATCACGGCCTCAGGTCAGGGATCAGACGTGCAGCCCACCTTTCCCTTGTTTCTTGCTCCCAGGACTGTTGCCAATCGCTGAAAGAGCGACGTCTCTCATCCCTGGTGATCTCTTCTCTTCGATCTTCGCCTCTGGGTAAGTACTTCTGCGTATTTATACGTAATACGTGAATACCGTTCCGTATGCGCATGCAATTCGCAAAGCTCCTTGTCTCTGCACCTATGCCAACCGCTTCCGGTGTAACTGCTTGCTAAGAGTCGTCTCCTTGATGTGGTGGGCCCCCCTATGTTGGCCATTAATCGGGTGAGTGCCGTCACACGCGCTGCAGCTTTGTCAGCAACTGCCCTGATTTGTTGGGAAAAACTCATCTTCGAGTTTATCAGGACGCCCAGGTACTTTACTGCTGATTTCGATTCGACCAGCTCGTCCCCTATACTCCCCTACCCCTACCCTTAGACTCTTCTTCGTTAGGATGACCACTTCGGTTTTTTTCCAGTGTCAGCTTGAATGCGTGACCCGTAATCCAGTCCATTACCCTCCACATTAACGTATTGAGTCTGAGTTGCGCATGGTCTACTGTGCGTCCAGTGACCAGCGCCGTGACTCATTCGGCAGTTCAAGCTGCAGGAGTCCATCGTAGGAGGTGTTCCACAGGTCTGGGCCAAGGATAGAGCCCTGAGCGACACCTGAAGTAAAAATTCAAGCATACACAGTGGGCGGTATGCAGCTGGCGACTCGGGATCCCCTTTTCCCTTCGTAATGAGCACAAGTCTCGCCACCTTCCAGCACTCTGGGAACAGCCCTTCGGAGTATGCGGAGGAGCAGGTCAGGGGAATATTGTAAGACCATTTCAGCACCTCAGCTGGAATCCCATCTGGTCCTGGAGCCTTTCTGGCCTTCATAGACAAGATGGCGAGATGGATAGGAAAGAGAGCCCGCACGATTTCGTCCATCTTTTCTGCCTCGTATGAGTGAGGCGAGCTTTGGACACCAAGTTCCCGAATCACTTTTTTGTAGCCCAGGCTCCATGAGTCTCTGTTCACGTCGTTCTTCAGGTTTTGCCAGCGGCTGGCCTTGCTGCTGCTAATAAGTCTACGGAGGCATTTTCTAGATGACTTGTAAGCAGCAAATCGGATACATGCCTCTTCCCAGGTTCGAGCTCGCTATGTCCTGCGTGGTAGTTTGTGACACTCCCTTCGTTTTTCGGCAATTTCGGGTGACCACCAGTATACTGGAGGCTTGCTGTGCCGGGGTCTTCGTAGGGACATTGAAGACCTGCAGGCGATTTAATGATTCTCATAGTTAAGTTAACGACATCCCTGCCACAGGTTCTCCGTCCTCTAGCGTTGCTTCCAGCAGCGGTGATCGTGCCATAAGCACTTCAACAAACTTCTCAATATCCACCTTCTCAGTATTCCACTGGACCACAGAAGAACAAGCGCGTGGTCTTCGGGAAGCACTGTGATTGATCTCCAGAGCTATGTACTGGTGATCACTGGCCGAGTAATCCTCTAGCACTCTCCAATTTTTAACTGATTGTGCTAGGCACTCCGAGGCAAATGTCACATCAGGTATTGTGCCGACGCAACCCCATTGACGGAAAGTAGGGGTATGGCCTGTGTTCAGTACGACGAGCCCAGTTCGTGCTGCCATGTCCACGATCCGTTTGCCCCAAGCGTCTGACTGGGGCATGCCCCACTCGATTCCCTTTGCATTGAAGTCACCTCCGACGAGCACATGGCCCTCAATACTCGAAACAGCCTAAGTTGAAAGGACGACAACGATTCGTTCGGAGTTAGGTATACACTGAAGAGTGTAGTTCCCGAACACCGAACCCAAACGAAACCATCTCCTCGCCCACGATCCTGCACTTGGTGGTGAGCACTGTTCCGAACCCAGATGGCGGCTGTACCGGATTCATCAGGATACCATGTTGGTGAGTTTCTGGTGTGATGTTCGCTCAGCAGTAGTAGATCAGCTTGCCTGTCTCTCGCAAACTGTTCCAGTAGGTCTTGGGCGATGATACTTCGATGTAGATTGATTTGAAGTATACGAATCATTACAGAAGCACTTTTGCCTTGGTTAGGGCTTCTTGGAGGACCCGACACTTCCCTGTGCCTGGAATATGTTTCAAATCATCTGGTCTCGGGTTATACTCCTGGCAAAGAACACAGTGCGACTCGTCTGTGCATTCCTTCTTTTTATGCCCTGTCTTACCGCAATTGTAGCACAAGGAGGTTCGGTCATTCCATTACATGTCTTTGCGGTATGACCGTATTCGAGGCACTTGAAACACCGAAGGGGAATGGCCCTTCGCCGTATCCGACAAATAACCAACCCTATTCGTATTTCGTTCTGCTATCTATAAATCTATAAATATCTATAAATCTGTTCTACTTCCCTCTCTGTGAGGTCGATTATGGCCATGCGTTGACCCCTGTTGTTTGGATTGGCCAGCCTGATTTTCGTCTCGCCTAGTACGGGGAAGTCGCGTGATAAGGCGTATTCTATTTCGGGCGGATCCGTAACGCAGTCAATGTCTCTAATTTCCAGTGTGGCCTTAGGCTCGAGTGAGGCTACAGTTGCCTTCTCTCCAAGGACTCTTTTGACTGCGTCACGGAACGCGTATTTATGGTTTGCATCTGATCCGAACTCAACAAGTAAATCCCCCGAACGTGTTGGTCGTACAACTTTTATTGCAGTTTGTATGTCTTCGGGTTTTGCCGATCCCTTGATTTCTCGCAGAACATCCGCATATGATCTACCGTCGGTGGGTTTAACCAGCAGTGCCTGCCTAATGGGTTTCCGACGCTTCTTAATCTTAGTTTCTTGGGTTATCTGCGATTATTGTGTGGAGGTTTATCGATTTTGAACTTTAGGGCCGCTTTTTTAGCTGCCTTTTTGGAAGCTTTGGATAATGCTGTCTGAAAACCCTCCTCAATCGCGATTTGATCGTTCGGCGCTCTGTCCTCGTCCTTCCTCCGTTTATCCCGATCTCCTTTGATTGGGTTGCAGGCCAACCTTTTGCTGGCAGTAGAAATCGGGACGACTACTGCGCTGTCGAACGAATTAGCCTGTTGCTCTTCCTCTGCCTTTAGCCACTTGCGTATATAATGACCTATTCGGGTTAGGAGGTCTTCCAACTCCAGAACTCCGTTTTTAACCTCTATGCTAAGGTTCGTTTGTGCGTTGCATGTGGCAGTGATGCGTTCAATAACCCTTTCTGCTTTACGGTATAGCCACTCTTCCTCTTTACGATCCATGATAATCGAAGTGCTCTGTATCTGCCGTGTAGGGATTTCTTTATTTTTGTCCCGTGCTTCAGTCGCTTCGGTGGTGATGGCAACAATCATAGGTTTCCCAACCGTTTCACCTTTCTCTACCGTGTGTTCGTCTCTTCCGGGTTGCAAGAGGCTCTGTTCTTCTTTTTTCGGTCGCTGTGGTGTGCGCATGGTTTTCTTGCTGCGCCCAAATGCTGTTAAAATCTCTGGTTGTACCAGATTCCCTACTTTTCGTCCATCCGTTTTCGAATGTTTCTGTTCTGACATATTTTCTTTTGTGTAGAATTTGTTTGCTATCATTTCTTATGAGTCCGCGCTCATGTGTGTAGTCGCCTTATTGATCCCATGGTTATCTTTGCTAAGCAGGGAGGCCATGCGAGTGTTGGCACCAGCCCTTATGGGAACAGGTGCTCAGGGCCTGACCTGCGCTAATCGGGAGTTCGTCTCAACCGAACCTACACCACCAACTCAAGGGTGCTAACTTCGAACGTACTCCGAGGCCTGCCAAGGTTTTACCGGGACGAGGACGGTATGATCGTTAGATTGGAGCTGCGACGCAACTAGGTCCAAAACATCATATCCGCCAACCCTAGGCGTCAATTTTGGTTAATCAGTCGAATCGTAGTCTATAATTGGTTAAGGGTCATATTCCGTGATGTCCTCAATTTCTTCGGGTACGTGGGGGCGGCACTCCCCAAAGAATACTAGCTTTCAGGAACGGTCATGGTAACCAGCATTCCCCCTGCGGGGGAAAATGTCAACACTGTGCTGAACGGCGCATTCATCCCACGAAAGGTACAATCTAGGAATGAGATGTCATGAAAAACTATCAATGCAGCTGCATTGCCTAGATTTGGAGAAACATTTTTCAATAGTGTATGCGTAATTTTTAAGCAGATTATCTTTCCAGGGTTTATGAATTCGAAACACCAGTATAAATCTACGGTTTACTTATTTCTATCTGAGAAAAGTCCCCCGTGAGTGTTGGTGCTGAATATAGGTACGCGGTAGTTGAGGACTTCCACCCGTTGACAGATATAAGAACGCAAAAGATAAAACCAATCTTTACAGGACTTCTGCGATCAATCGGAAGATATGAGATACGATGATATTTAACCTTATTTGATCTCAAATTTTTTCCTGTGCAAGGATAAGAATGCGACTGGATGCAAGCTGTTGGCGATGTGGGGCGTTTAAGCCTTTTTTGGGATAAATAACATAAAAAATTCAAAACACATACACATCGAGGTTGGCAGAGAGAGCGGGTTCTGGGTGACAGACAGCAGCGATGGACTTCTGCCCATCATGTTTATGCATCAGATTGAATAAAAATATGAAAATATCACATTTTTAGTATTGTATATGAATATCACTTCAGTGAGGGAAACTAAGAAATATGAATAATGTAAGCCGTCTAGGCAGTATTGAATAATATGCCTTCACGGGAAACGGAAGGACTGAACTACCATTAAGAAAGGTATAAATTTTGGTCAAAGAAGTACAGGTGCATTTCCCCCATAGCTTTTTTGTGTTGATTCTTTGGAGGAGTTTTTTTTCTCATGAGATTGCCATATAGAGTTAAGTGCCTCCAATTCTGGTTAATCACATCTAGTGACGTGCCACACATGCAGGCGAGTTTTGGGCAGAATGTGGATTTCTATGGCTTTGATTATAAAAAAACACTGACTGCTGATTGTTTTATCTTTATAAATACGCAGGATTACTATTTCGATTAAAAAATACAAAAAAGAACTACTATATAGGATAAAAGAAATGAATTCCAGACATCAGACTTCAGATATATATTCATTTATTTCATAAAATGTGCCCACCTTCTTGACCTAGAATGAAGTTAACCATTTTTTGATCAGCACAGATGGCCCAGCTGGGGTCTAAGTACTTAATTTCTTTCAAAGTTGAAAAAAGTGTATTTTTCTTTTAAAGTTGTCGAAGGTGGTTTAGATACAGATAGGTATAGATCCCCACTTGTTCTTGTTATGAAGCAAGATGCACTTAAAAACTTCTTTTTCCGCCGCTTCTTAAAAGATGTCAATCACTAGGTTGGTAGTATTTTTAAACCATTAGTTGGAAAATACCATTAACATCATTACAAAACACATAGTCCTTCCCTTCAGAAAAATACGATTATCGATTGTGACCGTACAACAGTACGTTAAACAATAATTTAGATTTCCTGAGTTGGCAAATTCTTTTCTTTGATACGAGATACTAAATTTTCGGACATTTCTTATGGTGAGTTCAGACCCCTTACAAAGTCATCTAATTCCTTCTGGTTAAACGGTTGAGGTTCGGGGGGCTAATTTTATAGTGTAGATCAACATTCGTTTGATTTGTTTTAAGCAGTTTTGGTAGACTTGGGTCATCAGGAGATGTGCCATAGATGTGCTGGGTTGTACCTTCTGTGTTCTAATCGAGTTCGTTGAGCAGAAGATGTGTTAAGGAATGGAAACTTACTTCGATTTCCAGTACTATCTCCATTTATTTCCACAACACAGAAGCAGCACTCATTAAAATGATTTCGAAGTTTTCGCCAAATAATGTGTCTTTCGATGGGTAGTTCCGATGGAATGGATTATCCTATTTGGAAGATACAATCGAAACTGACAGCCGATTTTTGTTGGTAGTGACCAACTGGAGAATGAGGTCACGAAATCATGGATATTGACGGAGACCAATCCCGGCCGCCAAGGTTCGACTTGAACTTTCGCTCCATGGATGATGGATGTCGTGATTAAAGAATTGAATTTTAAATTATTGACTGTTTTTAAGAAATCTGACGCATATTTTTTCAATTTTCGATTTTTACTTTTATTTTATATTTCCCACTTTTATAACAAAAACAATATGGGTCATATAAACATCTTCTTGACAAAGCCAAATGGAAGACAACGACAAGATATACTTCAGTGTCCGGCAAAATACAAAAACCTTATCAAAATTGGTGAGCGCGGGTTGCTTTCACTCAAAAACAATATTCATATTTGGAAAATTGGCGCCAACTGAGCAAGCAACACAAAAAAATACGGGAAACAACTATTTTTGCTAATGAATAAATAATAAATTTCTTCACTTTAACTAAACAGGGGTAATATTTCTTTAAAATTTGAACGTTTTAACATATACTTTAAGAAAAAATTCGAAAGGAAAATTCGAAAAAAATTAAATTATCTAGACATGCCAACTAATATTTAAGCTATACTTATTTGAAACGATTGGCACGAAAGAATGCAACTGAATGCATTCATATTATACGTGATTACAAACAGCACACTCGTTTAGACAATTGCATTGATTTCCTTATTCATACTTTATCGCTTTAAGTTTTCTTTCAAACCTTGAATGAATGCCATGAAACTTATATACTCACATTTGTACATAAAAATGAAAATCACATGACGTCCATGAAATCAAAGATGAGTCATATGTGGTTTCATTGGCAAAATCAAAATGCCGGCGAACTTGATTTTGTTGCAATACTGCTACGGATTTCTGCATCAGCTATTTTCCACTTGATGCTCACCAATTTAACATTTTCAGAGAAATTTTAGTGACCATTTGTTGTCTACCGAAGTTGTGATATCTTAGTAAAGATACTAAATTGATTTAGTGGAGAATCCGTTGCACGAATTCGTGTTAGACGTATACTGGATAAATTTTATCAAAAAGTTCACTTCATTCGCTTTAACTACTACTAAATCAAATTTCTTGCTGATTTTACTGCCACTGCAACTGTTAAAAGCTCTAATTTTATAGGTATAGTCTTTAGGTGAATACTTTGCTAAAAATACTAGAAACGCACAATTTTCGTTTATAATGCTATAATAATATTAAAAAAAAATAATATCTAATAAATTTGGGGTATTTTTCACATTTTTGCAATCGGATTCATACAAATTTTTGACAAATTATATTAAAAATCGTTAGTTTACCTTAGATTTTTTTTTAGAAAAGAAGGCCTTAGGCCTGAGTGTCGGACTCCCGCTACCGTACTAACGACTAAACATCTCCCCTGTCACATCGAGAACCTAGCCTGGAACTGTTTGTCACATTACTTCGGACTAGGCCGCATTAATCATCGCTTAGCGGTGCCTTCAGGTTAAGGGAAATCCCTCTTTCTGCACGGATGGATAGCTTAGTAAACTAAGTGAGAAACACTTTTTGGACTTTGTAAATTATTCTTTGTTTAAACAATATTAAAAATCATGATTATCTAAATATTACCATATATGTCTATACAACACACTGAGTACATTCGAATCTTCATACCGACCCCTATGCGGTCAGGCGTTCAGAGCCAGACTAGCGCTGATTTACCCTACTTGCCTGGGTCATTGTTTTTCAACTTTTGCTTCCCTAATTTTTTTTAGTAAAGAGTATCTCTTCTTTGTTAGCTTTTTTTGAAATATTTTTGAAAAATATTTGCTTTTATAGTCAGATGTCCCTGCTGAGAATGATCCTGCTGGGCCTGTTGTACGTTGCCTTCCTTTCCAATGTTCGATGCTGTTCCACGCTCTTGATACGTAGCAATTATCATAATATAGCATGGTCCCTGCATAAAAGGGACGTCAGGCCAACGATAGTTGCATTCAGTCTTGCGACCACATTGGTATATATCGCAATTACTCATTCTCTGCCATCAAAGTGCCGCAGGAATACATTACCAACTTCTTTCCTCTCGCTTTACAATCTGTAATTAATTTTTTCACCAGGAACAGAGGACGCTGAAATTAGGATGTAAGACAGGCGGTTTTTTGATAATAAAAATTCATATTTTTCTTCCCAATATTTCATATGAACTATTGATTATTCCTCATTCAATTGTGGAAATCAATTGCAAATATTCGGTAATAAGAGCATAATCTCAAGAAATTTCACCAACCCCTAAATTTCTGGGAACTGGGCAACCTATAACTCCATTAGCGATCATATCTATGCTAAATATTTTATTTCTTCTTGGAAAAAGAAATATTTCCTTCAGTTTAATCACAGGGATGCACCAGCAATACACTTCAATACTTTGGTTACTCCCACAATGATAACATAATGATAATGCAAACGCGACTGCCTAACGCAGATTTTCCATCAGGTTTTTAAAACTTCATATTGTGGTGCTCAGTTTAAAGGTATAACCCTAAATTCGTATAAACCATCGACAACACTAAATGTGGCCGCTTCGTGATTTTCCATTTCAGTTTCCACCTATCGAAAAGTACCATTTTAAATGCAACCACTGTCGGCCAGATAGGTGTCCAATGTCAATTCTTGGCAATGGTGACCTGTCCCTTTTCTGACCTTATTAAATTTCCCTATCCATTTTGAGACGTTTTCAAATCCTAGCTAGACGAAATAAAATCTCATACTGACTACATCCTATCTCACTAGCGAGAAAGCCAGGTGGGTTTGAACAACGTTAATTGACATTCTTTTGGTACAGAAAATCATAAGATCTTTGACTTCCTTTCTTCCGAGTAGTGAAATGGTTGAAGAATAAGCTTTGCATCTTTAACGAATAATTTGTTGTCTGATGACCGATGTCCTTCCAGTTTGTTATATCGTTAGGGTTGTCCTATACTTTAACAACTGTTTTCGAACTTCTGGTGCTTATAATTTGGCCAGATCTATAACACATTTCGTGGAGCAGCTTCTCTTTTAATGCATTTGCGAATACTCACAGAGAAATGTCTGACGGATTTTTTTTTTATTTAACTCTTTTTTCTTTGATACTGAATAAACATATTTAAAAGCTCTTCTAAAAACAAGTCTAGTATAAATTCAGTTTTAATCATAAAGTCAATTCCCCGAAGTATCTCCTGCACAATATCAGCAACGAACCAGTTTCCACAATCGTACGATTTTATTGCCGCTAGTTATCATAACTCATCCTTTTCCATGAATTGCAAAATCCACAGCAGCTATGACTCGTTATCATATTCCAGGTCAATGCGTAGCATTTCGTACCTCTAATTTTCTCTGATATTGAGGTGAAGTATGTTTACGCCTTGCCTGTTCCTGTCATTTTTATTTAAATATGGTTTCAGGCATGTGCAGGCAGAAGTCCGAACCAGAGGGTTCAATTTTCCACTACCCTAACCAATAATGAGAGCCGTAAAACGTCACTAACGCGAACGACAACGAATGTTGTCTTCCAAATGGTCAAGCGTCTCGGGCTTATCGGCGTAGACGAGTGATCATTCACAATATCTTGCAGATCAACTGCTTTAGTTTCTTCATTACGCACTACGACGTCTGGATGGATGCGTATCACTAGTGAGAGTAAATGGGGTGTGGGAACGATCCGTGGTTAAACGAATTAATTGTTCAGATGGACGATTATGTTGGCCATAAAACTGATGGAGTATGCGATGAGTTTCTCAAACAGAACTGATTTATTTAAATAAATATGCTCAACTTGCAGACGTTGCTCAGGCGTGAAAGTTTCTTTCTAAAATGCACACCAAACTAACCATAAAACCCATAACATATGTTACACCATACGTCACATTAAAAAGTGTTGCCAACTTAAAATTCTCTCCCTTTTAAAAAACACTCTTTATTCCGGTTGTTTACCGGACTCTTTAGTAAGTTGTTCCTTTAAGCATGCATTGCTTCTGAAGAATAAATTTAACAGCATAGATTAAGTCGGTAAGTCTTCTTCTGATGATTTTTTCCAGAACTTTTCCATTCGTGTAATGCATTTGTAGTGGTCAGAATGCAAAATATGACTCGTGATCACATTAACTTAGCCTTAATCCATTTGGTTTTAAAGCCTTTCGTGCACTCGTGCCTTTCGTGCAAGGCGCTACCGACTACAGTTTCATCTTCACCAAGTCGACGACATCATTCTGGAGAGTTAACAGGAGTGCCTTTCGTACTATTTCGTCTCTATAGTCATATAGGCCAAATTCCGGCGCAAACCTTTCGGTAACTAGTTTATAACGGACCCCAATGGATATCTATTACCATCATCAACCAAGTGTCCCAAGCTAGCCAACAGCTGGCCGTATTGCAGTTGATGAATACGAAGGTATTTGTGAGCTGAGTTTCTGGCTACTTTTTCGCTTCGCATCAACCTTAAGAGGCAAGGAGTATGCTGGAAATATGTCGAGCCTATGTCTTCCCAGGGGCATTGGAGATTTACAAGTACTCGAAATAGTTCTCAAAGTCAAGTTCATCGGCTTTTTACCTTCAAGTTCTCCACTCCCTAGAAAAACTTCTGGCACTTGCGAACCTTCTTTACGTCATTAAGTCTCTTAATGCCCATTCCTCTACAATTCCACGTTAAATAATGAAGCAATACTTCAATACTTTGTACAGTGCTCAGGAACAATATAGCACTCTATAATTCTTAATATTTTGTGCTAAACACTATGCAGCGAATGTTACTTTATGGTTTATGTTGATATCCAGAGCCTATTTGTCCCAAGCATCCTACCCATTTCAATGCACTGGAGGCGAATCCGTCTCCAACGCGAACAAGGTTCTCTATCCTGAAAACAGTGTCCTCCAATCATTGAGGAAGAATTAATTCTGGATTTATTCAGCGTTTTTATCGCTGAAGAATGTAGTTTCTGAACATCCAATCTTACCCTCAAGTTGCACTATGCAGTGACACACTGTTCCACTGTTTTGCACTGTTGATGTATCCACTCAGGGGGCCAAGTTAGTTAACTCTGGGTCTAGCGTAGCAGCAATATGTTGGCTTACTTATCTGTCGCAATCTATTGAATCAAAACTAAGGATTTAGCATTACACTAATTAATTTTCATGCTATGAATTATTAATGAAGCGCTTCGGCATGGGTCAGGGGTTCTTGCAAACTTTAAAACTTTCCTGTACTGAGAATGAGTACCAAATCTGATCTTTCTACAGAATGTACCGCTTCCATGCACTGCTTACTTTAATACTCGGCATTACCGCAGTTGAAGCTCAAGTAACTTATGTCCCCTGACATTCCTGTGCATTATGCCCATATCTAAGGCACTTGAAACAAATGCTCTTAGAAGAGCAAAAGCTCTTTACCGTATACCACAAATAACCCAACCCTTGTTAAGACGTTCCCACGTTATCCACATTGAGACACATTACTTCGGGCAAAGCCTCGTGTTCCTAGGCCAAGCGACGCTTTCAGATTATGGGCAGTTCTTCTCCATCGGGAAAGAAGGGAGAGACAGGAAGTGCTAGAAAAGAGGTCCCTCCATTCCCGACGCCTGACAATGCTCTAGTATGGCGATTTTCAATGACATCACTGCCCGAACAAATTGTGCCACGGAATAACATTCGTCAACCGTTTTCAGCATTTTTCGGACCTTAGTTTCCGAGCAGAGCTCTCAAATTTTACTGAAAATTTTACTGAAAACCATCTTTTGCAGGAGTGGAATGCGTGACAGGCGTCATTTATCTCCCCTGCACAAAACACGCAGAAATATGACCGTAACCTGTCAACCTTGTGCAGGTAAGACCGAAAACAACCGTGCCCGCTTAAGGGCTAAGTCAAGAAGAAATCGATTTCACCATGCACTAAATTGAGCCCCAGTCTCAATTCACCGATCAGACATGCAGTCCACCTTCCCTTTGTGGGTTGCTCCCATGATTGCTGCCGATTACTGAACGAGCGTAGTCTCTCTTCCCTGGTAACCTTTCTTCTAGAGTCTTCGCTTCTACGCAGAAAAACATTTCTGTGCTCTCTCAGAAGGAGAGAACTATCGGTCAATTGGTCAGAACTATGGGTTGAGGATCTAAAGATTCTACTGATTCAGGTCGATACAGTACACAGTCATCGCTTTTAATTATTATAAGGCTCATAAACTCAATTGAGACCCTGATCGCGGCTTTGTTACTTCTGGTTCGCATGTTATCAGGAAATTTCTTAGCTGAGTTGGTCGCATTGAGCACAATTTGTATTTGTTCTAGATTTTTCAAACCGTTGAATTATCACAAAAGATATTTTTTCGCTGTTGTCTTTCACCAGTATTGTTTGCCTTAACTTATCAGTAGTGTATGCTCTGAAGTCCTGTGAGGTTCACTTCCCATGGAAATTAGTCGATTTTCAAGTTCAAGGCCAATTTTCTGGCTACTTTCTTGACTGTTTTAGACAGAGGCATCTAAAATCCTCCTCCTACGCTATTCGATCCTTTGGTGCTTCATAGACCCGTTTGATATGGTTGTAGCATATTTTCAACTGATAACGGAAATTGGGAAGAAAAGTATTTTGCTCCTCCTGTGCCATCTTGTTCTGTAGCGACCTGTTCGGGTTAAGAAGTCTTCTTCTTAAAAAGGCTCCTCCACAGCACTGTTTAGGATCATTTCACGGCATGTTTCCTTTGAGAACATCTCATTGCTCACAGAATGTGTTTCATTCGGTTCGGTGGTGATGACAGTAATTTAAGATTTTTTCAGCGTTTCACATCCTATGCCATGTGTTTTTCTGACGCTGACTTGAAAGGAACTCTTCTATCCTTATCCATTCTGAGGATGGTTTTCTAGCTGCCCCGATATGCGGCAAGAAATTCTGGCTGTTTAGTGGTTTTCTAGTTTTCCCCTTTAAGCTTTGCAATATATCCCAAATTGAGGACAGAATAAGGTTGTAAGAAGTGTTTTTGTTTCCAGTAGTATTTCAACTATATTTGATCTGGGAACACTCATATGAGAGGCCTTTTCTTGTAGGGCCTAATGCGATAGGTTCTGTATTTTCTAAAAAATTTGTTTCATCCCCATGGCGATTTGGTTTCTGTTTTCAGGGTCATGGGTCGAAGTCCGTAATCAATTATGTCTGAACTTCGTTTTCATTTTGATTCAGAAAGGCAGTCACGCAATGTCTTCACATATCTACGCTGTTTAATTTTACACTCAATTTACTGTGTAAGTTCGCTATTTGCTACAGGAAATTTTGGTATCTCTTTCTCAGTGATGCAACCCAAGAGTGTCAGTGCTTTTTAGTGCTTTTTAGTGGAAAGAATAAACATACATAAGTCTAGATCGTGATGGTATTTGCTTGATAGCAAGTTGTGAGTACAACTACACATCTTCTCATGTGTCTTTCAGTTTTGAAAGAAGAATCTCTAGTTTATTTTTAACACGAATACCAAAAATGAAGTATAACACTATCGATATTCATTGCTACGAACAAATCGATTAAGAAATATAAGTGAATAGAGCAATATTTAAACCAATGCATCCAGTTTTAATGCCCTTGTGACCCAAAGGCGGCATAAGGCAACAAACAAACAAGGCACAAACAGTTCCAAGCAAAGTTCTCAGGTTGACAGTTGAGGTGTTTTGTCGGTAGTCCAGCAGATTTAACAACTGGAAATTCAAACCTCATTGTAAAGATATTTTTGACCACCTGACCTTAAAAACACCAAACATCCATAATAAACATCTGTAAGCTTGTTATATATGCGCTAAAATTTGATGGCACATGTATTTTTCATTCGGGTTAACCTGGACGTTTGGCGATTTATAATCTAAAATCAGCTCAAAAATCTTTAATTTTGTAAAAGAATGAGGCAATGAAGGTTGTTAAATTGCTGATTTGTCCTTTTCTAAGTGTTTCATAAATTTGAAAACGCCAACGATTAACTAAAAAAGTTTACGGGAAGCAATGCGCTTTGCAGTAGTACTCCAATCAAAAAATGGTTAAATAAACCACTGAATATTTTTCTCAGAACTCAAAGCATTTTTAACTTTAATGAAAACATTTTGAAAAAACATTCAATGTATCGTGAAATAATTTGTTGCCTCATGCTGTAAACTTTATAAGTTTCGTTTATAGATAATAAGTGTTAAGATGTCATGGAGAAATTATGGCAATAGTGTGCTAGTAGTTGATAATTAGGAATTAAAAGCGTTTCAAAATGTCACGAATTTTTTGGAAATGTAGTCAATGATGCATAATTTAGATGCTTGAAAGTTGAAATCGTTAGAATATTTTCTTAATTATATGTCTTATTCATTTATCTATTTGAGTGTTTTCAAAAGGAAATATTAGCCATCGAGAGGAAAAGGAATTGATTATACAATGGAAAATCATCGGACAGAAAAAATGCAGCTACGGAGTAATGCAGTAAGTGTGTAGTTTGAAATAATCTCTGGAATACATAAGTCCAGTACAGTCCTAAAATTTTTAGTCTAATTATTTTGAGTTAAGGAGTTTAAATGCAGTCAAAAAAAGGCTTGACTTTGATATTTTTTCGTATGAGAATGAGATAAGGAGCAGAGTTTTTCAAGTATAATATGTACCCATAAGACAAATCTTCTCCATAGGACAAATATTTCAAATTTTTTCGGAACTATCAAGATAAAAAAATATTTTTCTTCATTTCCATATAAATGGCTAAGTAAGTTAGGAATTTTTAAAATAGATTTTTTGTAAAAACTGTTGACTTTCGAAGCAAAAGTTTTATTTTTAACTCCGATATTCAGCAGTAAATTATTCACAAAATAAATAAAATTTTGCCAAAATGAGGCTTCGAACTGTTATGCCAAATTTAATTTGCCATAACATTGCTGCTGCTATAATTCTAAATCGATTGGTGGAACGATCCTTACGCAATTTGTCCTTCCTGCTTGAAAAAAAATCTTTTCAACGTATTGACGTTCAAAGCTTTGCAAACACTAAGATTCTCCAATTATTATTTAACCTTTAATCAGCAATGTCTGCCCCATGCCTTTTGCTCGCCTCCTCCTCTTCCTTTCTGCAAGATTTTATGGTCGTGCTAGCATTTGCAGAACCCTCTTATAGCGATTGCTCTGATGCTGAACTACTTCGATGCAAAAGTTGTAGCAGTTAGATCCGATCTCCATGCCCAATACCTTAATCAGTTTCACTAAACTTGAAACCCTATAATCAAATAGATCTGAAGCAGCAAATAGCACCATATCAAAAACATGTTTACCACTGGATAAACTTCCGGAGCCATTGCTCACGCTGTTGCAATCAGACTCTCTTCGCGTGAAACCGCGTCAAAATCGATAAATCAGATCACCGTTTTTCGTATATCGGAAGGAATTTCTTCGAAAAGGTCTCATGCAATTAGTCGCGAAATATTTTCATATATTTCATATATTATTTTGTTACACGATATAACTTTTTTAAAGCTTGGACCACGCTCTCCAGATACAGTGAATGTCACATCACAGTAACAATTTTTGCATAAAACAACTTGCGATGCTGCAAAAAATATAGCGAAGAAATTGAAAATACGATGCACAACGCCTTCGCCTACTTCCAAGTAATCAAGATTCCAGCCAACGTACCAATGTCTTCAATTGTCTTCGGCACTTGGTTTCTCCAGTTCAAAGCGATGAAACGACGAAGCAACGATGAGCCAACGCTTTGAAGCACATGGTCTCTTCAAGTTGGATCTGTACCCCCTTGGAACTTTGGTCCTTTATACACTGCTGTTTTACCCCCTCACACTATTTTTTTGTAGCTATAAAATGACTGAATAATTGATGTTTTTTTTTCACGTTGTAGTTAGAAGGTGAAGGCTATTTGCGCCCTTAGTTTAAGACTCACAGTGGCAATCAGACTACAGACTGATTGCCTTCCCTGTAACACCGAAAACCTATGAAAGAGACCCCTAGCCTCTGCAAGGCCAGGCGATTCATGATACCTTTCTTTTTAAAAAGGACCTTCCGCACGTAATTTGAAACGCAGTTCTGTTGTCTTTTGATATCAAAAACTTGATATCAAAATACCCGAAATGAAGGAACGTTTTGCGACGGCACGAACAAATGAGTAGGAGATTTTAAATATTTACACCTAAATTTTCCACCTGTACCTCAAGTTAACCTGAAAGATGGGGAAATCGTTGGCGTGGACATTAGACAAATTAAGGAAAATTCAGCTCCCGGTACAAACGTTAGTGCAATTGAATTAAAAGTCTAAATGTTTTCTAAGAAAGGCATGAAAAATTTTCTAGACAACCATAAAAGTCTAAAGTATGATGAAATTGTGATTGAAATGATTGAAAACTTGAGGGCAAATGAAATGCTTGATGAGCATGAACCTCGTTTTAGGACGTTCGTTTTAACATTCGTTTTAGGACGAACTTCCACACTTGGGAGCCGTTATTGAAAACTAAGGCGAAAGATTTAACAAACTTTCAAAGAAACGAAACCTCGCTTCCAAAGAAAGTAAGAAAAATGATAGCAGACTTTTGTTTGCGATTAAAGTGAGGTGATCCTTGTTGAAACTCCAAGCGAAATCTCACAATAGGAGCTTCGGTAGAAAAAAGTATTTAATGCTTTTGAACGCTACAAATGAAGGAAAAGCAAAAGTACTGCCAAAAAAGTTCCACAGATTCCATGTCAAATAAAACAAAATTCGTGATTATCTAACACCCTCGAAGTAGTCTTGAGAGATTTGCAAGCCTTCGATGGAATGCTTGCGAATCTTGAGACTAGTTTATTTAAACCTCGTAATGTAAGAAACTTACTTGAGAACCTTATGAACAGAAAAGCTTCTGGTATAGATGGACAACCTAGCATTATTCTAAAAACATGCATAAACTGGAAAGAAGTTGTTCTATAAGCCTCCTAACTGCTGTGTGCAACCAACTTGCGTCCTTTTCTACTTTTAGATGCATCCACAAAAGGACCCATCACCCGTCTGTTTTCAAGAATAGGACTAATTAATACGGTAACAAGGAAGGTAACACATTGCAAAGTGAATTTTCGATGGATTTCCGACTGAACAAAAACTTGACCGTGTAGTAAAGCATTAAAAACCCACCCTTCTGTTGGTAAGCTAACAGTAACCACATAAAATGTCTGCGATACCTTCTTGGTCAATACCGTCTGGTTTTGTAATCTCAATCAGCTCACATCTTTTCTGAAGTTAGTAAAGCTAGAAAGTACCAAGTCAAAGGTTAGAAAGTAGGAAGTACCAAGTCAAGGTTTTTGTCTGGCCCCATACTCTCAAATATTTACATTTCTGACACCCTTCCTAATGCGGACTATGAAAAAGCAGTGCTTGCTGATAATATATGAACACACAACTCTGGCATCAATAACCAAGAACATTATTCAAAATGTGCAAGTGAAAAATTGAAACAAATGTTTGCCAAACGAAATGAATAGACCTTAACAGGAAACGAATATGTACACTGCTCTCATGCAGACCATTAGATTTTTCACAAATTCATTGGCTAAAGCAAAAGTATAAAGACAAATTACACATCCCAGAGCCAGAAATGCATCGGTCCTAACCTATAGATGTTACTGAACTAACCTCAAACGTGTGAGAAAACATGTGGATCAATGATATCGGTCAGTGATAGGCCAATTATTTTTTAAGTTACTTTAGGCTGGGTGGGATGATTTACGGCAACTAATACAATTTGCAAAAATTCCTTACGTTTCCATTTTTTAATGTTTTACAACAGACAAATGTTTCCTTTTTCAGAACTATGCCTATTGAAGTATAAATAAGCTAGTTATCTTTTTTATATCTTGGACATGTATACCACAATAAATTTCCCTTCATTATCTTAAAAGATTGCTGAAAATTTGCTAATGCCCTAAAGTGACCATGTTTACCTACTATTAATGATAATTTATTGTGCTTTCTTAAATGTATACTTGATTGTTACTTTGATGCGCCTAATTTATTCAGTTTTATGTCACAGAGCACCAAAACGCACATGTCTTATGTGTGCCTCGGTTTAGCTAGTTTTGCTCTTTTGTTGTCAGATTGAAAATCGTTGCATACGAGTCAAATTTTTTATTTGCATTTATATTCAACAATGCCTTCTCAATTATTAGTTATTACTTTAAGCAAAATTTACTAATTATTTTTTTTTTTTGACGTGAATGTTACCGATTATATTTTCGAGAGTCATTTCAGGCATGAAATATTATGCTGCACAATAAAATTATATGATTGGTCTAATATATGTTCCTTTTAAAAATTAACTTGCCGATACAAATATCAAAATTTCTAGTAAATTTTCTCCTCATTTCAGTCATCATTCAAGTGCAGTGTGTTTTCATGCAAAAACCATCTAAAGGATACACAATTTAGAAGGCCTAGTTTAACATATTATCCGTTCCCAAAAGACAAAAATTTGACGGCAATATGGAAAAAATTTTGCAATAAATCTGATAACAGTTTTGAGAATTCAGTAGTTTGTTCTGACCATTTTTCTCCAAATGACTTTATAATTTCATCCCGAAAAGTCGGATCAAGAAACAAACTTCGGATTCTTAAATCGTCTGGTAATCTTTTTTCAGAAAATACTCGAATTTCAATTCAATTAAATCTCCTTAGCGGTGCCATCTATCTATAAACCTGAAAATGTTTGGGAGGACGCAACTGAACAAATAAAAAACCCTTCCACCAACTATACTAAAAAAACAAAAGAAATGGAAGGAAATCTCAAAGTTAAGAAAAATATGAGTGAAACCAATGCAGCACAAGTAAGTCATCAAATTATTCATTCGAACGAAAAATTCAAAATACCATTCTCGGCCATTTAGGAAACAAATCTCTCAGGTGAAAGCTTTAAACCAGGAACGCGCAGAAATCCCCGAATTTCTTATTATCGGTAAGTTCTTCATTTCACCATTATTAGGAATTCATGACAAGTGCTAGCAACTGCAGTGTTTAAGCATATACTAATTTCCTTAAAAGTTTAAATTTCGTTTAGTACTAATAAGTAGTTATGATGCGATCTGAAACACACCGAACTATCGTTCCGCGACTTCGGAGCTTCCGAAAAATATATTTGTGATAGATAAAAATCTTCAATGCTCCTTTGGCTTTTATATGCAACATCACAATTTGCTAACGTCAGTGATTGAGTCAGCAGCATCGCATTTTTGAACTTGTCAAGATGGAACAGCGTTACTCAATCAACTTTTGTTTAAAACTCAAAGAGACTTTTAAGGATGTTCGGGCCTTTTTCAAGGAGGCTTTTTGTCCAGACCGTAAATCGGCCAGTGATACGAGAAATTCAAGGACGGCCGTCGAAGATGAAAGTTGCTCGGGAAACTATTGAAAACGTGAACAAGTCTCCGAGGTATTAATATATATGTAACGCAAATTTCTCCACGATTATTTACGAGGGTCGTCTGAAAAGTTTCCGACCACAACGTAAAGATGGCGCTAGTGAATGTAGCTGTGTATCTTTTGATATCTACTCAGCAAAGTTTCGGTCATTTTGGACGAGCCGTTTTTAGTTGATAGTCGTTTGAATAAGTCGATGTAGACATTTTTTGAAAATGGAAAAAATTGAGTAAATAGTTTTTATTAAATTTTTGTTTTTGAAAGACAATACGCCTACGCAAATCAAAGATGAATTGGACTCTGTGTATAGGGACTCTGAATCACCATTCACCACTGTGAAGTTTTGGGCAGCTGAATTTAAACGTAGCTGTAAAAGCTTGGGAGATGATGAACGTCCGGGACATCCAAAATCTGCGACTAGTGACGATAACATTGCTAAAGTTCACTACATGGTCTTAGACGACCGCCATATTAAAGTGAGAGAGATAGCAGAGGTTATGAAAATATCCAAAGAACGATTTTAGACCAAAACGTTTTAGGTTAGACCAAAAATGTGTTCGAATGAGCATTGCCAACTCTCTGTTAAGCGCAATGAATCTGCGTTTTTGTGCCGAATAATTACTATAAATGAAACTCAGATGCACTATTATACCCCCGAAAAAAATACAGTCAAGACAGTGGACGGCAAAGGAGGAACCGGCTCCGAAAAAACAAAAACTGACTTTTTTTCGGCTAGAAAAGTGACCGCGACTGTTTATTGAGATAGTCATAGAGTTATCTTGATCGACTATGTTCAGAAAGGAAAAACCATTACAGGAGCATGTTATGCATCGTTACTTGCCAAGCTAAAGGCAGAAATTGCCGAAAAAAGACCAAATTTACAGAAAAGGAAATCTTTTTTCACCAAAACAACGCGCAATCTCTCAGCGATTGCCATGGTGAAAATCCACAAATTCCAGTTTCAACTGCTTAACCATCCGCCTCACTCACCAGATCTAGCCCCAAGGGACTTCTTTTCGTTTTAATTTAATGGCTTTGCTAGTAGGACACATTTTCATCAAATGAGGAAGCAATCACCTTCGCGAATAATTATTTTGCAGAGAAAAATGCCGACATTATAGAAAGGGGAGCATCGCTGCGAGAAGTGTATAGAAGTTACAAGGAGACTATTGAGAGAGAAAATGAGAAAAAAGTCTTGTATCATTGTAATGCCGGGAATTTTTTAGACTATCCTCGTAAATGACAACACGTAAGCTCACAGGTCCAGTCAGTCTTCATTTTATTTTTTGTCAATAAAAACACCAAGAGCAGACGTTTTGAGTCCGTTGAGGCCATCTTAAAAAATTTTACCGACGAACTGGAAGCCGTCCTATAAAACAAGTTTGGGCAATGATGTAAACAGTGGAAGAATGTATGTAAGGACCCTTTTTCAAGGTTATTAAGTGCACTTTTTAAGAGATTATACAAAATTTTTATTATAACAAAACGTCTTTTGCTATCCGAAGGCAACATTATATTCCATAAAAATTTAATATCACGTCGGAAACGTATACCCTTGCAGCCACATCTTCAGTTTTGTCAAAACTTAATACAGTGGGTGATCGGGTAACGAACACTTCTCGGCTCTCGGAACATAATGTGATAATAACAAGTGCGGTGTTAACGTGAAACATATCACGTAGCCACGATTCGATTTCCCGTGTTGTCACATTCTTAATTTTCGTTAGTGCAAGGATTCAGACCCTTTATAAAAAAAATCAAATACAAATTGAAAAACAAAATCAGACAATATTATGGGTTACAAATACTGTGGAGTGTCAAGAACTGTGCTCACTATTAAAACCATGCAAGAGATTATCTCCTAAGTAGAGAGTGAGCAAAAGATGGCTGATGTGACGAGACAGTATATTTTGAACAGGTCTACAGTATGCACAATCTTAGCTTAAAAAGATATATAAGATAGAAAGCAGTTAAAGAAGTAACGAAAATCACATCTGCGAAGCAAAGAAGTGCCATCCATGAAGAAATGGAGAGGTTTCTTTTAGCTTGGATAAATGAAATGGAAATAAAAAGAGGTGTAACTAGAGTAAAGAGGAAGCTACATTTTTCAGAAATTTAAAGAACAAACTCCAGGTTAGTCATCGGAGGAGTTAGAATTCAAAGCTACGGCTGGCTTCGCAAAGTTTAAAAAGAGGTCTCGAATTAAACATGTATTATCGCATTGTGAGTCTCTTAGAACAAATAAAAAGAAGCTGAGAAACTCTGTTTCAAATTCATATAAATTCATAGATACAGAAATGTATCATCCACAACAAATATTCAATTGTGATGAAACTGGTTTGTTTTGGGAAGCACATACCGCACGCGTTCGTACATCAAGGAAGATGTCAATAGTGTTCCTGGGCATAAACCCACGGAAGACTGGCTGACGTTACTTTAAGGAGCTAATGCTATTGGTGATCTGAAACTTAAACCACTTCTGGTTTACAACTCTGAGAACACTAGAGTATTCAAAAAAGTTATGAAAAGAAGACTGCCAGTAGTGTGGAGATCAAAGTAGAGCTGATGGGTCCCTCAGGCTCCTTCAAAGAATACTTCTTTAAAGTTTGTGCCTGAGCATCAAGGACCTTGATACCAATGACTTACCAATGAAAAAACCGCTACTATTGGACAATTCACCAGGATGCTCAAAGAACCTTGAACAAAATTTGCTAACAGACTTTCCCTTGCTGGCAGTTCAGTTTCTACTTCTGAAAACGACTTCGCTGATTGAGCCAATGGAGGTTAACGCAAGTTTCAAGAAATTGTACACTCGTGCGCTACTTCGTCAGTGTTTTAAAGTAAGAAATGACTTTAACAATGGTTTGGAAAGAAAAATTGGACATTCTGAAAGCCTTGAGCCTCTAGGTCTTCCTTGATTACTGACTGGATTATTTCTTGTCCTTGCTTATAGAAGCAATCATTGCACTCCGGTGCACTTTATCGATTTACTATTCGATATAGTACAAACATAATACATATTCTTACCAATAATAATACACAGCAATAAATTTCAACTTTACCTTTGTATACTTTTCGATTATACAGAAAGAAGAGGATTTTTAAGGAAAATCCAATCAATGGAACAACTTTAGTGAAAGAAAACTTTATCAGTCTATTAAAAGATTATCCGATACTTCTAAATCCTTCCGTAGCACTGAAAATCCGTTCTAGGAAAACAAGGGCACTGAAAAGTATGGCTCTCGCCTATAAAAAGAAATTCGGTAAGCAGATTAGTCGCTTTCAACTTCGGAAGAAGGTTGATGACATGAAAAAATATATTCGTGACAAATTGAATAAAATACGAAGCAATAACAACGTATCGCCTCAGTTGAAAAAATGGGAGCAAGACATTATTAAACTATTACAACCAAACCGAGTTTCTGTTGGATTAATTCATTCACAAGGCTCACACGAGAAAAGTAACGGCAAGTTAACGATTCCTTTTTTCGTAATAAAAATTCATTTTTGGTGCTAGGGCATTATTTTATATTATTTGTAAATTTCATCCGTGTGAGATTTTTTATCTTATTCTACTTAAATACACTGCAGGGACGGTTTTACAATATAACCAGAATATATCAAGAAATTTCTTGCAATCTCTAATTGAACGAAATAGAATGAGAAGTCTTTCAGCTGAAACTAAAGAAACTGAAAATTTATCGTTTGAAGAACTCCAAAGATTATTGACATTAGAACAATTGAAATTAATTCGATTGCAACAGCTGCAATCACAAAAAGAAATTGGTAACCTTAGTGGATCGATCGCTGAGCCTAGTGATGAAAAATCACAGTAATATTTACAAAATTATAAAAAAAAGTATTATAAGCCAATTATATCTTATGTATGGATAAGAAGTGTAGTAATAAAATGTATCAAGAATATTGATCTATGAGTAAGAAGGAGAGAAGAAATAATTTTTGAAAGTTTTTAAGTTTTTAAAAAGACTTATTAAACTATAACACTCTCGAGGAAAATAAACTACTCACAACAAAGTATTTGCAAAAAAGTTTAAAATCCTATAGTAACCGGAAAGCAATGTTATATACATTGAAAATTATTCGTTTGACGGATGATTATAAACGTATAATTGTATAATTGTACGTATTCAATCGGACTTTTTTATTCAAATAATTTTATTTTTCAATATAATCGCCCTTTTTAATAGATTTAAAAATTACTGTGAACTAAGTTTGATAAATATGGAGGATGCTTTAGATGTTTGATAAATAAAGGCAGCATTTGGCTGTTACCATGACAAATGCAGACTTATGTGCCAGTGCGTTATAACAAACGTAGAGTTTCTCGCAAAAAAGTTCTTGTCGATTAAAGCATAATGGTAAAGAACTTTTTAGCGAGAAAGTTTAATTTTCCGTAAACGTCCTGACTTAATTTTTTATTTGTTCTGCGTTCACACTGTTACCGTGGCAACATGATCAAGCTATTCAATCGGTACAACTCCTTGGCTGTCCCAAAAGAAGTGAATTTTCAGCCTCAAACGTTAAAATCTAATAATTTGACTTCATTTTATATTATAGGAACTTGTTTGGTAGATCAACTTATCCATTTTCACTTATAAGTTGTAAGTGTCGAATATCTCGAAAGTGAACTTATAATTAGAAAGAATCAGCAGAGCAATGGTCTAAATCACTTACAATTTATCAATGAAAATGGATAAGTTGATCTACCAAACAAAATTCTATAATTTATAAGCTCACTTAAAGCTAATTTATAAAATAGGACTAGTTCAAGCTGAGAGTAAGAATAGCAATTCAAATAACCAGACGACATCCATCTAGCTGGATGCGTCCCAGCCTGTGAGTTGGCACCTGACGAAAAGCGGCAGGGGCGTGTGTTCGAAACCAGCTTGAGCATTTTCCACCTTTCTTTCTAATTATTCATTTTATACTTATGAAATATTCAACAGATAACTTGGTCATAAACTTAATTTATTAAACATAAACATATTAAATTTTATATTAAATTAATATAAACTTTTTCTCTTTGGGTGAGAGGTGAAGGATACCTACGCCTCGAGTATCGGGCATCCGATGGCAATCAGACTACAGACTCGATACTTCGTCTGTCACACCGAAAACATATCCTGGAACTGTTTGTCACAATTTTTCGGACTAGGCCTTTTTGATCTCGCCTAGTGGCGCCTGCAGATTATGGAAATCCGTCTTTCCGCAGAGATGGATGGTATCGAGAAGGATTACTGTCAGAGCACCACCTTCCCTCTGCGCCGCCTAGCAATTCATGATGTCTTTCTTTATATAAAGAACCGTCTGCATGTAATATGATATGCATATGGCCTTAGAGGAACGATGAGTTGTTTTTTTGTCACACAGCTAGGGTCCTTCTTCTTTCCTCTCTGCTTAAAATCTCTCAGAATCCCAGCTACGTGAACAGACTCGCCTATGCTCATCAGCTATTAGCCCAGTGAGGACCACCATCACGAACCAACACCGCTGGTTTTCAGAAACGGTTAGTTCTTCTGCTTCTTAGTCACTTTTAAAGTATTATACCTAGATTGAGTTAATCCTATTCGGTACAACGGCCCCTTACCCTTGTTTATCAGACAAGCCTTGTTTTTTCCAGCATTTTGGGAAGATTTGTGCGAGATACTGATAAATATCAGATCCGCATCCTGATTAGCACAAAGTTATCGCCGCTGAAGCAGTTTTAAATTGGGAGCAGAATACCATCCCACAACCAGATTCTTCACAATGCCATTCAGCCTTCACCCTGTTATGATATTGATCAGAAATCAACAGAAGGTTAGCTTCTTTCTCCATCGCAAGCTAGTCAAGCAAGTTCTATGCAGTTACTATTACGATTAATACTGTTAATTACGACAATGTAGGTTGATGTCAAGTATTTGAATCAAAGGTTTGCTTTTTCCTTGCTGAGTGTCCCTTTGAATTTCTGGTATCATCCGCTCTCTGGAATATCAGATCTTCCGGCTTCCGGCTTGGAAGCTTCTTGTCATTCAACAAGATGCAGCTTTGTTTATTTATGCACACCCTTGCTTCATGGCAGGGAGTGTCACCCTTGTAGAACAGAATACTTTCGAGTTAACACTACCTTTCGACGAATTCGGCATACTACCTAGCTTTCTACTTGACTAAAAGTACGGCTGCGTCTTTCTCTGGGATGTGAACAATAGCATGAGTGTTTTTATTTTCTAAAACTCCATATCTCAAATGATCAATAAACTCATTTTTTTTGATCAGGCCTCTTGCTTTTGATTCTGTTATACAGCTTCCACAGTTCAAATTGGAAAGAAGTTTGTGCATTGTGAAATAACCTAATACATGAATAACATACTCACTTTTATTATGCATTTTACGACACAATGATCACCCAGATTGGGCACCGCCTTACTTTAGGTTTTAGATATCGTGTATTTTTTGAGCGGTGAATTGATCGAATACGTGGGGGGATGTCGCCAAACCTAAAATATTTTTGTTGAAAAGTGAGTAAAAATCGGGACTACTTTGAAATTGTAAATCAAGAAAAAAACTATTATTTTCGAATTTCGATGCTGCTGATTTCCGCCCCCTATTACTAGTACTCTAGGTGAGCGCGTAGTTTGGCTATATGGACGCGTCAACCCTGGTTAAGACTCAATATTCATAAACGAGCACACACACGAACAAGTAATGTAATGATTTCCTACAAAGTTTTGATTCTGGAACTCTTCTTTGGGAAACATTTTTCATTTTATCGAATTTAGTAAGATTCTGAACTTGACGTAGCATTAAACTCACAAAAAGATTCTCGTTCGTGAGGAAAACATAATAAAAGTGTTTGTATAATTTACTAAAACCACTTAATTGAAAAGTATATCTTTAATTACATTTTTCTATGTACTAAACTATAGTGGTATAAACCTAGCTTAAAAAAATAAATCTCACGTGGCTAGTTAAACAATATAATATTTCCATTTAAAAATATCATTTTTTCCAAGCTGCTTTCTGAGAGTCTGGTTTTACGATCTTTAATGATTTTTCCTTGCTTTGTGAACAATGTTTCAGGAGCGACGCTGGTGGCGGGACAACAACAATACTTAATATGCAACTTATAAAGTTCGGGAAAGACATCCTTATTTATATCCCAATACTCAAAAGGATCTTGTGCACGTGGAATAAGCGGTACTTCAATATAGTGTTTAACTATTAATTCTGCGTTGCTTTTAGGGGTTGTCGAAGATTTTAGTTGGGCCACTTTTTGATCGAAATGTGCCCAAATATCATTTTCGTCGGTTGATTGGTTTTCTATGCTGGAATATTCAACCAAAACATTTTCAACCATCATTGTCGACAGTTCATTTATAATTTCTTGTTGAGCCTTTTCAGCGTGATTCACCGAGCCAAATCCTGCCTTTTTGAAGCGAGGGTCTAGGAAAGTAGCTTTTGAAAAAATTAAATCATTTTCAAATCCTCCTAGCCTTTGAGATAAGGTATTACACAAATTTATTTGGAATGACTTCCCAACATCGGTCAGCAGATTTCTTGCTTCCACAGCATGCCTTAAGCAACGCGTCAGAGGAATTATCGATGAAACCGGAGGATATTTTGTGCTGCTTAGTTCGTTTGCAAAATCTTCAATTAACTTCAAAATACCAACGAGCTCATTGATAGCAGTCCATTCTATCTCACAATACGGTTCTGCTCGAAACGTTTCAGAATTTGAAGCCTCTTGGAGTCGCTCTTTATGTTTAATGAGCTTTTGAAATATCTTAACAATGTCCTGCCAATTGACATAAGAAGCATTGTTCTTGCTGCCAAGTTCTGAAGCACCTCTGTGAGGTTCTTTATTTAAATCATTGAAGATTAAAACATCCACTGCCTTCCGGTCCAGTTTAAATGATTGCACAATCTTTTTGCATTGGTGCAAAAGTTTTTTGATTGCGTCTGTGGAATTTAAAACTTCGTGCAGACATAAATTTAAGGTATAAGCAATGCATAACTGATGACGCAAAACAAATTGCTTGGAAAGAATCGCCTGCACTACAATTTCACAATCTGTGACTATACACACAACTTTATGTTGGATCTCCCATTCATTCAACGCAGTATGAATCAAAGATCTGATATATTCGATTGTGTACACTGTTGGTAATTTCTTCGTGGCAAAGACTGCATTTATCATCTGTCCTTCACATATGAAGTGACTGGTTAGAGTTAGATATTGAGTTCGATTCGTGTGCATCCAAATTTCAGCAGAAATAGCAACTTTTGACACGTCACTAATCAAATGTCGCAACTGACCGTTCATTTTTTCATATAAACTGGGTATAATTTCTGATGACAGTATTTCTTTGGTCGGCAGCGTATACCATGGTTGCAACTTCCTGATAAATGCTTGAAAACCCGGATCGGCCACCATTCTTAGTGGTTGATAGTCCACCACTAACATTTTCACTAAACTCATATCGATGTCTTCCTTTTCTTTACCGCTAAACACAGTCGTCCGTGTTATGATCGCTTTTTTCGAAGTCCATTTTGACAGTTGCTCCTTTATATCGATACGGTCGAAATCAGCAGTTAACGAAAGATGAGGTGAGCTTGGATTATTGCAATTTTGTGTCAATTCACTGTTATCTTTGCTTGGTATGTTTTCTATATCAATAAGACCTGGGTGAATCCTTTTCATGTGTTCTCGTAAATTGGATGTACTTCCAAAATATTTCAGTTCTTTGTTGCATAAGTGGCAAGTGGCTATTGTTTCATTCTGCCTTGTGAAGTACTCCCATACGAACGAACGCTTGTTCCGTTTTTGACTTTCCTGGGGGTAGAAAGATACAGTCAACTTCATGTAATAATATTACAATGTAATGATATTTTAATAGCATCTGACGCACATCTATAGCATTGGTTAAAACAAAATATGAAAGGAAATCATGCCTTTATTCATGTATGATGAATCGCTAATAGAAGTCACCGGAATGAGTTTTATTAAAAATCTTTCAATTTCTCGCAAACGCTTTTCTTAGCCTCTAAAAATTAAAATTAAAAATTAAAGCCTCTAAAAAAATTAAAAACTCAAACGAATACGATCAGCAGCGTATCCTTGAGTTGAAAAGTGTCTCTACATTGATAAAGCAGGTACGGAATAATAACATTCCAATAAGCGGACCAATGATTAATGAGAAAGCTCAAGAATTTGCAAGTTAATTAAACTCGTGTGTTGGTTTTGCAGAGACTGTACGTTTATTATTTCAAACTTAGGTTGACACATACAATGGCAGGTGGCGCTATTGTAACAAATTATTTTTATACTACTACTATATGTTTAATTCAAAATAACACAAGTAAGCTCCATATTGTAAATTTTTCTGGCAGTAATGGGTGGTTGGAGGGCTTTAAGGAAAGAAACGATATCACATTCAAAAATGTTTGTGACGAGAGCAATACAGTGGACAAGAACGAATGTAATGAGTGGATTAAAAACCTTCCAGTCTTATTACACGATTATTCCCCCCGATGACGTATTCAACGCCGATGTAGCGGGCTTATTCTACATGTGTCTACCGGATGAAACATTTACGTTCCAAGGTCAGCCTTGCCATGGTGGTAAATAGAGTAAAGATCGGGTCACTGTACTTGTAAGTGCGAATATGTCCGAAACCGAAAAACTGCCACATCTCTTAATTGGAGAATCTAAGAGCCCAAGATGCTTCAAGAGTATTAAAAATTTGCCTGTTAATTATCAAAACAATAAAAAGGCCTGGATGACTGCCGATTTATTTGCAGATTGGTTAAAAAAGTGAACGCCGATATGAGGGCCCAAAAACGAATAATCATTATGTTTGTCGACAAATGCACAGCTCACAACAATATGCCCAAATTAGACTATTATAAATTATTTTCCTAGCCGCCAATACAACTTTAAGGTTTACTACAGGAAGGAAGTTGCACAGTATGTTTTAAATCTATAGAAGAGGATAAAAGCATAGAGATCAACATCCTCCAGTCCATGAGATTTGAGAGAAAAGCTTGGTTTTTTGTTAGCAAAACCACAATTAGTGCTTAATTGCTTCAAAAAAGCTGGATTCAAAGTGATGAATGTATCTGAACCTGAGAGCCTACAAGAGGAGCTAGAGATCTGTGCAGCGTTTCCAGAATGAGATGGAATATTTACAACATGTAGGAACGACTTTAATGAGCAAGCAGCAGCTGACTTTTCAGGATTTCGTTTCTATGGATGTTAATGTACTCTTTTCAAAGGGGCGATTACTTTAAGTCATAAACTTTACCGTATTTTATTGTTTGTTTTTTTTCGACGCAGTTCATTATGTATGTACATTAATACCCGCATTAAATTCATAACACCAAAAATACGCATTTTTATTAACATTTCCACCTCTAAAAATGGAATCCCACTAGATACTAATGACCAACAAGAATTCCATTACGAGTCCTACTACCTTACAAAAGGGCCCAAACAGCTGAATCTCATGATTACAAGCGGTACGTCGTAATCAGGCATAAAGTACTTGAAGTGTATTAGCAACATTTTTTTCAACAAATTAAAAGCAGTCCCACGGGTATCTACAAGCCATGTTTTTGAAGTATCCACTATAACAAGAAAACAGATAACGATGGAGCTGAGACTGCCAAAAACAAGAAACAAACATTAGCTTTTTGAAAAACAGTTGAAAAAAAAAACTCTGCGCACTTCGCATAACTATGCTATAGGGAATAGCAGATAGAGAGCAGGTAGAACTGCAATCGGTGCAAGACGAACATATGATAAAGACAATCAAAGTCTGGAGCAACATATAGTTGCTGCTCTCACTACCGAAGCGACTGAAATATGAGACTTAATCAAAGAAATACAACAGAGATGACGCCGAGCAAATGATCATTCTGGAAGAGCCAATCTCTAATCAAATAATGTCCCTGTGGACGGAAGTGGCAGAAGGCAGAGGGCAAACGGACAGTAGTAGTAGTAGCCAGAACTAGAAAATATTGAACGCAGGTCACGCTCCTACTTTCTACTTTTTTAAACCATACAAATCGGAAAGTGCTAGAGGATCAATCGGACAGTTATAGTATGGAAGGTTACAGGGGGAGCATCCCGCAGCCATTCTCTTAGTCTTTCACGCTCCAGTGTGCTCCGTGAATATCGTAAAGTTTACAGGAACGCGGATTGCAAGATCACAACTAATAGAAGAATCGCAAAAGCATCTTGTCCCTGAAGATGTGGTTGACTTAACTATGAAAAAAAGAACGTCTGCCTGCAAGTCTTCTTTGCCTCAGGCAAGACCACGGCACGGCATCACGTTGGTCACCTAAAATTGAAGCAGAACGAAACTAGTTTCACGAGCTCAGCAGAGATCAAATAAATAGCTGGGAAATGTTTCGAGTCATCAATAGTGGAAAGGCCAGCCGTTGAGAAGATCTAGTGGACTTCGTGAACACGGCCTTAATCAAGCAACGCGGTAGCATGCCACCCGAATATTTCCTTGCTCATGCGGGACAGAAAGATGGACGCGATTATCCACGCGTTAACATAATGGCATTAAATGCCATCTGAATATCTTTCACTTTCCACAAAGATAGAAATAGAGGTTCCATTACGGGTCGGAGGTTTTTCCGTATTTGCGATCTACCGAGACTTGATGAGCAATTGCTTCTTTGGTATCTTTGAATATTAATCATTTTTTCCATGATTTTCAGGAAAATTGAGACAGTTTGTTGTAGTTCCGTGACCAGATTCCTCTATTTTAAAGCAATCAGCAACGGTACATACAGTGATTTTTGCAAATACCGTTCACAATCTGTAATGCTTACTAAGGTTTTATGGATTAACATAATAAACTTAATCCTTTGAAATAGCAAAAAAAAAAACACGTTCGTTCGAGTTTGTGCGCACAAAAAAATCATCAATGTCTCCCGCCTTGTTTTTACCAAGATTTGAAATTGCACGAGCCACTTGTTCGCACTGGTTTATGGACCATAATAATTTCGCTGAATGTTATTGAAGCGCTAGCCATTACTATTTTTTTAATGTCAAATAACAAGTCTAGTTTCACTTTTCCAACTTTTGATGTTCTGGCAAAACAGACAGACTCATCTTTTGTTGCTAACAATCAAAAGGCGAAAAGGTTCACTTGGCTCTATTCTATGCATGTCAGTTTGTGTCTAAACCCTTTTTTATTGGGACCAGGTGAATCTGCTCGAGACTCTCGTTAAGAGTGGATTGAGAATAGCAGCGAATGTTAATAAGCGATATAATCAAATCAAATAAGATAGAACTCCTGTAGGCGTTTCATGATGTTTTCCTCTATAGCAAGAGAATAATGAGAGCATTCTTGGAAATATCAAATGCGTTTATTACGTTCCAAACATTTCATGGTTTTCCATGCTTGACAGACAAAGACGCATCGCCATAAGAATTTGGGCATCACCAGACGGCAATACGTTAAATGAGATTGACAAGTACGCAGCAAAAATGGGTACAAGTACGCAGCAAAATATATGTCGTCCGTCAATAGCATTTGATACAAACACAGCGCTACAATATTTGATATTGAGTCAAAACATCGTCTGTACCTAAAGGTTTCGATGTAACTCTCACAGTGTAAGTGAGTATACTGAGCGAAAACACCAAAAGTTGTGTAGAGTAGCGAAAGCTTAACTATAATAACCACCCAGGACCATGATATGCAAGGATACCGGTATTACTTAAGGGCGATATTTTAAATAACTCCGGAACCCGTATCTGCCCTTTCATTCTTCATAAGGACCGCTAATGACGGGAGATGTAAATACCGCCTGTTCTGACGGATCAACTGCTTCCACCTTCCAAAAAAAGGCGATAAAGTTTGAAAAGTATAGAATTATATCACTACCCTACCCTGTACAACTTACAAAGTATTATAATAAGTTCAACTAAAAATCGACGTGTAATCATTTTTCGCAAAATTTGTTCGGGGCATTAAAGAGGATATGACACCATCGATAGGTCCGTACTATATGAAATCATGTGTAACATGTGTAACCAAAATGTCATTATAGTTTACAAAACCAAAAGTCCAAGTAGACAATCTACTGGCTGACGACTAAATGACTGACCTAAATGCAGGCTTCATGTAGGGAGATGAGCTGACCTTACCGCTGTTTTCTCACCACGTACCAAAAAAACAAAGCAATTGGGACTACGAATTAACAAGCCCAAAAAGACAAAGAAAAAACACCAAAGTGGTGTGATATCATGATCAATGTTCAAATGACGTAATACTTTCTGATATCTTTCAACTTAGCGTAAAACTAGTGAAAGACGGCAATGAATCGTCTGAAGAATACAGCACGAATAGGTATTTTTCATTTTTCGTGAACCATGGATTTTCAAAATTACAAAACAGAAGCTGCAAGCAGCTTCAGCAAATTGACTACGAACAAATAAATACACATGAAAGCATTCGCAGAAAAGGCTGAAGGCGTAGGCCAATTGGAAAACTCCCGAAAAGTTGGTCAGACTCGATTGACAATGAGCGTGAATCGCTACTCAGATTTTTTGATTCGTAGACGCAGACGCAGTCGAGTGGCCGTGATTTTAGGAGGTGATTTGTACAAGAAACCCAAGAGGAGTTGCAGCAGCGCAACGACATGGAATCTGTGATGTTTAAAAATTGCAATGCCCCTAATTTTCGCAATTTCGGATTCACTATATTAATTATTTTGATTTCACCAGAATGACATCAAGTTTTGTCTAGGTAAAACTTTTATATTATATGTATATTATAATATACTTTTATATTATTATATATATAAAACTTTTATTTTATATGCCAGAATGGTGTGTATCTAGTCCCGAATAAGAAAACTGTGAATTTGAAGAAAAGACTTAAATTTCAATTGGTCACTGACAGGACTTTATTTGGGAGGCAATTAACGTTTTTGCAACCAACAACATTTAAATTTCGGTGATGTAAATGAGACTCAGCATCAATTTTCTTGGTCAGCACTTTTGCTTTAGTAACTTGCTTTGCGGTTTTCAATAGCCTCTGATTTATCAACTTAAACAAATAACTTAAGATGACATTAAAGAAAACTAGTACAGCGATGTTAAATCGCACGAACGTGGTGGTCAAATTAAATGTTTTTCTTCAATAAATTAGTTGCATCGGCCGCTCTATGGCATATAGCATAGTTTTGCTGAATCCACATGCCTTTGATACATCAATGTCATCCAAATGAAGCAAAAATTAGTAATCATGACTCTATATCGATCCCTCTTGACTGTAACGCTTTCTGCGGCACTACTTCTCGACATAATTTTTCGAATGTTTGACATAACAAAACAAACATAAATTTTAATACTGAAGACAAATTCGTATGGGCAATTTACGTTATCAACGCGAACTTTCATTACATTTATTTAAATACGGTGAACAGTATGCAAACGTTGCGCTCTCCTCATTACATGACGACGAACAAAGCTAATCAAATATAAACGGTCAACTGTCGAATCGGCTAACTTTAGAAAGAGTAAACTGAAACGAAATGAAATACTCTTTATTTTGGGCGTGGCAAAGCTTTTGGCACGTATGGTGCCACGTAATTCAAAATATTATTTAAACCAATTGTAAACAGCAACGAAATGAATTAAATTATCGTTTGGTTATATTAACGGCCATGTAAAGATGTGATGAATCACTCTACTAGAAAGAAAGATGCAAAATTATTCAAAAAAGATAAATATGTTGCCTCAGTAAGTTGGGTAATTTTTGACTTCGTCAGTAATTTTGTCTAATTTTTGCTAATCAATCCCTGAACAATATTTACATTGTCAATAAGAATTCATGTGAATTAAGTTCCTTTGAAGAAATGATCCTTGCAGAAGGGAGCTTCTGTAAGTTGTGCTTTATTCTTATTTCAGATGATAGTTCTCAATCGGGCAGTCAATGACACATTCCCTCAAACCAAGCTGATTTGTGTCTAGATCAAAATCAATGAATGCCAGCAATTGCAGAGGCTTGATCAGCCGAAAAATCAAAGAAAATTCTCAGAATAAAATATGTTCTAAATAAATTAATTTTATTTGTGACAATCTTTTATAATGCACAACATTTTTTGAAGGAAATTAAGTAGCAAACCATTTTTTTTTTCATTCTTCCATCGTCAATTGTAATCATGAATACAACACAACCACTCCAAAAGTGGATAACATTTTGTTCGGTACAAGAGAGGACCCTTTGGTTATCCGCCTTGACGCGGCGACGGAGCTAACGATGCGAAGAAATAACCAAAAACAAATATGAAAGCAAAACTCAAAAAAATTGACCGTCAGCCGCCGGTATTCGTGCGCGAGAAATTACCGGGAACGAAATAATACTGCGCTGCGCACCTGTTGCCCACAGCTATTGGACCAGGAGTGTAAGCTGAGGATTTTTAGCAATGCATAAGGAATCAAACCCTTCTTATCTCACCAAACACAGAGGATTACCTTTGTATTGAAGATTTTTCGTTTTGCCGGTAACTTTGGTGGATGTTGAAGCTCCACATACATATGTATTCTCACGCTTCGGGTTACCGGCGTGAGTCTAATTTTCCTCACCATTAATAACCCAATGCAATAATGACTTCCTTTTATAAATCAGCATTTAAGAGATAAAAATCCGCCTTTCTACATTTCACAGCTTCCCCTCATGTAGCAATTCAATGCCTTGCTTTTGAATGAATTCTAATGCCTTCATTTGCTTGGAAATTGTTCCTTGCGTCGCGTTCAATGATGATGCAAGTTCTTCTGATCTTTCACAAGAGTCCTCACGGTGTCTGTCTCTATCCTCATCTTCGAACTTTTTCCGCACTATTTTTCTGAACTTATGTAGAGAGCGCTAATATATTTTCCGGCGCAGAAGCGAAGACAAAAGAGAAGGGACGAGAGGCCTTTCTTTCTGCGATTGGCAACAGTCCTCATTCACTGATTCACTCTGCGTCGTTGGTTTCTACGTAGGATTGTACGGCCTGTCATTTCCTTTTCACCATTTTACCCACAGCACTGTTCGCGATGCGCAGTAGATTGGGGCCGGCTTGTTGATTCCTAGACGCTGGGTTCGATTCTACCGTGAATAATTAGTAAGCAATTGGCTTCGTCCACTCTTTATGTTTTACTTCGAACGAATAAAGCGCCTAAGTGTTTTATGAAATCTTTTATTTTAACGACAAATACCCAACAAATACTGCTACGATTACTGACTATCCTTTAGTATTTATAATGTTTAATTCAAGTAAACACATGAAAGTCCAAACGTTCTCATTCTAAACAATCTCTTAGAATTTCCTCCCAAATCAATCATCACAATCTTCGAACTAGCGATGCTGGATGGCGGTTCCATATCACGTGACTGATGGCGTTTTAAGCTTTTGATCGCGTCATCTTCTTTAGGGTGGTGATTGATGCCACGTTCAATCTGCTGCTTCTCTTTAATACTACAAAGGGTATTACCCCCGAGAAAAAGAGAACGGTTTCCGGGAACGGGAATAACTGTTAAACTATAGAACTACTCTGCTAAAGTAGAATATTTTACTTCTAAAGAAGAATATATTAATGCTAAGTAAGTAGAATATTTTAGAAAAACCATTATAAAACATTTTTTAATATATATTTGATTTTTTAACAGCGATGGTTGGTTTTCTCCCCTTTTTGCCAATTGATGTAAAATATCTAATAATATTCATTTGATATATTCAATATACTGTTTTTTACTCATTTCGATTGAGTCATTGAAGTTTGTTGATTAATTTATTGTTTTTCCTTTTCCATTCTTGTTCGTTCATAGAAATGGTTATCCATGGAAGGATACCGAACACCATTTAATTGCAGGAATCTGCGGCCATTAGTACGTTGAAATTTATGAATACATTCTAGCTGAATGCAATCATTAGTAGATGGGAGTATATCTGTTCCGTGCCCAAAAAAGGCAGAATCTACACATAGTACATTCGATTATAGCCTGATATTTTGAAGCATCCTCATGCGGATAGGAATGAAAACACTTACAAAAATTTCACCGAAACGATGGAAAACTGGCTGATTTATATATAAGAACGGTCAATCCAGTGCAACCTCCTTAACAGCCTAATAAACACACATACATGGCGGTCAAATCGATTTATACCACCTTGTACGTGCAGACTCAAAAGATCAATGAACATTTGGAATATGAAGATGTAGTGTTTAGTGCATTTCTTGATATAGAAGGGGCGCTTGAATTCTACTTAGCCAAACTTAAATTGGGGAATATAAGCAAACGAGCTCTGGCACCAACCACAACGGGATAGCGAATCAAGAGAAACCTAGGAAATTAGCTTTTGCTGCCAAGGAAACTGTACGGCCAATCGCAAAAGTCAAGTGCGAAACCGGACAACTTAAAAAAGGATGACAGTAGACACTAGTGAAAGGAAACGAAAAGCAAACAAACAAACTCAAGCGAGGAAATCGTATCGAGACGCCGTAACCGAAGTACAAACTGCTACAGAATGCCCTGAAGAAGGTCCTCGTCAAACACCTACGCAGTATACCCATTCCTTAAACAACGTTCTAGAAGATAAGAGCGACAATGGTCTATTTGATAGTAAACTTTATCGACCAGTCATTAGAATATATGAAGACTATAGTTCTTCGGATAATCTTTATGCTGGTACTGCGTCTATTCACCATCACCTGTAATTAGCCTCCAAAACGGAGCAGCTTAGACTGCAAAACACGGGCCCAAAGGTACCATCTTTTCGTAAACAAGGAAGTCTTTAACAAAGTCATAGCCCTGGTACCAGGCATGCAAAGGAACACGACAGGTGCTAAGGAGGACAAACGGACGTCTTAATTTTGACTTCACCGAAGTGATTGTTAAAAAAATTAATGCAATGCTTACAATTCGAATTATATGTGTTACAACTCGAACCCTTAGAAAAAATACGCAAAACTGATGCCGATGACCCAAGCGAATCTGCGCTTCATCTGCGAGGCTACATCCAAACTGCTTAGCACGTTGAGCCCGGCGCTGATATAATGTCGCCTTGGGGGCTTACCGCGAGCCAAATATTGGGTTTGTGCAAAAGTTCTTTCGGCTTTGAATTAAATAATTAATTCAAGCGCCTGTTTTAAACCAACTTACTAATATATAACCACCATTGGTTATACATTAGGTACGACTTGTATCTAGTATTGTGGAATCTTCTCTCTTACCTTCGAAAAAGTTTGCTAGCCTTATGCGAACATGCTCTTCAGTGTTTTACTTCTTACAGGAAGTTGTCCAGGGAATGAAACTAGTCATAACCCGTTGGAGCAAAATCGGGAGAATTTGATGGATGGGGTAAATGTTACCATCCAATCTCTGTTAAGTTGCGTTGGGTAACTGCAGCTGTTAGCGATCTCGCATTCCCGTAGTGAAAGATTGACGACGATTGACTAACTCGAGACGCTTATCACGCATCGTTCATTGAAATCGGTTCAATAGAAAGTACATACATAGTACAGGTTCAACAGTACAAATCCGCATCGAAAGTTTAATTTCATTTCAGAAGCGCCCAATAAATAACTCCTATTGAATCCCACCAAATAGACTATAAGACCATCCCTGGATGCACGCCTGGATTTGAAGTAAATGCTAGTGACTTATCTCTTTTGCGAATTGTCCGGCGCCGTTTCACGTTGCTGTACAGGACCACTTACTATCTTCAGTGACCATCTGTCGGAGAAGTCCTTCGATTTGACGAGCACGATGGGGAACACAGCATGTCATGTGTCTTCCTTGTTTTATGCGAAAGTTCGCGGAGCACTCAAACATCAAACTTTTCCAAATATCCTAGCGCAGAGTTTCTACTCTCTACAGTGATTTTGTGAACCTCTCTGATAATTCTGCAATAGTCATCTTATCACCTCCTAGAATTACTTCTCATAGATCACCATATGTCACTTCCTTTGGCAGCCCCAATCTTGACTGATCTTCAAATTGTCTTTTCGCGATATCAAGATTCCCAAAATGTTTTCTGCTGAAAGGAAGTGGGATTGAATGGGATTAAGGAATATAGAAAAACCGCAAAAGCCTTTGCACATACCCAATAGTTGAAGAACTAAGGAGGACTGGTTTCGCACGATAGCATACGCTGACGACACCGTTGTGATCAATGAAAGGCTTCCGAACTTCCCAATGTCTTCCTAGCGCAGATTACATTCTCACTTCTTGTCAAGTGGAAAAAGTTAGAAGGACTGCGTAATACACAATGCGCCGTAAATCGGGAATATGTTCACCTCTGACTGGTATTGGAAAACGCAAAAGCTTGCGGAACTTGTCTGGAAGTGTAGTGGTGATCTACTTCGATAATTTTGAAATGGGCGAAAGAAACAGAATCTTTTTGCCCATCCATAGTCGTCCAGTCAGAAGTATTTGCAATAAAGCTGCCAAAGATGCGGCAACAAACAACCTTAACAGAGAAAGGCTTCATTCGCTCGCGTAGTTTCATAACAAGTGTTATATTGTTGGTAGGCCTTCAAAGCCGCACAACCAGAGTAAATTTGAAATCACATGGGAGAAAACCCAACTAGAATATCAAAATCCCACTAGCAACGGTCCAAAAACAACTAGGCGAAAGTCTGAAAGTCGACTTGGAATGGCAGAAACGACTGCATATTAGCTGCAATAAGCCGAACTCTTTGGCCTTACCCTAACAAAACGAGGGCAAAAAAACTCCTGAAAAAAGAAATAGAAATGTCATCAGAACATGGGCGGCAATACTAACTTGCTACGATCCAGGTCAACCTATCGAACCAATTGAAATCCAAACGGATGGCACATGTCGAGCTTGTGGTGCGCAAAGGAGCATGAAAAACTTCCTTCAAAATTTTCTAGCCTGGTCAAAAAAGTCTCACTTTACTGAGCCGCACTAACGTAATATAACTGGCAAACCTGGCGATCATAAAGCTAGGGAATTTTCATCGCATTGAGGATACAGTAGAGTGTACTTTCATTACAAAGAATCCTTACTCACAAAGTGCAACAAAATAATGAAGAGATAGCAAAAAAATAGCACCACCCTAAGAGAAGGTTACACTAAAGAATTAATGTATCCATCTCCAAACTTATAATTTTTAAAATTTTCTTTTAAACAATTAACTTGAACGTAAAACTTAAAATTCTACTCACAAAACAAATTTCCTCTAAACGAGCCCGCTTTGAGCTTGTGGGCGTTTCGACGTTTGTACTACAATTTCTGAATGGAACAGCCTCAATCTTCAAGACGGCCAACCCATTAACGTATTCAAAACAATCAGGAGTAAAATGTTTGGAGCATATTTGATCCTCTTCACGAACAGTTTGCCCAGTTTCTGCAAATAATGCTCGTAACCACGATGAGCGCAAGCCAGGTTCCAATGGAAACCTGAAAGGTAAGTTCAAATTACATTTTGCGTCATTTGCGAATTGAAACATTTTACCCATGTAATGAAATTCCATCTCCTGCTTTTGTAGTATTGCATCCAAGGACCGCACATCTTTGCACCATGACTACACAATAGTATAACCGAAGTGCTATGTTATTTCAACCAGTTCTGGAAATCTATGGATGAGGTTTTTGTTTACAAGAACTAGTAGTCGTCATCGTTTCTTTTATTAAATTAAAATATCTCCTAAGGTCCCAAACAAAACGCAAACAAAAACTTCTATTTATCCCAAGCCATGTCAAACTTGGTCATTCATCTTGCCTATAGGTGACAGCAGTGACGTTAGATGGACGCTATTCATTCGAGGAATTACTTCCCGTTGAAGATTCTTATGTGATTGAAAGAGATTAATTTTCCATTAATTAAAAAAAGACGATGTAAATGTTTTATTGAAATTACAAATTTTGAGTACCAAAAGTTCTACAAAAGTTCTACTTTTAAATACAAAAAGATCATTTAAACTTCAAAAAAACATGCAGCTTATGCAATCACGTTTCTTTTTTCTAATCATTTTCTTTAATTTTTCCGCACCGTTTAATTAATTTTTGATTAATTGTTATCGATCCTGTGTTTTATAAGTTATAATATTTGTCTCAAGTTAGTTTGCATGTATATGATGTGAAGCTACTATGGTCTCCATATAAGATAATTTGGTTTTTGTTTTTTCAAGAAAGTTTTCAATAAACTTAACATTTAAAAAAAAAAGTGATTTAATACTTTTTTTAAATTGGTCGTAGAAGTGCACACTGATCCTTTGAAATTTCAATAAAACAGAAGGTCATCTATTGTGTCTGCGATTTTACAATGTGTGTATTTATCTGAATTACTTTTTTTTGCTTTGGAAGAGAGTGAGTTTATTGTAGGCGCTGTCGGTCATGTATATTAATACTCTTAATGTGTTTTGGGGCTATATTACTATTATAAAACCACGGTTTGCTGCTGCTGTTGAGGTGGTGAGCGTCTTACCAAATGCAAGGTGCGTATTTGCTAGATTTTCCTGTCATTTTGTGGGCCATTGTTCTTTAACCTCTTCCTTTGTTAGGGCCACTAACTCATCCAGATCGAAATGCGATTCAGTCGTTCTTTGACTCATTACACCTTCTTTGGCTTGTAAGTCAGCTATATCGAGTGCTTTGATTGCCATCTGTTCTGAAGTCCAGATAGATATAGATAGATATTTATTTATAGAGACTTTATACGTACATGATTTTCGTTATCTGATATGATTATGTCTAATGTTTGACAGCGACAGTTTGTTAAACAACTATTCTATAGATCTGGTCGTAACCGATTCTTGACATAGGCTTAGCTTACATTTTTATTTTAAAATTTATCCTTTGCTCATAAGGCTTGTTTTCTTTGGTTGGTAAACCTTAAACCTAACTTATTCTAAATTAATTCTACGTGCTTTTTCTTATTTACAATCTAAAGGTTGACATGGAGGTAGTAATCGGATGGAGGTGGGAGTTCGGAGTCTTGGCTCCGACTATGATTATGTTTCTGTATTCTGCTTTCGATGACGCGATTGACCTTGGTCAATTATGATATTCGCCTGTTGCTGGCGTAAGTTGGTTAGCCACGGTCGCCTTGTTCTGTCCGTACATAGAACGGAGGCTTGTGGTTCAATATTAAGCGTGGGTTTGTCAAGGTAGAAGAGTTAGAGCTAAGCAGTTTGATGGGCGAGAGGTATGGGGAAGCGATGTTTTCAGCGATATTCCGGGAAACCAATTCGCTTATTATAAATTCAGGGGGAGTTACCCATTTCTTTAGGCGTTTCGAGCTCGTCTCAATCATATACTGCGTGATAGGCTTAATTTTTGTTTCACTGTATAGGAAGGTGCTCCGATAGTGCTTCTTGTTTGGTCTTCTATACTTGGACAAACACTTCCTCAAAATTTTCCGTTCGAAAATTTGCAGCTCTTCTGCTACGGTAGGCGAAATAGTGAGCCAGACAGGGAAGCAGTAGCTAATAATGGGTCTGATGAGGGTTTTGTAGATTAAAAGTTTAGTGCTTGCTTGGACAGACTTTTTGGAGAGTAAGGGGGCTAGGGCTGCGGAAGCTCAAGTGGCTTTTTCGATGGCTCTGCGGACGTGGGGATTAAATTTGAGGCGGTGATGGAAAAGCACCCCCAAGTATTTCATGCAGTTCTTTAGGGGGACGGGGACGTTATCAATTTGTAGAGAGAGTTCTTTACTCTCGGCTGGCGCAGATCGGTGTCCTTTGCCGGAAGCGTTTCGGAAGCATATGAGTTCGCATTTTTTAGCGTTGATAGAGAGGGCCCATTTTGAAAGGTACTTTTATAGGGATTCCACGTGTAGAGCGGTGGCTTGTTGGGCCTTTAGGGGGGACGCGTGGGTAGCAAGAACAAATATGTCGTCCGCGTATAGAATTGTGTGTGGGAGGGGGTTGGTGATATTTATTTGGGCAGCATACTGTGTATTGTATATCGGTTACACTTGTGTTGGAATATCGTGAAGAAAAAAGTTAAAGAGGTGGGGGCCTAGTATTGATCCTTGGGGGACACCGGAGCGTACTTTGATAGAATTAGAGAAGGTATTGGAAATTTTTACTAGGAGGGTTCTTTGGTGTAAAAAGTTGGCTATAATTTGAGTCAGTGGGGTGGGGCATTGTGTTTTAAGGAGTTTCTACAAGAGACCCTTGTCCCACACGGAGTCGAACGCTTTCTCAAGGTCGATTGAGCAAGCCACAGTTGCCTCTTCCTTCCTCAAACCTGATGATATGCAGTCGTGTAGAAGGAGGACTGCTTGTTCGGTTGACACCTTTTCTTTAAAACCAAATTGTTGTGCTGGTCCAAGGGGCTTGGCGAAGACTTTAAAGGAGAGAAGGATGATTTTCTCCAAAAATTTTCCTAGGTTTGAGAGCAGGGATATTGATCTAAGTTTTTTTAGGTCGCCGTTGGCCTCTTTCTTCGATGTGGGAAGTAGCAATGCCGTATTCCAGGCGCGAGAGAAGTACCCATTGTTAATGCATTGATTGATAATGATGGTGAGTGGCCTATGAATGACGTTAGAGCACTTCCATAGTACGTAATTTGGGATATCATCGGGGCCGCTGGATTTTTTGGAATTGATTAGGCCGTTTAAGCCTAAGAGCGAAGCCGATAAGATGAAGTTGTCGAGGAAAGAGCTTCCTCGTGGGAATGTTGGCTTACCTGCGTTGATGACGCTTAGAGACGTTTGGTGCCCGGACGATACCCAGCTGAGATGACTGAGGCGTTAGTGTTTATTGTGCGGTCACCCCACGATGGATGTCTGGCGTTGAGATCACCCCCGATAATGATTTCATCATATCCCTGCCCTATGGTGATTATTTGGTTCAGCTTAGGTGCTATGGTATGTCCGCTGTCGCATGGGATGTAGAGTGACCCGAGCAAGACTTTGCGGATGTGGTCCCGTTGTCCCCGGAGGAGCAGCGTGGCTCGGGTACAGGATAATGGCATGAGATGGCAATTAACTTGGTCGATGGTTTGATTGATGCGTTCCAAAATGGCGGTACCTCTACCCTCATCGTTGTGGATGATATTGTAACGTGGGAAGTGTGGTTTGTACTTTTCTAGAAGGCATGTTTCGTTTAAGAACACTAAGTCGGGCCTATATTCTTCTAAAATGTGCTCCAGTGCTATACGCTTTTCGTGCCTCTAGAGAGAATTTATATTAATTGCCAGTGTTCTGAGCTTACCGTTCCCCGACCAGATTCATGTAGAAGATATGTAAGGCTTCTGTTTTCTCCTCATTCGGGAGGTGCTTGTAGGTCAACCAAAATTCTCGAGCCTTTTTAATTAGCACTACAAAAGAAACGCTCTAAATACTTGACAGTTTCCTGCAATCAAATTTAGTACGTTCTCGTTCCGGGACTGATCTTGATGTTCAGGCTCGGGATGAGTTCCAGGTCTCTATAATACTTCCGAATACTGCTGTCTAGAAAGAAGTCCTGTGGGAGGTTCTATATTGAGAGCGGATGCTGGTGGGCTCAGCTGCTGGAAGCTATTGGGGTTGAAGATAAACTGAGGTTGGTTTTTTGTTGCTCGTTTTTCGGCAATTTTGGCTCTGAGTTTAACCCGCTCGGGGCAGTTTGAAAAGTTAGCTGGGTGGCCCGTGCTTAAGCATAGGACGCAGAAAACTGGGGGATGGTGGGGTCTGTTGTAGCCTCTTCTCTTGGGTTTACTAGACTTTTTCTAGGACACAACTGGCCTTCGTGCTCTTGACCGCAAGCAACGCAGCTTTGGGAATAGCCGCAATTGGCGGCAACGTGGCCAAACCTCTGGCAGCGAAAGCATTGGGTTAGGCCACCCTTTCTGGGCTTTTCCCAAGTTGCCTTGCAATTTAGGACGAATTTTATCTTAATAATTTTGCGGAGGTCTTCCTCTGAAGCAAGAACAACTCTGAAAAAGTTGAGGGACACGTTGTTCTGCCTCGACCAAGTGGTAGTCATCTGGGTCACAGATACGGGTTTGAGCTCGGGTATTTGCGCGATGATATCCTCCAGGATTTCTTCTTCTGTGAATAGAGAGCTAACACCTTTTAATATTGCCACCGGTTTCCTGCGCGCCGCTGGGGTTAAGGAGTGGTCACCTAATTTGTTCTCTCGCATTAGACTCATTAAACCGTCGTAGGCTTTCGTGTCGTCGACCACTATCTTGTGGTACAAAGGGGACAGCGATTTGATGCGATACTTTGCATCAGGGAAGCTACGCATCATCACGCGGAGCGTGGGCGGAGATACATTATTAATACAAATCGGTGGCAACCAGGATGGCTTTGAAGTTGGCGTGTTAGTACATAGTGGAGTAGAGGAGTTATTTAGGGGAGATATATTTTCAAATCTATTACAATTGTTCATATTATTATTTTGAACTACGACTACATTCTTTTTCTTAATAACAAGCCTACCGGTTGCCAGCTTGAAGCGTTTTGCATCGTTTTTGAGTGCGGTTTGAACCTCGTTGTTGGTGCAGATTGGGCCTTCGCTTTCCATTTCGACGTTGACCTGAGCGAGGTGCAGCTTTGATATCAAAATTTCCCGAACGAAAGCGAGCGAACCATCTCTTGGCTGAGGCTTTTGATAAAAAATCTTGACCATTGACACCACCAAATTTTTTACGAGCGTACGATGCATTCTCATCTTGATCGTAGTGATATTGTAAAATAAAACGAATTTTTTCAGAAATTTCACTCATTTTTAATTGAATACAACTTTTGACACGAATGACGAAATACAAAACTGACCACATGAAAATTGTAGACTGGAATGTCACCTTTCAAACGCATGTTAGTTTGACTCAAGGTGATTAGTATTGCCCGATATATGACAACGAACACAATAACTTCCACAAACAATGAGTCTTCGCTGAGAAGAGAGAAATAGAAAGGCAAAACGCAATAACCTTGTACATACATAATAGCTTAAAGCCCGCTACTAATGCTTTCGATAACAAAAATATCTTGTGTTATATTCTTCAGCTTTCACCCTGATGCTATTTAAAGTTTATGCAGGACAGTAACTTCTTTCACCAATAGCTCGTTCCGTAATGTCCCAAACGTGCTCAATCGAGCAGGTTTATAAACTTAATTATAATTCTAAACTTTATAATTTTTTCATTCCGTAATTCAAATTTCTATTTTAAAATACATCGAATTGCTTTAAGGCCTAAATACAATACTGCGAGACGGCGATGCGAGAGCGCGACGAGAGTCTCGCACCGAATGTCAACCTGTTTTCGTAACATGCGTTTGTATATGACATCGTACAATGATTGCGATGCGTCGATGCGAGGCGGGAAATATTTGGGAAAACGAAAATTCCTCGCAACGAGGTGCGTGACGTTTGTCAGATGCTCTATGGCGTGTAAATGAAATTTGAAAATCAAAAGCCTTAATTACTTTTTAAGTAGGAGGGTTATTCGGAATGAATTTTAAATGAAAATTTCGTGCATCCTTGTTGAGGTTTTTATTTGCCAAACGAAGGAAAATTCCAAATTCAAAAATTTTGAAAAATCAAAAATTATTTTAATCAAAGTTTACTCAAAACGTCACTAATTTGACATTTGTCATATAAACATTATTCTTCCTCGCATCGCGTGAGTTATACATCCCCTCATACAACCTAGCAGTACTAAAACTTGCAACATAAATATTCCTAACGTATATATGAACACTTATCACATAGACTCAACGATAACATCCGAATTCAATAAATGTGATATCACATTAAAATCCAACGTTGCAACTTACCAGATCAAATAACTGCAAACGCTCGCAGAATTTAGATTAACGCTATTTAGATTAAAGATCATTGTGAGAATCATTTAGCTGACCAACCAAAATCTTAATCGCATCCTGCTTTAGAAGATACGACTTAGTATATAAAGTGGAACTCTGTGCAAGAACAAGTTAGTTATTAATCAGCTATCAACCGAATAGTGTATACGTAATAAACTCTGTTTGAATAAAGTATATTTTAAAAACGTTAAATTTCTTATTATGAAAAAGGATAGTCTCGCGTAAGAAATACGAATATCTTTTTTTTAATAACATAGTTATCACAACTATAACTCGTGCATTGTAAATTGAATGCGTTGCGCGACGAGGAGCGACAATCGCATCGCCGTCACGCAGTATTGTATCTGGGCCTTTAATGTTGAATAAAGGCTGACACTATTTTTTTTTTTAAACTGTCACTTTAAAGCTGTCACTATTTTTGACCTTCTCTGAATGTTTTTCAATACACCTTAAGCGTGATATGCATGATGAGTACTATGAATTTAATCTGTTGATTAACGAGTTTTTGTTTATGTGCATTTTGATGTATTTTACAGATTAGGGTATCGAATTATAAAGCAAAGTATTTCACGCATTTTATTTAAAAGAATGTATTTTCTCTTTCCTGTTTATCGTAGGACATGACGTCTTTGCCGTCTCAAAACATGAGAACGGCCATTTAGAGAGAATAAAGCTAAGTGCGGTGAATTGCGAAGTTTGAAAGGATTAGATATTCGATGGATATTTTCCAAAGAACCGGTTCTTTGAAACTTGGAATTGTCCGAGGTGGTGTTAAAATGGTAATGACCCCGGGAGACGTTTAATGTCTACGCCAGGCAGTTACTTTCCGTTGTTGGCCTTTTTTTTTAAATTCGCTCTGGTAGTATACCAGTGTGTGATTGGCCCTGCTAACTATGGCACCGGCCAATGTTTTCGATCCAGTGTTTGTAGTCACTAGTTCTTGTTACAAGTCAGTTTGCGTGTTTGTTTTCTATGGGTTTATGTGTAAATATAGGGAGTGGTTAGGTGTTATAATTTAAGATTTGCCTCCGCTAGGAAAGCACCGAAGTTAGTAAGTAAATTGCGATCATTTTTGAGGATTAAGCCCTTAATATTATTGTGGATTTGAACGAAATTGTACTTCGTCCTTATCCCTTCAAACTAAGGGCATTGAAACAGTTGGTGATCTATTGTGTCTATTGTGTTACGCAGTGTGCACAAGTCTGTTGTGCTCTTTTTATTTGATAGAGCCAGAGTTTATTATATGCTCTATTCGTTAAAATTATGTTAATGGTTTTTATGTGTTTAGGGATATGTCACTGTTGTGGAACCAAAGTTTTCCACCGCTATTAAGGCTGTGTGCATCTTTCCACATGCATGGGGAATGGCTTGAACTTTTCTCCCTCATTCTGACTTTCCACTGTTCTTTAATTTCTTCCATAATTAGGGCCAATATTTCGTCGAGCTCGTATTGGACTTCCCTGTATCTGTGGCTCATTAGACCTTCTTTTGCTAGCCGATCTGCTATTTCTAGAGGTTCGATGCCCACGTGTCCTGGGGTCCATAGGAAACTAAAGATTCTCTCTGGATTTTGGTTGATGATACTCCATATTTCGTATGTTACTTTTCTTTCTTCTTGATTGTATTCGAGGCTTTTAATTGCATTATTGGAATCGGTGTAGATTATTATTTTGTTATGGTCCTGAAAATGAAAATTGCTATTCCTAAGTGCTATTAGTATTGGGTTTAGTTCAGCTTCTGTTGTTGTTGTACTTTTACGAAGACTAGAATTGTAGGTGACCTTACTATATAGGTCGATAAACCCTATACCAGTGCCAAAAAGATTTTTAGCTGCATCAGTCACCTGTACCAAGGACTGTTTGAGTTTGTCCATGCTGTTGAAGAGATATGTAGGTGCATGCGCAAGGGTGGTTATTCCATACTCTATTTTGGGTCTAACCAGGGATTTGTAAAAGTTCAAAGCCAAGGCAGGGCTAAAAGAATTAGTGGGTTTATTTAGGTATCTAATTATGTTGCCAGTATTATTTAGGGTGTGTATGTGTTCATCATGTCTCTTGAAACTTGGGTTTTTGGTTAAGTTTATACCCAGGTATTTTATACTTTTGCTCCATTTAATATCAATGTAACTTTGTTTTAGATTGAAAACTGGATTTTTATTGCAATGAAAGTTTATCGCTTGGATTTTATCCGGGTTTAAAGGTAATTTCAAGTTATCGCTAATAGTGGAGAAAAGATTGAGTTTATGTTGTAGTAAGTAAGTGGTGTGATTGACATGTGTGCCCTCGGCCAGAATCAAAAAGTCATCCACGTATTGCAGTAACGTTGTATTAGAATCCGAGGTGGTTTGACGTCTAGATGTCTAGATCTATAGATGTTGAAAAGGAGTGGAGTAAGAACGTCACCTTGCGGTAGTCCGTTGGTGATTGTCGTGTAGGTTTGATTAATGTGGAGTGTTCTTTTCCTGTAAAGATTTATAACCCACTGAATGTATGTTTTTGGAATATTGAGAACTGATAGTAGTTGACCTAGAATTTGGAGGTCAACTTTCTCATAGGCGTTTGAGAAGTCTATGACGCATGCTGTTGTGGCGGGCGAGGTGGCTTTATCCTCTAGTTTTTGTAAGAGGGTGTTAAAACATTATGTGGACGACCTGCTTGTAGTGTAGGCGAAGGTTAATGTTGGGAGTGGGTTTGTGTCTTGTGAATGTGTTTCTATTCTTTTTTTAATTAGTTTAGGTACACTTTAATTAGGGTAGGTACACTGAGTAATGAGATAGGTCTGTAGTTGTTTAAGTCATCCAAATTTCTATTCGGTTTCGGAAAGGGGGTAATCCTTATGTGCCTACCAGATTCAGGTAATGTACAGTTATTAACTGCGTCAATAATTGATTGGAGTAATCTGTATGGATGTAGGGTGAAAAGGGCCCTAACTTAATCATAATTGATTTTATTTAACCCTGGGGCTGTGGATTTTCATTTAACGATTAGTATTTTATTTAATTCCTTATGATCAAAGTTTGATGGATTCTCCGTTGACGTGAACAAAAACATATAATGGATGTTGTTTATTTGGTATTTCATATTGATGAGGTTCAGGAAAGCTCTTGCTTGATCTTCGTTGAGGACGTTAGGCATAGAGGGAGTTTTGTTTTTCCTGAAGCAATTTATGAATTTCCAGAAATTTTTTCGGCTATCTCGAATCCTGAACGTACATTAACAAAGCGCCTACACTTAAAGCACTTTGTGCAGCAATAACCAAACGGGTTCGAATAGTTCTGCGGGCAATATTTTAAGAGGACAACGATTTTCAAAATTTCTTTCTATCAACATCCTCAAGAGTGTTCTGACAAATTGACAAAAACGGACACCACTACTGGATTTCATTTCTGGTAGCCAATTCATTTTATATTTTTTGTTGTTATTGTCTTCGAAAAAGCGGCTCTTAAGGAACACATTAAAAACAATCAAAATTTAATTTTGGAAAAAAAAGTAACCGACTATATAAATCTGTCTCCGAACACTGTATTTCAAGCAATACCTTTGCATCGATCGGATCACAGGTGGTAGCTAGTGGGGCGGAGTATAGTTTTTCCTGTTCTTACATTTCAAAATATTTTTCAATGCTACCGAAGTATGTGGCCAAAGGTTCTCTTGATGTAAAAGACATGCACCGTGTCTGTGATATTCAGTCACAATCTCGTAATAATTCTTCGCAGAATAAATATTCTACTTTGTATTGAAATTTTCTATTGAACACGGCTGCTCAGAGACATTGTTTTACTTAGAGTTGTCATCGTTTCGAGTCCCCGTAATGATGAGATGCATTTTGTATCGCCCAAACAGCGTTTTAGACAATGTGAAACGTCTTTCGACCTGAGCTCGTATGAAATCCAGTGCCCAATCCATGTACGAAATGGGTAGTTTTATACAAGTTTGAAATCATTATTGGGACGATTGTGACCCGCAAAACTCTTTTGATGATATTAATCTGCTCTCATGCTTCGACCTTTCAATCATTTTAAATTGTTCAAATAATTATTTGCATATCGAAATTTTTAGGACACACTTCTTGTAAGTTTCACATAGCAGAAAAGGCATTTCCTAAGCAGTCTGTGTAACTTATGCTAACAACCGAATAAATCCATGATTATTTTCTGTTGATTTGGTTTCTTAAATCCTGATGTGCATTATATCTGAATTGGTAGTTTGAATATACACGGGACCAATCTTCAGGCCAGTATACAATCAGAACTGTGTAACTTACACACTATGTGTGCCATTCAATTATTTCTTCCACGGTGTATATCATATTGAATTGGTCAGAACATGTCACATTATGTTTAATAGAGCCATTTATGTCAGCCTAGAAGTAACTACGGAGGACACACTCCATTGATTTAAATTTTATAATTCACATGAGAAAATCCTTTCTTCACCTATCTAGATACTTGCGTAAATTTTCGTACATTTTTATTGGTTCAATTATTATTCACACTTATTTATAAAGTATCTGGAACTACACACTCCTTACATCTCATTAGTGCTCGTAACCAGTAGGCAGGGCATTGGTGTGTGGATTGTGGAAAAGGCTTTTGTTACCCTCTCCCCATGGGAATCGCTTGTTACGAATTCTGAGATGTTCATATGCTTTGAATTCTGGACGAGGATGTCCATGTTCTTCTTGATGTTTCAAATAAGCGTTCAGCATGCACAAACCGACAGCTGGGATGGCAACGAAAAAGCTAAGACGCTTCCATACTTTGTAGCCACCTTAAAAAAGAAAAACAAATAATTACCATCACTCTATGGGACGATACAAAATCGATGGGTTATATAACCTCTAACCTTAAATTGGACAGAGGAACTGAATTGATAATCAACATACCGGAATGGTCTCCTGCTACAGCTGATGGTCCTTGTGCGCTCTTGGCAACCGAAGTAGTCAAATTACGACGAATAGCGTATGAAAGTACCGATGCCATTTTCACAGCTCAACTCTTTTGCACAACTCGGACAGAACACTTAGTACTTCGAATGACAGCAAAAACTAAGTGCATACTTACCGACTTCAGCGCCACCGTCAGCAAGTTTCAAAAGAATGGTATCGTAGCCGCTGCAAATAAACTGCCATGTCGTTTGGATGTCCGTTTAATCCTTCAGAGAATAATTCTAGCCGAAATATGGAAGCGGTCCCCATTGAGAAAATCTGTATGACGAGTATGAGTGCTGGGCTAAGAATTTCATTGTCCGTCGTTTCGTCTAATAAAAACACACGTTTACCTTTCCCCATAATTCATTTGATTAGGAATTACACAATTAAATACAAATTATTACAAATTTTGTTTTCTTCTGGCGGACATAAATCCATATTTTCAAGCCCTGAAGTACTATTCTTCGCGAAATAAATATTTGTGAAAAAGAAAACAGATTTGGGGCTTTTCACAGAAAAGTGAAGAAGTGGAAAATGAAGGATATAAATTAGTTAAACTGTTTTGAGTTGAAATTAACGCGTATTTGTTTATTTGAAATACTTCCTTTGCATTATCTCATTGGAAAACAGTACACACAAGTATTTACACACATTAACAACCACTAAAAATTTTGAATGACAGCGGAAATCCAGGGACAGGAATTTCGTTACTAGTACAATTGTAACTATTATTAATTAGTCTCCAGTTTACATGACTTGTTATGACTTGTGCTACAAACTAGCAGTATAGCTAGTTGAGGGATTCACGCAGATGTTACCAGTAGAAAGCAACTCCGTCAAAACCCCAAAGAGTTGGCGGAAAAACTGTTGACGTACGTTCCGCCGGCAGAAATCAAAGTGTTCCCCAGCAGACCAGTAATGGAAATACTTGGGAACATGGAGAAGTGGTTACATAATGAAGACAATTCAATGGATTAGAAGACGAAAATCAGATAGTATCTCCAGCTGTCTAAGCTGCGTATGACAGAATAAATTCCACCTTTAAACGAAAATTCGACAAAACTATAGGAGGAATATCTATGGGAAATCCACTATCACCATTTTTTGGTGAATTGTTCATGACGTGAATCGAGGATGGACTTAAAGCAAAGGACCAATTAACGAGATCCAAGAACTGGATCAGATAAGTGAATGATATTAATCATATGATCATGATGTTGATGATCAAGAAAGAAGATCTGCAATAAACCTTGGTGTAACTGAACAATGCACATAAACATAAAGTTCCCGATGGAGGAAGAAAATAATGGAAAATTGGCTTTCCTAAACACATTGGTATCACAGTCGAGTGTAAACATCAGTTCTGAAATCTACAAGAAGGCAGCACACACACAAAACGGACGATTCCGAACAGATCGGACCATATGCAACAAGTGAAAGTTTCTCAATATGGAGCCATAATTCGCAGGATGTACGATCAACCTCTGAATGCGGCAACCAGTGTGAAGTATATTATCAAACTTTAAAATTGAATGGAATCAAGCCTTTAACGATCGGGAGGATTGAAAATAAAATCAGAGCTCGACAAAATAAGGCGTACTAGAAGGAGAACTCTTGCAAGGCGTAATAGAAGGTATTTGCTTACTAGAAAATATCACCGATATATTAAAAAGGAGGCTAAAACATTATAAGTCCATACGATTAATCGAGTCAAACAAGCGAAATTAGCTGAAAATATCTTCAGATTAAGGACAAAGGGCAACCACACACACTGTCTGCAAGTTTACATTCGACAAACAAGAAGAACTATCGACAAATGTGCGAGCACATTTGGGTAAAAACAAGTTCAGCGAAGACAATAGAAAAAAAGAACAATTTTAGATTATTAGCAGCGGAACAAAGCATAAACAAAAGTCACGTATAGGTCATACGAGAGGCATGAGATACGAGAGAATGAGCGGCCAAAGAAAGTCTCACGATTTAAGAGAAAATGCCGTACTCATGAACAATGATGCAGTCAATTGCAGAATCTCGCTCCTTAAATTAATGAGTTCAGTAATTTCTCCAAATGTAATGACAGAAATTTCAATAAAGTTAATTTAATACAAAGCCTTAACTGTTAGGGATAGCGAAGTGCGTGAGCACAATAAACAAGCGCTGTAAATGTATGCGTGTAGTACACGATGAGCATGTATTCTGTTCACTCTTATAATAATAAGTTAGTTACAATTTGACCACTGAAGAAATCAGATATTGTATTAATAAATTGTGTTGGTCTTAAAATATCGACTCAAGCTTATTATTTCACTGCCTTCAAACCTCATATTTTAATATTAACATATAAGCAGAGCGTCTAGTTTCAGTTAAACAATAGCTGAGCAGGACTGAAAGATTGATTTGGGAAATTTTTAGTGTTGGCGTGTGTAGCGATAAGGCTCTTGTGCCGTATAGTGAGCAAATTGGAGGAAACATTGATCGCCCGGATAAGAACAATCTCCCAAACAAACTTAGAACTCTAATTCCTACAGGCTGAGTGAATATTCAACGTGCATCTAGGTCAGCGGTAGATAGACAGCGGGTGATCGACAGGTTTTGGAAGACGGAACGATATTAGGTTGCCACCACTCCCATTGACATTCTATGTATGTAATTTTCAGCTCGATAGCTTGACATTTGTAAAACTGACGTCGTATTGAGTAAATCTGTGATTGTGCGTGTTTTCAATTTTGTACAATTTTGAAAAAGGGATTTGAATTTGCAACAACAAGTTTGTATTAAATTTTGCGTTAAAAACCGTTTCAATGGTGGGTCGACGTTGCAACATAAGGTGCAATAAGATGAATGGCTGGGCGAAAATCACGCCGGTTCAATTTTAACCGGCAGTTCTTTTCTGGAGGCAGATGGCATCGCACAGGTAAGTGGCCTTGTAAAGAGAACCTTTATGTGTCCCACGTTTTTTCGTGGTAAATTGGTTTTATCGGTTGTTCTAGTAGCGTACTTATCACTAACGTTTCCGGAAACCACGAAGATATCGGTAAAAGAATGAACTATCAAGATTCGGTATTGTTTAAGTTTGGGTTGAAGTATGGTGAAAAGTTAAAGTAACTTTGAGTTCAGCTTATGAACTATCCATAAATATCAGGTTTAATAGTGCCTAGTTTAAAGCATTCCCTATCTCTCCCTTCCCCCTCTAAAGGACGAATCTCTAGGCTTGAAGACGCCTCACAGTTCAGCAAAAATAGACCAGGCCGGAAATAATGCGTCACACGGCTTCAGGCTAGGTTCTCATGTTGACAGCGGAGGTTTTTATTGGGTGGTTCAGTCACTCGCCAACATAGAAGCCCCATGCTCCGTGCGTTCGCCCCCCAACTTCAAAAAGTGGTAACAATTTCAGTAAAGGAGCTGGAGAAAAGGTCCACCAGTGGTTCGACCTTCGTGCACATAACCGCTGAACAGAGCCAGTGTGCCAGCAGCCACCTACTTAGTGGACTTTCGATAGGCCGACAGTTAACCGTAATGATACAGTACGTTTCCACTCTGCTTGGACTTTACGTCCTTATATCGGTGTGAGGCAGATTCTATGTCTAGTCCCATGTGGAGAACTCTAAACATATGTTGTGGAAAAAGAGCCACCTTATACCGACAACAAAATAATTCTCTGATTTCTTCGGGTTTATCGCCAGTAACGGAAAAACTTCTGTATCTACTTACTTTATGGGATAAAGACCCAGCTTATGGGATACCGCGACCGCCTAATGCGTTCCCTCCTTTACAGAGCCGCACATGTCTATGTGTGGAGCGCGTGAGTTATGCTATTGCGCTAGCGTTACGATGACAAAACCTAATTTTATTTTACATGATTTTTATTTAAAAAAATTTCGGGTTGAAGACTCGGTTTGGCTACTGACTCAATAACAACTGCCCTCTCAATTTAAGAATATTGATATATTAATATCTTTTTATATTGTTGAAAGTGCGAGGTTGCACTTTTGGATTCATGATATATGGATGTTTAAATAATTTGGTTTATGATCGAAAGGACTGATGTTTACATAATATAAGTAAGAGTGGATGATCAAGTTTCCATGATGCAAACATGAATGTTTGATGTATTTTGACGACTCGTCTATTATAACTTTTCAAAATTAATCAGTTAAGAAGTGAACTTTGTTGTTATGATTGAGTCATTGTTACATTTTAATGACTCAGCAATTATAACTCGCACGTTAAAACGAACATAACTACAATAATCAATAATCATGCCTGGCCCTTTCTAAAATTTTAACTTGATAACCCTTTAGGTATTTGCTTTAACTATCGAAATAAAAAGATCGATTTTTGAAATTTATAAAGCATATAACCCCTTTAAAGACATAGAAATGTCCTTAATAATGCCTCAAGTTGACTTAAGGCATTACATTACATTATTAGAGCGTAACAAAAACTCGAGCAACTTTCAAAAGGACTTTAATAATATTATTGCCCAGGAACTTGGAGCAGAGTATGAAGCTGAAGTTGGAAAGTAAGCCAGAGCGATCAAAAAACACTCATTTCAACAAATGCCAATGGAACAAAAATGTAAAAACTACCAAATGTGTTCGAAATGTGACGTTTTTATTTGTTCATTACATTTGAAAGAATCGAAAACCTGCACATATTGTGATCAACATCGTGCTTTCACTTGCTTTTTCTTTGTTTAAATGAAATGCTTAAGAAGGATAGAAACTTCCTTACATTGCTTTTTTCATGAATACTAAATCACAGAAAGATTTTTTATTTTTTTCAATTTCAACGCCGATTTAGCTAAAATTCAAAAAAGTACATAAAATTTTCAAAAAATTAGTTTTAAAAATTATCTTCAAATCAAGGAAAACTTTTTACTGACATTTTATTGAAAAACTACGACTGGCTTGAAGAAACCCCATTTTGTTTGTAATTATACTGTGTGTTGAAACATTGAAAAATAATATCTTGCAAAATTCACAAAAATATTTATCGGGGTAGAATCCTACCTCACGAATTATGTTCTGTTGATAAAAATAACGAATGTAGTTAAGGGTTAAATAAATTTACCACTAAGCTGCATCGCAAACCAAAACATTTCAAGTTATGATTGGAATCATTGTATATCCTTCTAAAAGCTGTGCACACAAAAATGAAACCACACTTAAGGAAACTTTTTTCAGATATTGACAAGGATTCTTAGTTTAGATATTTGAGGAATACCAAAATATACTCATTACAGTTTTTGTTCATTTACTTGGACTCCAGTCATGGTGATACCATTTGGAAGCGTTTCAAAGAGTTCTGCGAGTCGCTTTATTCGATTTGGTAATGAAAGTCTTCATTCAAACTCTGTTTGTATTGAATTCGCTTTCAATTTATCTGCTTGTAGAATAAATCGCAAATTATGCTCCACTAGTAGTTGCATTTCTACTAGGATGTCTGTTGCTATAAACTTGATTATAAATCCTTTTATTTTGCATGAGATTTTCTGTTTTGATTGAATTGAATTCAGCATCAGAAAGTCCTGCGATGACCACTCCTATTTCGCTTATCTAAAATAGAAGATAATTAGATTGGAGATATTATGGAAAAGAAATCATAAAAACATCGAATTTGCTCCATTTTGATGGCAATCCGAAAGCGTTCGACTGCATAGCAAGTTTGGCGAACGATTGTATTATTTCAGTTGGGCAGGTATTCAATCTTCCAATGGATTTTGCAGCAGCTCTAGATAGATATATGCATTAAAAGCAAGCATCTAAATATCTTATAACAACCTATATGCATCTGGATGGATTTTAAGAATTTCCGATTCGTTGAAATAGCAAAGAACTTTTCCCAAAACTTCCAAATCAAATTCTGAATACTTTTCTGGAGTTTTATTCGCCCAGTCCGTTTTAACTTTTCTGGCTATAATATACATCTTTCCAAAACAAGGAATTTCTTTGTTGCATTTTTACGAAAAACATTTACTTTTACTACCTGATCATCCTTCAAGGACTCAGCCGACCCAAAAATTTGTATAAGCTCTGCTTGATTGATCGTCATATTCTCCAAGTCCTCTAGAGATATTCCACTCAAAGTCCAACCCATGTTTTTGTAAATTGAAAGAGGAATACCGTCGACATCATCAAATATCTGAAGGGAGAAGGAAGTTATATTATGTGGGAAACAAAATCAATTAGAACTGATAAATTCTCGTTATTCCTATACTAAGGTATGTAGAATAATATGTCTTTTAATTCTTCTTATTCTTTTTCAATAAAACTCTTCGAATCGTATTAAATAAAAGTGTCTGCTTACTTTTTTTATAGCTCTCCAAATATTTGTAGCGAAAGTTTTATCCACAGGATTTCGACCATATATAGATAAACACACTTCGAGTTGCCTCTTTGTTATAAACGAAACTTTCTCAAGAACGTGCGCCCGGCTGCAGTCGATTGCCGAGAGAATAGGAACATTGTAAACGAAGAAGACAATCAACACTGTCTTCATCGTAACCGCTGTTGTAAGGTACTAATCCTTGGAAGTTTAATGGATTAGCTTGAATAAATCAGCATAATTTTCCATGAATTCTAACGCAGTAATTGAAGCACAAATTGCCAATCAAAAATGAACACTAACAGTTTTGCATTTAAAATGAATATTTTCGTTCTCCTGAATAAGTTCCCCTCAGTAATATTTTATTATTTGACTACTTTGCTAGGGTTGATTACTTATTTTTACATTCATTGATTTATTTCGGTTTGATATACAAAATAACTTCGATTTTATAGTAGATATTGGTAGAATCATAATAAGTTTACTGATTTAAACGTTTCCCATGCTAGTTTGTTATATTATTAATTTTCACTAATTGATCAAAAATTTCAACGAATCTTAAGGCCCTTTAATACTTCGCGTGGATAGAATTTTGTTCGGAAGAAAGGATATTCGACTGTTTGTTAATCATAATCGTCATACGATTGCGGCCATTAAAAACTTTGTTTACCATTGGAATCTGTGGCGTCTTTGACATGATCAATGTCACATGAAGCCATAGTTCCAAACAGCATTTTCAATGATCTCCAATTCAATTTGCCAAATCTCATCGAAACCTGATTCTAGGATATTCTATATAACCTAAAAGACGGAGTACAGTATTCGAATTTCAATTTAATCGACTAACCTACAGTTCTCCATTTAACTTAAAAATTTTACAAATTTTACATTTCAAAGAAAAGGATGAATATAACCTTGAAAATATGGTTTTAAATCATTTGCAAACATTGAATTATCTAATATGTTTTCTCCATTCATTCAAATGTTGTACTTTTAACACACTGGATTTCTTGTGGGCGAATTCATTGGTTCATTGTGTCTTTATTTTTCTTCGGCATTACCTATTTTGTTATTATATACTGTGTTCCTTTTATCTTATTGGTTATTATACCTCTCCTTTTGCTTCTTTTTAATTTTCCAGATGATAGAAGAGATAGTATTGATTTTGTTCCCCGTCTACCCCGTCCTTTCTCTTTTCCGCATCCTTTTTTGCGGTCCACGAGGAAACAGCAATCTTCTCACAGTCGAAATTGAAAGAGGCATCCCATTCATAGGAAACAAGGAGGGCCTCAGGCCCAGGTGGCATACCAGCTGAGGTATTGCAGCTCGCCTGTAATCATTGTCCTGACTTGCTGGTCAGCACATACAAGGCCCGCCTATGATAACGTCGAAGAAGCGCAACTTAAAATAGGTATGTTAATGTATCGAGTGATGGACTGGAAGATTAGTCGCAGGTTCAATTTAGCGCCGGAGAAAACTGAAGTGGTCATGTTGATAAAGAAAAGAATCTCTCGAATAAGGAGGGTAGTGCTGGCGAAACACTGATCGAATCGAAGTTCCCTAAATATTCGAGTAATCGATTCGATGAGTATCCCGAAGTACCTCGGGCTACACGCTAACAAGTGGGAGGCAATTGCTTGCGGTGAGAGACAGCACTCATTTAACGATTGGGCGCCCTCATGTGAGAATTGCTCGAACGAAAGCTGGACTGCGCGGTTCATCCTGGATCTGAAACCGTGGGTAGAGGACATGGCGAGACTGACTTCTAACTTACCTAGATTTCTAGCGAGCATGGGTGTTTTCAGTCTTATCTGCACAAGGTTCCTAAGCCACGAATTCCCAACTGCAGATTTTACTCAGGAGGAAAGACGCCGTTTACCGCAATTTTTTGTATGCAAAAGATGGGACAGGCCGCGACAGCACCTCTTCAAAGAAATAGAAGAGCTCACTCCGGGTAATTGATTTTTAAATTGTCATTCTCCATTACGAAAGGACTGAAACCACTGTTGACGTGCTTGTTCTTTTAACACGTTCTAAAATCACAATAATGACATTTTCAAAATGCTACCTGCTGTAGAGACGGGATCAATAATATATGTTTAACAGTCTACAGAAAATCCACATGGAAAACCAAAAAAATTGGATATGCAAAATTTTTCCGAAGATTGGACTTAGTTCTTCTGATACTTTATTGTTCTTTCCAAGAATAAATTCAATTGTATATTGATGTTCTTCTAATGTCAACCTCTAGTGCACCAATCTGCTATCAGGATCTTCTACACTAAAAAGCCACAACAGTACTTCCTTCAGTTGTTATTATAAATTTGTAGTCAAAGTCTGGACATTAGAGTTAAATTTTCCTTCAGTATTTTCTTGATGTACTGTTTTGTGCTGATGTTTTCTTGATGTAATGAACGCTGATTGGCTCTCTTTTGTCCAAAAGTTCCTTTTGTTCTGCTCTATGGAGTTTGTTCATAGGTTCGAAAATTTATCATATGGTAAATATGACAAATTTGCGACAATAACCCGTAAATTTCAAGAACGATTTGATATAATTGATTTTTGAGTTTTAACAAGACATAAGGATTTTCTTCAACAGCAAGTGCATTCATTCTGAATTCGTTTAAATTTTCATCATTCTTGTTATGAGAACTTCTAGTGGATTTATTTTTTGAACGTGATAAACACTATCCTTTCATCAAAGAGTTTCCTACAGCTAGAGAAATCTTCTTGTTAAATCGTTTTGTTTTGTAATTTCGTTAAACGTGTCTCCGTTTTCCACACGAAAAAAACTTCTAATCTTAATGAATTTTGCGAACACAAGGTTCTACATCTATGCCTTTCCCTTCTGTCGATACATTTATGAAGCCTTGTATCTGTTGTATCCTTGGGCTAGACGGCTTTGATTTCTGTGTGGTACCGTATAAGTTAAAACTTTATCAACCCATTCATCGTAAACATTGTTTCAACTTTCTTCTCAATGAAGTACTTTTACCAACCAATTATTGAGTAGATCGCGCTGTTAATATTCTTTGATGACTCAGAAGTCTTCGATAATATTACGCAACAATTTCCCTATTTAACTTTCATTTCATTAACGATTGTCGATTTTCGAATTACTTATTAAGTATAATTATTAACACATTTACACGGAATCAAATACAAATACTTACAGAGGATGGATAGTATTGATTATAAATAAATCTGCTTCGAACACTGGTGCAAAGCTTTGCAAGCTAGAAAACTTTTTGAAAAAGGCATCCTGCTATACTCATCTCCTGGACTACTTATTTGTCTCCATTTGCAATACTCATTTTCTCCAAATTAGGTCTGCTTTCTCTTACACAACTATTTTCTCGGAAAAACTGAAATAACTGCCATCAAATGACAGCTGAAATGACATCCTCATCACTGGTGATTTTAAAACTTATACCTTCCCAATCACTTCCACTAAATGACCCACTGCTACTTTGCGAAACACCTGAAAATCGAGATACAACTTGTTAACATGAGTATTTCCTGAATATGGTTCACTTAAAGTAATGAAGTTTGACCTCTGCAGAATTTATTGGAATTCTACACTCGCAAAAGCTTGAAAATTATTATTTTTTTTCAATTTCACTTACTTTCACCTGAAATTGACAATTTTAGCCTTTCTACTTGCTACTATCAATCGTAAAATATATCTTTATTCCCTATTCAAATAAATCTTTTACGAGAATAGGTATGATACAACACGATTCAACATACGGGTTTTCTTTTTAGAGAAAATTTTCAACAACGCGGCGAAGGTTGCCTTCCAAACGGCCAAGTGTTTCGGGCTGTTTGCATTCACTAGTGATTTGACGTATCCCTACAAGAAATAAATAATAATATTATATTTTGCAGGCCACTTTAAAGGTCCAAAACGAAAACTGAACTGTTTAGCATCTTACGCTATCCTTTTGAACCCAGAGGTCCCTTGCATTATGATAAGTCTATTCCCGAAGAAGAAAGTCATTGATCATAGTTCTATAGCGGTCACCATCGACTGATTCGAATAATTCATCCGGCCCATAAAGTACACCAAACAGATCACAAACCCTACATATTTACATTTACAACATATTTACATACGCTATTTCGAGAATTGAGACTATCAATATACAAAAAGTAATAGATCTAAGCGAGCTTACCAAAACCAGAAAGAGAATGTAGACCTAAAACTACTACTAAGCTCAAACTCATTGTAATGGATTTTAGTCCGCAATCGTCACTGCGACGAAAGCAGGACTAGTCAGCCTCGCACCGACATTCGGACGTGAAGTCCTAGAGACGTGGCAACGAGTTGTACCCTGAGGATCAACGACTCGTCCACTCGGAAGTTCACTTCGATGGTGGCTGCTGGCGGACTAGCTCAGTGCGGCGCGGTTTACGGACGTGGGTCGGACCCGAGTGAACTTCCGCTCTGGTTCCATTATCAAACCAGCCACCAAAAACCCCGATTATCCGAAGGCAACATTTCAAGCATTACTTTACGTTTAACATTCTTTTACAAATCAACACAACAAAATGGATCGCACTTCCGGTCACTGAAATACCGCAGTGCCCGAAAATACACTACGCTGATTTACACTTTCGCAAAAAGAAATCGCAAACGGCACTGTGGAACCCGAATCGGCGATACATTTGTGTGGCCCTGCATCCTCCTGCACATACCCTCGCGCCATCGCTCATCACGCCATTTTCCTCCTGAAAACAAGGTCAGAAGGAAGGAAAGAATAAATTATTTTTTTTAAAGTAATAGATACCATTTCTTTAGTAATTTAATGGAAATATCTAAATTAACTCTGGGTAGCTTGGGTCCACCGGGCCTTGCTTTGTGGGTCTCGAGGACGCGTTTCGGCTGCATACAGCCATCTTCAGCTCGTTCTCGTTCGTTCAGAACGAGCTGAAGATGGATGTATGCAGCCGAAACGCGTCCTCGAGACCCACAAAGCAAGGCCCGGCGGACCCAAGCTACCCAGAGTTAATTTTGGCCTGCGGCAACACCAAAACGAACTTCATGTCTAAATTAGTAAATGAGTAATGTTAATAATGCTTTACAGGTGTATCATGAGAAATTTTAGGGACCAATTACCGCGCCAATAGTTATAATAAACTTATCCGGACCTTCTTCGAATGTTGTTTTCGCTGTTTTGTTCTTCTATCTTTGTGAATCTATATCTACGAGATTGTTGTATATCTACCGATGAGCGTGGATTCACACAGCATGACCCAGCACAATCCCTAAAATTTTCATTAAATGAGGTGTGCACGCTTTCAAGCAATATATTTATGTACTTTTATGATGCGAACTTCTGTTCTAGCAAATTTCAGTTCATTACGAGATTACACAAATGCACAGTTTTGAACAAATAACTCGTATTCCTATTTTTTCATTAATTTTAGTAAGCATTCAATCCCGGCTATTTTCGCCTCACAACATTAAACCATAATTACCCGAAACCCGCTGGAACAAGAAATTAAGGAAACAGCGGAATTTACAGGAGGGCAATTCAGTCCAAGATGCAACGAGTCATGGCTGCTGTTCTCGCGGTCAAGCACTGCATTTTCGAACCTCCTTTGCACGCTTTTAGGTGGATGCGTCTTAGCTTGGAAATTCGGGCCAGAACTTTTGTTAACTGTCAAATGATTTTTGCAGGTAACTCTACAAGACAACTGACCTTTTACCTTTCACCGATCTTCCGCGCACACTCTCCTTCCGATTCAAAAAAAAAAGAATACTTTTCTTTTGGTTTTGCCACACACGTTTCGGAGAATTGTGATATTAGAATCGTAGTTTGCACAGCAACAAAATAAAATTCACGCGGCACAATATAACTACGATTTCCTATTATTCGCTGGCTTTGATCAATCGAATTTTGGAATTTTCTACAGATTTGGAGATCGCAGCATAGAACAAGAATGAGATAGAGAGTAAAATCACAACATAACAATGTGATTCGCCGCAAAGGATACCGAACACGTGTCAAAGAGCGGAATTCAAAACGCAGGTCCGCGCTTCGAACTCGAATTTTCGTCCAAGAATCAGGATCTTGAAACCGTTTAGTAACCACGGAATTTACAGTTGGAACCTTGCCTATCCTTTCCCTTCGTCGGTATGTTTCTCCGTTTTCCATTCCGCGCACTTTTTTTTTCAAATTAAAATTTTTGTAATTACAGTTAACGGGTTTGTCGTGGGGTTGTCACTGGTTTGGAGTCGCACCCACCCAAGTTTGTGGTTTCTTCAAGTGGAAGTGGCCTTTGAAATTTCCCACATTGCGTCGGACAAGGCTAAATTTCGCTATGTGATTGTCAATTTGGACTCTTCGGTTCTGCAAGCCGTTTCGGACATTACAATTAATCCCCCCGAAATCGGGAAATATGACGCAATAAAAAAGCGAATTTTAAGTCATTAGCGGAATCGAGTGAGGCAAAATTATGTCGCGTGTTGCGTGGCGTAAGCATCGAAGAGGAGAAACCGTCACTCTTCTTGCAGAAACTTCGAAGTTTGGCCGGTGACCAAATCAGTGACGCAGTTAAGGACAATGTTCCTCGAGCAAATGCCAGATTATGTGCGCGGGATCGTTGTAGGCAGCGAAGTAACAGATGTTGTGAAATTAGCGTTGCAAGCCGACAAAATAATAGAGATTTCGCGCCCATCGATCGCGGCTGTATCAGCTAGTACAGCAAACGACCAGACAACTATTCATATGGAAAATCTACAAATAGAAATTGAGAGGTTATCCCGAGAAATTCAGCGGTTGCAGCGAGAACGTTCCCAATCAAAGACGCGAAATAGATCAATGTCGCGAGATAAGAAGGCCGGGAAAACAAGTATGTGTTTTTATCACGAAAGATTTTGAGAGCGTGCAAGAAAGTGTCGCGAGCCTTGCATTAAATCAGATCACCCAAAAAACTAGTTTCAACGACATGCGAATCGGCGAACGCATGTTGTAACGACAAAACTAGCCGGCTTTCCATTTATGACAGAAAATCTGGGTATAAATTCTTAATTGATACGGGAGCGGAGATATCCGTCCTACCTAGATCTTCATGCAACAGACAGCATTCGTCTAATTTAAAACTTTACGCTGCGAATGGCTCAGTCATCGATACGTACGGATCGAAAACTCTGGCAGTGGAATTAGGTTTACGGCGCGAATTTACATGGAATTTTTCTGTAGCGAACGTTACACAGGCAATCCTTGGAGCCGATTTCTTGCAACACCATGGCCTAATAGTCGACTTTAAAGCTAGGAAGCTAGTGGACAAAAATACAGCGTTGCGAACGAATGCACCAGTTGTTGCAATGAAAACGCCATCGATCCATACGTACAATCTGACTGACACATATCAACAACTTTTAGCAGAATATGGAGAAATTACTCGATTGAATCTGCGAAAAACAGTGCCTCATTCAGTTCAGCATCATATTCTGACTAAAGGTACACCAATCTTAGAACGTGCACGCAGGCTATCTGGTGAGAAGTTTAAAGCAGCAAGAGAAGAATTCGATTTTATGCTGAAAAACGATATCTGCCAACCATCGGATAGTGAATGGGCCTCACCGTTGCATCTGGTACGGAAGAAAATTGGCGAATGGCGGCTTTGCGGGGACTATCGTCGTCTGAATAGCATCACCATTCCCGACAGATACGCGATTCCTCATTTAAGCGATTTCACGACACAGTTAGCCGGTTGTACGTTTTTTTCAACATTGAACCTTAATAGAGCTTATCATCAAGTTCCCGTTGCACCTGAGGATCGTAAAAAAACCGCCGTCATTACGCCATTCGGACTTTTTGAATTTAAAGTGATCACTTTCGGCCTGTGCAATGCGGCGCAAACGTTTCAGCGCTTTATGGATACCGTCCTTCGTGGTTGTTTAAGAAACTCCTAGTTGCAATTTTATTACCCATACAACCATCTGTAAAGGCTCAGCAATAATTATTTCGACAGACAGTCGCCGGGAAAATTCCTAACCCAAACTTTCCCATCATAAATAAGCAAAATCTTTTACAACACCACGTGCAGTTTACCGACTCATTTAGACCTTTGTTTTTATTGCACCTAGGTACTTGGGACGCTGCGACGTGTGTACGCATACGCGTTCAGACCACACACGAGATTGGTCGGGTTAGAGAAGCCTTTACGTATGGTTGTAACTTAATTTTCTCAATCAAAATTAGTGTGTGTAATGAACATTTGTATTGTTAAGCAGTGATATGAATAAAGTTAAATAAAAATATCCGGAGTTTTGATACAGCGGAAATTTAATACAGCGAAGCTAGGAATTTTCCTAACGATCGCAAACATTGGTCCTTCGAGCCGGATTCAATATATTTGTAAAGTGCAATTCGCGTGTGACAAGGACTTGTACGCGTATCAGTGCATTAAAATAGTGCCAAAATCATCAACGCTGCAGAACCCATCCAGCGATCGGAGGTTCCAGCCAAATTCATATCAACGCTGCAGAGCCCATCAAGTGACCAGAGGTTCCAGCCAACATCTTGCCATCAACGCTGCAGAACACATCCAGTAACCAGAGGTTCCAGCCAAAATCTTACCATCAACGCTGCAGACCCCAGCCAGTACCAGAGGTTCCAGCTATTATCTTGCCAGTCAACGTAGTGCATCATCGCATCGAGGTTCCTGAGCAAGCAGTGTTTAACAACAACGCCTGAAAGAAGTCCTAGTGGTTCTACAATTTGTGAGTAAATCTATTTCCTTTCTTAAACATTCACCTTTTTCCAAAAAATTTGCAAGCTTCAATTTCATAATGCCAAACGATAATTTAAAATACCAACGCGGTGCCATCAAGGCTAAATTAACTCGATTTCGGCAATTCCTAAGCAATCCTGACAATAGATCAAAAACTATTGAGATAAACGAGCGATTAAAAAAAATCGAACCCTTGTATGAGGAATTTGAGGCTATTCAGAAAAAAATAGAAGTAGCAGCAGCAGCAGCTGATTCTCAAGTAATTGATATTGAAACCGATGAACGCGAATGTTTCGAATTCGAATACTATGAACTCATTTCGTTGGGAAGGGAGCTTGCGAACGGTCCACCTTCAATGGCGGCTACAAGTACGGATAGACAAATAACAAATAATTTCACGCAGCAAACGGTAGGAACATTAATTAAACAATTACCTAGACAATCGATACCAAAATTTGATGGAAATTTAGCAAAGTGGATTAAATTTCGTGATTCATTCAACTCACTAGTTCATAATCAGACAGTTTTTTCAAGTATCGATAAATTTAATTATTTAAATGACGCGTTAGAGGGTGAAGCCGCGCGCGCGATCCAGTCGTTGGGCATTTCAGAAGCCAATTATGAATACGCCTGGAAAAAACTGCATGAGCGATATGAAGATTCTGAAGAACTTGTCGAATTTCACACTCGCGCCTTTTGTGAAATCGCGCCCATGGCTAAGGGATCATACACAGACCTTCGTCGCATTATTGATGACGCAACGAATAATCTTGCAGCATTAGAAACTTTGGGTGAAGCAACAAATCAATGCGATTCCTTGTTGATATATTTAATCCGCAAAAAACTCGATGACGAGACTAAAAAACAATGTAACAAACGCGATCTTTCATCGACAAATAGGCGGACGTACAGCAATTTTATACAAGTATTGGAAAATCATTGTAAATATTTACAAAAATTGGTTACTGAAAAACTCGTAAAAAATCCAGATAATCATAAAATTATAAAAAAATCAAGGGATCATATTTCGTCGTATGCCGTCACAACCGGCGATTGCCCTCAATGTAGGGAAAAACATCCAATTTATTCGTGCTCAGCATTCAAGGCATTATCGGTACCAGAACGTGTTGATAAGATCAGAAACCTGAAACTGTGTTACAATTGTCTCGGCTCAGGTCATCAAGGAAGGGCCTGCACTTTAGGCCCATGTAAAAGGTGCGGCCGTCGACACAATACTTTGCTCCATTTGAACAAAGCAAATTCAGATCAAGAATTAAATACTATAGAAAATCCAACCGTATTAGCTGCTCAAACCTCAGATACCACAATTTCACATGTACTCTTAGGTACAGCAATTATTGAAATCCAAGATTCTACAGGCAATTGGCATGAGGCTCGAGCTCTGTTGGATCCAGGCTCCCAGGCTCACTTTATCACTTCCGAATTGTGTAAACGATTAAACGCAATTAGAATATTGTCGAAAACCACGGTAACGGGAATCCATCAGTCAAAGAAGGAACTAAATCATAAATCTCTACTTAAGATAAAGTCAAAAACTACCGGATTCAAATGTAATATTGCCTGTTTAATCACTAATAATATTACTGAAAATATGCCAAATAGTAAAATAAATAGACAATACATTACAATTCCAAAGGGGCTGGAATTAGCAGATCCGAAATTTGATCATTGTCGACCTATAGATATCCTCATATGTGGAGGATTATTTTGGCAATTATTATGTGTTGGACAAATAAGAATGGGGATTAATCAACCCTTCTTTCAAAAAACTAAGCTAGGCTGGATTGTTGTTGGTAGTCTCGAATATGAAGCGGATATTCAAAATAACATTGCATGTCATCTAATAACGAATAATCAACTGCACGAGCAAATAGAGAATTTTTGGAAATTGGAAGATTGTAGTCAAGGTAGCGGTGTTCCTCCATTGGATTTGTTGGATCCGGCTGAACAACATTTTCTTGCCACAACAAGGATAAGTGATAGTAACAGATTTGTCGTGTCGTTGCCCTTCAACAATAACAAGGACAAGCTGGGTGACTCTTATAACATGGCCTACAAACGTTTTCTAGGCACTGAAAGAAAACTCAAATGGCTTCCAGAACTTAAATCAAGCTATACCGCGTTCATCAAGGAACATGAAGAATTAGGACACATGTCGGAAGTATCGCAATCAGTAAATGACAATGAACCCTCGTATTATTTGCCTCACCATGCTGTATTTAAAGAGCAAAGTACTACCACAAAAATTAGAGTTGTATTTGACGGGTCAGCTAAAACCACATCGGGATTTTCGCTAAATGACATTCAGCATACTGGATATGAAGTCCAAGATGAACTATTTTCTATACTTCTAAGATTCCGAAAACATAGATACATACTGACTGCTGATGCGGCGAAAATGTACCGTCAAATTCTAGTCAGAAAGGAGGACAGACAATACCAACGAATTCTTTGGCGAGAAGAACCTGACCAGCCTATTCGAGTTTATGAACTAAACACAGTTACGTACGGAACGAGATCTGGGGCATTCTTGGCAAAAAGATGTCTCCGACAAGTCGGCGAAGACAACAAAGCAAATTTTCCAGAGAGCAGCGAAATCATAATCAATGATTTTTATGTCGACGACTTACTAACCGGTACAAATGACATTACAAAAGCAAAACAATTAAAACGAGAATTAACAGGTATCCTAACAACTAGAGGTTTTGAACTTCGAAAATGGGCTTCCAATGAACCACAAATTCTTGAAGATAGTTCAACAAATGAATTAAATATTCAGGTAGATAAGGATCCAAAAACTTTAGGTTTGAAATGGCTCACAATTCCAGACACACTCAGCATTACCGTTAATAATCAATCCAACTCAAAAATCACGAAACGGACAATACTTTCGCAAACGGCCCAAATATTTGATCCCCTCGGTCTTGTTGCGCCTATCACTATTCGCGCAAAAATTATTCTGCAAAAATTGTGGCAATTGCAGTTAGACTGGGATGAATCTATTCCGCAAGACATCCATTCACAATGGAATAACCTTCAGGAGCGTCTAACGGATTTGAATAAAATACAAATTCCTCGATTAGTCTTGGGTAAAAATCATAAGAGAATTGAAATACACGGTTTCAGTGATGCCTCTGAAGCTGCGTTCGGAGCATGCATTTATCTTCGTTCGATTGACAATGAAGATAAAATTATCGTTCATTTATTATGTGCGAAATCAAGAGTGGCACCACTAAAACAAATATCGCTACCAAGGCTAGAATTATGTGCTGCGGTATTATTGGCGCAGTTAACAGATAAGGTTACAAGAGCTCTAAGAATTAACATCGATGAACGATTTTTCTGGAGTGACTCGATGATCACATTAGGTTGGATAAGAGGACAATCAACAAAATGGAAAACTTTCGTGGCAAACCGAACTGCGGAAATTCAACGACTAACGAACAAAAATTGGGCTCATGTAGCGACTGATGATAATCCCGCAGATTTAGTCTCTCGGGGAGTAGATCCTGCACAGCTATTGAAATCAAAGCAATGGTGGACAGGTCCAACATGGTTGAGTCAAGATCGATCGGTATGGCCAGTACTCGAGGTCAATGAGGAGATAAAACTACCAGAAGAAAGAAGTATACAAATTGTATCGCTCATGTCACAGAACGATGATTTCCAAATATTTGCTAAGTACTCATCGTGGTCCTATCTTACTCGAGTCATTGCATACTGTTTTAAATTTATTTCAAGAACCCGTGGCAACGCCAAAAATAATATACAACCAGAATTGACAACTGACGATTTAAAACGAGCTCAAACATCCTTGATCCGACTAGCTCAACAGCAATGTTTTTATCAAGAATTGAATGATCTACAAAAGGAGTCTAAAGTAGCAAACTCTAGTAAATTAAAAGCATTGAATCCATTTCTTGATAGTCAGGGAGTAATCAGAGTTGGAGGAAGACTTAAAAATGCATCTATAGAATTTACACACAAGCACCCAATTATATTGCCAGGACATCATCGATTGTCATTTTTAATAATCGAACAGGAGCACAAGAGATTATTGCATGCCGGCTGCCAAGCAGTAATTTCATCGTTACGCACTAAATACTGGCCACTAGCAGCAAGATCAATGGTCAGAAAGGTGGTGAAAAAATGTGTAACATGTGTTCGCCTGCAAGGAATGACAACGAGGTACATTATGAGTAACTTACCCACCACCCGAGTTACTCCTACTCGACCGTTCTATGTTTGCGGTGTTGACTATGCCGGCCCCATAGTATTAAAGGAAAAATCTCGAACTCGCGTCACTATAAAGGCTTATATATGCATCTTCGTCTGTTTTTCCACAAAGGCTATACATATTGAACTTGCTCACGACTTAAGTACAGAAGCATTTCTGAATTGTCTCAAACGATTTGTATCGCGACGTGGTCGATGTAGAAAAATTTATTCGGATAATGGGCTTAATTTCATCGGTGCGCGTAACAAATTCAATGAATTAGGTTATCTTTTGAGGGATAAAGATTTTCAGTCCGCAATTTCCAAATATACACTCAATGAACAAATAGAATGGCATTTGAATCCTCCATACGCACCCCATTTCGGCGGATTATGGGAAAGCGCGGTAAGGTCAACCAAATTTCATCTAAAACGCGTGATAGGTGAAACAAAATTAACTTATGAAGAAATGTACACTATTTTAGTGCAAATTGAGGCTTGTTTGAATTCCCGTCCGTTGCATCCTATCTCTGACGATCCTAATGACCTCACACCTTTGACTCCTGCTCACTTTCTTATTGGAGAACCGATAATGGCAATACCTGAGGATGACGTTCGAGAGATACCCGTGAATCGTCTTGGAAGGTATCAGCATTTGCAGTACATGGTGCAGCATTTCTGGCAACGCTGGCAATCAGAATACTTGCATGGGTTGCAACAGAGGTCCAAGTGGTCTAAGAATGTGCCAGTAACAATAGTGAAGGGCACGATGGTCATCATAAAAGAGGATAACTTGCCACCGACACGTTGGAGACTTGGTCGTGTAATTGAAACTCATCCAGGCCCTGGCAATATAGTACGTGTGGTCAGCCTCAAGACTGCAGATGGAATCACCAAACGACCCATTACAAAACTAATACAACTGCCAATCGAAGTTGAAGAAGAGATAAAATATGAATCATCATAATCATCACATGAAGAAATTGCATACAAAACAAAATAGAAAATCAATTACAAAAATTTGTCAATACATACATACAGTCCACTAAATCTTAATATTATAAAACTTTGCTGGTTTGAAAGGAAATTCTTTCAACGGGGGGTAGATGTTTAAGAAACTCCTAGTTGCAATTTTATTACCCATACAACCATCTGTAAAGGCTCAGCAATAATTATTTCGACAGACAGTCGCCGGGAAAATTCCTAACCCAAACTTTCCCATCATAAATAAGCAAAATCTTTTACAACACCACGTGCAGTTTACCGACTCATGTAGACCTTTGTTTTTATTGCACCTATTGTACTTGGGACGCTGCGACGTGTGTACGCATACGCGTTCAGACCACACACGAGATTAGTCGGGTTAGAGAAGCCTTTACGTATGGTTGTAACTTAATTTTCTCAATCAAAATTAGTGTGTGTAATGAACATTTGTATTGTTAAGCAGTGATATGAATAAAGTTAAATAAAAATATCCGGAGTTTTGATACAGCGGAAATTTAATACAGCGAAGCTAGGAATTTTCCTAACGATCGCAAACAGTGGTTTAAGTTTTTGCCTCTGCTATATCGATGATATTATCATCGCATCAAAAGATCCGCAGCGATTTAAAGGCCGTTTTTAAGCGTCTTCAAAACTTTGTTCTTGGCATCAATGTGGCGAAATGTGTTTTTGGGCAACAAGAGTTTCGATATTTGGGTTTCATCGTCAACGCACACGGCATTAAACCCCCACAGGACCGAATTGAAGTTCTTGCTAAATTCGAACAACCAAAAACTGTCGAGGAACTTCGTCGTTTCATAGGCACCATTACTTTCTACCGAAGTTGTTTCCCGAATGCAGCTCATGTGCAGGCGCCGCTTCTTGACCTCATTAAAGGCGCACGTAAACGAGACAAACGACCAGTGCAATGGACCCCAGATGCGAAGCATGCATTCGAGAAATGCGAGGAGCTGGTAACGAAGGCGGTTTTATTAACACATCCCGTCGAAAACGCGCCACTTATTCTTCATTGCTATGCTTCAGAAGTGGCTGTTGGAGCAGTTTTAGAGCAGGAGATCAAAGGAAAACGAATGCCGCTAGGGTTCTTTTCGCGGAAGTTGGATAGAACACAAAAGCGATATAGCGCATACATATATAGCATATACGCATACGACCGTGAACTTCTTGCAGTGTATTAAGCCGTCAAATTTTTCCGTCATCTCGTGGAAGGACGAAACTTGACAATATTCACCGACCATAAGCCGCTGACGTACGCTTTCCTGCAAAAATCAGACAAAGCTTCACCTCGGCAGCTAAGACAATTAGATTTTATCGGTCAATTTTCGACAAAATTGATACACGTCAAAGGCAAGAATAACATTGTAGCCGATAGTCTTTCACGCATTGAAGAGATAACAATGCCATCAACTATCGATTGGCAAGAACTTGTAGAGCAGCAAAACACCGACGCAGAATTGCAGCATCTTTTGAAAGAGCCCTCATCATCATCATTAAGGCTAACGCCGTTGGGAATTGGAAATTGTGAAACGCCTATCTACTGTGACTTATCTACAGGTACTACAGGTACACTCGTATTTATATCCCGGATACGATGCGAAGAAAAATTTTCGACCTGTATCATCTAATGTCACATCCAAGCGGAACAACGACAAAGCGTGTCATCAGTGAAAAATACGTGTGGCCTAGAATGAATAAAGACATTCAAGTATGGGCTCGAAGTTGGGTAGCGTGCCAAAAAAGTAAAGTTGGCCGTCACGTAAAAAACGTTCCTGAGGCAATTCCAATTCCTTCAGCCCGCTTCCGACACGTATACCTAGACATAATTGTGATGCCGCTTTCAAAAGGCTACAGGTATTACCTCACGATGATCGATCGATTCACGCACTGGCCCGAAGCAACACCAATCGCCGATTTGAACGCCGATACCGTAGCACCTGCATTTTTCATCCAGTGGGTATCAAGATTTGGTTCGCCCGAAACGATAACGACCGACCAAGGCTCCCAACTAGAATCGCAGCTTTTTGATTCATTTATGAAAATAATTGGTCGTTCCAGAAACAGGACAACAGCGTACCATTCGGCATCGAATGGACTTGTCGAACGATGGCATCGATCCTTAAAAGCATCCATCATGTGTCATCAAAATAGGGAATGGTTCGAAGTCCTTCTTCTTGTCCTATTAGGATTAAGGACCAGTTTTAAACCCGATCGATATCGGGTTTAAAACGATCCTCGCGAATATAGTTGTACGCGCAAAATTAGTAAAATAGCTTTTGTTAATTATTGTATTAGTTAAAAAATAAATATTGTATTGAAGTTAAACCCCCACATACACTTATTTTCCGGAATGTTTGTGGTTTTCCGAACACACTTCTCAACCCATCCAAAATTTCTGCTATCTCCACGTCAAGCACCAAGCGCTCGTCGGCCAGGGAATCCCACGCCTGACTTTTTTCAACCGTCGAGCGATGGGACAAAAAAATTTAACCGTTTAAATCGTTAAAACGGAACTTTATTGAATTCTATTTGACGACACAACAACTATCTCTTCGCCAAAGTTGAACACTCGCAACCATTTCCTAACAAAAACTGTGTCTAAGCAACTGTGTCTAGATCTTTTATGATATTTTATTATCTTTAATTAATGCTGGCATAATTATATTTTCTTATGCTAAATTGTTTCGTGTGCATTTTTCTTTATTATCCAAATGTTTAGTTTGCATATCATATTACCAAAAATGTTTAGTTTGTAATTTCTTTGTGATTCGTTATTATTTAAATAATATCAAAAATATTTGGTTTGCAATTTCATTATTATCGAATTGTATTTCTGACCAAGAGTCTGTAGTGATTGGAATTTTAGGCTTCGTCATCATATTTGGTTTGGGACTGGCTAATGACGTCACTCGTGTTCGTCGAGGTGGCTTTTTTTTAATCCCGCCAGCGTGTCGCCGTGACGGCATTGTCCCACTTGCGAGGTGAATTAAGGGTAAACTCGTAACTCTCAAGTGTGTCATAGATACAATCGCATTCGTATGTCCCAATATCATCTTCCCGCAAATGGACTCCTAATCATGTAATTAATAATAGGGTTTCACTTATTTTATTATAAGGTTTCACCTATTTTCCTTTTTTATTTCACTCGATCTAGAAACTTTCACTATTTCACCCATTAACAACAACTATGGACTTCACAAAAACTTTTATTAAACTTCTTAATCATTTGTTAACTTCACAGAACATTTCTTAATTTACCAACTACAAGAACACTTATCATTTTATAAAAACCAATCGGAAACACCTCATGGGTGGATGGATTCGAAGTTATTTACTCACTGACTCTTAGATCTATCTCTTTGCTCCAATTTATACTTAAAATTTATCTGTATGTAATTTGATATTCCTTTAGTATGTTTATATTAATTAATTTCATTGTTTCGGTTTTGTCGTCTTTTGCAAATTTTAATATTTGATGTGTGGGCAATTATTAATATTGTGTTTATGAGATTGGTACGAATCGCAATAATTGTTCATACTTAATTTTCTTATCGTTTCTATTTCCAGTTTTTGGTATTTTTGCTATGCTTGAAATATCGAATTTTGATGTGAATGCAAAATTTGAAATGAGATTGAACGCAAATATTAAAGATTGTTATTATTATGGAATGGATTGAAATGTGATATGCTTACTATGCATAATTAGCGATTTAAAATAGAGTGTCTTGTTGTGTTACAGAATTATCTGGTGGTGATGTCGTCGGTATTTCCGAGGATATGACTAATTGATAGAGTAAGCGAGAACGTTTTCATCATTTCATCAATGGAAAAGAATTGACGGAAAGGCTAAAACTTGCATAAACAATCCTACACGATGAGCATGAGTACATATCAAGTTCACGACAAGCAGCCGTTAAAGCCTACGCAGGGCCGTGGAACATAATTCAGTTCGCTAAAAATTAATAATAATTAATAATAATAAATATCAAAACCATTAGCTGCACGCAAATTTTCACCCATTGTAAAGGGGATCATGTAGAGAGCACAGTGACGTCAGTGCACCCCGTATGCTGTAGCCGGAGATAAAGCAGAGCCATTGTTCTCATTCGAACCGTATGTCCAACCGAACAGAAATGATACCCTGCCTGGATCCTAATTTACTCGAGATTATTTACTACATGTTTTGTCACATTTGAAATACACGTTATTATTGTTAACTTTTGTATTTATTATAACCTCTAATTTCTTGGTACTAGAAAGTTCGAAGCGAAGCTCACATCAGGGATGGTTTCCAGCAGTTATACCCATGCAAAGTAACATAATTGTCTGAGTTTGATACGACTAGCCTGCCTCTAGACTGCTAGACTAGTTCTGCCTCCCACATTGAAAATTTATCGTCCAAAGTATCTAATTCAGATCCACCTCGTTCGATTTGCTTAGCTTTACATCAACTCCGACAAATATATTTATACAGTAGGTATGCAGTAAAGTGTGTAGTTCCCGGGAATCCAACTCTAAGAGACCAATTTTTATCGTCCCTGACCATGCTCGGAAATGAGCACCCATTTCATTACTCGTTGTTTCAGACGCTCATTGACTGCCTGCTGGCCTACCTTAGACTTTTTCGCCTGAAACCCGTCCTTTCCTTCGAAATCCTCGATCTCCTTTGATAAGGCTGCGGACCAACCTTTTGCTTGTAGTAAAACTTGAGACTTTCACCGAATTATCAAAAGTTTAGTCTTTTGCTCCACTTTTTTCTTCAGCTAGCTGGTTTAGCCAGGACATTATCACCATTTTCAGCAATTTTCTAAGGTTCGTTGGACCATCGCTGGTGGTTTTGCGTTCCTCTACTGTATGTTTGTCACAGATTGAAGGAATCCCAGCCGTCCTTTTGCTATTGCTACACCGTGTGTAAAATTTTCTTGCTGCGCCCAAATGCGGTATGAAACTCTGGTTGAAGAGTGTAGCCGGGCTTACAACTTTCGGTCTTAAAGTTTTCCGTTTCGTTTAAATAATATCAGTTATATTCAAATGCGATCACAACTTATTGAAACCTTTTCACATTTCACGATGGACTATGATTTACAGCCGAGCAGTTCAAATTAAAAGAAAAAGGTACCTTGTGCAATTTCCAATGTAAATAAATAAAACCAAGATTGATTCAACTTGACTCATGTGTGTGTTTTCGTAAGCTTTAAAGCGATTACCAAAGAACCCAAAGAAGCTTTTATTAAATGTTGAAGATTTCTCGAAGAATTCGTATTCATTGATGGATACATTGCGAGAAGACTTTGAATTTACTTTTTTTAATACCTTCGTTCTAGATGTAAAGCATGTCGAAATAAACTTTGCGGCAGCGTACTCTTCGGTGAATTGCATGTTTGCAACCTGTTTACTTGGAATATGCTGACCGCTAAAAAACAATGGAAAATGACGTTACAGCGTCATGCGCGATAAAAAAGCCCACTCTTGGTCTTATCGGAATTGTATAAAGTTTATTTCCCAATTTTTCGTTGCCACACAGGCTTCATAGTGCCAAGTATGGAGCTTGATATTTTCTACTTGGAATTGATTGTTTACGCGTGAAATAGAGAACATCGAAGTGAAAATACATAAATAAATAAACCGGCGATTTTCTTGTACGTTTCAATTTGCATAAGAATCGAAACCTTAAAAATGTATCGCACGGAGGAAAACTCTCGGGCGAGTGCTCAATCTGTTGGTGATATCGAACACGACGAAGGTGGTTCTGCATTTTCAGGAGCCACTTTGAAAATTTCAGGGCCGGATTCGGTAACTACAGATCAGGATACGCCGCAAGGAATCGCAGGAGCAACAAGTTCTGTTTTGACTGGAACAGACGGTGCCATGGCAGGAAACATATCCAGTGTGACTATTCCAGGTAAGCCCAATTATAATGTAATCTAATTATACGTAACATTATTTCCGATATCACATTTTTACATTGCCAGATAGAGCAGATAGCGAGCCTTTAAAAGGGGCAAGATAAAAGAACAAAAGCATTTTCTGATTGAGGAATTTTCGACGAAATTGATGTTTTAATCAATATTAAATCTTTCGAGAATTACTTCAACAGAAAATAGGCTTATACGCGTCTTAACTACTTTGTAAGCATGTTTTCATTACTTTTTACTACTTCTTTTCGCGCTTATAGCTGGCTGGCTCAAAGCTTATTTCATTTTTCTCTATAGTGGAAGCCTGAACGTAGTAAATTTTACATAAACCGAGGTTGTGTCTGGAATTATGAATTGACAAATTGGTTTTTTGAATTTATTGATTGATTAAGAGAGGACAAAATGCATAACCATAAGTTGAGGTTTATCACAAATCTCATCGCATGATAAGAAGAATTGTGTTTTATTTTCATATTAAAGTTGACTCATATGAATAGTAGATTATTTAAGAATGTTTATCTGATGATAACTATGATTCATGTAGATTAAGCATTTTATTTAAAAAGCGCAAGCTTAACATCGGAATGTCAATATTTCTAACTTGTACATTTGTAGTTTCTTTATTAAATTCTAACTAATTCCGGCATATTAAAGTCATAGAAATTCTCCTGTGTGTTGAACGCAAAAGCTATGAAATTGAAAATAAACACCCAGAATTATTCAAAATGAATTAGTTCTCAGAATAATCAAACTCCATCGATTTTCCGATTCATTTGAACAGCTGTCATCAATCGATTCTTTCAACCGATTTCTTGAATTGTCATCTGATAAGCCTTCAAGATATTCGGTAGAAATTACCTCATCATATGAACTTTTTAATAAAAAATAAAGAGATTATTCTATCAAAAGATTGTCAATAGGTAATAGGCAACAGTGCTTAGAATTTTTTCACGTAGTTTTCTCATCACCAATGAAATTTTGTTGCCTCAAAAAGAACCTTTACCCCTTGAACCTTTTTTAACATATCGTCACAAGTAGTCAGGTCCTTAAATTGAAACCTTTTATATATCACCCTTTTATAAATAGTCCGTCAGAAATTTTTCTTTCAAATACAGTAGAATTTTTCTACACAGTCCAGATCGAGACCGAAAACCTGCCTGGTTATCGTTTTTGTCGGTGAATCCGAGAAAAATTTTAATATTTAATTAAAATTAAATAAATATTACTTAAGGGGTCGGATGTGGTCGGGCGCTCCTAGTCGACTCTTATCACTTCAAACTAACTTTATTTCAAAAGTACTTGAGATTTTCGAATGTTTTTTTTTAGTTTGGGAGACTATTTTGGACATTCCTACACATGGCTGATAAAGATATTCATACTATAAAAGTTTTAACATTGGAAAAAAAAGTTTCGAAAAAAGTAATATTTTCTATGTATCTTTTCTCAGCAGACATATGTTCGATTTTTAACCAATTAAGTTTCTTTGTATACCTTAAGGTATTATAAAGTTTTCTCGAGCCATTTTTTTAATATTTGGTTTCAGTTATTTGTGACATTTCTTTGAAATTGGTGAAAAATTTTGACCCCATTTTTTAAACTTTACATTTACTTTTCTCGGATTTAAATCACTATATCAGAAAAATGATTTGAATGTACTTGATACGTGGGAAAAGAATTAGACCAATCTGATCAGTTAATTTTGAGAAAAGATACACCAACTAGTGAAATATACAACTTTTCAGGAGAGACGACTTTCTGAGAAAGTTTGAATTTCGAATGAATTCCCGGTTACTTATGGTACCGACGAATAAACCTCTCTCGAGCTTCTTCGGTTTGAACAACCTCTAGATCTTCTTCCCATTCGAAATTGAGTGGTCGTATGACGGAATATGAACAATTTGATGAAGTCAAATTCATGTTCATAAGTCATATTCATTTATATTTATCAGTATATACTTATTCATTGTGTAAAAGGCGAGTAACATGTAAATCAGAATTTCTTTCAGGAACGCTTGAGGTTGATCATATCGCTAACTTCAAAAAATTATTTAGCATACTTCTACTTCTCAGAATTACATGGGGTTTGCTCTAAATGATCAAGAAAGAGTTATAATTTCAGAAAAAAAATCATCGCTTTTTTTAACCAAAACCATGTTCGACCCCCTTAAAGGGTTTAATTTTCTCCCCTAATTTTCTCCAATAATAAATCAGAAAATACTCATCATGTCGTGTAAAATATTAGAAAATCAATCAGAAAATACTCATCATGTCGTGTAAAATATCAGAAAGCGTCGATTAATGAGAACATAGAGTAAGTTAATAAAAAGAAAACTTTATTTATTTACCTACCACATTGAAAAATACGGAAGATTATGATATAAATTATTAAAGATGATTAATAAAAAGTTTCTAATTTACAAAATTGTTTATTAGTCTTCAACAAAGTTAATTACTTTACATATTGTGACATGTTCGGAAAAAGGTTACGCGCCACTGTAATCGTCTCAAGAGAAAAGCCGTAAACAAGTTTATAACTACCAATACATCGATAATTCTCGAAAGCGTAAACATAAACACGTTGCGTGCATTGAGCACAACAAATCCCGGTGCAAGCGACTCAGCGCGTAAACACGAGAACAATCCACATGGGAGATTCTGGGTTGATTGGTAGTTTTATAAAAGCGACTACGGCGAACGACGAAGAGAGTCTTGTGAATGAAACGAAATAGTCAGCGGCAGTGCGCGTTGAAAATAGTGCGGTCAAGTAATTAAATAACAAGTAAAAGTGATTACGTTTAATAAGTGCTTATGAAAGTGATTGATTAATTAATTTAAAGGTGGACTTATAAAAGTGAAGTAGTGATTCAGTGAAATAATTGTAAAGTGTAAAGTGATTTATCGAAATAAAATTTTAAGCACCTAATTTTAAAATATTCGAGTGTGTTTTATTCACTATTGCAAATATTTGCGAAGAGCAAACAGGTCGCGCACCTGGCAAAGCGCAACAATATATTAACATATTACGTTAAGCTACTGGTACAGTTACAAATTTGAAAATATCAATATTTTTAAGCATTTTTCGATTTCTTATAACTTCAAAAATGACCTCCTGAAATATTTCAAAAGTAAAAAGAAATATTTCAAATAAATTCAAAAATTCAATATGTATAAAGCGAGAGGAACTTTTCGGCCCTGTGCAGACGTTGGCTTTGATTGCTATTCTCTAAAATACCGGTTCCTTTCTCCTCTTCTTTCCATCATTTTCTTACATATAGAACTCAGTGCTGATCTAGCCCTCTATGTGTTAAGTGCGTGCTATTGAAAAATGTTATCGAATGTTCAATATCGTCTATTAAATAATGGTTCGAAAGTGAAAGTAAGCAGATTTGCTATAAGATCACACGACTTCAATGCATCCAACACATATTAGAGTAAAAATAAGTCATTTGCTACCTAATTAAGCGAAAAATTATATGAACTGGGGAATGTTACTTTAGATGATCTGCCAAAAGATGAATTTCAAGACAAGCAACACACATTGGTGCGAAATACGTCATTCCGAAAAATTGTTTGAAAATTGTATATTTGAATTGATAGTTTGGTTACGTTATCCGTGCGTTTCCTCGGAGATAGTTTTCGAGTTAGCCAATATTTTAAAATTTAAAACACATGAAAAAAGATATTTTATTTGATAAAACTGGGAAGCGAGAATTTGGATTCAAACAAATATTACCTCTTAGTGGGGTAATTTATCAACGAATTCGCCCAATTGAATAAAAATTTGGTGTTGAATATACAGATGTTAAGTGTTTGTCATGAGTTAGCTGGAAGTGGAGTTTAACGCTTTAGATTGGTTCTCATAGTTGATAGATATGAAATATAATCTCAATTATACTATACCCTAGAAGCTGTTGAAAAATAAACAGAGAGCTTCAAAACCGTTGCTACCATGTCTTGAGTGTATGTTTACGTTTTTTTTTCAGCTGAATTTTCTTCTTGAAACCATGAACGCTTAATCCTATTTCGGCAGCAGATAATGTTTTGGAAATCACATTATCACGACTTTAAAAAGCAATTACAGTTGCACTTTAGTTCTCAATCAAACGTGCCAATATAAACATTGAAGCGGATTAAGTGCATATTAGGCATTATTTACTATACGAGTTTTATCTTAGACATGCTCATCAGAATATAAGCAGAATTTATGGAGAATTTGTGATTCGTGACCGAGAACTTTAACCGTTTACTTTCGTAATGGAGAACGACAGCTTAAAAATCAATCACAATCAGGATGATCAGTCACGGACAAATATTGCATAATTATTGGAGAAATTCCATGTCCACAAAATCACCATTCAAAGAAGAATCCATAAGCTAGGATATTTAGGAAAGATGTGTACTTGAGCATTCCGCGAACTTTCGCAAGGAAACAAGGAATACAGAAAATCGGTGTTTCTCTGGCCTGTTGTTTTTCTCAGCTTGCTCGTCAATCTAATGAAAGATTTCCCCAACGGGTGGTGCAAAAAGTGGATTCTGGACAATAACGCGAAATGACGCCGGACTAATTGCAAAGGAGGTGAATCAACAACATCCACTTCAAACCAGGGCTTATACTTACGGATTTTCTTATTGTCTGTTCGGTGTTTGTCGAGTATTCATATACTTGGAGCTTTTGGAACGAAATCAAACGTTCAATACGGACTTCAACTGTCAGCAATTGCAGCGGGTTAACTGTTCTCAGCTAGTCAATCGTTGCGGAGTTAAGGCCCAGATACAATACTGCGAGACGGCGATGCGAGAACGCGATGTGATTCTTGTTCGTCGTCGCGCAACGCATTCAATTTACAATGCACGCGATGCGAGGAAGGATAATATTCATATGACAAATGTCAAATTGGTGACATTTCAAATGAAATTTGATTCATTTACGCGCCATAGAGCATCTGACAAACGTCACGCACCTCGTTGCGAGGAATTTTCGTTTTTCCGAATATTTCTCACATCGCATCGACTCATCGCAATCATTGTACGTTGTCGTATACAAACGCATGTTACGAAAAATGCTTGACTTTTGCTGTGAGACTCTCGTCGTACTCTTGCATCGTTGTCTCGCAGTATTGCAGTTCGGCCTTTACCCAGCGCAAATTGACGGAGATCGAATGGGAATTTTAACCCACTATATTTTTCCACTCTTGACCCCAGGGATTATCTCTTATTCCCTGGACAACGTGCATGGAAGGGAATACAACACTGAAAAATATCTTAGTGCTGGATTTTCGTACAACTTTTTTGAGGGTAAGGGAGAATATTTCTACAGAAGAAGTGTGTAGCAACTTTAGAACGCTTGAGGCGAGTCATATATAGACATGGTGTTATAGATAAAAGATTACAGATCTAATTCGGCAGAAAAAAAACTTTTGCACACACCCAATATTTTTTTTAAAAGCCGGCGTATCGAAAAAGGATAATAATGATAAATGATTACCGGAGAATGAGTTTTCAGTTTCAGGAGCTTCTGCCTCTACGATGCCTTATTCTACTACTTGGTATGTCCACCGTTATTTTTAAGTGTCTAGGGATGCTAAGATATTATTTTGTAACTTCAAAACCTTGCAAAGCGTGTGAAGTTTTGAAAAAAATTGAAAACAGGTAATATTTCCAAATTTTGTATGAAAGTGAGCATCCTAAGCATTGTTGCGCCAATAACAAAGGTAGCTCTTTAAAAGGAGATGAGCAATTTTTTTTAATTTTGTAAGAATTCATACCACAATGATTGCTGGTTATAAGGGTTATTTTCATTTCAAAAAGTTGAGTGCGTTTTAAAAAATGGATGTTTCATTATCTCAAATACGCAAAAATTTTATCCGAACTAAGTAGATCTGAAGTAAAAAAAGAAAAACAATTTAAAGGAAAAGATTGAAATTAAATCTGTGGCAACAAAAAGGCAAGCGAAGAATACTTGAAGATGAACGGACAGTGCCTCTAAACATTCCGATTTAAACTAAAATTATGAAAACAACGCCCACCAACTATTTCTTAGCTATTCAGCGAAAGCCGAATTCGCTTGTCGCCATATGAAATGAAATATGGGTCGGATTTTATCATCCAATTGCGATTTAAGTTGTTCCGCGGCAAGAAAATGTCTTAAGGGACAAGCAGATGATTTTCCTTATAAACATAAACGGGCTCTAAATGTGAAGACGCAGGAGTATTGTGCTCCAATTTTCCATCCTAACTGGTGAAGAATTATTGAGATGCTGCTTAGGAAATAAATACACAGAAAAAATACAAGTGTTATAATAAAACACTTAGGAAAAATTCTAAGCATACATTTTTCAGAAAGGAAGGTGATGGATCGCGGGTCCGAATTTCATCGCAAATTAAAAGGCCTTAGGACACGGAAAGAATCAAGAAGACTGCAAAGATGACACAAAGGAAAGACGTTTAGTGAAAAAAAAAACTCAGCAACAGAAAGATCGGCTTTCTTCCTAATGGTGCCCTGCTTTATGGGTCAAGTAAAGAAGATTGACTGATTGTAGCTGATTAAAATCAAATTTTCAAAAAATAGATGATAAAATCAGATCATTAAAAAAAAAACAAATTAACCCGGAGTCAGATAATCTCCGGATCTACTGAACAGATTTTAAAACTTTGTGGGTTTTTATTTTTGGATTATTTTCAATAATACTCAACCAAAATATCACCAATCATCAAGATAAGTAAAAAACGTCTTTGTTAAAAGCCCAGTAAGATGCGCCTTATTCTCAGTACTCTACTGTGCGTGTAACCCTATGCATCGCGTATATACAAACAGTGACAATACACTTATTTGGCTTCTGTCAAACAAAGATAGAAAAAGTACACGTAAATTTATAAGTGTATTGCGTTTCTACACAATCAGAGGAATGGTACTCCCCAGCAAACATTTTTTCGGAAATTCGCTTAGGCGAACTAAATTTGGATCGCCTATTCTTCGCCAGAACGAACAAAAGTCGGAAAATAGCACATGCGGCACGTAAAGCTTTGGAAAAATCGTCTTTTCTTCGCCAGAGCGAACAAAAGTCGGAAAATAACATATGGGGCGTAAAACTATGGACAGAGCGAACAAGAAAACATTTCTTTTTCCTATTTTCTGGATCCAATTTTATTTTTATGGGTTGTTGATCAGTTTGCTCTTGTCAGTCTTCTATGCGACATTTTTGTTCATTTTTGTTTGTCAGTTCTGCGTGACATTTTTGGTTATCCGTTTTCGGACTCATAATCTCGTTTTAAATTTTTAATTTGCATCGCGAAATTTGCGATTATTATCTCGATCACGCATTACCTTGGGCAGCATTTTCACAATAGATTATTTACGCGATCAAAAGTAATCATTTGCGCGTTCTTTTTGATTAGTTTTATACGCAACCAAGGTTTATCCCTCTTGGCTTCTTGATTTGTTTTCGGACTGCGCGAGTTATATGTTAATTGTGTGGTGTGTTTAAAAAAAAAACAATTTAGTTTAAGGTTACAGTATCTTATCGGGCCAATTTTTGATTTTGTTATAGAATAGAAATTTTTTTATAATAGAATTGTTTATAGGATAGAAAAATTTCAAGTTAAATTTAGAGGTCTACAGTGTTATTTGCCGTATGGTGGGATATCTAAGGTTATTTCTGATATGCAAAGTTCGCAGGAATGCCAGTTTAGTCTTAGTATGATTAGTATGGTTGTCGATTGTAGCGAAGATTTTCAGTGCTTTGTCACGTACGTATTTTTCTACAGTCCCTATGCGTAGGTCCTTCAGTATGTCAGTATTCCTAACATACCATGGTGCTCCTGTGACAGTTCTGATCACCCTGTTTTGAAATGACTGGAGTGCTTTTTTGTTCGTCTTTGTCGTATGGTTGAAAGCAGCATTACCGTTAGAGTAGCGTCGATTGTATGACTTGTTATTATATGAGCACTCTGTTCTTGAGGCCCAGTCTTCTGGATGGGGTATAGGGTGGAGAGGAGTGAAATGCCGTGTTCTCGTTTATATTGAATGAGATGTATAAGAGTCGGCTGTCGAGCGTATGTCCAAGATATTGATAGATATGTCCAAGATATGCCAATGGGGTCCAATGTATATTGTTGTTGTGTAATGTAAGAGTCTGTGGAATTAGGCGTTATTTTGTTGTTATAAAGAGGGCCTGAGTTTTGCCTATATTTATCTTAATTTGCGAAAGTATCCCGATAGTGCATCTATTGGTCATTGCAATTTTGAAGTGATGACTCTTACTTGCCGTGATGTATTGATTATACAAGAATCGTCAGGATATAAAGATAGTTTAACTCACGGAGGCGGAGAGGAGATGTCTACTGTAAATATATTCTAAAAGGCCGGTGAGAGAGGCGATCCCTAAGGGACTCCAGCATCATCGGGTCTCGGATTTGAGAGATGTTTGTCAATTCTGATGCGAAAAGGCCCGCCTTTTAAGAAGGAGCCGATAATTTGAGTAAGCTGCAGTGGCACATGAGATTACTGCATTTCGAAAGTAAGTCCTGCATGCCAGACTTTGTCGAAGGCCTTGGCTATATTAAACATAACTAGGCCAGTCGAATTTTTACGATTCAAGCCCGATCTTACGTTTTGGACTACTATTACTGGCTGGTGTTCATTAGAGTGCATAGGTCTAAAGCCAAATTGTTCTCCCGGAATTATGCCTTTTTCGGATATTACCTCAAAGAGAGAGGACAGGGCGCTAATAGGTCTCCAGTTTTGAGGAAATGTGAGGTGCTTATGAGGTTTCGGCAAAAAAAATAATTACTGCTGATTACCATACTTTAGGATACTTTCGCAGCTAGATTATTGTATTGATTACGTCCGTGAATTCTTTTAGAATATTGCTCAGTAGCCATGAGGTCATGGTGTTTTTAATTATGTCATGTCCAGGTGATTTGCGTTTGTTCAATGTTCGTTTGATGTTCGCTGATTTTGCTGGTCATCCAAGTAGCGTTGATGCGTAGCGTAGGGCCACTTGTATGCCCAGCTCTCCTCTGAACATTGTTCCTTCTCCCAATCAGTTGTTTAAGTGGTCAATATTTTGAGGGAGTTCATAGGGACTCATTTGCATTCTCAGAGTGCTGATCGTGTTTTCTTCTTTAGCCCGCATGATTATTTCAGTTAGTTTATTAACAATATTGCCGACATCGCTGGCCATTTCAGCTGATTCAAAATTAATTTCTTTCCCCGATGCGACTTGAAACTTGAGTTGTTTTCTTCTCCTGTATAGAAACGTCGATAAAGATGTTTTTTAGGAAATTTGTTTTTTTAGATATTGAAGAAAAGTTATGGTTTATGAACGGATGACAGTTCGGCGAGGATATTAAGTCGAACATTTTGCGTGAGATTTCGTGATATTCCGATTTACAGTGCAAGGCCATTGCGTGTGCCGTTATGTGTTGGTTGATTGGGGATGTACAGACTGATGTGATTGGCTGTGATGAAGGTATTGATTTCGGTCCAATCGCATTCAAGTCTCCGGCTATGAACATTGGGCTTCCAAACGCAGCAAGCACTTCAAGGTTCTGTTTCCTGGAGGGTTGTACACTGAAGCAACCATGAACTCAAAGAAATCAGTTCGTACTTAGATTGCTGTGGCCTCTAAACGTTAGAGTTTAGGTGAGTTGATGGAATAGTGATTCACGTTTCTTCTCAAGAGAACAGCCGTTCCGCCTCCCTTACCTGTCATTCTATCATTTTTGTTCACAACGTAAATGGGGTTGCGGACTCGTCTTTCACGCTTCAGAAAGGTTTCTTGAATCAGTGTAATGTCATATTTGTGTTTAAATGGGAATTGATTCAATTCCCCAGACTGCTGCAGCAAGAAATTTGCATTCCAGGTCAGGATTAAAACGTGATTCGCTTATCTCATTAGTGCTCAGAATTTGTTACATTTTATGATGCAGCGAGCATGGTATTACTACCTTGGGCATATTCTTATTTCCTTTTTTTTTATTATTAAGTAAAGGACAATAAACATTTAAATTTTCTTGATTCTTCGTTCTTATACATATACTTCACCATCAATTATTAAAGTTGAAAAAGAGGAACTCAAAATGTCTTTAAAGCTCTTTCCTAAATATCTTTCGTGAAAGATTTAATAGAAAAAAAAGTTTTAAAATTTATCAGAATGCTTCCCATAAAACTATTGCAAACGTTCCAAATTCCTTACATCCTTACACTTTTGCATAGAAACTCGTTTTTCTTGCACGTGGATAATAGCACTATGGATGCATTAGTACGTCCGTGTGCAACATGGCTTTAATTGATGGTTTTGCCAGTATCTTCGCCATCTTCGCCAATCGCAATCTTCCCTTTTCAATGATATTCAGATATTATGTTAAGGGAGCTTTGCAATTTTTGTGATGACTTCTCGTTGCATTAAAGCGAAGTGTATGCAACCCTCTTTTGAGGTAAATGATACTTGAACGTTTTATTGGTACGAGGAATGGGGTACATGTGGAACAGTACTAACTGCTACTAGTAACTTTGTTGAATTACAGCTTGAAACATTGACATGATACATCTTAATTGTAAAATGTCTTCTTTTCACAGAGGTGCAAATTTGTTGAATATATGGAAGGGGTATAGAGAGTTCATGCATTTTAAAGATGAGTCCCACATTCCAAACTTGGAGAGTTTGACTATGGCGGATATAATTAAGCTCCTATCTATCTTCCGGTTAAATTCGTTTCGAATATGTTGGACCACCCTTGCGAGTTGTGTGTGAGTGTGTAAGTTGAGTGTGCTTCTCTGAATTAGAATTTTTTGTGAGAGGTGCTGAGTTCCTCGACTATCAGACGGGTCATTAATGGCTTCCCAGTTGATTTTGAAATTGAAATTGAAAGAATTGTTTGGGCACCGCGCAGCGGATTTGAAGATACGCGCTTTCGTAATAGTATTTATGCGCTTTCGTAATGGAGAACGATGGTTTGAAAATCAGTCACGATCTGGACGGCCCGAGGAAGTCACAGATTTTGATATCTTGAAAGTGATACGATGACTATCGCAGAATTATTGGAGAGATTCCAACTCCTCAGAAACACTATAGAGGGCACAATTCATGCGCCAGGACATGTGGTAAAGTGGGATGCTTGTTTGATTCCGAACTTTCGCTAAGAAACAAGGAGGACAGAATGGCCTGCTTTGTTTCCCTTCCTGTACGTAAAACCAGTGAAGGATTTCGCTAACGTATGTTTAATATGGATGAAAAGAGGGTCCTGTACAATGATTTGAAATGGCGACAGATAAATTGCAAAAGAAGTGAATCACCAGAATCCACTTCACAGCCAGGCTTGCATCTACATGATGTTTTACTGCCTGTTTGGTGGGATTCTCGAGAAGTTTTCATTGAGAGCTTTTGGAACGATATCAAACGTTAAATGCGGGCTTGTATTGTGAGAAATTGGTGCGGCTTCAACAAACAATGCTTAATAAACGTCTTGCGTTAGGTAATCGCCTCGGAGTCATCTTACATCTTAAGTCGCACTATGTTGCAGTTACCTAGCGCAAATTAAGAGAGGTTGGGTGAAAATTTCTACACCACATTCTCCCGATCTTGCTTAAACCGATCATGAGTTGTTCTATTCCCTGATCAACGACCCCCAGGGCTGGGAATAAAACACTGAAGAAGATCTTCGCACAACTTTTCCAAGGGTAAGGGGGAAGATTTACAGTGTTCTGGAAGCAACTCCCAGAACGCTGGAGACAAATCATGAAGATCATATATTAATTTAAGTTCAGATAAATTAGTGATTAAATTAAAAATTATTTAACTCAAAACCGGATTAAGCTTTTGCACACACACAATAGATAACCTTTCGATCTGCATGACTGTTTTTATCCCAACATCATTATTGGAAAATTGAGAAAATGGTCGTTATTCGCCGAACTTCAACTAAATTTAACGAATGGATCCCATCCTAGCTAAATTTTAACGTGAAATACAGTCATTTCGAGAAGATTCTGTAGAGTTGTCAAAACTTTCGACAGTAAAGATGTTTTATTTCCAAAACAAATGTACGATTGTTAGGAAAACAAAATAGCTTTAAATCTCGGTTTGAAAGTAAATTAATAAAGACAATCCTGATGGGCCTGCAAGTGTGCAAAATATCGTGAAACAATTGCAGATTTAATATGTTGTTGGTGAAACTACTAAACTAAACTGAAGTACGCTCGCTTATCAAGTGAAAGTAGAAAAAACTCAAAATAAGAATTATAAAAGTATTTGAACGAACGATACAAATTCAAAACTTTGTCAACAAACCATGAATATAACATACAAGTGCCTGCAATGAAAAGCTATTTTTCCTTCTATAAGGAAAGCTTCAAAAACGGCTCAACTAGAACAAGAGCTGAAACATCCTTCTCATTTTCTCTTATTTATAATCTTTTCAGATTTCATTAAAAAACCTTCTTATTCAGACTGGTTAAATCGCCAGTCATTGCTCGTTGAATATTACACATCAATGTATCAAATGCTTCTACACCCTGAAAACTGTAATAAGAAAATAAGAAAATATGCATTAAAAGTCAATCAGATTGTAGATATTTATTTACTTATATATTTATTGAGATTTTATAAATAATTTTTGATGCTTCAGCTCAAACAACGATTTCTCCTGAAGAACCTCAGAATATTGTGCTAGTTAGACCAAAAGTTGGATCACCAAAAAACTTTTTCTCCTTCCGCGAAGGACTATTTGAACAGGCTGTTGCTGATTGTGTTAACATACTTCTAAAGCCGGCTAATGATACTGATGTAATTGGAACGTGGCTCCTCACAGAGTAAGACTTCGAGTAATGATAAGTAGAAATAAACCTAATCATTTTTATCGACAGGATCAGTCACTGGGACAACGAAAGAGAACGAGTCTATATTTTAACAACGAGAACACTACTAGAAGTCAAATATGATTTCATTTCACTAAGAATCTTACAAAATTTTAAAATTCATTTGAATCAAATTGATACTGTCCGCCGTGGAAAACTTTCATACCCAGAAGGATCTTTGATACCGTAAGTTTAGATTATAAGAATGTATGATTTAACACTCTTTGAAAACCTTGAGGTAAAATAATAGAAACATAAATGCATATATGTGTATATTCTCGTGCATGCAGCAAGATTGGAGGTGTATCGAATGGAGTTGCAACTTTCATAAATGATGGCTTCAATGCCTGTAAAAATTACCAGTCATTATCTTCGCAAGGATTAACTGTTGCCAATCGTTTCGACTTTTCATGTTTTAAGCCAATGTTAAATATTTTTTATTACACGTAATTCAGCATTGTACTCAAGTACTCATTTTAACTTTAGAGATCGCAGTGATCGTGGACTTCGTATTATGTGGAACAAAGGGCGACCAGTAGGCTGGATGACTTCTTGGAACCCATTTGCTACAGATATTCCATGGAGAACTATTTCGGATCATCCGTTGTTTACTTATCAAGGTAAGACTTTGAAAAGTATTTCATTTCTTTAATTTTCTTTGTATGATTTGATTTGAATTTCTTTACATTAATAATGCTATAATGCACTTTACTTTGAATATGTCCGTGTGCGACGTGTCAACTCAGAAGAAGGTATGTTGGGATAAGATTATGTAAAGCTAGAATAACGTCTTAATGCTCGAAACCATGTCTTTTAAATCCAGTTAAAAATTTTTAAATAATTTTGAACTTTTGGTATAGCCTAAGAAGTTTTCGAAGCAAAATCATACAATTATTTTCTGCATATTAACTTTCACTTCGTGTTTTGAAGAATATTCATCGTACATCGGTTGTTCATTGATCACCATCTCAAAAAACCTTGCAAATGAACGATGGACTACATCGAGCACAGCGTTGTTGTCTTTCCATTTTAAGCTTTTCGTATATGAATTTTCAATCAACATTCGTCCTTCAGTAGTTCCCCCTTTTCGTTGCAGCATAGACTGCAAAATCTGAAAATTAAGAAAAAATCTTGTTTTTAATTTTTTTATTTGAATATTACCTTGCGAAATCTATTTTCCGTTCAGCAATTTGTTTACTTAATCTAACCAACTTTCTTGATCTTTCTAACTTTACTTAATCTAAAAACACTAAGCTTGCATCATCCTCTTAAAAACGTTTGTTGTTATCAAAAAAGGGAATATCACTTAAGCGAAGTTATTAAAGTATATAGGCAGACCTTAAATAGACGCATGATCAGAGTTCTGCCTTGGCTTTTTCTAGGATTTTTCCCAGTTGCGAAATTTGGTTTTTCTTGTTAGAGTTGAAAAATTTGTCTATGCAGGAAACTTTTTTAACTCTTCGATGAGGTAGCAAGACGAAGCGATTTTCGCGATTGCGTTGAATGACTTCCATGATCTTATATATCAATTATCTTTTAAAATCGTAATATTTCAATTGTTTATTTATATTTACGTATTTAAAACTAAATATTTATATCATTAAACCTTACAAGAATAACCATCTATACAAGAAGCTTTGTGTGATAGGTTGTAAAGTATTCACCAATATACATTCGTTGTTTATCTGGGCATGTATCATAATAATACGTCACCTCATGTCTCTCACCTGATTTATTCTTTGTTCCCGTAAGAATTACGTGAAGTTTACCGTTTTCCGAACTTCGTCAAGGTTGGACGTAGATTTTGAAGTTCGCTCTCTTGGTTGTCCAAAATCGCCTCACAATTTATTTACCAAATTTTTTCGAAACTATAAATGTGTAAGCGGCTGTTCGTTTCTTTGCCTTTTGACTTTTTTGTGCATAATGTATGAATTTGTTATGCATATTTCCAATCCCCAAAAGAATATTTTACGCCACCACTTTAAGGACTTCCAAGAGATCAACGCCACCCATGAATCGAGTGTAATTTGTGAGAGCATTGAGTTTTGAAATCACCGTTTGGACACCATGCCGGAGTATTCGTTCAACGGTAGTCATTTCTGCATTGCGATAATAGTGTGACGATCCTCTTATCCTTCTAAGCCAAAATCACATTATTGTTTCCGCGATACGCTATCATAGATTTTCTTTTTGGAATGTGTTATTTTTTGCATCTGCAAGTTCTTTTCTGTTGGTTAGTATTGTGCCAGTCAAATGACATTTGGTTTGATGTAATTCATTAGCTTACATGTAACTAGTAGATTATCGGTCAGTACACATGTGATGTGGAATTTTATTTGGCCTCATTGTATAATTTTAAGGGAAACTAGAATGTCTGTTCTAGAAGTACACCTAGTACACCTAGCTGGTAGTGCCAATCGATGCGTCCCGGCCTGTGAGTTGGCACCTGGCGAAAAGCGGCAGGGGCGCGTGTTCGAAACCAGCTTGAGCTCTTTCTACCTTTCTTTGTAAATATTAGAATGTCTGATTTTAACAATTTTTTCGTTGTAAGTCTGCCATAATAAGGTAAAATGTCGCAAATATAACCAGTAATGGAATCTTCCAGTATATAAATTCTAATCCCCCATTTACTCGGTTTTCGGTGATAAAATGTGAAAAAGAAATTCGACCTTTGAATTTCACGACGGATTCGGCGACACAAATTACTTTACTGATCGTAAAATAATACAAAAGTTTCGAATTTATATAATCAAGATAACAAGTGATGAGCTGCAAACGTGTAATGTTGCTACTTTGTGCCTCTTCTATTTCTACATGCGACATTCAAAAAATTTGCACGAATCGACCACTTTTAAAGATCTTTGCAAAAAATGGAATGTGGCTTATTTCGTCTGTTGACCTGTATTCTTTTATATTGCGGAGCGGTATTAACGCCAAATTTACAATCACTTCAAAAAATGCCCGTAATTCTTCCTTCTTGACATTGTACTTTATTTCTAAGCTTTCCCGAGCGACTATGATGATAGTGTCTTTCCCTCTAACTTCTTTGCAGCATAGTTATTTGTTTCTTTTATTATTCGGTCGACTAGCTCCTCGGTGAAGAACACCTTCAAAAAATTCAAAGGTTGCCTCACATTGGAGGGTACATGTGGTTCTGCAGATCTTTCGCCCGGTATGAGTTTTATTTTGGGCGGCACTTCCTTGGATTCATACCAACCTGTCCATTCTGATTTATCGGAAGTTTCTGGGACATCACTATCGCTGTCCGATTTGCTATCAATTACGCTGATTTTTTGAGTTCTTACGCCTACTAAATCGTCATCCTCATCGCTTTCGTTACTTTCCGTCCTACTGATTTTTTTTATAAATACGTTGAATTTCATCACACAACGTATCAAAACAAAATTCGTCTTCACTAGAGCTGTGCATTTGTGAAACCCTTTTTTGTAGGGGTTCACACAAAATCACGATACAAATTTGAGACGATTTTGCCACACTCGCCAAGTCTCAAATGAACTCGGAACTGCAAGTACTACACGTTTTGAAAACCCTTTTTAAGGTTTCATAACTCTGTTACGACGTATTATTTCACCCAACCTATAAAAGGACCTAAGCAGCTATGTAACCTTTTTAAGAAACGACCGTGCGATCCAATCGATTGGAGATAAAGGGAACATAAATATACACCTAAAAATACAAAGTCCCCTCTCACTCACCACTCGTCCTGTCGCACAACAAGCCGGGCGACTGAGAGTCACCTCTCGTCCGCAAGGGGTTAAAAAGTGAAACTTTATTTCTTAAATTGTCATAGTTTTAGCATATGAAGATTTGGTTTACTAGTTCATTGCGATAGTTACACCAACTGCAATGGTCAGATGAAGTTATATTCCCTTTCTTTAAGGCCGAAATACAATACTGCGAGACTGCAATACGGGAGCGCGACGACAGTCTAGCAGCAAATGTCAAGCAGTTTTCGTAACATGCATTTGTATACGACATCGTACAATGATTGCGATGCGTCGATGCGAGGCGAGAAATATTCGTGCGTTGACTTAAATGAAATTTGAAATTCAAACGCCTTAATTAGTTTTTATGTACAAGGGTTATTCTGAATGAATTTTGAATGAAAATTTCGTGCATCCTTGTTGAGGCTTTTATTTGCCAAACGAAGGTAAATTCCAAATTCAAAACATTTAAAAAATCAAAAACAATTGCAAGCGAATGTCATTTTAAACGTCACGAATTCGACATTTGTTTTTCAACATTATTCTTCCTTGCACTGCGTGCATTGTAAATTGAAAGCGTTGCACGACGACGAGCGAGAATCGCATCGCGCTCACGCATCGCCGTTACGCAGTATTGTATCTGGGCCTTTAGATTTGTCTTGTGGTACGCTCAGTTTGTCAGTATCCTATTAATTTGTTTAATGTTATACTGTGTAAGTGAATACAATGGAACCAGGGTGTTTTATCGAATATAAGGTTGATTACTTTTTTGGGTTAGTTAGTTGCGTCATAGCGTAAGAACAAACAGCGATAACACTCCGACCATCGACCAATCTAACGGATTTTGCAGAATTGTATGAGTGTTAGTAAAGATATAAATTTTTTGCTCGTTTTGTTTACAAGTACAATGTAAACAGATAGAAAAAATAGAGAAAAATAAACATTTTTACGAACACCAATGCAATTCTCCAGAATTTTTCGAATACCGTTAGATCGGTCGTTTGTTCGGAGTGTGAGCGCTGTTTGTGTTTACGCTATGGTTGCGTTATCCCGTTCTGTGCAGTTGAGGGCATAGTTTCCTTTATTCAAAGCTTTTCTGGCCGCAGTATTCGTAAGTACTTGGTACTTACATAGTACTTGGAATCCAGTAGCAGACGAATTTTCTGTTACTGTTTTCGTTGAAGTATTTTTGGAGGGGATGTATTTAATGATTTTATTGTAGGTCATTTGTTGAATGCATTGTTTTGAGTCCGTGAATATGATGATATATTTAGCATTTTTTGTGTTGTTTTTGAGCTATGTTGTCATGATTTCTGCATTATTTAATGAGGAGTGGTTATTAAAATAGTGGAGACTAGTTATTTCTGTGTGGGAGTGATGAATAGCGCATCTTGTGCCAGAGGGGCTTAGCTGTACAGATTTCATGGGTGCCGATTAAAGAGTTTACAATTGGAAGAAGTAGTTATTTTGAGTTGCGTTTATTTGTCCCCAACAGGTATTGTTGAATAGATCGAAGAATTTTCTGGGTTAGTGAGTAGTTGGGGACTGATATTTTCTGTGAGCAGTTTTTGAGTATTTCCTTCGTTGTTAGTAAGTAGGCTCTTCATTTGATGGGGATTCTTTTGCCATGGCCAGCGAGATTGTATTTGAAGCAGTTTGGAGGACTCCAAGACGTTTTTTCATGACAATATGACATGACAATTGAGCAATACGCCAGGTATTGCTCAAAACAATATCATGGCAGATGCGCCGCAACACCTAAATTAAACTCAAGCTTTGGCCTTAGGAGAGCTTAGGCCTTGTTTTGGGCTTTAGTTTGAGTAGTTGAGATTTGGTTTTTGACAATACCTTTGATGTGGAGGGCTTTAAGTATGAAGGGAAAGAAGTTGACCTATTTAACATCGGTACCATTGAGGTGGAAGTGTTGGTGAGGTTGGTTATTGGAGTAGAATTGTAAAGCTAAGGCTTTAGTGCTATCTAGCTCCAGGTGAAGTTCTTTCACAATGTTTTGTTAGTGGGCGGAACTGTAAGCTGAGAAAGGCTTCTGAAAGGTTTCGCTCTTTATTGATTAAAATGAAGTCATCCGTATACTGTAATTACATCTCCTTGTGGGAAGCTATTTTCTATTTCCTTTTTTGCAATGTGACAATTCTTAGTCTGGGTTTGATGTTCAAAATTTTTAAGGGTAGACTTTCTCGTATGCGTTTGATATATCGGAGGTAATGGGCATGCATTTGTTTTATCTGTTTCTGGCTGTTTTAAGGAGCCATTTTTTGATGCAAAGATTTACTGATTTTCCCTCTTTATAAGCGAAGCTGTTATCACTGAATAATTTTCTTTCTTCCACGAATATTTCAATTCCGGCTTTTCCAGGTATGGGAACAATTCGTATATTTCTGAGGGAGTCCGGTATTTTATTGTTTCTGAAGTTGCGGTTAATTGATTTTAAAAATGTTTCTGTATTGTTTAAGGGCTTGGTGATGTTTTAATTGAGTGCCTTCTGAGTATCTTATCAGGTTTCAGCATTGTGAAGTCCCTTAGAGGAACTGTGACTGTGTCAGAAATGAGGGCGGCTGTATCTGTTGTTGCAGTGTGTTTGTTTTTGATAATTTCTAGCAATTTGAACTACAAGCAATTAATTACAGCTTTATTGTTTCTGAAGTTGGAACTCAGCTTGTTGTTAAGCAATGGGAAGGCCTTATCCATCGCTGGCTATCATTTCAATAAAATTGTTGTTATACAGAACTGTCTTGGCTTCTTTTAGTGAGATGTCCTTTATTGAACTTATTTTAAGTTCCTCTTCACATATAACATGTATTTGGTAGTTCTTAGATCTCCATAAGAAGCATAAAAAATCCGTGAATGTCTTGTCACATTCTGATTTTACACAATTATTGGATCACGGTAGGTTTTTCTCTGCAGTCGACTTGCGTGAAACCTAGTTTGGACATTTGTTGCACTGCCTGGGTCTGCAGAAAAAGTATTTAATTTGAACTGCCGTGTACCTGAACCAAATTGCATCGGACAATTTCCAGAGAATATGATTTTCATGGACTTTCTTGGCAGAAGCTTTTCTGGGTTTTCAGTGTCCCTTCATTTTAGTACATTCGTCTCTAATATTTTCATTTTACCTATTTGATTACTGACCATATTTCACGCAAAGGCATCGGCTTTTATACCCTTCTTTGTTATTTCGTATGGTTTGTTTTGTATGATGCCGTATCTAACAAGAAAGTTATGTGAGATAAATAGGTTTATGTAGCATTTTGTTGCTTCACTATTTTCTATTACACTGTTAGCAGCTGTCTGAAAGTTAAGTTTTATTTTATTCTGTCCTATGTTGTTAATGTTAGTAATATTCTTTGCTCCTAATTCTTTATTGACTAAATAAAAAATAAGGGCAATCAGTCTTTTCCTTTCTTTCTAGCAGGATTATCCGACGGTTGGGCCGACAGCGTGTCTGCCGCAGTCACCATCTTGGCAACTCCATCTTTTGTGGAGCACCCAGCTTTACTTACAGGGTACTGCCGTGAAGGAAGATCTCATGGGGCAGAAAATCTTTCCTTTATGGGTTTCTCGTAAACTTACCTGCCAGCATCTAGCATGTACAGCGGGAGATATGCTGACGGCGACTCGGGATTTCAATTACCGATCAGCAAAAGTCTTGCCGTTTTGCATTACTTAGGGAACCCCTTCTCGTAGCAGGCATCAAAATTACTGAGCAGCAATTCAGCGCAAAAGTCGACACCAATTGCTACACCTCGACCGAAATACCATCTGTTCCTGGAGTCTTCTTTAACTTAGTAAAATGAACTTCTAATTCCATTTCGTCCATCTTGTCGGTTCGTATAATGCTGGGGACCTGTAGTGCACCAAACTTCTTTGTAATTAGCTTATAACTCAGACCCCACGGCTCCTTGTTCAGCTTTGCGATGAGGTTCTGCCAACAGTGGGCCCGACTACTTTTAATCAATACGCAAAGACATTTCCTGGTCAACTGATATACTTCCATTCAGTTTTTGGCACTTTCTTTGCTCTTCGGCAATTTAAATTGGCCACTAATAATTGACGGAGGCACTCATTGTACAGTTCATCATGTTTTCAGCAGCCATACCTATGATTCGCGACGAAAAGCGAAACTTTGGTGTGCGTCTCGTAAGCGTTTCGACCAACTTCTTCCTGTCCATCTTCCCAGTGTTCCACACAAAGGCGGAGCGCTAGAAGATATACTGATGTTCAGTCCTCTAGAACTTTCCATTGCATGCTCCTGAGAGGCGGTACTGCGAAGCGAATGTCGCGTTCGGGATGGTACTCACGCAGCCGAGGCAGCGGAAGGTGGGAGTCCTATCAATGTTCACCGCGACAAGTTCTGCTCTGAGTACCATCTCTAGAATTCATTGTTCCTTTTTTTCTGGCTGAGGCATATTCCATTCAATAGCTATAGCGTTTATGTCATTCTGGGTAAAAACATGACTCTCTGTGCTCAAAACCGAGTTTTCCAAAGAGTTGAGATTCACCTGAAAAATGTTTTTGGCTAGTTCCGTGTTAGTTGCACACTAAGGAGTCTTATATCTGGACAACGAACTCACACAAAACCATATAAACTAATATGAACTAGTCGTTTTTGCTAAGCAGCAATAGTTCCGCATTCATATAACTCGCTAACTACTCGGGCAGGTCTTGAGCGTTTGCGCTCCAATGTTAGTTTATCTGCAAAATATAAACCATCGCTCATTTGGCTTTAGCTACAGCTTCTATGATACCAGGCGCTTTCCTATTCCTGAAATTTGGTTCAGGCCATCAAGTCATCAGGTTTGGGGTCAGCGTTCTCGCAGAGAATGTAAGCGATGCATCTCACCCGTGCATTCTGTTCTGATATGCTCTGCGCTGCCGTTCTTATAGCGCAAGAAGTATCATTATTAGGCCTTTTATAGCCTTGTGCTATATGGCCATAACTAAAACATTTGAAACAACGGAGCTCTGCGCCGTATCCTACAGACACCCAACCAATTTTTATTTTTCATGTATTTAAATTATCATCAGCTTGGTCATGCGCTGTCCTCTAGTGTTAGTTTGATCGTTCTTACTCAGGGCAAACTATTTTGAAGCACTCCACCTCAGTCATGACCGTATCGCAGTCCATGTTCCTTATTTCGATTCAAGGGTCAAGCGAGGCCACTATTGCTTTTTCCCCAAGGGCCTTTAATACTGCATCGGGCTCGTTATTTTTTGTCTCTATTACAAAATCTATTAGGGGGGCCACCGAATTGCATTAGGCGTTTTGCGAGAGAAGCCTTTTGACCGCTTTATTTGTGATCTTATTTGCAATCACTTGGAACCCGTCATCGATTATCGAACCTCCACTATCAGCTCAATGGTGCCAGCTTCGAACGTACTCCAAAAACTGCCAATGTTTTACCGGAACGGAAACGGTACGACACAAGGGTGCCAATTGTAGAATAATTTTATTTTTAATTTTATTCTACATGGCCTACTAGTTGAAAATTAAACCGATCGTGGACACATGTTGGCTTATTTTGAAACAAAAACATTTCACCACTACGCAAGTGGGCACCTACAGTACGAATGGATTTATGTCATCATTTCGTATGGACTAAATTCATTTCTTGCTCTAATCAAAATTATTGTTTGCTTAATTCTTGTTGACTCCATGCCTGAACCCTAGTACCTGAGTCTATTTTCATTATCCTATCAAACTGCATACTTCCGCAAAAAATATGAAAGAATGCATTTGTCCGAAGGGCCTTTCATTTCCATTTTCTCTGAAAAGAATATCGTATTGTACAGAATATTTTTCCGCTCGTTCACTGAATTGCTTCCCTTAAAATTTAGAATTATTTTTTCTGTTTGATAGTCGTTATCTACTAAATCTAGTTATCTAGTCGGATGTCGTTATCTACTTAAAACTTGAAACCAGCAACACTCTTGTCTAATTTTTCCTTAAATGTTGAATTTTTCTGCCAAACACATTTTGAAGAAATTGAATAAAGTTTTTACACACGTATTGACAACTGACTTTGCACTTATTCACCGCAGCGTTCTACTGTTTGTGTAATTGCTTTATCATGTAGTATCCCTACATTTTTTCAATGTCTTATGTATACTAATACCTTAACCTAGAATGCACACCTTAAACGTCCATTCAAAATTGAAAAATCATACCAACACTGTATCTTCTTCTTATCACTGAAACTTGAATAAATTGTTCCTATTAAACTTTTCAAATCGTTTATAATTGCAGATCCTTATAATTCAGCGTATATCAACGAAGGATTGGAGAAATATCGGAAGTATTATTCAGTGGAAGGTTTGCATGAAGCCTTGCTGCAAACATTAGCCAACAATAACGCAAGAAACAGTAACCCCAATTTGCCGCCATGCAAATTTGAAGAAGGGCCCATTATTATGGAAAATTATATCGGAATCGCAGCTATGATACATAATAAGCATAACTTTGGATTTTTCAAAGTTCGCGGTAAATTCAGCTTCTAAGTCACAATCAGAGCAATCAATCAAATTTGCAAAGTGCTGAGGTTATAAAAAGTCAAACATCTAAGTATATGTTTATCTAAACTTCAGTTTTCCAAGTTTATGTGATAACCAATGGAAATAAATGTAAATTTTATAGTGAAACTATAACTGACATTAGAATTGATGCTCTATTCAATGTTTTTATACAAATACCCATTCGAAATTATTCAAATTTCTAAATATTGTTACAATTGTCCTGATATACGATAAAATTTAATCGCTCTGGCTCATAAACTTTGACAATGTCAATTTTATAGTATGATAAGCTGCCAATTGAATGTAACTTATATCAAACGTTAGTCATAATAAAATGGATTTTTGAACTTTCTATTCATTTTATTTTATTTTCAAAATCAATTGACCACACAAAAATGTGCATTTTGCCCAATATTTGATATTGTAATTAATTAATGAGAGCACAATCAACGAAAGGAAACTTTGAATCAGAATTTTGTTGAACGAAGCACCTCCATAGAGAAAGCACAAAATTTAGGCTGACGTAAGTTGGAATTTAATTTTGAATTCAAATTTCGAAATAGATCATTGCATTCAGATATCGTAGGATTACAATAGTTAAGTTTCTTGTATCAATAGATTCTCTGTTAGTCTAATAGAAAACGTGTTAGAATTTTATATACAACGTTATTTTTAAAATTCTCCATTCAAAACTTTACCTTTTAATAACATTTTTTTGCAGAATTCCGAACCAAAATCCTTTTATTTTACAAAAAAATTAAAAATTTGTTGGCTCTTATTTTACGTTTATATAGTACATAGTACTTCAGTGTCTCCTTCAGCTATTATCAAAACTTTCGTCATATATTTGCATAGATCATATGATTTCCCATTCATTACGCTATGCAAAAAAAAATTGGACCGAATTATCTAGTTTAAAAGTAGGTTTTAATATCTTATCGAAAAAATATATCCAATACATCGGTATCACTATAAGCGCCACAGTACATTCACACTTTTCGTGACTACCAACCATAGAGTTATGAGATAAAGAGAGGCCCTAAGCCCAAATTTTACTTGGCAATCCCCCAAAATTTACGCATATTGACACAATAGCACAACAAAATACCCATAAATAGTATAAATGAATGGACAAAATTTTAGTTAGTTAAATATACATATATAAATAGACAAAATTTTAGAAGTTATCTATGGTAACAAGCGAGACATCATGTGCTTGTTATGATTCAAGCACATGTTCTGTTTTGATTCGAGATTCAAATACTCATAAACAATATTTCGTCCTGAAATCAATAAAATCACGAAAAATATCACCACATTAAGTGCCCAACATCAACGAATTTGTGCTGCCACGGGATACAGGAAAATCAACCTAACGGGAAAGGCAACTCCACACGAACATAATTTTTTTTCTAAGAACTAAGCCCACCCATTCCATGCGATTTTCACAGATACTCGACTTCGGATTAAATTTGCTGGAGCCGACGGAACATGGGGAAAATGCAATCTTCAGCTGATATGAAGTCTACACTAAGCCTATCAAATATGTTCAAATCAATAATTCCGTTTTTAATGTCATTAATTACATTGTCCTTATCCTTAATGAGAATTCGCAATGGTACATATATGCATTTTTCAAGTATGTAATCAACGTTGACGGAGTGAAGTGTATGATTGAGCGACTGATTCCATTAGCATTTCACCATTCAAGTAATATGTATGGCCATTGCTTTACACAAATTGCTTTTCTAATTGTACTGTTATTTCACTTTCAAATTTAAAACCAAAGGAATCATTTACATTTCACGAATGAAAATGTTTTCGTTTTGCCAATTATAGGCTTTAGTTACTTAGGCGAATATTATATGAAATTGCCACTATTGATATTGATGGATCATTCCCAATTTCTAGGCTCTCTACGTCTTCTAACATAGCATGTAAAAGGAAAACATTTTTCAGCTGTTTAGAGCGATTTATGAATGTCGTTTCCATATTTTTCTCTATCATTGGATATTACATTGTGAATATTAATGTATAGTAAGTGCTGTAAAAACATTGAAACTTCGATGGAATTTCGGATATTATGTTATGTATTACTCTACTTCAGGTACGATTAGGGAAAGATAAGTTTCAAACTTTGGACACTCACGCACGCTCTTGTACACGAATATCGTACACCTATATATTACCAACATTCGAGCCATGGGATACCGATTTATGTACAGTGACATGTGAATAACATTCCTCCTTCTTCAGCTACATCTCGACGAGGACATTAGGAAGTTAAGAAATCTCGTAACATGAGTTTATTAAAATTTACAATATTTTTCTCGTGGTGTCTTTAGCCGTTTACTTTCTGATTGGAGCACGCCGTCTGAAATCAATCCTGTGACAATAAAGTTAGCATCGTTCGGGCAAAACGAGTCAGAATCATGGTTTGCGCGAATGGAGGTCTTCTATTTCGAAATAGAGTTAGGAGAATTATGCGTATCAGTCACATGAGTATTTACATTGCGTGGAACTCGATGATCAACGACTAACGCAACTTATTCGAAGGAAACAATCTGGGACAAGAACTAACGTGCCGAAGTGAATATCAAAGTCGTTGTGGTCGCAGGACCTTCCTGTGAAAATTGTAATGGATCCGCAATCGTCACGGCTGCAGCACGAGTCGGCCTGGCACCGACATCCGGATGTGAAGTCCTAGAGGCGTGACAACGAACGGTACCCTACGTTGGTGGCTGCTGGGGGACTAAATCAGTGCGGCGAGGTATGCGGACGTGGGTCGGGCCCTAGTGAACACCCGCTCTGGTTCCATTAATGAATACCAAAATCACGGACAGAAATACAAACTACGGCATTGCGGAACCCGAACGGAAAAGCACTTGTTGCCCTACATCACCAGCAGACTAACCTTCGCACTATCACTTTCCTCTTGAAGCAGACCGACTGATGGAAGGAAAGACGTGTGTTCGTGCCAACCAATTTATACTATTTTTTTATTTGGTTTGAATCTATGAGTTTTTTATGTTGAATGAATCTATGTTATAGTTAATTATAGTTATTTTTGAATTTTTAATTAATTAATTAGGGTAGACATTTAAGCTAAACACCATAAATAATCACAATTAGTAGGTTTAAACATGATCTTTACAATTTGAGGCCATAAATATGATAGAATAATATTTGAGGATAATGAAGGGAAACTTATTGTATGATAAATGTTGTAGGTTTAAAAAAGATAATTCGCCCACTTGTACTTTAATAGACATAACACTGAAGAAGGGACCATATCGGCCTCAAAACAGCTGTCTGTTTGCAAAATAAAAATATCAACCTAAAAATGGAATCTAACAAGAATTTTTTTTATCTTCTTTGGATTGTTCTGGTACTGCAAGGCTCATTCATTGATTTCGACAACTCTGCCCGCAATTTCGGTGCTGATTCGAATCGATTTGCCAGGACCAGGAACTTCGTCTTCATCCCTTTGCGTGGTACCTCGTTTTCTTCTGCTGCCCTTTTTTCGCTCAAGGCTGCCTGTATCTTTCTTTTTTCTAATTAAATTCCGAACTGTCCCCTCGCTGTACCCTACTTGCCGAGCAATTTTCGATTTCAACTTACCTGATTGGTAAGAGACCCAAATTTCGCCCTTTTGTTCTAGACTCAAAGTGATGTATTTTCGCATCTCTAGGATAATTCTTTACCTATCGACTTGCAAAATCAGACTGATGCGGAAAGTTTTCATTCTGTAGTTCATATAGGTCCCCTAATTACTACCTGGAAAATTTCGTTTGACTCGGGCTAAGGTAATTATGTCATTTTGATGGTGACTTGGAAAATTCCTAGTTCGTAGAGTTTTTTGTCACTGGGTGTAGTTGTTTTTTTTTGGTGGGTTTCTGTTTCAATTTTTTTCTGATTGGAAGGGGAAATTCGTTCGCGGCGTGACGCAAAATGTTATTGACGGGCAGAACTGATTTTCATTCAGAAATACAGATTTCTGTTTATTCATTTGTTATTCTGTTTTTGATTTTTCATAGTTATTCCATGACTGTAGTTCTTGAATTTACCCACATAGGATAGCTCGAAAACGGTCAAAGATAGTGCAATGCAATATGTTACCTTCGCTTGTCCATTGCAATTTTGATTTGTTTGTTATTCGTATAAATGCACCAGCGGCGGCAGTTTCGTTTTCTTACACTCAAATTCCCGAGTCGATATCAAGTTAGTTTTTATTCGCGCGAAAAGTATTTCAGGGCCCACTAGTTTCACGATTTTGATCGACGAGGACGAGCGGCCGGCTAATCGGGAGTGTCTACTGCCAATCGACAAAAAACCCACAGGATCCTCCTGGACGTGTTTACGTTGCAATCGTAGTATTTAATGTGGAGCTACTGCGAACATACTGGTGGCGCCGGCGGTGCCTCTTTCATCCCCTTAACATTGTCATACCGCTACTAAAACTTGCCAAATCTTGTGCGCCTAATTGTAGAAATACTTTTTACACTATGCTCCTGTGCTCTATCTTCACGATGGCTGGCAGGACGGGAAACCTCCTCGTCCATATGCAAACGTTCAAAAGGACTATGCGGGATCAGTGAACCAGGCGAAAGTCGTTCAAGTCATAGTTTCAGGTGTGCGCGGTGGTTTGCGGAAGAGCGATCAAAGTGTCGCTGGGTACATTCTATTTGAGTGCCCAACAGGGGTCCGCAATGGCCGCCAAGAGCATTTTCCGCAAACTTCATTCGGAGGAAACCATTCAGGCTCAGAGAAATAATCAGCAATAAACGGACAGAGCCTTTTTTTCACACAAAACGCAAATTCCGCAACGACTCAAACGTATCCAAACGAACGTAAATCACTTGTCCCGGTGTTTTTCATAAATACTTTTGCCGTTTTCACGAATTTTTCGATAAAACACTATCAATCAAAATCGCAACACACAGCTTCCTCACACAATCGATACAACGCACGACGTGTCTACTCTAAAAATAACTACAACCGATCTCCCTAACGGAATCCTCCGCGTATCCCCATGTGGTCGCTTTTTCCTCACGCAAGTGTGTCACCCTGACGGCATTGTCACACTTGCGAGGTGAATCTTCATAAATTGATCACTCGCAAGTGTGTCATATTAGTGGAATTGTCACACTTGAGAGGCAAACTACAACAACATTCATGCCATCTTAGCCCTTTCCGAGTAAGACAGTTTCAAAAAATTGGCCTGTAGCGCGGATTACATTTCTAGAGCCATCAGCAACGTAAAACATCGTATAGACCGAAAACGGTGGAAACTTCAGACGACAGTATCGCCGCTAGCGGTTCCTCGAAAAATCACGTAATAATGTACGACCAAAGTACTGAATTAACATTCTTAATAGAAACTATCGCGAACGTGTACATTACAATGCACCCTTTACGTATTCATGCAAAAGCTTGTCACGTCAAACGGCGCGCCAATCGACAGACCCGGCAGGATGACATTTCTCAATGGAGTTTTAATGTTGCAACGTCTCTCCCCGATCTTGGAACACTTTGGATATACTGAACCGGCGGCTTATCGACCTAGGCTCACGAGATTCAACACTAGCCCAAGTTACGCGAGACCATTAGGATTCCATATCCCCTGTGAATCTCGAAACGTGTTACGACACGCTCCTGAAATAATTCCTGCCGCTGGACAACCCTATCGTTAAAACAGAGGCAGCCAATCATGACGTGCGACACTTCATAGCCACTTCTGGTCCTCATTTAGCGGAACGCTCGCGCGGGCTTCTCAAATGAAGTCACTAAATCGTGGCGATTATTGACGTCTCAACTCCGTCACTGTCCCAAATAAATATCGCATGCGCTATCTCAAAGACGTAACCATTTATATATCTGACAAGCGAGTGTTTCCAAAAATCAACTTGTTCACAGCTTACTGCCAAATTCCCGTAAAAGAGACCAACTAAAAAGTTGTGAAATCATTTGGTCTTATTCCCGGTGATTACTTTTGGCCTACGCAACGCGGCTCAGTCGTACCAAGGTTTTATGGACAATGTTCCTCTAGGGTTCCTCGTTGACGCTGTATTGCTGGTTCACTTCAAATCAAACAAACCACGGAGACTTTCACAGATACATCAGATGTTGCCGTTGGTCTAGTGCTGGAACATAAGTCCAGTGATAGAGCACAATCTTATCCAATGACAGAATCATGAAATTCTGCTCAGTTCAGACTAGCTTCATTGTAATGTAACTTGAAACTTAGATAATTTCTTGAGATACACATAAATGACGATAAAATTGATCAAATAATAAATCGTGCTGACCAGGCAAGATAAGTATCTATAATAGACCCTTTTCTCATTCGAATTAGTTGAAAGCAGAACGCGATTAAATAAGAAATTAATAATATTTAATTATTAAATTTTTTCACGACGGCCGTAAGTCTTCAATAATTTATTAATGTCAACATTAAAAAATATACTGGCGCCGTCGTCCTTAGTTCCTTTTTAGATACATCGAACCGTATACGCGAAAAAAACTGATTATTATAATGTGAAAAGTTACTGAACATGATCGAAAAATTTTTATGTGAATCCTATGTGCATGTTTTTCAAACAAGAGGAATCAAGGTAGGGCAAAACTAATACAAAAGCGAATCTACACAAAAATCATAAATCACCCCCATAGAGAAAGCAGATATAGAGAGGCCCTACGCTCTCATTTCTGTCCAAAATCACCAAAAGTAACGCATATTAGCACAAAATCACCAACACTTACTTAAAAATAATCAGAGCTAGTATAAATGGTTGGTAGAAAATTTCGTCAACTGAAATATTGTCACAAACATTACAAATTTGCTTGCTATAATTCAAGCACATGCTTTGTTTTCGTTCGCATTTTCTTGTCCAAATATTCTTAAACAAAATTTTGTTTATTAATGATTACAATTACGAAACAATATCATTACATTAAATGCCCCATCATTAACAAATTTTTGCTGCCCATGGACACAGGAGTATAGACTTAACGGGAATGTTAACTCCACCAGAACATCATTTCCCGAAGAATTAAACCCCGCCTATTCGATACAATTTCCACAGCTGATCGACTTCGGATTTAATTTGCACGTGCCGAATGGACATGGGGAACTTGCAATCTGAAACTGACCTCAAGGCTACACTATGGCTAAGGCAATAATTCCGTTGCGAACGTCATTAATGAGCGTATCCATATGCTACATATGCTTAATGTTAAAATTAGATTAAAAATTAAAATTAGAAATGGACAACATAAGCGTTTATGACTTATCAATTAACGTTGACTGATTCAATTGCAGGATTCACTGACCGATTTGATAATATTTTCAACATTCTAGTAATATGTGTGTCCATTCCTTAACAGAACTTGCTTTTCTAATTGTAATGATAACTCACTGTCAAATTAAAAAATTAAAACCCGAAGATTTCGGAAAATGTAAACATTGTATTGTTTCAAATTTAACGAATGAAAATATTTTCGATTTGCTATTTATTTGCTGTAATTGCTAAGTTAATTTGTATGTGAAATTGTCTGTAGTAATATTGGTTTATAATTTTCAATTTAAAGCCAGATATATGCTCTTCAACAAAGCACGTAAAATTTGTGCATTTAGGACCAGATACAATACTGCGTGACAGCAGAGAGCGCGATGCGAACCTCGGTCTTCGTCGCGCAATGCATTCAATTTACAATGCACGCGATGCGAGGAAGAATAATATTCATATGACAAATGTCAAATTGGTGACGTTTTGAATGAACTTTGATTAAAATTATTTTTGATTTTTCAAAATTTTTGAATTTGGAATTTACCTTCGTTTGGCAAATAATAGCCTCAACAAGGATGCACGAAATTTTCATTCAAAATTCATTCCGAATAATCCTCGTACTTAAAATGTAATAAAGGCGTTTGAATTTCAAATTTAATTTACGCGCCATAGAGCATCTGACAAACGTCACGCACCTCGTTGCGAGGAATTTTCGTTTTTCCGAATATTTCTCGTCTCACATCAACGCATCGCAATCATTGTACGATGTCATATACAAACGCATGTTACGAAAACAGGTTGACATTCGGTGCGAGACTCTCGTCGCGCTCTTGTATCGCTGTCTTGTATTTCGGCCTTTTTTCAGTTGTTGTTAGTAATTTATGAATGTTAAGTATATGTGCTTCTAATTGCGCGAAAAACCTTGAAATTTCGATACAATTTCGGATATCATGCTGCATGCCACACAAATGCAGGAACAAATGAAGCCGAACATTTAAATAGCTGATGAGGGGATAGATAAAAAAAAAAAGATAAAAAAAAAAGATAAGATCAGAACATCGGACGCTCATGTACATGGATCAGGCCTCTCTACATCTTATGATCACACCAAACTAGTCTTAAAGAATTACCGTGCACTGTCAAAGCTGAGTTTTCCCCATGCTGTAGACTCGTCGTACTGACGAGTTTAATTAAAAGTCCAGTGAATAAAATAAAACTAAAAACCACTTCAGAAAGAGAAGAAGAGTAGTGCCAGCAAAATTTGGAAACAAAACTAACGTATGCAATGACGAATGACAGGGTGACGACGACATTGCTTCTAATATTTCAACTATAACTAACATCGTCAACTATCAACAAGCTTGATTCAAATTCGGTATATAATCAAATAAAATTAAAAGTAATAAAAAAGCCATTAATTTTACACAAAATAAATTTCGAACAAAAAGAATGAAATAAAATGAAGCATTAAGAAATAGCAGTTGCCATAACCAATAAGAATCCGAGAGAAATTTTATTTGTCATTCAAATAACTCATGTAATCCTTGCTGTTTTTGAATGTATAATTGTACAATTACCAGATAAAAACAAATACTGAATTTGAAATAGAAAAGTTTGTTAAATTAAATAATACCATTCTTACATTTAGCAACGAAGATAATATTGTTAGTTGACCCAATTGTGTTTCTTTACTAACAATCTGTATAAAAACTAAACAATGTCTAAAAGTGAAGGAAACCCCCGCTTGCCCCAAAAGCGATAGCCAGAAACTGTAGTCTGATATACCCTACAACTTTTCTTATTGTTTATCTGTTCTTCTTCAGCTATCGCTTTCGTAAAAACTGAATCACCTACGACTGTTGGCAGTATGTATATGTTCAAATATTGCATAATAACTTTCACTAAATTCAGTTCCTAATTCCATCAATGAACAAAAATTATTAATGCCAGATAATTCTACTCCATGTAAACACACAATAAAAGTCGTTGTTGATTTCATAAGAATTTCTTGCCTTCGGATCAGAATCAATTTCAAACCCTCAGCGGAGACACTTAACCACTAATTTAAATCCTTAAGGGCACCTTGAGGTTTTTTGAAAAATTGTATACCAACATCGTACAATTTCATTCTATTTTTGATTGTAACACTGTAAACAGCAAACTAAAACATTGAAAACGGTAACCGAAATTTTCATCGTAAGCCACTTCAAAATCACTTGAATCTTTGAGATTTCCCGCGGAAGTAATAACGAATTCTGGTTTTTTTTTCCTAGGTATGTCGATTAGCATGTAACTTTCTTTATTTCTAAAACTTTGCCGGTTTCTACAACTTTAAGTTGTTTGTTTATCCATTTTCCGATTCGACCCAGATTCACTCATCAAACAACGGGGTGTCAAACTGTTCGACACACCCGTGTCCTTCAAAAACTAGTTTTACCTCTTTTTCTTAGACAGTTATACAATGCCCTAACCTGTTGCATTTGTAAAAGTATATTTGATTTGATGCCTACAGTATAGGCGTAGAGAGGGAATACTATCTCACACTCACATTCATTTATACGCTATAACTTAGTAAATTTTGAAGCTAGAGATCTGAAATTTTCACACGATACTTCTATTATTCTCTCAAAGCTGTGAAAAACAAAAAGTATTTGAATTACATTTTAACAGCTAATGAGAGGACAAATTAGCTGAAACGTTTTCTTCGAACACTCATTTACTCACTTACGGATCGGGTCTCTGTATATCTGTATATAATGACGTTATTGTAAATCATTTATAATGTAAGAACTAGTAAGAAATAAATATTTATTTTTGTTTTTCTCCTTACACATATTTGGTATGATAATAATGCAATTAAAATGAAATTATATAATTAAAAAGAATGGTGGAAAGAGATCAAGCTGGTTTCGAACACGCGGCTCTGCCGTTTCTCGTACGGTGCCAACACACAGGCCGGGACGAATCGATTGGCACTACCAGCTAGATGGATGCCGTCTGGTTATTTTACTTGCTATTATTACTCTCAGCTTGAAATTTTCCTATTTTCCAAACTTCTAAGCTCTAAACTTCCGCACCTGAGTCTTCGCTGAGTTAGCTTAGCAATGGTATAAGTCCATTCCAATGTGGTAAATGAGAATAGATAACTTGATCTACAAAAGCTTCTATAATAATTAAATTATAGTTATTAAAAATGATGCCTACTAAATCAGTATTTCAATTACGAAATCTAGTGATTATTCGTGAAATACTTCCTACCATTGAGGTATACTATTATATAATAGACTAGCTATTAGTATACCTCTATGCTTCCTACACCCCGTTTCATGTTTAACACTTACGTGTACTTTTCTGAATCGTGTAGTTTGAACTAAGACATTGCGATACAAACAGACTAAATTATAACTTTCCAAAATGAGAAAAAATTTAGATTTTCAACAAACCTCAAAATGTTGTTTTTAATTATAGAAACTTTTCTACAAATTCCATATAAAAGATTCAAATTATAATCGAATTGAAACCATCAAATGCGCTTTCTTGTCAATAAAACGGGTTTCCACTGATCGGAAAACGTTAATTACGTTACCCACTAGACTAGTGTTGAAAACATTTTTGGCAGCATAAAATCTATGTGAGCATTCGACGTTTTTGTGCTGCATATTCGTTGTAGTTAACCTTTACAAACCGTATCGAACACATTAACAGCGGTTTTATATTTGTACCTACTGTTAAACAAAAGATTTTAGTTAAGTTTAGTTAAATAATTAGGCCCTGGTTATCAAAATGGTGAACACCACCTCCCACCCTCATTTTTTACGGGCCCCTAACTGGAATCAACCTGCCGAATATTTAAACATGACCTAAAAATCACATGAAATAGGTACCTTAAAATGACACTTGATAATCCTTATTATTTTTCTACACACGAACTACACAAAATACCCGCAGAAAAAAAAAATTAATAAACTCGCGAAATTGCGTAAGAGTCTACTACTTTTGAATGTCAGAAATGCATCAAATTATATGATACATACGATACACATGCGGAAGTTACTTAACTAACAGCAATCCTTGAGATATCGTATGGCCTAATCAGGTCCATCATGATCAATTAGATATTTAAAAAGATAGATAATTAGATACATGTATTTACAACACGTAATTAAAGTTTAGAAGTGGTTTTGTTGCAAGTTTCCTCTTGCGACAAAATCGCCATTTAAAACTAAGGCTCATCTGTACAAAACAAACTAAGAGCTAACACATAGTATAGCGAACAAAGATTTAGAAAATTTAATCCAAGCATTCAAGGTAAATATTCGAAAACAAATTAATTAAAACAAATATGAACTATAAATCTTATTAAGGGAAGGAAAAAATTTGGATTAAAAAATATTTACATTTATTCATTTGATTCTTAAACTAAAATCAGACATATTGCATTTATCTATATTATATGAAATGGAGCTATGCTAATACATAATGATGACAGAATGACTTATGTATTATTAAAATACATATTCTAACATTTAAATTTATATGTACAATTTTTAATACGTGATTAAAAACATATGCTAGCCTAAGATAGCCTAAGATTAATGCCAGGGATAAACGCCGGGTCATTCCATTTTTCTCAATGGTATTTGTTTGATAGGACCCAGTGAGAGTAGCGAGTTGACTCCCATCCCCATCATATTACATATATTGGGATTAGCGGCACCCTGAACGGAGACAATGGGAAATCCAAAGCATCCATTTGTTGACTTAGCATTAAGTGGTATGTAATTGACAATTCCAAGTTGGGCAAGTTTTCTTTTGGTTTCTTCGTTTCGCAGATCAATGATTGGTATGCCAACTTCATCGGCGCTGGTTTTCATTATGCGATGGTTTTTCCGTTGATGTTCCGATAGTCCCTCTTGAGTTGAAAATATGGCTGGACACAGGCGACATTTGAACGCTTTCATACCGATTTTGCCCGCCTTGTGGACTCGCTGGTTATGTCGATTCAAACTCTCTTGTGTTGGATATTTCTCCTGACAATCTGGAAACGGACAAGTTATGAATGGCGATGCACCTGGTCGTGGTCTGTTCAGCTCGTCCATTGGTTCGAATGGTCTCTTTTTAGATATAATACTAACAGAATTGTTCAGTTGCAATTTCTGAACCGCTTCATGGGCCGTATTTTTAGGAGAGTTTTCACGAGGAGACTCTATTCCAGGTGGTTTCGGTTTATGAGTTACTGTGATTCCCCGATTAGCTAGAATGCTTGCAACTTCTTTAGGATTTTTGTTATGTTCCTTGTGCTTGATGCTCAGGGTAATTTGGTCGTTCAACTGGATCGGGTCTTTCGGTCTTTCATTGCCGATCGCTTGGTTTACTGTTGCACCGCCTTGAACACTCTGAATTACTGGAAATCCATCATTGCGTGGTTGAGGAGATACAATTTGGCAGTCATCGGCTCCTGCTTCCTGTTTTATTTTTTTCACTGGAGGTCCTGGCAGTTGTGTGGGCATAGGACCCAAAAATCTGGGTCGCGTAATAGTTTGTTGGGACAGAATTACTGGTGGAGACGGCGTTCCATTGGGACTTCGTTCGTACATGCCTGGGGTGCGGGGGCGATGTGCGGGTCGCTGAAGTCTTGCCTTCAGGAAGACAGGCTGACGGTCCATATGGGGCTGGTTCGGAAGGAAATGACCATTCGCAGTTATATGGCCGTTGCTACTTGGTATATACATTTCTGGATTCATTTCAGCGAAGGGGGCCATGTTTATAGGATGTGCATTTTGAGGATTTGGTACTCGGTATAACGGAGGTGGACGTCTTGCTTGTGGAGCTTGGTTAAACATAGGAGCGGGAATAAATCTTGAATGCTGTTGCTGCTGAAATGTTTGTAGAGTTGGACGCATATTGTCCGGGGGTCCGCAATTCGGCATCATTCCTGAAGTGTTGGACATATGTGGTTGGAAAGGTGGTCTCAGTCGATATTGGGTTCCCATATCTAGGTTTTGCATATGCATTGGTGGTGGAGGCGGATGCATAGGGTGTTGAAAATCATGACCTGTAATTCGCTTATGATCATAGAGACGCATTGCGTCAGGAAAGTTCGCATTGCATATAGCACACATATAAGCTAGCCGGTCAATAGAAATAAACTCATTCGAATTCGAATTCCAATCATTATCTTGAGGTACTTGTTGTCCTCCCTCTAGTAATTTTTTTAGTAGGTCTTCAGCCGCTTCATTGTTGATCTCTTCAGCATACTGATCGAGCCCATCCAAAGTTGGACATTCAAAGTATCTATTTTCCAGTAGATTCGTATCAGCTTTGATTGGCTTCTCAGGCTGCACACCAGCAGCTATGGTTCCGATGGATGCATCGTTTGGTGCAAGGTTCACAGAAGGCGACAGGCTCTGCTTGACTTCTTGAGCCGTTAAAATTCGTTCGTTGGGTTTTTTATGAACAGGTTCACACTTCTCCGTCAGTCGATTCATCGGGACTACCTGGAAGCTTTGTGTTCCCGAAAGCTTTAGCTTCAATTTGAGCCCTCCAATTTCATTTTGTTGAGGTGATTTACTAAATTGCTGGTTGGAAGAATGACTGTGTTCCTCACTAGTTGACGGAGAGTTTGACAACGAATGTTGCCGCTCCCTATATTCCTGTAAATGGATGTTATCATCAGACAGATTTTCAAGGTGAATTGATGGTTGACCGACATGTATTTTAAGATGCTCGAGCAGGTCACTTTTATGTGGAAAGTCTAGTCCGCAGGTTACACAAGTGCGTTTACGTTTCTTCTTCTTGCTGGATGATGTGGCCGATGAGACACTTTCGGCGGATGAATAGTGAGAAGAAATACTTAAAGCTGGCGAAACTACCGGCAATGGAAATTGCAGTTTATTGGGTGTTCTTCGATCTGGTGTGGTGCCTTCTGCACTACTGTTTTCAATATGAGGAACTTCATGTATTGCAGGCGAGAGACTTTCTTCTATTGTTTTGTCATCTAAAATAAATTCTTGTATTTGATTTTCTTCGTTTTGCAGTGCATCCACTTCTTTGTCTGAATCTATATTAAAAGTGGGAATTTCATTCGATGATTCCTTGTCGATAGCCACGACTTCTGCTTCTGTAACTAGTTTGAAACTGGGCGTTTCGTTAGATAATTCTTCGTGGCTAGATTCCTTGTCTCCTTCTTTATCATCATTGTACGATAGTGAGTTTTCATTTGAGAGATGATTCAGATCGGTTATAGTATTATCTAGAGCCACGCTATCGGTGACATCTTGGCTAGCTTCATCAATCTGTCTGGGAGGATTTGGGAAGAGGTCCACACAATTCAAAGCAGGCATGTCTAAAATAAAAATAAATAAATAAATATATCAGATATTTTGATAAGAATATAATTTATTGTTTTACTTAAAATTGCTGTATCTTTAACAAAATGTGGCGATGAACTTCTAGGAATTCATAATACTAAAAGTTGCATCAATGTGCATTGCTGACTATACCGAGCGGGCAAAACAAAGTAGTTATTTCCTAGTTAAGAATGATAATGAGTCATCTTAATGGCTTGTGGATCGTGTTCGTAATCGCAAGGAAATCACATTCCCAGCGTTTTAAAGAAGATATTGCAACAAACAAACTCGGAAAATACTATTACGTAAATAACTCAAACAAGTCACCTACGCTCGCCGTTAATATGCGCGCTAAATAAACTTCAATGGCAATAATCCTCTAGCGAAACTGTTTGTTAAAACAAAATTCCATTTCGTAGCCCCACTTCTTGCCAAGCAATTTAAGAATGCGGCGAAGTTTCAAACCCCCCACACAAAGATGAAAGAGTGAATGGTTTTCACAGTATCTATATATCCAATGACGACACAATTATCTCGTCGTAGAAGTTGGCAATTTGTCAAGATACCAAGCGTTTCATCCCAGCCAAAAGCGTTGGTAGTATTTCAAAAGGCGAAAATTGAGTAAGCATATTTCAGAAAAGCCTGGCCAGCCATATTGCACTGGGAAAGTAGCACAGCAAGTGCTTTGGAAGCGAAGAAATTTTCCACCGAAAAAAAACTCGTAGTCTGGTATTAATTTTTTTAACCTTCGGGGCTTTGAGCGCTTGCCAGTATTCTTCCATATATAAAACACGCTATGCACACATGGTGCTTTAGCTGGTCTGCGTGGTTCGCTCATCCATAAAAATAAATTCGAGTGCTTTTCGTGTTTATGGATGTCGAAATAATAGAGGTTCGAAAATGGAGTTCGTTTCCATTTAAGTGGATCACAGCTCATGCATGTCGATCAGGCACGCTGCGAACAGATGAAATTTTTCGTAGTAACAATATTAATGAATATAGAACAAGCAGGACTTAGAGAAAATTGTGAATTAAAGCTGGCGATATTGTTTACGCCGGGTTCGTTTATATGCCAAGGCAATGATTGACGTTTTATGAAAGGTTGCAATAAATAATTAAAAGCCATTAGTCCTCTAATCAGAAGTCTGTTCTATCAGCGTATCATCGCAATTTTTTTCTTGGAAGCCGTACTTTCCAGGAATTATCCTGATATGTTTTTTTCACTTGAGATGCTAATTCATAATAAATTAATTAGTTAATATTCTTCTAAAATTTGTACCCGTACATATGTTTGATGCGGAATTGCAAAAGAAAAATGTTCGTTCAGGGATACCCCTTAAAACGTTTCATGCGGTTCATGTGTAGGGATTGATTCGGATTGAGGTGTAAAACCTTCGTGAATGAGTCCCGCTGTCTATTTCGACGCACTATTTGATTGAAAGATTATGACCCTTGCATACACATAACACAAGACGATCATTCAATGTTTGAATGCAGTTAAATGTCATCCTCTACTTTGGTACACACCCCAGCCCCAAAGGAATGCAACATCATATCATGTTACTACCACCAATATACTTTTAGTTTTTTGCGTTTAAAGTTTTTTTATCAATTGTCTTGATAAAGGTTTCAGTGCCGGTCATTACAGGATGATCGATTTTGATTTCGTAAGTCCAAAGAAGAGTTTTCTGGTTGTTATTGGTATGTTTTTTGTATAAAGTAAGAAAGTCAGCGGCAGGTTTTCCCGGAGAATATGGCGAGCATTGTCAAGCAGAAGGATATCTTTGTCATGTCGCTTCTCGCATTACGGCCTTTTTTCTCGTTAAGCACACTCACACTCTAATCAGAACTGAAGTCTTTGCCGATCTACCGCGAAGCAGCTCAAAGCCCACTTCACCATTTTGGCTCTATTGGCCCAATTTTGGCTTCAATTTTGACGTTGATCTTGATCTTTTTGATTTCAACACAGCATGACTTTCTAACCGCGAATATTTAACTTCGATTTTGGTGTCGATTGCAGAAAAGTATGTATGAGTATGGTAATCTTTCATCTTGAGTTTGTCATACAATACCCTACGGGACTATCAAAGTGGGAAAATGGAATAAAACCCAAAACAGAAAGCAAGAGATTTAAATATTATTTCAAATAGTTTTTTACTGGTTTACATATTTGACGCGTAAAAGAAACAAATCAAGAAAGTAGAATAATTTATGTAGGAAATTCCGAAAGTTTGTGAATCGATTCTTCGGCCGTCAAAAAAACTATCCCTTGCATTTCATGACTTTTGACGGCAGTGTCGACAAACGAGGAATCAACTGAGCAGTGCCGTTTCACGATTTCATGTTTTTAAACTGGCAACGCTCTTTGTCACATGGTATTACATGTTTTACAATTTTACACGTGTATGTGTACTTACTGAAGTTATTTCATTTCATATTAGATATGACTTTCAAAACTGACGTTCGCGTCAAAACAGCTTAATTAAAATTTTTATGCCCATTCATTCGGCACAATTTTTTTTTCAAAATTGTTTATTCCTTGAATCAAATTAAGCTTCATTTCACGGCAAAAAGGCTTATTCCAATGTATGTGTGACTTGTATGTCATTTTTACGATGAAATCTAAACCATCATCAAAGCGGATTGCCACGTAACTACCCGGGAGATTGCAGAGCAGTTAAATGTTTTACATGAAGTCAAATGTTTTACGTACAGCAACATGCAGCCAAAACGTATCTGCTTGATAGCGGTCCACATGGTTTGACAGAAATTCATCTGACAAAGCGCATCATCGCCTGCGAATTACTGCTTAAACGCAATGAATTCAATCCGCTTTTAAAACGAATCATTACTGTAGACGAAAAGTGGATGTCAATCGAAAACGATTATGCTGCACGTCTAATGAGTCACAGGCATACCACTTCGAAAACATATATCCAACGAATGAAGATTTTACTGTCAATTTGGTGGGATTGGAAAATTTTGTTGTATTCTCAGCTGCTTCCAAGGAACCAAATCAATCATTTAGAGGTCTGCTGTCGGCAACTAGACAAATTAAACGCATCGGTCAAGGAAAAGCGACCAGAATTAGTCCATCTCAAAGGTGTCATTTTTCGCCATGGTAATGCTAGGCCACACACATCTTTGGCCACCTTGACAAAAAATGATTGATATTGATTGGGAATTTATGTTACATCCACCACTTAGCTCTGATCTCGCGCCATCAGATCATAACTTATTTCTATCCCTGGACAACTCCCTTGTCGGTAAAACTGTCAATGATGATGAAGCTATAAAACCTCATTCAATTCTGTTTTTGGCGGAAAAGGATCAGATTTTCAAGATGTCAGAGAGATGGCAAAAGGTCATGGAACGAAATGGAAAATACATTCTGGATGAAACTTCACTCCAAGTAATAAAATTGTTTATTTCATTGAGCAACTTGGCAATTACTTAATTGCTAACCCAATATTTTCATTGCATGATTAATCTTGGGAAATGCAAAACGTCGATGGGGGCTTTTTGTAATTTTTAGGAAGTTAAATTGAGAAGTACTTTATTATTGTTGCTCAGGTCCGGCAAGTTTTGTTTTTAATTCTCGAAGACGCATTTTGGCTGTACACAGCTTTCTTCAGATCCATATTTTTTTATTGTAAAAAGGATGCGAGTTTGTTAATCTCCGTCGTTTCAGCTTTAACAATATGACGTCATAAATGAAAGGCACCTTAAAATGATTGCAAGCTGTGGTAAATTAACAGGTTCTTGGGAAAAGTGTTATAACAATCACACTTAAAAAAGTGTCCATTGCCATTCGGATCAGGTATTTCAATCTCTTGAGTGTGACTTCTGCAGCTTACAAACTTCCGACAGCGGGTTTCATCATACTTTTGTTGTCAAAGGCAAGTCAACGTCAAAATGAAAGATTCTTCTTACATTAATTTTCAATTCTTGTCCTTCTTGCGTATCTTTCTACATGCTCTTGTGGCTCGTAGCCTACCTGTATTTTGTTGATGGAAGCATTTGCCGATCTCGTAATGTTGAACAGCATTTGCTTTTTCGTGGGCCTTATTTTGTTTTCGATTGTGTTCCTTCTGTACGATTTTTCCGTCGAATATATCTATATTTCTTCGTTTATGTCTGAATAGGTCTTTGGACGTACTCGATTTTGACTTTACCTCATTGCATTATTGGTCGAACCAGTCACTCCATTTTTTCCAAAATATAGAGACCCACCCAGTCTCTGTGATCCTCTCTTTATTCACTTGTCTTAGTGTTTGGCTGTCATCGTTATGAGAATATTATAAATTCAAAGCGATGACAAAATAAGTGTGATTCACTCAATCACTAAAGAATCAATCAATGACAAAATATGGGTTTCGGTTGATTCGGTTGATTTCGGTGATTGGGTTTCGGTTTTTTTTTTTGGGTTTGTGGAAATGTCAGTCTGGTTTCTCATACGTTCTTTTTGTAATTCGTAATATTTTGTAAATGGTTTATTCGGTGTTTATTATTTTGAATCTTATGTAATGGGATTTAATGTGATATGTTATTTCGGAAGTGCTTTGTGAAGATATTATACTACTGGTCCTTATGCACACAAATATGAAGTTTTAGGCGTTTTAGTTCTTCAGAATGGATTGAAAATGTTTGTGAGGTTTATTGGACTCGAAACCAATGCGTGTGAATACCAGGTCGTAAGGACAACCTATAAGTGGGTTTGATCAAACATACGTAAGTCCGTTGACTTCCTGCTATTACTTTGCTGCCCCAAATCGAAGCAACAATCGCAACTTCGAGAGCCAGATTGTACATTCGGTATAAGCGTGATGCATAGATGTTTTTACCGAGAATAGTAATATCAGGCTGAATTATCACGAGTTCAGGAAAGAAAGCCAAGCGTTTAGAGCAAAAGCACTTTTCCTTTTGAAATTTTTAAGAAGTTGTATATTACGTCATTTTAATGAATTTATGGCGCATTCAGTCGGATTCTGAAATGTTGATACTCACAACGTTTTTGATAGACACTTTGTAATTCGGCTACATTTCTCAGGCATATCAGCGTATTTCTCTGCATTGTCGTAGTGTTAAACATGATATGGCCCATGTAAAATGTCGAATTGGGGCCTAGTTTTGTTTCCAGGAATATTTGGACGGTTGCCTAGACTATCGTGGGACTATCGTTGTGCCATTAAAAAGATGTACTGTACATTGCTAAAGTCAAGGCGTACGAACAGGATGCAAACAAAGATGTCTCATAGTGATGTGCACCACCAGCACACATTGGTCCTTGTGACCATTTGTGTAAAACTGTCGCTCTTTGTCCTTAAATTTTTTTTCATATTATTTAAATGATCAGATGGAACGACTGGAAAATGATCAGAAAATGAGATCAAAAATGAATTTTTGATCTCTGTTTGAACCTCAATGATTTCTGATATTGATTATTGCACTCAATGGCCTCAAAAAGTTGACAGACTAGACCATTCAAGATTATACCTGAAGGTCGGTGACTTTATCTTTTTTTACATGAGAGTATCATGAATATAATGATGTAAAAACTGCTCTTTTTTCAATCTTCCAAGTGAACTATTTCACTACCCCCGTTCACATATTTCATTTTTTAGGTGGAATAGTTGATTCTTATATAGTTGTAGTTGAAGTTTGATGCATGTATTGTACTAAATTGGGATTAGATCTCCCAGTAGAGAATTGGGTTTACATTTCCTGGATACTCAATTAGTTTACTTTGTTTGTGTGGTATTTGAATTACGATCCCAATACCAGAATGCAAATGGATGCTACATAAGATGACAGTCTATTTCTTCATTTCACCAGGGTAGAAGATTTCGGGTAAGGAAAATTTTATGAAATTCCTAGAAATTCCCTGCTATTCTATCGATAACAATGGCGATAGTGCGGCTCGAAAATCAAACATATTGGCTTCGGGTTATCGGGGAGTGCTATATTATTACAATTTCTAATACGAACAAGAAGCAGTTCTTGCATGTATGACTTGAAAGTGCACATTTGCTTTTTCCAATTCCAATTAGGATTTTACTTAGGCTTTTTCGTGTGTCAGAGAGGGAGCAGTTCGTTATTTTTGAGTTACCCTAAACTAGCTCAATTTTGTCCTAGTGTCATATTGGCAGTTCACCTTGAAGTTGCTTGACCTTTTCGAAGCAACAAAATGACACAAAATGACACCTTGTCCGGACTCGTTTCCGGTTAGAATGTCGTCAGTATTCACAAATTTATTTTGGACCTATATTGAGATCGCGGTTCACCAAACTTTTCTTGACAAGAATAACACGAACTGAATCAACATGCTCAACAGTAATCAACCAAAAAATCTTTAGAAGACAATGTTTTAAAATGTTGATGAAAACATGTAAGAATGAAATATTTCATTATTTTTATTAGATTATTTTATTATATCATGGCCAATTTTTTTAATTTTTAATCCAAAGGTTTTGAAAGTATCTATGATGGCGCACAATTTAAAAAATTTTTTCTATCAATTTATAATAAAATTTAATATCAATAAAAAAAATTCTAAGACACATGTCATGCGATTCTAAACAGGTATACTAAAACTTGTTTTCACCATAAAATAAGTCAAACATTTCCTGTTTCCATTTGGTTACAATGAACTTTCTTATTCAGTAAAACCAGGCGGAGTGTTGTTATGTTTGTTTTGGTCGGCATGCGTATTTAAAATATATGAAAAAACATTTGAAATGAGTTACGTCACTCAATGATATTAATCGTAAATTTTCGTTCAAAAATACGTGATTCTTTATGAGCGTGATGTGTTAAACACGAATATGAATACATATAATAGTTGGAAAATCAAGGTTAGAAACAATAATCAAACCCCCGGGTACTGCGTTTTGAAGTTTTCATGACAAATCGAGTATCGATACATTCATAATATTTTTGGTGCCATGTTTGACTTCCATGACACATAGCTTTTATCTACTTTTGTACTTCTGAGTTACATGCACTCAAATGGAAAGGTTTTATCAGCTGGAAAAGTTATCACAACTGTTTTTGGAGCAACCAAGCTATCATCTGCACCGATTATTTATAAAGAAGACAACATGTGCCTGAAGAGTTACGTATATCGTTATTCCACCACAAAAGTGATAAGCTCAAAAAATTCTCAGATTGTTCAAAGGTTAACTATTTTGCCCACTAAGAGTAAAGTTTAACCTCAACAACAAACAATTCGTATGTATACAGCTGTGAAGTTTCAATGTCCAATATCACGGAATTATAGGTCAAGGTACAATATCCAAAATATTTATTCGAATTTTACATCTGTTAATGTACATCAACTACAAATTCTTGCAAGAATTAAGTGTTCACTGGATAGGAAGCAAGAAAGATATCAGCTACATTGATCTCGGTTCAGATGTTGGGCCGAATCTGAACAATCTAACTATGTTTGACCAACACTGGCCTCACCTTCAGGGGATTCTTCAAAGTAATGTCAGAAATGGGAATGGGTAATCATTTATATTCCCCATTCCCCTTCCGAGTGCACTCTTGATTGACGAACCAGAGCCAACTTCCTCAGAGCTTCAATGTTCGAACCCATTTTCTCGATATCTATTGGAGATAGACAATCTGGAGAACCTTTTTTTGTCTTCTTCTACTATAATGCTGCTTGGATGCTTTATTTTAACACCTTTGCTCGTTTCTTTATTGCAGTACGAAAAGGCCACCTCATTCTTGAGTTTATAAGTAATTTAAGCAGACTTCTAAAATAATCATATGTAAGCAAATTTTTATGGCGTTTCATTACTTTCTGGAGAACGTTTCTAGAACAAACAATTCGTCAGAGTTTAAAGAATTTCCCACTAACAGATCGATTTAATGAGGAAGATACTATGTCACGTTTTTTATACCTCAAATTTATGTTCTTTCTTTCCAAAAAGCCATCCGTAAGGTATACTCCTAACAAATGTTTATTGTCTTCCTTCATAACTACATCTGAGCATTGATTTCTTCATGAAATCTATTCCTTCTGGTTAGATTATTACTTTAAGTGAACTTTAAATTATTAAATTAAGATGAAGTTTTAACAACTCCCCCCGGGACGAAACTCTATTATTGAATTGAAATTATTTAAGTAAATGTGGTTCATCATTTTTGGTATTCGTCGAAGTAAGCGGATCATAATTTTCTGTTGCACAAAGACCTGATTTATCTGCGAATTCGTCCACATTTGCTTGTCAAGGGCATTTTTCGAATTTTCGGGCATATCCCATCAAAGCATATATAGTGTGAAAACCAATTAGCGTGTGTTATTGCACTCTACTTATGTAACGCACATCTGATCATTCACACGAAGTCCTTGAGCCATTGGCGATTTAGCAAACCTCTCACTGTAGTTTAGATTATAGTTTGCGTGCTCTATTTGGTCCTGAATGTTTTTGAGTTCATTGTAGTTGCAATGCAATGCCAACTTTATCCTCTCAAATATTGCACAAGAAGAATAGCTGAAGAAATCGGGTCATATTATAATTCTGGAGATAGCATGATTTAGTGGTGGAAAATTTCTTAGCTGACATATATAAAAGTAAACCAAAGAACGTGTTCAAACTATATTCCGTACGTGTAAATTTACAGAATCAAATTACTGTCATTGCTTCGAATGATATATAAATTTATATCCGCCACTAGTATATTGACAAAATCTTTGATTGTGAAATTGATGAAACACCGATATAGGGTTTCCAGTTGTGATGTCCCATTCGAAGCAGTAGTACCTCTAAAGAAATTGATATTTTCTGTATCATACACTTTATTCTTTTTTCCTGATAAATTTTTTTCCTCCAATGAAAAATAAGACAAAAAATGAATGAATAATGCATTTTCCTGGTCTTCTAAAAGAGGGAGATCAGTGTCAGCATATTCAATATCCATAGCTTCACACTCGCTACCTGTAATACAGCGTAGCTACCAATAGTGCTAACACTTTTGGGCGATTTCCCCAAGACAGAGATAGAAAAATTAAGAGTAGATTTATATACGCATAGCGGTTTTACCCAAAAATTTAGAATCATTTTACACACAAATAGGAGAAAATTTACCAATCTAAATGAAATTCGAGTTACCAAGGGTGTTAGTTGAAATTTGCCGGTTTTAATCATAGATGTCGCTAGATATATGTGTACATTTCTATGATTTGGCATCTATGTCATATTTTTCCATTGACATTAACCTTAAAAAATATACACAAGTTACAATCTGCCAAAATAATAGCGTCATAGTTGTTTACCTCAGTCGGGTTTCGTTCCAAGTAAATCGCATTTGCGGCATTCGGTGCTTTTCTTATTTCATCAAAAGAAAAAAGCAGTTGAAGCTCATCGGTTGCCTGGTAGAAACTTATGGTGAACATGCTCCAGTGATTAGAACATGTGAGACATGGTTTCGTCAATTTAAAAGTGCAGATTTCGAATAAACAGACAATGAACATCCTGGTGCAGTGAAAAAGTTCGGACGAGGAATTGCAGGCGTTATTGGATGAAGACCCAACCCAATCGAAACAATAATTGGCACAAACATTACATGTGACTCGAGGAGCAATTCGCCAATGTTTAAAAGCCATGAGAAAGATCCAAAAGTATGGAAAATGGGTACCACACCAACTGAACGATAGACAAATGAAAAATCGAAAAACCATTTGTGAAATGCTGCTTCAAAGGTTCGAAAGGAAAGCTTTTCTGCATCGAATTGTCACGGGGGACGAAAAATGGATTTCTTTTGAGATCCCGAAGCGGAAAAAATCATGGCTTTCAACTGGTGAGGCCGGCCCATCGACTCCAAGGCCAAATCGCTTTGGCCATAAGACAATGCCCTGTGTTTGGTGGGACAAGTGTGGTGTGATGTACTTCGAGTTATTAAAACCTGATGAAAAAACTTCAACTAACATCCCTGGTATATTGATGGGATAAAGTTTGATTTGGAGTTTTTTTTAAAGTGTCATTGATATTGCAGCGACAACAGCTACCAAATAGTTTGAATATCGATACAATAATTCAACAAAATATATATACAGTTAAAACATTCTCGTGAAATAAATTTTTGTCACCGAATTCTTTTAAGATTATGAAGTATTATTATTAGAATATTTGATTCGAATTGCGCAGAAAACGACAGAAGTGTGTAAAAAATCTTTTTTCACTCATTAGCACTATTATTAGTTAAAAATTTTAAGAAAAAAAAATCCGTCGTTTCTTCCAAAAAGCGGAATGACATCGTCGAATCTGCTTTAACGATGTGATATTTGATTTGTTGACAGCTAAATTCTTCGTTACGCAATAATAGGGAAAAATTTAGACTTAATCTGCACTGAGAACAATTTTCACCTTTATCATTCAATGAAGGCTCTTAAATGTGTTCAGAGATTTCAAAGTTTCAAAAGTAGAATCCGGCTAAATATGTTTGCTCTTCTTTCAATTTTAATTTAAAATTTAGACTCATGAAACGAATAATTTGAACAATTTTAAATATAATGTTAAATTATAATAAAAAAATTTTTTTATGGTAGAATAAATTAAAATATAGCAATCTCGCCACAAAAATAAAAGGCATGACTTACAAAATCGCGTCATTTATCATACTTCGCTCCATTTCTTCGTTTAACCAAAACTTGGGTGTGGAATGAATCGGAAAAGTTTAAAATAAGTAACAAACATCAGCCACTTAATCATTATGTCTCTATTGAAATTTCTGTCAGATTTATTAGCAATGTGCCATACAGCTTAAACTTTGAACTTATGGCTATAAATGTGAATTTTATTTCAGAAATTCAGTGCTAAATTTTAAATTTAGTTCTTAATGTTTTTTCTTGCTGTCTAATGGACATCTTGGCAGCACCTTGGATTATATGACAAACTTCTTGACACCAGCATTCCCATGAGAGCCCCAACTCTAATATTTTACATGTAATAATTTCAGTTTCATGAACCTAAATGGCAAATCCTATTCCTGAAACACTGACGGATAACTATGAAATAATTTTCATTGGTATAAATTTCGAAAAGTCCTTGAGTAAATGTAAAAACATCAGGCAAAATTCAACTCCTTTTTTCAAATGTGTATAATATATAACGCTCATGCGCTCTACCTTTATCGAACACTTGATCGATTGCAGCAGGACGACACGGTTTTTCCTAAATTGACAGCACAAGGGAAGGTGGACGACAAATAATTTATTCTGAAGAGTTTTCCAAAAGTAGAATAGTAGCATTGTTGAATGTACTTGCATAACAACATAGATTACAAAAAGATTGCGCTTGATTGATGAGCGCTTGATTGGGTGATGATTGATACGATATTAGAGGAGACTCGAGTGAGTAAAGGATACGGATACAACAAGAGTCAGAAGTCCATCGATATTTCGATTTTCAAAGTAAATCAATTATTTTAATTATAATTTTAATATTAAAGAGAGTTACTAATTTCTTCCTTTTGTACAGTTTTATTTAAAATACAAGTTCTAATCGACTAAGTCGAAATGTATATTGTGACAAATTTTGAACAGGACACAAGGAGTTCCAAACAGAACAATCAACAACAAACCTCCTACTTGTGATTCAATTGTAATTAATTTTAGAGTTGCAAACGATGCTCTTTTATCAGTGTGAAATACTGCAGGTAAGAATGAGATGTAACTATAAAAATGACCGTTTTTTTCTCTTTTCTAATACCAAATTGCAGGATATGATTGCTTTCACACATTGACTCTATTAATTTGAATGTGAGGACTTATTTATGTCTAAAAGTTTATACAACTGAAATAGTTGTTTTGCTGATCAGTGAGAAATCGAAAAATCATGGAATACATTTATAACGAATTCCGTTTGGCATGATTGTGACCATGTGCTTACATACCTGATCGCTATTTCTATTCAGCCTTGGTTTATGTAGGAAAACTTTTCAGGTGCAACTTCTTTCAGAGTTTCTTTTGTATTTCTTTCTTTATTCCAAACGCCACCACCGGGCTCAAGAGTGGAATTTCAAACCGGTTTCAATTTGAAATTTTCTGGTGGGAAATCTTAAGTATCGAAGCCAAGCTAACTTTACCAGATCCATGACACCATTAAAACAGGTACATGCAAACCTTTTTGGTTGTGCATGCCGTGAATGTATTTTTTTTTTTATTTTCTTTATAAGGCATTTACCTCTCTTTCCTTGAATAATTGTTTTCGCAGCTTGCTTTCCGTTCGCTGTTCGTAGAAATATACTTTTATCTATTTGTAATGATGCGAGGTCGCTCCTTTCATTAGACAATCCAAGGTTTCGTCTATCTTTTAAAATTTAAGTATCTTACAGATTTTGTAGATAGTACATAGTTAACTTCACTAAAGACGCTGAGACCCACTTGGAATATATTTTCGCTTTTATGCCATGATATAATAAATAAACGGCAAAATTCTTTTCAAAAATGCAATCAGGAATTTTCACCACTACCACACAATTATTTTGCGAATCTTCTGCACGAATACACATTCAACATGAACACATCTTGTCGCGCGAATAAAAGGTAAATACTTAGTTGATTGTTATTTAATATCCATCTTCTAATTGATTATTTCGTATTTGTATTATTAACTACGAATCGCATTAAGACTTCGTGAAACAAAAATCAATTTTGCAAATTTTCTTTATATTTGCAACTTAAGTAATTTGGGGAACGACCGATTAAAGCCAGTGCTTTATTGATAATACACTTCGACGTGAAGGACACTATCAACGAGTTAAAGATATTTGCTGCACACATGAACAAGGAAATTTATCTAAATAGAAATGAATATAAATATCATTTTTTCGAAGAAAAAATGCATGGTAAATGAGCAGGTCATCACAATTGAAGGCACGATAAATAAACTACAGCCTCATTAAATATATATGAACATATAGAGTAACATAAATAATGTGCGAATATCTATGTCCACTCACTTTCCCACCAAAAAATACAAATTAAGTAATACAAGAACAACTGAAGCAATCTTGAGGTGCAAATGAAAGAGGTAAAGGAGGTACTTTTTATATAATGTGAAGTAATGGGACCGGTCAAGGTGGGCATTAAAGACTTTCATGCACAACGCATCTTTCGCACAAAATGAAAAAAAAAGACAACAAAACGAAATAATTCGTCCTGGATTGGCGGGATGTAAAGGACCGATCAAACAAATAATTGCTATTGCTCTGACTCTTGGATGGTTAAGTCACTAAGCAGGACTGATAGTGTTAAGTCTTTACCAGCTGACCGATATTTCTAAGCTTGAGTTATAACTGAGAAGCCATTACGCAATTGAGAGATAAAAATCGCTATCTTCCAGGATTGGGAATCAAGCAAAATATAAAAAACTTCAAAATGAGTGACAAACAATTGTAACAGACGCACTAGAAGGTGAAAGTCTTTAATATCTGGCTATAAATGTTCATGCCTCGACTAAGGACGAGGAGGGCGACATTTAAACAAGATTTTATGGTGGGTTTGTAACAGTTTCGGGAGCCCATGTCCACCGAGCGGGTTCAACATCGTCTTTGGTGATTTAAAAGCCTCGGGAAGGAAGAGTCTTACAGAGCAATAAATGGAGGATACAATATCAAATCGTTTCGTAGAATTTGTATGTGCAGGGTTTTGTATAAAGACATCATTCTAATTTCCTGCTTCCACTAAAGGACACGAACGTCCCGAAATAGCAACACATTTATTGAAGTTCACATTCTCATACCAAAAAGCTGTTCCTCTAGACTCTAGGATCGCATCGAGGACAATTTGCCATGATGTAGGCGAGCGGATCTGTAGACGAGTCTGCTATGAATTGAAAGACGAAACCTAGCAGTTTGCTTTGGATATATTAAGCGTGTAAGCAATTCAAGGAACCAACAACAGGAAGAAGAAATAAATGCAGAATTAATAAATTTGAACAACGACATAGAAATTATCATGGCAATGGTCCGAAGTTGATTCGCCCAAGACGAGGATTCTTATTTTAACCCTTTGCGATCAAAGACTTCTCGGTCGGCGAGATCGACGCGATTTAGGCGGATGCGTCAGGCATCTTATAGGTACAATAAAATCATCCTATACATTAATTATTCAACAAAAACTTTATACTTTAACACTTTTTCTATACTTACACCTTTAAGAATATAATTTCGCAAACCTTATTTGTGTATTTAACTTTCGTTTGATAATTTACAAAACATTGTTAGCACCATTCCCCTCGAATTTTTTGAAGAATTGAAGCAATTTTTTGCAGCTTACAATCTGATCCGCCAGCTTCTCGGTTAAAAACAGCTTAAAGAAATCCAGAGGTTCTCCCTGCACGATACCCTGACTTTCGAAATCGCTGTCTATTATTCTGATCCTTTGCTTCCTTCCATTTACCCATTTTTCTCAGGGTTGTGACAAGACCACTCGATACAAATTTTCCAGATATTTTCGCGGCAATCGTCAAACTTCAACGGAGGTTAAAAACTTTTTCAGAGCTACAGTTCTAGAAGAATATTTTAATAATTTTATGTTCTCTCTTTGAGGACGTGTAATTTGACATTTCATACAGAAGAACTTCAAGAACTAAAGAACCTTTTTAAGAACCAATACTGCGTTCCTATCGATTGGGGTTGACGAAATCTAACATAAACACCGACACTATGAACATTAAAAATTATGTACATGATTTATTCAACACGCCATGATATATTACACCGAAATCTTGATAAAATGTAGTTAGATATATGCAGTACATATAAAGGCAAAAATAATATAATTTTCATTAAATTCTGCCCTCATCGACATCACCGTATTCTCAGTAATTTCTTCACAAATTTTATTCATTTGTTTCATGAATTTACTGAAGAATTCGGAGTCCGATGACATTCATTCACTTTTTAAAAATGGCCACAAATGTGTTGAGTTCGGTTGCCAATGTTTTTTAACTCTTCTGAAAAATTCATCCCATATTAATTCTACGCAAGAGAGATCTGGTCATTGTGATAGACATTTGATAAGTTGCAAATCTTGGTTTTTTTTTGCTCTAGAAACTCTTCACATAATTTTTAAAATTATATAATTATAATTTTTATTGGGTCGTTGCCTTGCTGGAACACAAAATCCGTTCAATCAGATTCATTCCAGAAGGGATTGCATTTTCCTGCAGTATTTACAGAGTGTCTCCTTTATTTAGTTTTCGTCAACTTGAATCAAATTGCCGTGCTTTTTGTAACGAAAGCATTCCTAATCTACTACACTTTTATCACCATGCTAAATGGTCGGTACGCACACACTTTTGACGCCCATTCGTTATTTGATCAGCGCACAAAACACGTCTATTAGGTCCAAAAATCTGAAATTTAGACTTGTCAGTCCAAGGGACTATTTTCCAGTAATTTTTTGTCTAATTATGAAGTAGTTTAGCCCTCACCATTTTCGCCATTTTTGTGCTTATCCACCGTTGTTACTTCACATCACAAAAAGTATATGGCAGAGTATTTGTCGTCAAAAACCACGTGAGCCGGTCTTTTGCAAATAAGAAACAACTGATAAGAAATATGTGACTTTTTCATTATTGTTATTAACACGATTGTAAAAATAAATGAATTTAAATAACCACGCGCTTGTTTATCGACTTATTTGCAGTATTTTTTAATCTTATGAAAATAGGGCTTTTCCAATTATTTGAGGGGTACTGTATGTAGTTCCAATTTGTTGCTATGGTAGGAACAAGGGGAGTCTTATGAATTTGTCAGACTTTCATTACTTGGAAGAAACGTATTTGAATAATGAAAATTTAAAAATGTCAAAATACAAAATAAGTTTTTCACTTTTTTCATTGCTGATGTTACTGTTTTATATATTTTTTTTAATATAGAAGCGGTAAATATTGCTTTTAAATGTTGGTTATAAGCAGGACTGAAGTACCAGAAAAAAATTGATGCTACCAACAGCTAAATTTTTATCGACTATATAAAAATTTTTGTCGAAAACTTTTGTCAAAAATACTATTTAGTCTTTCATTGATGAAACTTCAGACTGTTTGAAAGTGACAAAAATTAATTAAAATTTTACTCTTAGAATGTTTGGTGCGATGAGCAACAGTTGAAACATCAACTCACACTTTGCAAATTGTCTCAGGTTTTGACAAAACACGAAATGTTACACGGTTTAGATTAATATGCAGATATATATTTAGAAAGTATTTAATGTGTTGAAGCCACACAAGACATTTGAATAAATTAGTTTAATTATTTATAAAGAGACACTGATCACTGGCATGTGTGGTCTTCGCTTTCCTTGAAATTTTTTTATAATTGTAATAAATATATTTGAAAAATTGAATTTCTAGAGTCGTGCTCACTTTTATTTAATTTTGCTTTTGTTTCGAATTGTGCGCAATATAGTACTAATTTAGTTTCCTAAGAGGTATTAATTAAGAACAGTTTTCTAGAGTTACTAACAAAAAATCATCGTACTCAATTCTCAATTCCACATCGTCTTTAAAATTAGAATTGTGGCTGAGATATAAGAAAATAAGGTGATCAGTCATTATGATTCTACATGAAAAGGTATACCGTGATAGCAAAGCAGCGATAACAAACAAACCTCCGAACAAACTTCTGATCTAACAGAATTCGCACGAGAATAGTAGAATTTTATTTGTATTATTAAAATAGTTTTCAATTCATTCGCATTATATCGTCTTCATTACCCACGTAAACACAAGACAACTAAAAATCGTCTTATCTCTTTTTTGTGATGCCTTACGAGAGTGTTATAGCTGGTTTGTTATTACGCTACACCGAAGGCAAATCACAACGTACAAATACTTCAGTATTAAATATACTCGATATAAGGTGACAGATAGCAATAAAGTTAGTTCTTGCCGAGGAAAACCGAGAGCTACCGCTTCTAATAGGAACTTTTCATCATCATTGCCAGCACACAGTTCAGACATCTTACAGTTACGGAAACTCGCTTTGAGATAAACAACTCCTTACCAATTTTGCTACGCTAGAGTAACAAAAAATAATGGAGGTGTTTTTTTGTTGATCTAATCGCTGAGTAAACACTTCCTGTTCAAAAAGGATCACCATTTAGTGGATGCATTGGACAGTGGAATATTTTAGAAACTCTTTTTTTGGACCGATGAGATAAAGTTTGAAATATTCCGGTCAAAAAGTATACATATAAACGTAACCACTAACATTCTCGGAATAGATTAAAAAGAAGGAGACATGAATAACCGATGTAACAAACAAAGCAATTTCTTGCGTAACAGAGAGCACTAACATTAGTAAACAGAGATTGGATCATGGATGGAAGGATGGCTGTTTTTATTAATTATAATAAATATTTTAAGGGATGCTAGACCGACTTGGTCACTTTATTTTTACTTTACAAAACGAAGTTATGAAGTTATTCCTGCTGGTTAGTAGTTACTCTGTGGTAGAGCTCAATGGAAAATTATCCCAGATTGTATGCTGTTAAAAAAAAGTAATCCATGAGGGTGATTTCATTCAAGTCTAATATTGCTTCTCAAGTCATCAAATCGGAGGTTTAGTATGAACTGAAGAATTCATGAAATATGAGAATTAAACTCATTGAATAAGATTCGGTCATTTTTTCTGATTTAAGATGTATATGAATTAGAATGAATTGAAATGAGTTTATTTTTGGACAGAAAAATAATTTGTGGGCCAGTCCAATACTATGACAAGTTTGGTTAGAATAGAAAAAGTTGTAAAATAAAATACATTAAAAACTTTCGAACCCAGATTTCAACGCGTTCGACCTGGAAGAGGTTGAATGAAGTTTTCGTATTTTTTTTCTCTTCGAACGAGAATACTTAGGAGGCTTTACACAACAGTTGTGACTTTATTTGAAAAAAAAAAACAATGGAACAGGTGATCTAACAAAGAACAATGGTGGGTTTTCAGATGTTGAAATCAGTTCAATTCTTTTTAATATTTTAGTCATATGGTTATGGTTCACTGATTTGGTTTCAGTGAATGTTTTCATGCAATATATTACGAGTTTATTTTTTTAATGGATGAGTAAGTACAAATTTAAACATAAATTAACTTGTGAAAGCGCTAATTTAGTAACTTGTAGGTCGTACTAGGTTTGAAAGTTTAAATTCATAAAATTAGACCTATTGAAAAGGAATAATATGAAAATTCGAAAGTATAGATCAGCCTATATTATTATAGGCTGATACTTTTATCGGCCTATAATAATATAGGCTGATATAAGAAAACAGGCAGCTTGAAACAAGCAGCTTTTTAGGCTAGTCAAGGATAATCGTGACCAGATGAGCAAAATAAAAAAAAAATTGAGATATTATTTTAGAAGTTTGCAGAGCCTTTGATGAAGTGCCAAATGCTTGTCTAATATTCAAAATGCATGAATTTCAAATAGCACGTTCACTCATAAATTTACAGATTCAAAACTAAAATTGTCTAGTAAGAATTGAATGTTGTGATATTTCATTTTTTGAGATCAATTCACACTCAGATCCCACAAGCATTATCCATGTCTCCTATAATCTCCGACCTGTGCACAGCCAAGAAATATAAAGGTCTCTATATATGTCGATGCCATGTGTACGAGGTTTGTTCAAAAAGTACCCGGAATTTTTAAATTTCGCAGGTCTGGAGAGTCCGATTGTCAAAATTTTTTTTATTGTGTTGGTATACATGCCCCTAAAGTATGATAAAATTTTCAGCCATATTCACTGTTTACTTTGTCTGTGGTAGTCGCTAAGGTTCGACGTGTTTTTACGAGCTCGGCGATTTTTGCTTGTTTAAACATTGGAAGAATTGAAGAGTCAAAGAATTTTTATTAAATTTTGCGTAAAAAATGAAATAAAGTGTAACAAAGTGTGTGAAATGTTACAAAAAGCCTATGGTGAGTCTACTATGAAAAAAACAAGTGTTTACGAGTGGTATAAGCGTTTCCAAGATGGCCGCGAAGACGTTGAAGATGACGAACGCTCCGGTCAACCCAGCACGTTAATAATCGATGTAAATGTGGAAAAAGTGGAAAAAATGGTTATAAATGATCGCCGAATAACAATTAGAGAAGTTGCTGATGAAGTTGGCATATCAATTGGCTCATGTCATAACATTTTTTCAAAAGTTTTGTGCATGAAACGAGTGGCAGCAAAATTCATTCCAAAACTGCTGAATTTTGACCAAAAAAGCAATCGCATGAACATCGCTCAGGAGCTGTTAAATGACGTCAACGACGATCCAAGTTTGCTTGAAAGGGTCATAACTGGTGATGAAACATGGGTGTACGGTTATGATGTCGAAACCAAAGCACAATCGTCCACCTGGTAGCGTTCAACGTCACCAAGAGCGAAAAAAGCACATCAAGTTCGATCAAATGTCAAGGTTTTACTAACTGTTTTCTTCGATTATAATGGCATAGTGCATCAAGAGTTCTTACCACAAGGTCGTACGGTTAATAAGGAGTATTACCTTGAAGCTATGCGACGTTTGCGTGAAGCAATCCAAAAAAAAAACGCCCCGATTTATGGAAAACGAATTCATGGCTTTTGCACCACGATAACGCGTCTGCTCACTCGTCGTTGCTTGTTCTTAATTTTTTGGCCAAAAATAATACCGTAGTCATGCCCCAACCTCCATATTCACCAGATATGGCTCCGTGTGACATTTTCCTGTTCCCAAAGTTGAAGAGACCCATGAAAGGACGGCGTTTTTCCTCGATTGAAGAAATAAAGGCCGAATCGCTGAGAGTGCTCAAGGACATACCAAAAAGTGAATATCAAAAGTGCTTCGGAGATTGGAAAAAACGCTGGCATAAGTGTATTATATCTGAGGGGGGGGGGGGATACTTTGAAGAGGACCACATTGTTGTAGACGAATAAATAAATATTTTTTTGACAAAACGAAAATTCCGGATACTTTTTGAACAGACCTCGTATTTTCTCTTTCTTATCTCTCTCCCCGCAAACAAAAGTCATCAAATCAAAATTGCGGGCACTGTTTCATGTATTGAATTATTTTCACTAATGGAAGATTAAATTTATGAACCACAAGACGGCAACAGTCTACAACATTATGAGCTCTGCCAAAAAAGCAATTGGAAATTGTAATATGTATGAGCCGCTTTAATGACTTTAATGAATTTTTTAATGGAAGTTAGCTGTATTGGGTAGCATTATCAAACTATATGAAATTTGATCTGTCTACCCGTTCGCTGACAGCAGCAGAATGGATCAGTGTATCGCAGTAGTGTGCCACGATTTTTACAATGAATCACAATACTATACAAAGAGTTTCTACTAAGTTTTGTGTTGAAAAGGAATTCCGTGTATGGAATCATTGAAATGCTTTTTCTAACAGCCGTCAGTGGTATGACAGAGCGAAAACGAAGCGTGGATGTTTCACGAAGACAATGCACTATCGCATCGGACTCACGTTGTGACCCAATTTAAAGCTAAATATAATTGTTCATTCACTGTGGTCTCCATATTTGACTCTTCTTTTTCGGAGACAAAAATTAAAACTTCCTAAATATAATTTCGACTCAATTCAGGACATAAATAAGATTTCATTGGAGGAGCCGACAGCTTTACCGAAGATATAGCCTGCAAAAACTTCGAGCATACGCCCATATGTGTGCGTTTGATCAAAATGAGTCCACTTGGCAGTTGCTAAAATAAAAATTGAAAATTTATTGAATGCTTTATTTCTTTTGGAATTAGTTTGTCCTTGCCGCAGACTAAAATTATTTTGTGTGTTTAGGTCGCTGTATTTCAACAATTTGTTGCCATCACCAGGTTGCAGTGTACGTATTTCAACCTCTAGCTTTTATTACAATTCTATTAATTATTAGTACTCCTCAGTCATGTGAAGCACTTGTTGGATAAGCTCGGAAAATCGAGATCCTTATATGTTTGTTTATTTAAACCGCTCTTCTCGTATGTAAACATATTCTCAAGTTTTGGCTTTAGTTCATTTCCAGTGTTGTTATTGGTTTTAAGAGAGGTTTATAATTTGTATTTCTGTATAAGTTTGCCGATTTGCTTTATTACCAGCTCGAGAGTTGAAAACGGGCGGCCTTAAACATGGCCATTAAATTTTTCGAAATTGAATTCTTTAAAATATTCGAGATTTTTTAAGGATACATGGGATTGAAAAATACGAAAAAAAATTATTAATTGCATGAAATTTCTTCCAAGCAACAAAAGGCACTGCAATTTTAGTAGAATTGAGACATCATTCGTCCATCATCAATTCCTGTAGAATGGAGACAATAGAAGAATTTTTTCAAGTCGATGGTACATTAGTAATACGAATATTTGCGTTAACCTTAGTGTATAGAAAAATACATTATATAATCAACACGGGTCCGTCTATATTTTTATGTTAAAATACCAAAACATACATCCTTCCTTATTATCCATCCGTACACGCGTACAAATATGGATATTACATACATATTATATATATATATATATATATATATATATATATAAAAGAGTATATACAGCATTTCTGGCCATTTTTATTTCTCACGAGTATTACTGTTAAACATATAAAGTTAATTACCGTTTAACCTTCCAAAGCGCACATATATCTATCTTTATTGTCACTAATAACTTTTCAGCATTCGCATCTATGTTTTATAATATAAAGGAACGTGCACGTAGTAAATTATATGTGTCATAAAAAAAATTTATGGATGTAAGGCACGGAGAAGAAATGAAGTTTATTTCTGATTTCAGCATTTTTATATACACACATAACATTTTGTAATATTCTTCTTTACTTACATTCGTAGCTATTACGAAGATATATTTATAAAAAATAAATAAAGTACTCTATAAAATCTAATAGAATATAATTGTTCCCGATTACTTTCTTTTGTTTTCTTTTAATTTTTTTTTTTATTTTCATTGAACTATTTTTTTAAGTCTTATAGAATGTCATCAACAGTCATTTACTACTAGTCAATTATACGATCATGATGGCGGAACACTTAAAATTGATTTCGCTGAAACTGTTCAATTATGAATTTAAATTGAAAAACAGACAAAAAAAATGTCGAGTGCCAATTGTCCTACATGGGTATAAAAATTCAAAAAAGATTTAATAGTAAAAATTTAAAGTCTTTAAAACTCCAATGAATGCATTTGTGTAACTCTATCCACAACGACAAGTAAATTTTGAAAATTCTGGTATTTGTTAAGCTAATACACATGATATGAAAAAATTTCTGGTTCTTGCCAAAGTGAAAGAAACACACTAAGTAAAAGATGCTAAATAGAGAAGATGAATGATACATAATATTTAAAAACTGTATAATAAAACTACAATTCACAATAATAAGAGGAAATATACCAGGTATGATCGAAAAATACGGTGAATAATTTTTTATTGAAAAAAGTAATACGCTTACATAGAATCTGATTTAATCTCCGTCAAAGTACTGTCCTTGGCTGGCAATGCACTTATCCCAACGTTGACTTCATGACTGGAAGCATTTCTGGTATGCATCTTTCGGAAGGGCTTTCAGCTGCTCGGTTGTGGCTATCTCAATGTCAGCAATGGTGTCAAAACGGTTTCCTTTAAGTACCGTTTTAATTTTTGGGAAGAGCCAGAAATTCCATGATGCTAAATCCGGTGAGTATGGCGGATGTGGACAGACAGGAACATTTGTTCTGCCAAAAACTCACGAATGGAAGCGAGGTGTGACACAGCGCATTGTCGTGGTGAAGAAGGAAGCCACTGGCCCATTTTTCCGGCCGCTTTCTTCGTATGTCGTTTCGCAAACGTTGCAGTACGCCCTTATAAAATTCAGAGTTTACAGTTGTGCCCCTTGCAAACAATGAGCTCGACCTTGATGTTGGATTTTGACTGTCTCAGGGTCATAGCCATAGACCCATCTTTCATCAACATTACATGAGCTTCTTTGGCATTCTTTTGCAACTTAAAACAAAAATTAATGTTAATGCGTTGTTTGAAATCCATGTTGCGCGAAAGATACGATAAACTCAACCTCACTGTAGCGGCTCTGGTAGCTGGCGAACGTACTACAACTTGTACCTGCCTGTCTCAGCTGATAACGCTACTGGACAAATTACAGCATATGGATGTAGCGTCAGCAGTTGCCGGAATAAAAATTCACTCACCGTATTTTTTGATCACACCTCGTCCGTTTGAAATATGTTAAAGGAAGAGTGGGAGAAACAAACCAAATTTTTATTAAAAAAGGTATGTTTGTCAAATGTGCAACTTTTTACTGATTATTTAAAGCGACTATACAGAAAAATTTCCTTTTTTTTAAGAATGCTGCGTTTGACTATCCAGTTGATTCCATTTTTGAAAACTTAGTGTTTAGTGGCGCAAGTTTCAGGCAGCCCATCGGAAATTTGAAAACCAAAGAACCCCGCTGGGAAATTACTTGTGCCATCAAAAGGGACAATTCGAATTTCAATTATGTTTTCATATTAATCATTTTTCTGCTGCATTATTTAGTTCTTAGTTTGAGACCTGAATCTAAACATACACATATGACCATTTTTAAGTAATTAAGCATTCAAATAAAATCTTGTTCAGGATAAAAATTATGCTCCTAAAAATTATTTCTTTTTACTATTCAAAAATCTAGTCGGAAACACTGTGAGAAGTGCTGAGTGAAAATGATCATTTGTGTCCTAAGAATTGTTGCACGGAAGCTGATAAATTACAACAAATACTAGTTTCCAAGCAGGGTATTTATTAAGGCACTTCACAGCTCTAAAGGGCTGCACTTTTGGATGGAATTATTGAATCGTAATTTAATTGAACCAAAAACGCAATAGAATTGGTCAAACAGTATTTGAACGTTTAGAACGTGCCCATTTTGTCAAATTGGGGTGAAGGATTTGCAATAACAAAATTTGGAGTATCGATTTTCAACTTTCGGAAATCTCCTTTTTGCAACTGACTGAAAACCTGAGAAAAAGTTTTCTGAAAATTAGTTTGGCTATACCTCTAAATAGAAAAGTATTGCCAAGTACTATAGTTGGATGCAAGTACAACACAAACCTCTCTCCTCCATATTTTCTGTTGAAACTTCCTATCCTAGGTGTTAATTATTCTCAATGCTTGATGTTAACATTTTTCTCTTTAATTACAATACTAACCACTCGAATACAATAACCGGGTTTTATCGATGCTCTTTATTTCGGGAGTAAGTGGCTCCCTTCTTCAGTGTCAATTTAAAAGTTCCGAAATTGACACTGAAGAAGGGAGCAACTTACTCCCGAAATAGATATCTGTCAAAATTAATAACATAGCATTTTGGAATGGTAAATTATAAAATAAAATCTAATTTAGAAGTGCTAAACACGGTAAAATACACACAGTAAAAAATTATCCTCCAAATAAAACCAGTATGATGGCAATCAAACGTTTTATTTGTACTTTATTTCATTTTCAAGGTTTATAAGCCTCAAAAAGACCCTTTTTTCAACACGCTTGTTCTTAGTTTTCAGTGCAGGTTTCGTGATGTATGCGCTGCTAACATAAATTCATACACGTTTGTAGAATATGCAAAACTCCTACTGATTTGTAAAAAATGACAGGGATTCATAACGAAAAAAGTCCAAAGACGTTTTTATCAAATTAAACATTGAGGGTAAATTCTTTTGTGTTAAGTTTATTTGGCACAAGTTAGCGTTCTATGTGTTTAATTTAATTAGTGATACAGTGTGACCTCTTTGAAATTATTTGAAAATCTTCGAATATTTGAACTAAGATAAATTTATGTAAGTTCCTGATTATCTTATTATATAGTAAGTTTGATCTAAATACTATCGCAGTTTATTATAACATGTAAATATATTCAATTTAACTCTGCTAGAGTACATTTCAAATATTTATTTTTCTTGTTTCTTTCTGGTTTCCTTCAATTAAATATTGAATTAAATACTACTTAAAATTAGGAATTTTAATTCTTGAGCTTTTTGATTTTCCTTACCGTTGATACGATTGACCTGAAAGACCTTACAGTTGATACAACTCGACGGTAACAAATTTTGTTTTAAATTAATTTGGTTTAATCTTATAATGAACAAGCGTTTGGAGAGGAGTGTCTAAGCAAAGCAATAATAAAAGAGTGGTGCAAGCGTTTTAAAGATGGCCGCACGTCATTTAGCAGTGATTTTCGCTCTGGCCGACCTTCGAGCGCAATAACATCAGAAAACGTCGAGCGTGTGTGATTTACTATTGAAGGAGATCGTCGATTAAATATAATATTCAAAAAACTATTGTTAGGAGGATTTCAAACGAGAACTTGGGAATGAATAGTGCGTGTGAGAAATTCATCGCAAAGTTGCTAACGTCAAAACATAAGTGTTTAGGCTTTGAAATCGGACATGACTACTTGTATATGGTTGCCACTGATGAAGTTGTTCCCTGGAAGATTATTACTGGTGATGAATCCAGGGCTTACGGATATTTTTCGTGAACAAAGTGACAGTCTTTACAGTGGAAACATTCTGAATTGTCAAGGCAAAAACAAACAAAGTAACTACGTCAAGACGATGTTATTGAAGGTGTTGTGCTTTCGAATATGCTCCTTGAGGTCGGTCAAGCGACCACTAGAGAATATTACGGTAAACTATTGCAAAGATTGCGTGATACAGTAAGAAGAAAATGACTACATCATTGGTCAAGCTGCGATTGGCTGCGATGTTTCATCACAATAATGCTCCAACACGAATCAAATTATCGAATCTTGTTGAACAATAATGACAAAGTATCAAGTCGAAATGGTTCAGCAGCTTGCGTATGGTTCCGGCAGCTCTTTGCGATTTTTGACACTTTATCACACTGAAACTGCCGCTCAAGAGACATCGGTTCGATGACAAAGAGAAAAATGGAATTAATGTGACGAATGCGTTGACAGGAATTCCGAACTCTCTTCCAGGAAGTGGAAAAACCGCTAGGACCGTGTTGTTTAATCAAACAGGGATTAGTTTAGTTTGAATTTACCGGATGCCCGGTAAATTTTAAATATCAAAGTAGGCCCGATACTTTTGGGAAAAAGTCTATGTAAGATGACAGTTCAGTTAATGAATTGATTATTTTATTATTTTTTTTTACTTCTTGATGAATTAATATAGCATATCGGAGAAATAAAAGTCGATTAGCTAGTATGTACAGGGTGGACCATCTAACGTTTGGAATTTGAAATATAGGTTATTTTGAGGGAGGCCGATTTGATGATATTACCGGTTTGACAGAAAGTTAGTTTTATGTTTCATTTATGAAAATAAAAATAAATATTTTTTATTTTCAACTTTGTCTCTTTAAACAAAGTTGGAAAATATAAAAGAACTCATCTACAAAGTGGTTCCAGTTTTAAGTACTCAAAGAAATTTGCGATTCAAATCGCAGTTTATGGATCGGCTTGTGAAGCGGTTTCGTGTAGGATGAAAGTACCCTTGTACATACTCTCCTAGTGGGCTCAATCGAACATATCGTTGCTGTCACGCAGACTGTGCGCGAACAACCATCAGAATCAACGCGAACCTTCTTATCGAAAAATTATTTTTTCAGATAGAGTTTTAACTTGCCGATTTGCGAGAAATAAAAAATAAAGTTCAATATTAACTAAATAAAACACCGCAATTGCGTAGTAACAACTTTATTGAAGATATTTTTCTTAAAAATTTAATGCAATCCGCTCCGTTTGCGAGTTGTCTTTTAAATAACTATCACCTATCCTGCACATGAAGTTAATGCGGGAAAAAGTCATTCTATAATTACTAGAGCAAGATTTAAATGATACCCACTTTTGCATTATTTAGGTTCACGCTTGTGGATAAATTTGGATTTTCCGAAAGGGTTAAAAATTCCTAATTTGTGGGAAATAATGATAAGTAGATTACGGAACGTGGGAGATGGTATATTATGTATTTAAGGGTAAGGTGTAGGTTGTAACAGTAAAGCTCATTTCCACATTGGAAAACCTGACAATAAGCAAAATTTTCATATCTGGAGCTCAGAAATTTTTCAATATAGAAAAAGATGATGAAGATCACATTTGTTTTCAACAGCAGGACGACGCAATCTCTTCTTCTGCGTACTGTTTTCGAAAATCACATAATCAGCCGAAATGCAGATGTTAAGTGGACCATTCGAAGCTCCGATTTGACTCAGTTTAACTTTTTTTCTGGGGAGCCGTTAAGGATAAGTGTTATGTGAACAATCCCGAGACGATTGACGACTTGAAACATGAAATCTATGTAGTAATTGACGAAAAAGCGCCCCAAGCAATCGAAAATGTGCTAAAAACTTGCACTGGTAATGTGAATCCTGCCGTGATAGTCATTTTAATGATACAGTTTTCTATTCCTAAATGGAAAAGTTCAAACTTTCTAATAAACTCATAACTTTGAAAAAAATATCCATTTGTTGATTTTTACTGCCGATTCCAATTCCAAATCTTAAGTTGCCCATCTTATGCATGAATTTGGGATTGAAAAGTTGAGTATACAGATTTCGATACATTTAATATAGAAGAATCAGTGCCAGTTCCAATAAAAAAATCAACAAAAGCTAAGCCTGATGAATGAATTTGATCTTGAAAGATCAGCTGAAAAGAGTTATCTGCATTGATAAATTCGGGTAAATTATTGCTTCAGACAGAACGAATTTTAATTCAAATATTCCGGAAAAGATACCAGAAAATTAAGTATTTAAAATGATTCTTTCACAGCTTATAACTTTTTAGCAAAGGATTATTATTGAAGAGTGTAGGCAATATCAAAAGATTGATTAAGAGTTTTGTAATTCTATCTTTAATATTTGATTTTACTATCAACCATTACTTTGATTTGGCTATAAAGCCGATTGCCCAAAAATTTGTGTAAAAAGAATGTAAAAGACCTTTTTCGCAACTCAGTAAAAACTTTCATCGGTGCCTTTGGCTATAAAACGAATACTGCAAAATCGTAAATTCACTTTATGCCACAATTAAACTTGGGACTATTTTGTATCTGCAAGAATATAGATTCAGCATCATTTATCTTTGGTACTTCCGTAGGAGTGTATTTTTATCTTGAAAGCATATCGTTGCCGGTTTTGATTAGTATTTGAGCTCAGAGAACAGAAATATAACTCTAGGCACATTATTCGTTCCATTCCTTGCTTTTATATAGATACATTATATAAATATAAACTCGACGAACACAGACAGCGTCATTTATGACGCTCTATGGGGTCACAGCGTTTGGGGGAAAAGTGGGTTTCGTTTCGTGTAAGCTCGTTATACACGATTTTATATTCCAACCTTCCCACTTTAACGATTCTTGCCAACAAGCTGCAGCAAACACAATATATTATGGCATGCCATGTTAAAAATAAATGTGAAATTCTCTGACGCTGCCCTAGAGAAATCCAACATCAGACTAGATGTGGGCAGAGATGTTTTTGCTAGTTGGTATTTTGCCATAAAATCCTACCAACGAGTCAGGTCATAATTGATTTAAAAAAAAAATTATATTTTATTAACGTCAATTGCAGTTTTGATTGAAATGTAAACAATTTTGACACTAACTTTGATTGGATTTGGATACTGAAATAGTTATTATTTAGTTTTAAATTCAACGGGGCCGCTCCTAGATACAATTGATAAACCCTTGTAAACCCTAGAGCAGTTTCCTAAACCTCTTTAGCTTTTAAATGGAATTTTTCCTTTGAACTTTATTCTAATAACAAAAGCGGCAAACTCAGCTAAACATAACAAAATGGCTCTACGTCGGGTTTCGTTAACATCAAATCAAGGGTACAGAAAATCCCTTTCCAATTACTCTTTCCACTGAAATTCATATTTGCCTTCGTCCCCACAGCCCGAAGCAAACCCAAATCCTTTGTTGATTGTGCAACTGAACGCCTCGTTCTCGAGTATCTTGCGCCAGGCTTGGCTTCAGGTTTTACATGGCTTGGGTTTTATGTGTACACGCACACAAGCATCGCCCGAACTGAAATATATAATCGCTTTGGAAGACGACGTCAAGATCTCTTTCTATCCAGTATTGATTTTTCGGAAGATATTTTCACCCTCTATAATTTATGTGGGATATTATGGGAATTCAAATTCAAAGGGATTTTTTTTTTGCTTTACTTTTGAAGTCGTCTGAATTGAATTGAGGATTATGTGGGTAAATCAAGATTATAGAATTGCTGGAGAGTATTTATATTTTTCAAGGAGGGACAACGTTAAAACCTTTTTCTTAAGCTCCGGAGATTGCTAAGCTTGTATTTCATTATACCAAGCATTACTTTAACATGATAAATACGCATTTATAAAAAAACTAAACATATAAATCATATATGTGTATATCTTTAGTCAACGCATACATATATATTTACTGATAAATATGGGTAATAAACGTATCTTTGTTTGAAGTTATAAATACGGATGCGACAGGGCTTAAACTAACAAGCTATTGTTAGCTTATGTTTTGTAACTTTTCTAGAGGTTTTAGACATTAAATATCGATCGAACCACAAAAAATCCTGTGCAAGCTCCAGAAACAAAACGTTATCAATGTTTTAATTTCCTGAGGTAAGGACATATGACATTTAACTGCGCACTTAGTTCACGTTATGTCAAATCAGATAAGCCCCACGCAAGTCATGAATGAATCAAACAGGTACCGAGGCTGCCCTGTAGCAAAAGAACTGAAACGGTAACGTTAGCTACTTTAAAAAGCAAAAGAACAAACTTGTTTCAGCGATGGTATGTGCCAGTTTTTTTTCCTAATCATTTGAGTCTTTAAGAATGGCACTACTGTACTCATAATCACTCTACCTTTCGATTATGTTGTCTCCAGTGTAGTGTAGCTTGTTTATTTGTGGTAAGGCAGTAAATACTGTTTACGTCCCGATTGTGTGACTATAAGACGCGCAATGCTTCTAGATTACCCTCTAAACACCTCCCCTGTCATCTTCAGAACCAAGCCGGGAACCGTTTGACACATTAGTTCGCGCCAGGCCTCTTGTTCCTACGCTTAGAGACGTCTTCAGATTTTGGGAATCGCTTCTCCAGCGGGATGGAAGGGAGGAGAAGGAAATGCTACAAAAGAGATCCCCAAATCCCCGTCTCCACCCAAAGCTCCGGTATGGCTTTTTCATGTGGTTAAGTGTAGGGAAAATACGGATATGGGTGCTTGTAAAACCCCAAGTGGCAGCTTTTGTCAACAGAAACCTTAAAAGTCCTGAAGATATTAAGAAAGATTATTAGAATTATTCATGAGAATTGCCCATCGAGCGCTGACAGCTGGTATGCGTATCAAAAGGCTATGTCAATGGAACTGAGCCTGAACATCATCCGAGGCCTTTACGTTGCGCCGTGTAAAAAGAAACAGTACCAAATTATACAGATTTATCAAGAAAATATTTACTTACACGATGTATAAGGGGTCATACTCAGAATTCGAACTAATATTTCGACCATTTGACGGATTTCTGTGAAGAACAACTTCTAAATTTGTACAGTTTTGTAGTAATCACTTGAAAAAATAATAAGATCTAGTTCAAAATTCGATTGATTTATTCAACTATTTCTAATCATTATTTCCCTATTTCACAAGGCCACGAAAAAGTGTAAAAAATGGGTCTTCTAATGTGTTATCTTAATTTCCCTACTTTACGGATATTCTATGGCATAGTGTAATATTTTGATATACTAGAGAAGGAAGTTACCTTTATCGTGTTGAAAAACCATTCCAAAGGCTGATGGTGACGTTACCACAGGCCCGAAGCTTGTGTCATTGTCTGTTGTCATGGTTTCATTCTGCAAATCAAAATTTTCAGCATTAAGAAGTATTCACAAACTCGTGTGTTGGGATGTAGGAATTAAATGCAAATCATATTTCAAGTAAATAGTGAATAATTAAAAAAAAATTAACAATAAATATTTTTTTAATTATATTACGATTTTCAAGAGGTTCAAAATTAAATAAATACTGAAATATTATTAGATACGTTCAATAGAGGAGGATTGTCAAAGTCAACATTATTTCAAATACCGGTTTTCAATTTACATTCTGGAAACAGTGTTGCGAACAATTACACACTTGAAATATTTATGAGGCGTCCACCAAGAATTTCTGAGAAACGAATTTTTATGTCTGAATATGTTGTTTAAGTGAATGACAAAAAAATAAAAGGGACCCGCTTGGGATATCTCCACAGTGAACTATTTTCAAAAATCCGTCCATTCTTTGAGTTCACGCCCGATCAAGACAAGCCAATGGCCCTCTTGAATTTCTACTTCAAGCTTCATGGTGGGAAGTAGGCTGATCATTCTCTCATACGATCATACATGGAAGATATATACAATATATCCAATAAATGTATCAACAACGGTCATTTCCCCAAATCACGGAAGAATAATTTCTCTACCAAATCCTAACTGCGAGGGCAGAATATCCAGCTTTCGGCCTAACTCTTTATTGCCTCCGAAGCTTTACTAATTTTTACTCTCCCCTAACTCCAAATTTCCAGTTTGGGTTCGAGCCCGAACGATGCACAGGGCAAGCAATAATGCTGCTGCATGAAAAAGTCACCAAAAATTTACAGTGGAAAGAGTGCACCCTAGCATGCGCTCTTCACCTTGAAAAAAATTGACACTGTATGGATCAACGGGCTCAAGTTGAAACTAAAAATGTCGTCATGCGCAGTCGCTATACTTAGAATCCTTTATAGTTTCCAAACCAACAGAACAACCAAATAAAACTAGGCAATCTCACTCCAAATCCCATTCCAATACTCTCTAGGATCCCACAGGGTTCTATCCTGGGTCCTTCTCTTTTCAATTTCTACCTTAATGATATCCCACGACCGAACAGCTCGGACTTAGACCTAATCATGCATGCAGACATCTTATTCACCGCTATCGATGCCCTTCCAACTCTAGCTCAAACCCAGGGCGCTGTGAACAAAACCGTGATACACATGAAAACGTGGGGACTAGAAATAAATGCTAACAAATCTTAAATAATCTGCTTTCGAAATGCTAGTGGCAAAGGTCATCGTTTAGCAGTGTCCCAAAGTAGGCATCTTCGATAATCCTCTCAAAGACAATATTAAATATGTTGGAGTTCATTTCAATAACAGGCTGGAATGAAACACACATGTAAGGAAAACTCTAAACAAAGCGAAAGCAGCTGCCGCTCTTATCTCCTCTCTTCGAAAGCTGTAGGTTCGAACTTGAAAGTAGTGATGTCAGACCGACCATCACCTACACATTCCCAGCCTGATTAACAATTTCAACAACGGCAGCCGACGAACTCAAAGTATTTGAGAGAAAAGTTCTAAGGAAATGCCTCTCAAAATATCGACGACCCAACAAAAAATACTTCAAGAACAAAGTGCTTTACAAAGAAACAGGGGTTGTACCGAAACTTCATTATATGCTTACTACGAGTAAGAACCGCATAGAAAAGTGGAGAGCTCACCCACTCCGCAGTATCGGCGCACTCTTAGAATTCCCTTCTACACACAATACATATTACGTTTGTCCCCTTAATGTCCTCGAGAAATACCATCCAGGTTTCTACAATCCAAATGCCCCTTATAAACCACAATTTTACATTTCACCTCAGCCTCATACATACCGGGTTGAGACCACTAATGTTAATAATATAAAATAATATAAATTTGTAACGTACATCGGTAAGCTAGTCAGAAAGACTAAGACTAACCAAGTGGCATAATGTAAAGCTATCTCCTACCCTATCTAATTTGTTATCTGTCACAATTCCAAGTGGCGAGCACGGGACGTCCATTCTCCCAGGCACCTAGTGGCTAGGTTCTGTCGGGAAAGGAGTATAGACGGCCCCTGCGTACATGACATTAATACAAATACAAATCCAGATTAGTTATAAGAATAGACAAAGATAGCATTAGAACTAATGATATTTAGGAATTGGATTAGTTTAAGATTTAAGTTATCATGAGTTTTAAAGTAATTTATATATTAAGCTTTGTCATCAAATAAGCTATAAGAGCGAATGGCATCTCCTAATAATCTCAAACAAATATCTATATTTATATTCAAAACATATTTACAAAGTCTCAATAAAGTTTACTTACTTACTTATTTAAGTGATTTCACAAGATCGGTTGAACTATCTACCTATATTTCTCAAGTTCATGGTTGAAATCCTGAGAGGAAGTATTATGCTGCTGCCAATAATTATCATTGCATCGAAAGCTTGGAAATGCGATTTTGTTGGGAATGGAGAAATTTTTGTATCAACTGAAATGCCACGTGCAAAAGTAATTCTTTGATGTTGGCAAACATCGGATTATGCATTCACGGGACTGTGGAAATATTCGGAGAGAAATGCCGAGTGAAATTATACTAAAAATATCTTTAAAAAAAATTCTCTATTTCAATGAAGTTCATCTCAATATGCTTCGTATAAGTTTTGCCACTGCACACCGATATCAGAAATAACGAAGTCTATGGTAAAAAATTTCATTTGTAAATATGGCAATACTTCTGGTTAAACCGTCGTTTACGGCCTAATTTAATGATACACAAAAGAAAAGAAGCTAGAGGGGTATTTAGGTGTAGAGGAGAAATTAGACACTCCTCTCATACGGAATAAATTCAATGAAATTGACATACGAGACTCTTCTAAACTCTCACTTATTATGGATATAGTGGAACGAACTGGACTCATGGACTGTTGTTGGAAATCACATAACCGTGGTAAAGAAGGTAAGATTCCTAGGAGCAACCTTAGATAGTAACTTTACTTGGTCTCGACATATAGGTAAGGTCGAACAAAGAGCTGCGGCCGGGGTTTTCACAATAAACAGAGGAGTAGAAAAACTTCGGACTTTAGCCTTAAAATCGCTGGCTGATATACATAACTGATATCAGCCAACAAACGCTGATATACATAACAGTAGCTAAAACAATATCCATTGGCGGAGTATTGAAATGATGGCCAGCACTATAAAGAAAATCACTGCTAAAAGACTAAAATATTCCAGCGAATGGTTTGCCTAAGCATCACAAGTGCTATCAGGATTACGTCAACGACTTTTGCCAAGGAAAAAAGTTCTCAACCTTTTGCCACTCACCAAAATTATTTTCAGACAAGCATCAGATTGGAATACACAGAAGCTCTGCATACTAAAAAACATAGAGAGAAAGGTCTCGCTTAAGAAAAGCAATCTAAATGGAGTTCAACTGCTAGCGCACACAAGGATCCATACAAGATTAACATAACTACCGGAGAAAAAAATGCAGGACTTCATATCAATATATGAAATCTTGATCTACACCGACAGTTCCTACGTTAGGGAAGTGGCTCTGGATTCATCCCTCGATATTATCCCAAGTTCAACTTATGTTGCAAACTTTAGAACCATACCAAAGTTTTCCAGTGAATGTATTTGGATTACAGACGGCCATAAAGGTTGACAAAAACACTCTCAGAAAGCAAGTTGACACTGTATACACTTCCGTGCATAATGTTACTACCAGGACAAGGTTGTAGCAATGCGTACGCAGAGATAGGTTACGAATAGACACGACCAAAAAAAAACATCAGTAAATAGATAACTAGAGGAAACCTTTGGAAAGAGATAGATGAGGTGTATAATGACAAGAACCAATGCATGACAAGCCAGGCTCTTTATTTTTTTTAGCACAACGAGGACAAAACGACTTTTAGGGAACTTCGGTGCTCGAAGTCTGCATTATTGAAAGCTCAGCGGTCGCGAAGTTTTTTTTATATGATTCGAACGACGAGAATAATTTTGGGTCAACACGCCAAACGAATCGGTACCCATAAGGTATCCGACGTTTAGGTCGTAAAAATCTTTCTTCGCCATATCGAACACTATCATGTCCCCTTCGTGAAACACTCTTAGTAGTACCTTATGACAGGCATGTAATCAAGGAACCAAGAATTAATATGTATCTCAGCTCGAAAGGCTGACAATGAAGGCAATTAAAACAGAACTTCTAAATGTCTATTAAAAGACTTGAAAATCATCTTATCCTACAAAATTTGAAATCATCTCTCAAGTATGTTCGGAAAATGTTGCGTTAATTCTACAGAAATAAATTCATTAATCAACCGGGAGAAGTCAAATGGTATATAGTGAATAGTTTACTCCGAAAGAAATTTTGATGGCAAGTAAAAAATAAAAACTTCCTCCCGATTGTGATTAAAAAAAGGAGAGAACGATATCTTTTGGTAAAGCTGGGTAAAAGCAGTATAAGCCTTATACTCATCTACAAAATAAGAATTTAAGACCAAATGTTAAACATGCCTTTGGAAGGGTCTTATTTTGGAATTGAATGCTAGCTGGCGGTATAAGAAAAATAATTTTCATTGAAGAGACTGTGGAAAAAACAATACATCTTAAACTTTTATGAGAATCTAAAATTTTACTCAAAGTGCTCTTATGAGCTTTTGCTTTTGAGTTGTAACAAGAAGTTCCTTATTTTCCTAGCTTTTACGTCACTATGTTTAATTAAAAGAAAGCATATAAATAATTTCTTTTTGACTTATATTCACATGGAGCTTCCAAGTCCCTTGCCACTTAAAAAACCATAGGATCTGCTAGGAATAAGCTTTGAGCCTCTGCAAATCTGATAAACGAAGCAAACGTCAATAAAGACATATATAGATCAATATATCACAGGTGTTAATTTAGCATATTGAACGGTCAACAGCGGTTTGTGGTAATATTTTGACGCGACATTGAAATGATTACTGGTAATAAGCCTAAAAACGCTAGAATGTCGAAAGGAGTAGTGAAATGCTTGAGGTGAACAAGGGGATTTTAATATATGAGACAAGGATGAGAATGACAATATCGTCTCTGACGCCAGGATTAAGGAGAAATGGGCTAGTTATTTTTACGCAATTCCTCAATCTTAAGGGACTTTACCAGTGTAACCCATTAAAAATTAGGCGATTTTCGGGAATGTATAGAAAATATATTCAAGAATATTCAGTTTCAATTTGAAGTCGGTCGGTCTATTTCAATTTGAGTTATGGTGTCAGCAATTTTGAAAAATGTCGTTTCGAGAAAAACGCGTCTAAAGTTTCAATTATCGATTTTTGCTAGATAAAATTATATTTACCATAAAAATTGCTAATCTGCTATGCCTGGCCCATACAATACACCTTGTTCTTCCTCGAAAAATGCCTGCTGAGAGGCTTATGCTTGTCTCCGTGCTTTTTGTCCCTCTTTTGAGGACGCCGCGAGACGTATCTCCACCTGCCTGATTCGACTATCATCTCTTTGAACTGCATATTCTTCCGCGATAGGGCCGAAAACCACGCCCGTTACTTCCATCAATTTAAATATACTATAAAAACCATCATTAAATATTGAAACTGCTAGAAAATTAGCGAGCTCAATCGTTTTCATACCTCTGTGAAGATGCTTTGGAGCAGAGTGCAATAGCAACCCATTATAACTTTCTTTATTGTTTTGTGTTTCCTCCTTTGCATCGCTCTAGCAATTCCCTTGAACTCAAATCAGTATAAATTTGTTTCAAAGCTTCCGTAACATCCTTATCAAGCGGTAAATAATCGTGCTTGAACTTTGATAAGTCCATTCCTTGAGCTTCCGCGCGACGATAGGAGCACCAGCTATTCTCACCTACGGGACAATTTTGATGGTTTAGATTTTCAACTCATGAAGAAAGTGATAAAATGTTGCCCAAATTTCTTTGTACATTTCATCAACATTATCGTAGTGCCTGGAATTGCTAATCCGTGATATTTCTGTAAATTTCTGATAACTTTATCAGTCAACTTCTTCATATTCTTACTACTTCCTACTAATCCTTTGGTTTGTTATTTTAGATAACGGCAACGCGTTCCCATTCTTGTTTTTACGTGCAAGTAGCATTCTTATTTTTCTATGTGTATATCATCGTATGGATTTAAATCCAATAAGCCTTTGTATGTGGCACTATCACCGTTGCCAATTTAGCGCGTGTATTTCACTCCGTATTGATCGATCGAGCGGCCAAACATTGCTTTTACACTGTCAACTTCCATTTTTCCAGCCGATCCAACATGATTTGCATCGCAAACGTCATGCTCTTCATATCATTCTTCGTATTCTTCAGGATGAGTATATTTTTTTCTTTTCCCATAGTTCACAACTCTTACAATAAGTCGATTTTACGATTGTATCGATAATTTTTTTACTATATTTACCCGCAAAAGTTGTAACACCGAAACCTGAAGTGTGGTCATCCGAACATCCGAACCTTTCTCCTGTAAAGTTTTTGCTTTTTCTTTGGTTATGGCTTTTTGTGTACTCCATTTTTAAATGGTTTCATCAGCTTTAATTATATTTTGAAAGCATCCAACGAAAGTATTATTAAATTTTGGAAGGAGATCCATCAAGCCATAAAATAGATTTAGTCCATTGATACCGATACCTGGAGTCGCATCACAAACACTATACGACGATTTATTTCATAAGCATTATCAATTGTCGATCCAGAATTCACATATGAAATACTGCACCCACATGACACAGCTATTTTAAATTCTAAGCCACGTGAACTTGTTTGATTAAACTTGATGTATTTTTCGCAGATTTTGCAAACAACCAAAGTACTTATTGCAGAAAAGACTGAGGAAAACTCGATTAAACAGTATCTATGCGTTTGTTCAACGACAATTTCGTTATCTCCCGTGTGTAACAGTTTTTCAGCGGCTGTACTGGTATTTGTGATGGACTGTTCGTATGTAAAAAGATTTCCTGAAAATCTTCTCTTCGTAGACCTCGATCTAGATAAAGGATTATCGTGAGAGCCTTTTTGGAAATTACTCATCTTCGTTGCGTTGTGTAGTGTACGACAGCTGAGAGTAAAGTGAACAGACGCTTCGACAACAGTGCCTAACGGCTCCAAAATATATTTAAATGGCAATAAACTATATTACAAGGACAGTATACACCTATATAGGCCTCCCATATTACCTGTGTACTGTTTACAATGCGAAAGATTCGAGTAACTACACACTAACTCTGAAACTCCATCTATAGATAGGTGGAGCGGTTTATACCTGTGAGCGGTCGCTCACAGCTCAAAAACTATTCAAGATACGACCTTTTTTGAAAGTGTCACACTGGTTTATTTCTAGCAGATCAAGTATGGCTTGATATGAGGTGCGAGTCACTCTGGGACGGAGTACAATTAGTTTATATTTTGAATGAAACTTGTCTTCGCTACTGATAGAAACTCCGCTGAACGAAAAAAAATGGGGAGAATTTTCCAGAAACATTGCACATTGGAGCGACTCGAAGTCGAACGTCAGCGGCCAGGATACAGAAAGTCAAGACGCTCATCGAATAGATCAAGGACACCACTAGGAGCACTTCCGGCGACAATTGGATTGTCTTCTTTGAGTTCATCGGCACATTGAAAGAAACTACACACCGAAGATGGCACAATGCCGGAACGCTTATGTGAACTTTACAAGAAAAAAGACGAGGAACGACGGAATTTCGTTTAGAGAACAAATAAACAACAGACCATTTATCGCATCAGGGCATAGGTTTAACAGAGACAAGACTCTTTGTCTCTTTCATACCTAAGAGAAACGGCATTGGTCTTTTGTCTTTAATGCACCATGAACCTGTGACGAATATTAAAAACAAAGTGCTCGAAAACATTCAAATTTCCAATTAAATTCAAATTTCCAACTACTAAACTTTACAAAATCTAGAACATATCAGCTGCACACAGCTTGAACACATGCGTTATTGCGTTTCAAACCCTCACAAAACTAGAGTTTTTTTTTTTTAAATTTGGATATACTTTAGTGTTCTAGTGTGTTCTGCACAGAAGACCGCTGTACAATCTTTGAAGAAATCTGAACGATTCGATGGTCATTTTTGGAGTGAGTCCCATAAGGATTCATCTGCACAAGAAGTAAGCAAAGGCAAGAGGCCAAAGAAATCAAATGGCTTTTGTGTACACGAAGCAAAAACAGCAACAATCCAAGTTTGTGCTCAAAATACATAAACAACGCATACCACACATAATCTACTGACATCAAAATGTGTGACACATGTCAGAACGAAGTAATCTTTATAATATAATGTCAATTAAAAGTGTAGTGATTGACATTCCAATAATATTCCTGCAAAGTGAAAATAGTTTCTGCGGTGAACAAAGACGTATGTCATTCATCCAATATTGAATGTCATTCTAGATATGTAGTCTGAGATGGCTACTTGCCATTTAGAATTGTATACCTAGGATATGGAAAGATTTGGTTTGTTTTAAGATCATATTTCTATGTAATACCTATATCATGTTTGAACTAGCTAATGTATAACATATTGAATACTAATTTTCTTGACGTTTTGTGTCACGTTTAGGTACCGAATTTGAATAGAAATATGTTCGAACATTTAAAACATATCTGATATTAATTGTATATTAAACAAAGAATGACTTTATCCAATTATAACTATAAGTTAACTGGTCGGGGACCTTAATTATTCCAATAATGTTAGGAATTGAATGACAATGAATCAAGTATCATGTAAATGACAAAGAATTAAGGTTATTGATAATCAAATAAGCTGCATCATCTTGTGAAACGAATTCCTTAAGAATAAGTTTAAATAGTACAAGCTGAAGCAGACTGTATTTAAAAGGCGAAATATATATTTGCCATTGAATAAGAGCTTGCGACTAGGGGTATTAAAGAGCAATCTTTCTTTATTGCATGAGCAATAAAAATTAAGTTCTTCATAAGAGGAACATTCACATGCCTATTGTCAGCAGCGTGCTGCAATCCTACTTTTGAAACGGTTTTAAAAGGATTGCTTTACATCTAGAAGCCAATATAGAGTTAAAAAGGACTCTACAAAATAGAATCAGACAAAACGGAAATGAAAAAAAATATAAAACAAATAAAAATCAATCAAAAACTATAAAAAATAAATTTACAGCTGGTAAGCAATACAAAATCAACGGTAGATACAAGGATAAGAAAAAATAATGATTGAAAATAATAAAATATTAAAAGCATAATAATATCGATAGAACCATTATTGGATGGTTATTGTATTTGTTGGAGAAGTAATCGACCATCTTGATACTAAGACTACACTTTCGTCATTTCTTCATCCAGGACACACGTGAAATAATACTGTTCGCCTGTAATAATAGGAATTTAAAGCTACATTTTTATTGCATTGATCGAAAAAATTTACGGAATACCTTCGACTAAAGTTATTATAATCTTGTAATTGAATAATCTGAGAAACAATGTCTAAGGTAAATAGTCAGCTAGAAGGTAGCATTGTGATTGGTCTATAAATTTTCTTCTCATCAATCAGTTATTGTTTTCCATATTTGACACGTTCTCAATTACCATAGAGGTTAACGATAAGGACCTTCAAAGATCACCCTAAGCATTTTTGGTTATAAGTGAAATTCAGATCTGCTGAAAAGCCTAGAATATACAGAATCGCACAATTTTTGAAGATTTCAAAAATAGTTCACGAAGTTCAATGACATGAAATAATTTGTTTGTTAATGAAATGCTTACCTAAAGAATTCAAAAGTGGACAGAAATCCAACATTTGCAGACGTTGGGCTATAATCTGGCCAAAACCACCAGAACATTAAATGTCAAATATGAGAATATGAAAAAAAATGTATCAACAAACACAAAGGTTCGTGGTAGATAAAATAAGTAGTAGTTGCGCTCACTTTTTAAGCAAAGATAAAGATCCGAAGGACGAAATAGACTAAGTGAAGGTGATGTATTTGTAAAATAGCAACTTGGTGCGTCCGCGGACACGCTTCAAGTGTCAAGTGTCAAAATCTGTCAAAAACGACGGCGTAGACAAATCTGTTTAACACAATCAGTGGAGGTAGGCGAAGTATTCTAGGGCATCCCTCGTACAAGATTCGAGTCCAAAGCGACAGCTCCACCGGTTTCTTTAGTTGTCCTCGAAAAGAGCGCCCCTTCACCCGAAACACAGAAAAATCGAGAGTTGAAGTTTGTCAGACGTTTCTTCCACCTTTTTAAGGTGAAGGGCAGGCTTTCGTGCTACGAAACGAATCGAAAAGGGCTAGAATAGAGTGAAGAAGAAAGGGAAAGTCAGAAACATCGAAAGCCAAAACACGAATGTCATCCAGGAAGACTATCTCGACTGGTTTTTTGAGCTCCCAAGGAGTCTTATTCATTGATTTTTTTTTTCGATTGAAAAGTTGGACATTGATAAGTAATGTCAACACATTGCAGTCAAACGACTGTAATAGTTGCCGAGGGTAAAGGCATGATGCCAAGGACTGGGTCGAAAAACATTAGTCGACGCAGTAGCCATTGTGCAGAAGGCCAAGCTCAAGGATTCCAAAACATCTTACGAAATCCAAAAGTCAACTTTTTTTGGAAATTGAAGAAAATGGATCGCTATGCTTCATGAACATAATAATAATTAGTCTAAAACAATTTCTCGCTTTTTTGAATTTTGGCACTTACCAAATACAGACAATGACGCAAAGAACTACCCTGATTTTATCTTTTCATCTCATCCAATCCATAAAAAAAGGCAGCGCCCACAACTGAATTCATCGACTCGTCACCTAACCACTAACGCATCAACGGGAATAGCGATTCAGATACGGAAAAACGATATTACAAAAGTAAACGGCTGCAACGAACTAAAATTATTCGCATTATGTGAGAAATATATATAAAGAAAAAGGGGTGTTCAACTGTATTCATGTATTCAACGACATAAGCGAATAGCAGGATAATGGAATAAGAGCTTCCTTTGTCACTTGAGCTTCATCTGTTCAAAAAAAAAAATTTTTAAAAGTTCGATGTGAAAGTTGCTGGTACTAGCTACAGCTCGAGCTTTAAAACTCATCTGACAAGCGAAATAGATCCACTGAAGGACGAAAAAAGATTTAACAGTGTCGAGTGCCCCGAAAACAAAATGAAGTACGAAAGAAAGAACATACGAAACGGCTTATAGACAAGCATATCCTAGAGAAGAAATATGGAACAAGAAAGGAGAACTCAACAATGACATCATTGATCGAGATAATTGGAATGGAAAAACGTTAAGCGGTGAAGAGGAAGTTTGAAACATAAATTAAGTATTGGAAAAATGGCGAAAATTATGGCGTTAGAAGAAGTGAGTAAAATGTTGAATCGAGTAAATACGCGAGTGATGTTCAGCAGTGCCAAGCTTTTTGAAAAATTACTAACAGAGGAGTTTAGCGCGGGAAAGTGGTGGACAATTTGGTATGGACTGGTCCGTACCAAACACAACAATTAGAGAATAACTAGGATAAACCAACGCAGTACAATTAAATACACGTACTGTTGAGCAAATACCCAACGAACTGGTCATTTTGTCTTAGAGGCCGACCTTAAAGGCTCTTCTTTCAAAAATAAGGACGCAGCAGTTAGCTTCAGCGCGGGAACTTGAAAATTGGAAAAAAATGAGGATTACAAAAGATGAGTGTAAATTTAACCCGATGCGAAGAGAAAGGATTCGACGAAGAACAAGCGGAAAATATTCAGATGTGTGTTTTATACACACAGTGAAGCATTCACCTAGTATTATGGTATGGAGAACGACTTCATGGAGTTGGAGACCAGCTTTTTCACGAAAGGTCTGTGAACGTTTCAAAGTACAAAAAATCAATAGCGTCATTCAATTTTGGAGCAACTGCGTAGTGATGTGGCAAATGTTTATCTTTAGGAAAATGCAGCTTCGTGTCATCGTGCTCACTCTGAAAGTATTCAAACCTTTCCATTGCAATAAAATATTTTCTAAGTTTGCTTATTAGTTCTCTTTTTATAGGCAACCGATCGGAAAGGTTAGGAGTAACATCGTTGTTACCTAAAATTGCGTTGTTGCCTAAAAATATTCGGCAGAAACGACTTTATATCATTTGACTCTAAGGAATGCAAATTTTGGAATGTTTTATATAATCTTCCACTCAATCATGTGTTGGAGAAAAGGAATTGATAAATGCGACTGCGTTGAGTTTTTTGTCACTAAGGAGGAAGCACTAAACACTAAAGGAGGAAGTAAATAGCTCCCCAAATACGCAAATGCATTGAGTAAAAAAAGTTTAGTAAGGAACAATAGTTTCGCTTCAAATATAAGAATAATAATATAAGAATATAATGTACTGAACTATGTTGAAAATCCATACAAAAAATTTCTCATTTATTTTTGTTTTTAATCGGTCCCTTCAAACATTTTTTATTATATTTCCCCTTGTTATGTATATAATCGAGTCTGGTGGTAAATGAGTCACTTGTTCTTTTTAATGTTATTTTAATTGTTTATTTTAGACTATTAAATGACTATTATTTTGAGGTTTAAAATTATTGTTTTCATTTGAAATACCATTACCCCGTATTAGCTCTTCCTATTTTCATCTCAGTGCCCAGTAGAGTTAACCCCGCATTTATTCGCTTATTTCATAATACATTTTCTTGATTTACTGTATACTTGTATACATTTTTATTATAATCCAAGCTTTGGAACTTGGAACATTTGAATAGTGCCCACTGACAGTGTTTTGACAACCAGTAGGTGAGGTTAAACTTGAAACAAATGGTTTAGAAATTGAGGCTTAGAATTTCGGAATTATATGTTATTGATAGGTTTCTATCGATGAATTTAGTATTTTCTAAGGACCATTTATCTAAAAAGTTAATTGCGAAATAAATATCAAGATGTGAGTTATATACATAACGACTTCCTTACAATAATACTCTATTTATAATGGTAAGCAGTTGTGGCCAGCAAAGAAATCATTTTCAAAAATAAATATATTTTATATTGATGTCTTCTCACTTTAAAATGGACAATGATTTATCAGATTATCTTGACATACCTTCTAATGATAACAGTTATGTGGATGCCGATGATTGAGCACCCAAGAAGAGATCAACATAATTGAAGAACAAAGTTCGACTTCCAAGATACAAACATAACACCTAAGGTACCTGAAGTTTAAATTGTTGTAAACGCAGCGATATCGAATTATGTGAATATTTGTATAATTTTTTGGAAATTAAAACCGAAATTTTTGTGAGCTATTTTCCCCAATTTCAAAGTACTGACACTCAATTAGTTTTTCATAACTATTCAATCATCGACAAAAATCAAGGTAAAAAAATCACGACTGTTGCGTTTGTAACGGTGCAAACTCCCGACATCTTAATACCTAACTATGTTATTTATTCTGAAGATGGCCATCGTTTCTCCAGAATATATTCAATCTAATAATCATCATCAACACTACAAATAGGACCACCTACTGTGTGGACTGAAATGCGGACTCCCAAATGAAAAAAAAAATCTACTCAACCTACAGTATCTGTCTGCGATTTTGTTTTCACACACCACATAGTCATTGACTTGTCAAAAGTGTCTCCACTTGAAGTTTTTTAACTATTCTAAATAGTAAAGATCGTCCAACTTACATATATCAAACAAATATACACAAGCAACAAAAAGGAGTATATTCTAAACCCGTCGCAGAAAGAGAAAACTCAGTATTTATTGCGGTAAGCTTGGTGATGGGAATAAAGACAAAAGCCCGGATTCTAGACAACTTACAAGATGTACAAAGTCCGACCTTTCACAAATAAATTTAGAGAATAATTCAAGAGAAACTACGACTCCGCAAAGAATATAAAAATAAACGAATCAATGGTAAAATTCAAAGTGAGGATGCATGTATTCCTTGAGAGAAACCATACATCCCCGAAATTCCAACGAAACGTGGATGCAAAGTTTGGACCAAGTGTACATCATCTGGCTATTTGGTTAACTTTGACATCTTTTCTGGGAAAGTTGTAGATACAATGGACAGTCTTGGAAGGTAAATTTGTTAGACCTCCTTGTAGTTGTTATAGAGTTTTGTAATGAACTTGAAGGAAAATACCACTATGTTGATTTTGAAAAATATTTCAATAGTTCATCTCTACAAGTTGAATTACCAAAGAAGAAATTTAAGCCTGTGGAACTGCCAATAACTTCTCGGAAACATCTGCTGAAACTTAAGGCTGACAATAAACTGCGACGCGGCGGATCTGATTTTCCTATTACTAATAACCAATTGGTGGCGAACATAAAATGGTTTGTGTATTTGTTTGTTGACAAACTTCCGTGATCCTAACATGTCAGGCATGGCAGGGAAAGGAAAATAAAAAATCTTTATGTGACATTCATGTTACGTTGTTAAAGAAAACATTTATGTTACTGTGGAGAAAAATCTTGCTTTGAGACCCACCACAAACGACAATTTATCCCCGAGAACTGGTGACCAGAGTTTTGGTATTATTTTTATTTGTGTCTAGTATGTAAGCACTCGTGCTCAGATGAGTTTTTTAATACAATCCTGTCAATTTTAATTATTCAATTCTGGCTGTCAACAGAATGCAATATTTCCGTTAAAAAATTAGAACTAGACAAAATATTGGATGAAATACAAAAGGAAATAAAAGACTCTTGGCCTGCAAAGATTAATAGACAAACCGAAAACTACCGACAAAGCGCATGGAAACAGGCGCATCACCTCAAAGGCGGCAAACCATGGTTCCATGGCCAAAATTTGTCAGGAAGATCAATTAAAACGATTAACAGTCTTCTTACGAACAGAGCCTACAACAGGGAAAGACTCTACAAAACCAAACAAACAACTTCAAACCTATGCACCTACTGCAAACATATTGACGATATTGACCACAGCATTTTTGGCTGCACCAGATATAAAGAAATCAGGGCAAAATATAAGCTTTTCAAGCATTACAACAAAACCAACGATCTATTAACAACAAATAACATGAACCTCCTGGAAGAACTTGATTCCTTTCTATCAGAAATGAATATCGTCATCTGAAATCCCCATATTCCATAATTAAGTCACCGTTGTAACAAACATCGTCTAACATAAAACCTATAAAGAAATAGCGAATACAGACATATCAAGCACGCAAGTAACATTCAACATCAACTATAACTATAAGAACCATACAAAGAACGATAAACGCTGGCCAGTGCTACGGTGACAGGGCCAATATCATCTTTTCTTTTTAACCGATACTAAGGAAAAAAAAATTAATAGAAAAATTTAAGTTAAATTTAGTAAATTAAGTTAATAAACAGTTGATTGTTTGCAGTATTATAAGCAAAAATCGAACGTGAAGCGAAAGCCGGTCCAATTATCTCGTCCCAAACTACTCAACCAGGGACTGGCAAGGAGAAAAAAGGGCAAGGAGACACGGAAAAGGTGTTCCGTGCTGGTAGAGGGAATGACAGCGGCAACTAATGGACGTTTGAAAATAACGTTTTTGAAAAGAAAGTTCTTTGCCATTTTGATTTAAATATGATTCCGAACATATGAGCACCACGGCTAGCGTGGAAGAAGTTCAATTTTAAACAACTCTAACCAATAATTTGGCCATATCTCGCCAACGTGTCGCAAATTTTTCCACAATGTGGCTGGGTTTAATTGTATGGAACAATGTCGAATGGTTTCACACGACGCCACCTGGATGGATACGTTTTATCAATGAGAGTAAACGTGGGGCGGAAACAATCTATGGTTAATCGAATTAATTTTTCTAATGGAGGATTATGTTGAACATAAAATTGACGGAGTACGCAATGAGTTTCTCGAATAGAACCGTTTTTTTAAAATAAATCTGCACAATTTTCTAGCGTTTCTCAGGCGTATACCTATTTTGATAAAATGGCAAAGCAAACTCACCATCAAACGAGTGACACCTGGCACACCATACGTGGCATTGAAAAGTGTTGCCAATTATATCAGTTCTATACCTCTAAAAAATCCGTTGCAAAAGATTTTGCGTTCAACTGTCTATATTCATAGTGAAGTTAGGAAAAAGAAAATGAATATCAATAAAGGACATTTTAGTTGAGTGTGCACCATATATTGATATAAAGTGTGGGACGTTATCAGTGTTGGTTATGTGTTTTACCTTACGTAAAACTAATATTTCTAATCAAAGGTCAAAATCAGTAGTTAAAGAGCAGAAATCAGATATAAATAAATCAGAAGCATTAGAACCTGGTAAGAAAAATGCGAAAATAAGCTCAGAACCGAATATATCTGTAGTATAAGAAGACGAACATATAAAATCTTGATGAAATAATAATAATATAAGACCAATATCAACGCGAGTAAACAGGAGTGAAAGGATCAGAAATCGGCCTGCTGGTCCTAATAATGAATATGATATACTAGATGATTCTGTAATGTGTGTCAATTCACTAGTCTCTAGAAAATAGAGAAGATTGAGTTCAATGGAAACAAGTAATATAAGATAAGGTTAATTATCTTTTGAATAATAAATCATAGGAATGAGTTGTGAAACCCTTAAATAAAAAACTAGTTATTCCAAATGAGTATTCACAATTAAAAATTATGAACGTGGTAACGCATTTAAATATTATGTAAGACTTTGAGCTCGTGGCTTTTGTCAGGAAAATGTAACTTAGAATGAACATTTACATGAGGTTTTCTGAAGGACTTGCTTGTCAAAACTCATTTAGTTTGAAATTTAAATAAAACTTTGTATGGGTTGAAAGAAGCAGCAAGATGCTGTTATGAGACGTCTGAAAAAGCTTTTTTAGAAAAACGATTTAGAAATTCCGCAGTTGATAGTTGTATTTATATGTTAGATAACAGCTAGTATAACCTGGTCGAGATTGAAATCAAATTAAATTTTAGAGCTTTAAACTCAAAGGAAAAATATTACGCTCCTGCAGAAGTCTAATCGCCAAACGATCCCCAGATTCATAACTGTAACTATGTGGAGTAAATGTAAATATATTAAATCTTTAAGTCTTGGTGGTTAGTGTTACTAACCACCTCTTTTCGATTACGTTAATTATAATCCACGCCATCTAGCGATAAACGGTTGAATTTTTATGAATGTTTGGACTGTGCTTCAAAACAAATGACAGATTCCCGGTAAATTGAATAAATGACAGTTCATACCAGTTGAATTGAATATAGCGCTAACGTACTTTTTCTCGAGTGTCTGATAAGAAATCTATAAAACGGGTAAGTAACATTTTTTCTGTAATGTTTTTTATTGAACGTATTCTCATATACCTATTTTATGTGTGTTTGCATGCAAGTACTGTTACTTTTGTGTTTTCAATGAGTAATTACAAAGGGAATTTGGTGGTTAGCTTACAAACTTACTTCATTTGTTTTTTTTTCGCATTCTTTACAGTATGTCGCGACGCACGCGCCGCTTAGGAGAGAAAGAGATTGAAAAATACCTGTTTGAAGACATCCCTTCAGATAACGAGAGCATTTGTAGCTATGAAGATGCCGAAGAAGAGGCAGAAAATCAGCCAAATTTGATTGGAGTTCAAATTGCTTATGACGACATTTATGATTCTGATGATGACCTCCTTTTGTCTAGCCGGTTACAACGGAATTCTGATTCTACAGAGTCTAATAATGTAAGTTCAAAAATCCCGGTTATGATTGCTCCAAAGTGGAAGAAGAATTATAGAATGGATATGCCTGGTGAGTTTTCTGAAAGAGTGGGTTTGTCAGATCAAATTCTAAGCATGGAGAATGTGACACCTCTTTTACTATTTCGCCTTTTTTGGACAGAGCATTTACAAGACCTTTTATGTTTCCAAACTAACCTTTACGCTACTCAAACTGGAAAGCCATATACACCTATCACAACAGAAGAGCTTGATGTTTTTATTGCCTTGAATTTGGTTATGGGTATTAAAAAAATTGCCGAGCTACCGAGATTATTGGTCTTCAGCGCCTGATTTGCATGACAGCTATGTTTCGAAGTTCTTGAGCTTTAACAGGTTCAGTTGCTTTTGAATAACTTACATGTCAATGACAATAGTGTAATGCCCGACCGAACTGACCCTAATTACGACAAACTTTATAAAATTAGACCTCTACTCGACATACTGCAAAACAATTTTCAAAAAAATTACAAGCCATCTGAGAGAGTTGCAATCGATGAAAGCATGATCAAATTCAAGGGCAGAAACTCACTAAAACAATACTTGCCAAAAAAAGCCGACGAAACGTGGATACAAGGTTTGGATGATGTGTGCACAATCAGGTTAAAGGTTTATTTTGACAATTATTTCAATAGTCACACTTTGCAAGTGAAACTACTTGAGGACCAGATTTTTGCTTGTGGAACTGTGAACTCATATAGAAAGTTCTTGCCAACGCTAAAAGATGACAAGCATTTACAAAGAGGTCAACATGATTACCGGGTTAGTGACACAAAAGTAAGTTTGCTGAAATGGAAGGACAAGAGATCAGTATTTGTTTTGTCAAACTACCATGATCCGAAGAATGTGGGAAAAGTAAAACGCAAAGAGCGTGATTTTTTTATTTTTTAAGTTTTATTTATAGCAATAGTCATGGTAGTTAGCATTAGTGACCACTTCATTCCTCATTCATAAAAGTTGCTTAAATAAACAGAAATTGATAATTATGTTCCTATTGTAAAAGTTTGACTGAAAGAGTTAAGTAGATTGTTGAACTAAAAAATAATAATATAGAACTCTGGTTGGAAATGTTTAAAGAGGGTGCATATGGTTTGAAAGGTTCTATAGATATTACATTGAAATCTACAACAAGTGATTTGAATGATGTAATATGTGGCTTCCGATTTGGAAGGAGGCAATGTAACTGGTCAAAAAAATTCAAAACTTTTGAACGTTTTACAATTTAATGGAGTACATTTTGCAGTATAAATAGATGGCGCTGAAAATTTGCCGCACTTTCACTGAATACAAAAATATCACAATTGTTTCATGCTGAAGTTTTTAAAATTTATAAAAAAGTTGTAAAAATTTTCATAAGTAATTTACGGCACTTGACAAGCAGTTTGGAGTGAACAACAGCTGCTTTTCTCCTTTCTTTTATACACCGTTACTCTATATATGCGCATTATAAACCAGCGTTTTTTTCTCTTCTGTGTTTAGTTTATCTTTTAAATTGTCTAGAAGTATTTGTTTTGTTTTTTTTAAATTATTGGCAAAAGCCCGCTAGGAAAAAGCAGAAAAAAATCAAAAAAAAAACTTCGTCAATTCCAAGGGAATCAACATACTACTAACCAAAATAGAGAGTTTGTCCGTGCTTCAGCAAAAAAATTGTCGAAACTTGAAGAATATTCATACCGCATATTGTCGCTTTCTCTCCTTTTTCCGGCGTTGGCGACTATATTACAACATTAGAATTGTAGTAAAGGTATCAAATTTTTGATTTAGGATTTGAAATGAATATAGAGCGTGTGATAAACAGATAGATCGGTGTCGTTAAGTAGCACAGCATATGAAATTGACCGTCGTATTGTTTTTGTTATGTGATTGCTTGGCATTGGTCGCGACGGTTTGGATCTCTTATGTTCACCCATGAATGTAATAAATTATTTGGCGACTTTAGATTGCTAGAAAATATAAAAATAGCAGCAAATTCTATCAAAAATATTTGTTTCAAAAAAAAAACTGGCGAAGATGGGAAAAAGAAAAATAAAGATGTGGGCTTTCGTGAAGATGAGTTGACAGTTTCGAGAAACAGGACTTGGCGAAAAGCGACGTTTTTCTTCTCTGCTCGACGTTGCAGCTGTGATTGGAAAGTATCCTGGCAAACTAGATTGTTTTATTTGATCGAAAACATATAGAACTTGTTGGATAATATTGTTAAAAATAGAATCGTGTTGAAAAGCGGTTTGAAAGTCAACACAGAGAAACTTGCAATGCTAATTATGAAGGTAGTTCGGCAGGAATTTAAGTTCAAGGCATGATTTACATTTTTAAGTTACATTGGGCTGCATCAAGCTGAATATCCATATTAGTCGAGTGATTGTGTAATGAAAAACTTGAGGTGGATGTTATACGTTGACAAAATTCTAAGAAAGATAATGAGCAAAATAAGGAGACACCACGCAAAGGGGGAAAAAATAATAAATCTGATCCCCCACTCCAGCTGTAAAATCATAAAATTTGTCTCGAAAAATCAAAAACTTTCCAACTTAATACACGTTAGCTATCCAGGTACATCCAGAATGTCTGGCCGATATAAAAAAAGAAATATGGGCTCCATTTTGCGATATGATCTCAACAGATAAGAATCCGCGTCATGAGAATTATGGTCCGACCCGATTGTTCAACTAGTTTTTGAAAGATTGACCAAAGAGGATTTATTAAAACGATGTTTACGAAAAAAACACTCAAAAACATATTAAATAATGTTATGATAAAAAACTTCAGGTTATAATTCCTTAACATGCGTTTGTTGGACGAAAAGTGACTAAGTTGGCTACTAGTATATCTTTATAAATTTTTCTACGAGGGACTAATGACAAATAATTTTTTTTTTATTTTTTACACAACCGCCATTTTTTACGAATCTATGCATAAATGCGGTAAATCTACGTCGATTTCACGTACGCTCCGACACTATTTTATCCACACGCTTAACAAATTCGATTTGACCTGCTAGACAGTCAATTGCCGTTGAGAGTTACGAGAACACGATCGTCTCGCCCCCGTTATTGCCAGCCTGTTTTGTATTTATTAGCTTTCAGGTTATGTTATTGATGTTCGATCAGGCTTTAAGTATGTACCTTTTGTGCTTGTGTGATGTTTTTTTTGTCGATATATTTCCCAGGCAATTATTTTTTTTTAATATTTAAGACTGTTGATAAATTCAATAATTATCAAGATGTCCTTTTACAAGGTGTCGTCCTCTCGAGCACTGACTTGTGAAGAAATTGAAGCGATTTGAGAAGCTGATGTTGATTTGATGGTTATTGATACAGATTCCGAAGAAGATTATGCAACTCAGGATGAGGTCAGAAGTGACATCGAAGATAACATGATAGATGGGATTGAATCAAATAACTTATCAGTTACAAAGGAGGACCTTGAAACTCCTAGCTTGAGGCACTGCAGTCATTTTCAAGCAGAATTATGACATTACCGCAACGTTATTGGCGTGGGAAAGACAACAAAAGATGATCAGTAACAGAGGGCAGAACTCACAGCAAGTCCTCTTCCTTAAATAAAGTAACTGTAGAGGACCCAACCGAGCATGCAAGTATATCGTTGACTCTCTACTTTGCTTGAAGCAATTTTCATAGTTCAGATTATCAATGAGATTGTGAAATAGATTAACTGATACAAAATGACACAAAAACCTACAAATTTGACAGGTACATCAGGGAATTACAGAGATACAAATTAAATAGAGGTGTGGGCCCTATTTGGAATTCTTGAAAAATTCCCCATTATGGGAGACAACTATTTGGATGCTGATAAGGTTTAATCCATCGTTTTCTCGTTTTCGATATGTTTCTGCACTAAGTAAAGAATGGTTTGAATACAAAGCTGTCTGAATATAGACGATAGATCGTAGCGACCTGCTCTTCGCCGAGAAGAAATGCCTTTCACACCTGTGCGTAAAATCTGGCAGCTTTTCATCTACCAATGCGGAACAATTATAAGCCTGGGACACGCTTGACAGTAGAACAGCTGGAGGTTGGTGCCCGTTCCCAAGGTACATCCAAAACAAACCTTATAAGTATGGGATCAAATTTCCAATGTTGTGTAATGCTTCAACGAAGTATATGGTGCATGCCTTACCATTCCTAGCTCGAAGTACAAAGACTAATGGTCTACCCTTGAATTAGTGCTTCATTGAAAAACTGACATGAACGTTTGGAACGAACAGACATATCTCATGTGACTACTGGTTCATGTCTGCACCTCTGACTTTATACCTATAAGAAGTGTACTAATAGGGTCAATAAGATCAAAAAATTAAGATTGATGGAGTGTAAAAAAGCACGAGATCTCATGCTGTAGGCTCCTCAATATTTTGCTTTGATGGCCCTTTGACGTTGGTGCCCATATAAACCTTAACCATCTCAGACCTACTTTCATCATGTAAGGAAGACGCTATGTTCAACGAAAGCAATTGAAGAGCCGAAAAAACGTTATTTTATAATCAAACAAAGGTGGTGTCGATGTTTTTGACCAGATGTGATCTTAAATAGATTTCAACAGGAAAAGAAACATCGTTAAATATATAGCTAGAAATATAAAAAGCGGTTGAACTGCAAAGACTCAAAAATAAAAGTGCTGACTTGACTTCACCCTGGATGAAAAAGCGGCTGGAAAACCCAACACTGAAATAAACCTTGCGCGGAAAACTAACAAGTATGCTGGATCTTCCCTCAACGTCAGCTGGGCAGAGGGTTAGTCGTGCATCAGATCCAAAAAAAACGGCACTTGAGTGATCAAAACTCAATGCTAGAGATGTATGAAGGTCGTATGCGAGAGATACGATGTTAATGTTTTCCACAGGTGCCTTTAATATTTTAATAATAACGCATGACAATTTTGAATGAAAAGAATATTCATATTTTCTTGAATGTTGAATGTTATTGATTTTTAAGATTAGAAAGAATAAAGAGAAGATCTCAATTATTTGCCAAAGCATGCATCACCTTTTAAGTTTTCTGCAATTAGCACGGTGAGCTCGCCGCCAATGATTCTTTCCTTTCCGTTCAGCTGGCAAGCACTTAACGGCCCGCCCTCTCGTGAAAGTTGACACTGCGCCAATGAATAGAGATTTTTTTGAATCAACTTGTTTTCCGGACAGGGCAATGGTGCGGTCAGTCCATATGTATACAACCTCCAAAACGACGACGTCCATGAGACGATCAGTTAAAAAGAAGCCACGACAGTGTAGAGACAATTTCGAGACTGACAATTTTTTGGTTCTGCAGGGTGGGCCATCTAACGTTTGCATTTTGAACTACTGTTTATTTAGAGAATGACAGCTCAAATGTCATTCAATTTGTGTTCATAATTTAGTTAAAGGTTTGACATTTACGAAATGGGACGCTATACGCTTGAACAAAATTGGGAAATATTGAAAACTTACTTTCAAAGTGGTGAGTCTTCAGTGCAAACTGTAAGAAATTTGAAAAAAAAATTCCATAAAAATGAGTGGCCTTCAAGGCAGTTTGTGGATCAATTTGTGAATCGTGTTCGAGAAACTGGATCGTTGGTGGACAAAACAACCCGTTCCTGTTTTCGTGCAGTGCGCACAGCCGAAAACATTGCTGCTGTAGCCGAAAATGTCCGTGAACATCCATCAACTTCAACTCGTCATCGTTCTCACGAATTGAACATTTCACGCACCTCCCTGAGGAGAATTTTGCATAAAGACCTCGGTATGAAGGCTTACAAAGTTCAATTAGTCCAAGAACTTAAGCATAATGACCATCCGTTGCGTTTTCGGTTCGCCCAATGGGCAGAAGATCGTTTGGCCGAAGATGAGCATTTTCACCGAAACATCGTCTTTTCAAATGAAGCCCATTTTCACCTCGGAGGCTATGTCAATAGGCAAAATTATCGCATCTGGGGGTCGGAAAATCCACACGTCACCATTGAGAAGCCAATGCACCCACAAAGAGTTACGGTTTGATGTGGGTTTTGGTCCGGCGGCATCATTGGGCTATTTTTCTTCGAAAATGAACAAGGAGCCGCCGTTACGGTCAATGGCGAGCGTTACCGTGCCATGCTCAACGAATTTTTGTTTCCAAAAGTTGAAGAGTATGACATGCACGACATTTGGTTTCAACAGGATGGCGTAACATGCCACACAGCCAACATGACAGTCGAACTTTTGCGCACCGTTTTCGAAAATCGAATAATCAGCCGAAATTCTGAAGTCAATTGGCCGCCTCGGAGCTACGATTTAACCCCGTTGGACTATTTTTTGTGGGGAGCTGTCAAGGACAAGTGTTACGCTAATCATCCAGAGACGATTGATGCCTTGAAACACGAAATCGAAGTTGCCATTAATGAAATTCGAGCCGAAACAATCGAAAAAGTGCTTGAAAATAGGGTTGACCGAATGGCGTACTGTAAAGCCAGTCGTGGCAGTCATATGAACGATATCGTTTTTCATTCATAAATTACAAAGTTCAAGCTTTCCAATAAAAAAAAAGTTTGGAAGATTAACCATTAGTCTTTTTTTTATAGCCAATTCAAAATGCAAACGTTATATGGCCCACCCTGTATTTGAAAAAAACTTTTTGCCCATAAATCTGAAAATGTCCGAAAGCGATAGTTACACATACATTGAATTTTTTATCATCCACATGTCAACGTCGCTGTGTATCACGGTTGTCATCAATAGAAGGTTACAGCTAGTTAGACCAGGCAAAGAGCTTAGACAACAAAAATTCTCGGATAAGTGCGACCGAAAGGAGAGATAAAAATGCATGGTTTTAAAAAAATCAATAAGGACAATAAACGAGAAGAGAAAGGATAATAAACCCAATTTTGTGCTTTATACGAGCGCCTAAGGTACCAAGAAAACTGATAACAAAGTAGAAAATTGCAGGATAGTCGAAAAATTTTAGAAACTTTTTGTTACCGCCAGAATTTTACGATTTAAATGAGTGGTCAAATATTTAGTAATGTACAGGAATCGGTTTGAAAGTCTAATGAAAGTGTTACATTTGGCAAATAATAGAGAGATTGACACACGTGACCGTCTATCAGAAATTAGTTTTAACATCGACGAATTGAAGCAGAATTTTCCAACAAAATATGATCCATCAAACAAGTATTAACAAAGCAACAAATGAACGAGATGTTTACAAAAGTCGAAAATATTTTTCTAGCTGTTATGAGAAAAATTCAACGCTATTAGGACACAAGACGGCAAGAACTTTAACTACGAAAGTCGTCATAATTTGTAACGCATGCAAAGACCAACCATGCCTATGCTTTATACACTTTATTAAAATTATTATATTATGCTTATAATTTTGATCCTGTCGGTCCTTGGGACCGAAAAGGAAGGAAAAGTGCACTGTCGATCACCAGGGATTCAACGTATTAATAATAACCACAATTTTCCTTTACTAAATTTTTTTTCTTTATTATATCTCAATATTAATGAATAAAACTACCAAATAGTTTGAACTAAGTCCTAGTTAAACACTGAAAACTTTAATTTTGGATGTCATTTTTCTTTACTGTCAAAAAAATGATACGACATCAAAGGCTAAAAACATTCTCTAAAAACATTCATAGAGTTAATTTTGGCCTGCGGCAACACCAAAACGAACTTCAGCTAAAAACATTCTTGAATTTTTTGTTTCAGATTTACCAGTTCCTAAATTATCTTATTTTTAAGGTATCTGAAGTTTGCATCGTTACAGATACAACGATCACAAATTTTTTCACTTCTTGAATGTTTTTGATAATTTGACGTAAAATTTGTGTAAATTTTATTCAGATATTGGAATTTTTAGGAAGATATTGATTTCAGTTTAAGTATCTACTAAAAATAGATAGTGGAAAAAATTGACAGCTTTGCGTATGCAACGATCCAAACTTCAGCACCTACTCGGTATTACTCTCCTACAGTGGCTCAAGTTATAATGGGGCACTTACGAATAAAAAAGATGCTTCTTATCTAGGAACTTATAGATGTGCTATACGAAATAGATAAATAATTTGAATGTTGAATGAATGAAAAATTGAATATATTCGGTGATAAAAGGTCAAAAAATAATAGACAACTTTGAAAGTCGCATATTTTAGGTCAACCTAATAATGGGACACATGGTAACCCTGACTCATTTTTCTCTAACTAACGGTTGATCTGATCGGATTTTTTTTATTTAAACAGAATGTAACTGCTTCATTGGGGTATCATCACACCGTCCTCAAACCTTGTCAAATAATAAGATTGATATAAGCGCATCCCAACTCAGGAAAATCTTTTCGAAATATTGCAGATATTTTGAATGAATTTCGATCTAAAGTAGCGGTAAGAAGATGCAATATATTTTCGGACTGCGACGAATGATGGCTTTTAAGCAAATCAAGAACCGGCCTTGCACCAAAACTTGCTGCTGAAGCAGAAAAACGCATTGGGAAATATATTGAGGAAGCAGAGCAAAAAATGGGCGAGTTGCTAGGAAGAAACAAGGGACGCAGACATGAAAATACTAAGCTCCACCACCGACATCGCTTTCGCAAATGAATATAAAAACCAAGATGAAATATTCTGGAATAAAGTAATTTTTAGACGAGAATAATAGCTTCCAGTCAGATGGACGTTTATACGCAAGTTTACACGTGTAATAAGACATTCGGGAAATGAAACTGACTGTAAAACACGGCTAAGGATCGATAATGGTATGGGGTGTAACATCGCCAGCTGGACCTGGAAATCTTAACATTATGGGGGAGATAATTGACAGCAAATACTACAGTGGGTCATCGATTAGCGAACAGTGCGAACTGCGAACAGTTTCATGAGATTTTCGTGTTCGGACAACGAACATAATGTTGCAATAACACGCGCGGTGTAACATGAACCACGGAGACACGTCTCAATTTTCAAATCACCAGTGACGTAGGCACCACTCAATTTCCCCGCTTTGCCATATACCGCAACGTAGATCGTGTGGGCCGAAACTTTGTCAATAGTGTACGCTAGTTGTATTCTGTTCCCCAAAATTTTAAATAATCGTATGTGCATTCTGATCCCTTTATAAAAAAAAAACTTAAGATCTGACAATACTATGGGTCCCAATAAGTATGGAGTGTCAAGAAATGTGCTCACCATAAAAACCAGGCAAGAGATTATAGACTAAGTAGAGAGTGGGTAGGAGATTGCTAATGTTATGAGACAGCATGGCTTGAAAAAGGTTTACAGTATGCTAAATTTTAGCTTAAAAATATATTATCAAGAAGACTCAAGCAGCTATAAGAGTATCGAAAATCACAACTGCAAAACAAAAAAAAAAAGCCATTCATGACAAATTGAGTAGTTACTTTAGTATATTTACATATATTATACATATATTTACATATATTATTTGTGGTGAAACTAGTTTGTTTTGGAAACACATGCTGAACCGCATGTACATCACAAAAGATGAGGAAAGTGTTAGTGGGCATGAACCCATGAAAGACCGATTGACGTTACATTTGAAAGCTAACGCTAGTGACGTTTGAAACTTAAACCACTTCTGGTTTGCCAATCTGCGAACTTTAGAGCATTGAAAAAAATTCAATAATGAAGAAAAGACTGCCAATAATGTAGAGTTCGAATCAGAGATCATGGATCAAGCAGGCTCTTTTTAAAGAATATCTGTTTAAAGTTTGTGTCCCGAGCATCAAGAACTGACTTGCCATTGAAAGCACTGCTGCCATTGGACACTGCACCAGGACGCCCAAAGATTTTGACGTTAATTTGCAGACAGTCTTTTCCTGGCTGACAGTTCAGTTTCTACCTCTGAATACGACTTAGCTGATTCAGCCCATAGATCAGGAGGTTATTGCAAGTTTCAAGAAATTCTACACTCGCGCGCTGTTTCGTCGATGTTTTGATACCTTCCAATTCTCCTTAGAAATGGCTTTGAAAACGTTTTGGAAAGAAAAACTGGACATTCTGGAATCTATGTGCATCATTCAAAAGTCAGAAGTCACCCAGCATCAGTTGATTTCTGCTTGGCGAAAGCTGTGTCAAACCTTCGTTCAACGAAACAAAGGTGATCAGCGAGACATCCTTGAAATTGTGGGTGAAATTTTGACAACTGCTAGAGATCTGAAAATGGAGGCGAACGAGAATTACATAGAAAAGCTCATAATGAACATTGAAAAAAGAACTCCAAGGAATCGTGAATGAAGAATACAAAGAAAAACAGCGAAATGTGTCTCCCTATGAACAAGAGGGAAACGAAAGAGGACCAATGCCGACATCTGCCGTTAAAGATATTTTGGTGAGGTTGAAAAATGTCAGTGGAATGGTTTGAAAATGGCACCCAAACCAAGCAGATGTCAGTAGGGTTGGAGATCTTTGCAACGACAATGCTGCTAATCATTTTTGGAAAATTCTGAAAAGAGAGAAAAGCAATCGAAATTGGACCTGTTCATTAACGCCCTATAACCAAAAATGAAAAGGACTGATTAATATGTGAGCCTATGTGTATGTGTTGTTTTTTTAAAAATGTACTAAGAAATCATATTTTTTTTTTTTTTTTAATTTAAATTTTAGGGTTTGGGAAAGAATTAATCGATTTCACATAAAAATCTATGGTGAATCAATGATCGGTTAAGGAACAATATGGATAGCTAACATAGGCTTGTACGGGAATATGTTCGTTAACCGATCACCTACTGTTTTTGAACATTTTAAGATCTACTGACGGAAACCGCTGAAATTTTAGGACTAGCAAGCGATGTTTCCCTTATTTAGATCGTGATCCCAAACACAAAGCCTAGAATGTTCGAAACTCGTTCCTCTATAACTGCCCTCATGTGCTCGAAACGTCAACACAAATCGACTGATTTAATCCCAATAGAGCATGTGTGGATCTGCTTCGAGGAGAAATTAGAAACACAGCATAATCGAAGCAAAACTGATGTGATAAAAGCCCAGAAGGATTAATGGGGCATAATTTCGCCAGAAACTAGTTAATTCTATGCCCAATCGCCAGGAAGCAATAGTACAGCAAAAAAGCTTCCAAACAAAATATTAAATCATAAGACTGGATAGTATTTTGTTTTCTGTATTTATGTGGTGTGTCCAAATATAACTTTGACCTCAAATATGTGGCTTTTCAAAGTTTTTCTATTATTTTCTTGCCTTTGAATGAATGTGTAGGTACGATTTTTGGTTTTGAAATAAATTGATAGGGTAAATTGTCCAGTGATCAACCCCACGCCAACACTCAGCCTTTAGAAAAATTGTATCTATATAAATAGTTTCGCTTTTTGTCAACTCTTCAACAATATCATCTGATCGCATTTGTGTACTCTCATTGATGAATGCGCACATCAACAGACCTACAGTATGTACGGGTCGCAAACTATACCCTTTTAGTTGTCCTGTCACCAAAGACATGGTTAGGCGTGTAGTTGTTGCTTTTCTTTTCAGAAGGAATCGGGTTCAAGTTGTCGGAATATTTTTTTGTTTTCATTTATCCCCTGAGTTGTAGTGGATTGTTTCCTTTTGCAACTTTAAAATGTTTATTTAAAAATAATTTAAGCCTCAGAATCATTTTATTTGCTTATTACGAATTAATTTGAAGGACAAGTCTCGAATACTTGAATTTTTTACTTGAATTTTTAAAGAGAATCCATTACCCAGCCATAAGCGGACGACTACTAGTTTTCCCGATATTTTCGTGTATTTGGCTGAAATTATCTGAATAGTTTTTGTTTAGGACACAGAAAGTGCATTCCATCCAGTAGTCGGCCGCATATGAATGTAAGTAGATGTGCGGAACCGACTAATGGGACTTTGAATCCATTTGTCAGCTGTTAGTTTCAATTGAATTTTAAAGCCTTTTAATTATGCTCAGATCATTGTATGATTTTCTTGGTATCAAAGCAAAAAAGAATTCTTTGTTTTAGAGTTCCATCATTCTAAAAAGACCGATTCATCCATACAAAGAGGAGAAGTTAACAGAAGCTATAGCGGCAATTAGAAATACCAAAGAAAAAGAGACTGCTCTCAAAGACGCGTACATAGCCTTAGCGAAATGTGAATTCCCTCCAAAACCTGATGATCTTCTTGATGCCGTTCATAACATTTTATCAGAAGGGGGCCTAACCTAGCAGAAGGAGGTGAATGATAGGCCAGGGAAAATTGATATAAGTCATTTCTACATACAGACAAAACATCAGACAAAATCTTGAACTGAGCGACAGAATGTTCGAAAGTATATTCAAAGGTCGAGCTGATGTAACTGAAGAAGCTACCAGGAAGTGAAATGTTAAAGAACTTTTAAAGCCCTTAGAGGAAAGAAACGCGAATGACATTCTAACTATGCCAGACCGAATACTTAACAGTGACGAAAACAGTTTTTCTTTGCCACAAATCAGGAATGTTATTGCATCCAGAGGATACAAAAATGGCTTGCAAAATCGTGAAAGGCAAAGAAAAGGAAGCTGTTACTGTTCTCGTTTTTATATTAGCTACAGTAAAAACTTTGCCTCTTTCTGTCATTTTATGTAAGACCGCCAAAAGAAGTTGTCAACAGTATACCTGCCATGTATGTCTGACACTGGCTGAATGAAATCATAGATATTTTTCGATTGTATTATAAAAGGAATCAACAACAAGGGAGCTGAAGATAAAAGCACACAAAACCCAGTTCTTGTTTTCGTTGAGGGTCATAAGAGTCATACGTATCTGCGAATACTATTTCTGTGTAGCGTTTGGTGAAACGCGATTTGATTCAGCCTACGGATGTTAGTGTATATAAACCTTTGAAATGGAAATGGAAAAATACTATCCACGAATGGGCAACTTAACCCGAAAATACCAGCAATGTATTGGTCAAGTCAACATTTGGTCCATTACTTAAAAAAGTTTCAGGAAAAGAGTATTTGCCTTCAACAATCAGTAACTGTTTCCGCAAATGTTAATTGTATCCGCGCAATCCAAAACCATTAGACTATTCAAAATATGTAAACTTATCTTGAGAGACATCATAATAGTACCACCAATAATGTAAAATCTCAAGATATCCAAATTAAGAACAACGATTTGAATACTTCTGCTTAGATTATAAATCAACTAAGGAACAATTTCGGAAAGTCCGGGGTTGACGTCAAAACCGTTTCCAATGTTGATGTCAAAACCATGCCAATGTTTTGAACATAGCAAAGAATACTATAGGAACTATACAACTGAAGTCTACCAAAAAACTCAACAGGTGCCGAAATCGAAATCGACAAGGTAAGTTCCATCACGTATACAGATAGAAACCAATCACCAATAGCTTCAGAATCAGTTGATATGACAGATAAAACTTTGCCAATTATAGGTAGTTATTCATCAGAAAATAATTTATTTAGTAGCGACATAGCTAAAAGCGAGTTGTTGAGCATGAGTTCGAAATTATAGCCGACTTCGAAATTATGAATGATGTTTTCGCATTTAATGCGATCATGCAAATTGACAACCGCGACAAAGAATGGGCATAAATAGACGAAGCAACACGAGTTTTCAAAGATTCTGGTCAAAAGAAAGATATTGAACCAGAAATAATTATTAACCAAAATACTGCAACGATAAAATCAATACAAACACAAAATTTACAAAACGAAACAAATGAAAGTGATGAAAGCAATAAAAATAAACAATTGTGGTGTGGTCCAATGTAAATGTCAAACCAAAAAACATATCACCAGTTTTGAAAAAAAAAACATTTAACCTTGCCGAACGGCTCTCAAACGAGTACAAAGATATAATTAGTTAAGAGAGTAGAAGCTATTACCTCCCAAGAGTGGAAAAATTTGTGAAATAGAAAGGAGTGACTTAACTGAAAAAAAAAACGATTAATTGATCAAGCAAATACAGACTGAAAGTATAAGAAAAGAAAGAAGAAATCGAAAAAACAACAAAAAACTTTCAAAATGCAAATGAGTTGAAAAGAGGACTTACACAGAGAACTTAATAAGTTGCAATTATTGTGAAGAGAAGAGGAATGAACTAATGATACGGATACAAATGATTTGGAGAATATTGGATGTGACACTTGCCCTGCATGGTACGATTTGACGTGTACCCAATTCGCTAAGGATCTTTATGAAAATGTTTGTTACAAGAAATTTGAATGCCAAACATGCAAAAGGAAAGAGGCTGAGTCCTGGGTAGAATAAGTCTTACTTGTTCTAAGAAAAGCGGCTTACTGATGGTGAAGAGTGCAAAATTCTGTGTTTATGATAAAAATGTTAATTTTTTACTGTGTTATACAAAAATTATGTTTTATCGATTTTTTTCGAAAATTTGAATAACTAACCTTTTTGTTAAGGACATGTGAGTTTATTCATAAAATTGCATACAAAATGACAGTCGGATACCGTTTTCATTCTCACTTAAAGGCTGACAGCTGGGTATTTTACCCTATTATGAATATTGATATCTAATTTATATTTTATGTAAAACATTTATGAGATAAAAAAAAAGACTTATTCATATTTGTAAGTGTCCCATTATAACTTTGAGCCACTGTAGTCAATTAGGATTAGTTGGTATAATTTTTATTTCGTGTTGTGGGGATTTTTATCTATCCTTAAAGGATTTTCGTGCAAAAAAGTTCTTGTCCACCTTTCGAGAGTACATCTCATCTGACAAATGAAAGTTTCATTAGTTTTGTATTAACTTTTACCTCATAAGGAATAACTATATCAATAACAATTATCCTTCCTGAAGAGGGAAACATGGAAAACGTTTGGAGAGTGGATCATGGAGTCTGGGCGATTGCCATGGAACCATCTATAGCCAATCCCAGGTCTGCAGAGTGCAAAGCAATCGATTGCTTCGGCTGCCAACTTTATAGCTTTCCAACAACTATTATTTCGAAATTGTTTTTATCTACATTACGGTCACGCTAAACCTAAGGCACCGGCCATTAAAGTACGAGATACGAGCGTGCAAAAATAGCTACCGGCATTGGAAACCCATAGGACGTTCAAGTAAGAAAATATTTGCCTTTAAACCTTGCAATTCACATCACTTACATAGAATGCAAGTTGTCTCAAGTACAACCGGCAATTGCACACGTGCCGCATGTAAATAAAAACAAATTTCATATGCCAAATGAAAGTAGCAACAGATAGAATGAGTGACAACTAGCAGGCGGGCGTGGAAATGCCCACGACAGTGCTCCTCAATTCGAAATTTACAATGAAAACGAATCCGCAAGCCACCAAAAAGCACAGAATCAAATGCCAATCGACATGTGCATCAGCTGTTAGTCGTTACTGTTGTTCCCGCCAAGGCGGTTACGTCAGGGCTTACCTACCAAAACAAAGCGTGGATGGTGACGCGCGGCAGCCCCAAACACGCGATTTCACGCGCACAAAACAATGAAACCGCAATTAACAAGTGAACTCCCAACGTGCGATTCGACTGCGAATTAGGAAACGTCAGCGCTCGGCTAGTGTCAGCGTGCAGAAGCGACGAAGACGCGGCGGGACACGAACGGGCGATTGCAGAAACTACGAACAGCGGCGGCCGTGGAACAAGTTGTGCTTCCGAGAGAGACTCATGCAACACTACACTGGATGCCGCTCGGCTGGCGTTTCGCCCGTCTGGTGCTGCGCCGCCGTGCCACCGCCAGACCAAGTTTCCCAACTTGGTTCCGAGCCGACGTTCACCTCAGCAGCTTGGCTCAGGCCGAAACTTGCTTTTCCGTTTACATTGCCGTCCGCAGCCGCCGCCCCGCACCCCTGTCCACGGCCAAGGGTAGCTACGCGACGTGTGAAATGTTCTTGAGCCGCAAGGATTTGCCTTGGCTCCGTTGATGAGCGCTTTTGTCTAGGCAGGGCTGGCATGACACGCGCGACAAGTATCGAAACTGAAGCAGCGTTAGATGTTTGTTCTGCAGATAGAACACATGTGGATATTTTATTGCTATTCTTTTGTATGCATTTTAGCCTGCTACCGTGCGTTAGGAGCGCAATTGCGGAAATAAGTTAATTAAAATCGAAAACTCTAAGTGTAGAAATTAAGCCTTGAAGAACCGTTATACATGTTATACAATCTTGCTTCTTGCATTGAAGAAGGTTTCATCTAAAAGATGTACAAATTCAATACATAAGAAACTAGCAGTGCAGCAAAAGCTAGTCTAGTTACTCTTCATAAACTAGAAATAAATATATTTTCGTCAAATTTGTGGCCAATTTCAACAATATGGCCAAAAAAAGTTCTTTCCGATTTTATCTGTCAAAATAAAAAGCTCGCCAATTTTAAATCATGCATTTTTATTCGGGGAAGTAGTCACCATTTGTTTCAGTGAACTGCCAGCGCTGTACAAGATCATAAATGCCACTGTTATAAAAGTTCACATTCTTTGACGCAAAAAACAACTTAATTTCGTTTTCGACATCCTCTCTGGTTCGCATATGATTGTCCATGGCTCGGAACAAGTGGTAATCTGATGGAGCGATGTCAGGAGAGTACGGTGGATGTGGAAGAATTTCCCTTCCAAGCGAGTTGACCACTTCCACAGTCGTCTTTGCTGTATGCGGCCTGGCATTGTCCTCATGGAACAGAACACCTTTCCTGTTCCCTAAAGACGGTTGTTTGTTTATTCGCAAGTGCCGCTGCAACCCTTCGTGGCTGGGCCGAGTAGACATCTTTATTGATAGTTCGGCGGCTCGGGACGAACTAAAATTGATCGACACCGGTCGTAGTCCACCATACGCTCAACAAGACCTTACTTTGGTGAAGATTATGTTTGGCGGTGAGGTGGGGAGGGTCATTTGGTGATAACCAATGGTTAAGTTCGCTTTCTGTTATCATAAAGAACCCATTTTTCATCACACATATCAAAGCGGTCGTGAAACGGTTCCTTCTTGTGACGAGAGAGCAGCGACGAGCATATGATGAGCCTCTGCTGTTTGATGAGCTCTGCAAAGAACTACTGGTTGAGCTTTTAGGAAAACATAAACACGCCCTCTTTCGGCAAATGCTCGTGGCTGCCTGGACATTTGAACGTGTCGCCTTGCTTAAACCGAAGTTTTGTGGTTACCTGGTATTTTTATGGCCACCTCTTGCATCTTTAACGCATTACAGCCGATTTTCCTGGATTGGACGATTGGACTTTTTCAAGGTGCGTATCACATGCCACTCTCTGGTATCGCAGTTTCGAGAGCTGTTTTGGATACCATTTAGTGGCCTGTTCCTTCCGATAATAAGCATACGGCAACCACAGTAAAATCTGAGTAAATCATCATTTTAAACTAGAACGTGCTCAATCGAAACCTTATCTTTTGAACGAAACACTTTATTGTTGCCAGCTCTGTCTACTGGTATAATTAGCCATTTTTAGTAAGAACTTCAGAGTAGACGGACCTAGCATTAAATGTGTTTTCGAAAACATTCCAAAAAGTTACATAAAAAATGGTATATTGTTGGTTTTTCCTGTGAATTGAGAAGTGTTAAAATTACTAATTTACCCTTGTAAGGAAAATTAAATTTCGATTGGTGAGTATAGGCCTGCGACTAGTAACCGTATGGCTTGCTTTGAGACTTTGGAAGTAAAATGTTCCCGTTATGTTTAAATTGATAAAACGGCACGCAGATACCTAACAAGCAAAGAAATTGTGCTGCGTTCAGAAGGGAATGTCTCTGGTAAAGATGAAAGAGACAGGGAATAGGACTACAATGATATCCGTGAAAGTGTTCGGAAACAAGTATTCAATTTCGAAGAGGTAAACCATCTGTGCGACGCAATTCAGAATGCGGTGAATGCAGTGTCGGAAGTTATAAAAGCGCAGTGTATTAAAAATATTTAAATTTTTTAGAACGTGTTGAATTAGGTTCGTGGAAAACACAGAAAACGAAGGAGGATACTAGCGAAGAAGAAGAAAGTTTTGCATCAGGACCCAGCAGAATACAGTGGGTAAAAATTTATCCTTGCAATAATTTAATTAAAAAAGGAATCATTAAAATACAGATTTAATTCTGTGAATAAATATATGCATAGTTTTATCTTTGATATTTATATTGACATCCAGTAATCGATTCGGAAGGCTATTTATTAGACTATTTAATAAACTGTCATCCACCTCATTTCAAGCTAAAATTGTACTTCGTTTCACAACTTTCTTGTACTTTATTTGTTTTGTGTTGAGCACACTCTACCATTCTCCGTCAGTTCCTTTGATTCGTCCACACACGCCATGATCGGTGCGATGTTCCGTTCTGGGTTTTATGTCGATGTCAAGTGTCCTAATTTATAAGTCCGTCGTTTATGCATGCAGGTAGGAGTTCTTTCATATATGTAGAGTCCGTGAAAAAGTCCGTGATCGTTTTATTTGGAAGGCTTTATGATATCGTCTCGGGCTTTTTCGTCTGTTCTTGTCGTATGATTGATTTTTATCTTAGCGTCTTTGATTTTTACAGAACAGTTTTAGCGACTCACAGGTTATGTCCGAATGAGTGTTTGCTCGTTCGTCGATAATGCGTCCGTCAAATGTTTTTTGTTTGTATATTTTGAAGTTTTCTAGTGCGTTCAACTGTCACCCTTTCAGCTGTACATGTAGTACCTTCACTGTTTCCTTGACGCGGGTTAGTATACATTTATTATCAATCATGTGGTTTGCGAAGTTGGACTCAGTTGTCGCGTCCGGTTTCCGTCGCCTTATGTTGACGTCCCTCGTGTGCTCGCGAAATCTTTTCCTTATTTTCCGTTCCGATTGACCGATACAGCTGTGTTGGCACACACATGTTAATTTGTAAACACCCTGTTCGTCCAACGGGTCCTCTTTGTTTATGTGTTCGTTCGTAGTTTTTGTCCAATATCGCTCCTTGTTTTGAAAGCCGTGTTGATGCTAAGTTACCTTCGCCAATTTTTATGTTGTTTTTCTGTGTATTTTAGTGTTTGTCCAAGCTTTTTTTCGCTTTGTTCTTCTTTTCTGTGCTTTTTGGGTGTTTTTAGGTTCCTTATTATCTTATTCATCAGGTTTCTCTTGTACTCATTGTTTTCTGCTATCGTGTTTAATTCTTGGTCTGTTAGAGGTGTCCGCTCCAGTCTTGTTATTAATTGTCTTAATGTAGCGTTTTTATGCTTTTTGGGGATGGTTCGACGAGTTGTTCATTAATTGTGTCTGTAGCTGTGGTTTTTTTTATATCTCGTATATATCTCGAATTTGTTTGATGTTTTGATGTTCTTTATCGTGATGTTAAGGTAATTTATTTGCCCTTCTTTCTTAGTCTCCATTTTTAATTTAAGATTTTATTCTTGGTCGTTATGAATAATATGCCGTCCACGTATCTTGCGTAAAATATCATGCCCAAGTTAAATGTCAGTTCCTCCATATATTGTAGCTCTAGATTTTGAATGAAGGTTTCCATGAGGATGGCCGATGTTGGAATTCCTATCCCTGGTCCGTTTGTATGTCTGTAGATATTGTTATTGAACCAGAAGTAGTTTTGTTGTAATGTCGTTTCAGGAGATTTGTGAGCTGGGTCGAGAAGTCTTTTTCCTCCTTTTTGTCAAGTAGTGTTCCTTGCAGTATATTGATTGCTTCAGTTGCTGGTACTGATGGATATAGATCTTTGATATCGAATGATACTAGTTTGGTGTTTTTAGCAGATTTCATGTTGCTTAATTTGTCAAACCGCTCCGTGCTGTTGAATATCATAAATTTATTAGGTATTTCGAGGTTGGTTCTTAACATTATTGCCAAATGTTTGTATACTTTCTATCCAGGGACCGATTTATAATTGTTTATTGGCCTCATTGGAGTGTCCAGTTTGTGCAGCTTTGGTAGCGCAATTTGTTGTGGGGCCGAAGGGTTAATTGTTGCCAGTGTGTGCACAACGCACATTTTTTATCGATGATTTCCCCTAAACATAGACCTTCCTCACTGAAATTCCCCATAAATTTCCAATAAGGGTCAGGTCGGGATTTAACGCTGGCCATTGTCGCAATTCCGTAATCCTGAAATCACGTTTTGGTTGACATTGCCGTGTGGATGGGTGCGTTATCTTTATGGAAGATATGTTTTGACTTTCTTTAAATGCCACAAAAGGCAATAAATATTCCTCTCGTAATACCTGGTAATCAGCAGCTTCTAATTCTTTTATTTTTGGAAGTTATTTCGCTCTGAGAACTTTTTTTGATCGTTTTTAGAATATTTTTCGCTCCTTCTGCAAATCGTGTAAGTAATAATTAAAACCATCTGGTCCATGAAGATAAAATTTTTTCCATCGCTGAAGAAAATTTTCGGTAAATTTCAGTCTGACATCGCGTATTGTTTTGTCAATTTTGGCATATCGTCACTTAACTAGGATAACAGTCCAAGTTCAAACGAGCGACAATTTATGATGATGAATCTCCTGCGTTCTTGAATTATTCTCTTAAATTTTTGCGTTTAACAGGATGGAATACTTTGGCGGACGTCAGGATGACTTCTTTCCCCCATAATTTCTGATTCCCAACTTCAAAATGTTTCTAACCAAGACCATTTTATTTCACTCGCGACGTCTTTTCGAGTTTTTCAGTTCTTCGAGTGAATTTTTCTTGTTTTTCTAAGTCTCTGAACTTTTTCCTCGCGGCATTTCAGGAATACACAAGATTCTCAAAGATTTTAAAAAACTACAATTTATTCAATTTCTATTAAAACACATTTCCAGATCGTCCAAGTATCGAACTCGATTTAAAAACATAATATCTATCACACAAAAAGTCCTGGCAAACTCCAAACTGTAACTGAGTTTATAATTTTTCGTATCTGCAAAGCTTTTCAAAGATTTTTTTAAGATGACCTAAAACGACTCGTTAAAGAAGAATTGACTAGAAGTTACCCAAATGTCACCCGAAATTTTGTAAGCTCGATGCCTTCGCGACTGAAAGCTGTTACCAAAAAGATACGCCAACAAGTACTAGGAATATATTTGTTATATGAATTTCCATTTATTTTTAGTTGTACCCAGATTTTAATAATATTTTTTTCGTTCTTATTATTTTTGAATTTTTGACAGAAGGTTTAATTTTTAAAACATGACGTTTGTTTTTTCTAACAAGAAAGCATTACAATGCAAGAAAATTAATAACATTATTATGCGTATACTTACTTTTGGGTCTCACCATACGCTTTTTTCTGGTATCACTGCTTTGCACATGTGTTCTGTACATGTATTTCTTCTTGTACATTCATGGCTGTAAAATGCCACATTGGGCAATCTGTTAGTACCTCTTGCAACATTTTAGGTTTCACAAATTTTATCCACCGTATAAACGCCTCCCTTAGCAGCATTGCAGCTAAAAATCAAATCTTTTTTTAATTTCTTCATTAATTTTTGCATATTTTTTTAACAAACCAGGACGCAATTGGTTCGGTGTCCAAATAAGCTTAATTTTTCTTCTTTATTTTTTCGAATGGTTCCGATGACAGTCAATCAGTATTCTATTTGTAAAATATAGATCGAAGGAATATTTTTAAAAAATTATCAATTTTGATATTGCGGCAGTTATTACGAATAATATGACGCAGACGTACATAAATTTTCCATCGGATAAGGTCTATCACGCTGCTTTCCAACATATACCTCCATCTTCAGCGTGTAAAACGATTTGTCGTCTGTCATATTAAAACCATGTTTGATAGGTTTGGATGGAATACGAGGGTAGGGTGAAAAGTTTCCAGCCTGACCAAAAAAAAAAACGATGTTTTAACATTTTTTTGCTTTATTTTTCAACATAATCTCCATCAACACTGATACATTTCTCACAACGGTGTTCTAATTTAGTTATACCAGTTTTAAACGTAGATTCGTCAAGCTCCTCGAAATACTGATTTACAGCTTCGATAACTTCTTCGTTGCTCTTAAATCTTTTACCGCCAAAACATCTTTTGAGCTTAGGAAACAGGTAATAGTCGCTGGAGGGCTAAATCCGGAGAGTAGGGAGGATGCGACATGAATTCAAACTTCAATTTGTGGATTTTGGACATGGCAACAATCGACAAATGGGCTGGTGCGTTTACCTGATGATAATTTTTCAAGGTAATCAATGTATATAATTCTTCTCGCATCCGAAAAACAGTAGCCATAACCTTGATTGCCGATAAAATTGTTTTTGCCTTCTTTGGAGTTGATTCCCCTTTTCAAACGCACTGTTTTGACTGTTCTTTATTTTCAGGAGTGTAGTGGTGGATGCAAGTCTCATCAACAGTTTTGGATTACGCCTATACAGCGCCAAATTGTCGGTAGAAGTGTTTTTTCGAATCAGTTTTTGGTCCAGCGTTAGCAAACGCGGCACCCACCTTGCACACAGGTTTTCCATGCTCAACTGGTTGTGCAAAATATTTCACATACGTTCAGCTGACATTCTACAGGTCTCAGCTATCTCATGCACTTTCAACCTGCGGTCTTCCAACACTATTTGATGAATTTTCACAATCATTTCTGAAGTTGTGACTCCAATGGGCCGTCCTGAGCGAGGCCCGTCAGAGGTGCTCACCCGACCCATTTTCAATTCAGAAACCCACTGCTTAATGGTTGAATATGATGGGGAGGAGTCTCTTAGTGTTGAATCCATCTCTTCTTTTATTTGTTTTGGTGTAAAACATTTCAAATAGAAGTATTTGATGACAGCACGTTTTTCCAATTTTTCCACTTCACGAAAACAACGGAAGCGTCTCGCGCAATGTGCTCTCAAACGCAAACTAACGTAGCGATTGGGCTGGAACTGTACGTACAAGCTCGGTAGGAATGGTACTGCAGGACGCTGCTCCAAAAATAGACCTATGGCGCCTTCTCTTGGTCAGGCCGGAAACTTTTCACCCGTCCCTCGTATATTAGCACGGAAGCATCCTCTGAACGTCTCACACGTTTTGGTCGATTGTGACAAACTACAAAAATTGTAATATGTTGTAAAAAGCTTGCTTTTTCTTGCTTGTCGATATTTTCGTCCATTCGGCCGAATGAAAACAAAACTTTCTTTATTTTTCTCGGCTAGTAGGAGTGTAACGTCATTTCATCGATAAAAGTTTTTCGCACAGTCCCGGCAGCAGCTGATTGTGCAAATGTCACTGGTATTTTGTTCCTACTTTTTCCCATCTTGGCAACCATTGTTAAGAAGTCATTGCCCTTCATAACTTTTATAACCTTCACATGAGAATTGTGTACCTGCTAAATCAATTCCTTTATGTAGTTATTACATCGCACGGTCTCACCTCAGGGCGTTTCTAACCTCAAATTAGGTTTAGCGTTTAGCATATACGATGTTTGCTCGATGTTGATGACAGTTTTTAATCCAGTTTATAAGCAATTTGAACTCTCGCATTAAAATGACCACTAAATCCTAGAACTCGCTCATCAATCGTGCAATTGGTAGATGGCGGATACTACTTCTTGTAATTTGCAATGAATACATTCCACAGATCTTTTATTGGGGCTAAAGCGTGTTCTGCTCTTCTTGCATTTCGTGTATTCTTGTGGACAAGCCGAAGACCAACAAAATATAACATTCCGATGAAAACTTTCAACTCGTCTAAATTGATGTTTTTTACAAAATGTAGGGCGACAGATTTCTTCATTGGTATACTGAAAAATAATTTCGAACACCTTGAATAAACAATTGGGTTCAAGCTTCCAAATGTAGTAATTTGATATTCGTTACTTCTTCTTTCGCTGACGGCAAATTAACTAGAAGCGAATGGCGTTCCTTAGCCTCAGGTACGTTAAGCGACCACCGGAAATTATTTTTTCAATTACGTCACATGTGTTGCACGTGAGGGTGATTCCTTCCAGACGCTCAGACCTACCATAAACCCTAAGAAAAAGATTAAGTAGATCTGGGTTATTTTAAAGTAATAAAAGATGCAAATATCATTTGCATAGAATTCTTTCGGGATTAAATCTAGACGCTCATGCGTGTCATAAATATCCTAATAAAAGGATTTAAGCCAGACGTAGGATAATAAAATATGTTAATTATATAGACGTAACTAGATATGTAAAAATATGTATAAATAGATAGATTTAAGTTATTATATTGTCAGTCTTAGCAGTGAAACGCTGGAGTAAAATCGTTTTTTAAATAATAATCCGGACGTTTTCTTATTTCCTCTTTCTCTCGGTGCACGAAAAGTTCTTGCACATAACTTTTTCTTTGGTAACAGATCGACGACGGTCTGTCCCCTTTCGCTAACTCTTCGTTCGAAACTAAGATCACGATCTTGCTGATTGAGAAATTTCTTCACGCACTTGATCTCTGTCGGCTTCATCTGAACTTTCTCAATCGTAAAGGACGTCGTAAAAGAGTAAGCCCCGTACTAAAACGGAGCTTTCTCCATGCCTAAAGGAAGGCTTTAAGTTTTTTTGGTTCCATCTCCGTTTTATGTTCTACTATGCAATTTCTGTCTGACCCATAAAAATTTTACTTATTTCCATCAGTAAATATAACTTTGTTCAAAAACTCTTTTAAGTAATTTTTCTCTTGCTTTTGTTACAAATAAACGATTTTTTTCTGGCTATTTAACTATGACCTCATCATAGAGTTCATTTCTCATTTTATTAAGACACACAATTTTGTGGAATTCTGTTTGAGCATTGTTAAAGTAAAGTGTTATTTTAAAATTTCGCGCCTTCCTGGCAACCTTACTTTTTTATCTCTTTAAAATCACTCTACTCTGTAAAACTGTAATGTATAGTACACAAAGAAAATCAATCCAAATAAATCAATGTAAACTTGACCCAACTCTTTTTGGGTCTTTTGTGAATTTTCCCACATTATATATTTATTATTTCTCGGTAAACTTGAAACAATTGGTAATTGAAATCCCTCTGAATAATGTTTTTCTCTATCGAATAAGGATTTTCGCTAAATTTTTCGATTTCTCAATTGATTTTTCTTCGCTATGAAGGTTCGCAATAACTTTCCTTTCTTCCACCAACGTTTCATATTGTTTCCGGTCCATTTTTGGTTTGAGTTTTGCAAACATTCAAATCGAAAGGACAAGATGTCCTTCGTGTATAAATTCCATAATTTCCGTATTTATTATTCGCCTAATAAATACCCTTACATTCATTTAAGTGAGACCGACCCATACGTGAGCGAATTTGTAATGCATAGATAAATGCGAACTAGATCGCCTAATTTTTCTTTGTTATTCATGCATGACGTTGAAATACATTTTTGTGCATATAATTTGTAAGAACACATAAGTGGCTATAGACGCTCTAAATGAAATTTGGTTTGGATGTAGTAGTAGAATTAAATTTATAAAATTTCCCAGATGAGCATATACTTTTTGGAGTCGCTATGAATAATACTTATGGGATTGTTGTAACAATCCCATGTTGTGTTTTTGGCAGATAATTTGTGTGACACCATTAAAATTCGGAAACTTGTGTGGTATTCTTTTCTCTACGCATACAGTCCAGTGGTCGATCTAACCCGGCCTGACAGCCAAAAGAGGAACATGCTAGGCAGGCCCTTATACATTTTGGCTTAAATCTCATTTTCAATAGATCTTTCATTCTTTGACCTTCCTCCTGATCTTACTTGAGGCGTCACCTATCTCAAGCCGAAAATTGACTAAGGACACTGATTTGTCGTTGAGACGCTTTTCTTTCCCTATTCATCGTGACAAAAGCCAGGGATTCGTTATGATCAGGTCTAGTTAATAAAAGAAGATCCTTACTTGCCATCTTTTGCTTCATATGTAAATCTTATACCTTCATATTATCCTGTTTTTTCAAATTTATAGACACATGTGAAGATTGCACTCTCAACAAATATCACAGCGATCAATGTTCATGTACCTCTTATCTGTTTTATTGTACCATCTAACTTGGGCCTTAGACTATTCGCCACTAGCAAAATATGATACGAGCTTACAACCTTGTTTTCTTTCCATATGAAATTTGACACTTGACAGTTTGCAAGCGGGTATTTGATTGCGTTCCACTGTATCCAAATTCGTTATACGATCTTTTGCTAAGTACTCGGCTAAGGGAGAGAAGTGGAGTAAATATCAAAACAAAGCTGATAATTCTGATGTCATTCTCACCACAGACACTGCTCATTATCCTCTCAAATCAGGTTTTTCGGGGGGCACCACGTTTTCCACTCCTTTTTCATCTTCTTTCTTTGAAAGCAAAACCTGAAATCCCACTCCAAACTTATTTTTTAATGAGCAAATTTATGTGTGTACCGTTTCACATGAATTCAGGATTTAGTGGAGCGAATTTTCAACGGAATCAACGACTAAATTCATTCATCAACGACCCGTCTAATTTTCGTTGAAAGTGTCTAATTATCTCAAAGCCTTGTTTCGGCTTTGTGTCTTTAATTACAGTAGCACAAACGGCTTCTTATACCAACAGGGTTCTTGTTAACCCGTAGTCGTTTGTCATTTAGTACAAGGTCCTTTACTTCCATTTTTGTAGTAGAACTTAATTGCCCTACCCGCTGATCTAGAGACAAAGGGCAAGGTTAAAGCAGGATCCAGAGACAAGGGGTATTTTCCTCAGATTCAGAAAAAGGTTCCAAGCCTAACAGTGGTTGTGAGTTGTCATCTAGTCCATTTTCACTACCATATTAGCTAAGTTGATCATGAAACTCATCATTTTTCTATGATTGTGATGTCATTTCGAAATGAACGAAACAAGCGCCAACATTCATAGACTTTTCTCGTAACGAATATTTCCATATATATTCATATCAAAGGGTACGAATACATAAAAAGGTACGTCACATGATAACGCGAAAATGTGTAATACTATCATTAAAATGCATTTTTTGTAATTTTTCAATGAATTTCAAAATCTGCACGAATTCAAACATGTCACTTTCAAGAGATCGATTTAACTTTCGTTTACTTTTTGATCCATTTCTAGAAGAAATTTTTTTATAAAAACAATTAGTTTGCTGTTATTTTGTACTAATTGTTTTTACAGAAAATTCATGTCATTTTCACTCACACCTGAATTTCAAACTCACTTCAGCTGATATGTTCGTACAGATGTCAATTTTACTGCGTTCGAATCAATTTCCAGTAAATGTGACTGAATCTTACTGTGCTACAATAATGTTACACTGGTTTAAAGTCGCAAAATGAATTTACTATGAACTTAAACGGCATATATTTACTATATTTTCAACAACGTTTCCTTATTAATCTAATATTCACAAGGACAAGCATATCGCCAGTTGTTCAGTAAAACAACTATTAAAACCACAGCAAAGGGAGATATTTATTTAATTTTTTTAGAAAAACAACCATTTCTGATGTGGCGATCAGAAAAATGAAATAAATAAATTATATGAAAATAAAATAAAACTATTTTAAATGGCAAATCCTCATATGTTAAAAATTGTTTGCACACATCGAAGCTTTACTGATATGCGTTGATGTAGCGGTTACAATGAAAATGACACATATTGGGAAGATGGTTTTAGCCAAATCATGGAGAAGTCCCGTTAAATGGTACAATAGGGGTGAAGCAAATTACCCTGTTAAAGAATAAAGTTACAAGAAGTTTTAAAATAAGTTAAAAAAAGTGTACACCTTTATAAGCAGAACAAACGCTACTCTGTACAGAAATCAGCAACCTAGTCGGTAGACATCTGCTTTCAATATTCAGTATTGTCAAGTGATACAAAAATAGTTTGCTTTCTAAAAGTTCCGAGCACAGTGAAAGATCACGAAAAGTAACTGCACGGAGGACAAATTGTCAGAGCAAATTGTCAGAGCGATTAAGAAAAAACCTAAGATATTGTTGCGCTCACTCAGGTCCGCGACCTGTTTGCTTCGCAAATATTCGTAAAAGTGAATTAAACACCCACGAACTAATTCAAAATTTATTGTGTTTAACAAATTTCACTAACAATTTAAAATTATTTTCGCTTAATTAGTTCACTAACAACTAGTTCACTTATTCACTTTTATTTTAGCTTATTGATTAATTGTAAGAATTACTTTCACTCGCTTTTTAATCCGCGTACGATTTTATTTTACTTTAACATTATTTGATTACCCCACTACTTTTAAGGCGCACTCTCGCTTTTCACTTTTGCCACACACTTCTTCACTAAATCCACGAGACTCTCTTCGCTGTTCGCTGTAGTCGCTTTTATACATGTACCATCCGATCCCGAATCTTCCACGTGGATCATTTTCGAGTTTACGCGCTGTGTCATTAGCACAAGTATTTCCCTACTCAATGCACGCAATGTGTTTACGTTTTGCCTTTTTTCTCTTCGAGAATGATCGACGTATTGGTTATTGATACTTGTTTACGAATTTTCTCTTAAGACGACTACAGTGGCGCGTGACATTATTCGAACATGTCACAATATTATCTTCGGAGATGTTAGTAAAAGTTAAAGCGTATTTTACAAAGATGTTCAATCTAAAGCGATCGTCAGAGTTTTCGTGATGGGTATAATCCAGAGGTAGCCAGGACAAGGGCATTCATTAGTAACACTACTAGGATAAAGAGGCTGGAGTTATTGAGAAACTCTCTAAGAATTCTAAGACCAGTTTTGGAACAATATATTATATGCAAACGAAAGTAAGTTATTTTAATGTAATGGGAGGATTCTGGTATGGAGGAAACCAATCACAGAATTGAATCCAAAAACTATCACAGCTACAGTAAGACGGTGGTGACAGGGTTATGGTTAGGGGTTGCATGACCGCATCAGTTGTTGGGGAACTTGTTTTCATCGAGGGAATCGTGGATCAAATTTAACTTAATATTCTAAAGGGATATGGAAAACAATCGCTTAGAAGTTGTGTAAAGATCCAAAACATACGAATTTTCTCGAACAAATGTGAGTTGCTTATGATGTCGCGTATACTTTGTCAATTTCCCCACAGTAACTGAACCTCAATCAAATAGAAACGTGCGGCGAAAACTTGAGATACGTATGCGAGACTAAATTATTTCTAATAAATAGTAGTTAAAACAAGTACTGCACCCAGACTGGCAAAGTGTCACTATGTCACAATGCCTAGAAGATTAAGAAAAATTATCAAAAGGAAATGGTAATCAACAAAATAAATTTTTTTCACAAAATTTTTGTCCATAGCAAAACATGTCATTCGAAATATTTTATTGTATTACAAGAATAAATTATACTTTTAAACTTTATACTGAGGCTGGTAAGCTGTACGACTTGATGCTTTGTCAACTATTGCTGCATAAGGTTCGATAAATATACTATCGTGGATTATCGTGATGAAGCAGCCTACCAACGCTTGACCAGAAGTGTCACCGTTTCGCTCTTCTTACATCGTGGAATCGTTTAATCTTCATGTAATAAATCCATGATGCACAACACCCTCATAATCAAAGAAAACAACAACGACGTCTTAACTTTGCTCCGTTTTAGAGTGATTTTGTCAGAATGCTTATACTGTAAGGACTGATGGTTTGACGTAAACCCATTTTTCATCACCAGTAATATTCTTCTTGAGGACATTTTCATCTTTTGAAACCAATTCCAAGTATTCCGCAGTGATTTCAAAGCGATGATTCTTCTCTTCTGCCATTGGCAATTTAGGGAGGAATTTCGCATACACGCGTGTCTTTTCCAAGATCTCGGTTGAAATTCTCCAATCAGTAGATTTCGGTATTTCAAGATAACGTTTTAGTTCACATATATCCAACCAAGTCTCACACGTTCGACATTCTCTGACGTGATTGCGCTTGAAGATCCGTCAAGCAGAGAATCATTACTAACAGATAGGCCGCAATCTTTAAATCGCTTCTACCACTATTTTATTCTTGCTTCGCTTATAAACTCTCTCCAAGTATTCATCATATCAATAGTTTTTGATCAAGGCAGGCATTGATGCAAGCTCGTCGATCTGCTTTTCCAGTCATTTTAACATCAAACGAATCCAATAAACAAAAAATATTATATGTTAAATACCGCGTCACGAGAAATACTGCGATAGGGAGGTAATTCCCCCCTATTAAATTAATTAAAAGGCGCTTACAATGTTTATCAGAAAAACTTGACATTTTAAGTCAACTACAATAAAGATACAAACGAAACACTTTATTTAAAATCTAGGATCTATTACGTTTTTGACATATGTCAAGTTTGTATTCATCATATGAGGATTTATTGACATAATTTCATTCCTCACACTGTGCTTGACATATGGCTAATATCGTCTTTTTCAATAGCCGAACCGTTTGTTACAACTTTTCTTTTAATTTGAAGTATGAAACTGTTATTACTAATAGCTAAGATTTTTGGCGTGTGGAAAATTGAGTCACGCTGCCCTGTTTTGATAGTAGATATTTCTTCTTTTCTTGTATGCGACTCGACTAGCTGATGCTTCACAGTTTTTAAATATTTACGTCTCGTGAAAGGTTTTCATATGTCTCCATAATATTTAATACATTAGCCGCTTGACTTCTCATAAATGCGATGTTGAGCACTCCCTGAAAATTGCCAATGGCGGAGTTTTTCAACGCATGAGGGAAGGAAACATATTTGGTCAAGCGTGTCGAGCACTTATATTGTTTGGTTGCAAAAATTTAATCATTGTGGGGTTTTTTGGAGTTTTTATATTTGGTTCGCTTTTCGTTCTATGTTGAGAGCAAAAATCTTTTATTGGTTTATAAGAAATCAAAGTGAGCTCATTCAGATAACAGCTTCAGTTCTTGTTGAATGCTCTTCTTGTATTACTACTTCTTCCTCGGTTTTATTCGCTCTAGATAGGGTCAACCAATTTTGTATGGTTCATTCACCACAATTTTAGTTATTCGCACCGAACTGTATCATAAATCCTATATGTCCCACTCACAGTACATGTCTAAATAAGAGAACCGAAACAAGGTTCTGCATTCATCATGGTAGAATTTTCCTCTACCAACACTATTATTCCATCATCTTTATTCGAAACGGTGTTTGGAAAATCACCTGTATTTTCTCATCATTCCAAATACGGAAGGGTCTGTTTATTGACGTAGCCAAAAATAAGTGACTAAGCAACTAAAAAGTAAAATAAAACCATACGCCGAATTTTCGCCATTCCCGGTGGTCGTTCCGGTTCAATTCCTATACGAGTTTGATTTTGATACCCCGCAAACCAATTTCCTTCCGTAAAATCTTCCATAACGTGGATGGGTTCAGGTTTAATTTTTGAGCACGATATCGAATGATACTCACTTGGATCTTCATTGAAACTACGCTGTTATGATTTCTTCATTACGCCCTTTACGACGTTTGGATGGATGGGAATTATTAGTTGGAGAAAACGTGGTGCGGAAACGATTCATGGTTAATAGAATAAATTGTTCTGATGTAAATAATTTCGGCCATAAATTTGACGGAGTTCACGTTGAATTTCTCGAAAATAATCGCGTTCGAAAGAAATTTGCTAAATATGCAGACATTCCTCAGGCGTCTACATATTCATGATAAAATGGGAGGCCAAACTAACCATAAAGCACATGCCAGCTGTCACATAATGCATAGTAATAAATAGTGTTGACAGTGTTGCCCATTTTGACCCAGAAGGGTCTTATGGGGCAACGGAAATATTCTACCTTCCTGTCCGTATTAAATGCTAAATCAGTCGGAAGCAAGCTACCAGTCCATTGCCAGTGTGTCGAGCCATGGTTCTAAAAACGTTGCAGCCAGAAATAGATATACTCAGATAAGATAATAAGATATACTGACTAAATGTGACCTTACACCCACTACTTTTTTAATGGTCAAATAGGAATTTCAATTCAACGAAGGATAGTAATTTAAGGGTTAAAATATGTATTATCAGCCTGAAATTCGATGTAAAATATTGGGAATAAAATGTCGTTGCAAAAAGCCTTTCGGATGTGCAAATTCATAGAATTCAGCTTGGCTGTCTTTACATTTACAAATAAAATATTATTTGATATCATGTTTTGATTGGATTTTGATTTAACTGTTCATCCGAAAGTTTAAAAGTAAATTTCTAAATTAGGTTGAAGCATGGAATGTGATGGCTCAAGACATATTGAGGCTTCGACCTGGTAAGTCTTGACAAGTAAATATCATTTTATTATAGTTAATTTTTGTTTTGTGACTAACCAAAAAATTTTCTAACGGCTATAAATGTCACTTAAACATTACATTTATATATTAATTTACGTTGTTTGGCTTATTCTGTGAAAGCAATCGTCAAAACATTCGCGGATTTAAAGCGCTAAATTTGGCGAAATCCGCTTCTGAAGCTTTCAAAATCAAAATGTTTTTCATTACAGTTAACATAAAATACGAAGAATATAAAGCAAAATCAAAAACAACAAATCAAACAAAACTTAATAGCACAGAAAGCACTCTAAATGAAAACCTAACATCTCGAAACAAGACCATAAAAAATCATCTGTTTTAAAGTACACAGGCTGGTTCGATGAGTAAACAATGATATTCCTCTGATTGTTGTTTCTTTTTATTAATTTCTTGCAGATTACATCGCCTTATGCAACCAACGTGATAACACTCCTGGAGGAACCTCAAAGAAAGAAGTATAACAAGAGATATTCGATTTAAAGATGTATTAGTAGGCATTTATGTTTTTATTTATTTTTTTCGAGAATGTATTTTTGGTGAAATAAAACAATGTAATCAAAAAACATTTACTTATACAAATGAAATTATACCGTCTATGGTCGGTTCGTTCGATCCCGGAAGTCCGTTCAGAGTGTTATTACCTCTTTGTTGTAAGGCAATTGCATAGCTAACAGCGAAAGGATATGATGTCAACAGTACGGATCAGTCTCCCAGATACATCACGTCCTATATGACGTTCTCATATAGCAGGCAAAACAACGGGGACACTCTCGAGACACTTCTGCTAGAAACAGATGGCAAAGTTTTCCTTGTTATATAAGATAGTAAAAAAAAATTCAAAACAAATGAAGTATTTATTTTACTATGTGTATTTTCCCGTGTTTAGCACTTCCAAACTATCCTTTATTTGATTTTCCATCCTAAAATGCTATGTTTTGTTTTAATTTTGACAGAAGTTGCTGCCTTCTCCAGTGTCAATTATTTTACTTTAATCATGGATGACGGGAGTTTGCTATAAGTGTTCGCGCTGTTTTATGCTGCGGCTGCAAGCTCTGTTTCTGCTAGCCGTGCTGCAACCCCGTTGGCGTGATCAAGACTTCGTGTCAGTATGAAATAGTCCGTAATAATAGTCCTGGAAGTTTGTGCCCGTTCGTGTGAGTAAATCGTCCCGATACCTTGAAAGTCATCGAATTTTCGTGATTCCCGGAGCACGGCGTGATCGTCGTTACCGTGACATGGTTGAGCCGCAGACAGAAGTGATGTGACTTTTCATGCGAATCTGCCTTCAGTGGAAGTATAACCTCATTAACGTGACACGGTACTCTATGGTTTGGTAAGTATCGTATGCGATGTTGTGTCACTTAATTAAGACTCCCTTAAAACTCAGAAGCAGGTAACTCCATACTAGAATTAAAAGTTCATTAAGTGCAGGCAACTGATCTTGTAACGTTATTCCTGTAAAAGATATTTAAAAACGTAGTTTTCCGAGCCTCCTTAAAAACCAAACTTCAATTAAAATTAAAATTATAACCATTAACTAAATTGAAGTATGTGCTTATTTATTCAAAAACGCATCAGGGCCATCCATAATACAGAGTTGAAGTTTAAAAATCTAGAAACTTCTACAGGAATCGAAACACGATTATGTGTTTATATATCAAGAAATATAGAAAAAGAAGCGTCATAAACTTATTGAACTTCTAGGCAAACCCATCGAAAAATTTCTACGGCCAGCCCAATCAGGAAACCTACTAGCGGAATTTGTTCAAGATGTAACAAAAAAAGACGCGTGTTGTAACGCAGTAACAGAAGGACTCTGACAATAATAATAACAGAAAACTGAGTTATTTGACAGCTGTCATGCGTCTTATGGTTGGTTTGATTTGATATTTCATCATAAATAACATATTCTAAACCGAGTTAGAGTTAATTTGACGTCCATACTAAAAAACGACAGTGGAAACACTAGCAACGAACTATGAATGGAAGTGAAACCAACCAAACATACGCGTTACAGTAGTAACAAATGCATGCGTTTGCGTGAAACGGTTGATTCAAAAATGGATGCCAGCATGCGATAGAGAGAAATAAAGCTGCCCCAATATGACAAAGAGAATATCCTACGGGAACCATCGAGAAGATAATCAAGTTAAATGCTTAAATTTTCTGACAAAAAGACAACTGATGAACGACAACGATCGGAGCTGTCGGCCCGAATCTCAGAGCCATACGAGAGCATTGAGTCAGGTGATAAGGGTTCAACTATTGCTCGGGGTCCTTCGTATTGACCATTAAGGGACTGGAAACCAAAGACGAATCTGAGCGGTTTCCATCGTAACGTCCATTTATCACTGTTATAAACAACACCAATGTCTTTGCGACGGTCGCTTGATTTCTGCATTAAATAGGACCATGGAATCTAACCACACGAGTAAAAATGTTCCTGTTGTTATGGTTGTTTTCTTCTGCTTGGCGAACACTGCTTCCGACACATCAATGGTTGGACCATTTATATTTTCAAGGAATAGTACTGTTTAGACTATCCTTCTCGGTTGAAGAATTAAAACGAATGGAGTGCAAAAGGAAGATTGTCTAAACGAATTCGTTCATTTTTGCTGTTTCAATTCCGCATAGCGTTTTCGCAAAACTTTCCTGAAACATCATGTATCACATTCACATATCCTTCTGACGCAGATCTTACCCTCTTCATATTTTCGACAATACTTTGTCAACAACGTGAAATTAATTTCGTTGATTGGGCTGTGAAAGATCTTCCCGGATGACATATAAGGCACTTCGTGTACTTAATTCACTATGGCTTCGATATGTTCTTTGGTCAACAGTTGCGTTGCGTGTTTTTCTTAAATTTTTCAACTTAATCCTAAATTTCAATGATTAGCAAGAATGATCTTGGTGGCCTCCTCTATGTTTTTGGCGTCCGTGGTGCAATCATTGTCTCTTTTTTTCAAAGAAGTAATATTTCGACAGTTTGAGATGACAGCTTTTGGCCCAAGGAAACCTTTATCTGCATTTTCAAATAAGCCCTTCATTCTGAATTCAACCTCAAATTTTAATAGATGGTCAGCTATTTTGAACCTTCAGAACGTTCTTATGAATACTCCTGCTTTTTGAGTGCATTTAGTGTATAGAGAATATTCGGATGAAGAAATTATTTCCTTTATGCAGCTACATGCATTTTTTTGTCGCCGAAAATGAAGCCGTTTGTAGCATCCCCATTAAGCACTTCACGTCTATTCAAGACTATATACTATATCCTGGCTGGCTGGGGTGTACCAAGGGAAAGTGGAATCTCACTGATATGCGTTGACTGTTGAACGATGATCTGATGACTTGACAAACTGCTGAATAACAGAAATGCTGAACAGCTGAACTGTTGTACAGGTGAACCCAGCCTTGGGATTAGAACCTTGGTTCTACCTCATGACGGTCCCAAGCCCGTGTAAATGGAGAGGGAAGAGGGGAGTGGAGTTATGTGTCGAAGTTGATGGAAAGCCGAGTAGGGAAACTGAAAGGTGGACTTGACGCCGAAGAAGACTTCGTCTAGATGTGTCGTGAGAACTTGTAAAATTGCTAAAATCGGAGACTGACTGACTGACTGTCGAACTGTTAATGTTGTATACGTCTTGCTGATTGATGAGCCTAATGGAACTTAGATGAAGAGGCGCGATGTTAAGGAGGTGCATATTGGAAGGATGAATCGATGTAAGTACCGAAAACGTCACTGCAGGCTATTTCGACTCTTGCGGCTAAGGTGAATTAGGGAAAGCTAGTGGAACCTTCTGATATGCGGTGACTGGTGAAATGAGGTACTAGAGACTTTTCTGCCTGATGACTTGGTGATCCCGGTGACTGACGATATGCTGGAATGCTGATATACTGCACAGTTGAACTGTTGTACTGATGACCGACGACTCGTTGACAAATGAAGTCATGATAGATGATAGATGCATGACGATCGATGTAGACTTGATCGAAGTTGGGAATGCTTGACCAAAACGAGTACCTATGAAAGTCTTCAGGAGCGGAGCCGATGGAGAGAGATCTGCTAAGAGTACTCGATGTATTGAAGCTATGATGATGAAGACTGAACTAATAAACTGATAGACGGACTGTGTGTAAACTGTTGTGCTCTGAATTGAAAATAACAATTGATCTATATGCTGATTAAGAAGATGATCAAGAGTAAGAAGAAGAGGAAGAAAATGTTTGTCGAAGAATTAAAAGTGAAGTTTTGTGCCAAGTTGATATCTGTTGTGTACCGTGAAAGAATGACAGAGGACTTAGTCTGAATGTTACGAACTGGATGTTGTGTTCGATGTAGACTGAGTGGCGTTCTTTGCATTAGCAGTTTGAAAAGCTCGCATCGCCACATCAACTTGTTGATGAGGTGGAAGCGAGACCAGTACACTGCTAAGATTTGTTGTCTAAATGCGGATAAATGTTGCTTGATATTATGTGCATACATGTTGTAACTGTGGTTAACCCGGACCCTATAGACTTGTGCTATATAACTCCGGGTGACGCAGGGGGGCTGATGGTCTAAGCTTCAGCTTGTTCCATTCAGGCTTTGGGGAGTACTGACCTCACGTACCCGAGGTGTAAGGAAGGGTTATCAGTCTCGTGTGCCTGGAGCAAAAACTGAGAGTTTTTCTCGGTCTGTAGAGAAACGCAACCTGATCAGAGGTTATCTGAACCACGGGTTAAGGGGTGCCCATGACAGGTTACTGTCATCCCCTACACGGTTGAGGAGCCTATTTCTTGGCTGAAACGTGGTGGTTGTGGTTTTGAAGGCTGCAGAGTTAAACTGAGCACATACCAGTTGTGTTCGGGTATCCAGGCAGCTTCAAATAAATTGCCACCTGGGAATGTTGTTTCTTGTTTCTGAAACTTGTTTCAGATCTGAGGGGTGGTGGTTGACACATTGTTTCAACCATGTCATATTGACCGTGGGGTTGGGCCTACGCGAGGATTTGAGTTTTGAAAAAAAAAATTAATATAACAATTATGAGGTGACATCAGGATACCGTACCATACAAGTACCATGATGTTTTAATTTTATAATGTTTTCCTATTGCGTATGTGTAAACTGTGTAAGGGTGATTTCTCAGGCCTTTATTACTTTATCCTAAAAAATGAAAACATTGATAGCATGGTTCCATTTTGTCGTTATTAAATTTGCACAAGGATTTTATGCGCACTCGCAAGCATGTAATACCAAGGATACTCACGCACAAATAATCGAGAAGTTAGAAATGTGTACGTAACAAAAACAATGGCGATAATGTCGTATTTTCAGTGAAAAATGGTTGAAAATCTTTTTATAATTTTTTTTATAATTTTTATAATTTCTTATCTCAACAGACTTTGAATTTTTTTTAAGAACGTCAATTGATGCTGCCATCATTCGTAGATTTCTTCCACCTGACTTCTCAATGTCAACCAGAAGTCCCATTTCCTTTTGGAAATCTTTTTAATATGTGTCAGACGAAGCGGACGATGTGGCAGAAACTACATTACAAACTTTATTATTGATCATTGAAAGTTGCAGTTTGCGAGAGACAGAGATTCCCTTTGCAAACCGGGTGAAATTGTTCTTGGATTTGGCCATAAGACTCATCTCTCATTTTTGAATTTTGCCTGTAAAGTTGAATTGGAACAATTGAAGTTATAAAGAAATATCACGATCGCTTTCACAATTGCTAGTACCGCTAGTACCACTTTCTGGAAACTTCACCAGCAAAACGATAGGTCATATCTCGAACGTCTTTGATAGCATTTTCATCACAACATTAAGTACAGAACACTGTTCTATGCTCTCCATCCACCGACTTTAAAACATAAAAAAAACCGTTTGACACATTACTTTGGGTTAGGCCTCGTGTTGATATGCCTAGAGACGTCTTCGGATTATCAGGATCTCTTCTCCAACGGGAAGGAAAGGAGAGGAAGGAAGTTCTAGAGAAGAGATGCCCCCATCTCCGGTGCCTCCCAGCGCTCCAATAAAACTTGTTTCAATATCAGCAAGAGCATATTGTGCCACGCGATTCAAATTGTGAACCGTTTTCAGCATTTCTTTGACCATCGTTTCCGGACAGAGCTCTCGGATTTCACTAGAAGAGGTCCCCGTGCTGCCTACTCCATCTTTTACAAGAGAAGAATGTGTGACAGACGTCATCCGCTTCACTTGTACAAAGCACGCAGTTAGGAGACCTTGACCTGCCAATCTTGTGCAGGTAAGACTAAAAACATCCTCCCCCGCTTAAGAGCTGGGGTAACTTAAAATCGGTCTCACCATGCACTCGACTGAGCCACAGCCTCAGGACAGCGATTAAACGTGCAGTCCACTTACCCTTAGTGTCTTGCTTCCAAGACTGTTGTCAATCGCTGAGAGAGCATTGTCTCCCTTGCCTATAAACCTCTTCTCTGCTGTCTTCGCTTCTGCGCAGATAAATATTTCTGTGCTTCCTCCCAAGGAGGACGATGGGTATCACTCCTACGTTACCAGGACTGCCGCCCGGAGACTGTTCCATATTCGCATGAGATTCGCAACGCTCCATGTCTCTGCACGTGTGCCACAGCTTCTAGAGTAGCTCCTTGCTCAGAGAGTCGCCCCACAGTTCTGACCCAGAGAGTAGAACCGACTCTACAACGCTTATTAGGAGTCGTCTCCTTGATGTGGTGGGCCCCCTGTGTTGGCCATGAATCGCGTGAGTGCCATTACAGGCGCTGCGGCCTTGTCAGCTGTTGCCCTGATTTGTTGGGAAAAACAAAACACTGCTGATTTAGGTTCAACCAAGTCGTTTTCAATACTGATAGGCATTACTCTGGGGATTTTTGTCAGGATGACCACTTCAGTTTTTTCCAGTGCCAGCTTGAAACCGTGAACGGTTATCCAGTCCATTACCCTCCACATTAACGTATTTGATCTGAGTAGCGCATGGTCTACTGTGCGTCAAGCGACTGGCACCTTGACATCGTCCGCAAAACCGATCAAGCGTGACTCATCCGGCAGTTCAAGCCGCAGCAGTCCGCCGTAGGAGATGGTCCACAGGTCCGGGCCAAGGATAGAGCCCTGAGCGACACCTGAAGTAAGAATCGTCTTTCGACTACCTTCCTTGGAGTCATAGAGTAGGCTGCGGTCCTTCAGATAGTTCCTCAGAATCCGCATCAGATATACTTGTACTTGAAAACGTCTTGAAGCGCTTCCAGAATATCCATTCATCTAGCGCAGTTAGATGCATATATATACAACATATATATACAACAGTTAACATCAAAATGTCTTACATTGTACCTATTACGGAAAGTTATCACAGTATAATGAAATACTTTTACTGGCGTCCGAAAACACTAGAAAAATTTGATCTATTCCTTAAAATTTCAATGGAATAAAAAGGAACATATTCATTTTTGATGCCGCATCGAAGCCACAATAGACAAACAAATTCCGTGAGGCATTCAATTAGTCTACGCAAGTGTTTTTTTTTTGCTCGATTTGAATACAAATTCTTAGAAAATCGGTTGCGTCTTTATAAATTAAACCATTGAATTTATTGACTAAACCATAGAAAAATTAGCAATAATAACTTGGAAATCTGTTGAAATAGCTGTATCACAGCCCTTAATACTAGCACAGAACCAGCTTTACCAAGAGGTACTAAGTTAAATTAAAGTTAAGAGGTAAAAAGTTACATTGTTTTATTCCTTGAACAGTGTGCTACTCATTTTAAAATGGCTTTTTCACACTTCCATACTCATAACTGATCAATCGACTCATTCCTCTCCCATCAAAAAGTTAGATCTAACGCTTTGCGAAAGTTAATTTTCAAAACGCGATTCATACTTTCAAAAAAGGATTTTGGTCACTCTGGCCCGCTGTACGACGAGGTGATTTGACTGATCAGGAGATCAGTCCTTAGATTGGAAAGTGATTACTCAGGAAATGGGTTTCGAGGCTCAGATGAAGTTGAGTAGTTAAATTGGTAGTGCAGTCTGAACGCAAATTGAAGAATTTGTTTGAGTTTGAAAATTTTACAATTTCCATAATATTTTTTGTTTGTACCAAGGTATATAGTGCTAAGAACAGAGATGAATACTTAAATCCTATAGATGGGACTGAATTTACAGATTGGAATCCTCTCCACTACTTTATTAAATTCATAGATGACGAAAAAATCAGCCACATTGCGGCGCGGGCAAATCTCTATGTCCCACAAAAAGAAATAAACGCCTTTTTCCGGACTTATAATACGGAAACGATGTTTCTTGGTATAAACATTCTCAGTAGCATCGTTAAGATAACTAGTTACAGAATGCTGCGATATATTCAACATGTTTCTGTTATTCCCAGCTTATTTCAGCTTAAAATCATTAAAAAAAATATTATTTTCAAATATTTTCAAGTGGTTGAACAGAAGAGGCTAAAAATCAAATTTTAAGCATTTTATACACAATTTAAATCGAATTTTTGAATTTTTTGGCTGAATTTCGAAGTAGCAGCAAAGCTATTTACTTTTCCTTATGAATTTTTAAAAAACGATATTTATGTTATTTTATTTGAAAAGAAATACACTTGCTGGGAAAAGTTTCAGTACACACCAAACATTTCAACTTAGTATTATACCACCTGGCGGTCTTACCGTAACGGCGGTCTAACCGTAAAGCACGGTGGTGGCGGTTGGGCAAAAGGCAATAATATGAATAACATAAATGTATTGAAGAGCTCTGCCGAGAACGCATGGTCGCGGAAATGCTTCGAACGGTTGACAAATTGAATCGCATGGGATAACATGCTCGGGCAGTCCCGACACTCAGGAAAGGTATACTGGAGCGTCAGGAGGTCGGACATATTCTTTCCTCTCCTTTTCTTCCTTCAGGAGAAGAGCTTCCCTTAATCTAAAGGCACCTCTAGGCGTAGGAACACGAGGCCTAGCCCGAAGTCAAACGGTTCCAGGCTAGCTTCTCAGGTTGACAGGGGAGGTGTTTAGAGGGTGGCCCAGGAGCATTGCGCGCCTGGGAGTCCCACACTCAGGGTGTAAATAGCGTTCACCTCCCTTCGACAGAAATATCACTACTTGAACTTTTCCGGGCAAAACGTCCATGATACCCATACTTCTTTATGATTTTACGCACTGCATCATCGTTAAATTGATCTGAGAAAGCTTGGAGCTTTGTGAAGCCTCAATTTGTATTTTTATAGTTATTTGCAACACGTTTAACAGATGCATGGCTTCTGCCAACCATTTCACCGATTCGACAATACGAATGACCTTTCTTCCATAATGCCAGAGTAATTCTCCTTTTACTAAGACCAATTTCTTTACTGAATTTTTCTTTCCTTACAAACACCACTTTTCTTTGAAATCAAACTTATCACACTATTCACACTAATAACACTTTTCCAACCAAATTTTCGTTTCACGTAAGTTTGAGCAGAACTTGAGAACTTTTTATACATACTTTTCACCACATTAAAAGTGGACTTATGTGACACTCTTTATGGAATAAGTGTTCAGAAAAATTTAAATCTAATTCCTAGTATATAACCTTGGCCAAAGGTATTAGACAACCAATAATAATTTACAAATGCTTGTCTTAGATGACATGCCGGATTCATAAATCTTTATATGGAGTATTGAAGGGCATATTTTAAGGTCATAAAATAGCTGTTGCCCTAAAACAATGGATTTGGTGTTTTGCGTTCTTGTCAGTCAACGTTTAGTCACTTGTGATAAGGACTCTTACGAGTAAGGAAGCTATTATTTTTGGTGAACTGATGAAATTGACGCCTAGTTGATTTAAAAATGCCAAACTCAAGTAAAAGCAGTTCGGATAATGTAGTGAAAATTCAAATTCTCCATGTACAAGGAAGATCACAAAAAGAAATTGCTAAGTTGGTTGAATGTATGCGTTGCGCCTGCCATCTGCGATCAAACGAATTGTTCAGACTGGAACTCAAGCTCATAAACTAGTAACTATGAAAACTAAAAGTTTTTTTTAAGGCTATTTACTCTCTGAGTGTCGAACTCTCAGTGACACCTCAAACCTACTAGACTACCGACTAAACACCTCCCATGTCAACCGGAGTACCTAGCCTGAAACCGTTTGACACATTACTTCGGGCAAGACCTTCAAATTTTGCGTCAATTGGCGCCTTCGGCTTACAGGGATTCCTTCGCCAGCGGGAAGGGAAAGAGGAGGAGGATTGCTCCTCTGCTCGATCAAGTATGCCTTTTTTTGGAACTAGCATTGCCTGAGCGTAATGTACCACTTGGTTCCATTTTTCAACTGATTTCAGCATTCCTTCGATGAGGCGATCTGGACGGAGCTGATTGCTGTTTGCGCTTTTTGTCCCATCTTCTGCATGAAAAGAAAGTTTGACAGGCGTCATCCTTCTGCCTAATGCGGAATAAGCAATCTAAAGACCTAGACTTACCAATCTTGTGCAGGTAAGACTGAAAACAACCGTGTCCGCTCAGTAGCTGGGTCAGGTACTGGTCAGTCTCACCATGCATTCGAATGAGCTACGATCTGAAATCGTTGATGAGCCGCGCAGTCCATCTTCCTTTTAGCTCATATTCGCAAGGTTGTTGCCATTCGTCGAGAGTGCATCGTCTTTCATCGCGAGCAACTTTAAACTAAACTAAAAGAGGAAATTACGAAGCACGACGATAGGCGAATCCATGGAAAATCGGATGACAACTTCAACAGTACTTGCTGTTGTCTTGCCCGAAGGAGTGGAGAAGCCAATAAGCCAGATAAAGACTTGGAAATGAGTTTCTTAAAAGATGCAAAACCAGGAAGAAGAAGAAGAGACGGCTTAACGGTGCCAACATTTTACAGAGGAAGATTAGTCCAATGTGGAGTGGTCTGACGAATCTAAGTTTGAGGTATTATTATTGATAAGTATGATCACTTATTTAATTCAATTAAACCGTAAAAGTTGTGGCCATTTTGAAAAAAGCTTTTGATTCTCCTATAGATATTAAGAACACCTGGTATGTTCTCACAACATATTTGTCTGCAGTTATCCACAATGAAGTCCCGAATAATTCAGCGCGGATATTTGTCCACTTCACAAATTTTCACCTAAAGCGGCATCATATATAAGTGAAAATGTATCAAAAGTAGTATTAACAATAGACAAACATCTTCATCACTCCAGTAAATAACAGGGAATCTCTTTACGGGGCGTGTGTCTTGCTGCAAATATTATACGGGGTGGTCTGAAAGTCGCGCACGGGTGGATACATGGCTCTTTACTAATTACGCCCGAGGAATTGAATTGGCCCATCAGATTTAGTGCCCAATGGAGCCTTATACGAGATATGAGGCCCAACTTTGAGATTTTACATGCAAATCCATCGTTTTCATGGCAGATATGGATTTAGTGGGAAATTTCACATCCAAATTGCTTAAAATTCATAAAATTTTCGTCCATATTTCGGCCCTATGCAGTTTTTCATGTTCAAAATCCGTGAGCGTCTAAATCATTCAGACCAGGAGGCACAAATCGATGTTCTGGTACCGAGAATTTACGCACTACCTCTACGGTGTGTAGTGCGATGGTGAGGGGGTGCCTGGCGGATTCAGGAGTGGGAAAGTTGCACTATATTGAAAGCGCGATGGATCGGCGGATTTACCTCAAGATATTTAAAAGAAGTTTGCGTGAAAGTGTCTCTGCTTTGTGCCTAGAAAGTGATTTTATTTTCCAGCATGAAAACGATCCAAAGCATACTTCACTGATCGTCAAGGAATGAATGGCTCCTCTATAATGCGCCCGTGCAGCTGAACAGTCCACCACAGTCACCTTATTTAAACGCCGTTGAGGATTTATAGGATGAATTGGAACGCCGAGGGTATAAATACGCAATCAAATTCAAATAAGAGCTTAAGACTAAACTTTAGGAAGCGTGGGATTCAATCGGAGCGGAAGTACCGTCTAAGCCAGTAAATTAAACGCCCAGACGTTTGGCAGCACTTATTAAAGCCAAAGGAAATGCCACCAAACATTAAATCAAATCAATAATATATTTGTTTTGCTTTAAACTTTATTTATTTTGCGTTCGTACGGAAACCTTGATATCAAATTTTGAATTATTTACTATAGTGGTTTACTGTATTCAAATGCATTAATATTTTTTTTTATCCTACTATTTATTTTAATCATAGTGCCGTAGTATATATGTCGTATATATAATTGGAATAAAAAAAATTAAAATCCGTCAAGTTTATCCTCGGAAATTACGAAAAAATAGCACCATACGGAGACATCTTTGTCTGACTATTGCGACGCAGGGCCCAGATTACGAAATCGAGCGAAGGGGTAAATTTATCTGCTTATTTAACCTTTGTTTACGGAATTATTAAATTTTTACAAACAGTGTTTTTTATGCATCCCGCTAATCCAAGCCTGATGGACGCAGGTTCGCAGGAATAAAAATACCTTTGCTGTATCGAGATTTATGACACTTTTAAAATGTGGTTTCAATTGAAACCACTAGGAAAGGAAGTTTTTTTATTTTATTTTTTAATGATAGGCCTTAAAACAATTTCGTTAGTCGTTTAGACACAATGGAATATCGCACGTTAAACATGACCACCTCGTTCGGTGTGGTTCATCTCGTGAGCTACAAAAGCCACAACGGCGTGAAGTTCCGTGTTTTGGCATGTGACTACATCCGTCATATCTCTTCTCTTGTGGCACAGAAGTCCTGAATTGTTTTGGTGGTATATTGCCACTTATTGTCGGTCTTCCCCTTTTAGACGGCAGTATTCTTGTCCCTATGAGACCTGAACATACTGACACCCGAAACATTTTTAACGAAAGAGTCGAGACTCTTTCTTCTCGGAAGAGAAGAGAAAGAGAGTATTATGTAAGAATTTAACAATGTCAAGTCAAGGAAATGCCACAACAATCGATGCCACCATTTTTTGGATTTGCGATCAATTTCATAGAGTGATTTGAGCATATCTGCTTTATCCACGCAACCCATATGCTTATTATAATCGACCACCATTGTAGGGCATGTAACTTCAACACAACTTCCATCCCTTTCTCTTCTCGACGCAGTATCATTTACTGAAGGAAACTAGTAGTTGCTCAGCGAATGAACTGCTTTTCTGTCTTTCTACTCGCATAAAGCTAGGCCATCCTTACTAACACGCAGTCATGTCGCAAGTCAGACTCACCCCTCTGTAAATCTTTGTCATGTTTTAAAACGTTAGGCAAATCTCTTCCACCTTTTCTTAAAGTTCCGCATGCATATATATCATGAGATTTCAAGTTCTTCGTCAAACTCACTTAATTAACGGATAATGCTACGGCCTTTGAATTTTACCATGGACTCGTCCACAGATTGATACTCGGAAGATTTCCACGATGTTTTCGATAATGCATCAATCAGTCATCTTATTTTGTACAATTTGTCGTACTGGTCACTACTTCTCAGAACTTAATTTATTTGGTCGTTCAGATGAATATTGCGGAGAAGCCAGGAAAATCGGTCTCTCAGTATCAGAGCCCTTATGTAATGGTCTCTTATTTCTTACATTGACGATCAATAATCCAAATAACTTGGCAGTTTCTTTACACCCATTAGCAAATTTATTTCGCCAAAATTTTTTTCATTTCCCGTGGGATCAGTTATCTGGACCGAATTGCTCCCACCGCATTTTTGAACAGCATACAAATTTGTTTCGTATACCATTTTCTCAATCGATTCTTCCGGGAAAATATGAACAAGTACCTCCAGTTGTATTCCAAGTTTTTCCGGGACGCTGGAACCACTATCCTCCATGAAATTTTTCTTTTGCATGTGCGCAAAAATTGGCGATTTTTATCCAAACTGTGAGTTCACTTAAGATTTTAAGGCTGACAAGGGGAATCTCATCCTCACTATCTCAGATAGATTCTTCGGTTTCCACATCTTCTGTGATGATTACGTTCACTGGTAAGGTTTCTATCAACTTTTCTTCGTTTTCATCATCAATAGGTCCGGAAACTTCCGACTCTATATCAGATGGAATGATCTCAAACAATGGAGAGAATTCCTCATACGTCATTTCCTCTAAATCGCGGACAGAAAACTTGGTTTAATATCCCATAAAATAGAAAATAATTTATAAGCAAAACACGAAAACGTTTCGTGTTTCCTAGTGGTTACAAATGAAGCCACAAGGAAAATAAGCCGTATGTACATAAATTTTCGAAAGAATCATAGAATCATTATTTTTGAAGGAAACTAGATTTATTAGAGTTTTCGAAAACAGTTTTCACTTACCAGACATCTTACTGCAACACTGTAAAAACAAAGATTTAATAATCACATAACTTAAAATTTAAAACTCGACTTATCCCTTCAAAGAATGCATTACAAATGCCTTATCTAATGAATTTTTAAAAAAATTTGCTCATAAGGCAAGAATTAAGAATAGAATTAAGCAACATCTCTTCCTTATTCCAGGTTTGATCCAGTAATTAATTGATTGGAGAAAAACTATGCAATTCAATGAATGTTAAAATATTTGAATATAACAGAAGGCAAACTCGCTTACCCAATGAAGCAAATCGAAGAAAGACTTTCATAACGGTTGCATTCGAACCTGAACATAATTTTCATCACATCATCTACGATTGTGTCAACTGCTCGGCGTGAAAATCCGCCAGCACGGTTTTCCATCTATTTTTAACTTCAGCTGAGAAACTCTTCGATACCACGCGCCCGTTCGAGCGATGCGACTTGTCCTAACATCGTTTGTATCGAACGAACAACCCGCCCCTGCGTGCACAGCAGTCGAAACATGGCAAAATGGTGTTTGGATTCCGGAGGAAACTTGGTCTTGTGCCTGTCGCCGGAGTGGGGATCCATCCATCCTTTAATTGTGCGACCCTTCGATGACCTGAGCGTTCCATCGCGAATCGTACGGCAATTGCACGAAACCTGTTTGAGGCAGGTTTTGCGGACATGACAATCGGCACGAAGCGGATTCCATATCCTACAGAACTTGCAATTACGCGAAAACGGTTGCGACCCATGGCGATTCTGCAGTTCCACACAAAGCGAAACAAAAGAAAGTGCCTGCGTTGTGTTGCGCCGGCTCCAAAGCGCGTCTCGCGCGGATTGAGCTGGGCAGATAATTTAAATTGCCGTTTAAAATTAGCAGAATAGGGTCGGCGTGATTTGAATCAAATCCGCCATCTAATTTGCATGCTCATGGCCATTTGCAACGGCTCAGTCTGCATCCCCACCATTGCCATTGCGGCGCATTTCAATCAGGATCGCGTTTCCGGTCGTGGTGGATTTACATGCATAAATTCATGTGAGGCTGCGAAATTTTCTTTCGAAAGACGGATTGGCGCGTCTCGCCGCGCTCCTTGCCTTCGGGCTTCCGGGCACGATGCCGAACGCCCCAGGACAGGTTGGGAATTTCAATCCGCGCTCGGGCTCGTTTATTTTTATGGCATGCAATTTCGCCTTCCCTCGCGCCCCGCATCAACCATTCAGGTCGACACTCGCGTTCACGCTCGGCTGCAACATGTGCAGAGCTAGCCGTTGGTTTGGCAGCGGGCACTTTTGTTTGGTTTTCATTTATTCAGACCCGAGCGCTACCGGCGCAACTTCGCCTGAGTGCTGCTGCGGAAAAGCGATGGTGCTAGGAGTGGGGATTTGCGACGCGGTTGTGTTGGTGAACATTGGAGTAGGGTAAACAACTGGTTGAAGTCGCTGCGAACAGGGTCGCGCGCTGGAGGAGGGGATTTCCATGAATTTAGCTCGTGATAAGCGGAAATTTACTCGGGCTCAGCATGGCAATAACAACAAACTATGGCAATTTGATCTGCGAGGGGTGCTGCGGGGTCCGCGCGCGGGCCTTGACTTGAATAATGTATTACAGTTTGCTGAGTTGGATGTTTTTCTGAATAAAATGAAGTTTCTATTGATCTAAATTAATCTTTGGGAGCTTGCAATTGGGAACTGGCATTTATTTTTGGAATTTTGCTTGGCTACTCGAGGCCGTGGCATATTTTCGAGTTTTCGTGTGTCCTTGCAGTTGGCTCGAAGATTTGACAATAAATATAAATCAAATTGGTCTGGCTTGAATGAGACTGGCTTAGAATTAAAACGTTTAAATATTCAGCTGTGCAAATTTAGCGTCGAATTTGCATACGCTGAAGCGATAATTATTAACTGCTGAACTTGATTCGAATCTGCAATAACGCCCGTCAAAATGTCAAAAAGTTTTGGTAAGAATTAACGTTAAAATTAAAGCAGAAACGTCACGTAGAATCCCTCTTCATCGACACCTGGAAACCGGAACCCTGGGTCGTTAATCTGAGTTTGCAGTTTATAAAAAGGGAATATAAATCCTCGTCTCATGAATTATTACCTTTTGACATACAATATGAAAAACCTTCACCCATACAACGTGGGGTTAGATTTGACTCTTAAAATAAAAATGTTCTTTCCATTCTGTTCATGTAATAATTTTCTAGTTCAAATTACAAATTCAAAACTGTAACCAAGCTTGGGAGTATTTTTCTTGTCACCGTTATTGCAAATTAATATCAAGCGTTTTACAAACCATAAATAAAAAAAAAAATTATTTATTGTATGAGATTTTTGGAATATTTAATGAAGGGCGCCAAAATCAAGTCTACTTTTCCCATGGCGGACGGATAATCCCCGGATTGGCACATCTGAAGTAAAAAATTCCAATGAGGTACCAAAAAAGAAGGTTTCCCAAACGAGAATCTATCACCGGTACTAAATATCCCGGTAAGGGGAGTTATAAACCTCAAAGAAGTTGAAAGTTAAAGTTGAAAATTCTCTTTATTTTTTTCCCAAAAATTTAACAATACAATTATAACTTTAAGAAAAAGAAAACAAAAAAAAAAGTAACAATCTTAATTCTACTTAAACCTATGATCACTTAGGGCACTCTGGTCTAGACCAGTCACATGTATATGGGATGTCCCCTTACAATCATTTTTAACATTTTTATTTTATATACATCTTCATTTATTTTTGAAGAAAAGTTAAAAAAAAACTTCAAATTCCATCAATAAATTATATCTAATCAAACATGTATTGGAATGGTAAGTTTTTCTTTTATTAAATAAATAGAAAAATAAGTTCTTTTATTAAAATTATCTTTTATTAATTTAAAATAGCACAATGAAAGCAATCTTTACTCAACGAGCTTAAAATTTATATTGCCCGTTTCCACGTTTAAAAAAAAACACGTTTCTTTTTCTTAATTATTTTATTTTATTTTCGGTTATTTATAAGTGATTTTTACTTGTGCGTAAACCGTAATGTAATACTAAGCACCTCAATGTAGCCTCACATTGAGTATTAGGGAAAAATGTGGCTTGCCCGTGCTTTTACTATTTTAAGACTTCTTGCGCGACGCGAATGTAGCGTTTTTATATTAAATTTATGCTGATCTGCATTGCAGCAATTAGCTCATAGTAATTGTTGCAACAGATGCACTTTAGCTTTGCAAAACAATGCAGAATTCGTTAGAATTCTGTCTCTGAAAACAATTGCAACTGAAATTGGATCCAGGTGATTTGATTCGTATGGTTCATGTGCATGCAATATGGAATGTTCGCGATAAAAGTGCTGATGGACAGATTTCGTTAGAATTCTGTCTGTGAGAATTTATAAGATGTTTATTGTTTATTTTTCTAAATAATTGAATATATTGAAGGGTTACGGGAATGTAATGTAACACCCCCACCGTTAATTTGCGGCTCCGACGAAATAGCGAATTTACGACGATTACGGTTTATGCACGTGCACAATAAAATCAATACAATCATTGTTATAATAATTATAATGTCTGAACCCAGGCTTATTACATTATATGTCTTAGTTTTTAATAAAATATCATCTATATCATTTTCATTGTCAATCTGTTTTATGTATAATTCTTCAATTTTTATCTCTGGGATGGTAAAATTTTCTTTAATGGATTTAATGAATTTTGGTAGGACTATTTTGTCGTATATTTTTTAGATAATAGTTGGAATAAGTTTTATTTAATGCTTCAATTTTACAGTTTTCAAACTTGATCATAAATGTTCCATGAATCGTTACGTTATTTTTATTGCAATTATGTTGAATTTCTTGGTAAAAATGTTTAAATATTAAAATACCGGGTACTATTTGCTTAATTTCTTGTTTATCGAATATCATCATATTACATTGAGTTTCTCCGGGTTCTATAATACTATTTACACATTTATCCTTAATTTCTTCTAAATTATTTCTTAGTCCTTTCTTTACATTAATATTGTAGAATTTATCATTAGGACTAATTAAAATTGAATCGAAGTTTATTAACAATGACTTATTTTGGGTGGTTGGGATTGGTTCGAGAGAGATTTGTGTTAAAGTTTCTTCAGAATATTTTGGTATTGCCAGAATAATTGTTATTATTTCATCGCTCGAGGAAACAGCCGTTTTAATGTTTGAATATTGCTCAAAGTCGTCTATGAGATCTAGTTCTGTTTTGGTAAGTATGTTCTTGTTCACAAGTCCTAGTTTGCTTGATAGTATCGTTTGTTCAACGTCTGTAGCGTGGTTTCTAAGAAGGGAGATGTCGTTGTCAATTTGATACACGTGTTGAAGAAATTTTATTTCGTCTCTCAGAGTTGCTATCCCATTTTGATTTAAGTCCTTAAATTAATTCAGATAACTTGTTATTATAGCCTGTTGAAAGTTAATGTGTTTGGTTATGTTTTTTATTTGGGACGAAAGGACGTTGTTAGTCACTTAAGATCTATCTATCTTATCAGCAAGTTTCTTTTCGTTTCCTGAAATTTCTGTACGGGAATTTTCGATTTCTGTTCTGTCGTCATCGTCCATTGTTCCTGTAACGTATTTTAGTCCTTTTCCTAGTATATTTATCAGTCCTCGTCTTTGTCTTTGGTGAGGTATGAGGTTGTTAATTTTAGGTTTTAAAAATTCGAAATTTTTATTAACAGTTTCTAATATTGTTTTTGAATCTGATGTGGATGCTGTCAGAGTATCGATATTTTGTCGGATGAGACCTAGTTATTTATATTCAGTTGTGTTGATAATATGCAGAACGTTGGTGTAGTTTTCAATTAGTTTCATATCGCCTGTTTTGATCGGAACGTAACCGTTATTTAAGTTGAGGTCTTGGACGTCTATGGTCTGGGCTGCTGCTACTGTCCAGATGGCTATCGTCAGTAATAGAGTCATTTTCCTAAAAGAATGATGAATATATTTATATATTTTAAGGGTTTTGGTTGTTAGCTGGAGAATGAGAGGTTGAAGGACGTTTCTTGTTTTTCTTTTTTTTTTGTTTTAATTGTTGGGTTATTTAGATCTTGATTTTTCTTCTTCCTTTTGATGTGAGTGCGGAAGTATTTGTTTTGATTTTCTAGATTAATTATATGGTCTTCGTCTAATTTTTCGGCGTTTATTTTCCTAAATTTAGAATGATTTTTCCCACCTCTAGTTTCTCTAATAAAATTGGGTCCTGTTTCAATTTGATTATCAACTCTGTTTTGATTTAGTTTATTAATAGTTTTTATTTTCTTTTGCAGGATTGTTTCGTATATTGAATTATATTCATCTTGGTGTATTTTCCCGTTAATGAAGTCTATAGATCTTTTATTAGTAGAAGAGTGAATTGTGTTGTTATAGAACGATATAATTTTCAGGATTTTTTCCTCAACTGTACCTTGATTGTTGACTTCATCATGTTTTAAAAGGCGGATGTGTTCGTTAATAATAATGAATTTCCACATTCTCGCTTGAAAGGAAGTCTCTCAAAGGGATGGCTTTGAATCGTAATTCGTTGTCGACTATTAAATTTTTTACTGTGCCGAATTGGCTAAAATAATACGCAAGTCCTCTTTTGAACTCGTTCCAAGTCCTTGCAAGAATCCTTTTTGCGCAAGCATGTTTCGAAAATTTGTCTATGATCGTTAGAAACAATAATTTTTCGAGAGTATAAAACACATCTACGTGGATTATTTCTCCAGGTTTTTCTGGGGTTTTAGTGATTTTAAATAATGGTTTTGGGGGGTTTCTTACGTATTTTTCGCAATTACAAATCTCGCAGTTATTCATAAAGCTTGTGACTTTGTCTACAAGTTTGGGAAAGTAGTATTTTAATTTTAGTTCTTTTGAAACTTCTTTGATTCCTCGGTGATTATTTCTTAAATGTTCTTCCTCAATGATTTTAGTTAACTGTTCTTCGTCGGTTATGTCTTCTAAAAGGATATTGCATTTAATTATCTTAAATTTCTCGTTTGTAATAAAGTGAGTGCTAAAAACAGAATGGATTATTCTGAAAAATTCTTCGTTTTCTATGAGGATAGCGTTTAAACCATTTGGGTTAAAATGGTTTTTTAATATAGTGATAGCATCCTGTTCATCTAGCTGTTTAGCGTTTATAATCGTTCTATTTTTGTCAAAGATTTTTTCCTTTTTAATTAGTAAAGAACCTGAATTCGATTTTTGTACAATAATTTGGTTTTTAATACATGAAATTCTAGTAGGGATATTTTCGACGTTTTCAGCTAGATTTACTTCAGGGGTACGGATTCTAGAAAGGGTGTCAGCGTTAATGTTTTTTGCACCTTCTTTATATTTAATAGAATAATCGAATTCGGATAATTTGAGTCTCCACCGTACAAGTTTTGAATTTGGTTCTTTTATTGAAAATAGCCAAGTTAATGGTCTATGATCTGTTTCGATCAGGAATTTCCTTCCGAAGAGGTATGGGCGGAAGTATTTTGTAGCCCAAACTATAGCTAGAAGTTCCTTTTCGATAGTACTGTAGTTTATTTCATGTTCGTTTAACGTACAACTAGCGTAGCTAATTGGTCGTTCTTCTTGCGAAAGCACGGCGCCAAGGGCATAATTACTAGCATCAGTTGTAAGAACAAAAGTTTTGTTGAAGTCCGGGTACGCTAAAACAGGTTCGTTAGTGAGGAGAGTCTTTATAATCTCGAAGGCACGGATATATTCAGGGTCTGATATGTTCATTTTTGCGTCTTTTTTTAAATATATTGTCATGGGTTTAATTATTTTAGAATAGTCCTTGATGAACTTCCTGTAGTATCCGGCAAGTCCTAGAAACTGTCTTATCTGTTTTTGAGTTTTAGGTATTGGGAATCTCTGGACGCATTCAACTTTCTGGGTATTGGGTTTTATTCCGTCTCTAGTGACAATGTGTCCTAGAAAGGCGGTTTCACGTTTGAAGAATTCGGATTTGTCCAACTGGACTTTCAAATTAGTTTCTCTGAACCTATTGAAAATTTTGTTTATTGAGTCGATGTGTTCTTGCAGGGATGTTGAAAATATAATGACGTCATCTAAGTAAACTAAACATATTTTGTTTATGTAATCCGAAAGTATATTGTTCATTAGGCGTTGGAAGGTTGCAGGAGCTGTCTTCAGCCCGAACGGCATTCTTAAAAACGGCATTCTTAAGCTGAACGCTGTTTTATGGACATCTTTATCCATTATTTCTATCTGGTAGAAGCCTTTTGCCAAATCCAATGCTTAAGCAAAATAAGCATTGTAAAATATTGACTTCTTCCGAGTTTTTCTAATATTTCGTCAATGTTTGGAATGGGATACTTATCGTCGATCGTAACTTCATTAAGTTTCCGATAATCGATGACAAGTCTCCATTTTGGTTTTCCACTTGCGTCTAGTTTCTTTGGTACAATCCAGACTGGTGCCGAATAGGGAGATTTACTTGGTCTTATAATTTTCTTTTGAAGCATCTCTTCATCCTTATGAATGTACGGATATCGATATGTCTTAGCTACTATTGGAAGATTATTTTCAGTTCGAATTTCATGTTTGATTGCGTTTGTAAATGAAAGGTCTGAATCCTCACTGTAGAAAATATCGGAAAATTTTCTAATTATCGGGACTAACTTTTGTTTTTCTTCTTGATTAAGATGATCCATCCTAATCTGGCTTAAAATGTGAGGAGACTGTTTGGTTTATTTTCGATTACATTGATGTTTTCAATAGTGACAGGTGTGGTTTCTTGGATACTAAATCGGACTTTTGTAGGACCGTCGCCAATAACCTTTACTAAAGCGGGCATCCTGAAGTCTTCTGCTTCGTAGACGCCTTACTTGAGATGGACCTTGGCATCTTTGGAGGTTTTTCCCGGGAGGTGTATCAACCCACTTTCCTGATCAATAGGCACGGATACTTCATAGAATCCGGGTTTTTTGAAAAGGTAATGTTGATTCTCTTCTTGGGTTTCGAAGAGAATTGGGATCTTTTTGTCACCAGAGTGTAATAGTTGGTTTTTGTAATTGATCATCGCATTAAGTTGTCTTAATACATTGTTACCAAGGATTCCATCATACAGATCGTGAAATTTGCAAACAAATAGTTCAATAAATTGGTTTTTATCACCCAAATCTTCAAAAAGAGGGATTCTGACTTTCTCGTGGACGTTTATTGTATGTTGCAGAGTTTTTAAATTTATATTGGCAGTATTCACTTTCCATTTAGAATGACAAAGGCCAGGATTTACAATGGAATGTGTAGCTCCTGTGTCTATGATGAATTTTAAGGGTCTGGATTTTGATTTCAGATTTATATGAGGCAATTTTCGTCCGAGGCTTGCAGAGGAAAATTTTCTAACACCTCATTTTTGTTAATATCCATGGGTTCAGGGGTTGGTTGTCTGTCGAAATATCGAGGGTTATTTGGATATCCAGATTGGTTTTGAGTTTCATTTGTTTGGATACGATTTCTTCGTCTGTTTAGTTCATTATTAATATTATTATGATTGTAACTGTTGTTCGTTCTATCATTACAATTGTTATTCAATCTATTGTTATTATTACTGTCGAATCTATTATTATTATTGTTTCGATTATTATTATATCTACTATTATTGTTACTAGGGTAATTATTGTTATTATTACTATTATTAAATTTATTCTCGTTAATGCTATTATTTTGTGTTCTATGGTTATTATTTAAATAGCGGTTTTGATTATCGTATGTTTGTGTTCTGATGTTGTTTGTATGTCCATTTTCCGTTGAGTTTTTATTGGGCTGATAGACTTGCCCATTGGAACCATAATAGGCGTAGCCTGCAGTGAACAAAATGTCCATAGCATTTTCGAGGGTTTCAGGGTGCCTACAAAATAATATAGTCTTCATGGGTTCAGGTAATTTGTTCTTAAAGATGTTGAGAGCCGATCTCATATTGTTCTGTGCGCACTGATTTGTTTCGTTTCCCGTACCTAAAGTAACCAAAGTTTTATTGTTAAGTCTTCTCAACCTACTTTTTATCTCGTTATAAAAATCTAAAGTATTTGTTTTAAATATCGTACTGCGTAATTTGTCAAATAATTCGTCTATGCTTAAACGATCGCCGAAATTATTCTGGAGAATTTGTTTGATGTCCTGCCAAAGGATAGCATGGCAGTTTATCTCTATTGTTTCCCTAGCTCTTCCCTTAAGTTTGCTTTTGATAATGTCACCGAAAAGAAGCTGTGACGACTCATTAAAGACTTGCAGCATAGGGCTGACTCTTTCAATGAGATTCAAAAAGGTTTGCAAACTTTCGGGTTTGCCATCGAATTCAGGCAAACTGTTTAAATATTTAACGGGGTCTAATTGTATTGCTGGGGCTGTTCCTTCGGCGCGCGGCATTTTGAAGTGTTTAATTATTTCTTTATAAAACCCGAACCACCCTTACACGATTTTATAATTTGAGTAACAGACAGTATATAAGTAATATAAGTAAAATGTAAATAATATATAAGTAATATTTAAGTAATATATATATAGGTAATATGTAAGCAATATATGAGTAATATATATTAGTAATATGTAAATAATATATATATAATATTTAATTTGAATTTAAAAAAATGTATAAGTGATTTGATGACTGGATGAAGGGAATGTAATGTAACACTTAAACCGAGAATTGAATATAAAATTGAAACTAGCATACAGGACAACTCCGTATACTCCTTTGTTTAAAACATTTTTCAAACAACGCTATGCAAGTCTGCTAAACATGTGCTATTCATCTCTTACATCCATGTAATAAAAAAAAACAAACAAAACCATAAAATGCAGACACTGTATTACTGTACTTAACAGCACACATAAGTAAACAAAACCGACCAGATATGTTGTCAGTAATGAATCCTCAGGAAAGATTAAATAAATATAAATAAGAAATTCAATTTTGTTGTAGTAAAATATTGAAAGATTCAGCAACATGTGTAAAAAACATTTGAAATCTTAACTAAAAAATAAGTAAATTTTTTGTCGATTTTTATGGTGTTATCTTATTTATGTGATTTTTTTCATATATATTCATTCATAGTAATTTTTATTTGGTTTTTCATATTTTTTAAAATATTTATCACAGGTTTCCAATCCACAGGTTTGGGCTAATTTTTTAAAAATTTTATTTTTGTTTTGTTATATTTTTTTAAAAATTTAACTCATATAATACCATAAGACCAAACAATATTGAAATATTTATAACTATAAATAAAATACAATAATGTTAACAAAAATCTCTTAACGTGAGTAACGTAACAAAAACAAAAACTACAATAACACGTACAATTCGTTTAACATATTATCGAAAACTATAACCACTATTACAACTCCAAAAATAAATCCACCAACATAACATATGTTGGCTTATGCTTGCATCTAGAAATATTTAAAATTATATTTAAGACTATAAAATAATCCATCTAATCTTAAATCTTAAAGTAGATCTTAAATAAATACTATACAATGAAATCTAATCAGTCGATTTACTTAAACTTACATCTAAACTTAACTTCACACTTATAATTATAATTGTTATCTTACAAAGAAATCCTGAAATCTTTTTTGCAGCAATATCGAGAGAGGAAGCGTGACATCTAGGCTAAGCAGGGCTCTGAAAAGAGAACCACATGTTGACACGATATTTCATAAGGAGGACGGATCGTGGAGAACAAATAGCATAGAACGTCTCAAGCTGCTACTAAACCAACACTTTCCGGGCTCAACGGATGAAGAGACAGAACAAGTAAACAACGTGCGTCCTCAACGAGACTCCACAATATTACAGATTTTGGTGAAAATAAATAGAGCCTCCATATCCAAACGCTATATTTCTTTGGACTGGAGAGAAGCTAAAGTAGTTTTTATACCGTAGCCGGCAAAAGCCAGCCACTACAAAGTAACGGATTACCGACCTATCAGCTTAACGTCTATCATGCTGAAAACCCCGGAATGCCTGGTGGATGGGTAAATAAAAAGCACCGTGAACATAACAGAGCTTTAGCCCAACCAACATGCATACCTTCCACGGCGCTCAACAAAGACAGCACTACACGAAGTCGTAAGCAGAATACAGAGGAACCTTGCCATCAAAGATTACACTTTGGTGGCCTTCATTGATATCGAGGGAGCCTTCTACAATGTAAAAACTGAGAGCATAGTAGCAGCCATTCAAAGATGTGCAAAAGACCCATATCTAACCGAATGGATGACGGAACTACTAGCTAAAAAGAAGATTTCAGCTGAAGAAAACGGCGTAACCTTGAATAAATGAACCAACAGGGGCATAGTATCACCACTTGCCTGGCTACTCACAGTTAACCAAAAAGTGGAAGACCTCAGCGGGAAGGGTTTCAAAACGATAGCGTACGCTGACGATATCGTTATACTGATAAGTGGAAAGTTCCCGGAAACCATGTTCCAGGAAACCAAGAAACCGGAATTGATGCAGACCGTACTCTCACATCTTTCAGCATCATCTCTCATCATCATTTCATCATTTCATTTCATTTCATCTCTCATCATCATCTCACATCTTATCAGAAATTATGATCTAATGGTTCCAAAACGGATGAGAGAAGCAACGCCGGACACAGCGGTGTAGAGGGAAACGACAGAGCGGATGAGCTAGCGAGAGCTGGATTAGCCGACCAAGATGCGACTGGAATAGACACAATTAAAGTGCCACTAGCAACAGGAAAACGGGAACTAGACGAAATCCTCTGGAAAGAGACAGATACGGCTTGGAATGACAGGAACGACTGCAGGGTAAGCCGAGCTCTTTGGCCTCACCCTTATAAAACGAGGACAAAATAACTTCTAGGAAAAAACTGAAATGACGTTAGAACATTGGTGGTAGTATTAACGGGCCATGATCTTCTAGGTCAACACGCCAAACGGATAGGAATCCAAACGGATGACACCTGCCGAGCTTGCGGCAAGGAGGAAGAAAGTACAGAACACTTCCTCCTACATTGCCCGAGTCTGGCCAACAAACGCCTTATTTGGCTGAAGTGTACTGGCGTAAAAGAATTGGAACAGTTGGCGACCACAGAACTGGGGGAACTCCTTCGTTTCTATAGGATGACAGGATAGACCGACTGTAAACAAAAGTACTACACATAGGTGGCTAAGGGCCGATTCTGGCCTATGCTATTGTCCAGGAAGTGGACCCCAGTACAAATAATAATATCTTACAATAAATTGTTTTTACTTTCTATTTTCTAAAATAAAGAATTTTTTTTATTTATTTATTTTACTATGTTTTTTGCAATTGTTTTCACTTTTTTTCAGCACAGATCAAGGGAATCCCGACATAAAACAAAAAAAAAATTTCAAACGAACAGAATCCAAGTAGTCGATAAAAAACTATAGGAACTCGGATATCACGGGTCGCATCACAGCCGATATCAGTGCAAGCTCTTAAGCATTTCCTCTCAAACACCCTGATTTTCACCATGGTGGAAGCACTCAGGTTAAACCATATGGGACACGCATATGTTATAATGGGTCTAACGAGACATTGATAACATATCACCTTCACACGTGTCTCCAGGTGTTTCGCATAGAAGAGTCTCTTAAGAGGCATAAATGTCCTTCTTGCTTTTTCGAGCTGCATTTTCGCATGTTAGATTGCTTCAAGTCTTTTCCAGTGGTCCATGAAACAAGATATTTTCACATTTTTGATCATTTATTCTCAATTTCTAAGCGTTTTTGAATGTTTGGGCATCTTGAAACATACTTTGCAGCTCAGCTTGAAGTACCGATGCTTTGCTGTCTGAAGTGTATATAATCAAGTCGTCAGCAAACACCGCTATCATCCGTGCAGGACTATCGTTGAAGCCAAATGACTTCAGAAGAGGGTTCAATAAAATGAGAATAAACTTGGTGCCGTCACTGTTCCTTGTTGATGACCGTCAGATACCCGAAATACTCGACTAGGAGTATTTCTCCCGTCTTCGACAATAAATTCTTTTCCATACAGCACACTCACTAGTATGCCTACCGAATCATCAAAGAACGTGTACTGTATGAGTCTGAAAATCAGTCCATCAAGCCAAACTGTATCAAAGGCTCTCTCCATATCAATGAGGCATGCTCCAACACATTTTCCTCCGTTTAAATGCCAGCAGATATCTAACGTCACTTTCGTGATAGCATGAATAGTAGAATGGCTTCTGCGAAAGCCAAACTGACTATCGCTTTTAGAGAAGAAGCCGGGTGAAAAGGTTATTTTTGTGAATTTTTGCAATGAAAACTTCAAAATTTGCAATTGTAAGTTTAACTATCGAAAAGAATAACATCGTTCCTTCAAACCGTTCCTTCGAAAATCATCTAAAAAAAAATACCAAAAAAATTTCAAATTATATAGTATAATTAAGTCCATGTCATATACGATTTTGAAAATATCGATTGATGAAAAAATGGACATTTGAACATACGAAGTGATTTTGAAGCCTAAAATGAATGAGTATTTGACCTATACAGCAAAGCTAAGTAATTGAATAACCACAATAAATTTCAAGGGAGTCGGCTCATTGGTTTTTGAGAAATTTCGGTTACCGATTTTGAAAAATTGGTTTTGAGCAAAATGTGGTTCATAATTTAGCAATGAATAAATGAATAAATTCGTTTGTCATGCTCGATATCTTGGAAGAGTTTGTTCCTAAACATAATACTTCAGGTGTATGCATAAGTTCCTTCCGGTTTTATCATTAAAAGGTACATAATTTTCTAGATAAAAATGTTTTGGTTTTATTCAAAAAACTGGCCACCTGCTTTTACATATTTCGCCATCTTTTAGGTCATTTATGAATACCATGGCACAAAAACCAAAATCGCCTCGAAATCGCTGAAGTGCTGCTATGCGAGCGCGTACCCCGTTGATTCGAAGAGGTGATAGTCGTATGGTGCCGAGTCTAGGAAGTACGGCGTGTGCAGAAGGATGTCACATGCAAGCAATTTCACTGTATGTGCTGTGTGCGACGGCGCGTTGTCGTTAACAAAATCAGTTTGCCATCTCTTCCAACCTATTTCGGTCGTTTTTCGAATAATGCGCGGTTTAAATTTATCATTTATTTGCAATAGCGTTCTGTATTAACGGTTTCGCCGAGCTTCAAGAGTGCATCATACATAATACCACTCTGGTCAGACCAGACGAAGAGTATGGCCTTTTTTTACGAAGCGATTTGGCTTTGGCGTTGATGGACTGCCTTCGCCAGGTGAAAATCACTGTTGTTTCCGCTTCCGGTTTTAAAAATAAATTTTTCGTCACTCGTCACAATTCTTCCTTTCATATCGCCCGAAGCAGTATGTGACAAGTGACTGCGATTTTCCATTTGATGTTCATTTAAATCGTGTGGGACCCATTTACCGAGTTTATCAATGTTACCCATTGCTGATTGTTTCCTGTAACTCATTTAATGCGTCTGGTCATTGCCGTTGAGTTTGAGTTGGATCACAATCGAATAAAGGCTCAGATACAATACTGCATGACGGCGATGCTAGAACGCGATCGCTCGTCGTCGCGCAACGCATTCAATTTACAATGCACGCGTTGCGAGGAAGAATAATATTCATATAACAAATGTCAAATTGGTGACGTTTCAAATGCAATTTGAATAAAATTCTTTTTGATTCTTTAAAAATTTGAATTTGGTATTTTCTTTCGTTTGGCAAATAATAGCCGCAACAAGGATGCACGAAATTTTCATTGAAAATTCATTCCGAATAACCCTCCTATTTCATTTAAGCGCCATAGCGCACCTGACAATCGTAACGCACTTCGTTGCGATGAATTTTTGTTTTTCCGAATATTTCTCGTCTCGCATCGACATCATTGTACGTTGTCGTATAGAAATGTATGTTGCGAAAACTGCTTGACTTTTGCTGCGAGACTCTCGTCGCGCTCTCGCATCGTCGTCTCGCAGTATTGTATTTCGGCCTTAACGCTTGCAATTCATCCTCTCTGCGTTTTTGTGATAGACCAGAGCGCTCACTGGCTTCCACATTTAAATGACAACGGTTGAATTGTCGAAACCATGTCTCACATGTCTAATAAATGAACCATGTTCATCATATGTTCTTACCAGAAAACGATGACTTTGAATAGCCTTTTTCTTATGGTTAAACAAGAAAAACAATGCGTGCTGCAAATGCTATTTTTTCCAGGCACCAAATTTAAAACGATTCATAAACACAATAAACATAACATGTTAGTATCGGGGGACTCATTTTGTGCGTGTTTGTAGCTAAATTTCAGGCGCTCAAAATGGCGGATGTGTCAAATTAATACACTATGTATTTAGGGATCCACTCAACCTAAGTCCATCTAAAAACACGTTGGATACAATGTAATAAAATATATTTATTATCTAGGAAAAATCACGTCTATAAAATATGGCGGTTCACTTGCGAAAGAGTGATGACTGGAACCTGTCAAAAAATTAATATCCTGCCAATCCTTATTTCGTTCCATATTCGATGGTTTGAGTGGTAGTGTCGCCACATGTACTTTTCGTTGGCACCATATCTTAGTAAAAACGGAAAATACTTATGCGTGCACCTATTAATCGCTTGAAAAAATTTTAGAGTCTTCTAAATGATTCTAATGATTCTAAATGTTTTTTCATATAAAGCAGATGTCTATCTAGGAATTGTAAGGCGGCAATCCAATCAGAGTGATCTAGTGTGACTGCTATCACCTGATCTGTGACGCTGTTAGGCTACCGTTCCTTTTTTCATAGGTGTTTCTGCTTCGTAAATCGACTTCAGCCCTCACCATGCCATTCGCGGGATCAGGTATTTTTCGCTCTGGGTTAATCGAAGGCAAATGCAGCCTGTTACCATATGAAACTTTTGGTGGATTAAATAATGTTTGAAAACGATCTAGTTTCCACCGCGGCTTGTATTCTCAACTCATAGCTGTTGGAAATTATCAAAGTAAATGTACATGCGCTGCCATCTGGCTGTCTGAATGTATAACTGAGTCAGAAAATGTGTAAATTTTTAATAATAAAGTTAGCTGTTGCTGTGTCACCAAGGAGAGAAGTTTCATTTCAGATCCTTGCCCTAGACTCATGATTTTCTTGACCGATTTTCAACTTTTCTAGATACTGTGAAATTCAGTAAGAATAAATATGATTTTTACAAAGTTTGTTTTTTTGCGATTAATTTCATTATTCCGAAGTTTAAAGGCAGAGGAAATTACAGCGAATGGACTTTTGTCGCGGAAAATGTGTAAGTCTTAGCTGGATAATGTAGAGAATGCTTCTCTGTATCAAACTTGTTGCGGGAAAAGGTATTGTGGCCAACGATGACTGCAAACCCAAATAATGAAGTTATAATGTAACAATGATTGTCTGGGGAATCTGTACCTAAATAAAATCCATCAAATTTGTACTACGACCGTAGCTTAGGGGGGGGGGGGCAGATGCATTGTGGGGCAATGCTCTACATTGAAATCACAATGCCCTACCTTAAAAATGCCAAAAACTAAGATTTACTATAATTGTTTTTAATTATATAATTTTATATAATTGTTTACTCATACTTTGACATAAAAAAATTGAAGCGATAAGTATGTAAACTTTTCCGAACATACCATAGTTTGTTAAATTCATTTCATATTATAATAATTCTTTGTTCTGCGTATAGATGGCATTTGAAGCCATCACATGAAGCGTTGGATCTATTTAATTATAATATCTGTGATGCAGAGGGGATAGTTGGCCATCACATGTTGGTAATGTTAGCGAAAGTATTTCTTCTGATATTGAACAAATCGGAGAACCAATAATGTTATTTCAGACACATATCCAAAACAACATAACACGGGCTTTGTTTCCGATTGGTTCAAGCGTTATAAATGGTTGCAGTATTCTGTCGCGAAAGATGGTGCTTGTTGCTATCCATGTCAGCAATTTTTACGGCATAGAAGCAAACAGACTTCGTGCACTTCCACATGATCTAGAAACTAGAAAATTCCACTGATCCTGCAACTGGTTTTCTAAAATATGAAAAATCAATTTTTGATATTCAAGCTTTGTCGATGTGGCAGGAGAAAAAACAAAGAATATCGTTATCTAGTTGTGTTCAAACGTTAAAAAATCAAAAAGTATTACGTTGCTGCAAATGAAATTGCCGATTTGGTAATAAATTTTTAAACAGCTATAACTTTTTATAAAGGCAATTTATTTAATCGAAATAGGTACCAATAGATGCAACACACTTTTTCCAAAGAGATACAAGTACATTTATTCCATTTTTGTAGAAGTCCGAGTTTCTGGTTTGAAGAAACTCCTCGGAGGCATTTTTGACAACAGCTTTATTATTAAATCTTTTCCCTGTGAAAGAGTGATCCAAATGTTTAAAGAAATGGTGATGTGTTGGTGAGAGGTCTGGTGAATATGGAGGGTGAGGAAGAGTCTCATAGCACAACTCGTTTAATTTTTAGACCGTTGTTCTCGATACATGAGGTCGTGCGTTATCATGAAGCAGTATCACTCCATCTCTGTTGTGAAGCCTAGATCGTTGGACTATCAATTTTTGATGCATTTCATTCAGTTGAGCTCAGTATTTCTCAGCATTGATGGTTTCGCCAAGTTGCAGCAAAGAATGGTGGATAACTCCAGCTACAGACCACGCAACAGTTACCATTATTTTCTTTGGATGAAGGCTTGGTTTCGGCATGTGTCTTGGCGCTTCATTGGCATCTAACCATGAGGCCGATCAGCGACGATTATCGGATAAAATCCACTTTTTAGCGCAGGTTACAATTCGTTGCAAGAGCGGTTAGTTTTTGTTGCGGGAGAGAAGAAAACTTGAAATCTAATTTAAATTAGTAGAGTAAAAGTAGCTGTTTTTGTTGAACTTCCATGTTCACTTTCCTTTTTTGTTTCTAAGATCACTATGAAGTGCAAAACAGAAATGCCTCCATAAACCTAGGTAGCAATATTTATACTTCAATATGCCATATCATTTGCGCTGCCTTCTGTTAACATAATGCACTAAAATTGCAGCCAACTTTATGTCATTGCTAAATCGGCCATTTCATCTGCAGTAACCTGATATTAGAGAAACAAAAGTATTACGTGAAGTTTATCATTGAAGAAATACAATTTATAATTGTGAACGAAATTATATTTTGGAATAATAAAAAGAACAAGGATTATTTCAGAAATAATATGAATACACATGCATGAAAGATCCAAACTTGAACGAGGTGCTCACACATATACCACAAAACGCCACATATCGTACCTGAAATGCAAAGTCAAATAATTCTAGCAATGGCTCAAGCAGTACGAAGTCCCATTGTCGAAGATTAATGAATCTGACGTGAAATGGTTTACTCTAATTGAAAATGGGACGAGAGATAAAAATAATCAAGGATGGTGTCGCCAAAGAGTCGTTGCTGATGATTAAGACTACTGAAAACCTTGATGCAGCCACTTTAACGGAATAAACCTTAAATACCCTTACGGAAAATAACAGTAATGAGTAGGAAAGTTTCAGGAGAATAGAATAGAAAATAAATTTGGCCGAAAAATTCCTTATTTCCACTGCTATAACCATCGCTTCCACTTAAAGGTCATCAGAACTATCTCAGAAATGACTTTTATTTATTTATTTTTTGGCCAATGCATTATGTTACATGAATTCTTTCATCATGGCAAAATAGCTGCCTTATATGGTGGAAAAAGGATTGGCCAACTCCTCGAACAACACTGGTCTGGACATTTTGCAGTTACAAAAGTTGTATACGATAATTATTCATCGATTTCGCAGACTTTGAAAGAAATTAAAACTGGCAGATTCAACAGGAATGACGTCGTCAAGAGTATCGGTATTAAAAAAGTCATGCTTAATCTGGAATTCCGAATGGCCATGGTGGTGGCCAAAAAATTCTTATTCACGCTAAAACCTGCAGACGCAGCTTTGCAAGCCCGAAGCGCAGGATTGAAAGACGCAATAGCAATCATAAAGTGTGTTAAAGATGAAATTATAAATTAAGATAATTAAAATTAAAATAACCAAATCCTGGAAGAAGCTGTCTTTAACATGTGACGACTCCGGCGAATCTGAAAATAGTACAGAGACCTTGAAGAGGCAATTAATAAAACCAAATCGGATGGATGACTATTTCTGTTTCTCCTGTTCCTCCGCAAGACAAAATATAGAAGAGAACGAGGAGCCATTTAAGTCAGAGTATTTCGAAACGTTGGACATACTAATTCCTGAATTACAAAGAAGGTTTTCGGACAACCATAATCAAATCTCGATTGCAAATCTCAAGGATGTAGATAAAATGGTTCCACTGAAAAATTCGGGTGAGTTTGAAAAAATTTAATAAAGAAAATAATTTGTCATGTTCAATTTGCAATTTTAACTAATTTTTCAGTTCTTAAAATTCCATCAAGAGAAGAGGCTAGTGTTGTTAAAGCTTACATGAGTCGTAATGAGGATAAAATGAAAAGCACATTGCAAGTTTTGTACAGGCAACGAGAGGCGTTTAAAAATACATATGAACTTTTTGCATCTGCGGCGACGAGACTGTCAATGGGTCACGAGAGAATGGCTGGTATGGTATTTCTAGTATTAATCTGAAGGAAGTTCTTCATATTTCTAACATCATAGCGAATCGTAGAATTCAGTTGTTTTAAATATTTTTTATTATTCTGCTAAATATTATAATAAGTTTGCAGAAACAATATGAGCCAAATGGTATTTTTCGTCGAATCTATTTACTGGTATCACCCAACCCAACAATTAATTATAACCTCACTCTCACTCAGACGTGGGTCCTACATCCAAATCTGGAATTTCAACTATCTTGTTCGCTTGTTGTTCATCATTGAGGATTTAATAGTTGTTAGGTTAAAGGACGTGGTTCGTTTAGGGATCTTATTATTATAGCAAAATTTAAACTCAGATGATTAAAAAGACTTTCCTTTTCTGTTTATTAACTTCAATTCTCACAACTATCTTATTATTTCAAAAAACTATCAGCTCGCGGTATTCTGTGTTAGTCGCGAACAATAATTAAGGACGAATAATATAGGATTAATTGATCGAGTAACTATCTAAGTCGTTGAATTAAGAAGAAGATGCAAAGAAGATGCAAAGAAGATAGTTTATGAATGATTTTAGTGAGTGATTTGACTTACTTAATTGTCGAATGATTACTTGCTGGTCTAGATAGTTTATAATCGCAGCAAATTGGTCGAGCAAGCCATAGAATAAAAACTGAAAGATAATTGTCACAAGAACTGTAGAATCACTCACTAAGAAGCTTTGATTTTCACTCTGCTAGGTGTCAAGGAAGACGGACTGAAGTTAGGAGGTAAAAATAGGAAAGAAAAGTTGTTTCGATAGTCAAAGGATTGTTAATGGAATTGTGGGAGGGAGGAAGTAATAAAAAAAGGACAAGCTAAAAAATGTGCAACTCAGATGAGTGGTCATCTGCACGCCTTATGTTTGGGAAATTTTCCAACATTTGGCAGTGCCGTGATAACCCTAAACTTGCGGGGATTAGAGCTAGAAAAAATCCAAGATATAAATTTTTACGATATTTGTTTAGGGTGTGTGGCTTGCACGTCTCAATCCTTAACAATAGTTCTTAGATCCATGCTAATGCTCTGTCACAGAAAGTAAATGTATACGAATAGCTATTGAATGTATATCGCTGACCTAGAGGTCGCAAAAAAATCCAATCCTCTCCATCGGAGGGAGACAAAGTTCGTTCAACGAACAGTCCGAGAAGCAAGACACAAGGGGAAGGTGGACTGCACGCCAGCTCCCTGACCTAAAACCATGGATCAATTAAGTGCAAGGTCAGACTGATGTCTACTTAACGCAGGACTTATGCGAACATGGATGTTGTGGTTCATATCTGCACAATATTGCGTGTTTTGTGCAGAAATATTGGATGACGTCTGCCACACATTCTTCTCTTGCAAAAGATGGAGTGAACAGCGCTGATAGAGTGAGGTGGAGTAAGTGCCAAGAAATTATGGTCCTACATATGCTGAAAACGATTAGCAAATAGATCCGCGTGGCATAATATGCTCGGACAGTGCTTACATTTAAAGTGCGTCTTGGATGTAGGGATTTCTTTCTATCACTAACTTCTCGCTGGGGAAGGTATCCCCGTAAATTGAAGGAACTCCGGAGTTTTATCTACAATTTTCTTTTATAAAAAAAAATAGCGAAACAGCATCGGTATCCGTGTTCTAACTTTTAGTTTCGCTCGAGTGGTTCTCGTCTTAATGTGTTTGCTGGTTATAGGGGTTCATTGCTTATTTGATCCGTTGACATTATTAGACACACACGGCACCTAAAGAAATTCAACGTTTTCGCTTGCCTTTAAGAGTTTGGTATTCAGTCTATTTAAGGAATTCCGACCAAGTATCTCAGGGACTACGTAGGTCAATAGGTCAATATGTATGTCAAAAGGTCAATTTTGATAGCAACATTTTGATAGCTGGTGAAATTTCAAACTTTTCCGATTGTCTTTGTCTATTTCCCACCGAACCCGTTTAACACAGTATCGCATGTAGATATTTCCCAATTAAGTTTCTGTATTACCATTTCCTGCACGGTCGAACTTTCATTTCTTAAATCTGAGAAGCTTTTAAGAAGTAATTCTTCCACGAAAATCAAAGGATAATATCCATTGTCTGTTATTGTCTTCATTTTGTTATTGTCTGTATTTTTTATTGTCTCTATTCTACACTTTTAGTTTGAAATATACTTTCGTTTGACTCGAATCATATTACTCGAATAAAGTCGTCAAAAATAATTCATCAGTTAAGTTTCTGGTCATTTTGAATATTATTTATCTTTGAACAAATTTAAAAAAAGCTTCTAACTTAAAAACTGTATGAATTTATACAGATCTTTCACTAACGTTATTTCAAATTTTTCAAAACCCTCCGTTTTTTCAAGAACATTGAATTTCTTTGCTGAAGCATAAAATTAACATTTTAAACTGTAGGGGTTTTATTGCCTTTTAAAGGTTTCCTGAGAAATAATGAACATTACAAAATATTTTATCTTTTTCGTGGTACTTTAAAGCAATCTATAGCATCTGGTCCATATCCTCATAGGACTTTGAATTACAAACAACCACAACCACCAAATCGATTGGCTTGCTAAACTCCGGCTAACGTAAAATTACATAAAATTTGATACATTTTAAGTCTTGGGGTTAAAACGATCCCACGTTGTATGCTCAAGGTTACAAAATAAAAAAAAGTTACTGTGTCAGAACTTCCAGTGTATAAAGATCCTCGTGGTTGGAATTGTTAATCTCCGACTACAGTTTATGGGAACAGTTCTTCAATTTCGCTTAAGAGGTCACCACGCTGCTTGTTGGATCAATTAGAAAACAGGCTCACTATGCACTAATTGAGCCATGGCCTCAAGTCAGGGGCATCTGATGTGAAGTTTAGCTTTCCTCTTTGTTACGCTCCCAAGGTGGTTCCCAATTGGGGAGAGTGTTGCTCTCTTCTCTGATGACCAAGCACCAATCTTGGTGCTCATAGCACCAAGATTGATGCTTGTCACCAACAACGACGTCTCGAAGGTCGTTCGATATGCGCATAAAATTTTTCAATGGCTTTCATTGTAACTTTTATGCCCGTTGACCGTTGACATATTTCTTCCCTATAGTATAGAACAGAATCCACTTATTATTAGTCGTCTCTTTGATCCAGTGGGCCTTCCAAAGTTCACTTTATTCATAGCATTGCCGATAAAGCGGGACTCAACTGGGAGCTCAAACCTCAGTAGTCTGTTCTCAGCTCTAGGCCGAGGAAGGAGTTCTGCGTGATAGCTGATGGGACTTTCATGCTACAGTAACTTTCCTTTACTTCGGACAGCGCATCAGGTATTCTAGTACTAAATAACAACTTCCAACCGCTTCCAGGATGTTCGTTAGAAGAAATCATGTCAGCGAGTCTTCCTCTAATGATTTTTTCGTAAATTCACCAATGGAACTTTTGCAGTGTAATGTACCGGTGATCACTTGCCATCCAATTTTCAAGTCTCGGCACTAAGGAGTCCAAAACAAATGCAACGTCAGGTGTGATTCCAATCCATTCGCAATAGCGGCGAGTGGGAGTGTCATCTGCCATATCCAGGGTTGATTTGCCTCGAGCATCTGATTTAGGTGTACCCATTCAGTCACGCTAGCTTTAATATAGACTTAGACGAGCGCATGGCCCTCTTTACTCAAAACAGCGTCCTCCAGAGCATTTAACATAGGTTGAAAACATGACAACGATTCGTTTAGCGATAGGTATATACTACAGAGTGTCCTTGCCCATTAGTAGGACTTGTAAGTGAATACTGCGCGAAACCGCAGTTGACAGTTGAAGCGGATTCCTCAGAATACCATGTTGTTTGAATCGACACTTTTTTTAGTTTCTATTTGATCTCGACTGTCAATTCTTGATAAGTGATTCGGGTGAGTTTTCTTCATCCATTGCAGCAGTTGGAGCCAACTGAATGATCCCTATTAAGTAAGTTAAGAAAACGTATGTGGTTCTTATGGTTAGGCCGAAATCCGTCAGGCTATCAAATTGTCCGTCAAAGTATCACTGGCGAGGTTTGACATACACAGAATCATAATTAGAAGAAAACTCACTTTTCAATGCATATAGGTAACTTGTTCAACCACACCCTAGTCAGTTGCAATTTCCTAACACTTGAAGCAATTTTTGTGGTGGTACGTTTGAAACCATATTTTTCCCGAGACCTGATTTCACTGCGTCTATCCCTATGCAAGTATGACTTCGGCAGAACTAGCGGAGCTGTGGGAGGGTTCGGCTGGCTGGGAGAAAATCAGGTGCAGTTGCCTACCGTTGAACATATACATCGGTTATTTTGAAGAGTGATTTTCATCGTTGTAGGTGCAAAAAATGAGTGAAAATCTCGAGAAGCGATATTAGATAAAGGTTTGTGTTAAACTCAGGAACGGCCAGCGAGTTCACTTTCACTTCCTATTTTTCCTTGTGGAGTGACGAATGAATATTTCCTTCTCCTGGGGGAAACTGTCAATTTGTCCTTTTTCGTGCGAGTGCTGACCCAGTTTCGAGACCAAGAGAATTGCGTTCGATCAGACATCTTCGAAAATTGGAAGCCGTTTCAGTTCAATGTTTTCACAAGCGTGAAATTTCCAAGAATATTAAGCAATTGTAAGCATATCTGCAATAAAAATTTTTTTTTAAGAATCGGTCCTTCCAAACACATTGCGAAATTTAAAAGAGAAATGGAAAGAATAGAATAAAGGTGGAAAAAAGTATAGATTTATTAAATTCATCGTATAGCACGCGGATTGTTGACATTTTTGACAGTTCTGATTTCGGCACTGAACAGTTTCATTGAAAAAAACACAACAGTTCTTCAGTTCTATAGTTTCAAATATATTTGTATCCGTTTAAGGGGCATATTTTCACTTACAATGACGACAAGCAATACTGTCATTGATAATCTAATTAAAGTGTTGAAAGGAAACCACCAGAGTCTTGGAAACTTGCATAAGCTAATAGCAAATCGTCCAGATTCGCATGGACAGTTGTATTCAGACTGTTGCAAAGTCTGCCCCTGTCCTGCATCGCAGAAATCCAATCCCAAGGACCTCAAGAAAGGAAGGAACGGCGAAAGAATTAATCGTAAGAATGTCTGAGATACTACAACCTGACTCCAAACTCAAATCTTACGTAGAAAGCTCTTCGCAAATATGGAGGTGTTTTGCGCTCTTCGTAGCCATGCCTGCTGTTGCGATTTTGACTGGTGTCATTTTTTCGACCCGACAGGACCACGAAAGGTCCGAGTTTGTGGCATACGATCATCTCAGACTACGCAATAAAATATTTCCATGGAGGGACGGAAGCACGTCATTATTTCACAACCCTCGACTGAACCCTCTTCCGGAAGGATATGTAGATGAACTTGAGGCTAAAGCAGGAGTAGTTGAATTCGATACTAATAAACGGTTTTAAAAGTTTTGTGTGAAAAAAGAATTAAATTATTGAATTAAGCTCTTTCTCACAAGTTTGCAGGAGAATGAAGTTGACAATGTTGTTGGCTCACCAGTATGACTACGAAAGAATGAGAAGCTTAGAACTCTGCTATTGCAGTCCATCTCTTATTGTTCCTGTGATACGTTCAATACTGCTATGTGTTACTCGTTCCGAAGTTATATTTTTCGGTATAATTAAAGCTGTTATGAATACATGTGAGTATTTCTCAACTATCGTTTTTCTCCTCTTTATTTTTCCTTGCAACTATGAGCCAAAAGCTTGATTTACAAAAAATTCCTTGCTACCCTCACGGATCTTCAGTTGTCGATTGATCGTAGCATAAATTTCTTAACTAAGTGCACAGCGCAGCTATTACTTTATTGCGAATCTATTATTGACTAATTATTATAATCATTACTAAACATAAGCATGACTTAATGAAAACAATTAAAACCAAAGGAAAACCTTCGTTGTGTGGATATCGATTTGCAGTAAGATCGAGGTTAGTTTGTCTATAATCTTATGTATTGAAGTTTCAGCAGGGTGAGAAAACCACCCTGAAAAAAGAAATGGTTCCCCCATAATCGTTTTTGGTCCATCTCCAAGTCTTTCCATGAAAAAAAGTTTGCCAAATGAGATGAAAACTGTTTATTTATTATAAACTGACACAAAATGGGAACTATTTATTAAAAATAACATAATCCAGATGTAAGCCTTGCTTATTTTAACACTGCTGCAACCTGGAGCGAAAACACTTTCAAATACTGCCTTACAAGTGTTTCGTGACATGTTAATAATTGCTACTACAAACTTTAATTTTAATGTATCACAAAAGGAAATAGTCATGTGGAATAGTCACATATCCTCACTGGGGATGAGTCTGGGCTATGAGCTGGGCAGTTAATGTCACCTGTTTTGGATATAACTTTTTCCCGAAAAATTTCCCGAACTGCATTCAAGGAGTCCTTGGAGGTGTGACCACCTTGTTGATTAAGACCATGTAATTCCTTCCATATAATTCAATGTAAACCTTGAGCGTTGCAATATACCGCCCTGTATTTACTGTAACAGGATTTCCCCTTTTGTCTCCATAAAAGTATGGACAAATAATTCCTCTTGCTGACAAAGCTGCCCATACAGTAACTTTAGGTGAATGCGGGGCTTTTTGATGTTTCAACTGCGGCTTAGTGCCACTCCTATGCCTGCAATTTTGCCTGTTTGTATAACCATTTAGGTTGAATTGTGCTTCGTCTGAGACAATTATGTTAGTGAAGGTGATGAATTTCGTTATAATTTTATTAGCAAACTGCAACCTGTTAGCATGATCTTGAGGCTTTATTTCCTGCCAATTTGAATTTCATACGGATATAAATGTGTCTTTGTGAAAAATGTGACTTAAAGATGTTCTGGACAAATTTAAGATACTAGATCGCTTTTGAGAAGAAACTTTAGGGTTTTCGCGAACAGACGGTTTTACATGCTCTACAATTTCGGAATCCCATGATGTTCTAGGTTGGCCGGATCATGGTAAATTTATTGTTGAACCCTCCTCTTTCTGCACCCTTTTGAAGAATCGTTCAGAATCGTGTTCCGGTGAACGATGCCATGGCATTAAATTCACATTGGCCACTCCTTCGTTGCGTAACTCGTCTGCCCCACACCGGCGTCGGTACGCGAGATAGCTATCTATTCAAATTATAAAGGACTTTTGGTCCACACTGTAAGTTGTTTCAGAGGTTGGTGACTGAGTTTATGATAGAAAACTTTGAGTTGGTCAGACAACCTGGGGATTCGGGTCTCATATTTTCATTTCACATATAGAACAAAAGTGGAAAAAACTATGGTGGAGGGGGTATACGGTCAATCTCCTCAAAATGTTGCTTTGGCAGTATCATCCGCAAATTTTAATATAATCTGCAAATTTTTTATTTTATAAGTATATATTTTTTTGTCTTTCCAAAATGGTATGTGTTTGTTTTAAATTACGCTCTACACTCAAAGTAGAACTCAAAAACGAAGAGGACAAAAATGGCAGTGGTTGTAAACTCAGATCTGACAGAAGCCTTAAGCAGATTATTAAAAGAACACTGTGATAAAAACAAACAAGACGAGCGGTTAAAATAAGATTCCAGCATACAAAGGAGGCACAATTACCGATAACGTGAGAAATGTCAAATTTTCAGTAGCGCAAGACATTTGCGAAGGATATCAAATATGTAGAATGGATCAATCTAACGGTAGTAAAGGAAGTGACAAACATGCGAAAACTAGTCGTGTATGAATCATTGTGGGTTATGAGGCAGCCAACCGAAACGTGGCTCAATGATGACGTGGATATTCTAGCCTCCTGGATAAAGTGAAATAGCTCTAATGTTTGTTCACATTTTTTCAAAAAATAACAAAGCAACAATAAAAATAATTAGAGTAATACTCAGATATGTATGCAGCCAATAAAACGACATTGTCATTAGAACTTAAGTAAATAAAATAAATATAGTATTTTGGAATGGAAAATCAAAAAATAAAGGATAGTTTGGAAGTGCTAAACAGGTGGAAAAACACACACACTACGACTGGATTACTTGGTTCACATCGCAAATGATAGTAATCTTAATGCTCAGCAAATAATATGGTACCTGTATCATACAGTTGTGAGGAGGGAACACCTCCAGCGTTATTGATGTCAGCGTTTAATTGGTTCAGCTGTCAAGAGAGCGTTGCTGCACCGCAGTGTACAACTCCACAAGCGTGTCGAATGCAATTTGGCAATGAGGGAGCCTAAGGAATACTCATACTGGCTGAACTGCGGTGCGTTTGATCATCCTGCGTCATATGGAGGATATCCCTGGTACCAGGAACATCCCCGAAAGTAAAGAGTCAACCGAAGCAAACTCAAGTACACCGCAGTCACGTACCCTCACGCCAGGAAATCCTTCGCATTTACATTTACATGCATTTAAGGGAGCAAATGTAATAGAAAAAAAAAATAATTTGAGGAGTAATAATGAGTTGCCTTTTATCAAAATCGAAATTAAAATTAGGAAAAATTTGGGGAACGTTGGGGAAAAAGATTTAGACTCGCTATATGCATCGAAATAATATGACATTAAACCACATTCCTGCAGAGGGCATTCACCGCATTTCGATCAATGTCAAATTGATTATAGCAGTCGAGCGTCGTGTGATCGTTTCGAATTTCGCTTTATATCATTCTACTCAACATAAACTAGCGCAATTCAAACATTCAATGGCATTGTAAGATTTTGAATGCGGCAGAAACGAAAGGGTAAACTGTAGTGGAGGAGTGATGCTGGCAAATCGATAAGGCAGCTTTTTCGTATCCAGAAATAAGTAAAAATGAATTCAAAACATTTTAATTTCATAGTGTCCGTTATCAAAATACCGTTGACACGTGGGGACAAACTCTTTTTCATTTCAAGTTGTGCAACTGGAAGACTAGTTCTCACATTCAAGAAGGAATCATTTGAAATATTCTTATTGAATAAACTGCATAACTACTACATTATAGCCAGAAAGTAGGAAATCTGGTACAACAGAGATTTTAACAGCATTTGGGTGCAGCAAGAAAATCATGTGCATACCAGAGCTACCGAAAAAAGAAGAACAGAGCTTCTCGCAACCTGGAAGAGACGAACACACGGTAGAGAAAGGCGAAACGGTTGAGAAACCTACGATTGTTGCCATCACCACCGAAGCGACTGAAGCACGGGACACAAATAAAGAAATCCCTGCACGGCAGAAACGGAGCACTTCGATTATCATGGATCGTGCAGAGGTCGAGCGGCTATACCGTAAAGCAGAAAGGGTTATTAAATGCATCACTGCCACATGCAATGCACAAACGAACCTAAGCAAAGAGATTAAAAACGGAGTTCAGGAGTTGGAAGACCTCCTAACCCGAATAAGTCATTATAGACGCAGGTGGCTAAAGGCAGAGGAAGAGCAACAAGCTAATACATTCGACAGCGCAGTAGTCGTCCCGATTTCTACTGCCACCAAAAGGTTGGCTTGCCGCCCAATCAAAGGGGATCGGGATAAAAGGAGGAAGGACGAGAACAGGACGCCGAACGATCAAATCGCGATTGAGGAGGGTTTTCAGACGGCACTATCCAAAGCTGCCAAAAAGGCAGCTAAAAAAGCGGCCCTAAAGTTCAAAATCGATAAACCTCCACAGGAACCGAAATACATTGAATCATCGCAGATAGCCCAAGAAAATAAGATTAAGAAGCATCGAAAACCCATTGGGCAGGCACTGCTGTTTAAACCCACAGACGGTAGATCCTATGCGGATGTTCTGCGAGAAATCAAGGGAGCGGTAAAACTCGAAGACATGCAAACTGCAATAAAAACTGTACGGCCAACTTGCTCGGGGGATCTACTTGTTGAGTTCCGATCAGATGCAAACAATAAAGACGCGTTCCATGACGCAGTGAAAAGAGTCCTTGGAGAGAAGGCAGCTGTAGCCTCACTCGGGCCTAAGGCCACACTGGAAATTAGAGACATTGACTGCGTTACGGATCTGCCCGAAATAGAAGACGCCTTAAAACGTGACTTCCCTGTACTAGGCGAGACGAAAGTCAGGCTGGCCAAACCAAACAACAGGGGTCAATGCATGGCCATAATCGACCTCACAGAGAGGGAAGCAGAACAGCTTTTGAAGCAGGGCAAAATAAGAATAGGGTGGGTTATTTGTCGGATACGGCGAAGGGCCATTCCCCTTCGGTGTTTCAAGTGCCTCGGATACGGTCATACTGCACAGACATGTAATGGAACTGACCGAAGCTCCTTGTGCTAGAATTGTGGTAAGACAGGGCATAAAAAGAAGGAATGCACAGACGAGTCACACTGTGTTCTTTGCCAGGAGTATAACCCGAGACCAGATGATTTGAAACATATTCCAGGCACACGGAAGTGACGAGTCTTCCAAGAAGCCCTAACCAAGGCAAAAGTGCTTCTGCAATGGTTCGTATACTTCAAATCAATCTACATCGAAGTATCATCGCCCAAGACCTACTGGAACAGTTTGTGAGAGACAGGCAAGCTGACTTACTACTGCTGAGTGAGCAACATGACACCCGAAACTCACCAACATGGTATCCTGACGAATCCGGTACAGCCGCCATCTGGGTTCGGAACAGTGCTCACCTACAAGTGCAGGATCGGGGGCGAGGAGATGGTTTCGTTTGGGTTCGCTGTTCGGGAACTACACTCTTCAGTGTATACCTAACTCCGAACGAATCGTTGTCGTCCATTCAACTTAGGCTCAATGCTTTGGAGGACGCTGTTTCGATAATTGAGGGCCATGTGCTTGTCGGAGGTGACTTCAACGCAAAGGGAATCGATTGGGGCATGCCCCAGTCAGACGCTCGGGGCAAACGGATCGTGGACATGGCAGCACGAACTGGGCTCGTCGTACTGAACACAGGCCATACCCCTACTTTTCGTCGATGGGGTTGCGTCGGCACCATACCTGATGTGACATTCGTCTCGGAGTGCCTAGCACAATCAGTTAAAAATTGGAGAGTGCTAGAGGATTACTCGGCCAGTGATCACCAGTACATAGCTATGAAGATCCACCACGGTGCTTCCCGAAGACCACGCGCTTGTTCTTCTGCGGTCCGGTGGAATACTGAGAAAGCGGATATTGAGAAGTTTGTTGAAGTGCTTATGGCACGATCACCGCAGTGGAAAACAACGCTAGAGGACGGAGAACCTGTGGCAAGAGATGTCGTTAACTCAAATATGAGAATCATTACATCCGCCTGCAGGTCTTCAACGTCCCTACGAAGACCCCGGCACAGCAAGCCTTCAGTATACTGGTGGCCATCTGACATTGCCGAAAAATCGAAGGGAGTGTCACAAACTACGAAGCAGGACACAGCGAGCTCGAACCCGGGAAGAGGCATGTATCCGATTAGCTGCTTACAAGTCATCTAGAAAATGCCTTCGTTGGCTTATCAATAGCTGCAAGGCCAGCCGCTGGCAAAACCTGGTGGACGACGTGAACAGAGACCCATGGGGCCTGGGCTACAAAGTAGTAATGCGGAAGCTCGGTGTCCAAAGGTCACCTCACTCATACGAGGCAGCAAAGATGGACGAAATCGTGCAGGCTCTCTTCCCCATCCATCCCGCCATCGTTGAAGCCGTTCACTATGAAACACCAACGGAAATTCCATTTTTCACGAAGATGGAATTGGAGAAAGCAGTCTTGTCTTTGAAGGCCAGAAAGGCTCCAGGACCAGATGGGATTCCAGCAGAGGTGCTACGAATGGTCTTCCACTTTTTCCCTCACCTGCTCCTCCTCATACTGAACGCATGCCTGCACGAAGGGATGTTCCTAGAGTGCTGGAAGCTGGCGAGGCTTGTGCTCATTACGAAGGGAAAAGGAGATCCCGAGTCGCCAGCTGCATACCGTCCACTGTGTATGCTTGACACGGTCGGAAAATTTTTTGAAAAACTTTTCTGGGGAAGACTCGCTGACGTGATTCGTATTGCCGGGGATCTATCTTCACGGCAGTATGGCTTCAGAGCAGGCCGCTCCACCATCGATGAAATTGGAGAAGTAGTGAGCGCGGTCCAACGTGCGGAGTCTCACAGTATTTCCACACGACGGGTCATCCTGCTGGTTACTCTGGATGTCCTAAATGCATTTAACAGCGCTAGATGGGTAGATGTTCTGGAAGCGCTAGAAAATCGTTTTCAAGTACCAGTGTACCTGATGTGGATTCTCAGGAACTATTTGAAGGACCGCAGCCTTCTCTACGACTCGAAGGAGCGTAGGCGAAGTACAAATCTTACTTCAGGTGTCGCTCAGGGTTTTATCCTTGGCCCGGACCTGTGGCACATCTCCTACGATGGACTCCAGCAGCTTGAACTGCCGGATGAGTCACGTTTGATGAGCTATGTGGACGATGTCGCGGCGCTGGGTGCTGGACGCACAGTAGACCATGCGCAGCTCAGACTCAATACGTTAATGTGGAGGTTAATGGACTGGAGTCCATTAACCTCCACTCCTATCAGTATAGGAGACGAGCTTTTCGAATCAAAATCAGCAGTAAAGTACCTAGACGTCCTGATAGACTCGAAGATGTGTTTTTCTTAACAAATCAGGGCAGCAGCTGACAAGGCTGCAGCGCGTGTGACGGCACTCACCCGATTAATGGCCAACATAGGGGGGCCCACCACATCAAGGAGACGACTCTTAATGAGTGTTGTGCAGTCGCTTCTACTCTACGGATCAGAACTGTGGGGCGACGCTCTCACCAAGAGTTACACCGGAAGCGGTTGGCACAGGGAAGAGACAAGGAGCACTGCAAATCGCATGTGCATACTGAATGGTCTCCGGGGCGGCAGTGCTGGTAATCGCAGGGGTGATACCCATCACCCTCCTTGCGAGAGAGCGCAGAAGTATTTACCTGCGCAGAGGCGAAGATCGAAGAGAAGAGATCACCAGGAAAGAGAGACGTCGCTCTCTCAGCGATTGGCAACAGTCCTGGGAGCAACAAATAAGGGGAAGGTGGACTGCATGTCTGATCCCTGACCTGAGGCCGTGGTTCAGTCGAGTGCATGGTGAGACCGATTTCTACTTGACCCAGCTCTTAAGCGGGCACGGTTGTTTTCGGTCCTACCTGTACATAATTGACAGAGTACGGTCTCCTAACTGTGTGTTTTGTGCAGGAGAGTTGGATGACGCCTGTCACACATTCTTCTACTGCAAAAGGTGGAGCCAGCAGCGAGAGGCCTACTCAGTGAAATCGGAGAGCTCTGTCCGGAAACTATTGTCGGAGTAATGCTGAAAACAGTTGACAATTGGAATCGCGTGGCGGAATATGCTCGGGCAGTGCTGATATTGAAAAAAGCTTTATTGGAGCGCTGGGAGGCATCGGGGATGGATGGATTTCTCTACTAGCACTTCCTTCCTCTCCCGTATTTCCCGTTAGAGAAGAGATTCCCATAGTCCGAAGGCGCCTCTATGCCTAGGAACATGAGGCCTAGCCCGAAGCAATGTGTCAAACGGTTCCAGGCTAGGTTCTCAGGTTGACAGGGAAGGTGTTTAGTGGGTAGCCCAAAAGCATTTTGCGTCTGGGAGCCCCAAACTCAGGGCGTAAACAGCCTTCACCTCCCTACCACAAAAAAAATATATTCTAGCCAACGACGTATATGCCTGTTACACATAGTGGCAACATATAATAGAGGTGTTTTCCTGAAACCATGGATATTAGAGAACCAAGAAGAATTCAAATGTAATGCTATATGGATCGGAGTTGCCAATTTTAACGAGGAAAAATTCATACTTGGACTGAAACTAAACTAGAACTTGGCTTTTGCAATCCTCCAGATTGAAAATACTACAATATGACCTCAGTAACCTCAGTACGACGATAGAAAATAACGAAACGAAAATAGCAACGAAAAAAACACGAAAATAACAAGGAATTATTCAATGGCTTGAAAAATGACAAGTTGAATTTCAAAAAGCGGATTGGGCAAAGTTCGCACGAAGGTTTTATTGGGATTATTAGAAGGAATACACATTTTACAGATCATAACGATTGCTGAATGCATTTTCCTAAGTTCAAAATGCTGAACTTATGTTCGTTTGGAAGGTAACACATCCAAATAATATGAGAGGATGTTGTCAAGCCATTAAAAAGTTAAAAAGAACAACGCGAAGAAGGTTAATAACAATATGTATCGGTGATTTCAGGAATACAACCATGCTACATTGACTTTGTTGAATGTGGTCAGAGGAGCAGGTATCAGAGGATAGGCAAATAAGTAGTTGTCCTTTGCACAGTTGTGTTCTCTCCTGGGAGTCCATTTAATATCTAGAAATAAACTCTCTAAAGTCATATAAAATCATATATGTAAATCATACCAAATCATATAAAATTGAAACCTTGACCATGAAAGCATTATCCAAGAGACTTTCGAAATAAACGATCTAAAAAGATCAAATATTCAAAATTCAGTAGAAGCTCACAGAGTGCTGCGAATATAACAGTGACGAGGGCAATTCCTTTGTAGACTTTAGGCAACCATAGGGCAGTATCGGCAAAAATGCGCCGCACAAATGATGTTTGACTTTGGTGTACCAACGAATCTCGACCGTGTGGTCAAAGTTACAATGCTCAAAGGAGACTCCCAGGTCATGGTAAACGGAGAATTAACGAGAACGGAAATCAGGCTTGTCCCTATGCCAAATGCCCAATACAATGGAAAACCTACGACTCAGTGAAAGAAGGTTCAAAGTGGAGACTAAGTTACAAGGATATGTCAAAATTTTTTTTTTGACGAAGCAACTCAAGCTACTTGCATAAAGCTTTGCAAACAGCAATGGTTGAGCCATGAAGAAAGTACAGAAGAAAACTGGCTGTCTTATAAGACATTGAGGGATTGAGCGCAAGGTAGTCTTTCGGGGGCTCACCGAGGATTCCATGGAAAGACACGATAAATATTGAAATTTTTGAAAAAATCCCAATTTTTGTTGGGAGTGATTACCTGAGAAGATTAAGAAATTAAGCCTAATGGCTAATGGCTTGTTTAGGCTATCGCATCATAAATGATGAGAATAAATAATCGTCATCAAAAATTGTGATGTTTGACTACTGCAGGATTAACAATTAATCTATTGAAGATAAACATCCTATCCTGTGAATTAATGAAGTTTTTCCATAGATTGCAATGATTTCATTCTTGTAGATAGTACCAACCTCAAATAACATGAAGTACTATCGGAATCGAAAAAAAAAACAAAAACCCATGAATATTTACTGAGTTTTGTTAATGCTATTCAACAGACGCTTTAAACTTCGCGATTGAAACAGATCTACTTAGAAACCATAGACCAATAAGCTCTGCATCCAGATTTCTTATTGGAACCAAGATACGCATCAAAGACTAAATCTTAGCTGGTAACGAAACATAAGCCTTTGATTAATCTTTTTTACTATCAAGGATACAGCGGTAGAAGTTGAAAGAGAGTATGACTTTACTATAAAAACGGTAAAGTGCAAGAAAAATTTTATAGTAGCTGCTCTTAAGCGTTTTATCCTTCGTGATAAATAAAAAGATCACTAGCAACGCAGCATGAACCTAAAGAATAATCCGAAAACCATCACCGAAAAACCATTGAATTTTAATAATGTACGAATTATACTAAAAACTCACTTGGTTAAAAGAGAAAAGAAAAGAGAGAAACAGTTAACATACACATATATGTTCCTTAAGTTTTCAGAATATTCAGCCATTGCGGGAATCACACTATCTGAAAAAACAATAAATTTAATTTTTACAAAGAGAATAAGTTGAATGGAAACTGGATGATAAGTAATCGACACGTGTCAATTCCGTAATTTTACTTCATCATTCCTCCTTCAGCGATGTAATCTATTCGCGAAATCGAACACCCGGACTTTGTTCGTCAATTTTCCTTAGTGAAATAAATAGTTCTAGATGTATTTAACAAATTACTAATACAAATCCAACACCACCATAAAAATGAACTCAAACTATAGAGAATAAATTCTTGTTTCAAAAAACAAAATTGTTAGTTTTTTAAACTTTAAATGAAATTCGTCGGAACGTCTCGACCAAGGAAAAGGTTAAAACAAACTTTTGAGTCAGAAAAGGCAGCTAAACTAATAAAAAAACTGTATTTTGAGAGGGACTTTGGAAGGATAAACGACCACAATCATAGGGATCTACTTTGTGGTGACTCTAATGCCCGGCACTGGAATTAGAAGTTCATGCGACCAAAACGGGACGAATGCTTCATAAGTTTCCAAGGAGTCAACATGTTCGTACATTCACCTGTTTAGCCAAAATTTTATTCAACAAAATGCGCTGGCTCTTCTCAATAAGAAGCCCTTACTGTTGACCAGACGACATTATCATGACTAAGTATCCTTCAAACGCTGTTCGTCTCCTCGCCACTCATCTATATATATTCTCTTATCATTATAGTGAGCTCTCATGATGTAAAATAAGAATTATTCCGTTTCGCAAAAGCTTTATGTTCTCGGTATTGAGGAAAGATAAACGATACGCTTTTAGTAAACAGGGCGACTATAACTTCTTTGAACTCTGTTAAAGCAAGAGACACAGCTTTTCTCAGCTTCGAAGATATGATATGGGATACTTTCAGCTCAAGTTTTGTAAACACAAAGCAGAAACATGTATATTTTGTGCTTGAAACCGAAACTTAAAATTTCTTCAGAAATAGAAACCGATAAGGGGTTGGGTAGCAAAGTTTCAGAGATCCTGTTGGAAAAAATGAAATTAAAAGTATCATGATAGCAACACAGAGATAAATATCGAATCTTCGAAAGTTCAGATGGAATGGCACGACTCAGAACGTGGGCTATAACTCAAGAAAAAATGGGAACTTAATTGAATATTTATTAGAATGCACCACAACATTCTACATCACCAATATGATGGAAATGGAAGAGCAATACTTTTCAACAATGGAAACGCAGAGATTGTTGCTAAACTGTTCTCCTCTCAAACTCTTTCAATTCCCTGACCTTAAGAACGCAGTATTCCGCAAAGGAGTTCATAGTTAAAACCCCTTTCGATTAAATGATTTTCCACCAATTCAGCAAACCACGAGAAGCTGTAAGGGCACTGAAGCATATGAAAAACAAAAAAGTTCCTAAATATGATAATATACCAAACATTCCAATAAGCAATCATCCAAGGAAAGCAGTATTTTTTCCATATCCTAATATTCAATCGTTATTTCAAAATGTCTCACTTGCCATCGGATTTGACACACGCAGTAATTATCCCGATCTTGAAGCAAAGAATCCTCAATTATCTAAAAGCTTATGGCGAATAAGTTTGTTGTAAACATTAGAAAAGTCCTTCACGAAACTAATTTTGAAGCTAGTTTCCGAGTTGGTTGACAATAAATAATAATAATGGTAGTTGACAGTTCCTTTTTTCCAGCTTGGCGTCAGACCTGGACATTCTACGCAATTTCGACTTTTGCGGGTTGGAACGGCGGTCAAAGCCGCACTGAATGCTGAATACTCGGTCAAAATGGTTACTTTGGACATTGAAAATGCATTTGATACCGTTAGGTGTGAAATGATCTTATAAATGCATGATGAATACCAGCTCCCATTTCTGCTTGCAATTTTCATATCTTCTTTCCTAAGTAACAGGAAATTCGATGTCAAAATTGGAGGAAGTTCATCTACAATCAAAGGCATACTTGCAGGTGTCCCACAAGCTTCATATCTGCACCACATATTATACAATATATACAATATATGACTTTCGAAAAATACATGCCTGCCAAATTACCACACTTGCAGATAACACATTTTTAGACGTGACATTTTAGGGAAAAATATTATCAATAACCTACACTAGAAACTCGAGAAATTCAGGAATATTTCAACAAACGGCAAATTAAAACAAACGTCAAAATGCACCTCGGCCGTTTTTCGATAAATATGCGGTTTAAATTTATCATTTGTCGACAATACAGTTGTATATTAACGATTTTGGAGTCCATCAAGAGTTCATAATCCACAATATCACAATGGTTCCATCAGAAACAGAGCATGGTCTTCTTGCTGAAGTGATTTGGCATTGTTGATAAAGGACCGTCTTCACCAGGTGAAAGCCACGATTTTTTCCCGCTTCGGATTTTGAAAATGAATCCATTTTTCGTCTTTCGTCGTTATTCGCATTAAAAAATGACTTCTCTTCATGGCACTGAAGCAGCATTTCACAAGTGACTGCGATTTTCCACTTGACATTCATTCAAATCGTGTGGGGCCAAATTACCGAGTTTATTGATCTTACCCATTGATCATAAACGTCTGCTAATTGTTACTCTGACACATTTAATGATTTTGCTAATTGCCATTAAGTTTGGGTTGGGTCGATGATTGGCTTGCTGGCAGTTGAAACAGCAAGACGTGTTTTATAGTGTGCGAGTTCAACGTTCAACTTCAAGTTTTGGGTGTTGACGTGATATAAGCGCCATTTTTGAAGCCGAATGAAAAATAAACAACTGAAATATACTTGTGTTTTTTTTTTTTGTTAATTCAAAATTTTCAGCAAACAGAAACGTAGCGCTACCGCTTGGTGTTAAGACGCTTCGTAAACACTTGAAGTTTAATTTTTTAAGTTTAATTTTTTTTTCTCTCTCTCTCATTGCATAGTGAAATAAGGCAACATCGATTGTGGATCTCCTGAGCAGAAGCGAAAGAGAATCGAACCTTCCACAGATTCTTCAAATAAGCCAGAAAACAGAGGTGAGATCCTGCCGTCCGAATTACTATCGTGCGCCGACGTGGAAGATCTACGGCAATACGAAGTCATAGAAATGACAAGCAACGAAAGTATCATCGAGGTGCTCAACATGGCTGCCGATGAATTCAAAGAAGTCGCGAAGAAAAATGCGGCTAAGGTTAAGAAGCAGACAGTTAAAGAAGTGCCTACAACGTTGAATCGTTTCGCCGAACTACAGGAACATACAAACGAAAACAGTAACAGTAGTACTAATAATAAAATTAGTAAGGAGCTTGAGTGGTGTCCCCCAATATTTGTAAGCAAGGTGAGTGCTAAGAGGAAACATGCGAACGTGACCCCTCAAAAGAGAATAGTCCTCCTCCGTTTTGTGTTACCTGTGGCTTAAACGGATATCCCAAATTTTTGTGGCTGTGAAATCTATCAGAAAAAAAAATTTCGAACGGTTCAAACAGGTCCTTTAAGAAAAAGGTATAATAATTTCAATAACATTCCTGAAATACCCACAAAGCCACCAGCGTCTTCCAACCAAGCAGATACTCCTCGTTCAACTCGACCCAAACTCTCCTATGCAGCAGTTGCCCGGGGAACCTCTAACGCCGGAAAGCCCCACTTCCAGAACCATAACCCCAGTCCAATAAGCGCCATTGGCCAAATACTCAACCTCTCAACGGAATTGTTTGGGATTGAGTTCAGTTCTTTACTAGAGAGCGCATCTTCATTCATGAGCCATTACAATACGCTGACAACGCACGCTGAAAAGGCAAATTCATATTCATATCATACCTAAATTTCGTGAGTAGCCTTGCATCACGCAATGCACAGCAGCATTAAACTAAGCTTCCAAGCCCTCAATATCAATTCTCTAGTAAGCCATGATAAGAGAATGTTTCCGGAAAATCTCTTAAATAAATCAAGATCTGACATTGGTCTCATTACAGAAACGCGATTAGCCGCACATCATAAATTGCGAACGGTTAATTATAATATAGTCAGGAATGATTCCGCCAGGGGAACAGCAATATTTGTGAAAAATACATTTCACTATTCCAATGTAACAATTCCATTGCAAACAGTGCAATCCTCGTTCATCGTGATCACAATGCTTAGCAATACAAAACGCCACATTAAACTCCTAGCCGGGGCTCTGTATGTACCACCAAACGCAGGACAGGCAATGATTAATGATCTAAACTTAATTGAAGATGTGGCTGCTGAACATGATTTCGTGATTCTGGGGGGAGGGGGGGAGTTGAACTCAAGACATACGCAGTGGGGTATGGCTCTCGTTGCAATACAAACGGAAATATCCTTCACAATTGGCTCTGGCGGGATCCACTCCCTATGTTTCAACTAATCAATGCGGGAACCCCCACTTATCCCCATGCCTCATCCTTCCTTGACAATTATATAATCTCCTCGACAACATTTAGTAAAACCACACACCTCCATTTTAGCACACTTTCCTCGATTTCTGATCACTTTGCAATACAATTGATCGTCGTCGTCGTTGTAGCACTACAGCCCATTTCGGGCCTTGGCTTCCCGCAAGTGTCGCCTCCAGTTGTCTCGGTCCATTGACCGCGTCCTCCACTTTCGGAATCCGAGTAGCGTGCTGCTATCTTCGTCTACAGAGTCGGATCAGCGCTTTCTTGGCTTTCCCACTGGCCTGCGTCCCTCAGTTTTTCCGACAAATACCTTTCTAGGTATCCGACCTTCATTCATTCGCTGCACATGGCCAGCCCATTGCAGCTTCCGCAGTTTTATCACAGTGGAGACTTCTGGCTCGTCGAAAAGTTCGTACAACTCATGGTTCTACCTAATTCACCATTGTCCTCCTTCCTGCGTTGCTCCCACGATTCGTCTTAGGACCCTCGTTTCCAAAGCGTTTAGTATGTTTGCGGAAGCTTGAGTGAGGGTCCATGTCTCACATCCGTAGCACAACGCAGGTCTTATCACAGATTTGTATACTTGCAGCTTTGTTTTCCTATGTATGAAGCTGGCCTTCAGAATACCGAAAACTGAGTAGAACGCTTTATAAGCGAGCTGAATTCTACGCTTTATTTCCGCCGTTTCATAACCATCCTTCACTAGCTTGGAGCCAAGATATGTAAATTCGTCCACATTTTCCAGGTTGAATTCGTTGATTGTTATGTTTTGCCGGTTGGGGGTGTTTCTCCTGGTTTGTATCATAACTTTTGTTTTGAACTCGTTGATTTGCAGCCCCACCTGCTTCGCTTCTTGGTCTAGTTTGAGCAGGAGTTCCTTGGCAGATGAAAAGGATCTTGACAGGATACTGATGTCATCCGCATAGGATACAAGTTGGCTCGATTTGTATAGTAGTGTTCCTTTTGTATCCACAGGTAGTTTCCGTACGACGTATTCTAGAGCTAGGTTGAATAGCAGTGAAGCCAGTCCATCGTCCTGCTTCAATCCTACCTTTGTCTCAAAGGCATTAGTCAGCTGGTTATTGATTCTGACTTGTGCTGTTGTTGATGCCATTGTCATTCTTGTCAGGCGGGCTAGCTTCGCTGGGATTCCAAGCTGGAGCATTATTTGGTACAGTACTTCTCGATCAATACTGTCGTATGCTTGCAAAATTTGGTGGACGTCGATGTTAAATTCCCAGCACTTTTCAAGGATCTGCCTAACTGTAAACAGTTGGTCAGTAGTTGATCGTCCGGCTCTAAAACCACCTTGATACTCCCCAAGTATTTTTTCAGCATATGGTGTTAATCTACCTTCAAGTATTTTTGTGAGGATTTTGTAAGATGTACAGAGTAGTGATATACCTCTGTAATTTTCGCATTGTAGTTTGTCTCCTTTTTTGTGGATAGGGATGATGATGGATTGGCACCACTCTTGCGGCATCTGCTCTTGATCCCAGACGTGTTGGATCATCTTGTGGATGATTTTCTGTGCCGCAACAAATACAATACAATTGATGATTGAGATTAAAGATACAGTGGAATATCCCGTTTTACCGAGACAGATACAGAATTTTAACCTGGTTGATTGGACTTGGTTCAACAGGGATGTCCGTGATGCGATTAGTGCTATATATATCCCTGAAGATAGACTCACACCTAATAATGAAATTGACAAAATTATAGATAAAATAACTAAGTCTCTTACTACCATTGCTGAAAATCATGCACCTACACGTGCCCCCAAATATTTTAAATACGGTGCGTTATCTGAGACTACCTTATCTCTCGTCAGACTTCGTAACCGATGCCTGCAAAAACATAAGAGAATATATAATAGGCACTTAAATAGAGTCACTCCCCAATATGTACGAGTTAAACATCAGTTACACATTATTACAAACATTCTTAAAGCACAAATATCTGCGGAGGTGAACCAGAAATTCCAAGATATGTTAAAAAACATCAAACCAGGACTTCACATGTTTTGTGAAATCAACAGAATCACTGGCAGAAAATTCCATTCAAAAAGTATTGACAAGGTAAACCTCACCAACCAGAATTCAGTTTTTGCAGACCGCAAAAGCAAGCTTGAAGCTTGTGCCAACTTCTATGACGAACTGTACTAAGCCTCGGAAAAAAATTTCCCACCAAGCCAATACAGCAATGTAAATACACGCGTAAGAGAGTTCGCCCTTGGCATGACGGGATCTTTCTTAACAATTTTTTCAAATAAGAACCTATCTTCCAACCCGGCTGAGGGTCCACACTCTGCCTTTTTCACAAAAGCGTCTGGGGTACTCGAAGCCATCAACTCACTTAAAAGTAAAAATCCACTGGAGTAGATAGGGTTTCTAATTTCTTACTTAAAAAAGCTGCAAGCACCATAGCTCCCAAACTCACAATAGTTTTCAATAACTGCATTAATAACGGGTACTTTCCAAACCCTTGGAAGGTTGCAAGATTAATTCCAGTTCCAAAAAAAGGATTTAACTGGGAAATTGCAGATCTTCGCCCCATATCAATACTCTCTCCATTTGTAAAAATCCTAGAAAAGATTATCGCGAAAAATTTCGACTTTTATTTCGCTCCTAGGCTGTCAAATATATAATTCGGTTTCACCTCCATGCACTCTACAGAGCATGCTGCCCTGGTACTACAAAATGACATAATTGCTGGGGTAAGAAAAAAACAGGCAACTGTGGCCTGCGCGCTGGATCTAGAGAAAGCGTTCGATAAGGTATGGACAAATGGCCTGTTGTACAAACTGATTACAAATCAATGTCCTATTCCTCTTCTCAGAATCATGGCTAGCTACTTAACAGCAAGAAAGCTTATTTTGGCCATTGATAACTCCCCTTTCAAAACGTGTTGACGTTAAAAGTGGGCAGGGCTCAATCCTTGGGCCAAAATTATTCAACTTTTTTTGCACGACATTCCCTATAGCCCGCAAACTCAGCCTTGTGTCTATCAGTCGAAGATTCTAATGTATGCAGATGATACCATTTTATACGTAACAGGAGACAGTCCGATGGAGGCACTGGTCGCTGTGAAAAATCATCTTAATTTGGTATTGGATTTTTTTCATACCTGGGTATTAAAAGCTAACCCCAACAAGTCTGATCTTATTTGCTTTTGCAACGCAAGTGGGAAAGGCCACTCATTTACAGTTCCGGAAAGCAAAAATATTACCCTTTGCATCAACAATACGCAAATTCCGCTAAGAAACTCTATCAAGTACCTTGGTGTAACCTTCCATCACCGTCTTAAAGTTAACCCAGATGTCAAAGTTGTACTCAATAAAGCACTGATAGCCTCTCAACTCTTAAAGTCCCTATTTAGATCCCCGCATCTCAATTCCCAATCCAAAATCCTTATGTATAAAGCGCTGATTCCACCGATGTCATGCAGATGTCGCCAACAATAGCCAAAAAATTTCAAGTCTTTGAGACGAAAATACTCAGGGCTTGCTCTGGAAAATATAGAACAACTGATTTTAAATATTACAAAAATACCTAACTCTATGAATACACGCAAATGACACCATTTCTAAACTATGTAACTAACCTAGCCAGTAAAAGAATACAAAAACTTTCTCAACACCCGAACCACTTATTAGAAAAATCTTAACTGATAATAAGTTAGCATCAGCATGGATTTATTACTATGCCTCCCCTATCGCACTGCTGGGAGAGGAGAGGGTGCAATGGCTTCAGGGATCCTCTGACAATATGCAGAAACCTTCATTCTATAACGAACTTCCGAAAAATCTTTATATTTGATAAAAAAATCTGAGCACTCACCAAGCAAATTATGTTAAGAAAAAATAAAATAAATAAACAAGAAATAAATATAAAATTGATAAGTACATCCGAATAGAACCCTAGCAATAAGAAACTATTCAAACTCAATATAAGTATATTAAGTAAAATAAACAACTGAAAAAAAAAATCAAAAATATTAGCTAAAATAAAAAATCCTAAGATAGCCCTTAAATGTACACCACTCCTGCTTTGGTATGTAAGATTTAACATACCCTACCCTTATCACTAACTTTTATTATTGTAAGTATCAATTTTTAACTAACTTTTTTTTTATTTTTAATTTTTGTTTTAAGTTTTATATTATTTTAAGTCACTATAGAATTAAGCGATAGGTTATACGCCTGAGCAAGCGTAATGAATTAACACACGTCACCCAAATTACTCCAACATATGTATAAATAAAAATTAAACTTCACCACATAACCTACCTTCATTAACCTAACTTCATTAACCTACCTTGTCAATGTATTCTTAGTATAAGCTCATGTCATAGTTGAAGTCTCAATAAACTTCTGAATCTGATTTGGGTTGGGTCACCATACAATAACATTCCTCCTCTGTCAAGCGTTCACCGGCTTTCAGATTGGAATTACCACGTTTGAATTGTCGAAACCATATCTCACATATCCTGATAGATCAAGTGTTTCCACCATGTATTTTTAACGCGAAACGATGACTTTCAACAGCCTTTTTCTTTTGGTTAAACAAGAAAAGCAGTACGTGCTGCAAATGCTCTGATTCAGGCACAAAATTCGGCATGATTGATCAACACGATGAAAAAACCACGCTAGTTTTGGCGGATTCAACTTGTGTGTGCTAGTAACTAACTGTCAGACGATCCAGATGTATGTCTAATTAATACGATGCGTACTTTTCGTTGGAGCTATTTCTTAGTGAAATCGGAAAAGACTTATGGGTACACCTGGTGAAAAAGATTCTTATTATTATAAACCGTAGTTTTGGTTAGAGTTTGCAGTAGAGTAGTAGAAAGGAACAAGACTGAAAAATTCCATATACAGAGTAAGCGTATTTGTGCCCTGTTTATAAATTATCAGCTACTGCAGGTGAACTTGTAAAGTCTACATTCGATTCAGAGGATTTCATTGGTTGCGTAATATATTCAGTGCAGTTTACTTGTGTGGAAATAGGTTGAAAAGTAATGATTTCGTCATTATGGATGTTAGGTATTGTATGTTGGATTACCTGGTTAGGGATTGGATTCAGCTCAACTTGCATCAAGTGTTCTGTTAATGGTTTGAAAAATTGTGGAGCTAGGAATCTGTGTAATTGGTTTCTTTGCGGAAATAAGATGAGTTGAATTGACACCAAGATCATGGGATGTTGCTCCTCAGGTCAAATTATTGGATTGTGGTATATTTAACCGCTCCTTTTTAGCTATTTATTGTGATGCTCCCGCTTTCCATTTAGTGAATTCTATACTATTTAAGACGTAGGGTGAACTATCAGCTCTCACGTTAGTAAATAGTCACGCATATTCCTTCGGAATATAAACTTTGAAAACGCGTCGAAGTTTTTTCCGGCTTCAGGCGATGACTTGTTAGCAAGATCTTGTTTCCTGATTCTTCGCTTCCAATCCTCCTCAGACCATTAGGTACCGAGTTTCAAAATTTGTGGTGAGCATTCGGGAACTTGAATGAAAATATTTTTCTTTGAAGCTTAATCCTTTACATAAGAGTCAGGATTTTTGGCTGAGTGTTTCTTGTCGCTACCAACATCGGCATGTATCTGACTGCAGGATTACCTTACACCTTTTCTTGAAAAGCCGTTTATTGGTTTTGTAGGCAATCGTGTTTCCCAAAGCTGCTTATGTTTGTATTTTTGGTTCGATGTGAGCTTATACAAAATTTTAATGCATTGGTGCATTGGCTCCGTTGGAGAGGGACTGCATTGCTAGGAAGATTTACATTTGTCAAAAGTGATTTGATCAAAATAAGACTGTTTCAAGAGCTCTGCTGAATTTAATATTACTACTGGATAGTGCTATAGTAAGTTCATCAAAACAGGAAACCATTTCGACACAACTTTCCTCGTTCGCACGTGATTTAGAATTGTGGCTGGCAATACACTGGTCCTTTTCCTCAATAAGGGAATCAATGTGAGTCAGTATTTTGCCGTAAAAATTGCGAAATTTCAGCTCAGCATTTCGGTAGTTATGGTTAAAATAGACATCCTCCGCCATTTTTTAGCTATAGCGATCCAAACCGTCAATGGATTTTCTGCCATATTGTAAGTTTATTTTTGGCAGATACATAAGTATAAAAAATTGGAATGGGTTGTAGACATAAATTTAAAAATAGATTACAACACTTGACAAACACATTTAATTTTCAAAATTAAGGAAACATTGATATGAAATAATTTACATAAAGTCAAGTTAGACGGTTTTAGAACCATAATTGAATATATTGAATTTTCTGAACAAGAATCTCAATCGGACAACCTTGAATTGAAATTAATTTTGTAAGAAAATCATTTTATTCATAAAATCGCACTCAATCGGAAAACATATATAAATAATATAATAAATTTATATATTCGTTAACAAAAGAAGTAATTAATTTTGTAAAAAAATAATTATTTTGAAAATCAGCTTAGACTTCGGTCGCTTACCTGGTGTTGAACATTGGTTTCTCTGTATTCTTTCTAGGCTGGTTACGTTTCTTTGTTTTAAAGTAAAAAAAAAGTTTTAAAGTTTTAAAATTGTGAATTAGTTTTTAAAGTTCGGGAATATCCTGTTTTGAATAAACTTCCTGAACAGAAATCGTGCTGTTATGTTTGTATTATAAGTGAATAAATCAATTATAAACAAATAACAGCCAACATTTACGAACGAAGATACAATCAATGGTAGTCTTTATTAACATTAAATTAAACATCCTATTTCGGCTTTAAATGATTGATGTTGACAGACCCAAAATATGGTTCTCAATGAACTCCATCTTTATTTATAGTGCATTGGAAAATCCATTACGGTGATTAGAACTCTTTAATCAAACGTCGATAGCGCGGCATTAATCCAATTTGGATAGTTATTTCTAGAATGTATAGGTTCGCGGATCGAATCGCGGAAAGTATTATTTACTGGAGTTATGTTCATTTCAAGTACATTGGAGTCCTTTCTTTTAATTACAATAGAAAAGAAGCTTCAGTGAATTCGTCAGTTTGCAGCGTTTTTTATACGATCATTATAAATCTTGGATATACTGCTTACTTGGCCCAGGCAATTTTTAACGCATTTCAAAGCTATTCAATATTGAAGGAGAAGATCCTTTTTGTAATTGCAATGGTTAGCGCTATCATTTCGCATATTGCAATTTTTTTCTGTTTCATTAGCCAATTATGCAATCAGATACAGTTAAGGAACACAGTGGACAAGATGCTTATCCTTGGTCGAAAGTTGTGCGTACAATCCAAAACCACGCATTTCGCAAATAATCGGTTCCTCGCGTTGTTAGCCTTGAAAATTAGTGTCCTAATAATTGCAAAATGGATGGAATTCAAATTTTTCTTTCCAGTCTCTGACATCAAAAACATAAACTGGAAGGACCTTAGTTATTGGTGTCTATCCAGTCTCTCGACCTACGCTGGTGCTGCTCCAATTTATGTATTTTATGTGATAATGTTGTTCCATTTACGATTTTGTTCCATTTTCAATGGCGAGTTAGAAGCCTTCCTGAACAGGATAGCAAGAAGTAGCGAAAACGATGGCCAGCATTGCGCCCAACAAGTGAAACTCTGCGCGCTTAACGGAAACTTCTGCGACTATATTTCTATGCGTATGGCTCTAGGAAATGTGCTCCGTGATACCTTTATGGTATTTCAAGTACAAAACCTAGCCCATTGCTGCCTAAACTATACCATTTCGATTGTGGAAATGTATTATAGCTTTGTGACCCTCGAAACAGACAGTGGCTATCGGGCGAACTTGATTCGAAATTTACTCCATGTTATTGTAACGTACGCCAGCGAATTACTTGTCGTATATTTAGTTTGCGCTACTGTCGAAGAAGCGCACAAAACAGTGAAACCATTAACGATTACAACGCACATATCAAAACTTGACTCAAAACTTAACAAAAATGTAAAAATTCAAGTAAAATTAAAAATGTGTGTAGTTTTTTTAATTTTTATTTTCAGATTGAAAGATTCACATTATTATTGATGCTAAACGAATCAGACTTCAAACTATGTGGACTGGTCAACTTTAATAGAAGATTTTTTTTCTCAGCTACTGTTTCATCCGTGACTCACTTCGTACTTCTAGTTCAATTTTATAGGGATTCATAAAAAATGTTACTAGTAACTTCATTGAAATAAATTGATGATCAATTTCGGTTACAATTGCAATATTTGTTACAAATAAAGATGAAATTATCCACAGTTTTTATCTGTTTCCAAAATTTTCTTTAACTGAAAATATTTGATTAAAGACTTGCTAGTATGGATTTTTCATTATTTCCCAATATTTTTTCAGCGATTGCCGCTGAGTTTCGATTATCTTTTAGTCAATGGAAATTATTTCAACATGGACGAGTATCTTTATTTAAGTTTAACAAAGAATAAAAAATAAATTGCTGGAACTGAAGGTACGAAGCCATTTTTTGGAACTGAAGGTACGAAAAAAGGCCAAAAACCCTTTTCCCAGATTTTTTTCTCAATTGCTATATTATGTATTGTCATGATTCTTTTTTATAAACTTATTTCATCTGTGGAAAATGAAAGCGAGAATATCTTTTTAATTTATTTGTCATTTCATGTAGGGTGCGATGAATTGTCATGAAAAAATAGTTGCTAAAAGGTAGACAGCTGATCTGTGGAGAAGTCTGAAACAACAATTTCAACGAGATTTTAATAACTAAAGTCTCTAACATCGCAAAATAAAATCATTTTAAAGATGGCGGAATATGGAATCTTTTTTCATGGATTCTTTAACGCAATTTTTTATTTTATGGTCACATTGTGGAGGATTAAGATAAATAACGCTAAATTATAATATATTATTAATTAATTATAATAAATAAATTGCACCATAGTCTTTTTTTGAAATCAGTTCATCAGTAGATCGATGGCTATCTGTCTGTCTGTAGAAATTTGTTATTTTGGTGAAGAGAAGTATAAAGTTTTGAGATATAAAATACTAAAATAAGTTTTCGAATCGCCATGGCCTCTATAATAGGCATATTTATCGTTATGAAGGTTTGAAACCTTTCCAAAATTTCTGTTATTCCTTGCACTCCCATACTATTAGACCTCCTTTCAAAATTGGGGCAATACTCTTTGACATGCTCAAATTAGTACCAAATTTAGAAGTCGCGTGTATCCAATTTTTTCTCTCCATGATTTCTAAGGCCATATAAATCTTTAAAAATACGAAATTCTTTAATAGCTTTCTTGTATACTTATAAAAACAGTTGACACATCAAGCAGGGAACTAAAGCCTCATTTAGACGAGTTACTGTCTCCTGAAACTGATAACTCATGCTCCGGTAATTTTTTTTTTATTCCTCTCCTTTTCTATACTGAACCCATCAGCCACACCCTAGATGAGACGGTTCGAAACAAAACCCAGAGTGGAAAAAAAATCTTGATTGCAGAACATTTTTCTCTAGACTGAACAATCATTGAATTACTATTTTATCGAGGTTCAAGTACGATAAAACACGCAGTTATAAGCTCTCCTCGATTCCTCTCGGATGACAGCATGGGCATCTATGAAAATCATACAAATACGGTGTACTAAAATTCAATTAAGACCTCCGCCAGGTCCAACAGCGAAAATATCAGATAATAGAGAAAAAAAATGAAATTGAATAAGAATAATTATTTTTTGGGGTTGGGAGGCGGGAACTAACTAACAAAGGCAATCAAACTTCTGTTGCATCGGTTGACAAACGGTAATGTGACATAAAGTTCAAGGCTTCCAACTAGCCTGGAATTGTTTGCCACATTTATTCGGACAAGGCCTCTAGGTTAATAACAATAATACTTAAAAATAATATTTTTTTTGGTTGGGAAGAGAAGCCTTTTTGCTCTTTGAGTTCGGAACTTCCGAAAGTATATAGCTATTTAACTACTTGGCAAAACTTATCCTGTCACACCGAGAACCTACCCTAGAACTTATTGGCAAATTTATCCGCACTAGTCATTTTCATCCCAAAGAATCCTTCTTTCAGTAAGAATGGTTAGCATCGAGGAGAGTTACTGAAAGAGTGAGCCTAACCCTTCCTTCTGCGCCGTCAAAAAACCGAAATTACTTGCACATCTGGGGTTCCTGATTGTTGTATTGTTTCAAACACAACGATCTCCAATTATTCCTTTTTGGATTTTAGTCAACTCAAATCGTTAATCCTTAACTAAAAACGATAGTTTAATTTAAACTTTCGGTTTTTTTGCAAATTTTAATTTTTGGTCTTTCCTATGTTTCCATTTTCGTCGTTTTCATTTCACTCGTCTACCAAAACGAAATAACGAAAGATTTGACAGCGTAGCGGTTCTTCTAAACTTGAAACTTCTTTATACTGGCGCCCTTTTCACTAATTTATTTGTAGCATATTCGCCTATTCTTTACTCCAGATGCAAACGACGCCTCCACCACCTTTCACATGTGAACAGGAAGACCGTAATTTTCCTGTTTTCTGCAGGTAAGACGAAAAATATCCGCTCTCACTCCAAAGCTGTGTCAAATCGTTATTTATCGCACCGTATTTTCGGTTTGACCACAAGCTCTGGTTCCTCCGTAGGCCGCAGTTTACCTGCCTCTTGGGTTCACACTTCTTGTCACAGGGCCAGAGCCCTACTTTTAGTTTCTCTACTTTAATTCCTCCTACTCAAGTATATCCTCGTTCGTGTATGGTATTGAACTGATAAACAGTACCGCTTGCTTAGGGATAGTGCAGTACGCAGACGAAACTTGCAGAGCACCTCGTCTCTGCTCATACATCAGTTGCCCCTGATATGATTCCTTACTAAGATCTTTAGTCGAAACCTTGGAGGCGTAAAGCAGCACTGAGCGTTCATAAGTAGCCGTCTCCTGATTGCGATACTTCAGCTGCAGCTTTATTAACTGATCATTTTTAGCCCATCATCAAACCAAGATAGCTTAACCTATTTCTTGAAACCGATGGTTTTTTCCGAATGAGCATGACTCATGAGATCTGCTTTTTGGTCTGAATGCTTTTCTCCGTATTTTCCAACGCTAAGCCGATGCCAAGTTTTGTCATTCAGTTGCACCTACTTAATCAAACGTTCAGTCCCAAATTCAGCAAAGTGATTAGCATATCTGATCAAACGTGACTCATCCAGTTTCGGCGGTTCCAAAAATTTGTTGTTCGATACAATGGATAGGATAGTGCTAAGAAAAGAATCTCGTGCCACCCCTAATACATTGATTCTTGGTCGACCCTTAATGCGTTGCAAACGAGCTTATCGACTTTGAGGCAGTTCCTCAATATCCGTATTAGCTATCCCGAAGAGTGCCCTTACAGCCTCGTTTCTGTTGACATCCTCAATGAGGTTGTACTATCAGCGAGCCTTGCTTTGGTTGATTAGTCTGCACAGAAGTTTTCAAGCCAAATTGTATGTCAACTTTCGTAAATGTGAGTCATCCTGATCCCTTGAACATTGGGTTTGGGAGCGAATCTGTGACATTTTCATCGCCTTACAGCGATATCTGCTGACCACCAGTACATGGCATAAAGAAGTCGTACGCAGATGTGATGGGAATTCAGCCCCCAAAAAGATTGTGTCACCCCCTCTTTTTTGACAATGTTTCAGCCTAAGGCTTAAAGCGGGATTGCTGCGCGTCGAAAATAACCCCGCCAATTTTGAGCACTATGTAATCGTGATCACTTGTGGGGTGCGTATCATAGGCACTAAGGGCTCCGTCGCGAACGTGACACCCGGGATGGTTTCCAGGTAGCCTCTATGGCAAAAATACCATGTGTTGACAAAGTTCGCTCTTGAAGGATGAAATTGGGATCATTTAGCGTAAGATATATACGTTATAGGAGATACTGATAAATGTCATATCCGGACACCTGATCAGCACAAAGTCATTTCCGCTGAATAGCATGAACAGAGTCACAGGATAGCAGAGCGCTATTTGGCACCCACATCAAACCGTTGAATTTGCACAAGATGAAGCTTGGTTTATTTGTGCCCACTCTCGTCTTTTTGGCGGTAGTCTGGAACTCACGGTCTGAGCCGTTGCAGTTTGGAGGAATATAGCGACATTAAGGCACTTATAGCTACGAGTTAGGACCACCTATTTTCCATACAACGCAGCGGATTATTATTTTTTCCTTGGTCAGAAGTGGATGTCCACTATTTCGACCTTCTGCCTTCGGGGGTGCGTGGACGTTGACCTTACCTTAAGTCTTTTTGCAATATCAAGAGTTTGTCTAATGTATTTGCTACTTCTTTGGTTTCCGCAACACGTTCAATGTATTTCTTTTCTTAAGAGACTTTAGGCTGTGTTGTCAAGATAACAGGCTTAGAGCCACGGAGAACCTGGACGACATTCTCGAATCGACCTTTGCCTGTCGACTCCGCCGAGACTTTCACGAGGAGACTACTTTTCTTGGTCACTCGTACCGTCTGTATGAAAGTTGCTATTTCCGTCTGTATGAAGGTTCCTCGGGTTCTTAAATATACCTCCTCTCATTGAAGACAACGAGAGTCCTCTTGTCTGTTCGTTTAATAAGAAGAGTATTCCTATGCTGCTTGCCAATGGTCTTTTAAGGAATGACGCAGCGTTCCGTATGTTCATGCTTTTCAGGTATCGGTGTCGTCACTTCCTTGGCCCTTGCATTCTGTTTTCTCAACATTTGGTACGTTTCGGGGCAAAAATCCACCCCTTGCCTGGGAGTTGTAGATTTAGACCGCAATACTTTTTACACGTAATTCGAATATAGTAGACCAGTTTGCCATTTGTGCAGGAAATGATATTTTCAGCGTTTGCCGTGACTTTGTTGAGTTTTTTCACCTTATTTTCGGTACGCTGAATTCTATCAACTTAACCCTGGACCTAGCCGATCTCGTTCCCAAGATTTTTTGACCATTGGTCGAGTTTTTGATTGTTTTCAGGACTGCACTTATGTTCGCCGCTCTTCTTCACTTCTGTCGCTGTGATGTTTTCGGTACGCTGTTAGCTTAAAGTTCATATGGTTGCTGAGCATTGTTGTGGACTGTTTTTACGGATCCGGTGCGGGTATGTGGGCAGTACCTCGAGCATGACACTTGTGTTCATCAAAGAATCATTTATTTCATGGCTTTGTCTATTTTGCCTCGAGCTGGGGAAGCCTGAGCTGTGGGAAGATTTCACAGACGCAGGCTCGTTTCAATGGCGAAGCGCTTGAAGAGGATTGCGTAGTCGTCGTCTTCTCTCGACTCTGAATCTTTTTTGGGAGGACCGCAGGATTTTTAGTTTGTTGGCAAGCATGCTTGACTTTATGGATTTGGAAGTTGTGGATGTTGATTACTTAGTGGACATATAATACATCACAGAATAATGTCCAAGCGACATATATCCATTCTGATTGCTGGAGAGAAGCCTGGATGAGGCCATCATATAATACTTTGCCAATTAAAAGTTATGGCTACTTCTGAACACAGCAATAAAGAAAATTCATCTTCAGGAAGAAGATTATTCAAGGTAGAAAGCACTTCCCTTTGTGGGCATTAGGTCCATTGAAATTACCTGGACGATGCAATTAATTAGATCCCTCATGTATAGTATATGAAACTGTGTCCGACTGCTCGTTGCAATGTTAAACAAAGGATCATCTCATTTGTAAATAAAGGATCGCTTATTTACCAAAGATTATTTTACGCGGCAGTTCCGTAACATATCTGGAAGAGTACACCAATAACGGACGTAATATTTAATGTCTTGCCGTCAAAGTATTCAGATGTTAATTATTGCAAAAGTAGAATTAATAATTTGATTATCACGCTTAAACGGTATTGAGAGCAGGATGCATATTTTGAAAATATTATCAATGATGTTCCCACCTCAGTGGGTCAACCATCAAAGAAAAGAAAATTAGATCCTGATGGTATTTCTGAACAATCGTTATATTTCAAGCGCCGTTATGCTGAAATTATAGATTTGGTGATTAATTGTTACGCTTACCCAAATTGATCCCACAATATACAAATCACACACATTGAATTAATACAAACAAAGTATCCATAATTATTTTGAAATAAAGTTTGTAAACAAAGTAGGCATTAATATTTTGAATTGAATTAAAGTAAACAAAGTAGGCATTGATATTTTGAATTGAATTAAAGAAAACAAAGTAGGCATTAATATTTTGATTTGAATTAAATTAAACCAAGTAGGCAATGAGTGATATAAATAGTAGTGAAATTGTCTTAAAGAAGGAGAGTTGTTTCTTCGCGTCAAAAGGTACGGACAAGCCTCTGTTACCTATGGGACCGTTCAAGTATTACGTAACGCAATTTGTGAAGATTTCTGACTCCCCCTCCCCCTTGTGTAATGCGTCATAACGTTTTTCTGTACCATAGTATAATATAAGTATACCCCCCGTAACGCATCATGACGTTTAACAAGAACCCCCCTCCCCCCCAAACTGCGTTACGTAATACTTGAACGCCCCCTATCACCCAATGTGAGGTTGCATTGAGGTGCCTTTTTGAATACCGGTTCAAGTATACAATATAAATTATTATTAAATTTTTATTCCTACATAAAACATAATAAAAACAAAATACATTGTGTATTGATGATTATATATGAACAAAAAACAAAATTAAAATCTCAATTATAAAAAAAAACAAAGAAGGAGTGCAAGATTCCAAGACAGAAAAGGAAAAGCTGTTCCTGCAAGAAGAAGCAGAAAAAAACGACTATCAAGTATCATAATTTTCAATTAGATTTTTCAAATTTTACATTTTGAATACATAATATTGATTTGCATTTTATTAATTTGCTTTCATAGTGTTTGACTTTTCTGGGGCATAACAACTTTTATATATTGATAGATATCACTTATTTAGAATAGACAATAGTTAAAATGTTTTGTAAATTAATTATAATAATTATAATAATTATAATAATTGAATTGAATTGAATTGGAATTATAATAATTATCCAAATGACGGACGCTGAAGCAACCAACGCCATTCAAATAAATCCCCTGAAATACTTGAATAGCTTGCCCGAATTCGATGGCAAATCCGAAAATTTACAGACCTTCATCAACTTGGTTGAAAGGGTTAATCCAATGCTTCAAGCTTTTAACGAAGCATCACAACTCCTATTCAGCGATATTATCAAAAGTAAGCTGAAAGGTAGAGCAAAAGAAACTCTCGAAATAAATTGTCATGCCACACTTTAGGAGGATATCAAGCAAGTCCTCCAAAATAATTTTGGTGATCGCCTCAGCGTAGACGAAATTTACGACAACCTACGCGGCACAATTTTTAAAAAAAATACGCTAGATTTCTATAACGAAATCAAAAGTAAGTTGAGGAGACTCAACAACAAAACTTTAGTTGTTTTAGGTGCGAGTAACACCACAAAAGAGTGCGCCCGTAATAACATGAGATCAGCCCTTAACATATTTAAAAATAAAATCCCTGAACCCATGAAGACTATCCTTTTCTGTCGAAATCCTGAAAGTCTTAAAAAAGCTATGGATATATCACAATATACATCACAATAATAAGTTTAATAATAGAACACATAATAATAGTAATTCCAGGCTAAATAATAACGATAATCATAGATTATAGTAGTATAGTAATCATTATAATAATAAACTCCATCTTAAATGAAATTATCATGGACCATCTTAACGAGGAAGAAAAACGGAAATTAATTCCGATGGTCAGAAATTTGCTGATATATTCTATGACGAAGGGTCAGATTTAACCTTCACTAATGTCATCAAACACGAAATCAGGACAGAAAATAACCTACCAATAGTTCCACAAACATACCGATACCTGTACATTCATAAGGATGAAGTACGAAAACAAATCCAAGAAATGTTACAAAAGAATATCATGAGACCAAGCAAATCTCCCTATTCCGCACCAGTATGGATTGCCCAAAAAAAAATAGATGCAAGTGGAAAACAAAAATGGAGACTTGTTGTTGATTATCGTAAACTTAATGAAGTAACAGTCGACGACAAGTACCCTATTCCCAATATTGATGAAATCCTGGAAAAACATGGAAGAAGGCAAAACTTTTCCACGCTAGATTTAGCGAAGAGTTTTTATCAAATAGAAATAATGGATAAAGATATCCATAAAATCGCCTTTAACGTCGAAGGTGGACATTACGAATTCCTACGAATGCCATTCGGGCTGAAAACAGCCCCTGAAACCATTCAAAGTCTTATGAATAATATTCTTTCAGATTATATAAACAAGATATGTCTAGTTTATTTAGATGACGTCATTATACTCTCAACTTCATTGCAAGAACACGTAGACTTACTAAACAAGATTTTTAACAGATTCCGAGAAACTAATTCGAAAGTTCAGTTGGATAAATCCGAATTCTTTAAACATAAAACTGCTTTTCTGGGACATATCGTTACAAGAGAGGGATTAAAACCCAATCCACAAAAAGTGGAATGTGTACACAAATTTCCCATACCAAAGACCCCGAAACAAATAAAACAATTTCTCGGTCTAGCTGGTTATTATAGGAAATTTAGTAAGGATTACTCCCACATCGTCAAGCCGATGACTAAATATCTGAAAAAAGATGCAAAATTAAACTGTTCAGACTCAGAATACATTCGAGCTTTCGAAATCATAAAAACCCTTCTTACTAATGAACTCATCTTAGCCTATCCAGATTTCGATAAAACTTTCGTTTTGACAACCGATGCAAGCAAATACGCTCTTCGTGCCGTACTTTCCCAAGAAGGACGACCAATAAGCTACGCAAGCTGTACCCTAAACAATCATGAAATCAAATATACTAAAAAAGGAAAGGATTTTTGACAAGAATAGAACTTTAATCCATGCAAAGCAATTATATGAACCCCACACCATTATCCTGTTGAAAAACCACTTTAACCCAAACGGTTCAAATGCACTTTTTGTAGAAAATGAAGAATTCTTTCAAATCATACATTTTGCTTTCAGTAATAATTTCATAACCAACGGTAAATTTAGAATTATCGGATGCAATGCCCTACTAGAAGATATAAGAGACGAAGAAAAATTAGCAAAAATTGTCGAACAAGAAGATTTGCGAAATAACCATCGTGGCATAGAATATGTTTCAAAAGAACTTTAAACAGAATACTATTGCCCAAAACTTTTTGACAGAATCACAAGTTTCATAAGCAATTGTGAAATTTGCAACTGTGAAAAATGCGTTCGGAATCCACCTAAGCCCTTAATTAAACTTACCGAGACCTCACAAAAACCTGGTGAAATTAGCCATGTAGATGTATTCTACACACTGGAAATAGGTAGAAATAGATAAGTTAGATAGAATAGATAAGTTTTCGAAATATGATTGCGCAATAAGGATCTTCGCAAGAACTTGGAATGAGTTCAAACGAGAATAAGCGTATTATTTCAGCCAATTTGGCACCGTCAAAAAGTTAATAGTTGATAATGAACTGGGATTCAAAGCCATTCCCTTGAGAGATTTCCTTACGACCGAAAATGTGGAAATTCACTATACTTCTAGCAGTTACCATACTTCTAATGCAGACATAGAAAGACTGCATAATACAATAAATGAACACATACGATTATTAAAGCATGATAACCTAAATAACCAGGGTACGGTTGAAGAGAAAATACTTAAAGTTATATCATTCTACAACAACACTATTCACTCTACCACAAATAAAAGGCCAATAGACTTCAATGGGAAAATACATCAAGACGAATACAATTCCATAAATGATATGATCCTCCAGAAAAAAAAACAGAAAGTTATCAATAAATTGAACCGAACCAGATCTAATAATTAATGCTGGACTTTATTTTGTTCAAAAAATAGAGGAGGGAAAAATCACTCGAAATTTAGAACAATCAACGCAAGAAAGTTAGATGAAGAGCATATAATCGACCTTGAAAATCAAATCAAATACTTCCGAGCTCACATTAAAAGTAAGAAGGAAAACCAAAACTTCAATCATCCAACAATTAAAGCTACAAGAAAGAAACAAAGTAAAAATCACCCTTCAACTTCTCGTCCCCCAGCCCATGACCAAAATACATAAAATATATGTTCTCATATATCTTTCAGAAATGACTCTACTCCTTATGATAACCTTCTGTACAACGGTAAAAACATCCATATCAAGACAGAACTAGAGTTCTTAGAGACTTCGACAAATACTTACCTATAAAAACGGTTGTTTCGTCAATTGATAAAATTATCCAAATTATCCAATCCCAAAATTTTTAAAGGAAATCCTTTCGAAAGTTACTCTTGAACCAATCCCAACCATCCAAAGTAGGTCATTAATACCAATACAATAATAATAAGCCCCTAAAATCAAATTTATAAATGTTAAAACAATTTAAAAAATAATTTAGAGGAAATTAAAGATAAACGTGTCAGAAGCATTATAGAACTCAGGGAATCTCGATGTAATACGAAAATATTCAATTGCCAATAAATTAAACAAATTGTACCAGGCATTTGAATCTGTAAAAACTTTTATGAGGAAATAAAACATAATTGTAATAATAATAACGTAACAATCCATGAAACATTTATGATTACATTTGAGAATTGGCAAATTAAAACATTAAATAAAACCTTTTCGAACGTTTACTTGGAAATATACGATAAAGTAGTTCTACCAAAATTGATTTAATATCCATTAAAGAGAATAAAACTATGCCTGATATTCAAATCGAAGAATTATACCTGAAACAAGTAAATAACGAAAATAATATCGACTCAATTGTATTACAGACAAAAACAAACAACATAATAAGCCTGAGTTCTGATATTATATTTATTATTATAGTAATATTACCATTGATTATGATGTACGTGTACATGGACTGTAAACACCGTAAAGTTTTCATTTCGTTTTCATTTCATTTCATTTCGGAGCCTCAATCTAACGGTGGGGGTGTTACACTTACCCAAATCGATCCCACAATATACAAATCATACACCTTGAATTAATACAAAGTATCCATAATTATTTTGAAATAAAGTTTGTAAACAAAGTAGGCATTAATATTTTGAATTGAATTAAAGTAAAAAAAGTAGGCATTGATGTTTTGAATTGAATTAAATTAAACCAAGTAGGCAATGAGTGTTATAAATAGTAGTGAAATTGTCTTAAATAAGGAGAGTTGTTTCTTCGCGTCAAAAGGTACGGACAAGCTTCTGTTCCCTATCACCCAATGTGAGGCTGCATTGGGGTGCTTTTTTGAATACCGGTTCACGTATACAATATAAATTGTATACCGTGAATATAATAAATATAAATTAATAAAGTTGGTGTTATTAAATGAAACAAGAGTTTTATTTATCTCTCCGTCTAAGAAACATAAATATTAATCAATTGGAAATAAGACTTCATGATTTAAATAAATTAAATTTCTTAAGCCTACTTAACCGGGAAAAATTCTCAGAATATAAAAACCAATTTCCAGTTGATTTATTACAGTGTCTTGTTTGAAAAACAAAAATGGTTGAAAAACAGAAGCTGCATAATGAACTTTCAGTTTGGTATTCTGACCCCAGTATTCTTGGTTTTTAAACAGATAACGTTGAAACTTCAAAATTTATTTCAACAAATAATTTAAAACATGACGTTATTGAGATTTATAAGCTCTTGTATTTGGCTGTTTCTCTACCGGCTACTTCAGCATCAGTGGAGCGAAGTCTTTCTACTCTTAAGCGTATCAAAAGTTACTGCAGAAACTCTAGGAGTCAAATACGTTTGAGCAAACTTGTCTTAATTACTATCGAAAAGGAACTGATTAAACAACTAATAAAAAATTCGGACACTTAGTTTTATGATAACGTTATAGATCATTTTGCTGAATTTAGTAATCGTAGAATTGAATTATATTATAAACATATATGAACTAATCATTTTCGATTGAATATTTACTCTTGCTTCCTTATTTTTTGCTAAATCAAGCACGGATTTCTAGATTTCCAATTTCAACCCTAACTATTCCCTTTAACCCCGTCCTTTCCATGGCGAGAGAGCTCTAGACCTTCATGTTGGTTCTCGCTGCTAATAGAGTGCTTAAGTTGAATACTCTTACTGACAAAGAGTGTTCCTTAAATCGTGTCCACCCAATCCAAATAGTCACGAACCGCCCCTGGTATGGACAATGTGGCCGGAATTGCCGCTCTCGAACCGATCTGCTTGAATCGCCTTAGGATATTTCACTGGATCTGCTACAAGGATGAGATGCTTATGGTCACGAATATCTTGATATGATGCCTACATTCCATGGATTAAAGGAAAGTTAACCGAGAAAGTTATATTTGAACATGAAAACGTTCGGGCACATACTTCGTAAGAATTGAAAAGCTATTTCGAATGTTCCGGATGAAAGGTTTTTGTGTCTGGACTTGGTCCCATTTTACTACCATTAATTTTTTTCCTTGGTGTCCTGAATTTTATCTTGAATGCGCTTCGCTACAAATGGTGGGGGCTATAATTACATACTCAGACTAGAAAGAGCAATCGTTCAGTCCTCAATCCATGTTATGTCAAAAAAGATGGAACAAAAATTGTAGTGTCAGATTGATATAATAAATGAAACGAATCATCGATTTAATCCTTGAAGGCTGACTTTAGGGCTTTTTATAAACAATTAATTTGTGATGTGGATAAGTATGATCCCAGTGTTTTCTTTCCTACAAGTGTTCTCGACCTTGTTTGAGGGGAGTTATACTATATGATCAAGATATTTGTTCGCTGGGTACCTAGTTCAAACAATAGCTAGAATCTCGAAGATAGAAAGCTAGATAGAAAGCCACCCTGCAGAATTTATCAAATTGTGTCTACAATCAAAAGCGGCCTATGTTTCGATTTCGGGTATTTAGGGGTAATCGGTTGCAAATTCCTAGTGCTATAAACTATAATCATAAAATTTTCTTTCTTTACTAAAAGCAATCGCTAATGCTAGTTTTTTTGGAGGTCGCCCGATTCGGGACTTATTTTCTTGAAATGCATAAATCTGAAAAATTTTCAGATGTGTGTTAAATAATTCAATTTCTATTCAAAAATAATAAATTGAATAAACTACGTAACGTTTGTAAGAGCTTCAAATATTCAAAATTTGACTGAAGAAATCAATTAACTTTACAGTAACAACTTTTTACCTGTCTGAATGTGTAAGATTCACAGAACACATCGATTTCTTACAACCGGCGCCATAATTCTGAAAGTTTGTAATCATTTTTGATTGATTATTATTCGTTCGTCATTTTATTGATTGAAATCTTGGGTTTAAATGATTGGAAGTTGTGGGCTCGTCGCATAAAAAAATCATCATTGAATAAAAAAATTCTTCATGAACACAATTTTTATCTGCAGAAAATTCATTTTGACATAAATAATAAAGATATTTATGTGTTTAGCTTGGAATTTTCGAAAAAGAAAAATGTTAAAGTGACAGTTTCTATTTATGATTTTCTTTTTATGTTATGTAAAGTTGCTAGTGTGTAAGAGAAAATGATTAATTTACTACATATTATAAATTAGTTTTGTTTCCTTTTCATTCTATACTAAGCCTCAGTGCCCAGAAGAAGATAGATCAACCTTGCTGTCCTCGCCAACAAAGTTCGGTACCATCAATTCATTTCATTTCCCAGCCAGCTCTCCTCATGCCATTTTGGCTGTCCGATCTGACAGAGCTCCCCCAAACCCATTAGGGTTTATGTATTTTGTTCTTCCTAGAAACCAAGTGAACTTCATCGTTGCGATACATCACACATACATAATGGAACGAGTTCCTCTTGGCATAATCCCATTACAGCAACTCCCTGCAGGCTACAGTTCCCAATCCCATTCGCTTTGGGATGGGAATGGGAATTTTCACCAGTGTTGGATCTTGATGGGTTCCCAGCTCAAGTGACTTGGAGGCTGCTGTTGGTTGAGGGGGAATATAAAATCCTCGACAGTTGAGTACGGTCTTGAAATGGTTTCGACCAAGTTTCTGCACCAACCATTTGGAACGTTTGGAGCTAGTATTGAAAGCGGGTGTTATTCTCCGGTATAATGGTTGTAGCATGTTGGGTCGATACATTAACTTTAATATGTTCTTAAAGCTGATAAGAATGCAGAACTCTTGTGTTCAGTTCGCAAAGAAAAGGAGAATGAAATGTTCCAAGAACAAAAAAGAATTAATCATCTTTGATAGTTTACATACACAAAGACATTTAATAAAAGTATTATAAAAGGAAAATTTATTTATAGATAGTTTATATGGTGCAAATATCTTCTTCTTTTTAAGGGAATTATTGATTGAGTCATTGCTCAAGACGTGAAACAACGTAGTTTGCTCATCAGTTGTTTACGTTTGATTATATGTTTTCTGACGAAGATAATATACACTAAGTATTTGTTTGCGTGCATAAACAACATATATTGCTTCACGTACATATGGGTAAATTCCTTTTTCCATACACACAGTCATTACAGTCAGAATATTATTCTGTGTGTTAGTACGATCTAAATGATGAGGATCTTTCAAAGTTGATATCTAAGAGCATGTGCGGAAGTATATGAAAACGTTGCGACAAGATATAAAACTATATCCACTTGAAATAAGGAAGCATATTTTGTGTTACTAAATTATGATTTATTTCTTGGCAACTGAATGGCATAGCCCGCAAGCAAACACTAGCGACAACGAGTAACGCCTGATATACCTCGCTACCAGCAGAAGCTGTACAATAAGTTCAACACATTTCCCGCGACGAGAGCATTGGCATCCCCGGATGGTTCCTCACCCAATCATATCGGCAACCTTATCATGCAGAAGCGAAGGTCCACCAGCATTCTTGAAGTATGATTGCGCGACGCGGTCTGCAATTTAGATCATAACCTTTCAAGGGTGGAACTCCAATACCACAGCTCCAAGAGCTTTGAATAAGATACAACAGTTGTCCGAATATACCGGTTGCAAGTCGTCGTAGCTTCGGGCTAAGCCATCGCCCCGGAACATGCATATGCTAGCTGTAGAGAACCAAATCAACACACCTCCTTAGACGGAGGACTGAACTGATGCTATAAAAACCATTTTGAGGTAACAAAAGAGGCCAAAGAGATCTTGGGGCAAAAACCAAAGAAAATTCGAAGTGACTGGTGGGAAGCTTAAAAAGAATACTTTCAGCGACCAACCTGGGTGAAGAAGAAGATGACACCCTACGCGGACCAGCTCAGAAGACGAAAAATTGGCTGTTCCGCAACGCCAAGATCCAACTGTTAAACGGGAACATTTCGCTACGTGAACTCAGATCGGCGTTTGCCTCTACCAAGCACCTTAAAGAGGGCTTAAATCTACAAACGAATCATTGAGAAAGTATCTAAGTCACAATCAAAGGTAACCCAGTCAAAAGCCCAGCCCAGTAGTTTCACTATCTTATGAAGCGGTTCACAGCGCTTTCAAAAACAATTTAACTTGGGAACGTTCCAGAAGAGGTGAAGAACAGCATCTCAGAAAAAATACGGCCTATTTGCTTAACCTCAGAAGCAATTCGGATCTTGGAATAGATGGAACCCTGCTCAACTGCTCCAGATAAAGGACCATTTGAGCAGCCATTTCCTCCGCTTGGTTTTTAAAATATGGTCAGAGAACCAACTATTACATCCTGTTGAAAACGTGTTATTTCTGCTGTGTTCAAAAATCGAGAGAAGTTAATTTGTGAAAATTGTAAAGGCCTCGCGTTACTCTGTACGCCATATGAAGTTCTTTCCAAAATCATAGAAATAAAATTGAATCCTCTGTATGAAAGTAAAATAGAAGATCATCAGGGAGTCTTTCAAATGGATAGTCTACATGAGCTCAAATATTCTCAATTAAACAGATGCTCGAAAAGTCCTGGGAATATAACATCTCCATAACTTCAAGCGAGGGTACGAAAGTATCGACAGAAATGCACTGTACAAAATAATCCTTCTCTTCGGTGTACCAACAAGGCAAAAAAACCAAAAAAAGTTGCTATGCTGACAAAGTCCCAGTTTAAGGTAAACTGAGAACTAACCGACTGCACCAAGATGGAATCAGCCTTGCAACAAGGGAATGGACTTGCCTCCATGCTCTTTAATATTGCGCATGAACACGTCATCAGAAGGACAACAGCTAAAAACGTTGATACACTAATGTTGAAAACGCTGGTAATCTGGTACACTCTACACGATTGGTAGCGTATGTTAACGATGTCAATATTATGGCACGATAAAATATAGATGACAAAGAAGCATTTTTGAGTCTGCAATCCGAAGCAAACCGAATCAGTTTAGGAGTTAGTAAACCGAAAACAATACTCATGAAGCAATAGAGAAACAATACTCCATACCGTGAAACTTCACCGTAGCAGACTACAACTTTGAAGACGAAGACAATTTTGTTTACCCATAGCTCAGCGAAAGTAGTTTCACAGTGGAGACTACGCTACAATGATCAAATTTATGAATTTTTTGCTGAACCACATGTATCTAATTACATAAAGCTTCGCAAATTAAAATGGGTGAAGCATATCGAAAAAAATAGAAAAAACTGGCTGCCCAAAAGGACATTGAAGGGTAGAGTGCACGGCAAAACTTAGCAGGAAGACCGAGGATTCGATCGGAAGACTGGAAAACTGACTGTCCATGTTTGTTGGGAGTGTTAACCTGGAAAACAAGGTCGCACAACTATGAACATTAGACGAAGGAGGCCAGAATTAGAATCCTAGAGGCCAAACCCTTGTTTGGCTATCGCGTCATAGATAATTATGATGAATGCTCATCCTGAATGTTGAAGCTTTTTTAGGGAATTATCAATTGAAGACTAACGAATGTATTCAAAATAAGCGTCATTTTTACAGATGTGTAATCAGGAAGGTTGTTTCTCAATTGTTTAAGTTTGTTTATATTTTTTCGGAAGAAGATAATATACACTAAGTGTATGATGTATAAATAATATATATTATTTCACTTTTAATTGTTTGAATACATGTTTTTTCATACACATATTTATCATATCAATCTGAGTAAGAGTTCAATGGAAATAAAGAGGATTCGTAAAAGTTGATATCTCAGAGCGTGTGCGAAAGTAAATGGATAAAACAGGATATCTACATTATAATTAGAAAACAATAAATAGTAGAAAATAGTAGATTAACGTAGAAATGAACCCAATTTTTTTTTCACGAAACATAGAGTCCAGGTTTTCATAAATAAAAATCTTGCATAATCAAGGTAAATTTATTGTATGATCAAGGTCTAAGGTTTAAAAAAAGATAATTCACCCACTTGTACTTTAATAGACATAACACTGAAGAAGGGACCATATCGGTCACGAAAAGCTGTCTGTTCTAAAATAAAAACCTCAACCTGAAAACGGATAATAATAAGAATGTTGTAATTAATCTTCATACAGTTAAAAGTATTTAATCATCTCACACCCTGGAAGCGTTCATGTTTGTGTAAAGCAGAAACTACTTAAATTGACAAAGTTTAATATCTGTACCACAAAATCCAATAGCTTAAAATAATTTAACTAGGAATATCATAAAATAATAATTTGGGCTAATTATATATTGGATGGTTGCATTGAAAGTTATTTAGGGATGCATTAGGGATACATTTAGGGATGACTCATCAGTATACCTCGTTATTCCCGAATGTCACGTCATTTTCCCGAAATCCGTATACCTAACTGAAAAGGGATGTCGGCGATTATTATAAAAGATCGGGTGTGATTCAAATGTATTAAGTTGTTTGGAAAATATTGAAGTGAAAAGATTGTCAGTGAAACTGTAAAAGAAAGGTGTGCTCTCTACTACGAGTTCAAATTACGGACAAATGTAGCAACGGTTGCCCACAGCATATATGACGCATTTGGAGACGATAATGTTTCAAAACGTACAGCTCAAAGATGGTTTGCCCGATTCCGCACCGGGGATGACAGCGTTGAAGACGACCATCATCCTGGAGCGATGTTTCGGATAAATGACACGGAGCTTCTTGCCGACAAAGAGGACAATCCCCGCCAAACTTTGCACGAATAAGTGTAAAGTTCGACGTTGACAAAAGCACCATTAGTCGCCAATTTCGACGTCTGGGATAAAAACGACGGCTTAATCAGTGGGTTCTTCATCAGTTTACCAAAAACAACAAAAGTCAGCGACAGGGATCTGTACTTCGCTGTATGTTGCGCAACGAACGGTAAGTGTTTTTGAATCGAGTGATTACGTGCGATAAAAAATGAATTATGTATGACAATAGCCGACGCATCTATCAATGGTTATCTCCAGACGAACCTCCTGGAACTATCCCAAGGCCAAGCCTTCATCAGCGGAAGACCTTGTTGTGTGTATGGTGACATCATAAAGGCATCGTGTCGTATCAACTGTTAGAACCTGGTCAAAGCATTACAGCTGAAGTGTACAGTCAGCAATTAATAGAAGTTCATCAGGAATTGTTCCCGACATTTCGCCATCAGATTTTCACTTTTTCCGGGCGATAGATAACTTCAGGCGAGGACGACAATTCACCAACCGGGAGGACTTAGAAATAGGATTACGAATTTTTTTTAGGAAACTGAACGTCAAATCATAATAAACCCAAGAACAAAAAAAAGACACTTGTTTTTCTTTTGTTAATTTTATTTTATAATAGGATTCGTATAATTATTCTTAAGTACAAACATGTGTTGTACTGAAGTTAATGTAAATTTGAATCAAGGAGGGAAGAAACCCATGAGTTTTAATTCTTTACAAACAAATCACGATAACAGTTGAAAATGAAAATTCACATGATTTATGTTAACAAAAGTTTAAGCAACAATTCTCACCGGGTTTGCTCTTAATATCGTGTATTTCTTCCTCTGGTTTTGCGGAGGGCTTCAATTCTCCTAGGCATCAAGTAAATTGGCGTCTGGATTTCATTTTGTGAAACAAAGTCCCTCTCTCCAACAAGCATAATTTCTACTCGCTGCCCTTCCCCTTTCTACTCGATGCCTCTCCAGTAGTAGAGTACCTGATGTGGGACGTCTAGACACGAGGTTATTTTCACCAAACTGTCTTATAACTGTTTTAGAGCTCACATTTACATTACGGACCGTTCAAAGTTGGCTTTGAACCTCAGAAGCTTTTAAATGACGGTTGCGTAATGTGGTAAGTGTAATAAAATGGTGGTCTCAAACGTGTATTAACAAAAAAAACCCGTGGGTTAGCGCAAGAAAAATCCGTGGGTTAGTGAAGTTTATAGAGAAAACCGAATGTTTTTCGCAGAGGAGCTTGTATGTAAGCCGTTCGGCATCTGAGCAAATATCTTATAATTCGACGAATGTAAGTTCGAAATATTTGGCTCAGAAGAAAGTGTATTTGGAGAAAACTGGGAAAAAAATTTCATAACAACATGCCTTGACTTTTAAGACTGTACCATGGATAAATGGATTTATTTGAACACTTTAAAAAAAAATTGAAATGTCCGTGCCGAAAAATTAATATTTCCGCAATTTTTTATATCCCAACAAGATAACGATTCAAAGCATTGTGCGAGAACTGTGAAAATTGATTTTATATAATGTTCCCAGATGATCCGAAACCTCGTTCCAATCACCAAATGTCTTCCCTATCTGACATATATGGGGACACCTTATACGATGAATCGTTAAAGTTGAAACATCAAATATGAAAACTTTGTTCTTAGTTATATTTGGAGAATGTAATAAAATAAGTAGTAATGTAACCAAAAAATAGGTTCATTTAATGCGTCGAAGAATAAGAAGCACTAACATATACAGTGTTATCAAAATGTGTTTAACAAAATATAGCATTTTAAATGAAAATCATCAAATAAATGATAAATGGAAAATCAACAAATACAGGATGTACAGTACTCTTAATTTTCGCACATAATCAGTTCCTGTAAGTGTGTGCGAATGCATAATTTTCGAAAGTAGAGGGATGTTAAAAAATATCGTCCAAAAACCGTGTTCTAAAGTTTTTATTTAACAATATGAATGTATAATGAAGTTAAAGAAGTGTGTTAAGTTATTTCAGGTGTTTCCTTGAAAATTTGTCAAAAATTAGGTGAATACCAGCCTTTATTTCTTTTTTTGGTAAAGATTTCTAAAACTCGTTGTGCCTTTCGCAATTGCCCTTCGTACTTGAGATATAAGTTCTCCATTGCGATCGCATTCTTCGATGATGGTCAAAAAATGTGTCAAGATGCGTGGAGGCTTCACTCATATTTTTAATTTTCAGAGTTTGTATCTACCTCTTCCTGACTTTTATTGTGTATTTCACTGTTACTCAATTCTTGCTGAATTGTGTATTCATTTGACAGCGATGCTGAGTTAGATTCGATCAACTCATTAACATCTTCTTTGTTGACGTTCATGTAAAGTTCATCCATTGCGGTAACTATTTCATCTGTGAGAGTTTCCGGTGGGTTTTTCATTAAAATATATAAAATATCTTATCGTTTCTAGTTTTCAGGAACTCTTCTATAATTGGCTCTTTCATTTCAACCCATGAGTCTTCAATGTTATTTATTGCGTTACATAGATTGTAATTCTTCGATTGTAATGCTTTGATGGCCTGATATAATATCGTTTAAGTGTAGCTATCCTTGTTTGCTTTAAATTGTAATTAATTATTTTTACAACATTGTTCCGCAGTCGGCAAAAAATAATGAATGAAGCAACATTATTTTGATGTTTATCATCAATCCAAGGTGACAAAGATCTTTCCAATTATTTCCAAAGTCCAAAGTCTCAAAGGTCAGAATTCCAAAGTTGCTCATCTTGTTATTTACTGTCGAGATGGCACCTTAAAAAATATGTCTATATCCTAAGTACGAAGCATTCTAATGTCAACATGATAAACACGGAAAAAAAATAAAAGAAGATGTCGACGTGGAAAATGTTGTAAAGTCTGAATGCGTTAATCAATACAATTAAGGAATGGGAGACGTGAATTTATAAGACTAAGTATCAGCATATTTCCCAACAGACGAAAGTTTATAAAAGGATAAAATAAATTTTTATCTACTTAGTGGATTTCGTGCGTTATAATGTTCATGTTTCGCATTCAAAAATCCATGGCGGAAAGCAAAATTTTACGAATTTTCGTCTTGATATTTGACAGCAGTTATTGTCAAAAATTGTCTTACCCATCAAGGAGAAAAAGAGAGTTTTCTTGACTTAAACAATAACGAATTGAAATATCGCGAGTTTCATATACGCGGATTACATGCAGAGTATAATTCTGACGACAAGCTTAATAAGCTTTGGTTTGGATATTCACTAGCTTTTTCACGAGAAAAATAAATTTTAGTACACCAAACACTGTCAGTATTCATTTCCAAAGAAAATGTTCGCGATTATTATGAAAATTTACCTGGAGGGAGCGCTTTCATGAACTTTTATGATTATTTTACAAGAACCGAGTTGGAGTTCCTTGAGAAGGTAGAAAAGTATTCAATTTCGAAATAGAGCACTTAGCTGCAACATTTATTTGCAATGGTTGATGTTATTATTTCATATATGTAAGTTAGCAATTTGATTGTGTGAATATTGGATTGGATTTAAATTGGAGTAATATCTCCAGCGAATCCAGATTGCCCAGAACTCCCATTTAATTTGTGTACCATGTGCACTTCCGACGAAAGCTCACTCGGTTTCTTGCATGATTCCTTTTTCATGGCTGAAAACCATCGTCAAGTTTAGTAAGTATTCTCAAAACTTCACGTAGCTGAATCATAAGATAAATTATGTAATAAGAATGCACACCGTTTGATTGGCCAGAATAAATTCGAAGAGATTCAATGTTTTCGTATGTAGCTGTTGTTCAACATATGAAAATATGTTTCCGAAGTTTAATGAAAACCAAGCACTTCATACCCAAGATGCATATTTAATCCGGATTAGTATGAAAATTAATTAAAATATTGAGAGAAAGTCGTCAACTTTGTAGAGGACGAACATTATGTGCATTTCATACTCCAAGAATTGAATCTTAATGAATAACTAATATTAATAAGAGAAAGAATAATAATGGTATCCAACTTGTATTTTCGATGATACAAAATACATTCGTTTTCTTTGGAAGCATGTAACTGAAATTTTTATCGCCGAAGTGAACATACATAGTTTGGCTTTGTAAGGATTTTTGTAAGCTTTTGCTTGTAAAATCTATTCATTTTTTTTTTTGGAATAAATAATATTGCTTTTCACGAAACAGAAACACATGGTTGCAGTCTTAACTGAGCCAAGTTTGGTCATAACACTTGAGCGTAGTAAAATTGAACGGCGGAATTCATGTTGCAACGAGACAAAGTATATGAGAACAAAAGAAACGGGAGTGGCTGTTGCTGTCAACAAATGACAGTTCCATTTTAATGTAGCTTGAACGTCTGTTAGAAAGTGCTCGTTTGAAATTTATCACTGAGCAATTTTGTGTACCTTAGGTTAGTTTTCGTGGCGTTGAAAGTTGAAATATATCGCAAAGTGGAAAATATTTCAATTACAAAAAATGTTTTGTTGCTAACGTTTTTCAGGTACAATTTTTCTGGAAAATAGTACGCTTCTTCGTTGCAAATCATTCCCAGGCGAAAAAATGAAGACAGTTGCAGGGAAAATTTCTAACCCAAAATTTTCCATCATAATGATAGAAAATAAGCACATCTTTTACAACAACACGTTTAGTTCCCCGGTCCATTAGACCTTTGCTTTTTTTTCATCTAGATACTTGGGACGCTGCGACTTATGTAAGCATATGCATTAGAGTATCAACACACAGGAAAAGAATACATACGAGTGATACACGTTCAGACAACAAGCGATACAGTCGGGTTAGAGAAGCGTTTACAGATAGTTTGCCACTTAAATTTATTGCTGAAAATTATAGTCTAATGAACATTGTGTTGTTGAGCATTGTTGTTAATAAAGTGAAATGAATTACTTAAAAATATCCGGAGAACTTTAATACAGCGAATCTAGGAATTTTTAATACGGATCGCAAACAGTAACCATATTTGTTTGAATCATTCTATTATCTGTCAAAAGGCAAATCAGCTATTGCTAATAAAATGTAATTCTGTCAGTGGTGCCGTTTAGTTGTGACCATAGAGGTGGGAAAATTTAATTATTTCATTAATGTCTGTATCACAAGTTCACATGAATTTTTTATCGAGAAATTATTTTCTTTATAATTCGGTTCGATGTTCGTTGTTGATGAAAAGGGGATATATCCCATATAAATTTTCGGTCGCAAGCGCGGATCACTTTGTACCGAGAGGAGTGTTTGTGATCGGAACCGGCAAACATTTTAAATTAGAAGCAATTCCTTCTATCAACATTCTAAGTAGCCAAAATAAAAACATACATAATAAGATTGAAATGTATTGTAGCGTTAAGTAAGGAAATGGCGCATCAACTTTGAAATGATGCGTTGCGGTTTATATTTAACAATAAAGCATAATTACTTTCCAAATCTTTTATCTAATATGGCAATAAATTGAAGGTAACAAGCGGGACAGCTGAAAAAAATTAAGAAAAAAAACTCTGTTAATTCCCTTAAAACTTTATTTCAAATTCTTTTTCAGAGACAAACATATAGCAAAGTTTATTCGTGTCGTTAGTGATTCGTTCGATTTCTGAATAGCAAGAAGCCTGCCGCCTTTGAACCTAGAAAACTGGTACTGGATGAAGCTAACACAATAGAAATTATGAATTGCACTACTCGATTTTTACACATTCAACAACTTTTTCTGGACCATTGTTAATCGGTATTGTTAGGAAAACTGGACTTTTTGGATTCATTGCTGTGTTAAAAAATATCCATTATAGTTATGAAAAATATGTACCGTCTAACAAGTTAAAATTCATTCCAATGTACAAATTGAATCAAAACCACCTGGAATCGTAGCCGACCGTGGACACAACAACAATCTATAAGAAAATATTGTGCGATACCGAAGGATCATGATATTGGAAATTGTATTCAGTTAGAAAATATTTCAATTTTGCTATTTCCTAAAAACAAATCTAAACATGAAGCATTAATAAACGAATCTACAGACAAACATTCTCTAATAGACAATGTAGATACTCTTGAAGATCATAATGCGCTCGACTAGCAGTTTATAGAAGGTCATAACTTGGCCTAAACGTCCCACGTCGTCCATAAATGTTATCTGATTACACTGCCCAACAAGAAAATTGATTCGCGCTCAAAAACAGCTAATTCTTATGCATTTTCATCTGCTGAGTCCAAAAAGATAAAAAGGTCCGATTAGCCTGTTTCTGAGAAAAATTGACATGTTATCTTCTAATGTACAAATTTGCAGCTTCGGGTAAAATTTGTTTTTAGGAGTTGGCATACTTGGCAACTGACAACTCATCAGCTGTTTTTAGTTAATAAACATCAAGTTGTTCATTGTTGCTGTTCTTGGTCATAGGTTATTTTAGTTAGTGCTGATATTGGTGTTGATATTGATTGGTGTTCTAAAAGTGTAGGATATGAGGATTTTAAAAATATCTTGAAAATTTTGAACTTTTACAATAAAGATGCCACGAAAGTGTGTAAATTTAGTGAACAATTTTTGTTACATTTGCGGCGAAATAACATTTTCATCACAGAAACGCAACTTGATGTTTCTTGTTAAAACGGCCTAAGAGCATTATTTTGGTGTGAAAGTAAGGGACCAGGATAAGTCATTGGCTCCACATATATGTTGTAATTCTTGTCTGTTACTCTTAGAGAATGGCTGAGAAACAAGAAAACGATGTATGGCTTTCGCTGTTCCTATGGTTTGCCGGGAGTCTAAGGCTGGCACTGACAATTGTTATTTCTGCTTGACTCCACCCATAAATCAAGGTTGTCAATGAAGAAAGTAAGAACAGTTAAATAGTTAGACCCATCCCACATTCAGACACTCTACCAGTTCCAACACCGCCTCAAATTTATGAATCGGAACTAGTAAATTGAGTATAGTGCGGAAAAGGAAAAACTTTCCACGCCTTCCACATCGCATGACCCTGATTTTGAGATAAAAGACGATAAACCGCACACACTGACACGAGCGCAATTAGTTGATCTCGTTCGAGACCTTGATTTGTCCTAGGAAAAGGCAGAGCTTCTAGGCTCAAGATTATAACAATGGAATCTTTTCCAAGCGTATGTCATGGTCTCACATTACAGGAAATGTCATCGAGATCTGCATCTTTTTTTTGAGAGGAAAGGAAATCTTGTTGCTTGCTGCTACATAGATGGTTTAATGAAATGTCTGAATTGTAATCACAATCCAACTGAGTGAAGGCTATTCACAGACTCCTCCAAGCTTAGTTTGAAAGCTGTTTACTTCCAATGTCTTTACTTTTACTTACAATGCCAACCTGCTTCCTTCTGTTCCTGTTGGCCATGCAGTTTATATGAAGGCGACTTTTGCAAATATGAAAACCCTCCTCGAGCCTACCAAATATGCTAGGCATAAGTGGAAAATCTGTGCTGATCTGAAAGTCATTGCTGTACTTTTAGTTATGCAATGGGGGTACACTAAACACTTTTGTTTTTTATGCATGTGAAACAGTAAGGATAGGAAATCTCATTACGTTAAATCTGGCTGGCCTGCAAGAAATCTAAACATCACAGAGAAAAATGTTATTGCCGAGTCTCTCGCCAACCCAAACGATATTTTTCTTCCTCCCATGCACATAAAGCTAGGTCTGATGAAAATTTTTGTCAAGGGAATGAATCAAGGAGGACAAGCCTTCCAGTACTTGCGAGAAAAATTTCCTACGTTAAGAGACGCAAAGATTAAAGAAAGTATTTTCGTTGGAACACAAATACGTCTACTCATGAAGGATGCTGGGTTTGACAGAGTCTTGGAAGGGAATGAAAAGAAAGGATGGGAGGCTCTTAAGTAAACTACTGAGGGATTTTTGGGCCAAATCGAGATGATAACTATAGAAACCCTGTACAAGTACTTCTGCAAACATATCAGAAACTCGGGTGCAACATGTCTCTAAACATACATTTCCTCCATTCCCATCTGGCCTTTTTTCATCGTAGTTGTCGAGCTGTGAGTGACGAACATGGAAAGAGATTCCATAAGGATATTTCTACAATGGAACGAAGATACCAGGGCCGTTGGAATGATGCTTGCGGATTACTGCTGGTTTGTTTGCAGAGATGCTCCTAAACTAAGTTAAAAAACAAGCTAAAAGAAAGCAATTTCATGACGCCAACACATTTAATTTCAGTCTTAATGAAGTGCTCAGTATTTTTGTTTTTAAATTTAAGATTTTCATAGTGTAACTGATCATAAAGAATAAATAAACTTTAATTATTGTTGAAATAGTAAGTAAAAGATTGTATATTTCAATTCTATAGAATAAATGAGTATATATAAACTTATTGTGTATCATAAAAACTAGAGCTAATAAATTTTTTTCTTTGTCATATTCGTTTTTCTCATGGAAAGATAGGATCATAAAAAATTTTTTTTGTGGAGCAGTGTTATCTACATTACGTCATTTACTATATATCCGGTTTTGTTGTATATAAATTTTCAAAATCGTCGATTAGTTTAGTTTGACTTGCGGCATTGCTAGGAACATGACAAAAAATTAGGTAAAGTTTCAGTGAAGCAACATTATACGAGAATGGTAATCTTTCAAGGAATGTAATAATAGTAGGCCATAATTATATCAATTTGATGAGTGTACGAAAGGTTCATGGGGACCTAGAAGTTTTATCAATTTCAGAAGTTTTGGTAGATCAATTTTCCCATTTTCACTTAGAACTTATAAGTGATTTATACCCTTGCTAAGCTAACTCAGCGAAGACTCATGGGTGCGGAAGTTCTGATCAAATGTTGCGAGTACCTCGATTGTGAATTTAATATTGAGAAAGGTGGAAAGAGCTCAAGCTGGTTTCGAACACGCACCCAGAACTTCTACACCCATGAATCTTCGCTGAGTTAGCTTAGCAAGGGTATAAATCACTTATAAGTTCAAAGTGAAAATGGAAAAATTGATCTACCAAAACTTCTGAAATTGATAAAGCCAGACCAAAGGCAATTCGGAATATAGGAGAAGTTCAAAGCTGTAGAGCAATATTCATAACTAGTAAATAACCAGTCGACATCCACCTAAGCTGGTAGTGCCCATCGATGCGTCCCGGCCTGTGAGTTGGCACCTGATGAGAAGCGGCAGGGACGCGTGTTCGAAACCAGCTTGAGCTCTTTCCACCTTTCTCAATACTAGAAGTTTTGTTTCAATTAATTGATAATGGAATTTCTTACTTTTCCTACCGAAAAATGGTAACACACTTGCAGGACCTACCTTCACGAAGCTTCTATTAACTTAACCTTAAGGGGTCTTACTATGTTACAGTTTCAAAAAATCGATTTTTTAACATTTTTTAATGTAAATAGTGTTAGAAATACGTTGGTAAAAGGATTTAAATGTGGACGGGCTCGTTTGGCAGTGACAGAGTATTTTCCACTGTCACGCGCGGTCGTTTTTCACATTTCTCCTGTAGGCTGCTGTTGACAATTGATATGATGTTGACATGGGTTAAATGTCTAAGAATAAGTAAGCATACATAATAAATTATGCCGTGGTGAAGCTACGTAGGGGTAGAATTATATTCACGAAACATGTCCCTATATCCGTTTTTATATTTGGGGCATCTTTTCGGGCGCATTCTTCCTTATCGGTGGAAATTTGAACCAATTGATATCAATTTAATTGAAATTTCGTTCTGTATGAAATAATTAAATAATCTTTTTTGAAAAAGTCAACAATATCAATCAGAAGAGTAGTCCACGAAGACGTTGTAAGTGGTGGAAGTTCCTAAACTGTGGATTTCAATTCTATGAACACATCCTTTGTCCAATTCGGGGTCCCGTCTTCTGCGTTGGTCATGATATAAACTGGTTTAAGTCTATATAAAGAGACTGAGATTTTCAGGCCGCTCTTAAAGGTTCGTTGGTTCTTGGCAAATCTACGATTTGTCTGTTTATGTATTTTCCATTTGACAGAGATTAAATTCCACTAACAAGATACAGAAATGACATTGAAACAGAAATGAAACATTTTAAAAAGAGGGTGATAAATTGTTGTTTTATTTATTTGGTTTTTCCGGAAAAATTATTCTTGAGGATTGATTTTCTTAGTTATAAGTAAAACGCCCTACAAATAGACAGAAAAGGACAAAGACCTACAGAGTTATCGTTCATGTAATCAGTACCCAAGAGCTCTCTTCAATCTGTGATGGAATTGAAAAGTTGCCATTCTTCCTGGGAGTGAAATTCATCTTACGACAGCATGCAAAAGTTAGAAGTAAGTTTTGGGCATTTTAATAGTGACACGGCTGAATCCAAAAATAGGGATCTAAGTAAAGCCTTTACCTTAACAGGTAAGGTTAAAATTTATGTTTCTTAGGCAGAGAGATAAATAAAACTCTTGTTTCATTTAATTACACCAACTTTATTAATTTATATTTATTATATTCACGGTATACAATTTATATTGTGTACGTGGACTGGTATTCAAAAAGGCACCCCAATGCAGCCTCACATTGAATGATAGGGAACAGAGTCTTGTCCGTACCTTTTGACGCGAAAAAATAACTCTCCCTCTCTAAGACAATTTCACTACCATTTATATCACTCATTGCCTACTTGGTTTAATTTAATTCAATTCAAAATATGAATGCCTACTTTGTTTTCTTTAATTCAATTCAAAATATTAATGCTTACTTTGTTTACTTTAATTCAATTCAAAATAATTATGTCTACTTTGTTTGTGTTAATTCAAGGTGTGTAATTTGTATATTGTGGGATCGATTTGGGTAAGTGTAACAACCCCACCGTTACATTGAGGCTCCGACGAAATTTAAACTTTACGGTGTTTACGGTCCATGCACACGTACATCATAATCAATGGTAATATTACTATAATAATAAATATAATATCAGAACTCAGGCTTATTATGTTGTTTGTTTTCATCTGTAATACAATTGAGTCGATATTATTTTCGTTATTTACTTGTTTCAGGTATAATTCTTCGATTTGAATATCAGGCATAGTTTTATTCTCTTTAATGGATATTAAATCAATTTTGGTAGAACTACTTTATCGTATATTTCCAAGTAAACGTTCGAAAAGGTTTTATTTAATGTTTTAATTTGCCAATTCTCAAATTTAATCATAAATGTTTCATGGATTGTTACGTTATTATTATTACAATTATGTTCTATTTCTTCATAAAAGTTCTTACAGATTAAAATGCCTGGTAAAATTGGTTTAATTTATTGGTAATTGAATATTTTCGTATTACATCGAGATTCCCTGAGTTCTATAATGCTTCTGATACGTTTATCTTTAATTTCCTCTAAATTATTTTTTAAATTGTTTTAACATTTTTAAATTTGATTTTAGGAGCTTGTTATTATTGTATTGGTATTAATGACCTTCTTTGGATGGTTGGGATCGGTTCCAGAGTAACTTTCGAAAGGTTTTCCTTTGAAAATTTTGGTATTGGTAAAATGATTTTGATAATTTTATCAATCGACGAAACAACCGTTTTTATAGGTAAGTATTTGTTGAGGTCTCTAATAGTTCTAGTTTTGTCTTGGTACGTATGTTTTTACCGTTGTGCAGAAGGTTATCATAAGAGGTAGAGTCATTTCTGAAAGAGATATGAGAATATATATTTTATGAATTTTGGTCATGGGCTGAGGGACGAGAAGTTGAAGGATGATTTTTACTTTTCCTTTTCTTGCAGCTCTAATTGTTGGATGATTGAAGTTTTGGTTTTCCTTCTTACTTTTAATGTGAGCTCGGAAGTATTTGATTTGATTTTCAAGGTCGATTATATGCTCTTCATCTAACTTTCTTGCGTTGATTGTTCTAAATTTCGAGTGATTTTTCCCTTCTCTATTTTTTTTTTGAACAAAATAAAGTTCAGCATTAATTATTAGATCTGGTTCGGTTCAATTTATTGATAACTTTCTGTTTTTTTTCTGGAGGATCATATCATGTATGGAATTGTATTCGTCTTGATGTATTTTCCCATTAATGAAGTCTATTGGCCTTTTATTTGTGGTAGAGTGAATAGTGTTGTTGTAGAATGATATAATTTTAAGTATTTTCTCTTCAACCGTACCCTGGTTATTTAGGTAATCATGCTTTAATAATCGTATGTGTTCATTTATTGTATTATGCAGTCTTTCTATGTCTGCATTAGAAGTATGGTAACTGCTAGAAGTATAGTGAATTTCCACATTTTCGTTCGTAAGAAAATCTCTCAAGGGAATGGCTTTGAATCCCAGTTCATTATCAACTATTAACTTTTTGACGGTGCCAAATTGGCTGAAATAATACGCTAATCCTCTTTTGAACTCGTTCCAAGTTCTTGCGAGGATCCCTATTGCGCAAGCATGTTTCGAAAACTTATCTATTATCGTTAAAAATAATAGTTTTTCGAGTGTGTAGAATACATCTACATGGATGATTTAACCAGGTTTTTGTGGGGTCTCGGTAAGTTTAATTAAGGGTTTAGGTGGATTTCGAACGCATTTTTCACAGTTGCAAATTTCACAATTGTTTATGAAACTTGTGATTCTGTCAAAAAGTTTGGGCAATAGTATTTTGTTTTAAGTTCTCTTGAAACTTCTTCTATGCCACGATGGTTATTTCGCAAATCTTCTTGTTCGATAATTTTTGCTAATTTTTCTTCGTCTCTTATATCTTCTAGTAGGACATTACATCTGATAATTCTAAATTTACCGTTGGTTATGAAATTATTACTGAAAGCAGAATGTATGATTTGAAAGAATTCTTCATTTTCCACAGAAAGTGCATTTAAACCGTTAAAGTGGTTTTTCAACAGGATAATGGTGTCGGGTTCATATAATTGCTTTGCATGGGTTTTAGTTCTATTCTTGTCAAAAATCCTTTCCTTTTTTATTCGGAGAGAGCCTGAATTTGATTTTTTTATATTTATTTGATTCTTGAAAACGTTAGCACACGAGCTGCTTGTGGCTATATTACTTGCGTTTTCTGCTAAATTTATTTCTGAAATAGGAATTCTAGAAAGAGTATCGGCGTTTATGTTTTTTGCACCTTGCTTACACTTAATTGTAAAGTATAATTCGACTAGCGTAAGTCGGTATCTAACTAATTTGACATTGGGTGTTTCTATAGAAAAAAGCCATGTTAGTGGTCTATGATCTGTTTCGATTATGAATTTTGTTCCGAAAAGATTGGGTCGCAAGTACTTAGTTGCCCAGATTATGGCTAACATTTCCTTCTCTATGGTGCTATAGTTGATTTCGTGTTCGTTTAGCGTGCAGCTTGCGTAGCTAATTGGTCGTCCTTCTTGGGAAAGTACGGCACGAAGAGTGTATTTGCTTGCATCGGTTGTCGAAACGAAAGTTTTATCGAAATCTGGATAGGCTAAGATGGGTTCATTAGTAAGAAGGGTCTTTATGATTTCGAAAGCTCGCATGTATTCTGGGTCTGAACAGTTTCATTTTGCATCTTTTTCAGATATTTAGTCATCGGTTTGATGATTTGGGAGTAATCCTTAATAAATTTCCTATAATAACCAGCTAGACCGAGAAATTGTTTTATTTGTTTCGGGGTCTTTGGTATGGGAAATTTGTGTACACATTCCACTTTTTTGTGGATTGGATTTTAATCCCTCTCTTGTAACGAAATGTCCCAGAAAATCAGTTTCATGTTTAAAGAATTCGGATTTGTCCAACTGAACTTTCAAGTTGGTTTCCCGGAATCTGTTAATAATCTTGTATAGTGAATCTACGTGTTCTTGCAATGAAGTGCAGAATATAATGACGTCATCTAAATAGACTAGGCATATCTTGTTTGTATAATCTGAAAGAATATTATTCATTAGACGTTGAATGGTTGCAGGGGCTGTTTTCAGTCTGAATGGCATTCTTAGGAATTCGTAATGTCCACTGTTGACGTTAAAGGCGGTTTTATGGATATCTTTATCCATTATTTCTATTTGATAAAAACTCTTCGCTAAATATAGCGTGGAAAAGTATTGGCTTCTTCCAAGTTTTTCCAGGATTTCATCAATATTGGGGGTAGGGTACTTGTCGTCGACTGTTACTTCATTAAGTTTACGACAATCGATAACAAGTCTCCATTTTTGTTTTCCACGTTCATCTTTTTTTTTGGCACAATCCATACTGGTGCGGAATAGAGAGATTTGCTTGGTCTTATGATATTCTTTTGTAACATTTCTTGGATTTGTTTTCGTACTTCATCCTTATGAATGTACGGGTATCGGTATGTTTTTGCAACTATTGGTAGGTTATTTTCTGTCCTGATTTCGTGTTTGATGACATTAGTGAAGGTTAAATCTGACTTTTCGTCATTGAATATATCTGCGAATTTCCTGACCATCGGAATTAATTTCCGTTTTTTTTCCTCGTTAAGATGGTCCATGCTAAATTCATTTAAGATGGAGTTGGAACGTTTTGATTTACTTTCTATTATATTGAAATTTTCAAGGATTACGGGTGTACTCTCTTGGGGACCAAATTTGACCTTAATAGGGCCGTCGCCTAATATCTTTATTAGGACGGGTATTTCGGAGTCTTTTACGTCATAGATACCTTCCTCTAGGTGGACCTTCTCATCTTTGGAGGTCTTTCCTGGAAAGTATACCGGGCCACATTCGTGGTTGACAGGCACGGATACTTCATATAATCCGGCCTTATTGAAAAGACATTATTGATCTTCTTCTTGTTTTCCGAAGAGTATCGGGACAGTTTTGTTCCCAGAATGTAACAGTTGGTTCTTGTAGTCGATGGGTACGTTGAGTTGTCTTAGTATGTTGTTTCCTATAATTCCATCATATAGTTCATGGAATTGACTTATGAATAATTCTATTTCTTGAGTACTATCACCTAGCTCTTCAAAGAGAGGAATTCGTACTTTTTCAGTTATATTGATCGTATGTTGTATCAATAATGAATTTCAGAGTTTTGGAATTCGATTTGAGGTTTATATGAGGAAGTTTTCGTCCGAGGCCTGTAGCCGAAAATTTTCTGGGGCCTCGTTTTTATTAATATCCATGTGTTCAGGAGTTGGCTGCCTCTTGTAATATCGAGGGTTATTTGGATTTTCATATTGACGTATTCATATTGATTAATGATTGTTGTGGAACCTATTGTTATCACTATTATCGTGATAACTGTTATTATTAGGTCTACTGTTGTTATTATTGTTATGGTTACTATACTACTATAATATATGATTATCGTGATTATTTATCCTGGAATTACTATTATTATGTGTTCTATTATTAAACTTATTATTGTGATGTATATTGTGATATATCCATAGCTTTTTTAAGACTTTCAGGATTTCGACAGAAAAGGATAGTCTTCATGGGTTCAGGGATTTTATTTTTAAATATGTTAAGGGCTGATCTCATGTTATTACGGGCGCACTCTTTTGTGGTGTTACTCGCACCTAAAACAACTAAAGTTTTGTTGTTGAGTCTCCTCAACTTACTTTTGATTTCGTTATAGAAATCTAGCGTATTTGTTTTAAAAATTGTGCCGCGTAGGTTGTCGTAAATTTCGTCTACGCTGAGGCGATCACCAAAATTATTTTGGAGGACTTGCTTGATATCCTCCTAAAGTGTGGCATGACAATTTATTTCGAGAGTTTCTTTTGCTCTACCTTTCAGCTTACTTTTGATAATATCGCTGAATAGGAGTTGTGATGCTTCGTTAAAAGCTTGAAGCATTGGATTAACCCTTTCAACCAAGTTGATGAAGGTCTGTAAATTTTCGGATTTGCCATCGAATTCGGGCAAGCTATTCAAGTATTTCAGGGTTTTTTTTTTGATTGGCGTTGGTTACTTCGGCGTCCGTCATTTTGATAATTATTTTAATTCTCGATCCAAACCACCCTTATAACAAAGGTCGTACACAAATACTCATAAATTTACAAAATTTTTGAAATATTGTCTATTATTAATAACAGATATCTATCAATATATAAAAGTTATTAAGCCCCAGAAAAGTCAAACACTATGAAAGCATATTAATAAAAAGCAAATCAATATACTGTACTCAAAATGTAGTGTTTTTTTTAAATAAATATTTTTGTTAAAATTTGAAAAATCTAATTTAAGATTATGATACTTGATATTCGTTTTTTTCTGCTTCCTCTTGCAGAAACAACTTCTCCTTTTCTTTCTTGGAATTTTGCAATCCTTCTCTGTTAATTTTTATATATTTTATTTTTGTGATTGGATTTTCCACTGTTTCTTTTTTTTCACATTTATTATTTTCGTTATCGTGACATTTTTTTCGCTTTTTGTTTTTCTTATTATAGGACACTGCCGGGTTTCGATTTGTAGGTCGTACTTTCTTTTGTTATTTCTTCCCCTTTTGTTTTTCACTACTTATATATTTCTTTTATTCACTTTATGTTTTTAAAGGACAGTGCTGTTTTCGGGATTTTTGTGGTCCGTCTAGAGGCTTGTTCTTCTTAGATACAACTTTTGTTTGCGTGGGCGATACAAACAAAAAAATTGATTCTTATTCACGTTTTTATTTTCGCGGACGCGACGTCGATACGCTTTAAAGATTTTAAAAAATCACGCGAACTTTCACTTAGCGTATCCTACCGATTGCGCCATTTATGTTTCTCAGACGGAGAGATAAATAAAACTCTTGTTTCATTTAATAACACCAACTTTTTTAATTTATATTTATTATATTCACGGTATACAATTTATATTGTATACGTGGACCGGTATTCAAAAAGGCACCCCAATGCAGCCTCACATTGGGTAACAGGGAAGAGAGGCTTGTCCGTACCTTTTGACGCGAAGAAACAACTCTCCCTCTTTAAGACAATTTCACTACCATTTATATCACTCATTGCCTACTTGGTTTAATTTAATTCAATTCAAAATATGAATGCCTACTTTGTTTACTTTAATTCAATTCAAAATATTAATGCCTACTTTGTTTTCTTTAATTCAATTCAAAATATTAATGCCTACTTTGTTTGCAAATTTTAATTCAAAATAATTATGTCTATTTTGTTTGTATTATTTCAATGTGTGTGATTTGGATATTGTGGGATCGATTTGGGTAAGTGTAACAGTTAAACTCAAGAAATCAAAATCATTTTCCAACGCTTTCCGAGGACGACGCTTGGTACAAATTGTGAGTTGACTTGACTACAGAGCAGTACTTTAGGATAAACGATGAGAAATACTTCTGAATAATCTAACTGTGACATTTATGATATTCAATTTATTTAAGTATAAGGCCTGAAATTTCTGAAGCTCTGATACTGTTGGAAGGACACGAGCAACGATTTTCCACTTTGGATCAAAGGTTATTCTTGGGTCTTTAATCAGGAGATGCCTTGTAGTGTATAACTAAAAATAAATGGCGGAGCCATGGGTGTGACGGTCAATTTATGACATTTAGCAATATTAAGGCTGATGTGATTACCAAATTTCCGATTACACCAATTACCGATGGCAGCCAAGTCTTTCTGAAGCCGCTGGCTGTCTGTAGGGTCTTTTGGGACCTATTTTCGAGAAAGACCTAAATACCATTTACATATGATAGACAAGGAGATGAGAAGACAAAAGAAAAATCATTGATAAACAGCATGAAAAGAAGAGAGACACACAAGGGCTTCTAGTGGCATCACGTGTCGGTATAGAAAGAATGGATGATGTAGGCTAACATAACGCAAACAAGAGAAGAAGTTGGATGATTTCAAGGGATTCAGAGCACCTTGAATCTCATACAACTTTAGTTTGACGTAGAGACGAGAATGGTTTACAGCATCAGTTCCTGATCGTTTGCTAAGTAGCATCATATGTGTTTCATATTGAACGTTTGGGTCTTTCTCCGCAGACATACACTTGGTCTGTAGTTGCCTGGTTCATGGAAGTGCTTATGGATTTTTCACTTTGCCTGGAAGTTTTGGCTGGTCATAGTTTTCCCATTTGCTCTTGAAAAGTACATTCAAACACAGTAAGATCTGGAATACTTGTGTGATGTTGAGCGAGATAAGAATCCTCCGGGCAGTTGAATGAGCTATTTATCTCTGTCGCTGTCGATTTTTATTTATCTCGCAGTCGATTCCAATCTGTCCTTCCTAGCTGAAGCAAAACACTTGGAAGCACTGCTGTCCTTTTTTGCATTTAAAAGAAGCAGCATTGTGACCGAAACCTTTCTAGCATGCCGGATGCGTTTGAATAATATGTCTAAGTTGTCTGAAATGAAATGAGACTCTTTATTTCTCTCAAAATAAGCGACTGTGTATCTGATTGTACCTCAAAACATGTACAGAAGCGAAAACAGTAGAGGGTAGGCCATTCAAGATTTAGAATTTGAATCGGTTGCAAAAAAATTAATGAAATTTTTTAGAAGGTTATGAGTTTGTAGAAAGATTGAACCTTTCCATTTAGAAATGGATGAAAATATCATTCAAATGACTGCCACGTCTAGCTTTACAATACCCCATTCGATCGTTCCAATTTTTCAATTTTCGCTTATTTGGGTTTCTATTTCGACTATGACAACTTTGACTTCATGTCCTCAATCATCTTTGGATGGTTAGCTAAACACTATTTCTGATTGGCTCCCCACAAAACAAAATTTAACGGAGTCATATCGCAGCTGCATGGTAACCAATTGACACCAGCAGTTCAGCTGATTATTTTCAAAAACAGTGCGCAAATGATCGATTGTTACGTCGGCCGTGTGGCACGATACATCGTCCTGTTGAAACTAAATGTCATCTTTGTCATCCTCTTCAATTTCGGGAAACAAAAAATCACGCAGCATGACGTGGTGGCTAATGCTATTCACGGTAACGGTTTCCTTGCTGATTTTCAAAGAAAAATGGCTCAATAATGCACAATAATAAAAATCAAAATCCGCATCAGAAAGTCACTCTTTGTTGATATTTTATTTTCTAAGCCCCTAACACGACGGTTTTGCTTATTGACGTATCCTCTGAGGTGAGAGGTGGAAATGAGCTTCATCTGATTAAGTGGCCTGCCGCCTATAGAGCAAACGGAATGAACGATGTTCCAGCATGGCCTGCACAAAACTGTATTCTGTCGCGTCGTCTATTATATTGGATGCTATAAAATTTGGCTCGATCACCAAAATCTATAAATCTCAATAAATGGTGGCATAAATTCATATTCACCAAGAACTGGTTCAGGCCCATAATGAGATATTATGTGCTCATCAAATACTTTTTTCAACCAATACTTTCAATTCAATCAAAACAAAGGCCGAGATACAATACTGTGAAACTGCGATACGAGAGCGCGACAAGAGTCTCGCAGCAAATGTCAACCAGTTTTCGTAAGATGAATTTGTATACGACATCGTACAATGATTGTGATGCGTTGATGCGAGGAGAGAAATATTCGGAAAATTGAAAATTCCTCGCAACGAGATGCGTTGACGCTTGTCAGATGCTTTATGGCGCTTAAATGAAATTTTAAATTCAAATGCCCTAATTACTTTTTAAGTACTAGGGTTATTCTGAATGAAAATTTCGTGCATCCTTGTTGAGGCTATTATTCGCCAAACGAAGCAAAATTCCAAATTCAAAACTATTAAAAAATTAAACACAATTACAAGCAAATTTCATTTAAAACTTCACCAATTTGACATTTGTCATATGAACATTATTCTTCATCGCATCGCGTGCATTGTAAATTGATTGTGTTGCGCAACGACGAGCGAGGATCGCATCGCGCTCACAAATCGCCGTCACGCAGTATTGTATCTGGGCCTTAAGTTCATGATCTCACAAGCAATATTGCATGTCGCGTCATCCTATCGAAACCAATATAATCTCTTCATTATAGTGAGTCAATTGCAGAACGAAACCTCATTGATGGTGGCTCTGCAGTGGTCACCAGAGACTGTAATGTTATTCCCACCAGCGTTTTTGAAAACATATATATAGACCACTGAGCAGTGACTTCTTCCGCATGTATCGGTGTTTGGACAAACGCTTGTAGCTGCTCATAACTCGAAATGTGGCAATTTTTTTTATTGACGCATCCATTCAACCTGAGATGACCGTGATTTTTGATCAAAATATTTTTATGAAATTCGTGATCTGCTGCGATTTGGTCGCTCGGCTTTCAATTCCTTTATGAGTTGAATTTTTTAGCCGGCGAACTAAGATCCAATCTTCCATAATGTGGATGGACATAGGTTTAATTGTTGAGCCCGGTGTCGAATGAACTCACTTGGGCATTCATTCATGCTACGTCTGCGGCTGTTATGGTTTCTACATTACGCACTGTACGACGTCTAGATGGATGCATTTTATTGGTTAAAATTAGCATGATACGGAAATGATTCATGATCAATCGAATTATCTGTTTTGATGGACGATTATGTTGGCCGTGAAATTGGCAGAATGCGCGAAGAGTTTTTCGAACCGAACCATTTTTTTCCAGATAAATGGGCACAATTTGCAGAAGTTGCTCAAAAGTTAACGTATTCATTATAAAATGGCAAACCAAACTAACCAAAAAAACGTATATCAGTTGTCACACCATACGTAACAATTAAAAAGTTTTTCAGGATTACAGTTCTACACCTCTTAAAAAAAACACTTTATATTTATTTATATTCAGCTAAAGTTGCATTTCCGATGTTTCCCAGTTCACACATAATGTTGTTGTAGTTTCAGAAAATAGCAATTCTCAAACCCTTTGCTGTGGTATTTTTCCGACTTGTTGACTATGAAGTCACGAGTACGTATGGTAACAGCTAAATTGTTTATACATATATCCAAATAAATTTTCTGGATTGATTGCCGGAGAGTTTTTGAGGCTGTAAAGGTATTGAAATTGATGCAGTGCTTGCTGAAAGCTTCGTGTTTACAGAATTACTTATAGGTATATTAGTTATAGAAAATAGTTGTAGGATTTTCTTTAAGTTTAAAGTTAGTTATGGGTCCTGGTAAATAATGATTTGAATCGCATTTATGTCAGGATCTCAAGAACAAAATGGTTGTAGTATTAGAGGCATGAACAGCTTATTCGATAGCTGGTCCACCAAGTAAACATTTCATGAGGATTAATCAATCAAGAATGTTGATTTCGAAGAAGTTCTACCCGCTTAGTGCTGTTGAAATGTAGACTAAAATAATCCGAGCACATGCCTTTATTTAGCGGTTCTATGCTATGTACCTTGATTAAAGAAGCGTTGTGTCGCTAACTTTAAACATTAATTCACATTTGTACTTTGGTGCGCATTCATTTGTGAAGTGCAAAAAGAACATTGTGACATGTTCGAATAATGCCACCCGCCACTGTAGTCGTCTTAAGAGAAAATTCATAAACAAGTATCAATAACCAATACGTCGATCATTCTCGAAGAGAAAATAGGCAAAACGTAAACACATTGCGTTCAATGCGTACGGCAATACTTGTGCAAGTGACTCAGCGCGTAAGCTCGAGAATGATCCACGTGGAAGATTCGGGATCGGATGGTACATGTATAAAATGGGCTACAGCGAGCGGCGAAGAGAGTCTCGTGGATTTTGTGAAGAAGTGAGTTACAAAAGCGAAAAAAAGGGACAGTGTGCGTTAAAAGTAGTGCGGTAATCAAATAGTTTTGAAGTAAAATAAAATCGTACGCGGATTAAAAAGCGAGTGAAAGTAATTGTTACAATTAATCAATGAGTTAAAATAAAGGTGAATAAGTGAACTAATAAATATGCCAAAGTAATTGTAAAGTGTTAGTGAAACTTATTAACCGAATAAATTCTCAAACAACTAATTTTAAATTAGTTGGGTGTGTTTAATTCACTTTTGCGAACATTTACAATGATATGAATGCTTACATTTTTGAATAATCTTCGGTCATCTTAGGTTTTAACTTTGATAGTAAGTTAACTGTTAGATAAGCAATTTCTGTAAAGCATTGGTTACAGTTCTTATTTGAATGTTGAAATTGTCGTGAAATCCGCCTATGAAGCACACACTTATTAGTAAACTATAATTAAAAATGTAAAAAACGCTTACATTTACTTAGCCGATTTCCGATGTAAATTCGGCTCCAGGAAATTAATCTTGAGTTGAGCATCTGTCGAAATAGTGTAGACATCGCAGCGCTTAATTCTTCGAGAGATGATCATGTGGAGTTAACATTTCGTTAAGTTAATTCGTACTCATAGTTGTTGATGATGAGGCACTTATCGTAATCATATAATAAAATAATAATTTTAAGAATTGGAATACTCCATGTGAATCAAAATATTATGATATTCATTTATACTTCCTATTGAGATTTCCTATTGACTTCCTATCGAGATATTGAGGGAGATTGTATTTCAGTATTATTGAGTTTGTGTCAAAACGTGTTAATTATCGGAAAATGCGGATAGAAATTTGAGTTGATGGCCTCTGTATATATCTTATATCTCTATGTGTAGCCCTGCACGTGTGAATCGTTATTGCGAGGAAAATGTCAGATTTCGTATGCAATTTTGTACCATGTACAAAATTGCATAAAGGTAAAAAAAATACATACAGGTAATGCTCCAATGAATGACCAACGAAGTTTCACCGTAGCGCATAGCCAACTCAAGTCATCATACTGACGAAGCAGCGGATCGCCAAGGTTGGACTCATACAGATTGGAGGGCTGACTATGGGGTCCATGGTATTAATAGAATCTCTTGGCTAGATGATTGACTCGCAGTTGAGCTTATTTTATAAACTGTGGTCATCATCGCCTTTGTGCAAATACTGGCGAGCTAACCTCAAGCATAGCGTAATAACATACAGCGATAACACTACGAACAAACGACCGATCTAACGGTATTTGACCGAATTTTGCAGAATTGCATTGGTGTTAGTAACATTTTTTTTTTGCTCGTATTTTGATCGTTTTGTTTACAAGCTAAATGAAAATAGATAGCATAATTAATGCCAAAGAGTAATAGAGATGCATAATAAATTTGTTCGAAAGTAACTCAACGAACATCGTGATTGGTTAGAAAGGATTGAACGAATGACATTTCTGAAATGTCATTATGACAATTGTGTAATTTGTGTACATTTTTGCCGGTGTCCGGGCATAAATTTATTGATTTGCACTTTAAATTGGTAAGTAACACAATTACATTTTCCCGACTCGCCACAAATGAATTCCGCCGCAATCGCTCGTGTTTCATGTAGTCGCATAGAGTGTAATTCGCGATCGGTTCGCGTAAATTGAATCGTAATTTGTGTCACGTTCGTCTTCGCTAATGATCAAGACTTTGCTAATAATAATTTGCTAGTTCAAATTATCTTTGTATTTTAAAGTGAGTTTTTAAAGAATAGAACAGTTCATAAGTGTACAAATTTGTGCGTTAAAAAGTTAAATCTCGTTAAACAACGTTTACGAGAAATAAATTTAGTTAGTTAGTTAACACAAGTTAACAGTTGAGTACTTCAACTTCGACAAATTTTCAGTGCCAAAAAATTGCTAAAATTATCGGGTTTCTGTGAGTAGTGAAAAGTGAGTGAAAAGTGCTTTAAGTGAAAGAAAACAGCTCGGTATTTACATTTCGTACGTGCATGTACGAAACTTCAAAGAGCCCGGCGAAATTTGTGCATGTGCAGCTAGCCAAAGCACCTTAATTCCGCCAAAGCCGGTCCCAAGCCCGGTTCGTAAAGGAAGAGGGGGGTGCTTTGCAAAGCTTAATAGGATTCGGAAGAGTGAAAGTGGAGTAGAATGCATTTAATTGTTTTCCAAAGCAAAATGGAAATAAGATGTTTCCAAAATATCGTATGGATTTGGTCTTCGTAGGCCGAAGGGATACGATTCTATTCATGAGTAGGCTAACTTACAGTTAGTCTCGGTATTGTAGATGAAGATTAGTTTTACCCTATTGACTTAAATGATTTTGAGTTTTTCAGGTTGCAAAGTTAAGCAGTAACATCTGGTAAAAATAAGGTAAGGAGAAATTAATTAGAAAATTAAAAAACCAATTTAGAGATGAGTAAAAAATGTATTGTGCTTTCTTCATGTGAGTTTTATTGGATCAGTATTAGTTTTATTATGTGTTATGTTATGTGTTTTATTATGTGTTTAGATACATTTACACCGAATGTAATGCAGATGAGCAGTTACCCGATGAATATTTTCTTTCGTTAAAACAATAAAATGTTAATCTGGCCATTCTAATTGTTTCGTTTTATCAAGAATAATACACTCTCAAAATGCTTGCGTGAGAACACAATGACCTACTTTTAAGGCTGAAATACAATAGCGCGTGACAGCGGAACGAGAGCGAGATCCGATTTTCCCTCGTCGTCGCACAACGCTTTCAATATACAATGCACGCGTTGCGGGGAACATTAATGTTCATATGACAGATGTCAAATTGGTGACGTTTAAAGATAAAATTTGCTTGAAATTGTTTTCACAGTAGTAATTTTACAATTTCATCAATTACTTCTCCGGTTCCGAGTGTTAGCGTGTTATCGTACGGATGTGCAAAACAATTTAAGAACAAAACGTGATTAATTCTGATTAGTTATCGATAAATTGCTAGCTAACTAAGTGCAAATCTACAGTAAAAGAATATCAAACAAGTAAGTAATCTTCTTTAACTTAATTAAATATATTAGGATAAAAAATTAGAGAGCAGTGATATCGTTATGGATTTGGAGGAACGGAAGAACATACAGCCGGACCAGGAGGAGCCCCACGCTACGGATAAAATGGTATGCGGTATGTACGGATAAAATGCAAAGGATAAGGAAAGTAGCGAATATGACCAGCAAGAACAAGTCTGAATGCAAAAATGTGCACTGGCGAACGCAACTCAGCACGAAGGAACGAATATGCAAATGTATTTATGAATACAATCTGGGCATAATTGGTTATTTCAAAGTTAACCCCAAGACAAACGCCCCACACCTAAGGAATTCAAACAGACCTTGAAATACACTCAAAGTAAACAGATCCTCTAATAAAGAGCGACTATTTAAATAAACGAATCAACGACGAATAAATATGAAATTTACCCGTAACTGGACACCCAAGTAGCAAAATTTTTTAGTACTCTGAATATAATATATAATATACATAGATAATAAAGCTCAGAACAAATAGAGAAAACATAGGCCTGTGCCAAGTGTGCAAAGGCCAATTGCTTCTTCAGACTCCAGACCAAAGAACCAAGAGAATAAATAAATATAAATTGTTTTTGCAGAACATCAACTTATTTACCATTAACTATAAACTTGTTTCGTGAACAATTGTGAACCGTCCTTTTACGGTATGTTTGTTGTATTTTTTAAATAAAAAGCTTTATACAAAATTTTACAGGAAATATGAGAGCTAGGCAACGTTTGTCGTGCATCACTTTGTGCTTTGTGCAATTAAAAATGCTTCAATCATTGAGGCAGCGGAGACAACGAAGATGGTGGGTGAGACCCACTTTTCAGCATCGGTATGAAAGCGGCTTCTTTGGAACCACTTTCAAATTAATGAAGGCTAGGGATTCTGAACTGTTTAAAAAGGCTACGCGTATGAGTGTGGAATGTTTTGATGCGCTGCTAGCTTGTGTCAGAGGTGAACTGGAGAAAAAGTCAATACGAAGGCCAATACATGCTGAATGCAGATTGGCGCTAACTATAATGTAAGTCAAACAATTATTCAAAATAAAAATAATGTATTCATACATTTTTGCAGATATTTGGCCCATGGAGGACCCAGGTATATATATGCGCTAAAATTTAGAATGTCTACATCAACAATAGGCAGGATTATCTGCGAAACTAGTAACATATTGTGGGAGTCCTTGAACACCATCTACTTATCTCTGCCAAGCCGCGAAGAATGGAAGGAAATTGCAATGCAGTACGAAATGAAATGTGGAATTCCACATTGTCTTGGCGCAATCGATGGCAAACATATTAATATTGTTTGTCCGCGGAACGCAGGGTCGCAATATTTTAACTTCAAAGGGCGGCACAGCATAGTTTTGTTAGCAGTATGCGATTCTAATTATTGCTTCACTATGGTGGATATTGGCGCGTATGGCAGTCAAAGTGACGGAGGAGTCTTGGCTGAGTCAACATTTGGGAAACTTTTGTTTGCGAACAAGTTAGATGTACCGTCTCCATCACCGTTACCAAGAACAAACGATTGCTTTCCGTATTACTTTGTGGGAGATAACGCTTTTCCCTTACATCCCAATACAATGCGTCCTTTCACTGAAAGTAAGATTGAACTTTTATTATTTAATACATTATTATAATATTCATCATTTTATTATTTAATAACGTGTAATTTTCTTTTTAACTTGCACAGGAAACACTCCAACTGCCGAAGAGCGCAACTTCAACCAAAAATTATCACGAGCGCGCGTAACAGTGGAAAACACGTTCGGAATTTTGGCAACCAGATGGAGAGTGCTGCGCAATGACATACATGCGTGGCCAACGAACGTGGATAATATAATCAAAGCGACACTGATCCTGCACAATATGCTGATGCTACAAAAATGTGCCGCCTACTGCCCTACAAATTATGCAGACAATTTACAACACGAGCGGATTGTGCCTGGAATGTGGAGAAACGATAGCGCAAACGTACCATTGTCAGGAATCTTTCCATCACGCTCGCATAACTTTCCAAGGGCAGCAATAAATTTGCGCGTCAATTTGTCAAGATATTTGTCAAATAATTTATAATTAAAACAAAATTTCATATATTCATGCATTGATAGTTATTGCTTCTACTCTTTCTTTTAAATATTGATATAATTCACACTGAATCGTAAACATCTGGGTACTATTTAATCCTCGGCTCTTTATTGACGCTGCCATACCTAGAAAATAATAATCGACACCGTCGGGTGACAGCTGCTCACTTGTGCAAGTTTTAGACAGCTTTTCGACAAACTGTATGAAAGTATCCTCTGCATTTGGTTTCCCCCTTTTCGTTGTGGTTGTTGTCGCAGCAGATGCCTTGCGATAAATTGATTCTTCCACACTATCATTGAGGGGCAATTTTGACGTCGATGCTTTCGCGTATATACCAGTGGAAGTGGACGCCTGCTTTCCGGGATCGCTGGGACTTGATGGTAAAATAGAATCTTGCATAAAGAAGGGTCCGTCTGAATTTTCATCGAAGTTGTCAACATCCTCCCAGAATTCCATAGCATCCATGGCATTATCGTAGTTGCCGCATGTCCTATAAGAAACATGATTTTAGAGAGAAAATCACAAGTTGGAACTTTTTTTTAACAAAACATACTTCCTGGGTTCGCAACTTTCTTTTAAAAAGCTGAGATTTTCAAAATATTTATACCATCGTCGATGAAACTCCTCTGGGGCTGCTTTTCCAGTGCCTTTTATTTCTTTTAGACACTTGATGTATTGATCTCTAAGAGATTTCCAGGCAATTCGGCATATGTTATCTGAAATAAATAATATTAATAATAAAATTGTATCTATAAAAGTATAAAACTTACCATTAACCTGCATTCGCTCAGAAATTTGTTTCCACGCACTATCTTTCCATTCAATATTGCGATAACTGCGCTCCCTCTTATCATATAGACCTTTCTTATCCTTAAATAAATCGATTAGCATCTCAACTTGGATACTGCTTAACTTCATCATTTTTTAAATTTATTTATTAATATATTACAATATAAATATTAATATATTATGTAGTATTTGTTGATTATGTAAAGATATTATATGATATATATTTGCATATAATATCTTAGAGATAACTACCTTTGATGCGCAGTAAAAGACTATGATAGCCTCTGGTTTGCATCACAATCCTTTTATACTTATCTAAACCTTATGGCAAATTTTACAATCGAAATTCCCTAATTACTTTTTAAGTACTTTTAAGTACAAGTTTTGAATTTGGAATTTTCTTTCGTTAGATAAATGATAATCTCAACAAGGATGCATGAAATTTTCATTGAAAATTCATTAAGAAAAACCCTAGTACTTAAAAAGTAATTAAGGTGTTTGAATTTCACATTTCATTTATGCGCCATGTAGCATCTGACAAATGTGAACGCATCTCGTTGCGAGGAATTTTCGTTTTTCCGAATATTTCCAGCCTCGCAGCGACACATCGCGGTCATTGTACATTGTCGCATATAAACGCTTGTTGCGAAATCTGCTTGACATTAGCGGCGAGAGTCTCGTCCCGTTTTCGCGCCGCTGTCACGCGCTATTGTATTTCAGCCTTTAGAACAGCGAATCTGCAAAATTGGTTGCACACATTTAAATACATTAAACAGCCATCACATTCTGTCTTCTTAGGTATGTCGGTGAATTTTCTCGCTCTCCATCACGCATGAGTTAATTTTGTATACCACACAAAGTATTTCTTTCTCTTTAAATTCATGCCCCCCGTGACTGTTACAGATAGTCGTAGTTTAGCTATGCTTGAGGCATAGCGTTTTGTGCAAATACAGGCGGGAGAAGATTTGTAGACTGCCGCAGCATATCGCACTGTTTCTGAACCAGGAATGTTGGGAATCGCAAGGACGATAGAGGCTTTGGCTTAAAATTAAAGTAGAGTCTATTTACGCAGAGGTGAGCTTGAGAGACAAAGTTTTAGTTGAAGCTGTGACTAAACTAACCGCTAGTTGGGCGGACCACACATCTCGTTACTCACTTCGGACCATCCTGTTGAGACTAACGTAGTTGCTCAGTGAGTACGGATATCTTCGGTCTCACCTACACTGGATGAGAAAATTACAGTTCACTAATCTATATATACTGATGACACCTACCAATTTTTCCATGCGGTAGACGTTCCTGGCATCTAATAAATACTTTTGAGAGAATTGGCGAGGTCTCTCCAAGGCCTTTAGTGAGAAAACAGCTGTCATATGAAGACAACTGAAAACAGATGCATAGAACACTGTACCGTACGATACCATTTCATAATAGTTCGTTGTCCTTATTAATATTCAGTAATCTCTCCCGCTTTGATGTATCACTATTCAAAGTGGGACTTAAGATCGCTAGTCGGAAGTAATGTGATAACAAACTATTCCAAAATAGCTATCCGTGATAACTAGGGACGTGTTAATTTGATAAACCAGTTGCTGTGTGTCATTGGGAGTCCAACACTCAGGACATAAATACTGTCCTGAGTGCATATGTATATATTTCCTTATTTGTTATCAAATGAATAAAGCCTAAAGTGAAGCCTGACGTTTGCTATTTGTCTTTTGCTCCTGTCCAAACAGAAGATAAGAAACTAGGCCCTAAACCTAAATAAAAATCAAAATAACCATTTTGTTAAGCATCTTAAGTGTTCTATTATTTCAACTGTTTCAGCGTTAAGTTAAATTATTTGTGCGCTTTTAAATCTTTTTATTATTAATTTATTTATTTGCATTTATTGTCATTTGTTGCGATCACGCTGCCGCGGTCGCAGACATTTATATGGCAGTGATCTCATGTTCCCCCAGGTGGCATACTGAGGCCGGCTAGGCTCAGCTGGTCGGGGTCGTTCGGGGAAGATCACTGCCCGTGCTGGGCCACGTAATTCAGAATCACAACATTACAAATTGGAGGGGAATAAGGGATAAGGACGAAGGAGAGATGGCTTGGAGAAATGAAAAAAAAATTTTACTTTACTTCATTGTTTTTTTTTTTTTTTATTAAAATAACAAACAAAACAAGAAAAAGAAAAAAAAATATAATGAAAAAAAAAAACTTAAAGAGAATTTTTAAATTTAAATCTATAAAAAATAGGAAAAAAAAAGGAAGAAAGAACAAAATAAAGAAAAATTCAAAAAAAAAATATACCAATAAAAATACCACCACCAAACCCGATCGGGTACGGTTCACAGCATGCTATATATTAAGTGCAGTTATAAAAATAAATATAATAAATTGCCTATTCTATTTGTCCGATTTTTTTTATTTTTTTATTTTTCTGATGATGTTTTCCATATTTTCTCGTCGCATACGATGACCAACTATTCCTCGTTCAGAGAAAGCCTTTCACGATGAGTGCAATTCAAAATAAAAGTCTAATCGTACCGAGTAGATTTTCGCTGGATTTTCAATTTAAGCTTATTCAGATAAGATTTTCATTTAATGTAAAATGTCTCTTATAGGTTTTGTTACAAAGTCACATAAGCACCATATATTTCCTTTTTCCCTTTTTCTTGTTTTTTTTTTTTATGGAGTATCCTTTAAAAAAAACATTTTTCTCACTGTCACCTCTCAGCATTTCACGCCTTCATCTAACTCTACTATTTTCAAATGTTTAATTTAATTGGCTTCCAATGGAAGCAACGAATTAATATATCACTTTCACAATTTTTCAAATGGTACTCTTGGGCACAGAGATTTTGTTTGGTATTTTCGTTTCAAAATTCACTTGTTTAAGTCTTGCCCTTAAAGAACCAAAATTTTATTTTTTTGTAACGATTCCTAGCCAAAAACCGATTTCAACAATTTCACTAATTTCTCCCGGTGCACGATGAATTGTATCTCCGTAAAACAACGTGTGAAATATAAATTGAAAGTACTGAGCCGTGGGGTAACACAACGTTAATAAAATCGCATAAATTCACTTAAAAATTTAGAATCACAATTTTCAGAATTCTATATGTAACACCGCCAACTTGTCGACCAACTCCCTTCCTCTTTCCGAACAAAAAAAAAAACTTCTCGACCACCCTCAATCAGCACCATCTAGCTGATTATTAAATATTAATATTTTTCTTATTATTTTAATTATTATAAGCATTGTTTTGATATAATTAGTATACAAACTTTCATCTTCATTCGGATTTCCATGAAATCAGCACAGCAATAGTTATTCTTCATTACTGCTATAGGTGTTATATGTTCTTTTACGCCTCCAATTCTTAGCATCATAATTTGAATTTCCCTGGTTTCCATGGATAATAATGTATTCATTTATTAACTGACCTTTCCTTTCATATGAATGACGCTACGATACGTCTGTCTTAAGGAGATTGTTTTCCGATGCTATCCCGACAGATGAAGGCACTTCAGTTTTTGGTGTCCTTTTTCGCAAGTATGGTGTAGCAATTTTTTTTGAATGCTATCACTTGTTCAAGTCGTCGGAAAGATAAAATGTTTCGAGGAGCTTACAATCTTTTGCTAATCAGGTATCGCTCCTGTTTATTTGTTCTTTTCAAAGCAATGTTTGAGTTTATCAGGGATCAGGATGGTACGTAAATTGCTTTTTTTACGTTTTTCCCTTATCTGACCATTAATTAAGATTTTGCTAAGCTTCAATTGTTGAGATGTTTGTAATGCTCTGAAGTATCCTTATTTTTATCCATTTTGAACATATTTTCGCAGACTCCTTTGGGATGGTTTTGAAAACAACTTGGAATGGAAAATTAGCAAAATTTCTCGAATCTATTTTGTTTGGGTGGAGGTATTTGTTACACAACAACCATAGAGGTTATTTGGGGGTCTCGTACCAATATGGATCTCATTTGAGAAAGACATTTTTTGTCATCGGTCTGGTCATCATGAAAAAGTTCCTTATTTAAGTCTGTCATAATTTTTCAAAAACAGAGAGATCAGCGAAACAAAATTAATCTCATAAATCAAACAAATTCAAATTATAATTTACAATAAAATCATTAGAAAAATCAAATAAATTGCATTAAGAGCTAATCAAACTCTTTACGGACTGAACATGCTTCTTTGAATTTCGGAGAAACATGATCTATTGCACTTGACAAAAGAGACTTTAATTGGGGTGTCTTTCTCTTGAAAGACAAATTTTCTTCATCCGGAAACGAAAAATCTTCAGTGGACTTTGATTTCGAGTTTTCGAGCTGTCATGTTTTAATGATCATACCAATTTATTTCTTTTTTGTTGTGTTATTGACTTTTTTGCTAGTTTTGTTATATCGTTTTATATTTTTAGTACTTTTTGGCTCAATTTTTTCAATTTTTTTTTTTTTTCAATTTTTTCCTCTCTTATTCAGCTTGTTTTCTAGCATTTTCTTTTTCATAAGTCTTGCTGTCAAGATGGCAGGATGCTCACGTGTTTAATTTTTGGAACTGGCAGTGAAGATAATAAAGTTCTACTTTGTGTACTTGTTTCAGGGAAACTATAATTCCTAGGTGCAGTTGCTGCTGGTTCTGTTTTATCTTGGTCTATAGTTTCCCTTCGTGCCAAGGCTTAGTGTAGGGGTGGACCCATCACAATTACAGAGTCGTCTCCGAAAATTGTTCGGTTAACATCCCAGATGTCTTAAGCCAAGAAACCTCTTTTTGAATTGCAGCAGTGTCACACTAGGCTTTGTTAATGAGAGAAGCCACATCAAACGCAGTAAATTTTTGCATGACGTGACTTTTCAATCCTTCAATCCTTCATCAATCCTTCCTGAAGGCGTTTTTTAACGGTCTATAAGATGCGAAAGGTGTGGTGGAATAGAGGCCATAACGACAAAGTTTTCACGGAAGAACATATATGTTAGATAAGTTATGTTATTATCTTTATATTATTATCTATATATTATGTAACATATGTGTTACATAAGATGCGTGACTGTAGTGATTATGTAGTGATTATTATATTATTATTATTATGATTATATTATAGTGATTATATAAAATACATATGTTCATCAACAGTTAGTTTTGCAAAAACAAATACTTGAGCCATATGGCAAACAATTCTTGATTTGTCCAGTTATTTTTGCAGCAGTGGTAAATTGCTTCAGCTGGACCATTTTTGGACAACTGAGGTAACATTCTTTCTTGGGTAAATAAATATTGGAGGTACAATTGATTCTGAAGCTGACATCGCGCAAATTATCGTTATGTTTTTTTTTTTCTATTTCGTAGATGGTAAATGAACCTACTCGGTTTTGTCCCTTTCACCAATTATTTTAGCAGGGTCTTGTGTGGTGGTAACAGCAGTCTCATCCATGTTGTGAATTTTTGATCCAGTCAATTGGTGTTTTTCCATAACATCTTCCAAATTTTGGAAGAAAAAGTTATCCTCATCTCTGTTAAATGGTGTCACACGATTAATACTGGTTGCCCCTGGTAGGCGGATGTTTATTTTAGGATTTCTCTTTAGAAAACCATGTAGCCAATCTTTTCCTGCTAGCTTACTCTACCTGTTGAAGATGTGTACTGTACCTATTGAGTAAACCCAGCCTTGTGGTCAGAACGTAGGTTCTACCACATGACGGTCCCAAGCCCGTGTAAATGGGGAGGGTAGGCGTTAATGGTGTTGGTCCTTTGTCGAGTGGAATTGATGATAAAATGAAGTGACGACAGACGTACGAAACGACAGTATATGTGTGTAAACGTCTAGTTGAAACCGATGAATAAAGTTGCAGGACGGATGGATGTGCAGTTGGCAGGGTCTGACTATAATGAGTACCGAGTCCGTCACTTACGGTTGGGGCCCGTAGTGTACCGAGGGAAAGTTATAGCAGCCTTGCCTCTGTTGTTGAACTGTTGACTGGTGTCCTGAAGGACATGATGAAAGTTGTAACTGACGATTGACTCCACGGATAGATGATTTGACTCTTGACTGAAGGCTGAAGGTAGATATGACGAAATTGACGAACTGTATGTTGACTGTTGTGCAAATGTCTGATTGTCTGAAGGAAATCTTTGATTCCTGAGGAAGATGTATGTAAAGAAGAGTGATGAAGTGGATGGATGTAAAGTTTTTGCTAGAATTGCAGAAAAGTAGGTGGAAGAAGTAAGGCAGTGAGTAGAGGAAGATGAATTAGAAGTGAATTTGGTAGAAGAAGAAGATGAAGTAGAAGAAAAGTTGATAGAAGAAGAAGATGATGAAGAAGTAATGAAGGCTGAAAAAAAAGAAGAAAAAGAAGTAGAAGTTGTAAAAGTTTTTGCTGGAATTGCAGAAAAAGTAGGTGGAAGAAGTAAGGCAGTGAGTATAAGAAGATGAATCAGAAGTAATGTTGGTAGAAGAAGAGGATGAAGTAGAAGGAAAGTTGATAGAAGTTGAAAATGATGAAGAAGTAATGAAGCCTGAAAAAAGAAGGAAAAGAAGTAGAAGTTGTAAAATTAACGTGTCGTTGCAGAAGAAGACTCATAGAAAGAATCGTAAGGTGTGATGACGGTTGGAAGAGTCAGAAGAACTACGTTGATGAAATTGTTGGTATAGATGTTATTGTTGCTAGTGATATATGTTGCCTGACAGAATGACGACTGATGAACTGAATGTAACGGACTGATTGTCGTGTAGACGAAGTTTGAAAATGTTGTTAGCAGGTCGAAAAGCTCGCATTGCAACATCAACTATGTTGATGATGTCTATGCGAGACTAGTTCACCTGCTAAAGTTGTGAAATTTATAATGTGAGTATTGTTGATGTGAACGTTATACATATGTTGTTACTGTGTTAACCTGTACCCTATAGACTAGTGCTATAGGTAGCCGGGTGAACGCAGGGGGACTCATGGTTTAGGTTTCGGCCTGTTCCATTCAGTCTTTGGGAAGTGCCGTCCCCACGTACCCGAGGTATGAGAAAGGGTTATCAGTCCCGTGCGCCTGGAGCAAAAACTGAGAGTTTTTCTCGGTCTGTAGAGAAGCGCAACCTGATCAAAGGTTATCAGAACCACGGGTTAGGGGGAGCCCATGACAGGTTACTGTCATCCTACTGCCTACACGGTTGAGGAGCCTATTCTTGGTTGAAACGTGGTGGTTGTGGTTTCGAAGGCTAGAGAGTGGCGATGAGCACACACCAGTTGTGTTCGGGAATCCAGGTAGCTTAAATAAATTGGGACCTAGGACTGGGACTTGTCTCAGATTCTAGGGGTGGTGGTTGACACATTGTTTCAACCCCGTCTGTGGAGACCGTGAGGTTAGGCCTTTTCTGGGCAGGTACTCACGAAAAAAATCTCGACTTCATGTACCTATTGAGTTGAATTTCATACGGCCACTGACCGGTATTACCCGCAAATAATTATTGCCATAATCTAAAATACAAAACTGTATTCTTGTAATGTAAATGTAAATAACTTGTATAAAATGCAACAAGCATATGGGATACGCTGATGCCAGGGTTATTTTCGACTTTTAGAAGGATATTGATTGGAATAAATCATTTTACACTTACATTTAATTAAATTTTCATATTTTTTCATAAGAAAACACATTCTAACCTTTACACTGCTGTTAAACTCACTACACGCGAAACGGAATGGCGCTGCATGGTATGTCAGCATACTTAGTCACGTACCTGATGACGGCACTGGAAGCGAGAGCGAAATGTTTTAGGAAGTTTTAAATTTGCACGTGACCCGCATTCTCATTCCCACTGACCCCTTTCTTCCCCTTTCTCACCCTTTTTTCAGTCGATCATAAACGGTTTGATTTTTATTGTGCAATGAAGCAAATATGGCAGTGACTGTTGGCGATATGTGTAATACTGATTCATTCGGCATTAACCGACGTGGGTAAACATTTGCCATTATTAATAAGGGCATAAGATGAAGAAAGGAAGTTAATTTGAGAATATATCGTGGTGTATCTGAGCTTACCTACTCTGTGGATTATTTGAGATTCTCCAGAAGATGAAGCAGTAAGTTCATTCTTGAATTCAGTTTGGGTGCAAGACTTAATGAAATTTCTTATCAGTGCAAAGGCCTCATCTCCTATAAATCTGAGAGGTAGTACTTTTTCATTATTTGGTAATGGTTTTCGAATTATCTGATATTTGAATTATTTGCGTGATATTTGCTGATTGAGACTAACTACTACCATGATAAATTTATAATTGCAAACTTTAGCAATTGCAAAAATGTGGACCAGTTTGTGGTAATTTTTTGTTTGCAATATGCCTTCCATCTACTACTTGTAGACTTTTCGGAAAAATCCAATGATCATAAAATGCATTCCTCAAAGCGTTCCAGCCATCTTCTGAAGTTGTCAACCTCAGTTGCAAATAAAATATATGACTATGTTTCTTTTTCGTAGCACGAGATCCACACTCGGTCCTTCGTTCCCTCCAAAAGCCTTTCCAACTGTCTCGGTCCATTGACGGCGTCCTGCAAGTTTGAATTCCGATCACCAATGGCGTTTCTTCGTCTACTGAGTAAAACCAGCATTTCCTCGACTTCCCCACTGCTCCTCAGTTCTCTCAACGAAAAAATTTTTGGATCCGTTATTCGTCCATACGATTCACATGGCATTGCAGCTTCTGTGGTCTTACAATCGTTGAGACCTTCGATTTGTCAAAAATTTCATACAGCTCATGGTTGCATCGAATTCGGCATTGGTCCCCGTCTAGCTTCGCTCTAAATATATATAATCTAATCTAATATATATAATATATTAGATTAGATTTATTATGTCTAATTATGTATAATATAATCTAATATTTCAAAGGCGATTCATATATTTGCGGATGCTTGGGATTGGGTCCATGTTTCAGACCCATAGATTCGTATACTAAAAGCTTTGATCTTCTGCGTATGCAGCTGGTTTTGATAATCGTCAGAACTGAACAAAATGTTTCATTTGCGAGCTGCATTCTTCGACGTACTCCGTCTGTTTCGTAAGTTTTTCTCGTTATTTTGCCGCCTAGATACCCAAATTCCCACATTATTAATACTGTATTCACCAACTGTGATATTTTGAGGATTTGATCTACTACTAGGATGGGTATCTACTAGGTTTGCTCCGTTGTGGAGTTACATTAAAAGTTCTTTGGTGGTTATTAACGACCGTGACAAAATGTTGATGTCATCCGCAAAGGCTACACTTGGCTTCGTTATGTGGCTTGTATCGACAGGTAGCTTTCTTATTTAATTTTCTACAGCCAAGTTGGAAAGCAAAAAGGCCAGCCCACATCCCTGGTTTAGTCTGGTATTTTTTGTTTGTGAGTTGGTTATTGATGCAGACATAGGCAATTGTCAACGTCACTGTCCTTTTGGCAAAACGGGCTAATTTGACTTGACACAAAGCGAAGCATTATTTGATACAGTACGGTACGATCAGTACTGTTACTGAAAGTCTGCTTACTAAACGTCAACAAGAATTACTACTACAATACACAACAACGAAAATTAATACTTACTGACAGGTAATGAAAAGTTTATAAATTAAAAATACGTATTATACATATAATTTGCAGCATGAGCCTGAGCAATGCTGTAAATCAAGGCTGTCGCTGTTGTAGACATTGAATTAATAGTGATTTTTTGCTTACTGAAGCCGGGAAGGCTTCTTCTTCAGGGTAAGTTTTAATACTTCATACTGTAATATGTCAGAAATTTTGGTAGATCAATTTTTTCCATTTTCACTTAGAACTTATAAGTGATTTATACCCTTGCTAAGCTAACTCAGCGAAGACTCATGGGTGCGGAAGTTCTGATCAAATATTTCAAGTACCTCGATAGTGAATTTAATATTTATAAAGATTTATAGATTATAAAGATTTATAATAATTTATAAAGCAGGGACGCGTGTTCAGAACCAGCTTGAGCTCTTTCCACCTTTCTTTATAAATATACTGTAATAATTATTGACAAAGAAACAAGAAGGAAAACAATACAATAAAGATGAAAAAACGACGGAGGCTTAGATGGTAAGAAATTGTATCGCCAAAATTGAAATTTTAATATTTCTTTAATTTATTTATAAAACATTTTTAATTGATATTAACCCATCACCTAACCCAATCGGCTGCGGTTGATCACCTACTCCGTGGGTTCTCGGACTTAACTGATTGACTTTTAAATTCAATAATTAAAGGTACATGAACTTTTGCTTATTTTATTTTAGTATTTTTCACACAATGGTAATGCAAGTTTTTTTTAAGTGTTTTTATAGAGATATAAAGATATGTTTTTTTAACTTTAACACTAGATGTAATGAATTCAATGTTGTTACGAAATTGTTTGTGTTTTTGGGACTTTGAGAGTCTTAACGATTTCTCACGTAATTCCAACTTCACAATTCACTTTCATTTTTCTCAAAAATAAAGAAAATTTCCATCTCTTTTCTTCAAAAACAAAAAAACAATCGCAATCTTTAGGCGACCATTTCGTTCACGAGTTCAATCCGACTTCCCGATTCAATATACTGCCATCAAGAATTCCCGTTCGCGACAACTGTTCTCTCTTGCTCGCGGGTATTACCCTTTTATTCTCCGGTCAAGGACAACTTCCTCTGAGCGAATAGAATTCGATGTCAAAAAAGGTAAAAAAAACCATCACCCGCAGTGGATTTGAGCCCAGCATCTAGGAGTACACGCAATTTCATACTGTCCGTACGTCGGTAAAAGTCAGTTCATTTTATTATTGTTGGTAGAATTCAATGCATTTAAATTGGATCTTTCACCAACTATTTGAGGTTAATTTTATGAGATAAGATTCAATGGTTAATGTGCAGTGAGAAAAAAGGTGAAAAGAAATAGCAGGTGAGAGGAATAGGTGAGAAATGGGATGAATTCACGAGAATTGATTTCAATATCCGTACAATGTTACGTAGTTAAATAACAAAGCAGCGTGGATCGCAACAACAACTCATAACGCAAACACTTTTAACAACCTAAGTCTGGCGTAAGGAAAATCGCTTCAGCTGAGGAAGTAGATTTTCAAAAAATGACAACTTAGCAATATATGGAGTTTGTCCAAGCAACTCAAACCTACTTTCATATCTTGGTGACACAACGGTAACTACAACTCTTCAGGAATATCATTGACGACGCGCAATCTTCACAACACGTTAGTGCGCAAACGGCGTGAATTTATTTACAAAGAATGTTCAGACAGTTTTTGGTTTGTTGGATTTTTTTCATGTTAATAGTTACAGAAGAAGTCGGTCAACGAATTTGTATGAAGTTTTGCTTTAATCTTGGAAAGTCTAGTTCAGAAACAATTGATAAATTGAATAAAGCATACGGAGAGCAATGTACGGGTACAAAAAAGAGACTAATACAAGCAGATTCATACCGGCGCCATGTCAGTTGGGCGATGACGGCATAGAGGAATAAGATATAGAGAGGTCCTATGCCCAAATTTTTGACCGGAATCACCAAAATTTACGGAAATTCACCGATCCTTACCTAAAACAAAGTTATCATTGGTAGTATAAATGAATCGGCGAAAATTTCGTTATCTGAACTATAGTTACAAACATTGCAATATTTGCTTGATATGATTCATGAACGAGTGGAACCGAACATCTGAACAGCTGATGTGTTTAAAACTAGTAGGGTAGGATAGGGCATCTCTAAATCATATACTTCTATGGTTGACTATATGCGAATCTTTCTGTCATCACTTTAGGCCATGAGTACTTCGAGCGAATTCCCAATGTAACGATATTTTGTGCCAACTTTCCTACGCATTGGTATCAGTAAGCAAAACTTGTATATAGGAGATAGGGACGAAGATGTGGGGAGGTGCCCATTAACATTCTCTTAAATTTTGTTTTCATACTAATTTATTCACTTATACTATCCCACCGGTAATATTATTCGCATATGCATTTAAGGTAAGACAGCTAGTCGTCGCGATCTCTCCATTCACCTACATCATTTGGTGTACAAGCTCTGGATCATTCCTTGCAATGCCCTTCCGGACTGTTTGCGCTTTTGAGTTGAAAATTTATTATGCGTACTAGAAACTAATCTTGAAATACCTTAAACTTCTGTTTGAAATATTGTTCTAAACGTTAACATAAAAATTGGGAATGGCTCGCGTCTAGTGAAATTTATCCCGATGTTGTTAACCGCAGTACAAAAGAATATTCTTGGAAATGATTTCTAATGACAGAAACATAGAAGATTAATACTGGTTATGAATTCAAAATCAGGTCACAATCAGAACGATGATGATGACTGCTTTCTTTGATAATGAAGGCGTTAGCATAACGAATGTAAATCACGCTAAAGTACGGAAACGATTGTCTGAAAATTGTTATATATGTGGGGAAACGGTGATTGGCAGCTCCACGACAACAATGTGTGGAGCCTCATTCATAGAACATTGTGGAGTAATATTTGCTCAAGACATGAATTCGTTCAGCTGTGCAATCCGCCGAATAGACCAAACATATCTCTTTGTGAGTTTGTCCTTTTGCCACATTAAAGATGTAGCTAAAAGGACATCAATTCGAAGACAAAGAGATGGTTGAAACTAATGCAACGAATACACCAGGAGCAATTCCCGAAATCAGGAAGTGAAAATGTTACTGGGAGCTTATTGTTCAATCGAACGGAGATATCTTTGAAGCATGTTAACCACAGGACGATAAAGGATAAAGAGGTTTCAATAACCTTGGGACGAACCTTATATTTTTGCACATTTTTTAAATTTTATTTTATTGATCAATAACACACACTGAAGAAGGAGGAACTCTTACCTCCGAAATAGATATATTTTTTTCAAAACTAAACTTATTGTTAGGGAAATATTGAATCGGAAAAATTTTTATAATGGCCCAAAAACATCGAGATAACGATGAATTTGGTATTCTGTCGTTCCCTGTTCCAACTTCTCCATAAAGTGTATGTGCATCGTGATATGTGCACTGTTAAGTATTCCGATTTGTAGGCAACATTGAAACAAAAAAAAAAAAACAAATAAAAAACAATAAATTTTGAACATAACAATTAAAAGAAAATCATACGAGATAAAATAGAACTAAGAATAAAATTAAAATAAAAACATTTATAATTAGATTTAGGTATAAAGCAATATTTAGCTAAATAATATTAGAAACAAACAATAAAAAATAAGTAAAAAAGTCTCAGTAGAAAAAAGTGTCAGAAAAAAAGTCTCAAAAAAAAAAATTCTGAGTAGAAAATAAAAATGAAAAAATTCTTGGAACGCTTTTGGGAAGAAATTTTCCATTGATATGATTAACTTGTTTGTTGTGAACATATCGTTAAAAGAAGGATAGAAATTGTAAGTTAAGTATTAAGGAAAATAGAAATTGTGAATAAAGTATTGAGGATAGTAAAGAGTATCAAGAATTATTAGCAGCTGTTTGAAGTGCTTAACCCCAGATGTCTTCGAGTCGCAAGACCTTTGAATTACAAAGCCCATGGGAACATTTTGATTAAGATCGAGGCCAAGAAGATGGGAAGCAGCGCTACGGAAATCATTGAGGTCCCGAAACCAAGCAGAGGTGGTCAAAATGAGCGCAGCAGAAGCATGTCAACCCTCCTAATGAGTGTGTGTGTGTGTGCGTCCGAGAAGGCTGTGAAAGTGAAAGTGGAAATGAAAATATGTGAGCAATTCCAAAGGTTGCTGATGCTCATCTGGCCCCTGATTCAAACTCACGGAGCAATAAATATCAGTCGGCATAGAGCCAACAACCCCAGAATGTAATTGTTTTTAAAGAAGAAAGCAAAGGAAAACAATTAGTGATGTTTCGAGGTACGTGTGCACCCGCCTGTTCTTCGCTCAAACCAAAAACGGGTGACGAAATCTACCGAAGATCACCAGATGCAGACGCCCCTCAAAAGTATCTGAGGGAAGTGTCAGCCTAGTCAAATTCAGGGGTGACCTTCAAATTCTATAAGGAGAATTCAGCCATCTTCTTCGTCGACCCTTAACGCTCCGTCTCAAAACACATCGAGTCGAAATCTACGGAAGCGCCAGCCAACACTTAAAGAAAGATAAAGAAAGAAAACTTTAGGGCGCGCCAGCTGCAGATGCAGGCAATTGGCGCGATATGTACTTAAGCGATGGTGCAATGTGCCAGCGGAGGAGCAAAGATTTTATTTACAAACTTCAAAAACGAAATCCTCCGCTGCCACTTTTTTTTAATTATTGAATTTATATTTATTTAATTTATTAAATTTATTATTTTATTTATTTATTCATTTATTTATATATATATTTTTTTTTTGTTTTTATGTCGCCCACACGGAATGTCGGAATAAGTAACAGCACCTAGTATTCTAAGATTTCATTACTGCAACTAAGCGCAATTATGCAGAAAATGACAAAGTAAAAAAGTTACCATTGTTTGGGTAATGTAGGCAGGTAATGTTACCTATACCCTTTCTCCAGGGGCTTAATTATCCTGTTCGCCCTGAAAAATCATTTGTCTAGACTAGTCAAACTCCCAGCTAGGTCTTCGTCAATAGCCTGATTGGTGTCGTGTCTGCCATTCGCACTCTTCAAATAACAGATTAGAAACAATGGTCTTAATCCACTCGGTAAGAGCAGGCGAAGGGCTGCTAGTTTGGATCCCCTTCGGCATATAAAGGACACTGGCACATATAACATTTTTTGTCGCAAATCGATTATTTTCTATTGATCAGGTTGGCTGAGTTCCAGAAAGAAACTTTCAAATTTTTAGATAAAATTTGCCTTAAATTTTAATAAATTTCGTTCAAATTACATTTACGAAACCCTGAGTCGAATTTTTTGAATTTTTAAACAATTTGACTTACAAATTTATATATTACCTATAAAACCGAATTTTGCATGTTCACAATTCAGGTTCTCGAAACAATTTTTAGGCGAAACAATTTTTCCCATCCAAATTAATGTGAAATACGTGAAACAGCAATGCGAATTAATCATAAATTTTTATTAACATTTATTCAAATAAAATTCATTCTGAATTGTTAAGGAACGTAAAAAGTTGGAAAACAATTTACATTTGAAAGAAAAACTTTAATATTATATTATGACAAATAATTAATCCTTTTTAACCAGAAAACTGTCTGCAGACATTTGTTATTGCCGACGCGTCAAAATTTGAGAAAAATAGGGCACAGTATTATCATTCAATAAATTTGAAGCACGAATAGCCACCTCCTTATTAGGGTTATGCTTGTTAATGGAAGGTGCAACAGTTTCCAATGCTTTTAGCATTTCTATGATTGTGCTAGAAGATGCTTTGTTACTGCCTCCTCGTCCCTTAATGAGCACTCCCTCATAAGTTCTTACAGTGAAACACGTTGCAACTACATAAGCTCTTCCGTGGTTGATTGATTTATTGTCGGGGATGGTACACGTCAACCATTACAGGGTTATTGTTTATTATTGGTTTATTCTGACACCGCTTCCGGTCCTCCTTTAGCGCCGATTGGCAGATTGACCTTTCTGAGAAAGTCAATGATCTGCTTCGGCCTCAAGCGTCCCAATTCCTCCTCGACAAGGAAGCAGCTTCCTAAACATTCTCTTCTCCTGCGTGTCAGTGCGTCACAGTGTGCCAGCCAATGCAGTGGTGTTTCTTCTGCAAGATTGCAGAATCTGCACTCATCATTCGCAATCAAGCCTATCCTTTTGAGATGCCACTCGAGTGTGCAGTGCCCTGAAGATCCCAGTCAGGACCCTCAGCTTTCTTTTATTCGTTTCTATGCACGCTCGGAACTTCTTCTTGTCATAAACGATGAGGAATAACTTTGACATTCGTAGCCCTGGAAGCCTATTCCAGAGCCTTTTGCATTCTCTGTCCTCAGTTTCCTTAAGGGCCCTTTGAATGAAATTCATTTCAGTTGCGACAAAGGGTTTAAGACCGATGAATGCTGTCGATGCTCCTTTCCTCGCCGGTTGGTCCACCTGCTCATTACCCTCGATACCTGCGTACCTCGGTACCCAGCATAGGGTAACCCTATTGTCCGAAATCAATATATTGAGTATATTAAGACAATCTAGAACCATTCTCGATGTAATCACCGAGGATTCTGAGTGCTTTTAAGGCTGCTTGGCTATCGGATATTATAGCTATGGCTTTCCTTTGTATCCTCTGTCTATGCTGAGTTGAGCGCTTACAGGGATGGCATGGACCTCAGGCAGAAAGATACTTGGCATACTTCCCATCGGTTGGTAGTATTTGATGCCAGGCCCAAATACTCCAGTCTGTTTTCCCTCAGATGCCTTGGAACCATCCGTATACCACATGATTGCACTCCGTCTTATGAGGTGCATATTGGATTCAACGCTTCATTCTTTCTTGTCACTCAGCACTACACCAAAACTGTTGTGAAAGCTGAATGCCGACGTCATGCGATTCGTGCATATATGAATGGAGACATCTTCCCTAGTTTAGCTTTGTCCTTGTGCCCAATTATTAGGTCATTTTCTCTTCCTTCATGGAAGATTCTTGTCATTATAGATGTCGGTACTGTTTCTATCACCAAATGAAGTGGCGATAGGTTTATGATTTTCTGGAGAGCTGCAGTGGGACATGACTTTATGGCTCCGGTGATGCAGACACATGCCAAACGCTGAACTCCATCGAGTGCAAACCTCGTCTTGCGTTCTTGGATTTTGTCTACCCAGGTCACCGCTTCATAGGTGATGATGGGTCTCACCATCATGGTGTACATCCACCGCAGGATTCCCGGGTTACCCCAGGACTTGCCTGTCATGGTCCTGCACACCATCTGAGCTCTGACTGTCTTTGCAGATACTGCCTTAGTGTGTCCGGGGTTAAGCCGTAGACTTAACTCCTGGCACCAGCTGTTTTGGCTAGTTCTTCATCCCACCGCATGGATTCGTTGTCCCCTATTATGACGTGTTCAGGACAGCTTTGCTCAAAGGCATTCACAATAGCCTTGTTCACTTCATGTACAACATATTCAAGATTATTCTTGGGGGTCCTTTTGACAGAGACATGCTGGAGATTTTCCCGGAAACGGGTGGTGTACAATGCCCAATCTGTGCGTCTTGGCTTCCTAGTGATGGTGGTCTCCATCCTCAGCCCCTCCAGGTATAACCTCAAAGGTATTAAGTCCCTTGTTAAGTATTCTGAAAGGTATATATAATTAATATTGTTTCTTTTCATAGCACCCGCTCAGGGTGGATCCAGACTGCACAGACTACAATGGAATCGTGACTTTTTAGGCCTTTGATACGATTCTCATGTGGTCAGGGGTCTTGGATCAGTGCTAGGAATTTTTTTTGTTTTGTGAACACTCTTACCAAGACAGCCAAAGCCGCCTTGGCATGATGAAGGTTCACCTGTGCTAAACGAGTTACATCCTAGTTCATTTGTCTCTGGAAACAGAGGGTGCAAGCCCCATTTCTTCCTCCGTAGGATTCTTGTCAGAGCTTATTTCCAGGAGTGGGAAATCCAGCTCTTTCAGCAGTGCGGCCTGATGAACTTCTTCCTATCATCCTGGAACTGTTGCTGTACCCCGTTTCATTTTGCCTGAGGGCTTCGTTGATGCTGCAGGGGTCACAATCTCCCCGATGACGCTTGCGGAATCAGTCGTCCCCCGGCAACGGTCTCGGAGGTAAGCCCCGTCGCAACCGCCGTATCAATCCTCCTCACAACAGCGGTACATGGAGCATGCTCCATCCCCGCCACTGTGACGGGGACACTCTCCTCGACATTGGTCATAAGTTATGGACAGAGCAGCTTCCACTGCAACCGCTGTGGGAGGAAAAGTCTCCCTTCCAGTAGTCCCACACGAAGCTAGCCCCACTATGACCAATGCGGGAGGAATAGGACTTACCGCAATAGCCTCAGGAAGTGCAACCCGCCTCGCATCCACCGAAGCCGTGGAGGTTGTCGCCACTTCCTAAAGCCCGCGTACATTTATTCTGCCCCACCGAAATCTTAAGGAGGCATTTTGCTTGTTGGTGAAGTTGACTGAGCCCTCAACACCTGTGGTGAGCAAGTGACCGTTTCCCGAGCGCGAGTAACATATAATAATGTTCATTTACCTAATATTGCAATTACGGATGGTAATGTTCATTCACCCAACAAGAGAACTAGGTCAGAATCGAACATTGCACCATATGTTGAAAGTGCTGTTAGCAGTCAATTGCTCTTTCGTAATGTTAATTACAATTCAAATAGGTCAGGTAATATTGCTGACACCATAAACAATACTGAGTCAATAAAAGAGCAATTGACTGATCGATCATCAGTTGTTGTTTCATTAGCCTAAGCGATAGTAGTCTTAAATAAAATTATAAACGAAGTTGGCGTTTTCTTTTTTTTTATTAAGAACCGCGACTTATTATGTTAGTGGCGCAGTCGGTATTCCTGAAAAAGTATATTGCTTAAAGGAAAGTGATCGAATCGGGATTAAAAGAAAAATCTTGTGGAAGAATAGTGAACGTAGTATCGTGAAGTGAAATTTAGCACGAGACGCAGAAACAAATTCAATACAAGACAACGACTAGCTATCCAATAAGGAAATGGCGCAGAATCAACAACTCGAACAATGTCTGGTAATTCTCACGGAGATCTTGGCTAGACAAAACCAGACAAATAATTGGAGAACATCAGTGGAGAAACGGATCAAATACATCCAACCCTTCAAAGGAGAACCAGGGACGTTACCATCATTTCTGTCAACAGTGGAGCAGATACTTGAAGAATATGGCGAACGAGCACCACAGGTTTACGAAATCATCTACAATGAAAAAATCACCGGGGAAGCGAAAAACTATTTAGCAGTGGACGTACCAGAAACGTGGATACAGTGCAAGGAGAAGCTGAAAATACACTATCGTCCGGTAAAGGATCAGCTACAGATAACAAGGGAGATAAACAATATCAAGGTATTTACAATCCATCAATTATTGCTTAAAATTCAAGAAATTGTGGACTCGATAACCGAATATGCGGCGTTTTGCGAAAACAAAAACCAAATAGTTATTTGTTTAACGAGTGCATTAATTTTAAAGATTAAAGAGGTTACGGCAGGTGCAGTGGCAGCTGAGATTTATAACGAATTCTCTTTGGCTAATATTAGAACAATTTTGTGTAAATATATTGGACAGGATAAATATAATTTGAATATTTCAAAACTTGACAGATATTCCCATAAACCGAAATTGTATAAAAATTCCGAAGCAAATGTTCCAAGTGAAAATAGTGAAAAAAATAAAAGTGCCTCGAATGAAAAGAAAATTCAATCTAATTCATAGGAATCTGGTCAATTTAGATACAGAAATTCAGGTCAGTACAGGCAGGTTAGTTCAAATCAAACAAATCAGAGTAGGAACCAAAATAATTATAGGAGTTCCGGGCAAAATCGATTTAATCGGAAAACTGAAGAACCAATGGAGGTCGACTCTATTAGTAAAGAAAATGTATATCAGGTAGAAACTTCCGAGTTTTTTACGAACTAGCCTCGGAAGAAAAGAAAATTTTTATATCCTTAACTTTCCAGTGCAAAAGCTATATTGCGATGATGGACACAGGATCCACAATAAGCTTGCTTAATTCAAGCAAAGTCCCTGCGGTGTTATATAGAGTAATTAGAGAAGAAACTCCCATTAGAATCAATACAATTCAAGGTATAGTGACAGACCAGACGGAACAGGTGAAAACTGAGTGTCCTAAAGAGTTTAAGCAACCCAATAATGCTCGAATCAGATGGACAAAAATCAATTTAAATAAGCCATATGATTTTCTAATCGGAATGGATTGGATTAATAAAAATGTTAAGGTCATTGATATTCGGAACCAGGAAATAATTCTTACGAATGGTACACATCTTCCATTTTTAGCCAAGTCTTTAAGTGAAGTGAATGTGCTAGATGTAAGTAAAGTTGGTGACGTTCAAACGGATCATCTAAATGATGTCGAAAAAGTTGAGATTAAAAGACTTCTGGATAAATATCAGCGTTTAATGTTCAAAGAGGGAGATACTTTAACAAACACCAACTCAGTGGTTCACCAAATAAAAACAACAACGGACCAGCAAATAAATGCGAAGTTATATAGATATCCACCACAGCATGAAGCTGAGGTTCGGAGACAAATGAAAGAGATGGAAAATCAAGGGATTATAAGAAAGAGCAATAGTCGATATAGTTCACCTATAATTGTGATTCCCAAAAAAATGGATAATTCTGGCAAACAAAAGTACAGAATTGTGGTGGATTATAGAAAGTTAAATCAGGTCACAGTGGACGATAAATATCCACTTCCTAATATAGATGGTATCCTGGATAAATTGGGAAAAGCTCAGTATTTCAGCACATTAGATTTAGCAAAAGGGTATCACCAGATTCTTGTGGCAGAAGAAGATATAGAAAAAACCGCTTTTGTTACACCTTTGGGCTTATACGAGTATGTTAGAATGCCGTTTGGGTTAAAAAACGCCCCGGCAACTTTTCAAAGGTTAATGAACAACATTTTACGTGAATATATTAACCAAATTTGTGTGGTATACTTGGATGATATATTAATATTTTCAACAACATTGGAGGAACATATTTCATCACTGGACACAATTTTTAAAACCTTACAAAGGCATAATCTTAAGATACAAGCTGATAAGTGTAGTTTCATGAAACGAGACACAGAGTTTTTAGGGCATATATTAACAAAGGATGGAATTAAACCAAATCCTAATAAAATTAAAGATATTGAAAATCTTAGTCTACCAAAAACTGAGAGACAGCTTAAAGGATTTTTAGGAATGACTGGCTTTTACAGGAAATTTATTAGGGATTACGCTAAAATAGCGTATCCAATGATAAAGTATTTGAAAAAGGACGAAAAAATAAACATAAATGACCCTCAGTATATTTCAGCGTTTGAGAATTTAAAAGCATTAATTATTGCACATCCAATATTGAAATTTCCAGAATATGACAAACCATTCACACTTACAACAGACGCTAGTAATTTTGCAATTGGAGCCGTGCTTTCTCAAGACGGACATCCAGTTTGCTTCATGTCACGAACTTTGAATAAACATGAAAAAAATTACAGCGTTACTGACAAAGAATTTTTAGCTATCGTTTACGCAGTAAATTATTTTCGACCATATTTGTATGGAAGGAAATTTAAAATTATTACTGACCATGCACCCATTAAATATTTAAATAGTAAATATAAAGGCAAAGAATTTTCACAACGTGATCAAAGGTGGATTTTAAAATTGCAGGAGTATAACTTTGAGATAGAATATCTTCAAGGAAAGGAGAATAAAGTAGCAGATTTTCTTAGCAGACTTGAAGATACACCCAAAATCGTGGAAAGTAACGATGATGAATCAAATATGGACTTATCAGATACAATACATTCTGTAGATGAACAGCAATTGGACCACATTGGGATTAAAGAGGAAATCGTAAATAAATTCAAGACACAACTGATATTAACGTATAGTGCTAGCAAGGAAATAGAAATTTTACACGGACGTAGAATTATATATTTGAACCCACTGGAAGGAACAAGTAAAATCAAGGAGGTATTAACTAGGTTCATAAAGAAAGGAAAGACTGGAATATTTTCAGAAGTGGAAGATCACGATTACGATCGAGTACAACAGGCAATAATAGAACTATTTTCAAATGACGAAAAAGTAAATTTTATAAGGTGTTCAATTAGAGCTACAGAGATTCACACTGAAGAGGAATTACATAAGCAAATTTCTATGTATCATACAAAGGAATCGATGCATAGCGGAATAAATGAGACCTACTGTTCATTGAAATCAAAGATATATTTTCCAAAAATACAGGAACATATACAATTGGTAATCAATAATTGTACAAAGTGCCAAGAAATAAAGTACGACCGTAAGCCCATCAAACCAAAGTTTCAATTAACTGAGACCCCAACACAAAAAAATGAAATCCTACATCTGGATATTTTTTATTTGTCGAAACGAGCATTTGTAACTATCATTGATAAATTAACTAAATTTGCAGTAGCTTACACTATAACTGATAAAAATTGGAGGGCGAAGAAAGCGATTTTGGTAGAGCATTTTGCTAAATTTGGTACACCAAAAAAAATGATATTAGACAATGAGTTCATTGCAGAACAGTTGAAAGAATATTTCAAAGAATGTGATATTCAAGTACACTGGACAAAACCGAACAGCCATACAGGGAATGCAGATGTGGAAAGATTGCATTCAACTATTTTAGAAAAGGTAACAGGTATCGAGGACAAAAGTTTATCCGTAGAATCAAAAATT